>OY757016.1:38393123-41071896 GCA_963580285.1 Lucinisca nassula
GTCCCTCCAATATGTGTTCCCATAGATACAAGCCTGAAAATACAAAGAAAGATTCACTGATTAATCTTAACCCTTGACCTGCTGAATATTTCTATATGCCACACCCACAACTGATTTTCAACCAATCAGATTACTTGATACAAATTATTGCAACAAATTTATGAGCTGAATGACAAACAATGAAGATCCTGATCAGATGGCTTCTTCAGAAGCCATCTGATCTGGATCTTCATTGTTTGAAAGATAAGACCTATCCCGGCTCAGCAGGACAAGGGTTAACCTAGAACTGTCAATCACAATATCTGCAGAACAAATGTTTGGCCTGGGCATATAGTGTTGCCCTGTTCTGTCCTTCCCTCATTCTGTCATAATCCCTTGTCTGGCGCAAATTCCCCGAACTACGACAACAAAACTTGGTATGTGAATATACCTAGGTGTGTTTGAGTGTCACAGTCACACGCATTTGGTGTCAACATGACCTGATCTTTGTCCTCAAGTCAAATATATGTAACCCCTTGTCTGTAGCATATCTCCTGAACTATACAACCTTTAAATACCAAACTTGGTAGATGTAGGTGAACACATCTCGCTGAGTTCGAATGTCATGTACACACATGGTGTCATTGGGACCTTGACCTTGAACTTTGACCTCTAATTCTTGTAGACCTTTTTTGATAACAGTTTAAAGCATATATAGCCCCTTTTCTTGGACAAAACTCCTAAAATATAGAATCTTTAAGCTGGTTAGCCCCTTAACTGGAGTATATCTCCTGTCATGTTCACATTTGGGTATTAATATGACCTTGACATTCAACCTCATTTAGATCAGCTTCATACAGCTACAAGGACATGGATAAAACCAATCAGTGCTTGATTGTGGATTGAATCAGAATTACCTTTGGTATGACAAGCCATTGACTACAGAACAATTTGTCATTCTCTTGTAGAGAAGTGATGTCTGGATGATAGTGACTTTATTTTACATACCTTCAATTACCTTCCATATCTCCTCAACTTTAAAACCATTAAATAACAAACTTGGTATGTGAATCCATGTTGGTGAGTCTCATACACATTTGGTGCCAATTTGATGCCTTTGACTTCAGGCATATATAATCCCTTAACTGGAGCATATGTCCTAAACTATACAACCTATAAATACCAAACTTGATATGTGAATTGGTGTCACCTTGACCACAAGTATATAGTCCCTTTTTTATGACAGTGTTTTGTATAGATCTTATTTATAGAACAACACAACCTTCAAATACCAAATTTGGTATGTGAAAGCATGTTGGAGAGTCAGAGTGTTGGGCACATGTTTTGTGTCAACTTGACCTTGAGTTTTACCTCAAGTACATTGTCCTTTTTTTATAAATGTTTTTGTTTCTGAAAAAAGCACTGTTTCGGGGGGGCATATGTACGGAACCCGGGAATGGACATGATTTTTTTTTTATATAAATTGTGCGCACAAGATAATATCGGACACATATTATCTTGTGCGCACAACATATTATCTTGTGTGCACAAGATATTATCTTGTTAGCAAAACATATCTTGTGCGCACAAGATATTACCTTGTGGGGGACAACATAATATCTTTTTGCACAACATATTATCTTGTGCGCACAAGATATTAAGTTGTGCAAACAAGATATTATCTTGTCCACACAAGATAATATCTTGTCGGCACAACATAGATCTTGTGTGGACAAGGTATCTTGCCGCACAAGATATTATCTTGTCCGGTGTCATATAATATTTTGACCCGCCTAAAAAGTGACCCGCGGGTCATAATATTATGACCCGCGGGTCAATATATTATTATAATATTTTGACCCCCCCTATAATATTTTGACCCCCCTCCCTAACTTCACAAAAGTTACATTTAAATGACCAAATATGGTGAGGTAACTGTTAAGCAGTAAAACTATGACAATTGTGGTGGTTTTTCCTGCTGATTTTTACACTTGGGCAGTGTCTGAGGGGTGGGGTGGGATAGTTCTAGATCTGAAAATCTACAGCAAGAATAATGACTATAATATATAAGAAAGGGCAATCATGTTTAAAGGGAAATGGCTAAAAAGCAGCAAAAAAGATAAAAAATAACAAAAAAACACATGACTAAAATGGTATTGAGAGAACCAGCCTATGCACATGGGTGTGTGTGTGGGGGGGGGGGGGGGGGGTCAAATTATTATAGCTATAATAAAATGACCCACCCTTTTTATCTGTTATTGATATACTGGTATTTGAGTTCATTCAAATTAATTAAACTTTTCATTGAATTAGATGGCTTGTAATACACTAGATTCAGTAAGGTTCAGTATGTGGAGGGGTTGTAACTTAATGACTTGAAATAAGGGGGGGGGGGGGGTCAAATTATTATAGCTATAATAAAATGACCCACCCTTACTATTTGTAATTAGTGTACTGGTATTTGAGTTCACACAGTTAAATTAAAACTTAAATTGCTTTATATGGCTAGAAATAGACTATATTCAGTAAGGTTCAGTATGTGGGAGGGTTGTTACTTAATGACTTGAAATTGGCGGGGGGGGGGGGGGGGGGTCAAATTATTATAGCTATAATAAAATGACCCACCCTTACTATTTGTAATTAGTGTACTGGTATTTGAGGTATATGAGTTCAAACAGTTAAATTAAAACTTATATTGCTTTATATGGCTGGAAATAGACTATATTCAGTAAGGGTTCAGTATGTGGGAGGGGTTGTTTCTTAATGACTTGAAATTGGGGGGAGGATCATTTTATTATAGCTATAATATTTTGACCCCCCCCCCTTTCTTGGCAGCAACACCCATTTCAAAAGAGAATATTATTCTGCATTAATTTTGTCAAATGTGAAATAATTTGTTGATATTATTGTCCAGTACTATTATTTTGAGTCCATTTCCTTTGTTGAAAAAGGTACTGGGGGGGGGGGGGGTCATTTTATTATGGGTATAATATTTTGAACCACCCCCCCCCCCCCCCCCCCCCCCCCCTTCTAAGCAGCAACACCTATTTCAAAAGAGAATATTATTCTTCATTATCTTGTTAAATGTGATATAATATGTTCTTTTATCCGTTTTCTTGACATGATATTATTGTGCAGTACTTTGTAAATAAATAAATTTTACTGGGGGGGGGGGGGGGGGGGGTCATATTATTATAGCTATAATATTTTGACCCCCCCCCCCCCCCCCCCACTTTCTTGGCAGCAACACCCATTTCAAAAGAGAATATTATTCTGCATTAATTTTGTCAAATGTGAAATAATCTGTTGATATTATTGTCCAGTACTATTATTTTGAGTCCATTTCCTTAGTTGAAAAAAGATATGTATTGGTGGGGGGGTCATTTTATTATAGCTATAATATTTTGACCCCCCTACCCATGTTGTCAGATCTGCAATAGACTCCTTGCAATACCCATTTCTTATCTTGTCAATACCTATTTATCGATAAAAGTCCACTTCTGATTTATTTTGCTGAAGTTTTAGGGGCGGGTCAAAATATTATAGGGGGGGTCAAAATATTACTGTAATATATTGACCCGCGGGTCAAACTATTACACGGGTCAAAATATTATCTGACACCGGACAAGATATTATCTTGTCCGCACAATATATTATCTTGTTAGCACAACTTAATATGTTGTGCGCAGGCAAGAACATTTTCCTGGGTTTCCTGCACTCCTGCAGGTGCAGATTATAAAAATCTTATATGGGTGTGAGGGGTAGATGGAAAAATTTGTCCCAAGGGTCACTGTTTGTCTCCCTTGTAAACAGAAACCATGTATGTTGTCTTCCTTGTAAACAGAAAAAGTTACAAAAGTTGTCTCCCTTGTTAAAAGCTGTCTCCTTGTTAAAGGCATTTATTCTTGATTATTGAGGACTATCATTTCATTACATAATATTATGTAGCCCTCAGAGCTGACTGAAGAGACGTCCCCTGTCTTTAACAGGTAAGGGGCCTCCTTGGGGAAAATCAATAAATTACTTACTGTTGACTGGTGTACATTATTGATTTTCCTCTTAAGTGCCTCAGTCAGGGGATACAACAAGAGCTACTAATCACCCTATTAAGGGCCGCCTTTGATCTGCTATAGTCAGTATACCACAGGGGGCAATAAAACAATTATGAACACACGGTGTGTTCTACCCTTACAGAATAAATGCCTTTAAGAGACATCACGAAAGTTGTCTCCTTTGTAAACTTGTCATGAAAGTTGTCTTCCTTGTTAACAGAAGTCATGAAAGTTGTCTTCCTTGTAGCAAGAATTCATGAAAATGTCTCCCTTGTTTACAGAAGTCATGAAAGTTGTCTCCCTTGTAAAAAGAAGTCATGAACTGTGTCTTCCTTGTAAAAAGAAGTCACAAAAGATGTCTCCCTTGTTAACAGAAGTCATGAAAGTTGTTTCCCTTGTAAACAGAAGTCATGAGTTGTCCCTTTTTTAAGCAGAAGTCATGAAAGTTGTCTCCCTTTTAAGCAGGTCAAGAAAGTTGTTTCTCTTGTTAACCAAAGTCCTGAAAGTTGTCTTCCTTGTGAACAGAAGTTATGAAAGCTGTCTTCCTGGTTCACAGAAATCATGAAAGTTGTCTTCCTGATTCACAGAAATCATGAAAGGTGTCTACCTTGTAAACAGAAATCATGAAAGCAGTCTACCTTGTAAACAAAAATCATGAAAGTTGTCTCCCTTGTAAACAGAAATCATGAAAGTTGTCTCTCTTGTAAATGGAAGTCATGAAAATTGTCTACCTTGTAAAAAGAAGCCATTAAAGTTGTTTCCCCTATTAACAGATGTCATGAATATTGTCTCCCTTGTTAACAGAAGTCATGAAAGTTGTCTACCTTGTAAACAAAAATCATGAAAACTGTTTCCCATGTAAACAGAAATCATGAAATTTGTCTCCCTTGTAAATGGAAGTCAAGAAAATTGTCTACCTTGTAAAAAGTAGTCATTCATGTTGTTTTCCTTGTTAACAGAAGTCATGGAAGTTGTCTCTCTTGTTATCGGAAGTCATGAAAGTTGTCTCCCTTGTTAACAGAAGTCATGAAAATTGTCTACCTTGTAAACAAAAGTCATGAAATTTGCCTCCCTTGTTAACAGAAGTCATGAAAGTTGTCTACCATGTGAAAAGAAGTCATTAAAGTTGTTTCCCTTGTTAACAGGTCATTAAAATTTTCTACCTTGAAAACATGTCATGAAAATTGTCTCCCTTGTTAACAGAAGACATGAAAGCTGTCTACCTTGTAAAGAGAAGTCATGAAAGTTGTCTCCCTTGTAAACAGAAGTCATGAAAGCTGTCTCCCTTGTTAGCAGAAGTAATGAAAGTTGTCTCCCTTGTAAACACTGAGCTTTCTACCGCCCACCTGATAAGACTAGTGAGGAGTACTTGGGTACAGTTAAAGAAGAACTCAGCGATTTGAAAAAGAAATTCAAGAATGCAGTACTTATCATGGGAGGGGACTTCAATCTACCTGACATTAATTGGAACAACAATACAGTTACAAACAAGTTTTATCCCCATCGAGTAAGCCAGACCTTCTTGGATATAACACAAGATTTGGGACTAGAACAGATGGTAGATTTTCCCACCAGACAAGAAAACACTCTTGACTTGATCTTCACTAGCCATCCAGGTTTTAAGATCAGATGCAAGCCGTTACCACCAATCGGACTGAAAAGTGACCACGACATTGTACTATTTGACAGGTCACATCAAACCTACCGTCCAAGACCCCCACGCAGGAAGATCTTTTTGTGGAAAAGGGCTGACATGGATGGATTGAGATCATCACTGACAACAGCAAGTGACTCCTTCCTTTCAACCGGTTTCGATGACATAGAATCTATGTGGACAGCATTCAAGACAGCCATCTCAGTAGCGGTAGATCAGCATGTGCCTACAAAGCTCACCAGTACTCGCCGCACACACCCATGGGTCAACACAAGTCTCCGACGAATGATGAGACAGAAACAACTAGAGCTGTCAGAGGATCTGACTATAGCCCCGCTTCAGCGCTGTCAGAGAAGAAAGTTATTTAAGCTGCAGAGAAAACAGTTATGAACAAGAAATAACTGTTGAAAATTTTATATTATCTGGAAAAACTCTAAGAGTTGTGAGCCCTTGTCCCTCATTTCAATGAGCATGATACATTACCAGAATGTCCATGTTTATACTAAATTTCATCTTCCATTTTTCAATGTTCAAAGGGTAATAACTCCTAAAGTAGGCAAATCAGAGTCAGGGTTCCTGCGCTCTGCACATTGTCTCATGGTGCTTTACACTTGTGTGAAGTGTCATGAAAATATCTCAAATGGTTTGTGAGTTATGGAGCCGACACAGTCAAAATTGCCTTTTTAAATGTTCAAAGGGCAATAACTCCTAAAGTAGGCAAACCAGAGTTATGGTTCCTGCACTCTGCACATCATCTCAAGGTGCTTTTCATTTATTTGAAGTTTCATGAAAATATAAGAAACGGTTATGGAGCAGACATAGTTAAAATTGCCATTTTTTAATATTCAAAAGCCTATAACTGAAAAAGTAGACAATCCAGAGTTTGGGTTCCTGCGCTCTGCACACGTAATATGATGCTTTACATTTGTGTGAAGTTTCATAAAATTATCTCAAAAGGTTTTTGAGTTATCGAGCAAAGACGGCTAAAATTGATATCTTCAATATTCAAAGGGAAATAACTAAAAAATTAGGCAATCCAGAGTTATGGTTCCTGCACTCTGCACACCATCTCATGGTGTTTAATGTTTGTGTGAAGTTTCATGAAAATATGTGAATGGGTTTTAAAGTTATGGAGCGGACACGAAAATTGTTAACAGACACACAGACAGACACACAGAAAATACGAAAACCAGAGTTATGGTTCTTGCGCTCTGCACATTGTCTCATAGTGCTTAACATTTGTGTGAAGTTTCATGAAATTATCTCAAACGGTTTTCGAGTTATGAAGCGGACACTGTTAAAATTGCCATTTTTCAATGTTCAAAGGGCAATAACTCCAAAAATAAGCAATGCAGAGTTATGGTTCCTGCGCTCTGCACATCGTCTCATAGTGCTTAACATTTGTGTGAAGTTTCCTAAAAATATCTCAAACGGTTTTCGAGTTATGAAGCGGACACAATTAAAATTGCCATTTTTCAATGTTCAAAGGGCAATAACTCCAAAAGTAGGCAATCCACAGTTATAATTCCTTCGCTCTGCACATTGTCTTATGGTGTTTAACATTTGTGTGAAGTTTCCTAAAAATATCTCAAACGGTTTTCGAGTTATGAAGCGGACACAATTAAAATTGCCATTTTTCAATGTTCAAAGGGCAATAACTCCAAAAGTAGGCAATCCACAGTTATAATTCCTTCGCTCTGCACATTGTCTTATGGTGTTTAACATTTGTGTGAAGTTTCATGAAAATATGTTAAGCAGATACAAAGTTATGGAGCCAACACAAATTAACGGAATCACGGAATTACGGAAAATGTTCAAAGGGCAATAACTCCAAAAGTAGGCAATCCACAGTTATAATTCCTTCGCTCTGCACATTGTCTTATGGTGTTTAACATTTGTGTGAAGTTTCATGAAAATATGTTAAGCAGATACAAAGTTATGGAGCCAACACAAATTAACGGAATCACGGAATGACAGAAGGACATGGCAAATCCAATATAGCCCCACTTTTTCAAAGCGGGGCTATAAAGAGCTCATGGGAAGGCCAAGAAATCTGGCAATCAGCGGGACTGGGAACGTTTCAAGAGGCTACAGGCTGAAGTTCAGAGATCTACATGAAGGGCTCATAGATGCCACATGGAAGATGTAGTGAGTGCTGACCTTAAAGAAAACCCTAAGCAATTCTGGTCTTACATAAAGAGCAGAAGACAGGAAGCTTCAGGTGTCTCAGAACTGGTCATCAAGGACGGATTCCTACAGAGCAACACCACTGCAAAGGTTGAAATATTGAATGAACAATTTCATTCCGTTTACACCAAAGAGGACGCCAGTACCATACCAGACAAAGGACAAAGCCCACATCCACCGATGCAGGACATCCCAGTGAATCCCTCTTTGCTGGTCAAAAATACATTCTGATAAGAATCCTGACCATGTTGCGGAAGAAGAAGAAGAAGAAACAGAAGTCATGAAAGCTGCCTATCTTGTCAACAGAAGTCATGAAAGTTATCTCCCTTGTTAACAGAAGTCGTGAAAACTGTTTATCTTGTAAACAGAAGTCATGAAAGTTATCTCCCTTGTAAATAGAAGTCATGAAAATTGTATCCTTTGTTAACAGAAGTCATGAAAGTTGTCTCCCTTGTAAAAAAGTATTGAAAGTTGCCTCCCTTGTTAACAGAAGTTATGAAAATTGTCTCCTTTGTTAACAGAAGTCATTAAAGTTGTCTCCCTTACAAACATAAGTCATGAAAATTGTCTCTCTTGTTAACAGAATTCACAAAGGTTGTCTACCTTGTAAAAAAGTAATGAAAGTTGTCTCCCTTGTTAACAGAAGTCGTAATAATTGTCTCCCTTGTAAACAGAATTCATGGAAGTTGTTTTCCTTGTTAACAGAGTCTTGAGTTGTAAACAGAGGTGATGAAAGTTATCTCCTTTGTAAACAGAAGTCATGAAAATTTTCTTTCTCGTTAACAGAGTCATGAGTTGTCTCCCTGGTTAAAAGAAGTCATGAGTTGTCTCCCTTGTAAACTGAAGTCATGAGTTGTCTCCCTTGTCCCTTGTAAACAAGTCATGAAAGTTGTCTCCCTTGTAAACAGCAAAAGTCACGCAAGTTGTCTTCCTTGTAAACAGAAAAGTTATGAAAGTTGTCTCCCTTGTAAACAGAAAACTACCTGTCGATGTCATGAAAGTGGTCTCTCTTATGAAAATGGCAGAATGTAAACCTTACCTCAAGTGAAAAGATATTTAGTTACAATAGTAAACAGGCAAATGAAAGGCAATCCTGGAACCGATTAATATTTTATGCATTCTGCAATAAACTGTGCAAAAGGCATGATTCCTACTGCCCAACCTGTGAATAAACAATAAATGTTTATACATTGTATGACCAATAAAGCTCATCATTTAATCAGTGTTACCCCATATTTTTTTTTTTTTTTTCGGTAAGAAATCTTATCCCGAGTAAAATGTAATATAGGTGCACCAAGGCCCTACCTATCTCACAATAGGACAATGTGAAGTGGAGGTGTGAGGGTTGGGGTGAGGTTGCACTTTCCCAGCTAAGGAACAATTGACCCAACTGTGCTGTCAGTTTTATTTTCTTTGAGAAAACAAGGCTTTAATAAAGGAGTGAATTTCATTTTTGTGGATTTTATCGAAGTGTAAAATCTAGCGAATCTCTCACAAACTCCATGTCAATGGATTCGATTTAGGCATTTCCAGCCCGAGGGAAGCCCACGTCGCTAGGAATCGAGGCTTAGCCTTGAGCTAACAATTCATTTCATTGAAATTGTCGATATAACGAGTTTTGCCGTTATAACAAATGTCGGTATAAAGTGGGTTGACTGTATCAGCTCATGCTTTGTCTCTAATCAGTACTTATTTTCTCTTTATACCGCAATCAGGCATTCTAGTAACCTAACATAGGGGGTCGAATAACTGCTCGCTATAATCGGTAGTGACCTTTAACCCTTATCTTGCTGTTCATGACAACCCCTATCTTTGCAAACAGTGTAGATCCAGATCAGATGGCTTCTGAAGAAGCCATCTGATCAGGATCTACACTGTTTGGCATTCAATTTATGAATTCATAGCAATAAATTACATCAAGTAATTTGATTGGTTGATAGATAGAAATGGGTGTGGCTTAAATGAATATTCAGCAAGATAAGGGTTAATACATTCTACTGACCTATAATACGTCTAGTGACCATTTATAGACCGGACCTACTTTTCAGGTCCCCAATTTGCAAGCGTAAACAATAACATGCAACCTTTTATACACGAGAAAACAACGAAACTGCAAGTTATAATCTTTGCAATAATATTTATTTAAACAGATTTTCTGAAATTTCAGCTAAATTCTTACCTTCTCGGGCTTTCCTGGTTTGAATGGTCCGTTGGAATAATTGCACACTGCTATTGCAGTTGCCTCTCAACCTCGAAAATAAATTCTAAAGCTAAAATAAACTATTTATTTGCAGATTTTCATACAGAATGTAAAGCGCTGAAAACTTTTATTCGAGAGTCCATGTTGTTTCCTGCGTGTCTGTGGCGCGGTGATGTCAGAAACTTTGCGCTAGTTGATGTCACCTTATACTACAAATGCGCGCCATGGCACTGAATGTCATTTATCATGCCACACTATCTGCTGTCTTTTTTGCTTAAATTTTCTAAATTATATCAAAACCCGTGATTGTTATGAATTGCGGTATAAACTAAATACATGATTAGCGTCTTTAATAATAAAATATAATCGGTTCGCCGCGACAATTTTATAGGGGCTCGCTGAAGCTCGCCCCTATAAAATTGTCTAAAATCACCGATCATATTTTATTATTAAAGACACTAACCATGTATTTGCTATATAACCACTGCCAGCAAAAAACACAACAACATCCCACTACAATAACAAATGACATGCAAGCTTACTTTAATCAGGAGTCAGAACTGACACTAGACCATTTGTTTTCTGCTTATTTTAGATGAAACAAAGACTATTTTATTGAGTAATAACTCAAGTCCCAGACAATTGAATTAGTTTATTTTTCCCCAATGCCAGCTGCTTTCAAGGTTTAAGAGCTCTGTCTGACCTAAATATGGCATCAAACCCCACTTGCCTGTCATCAGACTAATATTACCTTTATCTCTCTAGAAGTGGCTCCTAAAAACAGTAAAGCCAATTCCCATTAGTGAAGCTATTCTGATCACTCAGGCATGAGGGTGGAAAAAAATCTATAAAGAGAAGAAATACTAAAGAAAGCTGCAAAAAAATCATACTGCAAATCTTGGCAAGTGGGAATTAAGCCTTGATAGCACAGTGATTAACGCCTTCGAATTATGATCAAGAATTCTGTGCTTTTGAATCCGGCCACCTGTATCGAGGTGTGTCCTTGGGAAAGACACGTAATGACACTGCCCCACTCCACCAAGGTGTAAATGGGTAGCAGTGGTCTCTCTCGCGTGCGCAAAAACACCCCGAATGAGTGTTCGAGAGCCATTCAATAAGAAAGTTGAAGCTTTCATCACAATCAAACTAAAATAAATTAGTATAAACTTAAACAGATCTCAAACAGTTTGACATCAATAGAAAAATCTCCTATGTGAAGTTTAAAGGTACATGTACTGTAATAAATAATACTGAAATGAGATGTGAACTGGAAATGCGTCCACAGGTCCATTTTAGTATTTTGGTAGAGGATCACCTAGACAATATTCCTGTGAAGTTTCTATGAAAATGGCCTATGGGTATAGAAGGAGTTGTCGCTTAAAGATTTGTCTATTTTTAGATCTGGCCGCCATTTTGATCAGCAGAGCCTAACCCATTTAGCTATTTTGGCAGAGGATACTCTAAGCAACATTCCTTTGAAATTTATTTGAAACTGGCCATGGGGTATAGGAGGAGTTTCAGTTTAAAGATTTTTTCTATATGTATCACCGACAACCATTGTTCATCACAGCAGAACATTTTTAGCTAATTTTGGTAGCAACATTCCTGTGAAGTTTGAACCAAAATGACCCAGGTCTTGAAGTGTTATGGAGGAGTTCGCATTTAAAGCAAACCACTGACATTTTTCTATTTTTAGCTCTCAGAACCGAGTTGCTATTTTGGTAGAGGGTCCATAAGCAACAAACCTAGGAATTTGGATGAAATTGGCTCAAGTATATAGGAGAAGTTGTTGTTTTGAAATTTTTATATTTTTAGCTCTGGCGGTCATCTTGTTCACCTGAGCAGGCTGATTTTAGCTACATGTATATGGGTAGGAAGCCACCTATGCAACATTCCACTGAAGTTTGAATCAAATTGTCCCAAGCGTTTAGGAGTTGGCATTTAAAGCAAATGTTTTCTACCTCTGGTGGCCATCTTGCTCATTGTCAAAGAGACAACCAGAGAAGCAATAAAGAACAAAGATCTGGTTTTATATTATTCATAAATTCATTTACAAGACTATAAAATTACATCAGACTATGAAATGACATCAATTTATGTGAAGGAGCCAAAGCATTGATCAAAACTGACAACCACAACTGAATTATCAAAATATAAAGGCAGCTCAATATGGGAGCAACAAGTGTGAACAATTTCATTTATTTCTGATAATGTGCTGTATTAAGTTCTAGATACCGGGTAGCCAATCAAATTCACTGACAAGATTTGCTGCTGCGCTACTAGACTAGTTCATTTCTTTGATGATTCCATAAGGTAACTACATTTTCTAGGACAGGAAACGCAATAATTACAGTCTAGTATTCTTTTGCATCAACTGTCACAGAATCTGACATTTCAGTAAGTAGAAGAAAGGTCTGAGGAAAGCTGAAGGAAATGCTTTGTCAAATGCAGCTTGTCAAGCAAAAATATATTGTTGAACATGCGAGCACAGAGACATCAGAAACCAGTCCACAAAGCCAGAACACAACCTTTTTGACTACATGGAGAACTTACAGCCAATTACTCTATTTGCCCTAAATACTTGGAACACCTTAAGTGTTACCATATTTGTTCTAAAATTTGAACACATACAATATACTATCTGATGTTGTGACTAAAAATAGCTGGTTGAGTGGCAAACAGTGCAGCCGCATTCTACGACATTTCATCTGGGTTTACACTGTCTGCTTAGGCCTATCTGTCCTATTACATATGTTACAGATAGCATTACCTCCCTTCCATTATGTACCTTGGTAAATTATATGCATAGCTTCTAGCTTTATAACCACTCTCTGACAACCGCGTCAGGGTGTCGACTCTGGCTCAGAGGTTAGAGCTCTGGACTCTCACCCAAGCGGCCTGGGTTCAAATCCCACCCTAGGCGGAGATTTTTTCAGGCTATGCTTCTTTCTTTTGTTACGGCTTTCATGTCCTAAGACATAGTAAATAGGGTAAGCTTCTGATCAGACTGTGAAGGTGCCCAGGCTGATCTGAGTGTTTGCCAAGTGCATTATATTCAGTGAAAGACACGTTTTCTTTGATGTTGCTCATTCATTCTTGCACACCAGACTAGGAAATCAGTGATTTTACCCTGGGATAGAAAATTATGTTCTGACCCCTGTGTTCCGACCCAGGCAACTAACATAAATGCGCTTCAATTCTATTCAACTGCCGGAACTACTTCCGCACTACTTTTATTTTGTAAACAATATACATGTGCGAGCTGTCAAAACTAACCGGGGGTGTTGTGCAAGAAAAAGAATCCAGTATGGTGTTCTGTTGCAGATGGGCGTTTCCAACCCTCGGGATGACCGTGCTGAGTGGAACCTCGGCGTAGCCTCGGTTCCGCTCAGCACGGTCATCCCTCGGGTTGGAAAGGCTCATCTACAACAGAACCCCATATCAGATTCTTATAATCTTAAACAGCAAAGTAAGATCTTTGTACAACAGAAAATATGTCAATAGAGATTGAGACATTTCACCTGCAATTACAAAATAGGACAGTACTGAATTTCAAAAGTTTTTAGAAACACTCTAACCCATATCCGATGGGAAACCCCAAATAGGTACCCTGGCAAACAGTATATGCCCAGATCAGACACCACAGAAATAGTTGCGATTGGCATTTCAAGACACTGAGAAAAACTACATCTGAAAATGTGGTCTGCTTATTTATGTCGTCTGCTGAATCTTATTGCAAACTTTTTAAAAATAGTTTTGCTTACAGGCAAACAGTGTGGACCCTGATCAGACTGCTCCTGTAGAGCAGTCTGATCTGGGTCCACACTATTGCAAAAAATTACTTTAAAGGTAACCGGCAGATGGCAATGCAGACGATAATTGTTGTGATTGGCATTTTATGGTTTAATAAGAAAGAGAGCAATGTATAAGTGCTATCAGACAAAAGGCCAGTTACATAAATCTTACTACAAATATAAGCTATTGTCTCAGTGGATAGTGTTAGAATTTAACCCATTTTGTACCAAAGGAATCTTCCACCTTATATAGCAGGAGTCCATTTCAAAATTTAGGCATGCCAAGTTATGTTTACTTCAAAATCTATTTGGAAATTCGCTGAAAATTTTTGCAAACAGTGTAGGCCCTGATCAGACGCTGCGGTCTGCGGCGTCTGATCTGGGTCTGCACTGTTTGCCAACTACCCGTTTTGGGGTTTGGGGTTTTTCGATACAAAATGGATTAATAGAGTTTCTGATAATGACGAGAACTTAGGATAAAATTTTCATATTTTTCCATCAATACCGGTACATATGTTGTGGGTACTTGTTAGAATCGCCTCACTGAGGCGATTCTAACAAGTACCCACAACATATGTTTCTAACAAGAAATAAGGAAAATTATCCCTTAACCCTTTCAGTACCAGAAACCCCTAAAGGGGCACCTTGGCAAACAGTACAAATCCCAGATCAGACGGCACAGAACGCCTAGACTCTAGACTGTTTGCAAAAAGTTCAGCCATTTTCCGAACAAATTTTGAAGAAAATACCACATAACACCCCTAAATTTTTTAATGGACTCCTGCTATGTTTAAGTAGGAAGATTCCATTTGGTACAAAAAGGGTTAATTATCGGTCTTTAGCCTCCTCCATATCTTAAGCTTTAGCTACTGTAGTAGATACTGGTATGACATCTTCAAGATAAATTCTATTACCAGCAGTGGAAGCCACTTGAGAGAACAGCTTACTGCTATCAAAGAAGAAACAAATACATGCCAAGTCACAGTATCACAAATAGCAGACATTTGTTGTTTTTTTTTCGTCTAAATTTTCAGAGATAATAAGGAAGGCTTGGCATTACATGTGAAATATCTGCCAGGCAGACAATTCACTTCACATGCCAAGCTTTTTTCCTTTTAAAATAAGAAAACATGCACACACATGCACACATACATACAGACACACTGTAACAGTCTTCTTCTTTAGAATTTCCATAGCATTTGAATGGTTAACATTTTCCCTGTATTAGTTGTTTGAACTGAGGTTTTATGTTCCCATCAACACTATTTAGGTCATTTTGGAGCATTGCTTCCATTTTTTGTGGGACTTTTACCCCACATTCAGATGAAATGACATCTCAAGCCCTGCCACCAAATAAAACCAAAAGGCTTATAAGCATTGGCCGGTCTAACTCACATCACTTTGCCTGGGCAAGCTTAGTCCTCCTAAGCAGTTTACCAGTACTCATGTGTGGTCAGTTTCAGCTCTGCATGGAAGCAGCATGCAGCCCAATCTATTTCTCCAAGCCCCGACTGGCGGAGGCAAATTTAGGTCATTCGAAAAAACTATTTAGAAAATGGCTTCACTAGTTTACAAACAGTGGAGACCCTGAACAGACGCCACATTCTGCAGCGTCTGATCTGGGCACCAACTGTTTGCCATTGTCCCAATTTTGAGATCTCCCCCCACTCTCCAACTAAAATCGGTACAAGTTTCTAAAGAAATTCAATTCCTCTTGGGGCCATGTCTTCTACTAGTCAGTATGGTTTTGTTAAACAAGTAAAAATAATTTACCCCACACGCATTCCATCTAGAAGAAGCCAAAGACATGAATTTTTTATCAGTTTGCCTGTCCCTGGGGAGTAAAGCAATTACAAGGCACAGCAAGTTATACATATCCTAAGATGCACTGGTGACGCTTTTGGTGCCATGTAATAAATATTGACTTCTTAAACATTTCCAACAATTACATTTCCCTGTTTAATGTTGTTGGGATACATTTTTTTACAATACACAGCCGTACATTTTTTTTTTCATTTGAATCATCTGCTCAGCTGACAATTTACATGTAATGTCAAGCTCATATTCTCTGAGAAAATAAGATAAAATATTTTAAGTGCTGGAGATCTCTAGTCATGGTGGGTAAAATGTTTTTTAGAAGTGCTATCTACCTAGTCATTATGGGTCTTTGTAAGGGTAACCCATTTTATATGGAAACCTGACAAACAGTGCAGTCCCAGATCAGATACTGAAGAACATGGCCTCTGATCAGGGCCTTCACTGTTTGCAAAAATGTCAGCCATTTTTTAAATCAATTTTTAAAATCAACTCAACCAGGTACACCTAAATTTCAGAAGATTCCATTCAGTACAAAATGAGTAACTGTAAAGCTCCTAAAACTTCAGACATAAAATGCCAATCACGACCATTGTCGTCTGTTTTGACATCTGCTGAATACTTTTGAAAATCATTGTTGCATGCAAACGAACCCAGATCAGACTGCTCCTGCAGTCTGATCTGGGTCCACACTGTTGCCCCACACTGTTTGCCTGTATGCAAAAATATGTTTAACAAGTTTGCAAGAAGATGCTGCAGACAACACAAACAGACGACATTTTCAGATCCAGTTTTTTTTTGGAAGCTTAAGGGTTAAGGACTTGCTTATTAACAAATTTGTTCATGATCAAGCAAGAAGTCCAAAATATGCAGACGGAATGGCAAACAGTGAAGACCCTGATCAGAGCAGTCTGATTTGGGTCTGCACTGTTTGCATGGGCCTATCTGTCCCAATATACTTAGCATCATTGGGTTATGTTTTGGTACCAAATACCACTGAGTATGCTGTGCAATATCAAATTGTCTGTAAGATGTCTTGACCTCGATCAGAAACTGTAATATACTATAGCCATGTTCTGCTCGTAATATTTTCAAATTGGTGGCCATTGGGACAGCCCTTTTGAATTTTTCAAACTTGTATGTTCAGTTTTCATGAAATTTTCATGCAACAAACTTTATCAGGTTTATGGTTTTGTTTGTTTGTATTGGAGTTTAACGGCCAGTCAACACTATTTTAGGTCATTTTTGAGCCGGTCAGTTTACCTATCCACACTTTCCTGGGCTGGCTTATACGTAAGAGGTTGACCAGTACAGTGCACATTCTTTCGCCAGAAACTGACAACTGCCCTTCTTGAATCAGCGGAAGGGAGAGAATGACCGTAGAAAAGATTTCATGGTCAATCTCCACAAAAGAATGTTGCAGACCTGGGCAGGAATCAAACCCGCGTCCTCCTGATCACCAGTCAGACGCGCATCCGACTGAGCTACCGAGGCTGGCTAAGGTTTATGGTTAATTTAAGTTTTATATACATTTTAGTGAGAGTTTTGCATTGAACCTTAGAGATCCAATTACAATCTTACATGATCTTAGCAGAATACATTTTCAAATATAATTTCTGTTTTGATCGTCAGAAAATCAGACTTGAATTTTGATGTGAATCTGCTGTAAGATGTCAAGTCTGATTTTTGTCTGATTTTTCCTATTATGAACACAATTCATTAAAACCCGTCTGCTATGCAAAAAATTTGCATGGCCCTCTGAAGGTTTCTCATCATAATTTTTTTTTTTTTTTTTTTTGGTTTTGGTTTTACGGCCGTTTCAAGATTATTTCACTCATATCGAGCCGATCGTTAATCAGAGGTGGACAAAAACCGGAGTACTCAGAGAAAAACCACCTGACCTTCCATTGCAGATCTTGGCGTCTCACATGTGACCCGAGCGAGGCTCGAACCACAGCGGTGAGAGACCTAATGATCAAGAGTCAGCGCTCTTAACCCTTGTCCTGCTGAATATTTAAATATGTCACACCCACCACTGATTATCAGCCAATCAGATTACTTGATGCAAATTATTGCAACAAATTTATAAACTGGATGGCAAACAATGAAGATCCTGATCAGATGGCTTCTTCAGAAGCCATCTGATCTGGATCTACATTGTTTCAAAGATAAGGCATATCCGGGCTCAGCAGGACAAGGGTTAACCACTAGGCCACGGAACATCATCATATATGGTATCAAAATAGACTTCGCGAGAACTCTCAGACATACAATAATTTCTTCTCCTATTAAGTAAACATAGGGAATCAAACTTCTCTCATCCATCATTCACAATTGGTAAATATCCAGATTAAACATATTATATTTATCATTCATGGTGCCTGAATCTGACAGGACAGGGACAATATTTTGATCGAAATCTCAATAAATACAGAAGCGCTAACAATCAGGATGGATCTTTTACCAAATTAATTTTTGCGTTGCAAAGATGCATTTGAATAGATAATCTGACTTGCATGTAACGTCATCCACAAAGCATTTGTCAGATGAAAATTTAATAACATCAATAATACAAAACATTGAGTGAATTTCGATGCCGAAGTGTTTAGCAAAAGCAGGATAAAATACAGTGTATTATTCTTTAACCCTTGTCCTGCTGAATATTTTTTTTTTGGTTTTGGTTTTACGGCCCTTTCAAGATTATTTCACTCGACATATCGAGCCGATCGTTAATCAGAGGTGGGCGAAAACCGGAGTACCCGGAGAAAAACCACCTGACCTTCCGTTGCAGAACTTGGCGTCTCACATGTGACCCGAGCGAGGCTGGAACCACAGCGGTGAGAGACCTAATGATCAAGAGTGAGCGCTCTTAACCACTAGGCCACTGAGGCCTGTACCTGCTGAATTTTTAAATATGTTACACCCACTACTGATTATCAAACAATCAGATTACTTGATGCAAATTATTGCAACAAATTCATAAACTGGATGGCAAACAAAGAAGATCCTGATCAGATGGCTTCTTCAGAAGCCATCTGATCTGGATCTACATTGTTTCAAAGATAAGGCATATCCGGGCTCAGCAGGACAAGGGTTAAAACCCTGCCCAAATGATAATGGCTTACAGTTGGGCAAAATCTACTGTCCTTGCAGCAGGTGTAGAGGGGGAATATTATCCCTTAAGACGCCGAGAGAAACTACATCTGAAAATGTCGTCTGCTTATATCGTCTGCTGAATATTTTTGCGAACTTTTTAAACATAGTTTTGCACACAGGCAAACAGTGTGGACCCTGATCAGACTGCTCCGGGAGGAACAATCTGATCTTGGTTCACACTGTTTGTAAAAATGACTTTTAAAGTAACCAGCAGACGACAAAGAAGAAAGCAATTGTTGTGATTGGCCTTTTATGGGTTATTATTTCTTTCATTTTCCTCTTTCTTCCTTGTCTCTTCTCTCTCTTTTCTCCCTTTCTCTCACGGCCCCCGCCCATCGGGGCTTGAAGAAATGGATGGGCTGCATGATGCTTCCATGCAGAGCTAAAACCGACCACACATGAGTACTGGCAAACCACTTAGAGGATCTAAGCCTACCCAGGCAAGGCGGTGCAAGTCAGACTGTCCATGCTTATTGCTTATAAACCCTGTTGATTTTATTGGGCGAGAGGGCGTGAGGTGTCATTTCATCTCAATGTCGGGTAAAAGTCCTACAAAATTGGAAGCAACGTCTCCAAAATGACCTATACAGTGTTGACAGGGACATAAAAACTCAAATCAAACAAACATGCAAACAAATTTCTCCCTTTCTCTGGAAAATGACCCAAAAGGGTTGATGAGTCATTAAAGTCCATCACAATCATTAAAACCCTTATCCTGCTGAACAAGACAATCCCTACCTTTGCAAACAGTGTACATACAGAGATCAGTTCAGGAGCTCAGATGCTGAATTTAAGTAAATGTAAACATCTACCCCATCTGCTACAAGATCAACCAACAGCTCTTTTGGCCGGCCTCGGTAGCTCAGTCGGAAGGATGCGGGTTCGATACCTGCTTGGGTCGGCAACATTCTTTCGTGGAGACTGTTATCTTTTCTACAGTCATTCTCTCCCTTCCAATGATTCAAGAAGGGCAGTTGTCAGTTGCTGGCGAAAGCATGTGCACTGTACTGGTTAACCGTTTATGTATAAGCCTGCCCAGGAAAAGTGTGGATAGGTAAACTGACCGGCTCAAAAATGACTTGAATAGTGTTGACATGGCCGTTAAACTCCAATACAAACAAGATGTGTTTGTGAACACTGATGCCCCCGGACAGTGCCATTCACAAGTTATGCCCAATGTTGCTAATGTTAAAATTTTGAAAAAAGTAGGTCATGGTCACGGTCACAAGATAAAAAATTATGGTACCACTAGAAAGGTCTTGCGATAAGGTATTTGAGTGTTTGAGTTTTACATCCCACCAACAGCTAAGGTCATACGGACACGGGACCTCGGTTTAAAGACTCATCCGAAAGTCTATGATAAGATAAACACCTGTATGTGAAATATGAAAGCTCTATCTAATATCATTCAAAAGTTATGTCAAATGTTAAGGTTTTAGTAGAAACAGACAAACTGACAGACAGACCAAAAACTATATGCCCCCCCCCCCCCCCCCCCCCCCCGAATCTCGATTCCGGGGGCATAAAAAACAAACAAACAAACCAACAGCTCTTTCCCAGTTGTAAGCCAATCATCCTTACCCTACAAAGAAATTATTGAAGAACTTATAAAGTTTATTCCCGACTATAAACCTACTTTCAGGGAAAAAGACAGGCAGCTGACAAAAGCAGAACAATAAAAGCTCAATTAGAAGATATAAACACAATTTTTGATGGCTCGGAAAGGAAAATAACGGAACTGCTACCATAATTCCCATTAATATTTAAACAGACAGGCTTGGGGTTATAATTTTTATCCTCAGTGAATGAAATATGTCCTGCTCATAAATATTAAAATGCCAACAATTGTTGGCATTTTAATATTTATGAACAGGACAAATATTTAAACAGACAGGCTTGGGGTTATAATTTTTATCCTCAGTGCAACTGAGCATGAAATATGTCCTGCTCATAAATATTAAAATGCCAACAATTGTTGGCATTTTAATATTTATGAACAGGACAAATGTCAGTCTCGTCAGCACATCTGAACATAAAATCTTCTTATTAAGAATTCAAATACATATTTTTTTCCATTTGAGTTTTACAGCCTTTATTCTTATTTCACTTCTGTAAAAGCTGATCTTTAATCAGCAGTGGGTGAAAAATGGAATACTCAGAATACATGGGAGAAAAAAACCCTGACCTTCCATTGCAGTACTTGATGTCTCACAATTATGGCCCAAACGAGGTTCAAACTCAAATCGGTGAGAGACCTTATGTTGAAGAGTAAGTGCTCTAAACCACTAGGCCATGGTGACCCATATACGTAATATAATCTTCTGTTTGTTATTCAGTTTGTGAATTTGAACAAATACATTAAATCAAGTAAACTGATTGGGTTGCTATTCAGAACTGGGCATGGCAAAATTTTAATTTATTCTTAATTTACCCCCCACCCCTCCCCCCCCCCCCCCACACACACACAAACAAAAACACCATTAACCCATTCTGTACCAGAAACCCCAAAACGGGTACCCTGGCAAACAGTTCAGGGCCAGTCTGATCAGGGACTCCCATGTTTGCTAAAAGTTCAGTCATTTTCCAAACAAGGCAACGCAAGGGTAGCATCCCCTCGCAACTGCATACATGTACCATTTATCAACATGAAGGTTTGAAGCTTCTGCGATGATAACTGTGTATTCTATCCTGTTTATAAGGTTTTTAAGGTCAAATCAATTGTGACCTTGACCTCTGACCTTGAAAGTCTTTAGGGTTTATCGTCTCTCCAAGGGGAACGTTTGTGGAAGGTTTGCACCTTCTTTGATGATAAATGTGTCTTCTATCCTGTTCACAAGGTCAAGTTCATTGTGACTTTGACCTTTGACCCTTGCCCTTGAAAATCATTTTTTCCATGGGGAACATTGGTGGAAAGTTTGAAGCTTCTATGAGGATAACTGTGTCTTTTATCCTGTTAACAAAGTTTTTACGGTCATTGTGACCTTGACCTTTGACCCTGAAACCAATAGGGTCCATCGTCTTTCCACGGGGAACATTTGTGGAAGGTACGATGATTCTAGGATGATCTGTTTGTCTTCTATCCTGTTCACAAGGTTTGTAAGGTAAAGTCTATTGTGACCTTGACCTCTGACCTTGGAAGTCTCTAGGGTTCATCATGTCTCCAAGGGGAACATTTGTGGAAGGTTTGAAGCTTCTACGATGATAACTGTGTCTTCTATCCTATTCACAAGGTTTTTAAGGTCAAGTTCATTGTGACCTTGACCTTTGACCTTGAAAATCAAAAGGGTTCATCGTCTTTCAATGGGGAACATTTGTGGAAGGTCTGAAGCTTCTATGAGGATAACTGTATCTTTTATCCTGTTCCCAAGGTTTTTAAGGTCAAGTTCATTGTGATCTTGACCTACGACCCTTGACCTTGAAAAGCAATAGGGTTCATTGTCTTTCCATGGGGAACATTTGTGGAAGGTTTGAAGATTCTAGGATGATCTGTTTGTCTTCTAGCCTGTTCACAAGGTTTTTAATGTCAAGGCCATTGTGACCTTGATCTTTGACCCTGAAAATCAATAGGGGTCATCGTCTTTCCATGGGGAACATTTGTGGAAGGTTTGAAGCTTCCACCATGAAAACTTTGTCTTCTACCGTGTTGACAAGTTTCCGGACGGACACTCACATTAACACCTCTAACACACAAACACACACACGGACGCACGGCACCGATGCTATATCCCCGTCACAAGGTTGTTGCGAGGGGATAATAAATTTTGATGAAAACACAACCTGATAACCCTAAATTTTGAAATGGACTCCTGCTATATATAAGAATGAAGATTCCAATTGGTAGAAAAAGGGTTAAATATAGCAAATTGATTGGGTTGCTAGGGCAAAATTAATTTTTCAGCAGGACAAGGATAAAGATACATAATAACTGTACCATTATCCAAGATACAGCAACCGCCCCCACACCCACCCGAAAGGGAAGAAATGACTGCAGAAAAGATTCGCCTGATCCAGGTGACGGTCACCAGTTGGATGTGAACCTGACTGAGCTGCAGGGGCCAGCAAATTTTGGGGTTAAAGAAACAAACAATTGATAGGACATTGATGGACTTATAACAAAACCATATAACACAACATACAGTAGAACTTTGATGGCTCGAACATCGATGGCTCGTTTACCATGGATGAGTCGAACCCATTCTTGAGCCCCTAGCGAAATCCTCTACATAAGGAATAGTGGGGGGATAATTAAGGAGATTTTAGTCTTTTATCTTGCAAATGTATGTTGTGTGTACTCATTAGAATCGCCTCGATGAGGCGATTCTAATGAGTACACACAGCATACATATTCATTATCGAACACCGAAAAGATGTGTTAAAGTACCTCGTTATACCTCCTGACAGTAACCTCAGTGGCTCGAACTACCCCTGTCTCGAACAGATTTTCGAGGTCCCAAAGGTGTTCGAGCCATTGAAGTTCGACTGTATTTTTTATGATATGCTTATAAATAGTTCATCATCTTACTGAACTATGCCTATTTTAGCATTGTTTTAGTAGATGTAAATGAGTGGAAGTCTGAAGATATAATATTTACTTCTGTTCATCATAAACTTTAGCAGCAGACACATTAGTGCTTCAGTTCAGACCCTAATAATTCCCATACTATGAATGTTAAATTACTGAAGGTGATTGGAACATAAATCTTGGCCTGAAAAAAATAATGACAGGGATTGGCTAAACAGCTTACTGTATTAAAGTCAAATTTTTATCTTTTTTTGCCGCATTTTTCGGCGATAACTTCTTTATTATAGATTTTGACGAAAGTTGTAAAGGATTTGTGTGAATTCGGGTTTAACGTCGCTTTCAACAATTTTTCAGTCATATCACGACGGTGTCTGGTTGCGACAGAGAGCTCAATGCTCACTTTTATAGTGCTGCCTCACTGAAGTATCATGTCCCAGACACATTACATGATACCACACCCAGTCACATTATCCTGACACTGGGTCGACCAGTCCTAGCTCTACCCCGTAAATCTGAGTGCCAAGTGAGGAGCAGCTAGTACCATTTTTAACGAATTTGGTATGTCGCGGCCCGGGATTGAACCCGTGACCTCCCATTTCCCGGAGCGGACACTCTACCAACTGAGCTATCGGGGCCGGTAAGTTGTAAAGGAGAAGTTCTGCCAACTTCTCAAAAAGGTTTCATGCCCCTCAGTTATTTGAGTAGAGCTGTAATCAGATGAAGGTTTCTGCAATTTCAAGTTTGTGGGAAATTTTCTGTTTCTACAAGTCCCGCCTTGATGGTGCGGATTGTCGATTTGTCGTCTGTTCAGTGCTTGACTGACGGATAATTATGTGGGTCATTCAAATGATTCAAATAATTATGTGGCACATTTACGATGTGCACATTTGAGAGTCAAACAAAAAGTCGCATTGAAAGTGGTAGCATTTTTAATATTTTATTTTAGTGCGGGATCTGTATTGTCTGAACTAAAGGTTTGTTGACTTAACGTATTTCATGCTTTGGACAGTCTACACACTAATGTTTTGTACAACGTCCCTTCTGTTGGACGCTTCGTTGGCCGCACGAGATTTATCCATATATAGACACGGGGGTAATACCATTTTCTATACCTGTGTTGTCGACCGAGCCGGTACTGTGTAAAGCTGCTGTCGACCGAGAAATACGGTTTTCGACCGAGCAGAACGGATGTCGACAGAGGAGGGTCTTCGATTTTGATGCACTTGGAGAGGCGAAAACGTTGGTTTAAACATTTACAATCGACGTCGGTGTTTTAAAGAGACAAGCTGTTAATTGTCTGTTCACTTATAGAGAGTCGTGAGTCTGAAAACACTATAAAATACCGGTTCTTTCGAAAAAAAATCAGTTTTCAAATAATATCATTAATCTAATGCTTTATGAAAAGTAGGAAAGCAATAAAACACCATATATATTTTATCTATCATTTACGCTTCAACAACAATGTGGGTTTGACATAATTCATGCTCTTTGGGAGTTTTTATAGACCTTTGAAAAATGTCGGGGTACGGATGTCGATTATTAGAAATACGACCGTCGATGGTATCCTAGTCTTATTGATACGGCTGTCGACGAAATATAAAAATTACATTTCATGTACGGCTGTTAAATACATGATTTATTCTATGATTATAACTGAAAACTTCACTATAAGGCAGATTTCACTGGGAGCTATGAAGAAAAATGTATGTTTTGTGCGAACTGGTGTCTTAAAGTTGCAACAATCACCAAGAGTAATTCCATCCTTAACTCTCCCATATTTAGTTTACACAAAAGGCTACAAGGCTGGTCACTGATGTAACCACTTGAACATGTTAATGCCAAATCAGATTGAAATTTAAACTGCAAAAAATGTTGTAAACCTGTGCAAATGCTCTTGAAGAATGATGTCGGAAAGATCACAGGCGCTTGAAGTTTAAAAGCTTAAACATTTCAAATTTGTTTGAAAGGGCCATAACGAAAGTGAATTATTAACATTCATGTTTAGGTTTTTTTTGTTTGTTTTTTTTTGTTTTACGGCCCTTTCAAGTTTATTTCACTCATATCGAGCAGATTGTTAATCAGAGGTGGGCGAAAACCGGAGTACCCGGAGAAAAACCACCTGGCCTTCTGTTGCAGAACTTGGCGTCTCACATGTGACCCGAGCGAGGCTCGAACCACAGCGGTGAGAGACCTGATGATCAAGAGTCAGCGCTCTTAACCACTAGGCCACGGAGGCCCGTTGTTTAGGTTTTGAGCTCAGAACTTCAAGCGCATGTGCAGAGACGAATATTTCTCAACAAATGCCATGACAAACATAAGGGTTAATCAGCAGACATTACGAAAACATGCCTATTAAAATAAATTGAAAATTTTACCCTAAAAACAAAAATGAAAATTTTCAGAAAAAAAAATATCTGATACTTTTTATATTTCTGCTCAAAAATAGATTGTGTGAACGCGGGGTTCTAACAAGTACCCAGAATCTATGTATATGAGCAGAAATATGAAAAATATGGTTTACCCCTGTAAAACCCAGTTTCACTATATAAAAGTAGGGTTCAAGGGGGTCAAAATTATATAGGCGTGTTTTCGTGATGAGCTCCTTTCCCGACTACCCAAAATTCCTAAGCAGAAAAGCTCTTCAGTCCAAGTGACTATCAATGACTTGTCCGAATAACTATTTTATAGAAAACAGCCGCAGTGACTGAGGTCGGAGTGTTGTGTAAGAGGGTTATCTTAGAATCATAGGTTGGGCTTGGCAAACAGTGAAGACCCAGGCCAGATGGCACAGAATGCGGCGTATGATCAAGATCTACACTATATACTTAACAAGAGGACCAAGCTGGTCCTGTATCGCTCACCTGAGCTAACAGATTCAAAGTTTCAGGAAGTGCCAACCTTTTACTTAAGGATTAATGGAAGGACATGGTGATGACAGGGTAAGCAATTTCCGCAAATCAAGTAGGATGTAACTCTATGATAAATAGGCTGACCTCACCAGTTTTCAAATCATTCAAGCTTTTATTCCTGACTTTCTAAGCAGATCCGATATAAACTGATGGGGCTATGGTGATGACGCCCAAAAATAAGCCATTAACTGCTGCAAATCAAAGGGATGTTACTCTGTGACAAATAGGCAAATCTCACAAGTTTTCAAACTCCTCCAAGCTTTTCTGCATGGCTTATTTGTCTGTAAGTTTCATGAAGATCCGATCAAAACTGAAGGGGCAGCAGTGCTAACAAGGTCGAAAATAGCATTTTTTTAGCAATCAAAGGCACGTAACTCTATGATAAATGTGCCAACTTTGCCAGTATTCAAACTCATCCAAGGTTTTATTCCCAGCCACCTTACATATAAGTTTCAGAAAGATCCGATCTAGACCGAAGGGGCTACGGTGATGACAAGGTCAAAATTTGGCATTTTTAGCAATCAAAGGGATGTTACTCTAAGATAAATGGGCTGACTTGGCCTGATTTCGAACTCATCCGAGATTTTATCCCCAGCTACCTTACATATAAGTTTCAGAAAGATCCGATCAAAACTGAAGGGGCTATGGTGATGACATGGTCATAAGTCGGCATTTTCAGTAATCCTAGGTTTAAACCCAAGTCACCTTACGTATAAGTTTCAGAAAGATCCGATCAAAACTGAAGGGGCTACGGTGATGACAATGTCAAAATTTGGCATTTTTAGCAATCAAAGGGACGTTACTCTAAGGTAAATGGGCCGACTTGGCCAGTTTTCGAACTCCTCCTAGGTTTCATCCCCAGCCACCTTACATATAAGTTTCAGAAAAATCCGATCAAACTGAAGGGGCTACGGTGATGACAAGGTCAAAAATCAACATTTTCAGCCATCAAAGGGACATAACTCTAAGATAAATGGGCTGACTTGGCCTGTTTTCGAATTCATCCGAGATTTTATCCCCAGCCACCTTACATATAAGTTTCAGAAAGATCCGATCAAAACTGAAGGGGCTATGGTGATGACAAGGTCAAAAATCGGCATTTTCAGCCATCACAGGGACGTAAATCTACGATAAATGGGCCGACTTGGCCGGTATTCGAACTCCTCCTAGGTTTTATCCCCAGTCACCTTACATATAAGTGTCAGAAAGGTCCGATCAAACTGAAGAGGCGACGGTGATGACAAGGTCAAAAATCGACATTTTCAGCCATCAGAGGGACATAACTACAATGTATATGAGCCCCGCCAAGCGAATTTGGGTCTTCGAGCATTCCGTCATGACAAATTTTAACTGCGCATGCCCAGCCATTCAGAGGGGCCAGGGATACGGCTTTCTGTCTGAAGGTTCCTCTTGATTCACTGCTTGTATGAGCGAGCAGCGAAGGTTCTGGTGAGACTGCGCGGATGCGCAGGCTCGCCTGAACCTTCGCTGCTCGCATAGGCGATAAGCACCAAAATCGCTTGACGGGGCCCATATAGTAAATGGGGCGACTTGGCCGGTTTTCGAACTCATCCGAGGTTTTATCCCCAGCCACCCTACATATAAGTTTCAGAAAGATCCGATCAAAACTGAAGGGGCTACAGTGATGACAAGGTAAAAAATCAACATTTTCAGCAATCAAAGGGACATAACTCTATGATAAATAGGCCACCTTGGTCGGTATTCGAACTCATCCGAGGTTTTATCTCCAGCCACCTTACATATAAGTTTCAGAAAGATCCGATCAAAACTGAAAGGGCTACGGTGATGACAAGGTCAATATTCGGCATTTTCAGCAATCAAAGGGGCGTTACTCTGTGATAAATGGACCAACTTGGCTGGTTTTCGAACTCATCCGAGATTTTATCCCCAGCCAGGTTACATATAAGTTTCAGAATGATTCCATCAAGACTGAAAGGGCTACGGTGATGACAAGGAAACAAGAGCTCCGCAAGCGGGGCATTATTATCATTATATGCCCGTGGCAAATTCGTATTTGGTAGACTGAAATCTGAAAACAGTATTCATTGCTTATTCATGGTGGAACTATTTTTCAAGTTTCAATGGGTGACAGCAAAATGCAAGAAGAGCATGCACAGTGCGAATCCAGAGCTAGGGCATCACAAACAGAGCTTTCTTCCTTTTCCCTGTATTGCTGCATCCACAGCAAACAGCTTAGAACTAGAATTAATCTGATTAGCAATTTAGAACACATAAAAAAGAGCACTTATAGCATTTGCTTAGCCTTTAACCTGCTGAATATTCAATTAAGCCACACCCAAATCTGACTTTGAACCAATCAGATTACTCGATGCAGTTTATTTCTACATGTTCATTTACTGAATGTCAGTGTAGATCCTGATCAGATGACTTCTTCAGAAGCCATCTGATCTGGATCTACAATGTTTGCAAAGATAGGGCTTGTCGCCTACAGCAGGATAAAGGTTAAGACTGGTCATTGCAGTAGTAAACATACTATCAATATTATAACACATAAGGGAAGTAACAAGGGCAATTAAGCAACAACATTTCCTTAATACTCTTCAAAAATGAATATTTTTGGTACTTCTTTAAATCACCTCATGAAGGTTATTCTAACAAGTACACACAACTGTTTTTTTTTTAAAGAAATGTAAAATTATTCTTTATGCACATTTCCTTGTTACTCCTAATCTGGATCTATGTTAAAACTCACATAATGAAACACCAATTTCTGGTATGGATCCTTGTGCCACAATGGTTTGACAACTTCCAGTCATTTGAGTCAGTATGACTCCCAAATATTTAAGGGTGAGTGTTATTAAGTATTAAGGTGGCTGTTAAATAGACACTTTAGAGCGAATACCATGATTCTATCTTGCCTATTGAAGGCCTTACTCCAAGCAGCAGGTGCTGCAAAATGTTTACCAAGCTATCCAGATTATGTTATGATCTGAGTAGTATGTTTCACACACACCAGAATCCACATTTTGAATGTTAGTAAATATCAAGTCTATTATTGAGCCATGGTCGTTTGTTGGTTGTGAAATAACCTGCCTGTATTTGAAGGTTTTGACCAGAAGGTTATGAAGAATTGTTTTATCACAATTATCAATGTTCCAATTGATGTTGAAATCTCCAAGAATAATAACGGACACGAAGTCAATAACATAATGCCACGTTTTTTATCAAAATGTCCGGAAACGAAAATGTTTACAAAAATTTCAAAGGGATATAACTGTTAATATTTGGCGGACGTTAATACTCGAAACTTTACGAACATCTATACATCAAGGTTTATCTACCTACCAAGTTTCAGCTTGATCTGATGAAAACTCTAGGAGTAATCCGGAAATGAAAATACTTACAAAAATTTCAAAGGGGCATAACTCTTTTAATATTTGAAGGATGTTAATTCTCGAAACTTTACCCACATCTACACATCATGGTCTTACTACCTCCCAAGTTTCAGCTTGATCGGATGAAAACTGTAGGAGGAGTTATCCGGAAACGAAAATGTTTACAAAAATTTCAAAGGGGCATAACTCTGTTAATATTTGGCGGATGTTAATTCTCGAAACTTTACGCACATCTACACATCATGGTCTTACTACCTACCAAGTTTCAGCTTGATCGGATGAAAACTGTAGGAGGAGTTATATGGAAACGAAAATGTTTACAAAAATTTCAAAGGGACATAACTCTGTTAATATTTGGCGAACGTTAATTCTCGAAACTTTACGCACATCTACACATCATGGTCTTACTACCTACCAAGTTTCAGCTTGATCGGATGAAAACTGTAGGAGGAGTTATCCGGAAACGAAAATGTTTACAAAAATTTCAAAGGGGCATAACTCTGTTAATATTTGGCGGATGTTAATTCTCGAAACTTTACGCACATCTACACATCATGGTCTTACCACCTACCAAGTTTCAGCTTGATCAGATGAAAACTGTAGGAGGAGTTATCCGGAAACGAAAATGTTTACAAAAATTTCAAAGGGACATAACTCTGTTAATATTTGGCGAACGTTAATTCTCGAAACTTTACGCACATCTACACATCATGGTCTTACTACCTACCAAGTTTCAGCTTGATCGGATGAATTATTAATTATTTTAATTTTTCCTATAGAAAAGGATAAGTTGTACAATTTGACCGTGTCTGGAGATAAGTTCGGGGTAATCCTAAGATCATCATTTGAACAAATTATGATGTGCTGGAGTCCTTTCTGTTACATACAAAGTTTCTTGACTGGTCCTAGAGAAGCTTTTCAATGGTTTAACCATATATGGATGCGGTAGCCATCTTGGTCATGTGACCCATATGCCGCGAACAAACTAGCCGTTCCCCCTACCCACAGAGGTTCAAAACATATTGGCTTTGATTGGCCAATCGGTTTTCATGGATATCCATAATTCGAATTATGGATATCCATTATTCGATTTATGGATATCCATAATTCAGATCGATTTATGGATATCCATAATTTAAATTATGGATATCCATAAATCACCGCCAAAGCTTTTGGTTTAATGATTTCTCCCTAAAACACGTGATTGTTTATTGTAAAAATCATCAAAATCTTCATCATCGCTGGAAGATGATGGCCGGTCAAAGGGGCCTATCTGCCGTGCAGCCTTTTCAGCCCGTAAGGCTTCCAAAGCAACGGACGGAATACGCTGAACGCCCGCCATGTGTGCAGTTAAATATCGGAACCAGCCGTTATATCTGGAAATACCGGCCAACGCATCCGGTCCCTCTGGAATCACCTCTATGAGGACTGCGCACTTTTAATCGGACTTAAGTTTATAATGATCCAAACAGGCAATCCGTGCATGCTTTCTGGAGAAAAATGCACATGGTCGTTATATAAAGTATTAAAATATATCCATATAACACTCTATTTGACGGCCCCTGCCCATCGGGGCTTGAAGAAATAGATGGGCTGCAGAGCTGAAACCGACCCGCACACGAGTACTGGTAAACCGCTTAGAGGATCTAAGCCTGCCCAGGCAAAGCGGTACGAGTCGGCCCGTCCATGTTAATAAACCCTATTGGTTCATTTTGGGCGGCAGGGCTTGAGATGTCATTTCTTCTCAAGGTCGGGTAAAAGTCCAACAAAATTGAAAGCAACGTCTCCAAAATGACCTTTGCAGAGTTGACGGGGATGTTAAACCTCTAATCAAACAAACAAATACTCTACTTGAGATGTATGGAGTACCAAGCAGATTTGGATATATCTCCTGGCCCCCGCCAATTGGGGCTTGGAGAAATAGATTTGGCTGCATGAGCTGAGAGTACTGGTAAATCGTTTAGAAGGTCCATGCAAAGTCGTGCGAGTCAATGGGCGATAGGGATTGAGATGTATGTTTGTTTGTTTGTATTTGAATTTAACGGCACTGTCAACACTAATTTAGGCCATTTTTGAGCCGGTCATTTTACCTATCCACATTTTTCCTGGGCAGGCATATACGTAAGCAGTTAACCAGTACAGTGCACATTCTTTCGCCAGAAACTGACAACTGTCGTTCTTGAATCAGCGGAAGGGAAAGAATGACTGTAGAAAATATTTCATGATCAATCTCAACGAAAGAATGTTGTCGACCCCGGCAGGTATCGACCCCGCTTCCTCCTGATCACCAGTCAGACGCGCATCCGACTGAGCTACCGAAACTGGCGGGATTGAGATGTCATTTAATCTCAATGAAGGCTTAATGACAAACATAACTGGAGGCAACGTCTCCAAAATGCCCTAAATAACATTGAATGGGACGTTAAACCTCAAATCAAACAAAACGTATCTCTCCCACACCTTAGGCCACCACTAAGCCTACCCGACATTACCTCCACCTCCATCCCGGCTTTTATTACACACCTAAATCGGAAATCTGACGCGAACAGTCGAGTTTTTTTTTCCAAAGGGAGCAGTCATTATTCAAAAGGTTTATTTGCAGAGGAAAATTATGGATATGCATAATGCGATTTATGGATATCCATAAATCAGTCGCATAATGGATATCCATAATTCGAATTAAGGATATCCATAATTCGATTAATTGATTTATGGATATCCATAAATCAGCCGAATAATGGATATCAATAATTCGACTTATGGATATCAATAAATCGAATAATGGACATCCATTATTCGATTTATGTATATCGATTATGGATATCCATAAATAATTATGGATATCCATAAATAATTATGGATATCCATAAATACGGAATAAATAGTAAAACGGCGCCCCATAAACACGCCTCTCACTATGGAACTTTTCGCATGAAAACACTGAATTTTGCTTATTTCTGCTCTAAACATAGACTGAGGGCACTCATTAGAATAGCCTCGACGAGATGGTTCTAACGAATACCCACAATCTGTTTTTGCTGAAATTAGAAAAATAATAAATACGCCTGTAAACCCCAGTTTTACCATATAAAAGTGGGGTTTACGGGGGTCAATATTACATAGGCGTGTTTTCGTGATGGATGAGATGTTTGCAGAATGTGAACGGACGACGACGGATGCCGGGGCATGAGTATACTCACTTGCTGAGCTTGCGGCTAGGGTGAGCTAAAAACCTAATGACCAATGTCATTGGCGACGGACCTCCGTGGCCTAGTGGTTAAGAGCGCTGACTTTTGATCACTAATTTATATTAGGTCTCTCACCGCTGTGGTTCGAGCCTCGCTCGGGTCACATGTGAGATGCCAAGTTCTGCAACGGAAGTTCAGGTGGTTTTACTCCGGGTACTCAGGTTTTCGCCCACAAAATTGGAAGAAACGTCTCCAAAATGACCTTTACAGTGTTGACGGGGACGTTAAACCTCAAATCAAACAAACAAACAAAGCCTGACGCAGAATGCAACAGTTATTTTATTGTTTAACTGGGGTTAATTTCCAGTAAATCTGTCCTTACACTCTCGTTGAATCATCGCAAACTTTCACTTCATCGACAGCCGTATTGATGAAACTATAAACAGTTCCACACATGCATATAAAGACATGTTGACACACAAATAAAAGGTTATCGCGTATGTTAATGATGTATCTGCATCATTTCGTCCTCGATATTCCATGACACTGAATAAGAGCCACGCATTTCCCCGGAAGTACTTATTTTATATATTTTCCCGTTTAATTCCGCTCAGCGTCAAAACAGGCTATTATTCACACTTCCAAAACACTTGAAACAACAGCAAACTATTTCACAAACGATTTGACACCAGAAAAATGGACAGACATACACAAAAATAACACATTTACAGCGAATTTATCGACTACCCTCCTCTGTCGACATCCGTACTGCTCGGTCGAAAACCGTATTTCTCGGTCGACAGCAGCTTTACACAGTACCGGCTTGGTCGACAACACAGGTATAGAAAATGGTATTACCCCCGTGATAGATGTCGTTTTAAATAGGCTTGTTATTTGTGTACATTTAGGTAGTTTGAGCGACAGAATTGGACTTAGTTTTTATCGAAAATTTCAAAAATTGTAAAAAGTCCATCTGATTAGAGCAAAAAATATCATCACACACACCTATATAATTTTGTCCCCCTTGAACCCCACATCTATATAGTAAAACTGGTGTTTCCTGGGGTACACCTTATTTTTCTTATTTCTGCACTAAAATATAGATTGTGGGTACTCATTAGAACCGCCTCGATGAGGCGGTTCTAACGAGTGCCCCCAATCTATATTTTGAGCAGATATAAGAAAAGTGTCACAATTTCACATCTTAAAATTTTCATTTTTTCGGCGATAAAGGCGGCAATGTATTTGTATCAGGCCTCATACTGACCACGATTTTCCATGCCTGAAAGGCCTGTTTTTGCAGCTCCAACCCTTATCCTGCTGAACAAGACACAACTATTACCTTTGCAAACAGTCTAATCAGGATCTACACTGTTTGTAATGCAGTTTGTGAAAATATCAAGTAATTTGGTTGAATAATAGTCAAAAATGGGTGTGGGGTAAATAAATTTATTAAGCATGATAAGGGTTAAATAGTTTTTAAATAGACTAAAGGAACAAAAAATCAAAATCTAAAAGCCTGAAATCAAGAAAAATATCAAGCTCTAAAAGCCTGAAATCCTGCAAATGCCTGAAAAATATGAGGCCTGTTGTATAGGCGTGTTTGCGTAATGACATTTCTGGAGGCTGACTCCTTTATGAGAAGTTGGCGGAGCTTCTCCTCTACAACTTTCTCTCTGGATGTATTGATTAAAAGTCTAAAATAACAAAGTTATCGCCGAAAATAGCGTCAAAAAAGATAAAATAATTGACTTTAAGTGTAATTAGCGCACATGCTCTTAGACAAGCATACAACAAACCCTTTTTGGGGTCAAATTTTTATCAACCGACCTAAGCACAGAAGCTCTTCAGTACTGATGTCCATGTCCATGTGACTATCACTGATTGTAGGATATCCAGGTAACGGTTATTTATAGAAAAAAGCCACACTATTCTTGTCATTGTGACGTCAGAGTGCTGTGTAAAAGAAAGCTTATTGTAAAACATATGGACTTGGAGCACATGCTGGGACATTGGCAAAGCGTTTAGACCCAGATCAGATGCTGCAAAATCTGGTGTCTGATCAGGGTCTACACTGTTTGCATACAGTACAGGAATTTATGGGTTAAACTTTACGGTGTGAGTGAGTGTTTGAGTTTTACGTTCCACCAACTGCTAAGGTCATACGGAGATGGGACCTCGGTTTGAAGACTCATCCAAAAGTCTGGAGAAGCCCAGAATCGATCCTGCGACACCTGGTTTCAAGGCGAGTAGCGTAACCACTACACTATGAGGCCTTCTAAAACTTTACAGTGTAAGTTCCCCCTTCAGGACCATTTTTTCAAGCCTACACAAGAGACAATTGGCCCATTTATCAGTACTTTGAACAAGAAGTGCATTTGACACAAACATTACCTTTGCAAACATTATGTAGAACCAGATCAGGCCAGAAGCCATCTAATCAGGATCTACACTGTTTGACATTCAGTTTGTGAATTTGTAGGAATAGGTTACATCAAGTAATCTGATTGGTTCAAAAACAGAAATGGGAGTGGCTAAATCAATTATTCAGTGAGATAAGGGTTAATTATTCTCATTACACCACAATCTTGTTATAACACGGTTCATTATAAAACAGTTTGGATCATATAACACAGTTTCAAGATGGATCCCAAAAATGTATAGATTATATAGAAAAATGACCATAAATGGTCATTGCACGACCCGCAGAAAAAGCAACCGACTGAAGTCGGTTGATTTCTAAGAGTGCCCTAAAATCACCGTGTCATTCTCTCATTCGGTCATTCGGTCATTCTGTCAGTCTGTCCGTCCGTAACCTGTTTGTGAAAATTGGTGATAGTGACTTAACCGCTTGGAATATTTAAGCAATTTTTGGCATACTGATCAATATCAATGAGATCTAACCAATGAACTTGAGAAATATTACATTCCATTCCAAAATGTGAAAAGTTTCGAACTGCTTCTCCTCGGAAACCGTTGGGCCGTTGAAGTCAGATTTCATATGGAGCCTCTATGGGATGGGGGAAACCAAAATTTGCTCATGGGGTCCAGGTCACATGACCAAAATGGCCGCCAAGCCATATATGGTCTGTCTGTCCGTCCGTCCGTAACCCGTTTGTGAAAATTGGTGATAGTGACTTAACCGCTTGGAATATTTAAGCAATTTTTGGCATACTGATAGATATCAATGAGATCTAACCAATGAACTTGCGAAATATTACATTCCATTTAGTATAGCCTCGCCGAGGCGACAAATGTGAAAATTTTCGAACTGCTTCTCCTCTGAAACTGTTGGGCCGATTGAAGTCAAATTTCATATGGAGCCTCTATGGGATGGGGGAAACCAAAATTAGCTCATGGGGTCCAGGTCACATGACCAAAATGGCCGCCAAGCCATATATGGTAAAAACCCTTCAAAAATAGTCTTCTCCAGAACCGCTGGGCAGATTTCCACGAAACTTGATAAATAGCATCTGGGACGTAGGCCCATCATAAATTGCTAAAATGGAGACCCTGGGTTGACTTTGACCTTCTTTGGGTCCGTCCGTAACCCGTTTGTGAAAATTGGTGATAGTGACTTAACCGCTTGGAATATTTAAACAATTTTGGCATACTGATAGATATCAATGAGATCTAACCAATGAACTTGCGAAATATTACATTCCAGCCGAGGAGAAAAATGTGAAAATTTTCGAACTGCTTCTCCTCGGAAACCGTTGGGCCGATTGAAATCAAATTTCATATGAAGCCTCTATGGGATGGGGGAAACCAAAATTTGCTCATGGAGTCCAGGTCACATGACCAAAATGGCCGCCAAGCCATATATGGTCTGTCTGTCTGTCCGTCCGTAACCCGTTTGTGAAAATTGGTGATAGTGATTTAACCGCTTGGAATATTTAAACAATTTTTGGCATACTGATAGATATCAATGAGATCTTACCAATGAACTTGCGAAATATTACATTCCATTTAGTATAGCCTTGCCGAGGCGAAAAATGTGAAAATTTCGAACTGCTTCTATTGGAAACTGTTGGGCCGATTGAAGTCAAATTTCATATGGAGCCTCTATGGGATGGGGGAAACCAAAATTTGCTCATGGGGTCCAGGTCACATGACCAAAATGGCCGCCAAGCCATATATGGTAAAAACTCTTCAAAAATAGTTTTCTCCAGAACACTGGGCAGATTTCCATGAAACTTGATAAATAGCATCTGGGACGTAGGCCAATCATAAATTGCTAAAATGGTGACCCTGGGTTGACCTTGACCTTCTTTGTGCCTAGGTCAAACTTTGACACATATGCTTTTGTATTGGAAAAGTGAGAATACATTTTATCCTGCACGCCTACGGAACGATAGAATGCGTAACCATTGGTTAAGAACGTGAAGCAATTAGAGCGACATCCGGTTAGGAATTAGATCGCTAAAAAAGGTAAAGAAACTGTGCAGTTTCTGTGTTTCATAAGTTATATAATTTTTACGAGGAAGTTATTTAAAAAACGGGGAATTACATTCAGGAGCCCATTGATATCGGCATCTTTGGAGTAAATACCAAATCCCGTACTTCACACATTTTGGCTAAATTTAGTTTCTCCTGCTGAAGGTGAACTCAAGCCTTAGAAAACGAGTGGTTTTTCGAGGTGTTTGTTGCCTTTTATTTATTACTGCGCTTTGCTACAAGTTCAGCGTATTAACATGCACACACAATAAACATATATGGTTATATGTGTTGTGGATATTTTGCTTGTCAATGCAGCACTAGCAAGAAATCACCACGGAAAAGGTCGAAAATGGTTGGTTACGCATTAGATCTATAGAAATGATAACAAAACTTGCAACTATAAAGCGGATCTGTTTTCATCTCCACGGCCCCAGAATCACCCGCACCTTGTTCTAAGGAACCATTTTTAGCCAACCTGATAAACAGTGCGCTATTGATTCGATAATGACATAGTATTTTATGGAAACATTTTCAGTCTCCAGAATCATAGTACCGAGTGATTTTCACGGACATTTACGCTGTGTTTGTTTTATCAATGGTCCGTTAATTGACTGAAATGAAATAAAACAGGTTTTGGAGTTTTAATTTCTGCGAAGAACTCCTCATCTGCCAAAATTTGCTGGTTAAGCATTAGATCGTCTGGTTGAGCATTCGATAGCCAGAGAGGAGAAAATCTCACCAGTTGCTGCCTAAGTAAATGCCAGCAGCTTACTACAATAAAAGGTCTACATATGATTTCTAAATTATGTTAAAATCACCAGAGAAAGAAAGCCGTGATGAAAAATACTTTTCTGGACAAGACCATTAAATGTCTGGGTATCATGCTTATCTGACCGAATGACGCACAGATTCATGAATAAGAGGTCAGTACTTGCTTTTGTAGAAAACAAAATGGCCAGCTTACGCTTTTTAATGGCGATTAAATCTATATCCGGATGGGACGGCCATTAATGAACCGTCTCATCCGAGAATGAAAGCTGTTCGCCATCCTGTAAATGAATTTGACTAAATCTCCTATTAACAAGAATTGCCCAAAATAAAAAAAATGGAGAGAACCCGTTTAAGAAACTCAGGCGTGAAAGGCTAAGGGTAAGATCGTTAACACTGCAGATACGAAAGCCTATTTGGCTTATGTAGGAGAAAATAAAATATCGTAAAGACGTAGTAACGCGACACAAAAGACGTAATAACGCAAAAAAGGCGTAGAAACGCAAAACAAAAGACGCAGTAACGCCAATCAGAAGGCGAAGCTACGCAAAAAAGTCGTAGTAACGCAAAATCAAGGCGTAGTAACGCGAAAAAGTGCATACTAATGCAAAAGAAAGACGTAGTAACGCAAAAGAAAGGCGCAGTGATGCGAATCAAAGGCGTTTTTACGCGAATCAAAAGGCGTAGTAATGCGAAAAAAGGCATAGTAACGCAAAAGAAAGGCGTATTTGTTTCAGCTCGCCTCTGCAAAGCAAATAGGTAGCCGGAATATCCTACCCCTGGGACTGCGCATGCCCCTAAAATATATGTCTGTATCATGATCGATAACCCAGATCGGAGATCCCGTGAGTTCTATGCTAACTGTCAAAACGATAAGATAAAGATATTGTCTAAAACCAACTTCTTATTAATACAAACAGCGCAAGAATGACACACCATGTATTCTTAATCATGTTAATCAAGACGAACTAGAATCCATTTGTAAAATTTAAAAATTTTAAGTAAACAGGAGGACAGGTGCGTTCATTAAATAAATTGAGAGAAGTTAGTAAGTAAGTCAGTCAGTCAGTCAGTAAGTAAGTAAGGACTTTATTTAGTGAGGGTAGCAACATTTAGCACATACAAAAATACATGTAATAGCTAATCTTCCACGAGGCCCTCAGCTAATCTTCCATGATCTAATATTCCTTCTTAATAAAACACACACGCTATAATATTTTGTTTCATCCGCAGTGTCATTTTTAGATATGAGGAAAAAATATAGATATAATAAATTGATAGAACATACAAGTTATAATATTTTCTTCCATCTGCAGTATCATGTTTAGATATGAGGAACTTTTGAAACCGTTTTGAATATGGAGCAATATTTTCTCATGGATGTATCTAGGCAGTGATTAGGCAGTTTACATTAAGCCAAAAGTCCAGTTTTTTGTTCACTATCGACCGACTGTTGATAATATTGTATTTATTACTAAAAAGGTTGTAGACATTTGTTTTCTCCACATTATTTTGTTTCTTTGAATAATCATTACGAAAACACGCCTATACAAATACAATGTAACCTTTATCGCCAAAAAACCGAAAATTTTAAGATGAAAAATTGTGATATTTTTCTCATTTCTGCACAAAATATAATGTGATTTAAAAAAACAACAACAAAGGACTGGTGGGTCTATTGCCTCCGAGTGTAGGTAGGAGAAATAGTCTTAAACTGTTTCATTAATCTCTAAAATTCCAGTGTCCAATCAAATAGTGTAGATCTTCACCAGACGCCGGATTCTGCAGTGTCTGATCAGGGTCTACACTCTTTGACAAGCCCATCCTATGTTTCCAAGATAACCCTCTTTAGTTTTTCACAACACTCTGACCTCACTGCGACTATTTTCATTCTAATAGTTTTCCCGACAAGTCAGTGATATTCACGTGCACTTAAGCATAGAACAGCTTTTCTTCTGAGCACCTTTGGGTCGACTGACAAACAATTCCCAGTGGAATTCTTTTCACTGACTGTTACAATGCGGTTCTTCTTTGGCGGTTTATTTATGTTATAGTTTGATACTGATTGAATGTATCGCATTTTGGATAGCCAGCTGGTATTGATTCCTGATCATTGCTTTACTTCTACTTTTTATAAGCACCAAGTTTATAATCATGAGTGTCTTATGCTCAACCTGGCTCTCTAATGCTTGACCATAGAAACACGATATAGATTTTAATCGCCATTAAAAAGCGTAAGCTGGCCATTTTGTTTTCTACAAAAGCAAGTACTGACCTCTTATTTATGATTCTGTGCGTCATTCGGTCAGATAAGCATGATACCCAGACATTTAATGGTCTTGTCCAGAAAAGTATTTTTCATCACGGCTTTCTTTCTCTGGTGATTTTAACATAATTTAGAAATCATATGTAGACCACCTTTTATTGTAGTAAGCTGCTGGCATTTACTTAGGCAGCAACTGGTGAGATTTTCTCCTCTCTGGCTATCGAATGCTTAACCAGACGATCTAATGCTTAACCAGCAAATTTTGGCAGATGAGGAGTTCTTCGCAGAAATTAAAACTCCAAAACCTGTTTAATTTCATTTCAGGCAATTACCGGACCATTGATAAAACAAACACAGCGTAAAAGTCAGTGAAAATCATTCGGTACTTTGATTCTGGAGACTGAAAATGTTTCCATAAAATACTATGTCATTATCGAATCAATAGCGCACTGCTTATCAGGTTGGCTAAAAATGGTTCCGTAGAACAAGGTGCGGGTGATTCTGGGGCCGTGGAGATGAAAACAGATCCGCTTTATAGTTGCAAGTTTTGTTATCATTTCTATAGATCTAATGCGTAACCAACCATTTTCGACCTTTCCCGTGGTGATTTCTCGCTAGTGCTGCATTGACAAGCAAAATATCCACAACACATATAACCATATATGTTTATTGTGTGTGCATGCTAATACGCTGAACTTGTAGCAAAGCGCAGTAATAAACAAAAGGCAACAAACACCTCGAAAAACCACTTGTTTTCTAAGGCTTGAGTTCACCTTCAGCAGGAGAAACTTAATTTAGCCAAAATGTGTGAAGTACGGGATTTGGTATTTACTCCAAAGATGCCGATATCAATGGGCTCCTGAATGTAATTCCCCGTTTTTTAAATAACTTCCTCGTAAAAATTATATAACTTATGAAACACAGAAACTGCACAGTTTCTTTACCTTTTTTAGCGATCTAATTCCTAACCGGATGTCGCTCTAATTGCTTCACGTTCTTAACCAATGGTTACGCATTCTATCGTTCCGTAGGCGTGTCCTGCAAACGATTAAGAATACAGTACTAAAGTATAAGATATATTTTTGCTCCTTACGATAAGGCGCATTTATTGGGGTAACCGTTTTAGGTCCAGGTCACATGACCAAAATGGCTGCCATACCCATATATGGTAACACTCATAAAGCTAAAAGCATCCGGCGGGTCGTGCACTTCAGCTTAAGCACTGGTTTTTCTATATAATCTATACATTTTTGTTTTGATTTAACATCGTTGTTTAACTAACATGGTTTCTGCTTTGGACCCCATTAATAATGCTATAAAGAGGTTGTTGTGTACTTCTTATTTAGAGCTGTGCAGTTGTGTTGAATTTGACAATACTTTTGGGATTGGTTGAAGGTAGAGTGGATAGAGATTGCTCAGTGCACTTGCCTCTGATGCTAGAGGCCTCTGGTTAGATCATCACCACCAGTGATAAAATTTCAATGTCTGAACACGCTCCATTGGCTTCATTTACAGGGATGAATGTCATAAAGTGTGCCATCCTTCAGATTGGAATGTTAACTGGAGGTCCCCTGTGCAGACAGAGTCATCCCCAATGCAGGTTAAAGATCACTACCGTAATCGCATGATAACTGATAACTGCATGTTGGCTTTTATCCTGCAAACCAAAACTGGACTTTTTTCTATGTAGTTGGAAAACATGTAACAGCCTACAAATTTAAACTAGAATGTATTTTTCAGACGTATAAAGTGGCACTTTTTTTTTGTCAAAGAAAATTCTTGTGCATTATGTAGTGCTTTTTTGGTGCTGCCATTGAAAAAGGTCACGAATACATACCTGGCACAGAGTTAGCAGCTAAGTCTGTGCCTGGCACGGGGTTAGCAGCTAAGTCTGTGCCTGGCACGGGGTTAGCAGCTAACCCCGTCCCAGGCACACTGCAGTATATGTATTCTTGACTTTTTCAATGGCAGCACCAAAAAAGCACTGCATAATGCACAAGATTTTCTTTGAAAAAAAAAAAGTGCCACTTTCTATGTCTGAAAATACATTCTAGTTTAAAATAGGCTGTTATGTATATATTTTTGTTTGGGTGTAACAAGGTTATTAAATTAACTGGAACCCAATAATATTTAAAAGAGGAGTGTATATTATTTTTAATCTTTTTATCAGCTATCTCTAAAACTTTTCGGAGTCTTGTACATAACATGTTACAAAATCTTTCTTGTCAGATATATTTTGAATTTTATACAGCAGAACCAGAATTATTTTCCTTTTGGGAAAAGATATAGAACTATTTCTTAAGCAAAATTCTGTGACGGAAATATTATATTTCCCTCGAGGTACAGACTACTTTTGTAAGGCCATGAAGATAAAACTATTAGTAAAAGAATTTATTTTCCACCGAAATTAAGTTGTTTTTAGGAGACGACACTCTTAAATGGGGAAAATGATATATTTTCCTCTGAGCAGCAAGATCTTCTTGGACAAAATATAATCACCGTTAATGCTCTGGTCATTTATAACTGCACGATCATTCTCTCATTTCCTCCAACACAATTTATTGTGAAGCTTTGTTATTCCAGACTTCAGACTTCTTGCAGGCGTTTTTCTTCATTGGGAAACTGTGAGTGGAGAATTTATAGAAAAAGTGCACACCTAGTACAGTTTTTTCTAAATGGTCGTGAAGTTTCCCTGCTATTGTCCATGTGATTATCACTGACCAATACAATTAAAGCTTTTTTGTACCAAATGGAATCTTCCACCTTATATACAGCACAAGTCCATTGCAAAATTTAGGGGTGTCAGGTTGTGTTTTCTACAAAATTTATATGGAAAATGTTCGATTTATTTGCAGTGTAGGCCCTGATCAGATGTGTTCTGCAGCATCTGATCTGGGACTGTTTTGCAAACAGTGTAGGCCCTGGGCCTACACTGTTTGCTAGGGTACCTGTTTTGGGGTTTCCGGTACAAAATGGGTTAAAGATAAACTGCACGCATATAGCATTTTCAGGTACTAGGTACAGGGAAACTTTGATAGCTTGAAATTTACCATGGTGTGCGTGTAGGTTTGAGTTTTACATCCCGCCAACATCTAAGGGCATACACGCTGAGACCAAACGTTCAAAGCTGGCATAAAGAACACATGTGTTCTTAACCATTAAAATACCAATATCACCACAACTGCCGGCCAGTCACCACAACTGCCGTCTGCACTGCTGTCAGCCGTCACCTTAAAAGTAATTTTTTGCAATCACTGTGGACCCAGATCAGACTGCTCCTGTAGGAGCAGTCTGATCTGAGCCCACACTGTTTGCCTGTATGCAAAAATATTTGTTTGCCAAAAAAAATCAGCAGACGACAGAATCAGACGACATTTTCAGATGTATTTTTTTTCGAAGTCTTAAGGGTCAATAGGAGTTTCTGTGGCTATGAAATGTCTAAGTGCACTTTATCCTTATAACAGTGACTCAGTGAATACCTGTTTGCACATTATGCATGTTCTGATGACCTGAACTCTTTTATGCCCCCAACATTAAAGCTGACAGGGTCATAAAAAAGTTGTAATATCACTTAGTTGCAGCTTGCAAAGTCAGATATACAGGGTTCTGTCTGTTTCAAGTAATTCTTTAATGCAAATACATGTATTAACCCTCTCACCGGCGTGTTTCTGTCATTGACACTTCCATCATTTGAATTGGACTTATCCATTCTTACATCGGGGCTTGAAGAAATAGATGGGCTGCATGATGCTTCCTCGCAGAGCTGAGACTGACCCGCACATGAGTACTGGTAAACCGCTTAGAGGATCTAAGCCTACCGAGGCAATGTGGTGTGAGACGGCTTGTCCATGCTTATAAACCCTATTGGTTTCATTGGGAGGCAGGGCTTGAGATGTCATTTCATCTCAATGTGGGGTAAAAGTCCCACAAATCTGGAAGCATCATCTCCAAAATGACCTTTACAGTGTTGACGGGGACGTTAAACTTCAAATCAAACAAACTTATCCATTCTTGCAAATAGGGGGCTGGGCAAAGATCACTAACAGGTCGGCACACAGTTTTGATCTTGATAAGACAGCCATCTCATCTGGATCTAAACTGTTTGCATAGGTATCTGTACTGGTGGGCTAAAAGGGTTAAAAATATGCTACCAGCTTGAACACCATATTTGCATTATTTGCTGGCTCCCAGCTTGCACATTGTCAATATTGGAAAAAACAGGTAACCAGACCCCCCTGACCTTTTAAGGTCAGGGGGGTCTGGTTACCTGTTTTTCCAACGCTGATAACCTTCAGACTAGGAACCAGCAGACAATGCAAATAAGGTGAATGAAAAGATACATGGACAAGTGCAAAACAATTTGCCAACAATTACTGTTTGCAAAATGTTTAGCCATTTTCCAATTAAATTTTTAAGAATAAACTGCCTGGCAACCCTAAATTTTGAAATTGACTTTTGTTGCTGAATATAAGTCAATAGAAATGGGATGAAGAGCAAACAGTAGTTCCTTTTTGTTTGGGGTAGCCCAAAATTTACAACCTCATACGTGGAGGCTGGGGCGCACGATGATGCTGGATAGCTTACATGTGTGGGCTGGGCAGACAGTTGTTTTTTTATCCTATCTTTCCTTTCTAAATGCCCCCGGCTCAAGATGGCTGGTTGAATGAGGATTCTGCTGTGAACCCACCGGCTTTTGTCATTACTGTTGGAAGCCAATATCACTAAATACTGGTCAACCACTTAGAGGGCTGCATAATATTATATGTAATGAAATGATAGTCCTCAATAATCAAGAATAAATGCCTTTAAGCCTGTCCAGGAACATAAGGCCCCACATAACCACCATAGCTGTTTATTGGGCCATAAAACCACCACACACACAGGAAGTCCTAAAAGGTGCCTCCCTTGTAAACAGGTTTACAAATATACAGTAAACTTCTGCTATTAAGACCACGTAAAATTAAGACCACCTAAAATAAAAAGCCTATTTAAAAGGTTTCAGTCATTCTTTCTGCGTGTTTTCTGCACTCAGTGTCTCCTTTGGGACTGTTCAAAAGTGGTCTTAACCCTTGACCTGCTGAATATTTATATATACCACACCCACCACTGCTTATCAACCAATCAGATTTCTTGATAAAAATTATTGCAACATATTCATAATCTGAATGACAAACAATGTAGATCATGATCAGATGGCTTCTTCAGAAGCCATCTGATCTGGATCTACATTGTTTGTTGGGAAAGGCATATCCGGGCTCAGCAGGACAAGGGTTAATGACCACTTTTGAACAGTCCGAAACATGGTTTGATTATAGGAATTTTACATGATCTGACATCCATCTCAAATCTGATGACAGCGTGGTTTCGTTTTTTTTCATAAGGGAAAAAATCTATCAGACACATTAACAGACCGAAATCAAATTTATTGAAAGATAGAGAAATCAATTTGATAATAAACAAGACACTGCAGAAAAGGAATCTCCGAATAATATAATTACCGATTTCCGTTTCTTACTTATCAGGATTTTTTTTCTGGTCCTTTAGAAACCGTCTTGGATTTGAGCTGTAAACTGATGAAAGCAATTCTACTGAGATTTTTGGGTTTTGCAATGTTTGCAATGTCAGTCTGCTTAACCTTTGGCCTGCTGAATATTCATATATGCCACACCCACTTCTGATTATCAACCAATCAGATTCCTTGATGCAAATTATTGCAACAAATTCATAAACTGAATGACAATGTAGATCCTGATCAGATGGCTTCTTCAGAAGCCATCTGATCTGGATCTTCATTGTTTGAAAGATAAGACCTATCCTGGCTCAGCAGGACAAGGGTTAACCTTTAGCGTGCTGTAGGCACATTTATTCGCCCAAGGGGGCAGTCCAACTTGAGCAACTTATCAGTTATCATGCTCATAAGAAAGCAAGTACACGTCATCGGATGAGGTTCTTCTGCACAGGAGGGATGGTTCTTTCTTACAAGGGCACAGGTTTTACCCCCATTACTGGTCGTTTGGTTTTACACCCAGAAATGACGTTAAAAATTAACGACCTTTCAGATACCAGTCTTCAACAGGTCCCCTTTACCTGTTTTATCACATACTGAGACCCATGCCATCTTGCTGTTTGCAGGTTTTTTTTCATTTTTTTTAGCTCTGACAGCCATTTTGTTCAGAGGAGCAGAACCACTTCAGCACTTTTAGTAGAGGGGTCACCCAAGGAACATTTCTGTCAAGTTATTTTGAAACCGAGCCATTGGCCTAGGGGAAGATGTTCTTTGAAGATTTTTCTATTTTACCTCTGCAGTCATATGGCCATTTTGTTCAGCAGAGCAAACCCATTTCAACAATTTAAGCAATCATCGGTACAATAATACCTACTTTGAGATGGGATGTTTCAATAGAACAGACCTTAGCTGAACCATAACCTTTAACCCTTGTCCTGCTGAACCCGGATAATGCCTTATCTTTGAAACAATGTAGATCCAGATCAGATGGCTTCTGACGAAGCCATCTGATCAGGATCTACATTGTTTGCCATTCAGATTGTGAATTTGTTGCAATAATTTGCGTCAAGTAATCTGATTGGTTGATAATCGGTAGTGTGTGTGGCAGATTAAAATATTCAGCAGGACAAGGGTTAATCAATTTTGGTACAAAAATGAATGAGAAACATTTCTGTGAATTGGGTTTGAAATTGCATCACTGACCTTAGGAGGATATGTTATTTAGAGGTTTTTCTATATTTAGCTTTGGCAGCCATTTTCTTCAGTGAAGTGGAACCATTTTAGCAATATTGTAGAGGGTTTAATCTATTTAAGCCCCCCAGTGGAATTCTTTCCACTGACCGTTCCAAGGCGGTTCTTCTGTGGCGGTTTATTTATGTTGTTTGTTACTTACTGTGTGTATCACTTGTGTGTTTTTTTTTTATTTTGGATGGCCATTTGGCCATTTTGTGGGAAAGTAACTGTCCTTATGGCCTTCCTTTGTTTAGGTTTCCATTATGGTCTGGTCGCTTCATGTTTGTGTTTCTTTCCCTTTGGTATCTTTGATGGGTGGAGTAAGTTAATTGCATCGATTCCTGATCTTTGTTTAACTTCTGCTTTAAACAAAGGAACATTTCTGTGAAATAATTTTGAAATTGGATTATTAACCTAGGAGGAGATGTCCTTTAAAGGTTTATTCTGTTTTTACGGCGTAGCCGTTCTGTTTTTGCTTTTGTCCTACATTTTTCGTTATTCCATTGGTCAATAAAACCACATGTCCTAGGAGATGATCATTTCATTGGTCAATGATTTGCATAAATAAATCTACTAAAAAAAACACGACAGTTTACCGAAGTTTTAAACTAGGAAATGTTTCATTTTTTTATGTGAGACATGAATAAAAAATATATACAGTTTCGGCTTGCTCACCGTCTTGTCCTTTGATGACCATACGTCATATGTATAATTGTGTTTCTAGTGAATTCTGAAACTGCTGCGGTGAATAGCTATTTAGACCTAATTTCACGTGGTTGGTCTATATAGCGAAAGGAACCATTTCGCGAAAGGAAGGTTCCTTTCGCGAAAGGAAGTATTTTCTGCGAAAGGAATTGTTTGTTTGATTTGAGGTTTAACGTTCCCATCAACACTGTGTAGGTAATTTTGGAGACGTTGCTTCCAAGTTTGTGGAACTTTTACCCGACATTGAGATAAAATGACACCTCAAGCCCTGTTACCCAATGAAACCAATAAAGAGATATAGCATGACAAACAATGTAATAATCGCATTACAAATTGACAGATGTTTAATTTACAATATATGCCCAAGAAAAGTTGCAGTGTATCATTTGTCTTCAGCATACTTTATGTCCTCCATTTTAACACAAAATGGACATTTTCGAATATCATTAATGTTATAGCAATTCTGAAAAGGAATAAGTGTAATTTGAGTTTTAGTTAGTTGCACATAAGATCAAGTTTCCGTCCGTTTGTCTGCTCGTCCGTTTGTTCGTCCGTCTATGCGTTTACGTTCACCATGGCGACAACCCTAAATGTTAACCCTAGAATTTGTGTTCAAAAACAGTAAATGATAAAAGTTTTCTTATTTGTTGTGCATATACTTGAGATCATAAATGAAATGAGGTCATGTTTTTAACCTTGACCTTTTACATTGACCTTAGCTCAAACAGGCGGGACACTGCCCTCTGCAAAGCTATTTTACCTCGCGTGACATCTGAATTGTTTGAATACAGTCAACCAGTTCATAGCTAGACAACTGTTGCTGTCACTATTGTAGCTCATATTTCTAAACAACCTTCCAATTAAATTTACGCCGCATATCTTTTTTAAAGATATTTCTTGTTAACTCTGGAGGCCATTTTGTTCAGCAAAGGTGAACTGCTTTAAGAATTTTGGTAGCTAGGGTCACCAAAGGTTCATTTCTGTGAAATTATTTTGAAATAAGACCATTAGCCTAGGAGTAGATGCCATTTAAAGTTTTTCTAGCTCTGGTGGCCGCCCTTTTGTGCTTATAGCACCTGGTTAACTTAAAAATCAGCTCTGGTGGCCATTTTGTTTGGCAGAGAAGAACCATTTTAGCAATTCTGGTAGAGGGTCACCCAAGGGAACATTCCTGTGAAGTTATTTTGAAATTGGACCATTAACTACGGAGTTGTCAGTTAAAGTCTTTTTTTTCTATGTTTTGCTCTGGTGGCCATTTTGTTCAGCAGAACAAAACCATTGAGGGTTTGAGGGGTAGGGCATGGCACTGGGGCACCCCTGTGATCCCAAGGTAGGTGTCACTGAATGTGTCTCATCATAAGGAACATGGATATACATGGTTAAGTGGTGGGAATCTGGAAGGTTTATGAGATATTAAGTCTTTTATGAAATGGAGGGGTGGGGAATGGCCCTGGCGCACCCATGGGATTCCAAGGTAGGTGTCACTGAATGTGTCTCATCATAAGGAACAAAGATATACATGGTGTAAGGATGGGGATCTGAAAGGTTTCTGAGATCATAACCTTTTATGAAATGGAGGGTGTGGGTTATGGCCCAGGCACACCCCGGGGGACCCCTTGAAACCATCTTGCAAAACTTCATACAGGTATCTACCATATCCTCCGAATTTCAGGAAAATTCTTAAACCAGTTACAAAGTGATTGACGAGACACGAAAGAAAGACCCTTTTTTGACCTTTGACCTCTAAGTATGACCTTGACCTTTGGCATACTGACCTGGGTCTTGTGCATGACACATCATCACGGCCTACCGGTAATACATATTCTTTTTAAAGTTGTATGAAGATAACGGTAATGGTTACCGAGTTATACAGTGTACAAAAATCTGAATGGTTTCTGAGATAATTATATGACTTTATATGAAGTGGAGGGGGTGGGGCATGGCACCGGGGCACCTCTATGACCCCAAGGTAGGTGTCACTGAATGTATCTCATCATAAGGAACATGGATATACATGGTTAAGTAGTTGGGATCTGAAAGGTTTATGAGATATTAAGTCTTTTATGAAATGGAGGGGGTGGGGCATGGCCCTGACACACCCACGGGACCCCAAGGTATGTGTCACTGAATGTGTCTCATCATAAGGAACAAAGATATACATGGTTTAGGGGAGGGGATCTGAAAGGTTTCTGAGATATTGAACCTTTTATGAAATGGAGGGGGTGGGGCATGGCCTTGGCACACCCCGGGGGACCCCTTGAAACCCTCTTGCAAAACTTCATACTGGTACATGTATCTACCATATCCTACAAATTTCAGGAAAATTCTTAAAGCAGTTACAAATTTATTGACCAGACACGAAAGAAAGACCCTTTTTTGACCTTTGACCTCTAAGTAGCACCTTGACCTTTGGCATACTGACCTGTGTCTTGCGCATGACACATCATCACAGCCTAATACATATTCTTTTAAAGTTGCATGAAGATAACTGTAATGGTTACCGAGTTATAGAGTGTTCGTTTGTTTGTTTCATTTGAGGTTTAATGTTCCCATCAACACTGTAAAGGTCATTTTGGATACGTTGCTTCCAATTTTGTGGGACTTTTATCCGACATTGAGATGAAATGACATCGCAAGCCCTGCCGCCCAATGTAACCAATAGGGTTTATAAGCATAGACGGGCCGACTCGCACCACTTTGCCTGCTCTAAGCGGTTTACCAGTACTCGTTTGCGGGTCGGTTTCAGTTCTGCGTGGAAGCATCATGCAGCTCATATATTTCTTCAAGCCCCGATGGGCAGGGGCGGGAGTTAAAGAGTGTACAAAAATGTTTATATAAAAAAAATATCAAAGGGGCATAACTCAGAAACTAAGAAAGGGAGAATAATCATTCTTGCACACCAGATAAGGAAATCCGTGGTTTTAGCTTAGGATAGAAATTCTGTTCTAACCCTGTTGTTCTTACCCAGGGACAGGGTAAAAATGTTCTTGATAAATCCGACTGGTTGATTAGACCTCATATGCGCCACCGTCACAATATGGCGGACATCGGCAACCAAAGTGACTGCAGTGTTAACAATCAGAAATAGAAGGTATGCAAGAAAAAGAATCCTACACGGGTGTAAGGGGTCGACAGAGACCCTCGGGACAAAGCTTTCCATCCACCCCTCATATCCATGTAAGATTCTTATATTCTTGTGCACGACACATCGTCTTTCCCTATTAACCCTTGTCCTGCTGAGCCCGAATATGCATTGTTTTCCAAACAATGAAGATCCAGATCAGATGGCTTCTGACGAAGCCATCTGATCAGGATCTACATTGTTTGCCATTCAGATTGTGAATTTGTTGCAATAATTTGCATCAAGTCATCTGATTGGTTGATAATCGGTAGTGGGTGTGGCATATATAAATATTCAGCAGGACAAGGGTTAAATACATACATGTATTCCTATAAAATTGCATGAAGATATCCCTCATGGTTATTGAGTGTACAAGAATGTTTATGGAAGGACAGATGGACAGAAGCCCCATAATACGTCGGTTTTTCCAAAATGGTGTATAAAAACGATACAACCTTTTGCAGAACTTGGCGTCTCACAGGTCACTCGAATGAGGCTCAAACCACAGTAGTGAGGATCTAATGATTATGGGTCAGTGCTCTTACCAACTAGGCCATGGAGGCTTTTTAAACAGTGTAGATCGGATCCAGATCAGATGGCTTCTAAAGAAGTTATCTGATCAGGATCTTCACTGTCAGTTAGTTTTCAATTTTGAAAGAAACAAAAAATCAAGTAATTTGACTGGTTGACAATCAGAAATGGGGTGTGGCAAAATTAATTTACTCAGCAGGACAGTTCCTAAAATGCGGGGGAAAAAGTCAGGTGAAAAAAAATTTTGGTAACAGGATAAGGAATTTTATCGGAATAATCATGTGTTTCCATATAGAGCTAAGCAACATCTGTCAGACTTAATATTTCATTATTCAACACCAACAATAGATATAACATGATAACATGAGCCTTGTAATGTGAAAATCTGTATTTGTGAATAACAAGGGTGCATATGCACATACGCACAGTCTGATCAGATCTTTAGTGTCCACTCCTTCTCTAGTTTCTTTAACTAAAATGTGAAGACTTAAGTCTGTCAAGCTAAGCTGAGGCCTTGTCACAAACCCCTAAAGACAGACTTTCTGGTGACAGGGTTCATTAAATGCTTTATTATAAAACTTCTGTTTCGGATTTCTTATTATCATGCAAAACTAATTATAACTAGAAATGTTTTCAGAGGAAAACAATGTCCCCACACCATAAATATATCTTAAACACCTATTTGAATTTAATAACTAGGTTAAAGTTACCAAAATGTAAGCTGCAAACAAGCCATGAAATAGAGGGCGGACAAGCCATTTTTGGCCATAAATTGACTGTCTTTGGGGTGCTGTGACCTTGAAAAAAGGTCAAGGTCATCAAAATCTAATCAAATCTGTGGTATGTTGTAATGATACGAATGTTGTACCAAGTTTGACGGAAATCAATCAATTCGTTACTGAGCTAGAGTGCAGACAAGTCATTTTTGGCCCAAAATTGACGGGTTTGGGGGCCTGTGACATTGAAAATGAGGTCAAGGTCACCAAAATCTAATCAAATCTGTGGTATGTTGTAGTGATATATTGTACCAAGTTTGACTAAAACTAGAGAAAGCAACCAGTGGGTCACAGTATACCCCCGGCCAGTGCCACCCTCTGATATATCTGTCGAGCATGTATGTAACATGAGTGAAGAAGTCAAGAAGCTATAAGAATTTATAATCTGCTTATAAAATCTAAACCAAACATAATCTTTCTAAATTGACCAAGGGAGTGAGAGCATCAAAGTTACTGAAGGGGTGGGGGCATCAATGTTACTGAAGCAGCAGGGTGGGGTATGTATCAATGAAATCTTGGAACTGGTATGCAACATTAAAGCAAATATCAATTGAATTTGTCTTAGAGTTTAGAACATTATGTAACAGGCATCTATAAACTTTGTCATAAAACTTTAACCAACTGTAAACTTTCTAAATTCATGACCCTGAGGTCTAGGTCACTGTGGGTGGGGAAGCGACATGCATCTCAAAATCTTTGGACTGGTATGCAACATTGATGCAAGTATCAACTGAATTTGTCTTAGAGTTTACAACATACAGGCATCTATAAACTTTGTCATAAAACTTTAACCAACGTAAAATTTCTAAGTCTGTGACCTTGACCTCAAGGTCATTGTGCGGGGTGGGTCATACATCAATGAAATCTTTAGACCAGTATGTAACTTCAGTGTAAGTATCAACTAAATCTATCAAAGGGTTCAGAAGATACAACCTCTTAGAAACTTTAACGCAAAACTTTAACCAAAGTCTGTGACCAGTCTGTGACCTTGACCTCAAGGTCACTGTGGGGAGTGGGACATGCATCAATGAAATCTTTAGACCAGTATGTAACTTCAGTGTAAGTATCAACTAAATCTATCAAAGGGTTCAGAAAATACAACCTCTTAGAAACTTTAACGCAAAACTTTAACCAAAATGTTAAGGGATGGACGGAAGGACGGATGGATGGACAGACGGAAGGACGGAAACATGGACAGACGAACGGCAGGACGAAAACTATATACCCCATAGCATACTTCGTATGCCGGGGCTATAATTAATCAATTTGTTAAGGAGTTAGAGTGCAGAAAAGCCATTTTGGGCCAAAAAATGACAGTTTTTGGGTCCCCGTGACCTTGAAAATGGGGTCAATGTCACCAAAAATTTAAGCAAACCTGTGGTATGATGTAATGATAAATTTACCAAGTTTGACAAATATTAATCGCTTGGTTAATGAGACAGTGTGCAGACAAGCCATTTTTGGCCCAAAAATGACTGTTTTGGGGTTGCTGTGACCTTGAAAATGAGGTCAAGGTCACCAAAATCTAATCAACTATGCAGTATGTTGTATTGATATATTGTACCAAGTTTTACTAAAATTAATTAATTTGTTACGGTTAGGGTCACTGTGACCTTGAAAATGAGGTCAATGTCACCAAAATTTAAGCAAATCTGCAGTTTGATGTAATGATATATTGTACCAAGTTTGAGGAAATTTAATCAATTGGTTAATGAGACAGAGTGCAGACAAGCCCAAAAATGACTGTTTTTGGGTCGCTGTGACCTTGAAAATGAGGTTGAGGTCACCAAAATATAATCAAATTTGTGGTATGTTGTACTGATATATTGTATTAAGTGGTACTATAATTAATCTATTGGTTAATGAGACAGAGTGCAGACAAGCCATTTTTGGCCCAAAAATGACTGTTTTTGGGTCACTGTGACCTTCAAAATTAGGTCAAGGTCACCAAAATCTAATCAAATCTGTGGTATGTTGTATTGATATATTGTACCAAGTTTGACTAAAATTAATCACTTTGTTAATGAGACAGCGTGCATACAAGCCATTTTTGGACCCAAAATTACTGGTTTTGGTTCGCTGTGACCTTGAAAATAAGGTCAAGGCCGACACAAACGGAATCCGCACCAAAAACAATATGTTTCCCTCCCCTTCAGTTGGGGGACATAAATATTAACCCTTTTTGAACCAAATGGAATTTTCCTCCTTATATATAGCAGGAGTCCATATCAAAACTTAGGGCTGTCAGGGTACCCGTTTTGCGGTTTCTGGTACAAAATGGGTTAACCCATTTTATATGGGAAACCATAAAACAGGTTATTGGAAGAATGCATTGTCTGATCAGAGCCATCACTGTTTGCAGATTCTACATAAATTTCTAAATGTATCTAACCTGAAACAGCTAAATTTTAAAACAGACTTGGGGATGATTCCATTTAGTAACATTAGTGGTAAGCGTCATGAAAACTGCATCTGAAATTGTAATCTATTTTCAAACATATTTTTGCATACAGGCAAATAGTGGGAACCCTGATCCGAATGCTTCTATAGGAGTAGTCGGATCTGGGTCTGTAGGAGCTGTCTGATCTGGGCCCACACTGTTTGCCAAAAAAAAAAGACTTTTAAAGTTACCAGTAGACCAAAAAGAAGAAGACAATTGTTGTGATTTTTATTTGTTTGGATTATGGCTTTAAGTCCCTGCTAACACTATGTAGGTCATTTTGGAGACATTGCTTTCAATTTTGTGGGACTTTTAACTGACAATTAGATGAAATGACATCCCAAGCCCAGCTGCCCAAACAAACTAAAATGGTTTGTATGTAGGGACGGTCCGACTCGCACCACTTTGCCTGGTCAAGCTTAGATCTTCTAAGAGTTTACCAGTACTCATGTGCAGTCGGTTTAAGCTCTACATGGAAGCACTATGCAGCCCAATCTATTATCTAAGCCCCGATGGGTGGCCCAGGCCCGACATTTGTTGTGACAGGCATCTTATGGCTTAAGACCAGTGACAAGCAAATATGTACAGTGAATTTCCGCTATTAAGACCACCTAACATTAAGACCAATTCTGCTTTAAAAAGCTTATTTAGAAGGGTGAAGTTATTCTTTTTGCACATAGTGTCTCATGGTCAGGGACCACCTTTAGGACTGTTCAGACAACTTTTGAACAGTCCCAAAGGTGGTCTTAATATAGGTGTATCTTCTGATATGTGTGCAAAGCAAGGAATTAGCTCAGCTTGCACAGTCTGATTAGAGTCGTTGCTGTACCCTGTATGGATGCCAATTGATCAAAAGTTTCAACATGCAGACATTTAAGGTTATATAGACAGCCCTCCTTATATTGACAAAATTTGTTCCCTTATACAGTCCAACCTGTATTAAGCAACCACCAAAGGGGTATTCAAAATGTGCTTAAGACAGGTGCTTGCTTAATACAGGTGAATTTTAGTGCATTTGCTTTTGTTGGGAACTGAATGCATGCTTGCTTAAAACAGGTTGCTTGCTTAATACAGGTGACCACTATGACAGGTTTTCTTGTATTATACCACTAAAAAGAAGCAAAGCTCATGGCTGTCAGAAGCCCAATAGAAGTACAGTAGAATTCCGCTTAAAGACCACCCCTATATTAGGACCACTCCGCTATTAAGACCGGTTTTTGCCAGACCCAAATTATTTCCTATATAATGAATTGCTATTTATTCCGACAAAGAGACCACCCCGCTATTCAGTATTAAGACTGCTTTCAAAAGACCAAATCTATCATTACTGTTCGCTATTGAGACCACTTTTTGGTCACATCAAGTTAATTTGCAACTCTTAGTCAAAGGTCTTGCGAAACGCAGCTTGTTCAATTTTACCATGACATTGTGAGCAATCTGGATGGGGCCATAAACCGTGGCCACAAACAGACTGACTTGATCATCATGGACTTTGCTAAGGCCTTTGACAAGGTACCTCACAGAAGGCTATTACATAAACTGGAGTACTATGGGATAAGAGGATCCACGCATAGGTGGATTAGCTCATGGCTCTCTGGGCGCTCACAACAAGTTGTACTTGATGGCCAAGCGTCTGATCCAGTCCCTGTTTTATCTGGAGTCCCCCAAGGTTCGGTCCTTGGACCGGTCCTTTTCTTGGTTTTTATTAATGATCTCCCCGATAATATCAGGTCATCGGTCAGTTTGTTTGCTGATGATTGTGTCCTGTATAGGAACATATATTCTCCTTCTGACTGTCTTATTTTACAAGATGACCTGGATCAACTTGCACAGTGGGAGGCCGATTGGCAAATGAAGTTCAATGTGGCCAAATGTCACTCAATGAGAGTGTCACGACACCCTCCGGACAAACAAATTAAGTTTGACTATACTCTTCACCAGCAAGTTTTGGAGCATGTTCAATCCGCCAAATATCTTGGTATCACCATCACTGACGATCTTGATTGGGGTCAACATATCTCAGAGATTACATCTAAAGCAACTAGGACTTTGGGATTCCTTAGACGGAACTTGGCTTTTGCACCTAGGCAGACAAAGGATGTTGCATATAAAACATTGGTTCGCCCTCAACTTGAATATGCATCACCCATTTGGCACCCCTATGTTAAAACTCAGACTCAGCAGGTGGAGAAGGTGCAGAGGACAGCTGCTCAATGGACCAGTAGGCGATGGCGAAATAGAAGTAGTGTCGGTGAATGCTTAATGAGCTAGAGTGGCCGTCCCTGGAGGCCCGTTGTGAGCAGTCCTCTTTAACCTTCTTCTACAAGATACACTCTGATTCAGTGTCTATTGATAAAGATAGGTACTTGACCCCTGTAACACTGCCGACCCAAACAAGGGCATCAAAAGTAAACGACTCACAATATCGTAGATACCAGTCCTATAGCGATGCCCTGAAGAACTCATTTTTTCCTAGAACTATTCCCCAATGGAATAGTCTTCCCTCCTCTGCGGTGAATGCCAAGTCCGCAGAAGAGTTCAAAGCCGGCACAGTGTAAGATTGGGACTCAGAGGTATGCGTTTTAGGATACCTCTGTTATGCAGATTGTAAATAGTTTTAAGGACGCATCCAGTGCCTCTCTTTTTTTTTTTTTTTTTCAGCTAAATTCTAAATTTAGCCACCCAATCAACTTAGGTAATGGCCAGATATGACCGACTCAGTATAAGAAGATAGATAGATAGATAGATAGTCGAATGGTCAGGTATAAATTTTTGCTAGATTCTTCACCATTACAACAGCTCTTTGGTAATGTTCACACATATCCCTAAAGGTGTGAATAACAGCAGTTTACCTGTTCTTACAACAACGCAATCGGCAAGTTAGCAATCGGTCCTCATCCAGACGTACTTTTGATGTTGTTTGAGACGAATATCAAATATGTGCCGAAAGCTTTATTGCACCATTTTGAACTTTCCATCACGTGCTTCTGGACCGGTATTTGAGATGATTGACAACCGTCTTTGGACGTTTTAAGCGTGGGCGGGACAATAGCGCTGTCAGTTAATGTTACAATCGATTTTAATACTGCTCAAAAGAAGATTGTAGATACTCGTTAAAACCTCGAAGCGGTTCTTACCAGCAGTACCCACAATCTATAGTCTGCTCAAAACAAAGGTTGTGGATACTCGTTAAAACCTCTAGATGGCGACAGGGCTTGAGATGTCATTTCATCTCAATGTTGGGTAAAAGTCCCACAAAATTGGAAGCAACGTCTCCAAAATGACCTATACAGTATTGACGGGGACGTTAAACCTCAAATCAAACAAAACAAACAAAACCTCGAGGCGGTTCTAACCAGCAGTACCCACAAGCGAATATATATTCTCCTCAAATTGTGGCCCCCGCCCATAGGGGCTTGAAGAAATATATGAGCTGCATGATGCTGGCACGCAGAGCTGAATTCGGCCCGCACACTAGTACTGGTAAACAGCTTAGAGGATCTAAGCCTGTCCAGGAACCGCGGTGAGAGGCAGACCGTCCATGCTTATAAACCCTATTGGTTTCATTGGGCGACAGGGCTTGAGATGTCATTTCATCTCAATGTCGGGTAAAAGTCCCACAAAATTGGAAGCAACGTCTCCAAAATGACCTTTACAGTGTTGACGGGGACGTTAAACCTCAAATCAAATCAAATATTCTCCTCAAAACAGACTATGGATACTCGTTAAAACCTCGAGGCTGTAGCAGAAACAAAAAAGAACAATTGATGAACCCCTGTATATACATGTATGAAAGTGGCCGAGCCGGCACTCGACATTGAATCAAGCGTGGTATCTCAATGGTATAGTGCACCTGCCTGTGATGCTAGAGGCCCCCAGTTTGATTCCCGGCAGCGGTAATAAAACTGCGGTGTCCGAACATGCTCCAGGTGAATGCCGCAAAGTGCATCGTCCTCCGCATCGGGACGTTAACTGGGGACCCCCTGCACGTGCAGGGAGGCCCATTCTGTGCAGGTTAAAGATCTATGTGTTATTACATTTTTTTTTTGGTTTGGGTTTTACGGCCCTTTCAAGATTATTTCACTCATATCGAGCCGATCGTTAATCATAGGTGGGCGAAAACCGGAGTACCCGGAGAAAAACCACCTGACCTTCCGTTGCAGAACTTGGCATCTCACACGTGACCCGAGCGAGGCTCGAACCCACGGCGGTGAGAGACCTGATGACTAAGAGTCAGCGCTCTTATCCATTAGGCCACGGAGGCCCGTTCGTTATTACATGATTACTGTGTATGTTTTCATCCTGCAAACCTGGATCGGCAATGACCGATCACACTAGAATTGAAAACGCTCCAATGTTGATTCGACCGATATACATTTTAGATAGAAATAGTAGAAAAAATGAATTGGAGAGGATCAAATTCTTTCCTTTAAGAAAAGAAAATAAATAAATGAAAAAAATCAGAAAATAAATAAATAAAAAAAAATATTTGTCACTTAATTGCTCGACTCGATGGTTACTGATTTTTGCGTGCCCCCCCACCCCCCCCCCCCCCCGGAGACCTGTTTGGTCCACACTTTTAAATTTTGAAATCGTCCTGCACAACTTCATTTTCATATCTGTCTAGTGGTTACTGAGAACTTATCGGGACAAAAATTGGGCGGAAAAAAAAGAAACCCAGAAAAACTAATGTCTCTTTTTGGAGACTTAACCCTTATCCTGCTGAATAAATTAATTTAGCCACACCCATTGCTGACTATCAAAGCATCATGCAGCCCATGTTTTTCTTCAGGCCCCGATGGGCGGGGGCCGCAACACTGTACAGGTCATCCCGGGCTTCTCCAGACTTTCGGATGAGTCTTTAAACCGAGGTCCCGTCTCCGTATGACCTTAGCTGTTGGTGGGACGTAAAACTAAAACTCACTCACTCACACTGTACAGGTCATTTTGGAGACGTCACTTCCAATTTCGTGGGACTTTTACCAGACATTGAGATGAAATGACATCTCAAGCCCTGTCGCCCAATGAAACCTATAGGGTTTATATAGATGAACGGTCTGACTTGCAACACATTTCCTAGGCAGGCTCAGAACCTCTAAGCTGTTTACCAGTACTCGTGTTCGGTCAGCTCTGCGTGGAAACATCATGCAGCTCAGTCTATTTCTGCAAGCCATGATGGGCGGGGCTATTCACAGAAACAGTAGGAAGTTCCAACGTTGAGTGGTAGGGGTTAAAATTAAAAAGGTTTGTTTTTATGGTTCGTATCAACTTCGAGACTATGAAGATGTGCAGGCTTACTTATAATCACAGTGTTGGGAACAGAACTTTATTGAGCATCAATGATGGGAAATGCCGAATCCGGCGTATTTTTACGCCAGATTTTGCGTAAAGTTTCCAGTCGTGGCCAGTATTTTTTCTCCTGTCGCGTTCGTCTTTGTAAATGACAGCGAGTGCTCAATTGATCAAAGGTCTGTAGGCTGGTGTGTATTGCCAATCGCGACTGCGAAAAAAAATGACAGGTCCATCTTGGGACACTCGGGTGTGCTGTGACAAATCAAGCATGTGGCTGATTAACACTTACTGAATGTTTTGCTTCCCGGATTTTTGTACACACACTTGGATTATTGGTAATTTGATTGTTGAGAAAATGTCTGGGCATAATTAAAGAAAGCGATCATTACCTATATTATGAAAAAAAAAAAAAAAAAAAACAGAATCGTCGATATTGCGATTCCCTATCTAACACCATTAACCATACCATCAACAAATAACAAAATGCGTTAAACTGGCAAAATAAAATCAATTTTTGGCTATATAATCTTTAAAAAAAGAATAACCAAACTAATCATAACTGAAGTTTATTTTATCAGATGCATTAGTTTGAACTTTAAAAATTGATGCGAAAATAAACAATTTTTATGTGGAAGTTCGCCATTGCGACTGACCGGAGAAATGACCCGAATTACATATGATTCAAGCCCCAAAGTCTTTCGGATCCTTACGAGACACATGTTCATGGTGCTGCCTGACACAGCGTATAATACTGGCACAGCATGCAACGCTTCAGATGTCTGTAAACTTTAGCCATAAACTCCCAAAGCCTGCCCCGGCGAGTCGGACATGCAACGCTTCAGATGTCTGTTAACTTTAGCCATAAACTCCCAAAGCCTGCCCTGGCGAGTCGGACCATCCGAGCATATAAACCATATCGGTTTAACTGGGCGGCAAGGATTGAAATGTCATTTTATCTAAATGTCGGGTAAAATTTCACACAAAACTGGAAGTAATGTCTCCAAAATGACCTAAATAATGTTAATGGGGATGTTAAACCTCAAATCAAGTAAACAAACAATCTTACAGAAAAGCAGAAATATTGGTCAATTAAAGGCTGTTATTGGTCACATGAAATCTGACGGGAATGACTTGGCAGATTTTTCACATTTTTCAAAAGGGGACAACTTTCGGAACTTCCTGTTTGCTTTTCTATAAGCTTTGTCCCACGAAAAAGGGGTCTACTCTTAAAGGAAAGAATTTGCTCCTTAGAAGCAAATTCTTTCCTTTAAGAGTTGACCCTTATTGACATGGGAGACTAAAATACGCTTGAAATAGTTGCCTCCCCTGAAGGTGTATGCATTCCACTGAAAGTCTGAAAAAATATATTTGTTCGACTCAACAGTTAGTAAAATATTTGGGTGGATTTTTGCGTGTTTTTTTCGTGATTTTATGGGCCCACCCTTTTAAATTTTGAAACCTTCCTCACAACTGAACAAAAAATAGGCGGGAAAAAAGAGAAGAAACCCAGAAAAACAAATAAGTCTTAACCCTTATCCTGCTGAATATATACATTTAGCCACACCATTGCCGAATGTCAAACATTAAAATTTCACAAGCTGCATGGCAAACAGTGTAGGACCTCATCTCTGTTTGCAAAAGTAGGGGTTGTTATGGGTTAAATATACACTAAGTAGAAGTAAAACAAAGATCAGGAATTGCCACTTTATAACTGAGCCTCCTGTTGTGCCCATTTCTGTTTGTTTGCTTGATTTGAGGTTTAACGTCCCCTTCAACACTGTATTTTGGAGACGTTGCTTCCAATTTTGTGGGATTTTAACCCGTCATTGAGATGAAATGACATCTCAAGCCCTGTCACCCAATGAAACCAATAGGGTTTATAAGTATGGGCGGGCTGCCTCGCATCGCTTTGTATGGGCAGGCTTAGATCCTCTAAGCGCTTTACCAGTACTCGTGTTGTCTGCTTGGTAGCCTCATGCAGCCCATCAATTTCTTCAAGCCCCGATGGGCGGGGGCCGACCATTTCTGTATGCATTGGAATTGCACAAGGAGGATAAATTACAAGGATTTGTGTCAAAAATACATTGTGTATAAAGAAGTTGTTTTGTTAAAGCAAAATGTAGAACAAAGGGTTAATTCTTTCATGGAGGTTTAAAATATTAGGCAATAGTAATTATATATCAGTTCTCAACAAGCTGTTGTATGATAAGCGCTAGGACGTAGCAACACTAAATCAAGACGAGATGCAAAGGACTAAACTCAACCATTATAGATAAAGGTATGCACATGTATGTCATCAGACCGGACAGTCGTCGGCAGTCGCGAGCGGACGACAAAGGCGACCAGCGGAAAGGGGAAGCGTCCCCGACTGCCACCGAGTGTAGGCTGGGAAAATAGTCCCGGACTGAGATCCAAACTTTCGTTAAAGCCCTAAATTCCACTTTCTATGTAAACAGTGTAGACCCCGATTAGACGCCGCGTTCTGTGGCGCCTGATCTGAGTCTCCATTGCTTGCCAAGCCTCTCACAGCGAACATTCTCTACTGAAATCATATACGCTAATTGGTGATTGATTTTTTACATGACCCGTGGCGTCATGCAGTAGATTTTTGACAATCGCTTAGCTCCGCCCTCTCCTGTGGGTTAACCGGTATTGGATGGTGATGTTAAGTATTGCATACGGTCAGTTTGACATTATTGTCACTTGATACACCTATTCTGGTGTAGCGTGTCAGTGTTTTTTGACGTATCTGCTCTTTAATGAACCGACGGGATATGGCGTATTGCTAACTTGCTGGGTGCGCGGTTGTATGTGTGTGTTGTTTTAACAAAGTGTGTTATGAGTATCACTATCAAGGCTAATTGAATAAACAGTTTTAATAATTTTGGTAATGTCCAGCTCTGTTTTCTTCAGATATTAAGAAGTTATTTTGGACCAATTGAAATAAAACATGAATTTGATTTTATTGGTGTAATGTAGTCTATAATTACATGTAATAAGGAAAAGGACAGATAGCAATAAAATAAACACAACACACATAAAAAAGAATTTAAATCCATCTTGCCAATAATATTTTTCACCAATTCCATTATTAGGACCACCCCGCTAATAAGACCGCTTTTTAGAAGTCTAGAAAGTGGTCTTAATAGCGGAATTTCCCTGTAGTATCATAGAGAATAAAAGACATTTTCTCCTTAAATACTCCAAGAAACAAATGTTGGACATTTGTAAGATATCCACTCCAAGAAATGAATGTTGTGGACATTTGTTAGAATCACCTCGCCTCGCCTAACAAATATCCACAACATTAATTTTGTTTATTGGAGAATTATATTACAAGAATCTTTCCATAGCCTCAGCATGGCGAATCTAACAAATATCCACAACATTAATTTTGTATATTTTGTTTTGTTTCTTTTGGAGTTAAACGGCCCAGTCAACACTATTTTAGGTCATTTTTGAGCCGGTCGGTTTACCTATCAGCTCTTTTCCTGGGCAGGCTTACACGTAAGCGGTTAACCAGTACAGTGCACATTCTTTCGCCAGAAACTAACAACTGCCCTTCTTGAATCAGCAGAAGGGAGAGAATGACCGTAGAAAAGATTTCATGATCAATCTCCATGAAAGAATGTTGCCGACCACAGCAGGAATCAAACTCCCGTCCTCCTGATCACCAGTCAGACGTGCATAGGACTGAGCTACGGAGGCCGGCTTGTTTTTGGTAGTGTCATCTAAATATATAAACCCAGGGGTGCATTGTTTGATGCATTTGTGAAGTTCAGAAGTTTTTTTTAATTTTTTATGGAGTCAATGTAGTTGTCTATTCCTCCAATACCCGGATACTACTAACAGGCGCCCAGTCGCCCAAGGGGCCTAAATTCTTGCCTGGGCGCCTAAGTCTTGTATAAAAATGCCTATTAACTTAATGTAAAATTTGGATTTATAGCAGTGTGGGTGCCGAAAGCAAAATGCTTAGTCTGTACCCCTGCTGAATAGATTGGGCTGCATGGGGCTTTTGTTCAGAGCTGAAACTGACCGAACTTGAGTACTGGTAAACTGCTTAGAAGGTTAAAGTGGTGCTAGTCGGACCACTCCTTAAACCTAGGAGGTATGGCTTCAGATGTCATTTCAGAGGAGCGCTGTGGTGAGGTGGTAAAACATCGAATGTGAGATAGAGAGGTAGCCGGTTAGATCCCCGCAAGCGTCAAGTGTTGTTTCCTTGAGCAAGAGACTTTATCCACATTGCTTAGTACTGGTTCCCACCCAGGAAAAGAGGGCACATGGAAGAGTTGATTATTATTTTATTATTATTATTATTATTATTATTATTATTATTATAAAAGTAAAAACAACACTATTTTTGGGTGGGTGGTGGTTTTACGGCCCTTTCAAGATTATTTCACTCATATCGAGCTGATCGTTAATCAGAGGTGGGCGAAAACCAGAGTACCTGGAGAAAAAAGACTTGACCTTCTGTTGCAGAACTTGATGTCTCACATGTGACCCGAGCCTGGCCCAAGCCAGGATCGAACCACAGCAGTGAGAGACCTATTGATAAAGAGTCAGCACTCTTATTCACTAGGCCACAAGACTTTACCTCCCCAAGTGTTTGTTTGTTTGTTTGATTTGAGGTTTAACTTCCCCATCAACACTGTAAAGGTCATTTTGGAGACGTTGCTTTCAATTTTGTGGGACTTTTACCCGACATTGAGATGAAATGACATCTCAAGCCCTGTCGCCCAATGAAACCAATAGGGTTTATTAGCAGGGACGGTCCGCCTCGCACCGCGGTTCCTGGACAGGCTTAGATCCTCTAAGCGGTTTACCAGTACTAGTGTGTGGGCTGGATTCAGCTCTGCCTGGAAGCATCATGCAGCCCATATATTTCTTCAAGCCCCTATGGGCGGGGGCTTCCCAAGTGACAATTTTTGAAGACAGTTATTCTCTTAATACCATATTAGTTATCTGCTTTAATTTAGCATTATTACGGTTTACAACAGTCCTTAATTGCTTATATTACTGACAAAGACATAAGCCTTCCAGGGAGGGATTACAGAAATGAACAAGTAATCTGCTGGTCTGTGGACAAACTGTAATTGAAGGACAAGCTCAGTAATAGAAGCAATCTCATTTGTTTTTTCCATTTTTTGCCCTGGAGAAAACTTTTTTTTTTGTCTTCCAATTTCGGTTTACAAGCTTCACGATTGAATTTTAAAACAATATTTTAACCGTTTTTGTACCAAATGGAATCTTCCCCCTTATATATGGCAGGAGTTCATTTCGAAATTTAGAGGTGTCAGGTTGTGTTTTCTTCAAAATTTGTTTGGAAAATAGCTGCTAACATTTTGCAAACAGTGTAGGCCCTGATCAGATGCCGCATTTTGCGGCGTCTGATCTGGGCCTACACTGTTCGCCAGGGTACCCATTTTGGGGTTTCCAGTACAAAATGGATTTAGCCATTGAATTCATTGAATTTGCTGTAAACTTGGAAACAGTTACTGAGATGAACATCATAACATAAGTGGCAATACATTACTAACTATTTATAGCACTGTCATGGCATCAATAGCAGGAAACAGTGTTGGCTGAACAAAAATGTATATATTATATAAATTATAGAAAAATGATCATTTTTGGGATCCATCTTTAACCCAGTATATGCTAGTGGACTCTTCCATTGTTATATGTTGGACAAATCCATTTGTCATATAAGGGTTGTGAGGCCTATTTTTTCATTTTTATACTATTTTCGACGGAAAATACTATTAGCTTATAGCGCAGGCCCTGATCAGGGTCTGCACTGTTTGCCAAGGTACCCCTTTAGCGGTTTCCCCGCATACAATGGGTTAAACCATGTTATTATAACAAACAGTATAATAAAGTGGTAAAGCTGTATGTTTTTGTTTTTTGTTTGATTTGAGGTTTAATGTCCCTCTCAACACTGTAAAGGTCATTTTGGAGACATTGCTTCCAATTTTGTGGGACTTTTACCCGACATTGAGATGAAATGACATCTCAAGCCCTGTCGCCAAATGAAACCAATAGGATTTATTAGCATGGACGGTCCACCTCGCACCGCTGTTCCTGGACAGGCTTAGATCCTCTGTTCTGTGAAGTTAAACCAAATGTGTTCAATTTGGCAAAAGAAGCGTAGGGCTGTGCCTGACTGTGCGTTTAATACAAGTACTTTCTTAGGGCTTGTTTTTTTATGATAAGAATGCTATGAGCCCTTATTATGGCAAATACAGTAAAATTCCTGTATCAAGACCACCTTTGGAACTGTTCAAAAGTGGTCTTTAAGACCACTTTTGAACAGTCCCAAAGGTGGTCTCTGACAGGATGCTGCATGCAGAAAACACAAAGAAAGAATAACTGCAACCTACTAAATAAGATGTATAAAGCAGAATTGTCGCAACCAGACACCGTCGTGATATGACTGAAAAATTGTTGAAAGCGAGGTTAAACCCGAACTCACACACATATGTATAAAGCAAAATTAGTCTTAATTTTAGATGGGCTAGCTTAATAGCGAAATTTCACGTGCTCACTAGAGATGGAAATCTAAATGACTTCACACACACACAATATGCATTCAGGAATATTTTTCTGACCCATTTGGGAACAGGACCAGTACGTCACTTTGGGAAAAATACCAACCTACTGCCCCTAATTGGGAATGACCGTCTGATGAGGTTCTAATTATTTTAGCCTTTACAGTGGCTGTTACAACAGTTATGAAAATATTGAGAAGTGATTGAAGCTTTCAGAACTTATTTATAATACAGAACACTTACTATGTACCTGTAACAATATTAAATTTATTAAAATCCCATTTTTCTTTCTCAGATTTGGAATTATTTTCAACAAAATTGGGAAAAATAGCTACTTTTTTGCATTGGGAACAGCTAGGTCCTTTTAGGAGACCTGGATATATAGGCAGCAAAATCCCTGTGCATGTCTGAAGAAAGCAACTAATCTGGTCTGAGAGAGGCCATATGTGACCATCGAGTGTCCACTATATATGGTTTTGTTTGTATTGGCATTTAACGGCCCAGTCAACACTATTTTAGGTCATTTTTGAGCCGGTCAGTTAACCTATCCACACTTTTCCTGGGCAGGCTTATACATAAGCAGTTAACCAGTACAATGCACATTCTTTCGCCAGAAACTGACAACTGCACTTCTTGAAACAGCGGAAGGGAGAGAATGACCATAGAAAAGATTACATGATCAACCTCCATTAAAGAATGTTGCCGACCCCGGCAGGCATTGAACCCGCGTCCTCATGATCATCAGTCAGACGTACATCCGACTGAGCTACCGAGGCCGGCGCACTATATATGGTACATAAGCATCGTATACAAGAGACATTTTCATCACATTATATCAACCTCCATGAATCTGATTTAGTTAAAACAAAAGACCATTCATTAACTAAATACCAGAAAACAGCAAGCAAATTCTACTAATTATTGTATATGTTAGTTATCCATTACTTATTAGAGTTTCTATTCTTGCTCACTAATTGGAAACATAGCCAATTTCTTCGTTCCATTCTTAGAAAAGGTCAGACTCCTAACAATGTCTGAAAGCATTTCCCAAAAGGGCTTTGCATGTCACCTAAATTTGTACAATTTTAACCCATTGCATGCGGGAAACCCCACAAGGGGTACCTTGGCAAACAGTGCAGGCCCAGATCAGACACCGCAAAATGCGGCGTCTGATCAGGGCCTACACTATCTGCTAACAGAATTTTCCATCAATAATGGAATAAAAATGAAAAATTAGGCCTGACACGCCTTATATGACAAATGGACTTGTCCAACATATAGCAATTAATGGAAGAGTCCACTAGCATACAATGGGTTAACCCTTAAGAGACCAAGAAAAAGGATATCCGAAAATGTTGTCTGTTTATGCAGTCTGCTGCATCTTCTTGCAAAGCTTTCAAATCTATTTTCAAATATATCTCTGCATGCAGGCAAACAGTGTGGACCCTGATCAGACTGCTCTTCTAGGAGAGCAGTCTGATTTGGGTCCACACTGTTCGCAAAAAATGACATTTAATTTTAACCAGCAGATGACAGTTGTAGTGACTGGCATCTTTTGGTTATTACTGTCTCATTATATATAAAAAAAATGTCATGCTCCCACTTTAAATACAGAACAACCAATACTGGTCACCCTGGAATGTTCATTGAAATGACAAGCTCTCATTTCAAGAAAACAAAATAAAATTGCTATCTGCTCAACAAATTTCAATGGTGCTTTAAGGGTTAACCCTTATCCTGCTGAATAAATTAGTTTATTTATACCCATTTCTGACTATCTGCCAATGAAAGTATGTGTACTTAAAATAATGAATCCAAATTTGCAAACTGAAAGTCAATCAGTGTAGATCCTGATCAGATGGATTCTTCAGAATCGATCTGATCAGGATCTACACTGGTTGCAAAGGTATGCCCAGTTGTCATGACCAGCTCAGGGGGTATAAGGGTTATGGTTATTTATGTATGTATAAGAACACCAATCCTTCCAGAGACAAATCTTGTAAAACAGCACCCTTGAGATTCCAAATTAAATCAAAGATGGATGTTTATCCAGAAATCCTCAATATGTAGAATTGTAATATCTTTACCAAGGCAATCATGTTTAAAAGGATCAAAATTTCAGATCTATCTTCCTTAAATCTTGTCAGAAGCCTATTTACATAGGAGTCTACATTATTCCATTTGCATAATGCACATAAATTTTTCACTCTGGCATTTTCTGTCCATTTTCTGGGACAGAGAATGATGTTTCTAACAAACATCATTTCTGTAATAAAACCCTTATGGAATTGCAGTATACACTGGAATTGAAGCATATACTGCTATCCTACTACATTTGTACTGCATTCTGGTTTCCTATATTGCAGTAGATAACCCTTATCCCGCTGTTCACAACAACCCCTATATTTGCAAACAGAGTAGATCCAGATCCAGAAGCCATCTGATCTGGATCTACACTGTTTTACATTCAGTTTATGAATGTGTAGGAATAAATTACATCAAGCAATCTGATTGGTTCAAAGTCAGAAACGGGTGTGGCTAAATTGAATATTCAGCAGGATAAGGGTTAAAATCAAGTTGCATTGCAGCATATGCTGCAAGCATACTGCAAATGCAGCCATATGCTGTAATCATGCTGCAAATTCATGCTGCCTTCATTTGCCTTTCCAATCTATGATTTCATATGGCACCTGTCAATCAAAACTGTGATGTCAAAATATGATGTCATCAGTGAAATTTCACTCAAGGGCCAGCACTCTAGTTCACTTCTTCTTCCTAAGGTCATACATTTTGAAAGCAAAGAAAAGGTTTAGCTCTGTTTAAATCTAAATAAAAGAAAATGAACTCCTCTACAGTGAAAAAATATCCAGGTTTCACCCACAAGCTTCTGAAGTGCTCTCTTCGGCCCCCGCCCATAGGGGCTTGAAGAAATATATGGGCTGCATGATGCTTCCACGCAGAGCTGAATCCCTCCCCCACACAAGTACTGGTAAACCACTTAGAGGATCTAAGCCTGTCCAGGAAGCGTGGTGCGAGGCAGACCTCCATGCTAATAAACCCTAATGGTTTCATTGGGCAACAGGGCTTGAGATGTCATTTGATCTCAATGTTGGGTAAAAGTCCCACAAAATTGGAAGCAACGTCTCCAAAATGACCTTTACAGTGTTGACGGGGACGTTAAACCTCAAATCAAACAAAAACAAATCCATGACTGAATTTGGACACTTCCATTCAACTTCTTGTAAATAGGGTGTCTAGCTTATAATCGTCAATGGAATTGCAGGCCATGTAGACCCGAGTGAGATTGCTTATTATGAGCTGTATCATCAGAATCTACATTGTTTGCATAGGTATTTGCACCATGCTTCAAGGCTGAAAGGGTAATGACGACCCTGATATCAAAGACTTAACCCTTGTCCTGCTGAATATTCATTTAAGCCGAACCCATTTCTGCCTATCAACCAATCAAATTACTTGATGTAATTTTTTGCTACAAATTCATAAACTGAATGCCAAACAGTGTAGATCCTGATCAGATGGCTTCTTCAGAAGCCATCTGATCTGGATCTATACTGTTTGCAAAGATAGGGGTTGTTGTGAACAGCAAGATAAGGGTTAAGACGAGACGCAAGAAACTGTAACCATACAATAGCTAGCAAGCAATAATATTGTCTAACCCAGTTATCACTTTCCAAATTTATTGCATATGTAAGCTCAGTTGTGATAATAATTAGTGACACGCCGCAAAACTTCAAACTTCACGGAAAAGTGAGTTTTCCTTGATAGAAGCATATGACAAAAGATAGGTTGTAGACTTTAGTTAAGTCGAACAATGGTCACTGTTACTTTTATTTTACCTTACGCCCTTGTAAGACAAAAAACAAATCAATGCCGACGAAACAAACTCCTGGTTCTAGTATTCTGTTGTGCTTCAGGAGAAACTGGGAACCAGTCGGGCCATCCTATCCCCGGGCTGAACCGTAGACAATAAACTGACGTCATTTTCTCTAACCAAAGAAAATTCGATCTAACCCTAGACAAACTATAGTGACCGTAGTTCTTAGATTGAATCGCCCATTTTCATATAATGCACAAAAAGTACGCAAAATTTTCCAGGGACACGCTTCGTTACGCAACAACAAACCATAGAACTTTTTTGTTTTTGCGTGGTATGTTATATATATTGAAAACAGTAAACCTTTAGCTGCAATAAAACTAAAAATTACCCAAACTGCAGTCCCGATTTTCATCCAATATATTAATAAATGCATAATTTATGCAAAATGACACATTTTCACAGATTTCTTACGTTACATATTTCTTTTGTTGTTCTTCCAACTTTGGTCAGTTTACTAATGTTTGATTTTGAAAACGTAAACATTTTGGGTTTGAAAGTTCGAAATATCCAATGACACTTGATAATACCACATATCACTGGTTGGGAGCGTACAGTACACTTAACCCGGATGTTCCGATCTGTATAGTGGACAGATCCTTGTTCCGATATGTCGGGTATGTTACAGAATGTTTATTTTTGTGTTTTGAAATTATTAATCATTAGAATTTCAACTTCATAGCAGTAGTTCGGGAAGCATAACTAAAAGTCTTTTCGACATGCTACCTTGATTTTCTGTTTATTGCTATGATTTCGTTTATTTTCACATTTGTTTCTAGAAATTCATTATCCTACTTTCGATTTCAAATGCTGCACCGGTGCAATTTAATCAAGCTTTGCCACCAACCTTACATGAAACGACTGCTAATGCATTTTAACTATTTTATGATGTATTTCGGGTCAGCTTTTACTAATAGTACTAAACATCTTGCCATATAAGGGCAATTATTTTCAAAGAAAACGATAGAGGGGTCAAAAACTCGTTTGTATCGCATGTCACAAAACTGATTTCTCAGCACTGTATGTCGTGATCGATCATACTATATTGTGTGTCCTGATAATACTATAGAGCGATTTCGACATATTCGTAGGATAACATTTAAATACGTTAGCTATTTTCTTTCTGAAATGTGGAAACTTGGCAAATACACACTTTCTTCATCGGGTTCTTCAAACTGTCTCAGATGAAACACAAAACATGACAAAATGACTGCGCCCGACGAAGATTCAGATCAGCTTGCGCATCCACCCAGTCTGATAAGATTCTTCGCTGTGCACTTGGTGGGTAGTTTACCACTCGAGTATTTTTAGCTCACCAGAGCCGAAGGCTCCGGGGGAGCTTATAGTATAGGCTGTGATCCGCCGTCCGTCGTCCGCGTCCACGTCCGCGTCCATGTTAACATTTTCAAATGACTTCTCCTCAGAAACTGCTGGGCCAATTGAAACCAAATTACATGTGGGTTCTCTATGGGTTGGGGGAAAGAAAGTTTGTTCATGGGATCTTGGTCACATGACCAAGATGTCCGCCATGCCCATATATGGTAAAAACGTTAAAAAATCTTCTTCTCAGGAACCAAACGGCGACAGACCTTGAAACTTGGTATGCAGCATCGGGGACTCGGGCCATACCAAGTTTATTCAAATGATGACCTTTGGTTGACCTTGGCCTGTTTTACGTCAAGGTCAAATTTGGTCACTTAGACATTTGTATGGAAAAAGGGCAAAACAGTGTATTTTTCTGAATGCATCAGAAATGATATTTGTAATCAGCTGAATGGAAGTTTATCTATTCCAACAGTCAAGGTTATTTACTGACCTTTGTCCTGAAAGGCTCAGATTCAGTAGTTTTATCTTCTTCACAACTTAAACTGCTGGGCAGTTTGAAATCAAATTACATGTGGAGCCTCTATGGGAAGGGGGAACGAAAGTTTGTTCGTAAGGACTGGGTCACATGACTTAAATGGCCGCCATGCCCATATATGGTAAAAACCTTTAAAAATCTTCTTCTCAGGAACCAAATTGCCGATGACCTTAAAACCTGGTATGCGGCAATGGGGACTCTGGCTCTACCAATTTTGTTCAAATGATGACCTTCGATTGACCTTGACCTGTTTTACATCAAGGTCAAATTTGGTCACTTTGGCATTTATATGGAAAAAGGGCAAAACAGTGGATTTTTCTGATTGCATGGTAGCCTGTGGCATCAGAAATGATATTTGCAATCAGTTGAATAGAAGTTTATCAATTACAAAGGTCAAGGTCATTTACTGTCCTTTGTCCTGGAAGGCTCAGATTCAGTAGTGTTATCTTCTTCTCAACTTAAACTGCTGGGTAGTTTGAAACCAAATTACATGTGGAGCCTCAATGGGAAGGGGGAACGTTTGTTCGTAAGGACTGGGTCACATAACCAAAATGGCCGCCATTCCAATATATGGTAAAAACCTTTAAAAATCTTCTTCTCAGGAACCAAATAGCCGATGACCTTGAAACTTGGTATGCAGCATTAGGGACTTGGGCCCTACTACGTATGTTCAATTCATGACCTTTTGTTCACCTTGACCTGTTTTACGTCAAGGTCAAATATGGTCACTTGGACATTTGTATGGAAAAAAGGCAAAACAGTGGATTTTTCTGATTGCATGGTAGCTAGTGGCATCAGAAATGATATTTGCACTCAGCTGAATGGAATTTTGTCATTGTAGAAGGTAAAGGTCATTTACTGACCCTTGTCCGGGAAGGCTCAGATTGAGTATTTTTATCTTCTTCTCAACTTAAACTGCTGGGTCGATTGAATCCAAATTACATGTGGAGCCTCTATGGGAAGGGGGAATGAAAGTTTGTTCGTAAGGACTGATTCACATGACCATTATGGCTGTCATGCCCATATAAGGAAAAAAAAAACCTTTAAAGGAACCAAATGGCCGATGACCTTGAAACTTGGTATGCAGCATCGGGGGCTCGGACACTACCAATTTTCTTTAAATGATGACCTTTGGTTGACCTTGTTTTTACGTTACGGTCAAATTTGGCCACATAGACAATTGTATGGAAAAAAGGCAAGACATTGGATTTTACTGATTGCATGGTGGCCTTTTGTTGTCACATGACCAAGATGGTCACCATGCCTGTATACCTCTGGTGAGCGTAGTGGCCCATGGACCTCTTGTTCACTTTTTTCACACTGTTCAGATTGGGCAGATGCTCAGACTGAGATTAGTCTTTGCTGGACGCATAGATGAGTTTTTGTTTTGTTATGCTCAAATTGAAATAGTCCAATTTTGTTTCTTTCACTAATTTCAGACGTGATGAATTAGTCGTTCGTGGTGGACCCGGTTGGTGGTTCTTTTGCATGACACACTGTGTCAACCTTGTCAAAAACTGTGCCAAATACCATCAATATATCTCACAGGGTATCCAAGTTATGGTCATCACAAGATTATATTGTTTGGGAAATAACTTAAAAAAAAAAGTGCGCCCAGAGTCATGATTTTCACACATGAAACACCTGTCTAGCCTCACGTACAACCCTACTAAGTCCCATCATTATGTCTCAGAGTATATGATTTTATTAGAAGGGGATATAACCCAAATACCATCACACTAGAGTTGTGGTTCCTGCGCATGACATGCTGTCTCAATCTTGCCAAGTATTATCCACATATTTCAAAGGGTTTCTAGGTAACTCACAAACCAGTAAACCAAGAGTCGTGGTTCTTGCATATGACACGTCTGCTTAACCTCATGTAAAACTGTACCAAGTACTATCAACATGTCTCGAAGAATATTGGAAATATGGAGCTCAAACGATAGTCATCATATTTTATTGGAATGGGGATAATTGAAATGCCATGGCACCAAGAGCTGCGGTTCTTGCACATGACACGCCTGCTTAACCTCATGTACAACTGTACCAAGTTCTATCAACATGTCTCCAAAAGTATGGGAGATATGGCGATCACAAGATAGTTATTCTATTTTATTGGAAGAGAGATAATTCAAATGCCATGGCACCAAGAGTTGTGGTTCTTGCGCTTGACCTGCTGCTTCAACCTTGTGAACAATTGTGCCAAGTTTCATCAATATATCACTAAGGGTATTTGAGTTATGGCGATCACAAGATAACAATTCTATTTTTTGGAAGAGGAGATAACTCAAATGGCATGGCACGAAGAGTTTTGGTTCTTGCGCATGACATGCTGCTTCAACCTTGTGAACAACTGTACAAAGTTTAATCAATATATCTCGAAGGGGATTGAAGTCATGGCGATCACAAGATAGTCATTCTAGTTTTTTTTTCGAAGGGGAGATAACTAAAAAAACCATGGCACCTAGGGTTGTTGTTATTGCCCATGACATGCCGTCTCAACATTGTTTACAATTTTGTCAAGTATCATCATTATATCTCGAAGGATATTGGAGTTATATGGATCACAAGATAGTCATTCTATTTTTATTGGAAGAGGAGATAACTGAAATACTATGGTACCCAGGGTTGTGGTTCTTGCGCAAGACACGCCGTCTCAACATTGTTTACCATTGTGCCAAGTATCATCAATAGACGGACGACCGGACGCCAAGCCAATCGCTATATCCCCCGAATCTATTCGGTCGGGGATGAAAAGGAAAATTATCTTTCACATACTGGTCCACAGCTCTTCATTTCTTTGTATAAATTTACATGTAAATGTCTTGAACAAGTAGTCCCTAACTAATCATATTGCATTTCTGTGCAGTCTGATCAGAGTATTTGCTATGCGTCCTGTGGATGAAGAGAGACGCGTGACGATGCGACTCATTTTGTTAAATATTTCGCACCTGAAGACAGTCCTCGATGGCTTGCTCATTTGGCGGAGTGGTTGAGACCTCTAGTCTGTAGTGCTCTAAAGGTTCAATGACATGCAGCACACAGCACATGCAATTTCTCCAAGATTTCGGGAATTTATAGGTAATCAATATTTTTATGTAGAATTGCTATTGTTTAAGCATTATCATCTTATTGCATAGACAAATATTGCAATGTACCTTTGAATAACTTACACACATTAAAAGCGACATCCCATACAGTCAAAACAAAGTATCTTAGACAAGTTATACAGTAAATATGAGACATACCATACAGTCAGAAATTTTTTGGGATGGTCAGTCTTGCTCTTGTGTGATTTCTTATGGAATTCTAGAGGCACTTATTTTTAGTATAACTCATTATAGGTTATTAATCTATCTTAAAACTGTTTTAAAAGATATTTTTCTTTCGATTAAAGCTCTATTGGTCGATTTTCTGGTCACGGGTAAGGTGTGGTTCTTACAAACACAAGTGATTTTCAGCTGAAAAATAGATTAAAAGCATAGAAAACGACATCTTGCCGTGCCCAAAGATGGTCAGTATGGAAAACAAAATAAATATAACACACTTACCAAGTTGTTTATGTCCAAAAAAAATAAATATACAAATATAGAAGACAGACCACGCACATACACCTTCAAGGTCATAACAAAAGACAAGGATCTGTCCACTATACAGATCGGAACATCCGGGTTAAGTGTACTGTATGCTCCCAACCAGTGCATATGGTGTATAGACATCTGCAAACATTTCATAATTAAATGCAGAACTGATTTTTGAATTTTGAAACCTTTTCAAAATGGCTTTATGTAAGTTTTTTTGTTGTTTTTTTTTTGGGGGGGGGGGGGGGGGGGTTGGTTTTATGGCCCTTTCAAGATTATTTCACTCATATCGAGCTAATTGTTAATCAGAGGTGGGTGAAAAATCCAAATACCCAGAGAAAAAACACTTGATCTTCCGTTGCAGAACATCACATCTCACGTGTGACCTATGTTAACCCTTTACCACTCAGATACGTGTTTTTACGTGTCTGCACCCCCCTCCCCCCCCCCCCATTTTAAGCCCCAAAAGCACCTAAAATCTGCATTTCTACCCCTGGATAGTTATGTTTGCTTTAGGATTTGTTGGGCAAAAAAATGACCTGTTTTCTCGCGCGCCTCCCCACTAAAAATATTCTGGGGGGGATTGAAGGGGGGCAACACCCCCCTCACATCCCGAAAAATTTTGGGTGTATGGCCCAACCGGCCGCTAAAATTTATATCTGAGGGTGTCTGGGGTCAAAAATGCCTGAAAATTGATGCTGATAAAACATGCTGCAAACAGTGAAAATGGCCAGTGCCAAACACCTCAATTGTTGCCTTGACAGCTGTGTGAAGATTAAAATGTGGTCAAAAATTCATGTGAAAACACACTTTTTGCCAACTTTGAGATGCCCCCTCTTTACCATGACAACAATGATCAAGTCATGAAAGGTTGCATTTGAAAGGCTACTGCCCAATGAACATTCCTACCGAGTTTGGTGTAAAACAGACCATCCATTATGAAACAATGGCTAGTTGAAGTTGCTGTCAGGTGCAACACTGTGAAAACCAGCGAAATTCACAAAATCCTTGAGTGGTAATGGGTTAAACTCTGTTCAGAAAATCTGAATCATCGATTTTTTCGTTTCTTCCTTTTAATACTCATTTTAGCCCATACATCACTATAGGAAAGTTTTAGACCTGACTCTCCGCCGATTTCTCCAGCAAGTCGCATGCCTCTGCGACAGTCAATAAAGGCTGTGATTATTTGGAGAAAATTCCAAAACAATGAAATGAGACCACAGACTAAGTCCATTTGATGATGATTGTCAGGTAAAATAATACATATTCAAATCCATGTAATGCGCTTTATAAATAGATATGCAATTACGACATACCTTACATTCGAATGGCTAGATAGAAGCTAACTAGGAACGGGGAGCCACTAGCGCGATGTGCTGTCAACAGTGGTCAAAATGAATTATACCGATATCAGATGTGGTGTCACAGCTAATGATTTTCCATGAAGTGATCGTGCATATAAAATATAGACGCCCTTGTAACTTACAAGAGCAGTGACCACTTCTATATAAGGTTTAAAAGGGTGTGTCGAACCTGTCAGAATGTCTTAGTCTGTGAACGAAAATTTAGATTTTGCAATTTTCTCCAAATAATCACAGCCTTTCCTGGCTTTCGCAGAGGCATACGACTTGTTGGAGAAATTGGCGGAGGTAGACTTGCCCAAGTCTGTTAATTAGGTGTCCATTGTAAAAATAATTGTTTACAAAAATAAAAAATAAATACATTGTAAATGAAATAGCAATACCGTCTTTTATGAAAATTGTGAAATTAACACATTCACAAATGAAGACTGAAGAGACTTTAACATATTTTTTGTTTAAAGGGGCTTTCATTTAAAAATAAAAAAAATTAAATGTTGGGACTTGGGCAAGTCTACGGTGGAGGGTGAGGTCTACAACTATCCCATAGTGATGTATAGGCTAAAATAAGTATTAAAAGACAGAAACGAAAAAATCGATGATTCAGATTTTCTGAACGGAGTTTAGTGTAAAATTATCATGAAGTTCTCATAGTATCTGACATTTCAGTGCCTTTGGCGCTTTGATATCCTAATGTATTCATCCAAATTTGTAAACTGAAAGACAAATTTAGGTAGGGGTTGTCATGTTCAGTGGGTTACTATGGTTAAGCAAACAGTGAAGATCCGGGTAATTCGGTTTTCGCCCATTGGCTCGAAATAATCTTGAAAGGGACATAAAAACCAAAAAAGAAAAAAAAAAAAAAAATACCTGACATGTGAGGAAATTCAATAATGCTGAATTCCACAAAGTTTGCAGTGTAATTGTTGCCTACAGCAAGACGAGCAGACTGCAAACTGCAATCATCGGAATGAAATCGTTCAGTGACAATAAGCTAAGCATACAGAAATACAGATTTAATGGAATTCTTAAATTTCTCTAGCTTTATCTGAGATTTTAATCAAAGTGGTTCTGAATAAGAAATAAATTCTAAAAAGCAATTTCAAGTATTTTTTAAAAGTGCCACCATGACAAATATCATAAACTTAGATTCTTAACCCTAATACACCAAGTAATAGAGGATTGCTGATTATTTCAGTTTATGAGTAAGATCAAATTTCATTTCATCGAATGAACGCCAAAACCAGTATTTTCACATGTGGCATAGCAAATAGCAGTTTTGGTGTTCATGAGAGAAATAAAATTTAATCTTACACTGAAAAAAAAATAATCAAATTTTCTGTTTCTTACATGCTTAAAAATGGCAATATTTAGCTTCACCAATCCCGTCATGTCATGCACGAAAAAAAAAACTAACTTTGTTCCTGGATGTTTCGCATCAATTTAGTGGTATCCAACATGTTTATTGGGTATAATATTGGGTGTAAACTGAAAGTTTGCACCTGAGAAATAACCGGGGATGACATTATTATGAATGGTTACTGAAATAATAGTGAGAGAGATGTTTCCAAAAGAAGTAGAAGACTGATCTAATGTTGCACAACAAAATAAGCAGCATAGGTAAGAAAATGACGTCATTAACATCTTTGTGCTAAGCATTCTAACACAGTTCATTAATTTTCAATCATCTAACAATGATCACAGAATTAGATTTGAAGAAACAGTGATAAATAAAATTGGTATCAGTCACTGTTGGAAACAGTGAAATTGTCACTGTTTCCAACAGTGACTGATACCAATTTAAACTTGACAGAAACCTTGGAATTATATTTATAAATGTTGGTCGTCATCATAGTCACCATTACCACCAGTGAAAAATTTTTGGATTTGTCAGGCCCTGGACAATATCGTTTTTGATTTCACTGAGAAATCTCTGTATTTCGTTGAAAGGCAAATAAGAATTTTTTTTCAAGGCCTGACATTACATGTAAATCATCTGCTGGCAGAATTCCAGAGCAGATGACAACCTATTTTTTCTTCTTCTTCTTTTTTAGAGACACTAGAAATGATGACCCTGCCAAAAAATAGCCCCTATTTTTTACTTTTAACCTCTAAACGTGACCTCGACCTGGAAGCTAACATTTTTGCAAAGTAATTTCTAAATCCATGATGGAAAAACAAATTTATGGACTGGACACAAAAAAATGGATCCTATTTTTGACACTTGACCTTTTAGGGTGACCTTGACCTTGGAGCTTCAGACCTGAGTTTTGCACATGGCACACCGTCCCATGATGGTAAACATTTCTGCAAAGTACTAAATCCATTGTATGGGCCTACCATGAAAATAGTCCCTTTTTACATTTGACCTCTAAGTGTGACCTTGATCTTAAAGGGCTTAGAGGATCTAAGCCTGTCCAGGAACCGCGGTGCGAGGTGGACCATCCATGCTAATAAACCCTATTGGTTTCATTGGGCGACAGGGCTTGAGATGTCATTTCATCTCAATGTCGGGTAAAAGTCCCACAAAATTGGAAGCAACGTCTCCAAAATGACCTTTACAGTGTTGACGGGGATGTTAAACCTCAAATCAAACAAAACGGACTGGACACAAAAAATGGATCTTATTTTTGACACTTGACCTTTTAGGGTGACCTTGACCTTGGAGCTTCAGACCTGAGTTTTGCACTTGGCACATCGTCCCATGATGGCAAACATTTCTGCAAAGTACAAAATCCAATGTACCGGTATGGGCCTACATGTACCATGAAAATAGTCCTTTTTTTACATTTGACCTCTAAGTGTGACCTTGATCTTAAAGCTAAGATTTCTATGAAGTAATTCCTAAATAGATCAAGGAATGACGAAATTATGGACCTGACACAAAGAAAAAGACCATATTTTTGACATCTGACCTGTAAGCATGACCTTGACCTTGGAACTATGGACCTGAGACCCTATTTTTGACCTCTGATCTCTATGTTTGACCTTAAACCTTGGAACAATGCATCTGAGTTTTGCATGAGACATACCAGGTATTGTTTCATGATGGCAAGTAATTTCAAAATCCATCAATGTCCCTACCTCTAATTTTGACCTAGACCATGGATTACAGACCATAGACATCATTGCCAAGAAATTTCAAACTTATACAAAGAAAAATATACCATAATTTTGATCGTTGACCTCTAAGAGTGACCTTGGAGCTAAAGAAGTGGGTCTTGCCTATGACACATGGTTTTATGATGTGGCAAAATTAATTTATTCAGCATGATAAGTGTTTAAGGAAGAAAATAGACCCCAAAATACCTTGAATATGCTTTCTACTAATTGTTAACCCTTCTCTTGCTGAATATTCATTTAAGCCACACCCATTTCTGTCTGTCAACCAACCAAATTACTTGATGTACCGGGTAATGTATTGCTACAAATTCATAAACTGAATGACAAAAAGTGTAGATCCTGATCAGATGGCTTCTTCAGAAGCCATCTGATCTGGTTCTACACTGTTTGCAAAGATATGGGTTGTCGTAAACAGCAAGACAAGGGTTAACAGCACATGAAGGGCTTAACTCTTTTTGCACCAAATGGAATCTTCCTCCCTATATATAGTAGGAGTCCATTTCAAAATTTGGGGTGTCATGTAGTATTTTCTTAAAATCTATTTGGAAACTGGCTGAACATTTTACAAACAGTGTAGGCTGATCAGACACCGCGATCTGGGCCTGTACTGTTTGCCAACTACCCGTTTTGGGGTTTTCAGTACAAAATGGGTTAATATCCTAAAATTGGAACTAGCTGTTTTTACTTTCCAACACTGTATTTAAATCATGACTGTACATGCAAAACACTGCACGCCTAGACAAGAGTGCTCCCTCTGGGTTTACAGTGTTTATGGTCTCTTATGTAAAAGAAGGATTATTGATATAACTGTACCATACCAGAACACATTGTGTTCTTACAGAATAGCAAAAGAATTCTTAAGTGCTCTTTAAGTGCTCTCTAACTGTGTGAAAACCAATGTTAAAACCAATATTGTAAATGGAATGAAATTTTCTTATTAATTTGTACAACAAAACAAATATGAGTTTGCAGCAAATGAAAGACTACAATGTTTGAGTTTCACAGCTTTTTCATTTTCAATCTTGTTTTTATGTTGACACAAAATGGCTTGTCTACATACAACCATGCAACTAGCAGTTTAGCAATAAGACTTCACCCCATCGCATGCAACGAAAATCATAGACGCCGAAAAGCATAAAGGTGCTGATAGCTTTCTCGCACCATGTTGAACTTTCTATTATGTGCTTCTGAACGGGTCTTAGAGATGACTGACAACGTGGGCGGAATGATTGTGCAGCTAGTCTTTTCCAGTTAATTGGCCAAAACTTTCAGACAACTAACTGTGTAGATTAAATACCTGCTGAAAAAAAATATAAAATTGACTCGCCTGTATGGAAATAACGTGGAGCTGTTATAATACTCTTTGGCAAATACATGTACTGTGACTTTCCAGATGCCCCATCCAACTGCCCATCTAGATTTATGTCACATACTTGGAAATTTCATTTACTAGAGCACGCAGTCAATAGCACGCAAGTGCAAATCCCAAGGCTTCCGGCAGCGAGAAAAATATAACGCTGTTCTCACATGCCCTCGTTATGCAAGGAAGCCATGTACCAAATTTGTTTGCATTCCTGCTATAGTGGTTAAGGAGAGGATAGCATGATTGATAGATGAATAGACAGACAGACAGATGGATGGAGGGATTCACAATACCCTCAAATACTTTTTTAAAAGCATGGGTATAATGAATATATTTTGTTTAGGGGTGGGAATCTGAACATTTTCTCTGATATTAGGCCTTTTATGAAGTGGAGGGGGTGGGGCATGGCCCCGGCACACCCAGGGAACCCAATGGTTGGTGTCATTGAATGCATCTTATCATAAGGAACAAGAATAAATATGGTTTAGGGATGGTGATCTGAATGGTTTCTGAGATATACATCTTTTTATTAAGAGGATGGGTGGGACATGGCCCCAGTACAACCAAATGGTCAACCTAGATGGCGTGTCACTGAATGCATCTTATCATAAGGAATAAGAATATACATGTATATGGTTTGAGGGTAGGGATCTGGACAGTTTCTCCGATATCAGGCCTGTTATGAAGTGAATGGGGTGGGGCATGACCAGCACACCTGGGGGACCCAATGGTTGGTGTCAGAGAATGCATCTTATCATGAGGAACAATAGTATGAGATATGGTTTAGGAGTGGGGATCTGAACAGTTTCTGAGATATAAAGCCTTTAATGAAATAGCGGGGGTGGGGCATGGCCCTGGCACACCCCGGGGGACCTCCAGATTGGTGTCACTGAAAGCGTCTTATCATAAGGAACAAGAATATATATGGTTTAGGGGTGGGAATCTGAATATTTCTGAAATATATGTCCTTTTATGAAGCGGAGGGGTGGGTCATGGCCCCAGCACCACCCAGGGATCACCCTAGTGGGCGTCTCTAAATACGTCTTATTATAAGGAACCAGCATATACAGTTTGTTTGTTTGTTTGATTTGAGGTTTAACGTCCCCGTCAACACTGTAAAGGTCATTTTGGAGACGTTGCTTCCAATTTTGTGGGACTTTTACCCGACATTGAGACGAAATGACACCTCAAGCCCTGCCGCCCAATAAAACCAATAGGGTTTATAAGCATGGACGGTCAGACTGGCACCACTTTGTCTGTGCAGGCTTAGATCCTCTAAACGGTTTACCAGTACTTGTGTGTGGGTCGGTTTCAGCTCTGCATGGAAGCATCATGCAGCCCATCTATTTCTTCAAGCCCCAATGGGCGGGGGCTGCAGCATATACAGTAGAACGTCCATGGCTCGAACACCGATGGCTCGTTTACCATGGATGTGTCGAACCCATTCTTGAGCTCCTAGCGAAATCCTCTACAAAAGAAATAGTTGGGGATAATTAAGGAGATTTTTGTCTTTTATCTTGCAAATGTATGCTGTGTGTACTCATTAGAATCGTCTCGATTCTAATGAGTACACACAATATACATTTTCATTATTAACCACCGAAAAGATATCCAAAAGTATATCTTATACCTCCTTGCAGTTTCCCTCAGTGGCTCGAACTACACCTGTCTCGAACAGATTTTCGAGGTCCCAAAGGTGTTCGAGCCATTGAAGTTTGACTGTACATGTATATGGTTTAGAGATGGGGATCTAAACAGTTTCTCAGTTATTAGGCTTTTTCTAAAGTTGATGGAGTGGGGCATGGCCTGGGTTCACAAAAATTTAATGCCACTCTTGCACACCCTCATCATGTAAGGAAGCTATGTACCAAATTTGGTCACATTCTGGCGAGTGGTTAAGGAGATAGCGTGATGACTGGATGGACAAATGGATGGCATTCTGATGGATGGACAGATGGATAGAGGCGTTCACAATATTCCCTTATGCTTTTTAAAAAGCATTGGTATAATAAGTTTTGTTTTAACCCCTGTTCTGCTGAATATTCATATATGCCACACCCACTACCGATTATCAACCAATCAGATTACTTGATGCAAATCATTGCAACAAATTCATAAATTGAGTGGCAAACAATGAAGATCCTGATCAAATAAGCCATCTGATCTGAATCTGCATTGTTTGAAAGATCAGACATATCCGGGCTCAGCAGGACAAGGGTTAGCCCTTTCAGCCATGTAGATGGTACAGATATCTATGGATCCCCACCCTTTGATTTGGTTGGTTGATTTGAGGTTTAACGTCCCCGTCAACACTGTAAAGGTCATTTTGGAGACGTTGCTTCCAATTTTGTGGGACTTTTACCCAACATTGAGATGAAATAACATCTCAAGCCCTGTCGCCCAATGAAACCAATAGGGTTTATTAGCATGGACGGTCCGCCTTGCACCGCGGTTCCTGGACAGGCTTAGATCCTCTAAGCGGTTTACCAGTACTAGTGTGCGGGCCGGATTCAGCTCTGCGTGGAAGCATCATGCAGCCCATATATTTCTTCAAGCCCCTATGGGCGGGGGCCGTCCCCCACCCTTTATGGCTTGGAGAAATAGATTGCAGGATGCTTGGTGCTTGCAAGCAGAGCTGAAACCCACCGCACATAAGAACTGGTAATTGGTAAACCGATTAGAAGGACTGAGCTTGCCCAGGCCAAGTGGAGCAAGTCAGATCGTCCAGTGCATATAAGGCTTATTGGTTCAATTGGGCATAACAGCTTGAGATGTCACTTCATCTCAATGTTGAGTAAAAGTCCTAAAAAATTGGAAGCAACGTTTCCAAAATGACCTAAATAGTGTTAACGAGGAAACCTGCCCAGGCAAAGTGGTGCGATACAATGCATATAAACCCTATTTGTTTCATTTGACGGCAGGGATTGAGATGTCATTTCATCTCAATGTCGGGTAAAATTCCCACAAAATTGAAAGCAACGTCTCCAAAATGACCTCCATAGTGTTGAAGGGACATTAATCGTCAAACAGAACCTCAATTCAAACAAAACAAACAACAAGTGGTGTACTTGGTGCAATGAAAGTCAATATAATATTCTACTGTTTCATTCAGCATATTTTTTTCAATATTTGGGATATAACTGCAAATTTTTCAGAAGAATATCAGAATTTAATGTATTTCCATAATATCACACTATCAATCACCATACGTTGACAGCCAGATCATAATGAGGTCAAGTTTCATCAGCAATTTCTGATTCCTCAGCAGCAGATTGTCAATGATTTATAACACTGCCAATTCCATTTCATAATCCAACCAATAAGAAACATGCCTTAACCCATTTCAGAACACCCCCACCCATAGGGGCTTGAAGTATTATATGGACTGCATGATGCTTCCACGCAGAGCTGAATCCGGCCCGCACACTAGTACTGGTAAACTGCTAAGAGGATCTAAGCCTGTCCAGGAACCGCGGTGGGAGGCGGACCGTCCATGCTAATAAACCCTATTGGTTTCATTGGGCGACAGGGCTTGAGATGTCATTTCATCTCAATGTCGGGTAAAAGTCCCACAAAATTGGAAGCAACGTCTCCGAAATGACCTTTACAGTGATGACGGGGAAGTTAAACCTCAAATCAAACAAACAATCAAACAAACAAAACCCATTTCAGACTGGAAACCCCTAAACGGGTACCATGGCAAACAGTGCAGGCCCAGAACAGACACCGCAGAACGTGGCCTCTGATCAGGGACTCCACTGTTTGCTAAAAGTTCAGCCATTTTCCAAATAAATTTTGATGAAAACACAACCTGACACCCCTAAATTTTGAAATGAACTCCTGCTATATATAAGGAGGAAGATTCCATTTGGTACAAAAAGGGTTAACCCATTTTTACTGAATGGAACCTTCCGTCATATATAAAGCTGGAGTCCATTTCATAATTTAGGGGGGCCAGGTTGTGTAACCTTTGAAAGTATTTTGCCCAAGGCTAAGTCTGGGGCGCAATGTCAAAGAACCATAAAATGTAGGTCAAGGTTAAATACGGATGCTAGCATAAAAGTTGCAATCCTTAGATGCAAGTTGGTACCACGTATCATTGATAAAGCTCCAGTAGTTTTTGAGAAATGGACTTGACCAATAGGGTGAATTCTAGGGTTGTTGCATATGTCGGAAGATTGAAAAATGGATGGACAGACAGACAGATAGATGAACTAACGTCAAATATGGACGCTTGCATTATAGTTGCCATCCCTAGATGCAAGTTTGAACCAAGTGTCATTTATGAAGTTCTTATAGTTCTTGAGATGAACTTGAGTATTAGGGTGATAGCTAGGTTTGATGCAATAGTTCACAAAGTCAGTGAACCATGAAGTGTGGGATGAAAACTTTAATGCAAGCATCTATATTTGACCATGACCTACATTTCATGGTTCGCTGACTTTGTGATGTATTGCATGAAACCTAGGATTCACTTCAATGTTCAAGTCCATAAATCTCAAGAACTGTAAGAGCTTCTTTAATGATAGGTGGTACAAGCTTGCATCCGTCTAGGGATGGCAACTTTTATGCAAGCATCTATGTTTGACCTACATTTCATGGTTCAGTGACTTTGCATACACCCCCACAGGCATAACATAGCCCTGGGGGGAATGACTGTTTTTATATGAAATCAGTATATAGAGATTATTCACAGGCAGTTAAACATTTTCAAGATCCCCAAGGAAGTTGTTTGAAGGCGAGGCAACAGGCTGAGCATTTGCATTCAAACATCCTCAACCTCTTCCTGGACTTTGTAAAGGCAACTTAAAAACTAGCAGAACATCTTTTGCAATGAATGGCATATTAATGCTTTGATTTTTCTTTTTTTTCAGGACAATATTAACCCATTTAGTACCAGAAACCCCAAAACGGGTACCCTGGCAAACACTACCTGAAAACCCATGGACTCTTGCAAAAAATAAGGAGGAAGTTTCCATTTGGTACAAAAAGGGTTAATGTTTTAATTTTTCTTTTTTTACAGGACAATATTAAAAGCTTGTTCGGATTTTCAAACAATTCCCTATTCCCAGGGGATAGCAGTTTCATCTTTCATTATGATACAACACACAAAGCTGAAGGAAATTTGGAATGATATAATCATATAACACTTACAATGCCTGACAGGCCTACATGGAAACTTGGGATGAAATTACCGGCTGTAACACCCACAGTCAATATTCATTAGGATTTATTAATCTGGTTTTACAGGACTGTTAGCACTTCGACTGACATTTTGCCTATAGCAGCAATATATGGACGAAATGTGTACAAGTGACATCAGAATCTTTTCATGTGTTTCACAGTGCTTATATGATTTCAGACTGATCATGAAATGTTTGCAAAGCAAATTGTGACATGGCAAAGCTTGCAATCTATAGCCATTTGGACATTTCTTTGAAGACCAGCTTTCAGATCCTGAACACTTACCAATTGCAGCCTTGCCCCAGATTTCCACATGAAACATTCCAGAGGAGTTATTTCCCCTGCTGGCTGATTTAGTGTCTTTGGCTGGTTCCAGGTTCCAGAGGATCTTTGGTGGTTTATGATGTGAGATCACAACTTGTTCATTCTCAAACTCTTCTCCCCAAGGGTTCCAGTCTGTGTCATCTTCTGCCAGTTCTGCAATAAACAAGGGGAAAAGCTGTTGATTTCTTTCCTTGATTTGGGTTCTACATCTCTTTCAGGATTATTTGATAGCCTATCTTCAGGCATTTGAGACCAGTTAAGACCCAGACTGCCCTGCTCAGCTGAATCTGGAATTTCCCATAACATGCCAATCACAACAATTGTCGTCTGCTTTAAGCCTTTGACGTCTGCTGGTAACTTTAAAAGTCATTTTTGCAAACAGTGTGGATCCAGATCAGACTGCTCCTTTAGGAGCAGTCTGATCAGGGTACACACTGTTTGCCTGTATACAAAAATATTTTTAAAAAGTTTGCAAGAAGATTTAGCAGACAACATAACCTGACAACATTTTCAGATGCAGTTTTTCATGGCATCTTTAATAAGGGTCACTGAGCAGTGTAAAGGATTTAGATGTTTTGTACTGTCCAAGCAGCAACCTTTACCACTCAATCTTTAGGCTAATTCAGCTGGTGGCAAATTGTTGATATTGCACGACCCGCAGAAAAAGCGACCAACTGAAGTCAGTTGATTTTCTAAGAGTCCCCTAAAATCACTTTGTCATTCTGTCAGTCTGTCTGTCCGTCCGTAACCCGTTTGTGAAAATTGGTGATAGTGACTTAACCGATTGGAATATTTAAATAATTTTTGGCATACTGATAGATATCAATGAGATCTAACCAATGAACTTGCCAAATATTACATTCCATTTAGTATAGCCTCGCCGAGGCGAAAAATGTGAAAATTTTCGAACTGCTTCTCCTCGGAAACCGTTGGGCCGATTGAAGTCAAATTTCATATGGAGCCTCTATGGGATGGGTAAAACCAAAATTTGCTCATGGGGTCCAGCTCACATGACCAAAATGGCCGCCAAGCCATATATGGTAAAAACCCTTCAAAAATAGTCTTCTCCAGAACCACTGGACAGATTTCCACGAAACTTGATAAATAGCATCTGGGACGTAGGCCCATCATAAAGTGCTAAAATGGTGACCCTGGGTTGACCTTGACATTCTTTGTGCCTAGGTCAAACTTTGACACATATGCTTTTGTATTGGAAAAGTAAGAATGCATTTTATCCTGCAAACGATTCAGAATACAGTACTATATAAAGTATAAGATATATTTTTGCTCCTTACGATAAGGAGCATTTATTGGGGGAACTGTTTTAGGTCCAGGTCACACGACCAAAATGGCCGCCATACCCATATATGGTAACACTCATAAAGCTAAAAGCATCCGGCGGGTCGTGCACTTCAGCTGAAGCACTGGTTTTTTCTTATTTTCCAGAAAACAGAACATGACATCTCAAGCAAACTGTCTCCACTGGAGACAATTTGCATGAAATGGACTGGACATCTCTCTTCTCCCCAAGGGTTCCAGTCGGTGTCATCTTCTGCCAGTTCTGCAATGAACAAGTCCAAAAATTGTGGATTTTTTCCTTTGATTTGTGTTGTAGTCCTTGCTTCCAAATGATAACTTTTCTATAGAACATATTAACCCTTATCCTGCTGAATATTCATTATAGCCACACCCATCTCTGACTTTGAACCAATCAGATAACTTGACGTAATTTATTCCTACAATTTATAAACTTAATGTCAAACAGTGTAGATCCTGATCAGATGGCTTCTCCAGATCTGGATCTACACTGTTTGCAAAGATAGGGGTTGTCGTGAACTGCAGGATAAGAGTTAATTTAACTTCACCACAGCTGGTGTAAAGGGAATGTGTGGTGGCCTTTAAAAGTCTCCCAGCCCTTTATCAAAATATGGGATCTATTTTCTAGTCCTTTAGAATCATTGATTCCATTGTGGAAGTTTGAAATTATTTGAGGGTCATTGATGAGCCCAAATTGGCCAAAACTAGCTAGTCTGGTCTAGAAAAAACTTGTACACTCCACAGTTTTCGGTTAGTTTATACTAATTTATTTTAGTTTGATTGCGATGAAAGCTTCAAGCTTATTGAATCGCTCTCGAACACTCATTCCGGGTGTTTTCACGTGCGAGAGAGAGAGAGGCAGTGGTTTTTACACCACTGCTACCCATTTACACCTGGGTGGAGTGTGGCAGTGTCATTACGTGTCTTGCCCAAGGACACAACTCGATACCGGTGGCCGGATTCGAACGCACCACCTCTCGATCATAAGTTTTCAGTTATGTGTTGCTTTCAAAGGATTACCTTTATTTGATAGCCTATCTCCAGGCATTTGTGACCATGTAAGACCAAACTGGCCTGCTCAGCTACACAGAATAACAATGAAGAAAATTTAGGGGTTTTGCACTATCCAAGCATTGAATACATTTAAGGTACAGTCCAACCTGTATTAAGCAAGCACTTAAGGGATAACCAAAATGTGCTTGCTTAAGACAGGTGCCTGCTTAATACAGGTGAATTTTAATGCATTTGCCTTTTTCGGGAGCCAAACCAATGCTTGCTTAAAACATGTTGCTTGCTTAATACAGGTGGCCACTATGACAGGTTTTACTGTACTAATCAGACTGGGTGAATATGCAGGCTGAGTGAGTGTTTGAGTTTTACGTCTCACCAACAGCTAAGGTCATATGGAGACGGGACCTCGGTTTAAAGACTCATCCGAAAGTCTGGAGAAGCCCGGGATCAATCCTGCAACCCCTGGTTTACAAGGCAAGTAGCATAACCACAGCACCATGGAGGCTTCTATATGCAGGCTGATCACATATCATATGGCAAAAACAGGTTTTCACATTATGTGGTTCATTTTGTTATCAGGAACCTAAGGAAAAACACTTCTGTTGCAGAACTTTTTAAAACATCTCACAAGAAAGGCCAGAGCCCAAGTGAACCCTTGTGGATCACTTTGTGTCCCAGAGAAAGAGGTAAAAAAGACAGATTATAGAGACCAACATTACAATGAGCAAAAGAAAATGAAAGTCATCCATGAAGAACTTATTGTTCATGACAACCCCTATCTTTGCAAACAGTGTAGATCCAGATCAGATGGAAGAAGCCATCTGATCAGGATCTACACTGTTTGACATTCAGTTTATGTTTTTGTAGGAATAAATTACATCAAGTAATCTGATTGGTTGATAGTCAGAGATGGGTGTGGCTAAAATGAATATTCAGCAAGAGAAGGGTTAAGTACAGTGTCAAACAGCAGGCCAAGCCACTAATCCCCACTATCAGTGGAAGTCCGAGTGCCAGAAGAGAAACTGCACCCAACCAACCACAGACTGGTCACCAAGGAAGAAAACAAAGCATCTTGACATTTTTACCCTTGTCCTGCTGAATATTCATATATGCCACACCCAGTACCGATTATCAACCAATCAGATTACTAGATGCAAATTATTGCAACAAATTCACAATCTGAATGGCAAACAATGTAGAGCCTGATCAGATGGCTTCGTCAGAAGCCATCTGATCTGGATATTCATTGTTTGGAAAATAAGGCATATCCGGGCTCAGCAGGAGAAGGGTTAATACTTTAACCCTTATCTTGCTGAATTTTCATTTAAGCCACACCCATTTCTGTCTATCAACCAATCAAATTACTTGATGTAATTTATTGTTACAAATTCATAAACTGAATGCCAAACAGTGAAGATCCTGATCAGATGGCTTCTTCAGAAGCCATCTGATCTGGATCTACACTGTTTGCAAAGATAGGGGTTGTCGTGAACAGCAAGATAAGGGTTAAGCACAAAGGAAAATTCAAGAGCGTTTAGGAATCTAACCTTCAGAGAGAATAAGGCAGATGATTCAATGTAATTAATGCCAAGACAAAAACACTTTGAAAAAGCCTTTAAAATTTGTTAGTTGTGACTGTCTTGTTAACCAGTATCCCCCTGAACACGACAACCTGTACCTTTGCAAACAGCATATATCCAGATCAGATGGCCATCTGATAAGGATCTACACAATTTGACATTCAGTTTGTGACTGCAGGAAAAAATTACATCATGTAATCTGATTGGGTCGAAGACAGAAAATGGGTGTGGCTAAATTAATTAATCAGGTCAATCAGGGTTAAGCCTTGGTCCAGATTAACCCATTTTGTACCAGAAACCCCAAAACGGGTACCCTGGCAAACAGTGCAGGCCCAGATCAGACGTCACAGAATGCGTCTGATCAGGGCCTACACTGTTTGCAAAAAGTTCAGCTATTTTCTGAATACACAACCTGACACCCCTAAATTTTGAATTGACTTCCTGCTATATATAAGGAGGAAGATTCCATTTGGTACAAAAATGGTTAATGCAGCTGCATGTAGCTGATATATATCATGTATGCATGAGCTGCACGATATCTTTCATTTGGATTGTCTCTGCATCATTAGGCACTGACAAATTGATGTAAATAATAGAAATCAAGATGAATTTCTGATATAGCTCCAGATAAGGAAAGTTTTTTTTTTTTTTGGTTTTTGTTTTACAGCCCTTTCAAGATTATTTCACATATTTGAGTCAATATTTAATCAGGTGGGTAAAAACCCTAGTTACCGGAGAAGAACCACCTCACCTTAAGTTGCAGAACTCGACATCTCACATGTGACTGAGCCAGGCTCAAACCCACAGTGGTGAAAGATCTAATGATAAACCATTAAACGATAAGCAAGGGTTTTTATTTCACCTTGTGTGTGCAAGTTACAATCGCCTCTTTGAGGCAATTTTAATAAGTACCCACAATATATGCAACTGTGTCTTATTAAAGCAATACGACAGAACTGGTGGGGTCTACTGCCTCTGAGTGTAGGTTGGGAAAATGGTCCTGAACAGGACCCAAAGTTATAAAAAAAAAATCATGCTCACCTAAGCTGAGCATGAAATTTGTAATGCTCAAAGATATTAAAAAAAAACAAAAAAAAACAAATGAAGGAGGCAATTTGCCTGATCAGATCAGCACAGAATGTAATTTGTCCTGCTTATAAATTTTAAAATGCCAACTTATGTTGGCATTTTAAAATTTATGAGCAGGACAAATTCCATGCTCAAGTAAGTTGAGCATGAAAAAAGTTTAATAACCTCAGACCCAGGGCTACTGTCTCTCGGTGTACCCTGGGAAAATGTTTCTGAACAGGGACTTGGACTGTTTCCTTTAACCCATAAATTCCTGTTCCTTTAACCCATTTTGTACCGGAAACCCAAAACGGGTACTCAGGCAAACAGTGCAGACCCAGATCAGACGCAGTGTCTGATCAGGGCCTGACACTGTTTGCAAAATGTTAAGCCATTTTCCAAACAAGTTTTGAAGAAAACAACCTGACACCCCTAAATTTTGAAATGGACTTCTGCTATATATAAGGAGGAAGATTCCATTTGGTACAAAAAGTGTTAACCACAGGAGCTTGAAGTTCTGTCCATAAGTAGTTCAGAAGGTTCGTAATCAAAAGTGATATTTCGTAAGTTCTTTGAAATTGCCATTACGATAACGCATCCGTGTGATATAGTGCATTTTTTCATACCTCAAAACTAGTAATTTTCTGATGAAAATTTATGATGTTTTTCTTATTTATACTCATAACATAGGTTTTGGGTACCCGTTAGAACCGCCTCATTGATGCGGTTCTAATGAGTACCCACAACCTATGTCTTGGAGCAGAAATAAGGAAAACTAGAGCTGTCAGTGAAACTGACTAGGGCCCCGGCAGCGCTATCAGAGGAGTAGGAAAATGTTGATGTTAAAAAAGACGTTTTTTTTTTTCCTTTCACCTCTAAGTATGATCTTGACCTTTGAGGTACGGACCTGGGTCTTGCGCGTGACACACTGTCACATTATGGTTAATATTTCTGCTAAATAATATTTAAATCCATCCAGGTATAAGAAAGTTATAGATTGGACACAATAAAAAAGACGCTTTTTTGACCTTTTATCGCTAAGTATGACCTTGACCTTTGAGGTACGGCTGTGGGTCTTGCGTGTGACACTTCGTCACATTATGGTTAACATTTCTGCCAAGTAATATTTAAATCCATCCAGGAATAATAACAAAGTTATTAATTGGACACAGGAAAGACCCTTTTTTGACCTTTAACCTCTAAGTATGACCTTGACCTTTGAGGTACGGACCTGAGTCTTGCGCGTAACACTCCATCACATTATGGTTAACATTTCTGCCAAGTAATATTTAAATCCATCCAGGAATAAGAAAGTTATGGAGGATAAAAAAATTTGTGGACGGACAGACGGACAGACGGACAGACAGACAGACAGACGGACGGACAGAATGATGCCAAGTAATATTTAAATCCATCCAGGAATAATAAAAAGTTATGGAGGATAAAAAAATTTGTGGACGGACAGACGGACAGACAGACAGACAGACGGACGGACAGAGTGATTACTATAGGGCACCCACACTTTCAGTGCGGGGCCCTAATAATGTATACCCCCCTAAACCCCAGTTTTCTCTATATAAAGTGGGGTTTAGAGGGGTCTTCATTTCACGGACTTGTTCACGTGATGCAGCAGAGAATTATTTTTGAACATTTTCAATCCGTTTTGATGGACCAAACTTCAAGCGCCTGTGCTTTAACTTAACTGTGTAGACCCTGATCATACACTTTGTTTGCCAATGCCCCAGTACACAAGCCCAGTCCAGATTTTACAGATAATCCTTTTCACACAACACTCTGATGTCATAGCGGTAAAAATAATGTGGCTAGCCTATAAATAACCATTGCCTGGATTTTGAACATGGTCAGTGATAGTCACATGGACAATAGCAGGCGAGACTTCTGGAGTATTTGTTTGAACTGAGGTTTATTGTCCCCACCAACACTATTAAGGTCATTCAAAAGACGATGCTTCCAATTTCTAGGTAATTCTGGGCTGAATGAACAAACAACTGACCCCAAAAATTATCTCATAACCGCCATACATGTACACCATTGTGTTTCTCGGCCCCCGCCCATCGGGGCTTGAAGAAATATATGGGCTGCATAATGTTTCCACGCAGAGATGAAACCAACCCGTACACTAGTACTGGTAAACAGCTTAGAGGAACTAAATCTGCCCAGGCAAGGCGGTGCGAGTCGGCCCGTGTCGGCCCGTACATGCTTATAAACCCTATTGGTTTCATTGGGCGACAGGGCTTGAGATGTCATTTCATCTCAGGGCCTGGTAAAAGTCCGACAAAATTGGAAGCAACGTCTCCAAAATGACCTTTACAGTGCTGACGGGGATGTTAAACATCAAATCAAACAAAACAAAACCATTGTGTTTCCGAAGTTAGTACTTCTATCCTTTGAACTGGACACAACCATTAATTGTTACCCATTGGGGTTATAGTCAAAATCATTTACAGAACTGCAAGCAGTGTAGATCCTGATCAATATGAGCCGTCTCATCTGAATCTACATTGTTTGCATAGATTACCTTTATCAGTCTACCGGTTTACCAGCAATATTATTCTTCAAGGTTGGAAGGGTTTAGTAGCCAGTATATATACAGTCGAACGTCAATGGCTCGAACACCTTTGGGACCTCGAAAATATGTTCGAGACAGAGGTAGTTCGAGCCACTGAGGTTACTGTCAGGAGGCATGACGAGATACTTTTGGACATCTTTTCGCTTTTCTATAATGAAAATGTATGCTGTGTGTACCCATTAGAATCGCCTCATCAAGGCGATTCTAATGAGTACACACAGCATACATTTGCAAGATAAAAGACGAATATCTCCTAAATTACACCCCTCTATTTCTTATGTAGAGGATTTCGCTAGGGACTCAAGTACGGGTTCGACACATCCATGATAAACTAGCCATCGGTGTTCGAGCCATCGAAGTTATACTGTAGTATATGTGTATTGTCCTTAACTGGAGCCCTGCCAGACTTGGGTACTGACAAATTGAAGTAAAGAATGCAAATCAAGTGAATATCTGTCTCCCAGATACAGACCTTTGGCAATATTATGTAATCCCTTGATAAATTATTCAACAATATCTACACAGAATAGGGCATTATCTCTTGTATCAGAGGATTGATTTAAATAGTAAATATGACAGCTGGGCGAAAATTAATGCATTAAACGCAATGATCTTCAATAATAACACCATTGTTTGTTTTGAGTTTAACGGCCCAGTCAACATTATTAGGTAACATCAAGCAACACAACACTTTTCCTAACAACATTTTTAACCAGTGCAGTGTACATTCTTTTGCTAGAAACTGACAACTGCCCATCTTGTATCAGTATTTGTTTTGTTTGATTTGATGTTTAACGTCCCAATCAACATTATATAGGTCATTTTGGAGACGTTGCTTCCATTTTTGTGGGACTTTTACCCAACATTGAGATGAAATGACACCTCAAGCCCTACCACCCAATGAAACCAATTTTTATAAGCATGGACGGTCCGACTGCACTGATCTGCCTGCTCTAAGCGATTTACCAGAACTTGTGTGCTCTGTGTGGAAGCATCATGCAGTCCATTTCATGAACAATCTCCACGGAAGTATTTTGATGACCTGGCAGGTATTGAACCCACAACCTCCTGATCACGAGGCAGACATGCATAAGACTGCACGAGCTACCAAGCCCACTTGCTGCAACTGCAAATGCTACTAACATTTACCACTGTCTGAAAGATAGTACTTGCTAGATAAGTTAACGCTTTGACCACTTATGAACTCATTAACCTAATCTGCAGGCAACAAATTGTTTGTATTTTTTCTTATTTTTCCCAGAAAATGGGATTAGACATCTCATGCAAATCATCTCCATCGGAGACAATTTGCATGAGATGTCAAAACCCATTTTCTAGGAAAAATAAGAAATTTCCCAGAAAATAGGATTAGACAACTTATGTAAATTGTAGAGACATTCTGCATGAAATGTCAAATCCTGTTTTCTGGGAAAAATAAGAAAAACATTTCAAAATGTTGTCTGCTGAAAAAAATACCCAGCATGCAGAGCGTTAAGCCAACAATGCTTGAACAACTGGGCCCTGGAGCTGTCATTCAGGGAATTGTAAGGCTCAAATGCAAGTTTGTGTAAAAAACTGTTCTTTCTAGCTATCTGAGCCAGTGATGACAGACGAACTGTAATATTTTGCTGAAAAAAAAATGTGAGAAGCTTTTGCATAGCACTAAAATACCAGTATGTGGCACTAATTTCATTTTGGCTGGTTCAAGACCTATTTTCTTTTCAGTTTTATAAGAATAGTACTCTTCCGTTTTATTCTTACTGCTTAAAGTTCAACTTTAAATGGTATTGATCGTTCATAAATAAAATATAAATATTTGTAAATATTTATAAAATAACTTTAAAACTTGCATACCTCCACATATGGAGGAATAATAGGGATAATTCAGGGATAATTATTCTTATTTCTCCATAAAAACGTATGTTGTGGGTACTTGTTAGAATCGCCTCGAAGAGGCGATTCTAACAAGTACCCACAACATATGTTTCCCATAAGAAATAAGGAAAATTATCCCTTAATTATCTTCATAACTGACCCTTATCTGGAGCTATGAATTTCATCAGATAAAGCAAACATTTTTGACCTGCTTGCTATCAAAAAATGAAAAAGACATACTATTTAATATCAGAAGAAATAAGAATAGGGAAAGAAATATCTGATGGGAGTAAAAATTACTTTTATCTGGCTTAATAAATTCAAGGCATAATTTGTTATTCTCAATTTGGTTCAATTTTTGCGCACAAGGCCACCTTTATGGTTTTGATTACAATTTTTTTTTTTTTTTTGTATTGGAGTTTAACGGCCCAGTCAACACTATTTTAGGTCATTTTTGAGCCAGTCAGTTTACCTATCCACACTTTTACTGGGCAAGCTAATATGTAAGCGTGGTAACAATTTTGGTCTGAAGTTTAATAACCAAGTCAACACTATGGAGAGCCGGTCAGTTTATCTAACAACATTTTTTCTGGGCAGGCCTATACATAAGCAGTTGACCAGTACAGCACACATTCTATCGCCAGAAACTGACAACAGCCCATTGTTCTTGAATCAGCAGAAGGAAAAGAATGACTAGAAAATATTTCAAGATCAATCTTCGCGAAAGAATGTAGACAAAGAATGTAGACGAACCCACTACGGCCACTAGTCAGATGTAGGTCTGACAGAGGCTGTTTTTTTTGTGTTTTTTTGGTAACATTATAAACATAGATTTTACAGAAAAAAAAACACCTTTTTTCATTGCTTTATTGGGATTTACACTTGTATCTCCACAGAATTACAGTCAGTTGCGGTGCCAACCAGCGAGTCAAAGTACATTTATGAGGAATACATTTTGTTTGTGATCACCCCCACCCATCACGGCTTGAAGAAATAGATTGGGCTGCATGGTGCTTCCATGCAGAGCTGAAACTGACCACACCCCGAATACTAGTAAACCGCTTAGAAGGACTAAGCCTACCCAGGCAAAGTGGTGTGAGTCAGACCGTCCAGTGCATATAAGCCTTTCGGTTTCATTGAGGGACAGGTCTTGAGAAGTCATTTCATCACAATGTCAGGTAAAAGTCCCACAAAATTGTAAGCAACATCTCCAAAATAATGTAAATAGTGTTGATGGGGACGTTAAACCTCAATTCAAACAAAAAACATTTTGTTTGTTTTGTAGTTCACCAGCCCAATTAACACTATTTAGGTCATATTGAGTCAGTCACCACACTTCTTGGGCAGGCTTACATGTATGCATAAGTCATTAATAACTACAAAGCACATTATTTTGCCAGAAAATGACAACTGCCTTTCTTGAATCAGCAGATGGGACAGAATGATCGTGGAAAAGATTTTATGATCAATCTCCATGAAAGAATGTAATTGTGGTACAGATTTATAGACAAAACTATTTTGACTAAATGACTAACAATTAATTTCAACTAAACCATCACTAATGTTCATCTGGTTAGAACATGTTCATTTTTTTCTTTTATAAATCAGACTTGACATTTCATGTGAATCATCTGCAACATGAAATGTCAAGCCTGACTTTCTCTGAAAAAAAAAGATGAAGAAAAAAAAACAACACATGCATTACTTGAAATTGACATCTGCAGTAACTGTAATTGACAGTTTAAGGAATATGAACCATCAAAGGACTGCTTTAGACGATTTTTATTTATTATCATTATTATTATTATTACTACATGTATAACCCTCATAGAAAAGTTTGGCCCCCGCCCATCGGGGTTTGAAGAATATTCAAGAAATAGATGTTTCCACGCAGAGCTGAAACCGACCCTACCACGAGTACTGGTAAACTGCTAAGAGGATCTGAGTCGGACCATCCATGCTTATAAACCCTATTGGTTTCATTGGTCGGCTGGGTTTGAGATGTCATTTCATCTCAATATCGGGTAAAAGTCCCACAAAATTGGAAGCAATGTCTCCAAAATGACCTATATCATGTTGGAGGGGACGTTAAACCTCAAATCAAACAAAATCAACCAAAAGTTATGTGGTGACTCCATGTGTTCTATGGAGAGGAATCTTGGAGTGGAGTTTGGAGTGGAGTCTGGAGTCAAATTTTTGGGCTGCATTTAACCCAGAATGACCTACATGTAAGTTGTGGGTGGGACATAAAACTGAAAATACAAACAAGTCAAGGTCAAATATGGATGTTTGCATAAAAGTTGCCATTTCTAGATGCAAGCTTGTAGCGAGTATCATTAATATGGGGGGGGGGGGGGGGGGGGGGGGGGGGTTATGGCCCTAGCATTTGACCTAAACTTACTTTTACTAATTATTCACCAGGTGCTTCCCGTCTGCTGTTGTCCATGCAACTATGCTGACCATGGACAGTACAAATTCCAGGTAATGGCTATTTATAGCCATGTTTTTCCTGTCAGTGTGATGTCAGGGAGCAGAGTAAAGAGAGTTATCTGTAAAACATGGCCTTGGCTCATATGCTGGGATACTGGAAAACGGTGAAGACCCAGATCAGAAGCTGCAGAATGCAGCATCTGATCGGGGTCTACACAGTTTGCTTAAAAGAATTGAGGACTTTAAGGATTAAACGAATCCGTCCTAGTCCCCGTTTAGGAACATTATCTCATCAGTCTACTTTCAAACCAGTGCTGTCAGTATTTTGATTTCTGAAAAAAAAAAAATCACTTTGGGAATCACTGGAATTAACGTTAACAGTTATTTTGAAAGGACTCATATTAATTCTAGTGACATGTCAGAAATAATTTGTTTGGATATTTACAGCCTAGCCAACACTATTTGGTCATATTGAGCTACTAGTACTAGTTAACCTAACTAGTTTATCATACTAGCTTACCCAACAACACTCTTCCTTGGCAGGCTTATCAGACCTGGGGTAATTGTATTCTGTATTCTTATTCGAATAGTATTCGAATACATTTCTGAGTATTCGTGAAGTATTCTGTATTCGTGGATTTTTTAGAATAAAAGTATTTGTATTTGTAATCGAATACATTTCAAAAGTCATGTATTCATGAATAGTTTTATGAATACATTATGAATACTTTGCTCTTTACAGGGAAAAAATTATGAAACAAAACATAAATGTTTTAATTGATGTCACTAAAGTCCTTGACTGCTCATGTAGGAACTTCTGAAATTACTATTAGATTGTTTAATACAATACATAACAGAAATCCAAGAATATTAATTGATTTATTTGACTGCATTGGTGCAAAGCTTTTAAGATGACAAGCATTTCATTATTATGACTATATTACTTTTAAAGTGACTGACATTATAATTTGTTGTGAAAAACAGAAGAAAGTAACATCTGTTTTCAATTAGATTTTTTTTTATTTAGAGACACTTCAATCAGAAATAACTCACAATCATGGCCCACCACTGTGGCACATGATATTTCTAGTCTGTTCTTACAACTGTATCCATTTGTTAATATATGATATTTTAGACTGATTTGTGCTGATTGCATAAAATAATTTCTGCTACCCATTTATGCCCAGTGAACTCTTCAATCTGTATTATTAGACAGGTTCATTTCAATTTAAGAGGAGTCTGCTTACTTTTATTATTTTTCCAATATTTTATGATCTTTAGAACATTAGAAAGTACTGTACACTTTGATCAGACACTGTATTCTGTGACATATGATCTGAATCTACACTGCCAAGGTCCCTTTTTAAGGGACTGTAGGCATTGATGTGTAAATCTGTGAAGTTACCTGTATGTCATCTTCCAATAGATTGCCTCAGGATAGAAAGATAGGGACAAGACTTGGTGTTTTTACAACTGAGCCATATGCATGCCAAAGTAAAAACCTACAAATTACCCACATTGTTTGTTTGATTTGAGGTTTAACGTCCCCGTCAACACTGTAAAGGTCATTTTGGAGACGTTGCTTCCAATTTTGTGGGACTTTTACCCACATGTATGTAATTCTAAATACTGGTAAATTGATGAGCTTTGTTTGATAAGAACATTCTCCCCGTTGATAACATATTAAAAATCATACACCAAAAAAAAAAAAAAATGCCTAAGTAGTAAAATGAAAGTGAAAGCAATCTAAAAACTGAAATCCCAAAAGTAGAAATAGAAGGCAATAGGCAAACTGGTTAATTTACATGTGTATTATGTGCTGGCCACCTTTGACACTTGTTTCTCACAAGAAACAGAACACAATAATGACCCTTGTATAGTTTCAGCAGTATATGAATTGATAATACGAAAACATGCTGCCAATACAAATACATTGTAAATTTTATCGCCAAAAATCACAAATTTTAAGATGAAAAATTGTGATATTTTTCTTATTTCTGCTCAAAATATAGATTATGGGTACTTGTTATAACCGCCTCATTTTAATCACAGACAAAATCCCCCATCCCCCAACACAGTCCCCCTGACAAAATCTCTCCCATCATTTGTTTAGGTGGGCAAAATCCCCTTTGGACATAATCCCAGCTGCTGTTTGTGAAGGTGGAAAAAATCCCCCACATACCCACATGCACAATTACTGATTTTTGACAATCAATTTGTATGTACATGTATCATTTTAAAAACTGCAGATCCCAAATCATATTTAGAATATCATAGCTATATTGGTGCCAATGGAGAAATTATTGCAACAAGCAGCTACAACAGGTCTCATTATATAAATACAGAACAGTAAAATCATCAATATGACTAAATTCTAACAATGAATAAGAACATTAAAAATGAAACAAAGTACTTCTTTAGTCATGGCAAGAGATTTAATTAATTGAACTGACTTAATAGCATAGTGTGTATTTACATCATGAAATTTATAAAGAAATGTGTCAACAAGTCATCGCAATAATTCAAAACTGATACATTATCCTAATGAGGTGGTTTTAATGAGTACCCACAATCTGTATGTTAGAGCTGAAATAAGAAAAAATGGATTTACAGTAAACCCCAGTTTTACTGTATAAAATTGGGGTTCAAGGGGGTCAGAAATATATAGGTGTTTATGTGATGTAATGTAATTCATCAATCATTAGCTTTTGATTGATAAATGCTGCAGACACTACAAATGAGCTGTGTCATACAAGATCCTGCACACCTTCATTGACTGTGTCTTAAATTGTTCTAGAGAAAACAAAGAGATGCATTTCTGGCTATGACCCAAACATAACTACAGTCACCAGGTGTTTTTGTTTTGTATAAGTCCTTCATTTACTATACATATATTTCCATTTTGATGAAAATGTATTCAAAAGTATTCTAAAAGTATTTGAATACATTTGCAAAGTATTTGTATTCTCATTCGAATACATTCATAAAAAATGTATTTTTATTTGTATTCTGTATTCGTGAAATATAAAAGTATTTGTATTTGTATTTGAATACTTTTGAAAGTATTCGACCCCAGGCCTGAGGCTTATACAATGTACCTAACCACACTTTTCCTGGGCGGACTTGTACAGTGTACATACATGTATTAAGCATTAAACCAGTACTGTATGCATTCTTTTGCCAAAAATAAACCCCCAAAAAACTGACAACTGCCCATCATCATCAGACATGATTTCTGACATTTGATATGGGCTGGACCTCAGTTTTGCCACCTTTCTGTCTCATTGACTGTGTAGGTGGAAATCTGTAACCCATAAGATGCCAATCACAACAATTGTCATCTGTATTCTTGTCTGGCGGTTACTTTAAAAGTCATTTTTGCAAACAGTGTGCCCAAATCAGACCGCTCCTCTAAGAGCATTCTGATCTGGGTCCCCACTATTTGCCTGCATGCAAAAATATTTTTTAAAAGTTTGCAAAAAGATTCAGCAGACGACATAAGCAGACATAATCACTGTAACCCACTGTAATCTGTAACCCATAAGATGCCAATCACAACAATTGTCATCTGTATTCTTGTCTGGCGGTTACTTTAAAAGTCATTTTCTATTATTACAAATGTAGCTCTTGTGGCCATCAGTGGCATGGAACTATTTTAGCAATATTGGTGCAAATGATTTTGAAATCAAGCCATGATTTTGAAATCAAGCCTTTGGTTTGAGAGCAAATGTCATTTGAAAGGATTTTTTAGTTCTGGTGGGGAGTGGAATCATTTTAACAATTTTCAGGTATAGGGCCATTACAATAGAGGATTATTTTAAAATCAAGCAATCGGCTTGAGAGATTTTAATACTCTGCATGATGGGTATTTTTTTTTTTTTATTTTTCGCAGCAGATGACATTTTGGAATATGTTTCTAATTTTTTGCCAGAAAACAGGACACGACATCTCATGCAAATTGTCTTCTATGGAGACAGTTTGCATGAGATGTCAAATCTTGTTTTCTGGGATAAATAAGAAAAATATCTACAATTTGTCATCTGGTGAATTCGCTTGAGAGCTTGGTAAAGTGGTGACAATCTTATTCAATGAAGCGGTAACATTTTAGCTATTTTGGTACAGGGCCATAAGAGCAACGTGTGAAATTATTTTGAAATTGGCTTTGTAGCTAAGCAGATGCTACTAACTTGAAAGAAATTGTTGAAGCGGGATCAATGGACAGTGAGTGAGTGTTTGAGCTTTACGTCTCACCAACAGCTAAGGTCATACGGAGACGGGACCTCGGTTTAAAGACTCATCCGAAAGTCTGGAGAAGCCCGGGATAGATCCTCCGACCCCTGGTTTATAGGGCGAGTATGCTTAATCACTGCACCACAGAGGCTTCTAGGATCAATGGATAGACAGACAAAATTAATGACAGACTCAAAGTGATCACAAAATAGCTCGCTTGAGCACTTTGCGCTCATTTGGAGCTAAAAAAAAAAACACGAAAACATCAAAATATATCACAAGCAATTTTTAATAAACCCTTAAACTGCCAATCACAATATTTTCCGATGTTGTTTTCAAATATTTTTTCCCTATTTTTCACAAAAAAAAGGCTTGACCAGCAAATGATTGCTATGTGATGTCAAGCAAAATAAATTTCAAAAACTTTAAAAATTGTCATCTGCTATAAAAAATTAAAAATTGCCATCTGCTCTAAAAATTTATGTGGCTCTTTATGGATTAAGCCTTAGCGCTCAGCATGCTGGGTATTTTTTCAGCAGAGAACATTTTGAAATATTTTTCTTATTTTTCCAAGAAACAGGATTTGACATTTCATACAAATTGTCTCCATAGGGCCTCAAGCAGAACATGTGGAAAGTACCACAATGCTTCCTATGTCTGGTCTAACCGTGAAATCCTGTTAACTGGAAGGCAACAACTCAACATGCCTCTTATAAAATTGCTGATTCAAGGCATTTCACCTCCACACATCCAACCAACCAATCCACAAACTATTTTGTGTTTTCGACTGCATTCGGTCTTAATCACAAAACTTTTCAGAAAACCTGTATTTTTCCTACAATTCATCAGCTTAAAACTGATTGTTATCAACTTTAAAAAGTCCTAATTGGCTACTTAATCTTGGAGGATTTATAAACATGAGGATAAAATGCTATTTAAGAGTGATCCATGACAGGCGTAAAATGTCCTTAGTGCATAATGCAAACAACAATGGCTTATAATTATAGACAAGACAGCGCATTTTGCGCAGTCTTGTCTAAGCCTTTGCTGTCTGCTCACAGGATTAAGAGGCAGAAAAGCTTAAAGACCAGTCTCAAAAGGCAGAGAAGCACAAAGAACCAGTCAAGTGTTCTGTACCAATGGAATGGCTGCACAGTCCATGAGCTACAGATGTGCTAGGTACCATTTTTGCATGGTGCGGGTCATATAACAATTTTCTGAACAAAACTGCTGTTACATCAAGCCTAATGAGACAGTGATAATATCGAATCTGACTATGCTATTCTGGGCTCAGCTGAAAGCTGAGAAGGCTATTCTTTGTTTCCCAGAAATACAGCTCTTATTTCCTTGTTCCACATTATGATATTGCCTGAATGTTAATTTAAATGCATAAATGTTCCTCATAATTGCTAATGTTTCCCTGTTTCTCTGAAAATGCACCATCACGTGTGTCATCAAGAATAGTTCACCTGCACATATTTAGCCCCCGCCCGTCGGGGCTTGAAGAAATAGATGGGTTGCATGATGCATCAACGTAGAGCTGAAACCGACCCGCACACGAGTACTGGTAAACCACTTAGTCTTAGAGGATCTAAGCCTGCCCAGGCAATTCGGTGCGAGTCGGCCTGTCCATGCTTATAAACCCTATTGGTTTCCTTTGGCGGCAGGGCTTGAGATTTCATTTCATCTCAATGTCGGGTAAAAGTCCCACAAAATTGGAAGCAACGTCTTCAAAATGACCTTAACAGTGTTGGGAGGAATTGTATACATTCCTTATGCTGATTGTGGACATGTTTGGTTGAACGTGACGTCCAAAGTCGGCATAAGGAGCATGATGTACAGATAAGTATACAGTCTACCTTTTTATACTGACGTTCGTTATAATGGCAAAACTCGTTACAACGACAATTTCAACGGAATGAGTTCTTAGCTCAAGGCTTAGATTCTATTACGAGCAATGTGGGCTTACCTTGGGTTGGAAATGCCCAAATCGAGTCCATAGTCATTAAAGATTCTTGTATTTTAATACTCCAAGAAACAAATGTTAAAGAAATTTGTTAGAATCGCCTCAATGAGGCAATTCTAACGAATGTCTATAACATTTGTTTCATGGCGTAATGATGTGGAAAAGACCTTGTATATCCTAACTGGGATTCTTTATAACGACAAATTAATTATAACGGCACAATAATAGGGAACAAATACTGCCAAATGCGGGTCCTCTGTTCTTCTATAATAGCCTGGCTCCAAGGCTATGAGTTATTATAGTCTCACAAAGGTTAAGTACTTCTCCTTGTACCTGGCAGAAACACATAACTGAACTCTTTGCTAATAATTGAAGATTTGTAAATGAAAATAAAACATTTTTATTTGAGTGATTTTTTTTTATATCCGTGAGACAGAGCCATTCTAACTTCTATACATTGTGTCGCTTGTGTTATTTTATTTTGGATAGCCTATTGGCCATTTTGTGGGAAAGTAACTGTCCTTTTGGCTTTCCGCTGTTGGTAATTCCATTAGGGTCTGTTGTTTCATGTTTGTCTTTCCCTTTGGTGTCTCTGATGAGAGCTGTGGGTTGATTGTATTGATTCCTGATCATTGCCTCCACTTCTATATTCTAGAAAAACAAATAAATATGACAAATATGGTGTACTCTGCAAAACTTGCTGAACAGCCCTCTCAAAATACAGCATAATGTCATCCAAAAGTGGCCAAAACACTATATATCAAGCTGACATTTAATCACTTGCAAAATAGCTTTATGAACAGAAAATAGTCTGTTACAGATAAAATGAGCCTGTTCTAATGGCTAAATGTCTCAATCAATGAAATCTACACCTACAGCATAACTCTGTCAGCTTCCTTGATTGAGTACGGTAGCAGCCGCAAACTTAACCTTTACCACTCTCTAGGCTAATCCAGCAGACGACAAAATTATGGAGGTGGGTCAGTCCTCAGCCTAGGGCTAGTGGCTGTGAAAGTTTAGAGATTCTAGCTTAAATTGTCTAAAAGCAATGGTGTACCATTACAAATTACCGTGTGTACTGATGACAGACGGGGGGTAATACATGATCCGAATGCTTTATAATGACAGTTTTGTTTGATTTGAGGTTTAACGTTCCCGTCAATTTTAGAGATGCTGCTTCTAATTTTGTAGGACTTTTACCCCACATTGAGATAGACATTGACATCTCAAGCCCTATTGCCTTTTTAACGACAGTATTTGTTCCCTAAATAGTGGCCGTTATACAGATAAGGTTAAGAAATCTGCCATAATAAAAGGGTTAAAAAGGTGTAGCATCAGAATAGATATGAAATGCCTTTTCCCCTAAATATTCCAAGAAGTGCAAGATGTAGACATTTGTAATAATCGCCTTGCCGAATGTTGTGGACATTTGTTAGAATCGTCTCGTCGAGGCGATTCTAACAAATAAGTGCAAAATTTGTTTATTGGAATGTTGAATACAATGTATTAATCCTGACCTAAGAATTCATTCCATTAACCCTTGTCCTGCTGAATATTTAAATACATGTATGTTGCACCCACCACTGATTATCAGCCAATCAGATAACTTGATGCAAATTATTGCAACAAATTCATAAACTGGATGGCAAACAATGCAGATCCTGATCAGATGGCTTCTTCAGAAGCCATCTGATCTGGATCTACATTGTTTCAAAGATAAGGCATATCTGGGCTCAGCAGGACAAGGGTTAATATTGCCTTTATAACGAGTTTTGACTTTTTGACGTTATATCAAAAGGTCGGTATATAGAGGGTTGATTGTAATCTCTTTTCATTCTGATCTATTCAATAACCCTTCAAGTGTTACAGAAAATTCTCAAGCAGATGACAATCTATATTTTTCTTTTTTTCCCGAGAAAAGAGACTTAACATGTACATGAAACTGTAAGCCTTATTTTCATAGAGGATCTTACATGAGTGCTCATGTATTATTGAATTTATTAAACGAGTTGAGGAAAAGGGATAAAATGTGAGGCTTTGCCGAGCATTTTATCCCTTTTCCTCAACGAGTTAAATAAATTCAATAATACACGAGCACGAATGCAAGATTCTACCGGTATTTATTATATGACATTTAAAACGCATTTTATTCACGACTGATTACAAAAAATGTCAATATTCCGCCATTAGTGAACGCGACATCGTTAAGAACGTCGTCCATGTAACGTTGCATATTTAATCCACTAGTGGATTATCGAAAATATTACATGGCATTATTACACTCTCAGACGCGACGTCATATGATAATCTAATACATGTACAATGAATATGCAGTCTGCTTGACTAGCACCAGAAGGACTAAACTATGCTACCTTGAAATGCTTTACCCTTGAATATTCAGTTTAGCCACACCCATTTCTGTCCATCAACCAATCAAATTACTTGATGTAATTTATTGATACAAATTCATAAACTGAATGCCAAGACAGTGTAGATCCTGATCAGATGGCTTCTTCAGAAGCCATCTGATCTGGATCTACACTGTTTGCAAAGATAGGGGTTGTTGTGAACAGCAAGATAAGGGTTAAAATTCAACTAGAAATGGTGTTTGTAAAACACAATGCCCCAAACCTTTGCTTGTCCTTAGATGGCAAAATATTCAACAAATATTGTCAAGACTCAAAAACATACAACAAGAATTCCCCCGAAGGCTATGTCGCGCCTGTGGGGGCGCAAAGTCACCAAACCATGAAATCTAGGTCAAGGTCAAACATGGATGCCTGCATAAAAATTTCACTCCTAGTTGCAAGCATGTACCAAGTGTCATCAATTAAACTCTTAAAAAACAGACTCTTACATCAGGGTGAAAGTTGGGGTTGTCACACTATTTTACAAAGTCAGTGAACCATAAAATGTAGGTCAAGATCAGAAATGGATACTTGCATTGAAGTTTCAATTCCAAAATGCAAGCTTGTACCAAATACAATTAATGAAGCTCTAATAGATCTTGAGAAATGGACTCTTACATTAGATAGAAAGTCAGGGTGGTTGCAATAATTCACAAAGTCAGTGAACCATGAAATATGGGTAAAAGTCAAATATGGATGCTTGCGTTGCAGTTGCAATTCCTAGATGCAAGTTTGTACCAATTATAATTTAAAAAGCTTTAATAGTTTTCGAGAAATGGTGAAAGTCAGGGTGGTCGCAATAATTCACAAAGTCAGTGAACCATGAAATATAGGTCAATGTCATATATGGATGCTTGCGTTGAAGTTGCAATGCCTGGATGCAAGTTTGTACCAAGAATGATTAATGAAGCTCTAATAGTTCTCAAGATATGGACTTGCTGACAAGATTTTATTAAAAAAAACAAGGCATCGCATGCGATACAAATCCCCTCGCACAAGACAACTTCGTGTGTGGAAAACACTGAAATGGCAAAAGTCCAACTTGCTTGAGATATTATCATATGCAACATTTGTGTAAAGTTTGTTTAAAAATCCATCCATAAATGTAGGTTCTAGAGTGATGACAATATTTCTCTAAAAATAGTCATAGGGACCTTGACTTGAGGCCATGGCCGCGAAGTAGATCTTGCTCAAGATATTATCATAAGCATCTTTTGTGTGAAGTTAGATTAAAATCATAAATGTAGGTGGTAGAGCAATTACAAAGTTTTTCTAAAAATAGCCATAGTGACCTTGAGCTTGAGGTCATGACCTTGAAAGTCAAAGCAACTCGAGATATTACCATAAGAAACATTTGTGTGAAGTTCTATTAACATCCATCAATAAATGTAGGCACTAGAGCGATGACAAAGATTTTCTAAAAATAGCCACAGTGACCTTGACCTTGAAAGTCGAAATAGTTCGAGATATTGTCATAAGGAACATTTGTGTGAAGTTATACTGAAATCGGTGAAGAAATGTAAGCGCTAGAGCCATGTCAAAGTTTTACTAAAAATAGCCACAGTGACCTTGACCTTGAAAGTCAAACTCACTCGAGGTATTGTCATAAGGAACATTTGTGTGACGTTATATTGAAATCAAGGAAGAAATGTAGTGGCTAGGGCGATGACAAAGTTTTTCTAAAAAAAGCCACAGTGACCTTGACCTTGAAAGTCGAAATCGCTCGAGATATTGTCTTAAGGAACATTTGTGTGAAGTTATATTGAAATTGGTGAAGAAATGTAAGCGCTAGAGCATTCACAAAGTTTTTCTAAAAAAAGCCGCAGTGACCTTGACCTTGAAAGTGGAACTCGCTACAGATATTGTCATAAGGAACATTTGTGTGAATCGATTTTGAAATTGTTGAAAAAATGTAAGCGCTAGAGCAATGAAAAAGTTTTTCTAAAAATAGCCTCAGTGACCTTGACCTTGAAAGTCGAACTCTTTCGAGGTATTGTCATAAGGATCATTTGTGTGAAGTTGTATTAAAATCGGTGAAGAGATGTAGGCGCTGGAGCGATGACAAAGTTTTTCTAAAAATAGCCATTGTGACCTTGACCTTGAAAGTTGAAATGGCTTGAGATATTGTCATAAGGAACATTTGTGTGAAGTTATATTGAAATCGGTGAAGAAATGTAAGCGCTAGAGCATTGACAAAGTTTTTCTAAAAATAGCCACAGTGACCTTGACCTTGAAAGTGGAACTCGCTAGAGATATTGTCATAAGGAACATTTGTGTGAAGTTATATTGAAATCGGTGAAGAAATGTAGGCGCTAGAGCAATGACAATTTTTTTCTAAAAATAGCTACAGTGACCTTGACCTTGAGGTCATGACCCTGAAAGTCGAACACACTCGAGATATTGTCATAAGAAACATTTGTGTGAAGTTATATTGAAATCAGTGAAGAAATGTAGGCGCTACAGCAATGACAAAGTTTTTCTAAAAATAGCCACAGTGACCTTGACCTTGAGGTCATGACCTTGAAAGTCGACCTCGCTCAAGATATTGTCATAAGGCACATTTGTGTGAAGTTATATTGAAATCAGTGAAGAAATGTAGGGGGTAGAGTGATGACAAAGTTTTTTTAAAATAGCCACAGTGACCTTGACCTTGAGGTCATGACCTTGAAAGTCGAACTCGCTGAGATATTGTCATAAGAAACATTTAAACATATGTGTGAAGTTATATTGAAATTGGTGAAGAAATGTAGGCGCTAGAGCGATAACAAAGTTTTTCTAAAAATAGTCACAGTGACCTTGACCTTGAGGTCATGACTTTGAAGTCGAATTCGCTCGAGATTTTTTTATAAGGAACATTTGTGTGAAGTAATATTGAAATTGGTGAAGAAATGTAGGCGCTAGAGCGATGAAAAAGATTTTCTAAAAATAGCCACAGTGACCTTGACCTTGAGGTCATGACCTTGAAAGTCAAACTCGCTGAGATATTGTCATAATAAACATTTGTGTGAAGTTATATTGAAATTGGTGAAGAAATGTAGGCGCTAGAGCGATGACAAAGTTTTTCTAAAAATAGCCACAGTGACCTTGACCTTGAGGTCATGACCTTGAAAGTCGAACTCGCTCGAGATTTTTTTATAAGGAACATTTGTGTGAAGTTATATTGAAATTGGTTAAGAAATGTAGGCGCTAGAACGATGACAAAGTTTTTCACAAATTACCAAAATGACAAAGGGCCATAACTCACAAAGTATTTTTCGGAATTTTGTCATAAGTTAATCAGTTCATCTACTCATCACCACCAATCTATTCACCAACTTTCAAGGCTCTAGCTCCAATAGTTTTTGAGATATCTTGCTGACAAGATTTTATTAAAAAAATTTCAAAGGGCAATAACTCTTAAAAGGGGCATAATCCGGACAAGAAAAAAAATACGCGTCAGCTAATTTTCCATGAGGAATCCATATATGAAATTTCAAAACCCTAGAATACACGGTTCTAAAGTTATGCTATGCATCACTTTTAGCATACATTACAATGGGCACAAATTACCAAAATGACAAAGGGCCATAACTCACAAAGTATTTTTCGGAATTTTGTCAAAAGTTAATCAGTTCATCTACTCATCACCACCAATCTATTCACTAACTTTCAAGGCTCTAGCTCCAATAGTTTTTGAGATATCTTGCTGACAAGATTTTATTAAAAAAATTTCAAAGGGCAATAACTCTTAAAAGGGGCATAATCCGGACAAGAAAAAAAATACGCGTCAGCTAATTTTCCATGAGGAATCCATATATGAAATTTCAAAACCCTAGAATACACGGTTCTAAAGTTATGCTATGCATCACTTTTACCATACATTTCAATGGGCACAAATTACCAAAATGACAAAGGGCCATAACTCACAAAGTATTTTTCGGAATTTTGTCAAAAGTTAATCAGTTCATCTACTCATCACCACCAATCCATTCACCAACTTTCAAGGCTCTAGCTCCAATAGTTTTTGAGATATCTTGCTGACAAGATTTTATTAAAAAAATTTCAAAGGGCAATAACTCTTAAAAGGGGCATAATCAGGACAAGAAAAAAAATACCCGTCAGCTAATTTTCCATGAGGAATCCATATATGAAATTTCAAAACCCTAGCATACACGGTTCTAAAGTTATGCTATGCATCACTTTTAGCATACATTACAATGGGCACAAATTACCAAAATGACAAAGGGCCATAACTCACAAAGCATTTTTCGGAATTTTGTCATAAGTTAATCAGTTCATCTACTCATCACCACCAATATAATCAACAACTTTCAAGGCTTTAGCTCCATTAGTTTTTGAGATATCTTGCTGACAAGATTTTATTAAAAAAATTTCAAAGGGCAATAACTCTTGAAGGGGGCATAATCCGGACGAGAAAAAAAATACCGTCAGCTAATTTTCCATGAGGAATCCATATATGAAATTTCAAAACCCTAGCATACACGGTTCTTTAGTTATGCTATGCATCAAAAGCGTAACGGACGGACGAACGGACGAACTGACGAACGGACGAACGAGCCAGAAGCAATATGCCCCTCCAACTTTTTCAAAGTTGGGGGCATAAAAAGGAATGAATGGAAGTCAAGTAAGCATTAATTCCATGAGATTAAAAGCAGAAACAGGTCCACCATAAACACTCTTAACCCACTCTATGCTAGTGGACTCTTCCATTTTTTGTTTGTTTGATTTTAGGTTTAACGTCACCGTCAACACTTATAGGTCATTTTGGAGATGTTGCTTCCACTTTTGTGGGACTTTTACCCGACATTGAGAAAACCCTGTCACCCAATGAAACCAATAGGGTTTATAAGCATGGACGACCCGCCTCGCACTGCTTTGCAAGAGCAGGCTTAGATCCTCTAAGCGATTTAACAGTACTTGTGTGCTGCAAGTTTCAGCTCTGCGTGGAAGCATCATGCAGCCCATCTATTTCTTCAAGTCCCGATGGGCGAGGGCCGTCAGATTGTTTTGTTTGTTTGTATTGGAGTTTAATGGCCCAGCCAATACTATTTTAGGTCATTTTTAGCCGGTCAGTTTACCTATCCACTCTTTTCATGCCAATCCTGGACAGGCTTATACGTAAGCGGTTAACCAGCACAGTGCACATTCTTTTGCCAGAAACTGACAACTGCCCTTCTGGAATCAGTGGAAGGGAGAGAATGACCATAGAAAGGATTTCATGATCAATCTCCACGAAAGAATGTTGCCGACCCCGGCAGGAATTGAACCCTCATCCTCCTGATCACCAGTCAGATGCACATCCGACTGAGCTACCGAGGCCAGCTCCGTCAGATTGTGAAGATGTTGGTCAGACAGCTCTGAAGAAGCAGTCTTCTACCATTGTACCATGCCACTGAATGTATGTTTCTTCAAATTTTAACAAACACACACATGTATATTTAGCATGTGCATGTGCAGTATCTCTGACATACTTATCCCAATCTTTAGGATAATTATAAGAAGCTGGATTACATTCTAGACTTTCATCTGAGAAAAATGAGTGATTAAATAAAATCACTGTGACAATAATATTGGCAAAAACGCATTGCCTGATTAAAGCATTGTTATACAACGTAAAGCTTCTCTAATACTGCGGAAACTCATATGACGCAAATCCGAAAAGATTGGCACAAAGAGAATCAAAATATGGTTAAAAATAACATCGGCATTACAAATTGCTCATCAGACACTAGGGAAGCCAGAAAATCTATGACAAACTACCCTTTTTTCACATAACTATTTGACAGGATTGAATGAATGGATCAGTAGGGGAAACCGGTGACCTGATCATCTAACTGTTGCAGCTAAACCATAAGTTAACTAGAGCTGTCAGTGAAACTGACTAGGGCCCCGGCAGCGCTATCAGAGGAGTAGGAAAATTTGTGGACGGACAGACGGACAGACAGACAGACGGACAGAGTGATTACTATAGGGCACCCACACTTTCAGTGCGGGGCCCTAATGAGTGTTTGGGTTTTATGTCTCATCAACAGCTAAGGTCATACGGAGACGGGACCTCGGTTTAAAGACTCATCAGAAAGTCTGGAGAAGCTCGAGATCGATCCTGCGACCCCTGGTTTTCAAGGCGAGTAGAATAACCACTACACCACGGAGGCTTCTAACAGCTAAACCACAAAACATGCCATTGTTTGTTTGTTTGTTTTGAGGTTTAACGTCCCCATCAACACTGTATAGGTCATTTTTGAGACGTTGCTTCCAATTTTGAGGGACTTTTACCAGACATTGAGATGAAATGAAATCTCAATCCCTGCCACTTAATGAAACCAATAGGGTTTATAAGCATGGACGGGCCAACTCACACCGCTTTACCTTGGCAGGCTTAGATCCTCTAAGCGGTTTACCAGTACTCGTGTGCAGGTCGGTTTCAGCTCTGCTTGGAAGCAACATGCAGCCCATCTATTTCTTCAAGCACTGATGGAGGGGGGCGAACAAAACATGCCATTTAACCCTTAACCCTGATCCCACTGCATAAATTAACTTAGGCACACCATTTTATATTTCAACCAATTAAATTACTTGATGTTATTTATTCATTCAAATTTGCAAATTGAATGACAAAGAGTGTGGATCCTGATCAGATGGCTTCTTCAGAAGCCATCTGATCTGGATCTACATTGTTTGCAAAAGTAGGGGTTGTCATGAACAGCAGGATATCCTTCTCAACACAAAACCCCTACCTTTGCAAACAGTGTAGAGCCAGATCAAATGGCTTCTAAAGAAGCCATTGAGAAGCCATTTGATCAGGATCTATACTGTTTGTCATGCAGTTTGTGAATTCTACAAATACATTATATCAAGTAATTTGATTGGTTACAAGCCAGAAATGAGTGTGGCTAAACTGATTTATTCAGCAGGTTGAGGGTTAAAGAACCAAGCAAAATTAGTCCATCCCAAAATCTCTCCCTCTCTTGAATGGCCTGACATTCACGATCATTATTTTCATAATTATATTGTAGCTTCAATTAGTTTGTTTGTTTGTATTGGAGTTTAACGGTCCAGTCAACAATATTTTAGGTCATTTTTGAGCTGGTGACAGTTTACCTATCCACACTTTTCCTGGGCAGGCTTATATGTAAGCATTTAACCAGTACAGTGCACATTCTTTCGCCAGAAACTGACAACCAGCGGAAGGGAGAGAATGACCATAGAAAAGATTTCATGATCAGTCTCCATGAAAGAATGTTGCCGACCCCGGCAGGTATCGAACCCACATCCTCTTGATCAACAGTCAGATGCGCATCCGACTGGTGATCAGGAGGACGGGGGTTCGATACCTGCCGCTTCAATTAGTTTATATAAGTCCTCTAAAGGAAAGTCTGCAGATATTGACACTAGCTTTGCATGCTTCTGTTTGTTCAGTTCGGACAGTTTTCAAAATTGCACTGTTGTCCCTGAAAACATTTTTTCTGGAATTGTTATCAAATGAGCAGGATTTGTAGAGTTTCATTGGTAAATCATGTTTCTAACCCTTTATGTACCAAATGGAATCTTCCTCCTTATATATAGACAGAGTCCATTTCTAAATTTAGGGGTGATAGGTTGTGGTACATGTATCTCCAAAATTGATTTGGAAAATGGCTAAACTTCCTGCAAATAGTGTAGGCCTTGATGAGACACCGCGTTCTGCGGTGTCTCATCTGGGCCTGCACTGTTTGCCAAGGTACCCCTTTTGGGGTTTGCGGTACTAAGTGGGTTAAAGTTAAAGCTGTTCAATAAAATGGTTATTGCACTGATACTCAAATATTGTTCCTCTTTCGGATGCAAGCACATCTCTTTCATTATGCCATTCACCAATATCAGTAAAATCCTATGGCAATGCAAAATAATCAGAGCATTAGATTCCAAGAGGGATACTCAATCCAGCATCAGCAACAAAACTGGGGAACACAGTAACCCCTGCAAACAGTCTATATCAAGTTCAGATGACTTCTGCTTCTGAAGAAGCCATCTAATTAAGATCTACACTGTTTGTGAGTGAGTGTGTTTTACTTTTACATCCCACCAACAGCTAAGGTCATATGGGAACAGGACCTCGGTTCAAAGACTCGTCCGAAAGTCTGAAGAAGCCCGGGATCGATCCTGCAATCCCTGGTTTATCGCGCGAGTAGCATAACCACTACACCGCAGAGGTTTCTCTATATTGTTTGTAATTCAGTTTGAAAATTTGAATGAAGACATTATAACAAGTAATCTGATTCTTTGCCAGTCAGAAGAGGCATAAAAAATTAATTTATTCAGCAGGACCGGGGTTAAGAGGAAACAATACACCTGGTGTGTTTTCTGCCTTTTTTTTTTCAAGGGAGACAACTTTTGGGACCTTCTGCCTCCTTTTCCATATGTAAGTCCCTCTGAAAAAAGGGGTCTTCTCTTAAAGGAAAGAATTTGCTCCCCTGGAGCAAATTCTTTCCTTTAAGAGTAGACCCCTATTGATATGGGAGACAAAAATGTTTCAAAAAGAGTTGCCACCCCCAAGGGTGGATTTATTCCCCTTGAATGAAGAGATTTATAATCATTATCTTTGCAGACAAACTCATACATAACAGTACAAGTTTGTAACTTTGATAAGAAGTTATAGAGGTAATTACTGATAATTTCTAGGCATGAGTAATGACCGGTATTATGACAAAGACTGATAAGGTACTTATTGAAGGACCATATTTTTTTTTCTTTCAGGGGGATGGTTATACTTTCAGGGAGGCAACTGATTTGACAAGACCTTAGTTCACCTGTTTATACCCTGTCTTTAAAACATAAAATTTGCAATTAAGTGTTCCAAATTTTTAATGGCATAGGTTTGTTTGATTGAGGTTTTATGTCCCCATCAACACTATTTAGGTAATTTTGGAGAAGTGCTTCCAATTTTGTGGGACTTTTACCTGATGACATCTCAACCCCTGTTGCCCAAACAAACCAAATGGGTTTATATGTAGGGACAGTCCAACTTGCAACACTTTGCCTGGTCAGGCATACATCCTCTTAGAGTGGTTTATCAGTACTGATGTGTGGTTGGTTTCAGCTCTGCGTGGAAGCATCATGCAGCCCATATATTGGCACAAGGAACTTACATGCCAAATATGAAGGCTCTATCTTTTTGTTTGTTTGATTTAAGGTTTAATGTCCCGTCAACACTGTAAAAGTCATTTTGGATATGTTGCTTCCAATTTTGTGGGACTTTTAACCGACATTGAGATGAAATGACATCGCAAGCCCTGTCGCCCAATGAAACCAATAGGGTTTATAAGCATGGACGGTCCGACAGTCACATCGCTTTGCCTTGGCAGGCTTAGATCCTCTAAGCGGTTTACCAGTACTCGTGTGTGGGTCGGATTCAGCTCTGCGTGGAAGCATCATGCAGCCCATATATTTCTTCAAGCCCCGAATGGCGGGGCCCTATCTTAAACCGTTTGAAAGTTATGAACAATAATATTTTTTTCTTTAAAGTAGGTCATAGGTCAAACAATTTTGCATGAATGTAAAGCTCCTGTCACAAGGAACCTACATGCCAAATATGAAGGCTCTATCTTAAATGATTCAAAAGTTATGAACAATTTTATTTGTTCTTTTAAGTAGGTCAAAGGTCAGGGTCATGGTCAAAAAACTTTGCATGAATGTAAAGCTCTTATCACAAGGAACCTACATGCCAAATATGAAGGACATATCCCAAACGGTTCGAAAGTTATGACCAAAATGTTAATTTTTTCTTTTAAGTAGGTCAAAGGTCAAGGTCACAGGTCAAATTTTTTTGCATGAATGTAAAGCTCTTGTTACAAGGAACCTACATGCAAAATATGAAGGCTGTATCTCAAACGGTTCAAAAGTTATGGCCAATGTTAACTTTTTCTTTTATGTAGATCAAAGGTCAAGGTCACAGGTCAAAATTTTTTGCATGAATGTAAAGCTCTTGTCACATGGAACCTACATGCAAAAGATGAAGGCTGTATCTCAAATGGTTCAAAAGCTATGACCAAAATGTTATTTTTTTATTTAAAGTAGGTCAAAGGTCAAGGTCACAGGTCAAAATTTTTGCATGAATGTAAAGCTTTTGTCACAAGGAATGTACATGTCAAATATGAAGGCTGTATCTCAAGCGGATCAAAAGTTATGACCAATGTTATTTTTTTCTTTTAAGTACATGTGTGGGTCAAAGCTCAAGGTCAACGGCACAGGTCAATTTCTTTTGCATGAATGTGATGCTCTTGTCACAAAGAATACTCTAACTCTAACCGTTCAAAAGCTATGACCAACGTTAAAGTTGTCCACGTACAAACCAACAAACAAACATTCAAACAAACAAACAGACAGGGCAAAAACAATATGTCCCCGCTATCGCTACCGGGGACATAAAAAAAAAATCTCAGACATATTGGTTCACCTTGAGCAGAATGGGTAAACCTTCAGGGGAGGCAACTCCTACAAAAAAATTTGGTCTCCCATGTCAATTAGGGTCAACTCTTAAAGGAAAGAATTTGCTCCTTTCCTTCAAGAGTAGACCCCTTTTTCTGTGGGACAGAGCTTATAGAAAAGGAAGTGTCTCCTGACAACCGGTTGTCAGGAGCATTTTTCCTATATATATATAAAATGCTCCTGACAACCGGTTGTCAGGAGCATTTTTGCTATCAAAAATGCTCCTGACAACCAGCAATATTTTTCCAATATAAACCTATAATATTAGTATTATTTTAGTTACCTTTTTAGTATTTCATGGTTTTTGATACATGTTTAATGCTTTTTTGTCATTTTTTAGTATTCAAATGAACTTACCGTATTCGCCCTAATTACCGCACATGCTCCTATAAGCGCACACCAAAGCTGTTTTTGAAAAGGAAATGCATAAGCGCACACTTTTCAGTAACCTCCCCATGGAAGCTCTCACAGTAAATCTATAAAAACTTACCGTTATTTCTTTAACAGTGAAGGCAATGCTTTAGTATCCTTTTCCGTCCCATTAAATATAAGTATGCATCATCTCGGAAGCTATTGTTTTCGCATCGAGTGTGCGCTAATTAGGTAGATTTTTCACTGTGATTTTTTTATACGATTTTGAAAAAACTAAGCGCATGGTGCGATAATTAGGGTGAATACGGTAATTGAAGTTAATTCATGTAATTTTTATTCAGATTTTTTAGGTCACCAGAGCCAAAGGCTTCGTGGGAGCTTATAGGATAGGCAGTTGTCCGTCGTCTTCTGAAATATGTCGTCAACTGGCGTCAACTCTTTCAAACGACATCTCTACTGAAGCCCCTAAGCCGGTTTGACCCAAATTTTATCTGTAGCATCCTTGGGCTGGGGGATTGAAAGTTTATGATTTAAGCTCACCATCACATAGAGACAAGTGAGCTTTTGGGATTACCTTTTGTCCATTTTACCGTGCATCCATCCTTGCATAAACACATATCCTCCTAAACCCCTGATCAGATTTTGACCAAACTTCACAGTAATGATCCTTAGGTGGTGCCCTTTCAAAGTTGTTCAAATGGTTCCTGTCCGTTGCACATCTACGTCACAGGAACCAAAACTAGATTTTTTTCACCGAAAACTTAAAAAAAATATTCTTCTCTGAAACCACAAGGCCCAGGTCTTTGATATTTGGTATGAAGCTTCAACTAGTGGACCCAAGAATGTTCAAATTATAGTGCTGGGGCCAAAAATGCCCCTGCCCTGGGGCCCTTTAGTTTTACATGGGTATAATGTTGGGAAAATCTTTAAAAATCTTCTTCTCTGTAACCGCAAGGCCCAGGTCTTTGATATTTGGTATGAAACTTCATCTTGTGGACCTCTACCAAGGTTGTTCAAATTATAGCCCAGGGGCCAAAAATGCCCCCGCTCCGGGGCCCTTTGGTTTTACACAGACTTGTATAAATATAGGGAAAATCTTGAAAAATCTTCTCTGAAACCACAAGGCCTAGGTCTTTGATATTTGGTGTGAAATTTCATCAAGTGGACCTCTACCAAGATTGTTCAAATTACAGCCCTGAGGCCAAAAATGCCCCCGCCCTGAGACCCTTTGGTTTTATATTGAGTTATATAGGGACATCTTTAAAAATCTTCTTCCCTGAAATTGCAAGGCCCATGTCTTTGATATATGGAGCTTCATCTAGAGGACCTATACCAAGATTGTTCAAATTATAGCTAAGGCTGGCAAGATTAATCAGTTAATCGATTAATCTATCGATAAATTATTCTAAAATGATTATCGTTACTGATTTGCTAATCGATTATTTGATATGTATTTTTTTTTTACCAATGTTGTGTCTAAAAGAGCTGGATGAGTGGCAAACAGTGCAGACCCTAATGAGTCGCCGCATGTTGTGGTGTCTCATCTGGATCTGCATTGTTTGCTAAGGCCTGTCTGTCGAAAAACATATGATCTTGTACAACATATGGTATCAAAGCCATAAAGGTAAAATTATGATCAAAAATCTTCAGGGATTGCTAATCGATCATCAATTATAATGACACACGCGATAATCGATTATCTTTTCTGCTCCGATTAGTCAGCCCTAATTATAGCCCTCGGGGCCACAAATGCCCCCGCCCCGGGACCTTTTGGTTTTACATAGACTTATATAGAGATAATATTTGAAAATCTTCTCTGAAACCACAAGGCCCAGGTCTTTGATATTTGGTGTGAAGCTTCATCTAGTGGACCTCTATCAAGATAACCCTGAGGCCAAAAATGCCCCCACCTCAGGGCCATTTGGTTTTACATAGGCTTATGTAGGGAATATCTTTAAAAAAATCTTCTCTGAAACTGTAACCCCTCAGGTCTTTGATATTTGGTGTGTAGCTTCATCTAGTAGACCTTTACCAAGATTGTTCAAATTATAGCCTTTGTTGATATTTCGTATGAAGCTCTTCATCTAGTGGACCTTTACCAAGATTGTTCAAATTATAGCCTTTGTTGATATTTGGTATGAAGCTTCACCTTTTTAGACCTCCCTCAACATTATACACATTATAGCCATGGGGACAAGAACGGCCCTCCCCCAGACCCACTTGTTACTCTATGGATAAGGTGAGCAATCCAGGGCCATCATGGCCCTCTTGTTTATGAAAATCGGCTCATTAGTTTGGTTGCTATCATGGCAACTTATAGATTCCATAGACTTATAATGGGGAATTTACTGCCAAGCCTCTGCAGATATTTTGACAATACCGGTACTTTCATAAAAATGTTTCTTAGGCAATCTACTATCTGATCTATCTACTACCTTATAAACAGGGTATGACAATGATTTTAGGGCTACTGCTGATTTTTATTGGTTGATGAAAAAAAGAAAGAAAAAAAAAATACTTAAAAAATTATCTCCTCAAAAACCATAAGCTCTAGGAGGCAGAGACTTTATGAAAATATTCACCATAATTATTTGCCTTTACAGATTTTTTTTTATGAAATTCAGCCATTTAGATGGTTGTTATGGCAACTTAGATTTTCCATAGACTTATGAGGAAAATTGAAAAATGACATTTACTGTCAAACTTTTTCTGATATTTTGCCAAACTTTCATAGAAATTTTCCTTGAGTGAACTTCTCTCAGCCATATGTTTTTATGTCAACTTGGGCGTCCCCGAGGTTGTGCCGGGACCATGTCTCACCCCCTCCACTTCATAAAATGTCATTTATCTCAGAAAACATTCAGATCCCCACCCCTTAACCATATATATTGATAATGAGAAGCACACAGTGACACCAACCTGGGGGTCCCCCGGGATGTGCCAGGGCCATGCCACACCCCCATCCACTTCATAAAAGGCCGAATATCCCAGAAACCTTACAGATCCCCACCCCTAAACCATATATATTCTTGTCCCTTATGATAAGTGGCATTCAGTAACACCAACCTGGGGGTCCCCCAGGATGTGCCGTGGCCATGCCCACCCCCTCCACTTCATAAAAGGCCCAATATTCCAGAAGGTCCCCGCCCATAGGGGCTTGAAGAAATGTATGGGCTTAGCTATATGATGCTTCCACGCAGACCTGAATCCGGCCCGCACACTAGTACTGGTAAACCCCTTAGAGGATCTAAGCCTGTCCAGGAACCGTGGTGCGAGGCGGACCGTCCAGACTAATAAACCCTATTGGTTTCATTGGGTGACAGGGCTTGAGATGTCATTTCATCTCAGTGTCGGGTAAAAGTCCTACAAAATTGGAAGCAACCAAAATTACCTTTACAGTGTTGACGGGGACGTTAAACCTCAAATCAAACAAACTAGAAACCTTACAGATCCCCACCCCATAACCATATTTATTCTTGTTTTTTATGATAAGACACATTCCGTAACACCAACCTAGGGGTCACCAAGGGCGTACCCGGGCCATGCGGCACCCCTCAACTTCACCAAAGACCATATACCTGAGAAACTGTTTAGAGCCGCGACCCTAAACCATATATATTCTTGTTCTTCATTATAAGACCCAATCAGTGACATAAGCATGCCGCCCTGGGGGTGCCAGGGGCCATGCCCCACCCCTTAACTTCATTAAAAGCAATATATCTCAGAAACCGTTCAGATCCCCACCCCTTAACCGTATATATTCTCTAAAAGGGAATTGATAACATTTTTTTTTCCATAGCACTCAAGTGAAATTGACCCTATATTTAGTTGGTATTTATTTTCAGTAATAAATAAAGGTCTTTAAATAAAACATTAAATTCTGCAAGTACCATATGTTTTTTCTCTTTAATTAGCAAGTTTTTATTGGAAAAATATTGCTGGTTGTCAGGAGCATTTTGGATAGCAAAATGCTCCTGACAACCGGTTGTCAGGAGCATTTTACATAGCAAAAATGCTCCTGACAACCGGTTGTCAGGAGACGCAGCCTATAGAAAAAGGAACATGATCAAAGTCCCGAAAGTTGTCTCCCTTTGAAAAAAAATCTGCCAGGTGTTAACATTCCTCTTAAATGGGCAAAAAAGGTAAACCGTTAAAACTGCCTATCACCACTGTTGCAGATGGAATTTTCAATTATTATTATCGTTTTCATTTTCAGAGAAAATCAGACTTGAAATTTCATGTGTGGCAAGTCTGATTTTGTCTGAAAAATAGGAAGGAAAAAAAACCTGAATGACATTCAGGGTAATTAACTCTTATCATGCTGTTCACAACAACCCCTATCTTTGGAAACAGTGTAGATCCAGATCAGATGGCTTCTGAAGAAGCCATCTGATCAGGATCTACACTGTTTGACATTCAATTTATGAATTTGTAGCAATAAATTACATCAAGTCATTTGATTGGTTGATAGACAGAAATGGGTGTGGCTTAAATGAATATTCAGCAAGAGAAGGGTTAAGATCCGATGGAGTGTTTAGTTACTCAACTATTTCTGTGTCAGTCTGGCTTTCCTGTCTAACAGATAAAGATTACAGAGAAAATTGTCACCGAATTTCTGAAGTTATCTAGGATTTTACTGGTGGGTTCATTATTAACCCTTGCTCTGCTGAATATTCATATATGCCACACCCACTACCGATTAACAACCAATCAGATTGCTTGATGCAAATTATTGCAACAAATTCATAGTGATGCGCGGTATTATCGGTATATCGATATATTGCGATATGGTTCAGAAAAGGTTTCGTATCCCAATACTATCCGCCAGTACCGATATTTTTGGTATTTTTTTGTTTTCGGCCATTTTTCACACTTTCTTTCGAAACTGATCGGTAAATACAGTTTGGTACACATAAAATTATCTCCGTGGCAAAATTTCATATTTTAATCAATTCCCACCCTTTTTGTGTAACCCGTTAATAGCGTAGGCCGAGTGAGGATTTCGGTAAATTGTACGGCTGTTGTTGTTGTTGTATACGTTTAGCGTAAGCTGCCCAGAATTTATAATTTAGCTTAAACGAGTGAAACCAAAATATATCACAATGGCCGACTTTGGCTCAGATTGCTGCATAATATATCGTGATACGTATCGTGATACGCACTGACTGTATCGCAATATATCGGGATACGAAAATTCTGACAATACCCATCCCTACAAATTCACAATCTGAATGACAAACAATGTAGATCCTGATCAGATGGCTTCGTTATGGATCTACATTGTTTCAAAGATAAGGCATATCCGGGATTAGCAGGACAAGGGTTAATTGAATGCCTCAAACCTCAACCCTTCCTGTGCCAAGGAAAATTTGTACAGCATCTGACATTCTATTTTTCATCATGTTAACAAGCTTGCGAACGGAATACCCCTGTAAATCCCACTTTATATAGAGAAAACTGAGGTTTACAGAGAGGTACATGCATACTATTGTTACTGTATACAATTTTTTTTTTCTTATTTCTGGTCCAAGATTGGTTTCATTGTGCAGCAGGGCTTGAGAAGTCATTTGATTTCATCTCACTGTCAGGTAGAAATCCCACAAAATTGGAAGCAATGTCTACAAAATGACCTATACAGTGTTGATGTGGACGTTAAACCTCAAATAAACAAAAACCAAGATACAAGCTGTGGGTACGCTTTAGATTGTTTGTTTGATTTGAGGCATAACATCCCTGTCAACACTATTTCGCTATTTTCACTATACATGCAATTTAGTTTAGAGAATGTCAAGGCCCAGATCAGAGTCCTCAGTCTGCGACCTATGATCTGGGCCTGCACGGTTTGCCAGTGTCCCATTTTGCGGTTTCCTGGCTAAAATGGGATAAGGCTCTCTATGTAAAATTGAAAAAAAAATAAAAAAAATTGGTGTTAGTCAGCCAGGATGACAGAGGCCAAATGCATGAATGTGCAAGTGTTAAATACTTTCATAATAAATGTCAAAACCGAGAACAAATTGTGCATTCTCAAGACAAGTGATCCATGCAAAGTGCATTTTAACATAAAATGTCAAGAGGAACAATGGGTTTTAAAATTAGAGTTTGCTATAAAATTCCACTTCTTTTTCCCTGCTAAGTAATCTTAGAGTGCAGAGAAATTTAAAAGCCAAATGGGTTGTAAAATAACCATTAATTACCTCAACTTTTTGTCCTAGGGGCCCCGTACTTTTAACACATGTAAGTTAAAAAAAGTTTCAAAGAACATTCTAACTGATAAGCAAAGTTTCAGAAGTGTAACTCTTATAGTTTAGAAGATATGGCAGTCATACTTTTTGACCTTTGGGTTATGTTGAGGTCCACCCAAAGTATCCCAATTTATTCTATATTCAAACAGCCATCAAATAACCATGTTTCAGCAGTGTAACTCCAATAGTTTAGAAGATATTATGGCAAAGTCATACTTTTTGACCTTTGACCTTGGGGTCAAGGTCACACCAAAAGTATCCAAATTTATTCTACATTCCAAGGGCCATCCAATAACCAAAGTTTCAGAAGTGTAACTCTAATAGTTTAAAAGATATGGCAAAATCATACTTTTTGACCTTTGACCTTGAGGTCAAGGTCACACCAAAAGTAGCCCAATATATTCTATATTCCAAGGACCATCCAATAAGCAAAGTTTCAGAAGTGTAACCAATAGTTTTGGAGATATGGCAAATCATAATTTTTGACCTTTGACCTTGGGGTCATGTTGAGGTCAAGGTTACAAAAAAGTTCCCCACTGCCATCTACATTCCATGTACTATGCACATGCAAAGTTTCAAAAGTGTAACTTCAGTGGTTGCAGAGGAGATCCATTTACAAGAAACGTGACGGACAGACGGACTGACGCCGGACTCAACTGTGGTACGAAAACAATATACCTGATTTTTCTTCGAAAAAGCAGGTATAATAAAACTGGGGTTTACAGGGGTATTTTTTTTTTTTTTTTTTATATTTCTGTTCAAAAACATAGATTGTGGGTACTGGTCAGAACCGTCTCACAAAGACAGTTCTTACGAGTTCCCACAATCTATGTATGAAAAATATCATGTTTTTTTTATCCGAAATATTTCAATTTTTGGTGGTAAATTTTCCAACATATTTGAATAGGCATGTTTTCATAATTCAGATAATAATAAAAATCTAAGTAAAAAGGTATACCATACATGTAAATTTGCTGTAGTAAATAAGAGCTGGTGCAGCCATTCACTCCTTTGGACATGTTTGGCATAAGGAGCATACATGTAGCAAACATGTATATATCAAAACATGCAATTTCTAAAGGCATGGAAGCTACATGTAACTGTGGATGTCATTATTCCCTGCAATAAAACATACATGTAAGAAAGTGATCTGGGAGCTGATCGAAAATAATTAAAGCTTGATCTGATATGTAAAAAAAAATTATCTTTCTATCTTCATCATGTTCATATATTGAGTCCATAATTTTGGAATGAACTCCTAGTAAAGGCTAGTATATATATAAGGAGGTTTGGTACAAAAAGGGTTAAAACTTTACAATCTGATTAACAGAGGTATACTAACCCTTCGGCAAAAAAAAAAAACGTCTTGTTTCCGGAAACCCTACCAACGCTACTTTTTTGGGGCCTACCCAAACTTTTTTTAGAGACCTCTGAGAATTTTTCTTTGATTTTAAGGGTGTTTTTCAAAGAATTTATGCTTTTCGCATACAAAAAAGTTTTCCAAGAAAAAAAAAGTGTGCCTACCTACCTACCCTGCAGGCACTCAACGTTGAAACAATGTTTTCAACGTTAGTGCAACATTGAGTGTCTGCTGGGTACCCAGAAAATTATTTTGATATTTGCGGAAACAAGACATTTATTTTTTTTTTTTTGGCCTTGTCTAAAACATTTTTTTTTTTTTTGGCGTAAATTTACCTGACATCTGTTTGTATTTCTCTTCCTGGTACTTTTCTTTCCATACCCTGTTTCTAACCAAAATATATCCTGTGTAGCAAGAAACTAGAATGTATGACAACAAAATTGTGTAGGCAATTTTGTTAAAAGTAAACTTCATTTTTCACAACATTTTTATTTCAGTTTTGTCCCCATCTGATACTTCTTTCGTTGCAAAATAAACTTTTCAACTTTTGAAGGCAAATATTGGCTTTTGTCAACACCAAACGTGGTCAATATCCCAAGTGAAAGTGAAACTTACACTCACACAACACCGTGTAAATAATGTCACGTGATTAGGGAAAAATGGCTGCGCCCATCGAAAATGTGTGCGACGTTGGCAAAGAAGAAAATGTCCAATTATTTTGCAATATAGAAGCTACAGTTCCAACAGGTTTTGAGCCAGTAGCTAAAGAAGAAGCAGAAGAAAAGTGCGGGGACGTTACAAAAGTTTCAAGAGGAAAAATCAACATAAAAATTTCAATTGAAAACGCGAAGCAGGTGCTTGTTTACAATTTGACCGGTGCGGTGTGAAATTAACCCTCGATTATTTTATCCACGCACTGTTTGTTTGTTTGAATTGAGGTTTTACATCCCCGTCAACAATATTTACGTCACTTTGGAGACATTGCTTCCAATTTTGTGGGACACTTTTACGTGCCATTGAGATGAAATGATATCTGAAGCCCTATTCAGGCGACCCTATTCAGGCCCCGATAGCTCAGTGGTAGAGCGTCCGCTTCGGGAATGGGAGGTTGCGGGTTCGATCCCAGGCCGCGCCATACCAAAGGTGTAATAAATGGTACTATGAGCTCCCTTGGTTGATGCTCGCATTATCAGGTGCAGTCCTAGAAAGATAAATGAAGGCAGGTATTAAAAGTATTTCATTTTGTTAATTGTTAATGGATACCTTGTTTGTTGCAATAAACAGTCTATTCCACGACCGTAAACCTTCCACATGTTTTGGAAGGAAAAGCCGTCCAAAACCGTCTTCGCTCAATCATTACACTTTTCTCGGTGATTTCGGCATGTTCGGTTGACTTTTCGGTATTTTTTTCCGACCGGGGATTCCAGAAAAATATTAATAACACTTTTGCGTCATACAGCACGAGTCACGTGATAGTTTTGTGGGGGTTTCCCATGAACAAACATGGATGCCAACATGAACACGCTCGACACTGATGGTAAGAAAATGACAAAATAAAGTTGTTAGATGAATTTTCTCAATGTTGGCACTTGGTAGAAAGGTAGAACATATGTCAGTCCATAATTCTATAGTGATTTTAGGACCAAAATATACCGACAACCCTGCGACCGTCGAGCCGACCGTCTTGGAAAAATTTGAGATTCGAAGCAAGATGTGATAGTTGGACGGTTTTTCGTCCAAGCAAGATGGACGGTTTTTCGTTCCATTTTAGTATTTTTAATGTGTTGGATGGAATAACCATCCTTAATTAAGTAAAAACACATGGAGGGATAAACCATCCAATGTGGCATTTTTTGTTGGATGGAAATTCCATCCATTTATTATGGATGGTAATTCCATCCATTTATTATGGATGGTAAATCCATCCAAAAGTACAGTTTTAAAGTTCGGATGGTTTACGGTCGTGGAATAGACTGATAAAAGCTCTATAGAGCTTATGTTATTGTTTCTAACATGCAATGTTGAATAAAGTTTCTTTATCTGCCACCCAAACTCTAGCTCCCCAAAACACCAAATATTATTCTTGGGATCTATATATGACTTTTTTTCAAGGAAATTAGTCCATGTTTTCTAGCAGAAGACGGTGCCAATAGCATGACACAATATTTTTGACCAATCAGTGACAAGTGGCGGCGTGTGCTCTTGATCTAGTACAGTGAACCTTCTGATTATCAAAATATTTCTGTTAAAAGAAACTTGATTGCTATTCAGATCTTTGATCTTTACTTTGAAAAGAAACATTTGACAGGAGCGCCAGGAATGAAATGTTGCAGCTGAAACAAAATGGATATATCCTTAACCCTTGTGCTGCTGAGCCCGGATATGTCTTATCTTTCAAACAATGAAGATCCAGATCAGATGGCTAAGGATCTTCATTGTTTGTCATTTAGCTCATGAATTTGTTGCAATAATTTGTATCAAGTAATCTGATTGGTTGATAATCAGTAGTGGGTGTGGCATATATAAATATTCAGCAGGTCAAGGGTTAAATTATCCCCAGTACTTCTCCTCATATGTAATCAGTAGGGCTGGCTAATCGGAGCTGAAAAGATAACCGATTATCAGTCTTACCATTGCGATCGATAATCGATTAGTAATCGCTAAGGTTTCTGTCATAATTTTACCTGTCTAGCTTTCTGTCTGAGCATGACTCTTACCATATGTTGCACTTTACCATATGTATATTTGAACAGACAGGCCTGAGCAAACAGTGGACACCCAGATGAGATGCCGCATAATGCGGCGTCTCATCAGGGTCTGCACTGTTTGCCACTCATTCAGTTATTTTAGGCATAACTTTGGGTAGTAAATTGTACCTATCAAGTAATCGATTTGTTTGTTTGATTTGAGGTTTAACATCCCCGTCAACACTGTAAAGGTCATTTTGGAGACTGTGCTTCCAATTTTGTGGGACTTTTACCCGACATTGAGATGAAATGACATCTCAAGCCCTGTCACCCAATGAAACCAATAGGGTTTATTAGCATGGACGGTCCGCCTCGCACCGCGGTTCCTGGACAGGCTTAGATCCTCTAAACGGTTTACCAGTACTAGTGTGCGGGCCGGATTCAGCTCTGCGTGGAAGCATCATGCAGCCCATATATTTCTTCAAGCCCCTATGGGCGGGGGCCATATCAAGTAATCGATTAAAAGCAAATCAGAAATGATAATCATTCTTGTGGAATTTATCGATTGATTAATCGATTATATGATTAATCGTGTCAGCCTTAGTAATCAGGTGCACGGTATGTAATCATAATGTTTACACTTTCAGGTTCTGGAACTTCAAGGAGTTGACAACTGCCGGGTGGTTCTGAATCATGTGCCACACTTTGGATTCACTGACAGCCAGGTTTTGAACTGTTTTAATATATAATGTATATTCTTACATTTTTTGACTCCACTTTCTGCTGCATTTACCAGTACACCAGAGCCTCTGCATAACACAGATCATTTTAATATGGTTTTGAATATAAAAGTTCAAAAATGGATTTAAAAATGTATAGATTATATAGAAAAATGACCAAAAATGGTAGCGTCCCCACGCATGGGGGCTTGAAGAAATAGATTGGGGTGCATGGTACTTTCGCCCAGAGCTGAAACCGACCTTACTTGAGTACTTGTAAATCGCTAAGGTCCACCTGGGAAAAGTGATGCGACTTGGACCACTCCTTCAACCCTAACAGTTTCTATGGGCGGTAGGGCTTGAGATGTCATTTCATCTCAATGTCGGGGTAAATGTCTCCAAAATGACCTTAAATTGTGTTGACGGGGACTTAAAACCTCATCTCAAACAAAGACCATAAATGGTCATTTTTCTATGTAATCTTTACATTTTTTGGGGGGAATGGAAACACCTTAAGGGGAGGCAACTCCTGCAAAAGTAGTTTTGTCTCCCATGTAAATAGGGGTCAACTCTTCAAGGAAAGAATTTGCTCCTGAGGAGCCAATTCTTTCCTTTAAGAGTAAACCCCATTTTCCATGGGACAGGGCTTGTAGAAAGGGGAACAGGAAGTCCTGAAAGTTGTCTCCCTTTGATAAATTGCAGAAAAATCTGCCAGGTGTTCCCATTCCCCTTAAGCCTGTAACATGGTTGTTTATTAAACTAACTCCACCCAACAGCAGTGTTATAATTAGGTTGTAGTGTATATAGTGGATCTTAAATGAGTGCTCCTATATTATTGAATTCATTAAACAAGTTGAGGAAAAGGATAAAATGTGAGGCTTTGCCGAGCATTTTATCGGTTTTCCTCAACAAGTTTAATAAATTCAATAATACAGGAGCACAAATTCAAGATTCTGTTTATCATATGGCATTTAAAACGCATTTTATTCACAATTGTTTCACAAAAATGTCTATATTCCACCATTACTAAACAAAGCATCATTAAGGACGTCGTGCATGTAACGTTACAGGGTGTACATTGTATGTAACTAATTTGCATATTTAATCCACTAGTGGATTATTGAATTTATTTTACGGCCTTGTTACATTTTCACACACGACATCATATGATAACTGGAATCGCGCAGTCGATGGCAAGCCATCGCATATCCCCACGCTTCCCTGCAGGCCCCACCCCCTGGGCCATCCCCTAGGAGTGTTTGACCCGAGGGGTAACATTTTGATTGTGATGTATTCTACTCATCATGCCATTCGATTTAATATGCTACACGACCATGTTCTGAAAACTTTGATTTTTTATCCCCAAGGTGCCCCACCCCTGGCCCAACTCCCGGGGGTAGGATCAAAATTCCGAAAGTGTTATGCACTCCCCAGAACAAGTTTTATCAGTTCCCAATGTTTCAAGTTTCTATCTATAACGGTCTAGGAGGAGTTATCCGGTAACAGTAATGTATGGGGGTAAAGGGGTCAAAATCAGTTTTTGACCTCTGGTGACCTGAAAATTAACCCCAGGGGTCAAATTTTGGTTTTAATGTTTTCTACCCATCATGCCGTTCCCTTTGATATATTACACGACCATGTTCTGGAAATTTTTATTTTTGACCCCCGCGGCCCCACCCCCTGGGCCCACCCATAGGAGTGTGATCAAAATTCCGAAAGTGTCATGCACTCCCCATACCAAAGATCTATCAGTTCCCAAAGGTTCAAGTTTCTATCTATAACCGTCTAGGAGGAGTTATCCGGTAAAGGGGTCAAAATCAGTTTTTTGACCTCTGGTGACCTCACAATTGACCCCAGGGGTCAAATTTTGGTTGTAATGTTTTCTACTCATCATGCTGTTCGCTTTGATATATTACACGGCCATGTTCTGGAAATTTTGATATTTGACCCCCGCGAGCCCCACCCCCTGGGCCCACCCGTAGGGTTGGCCCACCCGTAGGGGTGTGATCAAAATTCCGAAAGTGTCATGCACTCCTCAGACCAAAGATCTATCAGTTCCCAAAGTTTCAAGTTTCTATCTATAACCGTCTAGGAGGAGTTATCCGGTAAGACGGACGGACGGACGTACGGACGACGAAGACCATTACAATATCCCCACTTTTTCTTCGAAAAGCGTGGGGATAAAAACATGTAGTAGTCACTATTATAAACACTTGATACAACATTTATGAAACATGCCTTCAACCATGAAATGAAATGACCATGAGTGTTACATTCTGTATCTGTGCATGTCATTTCGTCGAAAACCACTTGGTCGAATGTAGCTTTCGGTCTAATATAACGTTTGGTCGAGATAATTATTAAAATGGGACAATTGGTCGAATATTTTTCAGGAAATGCAACACTTGTTCAAATTGGTTTTATCATGATATGGCCAATAACCCAAGCTCATCGTGACTAGTTGTTATTGGCTCAGCTCCCATTTTTTTTACAACAACAGGTCAGTTACAATATTGATGATCTTGCACGAGTGGTCATTTTATATGAAATTTTTGAAACGAGCCTTTGGCGAGATTCATAAATTTGATATGAAATGATGAAAATTTTCTTATTCATACTGTAAACATAGGTTGTGGGTGCTCATTGAGGCAGTTCTAATGAATGAGGTGATTCTAACGAGTACCCACAACCTGTGTATTGGAGCAGAAATAAGGAAAAAAATAATATACACCCCCGTTGACCCCAGTTTTTATGCCCCCGCCATTCGAAGAATGGTGGAAAGGGCATATAGCGTTGCCCCTGTCCGTCTGTGCGTCCGAAACTTAAACACGGTCAATTACTTCCTTATTTCTTGATGAATTTTGAAATTACTGGGCAGAAATGTTAACCCTCATGAGATGACGTGTCACGTGCAAAACCCAGGTCCGTACCTTCAAGGTCAAGGTCATACTTAGAGGTCAAAGGTCAAAAAAAGGGTCCAAAACTTAAACACAGTCAATAAATTTCTTATTGCTGGATGGATTTTGAAATTACTTTGTAGAAATATTAACCATCATGAGACGATGTGTCACATGCAAAACCCAGGTCTGTACCTCCATGGTCAAGGTCATACTTACATGTCAAAGGTCAAAAAAGGGTCCGAAACTTAAACGCAGTCAATAATTTACTTATTTCTGGATGGATTTTGAAATTACTTTGAAGAAATGTTAACCATCATGAGACGATGTGTCACATGCAAACCCAGATCCATACCTCCAAGGTCAAGGTCATACTTGGTCAAAGGTAAAAAAAATGGTCCGAAACTTAAACACAGTCAATAACTTTCTTATCTCTGGATGGATTTTGAAATTACTGGGCAGAAATGTTGGCCAGCATGAGACAATCTGCCTCACACAAAACCAAGGTCCTTACCTCCAAGGTTAAGGTCATACTTACAGGTCAAATGTGAAAAAAGGGTCCAAAACTTAAACACGGTCAATAACTTTCTATGGATGAATACAAACATAGACATATTTTCAGGCGGGGGCATCTGTGTCCAATGGATGCATTTCTAGTCTGTATATGAAGTGGGGTTTGGGGTGTCTTCATTTCACGAACTTGTATACCTGATGAATAGGAAATTACACCAAGCTTTCTGAAGTATATTTATATTAAAGTTTGAAATTGGGATTTTGAAACAGGAATATGGCAGAAAGTTTGTCAGTTCCAAAATTCTAAGAGTTTTGCGGTTAGTTAATTTCGTTTTAGCTTCTATCCTTTTTTCAACAAAAATTCGACGATTCGATCGGTTCTACGAAAAGTAACATTCGATAGAAAATACGATTGACCAAGTGGTTTTCGAGGAAATGTCATGGAAGCATCCTGTATATCATAATGCAAGCATTTTGTTATAGGCCTTTTCCAGACAGAAGTCTGACAGTATTTTTTAGCAAAGATCATATTGTTAAGATGACTTTAAAACTTTTTATGATGTTATCTATGGCTTAAGAAGGCATAACTATTTCTAAGATTGTCATTCGGGAAGTTAAATCAACCCTTGTATGCTCAGTTTCATATTATAGAAACTTAACAACAACCCCCCCCCCCCCACACACACACACACACACACACACAACACCACCACCACCACCACCAAATACCATTTTAATAAAGGTATCTCTATTCTAGTGCACTTTTTCATTGGTTTGGTTAAAAAATTGTATGTGTATATTAAAACCATATGAAAATGTGTTGATCAGCTATAAAGTTTCCTAATTTGTAGCACCATTATCATTGAAAATAATCCGCATGCCGGGCCCAGTAAGCCTTGTTAGTGGTCAAAATACGAACCAGCATACAAGTGGTCATAAAAGAAAGGTTTTACTGTATTATGAGATAAACAAATACAGATTATATCGAAAAATGACAATTTTATGATAATTCATCTATATAATCAGCACTTTTTTGTCTGTGGATACAAATTTCTTATCTAGTCCATATAGTTCAACCTGTATTAAGCAAGCACCTAAGGGATAACAGAAATGTGCTTGCTTAAGACAGGTGCTTGCTTAATACAGGTGGAATTTATCACATTTGGCTTTTTCGGGAACAAAACACCTGTTTGCTTAAGACAGGTTGCTTGCTTAATAGAGGTGGCCACTAACACAGGTTTTACTGTACATCATAGCAACAGATAAGGTGGGTATTTTGTTATACTGGTAATTGAAGAACAGTTTTCCTTATTTCTCCTAGAAGCCTCCGTGGTGTAGTGGTTACGCTACCCGCCTTGTAAACCAGGAATCGCAGGATCGATCCTGGGCTTCTCCAGACTTTCGGATGAGTCTTTAACCGAGGTTTCATCTCCGTATGACCTTAGCTGTTGGTGGGACGTAAAACTCAAAACACTCCTTATTTCGGCGTATAAACCTATGTTGTGGATATTCATTATAACCACCTCGCTGAGGTGGTTCCAATGAAAGCCACAACTGAGGTGGTTCTAATAAAAGCCACAACATAGGTTTTTGTAGCGCCTGCTATTAGCATGGTGCGATATAGGCGTTCGGTTTTCCATCCATTCGTCTGTCCATCCATCCGTTTGTCAAGCCGTCAACATTTGCGACCACCCAAAAGTTCACCCAAATGATCAAGTTAATTTCTCAAGAACTATAAGAGCTTCATTAATGATGCTTGGTACAAACTTGTATATGGGGATGGCAACTTATATGCAATAATACGTATTTGACCTTGACCTACATTACATGGTTCACTGACTTAGTAAAATGTTGTGACGACCCTAGCGTTGGTAAAGTTAATTTCTCAAGAACTATAAGAGTTTCATTAATGATACTTGGTACAAACTTGTATCTAGGGATGGCAATTTTAATGCGACTATCCATATTTGACCTTGACCTACATTTTATGCTTCACAGACTTTGTGAAATAATGGGACCACCCTAGCGTTCACTGGAATGGTCAAGATTATTTCAAAAGAACTATAAAGAGCTTTATTAATGATACTTAGTACATACTTGTATCTAGGGATGGCAACTATAAAATAAGCATCCATATTTAACCTTGACCTAAATTTCGTGGTTCACTGACTTAGTGAACTATTGCATAAACCCTAGTGTTCAGCCTAATGTTTAAGTTCATTTCTCAATAATTATTAGAGCTCCATTAATGATACTTGCTATAAGTTTGTTTCTAACAAACAAAGCATCTTTATTTGACTTTGGCCTAGATTTCATGGTTCGTTGACTTTGTGCCCCTACAGGCGTGACATAGCCTTCGTCGGAATTCTTGAAATGGAGAATTGACAAAAACTATCCTTCAGTTATCACAAAAGACAAACCTTATCTGTTGCTATGATATATCTGAAACCATGTTGCCATATAATGAATATGATAACTTGTGTTATAACGATGTTTATATGCAAAAAGAGCATGATACATGATACATTACTGTTTCAGCATGATAATATTCTTAAACTGCGTAAATTGGTAGGAGAAGTTGACTGGCCACTTGGTTTAAAAGTGTGGAGAAAATTCTTCAGTTTTGTACACCCAATAGATGAAGTTCCAGAGACATTCACTGGTGATTTTGGTGAAGTGACTGAGCCAGTCCCTAGACAAGGCAAAGGTGAAGGAAAAAGTTCAAGGAAAAAGAAAAACAAGAAAAGAAAACAGAAAGAATCTGATGATAAAAATGAGAAAAAATTAAGTGATAATGCTGCAACAGTTGACAGTATAGTACATGCAGATAGTGAAACAAGGGGTGCTGGCAGTGATCCCACAAATAATCAGCAAGAGAATGAAACTATTGCTGGTTCTGTAAATGCAGTGCAAACTGAATGTATTGAAAAGCAAGCAGATAATGATGAACAAAGCTTGGATGATAAAGGTATTCAGGAAAGCAAAGTAGAAACAACAGATTCTGGTGATTTATGTAACCGTGCAGGACAGATTGGGGCTGAAGCAGAAAAAAATATTGAAACAAAGAAACCAAGAACTAGAGTAAATCCTTGGGATCCAATGAAACCAGCATTTAGAGTGACTTGTAATAGAGTAGGTGAAAATCATAACTTTGATTCAATGACAGCTGCAGCTAATTTTGGTGGTGCTATTTATAGATATTTTGGCTGGAATGTGGAGATGAAGAACTTTGATATTGAGGTCATGTTGAATATTGAGGATGAAGAGGTGACTGTAGGTATAGGTTTGACTAGAGAGAGTTTACACAGGAGAAATATAGGACATTTTGGACCAACAACCTTGAGACCCACAATAGCTTATAATATGTTGAGGTAGGTTGTAAGATCTAACAATAGTAAGGGAATTTTGAAACTCACAATTTATTGTGCTGTCCATAGTCTGTTCACTAGAATAGAACCATTTTTGTGGATTTCAGAATAGAATATGACTGCTGATCGTTGGAGATTCATGTATGGCCAACTCTTCGTACACATGTATGTTCAGCAATATTGTTCATATATTTTCATAGTAAGCATTGTGTTTTATGAACAGTAAATATTTTTTTATCACATCGCTGTTAGAAGCCTCCGTGGTGTAGAGGTTAAGCTACTCGCCTTGTAAATCAGGGGTCGCAGGATCGATCCTGGGCTTCTCCAGACTTTTGGATGATTCTTTAAACCTAGATCCCGTCTCGGTATGACCTTAGCTGTTGGTGAGACGTAAAACTCAAACACTCACTCACTCATCACATCAGTGTTATTTAGTGAATAACATTATATGAGCCCCGCCAAGCTAATTTGTGTCTTCGAGCATTTTGTCACCACAAATTTTAACTGCGCATGCCCAGCCATTCAGAGGGGCCAGGGATATGGCTTTCTGTCTGAAGGTTCCTCTTGATTCACTGCTTGTATGAGTGGGCAGCGAAGGTTCTGGCGAGACTGCGCGGATGCATAGGCGATAAGTACCAAAATCGCTTGACGGGGCCCATATCATAAAAATACTAGAATACTGTCGATGGCGCGCCATCGCAAATCCCCACGTTTTCTACAGAGGGGCCAAGTACCGAAAACCCTCACCCTGGGCCCTAATTTGACTCCATGGTCAAAATATTACCTGTATTATATTCTACTAATCATGCCCTTCAATTTCATATGCCACATGACTATGTTCCAAAAAACTTAAATTTTGACCCTTTGACCCCTCTCCCAGGGCCCCAATCTGACCCCAGGGTCAAAATTTTACTTGTAGTTTATTCTACCCATTATCCCCTTCGCATAGATATGCAACATGACTATGTTCTGAAAAACTTTAATTTTGACCCCCGACCCCCCCAAGTCCGACCCCCAGGGCGTGACCTAGGGGTCACAGCCAAAATCCCGTTCAATATGTTTTACTTTTTTCATAACTAAGTACATGTGCAAAGTTTGGCATCAAAATCTTCAAAATTGACTTTGTAATTGAATTTTATTGATATTTGACCTTTTGACCCCTCCCCAGGGCCCCTGGGGGCGGGGACAAAAAAAAATGTGCTCTTGCGCAAGCCATTCATGTAAGCAACTCGCATACCAAATTTGGTTGAATTCCGGCTAACGGTTTAGGAGGAGATAGCCGGACAGACAGACGGACAGACGGACGGACGGAAGGACGTCCGAGCGCATCCGTGGGCACATGTTGGGTGGACACAAGTTGGGTACTTGCCGTTTATTCCGTTGTTGTCCAAGATAAGTAGCCAGTAGCCTGTTGGGTACTTTGTTGCTTGTTGGGTATTTTTGAATGGGAATTTAACATGGCGGTACCCAACAAGTGTCCATCTGTAAGAAGCGGACGGACAGACGGACAGACAGACGGACGGACGGAGGCGATAACAATATCCCCACTTTTTTTTTAAAAAAACGTGGGGATAAATATGACCATGCGTAATAACACATGGTTACTGACGTGTAAGAACTATAAGAGCTTTATATGTTTTCTTTTGAAATTCTTTTTAACTTCGGCAATAAAAACAGATTTAAAATCAATATACTACCTACAGCAGAACTTAGATGGCTTGAACACTGATGTCTTGTTTACCATGGCTGAGTCGAACTCTTTTTGATCCGCTAGGCGTATTTTTAACTGCAGGCTGTGTGAGATTAAGGCAGGTGATATTGTATGTGATCCTATGTGTGGGTCTGGCAGCATCCCAATACAAGTAAGTGTTAAATTATTACTCCTAACACAGCGCGCCTATATAGGCAGTGGGAAGGAACTGTGTTTTATTATGCAACAAATCACGGGCTGGAAGAGTGACAAGTGACGTCATTAAAAGCTGACAATTTAGGACTTCACTCGCAGTTTCCTTGACATTTGACAGTTTAACATCACTTTCTTGCACACCAGACAAGAAAATCCGTGATTTTACCCTGGGATAGAAATTTATGCTCTGACCCTGGTGTTCCGACCCCAAATCGAATATAATCGCATGTTTGATAAATGCACTGGTTGATTACAACCTCATGCCCGGCGGCGTCATGCATGACGCCACTAAACATTCCTGTTGTGTCATCACAAAATGGCGGACGTCGGTAACCGAAGTGACAGAAGCATTAAAAATTCGCAATAGAAATGGAAGGTATGCAAGAAAAAGAATCCTGTATGGGTGTGAGGGGTGGATAGAAAAATCCGTCCTTCGGGATCAATGTCCGGCATCACTCGGCAAAGCCTCATGATGCCGGACAGTGACCCTCGGGACGGATTTTTCCATCCACCCCTCACACCCATATAAGATTCTTATATTCTCACACCAAAAATGTTATAAAAAGGACATAAATGCATGTGATGCAGTCAATAATTTTTGCAGGATTTCTTCTAACAATGGCAAATGGTTGTTAGAATTAGTAGAAAACAACAACATTGTTGCCGATGTTTGCGTGTTAGAATTGAAATAGATCAGCTCTAGTCTGTTATTTGTTGAGTAATAAATCACAGTTTGTCAGTCAGTTGTAAGTAGACAATTCACTTGCTTTCTGCACACATGATTTTATCTACTTTACAACTGACTTCCAAACTGTGATTTATTACTCAACAAATCACAGTTAGAGCAGATCTATTTCTTAAATAATGAAAAGTTGTTTTAGGTAGGCAGTTGCTGTTGACTTTTCACTGTCACAAAACCTATACTTTAATGCTAACACTATACCGCAACTGTTTCAAGATGTACCTGTTGATAATATTATAAAAAAATGGACTCTTTCATAAGATTAAATTATTCAGATTTTTAGACACTCTTATACCAACATTTTTACTGACAACATCCTCGAAATACTTTTAAAACCTTTTGATCATAAATCGTTTGATGCTTATGACACCAAATAGAGGATTTGGTCGGGCCCCTCAGAGTCTAACTGTTGGTTTTCTTTTGCTCCAGCAATTCTGTTGTATGCTGTCGAGTCCTCAACCTTGTTTCATCTCTGTTGTTTTTTGATTTGTATGTTCTCGGAGATGTTACACTGATGAGTTAGGAAGCCTTCATGCAGACTAAACAAAATTAGTGTATACCGCGACAGAGGTAAGGGCGAGGATTATGGCCGTGTAAAATCGATTTAAGCCCCCCCCCCCCCCCCCCCCAGTGGAATTCTTTCCACTGACTGTTCCAATGCGGTTCTTCTGTGGCGGTTATTTATGGTGTTTGTTACTTACTGTGTGTATCACTTGTGTCTTTTTATTTTGGATGGCCATTTGGCCATTTTCTGGGAAAGTAACTGTCCTTATGACCTTCCTTTGTTTAGGTTTCTATTATGGTCTGGTCGCTTCATGTTTGTGTTTCTTTCCCTTTGCTGGCTTTGATGGATGGAGTAAGTTAATTGTATCTATTCCTGATCTTTGTTTTACTTCTACTTTGATGTGTCGTTAAACAAGAAATCATCTTTATTAGGCAGTTGCTATTATGGGACCCAGTTAAATAGCCCCTAGAGGCTATTTAGGGCAATCTGGAATAGTCCCTAGGTATATCAGGTCACGAAGGGGTTCACTTAAGCTTTGCTCATGACGGGATGTTGTTCATAAATTCGATGAACATTCAATCCTTTATTGCTTATATTTATATTATTTCCTATCCATCATATGACAGAAAATTCTTGTTTAATGGCTAAAATGAAAGAAGGAAACAATTACACACCGTTTTCCTATTGACAGCGCAATTTTTTCGTTGGCGCCACCGTCCAATATTGAAGAGAACCATTGTTTATTTCATTGTCACTAACGTCACTTGAGTCAATGTTCATGTATTCATTTAAGTATGCACAATATTCCTTCCCTTTTGTTAACTATAGGAGTGTTAACTATAGGAATTTTCTGTAAATGTACTTAGAATGTAAGTATTTGAGCCAGCGCATGGCAAAATCTACAAGAAGTCACTGATCGTATGTTCCTACTATATACTAATATCTATGCGAAGAGATATAAGCAAAATGTCTTGTCATAGTGGTTGGGTGCACAGGTTGATTTGAGTCTCTGCTGGTCACAGAGTCTTCACTGATCGCATGTACCTACTATATACTAATATCTATGCGAAGAGATATAAGCAAAATGTCTTGTCATAGTGGTTGGGTGCACAGGTTGATTTGAGTCTCTGCTGGTCACAGAGTCTTCACTGATCGCATGTACCTACTATATACTAATATCTATGCGAAGAGATATAAGCAAAATGTCTTGTCATAGTGGTTGGGTGCACAGGTTGATTTGAGTCTCTGCTGGTCACAGAGTCTTCACTGATCGCATGTACCTACTATATACTAATATCTATGCGAAGAGATATAAGCAAAATGTCTTGTCATAGTGGTTGGGTGCACAGGTTGATTTGAGTCTCTGCTGGTCACAGAGTCTTCACTGATCGCATGTACCTACTATATACTAATATCTATGCGAAGAGATATAAGCAAAATGTCTTGTCATAGTGGTTGGGTGCACAGGTTGATTTGAGTCTCTGCTGGTCACAGAGTCTTCACTGATCGCATGTACCTACTATATACTAATATCTATGCGAAGAGATATAAGCAAAATGTCTTGTCATAGTGGTTGGGTGCACAGGTTGATTTGAGTCTCTGCTGGTCACAGAGTCTTCACTGATCGCATGTACCTACTATATACTAATATCTATGCGAAGAGATATAAGCAAAATGTCTTGTCATAGTGGTTGGGTGCACAGGTTGATTTGAGTCTCTGCTGGTCACAGAGTCTTCACTGATCGCATGTACCTACTATATACTAATATCTATGCGAAGAGATATAAGCAAAATGTCTTGTCATAGTGGTTGGGTGCACAGGTTGATTTGAGTCTCTGCTGGTCGCACCCTTCTTATTGTAGGTATTGTCATGGGTCAGTTCATTTAGCTTTGAACAACAAAGTAAAACTTCAGTGGCTTAAATGCTGATAGTTCGTTTACCATGGTTATTTCAAACTCACTCACTAGGCTAACTCAGCAGACGACAAATTGTTGATATTTTTCTTTAATTTCTTATTTTACCAGAAAACAGGACTTGACATCTCAAGCAAATTGTCTCCATAGGAGACACTTTGCATGAGATGTCAAGTCCTGTTTACTGGGAAAACTTATGGAGACAATTTGCATGAGATGTCAAGTCCTGTTTCGTAGGAAAAATAAGAGAAATATTCAAAATGCTGCTGCAAAAAAAAAAAAAATTCCCAGCATGCCGAGTTTTATGAATCCACAGGAAATTCTTCCCAGAGTTCCAGATAAAAAATAAGGCGTAATTTAGGGTGTTTTTTTTTTTCTTATTTTATCATGAAAATGTTTGTTGTATGCACTCTTTAGAATTGCCTCAATGAGGCAATTCTAATGAGTACCCTAAACATACCTTCATATTATAGAACCTCAATAATGTATACCTTTAGGATAAATCATTCTGACCTGGATAACCCTTTTATAGAACATATTTAACTTCACTACAGCTGGTGTGTGGGAATGTGTGGCGGCGGTAAAATGTCTCCCTGCCCTACATCATAGTGTAGATTATATTTTCTTGTCCTTTGGGATCATTGATTCCATTGTGGAATTTTGCAAAATATCTGAGGGTCACTGATGAGGCCTTATTGGCCGAAACTAGCTAGTCTGGCCCAGAAAACATGCACACTCCATATTTTTCAGTTCTGTGGTGTATTCCTTGCTTCCAAAGGATAACCCTTTATAGAACATATTTAACTTCACTACAGCTGGTGTGTGGGAATGTGTGGCGGCGGTAAAACTTCTCCCTGCCCTACATCATAGTGTAGATAATATTTTCTTTTCCTTTGGGATCATTGATTCCATTGTGGAATTTTGAAAATATCTGAGGGTCACTGATGAGGCCTTATTGGCCGAAACTAGCTAGTCTGGCCCAGAAAACATGCACACTCCATATTTTTCAGTTCTGTGGTGTATTCCTTGCTTCCAAAGGATAACCCTTTTATAGAACATTTATAAATATTCCTCAGTCTGTTTCAAACAAATTTTCGTGGTCCCGAAGTCTTTTGAGCCATTGGAGTTTGACCATATGATTTGCCTTAAGCTGTAAATTTTGTTTCTAGACTGCTCTGAGCTGGCCCGAGGCGTACAACGTCTGTGGAGACATTTCTAAGAAATGTATCTGGAGAACTATGGATAATCTACAGTATATGAAGGAGGAGAGAGAAAAAGAAAACAAGTAGGTTTCTTGCATTTAAACCATTTAACTGCCAATCATGACTCTTGCAGACGTCATTTGCAAAAAAAGTTATACCCTGTGGGAAAGTAGCCCCCATTCAATAGGAAGGTGATTGTATCTGTGTCAGTATGCTGTCCTTTGAAAGTGTGTCTCAAATATTTGCTTAATCTTTATGAGGCCCAGAAAAACTGTATCTGATAATGTCGTCTGTGTATGTTGTCTGCTGAATCTTCTTTCAAACTTTCCAAAAGTTATTTTTGCATACAGGCAAACAGTTTGGACCCAGATCAGACTGCTCCTAGAGGAGCAGTCTGATCTGGGTCCACTCTGTTCACAAAAACTAATTTTAAAGTTCTTAGCAGATGACAAAGCAGACGACAGTTGTCGTTATTGGCATTTTTGGGTTAAACTGCCAATCACGACTCCTGCAGATGTCTATGACGCCAAGAAAAATTGCATCTGATAATGTCATCTGTTTATGCCGTCTGTTCCATCTTGAAAACCTTTAAGAAATAGGTTTGCATACAGGCAAACAGTGTGGACTCTGGTCAGACTGCTCCTTGAGGAGCAGTCTGATCTCGGTCCACACTGTTTGCAACAATGACTTTTAAAAGTAACCAGTACACAAAAAAGTAGACAACAGTTGTTGTGATTGCCATCTTTCTGTAAGCCCATTTTGCCATCTTTCTGTAAGCCCATAGTGCAGTTTATATTTTACTTTTGGTCCTTTGAGATCAGCGTGAATATTCTGAGAAATCGGAAATAAATTATTGGTTTAGAATCATATTCTAGACATGTTTTTAATTATTTGGACCCCATTTTGATTTATATCAGTCTTTGAATCGACTGCCTATTCGAAATTCGCAAAATTGCAGTATGTTTCCTCTGGATTTTCAATGCCGGATCATTACAGGGTCACTGATGAGGCTTTATTAGCCGAAACTACGTAGTATGACCCATCTTCTTTCTTATGAATGTTTTCATTGCTCTTAAAGGAACTCATTTTTGATTTTTATTTGTACTGGAAACACCAAAACGGAATACTGGCAAACAGAGTAAGGCCTTCACTGTTTGCAAAAAGTTCAGCCTTTTCCAATTGAATTTTTAAGATAACATAACCTTTCAACCATAAATTTTGAAATGGACTCCTGCTTTATTAGCTCACCTAAGCACATGGTGAGGTATTGCGAGTGGTCAGTGTCTGTCGTGACTCGTCTGTCATGCGTTGTTCATCGTGCATTGTGCGTCACAATTTGCTTTAAATATGAAATCCTCCTAAACCCTTGGGCCAATTTGATTCATACAATGTACTTCACAGGAATGTTGCCTACTTGGCTCCCTACTTAAAGTAGCTGAAAGTATTCCACTCAAATGAACAAGATGGCCAGAGCTAAAAATAGAAAAAGTTTTAAATGACAACTCATATACCCTTGGGCAAATTTCATTCAAACTTCATGGGACTGTTGCATTACATAGGTGACCCTCCATCAAAGTAGCTATTTTAATTTTAAAACGAATCCGCTCTGTTGAGCAAAATGGCCACCAGAGCTAAAGATAGAAAAACATCAATAATTTGCTTTAAATGCCAACTCCTCCTAAACCCTTGGGCCATCTTAGGATTGTTGCTTAGATGACCCTCTTCCAAAATAGCCAAAACGGTTCTGCTCCGATGAACTGCCAGAGCTACAAATAGAAAAACTTCAACAATTTGCTTTAAATGTGAATTCCTCCTAAACCCTTGGGCCAATTTGGTTCAAACTTCACCAGAATAGTGCTTAGGTGGCTCATTTTGCTTTTGATTAGCAAGATGGATGCCAGAGCTTAAAATAGAAAAATCTTTAAATGACAATTCCTCCTATATCCCTTGGCCAAAGTCAATCAAACATGGAAATATTGCTTAGGTTACCCTCTACCATAATAGCAAAAACTGTTCTGCTCCAATGAACAAAATGGCTGCATATGTAAAAATAGTAAAATTGTTAAATGACTAGTTCTTCTATACCTTTGGACCAGTTTCATTCAAACTCCATAGGAATGCCGCCAATTCCATTCCGATGAGGAAAATAGCTACCAGAGCTAAAAATAGAAAAAGGTCAGCAGTTTGCTTTAAATGTGAACGCCTCCTAAACCCTTGGGCCAATTTAATTCAAACTTCACAGGAATGTTGCCTGGGTGGCTCCCTTCCAAGCTAGCTAAAATACAGTTGACTCTCGTTATCTCGACCTCGCCTATCTCGACCCTATCACTTATGTCGAACCGATTTCTAAGTCCCGAAAATTGCCGCTATATATTTATTGTATTTAAACTTCACGTGTGTCGAACTACTTTTAAGTCGACACTTCGGCTATCTCGCCCACCATTTTCAGTCCCTAAAAATATTTTTCACTGTTTTTACTACTGCGTATCTCGAACCGAAATTCATGTGGTAAAGAAGGAAAAAAAAACGATGCCACTGGTCTTTCAGTTAAAAAAAGACCTTTACAAAACAGTTCATCAATACTCACAATGTTTTTAATTTTCCAAATTGTCCAGGTGCTTTAAAATTAGCACAAACAATACCTTTACCGCTATTAAGAAAATCACGTGTGTGTAATACAGACTGACACGCGGTGCTTAACCTTTGATCTTAACACCTTCTCGTTTGAATGACTTCCAAGATTTTGTGATAAAAGGCGGCTCTGACAATTAGGTATGACTGGTTGTTTTAAGTAGTTCTGTACTCATCATTAGTGTCAAAATTGAGTATTACCCCTTGTCCCGATGCACATACAAACAGTGTAGATCCTAAAAAGATGGCTCATGACCAGCTTTCTCGGCAGGACCTAAACTGTTAAAATCAATACGAGGGACTACCGTATGACGTATGGCATGTACTGCTCATCATTGCATTCACAAGCAGGGAACCATCCCATTTAAGTACATATCTGTTTTTAGCTTATTTGGATACCCGAATTTGCAGGAATCTAAAAGACAACAAAACACGTGAGGAATCTTTTATAATCGTTATACTTCAAGAAGCTCCATTACTTTTATAAACGAATTAGGCTGTGCATGTTAGTGCTATTACTCTAGAATAACTAAGAATACCAAGAATATCACGGCAAATAATGGGCTCCGACATGCATGTGACTTCACACTTTGGTTATCTCGTACTATGGATAACTCGAACTTTTTTATCCCGTCCCGTGAGGTTCGAGATAACGAGCGTCGACTGTAGTTCCTATTGGATGTACAAGATGGCAGCCAGAGCTAAATATAGAAAAATCTTTAACCCTTTACCACTCAGAAAATTATCCAATACAGCATCTTAACAGAACACTGATATAGGTAAATCAATAAACAATAGTCCATGTCTGGCTGTGAGCCTGACAGTCTTATCTGAACAGAGATATTGGCATTTTTGTGTGATTTTCACCCTTATGTTACAAAAATGATTATTTTAGTATTTTCTGTACATTTGACAATATTTATGTAAATGTAAAGTTTCTAGGAAATTAAATTTTCTTTCCAATGGTACTAAATTTATTATAGTTTCTCTTTGCGTTTTGAAAATATGAAGTGTCAAAGTAAGCAAAATATTTTCGTTAGCAAAAATTTCTGTTTTGGGTTGGTCAGAGAAAGTATTTTTAACCACCATAGCCCCAGAAAAGAGGGGGTATCCACGTATTATTTTTCTTATTTCCGCACAAAAACGTATTTGTAGGTATTCATTAGGGCATGTCACTGAGGGTCTTCCAACAAGTTTCCATAACATACTTTTTATGCAGAAATAAGATCATGTTCATAAGTCTGTGAAATGAACATCTATCTGAACCCGGTATACATTATTTTACTTATTTCTGCACCAAGACCAAGGTTGTGGGTACTCGTTAGAACTGCCTCAATCTGCACCCACGACCTATGTTCTTAGTATAAATAAGAAAAATATAAAAGTTTTCAATGGAAAAGTAGCCATTTTGGAGAAATTAAAGAATGTGCTATGACACATGGGTGTGTTTTGTTTATGAAAAAATCAGTACTTTTGCATAAGATTAAAATAACTATTACAGCCTATCTATCCTTTTTTGAACCCCCATCCCCAACTTTACCTTTTTTTTTTTTTAGCTCACCTGTCACGTAGTGACAAGGTGAGCTTTTGTGATCACATTTTGTCCGTCGTCAGTGCGTGCGTGCGTGCGTGCGTGCGTAAACAATTTCTTGTCCGCATGATAGCATCTTCATTTATGATTTGATTTTAACCAGACTTGCACACAACTTGTACCAACATGAGATCTAGGTTCCTTTCTTGAACCAGCCATATCCCATCATGTGTTACGGAGTTACGGCCCCTGAAAGGGCCAGAATTGCCTATTTTGGTCTTGTCCGCACGATAGCATCTTCATTTATGATTTGATTTTAACCAGACTTGCACACAACTTGTACCACCATGAGATCTGGGTTCCTTTCTCGAACCAGCCATATCCCATCATGTGTTACGGAGTTACGGCCCCTGAAAGGGCAAAAATTGCCTATTTTGGTCTTGTCTGCATGATAGATGTTTCATTTATGATTTGATTTTAACTAAACTTGCACACAATTTGTACCACCACAAAATCTCGGTCAAGTTCGAATATGGGTCATGTCGGGTCAAAAAGTAGGTCAGTAGGTCAAATCAGAAAATAAACCTTGTGAAGACATGGGAGGCCACAGTTTTGGTCCGATCATCATCAAACTTGCCCAGAATGATCTTCTTGACAATATCTCAGTCAGTTTCGAATATGGATGTTATAGGGTCAAAAAGTAGGTCAGTAGGTCAAATCATATAAAAACCTTCTGAACACACTAGAGGCCACAATTTATGTCCAATCATCATCAAACTTGCTCAGAATGATCATATTGATAATATCTTGGTCACATTCGAATATGAGTCATGCTGGGTCAAAAAATAGGTCAGTAGGTCAAATCATAGAAATACCTTGTGAATACACTAGAGGCCGCAGTTTTGGTCCAATCATTATCAAACCTGCCCAGAATGATCGTCTTGACAATATCTCAGTCAAGTTTGAATACGGGTCATGTCGGGTCAAAAAGTAGGTCAGTAAGTCAAATCATAGAAAAACCTTGTGAACACACTAGAGGCCACAGTTTTGGTCCGATCATCATCAGACTTGCCCAGAATCATCATTTTGACAATATCCTGGTCAAGTTCGAATATGGGTTATGTCTGGTCACAAAGTAGGTCAGTAGGTCAAATCATAGAAAAACCTTGTGAATACACTAGAGGCCACAGTTTTTGTCTGATCATCATGAAATTTGCTCCAAATGATTATCTTGACAATTTCTCGGGCAAGTTCGAATATGGGTCATGTCGGGTCAAAAAGTAGGCCAGTAGGTCAAATTAGAGAAAAACCTTGTGAAAACACTAGAGGCCACAGTTTTGGTCCAGTCATCATCAAACTTGCTCAGAATGATAGTCTTGACAATATCCGGGTCAAGTTTGAATACGGGTCAAGTTGGGTAAAAAAGTAGGTCAGTAGGTCAAATCATAGAAAAAGCTTGTGAACATACTAGAGGCCACAGTCTTGGTCTGATCATCATCAAACTTGCCCAGAATGATCATCTTGACAATATCTCAGTCAGTTACACCTTTTTCATGGCTGATATCCCTGTAACCACATGTTAGATTCTCTTCATTTTTGATAAATGATTTCATGATGCTTGTCCCTTCGCCCACCCATGGTGACCTTGACCTCAAGGTCACAGACTTAGAAATTTTTGCATTTGGTTAAAGTTTTATGTCAAAGTTTATAGATGCCTGTATGTTCTATTTGATGCCCTCACTCCCTTGGTCCATTTAGAAATTTTATGTTTGGTTTAGCTTTTACAAGCACATTTATAGATTCTTATAGCTTCTTGACTTCATTCATATCACATACAAGCTCGAAAGATATATCAGAACGGGCCTCCGTGGCCTAGTGGATAAGAGCGCTGACTCTTAGTCATTAGGTCTCTCACCGCCGTAGGTTCGAGCCTCGCTCGGGCCACGTGTGAGACGCTGGCCGGGGGTATACGTGACCCACTGGTCACTTTCTCTAGTTGATAAATGATTTCATGATGCATGTCCCTTCGCCCACCCATGGTGACCTTGACCTCAAGGTCACGGACTTAGAAATTTTTGCATTTGGTTAAAGTTTTATGTCAAAGTTTATAGATGCCTGTATGTTCTATTTGATGCCCTCACTCCCTTGGTCCATTTAGGAATTTTATGTTTGGTTTAGCTTTTACAAGCACATTTATAGATTCTTATAGCTTCTTGACTTCATTCATATCACATACAAGCTCGAAAGATATATCAGAGGGTGACGCTTGCCGGGGGTATACGTGACCCACTGGTCACTTTCTCTAGTTGGGCAGCAGGGCTTCAGATGTCATTTCATCTCAAGATCAGGTAAAAGTCCCACAAAATTGGAAGCAACGTCTCCAAAATGACCTTTGCAGTGTTGACAGGGACGCTCACCCTCAAATCAAACGAACAAAAAGTTACCCGACATTGAGATGAAATGACCACTCAAGCCCTGTCACCCAATGAAACCCATAGGGTTTATAAGCATGGACGGTCCGACTGGCAACGCTTTGCCTGGGCAAGCTTATATCCTCTAAGCGGTTTACCAGGTCTCTTGTGCGGTCAGTTTCAGCTCTGTGTGGAAGCATCCTGCAGTGCATCTATTTCTTCAAGCCCTGATTGGCGGGGGCCGGCACTCTTCTGGAGTGTACTGACTGCATCTATGTTATAGTTATGTGTTGTTTTAACTTGCTCATACTGGCTGAAAACAGAACTTTACTTGTTTGTTTTGGAGTTTTACGGCTTAGTCAACACTATTTAAGTCATTTTTGAGCTGGTCAGTTTACCTATCCACACTCTACAAGCCATCTAAAAGTATAAATACAGGTGAATAAAAAAGCAAACAAGAGATTCGTAGATTAAATAATATATTTTTCTTCATCAAAACAATTTTACGATCCGCAAACACGTTGCTTCAAAATTGGTACTTCCTGAAATTTCCAGTGGGACTTCCAGATTTCAAGGGTAGGAAGTCTGGGACTTCCTGAATTTGAGAGTTAATGGAAGCCCTGTTAGAGAGAAGCCCAAGTGGTTAGAGCCTTCAACTTCAGTGCTGCCTTCAACTTCAGTACTGAAGACTCCAATCAGGCTTATTTTCATGCTTCTTTCCTATTGGTGTCTTTGATGGTGTTTTGGATGGAAGATGTAAGGTAATGGTAAAGATTCCTGGGGCCAGTTGTTCAAAATTAACCACATTGTTAGCTAACATATTATTAAAACTTGGATCATTCAGTATGGTGAAAATACTAATATTTTTACTGAAAAAATGTGAGCAGCTTTTGCAAATGTAAAAAATGCTCACATTTTTCAGCAAAAATAACAAAATTTTAGATATTGTGCTTGCTATAACGGTTAACAATTTGACCATAACGAGCTCGTTAAACTAATGAGGCTTTGAACAACTAGAGCCTGATCATGCCTTTCCTTCTATTCCCCCTCCCCCATCGGGGCTTGAAGAAATAGATGGGCTGCATGCTGCTTCCATGCAGAGCTGAACCCGCCCACTCACGAGTACTGGTCAACCACTTAGAGGATCTAAGCCTGTCCAGGCAAAGTGGTGCGAGTCAGACCGTCCATGCTTATAAACCTCATTGGTTTCATTTGGGGGACAGGGCTTGGGATGTCATTTCATCTCAATGTCGAGTAAAAGTTCCACAAAATTAGAAGCAACGTCTCCAAAATAATACAGTGTTGACAGGGATGTTAAACCTCAAATCAAACAAATCATCTGAACCGCTAGATTGCAATATCAAAGAATTGCTAACTGTTGTTATGATAAGACTTGAGGCAGTGACTAAAAAAACTAGAATCGCGCAGTCGATGGTACGCCATCGCATATCCCCACGCTTTTTTAAAGATACGCCACTATATAAGTTCTCAATTGCAACACCCACCCAATCTTAAGATCAAAATTCCGAAAGTGTCATGCACTCCTCAGACCAAAGACCTATCAGTTCCCAAAGTTTCATGTTTCTATCTGAAACGGTATAGGAGGAGTTATCCGGTAATCGTTAAAAAGGGGGTTATGGGGGTGAAAATCCAAGTTTTTGACCTCTGGTGACCTCAAACCTGACCCTAGGGGTCAAATTTTGATTGTTATGTATTCTACTCATTATGCCGTTCGATTTAATATGTCAAACGACCAATTTCTGAAAACTTTGATTTTTTACCCCCAGGGCACCCCACCCCCTGGCTTGGCCCGGAGGGGTAGGATCAAAATTCTGAAAGTGTCATGCACTTCTCAGACCAAAGACCTATCAGTTCTTAAAGTTTTAAGTTTCTAGCTGTAAAAGTGTGGGAGGAGTTGTCCGGTAAGACGGACGGACGGACAGACGTACGTACGGACGACGGAGACAATAACAATATCCCCACTTTTTCTTCGAAAAGCGTGGGGATAATAACAACACTCACAAAACACAAGAAAAAAAAACAGAAGAAAAGATTTTCTTAAGCAGTGCATCCTTTTCAGAGAATCTTAAAGGCATCATATTGTTATTCTAAAGACAACTGGCAGCATATTTCTTTTCCTAAGACAACTGAGCAGCATATTTGTATTCCTTATACAACTGGGCAGCATATTGTTATTCATAAGAAAACTGAGAAGCATACTTTTATTCCTAAGACAACTGGGTTCAAACAACCCACTCTCCTTTCAGCTTTCAGACCATGGGAAATCTTTACCTAATGGGCCTCAATGACCTAGTGGATAAGAGCGCTGACTCTTAATCAATAAGTCTCACACCACTGTGGGTTCGAGCCTAGCTAGGGTAACATGTGAGATGCCAAGTTCTGCAATGGATGGTCAGGTGGTTTTTCTCCGGGTACTCCAGTTTTTGTAGCCCCCGCCCATAGGGGCTTGAAGAAATATAAAGGGCTGCATGATGCTTCCACGCAGAGCTGAATCCGGCCCGCACACTAGTACTGGTAAACCACTTAAAGGATCTAAGCCTGTCCAGGAACAGCGGTGCGAGGCGGACCGTCCATGCTAATAAACCCTAATGGTTTCATTGGGTGACAGGGCTTGAGATGTCATTTCATCTCAATGTCGGGTCAAAGTCCCACAAAATTGGAAGCAACATCTCCAAAATGACCTTTACAGTGTTGACGGGGATGTTAAACCTCAAATCAAACAATAAACAAAAACTCCGGTTTTTGCCCACCTCTGATTAATGATTAACTAGATATGAGTGAAATAATTTTGAAAGGGCCGTAAAACCAAAACCAAAAAAAAAAAAATCTTTACTTAGCTCACCTGTCACGTAGTGACAAGGTGAGCTTTTGTGATCACTTTTTGTCCATCGTACGTCGTCCGTGCGTCCGTCCGTGCGTGCGTGCTTGTGAAGACATGAGAGGCCGTGCGTGCGTGCGTAAACAATTTCTTGTCCGCACGATAGCATCTTCATTTATGATTTGATTTTAACCAGACTTGCACACAACTTGTACCACCATGAGATCTGGGTTCCTTTATTGAACCAGCCATATCCCATCATGTGTGACAGAGTTACGGCCCCTGAAAGGGCAAAAATTGCCTATTTTGGTCTTGTCCGCACGATAGCATCTTCATTTATGATTTAATTTTAACCAGACTTGCACACAACTTGTACCACCATGAGATCTGGGTTCCTTTCTTGAACCAGCCATATCCCATCATGTGTTACGGAGTTACGGCCCCTGAAAGGGCAAAAATTGCCTATTTTGGTCTTGTCTGCACGATATATGTTTCATTTATGATTTGATTTTAACCAAACTTGCACACAATTTGTACCACCACAAAATCTCGGTCAAGTTAGAATATGGGTCATGTCGGGTCAAAAAGTAGGTCAGTAGGTCAAATCATAGAAAAACCTTCTGAACACAATAGAGACCACAATTTATGTCCAATCATCATCAGACTTGCTCAGAATGATCATCTTGATAATATCTTGGTCACATTCGAATATGAGTCATGCCGGTGTAACGGTCAGTTTCTTCTCCCGGCCCGGTTCTTCCCCGGGGAAGAACTGGGCCGGCCAGTTTCTTCCCCGGGGGAAGAACTGGGCCGGCCTGTTTCTTCCCCGGGGGAAGAAACTGACTAGTCAGTTTCTTCCCCACCCGGTCAGTTTCTTCCCCACATGAATTTTTTTCAGAACCATAGTCAACGAATAATTTTCAGCTCACAATTTGTTATAAATGAGAAAAGAGACAATGAGAAAAGAGACCATTCGGAATAAGTTCTGAGTCCTTTTAGCTTGAATGACAAAATTTGCTCTATGCTACACCATTCATGGAGATGCAATAAAATATGCATCCCAATTCAAGCATCTTTGATGAATTTTCTTTGCTTTTTAAGACATAAATTAGTATTAACTAAACAGATATATAATAAGCCACAAATGTTTGATGCTCAAATCTAAATAGAATTTGGAGACTTGGGGTGGGGAAGAACTGGGCCGGCCCAGTTCTTCCCCACCCCAGAATTTACGGTCTACTAATAAGTCTTGTGATAAATTTCCTTTGCTTTTTAAGACAAAAAATGGTATAAACTGAAAAGATATAATAAGCAACAAATGTTTGGATCTCAAATCTAAATACCGTTTGGAGACTGGGGGTGGGGAAGAACTGGGTCAGCCCGTTTCTTCCCCACCCCAGATTTTTCTGTTTACAAAAAATTCTTGTGATAAATTTTCTTCGCTTTTTAAGACAAAAATTGGTATAAACTAAAACACTATAATAAGCAACAAATGTTTGGAGCTCAAATCTAACTAGAATTTGGAGACTTGGGGTGGGGAAGAACTGGGCCGGCCCATTTCTTCCCCACCCCAGATTTTTCAGTTTACAAAAAATTCTTGTGATAAATTTTCTTCGCTTTTTAAGACATAAATTTGTGTAAACTTAAAAGATATAATTAGCAACAAATGTTTGGAGCTCAAATCTAAATAGAATTTGGAGACTGGGGGTGGGGAAGAACGCGGCCGGCCCGTTTCTTCCCCACCCCAGATTTTTCTGTTTGCAAAAAATTCTTGTGATAAATTTTCTTCACTTTTTAAGACATAAATTGGTATAAACTAAAAAGATATAATAAAAGCCATAAATGTTTGGCGCTCAAATCTAAATAGAATTTGGAGACTGGGGGTGGGGAAGAACTGGGCCAGCCCGTTTCTTCCCCACCCCAGATTTTTCTGTTTACAAAAAATTCTTTTGATAAATTTTCTTCGCTTTTTAAGACATAAATTGGTATAAACTAAAAAGATGTAATAAGCAACAAATGTTTGGAGCTCAAATCTAAATAGAATTTGGAGACTCGGGATGGGGAAGAACTGGGCGAGCCCGTTTCTTCCCCACACCAGATTTTTCTGTTTACAAAAAATTCTTGTGATTAATTTTCTTTGCTTTTTAAGACATAAATGGGTATAAACTAAAAAGATATAAGCAACAAATATGTTTGGAGCTCAAATCGCAATTGAATTTAGAAACTGGGGGTGGGGAAGAACTAGGCCGGCCCATTTCTTCCCCACCCCAGATTTTTCTGTTTACAAAAAATTCTTGTGATAAATTTTCTTTGCTTTTTAAGACAAAAGTTGGTATAAACTAAAAAGATATAATAAGCAACAAATATGTTTGGAGCTCAAATCTCAATTGAATTTAGAAACTGGGAGTGGGGAAGAACTGGGCCGGCCCGTTTCTTCCCCACCCCAGATTTTTCTGTTTACAAAAAATTCTTGTGATAAATTTTCTTCGCTTTTTAAGACAAAAATTGGAATAAACTAAAAAGATATAATAAGCAAAAAATGTTTGGAGCTCAAATCTAAATAGAATTTGGAGATTGGGGGTTGGGCAGGACTGGGCCGGCCTAGTTCTTCCCCACCACATACAACTTGAACATCATAACTGATTTAATTGTACATCACTACACAAGGGTCGGGAAGAAACGGGTGGCCCCAGTTCTTCCCTGCCTCAGACATCCTCTGATATAACTGACATAACTGTACAACACTAGCCAAGGATGGAGAAGAAACAGGCAGGCCCAGTTCTTCCCCACCCCAGACACCTTCAACGTCATAATTGACTTAACAGTACAACACTTACCATGGGTGGGAAAGATACAGGCGGCCCAGTCCTTCCCCACCCAAGACATTTTCAGCAATATAACTGAAATAACTGTACAACACTACCCAAGGGTGGGGGAAGAAATGGGCCAACCCAGTTCTTCCCCACACCAGACATCTTCAGCGATATAACTGACATAACTGTACAATACTACCCAGGGGTGGGGAAGAAATGGGTCGGCCCAGTTCTTCCCCACCCCAACACCTCCAATGTCATGATTGACTTAACAGTACAATACTTACCAAGGGTGGGAAAGAAACATACTGGCCCAGTTCTTCCCCACCCAAGACATCTTCAGCAATATAACTGACATAACTGTACAACACTACCCAAGGGTGGGGAAGAAACAGGCCGGCCCAGTTCTTCCCCACCCCTGAGTCTCTAAATTCTATTGAAATTTAAGTGCCAAACATTTGTTGCTTATTATATCTGTTTAGTTAATACCAATTTATGTCTTTAAAAGCCAAGAAAATTTATCACAAGAATTTTTAGTAAACAGAAACATCTGGGGTGGGGAAGAAATGGGCCGGCCCAGTTCTTCCCCACCCCCAGTCTCCAAATTCTATTAAGATTTGAGCTCCAAACATTTACTGCTTATTATATCTGTTTAGTTTATACTAATTTATGTCTTAAAAAGCAAAGGAAATTTATCACCAGAATTATAAGTAAGCAGAAACATCTGGGGTGGGGAAGAACTGGGCCGGCCCAGTTCTTCCCCACCCCAGCCTCCAAATTCTCTTGATAATAAAGCTCCAAATATTTGTTGCTTATTATATCTTTTTAGTTTATATCAATTTTTGTTCTAAAAAGCAAAGGAAATTTATCACAAGAATTATTAGTAAACAGAAACATCTGGGGTGGGGAAGAACTGGGCCGGCCCAGTTCTTCCCCAACCCCCAGTCTCAGAATTCTATTGAAATTTAAGGGCCAAACATTTGTTGCTTATTATAGCTCTGTAGTTAATACCAATTTATGTCTTTAAAAGTGAAGAACATTTATCACAAGAATTTTTAGTAAACAGAAAAATCTGGGGTGGGGAAGAAATGGGCCGGCCCAGTTCTTCCCCACCCCCACTTTCCAAATTATATTTAGATTGGAGCGCTAAAGGGTTGTTGCTTATTATATCTGTTTAGTTAATACCAATTAATGTCATAAAAAGCTAAGAAAATTAATCATAGATACTGGAATTGGGATGAAAATTTCCTTGGCTCTCCATATATTGTATGTCATAGAGAAAATTTTGCCATTTAAGCTGTAAAGACTCAAAACTAATTCAGAATGGTTTCTTTTTGAATTTTTAACAATTTGTGAGGCATAAATTACTCGTTCTCTATGGTTCTAAAAAAATTTCAGGTGGGGAAGAAACTGACTGGGTGGGGAAGAAACTGACTAGTCAGTTTCTTCCCCGGGGAAGAAACGGGCCGGCCCAGTTCTTCCCCGGGGAAGAAACTGACTGGGGGGAAGAACAGGCCTGTTACACCGGGTCAAAAAGTAGGTCAGTAGGTCAAATCATAGAAAAACCTTGTGAACACTCTAGAGGCCGCAGTTTTCGTCCAATCATTATCAAACTTGCCCAGAATGATCATCTTGACAATATCTCGGTCAAGTTTGAATACGGGTCATGTGGGGTCAAAAAGTAGGTCAGTAGGTCAAATCATAGAAAAACCTTGTGAATACACTAGAGGCCACAGTTTTGGTCCGATCATCATCAGACTTGCCGAGAATGATCATTTTGACAATATCTCGGTCAGGTTCGAATATGGATTATGTCGGGTCAAAAAGTAGGCCAGTAGGTCAAATCATAGAAAAACCTTGTGAATACACTAGAGGCCGCAGTTTTGGTCCAATCATTATCAAGCTTGCCCAGAATGATCATCTTGACAATATCTCGGTCAAGTTTGAATACAGGTCATGTCGGGTCAAAAAGTAGGTCAGTAGGTCAAATCATAGAAAAACCTTGTGAATACACTAGAGGCCACAGTTTTGGTCTGATCATCATGAAACTTGCTCAGAATGATTATCTTGACAATTTCTCGGTCCAGTTCAAATATGGGTCATGTAGGGTCAAAAAGTAGGTCAGTATGTCAAATCAGAGAAAAACCTTGTGAACACACTAGAGGCCACAGTTATTGGTCCGATCATCATCAAACTTGCTCAGAATGATAGTCTTGACAATATCTGGGTCAGGTTCGAATATGGGTCATGTCAGGTCCAAAAGTAGGTCAGTAGGTCAAAACATAGAAAAACCTGAACACACTAGAGGCCACAGTTTAGGTCCGATCATCATCAAACTTGCCCAGAATGATCATCTTGACAATATCCGGGTCAAGTTCGAATACGGTTCATGTTGGGTCAAAAAGTAGGTCAGTAGGTCAAATCATAGAAAAACCTTGTGAACACACTTGAGGCCACAGTTTTGGTCCGATCATCATCAAAATTGCCCAGAATGATCATCTTGACAATATCTCAGTCAAGCTCAAATATGGGTCTTGTTGGGTCAAAAAGAAGGTCAGTAGGTCAAATCATAGAAAAACCCTCTGAACACACTGGCGGCTACAGTTTTGGTCTGATCATCATCAAACTTGCTCAAAATGATCATTTGACAATATCTCGGTTAATTTCGAATATGGGTCATGTCTGGTCAATATGTAGGTCAGTAGGTCAGATTGTTGAAAAACCTTGTGAACACACTAGAGGCCCATGTTTTGGTCCGATCATCATCAAACTTGCTCAGAATGATCATCTTGACAATATCTGTGTCAAGTTTGAATATGGGTCAAAAAGTTGGTCAGCAGGTCAAATCATAGAAAAACGTTTTGAACACTCTATGAGGCCACAGTTTCAGCCAAAACATCATAAAACTTGCTCAGAATGATCATCTGGACAATATCTCAGTTAAGTTCGAATATGGGTCATGTCAAATCAAAAAGTAGATCAGTAGGTTATTTTGTCATAACTTTTGAACCGTTTGAGATAGAGCCTTCATGTTTGGCATGTAGGTTCCTTCTGACAAGGGCTTCCCACTCATAAATATTTGACCTGTGACCTTGACCTGTGACCTACTTTATCATAACCTTTGAACCATATGAGATAGGGCCTTCATATTTGGCATGCATGTTCCTTGTGACAAGGTTTTCTCAGCCATTCAAAACTTTCGACCCATGACCTTGACCTTTGACCTACTTTGTCATAACTTTTAAAGCATTTGAGATACAGCCTTCATATTTAGCATGTAGGTTCCTTGCGACAATGTTGCTTAGATCATACTCTACCAAAAAGGCTAAAACAATCCCACTCGGATGAAAAAATGGCCACTGGAGGTAAAAATAGAAAAATATTGTAAATTTGATTCAAACCGAAACTCCCCCTAAACCCTAAGGCCAATTTGATTCAAAGTTCCCAGGAATGTTGCCTAGGTTACTCCCTACCATATAAGCTAAAATCACTCTGCTGATGAACAAGATAGCCACAAGAGCTAAAAATAGAATGTACTCAAGACAGTGACACACAGGTGAGCGAACCAGGGCCCTCTGGGTCCTCTTGTTTTTAATAAATGTATCAACCAGCCCATAGCCAGCTCACCCCAAAGAGCCTTCTCTGTATTTTTTTTTTTTTTCTATAAATAAGATTTGTTTGTTTGACTAGAGGTATAACATCCCCATCAACACTATTTCGGACATTTGCATTACCTTTGTGCAGCGTCTTGTCCGGGTCTGCGCCGACCCATATGCCGTCTACAAACCTGTAGACCCTCATCAGACGCCGTTTAATAATTGTTAAAGTCTGATTTGAATCTGCATTGCTTGCATCTGTCTGTTGTGTCTACGGACGGACGGACATGTGAACGGACGCCAGACTCAATTTTGTTTGCGGACGGACGGACGCCAGGCTGATTTTTATATCCCCAAACCTATTTGGTCAGGGGATAAAAAATAAAACGTACCGGCGGCGGTCAGACCATGATCAGACGTCGCATGGTCTGTGTCGTCGCATATGCCATCTTCAAACCTGTAGACCCTATCCAGACGCCTTATAATCATTGTATGGCGTCTGATTCAAATCTGCACTGTTTGCACCTTTGTGTTCTGTCTATTGTTATACAGACGGTTGAGTGGATGAAGCCAGGCTGATCGCTATATCCCCCGAACATGTTCAGACTAGGGATAAAAACACCACCGTCGGCAATTAGTCCCTGATCAGACGCCGCATTATTGTTGTGTAGCGTCTTGTCCGGGTCTGCGCCGACCCATATGCCGTCTACAAACCTGTAGACCCTCATCAGACGCCGTTTAATAATTGTACAGGTCTGATTCTTATCTGCATTGCTTGCATCTGTCTGTTGTGTCTACGGACGAACGGACGGACATGTGAACGGACGCCAGACTCATAATTTTGTTTGCGGACGGACGGACGGACGGACGGACGCCAGGCTGATAGTTATATCCCCGAACCTATTTGGTCAGGGGATAAAAATAAAACGCACCGGCGGCGGTCAGACCATGATCAGACGTCGCATGATCATTGTACAGCGTCTGATCTGGGTCTGTGCCGTCGTATATTCCGTCTACAAACTTGTAGACCCTATCCAGACGCCGTATAATAATTGTATGGCGTCTGATTCAAATCTGCACTGTTTGCACCTTTGTGTTCTGTCTTTTGTTATACAGACGGTTGGGTGAATGACGCCACGCTGATCGCTATATCCCCCGAACCTGTTCAGACTAGGGTTAAAAAAACACCACCGTTGGCGATAAGACCCTGATCAGACGCCGCGTCGTTGCGCAACGTCTTGTCCGGGTCTGCGCCGTCTCAGATACCGTCTACATACATGTAGACCATCATCAGACGCCGTTTAATAATTGTACATCTGATCCGGATCTGCATTGTTTTCATATGTCTATTGCGTCTACGGACGGACGTTTGAACGGACGCGAGGCTCCGAACCTGTTCAGACTAGGGATAAAAAACAACACCGTCGCCGATAAGACCCTGATCAGACGCCGCATAACCATTGCGCAGCGTCTTGTCACTCATAATTTTGTGTCTACGAACGGGCGAATGAACGGACGCCAGGATCTGAATCTGTTTAGACTAGGGATAAAAAACACCACCGTCGCCGATAAGACCCTGATCAGACGCTGCATAACCATTGCGCAGCGTCTTGTCTGGGTCTGCGCCGTCTCAGATGCCTTCTACAAACATGCTGACCCTCATCAGACGCCGTTCAATAATAGTACGGCGTCTGATCCGAGTCTGCATTGTTTGCATCTGTCTGTTGTGTCTACGGACGGACAGACATTTGGACGGTCGCTATATCCTCCAAACCTATTCGGTCGTGGAAAATAAAATAAAATGAACCGTCGGCGGTTGGAGCTGAATCAGACGTCGCGGCAATAATTGTGGAGGGTCTGATCCGGGTGCGGTAGCATTATAAGGTCCAAAAACCTGAAGACCCTGATCAGGTGCCGCTTAATAATTGCATCTGTTTGTCTGTTAACGTGTCGGCGGTGAGACCCTGATCAGGCGTCGCATATTTTTTTTTTTTAGAAATTAATATTCATTAAAGGGGCTGAAACTATTGACCAATGAAAGGCCTTCTAACCATCTGTGGGTTTTATTGCCCTTCCGATGACCACCTGGGTACACTTTTGGGTACTGTTATGTAATTTATTGCGGCTCAATGCTCGGCACGCTCCGGGTGGCATCCGCTGTATAAACATTCCTAGGGTATCATAATCCCCAATTAACTAATTATCTTGAACCATAAATCCCTTGAATCTAACTGATTATACAGCGCTAATTGTCTCTACCTAAATCATGCAAATCATGCGCGACCGACACACAAATATTGCGTCATTCAGTAACTCAACCCAGTAATTTTCCATTACATTCAGGCAAGGTCATCGTGATTCAGTAGAAGAAACCCCTGGTGTGTTTGGTTGTAAATTACACAAAAACTTTGTATAGAAACATATTTGTTTTTTTCGCAAATATTGTTGGCAAAAGACCAAACTTAACATTAATAAACATCCGGCGTTTTTATATTTAGGAAAAAGGTAAAAATGACGCGATTGATTTTGAGACACGGGAAAACACGTATTTGTTCAAATGGCTGATACACGGGCAAATACGGATCAGAGTGGTAATGGATAGACACGTAAATATACGGGTCGGTGTGGTAATGGATAGATACGGGGAAACACGGGTCTGAGTGGTAAAGGGTTAAACGACAACTCCTCCTACACCAATCAAACTTCTTAGGAGTGTTGCATATGTGACCCTGTACCAAAATAGCTAAAACAGTTCTGTTCCAATGAACAACAAAATGGCTGCTGGAGCTTAAAATAGTAACACCTTTAAATGACAGCTCCTCCTACGTCATAATTTTCCTTGTTTCTGCCTATAAATCTATGTTGTGGGTATTCTTTTGAACAACCTTGGCAGGGGGGTTTTAATGAATACCCACATCATAGATTTTTAGCTCACCTGTCAGGTAGTGACAAGATGAGTTTTTGTGATCACATTTTGTCTGTCCCTGTCGTCAGTGCATGCATGCATGTTTGTATGCATCTGTGCATGCGTCTGTCCGGCCTTAATCAATTTCTTCAAACGACATCTTCTCCTATGCCACTGATTGGATTTTGACCAAACTACACAGGAATGTTCCTTAGTTGGTCCTCTTTCAAAGTTGTTCAAATGGTTCCGGTCCATTGCACATCTAGGTCCCAGGAGCTAAAAATAGATTTTTTAACTGAAAACTTAAAAAATCTTCTCTGAAACTACAAGGCCGAGGTCTTTGATATTTGGTCTGAAACTTCATCTAGTGGACCTCTACAAAGATTGTTCAAATTATAGCTTGGGGCCAAAAAAGGCCCAGCCCTGGGGTCCACATGTTTTACATAGACTTACAGGAAAACCTTTAAAAATCTTTTCTTAAACCAGAAGGCCCAGGTCTTTGATATTTGGTATGGACCCCTACCTAGATTGTTCAAATTACAGCCTAGGGGCCAAAAATGGCCTCGCCCCGGGTCCACATGTTTTACATAGACTTACCCGGTATATAGGGAAACCGTTAAAAGTAATCTTTTTTGAAATCACAAGGCCAAGGTCTTTGATATTTGGTATGAAACTTCATCTAGTGGACCTCTACCAAGATTTTCAAATTATAGCCTTGGGGCCAGATCTGACCCTGCCCATTGGGTCAACTGGTTCAGCTGATGTACAACTATTTTGACAACCATTTATATCAATCTGGAAAACGAACATGTCTTGCCTTTGTTCACAGTTTCTTTTTGTTTTTCTAAACATCGCTTATGATTTTCTGCTCCACAGGTGAGCGATTCAGGGCCATGTTGGTCCTCTTGTTTTGAAGAATTGACAAAAATTATCATTCAGTTATTACCAAATGCTGCCTTGAACATCAAATTTATGCATGAATATTATTTTGATCCCTTTCTTTTTCAACAGGAAGCCATTATCAGTTGATTTGATAAAATGGGATGTGTGCAACCTGCCTCTCAAAAGTCACAGTGTTGATGTCTTTATAACTGATCTGGTAGGTACCGGTATTTCACAGCAGCCATTATAAAGTAAAGAGCAAAACAACAACAGCAAGAACAAAAAAAAAAAAGAACCAAAGTTTTCAATCAGCAATACTTGCACCTCTTCCCATGACCTTAGAGTCACAGAATGAGACAACTTTCCAGGCCAGGCAAACTTCAATGTCAGATAACAGCTTCTGATAGTCTTTTGTTTGTTTGTTTGTATTGGAGTTTAATGACCCAGTCAACACTATTTTAGGTCATTTTTGAGCCGGTCAGTTTACCTATCCACATTTTTCCTGGGCAGGCTTATAGGTAAGTGGTTAACCAGTACAGTGCACATTCTTTTGCCAGAAACTGACAACTGCCCTTTTTGGATCAGCGTAAGGGAGAGAATGACCATAGAAAAGATTTCATGATCAATCTCCACGAAAGAATGTTGTCGAACCTGCGTCGTCCTGATCACCAGTCAGACGCGCATCCGACTGAGGCTGGCTTGATAATCTTTTAATTATTTTCTACAAAATAATTGTGGTTGTTATCCTTTTACTGGTACAGGTATAACCAGAAAATATAAACCTGAGAGCGTACATTCTTGCACACCATATAAGGAAATCAGTGGTTTTAGCCTGGGATAAAAATTCTAGCCTTTGTTATGCTCAGCATGGTCATCCCTCGGGTTGGAAATGCCCATCTACAACAGATCCCATATCAGATTCATTTATTTCTGCACAGGCATTTTTAGGATGAACAGTCTGAGCCCCAAGGGTAAAAATCGTCTATAAAATAGCTGCCTAAATACATGTATGTGTTATCTGGAGCTAGGGGAAAAATCTTTTATTAACTCAAGAAGGAGTTTGAATCAGCCATGATAAATGAGTCATCAGTGTTCAGAGTCTGTATATATTTAAGAAATGAATGTAATTTATTTAACATTCATCGAAGTATGAACAACATCGGGTCAAGAGCAAAGTTTAATTGAACCCCCGAACATGGCATGAAGCTAAGTTTGTGAGTGATTCTCCAGAGTTTATTTTGGATTTCATGTTAAGTTTGTGTCAGAGTGATTTGCTGGAGTTTACACATCGATAAAATCCGCAAAAATGATAATTCGTTCCTTATAATTCCAACTTTGTCATCAAAATGTTAAAATGCCACAAAAAGGGAAAATGTATTGAATTCTTTCGAAAGGGTAAGAATGAACTTACCTACGATCACGGCAGAATGATTATCCAGCTAGACGCTGCCATCTTTGAAAGAAACCCAACCCCCAAAACTTCCCGCCTTTAAAGTCGCTTTATTTGTCTTTTAACATTATGCATTTTCAATAGTTACATCATCATCAACAGATTTTTGATTAACGTGCAGGTACAGGGGCAACGTCCACATAAGTGGGCCCCCTTCCAGGTAGCTGGCTTTCTGCACGCATGGCAGATCTTACACCAGATCTCCAGGTTTGTCTATCATGAGGATCAAGCAGAGAGCTTCCATTCTCAGCAATCTCTTTCTGTTAGCTGCTTCCTGGCCCCCGCTTTCCACCTACCTGTATGTCACAGGCAGACTTGACTGCACCGTTGGAGCGTTCCACATGTCCATACCAGCGAAGCCTTCTCTCTTTCTTTTAATCGAACACTGTTGACATCGTTTCATAATCAATGATGTAATGCACAGATTCTTAACATGCTAATTAACTTCACAGTATATTAGTATACTGGGGTAATCGAATTTCGCCAACGTAACCGTAAACACTGGTGCGGTATGCATGAACCCATATTTATCTGATAGAAAACCCTTTCATCAACAAATGATCCACCTGATCCAACACAAGGGAAGCTTTTACGGCATTAAAATAGCGATGTCTATCATCAAAACCTTCGCTATTTCAGACCACTCAAAATCCGCCATCTTGAAAAATAGTAAGCGAATTTCGCCAACTTTTGAAATCCTGATGAAAGGGGCACCCGAGGGGGTAAAATTATCCGCTATCAACTTTATCAGACTAGAAATGTGTTTCATGAGTGATATGAGCAACTTTGGTTTGCAAGACAAACAGAATGTAACAGATACCTATTCATTTTTGTCAAATTATGTAAAAAATATCATCATGTTAATATCAATGGAATTCCACCATCTTTGTTGTCATTAAAAGTTTGGAGTAAAATTCGAGCCCCCAATACCAGGTGTTCCCTATGCAGGAGGTAACTTAAAAAAAAGTAAAAGAAGAGAAGAAAGTACATACTTTGACACATATTTATTATTTTGGCCAAAGGTGGAGAGGTACAATTAAGAGCAAGTAATTAAATACACTCCTACATTCAAAATTCTTGTGAAAATTTACAGTGTTCCATTAAACATCGATAAGAACCCCCAAATAGTTGAATCATTAATTTCCCCTTTGAGAGCCCCAATACTAAAATACGGATATGTCAGTTCCATACAAGAAAGGTCAAAATGTAAACAGACGCCGGCTATTGTTTTGGCAGCTTACAAATCTCGTGAGAAATAAAATAAAAATGTGAGATACGAAATGGCATAGCAAAATGGCCGGAAATACATTGCTACAGGTAGGAAATTATGTATTAACTCTCGGATTGGCTTTTCTTCTCAGTTTGACATGAGTGACAGATAGCGGTAAACTTGACCTTATGATTCCCTGAGTTGGTTATGTCCTGTGACGTCACGCACACGAAAATACCGATTTTATGTACAATTGGCGAAATTCGATTATTGGCGAAATTCGCTTACGCTTCTATACCTGTTGCTGTGTGAAATAGTTGTGAGATTCTTGATTATGGAATTTATCAAAGTGTAAGACTTTTATTTCAACCAATCAAATTGCTCGAAAGAGATTTGGAATTGTACAGTGTTTGATTTTTACGTCTCACCAACAGCTGAGATCATACGGAGACGGGACCTCGGTTTAAAGACTCATCCAAAAGTCTGGAGAAGCTCAGGATCGATCCTGCGACCCCTTGTTTACAAGGTGAGTAGCATAACCACTATACCACGGAGGCTTCTTTGGAATTGTACAGTGATAATTGCAAAACATGCAATAAAAATCATGCCATATGATAAACAGAATCTAACAGTTACTCTCATTTTAAATGAAATTTACGAAACTCACTAAATAATTAATCACGCATGAAATTTTTACGGATATGAGATTCTCAATGCTGTAAATGAGCTCCGACTTAAAGACTTTAATCATAGAATGTTACTGTTATTTAGTGGAAAGTATCATATCATAAAGATGATAAGGCCATGATACTTGTGCTGTCACATGGTAAATGGCACACTGATGACATCATTCTTAACAACTCTTTTTAGCTCACCTATGGTGTTGCGCAAGGTGAGCTTTTGTGATCACTTTTTGTCCGTCCTCCGTCCTCAGTGTGTGCGTGCATCAATGCATCCATCCGTAAATTTCTTCAAAAGACATCTCCTCCTAAACCACTGATCGGATTTTGACCAAACTTCACAGGAATGATCTTAGATGGTCCCCTTTCAAATTTGTTCAAATGGTTCTGGTCTGTTGCACATCAAGGTCGCAGGAGCTAAAACTAGATTTTTATGCTTCGCGAAGGGGAGCTATATATTTGCCGCTTTGTCCATCCGTCCGTCTGTCACACTCTATATCTCTAAAAGTATTAAAGGTTTTTAAGTGAAACTTGATATACTGATAAAGGACGATGAGGGGAATCGGAGAATACAAGAACCATAACCCTGTCACCAGTATTTATGGAGTTACTTCCCTTCTTAACTATTTCAATGAAAAGATTGTCCGGAGCATATCTCTGAAAGTATAGAAGGGATTTAAGTGAAACTTGATACATTGATAGATGGCCATCACAGGAAGTGCATAGTGCAAGAACTGTAACTCTGTCACAAGTAATTACAGAGTTATTTCCCTTTTTAGTTTTCACTATATTAAGCTTGTCCGGAGCATATCTCTAAAAGTTTTAAATGTAATTTAGTGAAACTTGATACACTGATAGGGGGCTATGAGAGAAATCCCAGGATGCAAGAAGCATAACCCTGCCAACAGTATTTACGGAGTTACTTCCCTTCTTAATTAGGGCCCCACACAGTATTTTGGGTGCCCTATTGTAATCTCTTTGTCAGTCAATTTCAAATCTAAACCGAAACATTTAACCGGTTATAACTTCAAAAGTATTATCCTTACTTCCATGAAACTTCACTCATACTAACAATCACAATACCTACATTCTGACAAACCATATTGCTTTTTTCCATGTGTTTGTCATGCCTTTACCAAAATACTTAGCGTTGATCATAACTTCAAAAGTATTTGCCCTACTCTCATGAAACTGCACACACTTACTTACTATCACAAGACCTACTTTCTGACAAAGGGCCATAACTATATTGCTTTTCGGTGTGTGTTTGTCAAGCCATAACCAAACAACTCCAACTCGGTCAAAATTTTAAAAGTACTTGTCCTACTCTCATGCAACTTCACACACATACTTACCATCACAAAACCTACATTCTGACAAAGGGCCATAATTATGTTGCTTATTTTCACTGAATTATCTCCCCTTTTTCAAAAAATATCTCCTGTTGTTTCATAACCATGGGTAATAGGGCTTTCATATTTCACATATATATTCCTTGTGACATTCTTTATTGAAAATCACTTACTAGGGAACACAAAACTGAGTTTCTTTGTCTTATGGTTTAAGATTTACATGCCCTTGCACGGAAGGGGCCTTACATTTCTCCTTATTTTTGCAGTCTTTGTTGAAAATCACTAACTAGGGAATTCTTAGACTTTTGGTTAAACCCATTTGGTACTGGAAACCCCAAAAAGGGTAAGTGGCAAACAGTGCAGGCCCAGATCAGATGCCACGGAACGTGTGTTTGTCACGCCTTAACCAAAAAACTTAACCTTGGTCATAACTTCAAAAGTATTGGACCTACTCTCATGAAACTTCACACATATACTTACCATCACAAGACCTACATTCTGACAAAGGAGAATAACTCTTGTGTTTGTCCCACCTAGACCAAAATCCTTAAGCTCGGTGATAACTTCAAAAGTATTTTGTCTACTATCATGAAACATCACACACATAATTACCATCACAAGACCTACATCCTGACAAATTGCTTTTGGGTGTGTGTTTGTCAGGCCATACCCAAACAACTTAAACTCCGGTCAAAATTTTAAAAGTATTTGTCTTATTCTCATGAAACTTCACACACATACTTACATCACAAAATCCTACATTCTGACAAATGGCCATAACTATATTGCTTATTTTCACTGAATTATCTCCCCCTTTTCGAAAAAAATATATCCTGTTATTTTATAACCATAGGTAATAGGGCACTCATGTTTCAGATGTGTATTTGTTGTGACATTTTCCATTGAAAAATCACTTACTAGGGAACACAAAACTGAGTTTCTTAGCCTTATGGTTTAAGATTTACAGGCCCTTGCAGGGAAGGGGCCTTACATTTCTCCTTTTTTTTGCATTCTTTGTTGAAAATCACTACCTAGTTTCTTTATTTATACTCCAAACATCTGCTGAGGATACTCATTATAGAACCTCCTCATTCAGACTGTTCTAACTAGTACCCATAACCTTTGTCTTCAAACAATTCTTATCAAACTTCAAAGTGTATAGGATCATTTCACTAAAATAACCCTCCTACTACTGCGCATCTTCGGGGAGCATCCCTCGGTTTCACCGATGCTCTTGTTTTAATGGAAACTTAGAAAAATATTCTTCTCTGAAACTGCAAGGCCCAGATCTTTGATATTTGGTATGAAGCTTCATCTAGTGGACCTTTACCAAGATTGTTCAAATTATAGCGCTGGGGCCAAAAATGCCCCCGTGCCGGGACCCACCGGTTTTACATAGACTTAATATGTAGAGAAAACCTTTAAAAATCTTCTTATCTGAAACCAGATGGCCCATGTGTTTGATATTTGGTATGAAGTTGTATCTAGTGGACCTCTACCAAGATTGTTCAAAGTATAGCCCTGGGGCCAAAAATGCCCCCGCGCCAGGGCCCACAGGTTTTACGTAGACTTATATAGGGAAAAGCTTTAAAGTCTCCTTCTGTGAAACTGCAAGGCCCAGGTCTTTAATATTTGGTATTAGACCTCTACCAAGATTGTTCAAATTATAGCCCTTGGGCCCAAACTGCCCCAGCGCTGGGTCCTACAGGTTTTACATAGACTTATATAGGGAAAACCTTTGAAAATCTTTTTGTCTGAAACCAGATGGCCCAGGTGTTTGATATTTGGTATGAAGTTTTATCTTGTGGACCTCTACCAAGATTGTTCAAATTATAGCCCTGGGGCTAAAAATATCCCCATGCTGGAGCCCACTGGTTTTACATAGACTTATATTAGGAAAAACCTTTAAAAATATTCTTGTCTGAAACCAGAAGGCCCAGGTCTTTGATATTTGGTATGAAGCTACGTCTAGTGGACCTCTACCAAGATTGTTCAAATATAGCCCTGGGTCCAAAAATGCCCCCGCACCGGGGTCCACCAGTTTTACTTAGACTTACATAGGGAAAATCTTCTTGTCTGAAACCAGAAGGCCCAGATATTTGGTAGGAAGTTGTATCTTGTGGTCAATAACCAATATTGTTCATATTATAGCCCTGGGGCCATAAATGGCCTCCACCCTGTGGCCGACTGGTTTTACATTGACTTATACAATGTATAGTGAAACCCTATAAGATCTTTTCTTTTGAAACCAGAAGGCCAGGTCTTTGGTGTTTGGTATGAAGCTTCATCTAGCTGACCTCTACCAATACTGTCCAAATAATAGCCCTGGGGCCAAAAATTCCCCTACGCTGGGGCCCACCGGTTTTCCATAGACTTATATAGGGAAACTTTTAAAAATCTTCTTGTCTGAAACCAGAAGGCCTAGGTATTGTATTGTTAGTAAGACTGATCCGCTTCATCTCCTACTGGTGCACTAGGACCTGACTATCAATTTGAAAATAGTTTCACAGGAATGTTCCTTGAGTGACCCTCTTTCAAAATTGTTTAAATTGTTCTGCTCCGTTAAATAAAATGGCCCCCAGAGCTAAAAATAGAAAAACCTTCCGCTCCATTTAACAAAATGACCACCAGAGCTAAAAAAAGAAAAAACCTTTAAATAACATCTCCTCCTAGGCAAATGGCCCGATTTAAAAAGAAATTCACAGGAATGTTCCTAGAGTGACACTCTTTCAAAATTGCCTAAATCGTTCTGCTCTGTTAAACAAAATGGCCGCCAGAGGTAAAAATAGAAAACCTTTCAATGACATCTCCTTCTAGGCAAATGGCCCAATCTGAAAATAATTTAACAGGAATGTTCCTTGAGTGACGCTCTTTCAAAATTGCCTAAATCGTTACGCTCCATTAAATAAAATGGCCACCGGAGCTAAAAATAGAAAAACCTTTTAATGACATCTCCTCCTAGGCAAATGGCTGATTTGAAAAGAATTTCACAGGAATGTTCCTTGAGTGACCCTCTTTCAAAATTGCCATAATCGTTCTGCTCCGTAAAACAAAATGGCCCCCAGAGCTAAAAATAGAAAAACCTTTAAATGACATTTCCTCCTAGGCAAATGGCCCGGTTTGAAAATAATTTCCCGGGAATGTTCCTTGAGTGACCCTCTTTCAAAATTGCCTGAACTGTTCCGCTCTGTTAAACAAAATGGACACCAGAGCTAAAAATAGAAAACCTTCAAATTGCCTGATTTGAAAATAATTTCACAGGAATGTTTCTTGAGTGAACCTCTTTCAAAATTGCCTAATTGTCCGCTTAGTTAAACAAAATGGCCACCAGAGCTAAAAATAGCAAAACCTTTAAATGACATCTCCTCCTAGGCAAATTGCCCTATTTGAAACTAATTGCACAGGAATGTTCCTTGAGTGACCCTCTTTCAAAATTGCCTATATCCTTCCACTACGTTAAACAAAATGGCCGCCAGAGCTAAAAATAGAAAACCTTCAAATTCCACTACAATGAAAAATAGCCTCCAAAGATAAAATCTTTGGTCCACATCTCCTTAAAGCAGTGAATCCCTCATTTCCATGAGCTTTGAAACATCTTTGATTCAGGTGAGCGATTCAGGGCCATTATGGCTCCTTGTTTTAAAGGTTCAACCCCAGTTGTCCCCTTACTTGTTATATAATCTTGAAAATGATTTTTTTTTGTTTCTTTTACAGCCCTTTGGTTTAAGGTAAGTACAGTTGAAATTAGTAGTGCCATTATGATCCTAAGTATTGGGACAGACACGCCTTAGCAAACAGAGCAGACCCAGATCAGACTGCTCATGAAGGAGCATCAGACTGCTCATGAAGGAGCAGTCTGATCAGGGCCTACACTGTTTGCCATCCCATCTACACTTCTTGGACAACTTGCTGGACCATGAAAGTTTGTTAAAGTTTTAGGAGCAGTACAGCAAGTCCTCAAGGTATCCGAATTTTCAGGATTTTGTGGTACTTCCTGTTTAGTAATATTTGAGCCATGTGAAGCCAAAACATGTATTCTGACATATCCACCAGTGAATATTCATCAGCCTGGAAATCTGTGCAGTCTGATCAAAGTCTTTTATGTGTAGTACAACAGTGAATCTTAAGAGAAATACACCTTCAGGGGAGGTAACTCCTGCAAAAGTGTTTTTGTCTCCCATGTCAATAGGGGTCTACTCTTAAAGGAAAGAATTTGCTCCTCAGGAGACCCTTTTTCTGTAGGACAGAGCTTATAGAAAAGCAAACAGGAAATCCCAATAGTTTTCTCCCTTTAAAAAATGGCGGGTAAAATTGCCAGGGATATCCATTCCCCTCAAATGGCTCTAATAATGATTGCTTGTTTATCACAGCTGTTTCAAACTAGTTCTTGACACCGTTGGAGTTTTTTTCTCAGTAAAACAAGTGGTTAACCAGAATCGTGCATAAGTAGGTTGGGTGGGTCAAAGGTCTTGTGAAGCATGTAAATAAACTGGAACACCAGCACCAGCATGTTGCAGGATAGTGGTTATCTGTCCAAGGTATTTTAGCTCACCTGAGCCAAAGGCTCAGGGTGAGCTATTGTTATCGGTCACCTTCCCTCGTCGTCGTCCGTCTGTCCGTTCACAATTTCTTTAAACAACATCTCCTCCTAAACCACTGAACAAATTTGGACAAAACTTGGCAGAAATAAAACTTAGGTGGTCCTCTCTCAATGTTGATCAAAGAACTCAATTCCATGCAGAACTCTGGTTGCCACGGCAACAAAAAGGGAAAAATAGGAGAAAAGCTTTAAAAATCTTCTTGTATGAAACCAGAAAGCCCAGGCCATTGATATTCGGTATGAAACTTCATCTAGTGGACCTCTACCAAGGTTGTTCAAATTATAGCCCTGGGGCCAAAAATGGCTCAGGGGCAGGGCCCACTGGTTTTACATAGGGTTATATAGGGAAAACCTAAAAAATCTTCTTGTCTGAAACCAAAAGGCCCAGGTCTTTGATATTTGGTGTGAAGCTTTTTCTAGTGGACCTCTACCAAGATTGTTCAAATTATAGCCCTGGGGCCAAAATGGCCCCTGGGTGCGGCCCACTGGTTTTACACATGGTTACATAGGGAAAACCTTTAAAAATCTTGTTGTCTGAAACCAAAAGGCCCAGGTCTTTGATATTTGGTATGAAGCTTCATCTAGTGGACCTCTACCAACATTGTTCAAATTATAGCCCTGGAGCCAAAAATGGCCCAGGGGCGGGGCCCACTGGGTAAACATAGAGGTATAGGGAAAACCTTTGAAAATCTTCTTGTCTGAAACCAGAAGGCCTAGGTCTTTGATATTTGGTGTGAAGCTTTGTCTAGTGGACCTCTACGAAGATTGTTTAAATTATAGCCCTGGGGCCAAAAATGGCAGGGCCCACTGGGCTTATATAGAGATATAAAGGGAAAACCTTTGAAAATCTCCAAGTATGAAAACCAAAGGCCCAGGTCTTTGATATTTGGTATGAAGCTTCGTCTAGAAAATCTTCTTGTCTGAAACCAGAAGGCCCAGGTCTTTGACATTTGGTATGAAGCTTCATCTAGTGGACATCTACCAAGATTGTTCAAATTATAGCCCTAGAACCAAAAATTACCCAGGGGCGGGGCCCACTGGGTTAACATAGAGGTATATAGGGAAAACCTTTGAAAATCTTCTTGTCTGAAACCAGAAGGCCCAGGTCTTTGATATTTGGTTTGAAGCTTCATCTAGTGAACCTCTACCTAGATTGTTCAAATTATAGGTCTGGGACCAAATATGGCCTCGGGATGGGGCCCATTGGATATATATATTTTGACTTAAATAGGGAAAATCTTTAAAGATCTTTTTGTCTGAAACCAGAAGGCTCAGATGTTTGATATTTGGTATGAAGCTTCTTTTAGTGGACCCATTCCAAGATTATTCAAATTATACCCCTGTGGCCAAAAATGGCCCACCCTGGGGCCCACTGGTTTTACATAGACAGAAGGCCCAGGCCTTTGATATTTGATATTAAGCATCATTTGGTAGACCTCTATCAAGATTGTTCAAACCCACATGTAAATCTCTTAGCTCAGGGGAGCACATAGGACCATCATGGTCCTCTTGTTATTTTCTTTGGGTACTCCAGTTTTCTTCACTCTGACATTGTATGACCACACTGTGCCAGCATCTGGGCCTTTGAGAACTTATTTAACCCTTAAAATACCAAGAAAAACTGCATCTGAAAATGTTATCTGTTTATGTTGTCTGCTGCATCTTCTTGCAAACTTTTCACTGGCAAACAGTGTGGACCCTGATCAAACTGCTCCTAGAAGAGCAGTCTGATTTGGCTCCACATTGTTTTTAAAGTAACCAGCAGACATATTAAGGGTTAAAAGTTCTTTGAACTTTCCTTGTAATTTAAGTCACATAAATATGTTTAATATATTTTGTTTTTTTGTACGTTTTAATAATTTGTTAATTTGTTTGTTTGAATTGTGGTTTTACATCCCCTTCAATTTTATTTTGATCATTTTGGAGGCATTGCTTCCAGTTTTGTTGGACTTTTACCCGACATTGATCTGAAATGACATCTCTAGCCCTACCGTCCAAACAAACCAATAGTATGTATATGCAGGGAGGGTCTGCCTTGCACCACTTTGCCTGGGCAGACTTAGACCTTCTAGGCACTTTACCACTACTCAGTAGGTTTCAGCTCTGCATGGAAGCATCATGCCCTCCAGTCTATTTCTCCAAGTCTCCATGGGTGGGGGCCAGTTTTAATAGTAGTATTCATTGTTAAAAGTAAGTCTCAGTACTGAGGATATTTTTGGGATGGGTTTTCGAATTCCTCTATTTATTTTTCAAAGGGAGTCAACTTTCAGGACTTCCTGTTCACTGTTCACTTTTCTATAAGCTCTGTCCCGGTGAAAAAGTGGTCTACCCTTAAAGGAAAGAATTTGCTCTTCAGGAGCAAATTCTTTCCTTTAAGAGTTGACCCCTATTAACATGGGAGACAAAATTACTTTAGCAGGAGTTGCCTCCCCTGAAGGTGTATCCATTCCTCTTAAAAGATTTAAAATACTCCAAATGCTTTGTAACACTGTTGTTTTGGGTTCAAAGTCAGAATCATGCTAGTTTGACAACCATGTATAGATTATATACACAACAAAAATTGATAGATTAGATAGAAAAAATGAACATTTATGGCCATTTTTCTATATAATCTGTTCATTTTTTATCCTTCTTTAAACCATGTTATATCCCAAACTGTGTTGTAATTAACAGTGAAAAAAGTGGGTTTGGTGTAATGTACTGTTTAGAATTGCATCAATTAGGCAGTTATGGGGAGTTCCTACACTATGTTTCTGACACGAAAAATGGCAAGGAAAATTATCTCTTACGTTTCCTTTATTACCCCTCTGTATGTTGAGCTGTACAGACAGTTGTTATACCCCCCGAAAAGGTAGTTTGAAGGGGGGTATACTGGAATCAGCCTGTCGGTTGGTTGGTTGGTTTGTCGGGTGGTCTGTCTGCAAAATTTTGTCCACTCAACTCCTCCTTCACCATCAGTCGGATTCAATTGATACTTGCCATAATTGTTCACCAGGAGGGGTAGATGTGCAAGACACAAATTTCACTAAAGTTTGTCCCATAATTGCGGAGTTATGGCCCTTGATTTGCTAAAATAAATGTGCTTAAAAATGTTGTCCGCTCAACTCCTCCTTCACTATCAGTCTGATTCAATTGATACTTGCCATAATTGTTCACCAGGAGGGGTAAATGTGCAAGACACAAATTTCACTAAAGTTTGTCCCATATTTACGGAGTTATTACCACTGAATGGACTCAGTGGACACTGTTTATGCTTGCTTTCTATGTCAAGTATTGAGGCGGGGGTATTAATCATCACCCTCTAGTTTGAACCAGGGATCATTACGATAACACACCTGTGCGACATAGTGCATTTTTCATATCTCCAAAATGGCTACTTTTCTGATGAAAATCCTTGATATTTTTGTTATAAATGTCAAAACATAGGTTATGGTTGCTCATTAGAACCGCCTCAGTGAGGCGGTCCTAACGAGTACCCACAACCTATGGCTTGGAGCAGAAATAAGAAAAATAATGTATACCCCCGTAAACCCCAATTTTCTCTTTATAAAGTGGGGTTTAGGGGGTCTTCATTTTATGGACTTGTTCACGTGATGTTGTGGAATCCATTCCGAGCTTCACCAGACTTTTGGATGAGTCTTTAAACCGTGGTCTTGTCTCCGTATGACCTTAGCTGTTGGTGGGATGTAAAACTTGAACACACACACAGATAGTTGTTTATTATATGCATACAAAAATACTGCTGTCTACTATGGGCACCAGTTTCCAACACAAAAATACAGAATCCTGTATCACGCTACACAAATTTTCCATTTCCGTATCACCGTCCTATAAAACGGGGCAACCTCAGAGCCTGAATATTTGCTACAATGTTAGAAAGCAGCCATGTGAAATGCGGAACCAACATGTCTGTCACTTACAGAACGTAATGTAATGTTAAAACATCCCACTTGTGATTTGTGTTTGAAAAATTACTTAATTGGAAGAAAAAAGTAGTCAAACTTCAATGACTCGAACACGTTTGGGTAGTTCGAGCCACAGAGACTTACTGACAGGAGGCATAACGAGGTACTTTTTGACATATTTTCGGTGTCCTGTAATGAATATGTATGCTGTGTGTACTCATTAGAATCGCCTCGATGAGGCGATTCTAATGAGCACACACAGCATACATTTGCAAGATAAAAGTGGAAAATGTCCTTAATTATCCCACACTACTTATAATGTTGAGGAATTCCCTAGGGACTCAAAAATGGGTTCGACTCAGCCATGGTAAACGAGCCATCGGTGTTCGAGCCATCGAAGTTCAACTGTATAATGTTTTCATTCAATTTGCAAACTGCATTACAAACAGTGTAGACCCTGATCAGATGGCTTCTTCAGAAGCCATCTGATCTGGATCAACACTTCTTGTAAAGGTAGAGGTTGTTGTGTTCAGCAGGATAAGGGTTAAGGCTGCAAAATCAGGCCTTTCAGACATAGAAAAGCTTTGTCAGTATGTGAGCTGTATATAACAGTAGCGCGATTGGCCGTACTGTATCATGTCTCGTGGATGTTTCCAGATCTTACACATCACTTTGGTACTTAATTCTGGAACATCCAGCCAACCTGATACAAAGTGTCAGATCAAGTTACTATGATAATAATGTGTACTTACTGCAGAATGGGCTCAAAAATTGATAACTGGAAGTTATATCACAATGTTCTGGAGGAGATGGCAAGAGTTGTGAAACCTAAAACCGGGAGGGTATGTCTGCTGACACAAGACAAGAAATGTATGATTCAGGTAATAGAACAGTAGTATAGTGATTAACCCTTTCCCAAATGTGAACTTTTCAAAGCCGGCCTCGGTAGCTCAGTCGGATGTGCCTCTGACTGGTGTTCAGGAGGACGCTGGTTGGATACCTGCCGGGGGGTCGGCAACATTCTTTCATTGAGATTGATTATGAAATCTTTTCTACGGTCATTCTCTCCCTTCTGCTGATGGAAGAAGGGCAGTTCTCAGTTTCTCAAAGAATGTGCACTGTACTGGTTAACCACTTACGTATAAGTCTGCGCCGAAAAAATGTGGATAGGTAAACTGACCGGCTCAAAAGTGACTTAAAATAGTGTTGATTGGGCAGTTTAACTCCAATACAAACAAACAAAACCAACTTTTCGACTCATTCATACTGAAAATGTTTGCAGACAACAAATTGGAAACTGATTCAAATAGGCTGAAGTTCTCTGATAGGGAAGGAAACAGTGTAGGAAAAGAAGAAAATGCTGGTTACCAGCATTTTCTCCTTTTACTACAATGTTTCCTAAGGTCTTCCTTCTCAGGGTTGTTAAAAGTAGGATTGTGTGGTAAAGGGGTAATCAAACCTTATACATTTTGAATTTAAATATTAGCAGATAACACATTCTGTCTCCAAACAGGTTGTGTTTTTTTGTCTAGATCATCCCTTTGAATTAACCCATATGGTTCCAGTCACAACAGTTGTCGTCTGCTTTGTTGTCTGCTGGTCACTTTTAAAGACATTGTTGCAAACAGTGTAGACCCAGATCAGACTACTCCTTTAGCAGTCTGATCAAGGTCCATACTGTTTGCCTGTATGCAAATACATGTTTGAAAAAATTGCAAGAAAATGCAGCAGACGCCATGATGAGACATTTTCAGATGCAATTTTTTTTGGTATCTTATGTGTTAAATGTTTAACACACCTTTTTAACGGGAAAAAAGGAAACAAACACACAATTATTATCTGTTAGAGTCAGCTACAGCAAGCTGCTAAGTTTGTCACTAGCTGGAAGTATAATAATATCTAGGGGATAAGTATTCAAAATTGTCATTTGGGGAGATAAATGAGCGGTTTTCTGGTCAGAAATTTTGTTTTAGGGAGAAGCATCTGTGGAGCCATAAAATGGAATCAGAGATTGTAAAACTGACAATTTACCTCCCCAAATGACAATTTATCATATGACGTCGCGTCTGAGAGTGTAATAACGCCATGTATTATTTTCCATAATTCACTAGTGGATTAAATATGCAAATAAGCTAGATACGTCCCGTAACGTTACATGTACGACGTCCTTAAAGACGTCGAGTTTTCTAACGGCGGAATATTGACATTTTTGTAACCAATCGTGAATAAAAAGCGTTTTAAATGTCATATGATAAATAGAATCTTGCATTCGTGCTCATGTATTATTGAATTTATTAAACTCGTTGAGGAAAAGGGATAAAATGCTCGGCAAAGCCTCGCATTTTATCTCTTTTCCTCAACTCGTTTAATAAATTCAATAATACATGAGCACTCATGTAAGATCCTCTATATTCAATACAGTTATCCCTTTTCTGATGCAATTATTCACTCGTATTGTTAAAAATTATGGTATCTGAAGAAAGCTGCAAGCACTTCAAGTTGTGTAAATTCAAATGACAACCAATAAAAATTGATGTTTTGTAATCATGTTGGGTTCTTGAAAGTGCATCATTGAATATACTGACACAGATTTGCATTACATTGTACGTCCATCAGAAATTACTATAGAGACAGGAAAATGCAAAAAAATGTAGAAGCTTACCAGACTGTGTTTTCATGCATTGTCAAACAATTTCCTTTCCAAGTTGTTGCAAAATTACAGTAGTGTGTTATTACCAGCAGATGGCTTTCACAAAGCATTTCTTTCTTCTTTTTTTTTCAGAGAAAATAAGGCTTGACCTATACTGTGAATAGTCTGCTTGGAAATGTCAAGACTTATTTCAATAAAAAAAAAATGAAAGCACTGACAGCACTGATGGGTTGATTGTACCTCACAGTGATTAAAATAGCTTGGCTTTTTTCTATAAAAACAGTTATCTGGATTTCCTACAAATCAGTGATAATAATGTGGACATAAGCAACGAAAAGCTACTGTGCTTGGTAACTTTGGGTCGATTGTTGTCTGCTCTAGAATTGTCTGTGATGGTTTAATGGTTAAGATGTCCTAACTTCATGATGATGGTTTCTGATAGTATAACCAAGGAATATACTTTATTTGTCCCATTTTGGGGGTAAAAGTGTAATGTAATAAGCAATAATGTCACAGAATTTTGACTTTTATGAAGTGCAAGTACACCAAAACCTCTTTATAACACTATTGTTTGGGTCCAAAGCAGAAACCGTGTTAGTTAAACAACCGTGTTATATCCGAACAAAAATGTATAGATTAAAAAGAAAAATGACCATTTATGGTCATTTTTCTATATAATATATACTTTTTTGGGATCCATCAAAAACGTGTTCTAACGAACCGTGTAATAATGAGGTTGTGGTGTACATTAGAATAATAATGTGATACTAGGCACATGTTCATGTGGTGAATGATGCACGAGTTTGCGAGTGCAAGCGAGTGCGTCTCCGCCATACGAACGAGTGCTGAAAATTTCACAATGTACATGTAAAATCAATAACCTTTTTATTATATAAAAATATAAAGTCAATAACCATTTTATTATAGACCCAAACTTTGAACTGTCTGCTTAGAACCAGCCTTGTCTGGTGTAGAAAGTCTGAACACAAAATCAGATCATATGTCTTCAAGTGGTTTGAAATGGCTAATCATGTAGGTGGTTAAGTGTCTTCCTACACATTGAAAAACCACACCCAGTGGCTCCAAAGTGAAAATGACGTTCACGTTGGTAGATTTGACGTCATTTAAAATATTGACGTTTACCAACTTGGGTTGCCTATTTGTCCGGCATGTCCATAATATTTTTCTGAAAGAAATTAATCAAAACCTATACAGACTGCAGGTACCGGTAGGTCATATTTACCAATGCTTTATGCACTTAGTCAAAATTCGGTTTGTATTCGTTTTGTTTAACGATGCATAACAAGATGGCTGTCAATTTTCATTCTGCAGATGGACAACTTTGAAAGTAGTTCTGCTATGAATGAGACTGCTTATCAACATGGAGTATGCACTTCTACAGGCAATATGCATTTGACTACGGGCAATATGGAAAATATTGACCAGTATTTCTTTACCAATTAAATGGGACATTTTTATACCCCCACATACGAATGATGCTATGTTCGTATGCCATGGGGGTATATAGTTTTCGTCCTGCTGTTCATCCATCGGTCTGTCCGTCTTTCCTTCCATCCGTCCTTCCGTCTGTCCGTCTGTTAACATTTTGGTTAAAGTTTTGCGTCAAAGTTTCTAAGAGATTGTATTTTCTGAACTTTTTGATAGATTTAGTTGATACTTACACTGAAGTGACATATGTCCAAAGATTTCACTGATGCATGTGCCACCCCCAAAAGTGACCTTGAGGTCAAGGTCACAGACTTAGAAATTTTACATTTGGTTAAAGTTTTGCGTCAAAGTTTCTAAGAGATTGTAACTTCTGAATCCTTTGATAGATTTAGTTGATACTTACACTGAAGTTACATACTGGTCTGAAGATTTCATTGATGCATGTCCCACCCCTACAGTGACCTTGAGGTCAAGGTCACAGACTGAGAAATTTTACATTTGGTTAAAGTTTTATGACAAAGTTTATAGATGCCTGTATGTTCTTAACTCTAAGACAAATTCAGTTTATACTTGCATCAATGTACCAGTCCAAACATTTTGTGATGTATGTCCCTTCCCCCACCCATGGTGACCTTGACCTCAAGGTGACGGACTTAGAAATTTTACATTTGGTTCAAGTTTTATAACAAAGTTTATAGATGCCTGTATGTTCTAAACTCTAAGACAAATTCAATTGATGCTTGCATCGATGTTACATACCAGTCCAAAGATTTCATTGATGCATACCCCACCCTGCTGCTTCAGTAACATTGATACCCCTACTGCTTCAGTAACTTTGATGCCCTCACTCCCTTCGTCCATTTAGAAATTTTATGTTTGGTTTAGCTTTTACAAGCACATTTATAGATTCTTATAGCTTCTTGACATCTTCATTCATATTGCATACAAGCTCAAAAGATATATCAGAGTATGGCGCTGGCCGGGGATGTACATGACCCACTGGTCGCTTTCTCTAGTCTGGGTATATAATAACAGTCCTTGTTCTTGTTGTATTTGACAACTCTTTTCTTTTTGACTTATTGCAGACATTACAGGCTTGTGCAAAGTACTGGGTAAGAACCAAAACTCTGGGAATTAACATTGGTGGACTGGCAGCAGGAGTATTTGTATTACAGAGGACAACATATCAACATTCAGAGACTTCACAAGCAGTAGAGGAAAAGCCTAAGAATGATGATGATAATTCCAGTGATAAAAGTTGAATATTCTTGATATACTTTACATTATAACACAGCGTGCCTATATAGGCATTGGAAAAGAACTGCAATTTATTCTGCATTATGTCGCTGGGCAGAAGAGCATGACGAGTGAGGTCATAAAAAGTTGCCATTTTATAATATCTCTCGTAGAATAAACAGTACAAAAGGACACAGATGTGTGTGAAATAATCAGTAATGTCTGACAATTGCGAAAAATAGGGAATCTGGTTTTCCATTTGACTGTTCCTTCATCCATTTGTTTGTCGATCCGTCAACATTTGAAAACCACCCTAAACTTTCACCCAAATGTAAGAATCCATCTCTCAAGGCATGACATAGCCTTTGGCAGAATTCTTGTTAATACATGTTATAGAATCAAATTGTGTAATTTCTTAGGTAATAAATCACAGTTTAAAAGTCAGTTGTAAGTACACAAATCACTCGCACTAAGCCCTCGTGATTTGATCTACTTTACAGCTGACCTTCATACTGTGATAAATTACACAAATCACTGCTAAAGCTGAACTAGTTCTTTAGTAACTAAGGGGAATGGATACACCTTCAGGGGAGGCAACTCCTGAAAAAGTAGTTTTGTGTCCCTTGTCAATAGGAGTCAACTCTTTAAAGGAAAGAATTTGCTACGGAGGAGCAAATTCTTTCCTTTAAGAGTGGACCCCTTTTCAGTGGGACAGGGCTTATAGAAAAGGGAACAGGAAGTTCTGAAAGTTGTCTCCCTTTGAAAAATGGCAGAAAAATCTGCCAGGTGTATCCATTCCCCTTAAGAATCAAAATACAGTACAGTGAAATTTCACAGACTCAAACACTGATGGTTCATCACTGTTTCGAACTTGTTCTTAAGTCTCAAGTCACATGTACTTCACTTAAGTCATTTGGGAATTTTCTCATAAATGCAGGTATTACCATAAAATCGTAAAAATTCCATCACCTTGAGACCTTGCTGTAATTTTCCTATAACTTTAACAAATTTGTTTCACGATCCAGCAAGGAGTCCATAAAGTACTGATGGAATAGCAAACAGTGTATACCCTAATCAGACTGCTCCTGAGGAGCAGTCTGATCTGGGTCTGCACTGTTTGCCTAGGCCTATCTGTCCTAATACTTAGGATCATTACATAAATATACTTTTGATGATTTTTATCTTGAAAGTGTACTCATTAGTAGAGATCTCCTCATTGAGGCAGTTCTAATATTAAAGTACACATGACATACATTTATTTAGAAGAAAATGAAAATAATATCCATATCATGCCTGGAGACTTGGTCCTATAATTAACTTTCAGTGGCTCGAACTGAACAAACTTTTATTGTCCCAAAGGTGTTCAAGCTATCGAAGGTTGTCTGTAACTTAACCCGTATCCTGCTGAACACAACAACCCCTACCTTTTGCAAACAATATAGATCTGAAGGTGCTATGGTGATGAGGTCAAAAAAGGCATTTTCAACAATCAAAGGGACGTAACTCTTATGGCTAATGGGTTGACTTGACAGGTTTTCTAACTCATCTGAGTTTTTATCCACAGCCATCTTACATATAAGTTTCAGAAGATCTGATCAAAACTGAAGCGGCAACGGTGATGACAAGCATTTTCACATTGTAAGTCTAAGGGACCTTGTGGTTGCCATAGCAACCAAAGTTTTCATTCGATTTTGATAAAAAGCTTAGGTCATCAATCCCCCACAGATGAGAAATGATTGAGATCAGCCTGCAGGCTTCAGAGGTATAACTGGTTAAAAGTGTGGACGGACGATGGATGGACTACCATCCTATAAGCTGCCCTGGGGCCTTGGGGCCCAGTTGAGCTAGAGCATATCCATATCATGCATCCTGACGGTCCTATGATTAACTTTCATTGAAACGAACTACCCGTCTTGAACAAACTGGCATGGTCCCAAAGGTGTTCAAGCCATCAAAGTTTGTCAGTAATTTAACCCCTACCTTTGCAAACAGTGTAGATCCAGATCAGATGGTTTCCTCAGAAGCCATTCTGATCAGGATCTACACTGTTTGTCATGCAGTTAGTGAATTGAACAAATACATTTTATTAAGTAATTTGATAGGTGGGTAATCAGAAATGGGTGTGGCTAAATTAATTTATTCAGCAGGATAAGGGTAAAATGAGAGATTCCTGCAAGACATCTAAATGGTGCCTTTAAAATAATAGTCAGCCTGCTTGTATAATAGCTCTTGGTGAGGAGTAACATAGATAGCAACGGATAAGGTTGGTATTTTTGATAATTTAACCCATTTAGTACCAAAACCCCAAAATGGGTAGCCTGGCAAACAGTGCAGGCCCAGATCAGACGCCGTGGAACGCGGCGTCTGATCAGGGCCTCCACTGTTTGCTAAAAGTTCACTCATTTTCCAAATAGATTTTGATGAAAACACAACCTAACACCCCTAAATTTTGAAATGGACTCCTGCTATATAGAAGGAGGAAGATTCCATATGGTACAAAAATGGTTACCGTAGTGATAGTTTTACTTATTTGTCCATGAAAAACCTTCATTGTGGGTATTCATTAGAACAGCCTCGGACCTAATGAATACCCACAACATAGGTTTTTATGGAGAATTAACAAAAAGGATCCTTCAATTATCACAAAATACCAGCATTATCTGTTGCTATGGAATAACGAAAATGGTGAAGTGATAATTATGCTTCCCATTTCAAAAGAAGTTGAGGGACATGTTGGTTTAGTCCTGTGTCTGTCTATCCGTCTGTATGTTACACTTATTAGCATAGGGGCAAGTACAGAATTGTTTGCACTAGAATCATGAAATCTCATATCAAGTACACCACAACCTCATTATAACACTCTTCGTTATAACACAGTTATGGATATGTGTGTGTGTGTGTGTGTGTGAATTCGGGTTTAACGTCGCTTTCAACAATTTTTCAGTCATATCACGACGGTGTCTGGTTGCGCAGTTATGGATATAACACGGTTTCAAGATGGATCCCAAAATGTATAGATTGTATAGAAAAATGACCATAAATGGTCATTTTTCAATATAATCAATACATTTTTTGTTTGGATATAACACAGTTTCTGCTTTGGACCCCATTAACAGTGTTATAAACAGGTTGTGGTGTATAATCAGTACGATGATTTCTACTAGATATAAACATGGAATTTTCCTTTTTTTGACAAAGAAATATTGCCTCTTAGCTGGTGAAATGAATCTCTTTAGCTAGAACTACTTTTTGTACAAGATACAAGTTACTGCTTTTGCAATAAAATTCTTGTATTTGAAGGTGGGGAAGTTTCAACAGTATTCTTGGCAGCATCTCATTGGAAAAGTATCAACAGGCGTTCAGAATATGTGATGTTTGAGTCGGATGTAAAGTTGAATTAAAGAAAACATGGTCATAACCATTGTATAAGGAGCAGTTTTGCTTTTTCTGTAACCTCGCATTTTTAGCTCACCTGTCACGTAGTGACGAGGTGAGCTTTTGGGATCACTTTTTGTCCGTCGTCCGTCGTCCGTGCGTGCGTCCGTGTGTGCATCCGTAAACAATTTCAAATAAGGATATCTCCAATACCCCATGGCCAATCTTGATCAAATTTCATGTGAATCATCATCAGGTAGGGGGAAAGGCTGCATAAGGTTTTTGGGCTGATCAGATTGGAATTCTGGTTGCCATGGCAACATATAGCTCCCATAGACTTATAATGGGAAAACATTTTAAAATCTTCTTCCCTGAAACCACAGGGCCCAGAGCTTAGATATTAAGCATGTAGCAAGGGCAAGTGGTCAACTACATAATTCCTGCCAATCATGCCCCTGGGTTCCAAATGGTCCACGCCCCGGGGCCCCTTCGCTCCAATAGACTCATAATGGAAAAAAGCTTCAAAAATCTTCTTCTCTGAAACCACAGGGCCCAGTGCTTAGATATTTAGCATGTAGCAATGGCAAGTGGTCACCTACATAATTCCTGCCAATCATGCCCCTGGGTTCAAAAAGGGCCACGCCCCGGGGCCCCTTCGCTCCCATAGACTCATAATGGAAAAAAAATTCAAAAATCTTCTTCTCTGAAACCAAAGGGCCCAGAGCTTATATATTTAGCATGTAGCAATGGCAGGTGGTCACCTACATAATTCCAGCCAATCATGCCCCTGGGTTCCAAATGGGCCATGCCCCGGGGCCCCTTCGCTCCCATAGACTCATAATGGAAAAAAAGCTTCAAAAATCTTCTTCTCTGAAACCACAGGGCCCAGAGCTTATATATTTAGCATGTAGTAACAGCAAGTGGTCACCTACATAATTCCTGCCAATCATGCCCCTGGTGTCCAAACGGACCACACCCCGGGGCCCATTAGCTCCTATAGACTCATAATGGTAAAAAGCTTCAAAAATCTTCTTCTCTGAAACCATAGGGCCCAGAGCTTAGATATTTAGCATGTAGGAAGGGCAAGTGGTCAACTACATAATTCCTGCCAATCATGCCCCTGGGTTCCAAATGGTCCACGCCCCGGGGCCCCTTCGCTCCAATAGACTCATAATGGAAAAAAGCTTCAAAAATCTTCTTCTCTGAAACCACAGGGCCCAGAGCTTAGATATTTAGCATGTAGCAATGGCAAGTGGTAACCTATATAATTCCTGCCAATCATGCCCATGGGGTCGAAATTGGCCACACCCCTGGGCCCCTTAGCTCCTATATACTCATAATGGAAAAAAGGTTCAAAAATCTTCTTCTCTGAAACCACAGGGCCCAGAGCTTAGATATTTAGCATGTAGCAACGGCAAGTGGTCACCAACATAATTCCTGCCAATTATGCCCCTGGGTTCCAAATGGGCCACGCCCCGGGGCCCCTTAGCTCCTATAGACTCATAATGAAAAAAAAAACTTCAAAAATCTTCTTCTCTGAAACCACAGAGCCCAGAGCTTAGAAATTTAGCATGTAGCAACGGCAAGTGGTCACCTACATAATTCCTGCCAATCATGCTCCTGGGGTCCAAACAGGCCACGCCCCGGGGCCCCTTAGCTCCTATAGACTCATAATGGAAAAAAGCTTCAAAAATCTTCTTCTCTGAAATCACAGGGCCCAGAGCTTAGATATTTAGCACGTAGCAACGGCAAGTGGTCACCTACATAATTCCTGCCAATCATGCCCCTGGGTTCCAAATGGGCCACGCCATGGGCCCCTTCGCTCCCATAGACTCAAAATGGAAAAAAGCTTCAAAAATGTTCTCCTCTGAAACCGCAGGGCCCAGAGCTTAGGTAATTAGCATGTAGCAACGGCAAGTGGTCACCTACATAATTTCTGTCAATCATGCTCCTGGGGTCCAAATTGGCCACGCCCGCGGGCCCCTTAGCTCCCATTGACTCATAATAGAAAAAAGCTTCAAAAATCTTCTTCTCTGAAACCACAGGGCCCAAAGCTTAGATATTTAGCATGTAGCAGCAGCAAGTGGTCACCTACATAGTTGCTGCCAATCATGCCCCTGTGGTCAAAACGAGCCACGCCCCGGGGCCCCTTAGCTCCTATAGACTCATAATGGAAAAAATGCTTCAAAAATCTTTTTCTCTGAAACCACAGGGCCCAGAGCTTAGATAATTAGCATGTGGCAATGGCAAGTGGTCACCTACATAAATCCTCCCAATCATGCCCCTGGGGTCCAAATGGGCCATGCCCTGGGGCCCCTTAGCTCCCCTAGACTCATAATGGAAAAAAGCTTCAAAAATCTTCTTCTCTGAAACCACAGGGCCCAGAGCTTAGATATTTAGCATGTGGCAATGACAAGTGGTCACCTGCATAAATCCTGCCAATCATGCCCCTCTGGTCCAAATGGGCCACACCCTGGGACCCCCTTAGCTCCCATGGACTCAAAATGGAGAAAAGCCTCAAAAATCTTCTTCTCTGAAACCATAGGGCCCAGAGCTTAGATATTTAGCATGTAGCAACGGCAAGTGATCACCTACATATTTCCTGCTAATCATGCCCCTGGGGTCCAAATGGGCCACGCCCCGGTGCCCCTTAGCTCCCATAGACTCTAAATGGAAGAAAGCTTAAAAAATCTTCTTCTCAGAAACTGTGAAGCACAGAACTTAGATATTTAGTCCAAATTGGCCAAATCCTGTGGCCCCTTAACTCCAACAAACTTATAATGGAAAAAAGCTTCAAACATCTTCTTTGAAACCATGAAATACAGACCTTAGATATTTAGTATATAGCAACACAAAATGGTCACCTACATAAATCCTGCCAACCATGCCCTTTGGGTCAAAATTGGCCAAGCCCCAGGGCTCATTAGCTTCTATAGACTTATACTCGAAAAAAAAAACTTAAAAAAAAATCTTCTTTGCCAAAACCATAAGGCACAGATTTTGTTTGATTTGAGGTTTTACATCCCTGTCAACACTGTATAGGTCATTTTGGAGATGTCTCTTCCAATTTTGTGGGACTTTTTACCCGACATTGAGATGAAATTACATCTCAAGCCCTGTCGCCCAATGAAACCAATAGGGTTTATACGCATGGACACCGCTTTGCCTGAGCTTAGATATTTAGTATGTAGCAATGTCAAGTGGTCTCCTACACTAATGATTTTCTGGTACACAGGTGAGCGATATAGGGCCATTGGGCCCTCTTGTTTGTTGGTTTATCACCGAAGCATTTTGTTTCTTCTATTTATATTCAGAACTGTGACCTGATCATCAGTCAAGACGGGCATCCCCATCACGCTAACAAGTCTGTGAAATAAACACTCCTTTACACCCCACTTTATATAGAGAAAACTGGGGTTTACAGGGGTATACATTATTTTTCTTATTTCTGCTCCTAGACATGGAGCAGTTCTAACGAGTACTCACAACCTATGTTTTGAGTATAAATAAGAATAATATCATGAATTTTCTTAAGAAATATTACCGTTTTGGAGATTTAAAAAATGCACTATGATGCATGGGTGTGTTATCGTAATGCACTGAGCTAAGGAGGCAAGCTGATTTTCCAGTCACAGAAGTTTATTATGATTCAAACAAACTGCCAGCGGTACTCTAGGGAGAAGCCCAAAGATCTGGTCTAATAGCTGGACAGAATGTCTTTAGTTATTTTTAGAAATTCATTTGGTAAATGATTGTTTTTAGAATTCTATTTAGGAAATGGCTGAATTATTTTTGCAAATAATGACGGTTGTGATCAGAAGCCACATCCGGCGGCGTCTGATGTGGGCCTGCAGTTTCTAATGTCATGTTTTGGGATTTCCTTGTTTGTTTTATTTGAGGTTTAATGTGCCTATCAACACTATTTAGGTCATTTTTGAGATGTTGCTTTCAATTTTGTGTGACTTTTACCCGACATTTAGATGAAATGACCTGCAACCGGATAAAAGCGATAGGGTTTATATTGCATGGATGGTCCAACTAGCACCACTTTGCCTAGGCAGGCTTAGACCTAAGTGGTTTACCAGTACTCATGTGCGGTTGGTTTCAGCTCTGCTTTGAAGCACCATGCAGCCCAATCTATTTCTCCAAGCCCCGATTGGCGGGAACCAGGTGTTCCTTGTATAAAAGGTTGAAAAGAGGGATCTATGGTTACCATTGGTATGAAAAACAAAATAAAACTATTTGCAATGTTTTGTTCTTTATTTTACTAAAATTCCTACAAATGCATTACTGCATAAACAAAATAGTGAAAATAGAATAATCCAACAAATGTATACAATACTAAAAATAAAGAAAACAGTCCTACATGTACAATTGTAAACATATCTATGCAAAACTTATTTTAAATTTAACCCTTTTCCTGCTGTTCACAACAAACCCTACATTTGCAAACAGTGTAGATCCAGATCAGATGGCTTCTAAAGAAGCCATCTGATCAGGATCTACACTGTTTGACTTTGTAGGAATACTTGAAATTTAATCTGATTGGTTCAAAGTCAAAAATGGGTGTGGCTAAATTAATTATTCAGCAGGATAAGGGTTAATTTCATTTAACCTTTAAAGCACCAATCTAAACACCAGCAGATGACATTTTCAAATATTCTTTTTACTTGCAAAGAAAAGGTACGACATTTCATGTGAATTAGCTACATAATAAGGCTTGACATTTTATAAGGTTCGTCTTCCTAATGAGGATTGACATTTCATGTGAATTAACTAAGACAAAATTTCATGTGGATCTTCTGCATAATTAGGCTTGATGTGTCATGCGAGTTCTCATGAAATATAGACACACAATTCACATGAAATATCAAATATTTTATTTAAAAAAGTCATCTGCTCTGCAATGCTGACTGGTACTTTAAGTATTAAGCATGGCTTTCGGAACGATGACTTGTGTGCACCGCATGGCTCTGTATGTTACTCTTAACAATTTATGTTAGATTTTCAAAATTCACAGAAGCTCACTTTACACCTTTTACATCCTACCAACGTTGCCCCCACCCATAGGGGCTTGAAGAAGTATATGGGCTGCATGATGCTTCCACGCAGAGCTGAGTCCGGCCCGCACACTAGTACTGGTAAACCGCTTAGAGGATCTAAGCCTGTCCAGGAACCGGGGTGCGAGGCGGACCGTCCATGCTAATAAACCCTATTGGTTTCATTGGGCGACAGGGCTTGAGATGTCTTTTCATCTTAATGTCGGGTAAAAGTCCCACAAAATTGGAAGCAACGTCTCTAAAATGACCTTTACAGTGTTAACGGGGACGTTAAACCTCAAATCAACCAACCAACCAACATCCTACCAACGACTAACATATGGAGATAGAACCAGTTTAGAGACTCGTTCTAAAGTCTGGACCCCTGGTTTATGAAGTAACTTGAGGCTCCTCCCAGCTGTTCAAAGCTAATGATATCATCAGTTAACGTATTGTTAAAACTCTGATCATTTAATCATCACGAAAACACGCCTATAATTTTTGGTTTAAACATATTTATTATAAAAGTAACATCATTACAATATGAGCCAAGTAGATTCAGTTTGGGATTAGAACGAAAGCACAAGTACTTATATAGTTCTTCTACCTATAATTTTTACCCCCTTGAACCCCACTTTTATATAGTTAAACTGGGGTTTATACTTGAGATTAATTTTTCACGCTGTCACGGCCAGCGTGATAATGTTATGCAACATTCTTATGTGATATTTCACACATCATAGAAAATATGAAATGACTTCACACCGATGAATAACAACAACGCCATATGATAAATTCTGTTAAAAGATGTCATTGTCAGGCAGAATGACTTTGTTTCAATACAAAAGGGGAGACAGAAGTATCTGACAACATTTCCACGATATTTAAGGGGAATGGGAACACCTGACAGATTAGTCTGCCATTTTTCAAAGGGAGACAACTTTCGGAACTTCCGATGTGCCTTTCTAAAAGGCCTGTCCCGGTGAAAAAAGGGTGTACTCTTAAAGGAAAGAATTTGCTCTTTAGGAGCAAATTCTTTCCTTTAAGAGTTGACCCCCCAATGACATAGGAGACAAAAATATTTTTGTAGGAGTTGCCTCCCCTGAAAGTGTTCCCATTCCCTAAACGGTAAAAAAATGTTGAGACTGATAAAAAGTGAAGACAATTTATCAGTGATATATATGGCCAGTCATTAGAGACACATCCCTTGCTGAATCCTTTGGCTCAGCATACAGTAAAAAATCCTAAAAATTCGGACACCTTGAGGACTTTTAATTCTCAAAAAATTTTAACGGGTTTGTTTCGCAATATAGCAAGGAGTCCAAAAAGTGGAGATGGAATGGCAAACAGTGTAGACTCTGATCAGGCTGCTCCTTTTAGAGCAGTCTGATCTGGGTCTACACTGTTTGCTTAGGCCTGTCTGTCCCAATACTAAGGACCATTACGGTACATACACTGTAACCTTATTACCGTATTTAAGTATTCTAATATTTTAGTTTATACTAATTTATTTTAGTTTCATTGCGATGAAAGCTCTCGAACACTCATTCCGGATGTTATCACACGTGAGAGAGAGGCAGTGACTTTTACACCACTGCTACCTTTGTTGAGTTGGGCATTGTCATAAAGTGTCTTTCCCAAGGTCACATCTCGGCTCTGGTGGCCGGATTCAAGCTCGCAACCTCTCAATCACAAGTTGAACATGCTAACCACCGAGCTATCGAGGCTGACACCGCAGCTCCTTACAATACTAGTTCTAAAATTTGAACAAGTAGAATTTACTATTCAATATTGTGTCTAAGTGGCAAACAGTTTGCTTAAGCCTATCTGCATGAATAAATGGGGTAAATACGGTATAACACTTCTGTTAGGGTCCAAAGCAGATACCCTATTAGATAACACATAAAATGCCAATCCAGACAATTGTTGTCTGCTTTGTCATCTGCTTGTTACTTTTAAAGGTCATGTTATACAAATGGTGTGGACCAGTCTGATTTGGGTCCACACTGTTTGCCTGTATGCAAAAATATTTTTTTAATGTTCGCACAAAAAGTCAGCAGACGACATAAGCAGGTGACATTTTCAGATGAAGTTTTTCTCGGCATCTTCAGGGTTAAATAACCATGCTATACGGTTACATAGAAAAATGACCATTTATGATCATTTTTGCTATAATATCTATAAATTTTTGGGAATCCCACCATGTTATATTCAAAACTGTAATATGAACAGTGTTAAAAATAGGTTCAGGTGACATGTTCACTGCAAAAAAAAAACATGATGTAATAACAGATGTCATCAGACAGAATAGCTCACCTGGAAAAGTGACCTCGAGGTCATGAGCATACATGGGGGCATTGCTGATTAATAATTTGAACAAATATGTATCATCATACAAAATATGAAACAAATCCATCATACAGTTCGGAAAAAAATGAGCTCTTAAAAAATGTTAACATTAAAAATATCTAAGTCTGTGACCTTGGCCTTGAGGTCATTGGCATGGACTAGGGTACTGGTGAATAAACTTTGGACATATATCTGTCATCATGCCAAATATGAACCCAATCCATGGAATGGTTTGGACAATATGAGCTCTTAAAAGTTCAGGTTCAACCTGGTTTTGTTGGTTTCATTTCAGGTTTAATGTCACCCACCAATACTATTTAGGTCATTTTGGAGACATTGCTTCCAATTTTGTGGGACTTTTACCCGACATTGAGATGAAATGACATCTCAACCTGGTACAAATGCCTTAACCTGAGGTTACAGGATCATGTATGTTTGTTCACACAACCAATTCGGAAGGTTGTACATATGAATGCATGTTCAAACATCATATATGCATCATGCTGATGATGGGGGCCTAAAAAAGTACATGCAATTTACATTTTACTTTGGAGGCTTCGATCAATTCATGTAGAAACTGATTCTCTTAATGTTAGTCTGGGTTTTTGCATGAACTTACAATGATTTAAACTGAGTATTCCTACAGAAAAACAAACAAAAACAACAACAATAGTACCCTGGAGTAGTTGCACAAATTGAGCCAGATCATAAGAAAACCTGTTTTATGACATTTGCAAATAACAAAGGTGCAGATCTGTGCAGTCTGACCAGCATCTTTGTGTCCATTGCTTGAATAGAACAGTAGCTCTCATTTCTGTATCTTATCTTGCTGAATATTCATTTAAGCCACGCCCATGTCTGTCTATCAACCAATCAAATTACTTGATGTAATTTGTTGCTACAAATTCATAAACTAAATGCCAAACAGAAGCCATCTGATCTGGATCTACACTGTTTGCAAAGATAGGGGTTGTCGCGAACAGCAAGATAAGGGTTAACCTTTACCACACTCTAGGCTAAAGTAGCAGATGACAAATTGATGATATTTTTCTCTGGGAAAAATAAGAAAAATATTTCAAAATGCCGTCTGCTGAAAAAAATACCCAGCATGCAGAGCGTCAAGTTTTAAGACTCGTGCTAGACTGGTGACAATTTGCATGAAATTTCAAACCCAGTTTTCTGGGAAAAATAAGCAAAATATTTCAAAATGTCTGCTGAGAAAAAAAATACCCATCATGCAGAGCGTTCAGTTTCAAGACTTGCTAGTCTGTGTAAGTGAGCAGGACAGTTTGTGTATTACCTGGTCGTAGACCCCAAAGACAGATTTTCTCAAAATGGGGCTCAAATGAATACCCACATGAAATGTGTAAATCCTGAACAAACTCAGTGAATGAAGAAAGTCTTGTACAAAATACTACAAAACAAACTTGAGCTGCCGCCTAACGGGCGCCAATTATACCCCCGCTACCGACAAATTTTTACAAGTATTTGACCTTGAGGAAGGTCAACGTAAAGGTCAAGGTCAGGTTTGTGTATATCAATCTTAAGTACTAGTGGCAAGGTGTGTGGTGTGTGAATATTAAAGAAATCGGTCAAAGAATAAGGAAGTTATGAGCAATGTTAAAGTTTTTTGTAACGGACCGACGACAGACGACAAGCTGACTCCTATATACCCCCTTCAAACTTCGTTTGCTGGGGTATAAATACGTTTCTGCCAGCTCATGAGGAAAGGGTCCTCATCACAAAGGCGACCAGGAAAGACTGGCAGGCATGAACAGAAGGGCAGTCATCACGTTAACAAGCCTGTGTAATGAACAGCCCTGTAAATCCAACTTTATAAATAGAAAAGTGGGGTTTGCATTGTTTTCCTTATTTCTGCACAAAAACATAGCATGTGGGTGCTGTTAGAACCGCCTGAACGAGGCAGTTCTAACTAGCACCCACAATCTATGTTTGGAACATAGGATGTGGGTACTCGTTAGAACCGCCTGAACGAGGCGGTTCTAACGAGCACCCACAATCTATGTTTGGACTAGCAATAGGAAAATACTTAAAAATTTCATCTGAAATGCTTGTTCTATGATATGAAAGATGCCATTTTTGCAAACGGTAATGCTTGCCAGAGCCATTGCTGCTCACAGACATGAAGAGATCTTGTGGTAGATTTGCCCAAGAGGTCATGGATCTAGACGTATATAGTATGTGTCAATCTTAGTCCTTATCCTGCTGAATACAGTAATTTAGCCACACCCCTTTCTGACTATAAACCAATCAAATTACTTGATATACCGGTAATGTTACATACAAAATCGCAAACTGCATGGCAAACAGTGTAGCTCCTGATCAGATGGCTTCTTCAGAAGCCATATGATCGGGATATGCACTGTTTTCAAAGGTAGTGGCTGTGGTGTTCAGCGGGATAAGGGTTAATTATTTTCTGTGGTGTATGGAAAATTGATGAAATTTTGAAAAAAACGGAGCAATTCTGATATGGATAAAGCTGATCTATACGGACCTATAAAATTTTGTTCGGTTAGAAAAAATAGTAACAAATTCCAGCAATTCTGGCCGACATTGACAGTTCTCAAGTAAGCCATCAGTGGCAAAAAAAAAAAAAAACAGGTATCTCAAAGAATGGGAAAGCCCATCATTTGACGATGGATGACACCTATGCTATAAGTTGGCTGCACACATATATTTGAAGAAAATAATTCAGAGAAAGCTCAGGGCCTTTATCTGACATGTGGTAGCTCTTTTACAAATCTAACAAAAAAACAAAAGAAGTCATTCATTTTACAGTTGAAAAACACTGGGACTTCAAACTGAAAATGTACACATGATCACAAAATGATATGTAACAATGATATGACACTGATAAAACATTAACCCCACGTGTAGAATCTTTCATGTTATAGCTATGGACAGGTCTATTTGCAATCTGTAGGAATGTCAGATGTATTTTATTTGTCATGAGTTTGACTCAGAAACTCCGATATTTTTACCAAACAGTGTAGACCCAGATCAGATGCCGCATAAAGCGGCATCTCATCTGGGTCTACACTGTTTGCCAAATGGGCTTCCATGGCCTAGTGGGTATGACTGCTATCTCTCAATCATTAGGCCTCTCACCACTGTGGGTTCAAGACTCGTTTGGGTCACTTGAGACACCAATTTCTGCAATAGAGAGATATAGGGATCAACCATGGTTTTTCATGCATTAACATTTGCCGGATACCGAGGAAGCTGTTTGAACATGAGGCCGCTAGGCCGAATGTTCAAATATCTTCCGAGGGATCCGGCAAATGTTAATGCAATAAAATAACCATGGATGATCGTTATTCTTGCATAACTTACGAATCCAACAGCAAATATGGACTAAAACGCCCAAACGCTCCATATAAATTCCATATAAACTCTTCAAATGCGACAGGCAAACCAAAATGGAGGCCAGTTCAGAATGTTGTTTACAATGACATTGTTATGCAATGACGTCATCATAGAACCCCAAAACGCTACGTTCAGGGCGATAACGTTACGTCGCTGAACCTAAATTAAACAAAGCAAGGCCCGTCTTGTGATATCAAAAGCTCAAAATCAATGTTCAAACAGCACGCGAATTACATGATTTGAACATGGCTTTTGCTGTTTGAGCATGGCTTTCGTTCCATTTGACAATAGCTTCAAACAGCCATGCGCATAGGTACTTATGCAAGAATGTATATTTGATTATCATCATGTAAACAAGTTTGTGCATTACGATAACACACCCGTGCGACATAGCGCATTTTTCACAGCTCCAAAATGACTACTTATCTGATGAAAATCCGTGATATTTTTCTTAAAAATGCTCAAAACATAGGTTGTGGGTGCTCGTTAGAACCGCCTCGATGAGGCGGTTCTAACGAGTACCCACAACCTATGTCTTGGAACAGAAATAAGAAAAATGATGTTCACCCCCGTAAACCCCAGTTTTCTCTATATAAAGTGGGGTTTAGGGGGGTCTTCATTTCACGGACTGGTTCGCGTGATGGAAATGAATACCCCTCTTAACCCCACTCTATATAGAGAAAAATGGGATTTACAGTGGGTTTACATCATTTTGCTTATCTGTGCTCCATGAGTGATGTTATTTATGAAAGTCTGACAAAAACATTACATTGTGAGCACGAGACAGAAAGAAATGAATGTTTGTTTGTTTGAATTGAGGTTTTATGTCCCCATCAACACTATTTAGGTCATTTTTGAGACATTGCTTCCAATTTTGTGGGACTTTTACCCAACAATGAAATGAAATGACAAATAAATGAATGTCAGTCACCACATGTTTGCAAATGGACCTTCCTTACTCTGGGTTAGAAGAGTTCACAAGATACACTAGAACTTTGATGGCTCGAACACCGATGGCTCGTTTACCATGGATGAGTCGAACACATTCTTGAGTCCCTAGCAAAACTTTCTACAAAAAATAATGGGGGATAATTAAGAAGATTTTAGTCTTTTATCTTGCAAATGTATGCTGTGTGTACTCATTAGAATCGCCTCGATGAGGCGATTCTAATGAGTACACACAGCATACATTTTTCATTATAGAACACAGAAAAAATGACCTAAAGTATGTCGTTATGCCTCCTGGCATTAGCCCTCAGTGGCTCGAACTACCCCTGTCTCGAACAGATTTTCATGGTGCCAAAGGTGTTCGAGCCATTGAAGTTTGACTGTAAATGAATGTCAGTCACCACATGTTTGCAAATGAACCTTCCTTACTCTGGGTTAGAAGAGTTCACAAGATATTACTGTAAAAATAAAAAAAAATTTGAACAACTTAACCCTTCTCTTGCTGAATATTCATTTAAGCCACACCCATTTCTGTCTATCAACCAATCAAATTACTTCATGTAATTTATTGCTGCAAAATCATAAACTGAATACCAAACAGTGTAGATCCTGATCAGATGGCTTCTTCAGAAGCCATCTGATCTGGATCTACACTGTTTCCAAAGATAGGGGTTGTCGTGAACAGCACGATAAGGGTTAAATTTTAACAATTTTTTTTTCCATGATCCAGCAGGGAGTCCAAAAACTGCAGATGGAATGGCAAACAGTGTAGACCCTGATCAGACTGCTCCTTCAGGGATCTGCACAGTTTACTTAGGCCTGTCTGTCCCAATACTTAGGATCATTATGGTATTGGTTGAAAATTAAGATACCGTATTCGACCTAATTACCGCACATGCTCCTATAAGCGCACACCAAAGCTATTTTTGAAAAGGAAATGCATAAGCGCACACTTTACAGTAATCTCCCCTTGAAGCTCTCATAGTACATCTATAAAAACTTACCATTATTTCTTCCAACAGTGAAGGCAATGCTTAAGTATCTTTTTCAGTCCCATTAAATATCAGTATGCATCATCGTGGAAGCTGTTGTTTTCGTATCACGGGTGCGCTTATTAGGTAGATTTTTCACCATGATTTTATGACACGATTTTGAAAAAACTAAGCGCACGGTGCCGTAATTAGGGCGAATACGGTAAATTCAATCATTTGCCCCCACCCAATGGCGCTTTGAGAAATAGACTGAGCTGCATGGTGCTCATTCGCCCCCACCCATTGGCGCTTGGAGAAATAGACTGAGCTGCATGGTGCTCATTCGCCCCCACCCATTGGCGCTTGGAGAAATAGACTGAGCTGCATGGTGCTCACTCGCCCCCACCAATTGGCGCTTGGAGAAATAGACTGAGCTGCATGGTGCTCATTCGCTCCCACCCATTGGCGCTTGGAGAAATAGACTGAACTGCAAGGTGCTTCCAGCTAAAACTGACCGAACATGAGTACTGGTAAATCACTAAGAAGGTCCAAGCCAGCCCAGGAAAAGGGGTGCGAGTCGGACCATCCCTGCATATAAACCCTAGCCGTTTCTTTGGGCAGTAGGATTTGAGATGTCATTTCTTCTTCATGTCAAGTAAAATTGCCACAAAATTGGAAGCATTGTCTCCAAAATGACCTAAATAGTGTTGATGGGGATGTAAAACTTCAACACAAACAAACTAACAAAATTCAATCATAAGAATTAAGAGACATAAGAAATTTATCCTTCTTAACCTATTTTGAATAGAAACCCCAGAGCAGGATACTGGCAAACAATACAGGCCAAGTTTTTTTTTTTTTTTTTTTTTTTTTTTCATGTAAAATTTCAGAGAAAGTAAGGCCTGACATTAATTCTTATGTAAATTACTGTAAAGATCCTAAGTACAGTAAATACCTGTCTTAGTGGCCACCTCTATTAAGCAAGCAACGTGTATTAAGCAAGTGGGCATTAAGTTCCCCAAAAAAGGCAAACACATTAAAAGTCACCTGTGTTAAGAAAGCATCTGTCTTAAGTAAGCACATTTTCATTATCCCTGAGGTGCTTGCCTAACACAGGTTGGACTGTATTAGGGCAGACAGGCAAAAGCCAAACAGTGCATACCCAGATCAGACTGCTCCTGTAGGAGCCATCTGATCAGGGTCTACACTGTTTCAGAGCAGTCTGATCAGGGTCTACAGTTTGCCATTCCGTCTGAACCTTCTGAACTCCCTGTTGGATTGTGAAACAAATTTGTCAAAATTGTAGGAGAATTGCAGCAAGTCCTGAATGTGTCCTAATTTTTATGGTATATGTCAAGCCAGATATACTCTGAAAGTTAAAAATATAAAAATTAAAATGTCATTTACTGCTAATTCTCACTGGCACTTTTTGGTTGTTGTATCTTTTTCTGGAATGTGGGTTTACAACCCCTTTCATATCTTGAGCAGATTGTTAAACAGGTGGACCAACACTGGAGTACCAAAAGAGTGACCACTTGACCTTTTGTTGCAGAATTTGTGACTCTAGTGAGGGTTTAGGGACAAAATGATCAAGAGACAGTGCCATTACCCACAAAGCCATGGCAGCCTGTTAGCACTTTAAGAGTTACAATTAAAATCTCCCTTAACCTTTAACATTCTCTAGGCTAATTCAGCAGACGACAAATTGTTGATATTTTTCTTATTTTTTCCAGAAAACAGGACTTGACATCTCATGCAAATTGTCTCCATAGGAGACAATTTGCATGTGATGTCAAACCCTGTTTTCCGGGAAAAATTAGAAAAATATTTCAAAATGTCGTCTGCCATGAAAAAAAATACCCAGCATTCAGAGGGTTAAAATGTCACTCTCTCTGAGCATAGAAGGCTGACAGGTATGTACTAAAGTACATGTAAATAATTCTATGAGATTCATCTATGGCATCCATCTACAGCATCTAATGCAGATACAATAATCGTATATGACACTTCTTGTGCATCACTGTCCTGTCTTTGTGACTACATCAACTATGAGTGATGGCTAATATCACGGTGATCTATGAGTATATGTGTGGCACATCTGGAACAGCCTGCAAAATAAAACAACAAGTTCTGAAAATAATCATGTTTCACGCTGCCAAAAAACTGCATTGGAAAATGTCTGTTTATGCCGACTGCTGCGTTTGCTTGCGAACATTTCAAACATATTTTTGCATATACATGATGTAGGCGAACAGTGTGGACCCTGGTCAGACTGCTCCTATCTGGGTCCACAATGTTTGCAACACTTTTTAAAGTAATCAGCAGACAACAAAGATAACAAGCAAATTCCACAGAGAATTTATGTCCCCTGCCTTATTTTCATTTGTGAGGTTAAAAAGTAAGTAAGTTAACCAGGCAACCATTGGCATCACTTAACGAGGAAAGCAAAAAACAATAATTAAAGGATTCTGTAAAAGGCACATGCACATTTTCAGTCCATGATCAAAACACCTGTAAAGATTCTGAAAGATCAGTTTTAAACTGTAGGAAGAGTTGCACTCACAATGTACCTACTACATATCCAGTTTCATATTATAGATGGGCAAAAAAAAACAACTCTTAAGTTAAAAATGTGAAAAAAGTGAAAAGATTTATTTTTAAGTTTCTGTAAAAAGCACTGGCATATCTTCAGACCATAATTCAACCAACTTTTAAGTTTTGGAAGGATTGGTATTAAACTGTAGGAGGAGTTGCGCTCACAAGGTACCTACTACATTATACTCTTTCATAGAATTGATGCAAGAAAAAAGTCTAAGTTAAAAATGTGAAAAAAATATCATTAATGAAGCTCTTATAGTTCTTGAAAAGTCATTTCATCTCAGTGTTCGGGGTAAAAGTCCCATAAGATTGGAAGTAACGTCTCAAAATGACCTACCACCGGCCCCGATAGCTCAGTTGGTAGAGTGTACGCTCCGGGGAACGGGAGGTCACGCGTTCGATCCCGGGCCGTGACATACCAAAGTCGTTAAAAATGGTACTAGCTGCTCCTCGCTTGACACTCAGATTTACGGGGTAGAGCATGTCGACCCAGTGTCAGGATAATGTGACTGGGTGTGGTATCATGTAATGTGTCTGGGACATGATACTTCAGTGAGGCAGCGCTATAAAAGTGAGCATTGAGCTCCCTGTCGCAACCAGACACCGTCGTGATATGACTGAAATTTACGGGGTAGAGCATGTCGACCCAGTGTCAGGAAAATGTGACTGGGAGTGGTATCATGTAATGTGTCTGGGACATGATACTTCGGTGAGGCAGCGCTATAAAAGTGAGCATTGAGCTCCCTGTCGCAACCAGACACCGTCGTGATATGACTGAAAAATTGTTGAAAGTGACGTTAAACCCGAATTCACACACACACACTCCAAATGACCTATACAGTGTTGACGTGGATGTTAAACCTCAAATCAAACAAACGAGCACAGCCCAGAATTTCCTTCTTACGCTTCACTCTGACGTCTTTGGGATGCTATAAACAACCAGTACTTGGATTTTGTTCAAGGTCAGTTGGTCAGTGATAGTCACACGGACAATAGCAAGCAAAAGATTCTCTGCTGTATAACATAGACTGTGGGTACCTGTTAAAACTCTTCATTATAAGAAAAGTGTTCAGTCAATTTTTTTGTCTGAAAAAAAAAAAATTTGGTATCATTTCCGTCAAATTATTTACATGTACTTTTCATTAGTTAATGTGTTTAATTGTTTCCCTTCTATATACGCATATATTGATTCATCTTTCTGAATTAAGAGTATTTCATTGATTATGCAAAACAATCTGTGGTGAAAAAATATTACATGTTTAACATTTTATCCAGCTGCAAACAGTGTAGATCCATTGATGGTTTCTGATCAGCATCTACAATGTTTGTCGTTGTTTCTCCTCTCTCTTTTCTCCTCCCTTAGTCCCACCACTCCATCCCAGCTCCTGAATAACTGATCTGTAACAGAGACCCTTCAGCGATATGCTCAAACAAAAAAATTAATTTTACCTGTTGATGCAGGCCCGCACACAGTTGGGAGGGTGCAAATGGAGCCCCTCCCCACTTTTGGAAATTATCTCAGATTCATGCAGTTTTTCAGCCGAAATCACACCCTCAACCCGCCCCTTTTCAGAGTCTGCATACAGGTCTGAATCATATTCAAAACTGTTGCTACATACATATGGTGAACAGTGCCAACCCTGATCAGAAGGAATTTAGGGTCTATCTGATCTGGGTCTACGCTGAATGACTAATAACGGTACAACCTATAAAGACTGGGCTCCTCAATTTTTGCTCTTAAACATTCCAAGGTTCTAAACAGAAGTGCGAAAAGTGTATTTATACTGGACTTGGCATACATTTGTTTAACAGTTTTCTGAAGACGTCACTTGACAGCGTGTATTGTTTTTCTTTCATTACGTGAGCAACCTGGCATTCTTATACTATTTCGTTTAACCCTCAAATTCCACTATTTAAACAAACAGTGTAGTCCCTGAGCAACCCGCTACGGCGTCTGGTCTGTGTATTCAGTGTTCACACGATTCCTGTCAAGACTCTATTCATAGCCCAAACTGCTCTGACCTATATGTTGCATCGATAAAAATAGCGCAACATTTCAAGTTCTATTAATATTGGTTTTCCAAAATCAGTGACGCAATTGGTCACGTGGACAACTGCAGGAATTCCGTTTTGCCATTTAGTAAATTAGGGTCGGAAAATTTTCTTTTTTTTTCAGCGGTAAAATTTACAATGTATTTGAATAGGCGTGTTTTCATAATGATAGAAAACAAGGCTGAAATTTTTTCTACGAAATAATAAATTTTAAAAAGAATGTCATCTGCTCTAAATTTTCCTTAGAGCATTATAGGGTGAAATGATAAATGCCAAAATTAGTGATAAATTTTAACACCAAACACTGAAAACTCGCAAAATAATGCTTATCCAGACAAAACGCAGTTTTATTTTATAAACTAGAGTTTATAAGCTGTAGATAAACCCACAATTTGGGTATACTGAAAATTATACTTTTCACTGTCTGACCCCAGTCAGGGTATACATCAAAAACAGCATGTAATAAACTATCACATAATTTACCAAACTAATTTTAGACGGGCATTAAACCCCATAAAGGGACACAGTCTAACAGTAGATACCAAGATTAGACACTGCAGTGTCTCATTAACCTTTTTGTACCAAATGGAATCTTCCTCTTTATAAATAGCAGGAGTCCACTTCAAAATTTAGGGGTGTCAGACTGTGTTTTCTTCAAAATTTATTAGGAAAATGGCTGAACTTTTAGCAAACAGTGAAGACCCTGATCAGACGCCACGTTATGTAGCATCTGGTCTGGGCCTGCACTGTTTGCCAAGGTACCCCTTTAGGGGTTTCTGGTACTGAATGGGTTAAGGCCTTCACCACTTGCAAAAAGTTCAGCCATAAAACTAAAAATTAACTCTTTCAACATATCAAGTGGAAGAGCTCATTGTGATAAAATGGGTTTAACCCTTTTTCTACCAAATGGAATCTTCCATCTTAAATATACCACAAATCCATTTCAAAATTTAGGGGTGTCAGGCTGTGTTTTCATCAAAATTTATTTGGAAAATGACTGAACTTTTAGCAAACAGTGTAGGCCCTGATCAGGCATTATGCGGCGTCTGATCTGGGCCTGCACTGTTTGCCCGGGTACCCGTCCTGGGGATTTCTGGTGTGAAATGGGTTAAACGAACCGTCTGATAAGCAGTCAATATTCTATGCTACCAGACTGTAACAAATTTGCCTACTTAAGGTGACAATACGTCTCAAAATACATGCAACATATTTGCAGCAATGAGCACACAATCTATTAAGTGCAGATCATATGTTTTCAAGGAGTATAGTTGACAGCAATTTAGTGAGTTTGATTTTGCGGGGGCCGGTTCGGTATACATGTATATCATGATGTTATTAATCAAGTAATTTCGTATTGGCCCAGTTCCAGGTCTGAGGTCTGCTGTACTGGCCCGAGGCAGAACAGTTCGAGGTCTGCTGCATTTGCCCGAGGTCGAAGGCCCAGGCCAATACAGCTGACCGAGGACCTGTAACATGGCCAATGTTATTGGCCAATCGATTTAAGCCCCCCAGTGGAATTCAAGTCTGCTGACCGTTCTAAGGCGGTTCTTCTGTCGCAGTTTATTTTTGTTATGGTTTGTCTTTGGGTGTTTGTGTCGCATATATTATTTTATTTTGGATAGCCTATTGGCCATTTTTTGGGAAAGTAACTTTCCTTTTGGCTTTCCACTTTTGATGTTTCCATTGGGGTCTGTTGTTTCATGTTTGTGTTTCTTTCCCTTTGGTGTCTCTGATGGGAGCTGTGGGTTAATTGTATCAATTCCTGATCATTGCCTCCACTTCTATTTTACCTGACTACACTGATCTTGCTGGTCAGTTTAGCTAAACACATTTTTTCTGGACAGGCTTACCTGACCTCACTGATCTCACTGGGCAGTTTACCTAAACACACTATTCCTGGACAGGCTTACCTGACCAAACTGATCTTGCTGGGCAGTTTACCTAAACACTTTTCCTGGACAGGCTTACCTGACCACACTGATCTAACTGGGCAGATTACCTAAACACTTTTCCTGGACAGGCTTACCTGACCACACTGATCTAACTGGGCAGATTACCTAAACACTTTTCCTGGACAGGCTTACCTGACCACACTGATCTTGCTGGGCAGTTTACCTCAACACAGTTTTCCTGGACAGGCTTACCTGACCTCTCTGATCTTGCTGGGCAGTTTACCTAAACACACTATTCCTGGACAGGCTTACCTGACCACACTGATCTAACTGGGCAGATTACCTAAACACTTTACCTGGACAGGCTTACCTGACCACACTGATCTAACTGGGCAGATTACCTAAACACTATTCCTGGACAGGCTTACCTGACCACACTGATCTAACTGGGCTGATTACCTAAACACTTTTCCTGGACAGGCTTACCTGACCTCACTGATCTCACTGGGCAGTTTACCTAAACACTTTTCCTGGACAGGCTTACCTGACCTCTCTGATCTCACTGGGCAGTTTACCTAAACACACTATTCCTGGACAGGCTTACCTGACCTCTCTGATCTCACTGGGCAGTTTACCTAAACACACTATTCCTGGACAGGCTTACCTGACCTCTCTGATCTCTCTGGGCAGTTTACCTAAACACACTATTCCTGGACAGGCTTACCTGACCTCACTGATCTCACTGGGCAGTTTACCTAAACACACTATTCCTGGACAGGCTTACCTGACCTCTCTGATCTTGCTGGGCAGTTTACCTAAACACTTTTCCTGGACAGGCTTACCTGACCTCTCTGATCTTGCTGGGCAGTTTACCTAAACACTTTTCCTGGACAGGCTTACCTGACCTCACTGATCTCACTGGGCAGTTTACCTAAACACACTATTCCTGGACAGGCTTACCTGACCTCTCTGATCTCGCTGGGCAGTTTACCGAAACACATTTTTCCTGGACAGGCTTACCTGACCTCTCTGATCTTGCTGGGCAGTTTACCTAAACACTTTTCCTGGACAGGCTTACCTGACCTCTCTGATCTCACTGGGCAGTTTACCTAAACACACTATTCCTGGACAGGCTTACCTGACCTCTCTGATCTCACTGGGCAGTTTACCTAAACACACTATTCCTGGACAGGCTTACCTGACCTCTCTGATCTCTCTGGGCAGTTTACCTAAACACACTATTCCTGGACAGGCTTACCTGACCTCACTGATCTCACTGGGCAGTTTACCTAAACACACTATTCCTGGACAGGCTTACCTGACCTCTCTGATCTTGCTGGGCAGTTTACCTAAACACTTTTCCTGGACAGGCTTACCTGACCTCTCTGATCTTGCTGGGCAGTTTACCTAAACACTTTTCCTGGACAGGCTTACCTGACCTCACTGATCTCACTGGGCAGTTTACCTAAACACACTATTCCTGGACAGGCTTACCTGACCTCTCTGATCTCGCTGGGCAGTTTACCGAAACACATTTTTCCTGGACAGGCTTACCTGACCTCTCTGATCTTGCTGGGCAGTTTACCTAAACACTTTTCCTGGACAGGCTTACCTGACCTCACTGATCTAACTGGGCAGTTTACCTAAACACACTATTCCTGGACAGGCTTACCTGACCTCTCTGATCTCGCTGGGCAGTTTACCTAAACACATTTTTCCTGGACAGGCTTACCTGACCTCTCTGATCTTGCTGGGCAGTTTACCTAAACACATTTTTCCTGGACAGGCTTACCTGACCTCTCTGATCTCGCTGGGCAGTTTACCTAAACACATTTTTCCTGGACAGGCTTACCTGACCTCTCTGATCTTGCTGGGCAGTTTACCTAAACACATTTTTCCTGGACAGGCTTACCTGACCTCACTGATCTCACTGGGCAGTTTACCTAAACACACTATTCCTGGACAGGCTTACCTGACCTCTCTGATCTTGCTGGGCAGTTTACCTAAACACACTATTCCTGGATAGGCTTACCTGACCTCTCTGATCTTGCTGGGCAGTTTACCTAAACACTTTTCCTGGACAGGCTTACCTGACCACACTGATCAGATGGTCAGTTTACCTAAACACACATTTTCTGGACAGGCTTACCTGACCACACTGATCTCGCTGGTCAGTTTACATAAAAGGGTTATCCTTTGGAAGCAAGGAATACACCACAGAACAAGAAAAATATGAAGTATACGTTTTTTTCTGGGCCAGACCAGCCACTGAATACATAAACACACATTTCTTGCACAATTTTTACCACTGGGAATCAGTAAACTAGTACTAAGTGACAAATCTCTAGTTAAACCACATGAGCCACCTTTGGAAAATTAATGCTACTCTTCTTTACCCCTTAACCTGCTGAATAAATTAATTTTGCCACACCAATTGCTGACTATGAGTATCAACCAATCAAATTACTTCATATAATGTATTTGTTCAATTTACAAACAGCTAGACAAACCAAACAGTGTATATCCTGGTCAGATGGCTTCAAGAAGCCATCTGATCAGGATCTATACTGTTTGCAAAAGTGAGGGTTGTCATGTTCAGCAGGATATTAAAGGGTTAGCAAGTTGTTCAACATTAACAACATTAGTATGCTATTGCAATGGGTAAAACTGTACTTACACTAAGTGCTACAATATTGTGCATTTGGATTTGTTCTTCGGGCAGCCACAACGCTCCTCTGGTGGAATTCCATCTAACACAATCTCAATATGGCGACCACAGCCTGAAAGAAACAAAAATCTCTTTAGACCTAGGTCTATTTTCACACAGCTTTGGACACAACAAGCTACAGATGTGCCCTGGAAGCATATATATCATGCTCCCCAGTACGTCAACCCTCAACACACAAGAAAAGAGGTAAGAACAAGAGGCCCATGGGCCACTATGCTCACCAGAGCTCAGGGGGCACTGCCGACTGGCAGCAAAGTATTTTAATTAACCATGGAAGCCCTGCGCCCAAGGATGCTACAGATAAAATTTGGACCCAATCAGCCTAGTGGCTTCCGAGGTCTGATGTCGCTTGAATGTGTTGTTGCAGGACAACAGATGACAACTGACAATTTCCCATCTGTGGCAACCAATAGGCCTAAAAGAACAATATTAAAGGAACACTTCTATGTAAGTTTGACAAAATATCTTGAAAGGCATAAATGTCATTTTTCAATTTTCCCCATTATAAGTCAATGGAAACTCTTAACTTGCCATGGCAAACAAACCAAAGAGCCAAATTTCATAAACCGGAGCTCAGATAGGCATTGCCCAATGGCAGACATGTATTTTAACATGGTATGATTTTAATCTACCAATTATAAAGTCTCCCAATTCCCAAATGAGCACTCATGTGGACTGTATCTGAAATATTAGGTGTTTTACATAGTAGACAGGGTGGGGCATGAACCCAATGGAGCCCTGGTTGGTGCCACTAAATGTGTCTTATAAAAAAGAACAGAGACATATATGGTTTAGCGCTGGGATATGTATGGCTCCTGAGATGTAAGGCCTTTTAAGCAGTGGAGGGATTTGGGCATGAAGGATTCCAGAAAAGCCCAAGATTGTTGGAACCTAATGCTGAACAGTTTCTGAGATATGAGGCCCTTTTATGAAGTGGATGGGAGAGAAATGGCCCCTGCAGACCCCACAAGATGGGTTGACTTAACGTGTCTAATAACAATGAACAAGAATATATGTGATTATGTGGTGGAGGTTTGAATAGTTTCTGAGATATATGGCCTATTATGAAGCGGGGTCTTATCATAAGGAACAAGAATATATATGGTTAAGGGGTTTCTGAGATATATGGCTTTTAATGAAAGGTGGGGGCCCATGCTGGTGTCACTGATTGCATCTTATCATAAGGAACAAGAATATATATGGCTTAGGGGTAGGGCTCTTAACAGTTTCTCAGATATATGGTCTTTTGTGAAGTTGAAGAATGGAGCATGGCCCGGGCGAGCCCTGGGGGAACCCTATGTTGGTGTCACTGAATGTGTCTTATCACAAGGAACAAGAATATATATGGTTTAGGGGTGGAGATCTGAATGGTTTCTGAGATAAATGGCATTTTATGAAGTGGAGGGGGTTGGGCATGTCCCCGGCACATCTGAGGGGACCCCCAGGTTGGTATCACTTAATGCTTCTTATCATAAGGAACAAGAATATATATGGTTTAGGGGTTGGGATTTGTAAGGTTTTGGAATATTTGGCCTTTTATAAAGTTTTGTTTGTTTGTTTGATTTGAGATTTAACGTCCCCGTCAACACTGTAAAGGTCATTTCGGGGATGTTGCTTCCAACTTTGTGGGACTTTTACCCGACATTGAGATGAAATGATATCTCAAGCCCTGCCGCCCAATGAAACCAATAGGGTTTATTAGCATGGACGGGCCGCCTTGCACAGCGGTTCCTGGACAGGCTTAGATCCTCTAAGCGGTTTACCAGTACTAGTGTGCGGGCCGGATTCAGCCCTGCGTGGAAGCATCATGCAGCCCATATATTTCTTCAAGTCCCTATGGGCGGAGGCCAACCTTTTATGAAGTGGAGGGGGTTGGTAATGTCCCCGGCACATCCCGGGTGTCCCCCAGGTTGGTGTCACTGAATGCAACTTATCATAAGGAACAAAAATATATTTCATTTAGGGGTTTGGATCTGTTAGGTTTCTGGAATATTGGGCCTGTTGGGAAAAGGAGGGATGGGGCATGGCCCAGGCACATCCTGGGGGACCCCCAGGTTGGTGTCACTTAATGCATCTTATCATAAGGAACAAGGATATATATGGTTTAGGGGTGGGGATCTGAATGGTTTCTGAGATAAATGGCATTTTATGAAGTGGAGGGGGTAGGGCATGTCCCCGGCACATCCGGGGGGATCCCCAGGTTGGTGTCACTAAATGCATCTTATCATAAGGAACAAGAATATATATGGTTTAGGGGTGGGGATCTGTAAGGTTTCTGAGATATAAGGAATTTTATGAAGTACTGGGGGCGGGGAATGGCCCCGGCACAACCTACAGGACCCCCAGGTTGACATAAAAGCATATGCTGCGAGAAGTTTACTAAAGGAACATTTCTATGAAAGTTTTGTCAAAATATCTGCAAAGGCTTTGTAGTTAATGCCATTCTTCAATTTTCCCCATCATGAGTCTATGGAAAATCTAAGTTGCCATAGCAACCAAACTAACGAGCCGAATTTCATAAAAAACACAAAACCTGTAAAGGCAAATAATGGTGAATATTTTCATAAACTCTCAGCCTCATAGAACATACGGTTTCTGAGGAGATGATTTTTTAAGGTTTTTTTTTTTCAGTTTTTTTTTTTCAATTTGGTTTCCATGGCAACCAATACAAATGAGCAGTAGGCCTAAAATCATATGGCAGATAGTAGATTGCCTAAGGAATATTTCCATACCTGTGATAATTTTATGTTGACCATGAGGGAGATTTGCTTCTCAGATGAGGGAGATTGGGGTCTCAATGAGGGAGACTTTCTGCCGGCATGTTTAAGTTTTTTTTTTCTTGTCATTTTTTGTGGTTTAGATGTACAAAGGAACTGGAACTACTTAACCTTTAACCTGCTGAATATTCAATTAAGCCACACTCATTTCTGACTTTGAACCAATCAGATTACTCGATACAGCTTATTTCTACATATTCATAAACTGAATGTCAAACTGTGTAGATCCTGATCAGATGGCTTCTTCAGAAGCCATCTGATCTGGATCTCCACTGTTTGCAAAGATAGGGCTTGTCGCCTACAGCAGGGTAAAGGTTAATTAAAATGATAGGAGCATATTTTGTCAAGTTTAATTTCAAAATAGCAAATTGTAGGTTATTTACAAACATTGCTGTAACCACAAGTCCATTGATGTGATTTCAAGTACCCACAACATATGTTGTGGGTATTTGTCAGAATCACCTGATTGTTGAAAGTATCCGCAACATGCTTTAGTATAGAAATACTTGATTAGAAAAAATATACAAAAATGTTTCCAGTCTGCCTCTTTATCCAGTGCTGGGTTTTACTGCTACTGAACAGACCCAAAGCACAAAGTTCTCTTCAGTGTTAAGCATTACTTCTAGCACTATTTACACTCCTTCATATAGTCTGTGCAGGCACCTTTTTTGGCTTTTCTCAGAATACCCTGTTCATAAATACATGTATAGGTAAAGCAGTCTATGCTGAAATTAATACCATTTTATAACAATTGTTCAGGTTGGCCCCCAAAAATTAGTTATAATCCCAGGAAAAAATGCTGAGTCTTTATTTGGTTAAAATGTAAATTTTGTTACATCCAAACCTTGATATAATGATGCCCTAAATCGTTCACCTGATCCACACTGAAGAAATGAAATGGTAGGTAATATAGTACGGTGTCTTGTCAGAAGGAGCATACATGCCAGATATGAAGGATCTATCTCAAATGGTTCAAAAGTTATGATAAAGTAGGTCAAGGTCAAACTTTTTGTATGAGTGTGAAGCCCTTCTCACAAGGAATATACAAGCCAAATATGAAGGCTCTATCTCAAATGGTTCAAAAGTTATGATTAAGTAGGTCACAGGTCAAGGTCAAAATTTTTTGCATGAGTGCGAAGACCTTGTCCCAAGGAACCCACGTGCCAATTATGAAGGCTCTATCATAAATGGTTCAAAAGTTATGACAAAAATGGTCAAAGGTGAAGGTCACAGGTCAAAAATTTTGTATGTATGGGAAGCCCTTGTCACAAGGAGCCTACATGCCAAATATGAAGGCTCTATCTCTAATGGCTCAAAAGTTATGGTGAAGTAGGTCAAAGGTCAAGGTCACAGGTAAAATTGTGTGTATGGGTGGAAGGCCCTTGTCAGAAGGAACATACATGCCAAATATGAAGGCTCTATCTCAAATAGTTCAAAAGCTATGACTATGTAGGTCAAAGGTCAAGGTCACATGTCAAAATTTTTGTATGGGTGGGAAGTCCTTGTCACACAGAATAAACATTCCATATATGAAGGCACTATATCAAATGGTTCAAAAGTGATGATAAAGAAGGTCACATGTCAAGGTTACAGGTCATTTTGTAGGAGTGGAAGCCCTTGTCACAAGGAACCTACATGCCAAATATGAAGGCTCTGTCTTAAACAGATCAACAGTTATGACAAAATAACCTACTGATCTACTTTTTGATTTTTAAACTTGATCAAGATATTGTCAAGATGATCATTCTGAGCAAGTTTGATGATAATCCGACAAAAATTGTGGCCTCAAGTGTGTTCAGAACATTTTTTATATGATTTGACCTTCTGACCTACTTTTTGACCCAACATGACCAATATTTAAACCTAACTGAGATATTGTCAAGAAGATCATTCTGAGCAAGTTTGATGATGATCGGACCAAAACTGTAGCCTCTAGTGTGTTCACAAGGGTTTTTTTAATGATTTGACCTACTGACCTACTTTTTGCCGAACTTTGACTTAGATATTGTCAAGATGATCTTTCTTAGTAAGGTTGATGAAAATCAGATTAAAACTGTGGCCTCAGGTGTGTTAACAAGGTTTTTCTACAATTTGACCTACTGACCTACTTTTTGACCCAACATAATCCATATTCATGTTTTTATGCCCCTGTAGGAGATTTTGTCAAGTTGATCATTCAGATTAATGATGATTGGACCAAAACTGTGGCCTCACAAGGTTTTTCAATGATTTGACCTATGACCTACTTTTTGACACAGCATGGCCCATATTCGAAATGGTCTTACATATTGTCAAGATGGTCATTCTTAGCAAGTTTGATGATGATCAGACTAAAACTGTGGCCTGTAGTGTGTTCACAAGGTTTTACTATGATTTGGCCTACTGACCTACTTTTTGAACAACATGACCCATATTCAAACATGACCGAGATATTGTCAAGAGATCATTCTGAGATAAATTGATGATGATTGGTCCAAAACTGTGGCATCTAGTGTGTTCACAAGGTTTTTCTGTGATTTGACCTACTGACCTACTTTTTGACCCGACATGACCCATATTCGAACTTAACCGAGATATTGTCAAGATGATAATTCTGAGCAAGTTTAATGATGATCAGACTAAATCTGTGGCCTCTACTATGTTCACAAAGTTTTTCTATGATTTGAAGTACTGACCTACTTTTTGACCCCACATGACCCACATTCGAACTTGACCGAGATATTGTCATGGTGATCATTCTGACCAAGTTTTATGATGATTGGCCCAAAACTGTGACCTCTGGTGTGTCCACAAGAAAAGTTTACGCACGGACGACGGACGACGACGCCGGACATCTCACAGTCACAAAAGCTCAGAACTTCGGTCAGGTGAGCTAATAAATGCACATTAATTATAGATTTCACTAACATGAAGTTCCCTGTCACATATCTTTTTAAATACAGTACTTGTAAAAAGCTTACTCAAGGGGAGCAATTTCTATAAGAAAATCTGCTGTTGATTTCCTTACTTTTAATAATTACTCGTTATTGATTGGTAAATAATAATTATTTTCCACTTTCAAAATCAAAATTTCTAACTTTACATAAAATATGAAAAGAAAAGACGTATTGGAGAGCGATATAAAAGGAACAAACAGTGATAAAAAATGAGAAAATAAAGACACAATTTCAATTTAAATCTAAGCTAAATATAAGTAAAATAGAACTGTTGCTGTCAACATACAAAACTACTGAGAATCTGTACCAGGTCTAGTGCAGATGCACGTCGTAAAAAGTAACGGTAAATAAATTACGTCAGGTTATTTAATCTGTATTAATTAGCAGCCAGATCATGTTTATTCTGTGCAGTCAGCTGAGACAGAACAAAGGATATCGGCTTTTTGAGGTTGATGTTTACCGTTAAGTATCCTATATATTCTCCTGCTTATTTGTTAATTGCCTTCAGCAGTCAAAATTTTAAGTCTGTTACCGCTTACCGCAAATGGTACCAATGAAAAAAATCGAGGACAGGAAAATTGCAAATGCGGGAGATTCTGTCTCCCGGACGGGAGAGCGGGAGGTATGCTTCAAATGCGGGAGCCTCCCGCATGATCCGGGAGAGATCACAGGTATGTATTTCTATGAAAGTTTTGCCAAAATATCTGCAGGGGCTTGGCAGCAAATGCCAATTTTTCAATTTTCCCCATTAGAAGTCTATGGAAAATCTAAGTTGCCATAGCAACCAAACTAAAGAGCCGAATTTCATAAAAAACACAAAACCGGTAAAGGCAAATATGGTGAATATTTTCATAAACTCTCAGCCTCATAGAACATAAGATTTCTGAGGAGATGATTTTTTAAGTTGTTTTTTTTTTATTTTTTTTTTTTCAATTTGGTTTCCATGGCAACCAATACAACTGAGCAGTAGGCCTAAAATCATATGGCAGATAGTAGATTGCCTAAGGAATATTTCTATGAAATTTTTGTCAAAATATCTGCAGCGGCTTGGCAGTAAATGCCATTTTTCAATTTTCCCCATTATATGTCTATGGAAACGCTAAGTTGCCATAGCAGCCAAACTAATGAGCCGAATTTCATAAAAAAACCAAACTTTCAATCCCCCAACCCAAGGATGCTACAGATGAAATTTGGGCCCAATCGGCCTAGCGGCTTCAGAGGAGATGTCGTTTAAAAGTGTTGATGTCACCAGACGCAGACGACGGACAACTACCTATCCTATAAGCTCCCCCGGAGCCTTCGGCTCTGGTGAGCTAAAAATGACAATTGAAATTTATGGTCATTTTTTCTCCAGCAACAGTATGCATGCAAAATTGCAAATGTAATGGTAATACCATATGTATTCAGACAGACATGCCTGAGCAAACAGTGTAGACCCAGATGACATGCTGCATAATGCAGCATCTCATCAGGGCGCTGTTTGCCACTCATCCCGCTATTTTTAGACACAATATGGGGTAGTAAATTGTACTTGTACAAATTTTTGGACAAGTATGGTAAAGTGTTGAGGTGTCCGAATATTTAGGGTAAATAAGGTATATACAGAGGACTCATGTTATGACAGCAGTATTTGTTCTCTGTTACTGTGCCGTTATAATGAATTTGTCATTCTAACACAGCGCGCCTATATAGGCAATGGAAAATTACTGTGTTTTATTCTGCAACAAATTACAGCTCGGACGAGCGTGACGAGTGACGTCATTAAAACTGCCAATATATGACGTCACTAGTCGATTTACTTGACGTTAGACGGTGTAACGTCATTTTCTCGCATCGAAAACTTTAGAAAAGGATATAAATGCATGTGTTTCAGTCGATAATTTTAGCGGGATTTCTTCTATCAATGGCGAAAAGTTGTGAGATTTTGGAGGAAACAACAACATTATTGCTGATTTTCAACGTGTTAGAATCGAAATAGATCGGCTCTAGTCTGTGATTTGTTGAGAAATAAATCACAGTTTGTCGGTCAGTTGTAAGTAGACAAATCACTCGCGCTACGCGCTTGTGATTTGATCTACTTTACAACTGACCTCCAAACTGTGATTTATTACTCAACAAATCACAGTTAGAGCTGATCTATTTCTTAATTATAAAGAATACCAGTTAGGAGTATGATGGGTTATAAAAGGTCTTTTCCACATCATTGAACCAAGAAACAAATGTTATAGATATTTGTTAGAATCATCTTTTTGGGTTGATTGTTTATCAGTCTATCCAAAGGAAGCTTCCTGCCTGCTATTGCCCGTGTGGCTATTGTTGACCATGTACAAATCAATTGTTAACCCTTAAGATACTGGGAAAACTACATCTGAAAATGTCCTCTGCTGATTTTCTTGCAAACTTTTCAGAATATTTTTTCATTCAGGCAAACATTGTGGACCCAGATCAGACTGCTCCTACCGGAGCAGTCTGATCTGGGTCCACACTGTTTGCAAAAGTGACTTACAAAGAGATGACAATTGTTGTGACTAGCATCTTATGGGTTAATTATAGCAGCACGATTCTTCTCACTGTGACATCAGAATGCAGAGTGAAGAGTGTAAAACATGGCTTTTTTTAGGTTTTGGTTTTACGACCCTATCAAGATTATTTCACTCATATCGAGCCGATCGTTAATCAGAGGTGGGCGAAAACCGGAGGACACGGAGAAAACCACCTGACCTTCCGTTGCAGAACTTGGTGTCTCACATGTGTCCCGAGCGAGGCTCGAACCACAGCGGGGAGAGACCTAATGATCATGAGTCAGCGCTCTTAACCACTAGGCCATGGAGGCCCTATTCTTGTCACCTTGACATCAGTCTGTAAAAGGGATTATTTGTAAAACATGAACTAGGCTCATATGCTGGGACATGGGCAAACAGAGTAGAACCAGATCAGGCACCACAGAATGCGGAATGTGGCCAGGGTCTACACCAACTGCTTAAAATAGAAATTTATGAGTTAAAAAATGAAACAGTCCTCTTAAAAGACCATTTTCCCAGTCATCACGAAAACACGCCTATAATTTTGACCCCCTCCAACCCCACTTTTATATAGTAGAAATGGGGTTTACAGGGGTAAACCTTATTTTTCTTCTTTCTGCTCTAAAATATAGATTGTGGGTATTCATTAGAACCGCCTCGACGTGGCGGTTCTAACGAGTACCCACAATCTATATTTCGAGCAGAAATAAAAAAATATCACACTTTTTCATCTTAAAATTTTCATTTTTTTTCGGTAAAAATTTTACACTGTATTTGTATAGGCATGATTTCGTAATGCTATACACTTGAACACAAACAATCCATCAGTGCTTTTAGTGCTTTGATTTTAAATGCATTTCAGCATGTAACACTGCTCTTAAGGGGAATAGATACACCTTCAGGGGAGACAACACCTCAGAGGCGTAGCCATGAATTTGACATTGGTGCGACCAAAACTTATACAATGCCTAAGGCGTGAAGCCCACCTACGGTGGGCTGGGGTGGGGGGGCATGGTCCACGGAAAATTTCGAAAAAATGGTGCATTCTGGTGGCTTCTGACGTATTTTGGGAAGGGTTTTTCTACTTGAATGATAGCAACAATTTTGCACTTTTTACCTGGAATATCTGTGTCAAAGTTATTGGTGAGACTAGTCGCACCAATACAAAATATTGGTGCGACCAAATCGCACCAATCTCACCAACAGCTACGCCCATGCACCTAAAAAAGTATTTTTGTCTGCCATATCAACATGGGTCAACTCTTAAAGGAAAGAATTTGCTCCTGGGGAGAAAATTCTTTCCTTAAAGAGTAGATCCCTTTTTCCTTGGGACAGCTAGCTAGCTAGAGTTTATAGAAAAGCAAACAGAAGATCGAAAGTTGTCCTTCTTTGAAAAATGGTGGAAAAATTATGCCAGGTGTTCCCATTCCTACAATGAAGGCTGCATAAATGGCAGAAAAGGTAAACAAAACCCCTACATGCCATCGTAACAAAACCCCTCCATCATAGAATTTTGAAACAGAGACGTTGGGTATTTTGTGGCACAATGCAAGTGAAGGATAATTTTTGTCAGTTCTACATAAAATCCTGTGTTGTGGTGTTTCATCAGCAAGGAACTACTAATGAATACTAACAACATACAGTCAAATTTCCATGGCTCGAACACCTTTGGGACCTGGAAAATCTGTTCGAGACAGGGGTAGTTCCAGCCACTGAGGGTTACTGTGAGGAGGCATAACAAGATACTTTTGGACATTTTTTCGGTATTCTATAATGAAAATGTATGTTGTGTGTACTCATTAGAATCGCCTCACGGAGGCGATTCTAATGAGTACACACATCATACATTTGCAAGATAAAAGACTAAAATCTTCTTAATTATCCTCCACTATTTCTTATGTAGAGGATTTCGCTAGGGGCTCAAGAATGGGTTCGACACATCCATGGTGAACGAGCCATCAGTGTTCGAGCCATCGAAGTTCTACTGTATATGGAGAAATAAGGAAACTTTATCCTTATTCCTCCATATAAACCTATGTTGTCGGTATTCATTAGAACTGCCTTGGCAAGGGGTTTCTAATGAAAACTCACAACATAGGTTTATATGGAGAAATACAGAAACTTTATCCTTAAATTATCACAGCCAAACACCCACCTTAGTTGTTGCAATGCTCTCCATGCAGAGTGTATGGACAATCAAATTTACCCTTTGTACGGCGGAAATGCCTAAAGGGGTACCTTGGCAAATAGTGCAGGCTCAGATCAGACGCCGCAGAATGTGGTGTCTGATCAGGGCCTGCCCTGTTTGCTAACAGGATTTTCCGTCAAAAATAGAATAAAAACGAAACAAGAGGGCCCAATGGCCCTATATCGCTCACCTGTGTACCAGAAAATCATAAGTGTAGGAGACCACTTGACATTGCTACATACTAAATATCTGAGCTCTGGGCCTTATGGCTTTGGAGAAGAAGATTTTTTTTTTTTTTACAGTATAAGTCCATAGGTCAATTTTGACCCAAAGGGCATGGTTGGCAGGATTTATGTAGGCGACCATTTTATGTTGCTATATACTAAATATCTAAGGTCCGTACTTCATGGATTCAGAGAACAAGATATTTAAAGCTTTTTTTTTTTCCATTATAAGTTTATTGCAGTTAAGAAGCCACAGGATTTGGCCAAATTGAACCCCAGGGGCAAGACTCAGGCAGGATTCATGTAGGCAACAACTCCATGTTGCTACATGCTAAATACCTAAGCTCTGGGCCTTATGGTTTCACAGAAGAATATTTTTCAAGTTTTTTTTCCATTTTAAGTTTTTTTTTCCATTTTAAGTCCATCCATGGTAGCTAATGGGCCATGGGTGTGGCCAATTGTGGCCATGGGTGTGGCCAATTGTGGCCACAAAGGGGCATGAATGGCAGGATTTATGTAGGTGACCTGGACCCTGTGGTTTCAGAGAAGAAGATTTTTGAAGCTTTTTTCAATTAGGAGTCTATGGGAGCTAAGGGGCCCCGGGCCGTGGCCCATTTGGACCCCAGGAGCATGATTGGCAGGATTTGTGTAGGTGACCACTAACCGCCGCTACACGCTAAATATCTAAGTTCTGGGCCCTGTGGTTTCAGAGAAGAAGATTTTTGAAGCTTTTTTTCCATTAGAAATCAATGGGAGCTAAGGGGCCCCGGGGCGTGGCCCATTTGGACCCCAGGGGCATGACTGGCAGGATTTATGTAGGTGACCACTTGCCGTTGCTACAAGCTAAATATCTAAGCTCCGGGCCCTGTGGTTTCAGGGGAGAAGATTTTGAAGCTTTTTTCCATTAGGAGTCTATGGGAGCTAAGGGGCCCCAGGGCGTGGCCCATTTGGACCCCAGGGGCATGATTGGCAGGATTTATGTAGGTGACCACTTGCCGTTGCTACATGCTAAATATCTAAGCTCTTGACCCTGTGGTTTCAGAGAAGAAGATTTTTGAAGCTTTTTGTCCCATTAAGAGTCTATGGGAGGTAAGGGGCCCCAGGGCCTGGCCCATTTGGACCCCAGGGGCATGATTGGCTAGGATTTATGTAGGTGACCACTTGCTGTTGCTACCTGTTAAATATCTAAGCTCTGGGCCCTGTGGTTTCAGACGAGAAGTTTTTTGAAGTTTTTTTCCATTAGGAGTCTATGGGAGCTAAGGGGCCCATTTGGACCCCAGAGGCATGATTGGCAAGATTTATGTAGGTGACCACTTGCCATTGCTATATGCTAAATATCTAAGCTCTGGGCCCTGTGGTTTCAGGGAAGAAGATTTTGGAAGTTTTTTTTTTCCATTAGGAGTCTATGGGAGCTAAGGGGCCCAAGGGCTTGGCCCATTTGGACCCCAGGGGCATGATTGGGCGGATTTATGTAGATGACCACTTGCTGTTGCTACATGCTAAATATTGGAGCTCTGGGCCCTGTGGTTTCAGAGAAGAAGATTTTTGAAGCTTTTTTCCATTAGAAGTCTATGGGAGCTAAGGGGCCCCTGGGCGTGGCCCATTTGGACCCCAGGTGCATGTTTATCAGGAAATATGTAGGTGACCACTTGCCGTTACTACATGCTAAATATCTAAGCTCTGGGCCCTGTGGTTTCAGAGAAGAAGATTTTTGAAGCTTTTTTTTCCATTAGGAGTCTATGGGAGCTAAGGGGCCCTGGCCCATTTGGACCCCAGGGGCACGATTGGCAGGATTTATGTAGGTGAACACTTGCCGTTGCTATCTGCTAAATATCTAAGCTCTGCACCCTGTGGTTTCAGAGGAGAAGATTTTTGAAGCTTTTTTCCATTAGGAGTCTATGGGAGCTAAGGGGCCCCGGGGCGTGGCCCATTTGGACCCAAGGGGCATGATTGGCTAGGATTTATGCAGGTGACAACTTGCCGTTGCTTCCTGCTAAATATCTAAGCTCTTGGCGCTATGGTTTCAGAGGAGAGTTTTTTGAAGTTTTTTTTTCCAATAGGAGTCTATGGGAGCTAAGGGGCCCCGGGGTGTGGCCCATTTGGACCCTAGGGGCATGATTGGCAGGATTTATGTAGGTGACCACTTGCCATTGCTGCCTGCTAAATATCTCAGCTCTGGGCCCTGAGGTTTAAGAGAAGATTTTTGAAGTTTTTTTCACTATGAGTCTATGGGAGCTAAGGGGCCCCGGGGCGCGGCCCATTTGAAACCCAGGGGCATGATTGGCAGGAATTATGTAGGTTACCTCTTGCCGTTGCTACATGCTACATATCTAAGCTCTGGACTCTGTGGTTTCAGAGAAGAAGATTTTTGAAACTTTTTTGTCCCATTATGAGTCTTTGGGAGCTAAGGGGACCTTGGGCATGGCCCATTTGGACCCACAGGAGCATGATTGGCAGGATTTATGTAGGTGACCACTTGCCTTTGCTTCATGCTAAATATCTCAGCTCTGGGCCCTGTGGTTTCAGAGAAGAAGCTTTTTGGAGCTTTTTTCCAATATGAGTCTATGGGAACTAAGGGGCATTGGGGCATGGCTCGTTTGGACCCCAGGGGCATGATTAGCAGAAATTTTGTAGGTGACCACTTGCAGTTGCTACATGCTAAATATCTAAGCTGTGGGCCCTGTGGTTTCAGAGAAGAAGCTTTTTGAAGCTTTTCTTCCATTATGAGTCTATGGGAGCGAAGGGGCCCTGGGGCGTGGCCCATTTGAAACCCAGGGGCATGATTGGCAGGAATTATGTAGGTGACCACTGGCCGTTGCCACATGCTAAATATCTAAGCTCTTTATCCTGTGGTTTCAGAGAAGATTTTTTAAGCTTTTTTTTCCATTATGAGTCTATGGGAGCTAAGGGGCCCCGGGGTGTGGCCAATTTGGACCCAAGGGGCATGATTGGCAGGAATTATGTAGGTGACCACTTGCTGTTGCTACATGCTAAATAACTAAGCTCTGGGTCCTGTGGTTTCAGCGAAGAAGATTTTTGAAGCTTTTTTCCATTAGGAGTCTTTGGGAGCAAAGGGGCCCCGGGGTGTGGTTCATTTGGAACCAAGGGGCATTATTGGCAGGAATTATGTAGGTGACCACTGGCCGTTGCTACATGCTAAATATCTAAGCTCTTTGCCCTGTGGTTTCAGAGAAGAAGATTTTTGAAGCTTTTTTTACCATTATGAGTCTATGGGAGCTAAGGGGCCCCGGGGTGTGGCCAATTTGGACCCAAGGGGCATGATTGGCAGGAATTATGTAGGTGACCACTTGCTGTTGCTACATGCTAAATAACTAAGCTCTGGGTCCTGTGGTTTCAGAGACGAAGATTTTTGAAGCTTTTTTCCATTAGGAGTCTATGGGATCAAGGGGCCCCGGGGCGTGGTCCGTTTGGACCCCAGGGGCATAATTGGCAGGAATTATGTAGGTGACCACTTGCTGTTGCTACATGCTAAATATCTAAGCACTGTGCCCTGTGGTTTCAGAGAAGAAGATTTTTGAAGCTTTTTTTTTCCATTATGAGTTTATAGGAGCTAAGGGGCCCCGGTGTAGTGGCCAATTTGGACCCCAGGGGCATGATTGGCAGGAATTATGTAGTTGACCACTTGCCCTTGCTACATGCTTAATATCTAAGCTCTGGGCCCTGTGGTTTCAGAGAAGAAGATTTTTAAAATTTTTCCCTTCATAAGTCTATGGGAGCTATATGTTGCCATGGAAACCAGAATTCCAATCTGATCAGCCCAAAAACCTTATGCAGCCTTTCCCCCTACCTGATGATGCTTCACATGAAATTTGATCAAGATTGGCCATGGGGTATTAGAGATATACTTATTTGAAATTGTTTACGGATGGACGCACGCACGGACGGACGCACGCACGACGGAGGACGGACAAAAAGTGATCACAAAAGCTCACCTCGTCACTACGTGACAGGTGAGCTAGAAAAAAAAGAAGGCCTGACACCCGTTATATGACAAATGGACTTGTCCAACATATAGCAATGGAAGAGTCCACTGGCATACAATGGGCCAACCTTTATCCCAATGAACTTGACAACCCCTACCATTGCAAATAGGTGAGATCTACAACCGTCATCCTTAGTTAATGAGCAGGGCAATTTAACCCATAAAATGGCAATCACAACAATTGTTGTCTGCTTAGACATCTGCAGGTTACTTTAAAAGAATTTTTTTTGCAAACAGTGTTGACCCAGATCAGACTGCTCCTGTAGGAGCAGTCTGTTCTGGGCCCACACTGTTTGCCTGTATGCAAAAATATTTTAAAAAAGTTTGCAAAATTCAGCAGACGACATAAGCAGATGACATTTTCAATTGTAGTTTTTCTCAGGATGTTAAGGGTTATTACTACATGCATTAGTTATTCTGATTTTTGGTGGGGTCTCAGAGCAATTTTTATGCAGTGAATTTGACCCCATGTTCCCACCATCAAGAATCTGTATAATCAACAAGATTCCAGTTTTATTATATTCAAAACGATGTAGTAGAGAACAAACAACACTGTTTGGGGCAAGTCCAACAACTACATGTACATGTAGCTTGTACATGTACTGTAAAATTCCTAAAAATTCGGACACCTTGAGGACTTTCTGTATTTCTCCTAAAATTTTAACAAGTTTGTTTCCTCGATCAAGCAAGGATTGCAAAAAGTGGAGACGGAATGGCAAACAGTGTAGACCCTGATCAGACTGCTCCTTCAGGTCAAAACTGGTCAAAACTCCTTTAAACCATACAGTATTGGAAGAAAAAAATTTCAGAACATAGTCATGTGGCATTTCAAATCAAAGGGGATGATTAGTAGAATACAAGTAAAATTTTGACCCTGGAATCAGATTGATGCCCCTGCAGGAGGGGTCAAAAGTTCAAATGTGAATAAAATTTCATAACATTTGGTAGTAAGCCTTTTGTGGAGAAAAAGTGGGGATTTGTGACAGCATTACATCGACTGTTCATTGTAGTTTAGCTCTTATCATGCTGTTCACGACAACCCCTATCTTTGGAAACAGTGTAGATCCAGATCAGATGGCTTCTGAAGAAGCCATCTGATCAGGATCTACACTGTTTGACATTCAGTTTATGAATTTGTAGGATTAAATTACATCAAGTAATCTGATTGGTTCAAAGTCAGAAATGGGTGTGGCTTAAATGAATATTCAGCAAGATAAGGGTTAAACTTAAAACATAGGCTGTAGGTGCTCATTAAGGTGGTTCTGATGAGTACCCACAACCTATGTCCTGTAACAGAAATAAGAAAAATAAGGAATACCCTGTAAACCCCAGTTTTTCTCTAAAGTAGGGTTCATGGGGTTTTCATTTTACAGACTAATTAACATAATGGATGGGCTACTGCATTTGCTGTTTTTACCTTTGTATTCTGACACCTCAACTCCGTACCATACAGTATTACTGTCTATAAAACTTGAGAAAAAGTAACGGTGTCTAGGAGGGGTGTTTGGAAAGTATAAATAGTGGATGCAGCTTGTAAATATAAGGCTTACCTGGTCAAAACAAACTAGTGGAGTCCCTCAAAGTATTCTTTCTTGACCTGTACAAACTTTTCCGCAGAGGAGTTATCATGAAGAATGTGGGATATAAGATATCTGAATTATCCAGAAATTATCTTATATGCTGAATAAGATATCTAATATAGTACATGTAAATTTGTTATCTTATATAGTAAATAAGATAACTAATATACTATATTAGATATCTTGTATGTTTGGATAAATTGGAGATCTTATATCCCATATCTTATATATTATATATCTTTAATATATGGGATATAAAATATCTTATATGCTATATTAGATATCTTATGTACTATATCTGATATTTTGATAAATCGGATATCTTATACCCTATATAAGATATCTAATACATGTATAAGATATCTTATAAATCATATTTATTTTTTATACAATATCTTATATATTGAATAAGATATTTATTTGTCCTACTGTGTAAAATTAAGGGTCCCAATAATAAGTCATACCGGTAGGTAAATTGAGAAACAGTTGCATGTGATGTCTATTGGTAAAGTCACTGTGCTTTTTTTCAGGACTCCCTCATTCATTGATCATTGACTGTCTAGTCATGTCCACTTTAAGTCTATTGGTATAATCACCATGTTTTTTTTTTTTTCAGGACTTCCTCATTCATTGAATGTCTTGTTTCTAATAATCATTAAAATTTAACATAAATGTCCTGATGTCACCCTGTGCCCAGAAATACTGTGACATGTTAAGACAAAATTGTTCTTAAAATGTTAAAATGGTGATAAGAAACAATGGAATGACTATTCCAATATTCATTCAAAAAGATCCCTCAATGCAGCAAATGGAAAAGTGTCAAACAAGACCTTCAGCCCCCTTGATGCACTTCTGTGAGGTCATTTATCATTCTGTTTACAGTGGGAAGAATGGGGTATGATTGAAAGAATCCCCCTCTCTCTCTACCCAACTTGACGTTATCATTTTTCATCTTTATTATAAATAATATAAAGGGCCTCTCACATTCCACACAAGCACTTGGGTAACTGGTCAACTGACCAAGTAATCCAGCACCTAATGGTTGACCTATTACAAAAACAGCATTATTAATAATGATTATATAATAATAATAATAATAAATCACTGTTCACTGAAAGAAAGTGACAGCACAGTGATTCAAAACTACAAGAGAGCACCTATTATTTGACTCTGTATTTACATGTATGTTCCCACAAAATTATAGAAGGTATCTGTTTTCTCAAATAAGATACCTTATTTGTCTGGCTAAATAAAATATATAATAATAGTAATATAGATATCATATATGTTATATCAGATATCTTATATTGCATATAAGATTTCTTAAATACTTTATAATATATCATATGATACAATATGCAAGGTATCTGATTTAGAAGATATCTCATATCCCATATATTATAAGATATTTAAATTACTATAAAAGATATCTAATTTGTTTGTTTGATTTGCGGTTTAACGTCCCTGTCTATTGGTATAGTCACTGTGTTTTTTTTTTCAGGACTCCCTCATTCATTGATCATTGACTGTCTAGTCGTGTCCACTTTAAGTCTATTGGTATAATCACCATGTGTTTTTTTTTCAGGACTTCCTCATTCATTGAATGTCTTGTAGTGTCTAATAATCATTAAAATTTAACATAAATGTTCTGATGTCACCCTGTGCCCAGAAATATTGTTCTTAAAATGGTGATATGAAACAATGGAATGACTATTCCAATATTCAATTAAGGTATTGGTTTCAAAAAGATCTTTCAATGCAGCTAATTGAAAAGTGTCAAACAAGACCTTCAGCCCCCTTGATGCACTTCTGTGAGGTCATTTATTAGTGTTGTGAATCGGACAGAAAAATTACAATCGATTATCGGTAAAGTAAAACCGATTGATTATCGATTGTACAATCGGATATCCCATCATTTGCTTCAATAATATATAACGATAGCAAACGCTTTTCAGAGCCTCCATTTATACATTCCCACCCAATTACAGAGCGTTATTTGTTCCAGAAAACAGCTCATAGTTAATGGGGTAGTGGGCTTTAGTTTTGCCTGGTGTCCCACAAGGGACTGTTCTTGGTCTCCTGTTATTCTCCCTGTACATTAATGATATTTCCTCTGACATTGATTCAGAAATAAGTCTGTTCGCAGACGATTGTGTTTGCTACAGGGAAACAAGAAATATAGAGGACTCAGTGAAACTTCAGAATGACATAGACACATAATGATAAGGATGTTGGGCACGAAAATGGGGCATGAAGTTTCAGCCCGTTAATGCAGTATTATGCAGATAACTAGGAAGAGACCCAATGGAATTAAGGGAACTGTTATTCCATTAAATACCTTGATGTGACAATCACACACGATTTGAGATTCATAACACCTAATAAAAGATCCATACAGTTATACAAACTTAATTACTTTGACACGTGTGATAAAACATGACATGCAATCAACTGAAAACTGTCAGTAGCGAGAAAGAGATCACCGTAAAAGAAAGCAGTTCAATTAGCAATTTAATATTCAGGCTATAAAATGAGCCCAAACTTTCATACCCGCCTTAATGGGCAAGATCAATGCGAACATAAAAGTTTTTTGCAACCAACATCATTGAAAAATCAATTATCTATCGTTTTTTTTTTTCTGTTGGCGATCGGTAAATGACGTCATCGGATTGTACACCTGTGGACACGAAAGCGTTCAAACTTTTGTAAAAGATTTTTGTCGAACTTTGCAAAACATACGCTTCGAGTACTCGGAACTGCTTCAGACAAACTGGCAGAAATACGTGCAACTTTGGTCAATTAGAGCAGACTTAGACGAGTCAGCGGTAGTTTTTTTTTTTTTTTTTTTGGCTAACAGACTGACGAAACGGCCTGGTCACATTCGCCGGTTTTATATATTTTCGGGGCGCCGAAATAAAACAGCGATCGCGGCGACAGTTTTGGGATTATTTTCCTCATCTCACCTAGTGAACACATATTTACTCAAGAAAAAATGCATATCTATCTTTGAAACTATTGTCACACTTTGCATCGCTAATGATAATCTCACTACCAAACACCTAAATTACAACCCGCTTTAATTTAAACAGTAACAAGTCTACAGGATTAAAAAAAAACACTTATCGTCAATTAGTTTATCCTCAACGACTAATCCGTTTAATTCTATGCAAACACCGAGCAATCACCTTGACACGTTTTTCACACACCGATGACGATTAAAGGTGTGCCGACGCACGTGATTCTGACTGTCAATATAATACCGCGCAGGCAGAAAATTGGACGTCCCTAGTACTCAATAAACACAGATAGCGGTTTCAGCTAAGAAGGCGGAGCAAACTTTTTACAAACCGCTAAAAGTGGGCGGGTTTTTTACTTCTCGGTAAAGATTTTTGGCCATACAGAGAAATTCTCGGGAGTCCGCGCCTCCGCGGGACGCCTATGATGTTTAATTTGGGCGTCCGGAAGCGATTTCAGGACGTAATATACGCCGTACGTCCGCCTAACGGAAGCACTGCAAGGCTTTAGATGTTGCTAATCGCCTTATGAGGATTTTCACACTTGTTGATTGAGTTTCATGATTGACTTCTCGAACGTTATTTATTTATGTTTATATTGAAATGAATACCGAGCTCACATTTGACCACGTCTCTTTTACCGTCAAAAGCGATAAGATCGTACTTTTACACATCGGTATTTATAATCAACGCCAAAGGCACTAATTATGGTCGCTGAAGTGTGGACAGTCAACAGGTGTCACATGCTACAAACGTGTTTACATAACCGTATTTATAATCAGTGCCAAAGGCACTAATTATGGTCGCTGAAGCGTGGAAAGTCACAGGTGTCAGGTGCTAAAACACGTGCCGGGTTAATTAAAAGAGGATGAAAATAATGCCGATAAATAGACTTCAAAGGAAAGAAACATAATCAAGATGGCATGATGTTTGTTTTTTTTCTGCGATAAAAAGAGTGTGCCCGGCAGGCTTCATTTACAATCGATAGTGACAAAAGTGCTATCGATTGTCGCCGACGTTGCTCAGAACGATTAGTTTTCGATGTTCAGCGACAATCGGAACAACACTATCATTTATCAATTCATTCTGTTAATTGGGTATGACTGAAAGAATGAAATAGCCCTCTCTTTCTCTCTCTCTCCTCAACTTGATGTTATCCATTTTCAGCTTTCTTATAAATAAATTAAAATAATATTGATAAAGGACCTCTCACATTCCTCACAAGCACTTGGCTAACTGGCCAACTGACTAAGTAATCCAGCATCTAATGGTCGACATATTACAACAACAGCATTAATAATGATGATTATATAATAATAATAATAAGATATCATATATAGCAATATAGATATCTTACATGTTATATCATATGATGTATAATGTAAGATATCTGATTTATAAGACATCTCATGTCCAATATAAGATAAGATATAGCAAAAAAAAAAATTAAACTACTATGTAAGATATCTTAATTGTTATATAAGATGTCTAAACTGTGATATAAGATATCTTTTTAGTAAAGGTAATAAAAATATCTTATTTAGTATATATGATATCATTTTTAACATGTGAGATATATTACATAAGATACATGTTATATCAGATTTCTTAAATACAATGTAAGATATCAAATATGCTCAAACATATAAGGTATCTTATTTAATAATCTAGATATATAAAACGTAAGATATCTAATTTAGTATATAAGATATCTTATATCAGATATCTTATATCCTAAATAAGATATCTGTATTAACATATATCTGATTTTCAGAATATATAGTAAAATGGCAACAGCAGCCCTTCTGTTAGATATCTTATTTTTCTGGCTAAATAAGTTATCTTCTATAATAATAAAGATATATGTTATACCTACTGTCTTATTAGGTATCATATAAAATACTATATAAGATATCCCATATATCTAATCTAGCAGATAAGACATCCAAACATCAATATTATGAGGTGCCATTTTACTATTTAATTGAGAAGCCTCAGTGGTGTAGTGGATATGCTACCCCCATTGTAAACCAGGGGTCTATCCCGGGCTTCTTCAAATTTCCTGATGAGTCTGTAAACAGAGGTCCCGTTTCCGTATGACCTTAGTTGTTGGTGAGACATAAAATTCAAACACACACTCACTATTTAATCAAATTTCAAGATATCTATTAAAAAAAATTAATGATATCTATAATAAAAATATAGGAAATCAATAAATATTATTAGATATCTATAAAAATATAAGTTTTCTATTATTTATTTTATGATATCCATAGTACGTTAAAGGATATCTATAATTCCAATTACAGATATCTATTATTCAATATATAGATATCAAATGTTGAAGAACATTTTAGGATATCAATATTTACATTTATTGATATCCATAATATATTTTCTGGTCTCCATTATTGAAAATTGTGATATCTATAATTCAGCCTTTTAAATGATATCTATAATTTTATTTATAGATATCTATATATGCAAAGGCATAATGGATATCATAAAATAAATTTATAGATCATATCAAGAAATATATATTACATATCATTGATTACATTTTATAATATCAAAAAATACTGATAATTATAGATATCAATAATGTAAATTATTGACATGTATAATTTGACTTATAGATATCTATAATTCGATTTATAGATATCTATTATTTGATTTACAGATATCTAGAATTTAATTTACAGATATCTATAATAGAAATATAGGATATCAATAAATATTATTAGATATCTATAAATAATATCTGCTATCTATTATTTATTTTATGATATCCATATGTTAAGGGATATCTATAATTCCAATTATAGATATCTGTTATTTGACATATAGATATCAAATATTGGGAGCAACGTCTTCAAAATGACCCAAAAGGTTGATGGGGACATAAAACCTCAATTCAAACAAACAATTCAAAAACAAACTAATATGCTCAAACATATAAGACACCTTATTTAGTAATTTAGATATCTTATAATTATCATATAAGATATCCAATACAGTATCTGGGATATCTTATATATCATATTCTATACAAGATAAAAGTTTTCTGAATAAATGGTAAAATGGCTTGCCATAAACATCTCTTTAAACCAAATTTTATTTAAGAAAATCTGGGTGTGTTGTTTTCATTCACTGACAATACCCTTTTAAGTAAAGAATTCGATTTTTTTTTATTTGTGACTTTTTTCCTGTGACTTTTTTGGGACTTAAATTTATGTAGGTCTTCAACCTTGTAGGTTTTGTCATACCCCAGCACATGTTATATTTCAACAGGCTGATTATAAATAAAAATCAAAAATGAGTAAAACCCACTTTGTATGTGGCAACTGTGATGTGATAAATCAGAACATGTTTATATTCATGAAATAATAATAATAAAGAAGTATATCAATGAACAGTACCTGCCCACGTAGGTTTTCCACATTTTCGACAGGTTGCCTTCTGGCACATTGTCGGAAAAGTATGCCTGCTTTTTTCCGAACTGGATAAATACGATTCAGGCCACACAATATAATTCAATAAATTTCTAACATTTATAATAAGCTTACTCAATTTACCTGACAGTCAATCAAGCGTGTCTCAGGTAAATATAAATGCTACGGTCTAAATCACGCTCTACTAGAATTCTGAGGTATTTTTTATCGAAACGTTCAGAATAAGAATTGTTTACTGGTGATACGTCCTTGGACAATCCTTCACCAGGACCTTCGACCGACAGAACTAGTCCCTAGACCTCACAAGGATGGTGAATCTAGTGATGGAGTCGTCTGCACCTTCTGCAGACATCATGAGAGAAGAGGGGAGCTCGTTCCAATCTGAGAGTGTCCTAGGGATGAAGCTGAATTTGTAGATGTCAGTCCTAGTGGCAATTTTTGGAGGGCTAGTGAAAATGTTGAAAAAACGTTGAACATGTATTAAAATTCCGTCAACTGAGGAGAAATAGTGAAACATTTACAATGCATTCATTGCTATGGAAGAGGGGAGCTCGTTCCAATCTGAGATTGTCCTAGGGATGAAGCTAAATTTGTAGATGTCAGTCCTAGTATCACCATTTAATGGCATACAGTTTGCACTAAGATATTTTTTCTTTATAGACTTTTTACAATTTTTTATTTTACTGATTCCTACTGTCATCTCTGAATATCCCAACAAATACATCACGCTAAAAAGTCTGTGAAATAAACGCCCTCCTACACCCCAATTTATATAGAGAAAATTGGGGTTTACGGAGGTATACATTAATTTCCTGATTTCTGCTCCTAGATATAGGTTAATTAATGAGGCGGTTCTAACGAGTTCCCACAACTTATGTTTTGAGTATGAATAAGAACCAGAGGACCATTGGTCCTGAATCGCTCACCTGACTTTTCTGAGGAAGTCCTCAAAGGCTTTAATATGTGATCTTTGGCCAAGAGGGACCGAAGGTCTGTGTAACTGGGTGGGGATCTCAACTGTTTCCGAGATATTAAGCATTCAATGCAATAAAGGGAGTTGGCCCCCCAGCCCCCCCCCCCCCCCCCCCCCACTGGAACCGTAGGTCCAACGGTGCATTACACTGAATGCGACAAGAATATATATGGTTTATGGGTGGGGATCTTAACCGTTTCCGAGATATTAAGCATTTTGTGAAAAAAAGGGGGTTAGGCATGCCCCCCTCCCTCACCCAGGGACCCCCGGGTCCAAAGGTCCATGTCACTGAATGCGCCTTATCATAAGGAACAAGAATATATATGGTTTGTGGGTGGGGATCTTAACCTTTTCCGAGATATTAAGCATTTTGAGCAAAAAAGGGGGAGGGGCATGCCCCCCCGGACCCCTGGTACCCCAGGGTCCAAAGGTCCATGTCACTGAATGCGCCTCATCATAAAGAACAAGAGTATATATGGTTTATGGGTGGGGATCTTAACCGTTTCCGAGATATTAAGCATTTAATGCAAAAAAGGGGGTGGGGCATGCCCCCCTGGGACCCCCGGGTCCAACGGTTCATGTCACTTAATGCGCCTTATGATCAGGAACAAGAATATATATGGTTCATGGATAGAGATCTTAACCGTTTCCGAGATATTAAGCATTTTGTGCAAAAAAGGGGTGGGGCATGCCCCCCCCCCGGACCCCTGGTACCCCATGGTCCAAAAGTCCATGTCACTGAATGGGCCTCATTATAAGGAACAAGAGTATATATGGTTTATGGGTCGGGATCTTAACCGTTTCCGAGATATTAAGCATTTTGTGCAAAATAGGGGTGGGGCATGCCCCCCCCCCCCCGGGGAACCCCGGTACCCAAAGTTCCAAAGGTCCATGTCACTGAATGCGCCTTATCATAAGGAACAAGAATATATATGGTTTATGGGTGGGGATCTTAACCGTTTCCGAGATATTAAGCATTTTGTGTAAAGAAGGGGGTGGGGCATGCCCCCCCCCCCCGGGGGCCCCAGGGTCCCAAAATCCATGTCACTTAATGCGCCTCATCATAAGGAATAAGAATATATATGGTTTAGTGGCATTATTTGTAACAGTTTGCAAGATATCAGACATTTCTACTTTTTCCCATACAAATGCCCATGTTACCAAATTTAACCTTGGCGTAAAATAGGTCAAGGTCATCCCAGGGACACCATTTATGCAATTTATGATGGGCCCATGTCCCAGGTGCTACATGCCAAGTTTCATGCAAATCGGCCCAGTGGTTCCGGAGGAGAAGATTTTCGAAGGGTTTTTACCATATATGGGCATGGCGGCCATCGTTGTTGTTGTTGTTGTATCTTATAGCTCCCCCGCTTATTTCTTCGAGGCACACGTCTATGACGTTAAAAATTTGGCTGGCGTTCTAATAAAAAGTTTAGTAAAAGGAGTAATAAAAGTTCATAAGCTGGTGATATGTACAGTTATGTGCTGGTAACTTATGTACATCTTGGTCATGTGACCTAGACCAAAAATGCAAACTTTCGTTCCCCCACCACATGGAGCCTCCACATGAAATTTGACTACAATCGGCCCAGCGGTTCCGGAGAATACGTTTGAAAATGTGAACACACACACACACACACACACAGAGAATTTTTGCCTGGCCATACTATCAGCTCACCAATGAGCCTTCGGCTCAGGTGAGCTAATAATATATATGGTTTAGTGGTGTTATTTTGAAGGGTTTGCAAAAGATGAGACATTTTGACTTTTTCCCATACAAAAGCCCATGTGACCAAACTTGACCTTGCAGTAAAGTAGGTCGAGGTCATCCTAGGGTCACCATTTTTTGCAATTTATGATGGGCCCACATCCCTGATGCCACATACCAAGTTTCATGAAATTCGGCCAAGTGGTTCTGAAGAAGAAACTTTTGAAGAGGTTTAGATTTCTTCAACGGGGGGGGGGGGGGGGTCATGCCCCTCCTCCCCCGGGGCCCCGGGGTTCCACAGGTCCATGTCACTGAATGCGCTTTATCATAAGGAACAATAATATATATGGTTTATGGGTGGGGATCTTAACCGTTTCCAAGATATTAAGCATTTTTTGCAATAAAGGGGGTGGGGCATGCCACCCCGGGGACCCTCCAATACCCTGATGTCCAAAGGTCTGTGTCACTGAATGCGCCTTATCATAAGGAACAAGAATATATATGGTTTATGGGTGGGGATCTTAACCATTTCCGAGATATTAAGCATTTTGTGCAAAGAAGGGGGTGGGGCATGCCCCCCCGGGGGCCCCAGGGTCCCAAAATCCATGTCACTTAATGCGCCTCATCATAAGGAATAAGAATATATATGGTTTAGTGGCATTATTTGTAACAGTTTGCAAGATATCAGACATTTCTACTTTTTCCCATACAAATGCTCATGTTGCCAAATTTAACCTTGGCGTAAAATAGGTCAAGGTCATCCCAGGGACACCATTTATGCAATTTATGATGGGCCCATGTCCCAGGTGCTACATGCCAAGTTTCATGCAAATCGGCCCAGTGGTTCCAGAGGAGAAGATTTTCGAAGGGTTTTTACCATATATGGGCATGGCGGCCATCTTGGTCATGTGACCTAGACCAAAAATGCAAACTTTCGTTCCCCCACCCCATGGAGCCTCCACATGAAATTTGACTACAATCGGCCCAGCGGTTCCGGAGGAGAAGACGTTTGAAAATGTGAACACACACACACACACACACACACACACACACACACACACAGAATTTTTGCCTGGCCATACTATCAGCTCACCAATGAGCCTTCGGCTCAGGTGAGCTAATAATATCACACATTTTATTCAGAAAATTGACCATTTTGGAGATGTAAACAAATGCACTATGGTACACGGGTGTATTATCGTAATGAACTGTGATCGCGAACATTCTCATCATTCTTCTGGACAGACTTCTGTTGGTTTTCTTTTGCTCCGGCATTTCAATGGTTTCTTGCTGTCGAGTCCTCACCGTTGTCTCACCTCTGTGGTTCTTTGATTTTTTGTGTTCACGGAGATCTTGCACTGATGAGTTAGGAGGCCTTCATGTGGACTGAACAAATTATTTGTCTAAATCGCGACGGAAGTAAGGGCGAGGATTGTGGCCACGTAAAATCGATTTAAGCCCCCCCCCCCCCCCCCCCCCCAGTGGAAATATTCCACTGACCGTTCCAAGGCAGCTCTTCTGTGGCGATTTATTTATGTTGTTGTTTGTTACTTACTGTGTGTATCACTTGTGTCTTTTAATTTTGGATGGCCATATGGCCATTTTGAGGGAAAGTAACTGTCCTTATGGCCTTCCTTTGTTTATGTTTTCATTATGGTCTGGTCGCTTAATGTTTGTATTTCTTTCCCTTTGGTGTCTTTTATGGGTGGAGTAAGTTAATTGTATCAATTCCTGATCTTTGTTTTACTTCTCTCTTTGTTTAGGTGTTTGCCTTCGTTGCTGTAACCGTTGCTGTTGCTGTAAAGCACCAACCAAATAATAAATAGCTTTAAGCCAGAGCCATTGCTCAATATGAGCAGGGCGTCAAACCTTCATGCAAAGAAACAGGAAAATATCTTTTCTTTCTTTCTTTCTTTCTTTCTTTTTATTAATGTAGTTATAAACTAAAAAAACATAAGTAAATAAATAAATGACTTTTTGGCTTACAAATATCATACTAACTTTTAAATAGAGATATAAAGGTGATCACTGTGTGAAACTATGATTACTTATAAATGCGGCGGCCCAGGTTCGATCCTCGGCCGGGCCAAAGGTGTTAAGCATTTTATACCTGTTACACAGAGCTAACCCCGGGGATTACACTACGACAGAATCAAATGATTGTTCATAGTTAAAGATGTTTCATCACACGTGTTGCCCAGCAAACAAAATATATGGGACCCATACGGGCCCCAAAAGGGTTTTTAATTTTATGTAATGTTGGTTGCTGCCTGATGCTCTGACGTTGGACGGGCCCATCGGAGTCTTACTGTTGGTCTTCTTTTGCTCCAGCATTTCGGTGGTTTCTTGCTGTCGAGTCCTCACCGTTGTTTCATTTCTCAGGTTGTTTGATTTTTGTGTTCACGGAGATGTTGCACTGAAGAGTTAGGAGGCCTTCATGCGGACTGAACAAATTATTTGTCTAAATCGCGACGGAAGTAAGGGCGAGGATTGTGGCCACGTAAAATCGATTTAAGCCCCCCAGTGGAAATATTTTCTTTCCCTTTGGTGTCTTTGATGGGTGGAGTAAGTTAATTGTATCGATTCCTGATCTTTGTTTTACTTCTACTTTTCAAAATATAAAAAAGATGTAAACGCCACAGTTAAAGACAGCAACGAAGGCAAACACCTAAACAAAGAAAGAGGAGATGGAAAATCTAGACAATAAACAATTCTGAAGTGGTAATTGCCTCGGACACATTATACGCACTCAGTATATAGATCTATTTGTCCCGGGCCATTGAAGAAAGAAAAAGTTACTCAGAAAAAATAAATCATAAAAACATCTGTACTTTCTATGTTCAATGCAGGCGGTGTTAGTGCACTTTATAATTGGCCGTGCCCGAAAATTAATAAGAACTTATTTTTCGTGAAAATCCTCAATCAAAGGACACGAGCGCGATTTCAAGCCACCCAAAGAATAAAGAAAGTAACATTAAGACACTCACAAAACACAGAACATTGTGCGGATCAACAACAAGCCAATTAACATATAAGAAATTGCAAAGGTACGACAGTCATTTAATATTCGCCATCCAATTTAAACAAACCTGTATCACAACCAGCTACTATCACCATCAGCTACTACAAAACAGCTATTCCCCTTGGCTGTAATACAAAAACTGTACAATGGGACAAAATAAAGCGTTAATTAATTAGAACATGTTATTCTGTTATTATACATGTTATTCGATAATACACAACAGACACAGTTGATGATAAAAAAATAAATAAATAAATAAATACACAGCCTGTAAATATTGACCCATTTCGGCACCAACCAAATAATAAATAGCTTTAAGCCAGAGCCATTGCTCAATATGAGCAGGGCGTCAAACCTACATGCAAAGAAACAGGAAAATATCTTTTCTTTCTTTCTTTCTTTCTTTTTATTAATGTAGCTATAAACTAAAAAACATAAGTAAATAAATAAATGACTTTTTGGCTTACAAATATCATACTAACTTTTAAATAGAGATATAAAGGTGATCACTGTGTGAAACTATGATTACTTATAAATGCGGCGGCCCGGGTTCGATCCTCGGCCGGGCCAAAGGTGTTAAGCATTTTATACCTGTTACACAGAGCCTTCAAGCGGACTGAACAAATTATTTGTCTAAATCGCGACGGAAGTAAGGGCGAGGATTTGTAAAGTAGAAGTAAAACAAAGATTAGGAATTGATACAATTAACTTACTCCACCCATAAAAGACACCAAAGGGAAAGAAATACAAACATTAAGCGACCAGACCATAATGGAAACCTAAACAAAGGAAGGCCATAAGGACAGTTACTTTCCCACAAAATGGCCATATGGCCATCCAAAACCAAAAGACACAAGTGATACACACGGTAGTAACAAACAACAACATAAATAAATCGCCACAGAAGAGCCGCCTTGGAACGGTCAGTGGAAGATTTCCACTGGGGGGCTTAAATCGATTTTACGTGGCCACAATCCTCGCCCTTACTTCCGTCGCGATTTAGACAAATAACCCCATTTTACAAATAAACTCTGGAATCTCATTTTATGAAAAAGGGGTTAACTAGGGTTCATGTGATTTTCCTACACGTTAAAGCCCACTTTACATAGAGAAAACTTTGGCTTACCAGAGGAATAAATTAGGTAATATCACAAATTTTTACATTACGAAAACACGCCTATACAAATACATTGCAACCTTTATCGACTAAAAATGAAAATGTTAAGATGAAAAACTGTGATATTTTCTTATTTCATATGAAAAATAAGGTTTACCCCTGAAAACCCCAGTTTTACAATATAAAAGTGGGGTTCGAGGGGGTCAAACTTATATGGGCGTGTTTTCGTGATGACTAGAGAAAGTCAATTTCAGGACCATGAAGGATCATCCCAATGAAATATAATTCCAAGCAGTTGGGATAGAAGTCTTCCTTCCTTCCTACATTCCTTCCCTTCATTCCTTTATCGCACCACATATTAAGATTATTGCCGTCACCCAATTTTGAGTTATTTCGGTTGATTAATCACAAGCTTGTGTTATTAGCATTTATATAGTGATTCCGCTTGCTAATCATAAATACATAGCTTTGACACGAGAATATAAATAAATAAATAAACCAGTCATTCGCATGCATTCTCTCTCTCTCTCTCTCTCTCTCTCTCTCTCTCTCTCTCTCTCAGCCAACACTTTGAAAAGCGCAACCGGTCTGTGTAGAATCTAAATTGAATTTTGTTGATCAGAAAAATGCGTTTTCGAGCATGCATGCACATATGGACAGACTAATATCTGGATATATATCCTGGGGATTATATTTATTTGATAGAAATTTTATGGGACACAGAAATATGGTAGATCAACACATGCATGTACATTCTCTTGCCCCCGCTTGACTTAAAATTCCCGACAAGAAAATCTGAAAAGGCACTGAAGCGTCTTCGAGCATATGTGCCGATTGACCGACAAGAAAATCTGAAAAGGCCCTGAAGCATGTTTGAGTTGGTGTACCCAGTGAAGCCCAGTGGGGACGCAGTCTGATATCTGAATCCCTGCTGGGAGCTAAATAGATTTTATTGAAATTTTATGTGACGGAGAAATATGGTAGATCAACACATACATGTACATTCTCTTGCCCCCGCTTTACTTAAAATTCCCGACAAGAGAATCTGAAGAGGCACCGAAGTGTCTTCGAGTATATACACTAAGACACATCCAAACACTACGTCATCACTCAATAATACTATTTGACGGAATTTACCGGTGGTTGGCAGAAAACGTCTTTGGCCGTTTATCGCCGTTGTAAATGCAATGTTATTTTCTCTAAACTTGTATTTTGTTTGGAATCGAAACGACAAAAGTGACCTTTAAACTTTTAAAATAGATATGTCTTGGCTAGTAATTATTGGTTTCTAGAAAATTTGAGGATGTTTTGATGATTAAATTACCTGTTAAACTTATACAGGTAACGAGGCGGAACGGTCTTAGTTATTTGTAATAAATATGCGCAAAACGAATGACTAAATGCAGAAGATGCATGAAAGAGCTCTAAAATATATTTATCTACTAATTTTAAGTGTAATTCGATCGATTTTCTGTGACAGTCAACTAAAATATACCCGTAATACTAAACCTATTTACAATGTGTTTATATGGAACCAGGGGCTTTTTGCCAACCATGAAAGATTGTAATCAAAAGGAAAAGTAATTTTGCGTATGCGCAATGACAGGTAAACAAGGTCACGTATCAAAACATTGGATCCATCTATATTTGCCCAGAGAACACTCGGATCAGCATGCGCATATAAGCAGTCTGATATCTGAATCTCAGCCAGAGGCTATGTACTTTTATAGGGATTTTATGAGACTGAGAGATTTAGTAGATCAAAAATTACATGTACATTCTCTTGTCATCCGCTGGACTTTATTCCCGACAATAAAACCTGAAGAGGCATGAATACGTTTTTGCATGGTGGGTCTAATGGGGCTCTATATATATATATAGTGACTTGTATGAAATTCAATTTTAGATATGAACGCATCATTTGCCTAGTCATGACAGGAAATATTTGGATTTTTCTCCTTTGTAGTGTATTCCTTGCTTCCAAAGGATAACCCTTTTATAGAACATATTTAACTTCACTACAGCTGGCGTGTGGGAATGTGTGGCGGCGGTAAAACGTCTCCCTGCCCTACATCATAGTGTAGATTATATTTTCTTGTCCTTTGGGATCATTGATTCCATTGTGGAATTTTGAAAATATCTGAGGGTCACTGATGAGGCCTAATTGGCCGAAACTAGCTAGTCTGGCCCAGAAAACATGTACACTCCATATTTTTCTCTTCTGTAGTGTATTCCTTGCTTCCAAAGGATAACCCTTTTATAGAACATATTATGACAGGGATGTAGTCATATACAGGCTTTTATATGTGTGCACAGGAGCTTGAAGTTCTGTCCATAAATGATTCATAATGTCCAAAAACAAAAGTGACAGTAAGCCATTTCTTTGAAATTGCTTCTGGAGCTTTTGTATTTGGACATTTTCAGCCCGTTTGATGGACCAAACTTCAAGCGCCTGTGATGTGTCTGAGGGTGACAGGACATCTCGGCCCCTAACAAACTCGGCCCCTGACAAACTCGGCCCCTAGCAAACTCGGCCCCTACAAACTCGGCCCCTGACAAACTCGGCCCCCAAAACTAGAATATGTATATTTAAATGTTGTAATTCAATTATTATCAGATGAAGTTCAATGTGGCCAAATGTCATTCAATGAGCATGATGAGAGTTTCACGACACCATCCGGACAAGCGAATTAAGTTTGACTGTACTCTTCTCCAGCAAATTTTGGAGCATGTTCAATCCGCCAAATATTTGGTATCACCATCATTGACGATCTTGATTGGGGTCAACATATCTCTGAGATTACATCTAAAGCAACTAGGACTTTAGGGTTCCTTAGACGTAATTTGGCCTTTGCACGTAGGCAGACAAAGAATGTTGCATATAAAACATTTTTTGGCCCTAAACTTATGCATCACCCATTCGGTATCCCTATGTTTAATTGTTAAAAACAGATTCAGCAGGTGGAGAAGGTGCAGAGGACAGCTACTCGATGGATCTGCAGGCGATGGCAAAATAGAAGAAGCGTCGGTGACATGCTTAATGAGCTAGAGTGGCCATCCATGGAGGCCCGTCATGAGCAGTCCTCTTTAACCTTCTTCTCTAAGATACACTCTGATACAGTGATGTCAAACTCAATTCCAACACGTCCCAATTACAGCATCGGTATCCGCGATCTTTTATCATGGATAAGGTTTCGTATTAAAAACGATAAATATGCTCAAACTTTCTGTGAACCCTATCCACCTTCCAAATCGCTTCTCAGAAACAAAAACATAGTATTTTAGGACCTTAATGCTGTTAGGGACTGAGTTTTTAGCTACGGAGTTGAATGGGGGCCGAGTTTGCTAGGGGCCGAGTTTGTCAGGGGCCGGGATCGTCAGGGGCCGAGTTTGTTAGGGGCCGAGATGTCCATAAATCTGTGTGAGCATTTGCGTTTTCTGACGTTTCTCTTTGGTCCTATGTAGGTGCAGGGATTCAAAAAGGAATTCAAACACCTGCAAAGATGTTTAATATATCATATTTTACTTTTAAAAATGCCGCAAATGCGTTTTAATGCTTCTTGTAACTACTTCTTGTCACCGCTTGTCCTCTAATAGGGAGACTGAACGGTTGTTTAAAATTCGTGCCAACAGTTAATTCTTTCCCCTTTTGTTATGTAAATAGAAGGTGCACGGAGAGCACTAGATCTAATACAGGTAGAAAAACTATATCGGCCAAGCTGTGTGTTGTACCAACTTATTGTTAGCTCACCGTCACGTAGTGACGAGGTGAGCTTTTGGGATCACTTTTCGTCCGTCGTCCGTGCGTCCGTCCGTAAACAATTTCTTTAAACAACATCTCCTCCTAAACCATTGATTGGATTTTGACCAAACTTCCGGTCCATTGCACATCTAGGTCATAGGAGCCAAAAATAGATTTTTTTTCACCAAAAACTTAAAAAATCTTCTTGTCTGAAACCACAAGGCCCAGGTCTTTGATATTTGGTATGAAGCTTCAACTAGTGGACCCCTACCAAGATTGTTCAAATTATAGTGCTGGGGCCAAAAATGCCCCTGCTCCGGGGCCCTTTGGTTTTACATGGACTTATATAGGGAAGAGCTTTAAAAATCTTCTTCTCTGAAACCGTAAGGCCCAGGTCTTTGTTATTTGGTATGAAGCTTCATCTAGGGGATCCCTACCAAGATTGTTCAAATTATAGTGCTGGGGCCAAAATTGCCCCCGCCCCGGGGCCCTTTGGTTTTACATGGGCTTATATAGGGAAAATCTTTAAAAATCTTCGTCTCTGAAACCACAAGTCCCAAGACTTTGATATTTGATATGAAGCTTCATCTAGTGGACCCCTACCAAGATTGTTCAAATTATAGTGCTGGGACAAAAAATGCCCCCGCCACGGGGCCCTTTGGTTTTACATAGGCTTATATAGGGAAAATCTTTAAAAATCTTCTTCTCTGAAACCACCAGGCACAGGTCTTTGATATTTGGTATGAAGCTTCATCAAGTGGACCCCTACCAAGATTGTTCAAATTATAGTGCTGGGGCCAAAAATGCCCCCGCCCCGGGGCCCTTTGGTTTTACATAGGCTTATATAGGGAAAATCTTTAAAAATTTTCTTCTCTGAAACCACAAGGCCCAGGACTTTGATATTTGATATGAAGCTTCATCTAGTGGACCCCTACCAAGATTGTTCAAATTATAGTGCTGGGACCAAAAATGCCCCCGCTCCGGGGCCCTTTGGTTTTACATGGGCTTATATAGGGAAAATCTTTAAAAATCTTCTTCTCTGAAACCACAAGGCCCAGGTCTTTGATATTTGGTATGAAGCTTCAACTAGTGGACCCCTACCAAGATTGTTCAAATTGTAGTGCTGGGGCCAAAAATGCCCCCGCTCCGGGGCCCTTTGGTTTTACATGGGCTTATATAGGGAAAATCTTTAAAAATCTTCTTCTCTGAAACCGCAAGGCCCAGGTCTTTGATATTTGGTATGAAGCTTCATCTAGTGGACCCCTACCAAGATTGTTCAAATTATAGTGCTGGGGCCAAAAATGCCCCTGCTCCGGGGCCCTTTGGTTTTACATGGACTTATATAGGGAAGAGCTTTAAAAATCTTCTTCTCTGAAACCGTAAGGCCCAGGTCTTTGTTATTTGGTATGAAGCTTCATCTAGGGGATCCCTACCAAGATTGTTCAAATTATAGTGCTGGGGCCAAAATTGCAGCCGCCCCGGGGCCCTTTGTTTTTACATGGGCTTATATAGGGAAAATCTTTAAAAATCTTCGTCTCTGAAACCACAAGTCCCAAGACTTTGATATTTGGTATGAAGCTTCATCTAGTGGACCCCTACCAAGATTGTTCAAATTATAGTGCTGGGACAAAAAATGCCCCCGCCACGGGGCCCTTTGGTTTTACATAGGCTTATATAGGGAAAATCTTTAAAAATCTTCTTCTCTGAAACCACAAGGCCCAGGTCTTTGATATTTGGTATGAAGCTTCATCAAGTGGACCCTACCAAGATTGTTCAAATTATAGTGCTGGGGCCAAAAATGCCCCCGCCCCGGGGCCCTTTGGTTTTACATAGGCTTATATAGGGAAAATCTTTAAAAATTTTCTTCTCTGAAACCACAAGGCCCAGGACTTTGATATTTGATATGAAGCTTCATCTAGTGGACCCCTACCAAGATTGTTCAAATTTAAGTGCTGGGACAAAAAATGCCCCCGCCACGGGGCCCTTTGGTTTTACATTGGCTTATATAGGGAAAATCTTTAAAAATCTTCTTCTCTGAAACCACAAGGCCCAGGTCTTTGATATTTGGTATGAAGCTTCATCTAGTGGACCCCTACCAAGATTGTTCAAATTATAGTGCTGGGTCAAAACAAGCTCCCGCCCCGGGGCCCTTTGGTTTTACATAGGCTTATATAGGGAAAATCTTTAAAAATCTTCTTCTCTGAAACCACAAGTCCCAGGACTTTGATATTTGGTATGAAGCTTCATCTAGTGGACCCCTACCAAGATTGTTCAAATTATAGTGCTGGGACAAAAAATGCCCCCGCCACGGGGCCCTTTGGTTTTACATTGGTTTATATAGGGAAAATCTTTAAAAATCTTCTTCTCTGAAACCACAAGGCCCAGGTCTTTGATATTTGGTATGAAGCTTCATCTAGTGGACCCCTACCAAGATTTTTCAAATTATAGTGCTGGGGCAAAAAATGCCCCCGCCCTGGGGCCCTTTGGTTTTACATAGGCTTATATAGGGAAAATCTTTAAAAATCTTCTTCTCTGAAACCACAAGGCCAAGGACTTTGATATTTGGTATGAAGCTTCATCTAGTGGACCCCTACCAAGATTGTTCAAATTATAGTGCTGGGGCAAAAAATGCCCCCGTCCCGGGGCAATTTGGTTTTACATTGGCTTATATAGGCAAAATCTTTAAAAAATCTTCTCTGAAACCGCTAGGCCTAGGTCTTTGATATTTGATGTGTAGCTTCATCTAGTGGACATTTGCCAAGATTGTTCAAATTATAGCCTTTGTTGATGTTTGGTATGAAGCTTCACCTTTAAGACCTCCATCAACATTGTGCACATTAAAGCCCTGGGGCCAATAACGGCCCTCTCTGGGGCCCACTTGTTACACTGTGGATCAGGTGAGCGATCCAGGGCCATCATGGCCCTCTTGTTAGCTCACCTGTCACGTAGTGAAAAGGTGAGCTTTTGGGATCACTTTTTGTCCGTCGTCCGTCGTGCGTCCGTCCGTGCGTCCGTGCGTGCGTCCGTAAACTTTTCTTCAAACGACATCTCCTCCTACACCAATGATCCTTAGGTGGTCCCCTTTCAAAGTTGTTCAAATGGTTCCGGTCCGTTGCACATATAGGTCACAGTAGCCAAAAATAGATTTTTTTCACCGAAAACTTAAAAAATCTTCTTCTCTGAAACCGCAAGGCCCAGGTCTTTGATATTTGGTATGAAGCTTCATCTAGTGGACCCCTACCAAGATTGTTCAAATTATAGTGCTGGGGCCAAAAATGCCCCCGCATGGGGGCCCTTTGGTTTTACATGGGCTTATATAGGGAAAATCTTTAAAAATCTTCTTCTCTGAAACTGCAAGGCCCAGATCTTTGATATTTGGTATGAAGCTTCATCTAGTGGACCCCTACCAAGATTGTTCAAATTATAGTGCTGGAGCTAAAAATGCCCCCGCACGGGGGCCCTTTGGTTTTACATGGGCTTATATAGGGAAAATCTTGAAAAAATCTTCTTCTCTGAAACTGCAAGGCCCAGGTGTTTGATATTTGGTATGAAGCTTCATCTAGTGGACCCCTACCAAGATTGTTCAAATTATAGTGCTGGGGCCAAAAATGCCCCCGCACGGGGGCCCTTTGGTTTTACATGGGCTTATATAGGGAAAATCTTTAAAAATCTTCTTCTCTGATACCGCAAGGCCCAGGTCTTTGATATTAGGTATGAAGCTTTATCTAGTGGACCCCTACCAAGATTGTTCAAATTATAGTGCTGAAGCTTAAAATGCCCCCGCACGGGGGCCCTTTGGTTTTACATGGGCTTATATAGGGAAAATCTTGAAAAATCTTCTTCTCTGAAAACGCTAGGCCCAGGTCTTTGATATTTGGTATGAAGCTTCATCAAGTGGACCCCTACCAAGATTGTTCAAATTATAGTGCTGGGGCCAAAAATGCCCCAAATTATATGCCCCCCCCCCCCCCCCCCCCCCCCCCCCCCCCCCGCACACGGGGGCCCTTTGGTTTTACATGGGCTTATATAGGGAAAATCTTGAAAAATCTTCTTCTCTGAAACCTCAAGGCCCAGGTCTTTGATATTTGGTATGAAGCTTCATCTAGTAGACCCCTACCAAGATTGTTCAAATTATAGTGCTGGGGCCAAAAATGCCCCCGCACCAGGGCCCTTTTGTTTTACATAGGCTTATATAGGGAAAATCTTGAAAAATCTTCTTCTCTGAAACTGCAAGGCCCAGTTCTTTGATATTTGGTATGAAGCATCATCTTGTGGACTTCTACCAAGATTGTTCAAATTATAGCCCTGAGGCCAAAAATGCCCCCGCTCCGGGGCCCTTTGGTTTTACATAGACTTATATAGGGAAAATCTTGAAAAATCTTCTTCTCTGAAACCACAAGGCTTAGGTCTTTGATATTTGTTATTACGCTTCAGCTAGTGGACCTCTATAAAGATTGTTCAAATTATAGCCCTGAGACCAAAAATGCCCCCGCCGTGTGGCCCTTTGGTTTTACATAGACTTATATAGGGAAAATCTTTAAAAATCATCTTCTCTGAAACACAAGGCTTAGGTCTTTGATATTTGTTATGAAGCTTCAGCTAGTGGACCTCTACCAAGATTGTTCAAATTATAGCACTGGGGCCAAAAATGCCCCCGCTCCGGGGCCCTTTGGTTTAACATAGACTTATATAGGGAAAATCTTGTTTTACATAGACTTCTATATGCAGGGTAAACCTTTAAAATCTTTTTATCTGAAACCAGAAAGCCCAGGTCTTTCATATTCTATATGAAGCTTCATCTTGTGGACCTCTACCAAGATTGTTCAAATTTTAGCCCTGGGGCCAAAATTGACCCTGCCCGGGGCCCACTTGTTATGCTTTGGATCAGGTGAGCGAACCAGGGCCCTCTGGGCCCTCTTGTGTTTTATATTAGGATCACTTTTTGTCTGTCATCCGTGCGTCCGTAAACAATTTCTTCAAACGACATCTCCTCCTAAACCACTGATCGGATTTTGACCAAACTTCACAGGAATGATCCTTAGGTAGTCCCCTTTCAAAGTTGTTCAAATGGTTCCGGTCCGTTGCACATATAGGTCACAGGAGCCAATAATAGGTTTTTTTCACCGAAAACTTAAAAAATCTTCTCCTCTGAAACTACAAGGCCCAGGTCTTTGATATTTGGTATGAAGCTTCATCTAGTGGACCCCTACCAAGATTGTTCAAATTATAGTGCTGGGGCCAAAAATGCCCACGCCCCGGGGCCCTTTGGTTTTACATGGGCTTATATGGGGAAAATCTGTAAAAATCTTCTTCTCTGAAACCACAAGGCCCAGGTCTTTGATATTTGGTATGAAGCTTCATCTAGTGGACCCCTACCAAGATTGTTCAAATTATAGTGCTGGGACCAAAAATGCCCCCGCCCCGGGGCCCTTTGGTTTTACATGGGCTTATATAGGGAAAATCTTTAAAAATCTTCTTCTCTGAAACCGCAAGGCACAGGTCTTTGATGTTTGGTATGAAGCTTCATCTATTGGACCCCTACCAAGATTGTTCAAAGTTTACTGCTGGTGCCAAAAATGCCCCCGCCATGGGGCCCTTTGGTTTTACATAGGCTTAAACAGGGAAAATTCTTTATAAATCTTCTTCTCTGAAACCGCAAGGCCCAGGTCTTTGATATATGCTATGAAGCTTCATCTTGTGGACCTCTACCAAGATTGTTCAAATTATAGCCTTGGGGCCAAAAATGCCCCTGCTCTGGGGCCCTTTGGTTTTACATAGACTTATATAGGGAAAATCTTGAAAAAGCTTCTTCTCTGAAACCACAAGGCCTAGGTCTTTGATATTTGGTATGAAGCTTCATCTAGTGGACCTCTACCAAGATTTTCAAATTATAGCCCTCGGGCCACAAATGCCCCCGCCCCGGGGCCTGGTTTTACATAGACTTATACAGAGATAATCTTTGAAAATCTTCTTCTCAGAAAACAGCAAGGCCCAGGTTTTTGATATTTGGTGTGAAGTTTCATCTACTGGACCTCTATCAAGATTGTTTAAATTATAGCCCTGAGGCCAAAAAATGCCCCCACCCCGGGTCAATTTGGTTTTACATAGGCTTAAGGGGGGAATATCTTTAAAAAAAATTCTTCTATGAAACCGCAAGGCCCAGGTCTTTGATATTTGATGTGTATCTTTATCTAGTGGACCTTTGCCAAGATTTTTAAAATTATAGCCTTTGTTGATATTTGGTATGAAGCTTCACCTTTTTAGACCTCCCTCAACATTATGCACATTATTGCCCTGGGGTCAATAATGGCCCTCCCCGGGGCCCACTTGTTACTCTATGGATCAGGTGAGCGATCCAGGGCCATCATGGCCCTCTTGTATTCCTTTCATATAGTACAATAATTATTTGTCACTCTATGTCTTGCTTTATTTAATATACAATCGACGTTTTCCTTTGCCTACGACTACGAGTATACTTCAGGCCGGTAACAGGACATCTCGGCCCCTAACAAACTCGGCCCCTAGCAAAATCGGCCCCTACGAACTCGGCCCCTGACAAACTCGGCCCCAAAACTAGAATATGTATATTTAAATGTTGGAATTCAATTATTATCAAACCCTTACACATAATTTTAACGTACATACGCCTAATTACTTTTTGAACTAATTTTGATGAAATTATGAGTAACGCATATGGTTGCGGGACGTTTCGGTCCTGAGTCATTTCTGTCCCTGGGTCATTTCGGTCCTGAGTCGTTTCGGCCGGGTGGTTTCGGCCTGGGTCGTTTCGGCCCAGTTTTGGGGGTGGGTCGTTTCGGCAAAATTGGTGGGTCGTTTCGGCCTGATTTTTCTATCACTTTATTTACATGTATATATATTTTGTTTGTCGAAGATCAGCATGTGCTTTTGCTATCTTGCTCGTTTTAAGCCTTTAATAGGTCAGAAAAAACAGTGCTTTTTCGAACTGCGTAGACTCGGAGATCAGCCTATGCTTTTGCTATCTTCGCTCGTTCAGTTTTTAATAGCTTAGAAAACAGAGGGCTTTTCAAACTGTGTAGACTCTGATCACAATGAACAGATTTACAGGTTATTAAGTCTTTGTATCACAACGACAGATGCAGGCTGATCATATAAAATAATAACATCGTTCAGTTTTTAATAGCTCAGAAAACAGGGGGGGGGGGGGGCTTTTTCAAACGGTGTAGACTCTGATCACAATGAACAGATTTATAGGTTATTAAGTCTTTGATGGTATCACAACGACAGATGCAGGCTGATCATAAAAAATAATTACATCGTTCAGTTTTTAATAGCTCAGAAAACAGATGGCTTTTTCAAACTGTGCAGACTATGATCACAATGAACATAGGTATAGGTTATTAAGTCTTTGAAGGTATCATAACGACAAATGCAGGCTGATCATATAAAATAATTAGGCTACATTTAGCAAATATTTCGCATGCTGTTCTCAAAATGTGCGTGTCATTGATACTAGTACAGTAGAATTCCGCTTAAAGACCACTCCTATATTAGGACCACTCCGCTATTAAGACCGGTTTTCGCCAGACCCAAATTATTTCTTATATAATTAATTAAGACCACCCCGCTATTCAGTATTAAGACCGCTTTCAAAAGACCGAATCTACCGTTACTGTTCTTTATTGAGACCACTTTTTGGCCAAGTCAAGTTAATTTGTATCTTTCAGTTCATTGGTCAATAAAATTTTTTGCTGGATTCCTCATCATTACAACGGATCTTGGTAATGTTCACACATTTCTCTAAAGGTGTGAAAAACTGCAGTTTACCTGTACTAATCAGTGTGTTGTTTAACAAGATTTTTTATGCTATGTGAATAAATAGTTTTAATAATTTTGGTTATGTGCAGCTCTGTTTTCTTCAGAAAGAAGATTATTGTGGAACAATTGTTATCATTAATGTGATTTTTATTGGTGTAATATTGCCTATAATTACATAAAATGAGGAAAAGAACAGTAAAGTTAAAGACAGCAAGATTTACTAAAAAGCAATAAAATAGGCACAGTGCACATTAAAAAAATATTTAAATCAGTCTTGCCAGCAATATTTTTTCAACAATTCCATTATAAGGGACCACCCCGCTAATAAGACCACTTTTTAGAAGTCTAGAAAGTGATCTTAATAGCGGAATTTTACTGTTAATACTGATCATTCTCAGACAATAATAAGGTCCTAGTCACACCTCCTCGTTGGTGCTAACTGGAAACATGGCTATGGATAGAACTTCTAAAACACTTTATGTGGGCTATCATAACCATGGCTAACATGACAGGTCGTTGAAATAATATTCCAAATTTAAATAATAATTACTATTCAATATGTTTTATACAGAAAAAAAATGCAATCTAATAAAATCGGACCGAAACAACCCAGGCCGAATCGACCCAGGGCCGAAACGATCCACCGAAATAGGCCGAAACGACCCAGGTCCAAACTTGGGCCGAAACGACCCAGGCCGAAACAACCCGGCCGAAACGACTCAGGACCGAAAACGTCCAGGTATCACGCATATCACAAAATTAGCCAGAAGTTAAAAGAAGCTAATGCCGTTGATTGAACAAGTGTATGACACGCTGCTCTGGGTCCACTCTCACTCAATCTCCAATGTAATTAATAAACTAATTGATTAAATGGGGTGTAATTATATCTCAGTTGTAAGTACATCTCTGACCCAAGGGGGTCGCTAAACTGTTGGGTAAGCTCAAGATACATAAGGCATCTGGGCCAGACGACCTGAATGCCAAGGTACTTAAGGAATGTAGTGCTGAAATCTCTCCTGTATTGGCCTTTATCTTCAATGAATCACTTGCCCAGGGCACTGTACCAGATGACTGGCGACAGGCAAATGTTACCCCAGTCTATAAGAAAGGGGAAAAATGTGATGCAGCAAATTATAGACCAGTGCCGCTAACATGCATCTGTTACAAAACCCTGGAGCATATATTAGTAAGCAATATCCACAAGCACTTAGCCTTTGAGAGCATTCTTACTGACTGTCAACATGGTTTCCGGAGTCAAAGGCCTTGCTAAACGCAACTAGTTCAATTTTACCATGGCATTGTGAGCAATCTTGATGAGGTCATAAAACGTGGCCACAAACAGACTGATTTGATCATCATGGACTTCGCAAAGGCCTTTGACAAGGTACCTCACCGAAGGCTATTATATAAACTAGAGTAGTTAGAATGGGATAAGTGGATCCACACCTAGGTGGATTAGCTCATGGCTCTCTGGGCGCTAACAACAAGTTGTACTTGCTGACCAAGCGTCTGATCCAGTCCCTGTTTTATCTTGGGTCCCCAAGGTTAGGTCCTTGGACCGCTCCTCTTCTTGGTTTTCATCAATAATCTCCCGGTCCATTTGTTTGCTGATGATTGTGTCCTGTATAGAAACATTCATTCTCCTTCTGACTAATTTATCTTACTTTGTTGTTGTTGTATATCTATAAGGCATTTTTTCGCTGCCTATAAACTCATGGTACTTCAGTAAGTCACTTGTGCATTTCCCTATGTGAAAAACACATGATGCTCATATTACAATGTCCTTCAAAATCTTTTAGTGCTCCTGATGTATTCCATCAGTGCATCTGTCAGTTCCTTCCTTCCTTGCTTACTAATGTCTTCAATCATGCCTGTCAACACTTTCAAGTTAATGTCTGTTGCCAATTTCACCTCCTCCCTGGCCAGAATCTCTTCAACATTATACTCTAAAGTATCCCTTTCTGATTTAAATCTCTGACAGTGGAAAAGAAAATGATCCACATTCTCTTTCATGTTGCATGTCTCGCACAAACTTGACTGATCTTTGTTAACTTTTGCCTGGTGATCATTTAAGATTGAATGTCCACACAGCAACTGATTTACTGCAGAGAAAGTCCTTCTGTCCCTATCTCCATGACAGATCCTTTTTCCCACTTCCCCAATTATTTCCTGCAATACGTTCATCTTACAAGATGACCTGGATCAACTTGCACAGTGGGAGGCCGATTGGCAGATTAAGTTCAATGTGGCCAAATGTCATTCAATGAGAGTGTCACCATACCCTCCGGACAAGCGAATTAAGTTTGACTATACTCTTCTCCAGCAAATTTTGGAGCATGTTCAATCCACCAAATATTTGGTATCACCATCACTGACAATCTTGATTGGGGTCAACATATCTCTGAGATTACATCTAAAGCAACTAGGACTTTAGGATTCCTTAGACGTAAAGGATGTTGCATATAAAACATTGGTTGGCCCTCAACTTATGCATCACCCATTCGGCATCCCTATGTTAAAAACAGATTCAGCAGATGGAGAAGGTGCAGAGGACAGCTACTCAATGGATCTGCAGGCGATGGCAAAATAGAAGAAGCGCCGGTGACATGCTTAATGAGCTAGAATGGCCATCCCTGGAGGCCCGTCATGAGCAGTCCTCTTCAACCTTCTTCTATAAGATACACTCTGATACAGTGATGTCAAACTCAATTCCAACATGTCCCAGTTACAGCATCGGTTTCCGCGATCTTTTATCATGGATAAGGCTTCGTATTAAAAACAATAAATATGCTCAAACTTTCTGTGAACCCTATCCACTGCTAGGGACTGAGTTTTTAGTTACGGAGTTGAATGGGGGCCGAGTTTGCTAGGGGCCGAGTTTGTTAGGGGCCAAGATGTCCATAAATCTTCAGGCCTAGTCGTTTGAAACCCGTGAATCAGAATCAGAATTGCTACTGTTGACACGTCAAATGACATGCATTGAACATGTACAGAAAGGAAAGATGATTCTGATCAAGCTCCTTATTGCAGAATTATGCCCTCTTGAACATCTTAAACATTTTGGCCATAGGTGTAGCATAGTATGTTAAATAGTATGGTTTGTGTCTCCCCAACTCCTCCTACAGTATTTGATGCTGGACATTGAAATTTGCAACACAGTTCAGGCATGCATTGAACACATGCATAAAGGAAATAGGATTCTGATCCAGCCCTTTATTGCAGAATTATGTCGTCTTGAACGACTTAGACATTTTGGCCATATGTCTAGCATAGTAGGTTAAATAGTACTGGTCGTGTCTCAGCAACTCCCCCTGCAGTATTTAATGCAGGACATTGAAACTTCAGCACAGTTCAGACATGCATTGAACATGTGGTTAAAGGAAACAGGATTCTGATCCAGTCCCTTATTGCAGAATTATATCCACTTGACCAACTTACACATTTTGGCCACATGTTGCAGTTTCGAGTTTAGTTAGGATGTGTGCCTTTCTACTACATGGCCCTACTGCATATGTCAAACAAGTGAGGCATATGGTGGGGGCATCTATTACCTTTAGTGATTGTCTAGTTTTTGTTGGGGTGGGGGCTGTGGGGCATTTTTTATTATTCAGTATTCCAGAATGCAAATAATGAAGGCTTTGACCAAACTGTGCAGATGTGCAGGCTTATCAGAGTCTTTTAGGTGCATGTGTTAATTAACTGTAAGAGATTTCACTCGGATCCAATGTTATCAATTCCTTGGTTTTCGCCCACTTTTGATGGACAAACGGTTTGTTCAAATAGGGGAAATATTCTTGAAAGGGCTGTCAAAAAACAAGAACAAAAAACAACTCCTAGATGCCATGGAAACATTTATTCGTGCAATGTTGATTATTTAGTTCTTCCAGTAAGCGTATAGTGAAGGCTTTGATCAGGCTGCACAGATGCACAGGCTTATCTGAGTCTTTGCTAGGTGCATTTTTAGCTCACCTGAGCCTTTAGGCTCATAGGTGAGCTTATAGTATAGCCATGGTCCGTCGTCCGTCCGTCCGTCCACCATTTTCAAAGATCTTCTTCTCCTATACTGCAGGGCCAATTAAAAAGGCTCATAGGTGAGCTTATAGTATAGCCATGGTCCGTCGTCCGTCCGTCCGTCCACCATTTTCAAAGATCTTCTTCTCCTATACTGCAGGGCCAATCAAAGCCAAATTTCATATGGAGCCTCAGTGGGATGGGGGGAAGAAAGTTTGTTCGCGAGGTCTGGATCACATGACCAAGATGGCCGCCATGCCCATATATGGCAAAAAGCCTTCAAAAATCTTCTTCTCCAGAACCATAAGGCCAGTGGCCTTGAAACTTGGCATGTAGCATATGGTACTCGGGCCCATCATGTTTTGTACAAATGGTGACCCTGGGTTGACCTTGACCTATTTTACAGCAATGTCAAATTTGTCGACTTAGGCTTTTGCATGGGGCAAAGTGAAAATAATGGATTTATAGGAAACCATTGAAGACAGTGTCACCAAAATTTGTAGATCAGGTAAAGTAACTGAATACATGAATGTTTATGGATCAGAAAGGTCAAGGTCATTCATTGGCCTTGTTCGCGGGTCTGGATCACATGACCAAGATGGCCGCCATGCCCATATATGGTAAAAAGCCTTCAAAAATCTTCTTCTCCAGAACCATAAGGCCAGTGGCTTTGAAACTTGGCATGTAGCATATGGTACTCGGGCCCATTATGGTTTGTACAAATGGTGACCCTTGGTTGACCTTGACCTATTTTACAGCAATGTCAAATTTTCCGACTTAGGCTTTTGCATGGGGCAAAGTGAAAATAATGGATTTATAGGAAACCATTGAAGACTGTGTCAACAAAATTTGTAGATCAGGTAAAGTAATTGAATACATGAAGATCTATGCGTCAGAAAGGTCAAGGTCATTCATTGGCCTTAGACCAAGGTCATTCAGGATCCATATTTCAAACATTTTTTTTCTCCAAAACTGCTGAGCCAATTTAAGTAAAATTTAATATGGAGCCTTTGTGAGTTGAACAAATGAAAAAATGCCAATACGGTCAAGATCACATGACCAAAATGGCCCTCACCCCCATATATGGTAAAAAGCCTTAAAAATTCTTCTCCTCCAGAACCGTAAGGCCAATGGCCTTGAAACTTGGCATGTAGCATATGGTACTCAGGCCCATCATAGTTTGTACAAATGGTGACCCTGAGTTGACCTTGACCTATTTTACAGCAATATCAAATTTGCCGACTTAGGCTTTTGCATGGGAAAAAGTGGAAATAATGGATTTTTAGGAAACCATTGAAGACACTGCCACCAAAATTAGTAGATAAGGTAAAGTAGCTGAATACATGAAGATCTATGTGTAAGAAAGGTCAAGGTCATTAATTGACCTTAGACCAAGGTCACGCAGGTTCCATATTTCAAACATTTTTTCTCAGAAACTACTGAGCGAATTGAAGTGAAATTCAATATGGAGCCTTTGGGAGTTGAACAAATGAAAAGCTGCCGATATGGTCTAGATCACATGACCAAGATGGCCACCACGCCCATATATGGTAAAAACACTTCGAAATTCTTCTTCTCAAGAACCGTTAGGCCAATGGCCTTGAAACTTGGCATGTAGCATATGGTACTCGGGCCTATCATAATTTGTTCAAATGGTGACCCTGGGTTGAACTTGACCTATTTTACAGTAATGTCAAATATGCTGACTTAGGCTTTTGCATAGGAAAAAGTGAAAATAATGGATTTTTAGCTCACCTGAGCCTTTAGGCTCATAGGTGAGCTTATAGTATAGCCATGGTCCGTCGTCCGTCTGTCCGTCCGTCCACCATTTTCAAAGATCTTCTTCTCCTATACTGCAGCGCCAATCAAAGCCAAATTTCATATGGAGCCTCAGTGGGATGGGGGAACGAAAGTTTGTTCGCGGGGTCTGGATCACATGACCAAGATGGCCGCCATGCCCATATATGGTAAAAAGCCTTCAAAAATCTTCTTCTCCAGAACCATAAGGCCAGTGGCCTTGAAACTTGGCGTGTAGCATATGGTACTCATGCCCATCATGGTTTGTACAAATGGTGACCCTGGGTTGACCTTGACCTATTTTACAGCAATGTAAAAGGACAAGTCTCCATAAGGGGGTTTTCCTGGTACCTGAATTTTTATCCCCTCGCAACAACGTTGCGAATGGGGATATAGCATCGGTGCCGTGCATCCGTGTGTTAGTGTGTGTGTCTGTGTTTCTGTGTGTGTGTCTGTCTGGAACCTTGTGAGCAGGATAGAAGACACAGTATTTATCGTAGAAGCATCAAACCTTCCACAAATGTTCACCATGTACAGAGGATGAACCCTATTGAATTTCAAGGTCAGGGGTCAAAGGTCAAGGTCACAATGGACTTGACCTTGAAAACCTTGTGAGCAGGATAGAAGACACAGTATTCATCGTAGAAGCATCAAACCTTCCACAAATGTTCACCATGTACAGAGGATGAACCCTATTGAATTTCAAGGTCAGGGGTCAAAGGTTAAGGTCACAATGGACTTGACCTTGAAAACCTTGTGAGCAGGATAGAAGACACAGTATTCATCGTAGAAGCATCAAACCTTCCACAAATGTTCACCATGTACAGAGGATGAACCGTATTGAATTTCAAGGTCAGGGGTCAAAGGTCAAGGTCACAATGGACTTGACCTTGAAAACCTTGTGAGCAGGATAGAAGACACAGTATTCATCGTAGAAGCATCAAACCTTCCACAAATGTTCACCATGTACAGAGGATGAACCCTATTGAATTTCAAGGTCAGGGGGTCAAAGGTCAAGGTCACAATGGAGTTGACCTTGAAAACCTTGTGAGCAGGATAGAAGACACAGTATTCATCGTAGAAGCATCAAACCTTCCACAAATGTTCACCATGTACAGAGGATATTGAATTTCAAGGTCAGGGGTCAAAGGTCAAGGTCACAATGGACTTGACCTTGAAAACCTTGTGAGCAGGATAGACGACACAGTATTCATAGTAGAAGCATCAAACCTTCCACAAATGTTCACCATGTACAGAGGTTGAACCCTATTGAATTTCAAGGTCAGAGGTCAAAACTGAATCCGACCGCACATGAGTACTGCATTGAAGCATCTTGCCCATACTTCTTCAAACCGCGATTAGCAGGGGCGAAGTCAAAGGTAATCTATTATGTCTAATTTGTCTAACATATTCAGATTGGATTTTCATGTTAATGAATGGTATGCAGTTGCAAGGGGATGCTACGCTTGCGTTGCCTTGTTCAATAATATTTTGGGAAAATATAGCCACACAGAGGGGACATTCATCCCAGGTAAGTTTGAATCAAACAGAACTCTAGTTTTGTGATAAGGGTTTATCAAAAGTGGGTGGGGTAATTCCATATCAGTTCTACCAAGGACAATTAATCAGCAATTGACTGTATTAAAATAGCACACTGACAAAACTTTTTGCCATGCAATGCATAGACTGTGGGTACATATTAATGTGAAATAGGGTGATTGTATATTTTATTGAACTTTGCTAAAATATAATAATTTATTTTCACTTTGCGGATTTTCATTAATTTTTCATCTACCAACTTTGCCAAAAAGTTGAACATTTCTCTATTAAGCAACACATTCTTACCTCTTTTCTAGAAAATACTTATCAATGCTTGGCTATTGCAGAATTGTAAGGATTTTTTTATAAATGGTCTGTGACATGGGTTATGTGCCCTTGAAAAGAGAAAATTGTAGTAAAATGCGATGAAATTTTCAAAACTTTGTTTTGCCTTTTTGCTATTAGTTTACTGGCGAGATATGCTTACAAGAGTTAAATTCTAATGTATTTATCGTGTAAAAGTGTTTAACTATTGTAGCAGAGACTAAATTGGTATCAGTTAGGGTCAAAATTACTTTTAGGGCTTTTAAGAACTGGATATAATTGACACACATTTGCTCATCTCATTCCGTATCACTTTCTTCTGAGGAGTCGCAGTTGGTATTCCAAACTTCAGCTGCAGTATCTGTAAGAAAATCCATGTATTTATTATGTATCTCAGGCCCTTTTGTTGCTGGCTGGTGTCGCTCAAACTCCAAATACCATAAGACTGATGCAATATGGGCACAGCAGCCCACTACTCTAGCCCCTGATTTGCATGTGCAAAATCAACCGACGATAGGTGATAAGCCTGTGCTGTATTCAATCCATAAATTATTGGTCTTACTACTGGTATGCCTTGAACGTAATAGGGACTTGAGGACACCTTCTTGCTCTTTGTTTATAAGGATTTCATATTTGGGGTCATCTGTTTGGTGTTCTTTCGTGTAGGATTTGGCCTGGCGAATCTGATAACCTCCCATTGTCATTGTCAGGTCTCTTAATTCTGCTTCGTTCAGTTCGGAGAAATCTGGCATTTCAGATGCATCCATACTTTTCCAAAAAGTGCGCCGTTTGTCCCACTAATTGTCAGTCACATTTTGTTGAAGTTTATTGGGTGACTTTGCTAAGGCCATCATTCGTTTGGCCATGACACCATCTGATTCCAAACTAGTCACCAAGGGCGGCCTGAAGCGTTGCAAAGGGAGCAAACAATTCGCACATAATCGCCAGCAAACGGGATTTGAGAGTTGGGAAGCATATTACTTAAAGCTTTCCATTGCTTTATACGCCCATATGCTGACTCAACAACCCATCTCACTTTGGTAACAAGCTTCCTCAGTGCTATGCTGTTTCTCTTTTTTCTTCAAGAAATGAGGCATTTCAGTATTGATCCCACAATCATTAATTCCGCCCCCGCCCAGAGGGGCTTGAAGAAATATATGGGCTGCACGATACTTCCATGCAGAGCTGAATCCGGCCCGCACACTAGTACTGGTAAACCGCTTAGAGAATCTACGCCTGTCCTGGAACCGCGGTGCGAGGGGGACCGTCCATGCTAATAAACCCTATTGGTTTCATTGGGCGACAGGGCTTGAGATGTCATTTCATCTCAATGTCGGGTGAAAGTCCCACAAAATTGGAAGCAACGTCCTTAAAATGTCCTTTACAGTGTTGACGGGGACGTTAAATATGTTCTATAAAAGGGTTATCCTTTGGAAGCAACGAATACACCACAGAACTGAAAAATATGGAGTGTACATGTTTTCTGGGCCAGACTAGCTAGTTTCGGCCAATTAGGCCTCATCAGTGACCCTCAGCTATTTTCAAAATTCCACAATGGAATCAATGATCCCAAAGGACAAGAAAATATAATCTACACTATGATGTAGGGCAGGGAGACGTTTTACCGCCGCCACACATTCCCACACACCAGCTGTAGTGAAGTTAAATATGTTCTATAAAAGGGTTATCCTTTGGAAGCAACGAATACACCACAGAACTGAAAAATATGGAGTGTACATGTTTTCTGGGCCAGACTAGCTAGTTTCGGCCAATTAGGCCTCATCAGTGACCCTCAGCTATTTTCAAAATTTAAACCTCAAATCAAACAAACAAACAAAAACAATCATTAAGTCTGTTACATCCCTAAACCCCCTATCAACAATGAAAACAACCCCTTCATTGAACCAATTTCTATTATCCTCACTGTTGCTCTTCAGCATATGCTCTGTTATCTTGGCATCTGAGTTTTTACCATCAGCCAGGTAAGGTCCAAGCACTGTAAATATGTAGCCGCCATTTGCTACAAGCATCATCGGTTTAAGCAATGGGCAACCTTTATGGACAGAATAAGAACGCCCTTGGAATGAAAAGTCACCGCTTCACCAGCAGCAACAGCAATAGCAACATCTTTCTGTGAATTAGCAAACAGCACCCTTGCAAATTCTGTAGTGTGATCTTCAATTATGTTATTTCGAAACGGCAAACAGGAAATCTAATGCACTGAATTTTGACAACGCTGATGAAATGAAAGGTGAAGACTATGTCAGACTGACAGGCATCACAAAGGATCAGTTCAATGATGTACATGAATCGTTCGTGTTGCGTTCTACATCAACAAGGAGCACACGTACAGCCCTTGCCATGTTGCTTGTAAAACTTAGGACTGACAGGCATAACAAAGGATCAGTTCAATGATGTACATGAATCGCTCTCCTCGTTGCGTTATACGTCAACAAGGAGCACTCGTACAGCCCTTGCCATGTTGCTTGTAAAACTGACAGACTGGTCTGTCCTTGGCTGTTCTTTCAACATTGTTTGGGGTGAAGAAAACTACTTGCAGTAAGGCAATCCATTCAGCCAGAGCAAGTCTAATGTCCAATTTCGTTCCAAAATATCTTGGCCTGCCACATATAGAACGAAATGAAGTAATTGAAAATCACACTACAGAATTTGCAAGGGTGCTGTTTGCTTATTCACAGAAATATGTTGCTATTGCTGTTGCTGATGGTACCTATGTGTACATAGAGAAAAGCGGTGACTTTTCATTCCAAAGGCGTTCTTATTCTGTCCATAAAGGTCGCCCATTGCTTAAACCGATGATGCTTGTAGCAACTGACGGCTACATACTTACAGTGCTTGGACCTTACCTGGCTGATGATAAAAACTCAGATGCCAAAATAACAGAGCATATGCTGAAGAGCAACAGTGAGATATAAGAAATCGGTTCAATGAAGGGGTTGTTCTCATTGTTGATAGGGGGTTTAGGGATGTAACAGACTTAATTAATGATTGTGGGATCAATACTGAAATGCCTCATTTCTTGAAGAAAAAAGAGAAACAGCATAGCACTGAGGAAGCAAATGAATCCAGACTTCGCAATATTGCAGTATGTTTCCTCTGGCTTTCTTTGCCGACCATTACAGGGTCACTGATGAGGCTTTATTAGCCGAAACTACGTAGTATGACCCATCTTCTTTCTTATGAATGTTTTCATTGCTCTTAAAGGAACTCATTTTTGATTTTTAATTGTTACCAAAGTGAGATGGGTTGTTGAGTCAGCATATGGGCGTTTGATTTTGTTTGATTTGAGGTTTAACGTCCCAGTCAACACTGTAAAGGTCATTTTGGAGACGTTGCTTCCAATTTTGTGGGACTTTTACCCGACATTGAGATGAAATGACATCTCAAACCCTGTCGCCCAATGAAACCAATAGGGTTTATTAGCATGGACGGTCCGCCCCGCACCACGGTTCCTGGACAGGCTTAGATCCTCTAAGTGGTTTACCAGTACTATTGTGCGCGCCGGATTCAGCTCTGCGTGGAAGCATCATGCAGCACATATATTTCTTTGAGCCCCTATGGGCGGGGGCTTAGCATATGGGTGTATAAAGCAATGGAAAGCTTTAAGTAATGTGCTTCCCAACTCTCAAATCCCGTTCGCTGGCAATTATGTGCGAATTGTGTGCTCCATTTGCAACGCTTTCAGGCCACCCTTGGTGACTAGTTTGGAATCAGATGTTGTCATGGCCAAACGAATGATGGCCTTAGCAAAGTCACCGAATAAACTTCAACAAAAGGTGACTGACAATAAGTGGGACAAACGGTGCACAATTTGGAAAAGTATGGATGCTTCTGAAATGCCCGATTTCCCCGAACTGAACGAAGCAGAATTAAGAGACCTGACAATGGGAGGGTATGAGATTCGCCAGGCCAAATCCTACAAGAAAGAACACCAAACAGATGACGCCAAATATGAAATCCTTATAAACAAAGAGCAAGAAGGTGTCCTCAAGTCCCTAATACGTTCAAGGCATACCAGTAGCAAGACCTATAATTTATGGATTGAATACAGCACATGCTTATAACCTATCGTCGGTTGGTTTTGCACATGCAAATCAGGGGCTAGAGTAGTGGGCTGCTGTGCCCATATTGCATCAGTCTTATGGTATTTGGATTTGAGTGACACCAGCCAGAAACAAAAGGGCCTAAGATACATAATAAATACATGGATTTTCTAACAGATGCTGCAGCTGAAGTTTGGGATACCAACAGCGACTCCTCACAAGAAAGTGATACTAAATGAGATGAGCAAATGTGTGTCAATTATATCCAACTCTTAAAACCTCTAAAAGTAATTTTGACCCTTACTGATACCAATTCAGTCTCTGCTACAATAGTTAAACCCTTTTACACGATAAATACATTAGAATTTAACTCCTCTAAGCATTTCTCGCCAGTAAACTTATAGCAAAAAGGCAAAACAAAGTTTTGATAATTTCATCGCATTTTACTGCAATTTTCTCTTTTCAAGGGCACATAACTCATGTCAAAGACTATTTATAAAAAAATCCTTACAATTCTGCAATGGCCAAGCATTGATAAGTATTTTCTAGAAAAGAGGTAAGAATGTGTTGCTTAATAGAGAAATGTTCAACTTTTTGGCAAATTTGGTAGATGAAAAATTAATGAAAATCCGCAAAGTGCAAATAAATTATTATATTTTAGCAAAGTTCAATAAAATATACAATCACCCTATTTCACATTAATATGTACCCACAGTCTATGCATGACATGGCAAAAAGTTTTGTCAGTGCGCTATTTTAATATAGTCAATTGCTGATTAATTGTCCTTGGTAGAACTGATATGGAATTACCCCACCCACTTTTGATAAACCCTTATCACAAAACTAGAGTTCTGTTTGATTCAAACTTACCAGGGATGAATGTCTCCTCTGTGTGGCTATATTTTCCCAAAATATTATTGAGAAATTTAGGTACCAGGAAAACCCCCTTATGGAGACTAGTCCTTTGCAGACTTAGGCTTTTGCATGGGGCAAAGTGAAAATTGGAACAAATTTTCTTTTTGTTTCATTTGCTTCTGTATACAGTATACCATTTATGTCCAATGGACAGTTCCTCATATTTTCCCTTTCTGTGAGCCAGGCACCGAGGTTATAAAACTTTTTTCACGCTCAACTCACTTCAGCATGAAAGGACGGGTTACAGTTTAGCCATATTTGTGCCTACGATGGATCTGGATGAAATTTATATGCAATATAGTCCAACATATGCGCGTTCATATGACAACAATATTTAATTAACCATGACATGTGCAGTCACGTGTCTTCCGTTTTTCTACAAGTGGGGTAATTGTCAGTATTTGGTGATTTGCCAAAGTAATATGACATTTTTAACAATTAACCGCATTAAAGCGTGCTAATCTACATGTCCATATCATAATCTATGTTTCTTGTATCCCGTGACGCAATATTATGTACAGTCTGTGCATAAGAAAGGACGGGTTACAGTTTTCTATTGCAAAGTACCTACTGAGAGAGCTGATTCTTGAAGTCAACAAAAACTGATCAAAATGCACTAACAAGGTGACCAAATATCTCTGGTTTGTTAGACAAATATATACTTCTTCATCCGCATGCGTTTTCGTAACAAAATTTCCGGTTGAATACATGCACTACTTGTCATGTGTAACATTGCGCCTATGGAAAAAGTGAAGACCCCTGTGGTGTTCAAAGGAAAATTGCATGGTCGTCCACATCGTTAACCAGAGAAAACTTCACACCACTTCATTTCAGAAACAATAATGCTTTCAAAAATGCTGATGTTTTGGTGGTTAACGATGTGGAGGATGTTGAAAAATGAACTTTTATCGATAAAATAAGGTGAGAAATCAATGTAATCAAAGTACTGTGCATACTCGCACAGGAAAAAGTCAATATAGTCTACATATAGAGAAGGAAAGCGGCTGGCCATCTGTATGAGCACGACCATCAGTCCTTGCTGGGCAAACGGGAATGCTTTTCATTGATTAATTAAACGACTATCATGTAACTGCTGTCACATGCTGTGCATGTTACTTGTATGACATACATTCATGTTCCCACCGTTACCAGTTTCTGTCTTATATTGTTTACAGAGTATGTAACATTTCATATTTTTGCCGACGTATCCTGAATGCTGGTATAAATAAAAATGTTTTCAGAGGAAAACAATGTCCCCTCACCATAAATGTATCTAAACACCCATTTGACTTTAATAATTAGATTAAAGTCAACAAAATGTAAGCTGCAAACCAGCCATTTTTGGTCAACAGCTGACAGTTTTTGTCGGTGCCGTTGACCTTGAAAAAACAAAGTCATTAAAAAGCTCAGATCACCAGACACATTTGGTAGACCGTATTTAAATGCGCTACCGATTTTCATAAATTCTAAAATGATATAGGTTTATACAGATAAGCCATTATTGGCCCTAAAAGAACAGGTTTCGGGAGACCTTGGCCTTAGAGTGCAGGCAATAAGTTGCAGAAAGGGTTATCCTTTGGAAGCAAGGAATACACCACAAAACTGGAAAATATGGAGTGTACATGTTTTCTGGGCCACACTAGCTAGTTTTGGCCAATTGGGCTTCGTCAGTGACCCTAAAATATTTTCAAAATTCAACAATGGAAACAATGATCCAAAAAGGACAAGAAAATATAAACTACACTTTGATGTAGGGCAGGGAGACATTTTACGGCCGCCACACATTCCGAGAAACCAGCTGTAGTGACGTTAAATAAGTTGTAGAAAGGGTTATCCTTAGCCATTTTTGTCCCAAAATTGACTGTTTTGGTAGGGGGTGGGGGTATGGACTATGACCTTGAAAAAAAGTCAAGGTCGCCAAAATCTAATCAAATCTGCGGTATGATGTAATGGTATATTATACCAAGATTGAATGCAATTAATCAATTTGTTTATGAGAAATTGTGCAGTCAAGCCTTTTTTTTGTCCCAAAATCTTCTGTTTTTGGGAGCCTGTGACCTTGAAAAAAGGTCAAGGTCGACAAAATACAATCAAATCTGCGTCATGTTGTAATGTTATATTGTACTAAGTTTGGCTAAAATTAAGCAATTTATTAATGAGATAGAGTGCAGACAAGCCATTTTTGGCCCAAAATTGATTATCTTTGAGGACCTGTGACCATGAAAAAGGTCAAGATGACCAAAATCTAACCCAATCTGTGGTATGTTATATTGATATATTGTACCAAGTGTGACGAAAAGTGGTCATTCTTTAATGAGATAGAGTGCAGACAAGCCATTTTTGGCCCAAAATTATTGCCTTTGTTGATATTTGGTATGAAGCTTCACTTTTTTATACCTCCCTCAACATTATGCACATTATAACCCTAGGGTCAATAATGGCCCTCCCCGGGGCCCACTTGTTACTCTATGGATCAGGTGAGCGATCCAGGGCCATCATGGTCCTCTTGTTAGCTCACCGTCACGTAGTGACGAGGTGAGCTTTTGGGATCACTTTTCGTCCGTCGTCCGTCCGTGCGTGCGTCCGTGCGTCCGTCCGTCCGTCCGTAAACAATTCTTTAAACGACATCTCCTCCTAAACCACTGATCGGATTTTGACCAAACTTCACAGGAATGATCCTTAGGTGGTCCCCTTTCAAAGTTGTTCAAATGGTTCCGGTCCGTTGCACATCTAGGTCATAGGAGCCAAAAACAGATTTTTTTCACCAAAAACTTAAAAAATCTTCTTCTCTGAAACCACAAGGCCCAGGTCTTTGATATTTGGTATGAAGCTTCATCTGGTGGACCCCTACCAAGATTGTTCAAATTAAAGTGCTGGGGCCAAAAATGCCCCCGCTCCGGGGCCCTTTGGTTTTACATGGGCTTATCTAGGGAAAATCTTTAAAAATCTTCTTCTCTGAAAGCGTAAGGCCCAGGTCATTGATATTTGGTATGAAGCTTCATCTAGTGGACCCCTACCAAGATTGTTCAAATTATAGTGCTGGAGCCAAAAATGCCCCCACTCCGGGGCCCTTTGGTTTTACATGGGCTTATATAGGGAAAACCTTTAAAAATCTTCTTCTCTGAAACCGCAAGGCCCAGGTCTTTGATATTTGGTATGAAGCTTCATCTAGTGGACCCCTACCAAGATTGTTCAAATTATAGTGCTGGGGCCAAAAATGCCCCCGCTCCAGGGCCCTTTGGTTTTACATGGGCTTATATAGGGAAGAGCTTTAAAAATCTTCTTCTCTGAAACCGTAAGGCCCAGGTCTTTGATATTTGGTATGAAGCTTCATCTAGGGGACCCCTACCAAGATTGTTCAAATTATAGTGCTGGGGTCAAATATGCCCCCGCTCCGGGGCCCTTTGGTTTTACATGGGCTTATATAGGGAAAACCTTTAAAAATTTTCTTCTCTGAAACCGTAAGGCCCATGTCTTTGATATTTGGTATGAAGCTTCATCCCACACATCCATGGTCCTTCTTTCCCCCCCCCCCCCCCCCCCCCCCCCCCCCCCCCCCCCCCCCCCTTACAAACACACACACACACACACTCCGGGGCCCTTTGGTTTTAAATGGGCTTATATAGGGAAAATCTTCTTCTCTGAAACCACAAGGCCCAGGTCTTTGCTATTTGGTATGAAGCTTCATCTAGTGGACTCCTACCAAGATTGTTCAAATTATAGTGCTTGGGCTAAAAATGCCACCGCCCCGGGGCCCCATGGTTTTACATGGGCTTATATGGGGAAAATCTTTAAAAATCTTCTTCTCAGAAACCCCAAGGGCCAGGTCTTTGCTATTTGGTATGAAGCTTCATCTAGTGGACCCCTACCAAGATTGTTCAAAATATAGTGCTAGGGCCAAAAATGCCCCCGCTCCAGGGCCCTTTGGTTTTACATGGGCTTATATAGGGAAGAGCTTTAAAAATCTTCTTCTCTGAAACCGTAAGGTCCAATTCTTCGATATTTGGTATGAAGCTTCATCTGGTGGACCCCTACCAAGATTGTTCAAATTATAGTGCTGGGGCCAAAAATGCCCCCGCTCCGGGGCCCTTTGGTTTTACATGGGCTTATATAGGGAAAATCTTTAAAAATCTTCTTCTCTGAAACCATAAGGCCCAGGTCTTTGATATTTGGTATGAAGCTTCATCTAGTGGACCCCTACCAAGATTGTTCAAATTATAGTGCTGGAGCCAAAAATGCCCCCGCTCCGGTACCCTTTGGTTTTACATGGGCTTATATAGGGAAAATCTTTAAAAATCTTCTTCTCTGAAACCGCAAGGCCGAGGTCTTTGATATTTGGTATGAAGCTTCATCTAGTGGACCCCTACCAAGATTGTTCAAATTATAGTGCTGGGGCCAAAAATGCCCCCGCTCCAGGGCCCTTTGGTTTTACATGGGCTTATATAGGGAAGAGCTTTAAAAATCTTCTTCTCTGAAACCGTAAGGCCCAGGTCTTTGATATTTGGTATGAAGCTTCATCTAGGGGACCCCTACCAAGATTGTTCAAATTATAGTGCTGGGGTCAAATATGCCCCCGCTCCGGGGCCCTTTGGTTTTACATGGGCTTATATAGGGAAAACCTTTAAAAATTTTCTTCTCTGAAACCGTAAGGCCCATGTCTTTGATATTTGGTATGAAGCTTCATCCCACACATCCATGGTCCTTCTTTCCCCCCCCCCCCCCCCCCCCCCCCCCCCCCCCCCCTTACAAACACACACACACACACACTCCGGGGCCCTTTGGTTTTAAATGGGCTTATATAGGGAAAATCTTCTTCTCTGAAACCACAAGGCCCAGGTCTTTGCTATTTGGTATGAAGCTTCATCTAGTGGACTCCTACCAAGATTGTTCAAATTATAGTGCTTGGGCTAAAAATGCCACCGCCCCGGGGCCCCATGGTTTTACATGGGCTTATATGGGGAAAATCTTTAAAAATCTTCTTCTCAGAAACCCCAAGGGCCAGGTCTTTGCTATTTGGTATGAAGCTTCATCTAGTGGACCCCTACCAAGATTGTTCAAAATATAGTGCTAGGGCCAAAAATGCCCCCGCTCCAGGGCCCTTTGGTTTTACATGGGCTTATATAGGGAAGAGCTTTAAAAATCTTCTTCTCTGAAACCGTAAGGTCCAATTCTTCGATATTTGGTATGAAGCTTCATCTGGTGGACCCCTACCAAGATTGTTCAAATTATAGTGCTGGGGCCAAAAATGCCCCCGCTCCGGGGCCCTTTGGTTTTACATGGGCTTATATAGGGAAAATCTTTAAAAATCTTCTTCTCTGAAACCATAAGGCCCAGGTCTTTGATATTTGGTATGAAGCTTCATCTAGTGGACCCCTACCAAGATTGTTCAAATTATAGTGCTGGAGCCAAAAATGCCCCCGCTCCGGTACCCTTTGGTTTTACATGGGCTTATATAGGGAAAATCTTTAAAAATCTTCTTCTCTGAAACCGCAAGGCCGAGGTCTTTGATATTTGGTATGAAGCTTCATCTAGTGGACCCCTACCAAGATTGTTCAAATTATAGTGCTGGGGCCAAAAATGCCCCAGCTCCAGGGCCCTTTGGTTTTACATGGGCTAAAAATCTTCTTCTCTGAAACCGTAAGGCCCAGGTCTTTGATATTTGGTATGAAGCTTCATCTAGTGGACCCCTACCAAGATTGTTCAAATTATAGTGCTGGGGTCAAATATGCCCCCGCTCCGGGGCCCTTTGGTTTTACATGGGCTTATATAGGGAAAACCTTTAAAAATTTTCTTCTCTGAAACCGTAAGGCCCAGGTCTTTGCTATTTGGTATGAAGCTTTATCTAGTGGACTGCTACCAAGATTGTTCAAATTATAGTGCTTGGGCTAAAAATGCCACCGCCCCGGGGCCCTATGGTTTTACATCCATGGCTTATATGGGGAAAATCTTTAAAAATCTTCTTCTCGGAAACCCCAAGGGCCAGGTCTTTGTTATTTGGTATGAACCTTCATTTAGTGGACCCCTACCAAGATTGTTCAAATTATAGTGCTAGGGCCAAAACTGCCCCCGACCTGGGGCCCTTTGGTTTTACATAGACTTATATAGAGATATTCCTTAAAAATCTTCTTCTGAAACAACAAGGCCATGGTCTTTGATATTTGGTGTGAAGCTTCCTCTAGTGGACCTCTATCAAAATGGTTTAAATTATAGCCCTGAGGCCAAAAATGCCCCCGCCCTGGAGCCATTTGGTTTTATATAGGCTTATGTAGGGAATATCTTTAATAAAAATCTTCTTCTCTGAAACCGCAAGGCCCAGGTCTTTGATATTTGGTATGTAGCATATCTAGTGGACCTTTGCCAAGATTGTTCAAATTATAGCATTTGTTGATATTTGGTATGAAGCTTCACCTTTTTAGACGTCTCTGAACATTATGCACATTATAGCCCTGGACTTAATAATGGCCCTCCCCGGGTCCCACTTGTTACTCTATGGATCAGGTGAGCGATCCAGGGCCATCATGGCCCTCTTGTGTTTTATATTAGGATCACTTTTTGTCTGTCATCCGTGCGTAAACAATTTCTTCAAACGACATCTCCTCTTAAACCACTGATCGGATTTTGACCAAACTTCACAGGAATGTTCCTTAGGTGGTCCCCTTTCAAAGTTGTTCAAATGGTTCCGGTCTGTTGCACATCTAGGTCACAGGAGCCAAAAATAGACTTTTTTTTCATCGAAAACTCAAAATATCTTCTTCTCTGAAACCACAAGGCCCAGGTCTTCTACTAGTGGACCCTTACCAAGATTGTTCAAATTATAATGCTGGGGCCAAATATGCCCCCGCCCCAGGACCCTTTGGTTTTACATGGGCTTATATAGGGAAAATCTTTAAAAATCTTCTTCTCTGAAACTATGCTATTTGGAATGAAGCTTCATCTAGTGGACCCCTACCAAGATTGTTCAAATTATAGTGCTGGGGCCAAAAATGCCCCCGCTCCGGGACCCTTTGGTTTTACATAGGATTATATAGGGAAAATCTTTAAAAATCTTCTTCTCTGAAACCACAAGGCCTAGGTCTTTGATATTTGGTATGAAGCTTCATCTAGTGGACCTCTACAAAGATTGTTCAAATTATAGCCCTGAGACCAAAAATGCCCCCGCCCCGAGACCCTTTGGTTTTACATAGACTTATATAGGGAAATATTTAAAAATCTTCTTTTCTGAAACTGCAAGGCCCATGTCTTTGATATTTTGATATGGAGCTTCGTCTAGTGGACCTCTACCAAGATTGTTCAAATTATAGCCCTCGCGCCACAAATGCCCCCGCCCCGGGGCCCTTTGGTTTAACATAGACTTATATAGAGATAATCTTTGAACAATTTTCTTCTCTGAAACAGCAATGCCCAGGTCTTGGATATTTGGTGTGAAGCTTCATCTAGTTGACCTCTATCAAGATTGTTTAAATTATAGCCCTGAGGCCAAAAATGCCCCCGCCTCGGGGCCCTTTGGTTTTACATAGACTTATATAGAGATAATCTTTGAAAAATCTTCTCTGAAACCGCAAGGCCCAGGTCTTTGATATTTGGTGTGTAGCTTCATCTATTGGCCAAGATTGTTCAAATTATAGCCTTTGTTGATATTTGGTAAGAACCTTCACCTTTTTAGACCTCCCTCAACATTTTGTACATTATAGCCCTGGTGTCAATAATGGCCCTCCCCAGGGCCCACTTATTACTCTATGGATCAGGTGAGCGATCCAGGGCCATCATGGCCCTCTTGTTCTTCAGAGGGGCTCAGTTTCCAGAAAGCAAACAGGAAGTCCCAAGAGTTGTCTTCTTTGAAAAAAAAAAAATATCAGAAAATGTATCAGGTGTTCTAATATTAATCCTCCTTAAAACTCATGGAAAATTCAAGAGTTAGCCAGAGAAATTGCAAATTAGCAGCAGATTAGTAGCTTTTTCAGAGCTTAAGATACCAATTTGAAGCATTTTCTTGTTTTAAATGAAAACTTAAAAGACGTTTCCTTTTCAGAAAAAAAAAAACTTGTAATTAAGAAAACTGGATAGTAAATGGTTCAAGTGATTATTGTCGCAGCCTAAAATAGGTTTTATGTTTTCCTGCTTGAAAAACATGCATAGCAACAACTGCGGCATCTGATCTGGGCCTGCACTGTTTGACAGGGTACCCGTTCTGGGGTTTCTGGTACTAAATGGGTTAAATATAGAAAACATCATTTTCAGTTTGCTTTTAAAGTAAAGAAAAAGCAGAAGGGCTATCTGGCTTAGTGCTGTCCTGTAGGGCCAAACCTTGATTTGGTCTTATACGTCACTCCAAGTTCAGTGTGTGTGTGTGTGTGTGTGAATTTGGGTTTAACGTCGCTTTCAACAATTTTTCAGTCATATCACGGTGTCTGGTTGCGGCAGTGAGCTCAATGCTCACTTTTATAGTGCTGCCTCACTGAAGTAGCATGTCCCAGACACATTACATGATACCACACCCAGTCACATTATTCTGACACTGGGTCGACCAGTCCTAGCTCTACCCCGTAAATCTGAGTGCCAAGCGAGGAGCAGCTAGTACCATTTTTAACGACTTTGGTATGTCGCGGCCCGGGATCAAACCCGTGAACTCCCGTTCCCCGGAGTGGACACTCTACCAACTGAGCTATCGGGGCCGGTATATCTGGCTTAGTGCTGTCCTGTAGGGCCAAACCTTGATTTGGTCTTATACGTCACTCCAAGTTCAGTAACGGAAGATCAGATGTTTTTGTGGAGGTACACTGGTGTTACCCAGCTCTGATTAAGAATTGGCTTAATAAAATTGTCCTGCTGAATATTCATATATGCCACACCCACTACCGATCATCAACCAATCAGATTGCCTGTAGCAAATTATTACAACAAATTCACAATCTGAATGACAAACAATGTAGATCCTGATCAGATGGCTTCTTCAGAAGCCATCTGATCTGGATCTACATTGTTTTAAAGAAAAGGCATATCCGGGCTCAGCAGAACAAGGGTTAATATAATTGAAATAATGTTGAAAGTGCTGTTATACCCAAATAAAATCAAAGCACTGACAGCACTGGCCTGAGTGTAGAATGGGAAGATAGTTATGAACTGACATTTTACAATGAAATAGAGGATATTTGATTTTTTCAGTGTAAGATCGATATTTATTTCACCGAATGAACACCAATAGAAGTATTTTCACGAGAGGCAAAGCCACGAGTGAAAATACTTCTTTTGGTGTTCATGTGTGAAATAAAAATTGATCTTACATTGAAACTTATCAAATTGTCTGTTTCTATCATGCTTTAAATTGTAATTTGAAATGCAATTTCAAAGCGTCAGCCATCGTCACAGAGAACAAACTATTTCCAGGGTGATTTCGCGTCAATTTAGAGGTGGTTAGCATGTTAACTGGGTATAATATTGGGTGTAAACAGAAAGTATGCACCTGGAAAACAGCTTGAATTTTTTTTTTTATCAAATCCTTTTTGAAATTTGCATTTAGATAATGTACGCAGTTGCTAAGCTTGCCTGGCGTCGTGTGCATTATTTACGTTGCGAAGGTGCAAAAAGTGAAGTCATCAGTGTCAGAATGACGTGAAAGCGTGCGTGACGTAATTTCTGTCACACATTAATAACATTTAGGAAATTGACTTTTCACAAACAGCAAATATATATTATTTTTTGAGGATACATCGAATTCACAAACAGTGAAAAATAAAAATCGTATTTTCACTGTTTGAAACAGTGAAGATATCTATTTAGATTTCACTGAGAAATCTCTATTTCACTGAGAAATCTCTATCCTTCATTGAAAGGCACCTTGGCAATGTGCACAGCAACCTTAATAGCAGGGCCCTGATTTGAAAAGAATATGGCATACATTATCTTCTTGACGCTCATGGTCCGCTTTGCAATGCATGGTCTTTTGCAATACTTTGTTGCCCATATTTTGTTCTGAATCTTATGTTTTGGCTCAAAAAAGTGAACCCATGTCTCGTCACCTGTGACGACATTAGCGAAAGATCGTGCATTGTAATTTGGAAAATTTTTTAAGCAACTTCTTGGCGCACTGAACGCGTGTCTTTTTCTGCTCATCTGTCACTAGATGGGGAATCCATCTAGCTCAGATCTTTCTCATTTTCAAATCCCGTTTCAGAATTGTATGAGCTGCTCCTAATGAGATGCCAACCATACTAGCTCTTTGCCTAGTGGTGTATCGTGCATCGGTAGCAACTATTTCTTTCACTCTAGCAACCATCTTGGCAGATGTTGCTCTTTCCGGCCGACGATCATGTGGTGCATCTTCTGTTGAGCCTAGCCCACAGCTGAATTTCTTACACCAACGAAACACTGTCGGAAAAGACATTTCATTATGCCCATAAACCGAACATATTTCATCAAAAATGTTTTAGCCCCGTATACCAAGAATAGAATGATTCTTAATATAGGACCGTATTTCAACAGCGTACTCTGACCTTCTTCCAGCCATGTTTTGTATTAGTATACAAGAGTAGACAGTGTTTATCGAACGATATACATGGCTAAAGTGCACGGATTTTAACAGGTTTGGTATCAATGTATAGGTAAAATGTTTTTCTACGCTGTGATAATTATTTCCAGGTGATTTTCACACTAGTGCATGAGAAAACGTTCAACTTGCATTCATATTTGAACAGTCCTCTTATGCCTAAGATGCCGCAAAAAAAAAGACTGCATCTGAAAATGTAGACTGTTTATGTCATCTGCTGAATTTTTTTAACCTTTTCAAACATATTTTTGCATACAGGCAAACAGTGTGCACCAAGATCAGACTGCTCCTACTGTTTGCAAAGTTACCAGCAGACGACAAAACAGACGACAGTTCTTATGATCTGCATGTTATGGGTCAAAACTCAAATTTTCATTATGCAGATGTTAAGCATTTTACAGTTAAAATTTTGTTAAATTCTTGAGTTGGTTGATACATGTATATCCCTTCCAGCTCTGTAGAAAATTCTAGAGCAGATGAAAATCTTTTTTTTTTTTTTTCAATTATATAAAAATGAAGAAAAAGTAAGGTCAGTTTTGAAAACCTTACTTGCCCTGACTAAAAACTTACTCGCAAATGCGAGCGGGCGAGTGGAATTTTACACCCCTGCTTTGTATAATATACCTTTACAACATACCGCAGATTTGATTAGATTTTGGTGATCTTGACTTTTTTTCAAGGTCACAGCCAACCCCCCCCCCCCCCCCCCCCCCCCCCCACCAAAAAAAAAAACAAAAAAAAAAACAGTCAATTTTGGGCAAAAAATGGCTAAGGATGACCCATTCTACAACTTATTTAACGTCACTGCAGCTGGTTTCTCGGAATGTGTGGCGGCCGTAAAAGGTCTCCCTGCCCTACATCATAGTGTAGTTTACATTTTCTTGTCCTTTTGGGATCATTGATTCGTTTGTTGAAGTTTGAAAATATTTAAGGGTCACTGATGAAGCCCAATTGGCCAAAACTAGCTAGTGTGACCCAGAAAACATGTACACTCCATATTTTCCAGTTCTGTTGTGTATTCCTTGCTTCCAAAGGATAACACTTTCTGCAACTTATTGTCTGCACTCTAAGGCAAATAATGGCTTATCTGTAACCTATATCATTTAAGAATTTATGAATGTTGGTCAAAATCGGTACAATATTTAATTGCAGTATAACACATTTGTCTGGTGATCTGAGCTTTTTAATGACAGTTTGTTTTTTTAAGGTCATAGGCCCCCACAAAAACTCTTCCTTATTGACCAAAAATGGCTGGTTTGCAGCTTTCATTTTGTTGACGTTAATCTAGTTATTAAGTCAAATGGATGTTTAAGATACATTTATGGTGATGGGACATTGTTTTCCTCTGAAAACATTTTCATTTATACCAGCATTCTGGGTACGTCTGCAGAAAATGTGAAATGTTACATACCCTGTAAACAATATAAGACAGAAACCGGTAATGGAAGGTAAACATGAATGTATGTCATACAAGTAACATGCACAGCATGTGACAGCAGTTACATGATAGTCCTTTAATTCATCAATGAAAAGCATTCCCGTTTGCACAGCAAGGAATGATGGTCGTGCTCATACAGATGGCCAGCCGCTGTCCTTCTGTATATGTAGACTATATTGACTTTTTCCTGTGCGAGTATGCACAGTACTTTGATTACATTGATTTTCTGACCTTATTTTATCAATAAAAGTTTATTTTTCAACATCCTCCACATCGTTAACCGCCAAAACATCAGCATTTTTGAAAGCATTATTGTTTCTGAAATGAAGTGGCGTGTAGTTTTCTCTGGTTAACAATGTGGACGACCATGCAATTTTCCTTTGAACACCACAGGGGTCTTCACTTTTTCCAATGTTACACATGACCAGTAGTGCATGTATTCAGCCGGAAATTTTGTTTCGAAAACGCATGTGGATGAAAAAGTAAATATTTGTCCAACAAACCGGAGATATTTGGTCACCTTATGGGTGTACTTTGATCAGTTTTTGTTGACTTCAAGAATTAGCTCTTTCAGTAGGCACTTTGCAATAGAAAACTGTAACCCGTCCTTTACCCTGCTCATAAGTTTTAAAATGCAAACAAATATTGAGATGGCATTTTAAAATTTATGAGCAGGGTAAATGACATTTTCTGCTGATCTAAGTAGGGAAATTGTCATCAGACAGGTGAGCGGTTCAGGACCACTGGTCCTCTGGTTTAACTGTAGGAAAGGGTTTCAGTATCAATTCTTTGGTTTTCGACCACCTTCGATGAACGATCGGTTTGATCGATATGTGGGAAATATTATTGAAGGGTCATAAAACAGAAAAAAAACCCTATAATTCAATATATTAGTCTTTCATTTTAAATTATTTAGTTTACCCAGCAAGCATACATTGAAACTCTGATCAGACTGCTTAGATGTACAGGCTGATCTGAGTCTTTGCTAGGTGCATTTTCACCCGGGTCACTATTTAGGTCATTTTTGAGTCTGTCAGTTTACCTATCCACACTTTTCCTGGGCAGGCTTATATGTAAGCGGTTAACCAGTACATGTACAGTGCACATTCTTTCGCCAGAAACTGATAACTGCACTTCTTGGATAAGCAGAAGGGAGAGAATGACCATAGAAAAGATTTCATGATCAATCTCCACGAAAGAATTTTGCTGACCCTGGCAGGTATCAAACCTGCATCTTCCTGATCACCAGTGCATCTGACTGAGCTACCGAGGCCGGCCGGCAAATACTTTGTATAAAGGTATAGTGTAAGAGAACAAACACTCTTTATAATGAGGATCCTCTCTAGGTGTTTTTTTGCAGACATTGCATCCAATTTTGAGGGATTTTTACCCAACATTGAGATGAAATGACATCTCAAGCCCTGACGTCCAATGAAACCATTAAGGTTGATTTTTTTTTTAACTTTAACTCATATTCAACATATTCGTCCATACCAGATAACATCTGTAAAGATTCCGGAGATTTCAAAGGCAATTTCGTAGGGATGAACAAAGAAACCCATGGTTTCTATACTTGTATGCTCAGAAAAGTAATCAAATACAATAAAGAAGATTAATATTAGCTTAAACCTTTTTGGTACCAAATGGAATCTTGCTCCTTATATATGGCAGGAGTCCATTTCAAAATTTAGGGGTGTCAGGTTGTGTTTCCATCAAAATTTATTTGGAAAATGGCTAAACTTTTATCAAACAGTGGAGGCCCTGATCAGATGCCGCATTCTGCGGCATCTGATCTGGGCCTGCACTGTTTGCCAGGGTACCCGTTTGGGGGTTTCATCTATGGTGATTTCAGTGGTGATTTCTGTGTTGATTTCGGTGATTTTGGGGAATCATTTTACCGGATTTTGATACCTTCATGTTGTTGTTGTTTAATTGTAAAGCATTATATTGCTGCTTGTAATCACAGTGTGCTTTAATAAATCTCTTGTGCATTACACATTGTACTAAACTCATGCCGCTATAAATTATGTGCGCATGTGTAAATATGTTACAATTCTAAATGAACTCCATCAATGCAGTCATAATCTCCTTCTATCCTTGTTTACCTATGTCTTTCACCATACCTGTTAACACTTTCAAGTTAATGTCTGTTATCAATCCTATATCTTCCCTACAGTACTCAGAATCCCTTCAACCGTGTGCTCTAAAATAGCCCTTTCTGTGATAAATCTCTGACAGCAACATAGGTAGTGATCTTCATTCTCTTTTATGTTGCACACCTCACATACATGTAATCTTGACAAATTTTTGTTAATTTTGGCCTGGTGACCATTTAATATTGGGTGCCAACACTAATAAAATGCAACAAACAAATTGCAAACAAACCATGAAAGGTGAAGTAAGTGTTAGTGTTAGTACACATACATGTATATCCTTGATATGTATAAATTGTGTTGTTTAAATGTTTTCTACATAGTATAATACCATTCATCCATCTTCATGTACTGAGTTGGTCATACTTGGCCATTACCTCAGGTAGATGGTGCGCTAAATTTAGACTTTCGCTGAGGTGGTTCTTATGAGTACCCACAATATAGGTTTATATGAAGAAATAAGGAAAACTATCCATGACAAAAACACTTAACTTACCTGTTGCTATGATATTGCTGAAGTTGATTTCCCCTTCACTAGTCACTACAGTGGAACTTCAGCAACTGGAATGCTGGTGGCTCATTTGCCATGGGTAACTTGTTCTTGAGACCATGAGAAATTTGTATTGTAGCTCTACAAGATGTTTAGAGATTTTTCTTATTTGAAAAAGGTATTTTGTGGGTACTACTGGGTAACACAACATACCTTTATTTTATAGAAGATCAAAAAGGTATCCATCTTTTATTTCCATTAATGTCTCCTGACCAGACCCTAGACTATGATTAACCCTCAGTGTCTTAAATGATCCCTTTCTAGAACCAATTTTCAAAGTTAGTTTATACTGATTTATTTTAGTAGCTCCAAGCTTATTGAATCACTCTCAAACACTCATTCCGGATGTTATCACACGGACTAGAGAGAGGCAGTGACTTTTACACCACTGCTATCCATTTACACCTGGGTCCAGTGGGGCATTGCCATAACATGTCTTGCCCAAGGACACACCTCGCGTCTGGTGGCCTGATTCAAACACACAACCTCTCAAGCATAAGTCGAATGCGCTAACAACTGAGCTATCAAGGCTGAGTCACGAAGTTGTTTGTTTGAACTATGAAATTTGACTCTTTCAGTTAATGATCAGAAGATACAAATAAGAATGCCTAGAACAAGACAGAAAGGTGTACCGAAAGCTAATGATCAGCATATAGCTGCTGTTAATAACCAAAAGCCAGAAAATGCCACTGAAAATCAGGAAAAGAAAAGAGCCAAAAAAAGATACAACAAGCGAGACAAAGATGAAGAAAGTCAGTCTGCTGCAATAACTGAAAAGACTGAAATAGGAATTCAGAGCTTTAAACCTGTTAAAAGGCATCATGAAAGGAAATCTGTAACAGAGGCTGAAGCCATGAATATGGAATCAAAGCCAAATGATAAGATGAGAAAGAAATACACAAAATTAAAAGTTACTGGGGAGAAGGATAGGATTCTTCAAAGAAATGGCACAAACAAGCAAGTGCTATGTGATGAAAATATGCCCATGCATCATATGAAAAAAGAGCATGAAAATGACAGTAAAACAGATGCAGTGGACGAAAATGATGGTGACCGAGAGACTTCAGAATATTTTTCAAGTGATTCTTGTATGAAACAGTGTTTGGATGACAGGAATAGGAAGAGAAAAGTTTTGGCTGAGAAGAAATCCATGTCATCCAAAGTGAAACATCTGAAGGTTTCCACACCAGACCTAAGTATCAAGAATGAAGTTAATCCAGTGAGTATAAAATCAGAGGAAACTGATTCATCTGATTCAGACTTTGAGGAAGTTTCTGATGTAAAATCTCCAGTACAATTACCCCAGAAAAAGGAAACTGATAATGCAGAAAATAATTTTACTAAAACAGAAGATAAAATTTCTATAAGAAAATCTTCTCGACCAAAGAAGAAAGAGAAAACAACAGAAAATAAAAGTACAAGTAAAAGAAAGAAAGATGAAATATCCAGTACTAGGAAATGTCTTGATGAAAGACTGGCTAAGGTAAATAGTACATTCAGTGAAAAACCTGGTGATAATGAATCTTCTGATTCAGACTTTGAGGAAGTTCCTGATGTAAAATCTCCTTTATTGTCACACAAAAAGCTACCAATTAAAAAGGAAACTGGTATCGTTGATACTGGTTTTGATAAAGTCAAAGAAACTGAGGCCCCTGGGTTGAAGAAGAAAGGACAGAAAGGTGCAAATGCAGTTACTAAAAGTGAAGACAAAATTAAAAGAAATAACAATAGGAAAAGAAAACCAGATATGCCAGAGACTAACACTAGTGAAAATATGCCAACAAAGAGAACAAAGAATGATAAGAAAAGTGGTTCAAAGACACAGAAAGAAGAAATGAAAAGCAAAACTATGAACACAAGTAAAACAAATAGTAAGCTCAAAGTGGTTACAAAGTCTAAAAAGAATAATAACGACAATAAGGAGCCAGAGAACACAGCTATGGAAAAACCTGTCAAAAGAAAGCCAGCAAAAAAGAATGTGGAAAGTTTAAAAGCAGTAGATCATTCAGATGTAACTGCACTCTTGATGCATATGGAAGGGCCTGGTGCATTAGTAAAGCCATCAACATCTTATGCTGAGGATGATGATGAGATGATCTCTGATGATGACAGTGGTGAAGATGAAAATGGCAGTGGTGATGAAAGTGAAGGGGACTGGGAAGATGTTGAAGGTTGGTCAATGGATATGTTAGCATTTGCAGAACAAATATTTTTTTTTTACTGAGTTATCTTTAGCCCCCGCCCATAGGGGCTTGAAGAAATATATGGGCTGCATGATGCTTCCACGCAGAGGGTCCGCTTTGAGGATCTAAGCCTGTCCAGGAACCGCGGTGCGAGGCGGGACCGCCCATGCTAATAAACCCTATTGGTTTCTTTGGGCAACAGGGCTTGAGATGTCATTTCATCTCAATGTCGGGTAAAAGTCCCACAAAATTGGAAGCAACGTCTCCAAAATGACCTTTACAGTGTTGACAGGGACGTCAAACCTCAAACAAACAAATACTGAGTGATCTGAAAAGGAAAACTTCCAAATTTATGAGCGTGACAATTTCAACCGAAGTACATGTTAGTTGAACTTGAAAAAAGTTTTATAATTTCTGGCCAGGTCTTATTTGGCAAGCTCATGATTCTTATTTATAACAAGTTTATATTATGAACAAGATTATTCAGGCCGGCCTTGGTATCTCATTCAGATGCACATCTGACTGGTGACCTTGACCTACATTTTATGGTTCACTGACTTTGTGAATTATTGTGACCACCCTAACTTTCACCCTAATGTTAGAGTCTGTTTCTCACGAACTGTAAGAGCTTCATTCATGTCACTTTGTATAAGCTCACGTCTGGGAATAGCAACTTTAATGCAAGCATCCATATCTCACCTTGACCTACATTTCATGGTTCACGGACTGTGAATTATTGCAATCACCCTAGTTTCATGCTAATGTAAGAGTCCATTTCTCAAGAGCTGTAAGTGCTTCATTGATGATACTTGATACAAGCTTGCATCTAGGAGTGACAACTTTATTGCAGGCATCCATGTTTGACCTTGACCTAGATTTCATGGTTCAATGACTATGCACCCCCATAGGCACGGCATAGCCTTGGGCAGAATCCTTGTTCTATATAATCTATACATTTTTGGATTCCATCTTGACACCATGTTATATCCAAAACAGCTTATAACGAACAGTGTTATAATGAGGTTGGTGTGTTTTTGTTAGAATGGCCTCATCAAGGTGATTCTAACACTTACCCACATGTTTCTAAACAGAAATAAGGAAATTTATTCCTTAACCCTTATCTTGCTGTTCACGACAACCCCTATCTTTGCAAACAGTGTAGATCCAGATCAGATGGCTTCTGAAGAAGCCATCTGATCAGGATCTACACTGTTTGGCATTCTGTTTATGAATTTGTAGCAATAAATTACATCAAGTAATTTGATTGGTTGATAGACAAAAATGGGTGTGGCTTAAATGAATATTCAGCAAGATAAGGGTTAATTTTTCTCATTGCCGGTTACTCCTCCTCATATGGAGCTACATGTATGCGGATTATAGCAATGTCATTGTTTTCTGATTGAAGAAGAGATTTCAGTGATAATCCATCAGTATTTTGTTACTATTTTCAGATCACCATGGGAACAGCCCAGTGAAGTCCCAGCTACCTGACAAACCAGTGGAGATAACTTTAGATGCCCCAGTCATATATAAGAAAAGGTAATCATGCACACCAGATAAGGAAATCCTGGATTTTTTCCTGGGATAGAAATTCTTATCCTACGCAGGTTATCCTACCCAAGTATAGGAAAAAAAATGGATAATTTTCATGTGTTTGATGTGCATTATGGTAAGTGTATTGATGTCAAACTTAATGATGCAGTACTGCATCATTAAGTTTGACATCAATACACTTACCATAATGATCCTAAGCGTTGGGACAGACAGACCTAATCAAACAGTGCAGATCCAGATCAGAGATCAGGGTCTACACTGTTTATCATTCCGTCTGAACTTTTTGGACTCCTTGCTGGATCATAAAACTCTTATTTGTTAAAATTTTAGTAGAATTACAGCAAGTTCTCAAGATGTACATTTTTTTTAGGATTTTTACAGTAACATGCAGTCACTAAATGTTGCACTATTGTCATTATAACATGGAAGGCGTAGACAATCGAACTGACTGCCTTATTAAAATTTCTTGCTGAGAAATTAAAGGTATGCAAGAAAAAGAAAATGTCTGGTTATTTATTTGAAATGATCTCAGGTGTTAGATTCAGTTTATCAAATAACAATTTTAAAAAAGTTTTTATTGCAGAAAAGTTGGAAAGGATTTTTAACCCATTTTGTACTGGAAACTCCAAAATCGGTATAGAGCAAACAGTGCAGGCCCAGATCAGAAACTGCAGAACATGGCGTGCGATCAGGGCCTACACTGTTTGCACAAAGTTAAGCCATTTTCCAAATAAAATTTAAAGAAAATACAATCTGACACCCCTAAATGTTGGAATGGACCCCTGGTATATATAAGGAGGAAGATTACATTTGGTACAAAAAGGGTTAGTAAGGAACGTAAAACACCATGGTATTATGCGCCAGTAACCATGCGTTGTTAACCCTTAAGCTGCCAAGAAAAACAACATCTTAAAATGTCGTCTGCTGATGTCGTCTGCCGAATCTTCTTGCAGATTTTTTAAAAATGCTTTTGCATACAGGCAAACAGTGTGGACCCATATCAAACTGCTCCTTCAGGATCTGGGTCCACACTTTGCGAAAAATGGCTTTTAAGTTAATCGGCTATGGCAAAATAGACGACAGTTGTTGTGATGGGCATTTTATGGGTTAAATTAACATGTGTTTTTTGACACCATCTTTTCATTATTCTGACATGATATTGTCTTCTAAATATAATAAATTGGTTTAAGGGGAATGGGAACACCTTCAGGGGATGCAACTCCTGCAAAAGTATTTTTGTCTCATATGTCAATAGGGGTCAACTCTTAAAGGAAAGAATTTGCTGGTGAGAAGCAAATTCTTTCCTTTAAGAGTAGACTCCTTTTTCAGTGGGACAGAGCTTATAGAAAAGCGGATAGGAAGTCCCGAAAGTTGTCTCCCTTTGAAAAATGGCGGAAAAAAACTGCCAGATGTTCACACTCCCCTTAATTGTCTGAAATTTGGTGTAGGTGTTATAAAAGATATTGCTTCATTATGATATTTGCAGAAAGAAGAGAGAGTTTGACATCAAGGCCTACTTTCAGAAACAAATCAACAAGTATAAGAGAGAGCTGAATATTAGTATGCATAAGGTATGATACAATGTTTGTTTCCTTATATGAAAACTGCAGTGTATCCCATAAAAATGCTTTAACCCACTTCATGCTGGGTATTTTTTGCAGCAGACAATATTTCATCTGCTTGGTTCAATAACGTTGTAAGAGCAAAATCACATCTTTTCAGGAGAGACAAAAAACTTTTATTAAAGAATGGCATAGAAAACCATACTATAAGCTGGTTTCTTAACTTCATGGCAATTTCTTTCATTTGTGTGTGATGTATATTGTTGAATAAATGGCATTTGCAAAAGAAATATCTAGCATTTAAAGGTTGATACACCATTTCTGCGCAGAGTGTTTTTTGTGCAAAAACGGTGTAAGTGCATTCAGTGCTTAAACAGTGTAAATGTACAAACCTTATTTCTTTGCCTTTTACATGGTAAAGCAGTAAATTAAAGTCACTGGGAAGGTAATAGGTCACATTTTTATAAATTCTGTGTGGTACTTACCTGCTTATTCTGAAATATCAAGCAGCAGGATTCAATATTTTTGAGGTTTTAAAAAACTTTGCGCAAAAATGGGGTAAGTGCACTTACAGTGGTTTTGCACCAACTTTTTTTTCTAAAAGTCAGTGCAAAAATGGTGTATCTATAGAAAAGATTCATGATCAGTCTCCATTAAAGAAGGAACGGGCCTCCGTGGCCTAGTGGATAAGAGCGCTGACTCTTAGTCATTAGGTCTCTCACCGCCGTAGGTTCGAGCCTCGCTCGGGCCACGTGTGAGACGCCAAGTTCTGCAACGGAAGGTCAGGTGGTTTTTCGGAACTCCGGTTTTCGCCCACCTCTGATTAACGATCGGCTCGATATGAGTGAAATAATCTTGAAAGGGCCGTAAAACCCAAACCAAAAAAAAAAAATAAAAAAAAAATTAAAGAATGTTGCCTACCTTGCAGATATTTAAACCTGGGCCAGTTCTTCAAAGCATCGATAGCTTAATGAGCTCGTTAGTGGTCATGTTGTTAACTGTTCTGGCAAGTACAATATCTAAAATTTTGGTTTTGTTTGATTTGAGATTTAACTTCCCTGTCAACACTGTAAAGGTCATTTTGGAGATGTTGCTTCCAATTTTGTTGGACTTATACCCAACATTGAGATGAAATGACATCTCAAGCCCTGTCGCCCAATGAAACCAATAAGGTTTATTAGCATGGACGGTCCGGCTCGCACCGCGGTTCCTGGACAGGCTTAGATCCTCTAAGCGGTTTACCAGTACTAGTATGTGGGTTGATTCAGCTCTGCGTGGAAGCATCATGCAGCCCATATATTTCTTCAAGCCCCTGTGGGCGGGGGCTGCTAAAAATTTTTGTATGTTTGCTGAAAAAATCTGAGCAGCTTTTGCATATGCAAAAGCTGCTCACATTTTTTTCAGCACAAAAATATTTTCATATTTGCCATATTAAATGATAAAAGTTTTAATGATATGTTAACTAACGACGTTGTTACATGTAGTTTTGAACAACTGGCCCTAGATCATCAGTCAGACTTGCATCGGACTGAGCTACCAAGGGTGGAGCTATGTGGGGTACCCTCTTCCAATGTTTTTTGGCTTTCCAGGTCCATTTGCTGTGCTTGTTGTCCCGTGGTTTCTATCTGAACAATCTGTGCATGGATGAAACACTGGAAGCCCAAGCCATGTCAATCTCCATGGCAACAAGAGAACTAAAAATAGCATCAGTGAAGTCATGTGATGTGAATGGGCTGACCTACATGATTAAATGGATGAAAGAAGCATTTCCTTTGAAAACTTCTGGAGATGATCAGCTTGTTGATCTGGTATGTAGTATTGTAGTTGAACTAATCTTGGGTTGCCTTGGTAAATCTAGATGCACTAAGCAAAATTGCAAAGCAGATGTAAAATAAGTTAGCAACACCTTATATATTTCAAGAAATAAATTTTCTAACTTAGAAGATACTCGTAGATATCAAAAATTTATTTTTGAAAGCACTTGTTTTAATTTCCTGTTTTAGTTAAATGCTGTCGACTTTAAATTTTTTCTAATGTTTCAGTACTGCATACTGTTACTGTGTAGTTACAAAAGCTGTTTAAATGCAAGCAGAAATTTACATATGGATGACGTCAGTCAAGTCAATATTAAGTTATGCGTGCCCTGATTACAGTGTATAACTGCAAAAAAGAGACAGTATTTTGAGCATGCTGACATGTTGATATGTAAGGTCATTTAAATAGACTCATTGTCAAAGAAAATTAAAGGTATGTCTATGTTTCAACGTTAAGATGACAATGACAAAGTCCCTATTTTTCTAGCTCTAGCGACGAAATGAACATGCTTTTATAAACAATTTTTGTTTTGGTTATTTATACTAAACTACTGTATCTTATCTACAAAGGTTTTGGATGAATTCTCCTTAGAAATGTCCCTTTAGACACAAACATAAAATTGAAAAAAAAAAAAAATGTCAAAATGAGGACAAAAGTTGGTGAAAATGTCTCCTGCTTGTGTGAACTTTTCAGCGGCTTTTTTCATTCTGGTTCTCGAACTAATCATATGATTCAGTGTGGTTTTGACTTTTTCGGAAGATCACACTAGCAAGTTTGTATGATGGGTGCCAGAAACGAAGTAACACTATATTACCCATGACACGTCTTTATCCCAAATGTTTGCTCTATTAATATCTAGCACATGTAAAGTCGTCACTTTGAAAAGTGTTGCTAAACTTATTTTACACAGTATATTGGGTGTTGCATTTCTCTTAAGCTTTTCTGTATCTGTGATGAACAGACAGTTTTTATTACAGTATTTCTATACAATATGAAAATACATCACAACCTCTTTACAACACTTTTCGTGGGGTCCAAACCAGAAACCGTGTTAGTTAAACAACTGTGTTTTATTCCACCAAAATTGTTTAGATTATTTAGAGAAATGACCACATAGAGAAATGACCATAATGAAAAATGATCATTTATGGTCATTTTTTGTCGCACCTGCTTTAAGCATGGCACGATATAGAAGCCGAAATTTCTGTCCTTCGTTCGTATGTCAAGCCATCAACTTTTGCAACCACCCTAGCATTCACCTTAATGTTCAAGTCCATTCCTCAAGAACTATATGAGCTTTATTTATGTTACTTGGTACTGACTTGCATCTAGGGATGGCAGCTTTAATGCAAGCATCCATATTTGACCTTGACCTACATTTTATGGTTCTCTGTGGCAACTATTACGACCACCCTAGCATTCCCTTTTATGATCAAGTCCATTACACAAGCCCTATAAGAGCTTCATTAATGATACATCATACAGACTTGCATCTACATTCTACAGATGACCCGCCCCCGCCCATCGGGGCTTGGAGAAATAGATTGGGCTGCATGATGCTTCCACGCAGAGCTGATACCGACCGCACATTAGTACTGGTAATCTGCTTAGGAGGTTTAAGCCTACCCAGGAAAATTGCTGCGAGTCGGTCCGTCCATGCTTATAAACCCTATTGGTTTCATTGGGCGACAGGGCTTGAGATGTCATTTCATCTAAATGTTGGGTAAAAGTCCCACAAAATTGGAAGCAACGTCTCCAAAATGACCTATACAGTGTTGACGGGGACGTTAAACAACAAATCAATCAATCAATCTACAGATGACAATTTTAATGCAAGCATCCATATTTGACCTTGACCTCCATCTCATTGGTCACTGACTTTGGGAACTATTGCGACCACCCTAGTGTTCACCCCAATGTTCCAAGACCATTTCTCAAGAACTATTAGACTTTCATACAGACTTGCATCTAGGGATGACAATTCTAATGCAGGCATCCACAGCTGACCTTGACCTATATTTCATGATTAACTGACTTAGTGAATTATTGCGTCAACTCTAGCGTTTACCCTAACAATCAAGTCCTTTTCTTAAGGACTATAAGAGATTCATTAATGATACTTGTACAAATTTGCATCTTAGGATGACAACTTTAATGCAAGCATCCACGTTTGACCTTGACCTATATTTCATTGTTTGGTTGACTTTGCATCCACACAGGCGCGATATAGACTTCAGTGCAATTCTTGTTCTATACAATTTATACATTTTTGGTCTCCATCTTAAAACCCTGTAATATCCAAAACCGTGAGATAATGACCATGTTATATTGAGGTTTTGGTATGTCATTGAGATAATTTGATATAATGATGCATTTCATGGGTGTGTTTGTTTGAGTTTTATGTCCCACCGACAACAAAGGTCAACTAGGTAGATGGGATCCCGGTTTAAAGTCTCTATTGAAAGGAGTCCAGAAAGTACCAACAAAATGGCAAACAGTGTAGACCCTGATCAGACTCCTCCTTCAGGAGCACTCTTAACTAGGTCTGCACTGCTTAGTTTAAACTTTATTTCTTTCAAATCTAATAACACAAAACAAATACAACACATATGGTAAGTACAATTATATCTGAAAGGGATACAGAAAAAAGTTAGTGACTTGTATGAATCTGCTTCCAATTTGTTGTTTTGTCATGCAAGAATAGCAATTCTTGCATAAATATTTATGCGCATGGCTGTTTGAAGCCATTGTCAAATGGACCTAAAGCCGTTCTCAAACACCAAATACCATGTTCAAATGGGTGCTGTTTGAACATGGATTTTGAGCTTTTGATATCAAAAGACTGGCATTGCGTTGCGTTGAGCGATGTAACGTTATCACCCTGAATGTAACGTTTTAGGGTTCTATGATGACATCAGATGGTTACTGCGTAACAACCTCATTGTAAACAACATTCTGAACTGGCCGCCATGTTGGTTTGCCGGTCGCATTTGAAGAGTTTATATGGAGTTAAAATAGAACTTTTGGGTGTTTTCATCAAAATTTGCTGTCAGAATCGTAAGTTATGCAAGAACAATGATCATCCATGCTTATTTCATTGCATTCACATTTGCCAGATCCCTCAGAAGATATTTGAACATTCGGCCTGGCGGCCTCATGTTCAAACAGCTTCCTCGGGACCCGGCGAATGTTAATGCATGAAAAACCATGGTTGATCTCTATATTGAAACATAACTGCTTTCCTTTATTGCTCGTAAGTTTGAACCACATATACTTAAATCTAAAGACGTGTCCTTTTCAGAGAGGCAGGCTGGAAAAGAGTTTTCACCAGAGGTCTGTGACCAGTAGATTAGAGTTTGTTCTGGTAAGTTTCTGTTTTTACAAATCAGTTCAAAGGCCTAGCTGTTTTTAAGAGCAGTTTGGAAAGAGATATCATTTGGGTATTGTAACATTGATCAAGGTAGGCAAGGTAACCAATTGAACCAATTTAAGGTTTTCTAAAAAAAAACTCGTAATTTCAGAATTCCTCAAAGAATTTATCCTCATCCATCCCAGTTCTAAGGAAAATTCTAGTGTCAGTACCAATTTTTTTTTTCAGAGAAAAGGCTTGACATTTCATGTCAATCTTCTGCCATAATGTCAAGCCTTATCTTTTTCTGAAAAATAAGAAAAAAGATACTTTCCAAATGCAGATATCTGCGATTTGTGATTGGCCCTTAAAGGGTTAAGTTTGCTTTTCCTATTTCTTTTTTATCTCCCTGAATACTTATTGAATACCACTCATGTCCAGAAGTCTGTGTTATGAACACCCCAGTAATCCCCACTTTATAAAGTGATATCTAGGGTCTACAGGTGTATACATTGTTATTATTTCTGCGTAACAGGTTGTGGGTACTTTTTCTGCTCAAAGACATAGGTTGTTGGGGCTTGTTAGAACCACCTCAATGAGGTGGTTCTAACAAGCACCCACAACCTATGTTTTGAATATAAAAAGAATAATTTTACAATTTTTCTTCAGAAAATTGATCGTTTTGGAGATATGAAAGAATGCACTATGTCACTTACAAATGTGTTGTCGTAATGTCAAATATTAATTTTGCAGGTTTGTATAATCCTCTTACGACAGCTGGGGTACCTTACAAGACTAGTGATGTCATTGCAACCCATACCTATAAGGACGGTGCCCAAAAAGGTAAAGATGTTACCAAATGTGTTTGGTTTGTTTGTATTATAGTTTAACGGCCCAGTCAACACTATTTTAGGTTATTTTTGAGCCGGTCAGTTTACCTATCAACACTTTTCCTGGGCAGGCTTTTACGTAAGTGGTTACCATTACAGTGCACATTCTTTCTCCAGAAACTGCCCTTCTTGAATCAGCAGAAGCGAGAGAATGACCGTAGAAAAGATTTCATGATCAATCTCCACCAAAGAATGTTGCTGACCCCGGCAGAAATTGAACTCGCGTCCTCCTGATCACCAGTCAGATGCGCATCCAACAGAGCTACCAAGGCCAACCCAAATGTGTTTGGACAGGCAGGCCTGAGCTAACAGTTTAGACCCAAATGAGACACTGCAGAATGCGGCATCTCATAAGGGTCTACACCATTTGCCACCTATCCAGCTATTTTTAGACACAACCTAACATAGAGAATACCATAATGATCCTAAGTATTGGGACAGATAGGCCTAAACAAACAATTCAGGCGCCGGCCTCGGTAGCTCAGTCGAATGCATGTCTGACTGGTGATCAGGAGGACGGGGGTTCGATACCTGCCGAGGTCGGCAACATTCTTTCATGGAGATTGATCATGAAATCTTTTCTACGGTCATTCTCTCCCTTCCGCTGTTGTCAGTTTCTGGGGAAAGAATGTGCACTGTACTGGTTAACCGCTTACATATAAGCCTGCCCAGGAAGATTGTGGATAAGTAAACTGACCGGCTCAAAAATGACTGAAAATAGTGTTGACTGGGCCGTTAATCTCCAGTTCAAACAAAACAGTGCAGGCCCAGATCAGACCGCTCCTGAAGAATTAAAGAAAAGATGAACAAATAAGCCTCAAACTTGATATACTGTGAAATGATGATGACTTATATCATGTGAGAGACAATGGGCTTTCTCAGCTTATTTGTTCATTTGTTCTTTCCTTGTTCTTTTTCTCCATATAAGCCAATGTTAAATTTTTTGTCACAGATTTCTCAGGAACTGTAGAAACTAGAAGCCCTAAACTTGGTATGCAATGCAATAATGACAACTTAAATTGTGTGAGAGACAATGGGCTTTCGAGGCATATTTGTTCATTTGTTAGCTCCACTAGCCGAAGGCCAGCGGGGCTATTGTCATGGCCCTGTGTCCGTCGTGTGTCTGTGCGTCCGTGCGTTAACTTTTTCTTTAAACATCTTCTCCTCCTAAACTACTGGGCCAATTGTAACCAAACTTCACAGGAATGTTCCTTACATAGTCCTCTTCTAAATTCCTTCAAAGAATTTTGTTACACCCAGAACTCTGGTTGCCATGGCAACAAAACCACAAAAAATTAAAAATCTTTAAAAATCTTCTCCTCCAAAACCACCTGTTAGATTTCATTTTTATTTTGCATGACTGTTCCTTGGGTTGACCTCTTTCAGATTCCTTGAAGAAATTTTGATCCGACAAAAAACATGGCCGCCATGGGCCGGGCTTATTTTCCTATTTAACATATAGTGTAATGCTAAAACATCTCCTCCTAAACTACTGGGCCCATTGTAACCAAACTTCATAGGAATGTTCCTTACTTAGTCCTCTTCTAAATTCCTTCAAAGAATTTTGTAACACCCAGAACTCTGGTTGCCATGGCAACAAAACAACACAAAAAATTAAAAATCTTAAAAAATCTTCTCCTCCAAAACAAACTTTTGGATTTCATTTTTATTTTGCATGAATGTTCTTTGGGTGGACCTCTTTCAGATTCCTTGAAGAAATTTTGATCCGACAAAAAACATGGCCGCCATGGGTGGGGCTTATTTTCCCTATTTAACATATAGTGTAATGCTAAAACATCTTCTCCTCCTAAACTACTGGGCCAATTTTAACCAAACTTCACAGGAATGTTCCTTACTTAGTCCTCTTCTAAATTTCTTCGAAGAATTTTGTTACACCCAGAACTCGTGTTGCCATGGCAACAAAACCACACAAAAAATTAAAAATCTTTAAAAATCTTCTCCTCCAAACCCTACTGTTGGATTTCATTATCTCCTCGCACAACATACTTGTGAGGGGGGATATAGCATTTGTCCCGTACGTACGTACTTTTGTCATCGCTCTAGCGCCACGTACGTACGTACTTTTGTCATCGGTCTAGCGCCACGTACGTACGTACTTTTGTCATCGCTCTAGCGCCTACATTTCTTGACCGATTTTAATATAACTTCACAGGAACGTTCCTTACGACAATATCTGGAGCAAGATCGACTTTCAAGGTCATGACCTTAAGGTCAAGGTCACTCTGGCTATTTTTTGAAAAACTTTGTCATGGCTCTAGTGCCTACATTTCTCCCCCAATTTCAATATAACTTCAAACAAATGAATTATAAAAATACCTCGAGCGAGTTTGACTTTCAAGGTCATGACCTGAAGGTCAAGGTCACTGTGGCTATTTTTAGAAAAACATTGTCATCGCTCTAGCGCTTACATTTCTTCACCAATTTTGATATAACTTCACACAAATGATCCTTATAAAAATATCTCAAGCGAGTTCCACTTTCAAGGTCATGGCTTCAAGGTCAAGGTCACAGTGGCTATTTTTAGAAAAACTTTGTCATCGCTCTAGCTCCTACATTTCTTCACTTATTTCAATATAACTTCACACAAATGTTCCTTATGACAATATCTTGAGCGAGTTGGACTTTCAAGGTCATGACCTCAAGGTCAAGGTCACTGGCTATTTTTAGAAAAACTTTTTCATCGCTCTAGCGCCTACATTTCTTCACCAATTTCAATATAACTTCACACAAATGTTCCTTATAAAAATATCTCCATCGTGTTCGACTTTCCAACTCATGGCCTCAAGGTCAAGGTCACTGGCTATTTTTAGAAACACTTTGTCATCGCTCTATCGCCTATATTTCTTCACTGATTTCAATATTACTTCACACAAATGTTCCTTATGACAATATCTCCAGTGGGTTCGACTATCAAGGTCAGGGCCTCAAGGTCAAGGTCACTGTGGCTATTTTTTAGAAAAACTTTGTCATCTCGCTAGCGCTTACATTTCTTCACCAATTTCAATATAACTTCATACAAATGTTCCTTATGACATTATCTCTAGCGAGTTCCACTTTCAAGGTCAAGGTCACTGTGTCTATTTTTAGAAAACTTCGTCATCCCTCTAGCGCTTACATTTCTTCACCCATTTCAATATAACTACACACAAATGTTCCTTATGACAATATCTCGCCATTTCGACTTTCAAGGTCAAGGTCATAATGGCCATTTTTAGAAAACTTTGTCATCGCTCTAGCGCCTACATTTCTTCACTGATTTCAATATAACTTCACACAAATGTTGCTTATGACAATACCTCGAACGAGTTCGACTTTCAAGGTCAAGGTCACTGTGGCTATTTTTAGAAAGACTTTGTCATTGCTCTAGCGCTTACATTTTTTTTTTTCACCAATTTCAATATTACTTCACACAAATGTTCCTTATAACAATATCTCTAGTGAGTTCCACTTTCAAGGTCAAGGTCACTGTGGCTATTTTTAGAAAACTTTGTCATGGCTCTAGAGCTTACATTTCTTCACCCATTTCAATATAACTTCACACAAATGTTCCTTATGACAATACATCGAGCGAGTTTGACTTTCAAGGTCAAGGTCACTGTGGCTATTTTTAGAAAAACTTTGTCATTGCTCTAGTGCTTACATTTTTTCACCAATTTCAATAGTGGCGACCTCTATGAAGCAAGCAGTCTGTCTTAAGCAAGCAGGCATTCAGTTCCCAAGAAAGGCAGATGTGTTAAATTTCACCTGTATTAAGCAAGAACCTGCCTTAAGCAAGCATATTTTGACTATCCCTTAGGCACTTGCTTAATACAGGTTGAACTGTAGTATGTAGCAAAGTTATGTGGTCACCTACTAAGTCCTGCGAACTATGACTCTTGAGTCCAAATTGGCAACGCCCCGGTGCTTAGTAGCTCCCATAGACTAATAATGACAAAATCTTGAAACTTTTCTCCTCTGAAACCATAATGCCAAGAGCTTAGTATGTAGCAACTTGAAGTATTCAACTGCATAAATCCTGCCAACTATGCCCCTGGGGTCCAAATCGTCGTCCCTAATATCATATGACCACACATGTAATAACATTTTGGATGCAATATCGTCATGATGACGTCCATGTCAGCCATACATTTCTTTTTGAAAAGTTGTCTTATTTAAAGGCAAAGGGGTCATATGATAAACAGAATCTTACACTTGTGGTTTTTTCATATGATATTTATGAAACTCGGCGAAGGCTCGTTTCATAAATATCACATGTAATGACCACTCCTATAAGAGCCTCTCTATATATATATATGTTTTAGGAAGCAAGTTCTGGAAAGAAAAGGTTAGGAAACCCTGCCAAAATACAGAAGAAGGTGAATGAAACCAATGGAATTGATCAAATGAAAGGCAATACAGGTGCTAAAACTACCTGCTCTGAGAAAGGTAAAACAACCCAAAGAAAACCAAATAAAAATACTAGTAACACTTGTAAAGCCAAAAGCATTACAAAAACTGATATTGAAAATCACTCTGAAAATACATCAAACAAAAATGATAACAAAACTAATTCAGCAGCTAAAACTTCAGGGAGAAAAATGTCTAAGGATAATAAAAACAAAGAGAATATCAAGAGATCAATGGGAAGAAATAAAAACAATGATGAAAATATTGATTCAGAAGAAGAAAAAAACAATAACAGGCTTAAAGCTAAAAATAAATCCAGAAGGTCTTGTGCTTCTAAAATTAGACCAAATACTTATGTCGATAATGATGCTGAGTTGGATGATTCTGAGGATGATTTTGTACCTGAAAAAAATGAAACAGCTGATGATGATGACAGTGGGAGTGATGCTTTGGAAGAGGAAGAAGTTAAAAAGACGCACAAACTTAAAAACGAAAAGACAAAGAAAGAAAAGATTGAAAGGTAAACCAATTTTCATCCTTCAAGCTCTATTAAGAATTCTACCGGGGACAAGTCTATTTTTTCAGAGAAAAAAGCTTGACATTTAATGTGATTGTGCAGCAAATGATTCACACATAACGTCAAGTCTTATTTTCTTTGAAAAATAAGAATAATTTCCTTTGGAAATGTTGTCTGCTAGTGGTGATGTCTGTTTGAAGGATTAATATATAATTGTATACAGCCAAATGACAGGAATACTAAAGGCACAGATGCATTTTTTTTACAGTGTTTTGTTTTAGGGCCAAGCACTATTTAGTAGTAATGGGCCTCCGTGGCCTAGTGAGTGAGTGAGTGAGTTTTAGTTTTACGTCCCACCAACAGCTAAGGTCATACGGAGACGGGACCTCGGTTTAAAGACTCATCCGAAAGTCTGGAGAAGCCCGGGATCGATCCTGCGATCCCTGGTTTACAAGGCGAGTAGCGTAACCACTGCACCACGAAGGCTTCTCCCGTGGCCTAGTGAATAAGAGCATTTACTCTTAATCATTAGATCTCTCATGCTGTGGTTCAAGCCTGGCTCGGATCACATGTGAAATGCCAGCGGAAGGTCAGTTGTTTTTTTCTTCGCTACTCCAGTTTTCGGCCAACTCTGATTAATGATTTGCTCGATATTTAAGGAATAGTAAGCAAAGTTGAGGAGGGCACTATCAAGATTTATGGACTGCTTGCTGGCCAGGGCCTGTGCTGCTGGGTGGATATGGCCCGAACCGCCGGGTTCATATATGGCCCGAACCACAGGCCCTGACCCGAGGGCAGTCCATAAACCTTGATAGTGCCTAAAGCTTTGGTTTTTAGCTCACCAGAGCGGAAGGCTGTGGGGGAGCTTATAGGATAGGCAGTTGTCCGGGGGAGCTTATAGGATAGGCAGTTGTCCGTCGTCGTCTGCGTCTGTGTCGTCTGCGTCGTCTTCGTCAACATTTTCAAACGACATCTCCTCTGAAGCCACTGGGCCGATTCAGCCCGAATTTCATCTGTAGCATCCTTGGGCAGGGGGATTGAAAGATTGTGTTTTTAATGAAAATCGGCTTATTAGTTTGGTTGCTATGCCAACTTAGAGTTTCCATAGACTTATAATGGGGAAAATAGAAAAATGGCATTTACTGCCAAGCCTCTGCAGATATTTTGACAAAACTTTCATAGAAATGTTCCATAGGTAATCTACTATCTGCCATATGATTTAAGGCCTTCTGCTCATTTTTATTGGTTACCATGGAAACCAAAATGCAAAAAATAGACAAAAAAATACTTAATAATCATCTCCTCAGAAACCATATGCTCTAGAAGGCTGAGACTTAATGAAAATATTCACCATATTTGCCTTTACAGGTTTTGTGTTTTTATGAAATTTGGCCTTTTAGTTTTGTTGCTATGGCAACTTAGAGTTTCCATTGACTTATAATGGGGAAAACTGAAAAATGGCATTTACTGCCAAGTCATTGCAGATATTTTGACAAAACTTACATAAACATGTTCCTTGTGTAAACTTCTCTCAGCCATATGCTTTTATGTCAACCTGGGGCACCCCTAGGTTGTGCCGGGGCCATGCTCCGCCCCCTCCACTTCATAAAATGCCTTATATCTCAGAAACCTTACAGATCCCAACCCCTAAACCATATATATTCTTGTACCTTATGATAAGATGCATTAAGTGACACCAACCTGGGGGTCCCCCGGGATGTGCCAGGGACATGCCCTGCCCCCTCTATTCCATAATGCCATTTATCTCAGAAACCATTCAGATCCCCACCCCTAAACTATATATATTCTTGTTCCTTATGCTAAGATGCATTAAGTGACACCAACCTAGGGGTCCCCCGGGATTTGCAGGGCACATGCCCCACCCCTCCACTTCATAAAATGCCATATATCTCAGAAACCATACAGATCCCCACCCCTAAACTATATATATTCTTGTTCTTTATGCTTAGATGCATTAAGTGACACCAACCTGGGGGTCCCCCTGGATTTGCCGGGACCATGCCCAACCCCCTCCACTTCATAAAAGGCCAAATATTCCAGAAACCTTACAGATCACCTGCCCTAAACCATATATATTCTTGTTCCTTATGATAAGACACATTCAGTGACACCAACTTAGGGGTCACCCAGGGTGCTTCCGGGTCATGCTTCACCCCTTGACTTCACAAAAGACCATATATCTGAGAAACTGTTCAGAGCCCAACCCCTAAACCATATATATTCTTGTTCCTTATGATAAGACGCAATCAGTGACACCAGCATGCGGGTCCACCCAGGGTGCCATGGGCCATGCCCCACCCCTTTACTTCATTGAAATCCATATATCTCCGAAACCATACAGATCCCCACCCCTAAACAATATATACTCTTGTTCCTTATGATAAGATGCATTAAGTGACACCAACCTGGGGGTTCCCACGGGATATGCCGGGGATATGCCCCGACCTCTCCACTTCATTAAAGACCATTTATCTCAGAAACCATTCAGATCCCCACCCCTAAACCATATATATTCTTGTTCCTTATGATAAGACGCATTAAGTGACACCAACCTGTGGGTCCCCCTGGATGTGCCGGGGACATGCCCCACCCCTTCCACTTCATAAAAGGCCATTTATCTCAGAAACCATTCAGATCCCACCCCTAAACCATATCTATTCTCATTCCTTATGATAAGTTGCATTCAGTGACACCAAATTTGGGGTCCCCTGGGATGTGCCAGGACTATGACCAACCCCCTCCTCTTGTAAAAGGCCAAATATTCCAGAAACCTTACAGATACCCACCCCTAAACCATATACATTCTTGTTCCTTATGATAAGACACATTCAGTGACACCAACTTAGGGGTCACCCAGTATGCGCCCAGGCCATGCTCCACCCCTTGACTTCACAAAGGACCATATATCTGAGAAACTGTTCAGAGCCCCACCCCTAAACCATATATATTCTTGTTCCTTATGATAACACGCAATCAGTGACACCAGCATGCAGGTCCCCCCGGGGTGCCACAGGCATTGCCCCACCCCTTTACTTCATTAAAATCCATGTATCTCAGAAACCGTTTAGATCCCCACCCCTAAACCATATATATTCTTGTTCCTTATGATAAGACGCAATCAGTGACACCAGCATGCAGGTCCCACCGGGGTGCCACAGGCCATGCCCCACCCCTTTACTTCATTAAAATCCATATATCTCAGAAACCGTTCATATACCCACCCCTTAACCATATTTATTCTTGTTCCTTATGATAAGACTCAACTTCATAATAGGCCATATATCTCAGAAACCATTCAAATCCCCATCCTATAATCACATTTATTCTTGTTCATTGTTATTAGACACATTCAGTCAACCCGTCTTTGGGGGTCCGCAGGGGCCATTTCTCTCCCTGCCACTTCATAAAAGTGCCTCATATCTCAGAAACCATTCAGATCCCCACCGTTTAACCGTATATACTCTTGGTCCTTATGATAAGACTTATTCATTTACAACAATCTTGGGCTTTTCTGGGATCTGCCATGCCCGATTCCCTCCATTGCTTAAAAGGCCTTACATCTCAGGAACCATACATATTCCCACTGATAAACCATATATGTCTGTTCCTTTTGATAAGATGCATTTAGTGACACCAACCAGGGCTCCATTGGGTCCATGCCCCGATCGCTCTACTTTATAGAACACCGAATATTTCAGATACAGTCCACATGGGTGCTCATTTGGGTATGGGGTTTGTTTGGGAGACTTTATAATTGGTATAATAAAATCATATCATGTTATAATACATGGCTGCCATTGGGCAGTGTCCACCTGAGCTCTGGTTTATGAACTTTGGCTCTTTTGTTTGTTTGCTATGCCAAGTTATGAGTTTCCATTGTCCTATAATGGGGAAAATTGAAAAATGACATTAATGCCTTTCAAGATATTTTGTCACACTTTCATAGAAATGTTCCTTTAATAATGTTCTTTTTGGCCTATTTGTTGCCACAGATGGGAAATTGTCAATTGTCATCTGTTGTCCTGCAACAACACATTCAAGCGACATCCAATCTAAAGCCACTAAGCTTATTGGGTCCAAATTTTATCTGTAGCATCCTAGGTCACAGGGCTTCCATGGGCTACTGTTATATTAAACATTTGTTGACAACTGAGTTATAAATGTAAAATTTGAGAAATGTGAAGATGGTCAGCACTGACTGTGCCATTCCAATATTAAGATTTTTACAGTAAAATCTGCTGTGTGTTTGTTTTGAAAACTATAGCATGTATAGGGCATGAAGCCAGCGAAAGGACAAAATGACATTTTATAATTTTCTTCGTTGAAGGACAATGGATTCCTGCAATTCAACCGAGTGACAATCAGAAAGTAAATTAATCAGGATTGTCTGTAAATTTTTTTAGCTCACCTGTCACGTAGTGACAAGGTGAGCTTTTGTGATCACATTTTGTCCGTCGTCCGTGCATCAGTGCGTTTGGCGTAAACAATTTCTTGTCCGCACGATAACATCTTCATTTATGATTTGATTTTAACCAGACTTGCACACAACTTGTACCACCATGAGATCTGGGTTCCTTTCTTGAACCAGCCATATCCCGTCATGTGTTACAGAGTTACGGCCCCTGAAATTGCAAAAATTGCCTATTTTGGTCTTGTCCGCACGATAGCATCTTCATTTATGATTTGATTTTAACCAGACTTGCACACAACTTGTATCACCATGAGATCTGGGTTCCTTTCTTGAATCAGCCATATCCCATCATGTGTTATGGAGTTACGGCCCCTGAAGGGGCACAAATTGCCTATTTTGGTCTTGTCTGTACGATAGCTGTTTCATTTATAATTTGATTTTAACCAGACTTGCACACAACTTGTACCACCATGAGATCTGGGTTCCTTTCTTGAACCAGCCATATCCCGTCATGTGTTACAGAGTTACGGCCCCTGAAATTGCAAAAATTGCCTATTTTGGTCTTGTCCGCATGATAGCATCTTCATTATACCCCCGGCATACGCAGTATGCCATGGGGGTATATAGTTTTCGTATTTTCTCTGTGTGTGTGTGTGTGTGTTTGTGTGTGTGTGTGTCTGTTAACATTTTCGTGTCCGCTCCATAACTTTTAAACCGCTTGACATATTTTCATGAAACTTCACATAAATGTTTAACACCAGGAGACGACGTGCAGAACACATGAACTGTAACTGTTGTTTTTCTACTTTCAGAGTTATTGCCCTTTGTATGTTTTAACTTGCATTTTCGTGTCCACTCCATAACTTTTCAACCGCTTGATATATTTTCATGAAACTTCACATAAATCTTAAACACCATAAGACGATGTGCAAAACACATGAACCGTAACTCTTGCTTTTCTACTTTCAAAGTTATTGCCCTTTGTATGTTTTAACTTTCAATTGTGTCCGCTTCATAATTTTTAAACCACTTGACATATTTTCATGAAACTTCACATAAATGTTAAACACCATGAGATGACGTGCAGAACACATGAACCGTAACTCTTGCTTTTCTACTTTCAGAGTTATTGTCCTTTGAATATTACGAGTTTTACCATACACTTGTGTCCGCTCTGTAACTTTAAAACCGTTTGAGATACTTTCATGAAACTTCAAACAAATGTAAAGCAAGATAATAGGATGGGCAGAACACAAGAAACATAACTCTTGTTTGCATACATTACAAATTATCTCCCTTTGAAAATTTTAAATTATGTGTCTGCTAACATCTTCGTGTCTTCTCCATTACTTTTAAACGGCTTGACATATTTTCATGAAACTCCACACGAATGTTGAACACCATGAGACGACCTGCAGAACACATGAACCATAACTCTTGCTTTCCTACTTTCAGAGTTATTGCCCTTTGAATCTTGAAAATGGCCATTCTGTGGAATATGGCCTGTATATGCAAAGAAGCTTTTGACATTGCTATTTTCAGCTGAGGTGATGGCTCTGTCCGGGGGTATACGTGCCCCACTGGGCACTTTTGTCTAGTTTATGATTTGATTTTAACCAGACTTGCACACAACTTGTACCACCATGAGATCTGGGTTCCTTTCTTAAATCAGCCATATCCCATCATGTGTTACAGAGTTACGGCCCCTGAAAGGGCAAAAATTGCCTATTTTGGTCTTGCCCGCACGATAGCATCTTCATTTATGATTTGATTTAAACCAGACTTGCACACAACTTGTACCACCTTGAGATCTGGGTTTCTTTCCTGAACCAGCTAGATCCCATCAGGTGTTATGGAATTAGGGCCCCTGAAAGGGCAAATATTTCCTATTTTGGTCTTGTCTGCATGATAGTTTGTTTGATTTGAGGTTTAACGTCCCCGTCAACACTGTAAAGGTCATTTTGGAGACGTTGCTTCCAATTTTGTGGGACTTTTACCCGACATTGAGATGAAATGACATCTCAAGCCCTGTCGCCCAATGAAACCAATAGGGTTTATTAGCATGGACGGTCCGCCTCACACCGCGGTTCCTGGACAGGCTTAGATCCTCTAAACGGTTTACCAGTACTAGTGTGCGGGCAGGATTCAGCTCTGCGTTGAAGCATCATGCAGCCCATATATTTCTTCAAGCCCCTGTGGGCGGGGGCGGAGTCTGCATGATAGCTGTTTCATTTATGATTTGATTTTAACTGAACTTGCACACAATTTGTACCGCCACAAAATTTCTCGGTCAAGTTTGAATATGGGTCATGTAGGGTCAAAAAGTAGGTCAGGTCAAATATAAAAAAAAAACCTTTTGAAGACACTAGAGGCCACAGTTTTGGTCCGATCATCATCAAACTTGCTCGGAATGATCATCTTGATAATATCTTGGTCGTGTTCGAATATGGGTCATGTCAGGTCACAAAGAAGATCAGTAGGTCAAATCATAGAAAAACCTTGTGAATACACTAGAGGCCACAGTTTTGGTCCAATCATTATCAAACTTGCCCAGAATGATCATCTTGCTAATATCTTGGTCAAGTTTAAATACAGGTCATGTCGGGTCAAAAAGTAGGTCAGTAGATCAAATCATAGAAAAACCTTGTGAACACACTAGAGGCCACAGTGTTGGTCCGAACATCATCAAACTTGCTTGAATGATCATCTTGATAATATCTTCAACTTGGTCATCTGCGAATATGGGTCATGCTGGGTCAAAAAGTAGGTCAGTAGGTCAAATCAGAGAAAAACCTTGTGAACACACTAGAGGCCACTGTTTTGGTCCAATCATCATCAAACTAGCTCAGAATGATTGTCTTGACAATATATCGGTCAAGTTCAAATATGGGTCATGTCAGGTAAAAAAGTAGGTCAGTAGGTCAAATCATAGAAAAACCTTGTGAACACACTAGAGGCCACAGTTTAGGTCAGATCCTCATCAAACTTGCCCAGAATGATCATCTTGACAATATCTGAGTCAAGTTCGAATATGGGTCATGTTGGTCCAAAAAGTAGTTCAGTAGGTAAAATCATAGAAAAACCCTCTGAACACACTTGAGCCACATTTTGGTCCGATCATCATCATCAAACTTGCCTAAAATGATCATTTGACAATATCTCAGTTAATTTCGAATATGGGTCAAATCTGGTCAGTAAGTAGGTCAGTAGGTCAGATTGTTGAAAAACTTTGTGGACACACTAGAGGCCCCAGTTTTGGTCCGATCATCATCAAACTTGATCAGAATGATCATCTTGACAATATCTGGGTCAAGTTCAAATATGGGTCATGTCAGGTAAAAAAGTAGGTCAGTAGGTCAAATCATAGAAAAACCTTGTGAACACACTAGAGGCCACAGTTTAGGTCAGATCCTCATCAAACTTGCCCAGAATGATCATCTTGACAATATCTGAGTCAAGTTCGAATATGGGTCATGTTGGTCCAAAAAGTAGTTCAGTAGGTAAAATCATAGAAAAACCCTCTGAACACACTTGAGCCACATTTTGGTCCGATCATCATCATCAAACTTGCCTAAAATGATCATTTGACAATATCTCAGTTAATTTCGAATATGGGTCAAATCTGGTCAGTAAGTAGGTCAGTAGGTCAGATTGTTGAAAAACTTTGTGGACACACTAGAGGCCCCAGTTTTGGTCCGATCATCATCAAACTTGCTCAGAATGATCATCTTGACAATATCTGGGTCAAGTTCGAATATGGGTCATGTCGGGTCAGAAAGTAGGTCAGCACGTCAAATCATAGAAAAACGTTTTGAACACTCTAAGAGGCCACAGTTTTAGTCAAATCATCATAAAACTTGCTCAGAATGATCATCTGGACAATATCTCAGTTAAGTTCGAATATGGGTCATGTCAAATCAAAAAGGAGATCAGTAGGTTATTTTGTAATAACTTTTGAACCGTTAGAGATAGAGCCTTCCTATTTGGCATGTAGGTTCCTTGTGACAAGGGCTTCCCACTCATATAAAGATTTGACCTGTGACCTTGACATGTGACCTACTTTATCGTAACTTTTGAACCATATGAGATAGAGCCTTCATATTTGGCATGTATGTTCCTTGTGACAAGGTTTTCTCAACCATTCAAAACTTTTGACCCATGACCTTGACCTACTTTGTCATAACTTTTGAAGCATTTAAGATACACCCTTCATATTTGGCATATAGGTTCCTTGATAGGAGTGAGTGTTTGAGTTTAAGTCTCACCAACAGCTAAGGTCATACAGTGATGGGACCTCTGTTTAAAAACTTATCTGAAAGTCTGGAGAAGCCTGGGATCGATCCTGCTATCCCTGGTTTACAAGGCAAGTAGCATGACCACTTCACCATGAAGGCTTCTAAACTTCATTGGAATGTTGTGTAGATGACCCTCTAGGAAAATAGCATAATGATTAACAAATGGTCACAAGAGCTAAAAATAGAAAAACATGGTAAATTTGCTTCAAATGCGAACTCCTTCTAAACCTTTGGGCCATTTGGATTTAAAACTTCACAGGAATGTAGCCTAGGTGACTCCCTACCAAAATAGTTAAAACTCATTCCACTCCAATGAACAAGATGGCTGCTAGAGCTAAAAACAAAAATAAATCTTCAAACAACAATTCCTCCTCTACCCTTGGGCCAATTTCATTCAAACTTTGAAGTAATGTTGCTTAGATGACCCTCTACCAAAAAGCCTAAAACAATCCCTAAGAATAGAAAAAATATTGTAAATTTGATTCAAACGTGAACCCCTCCTAAACCCTAAGGCCAATTTGATTCAAACTTCACAGGAATGTTGCCTAGGTTACTCCCTACCAAATGAGCTAAAATCACTCTGCTGATGAACAAGATGGCCACCATAGCTAAAAATAGAATATACTCGAGACAGTGACTCACAGGTGAGCGAATCTGGGCCCTCTTGTTTAGATTATCCCCATAGCTGGACTTGGACCAGTCTGATTCAAATGTGATATTGCCTACTGTGCATCTATCGCAGATTAGCGACCTGCATGTGATTCGTTTCTAGCCAGTGAAGAAACTTTTTTCATTTTTGATATGCACTAAAAGTGAAATAATCTTGAAAGGGCCCTAAAACCAAAAACCAAACAAAACTATTTTGTGGTTATTTACCATTGCTAGCTCAACTGTAAGTGCAGGAAGAATTATGATACGAGCCCCGTCAAGCGATTTTAGTACTTATCACCTATGCGAGCAGCGAAGGTTCAGGCGAGCCTGCGCATCCGCGCAGTCTCGCCAGAACCTTCGCTGCTCGCTCATACAAGCAGTGAATCAAAAGGAACCTTCAGACAGAAAGCCATATCCCTGGCCCCTCTGAATGGCTGGGCATGCGCAGTTAAAATTTGTCATGACGGAATGCTCGAAGACACAAATTGGCTTGGCGGGGCTCATACAATCATTGCATCAGCATTAACAACAGTAGTGAGGTTGGTCTCAACATCTAATCAGTGGTTACATTTTTTGTCACACCTGATTTTAGCATGGTTTGATGCAGGGAAACAGATTTCTGTCAGCATTTGCATCAACCCGAATATTAACCCTAACATCCTTATGTTCAAGTCAGATTTTGCCCGCATAATAGGTGTGACTTAGCCTCAGGCTTTGGTAAAGGTTTGTTATAAGATTCAATTTATGAATCTTTATAAGGTTTGAATAACTCAAATTTTCCAGATTAGAAAAAGGGTCAAGTGTATTCTTTACAAGATGATAATTGAGTTGAATAGTGAGAAAATCTATTTTTGGCATTTTGAACAACAAAGGTGCAGATCAGCCTGTACCTTTTCACAGCGTGATCAGCGCCTTTGTTATTCTACTTTGTTGCATATGCTGTTTGATTTCTGTATCCCACCAACAACTAAGATCATATGAGCCCCGCCAAGCGAATTTGTGTCTTCGAGCATTCCTTCATGACAAATTTTAACTGCGCATGCCCAGCCATCCAGAGGGGCGAGGGATATGGCTTTCTGTCTGAAGGTTCCTCTTGATTCACTGCTTGTATGAGCGAGCAGCGAAGGTTCAGGCGAGCCTGCACGCTCGCATAGGCGATAAGTACCAAAATCGCTTGACGGGGCCCATATGGAGTCAGGACATTGGTTTTAAGACTCAGTGTAAAGTGTAAAGAAGCCCAGAATCAAACCTGCGATCCCTGGTTTGTGAGAAAAGTAGCTTACCAAGTTATCACTACGACATGGAAACTTGAAAGTGTAATGTGTCTAGTTTCTATTTAAAATTCAAGACGACTGTTTCTAGTCCATATAGCAGTGCAGGTCAGTTTGTCAAGTTTAATGTTACCCACCAGCAGCCATTGAGTGGTCAAGTTCACGGACAGAAATTTTATGTATTCAAGGAATCAAGTTAGCCTTTCTGGCTGCCACGGCCCAGTTGTGTAAGTCATCATTAGTTTAGCAGGCTCGTTACTGATCAAAATGTTAGCTGTTTAAGTAAGTACATGTACTATATCTAATACTCTGGGATATTTGCTTGAAAATGTGAGTACCATAATGATCCTAAGTATTAGGTCAGACACATCTAAGCTAACAGTGCAGATCCTGAAGGAAAAGTCTGATCAGGGTCTACACTGTTTGTCATTCCGTCAGCACTTTTTTGGCTCCTTGCTGGATCGTGAAACAAATTTGTTAAATTTTAGAAGAATTACAGCAAGTCCTTGAAGTGTCCGAATTTTTATGGTAACTTTTGCAAAAAGTGATGAAAATAATTAATAATGGAAACAGTGTAGATTCAATGAGACAGCTCACTGTGAGCTGTCTCATATGCATCTACATACTTTTTGCATAAGTATTAGTATTGTCTTTGTTAGTTCTGATGATGAGTTTGCTGAAGAAAGTTTCCAGTTGAGAACTCAGGCGTTAAAGAAGATCTCACCAACACAGAAGAACAAGAAGGCATTGTCATCTGATTCTGGAGAAGTACTTGATGCCAGTTCAGGTAGCTATTTTGGGGATAATTGTATACAGAATTGTCATGTGGGGAGGTAAATCTACAAATTTTTATGTTATCCAATTGGATGTCCAGTAACATTTGCAAGTGCAATAGAATTGTTATTTCCATCCACCTTATATTGATTTGATTCAGAATAATGGGCTAGCTTCAGTGGCTCAGTTGGATGCACATCTCACTGGTGATCGAAAGGTTGCAGGTTCAGTCCCCACCAGGTCTGCAACATTCTCAATTGAAGATTATTGATCATGAAGTAGTTCTGCTGTCATTCTCGCTGAGTGGTTGATACAAGAAGGTAGTAGTCAGTTTTTGGTGATGGACTGTGCACTGTACTGGTTTTAGTTTGTTTGAACTGAGGTTTTATATTCCCAGCAACACTGTTTAGGTCATTTTGGAGACTTTGTTTCCTTATTTTGTGGGACGTTTACCCGACATTGAGATGAAATGAAAAGCCCTGCCGCCCAATAAAACCAATAGGGTTTATATGTGTGTATGGTCTGACTTGCCTAACTTTTCCTGGGCAGGCTTAGAACTTCTAAGCAGTTTACCAGTACTAATGTGCGTTCGCTTTCAGCTCTGCTTAGAAGCATCATGAAACCCAATCTATTTCTCCAAGCCCCACTGTACTAGTTAAATGCTTATGTATAAACCTGAGCAGGAAAAGTATAGATAGACAAACTGACTGACTGGAGATGACCTAAATAGTGTTGACTTGGCCGTAAGACTGCAAAGCATAGAAAACTTTGATGCTTTAGAATATCTCAGTCAGACAACACTGCATCTCATGATGTCTGACAGCAATGACAACAAGTGAAAAATTTGTTATGCGCTCGTGTATTAGATAAAATGCATGCTTTGATGCAAAAACTCTGGGTAAAATGCATGTTTTGATGCAAGTTTGGTTAAAGGTTATAGCTATAAGATAAAATGGCTGTTGCACTGATACTGGTGAAAAGTGAATATTATCTCCCACTGGGATATTGGTGGACACTCGAGTCGAGTGTCCATCAATATCCCTGTGGGGATATCGATGGACACCCACCAGTGTCCCAAGGGGAGACAATATTGTCCTTTGATATCCCAATGGGGGACAATACTCACTAATATCAGTGGAATAACCCAGTGCTCATATTTTTTGCCCAACAGGTGCTGATGAGTGGGTAGAGGTTTTCCTACAGAAAGAACAAAGATGGGTTTGTAAGTGCTTTTAACCCTTTCACCCCTGAATTTCAGAAGTGGACTTTTCCAGCTTTGTATTGGAACACATCCCTTCTTGTAAATTGGGAATGTATAACCCTTTTTGTACCAAATGGAATCTTCCTTCTTATATATAGAACAGGAGTCCAGTCAAAAATTTAGGGGTGACAGGTTGTGTTTTCTTCAAAATTTATTTGGAAAATGGCTTAAGATTTTGCAAACAGAAAAGGCCCTCATCAGACACCATGTTTTGCGATGTCTGATCTGGACCTACACTGCCAAATACCAATTTTGGGGTTTGGGGTACAAAATGGATAAATAACATGGCACACAATGTAGGTCCAGATGAGATGGCTCATTTATGAGGTCCAGATGAGATGGCTCATTTATGAGGTCCAGATGAGATGGCTCATTTATGAGGTCCAGATGAGATGGCTCATTTATGAGGTCCAGATGAGATGGCTCATTTATGAGGTCCAGATGAGATGGCTCATTTATGAGGTCCAGATGAGATGGCTCATTTATGAGGTCCAGATGAGATGGCTCATTTATGAGGTCCAGATGAGATGGCTCATTTATGAGGTCCAGATGAGATGGCTCATTTATGAGGTTCAGATGAGATGGCACATTTATGAACCATCTCATCTGGATCTACATTGCTTGCATAGTTTGCACATATATCAGTCTATAGGGTTTAACCCATTTTATATGTGAAACCCAAAACCAGTCATTGGCAAATAGTGCCGGGCCAGATCAGATGCCGCAGTATGTGACATCTTATCTGGACCTGCAATGTTTCCTAACAGGATTTTCTATCAAAAAAATGGAATAAAAACGAAAGAATATACCTGATACCCCTTAAATGACAAATTGACTCGTCCAACATTATCACATATAACAATGGAAGAGTCCCCTGGTATACATAGAGGATCTTACATGAGTGTTCATTTATTATTGAATTTGTTAAACGAGTTGAGTAAAAGGGATAAAATGCGAGGCTTCGCTGAGCATATCCCTTTTCCTCGGCGAGTTTAGTAAATTCAATAATATATGAGCACGAATGCAAGATTCTGTTTATCATATGACATTTAATATGTATTTTAATCACGATTGTTTACAAAAATTTCAATATTCCGCCATTAGTAAATGCCACGTCGTTAAGGACGTGGTACATGTAAAGTTACAGGACTTATTTAACTAATTTGCATATTTAATCCACTAGTGGATTGACAAAAATATTACATGGCGTTATTACACTCTGAGACGCGATGTCATATGATAAAGTGGGTAAACACTGCAGGCTGTTTTTTTTTTCAGCAGACAACATTTTGAAACATTTTTCTTATTTTTCCGCGAAAACAGGATTTGGCATTTCATGCAAATTGTTTCGTATGGGGAAAGTTTGCATGAGATGTCAGGTCCTGTTTTGTGGAAAAAATAAGCAAAAATATCAACAATTTGTCGTCTGCTGAATTAGCCAAGAGTGGTAAAGGTTAAAGAGCTCAGCTGCAACAGCTAAATTGATAGTATGTTTTTCAGTGGCTGATAAGCCAGCTGATCTTGATCTATATGTTCTTAGCAAATGAAAAAGGATATCCGGGTTCAGCATGGTGAGTGTTAACCCTTGTCCTGCTGAATTTTCAATTATGCCACACCCACAACTGATTATCAACCTATCAGATTACTTGGTGTAAATTATTGCAACAAATTCACAATCTGGATGACAAACAATGTAGATCCTGATCAGATGGCTTCTTCAGAAGCCATCTGATCTGGATCTACATTGTTTGAAAGGTAAGGCAAATCCGGGCTCAGCAGGACTAGGGTTGAGTTTTCACACAAATTTATTTATTGAATTAACCCTTGAAGATAGAAGCCACCTTGATGTAGTGGTAAAAAAGCTACTCCTTTTATAAACCAGGAGTTCTAGGTTTGCTTCCAGACTTCTCCAAACTTTAGGATGAGTCTTTAAACTGAGATACCATCTCCAAATGATCTTAGTTATAGAATAAGATATAAAGCAACCAGTCTATGACATTTCAAAATTCTTTGAAGATATCATTGATACACTGGAGTAGAGTCACATTATAACATGGTTTTGGATATTTGTGTGTTTGTTTGATTTAAGATTTAACATCCCTGTCAACACTTTATAGGTCATTTTGGAGATGTTGCTTCCAATTTTGTGGGACTTTTATGTGACATTGAGATGAAATGACATCTCAAGCCATGCCGCCAAATGAAACCAATAGGGTTTATAAGCATGGACGCTTTGCCTGGGCAGGCTTAGATCCTGTAAGAAGTTAACCAGTACTTGTGTGCATGTAAGCATCATGCAGCCCATCTTTTTCTTCAAGCCCCAACAGGCTGTTATAATAAGTATCATGTCATACCTCCAAAATGCTGATTTCCACTAAATCTATCATGGATCATATAACATAGTTTCCTTATAACATGGTATTTTGTATAACAATAGAGTTATAAAGGGGTTGTACTATAGGTCAGTGTTGGGTAAAAGTCCCACAAATTAGAGGCAATGTGCCCAAATGACCTAAATAGTGTTGATTGGGATGTTAAACCTCAATTCAAACAAATAAACAAAATAGTTTTGTACATGCATTTGAATATATTGTATTTTTCAGGTGTAGACTGTGTCACAGGAAAACTAGATAAACCCTATTCTGTGGAACACAATGCAACACCACCAGTCCATTACATTGTTGGATTCAGAGAAGGTATTAGAAGTACTGAATTTACCCTTTGTATTCAGACAGATAGGCTTCAGCAAACAATGTAAACCCAGATGAGATGCTGCAGAATGCAGCCTCTCATCAGGGTCTACGCTGTTTGCCTCTCATCCAGCTATTTTTAGGCACAGTTTCATGTAGTAAATTGAACTTGTTCATACATGTATTTTAAGTCAAGTATGGTTTACAATGATTAGAGTATCTTGAGTATTTAGTGTAAATACCGGGTAGGGCAATATAAGGGGAATGGATATAGTTTCAGGAGAGACAACTCCTTGAAAAAGGTTTCTGTGACCCCTATCAGCTTAGAAACCCATCTCCTGCAACTGAAAGAAAATATATGTACATTAGGTGTGAAACTGAATGAATATACATGTATGTTAGGTATGAAACTGAAAAACATATATGTATCTTAGGTGGAATAATGAACAAAAATATATGCATAAATTTTAGAAATGAAAGAAACTGATAAGGGGGAGACAAATATGTTTTGAGAGAGTTGTTCCACGGTCCCTGAAAATATTCTAATATACTTAATAACTAGTTCAATTTTGTCTGTGTCAGAACAAAAAGCATGCAAAAATCATATTCCTGTTTGATTGCTGTTGTTTTTTAGCTCACCTGTCACGTAGTGACAAGGTGAGCTTTTGGGATCACTTTTTGTCCGTCGTCCGTCGTGCGTCCGTCCGTGCGTGCGTGCGTCCGTGCGTGCGTCCGTAAACTTTTCTTCAGACGACATCTCCTCCTAAACCACTGATCGTATTTTGACCAAACTTCACAGGAATGATCCTTAGGTGGTCCCCTTTCATAGTTGTTCAAATGGTTCCGGTCCGTTGCACATATAGGTCACAGTAGCCAAAAATAGATTTTTTTCACCGCAAACTTAAAAAATCTTCTTCTCTGAAACCGCAAGGCCCAGGTCTTTGATATTTGGTATGAAGCTTCATCTAGTGGACCCCTACCAAGATTGTTCAAATTATAGTGCTGGGGCCAAAAATGCCCCCGCACGGGGGCCCTTTGGTTTTACATGGGCTTATATAGGGAAAATCTTGAAAAAATCTTCTTCTCTGAAACCGCAAGGCCCAGGTCTTTGATATTTGGTATGAAGCTTCATCTAGTGGACCCCTACCAAGATTGTTCAAATTATAGTGCTGGGGCCAAAAATGCCCCTGCCGGGGGGCCCTTTCGTTTTACATGGGCTTATATAGGGAAAATCTTGAAAAATCTTCTTCTCTGAAACCGCAAGGCCCAGGTCTTTGATATTTGGTTTGAAGCTTCATCTAGTGGACCCCTACCAAGATTGTTCAAATTATAGTGCTGGAGCTAAAAATGCCCCCGCACGGGGGCCCTTTGGTTTTACATGGGCTTATATAGGGAAAATCTTGAGAAGTCTTCTTCTCTGAAACCGCAAGGCCCAGGTCTTTGATATTTGGTATGAAGCTTCATCTAGTGGACCCCTACCAAGATTGTTCAAATTATAGTGCTGGGGCCAAAAATGCCCCTGCACGGGGGCCCTTTGGTTTTACATGGGCTTATATAGGGAAAATCTTGAAAAATCTTCTCTGAAACCGCAAGGCCCAGGTCTTTGATATTTGGTATGAATCTTTATCTAGTGGACCCCTACCAAGATTGTTCAAATTATAGTGCTGGATCTAAAAATGCCCCCGCATGGGGGCCCTTTGGTTTTACATGGGCTTATATAGGGAAAATCTTGAAAAATCTTCTTCTCTGAAACCGCAAGGCCCAGGTCTTTGATATTTGGTATGAAGCTTCATCTAGTGGACCCCTACCAAGATTGTTCAAATTATAGTGCTGGGGCCAAAAATGCCCCTGCACGGGGGCCCTTTGGTTTTACATGGGCTTATATAGGGAAAATCTTGAAAAATCTTCTCTGAAACCGCAAGGCCCAGGTCTTTGATATTTGGTATGAATCTTTATCTAGTGGACCCCTACCAAGATTGTTCAAATTATAGTGCTGGATCTAAAAATGCCCCCGCACGGGGGCCCTTTGGTTTTACATGGGCTTATATAGGGAAAATCTTGAAAAATCTTCTTCTCTGAAACCGCAAGGCCCAGGTCTTTGATATTTGGTATGAAGCTTCATCTAGTGAACCCCTACCAAGATGATTCAAATTATAGTGCTGGGGCCAAAAATGTTTCCGCACCAGGGCCCTTTTGTTTTACATGGGCTTATATAGGGAAAATCTTTAAAAATCTTCTTCGCTGAATCGGCAAGGCCCAGGTCTTTGATATTTGGTATGAAGCTTCATCTAGTGAACCCCTACCAAGATTGTTCAAATTATAGTGCTGGAGCTAAAAATGCCCCCCACACGGGGGCCCTTTGGTTTTACATGGGCTTATATAGGGAAAATCTTGAAAAATATTCTTCTCTGAAACCGCAAGGCCCAGGTCTTTGATATTTGGTATGAAGCTTCATCTAGTGGACCCCTACCAAGATTATTCAAATTATAGTGCTGGGGCCAAAAATGTACCAGGGTCCTTTGTTTTACAGAGGCTTATATAGGGAAAATCTTGAAAAATCTTCATCTCTGAAACTGCAAGGCCCGAGGCTTTGATATTTGGTATGAAGCTTCATCTTGTGGACCTCTACCAAGATTGTTCAAATTATAGCCTTGGGGCCAAAAATGCCCCCGCTCCGGGGCCCTTTGGTTTTACATAGACGTATATAGGGAAAATCTTGAAAAATGATCTTCTCTGAAACACAAGGCTTAGGTCTTTGATATTTGTTATGAAGCTTCAGCTAGTGGACCTCTACCAAGATTGTTCAAATTATAGCCCTGAGACCAAAAATGCCTCCGCCATGTGGCCCTTTGGTTTTACATAGACTTATATAGGGAAAATCTTTAAAAATCATCTTCTCTGAAACACAAGGCTAAGGTCTTTGATATTTGTTATGAAGCTTCAGCTAGTGGACCTCTACCAAGATTGTTCAAATTATAGCCCTGGGGCCAAAAATGCCCCTGCTCTGGGGCCCTTTGGTTTAACATAGACTTATATAGGGAAAATCTTGTTTTACATAGACTTCTATATGCAGGGTAAACCTTTAAAATCTTCTTCTGTGAAACCAGAAAGCCCAGGTCTTTCATATTCGATATGAAGCTTCATCTTGTGGACCTCTACCAAGATTGTTCAAATTATAGCCCTGGGGCCAAAATTGACCCTGCACGGGACCCACTTGTTATACATTGGATCAGGTGAGCGAACCAGGGCCCTCTGGGCCCTCTTGTTTTTTCTTCTGGCAAAAGAATATGCACTGCTTATACCTTAAGACTGTTGGCAAGGCCTGCTGTCTTGGCAGCAGGTAAGGGTGGAGAGGGATTTTTCTTTTAAACTCCGGTATCTTAGACTGTCAAGGAAGAGTGTGGTTATGTTATGAAATAACCTAAAATAGTGATAGTGTTGACTGGACTGTGGAACTCTGAAACTCCAGTCATTTGGTCAATCATATTTGAGCCAAGCATATTATTTCCTACAATTTACATGTGTGCCCAGCGAAGAATCAGATCAGTCTGTGCATCCATATAGTCTGACTAGAGACTTCTCTTGCTGCATGAAGGAGCAGTGGGCCCTTAGCTATCCTTAGAGCACACAGCGAAGATGCTGATCAGACTGTGCAGATCTGAGTCTTTGTTGGGCGCACATAAAAATTGTAGGAAATGCTGTGCCCCGGCTCAATTTTCTGATTTCTGCAGATGGCACAGTAAAAGATGTTACAGCAAGGTATGCCAGCCAGTGGCTCACAACGACACGTAAGTTCCGAGCCAACGAGGACTGGTGGTCAGAGACAATGACCCTTTATGAACATTGTGACAGAAAGATGGATGAAATTGAGGACAGAGAAATACAGAGCCATCTGCTACAGAGACCACTGCCAACAAGCATTGGTGCTTTCAAAAGTCATCCACTGTAAGTTAGATTTTTGTTTTCTGTCGAAAACCTCTGTGAACAAGTCCTGATGCCACTACTCCAGATAAGGAGGAGTAATGTGGATATGATCGAGAGGTTGTGGGTTGGAATCCGGCCACCTGAGGTGAGGTGTGTCCTTGGGCAAGACATGAAATGCCACTTCCCCACTCCACCCATTTGTAAATGGGTAGCAGTGGTGTAAAAGTCACTGCCTCTCTCTTGCACGCGTGTTAACATCCGGAATGAGTGTTCGAGAGCGATTCAAATAAGCTTGAAGCTACACGCTCATGATTTGATATACTTTACAACTGACCTCCAAACTGTGATTTTTTACTCAATAAAAAACAGCTAGAGCTGATCTATTTCTTAAATAAAAAAAAAAAAAGTTATCCCCAAATTATCTTTGTTACTCTTTCTTATCTTGTGTACATACTGCAGAAATACTTTTAGCAGTGATCTGATAATCTAACTGTTTCCATATTCTGAAGATAACAAGACTTTCATTGATTGCAGATAACTTGATATAGTCAAAAAACTGTCACTTATACAGAGGACCCTTGTTATAACGACAGTATTTGTTCCTTATTATTGTGCCATTATAATGAATTTGCCGTTATAATGAATCCCAGTTAGGAGTATGATGGGGAATAAAAGGCCTTTTCCCCATTGTTTGATATTTGCAGGGCAGTAACATTCTTTTGTGGAGATTGATCATGAGATCGTTTTTATGGCCATTATTTCCCTATTGCTGATTCAAGAAATACTGTTTCTGGCAAAAGAATGTGCACTGTACTGGTTAACCCCTTATGTATATGCATGCCCAGGAAATGTGTGGTTAGGTAAACTGGCTGGCTTGATATTACCTGTATAGTGTTGACTCTGCTTTTCCTTAAAACATAATCCTTATTATCCAGAAAAAAAGCTGTAAACATATGATAAAAGAATCCTTTTTTCATTAAAATGTTTTTAAAAACAAGATGATGATGATTGAAACCCCCTCCCCTTTCCTGTTTTAGTTATGCAAACACAATTTTATGAACAATACAAATTATACAAGGTCATGCAACTGTCATCTAGCCCATTCAAATTGAAAGGATTTCTGTTTGGATTGCAGGTTGTTAAAATTAACATAACTTCAAATGCATTTACTTACCAAATACCAGTTACTCTCAAAATGGCTCTGGACTGTGTGATCTCAGCATCACATAGCCAGAAGCCGTTTTGAGAGTCACTAGTATTTGTATTTGACAAGATATAGCTGCATATGCAAACAGAGACAGACTCTTTGCACACATAAACTGTTATATCCAACATCATGCTTTGATGCATATGATCCTGTTGTAAACATTATGGAAACACGCCTATACAAATACATTGTATACTTAACCGCTGAAAATATGAAAATTTTACGATGGAAAACTGTGATATTTTTCTTATTTGTGCTCAAAATATAGATTGTGGGTACTTGTTAGAACCGCCTCAATGAGGCAGTTCTAACAAGTATTTACAATCTATATTTCAGAGTAGAAATGAGAAAAATAATGTTTACCCCAGTTTTACTATATAAAGTGGGGTTGAAAGGGGTAAAAAATATTTAGGCATATTTTCATTATGAACATTTCAGGTATGCCTTGAAGAGACATCTGTTAAAGTTTGAAGCCATATACCCTGACACAGCGATACCCCTGGGATATATCAGAGGGGAGCCTGTCTATGCCAGAGAATGTGTTCAAGTTGTAAGTTTGTATGATTTTGATATTTTGTTTGTTTGTTTGATTTGAGGTTTAATGTCCCCGTCAACACTGTAAAGGTCATTTTGGAGACGTTGCTTCCCATTTTGTGGGACTTTTACCCGACTTTGAGATGAAATGACATCTCAAGCCCTGTCGCCCATGAAACCAATAGGGTTTATTAGCATGGACGGTCTGCCTCACACCGCGGTTCCTGGACAGGCTTAGATCCTCTAACCGTTTTACCAGCACTAGTGTGCGGGCCGGATTCAGCTCTGCGTGGAAGCATCATGCAGCCCATAGATTTCTTCAAGCCCCTATGGGCGGGGATATTTTGATGTCAGTTCAGATGTTACCGTATAGTTTATTCTGTAATGTCTTTCTTATTTAGCAGTATGATAACATTATTTGGTACTTTCCATATGTTTGTGAAATGTCATGTTGCAATGTCATGAGCACCTATTCCTGTAACAGTTTCAGGTATCATTTTTGTTGCACCTGCTTTAGCAGGAAGACATAGGCGTGCAAGTTTCCGTCCGTCCGTCCGTGTTTACGAATGGACACTTATTGGGTATTTTGTAAGTTCAATGGGCACTTGATGGGTAATTTCGCTTGTTGGGTATACCCAACAGTCAGATCTATCTAAACGTGTTCAATGATACCATATTGGTTATTTGGTACAAGGTACCCAACAAATATTTGGACACTGAAGTCCGTAAAATCTGTCCATTAGATGGACAGCCCGTTGCCTGTTGGGTATTCCCAATACTTTTGGATATTCACATGTTGGGTATACCCAATAGTCCTTGCGGATGGACATACAATGGACTATTGGGTATACCCAACAGGGATCAGATGGTTGTTAGGTAGAAAGTATGCACATAAGGCACATATTGGGTACTAATTTACAGTTGGTTATACGAAATACTGAAGGTACCTGCTGGGTATACCCAATACTGTTGGGTATTCACCTGTTGGGTATACCCAATAGTCCATGCGGACAGACATACAATGGACTATTGGGTATACCCAACAGGGATCAGATGGTTATTGGGTAGAAAGTATGCATAGAAGGCACATATTGGGTACTTATTTACTGTTGGGTAAGAAGGCAGCAATATGTAATGAGATATACTTAAAAGTTCATAGAGGGGCTACATTGATGGAAAGACTGACCAAACAGTTCTTGATTAGGCCAATTATTTATGCTAAATCAGTTGCTAATATTCGTTTGTATTAATTTGTTTGGGACAACCGGTTGGACTTCGGGAACACCCCCAATCCGGGCGTTTTCAGAGCCCAATCGATTGCCCCCTTGTTCTATATAGTTTTAGTTATTGGTTAGAATTTGTAGTTGACACTTTAGCTCAGTTGGTAGAGCACTGGTCTGATAAGCCGGAGGTCATAGGTTCGATTCCTATTTGTGTCATATTTTTTTTTTATAAAAGAGCTCTTTTATAAGACAACAAGCAACACATCTGTAAAGTTTTCAAGCTATATTTATTGTTGTTATTTTCAGTTGCTTTACCATGATTAAACATTGTATTCTGGATGTGGTGTCAATGTTCCATCCCGAACCCCACCCATGGCCTGATTGTCCTCAATCTCAAGGACGCACCATCTGTTGAGCGACAGTAAGGTTTTATCGGGGTATGAGTTTGAAAAGACCACGACTATAGGACTACTGAAAATTTTCCTTTGTACAACATACTTAGTCGATATGATATAGCCATTCTTGAGATCTTCGATCAACCTTAAATTGTTTGGTACTGTTGATCTGGGAAGATCAAACAGTACCAAACTCTCCAGGTTGAACAGGAAACTGTTATTCCTATAGTCCAGGTCTTGGTACATGACGGTTTTACCAAACAACCCCGTGGCCATCAGATATTGGCACATGATTGATTTACCTGCACCACCAGTTTCATCCACGACCCAGAACACGGTCCTATCACAATCTCCATGATCACGAATCTCGTTTATCAACTGCTGTTGCCAGTTTAACAAATGTAGATCCTTGACACGGTCGTGGATGACCCTGGATTCGTGCAGATTATGTTCATGTGCCATTACTGACTCAAAAACCTTTCTGTCGCACGCACTTATGGTAGATGGGATGTAATCCCCATAAGTGGTAGTGGCTAATGTCGTTTCTTGGAAATATTTCGTCGCACGATATACGGTGGACGTAAATTTCATTGGAATGTTCAGGAGGACAGCCTGTTTATCCTCCTTTGTCACGTACCTGACACATTCCCTGAAATTTACAGGGCGCCGTATATCGTCGATTCTAAACCCAAATTTTTTGTAGAACAGACGTTTGAATACCGCAAACGTGTATTTTTTTTCAGTTTGACAGTACATGTGCGCATGTGGATGCTTCATTCGAAGGGCGCCATATTCGTTACATATGGCGGCCTTCTGAATGAAGTTTGCTGCCTTGGTCATGCGTTTTCGTTTGCGAAGACTTCGTCTGGCATCTTTGAAAAGTTCAGGATGTCTCTCATAGATTTTTTTTATGATATCCCCATGGGTTTCTGGACCACCGGCGGTTGGCTTGTTATAATGTTTCTTTTTGTTTCTCATGTATCTCAGTTTAGCTTTATGGTTGGGAGTCATTCGGTGTCTTGATAGTAATTCCATCCACCGAAAAGTCTCACAGCAGATAGTGCACGAACAGGCAGCTTTCATTAATCTGTGCGCTATTCTATACTTTAATGGTCGCTGGAATTCTAGCAAGAAATGACTCCCTGCTTTTGCCTTGTCTGTTTTCGGTCGTGCAAATGATAACTCATCCAGATCGCCGGTGCCAGAAACCGTTTCGTCGGCGACTGCAACTGTGTCTTTTACTTGATTCGTATGTCTCCTTGATTTCAAATGTGGTTTTACGTTTCTCTTTTGTTTGATAATGATGTTACATACAGTACAAAAGTACTCATTATTATCTTGTTTCAAAATCAAGGAGCCAAACTCATCAGACTCAGATGCAGTTGCAGTCACCGATGTTTTTGTTTTTTTTCCACAGAGTTGTCAGTGTTTTCAGTTGGAGGTTGTTTTGTACCTCTGGGGGGTTCTGTTGGCTTGGTGGCTGGTTTGGCTGTTTGGGTATTTTTCTTATGTTGATACCCGGTGATGTGTCTTTCATAGTATTCTCGTGAGAGACCTTTCTTTCCACACGGTTCGCAATCATATTTGTCTGTAATAATTGGTGTATTTAGGGCTTTTTGTCGCTCTAAATGCGCCAAATATTCACAGTCATCTTCTATGTCATATAATGGACAGTTATGGAGAGGATACACCTCTATCAGTCTATGGTTCCGGCATCTCTCCATACATGTCCGACACTCTTCTGCCATATGGACAGCCACATCCTTCCGCCCAAACCAGCAGAACCCCAGCATCTTTGTCTTATACTTATACATAATTTGATGGTGGTAGCTTTTGACATGCTCCGGCCAATCACCAATATATATTCTGACGTCACATACCTGACAATGTCGTACTTCAAACTCAGGATGATCTGTGTCATTCTGAGGATGAACGACGACATTGTCTCCAAGACTCAATCTCAGCCATTTCTGCATTCCAGTAGACATCACTAAGTATTCTGCCTGTAAAATCTTAGTTTTCATGTTCTGTTGAACCTCAGAGTGATCTTTATCACTATTTTGGTAGTTAGACTGGCTTCTGGTCGGAGCACGACTCCTATTGGAACTACCGTTCCGATCAACCGATCTACTTGGTCTCGGGGCCGGGCACGGACCGGGTGTTGAAGGCCCGGGTTGTGGCTCATCAGGTTGATCATGAACATTTACTTGCAGTTTGACCATCTCATCTTGTGTTAATGGGTCATTATTCCCAGTGGCTAGCTTTCTAACACGTTTATGAATATTCATAAGTTGACTCAATCCATCTAACTTAAATTGCTTCACCCTTCTGGAATTCATGGGGTTCACCAGTTCTTTTTCATATTTTTCCCGTCTGATAGGAAAGAAAACCCTAAACGTTTTTTTTGGGTTGGTGGGGTTGCTTTCATTGGCTTCATTGTTTTTTCAAACATCTCCACGTACTCATTAGTTGATCGTTCGTATTCATTTACTACTGGTTCATCGTTGAATGACACCCTTCGGCGCACTGCAGGAGGTGGGGCTAGTTCAGGGTCTTCCTCCTGCTCTGGTTCGGGTTCGTCGTCCGATGAGACTGATATGCATGGACTGGAGTCAGAGGAAATCTCTATTGGTGCCTCCATTTCCTCCCGCTTCCTTTTCTGAAACAACAAGGAAACAAAAAAATTGAATAACATACCCGTGCAATAATCCGGTCAATGACAGGTTGCAGACTCGGCAAAGCCTCGTCGTCGTCCAAGTAGGGGTTTGGGGGGATTGTGTCACCATCAACTTCATCACGTTCATCGTTAATAAAATTCTCATTATAATCTCCTAAATCCTCTATATCACTCTCATCATCGCTCGTATTTTCCTCCTCCTCAACCTCACATTCAAAATCTATAAACTCAGCCATGATAACGTGTGTTGATGTTATTTGCAACTGTGGACTTTGAATTCTCCGCTTAAAATTTGACCTCACGTGGTTTGGTGTCATCCGATTATTGGTTCCGACTTTTCTTGCTGCGTTGCTGCGGCAGGTATACTAGATATACTTTATACCTGCCGCGCAGCACGCAGCATAGCAAGTACAGTAGCTCAGAAAAGCCGGGAACCAATATTGATCTTGTGACGTCATATGTGACGTCGTATAAAAAAGTACCCAAGAAACATTGGACCTGGGCGGGAAAAATATAGATTTTGTGACTTCATCATGTATGTGACGTAGTTTAAAAAGTACCCAAGAAAAAATTGGACTTGTTTCTGTCCGTAAATATGTTGGGTAGTTTAAAAAGTACCCAAGAAAAAATTGGACTTGTTTCTGTCCTTAAATATGTTGGGTAGTTTAAAAAGTACCCAAGAAAAAATTGGACTTATTTCTGTCCGTAAATATGTTGGGTAGTTTAAAAAGTACCCAAGAAAAAATTGGACTTGTTTCTGTCCGTAAATATGTTGGGTATACCCTAAAGTTGGGTATACCCAAGAGTTCATGTGACGTAGTTCAGCACGCAGCACAGCAAGTACAGCAGCTCAGAAAAGCCGGGAACCAATATTGCATACGACACTATCGATTTTTTTGCACACGATACAATCACGAGATATTATGACGTCATCAGAATTTTAGCGCGAAGTTATGACGTCATAATATCTCGTGACTTTCCGGAGCCAATCGGATTACGGAAATATCCGGAAATAACCGGTTCATTCCGGGAATTCCAACGGACAAGTAAAGACACGTAAGTTACTTTCTCAATGGAAAATATTTGTGAAAGCATTAAATTGTGCTGTTCTTGTGGATCGGAGGAAGAACATAAGGAATTAGTTAGCCGTAGGAACTTCGAGGATAACTTTCTGAAGAGGTACTTTGAAAATAATACACTTTCTATCGGCATTCAGTTAGACGGCCATCTCAAAGATTATCCGTCCTTATTCTATCTGATTCAAAAGAGAATTGACGAGGCATTTGATGTGTTACCATGTCGGCGGGACACTGTAGAACAATCGAATTGATAGCAGAGATCCGAGAAGTTTCAAACTACGCAGTAAAAGTGGCACTACAGGCGAAAAACGATCTTGGCAATGCGTATCACATCCTTGACAGACACGATACAGAACTTCATGAATACTGCCCAGAGTTGGAAGGGGTGTTACGTGAATATAAATCGACAATAAATTATTTGAAAGACACTCTAATCCAATATGGTTACAGGTTAGACAAATTGGAAACCAAAGTACACAAACTTTACATGCAAAATGGTGAGGACGAAGCAAATGGTGAGGATGAAGCAAGTATCGAAGAAGGGGGCAGTTAAATTTCCAACACCGCTAAAAACATACGGCAGAGCAGCATTTCAACTACCATCGGACTATGACAAACTATTAGCACGCAAGCGAGAACCATCGGACTCTGACAAACTATTAGCACGCAAGCGAGAAGCTGCCAGAATTGAACGCCATTCAAAGAGACGGTTCCGGCCAGGAACTGTTGCTCTTAGACAAATAAGGCAGTTTCAAAGAAGTACTGAACTATTGATACCTAAAATGTCTTTCAGACGGTTGGTAAGATCAATCGCTAGTGACATTGACAATCAAAAGAGATTTCAAGAAAGTGCATTGCTAGCCTTACAAGAAGCTTCGGAAGCCTACCTGGTATCTGTTCTAGAGGATTCCAATCTGTGTGCAATACATGCCAAACGGATAACAATTCAACCCAAAGATATTCAGTGGGCAAAAAGACTAAGAGGATAAGTTCACAGAGGCAGACAAAGAAAATTCAGACCTGTGCAGCACCAAAATGGAAAACAGCAACAACATAATTATCAAATCAACAACAGCTAGATTTTGGGTGGAAACCATATTTTTATTTATAGTCTTGGTCTTTTCAATGGTTCAGTTAGTCAGAAGTGCAGATGATAGACCAGTATATTTTACATTGATCTCTGGAATCTGTGGCAAAATAGCTAAACTGAAAGTCAAGAGAATAGGAGGACCTTCTGTTGCTAAGAGAGAAAACGGAATATCTATAGTTGCTGATGATGATATATTCGATGAAGTAGATGGTCCACACCGTATTCATCGCCGCCAAACAGAAGAACGAGAATGTGTCAAAGTTAACCCGCTCAACAGAGATATTCCATAAATATTTTTCAGTTTAACCAGTTCAACAGCAAAACAAAAAAACTCTCATGCCAAAAAGACGACAACAAAGAGTCAAGACAACAACTCAAAAAAAATTGAGACTGTCAGACTATCAACACGAGTCTAAAACAACCAAACAACCTCAACCTACCTCGACAACTTCTACCTGTCAACGGAAACAACCTAAATACAGGTCAGAAGACATACTTTTCCTTTTCATTTGCATTTTTACATTCGTTCAAGCATGGCATCAGTTGGATTTATAGAAGGTATTCAGGCGATCATAGACGCTATGGTGGAAAATCTGGCAGTTACGGAAGAAATTGTTGGGGCCAGCGAAATGGAAATGACTACATTAACAGAACAAAGTTCAAGTATTCTAGGTGACGAAATCGCTACAACATCATTTTCCACATCTGAAACATATGGACTTGGTGCCCCAGAGGCGGCCACACAGACATCTAATGATTTTCTAACAGCCATTGATACGTCCAGTACAGAATCCATAGCATCTGAAAATCAGGTAGCAGCTGCTCAAATGTTAGCAGAACAACAAAGATTTAGCACTCCTATTATGGAACAGCGAGAGATGGATACCTTCTGGACAGACATTGACATATCTCCAGTTGCAGAAGAAGATGAAGAGGACATCCTGTTTTCCAGACTCTATGACGAAGTTGAAGATTTGCAGTTCAGGCAACCTAGTGACAGCTTAACGTTTCTAAGAAGTTCATTTACAAGAACTCCTACAAATATAACATTATCACCTACATCCACTTCTGTATTAGGAGTTTCACTTGTAGGAGGAGGTTTAGCAGCGTTAGGGGCAACAACACTCTTAGGTTCTTCCACCACCACAGCTGCTGCTGGAAGTATAAGTGTAATGGGAGGAACAGCAACAGCTGTTGGTGGTTTAACCGCTAAGATCCTGGCTGCACTGCCTATTGCAACGGTTGCAGGTGGAACTGCTGCTACAGTAGTATATCAGGTTGTACAAACAGTAGAGAACTTACTTCCTGGTTCAGTAGAATATTTTAACAGCTTAATTGACAATGGATATACCCAAATAACTGAAGACAATGCTCTCAACTGGGTATCATTACTAATGGAAAATTCGTCTGTACTTGCAAAGCTGAAAACGTCAGGTACAAATGTTGCTCTGTTGTCTAACGGGGATATTGTTAAAGTTGGCTCGGCTATTGCAAAGGCCTTAAAAACAAGCAATCTTGGAGAAAGCGTGTGGCATGGTGCAAAAACGGTTATTCCAAGTTTAACAAAGACATCTCCATTGATCAGAAACCTGAATAGTGATGTTGTTCGACACCAATGGCAAGCATCGACATTACTGTAATTTCTTTCAGAAACTTTTCCATTCAAGAACTCCTATTCAAGTTAGTTCAAGAAGTCAGAAGAACAGACCTACTTCTCACAGGTCATTTCAGTCAACTCAACAACAAGAGAAAGTTTCGAAAATAGCAACACAACAACAACAGTAAGTGTCAAAAACCACCATGACTGACGCTGGGGCAACAGACAGTGACTACCGACGCTACGATGAATTCGGGAATCCACTGTGGAACACATTGGCAATAGATTCGGCAGAACAAAAGCAAAGATTAACAGATATTAGCAGTATCTCCAATATAACATCTACATACATCAAAGCTGCTACAGAAGGTCTGAAGGACAAAACAGGACAAAGTCAAATTATTTCATCACTGTTTTCAGTGAAAGAATTTTTAAAAGACGGTAATGATGAGGATGCCATCCAATCCTACAAAGAAATTAAAGAGGCACTTGAATTGAAACAAAAGTTAGCCAAAGCTGAAGATATGTATGTGAAGAAATTCACAGATGGGTTTTACATCAATCCCAAGAATGGCACAATTCGATACTTTGATCCTACTGATCTAGAATACAAAAACACTAGGAAAGTTAAACCCATTCCAGACACAGAAATGCTGATCTATCCAGTAGAGCACAAGACTGTAGATGGAACATACACAATGTATACCGTTAAACTTCCAGCTCCAGAAATGGTGGAAAAAATTGAAAAAAATGATAAAAGAAATATTGTCTGTCATGAACTTATAGGATACACTGAGATTCCGCAAATGGGTGTAGGGATAGATGAAATGGATGCTCGGGTAATTGCATTTGGTAGCGGTAAAATACCCCTAGCAAACATTGACCATTATGATACATGGACCTACAAAGCGCAAGAAAGCTTCAACAAAGATGGGACAATTCCAGACTTTAACGACATGGTGTTCCTCATGGAAGACAACGTTACTAACATCAAATATGATCCATACGAAAGTGGTACCTATACACCTTTAATCCCCTGCAAGGGTGTTTATAGTAGACAGGTTGTTAAAAAAAAAGCCAAAGTACTCCAGCGAATTCCGCAACGAGTCTGTCTTTGAGACATTCACAGGCACTGGGCAAACATTTAATGTGAAAGATCAACACACAGACATTGGAATTATCTGCTATGAAGACAGGTTGAACATAATAGGGGCTCATAGGAGCTACAGTCAGGACTCTGACTATTTAGGAAAAGCGAAGCTTACAAAATTATATCTTATTTTGAGACAAGTCAAAGTTGAAAAAGAAGACGACGACATAGACGACGAATGGGCAAACATATGGGACATGGTCATCCGCCAGCAGTTAGAATCCGATGTTATATACTCTGGGTCAATGACCTTAGGTCCAAACTTTAATCCAAGACCTGAAAATGTAGAGATCAGCAACATGCCAAAGCCAATAGAAGTAGAACATAGCACAGAGAGAGAGAGGACAGATGCCTACTATACAGACACTCATACCGAAATGTCAGAGCAAGTTAAAGAACAACATCCACTGTACATGCACTCTGCAAGCGACCTGCCACCTGACCTTAATCCCCAGCAGAGCTCAATAGAACCATTGGGTAATGAAACATGGTCACAATGGGTCCTCAGAAACGGTCATCTGTCAGAAGACGATTCCAGTAAATTAGAAGGCTTCTTTTCAGATGCCCAGAAACTCTTCGCCTCATCCAAATACAGTCCGCTGACAATCAGATCATCTAGACTCATGGATGCAGTCTCTAGAGCAATCGAATCATGCTTAGCCACAAGTAGAAGATCGGAAAGAATGTTCAGCAGCATTTCAAACAATGTCAATGAATATTCTCAAGAACTCAGTGGTATGGGTTATCAACTGGTATTCGATCACAGATTCAGACCATTCGTTGACTGTAAACTTAACACAACTCAAACGTTGTTGACATACACTTCTCAAGGGCTGGATGAGACAGTTCTGCAATCGGTATTGAAATTTGATGAGTTGATGACAACAAAAGTTGGACCTGTCAGTGGAGAAAGGGAAATTAAAGTCTTTCATAGGCAAGGCGACTTATTCAGAACAATGTTTGCAAAAGTTGAAAATGGTAAAACGTTCAAAGATCTCATTTTCATGTTAGGACTCTTCATTGAATTCTACAGTTACAAATTGGCAGAAACAGAGCTATCCTATCCAACCTATGAGCAGCTGATGAACAAATTGGCTCCTGCAAATTGGAGACACAATGACGGGAGAATCTACACACCATCATTCGAAGACAGGCACTTGTCATATTTCTTACATCCTCCACAAGATGTGCGTCGTAGAGCATACGAGAGTCTTCTCACATGGCATGTTGTCACTGCCTTGATTCTTGGTTACATCAAACATGATAAGACAGACCTAGAAGGAACACAGGCATCAGAATTGGCTGATCAGTTCCTAAAGTCTGTAGCAGTAGAGACTGTGACACAATGTAAGGGAACATTGGCTGCAGGTGCAGCCTACTTCGATAAATACTATGACTCCCCATTGCTCTGCCAGTACGGAGAGATCTCTGGATTAGATGCACGATATCAGTCAGGCCATGGTCTTTACTGGATCAGAGAGGAAAATGTCTTTGCTGCCCAAGACGCTTTCGAAGGAGGTATTGTCATCCAGTATTCAAGACAAGAAGAGAGTCGACTAAAAGATCCAGACCAAAACTTCTGGAGGGATGTGATGGTATTTGATAGAAAGGTATATAGGTACTGGACATTCTTAACCCCGACATGGATGAGGTCTATGAAAAGAACTGATATAGGAAGGAATCTTCAGGAATGGAATGAGGTCTTTAGAGGAGTATCCGTCTATAAAGCTTTCCTCAATGCAGTAGGAAAACATAAATTCACAGACAGTCACAATCGCCATACACAGTCAGAAAGATTGTTGGAAATAGACCAGAACATGGATATTCGGAAAGTTTTGGGATTGAAAAACCCAGGTCCAAGAAAGGAAACAACCTTACAAAAGCTTCTGGCGATGTGGGATGTCCAACATGAGTGCAATTATCAAAAGGTAAAGACGGCAGACAAGTCTTCTCCTCTCTTTGATTGGTGGGATTTCTACTACAATATGTTTGCAAAACAAATACTCTGGTCAGGGATGTATTTGTACAATAACTATGTTGCTCCAAACCACGTTCCATGGGAACAGCATCCAGGAGACCAGAAAGACTATAGTCCTATCCCTGAGTACGTCTATGGTCAGCTCCAGAAGTATGAAGACGACACCGGTACGCAACACTGGTACTATCCCCAAACTGAAGCATTGTCCTCTATAACTTTCAATAACGCAGACTATGTTCTGACAGGTGGTGATTTCAAACTAAATGGCTCTGGGATGTATTTCATTAATCCAATCATTCCAGAAAGGGATGGAGACTGGCTTAGTAAGCAGAGTGACGACTTCAAAAAGATCTTCAAAATACAAGGCTCTTATGGAAAGAACCACCTGACTGTGCTAAGACCATTTGGAAAGTATCTGTGGGTGAATGACACGGAAGTGGACATTCGACAGTACTTTGGCAGACCGTATTTCAGACTTGGTAATAGGATGTCAATTTCTTCCGTTGCAGAATTGGAAGACTAAAACATCATACTGTGCTTCAAGACACAAAACAAAATGGAAGTTGGGAAGACTGCAAACGAGAAACGTAACATAATCACACTCCTTATGTCATCTGAAGGACAAGAAGCAGTGAAATCGGCATTTGAACTGGCCGGAATAACCATACCCCCTGCATCAAACATTTCACAAATAAAATCTGATATTACATATTCTCTCCTGAATGCAACCGACGCCAAAAATAATATTTTTTCACTTGTGGCTAGAATGGAAGCAATTGAAAAACAAATCGAGACACTTCAGAATACATTTGACACTAGATTCGAGACCTTAGAAAACAAGAACCTGTCATTTCAGACTGCAATAGATGATCTTAACACGAGACTTGAAACTATGTCTCATTCAGGATGACGCCAAAAATTACAATTTGTTCAACCCAATTAAATTTTTGGACAGATACCCAATATATACGCATTCGCAAGAACAGTAAATAAGTACCCAACAATCGAAACCCAATTAAATTTTTGGACAGATACCCAATATATGCCCATTTGTAAGTACGTCCGTCCGTCCGTCCGTCATTCCGTCAACATTTTACACTTGATGTCGTGTCATCGCAACTCCTCCTACACTTTTAGACCGATCATTTGGAAACTTTGCATGTGCTTTCGCCATGGTATGAGGATGCGCATGTGGTTTGGACTTAATCTTCGAATCAATTTTTGTCACTTTTTCCATATTGTGAACTTAGTCATTTTTAGGTATGCGATACGTACCTCTTGTCATCGCAACTCCTCTTACACTTTTATACTGATCATTTGGAAACTTTGCATGTGCTTTCCCCTTGGTATGAGGATGCGCATATGGTTTGGACTTAATCTTCGAATCAATTTTTGTCACTTTTTCCAGATTGTGAACTTAGTCCTTTTTAGGTATGCGATACATACCTCTTGTCATCGCAACTCCTCTTACACTTTTATACTGATCATTTGGAAACTTTGCATGTGCTTTCCCCTTGGTATGAGGATGCGCATATGGTTTGGACTTAATCTTCGAATCAATTTTTGTCACTTTTTCCAGATTGTGAACTTAGTCATTTTTAACCTTCAATTGGTATTGGGTTGGTACCTCTTGTCATCGCAACTCCTCCTACACTTTTATACTAATCATTTCGAAAATTTGTATGTGCTTTCGGCATGGTATGAGGATGCGCATGTGGTTTGGACTTAATCTTCGAATGAATTTTTGTCACTTTTTCCATGTTGTGAACTTAGTCATTTTTAGGTATGCGATACATACCTCTTGTCATCGCAACTCCTCTTACACTTTTATACTGATCATTTGGAAACTTTGCATGTGCTTTCCCCTTGGTATGAGGATGCGCATATGATTTGGACTTAATCTTCGAATCAATTTTTGTCACTTTTTCCAGATTGTGAACTTAGTTATTTTTTACCTCACATATATAGGCTATGGATTCTTCTCAAAGCCCTATATTCATCTCTTCTACCTTAAATAAACTTTTACTTTTTGTGTTGGGCAGGTGGGGAGCAGGTGCGACATCAACTTCACCGAAATTGAATTTCTGGTTAAAGAATAGAAATGTCCATATACCTTTTCCAAAGAACAAACTTGAAAACACTGTCAGTTTGAAGATGATAATTAAGGTAGCAGTTTAAAGGCTTAACTGAACTTACCCCTTTTTATTATTTTTTTTTCAGTTACATTCAAGAGAGAACTGGCTAAAGGAAGGACGAGCTGTTAGGGTAAGCTAATCTACATTTTTGATGTAGCAGAGAAAACATTTACACTCCATATTTTCCAGTTCTGTAGTGTATTCCTTGCTTCCAAAGGATAACCCTTTTTATGCCCCCGCCTATTTGGAGAATAGCGGAAGGGCATTAAGTTTTACCCTGTCCGTCTGTTCCTCCGTTCGTTCGTCTGTTCATTCGTCCATCCCAACATCGTGTCCTCCTAAAGCGTTTGGAATATATTCATTAAACTTCACAGGTGCATTCATCACACTGAGACGATGTGTCATGAACAAGGAAGACAACTCTTGCATTTTTGGTTTTTGAATTATCTGCCCTTGATTTAGTACCATATAGTAAACTGTGTCCGGGCCATAACTCCTAAACCGTATGGAATATATTCATGAAACTTCACAGGTGCATTCATCACACTGAGACGATGTGTCATGAACAAGGAAGACAACTCTTGCATTTTTGGTTTTTGGATTATCTGCCCTTGACTTAGTACCATAAAGTAAACCGTGTCCAGGCCATAACTCCTAAACGGTATGGAATATATTCATGAAACTTCACAGGGGCATCCATCATACTTGGACAATGTGTCATGAACAAGGAAGACAACTCCTGCTTGTTTAGTTTTTGAATTATCTGCATTGACTTACATCCATATATAGTCAAATGGTATGTCGTGTCCGCGCCATAACTCCTAAACCGTATGGAATATATTCATAAAACTTCACAGGTGCAATCATCACACTTAGACGATGTGTCATGAACAAGGAAGACAACTCTTGCATTTTTGGTTTTTTAATTATCTGCCCTTGATTTAGTACCATATAGTAAACCGTGTCCGGGCCATAACTCCTAAACCGTATGGAATATATTCATGAAACTTCACAGGTGCATTCATCACATTGAGACGATGTGTCACGAACAAGGAAGACAACTCTTGCATTTTTGGTTTTTGGATTATCTGCCCTTGACTTAGTACCAATGTCCAGGCCATAACTCCTAAACCATATGGAATATATTCATGAAACTTCACAGGGGCATCCATCATACTTGGACAATGTGTCATGAACAAGGAAAACAACTCCTGCTTGTTTAGTTTTTGAATTATCTGCCCTTGACTTACATTCATATATAGTCAAATGGTATGTCGTGTCTGGGCCATAATTCCTAAACCATATGGAATATATTCATGAAACTTCACAGGTGCATTCATCACACTTAGACGATGTGTCCCGAACAAGGAAGACAACTCTTGCATTTTTGGTTTTTCAATTATCTGCCCTTGACTTAGTACCATATAGTAAACCGTGTCCGGGCCATAACTCTTAAACCGTATGGAATATATTCATGAAACTTCACAGGTGCATTCATCACACTAAAAGGATGTGTCATGAACAAGGAAGACAACTCTTGCATTTTTGGTTTTTGAATTATCTGCCCTTGACTTAGTACCATATAGTAAACTGTGTCCGGGCCATAACTCCTAAACCGTATGGAATATAATCATGAAACTTCACATTGCATCCATCATACTTGGACGATGTGTCATGAACAAGGAAGACAACTCCTGCTTGTTTAGTATTTGAATTATCTGCCCTTGACATATCCATATATAGTCAAAGGGTATGTTGTGTCCGCGCCATAACTCCTAAACTGTATGGAATATATTCATGAAACTTCACAGGTGCATTCATCACACTAAGACGATGTGTCGTGAACAAGGGAGACAACTCTTGCATTTTTATGCCCCCGCCTATTCAGAGAATAGCGGAAGGGCATTAAGTTTTACCCCTGTCCGTCCGTTCGTTCTTCGGTTCGTTCGTCCGTCCCGACATCGTGTCCGGGCCAAAACTCCTAAACCTTAAGGAATATATTCATGAAACTTCACAGGTGCATTCAGCACACTGAGACGATGTGTCATGAACAAGGAAGACAACTCTTGCATTTTTGGATTTTGAATTATCTGCCCTTGATTTAGTACCATATAGTAAACTGTGTCCGGGCCATAACTCCTAAACCGTATGGAATATATTCATGAAACTTCACAGGTGCATTCATCACACTGAGACGATGTGTCATGATCAAGGAAGACAACTCTTGCATTTTTGTTTTTTGGATTATCTGCCCTTGACTTAGTACCATAAAGTAAACTGTGTCCAGGCCATAACTCCTAAACGGTATGGAATATATTCATGAAACTTCACAGGGGCATCCATCATACTTGGACAATGTGTCATGAACATGGAAGATAACTCCTGCTTGTTTAGTTTTTGAATTACATGCCCTTGACTTACATCCATATATAGTCAAATGGTATGTCGTGTCCGCGCCATAACTCCTAAACCGTATGGAATATATTCATGAAACTTCACAGGTGCATTCATCACACTTAGACGATGTGTCATGAACAAGGAAGACAACTCTTGCATTTTTGGTTTTTTAATTATCTGCCCTTGATTTAGTACCATATAGTAAACCGTGTCCGGGTGATAACTCCTAAACCGTATGGAATATATTCATGAAACTTCACAGGTGCATTCATCACACTGAGACGATGTGTCACGAACAAGGAAGACAACTCTTGCATTTTTGGTTTTTGTATTATCTGCCCTTGACTAAGTACCATATAGTAAACCGTGTCCAGGCCATAACTCCTAAACTGTATGGAATATATTCATGAAACTTCACAGGGGCATCCATCATACTTGGACAATGTGTCATGAACAAGGAAAACAACTCCTGCTTGTTTAGTTTTTGAATTATCTGCCCTTGACTTACATTCATATATAGTCAAATGGTATGTCGTGTCCGGGCCATAATTCTTAAACCATACAGAATATATTCATGAAACTTCACAGGTGCATTCATCACACTTAGACGATGTGTCACGAACAAGGAAGACAACTCTTGCATTTTTGGTTTTTCAATTATCTGCCCTTGACTTAGTACCATATAGTAAACTGTGTCCGGGCCATAACTCTTAAACCGTATGGAATATATTCATGAAACTTCACAGGTGCATTCATCACACTAAAAGCATGTGTCATGAACAAGGAAGACAACTCTTGCATTTTTGGTTTTTGAATTATCTGCCCTTGACTTAGTACCATATAGTAAACTGTGTCCGGGCCATAACTCCTAAACCGTATGGAATATAATCATGAAACTTCACATTGCATTCATCACACTTAGACGATGTGTCGTGAACAAGGGAGACAACTCTTGCATTTTTATGCCCCCGCCTATTCGGAGAATAGCGGAAGGGCATTAAGTTGTACCCCTGTCCGTCCGTTCGTTCTTCGGTTCGTTCGTCCATCCCGACATCGTGTCCGGGCCAAAACTCCTAAACCTTAAGGAATATATTCATGAAACTTCACAGGTGCATTCAGCACACTGAGACGATGTGTCATGAACAAGGACGACAACTCTTGCATTTTTGGATTTTGAATTATCTGCCCTTGATTTAGTACCATATAGTAAACTGTGTCCGGGCCATAACTCCTAAACCTCATGGAATATATTCATAAACTTCACAGGTGCATTCAGCACACTGAGACGATGTGTCATGAACAAGGACGACAACTCTTGCATTTTTGGATTTTGAATTATCTGCCCTTGATTTAGTACCATATAGTAAACTGTGTCCGGGCCATAACTCCTAAACCTCATGGAATATATTCATGAAACTTCACAGGTGCATTCATCACACTGAGACGATGTGTCACGAACAAGGAAGACAACTCTTGCATTTTTGGTTTTTGGATTATCTGCCCTTGACTTAGTACCATATAGTAAACTGTGTCCAGGCCATAACTCCTAAACTGTATGGAATATATTCATGAAACTTCACAGGGGCATCCATCATACTTGGACAATGTGTCATGAACAAGGAAAACAACTCCTGCTTGTTTAGTTTTTGAATTATCTGCCCTTGACTTACATTCATATATAGTCAAATGGTATGTCGTGTCCGGGCCATAACTCCTAAACCATATGGAATATATTCATGAAACTTCACAGGTGCATTCATCACACTTAGATGATGTGTCACGAACAAGGAAGACAACTCTTGCATTTTTGGTTTTTCAATTATCTGCCCTTGACTTAGTACCATATAGTAAACCGTGTCCGGGCCATAACTCTTAAACCGTATGGAATATATTCATGAAACTTCACAGGTGCATTCATCACACTAAAAGGATGTGTCATGAACAAGGAAGACAACTCTTGCATTTTTGGTTTTTGAATTATCAGCCCTTGACTTAGTACCATATAGTAAACTGTGTCCGGGCCATAACTCCTAAACCGTATGGAATATAATCATGAAACTTCACATTGCATCCATCATACTTGGACGATGTGTCATGAACAAGGAAGACAACTCCTGCTTGTTTAGTATTTGAATTATCTGCCCTTGACTTATATCCATATATAGTCAAAGGGTATGTTGTGTCCGCGCCATAACTCCTAAACTGTATGGAATATATTCATGAAACTTCACAGGTGCATTCATCACACTAAGACGATGTGTCGTGAACAAGGGAGACAACTCTTGCATTTTTATGCCCCCGCCTATTCGGAGAATAGCGGAAGGGCATTAAGTTTTACCCCTGTCCGTCCGTTCTTTCTTCGGTTCGTTCGTCTGTCCCGACATCGTGTCCGGGCCAAAACTCCTAAACCTTAAGGAATATATTCATGAAACTTCACAGGTGCATTCAGCACACTGAGACGATGTGTCATGAACAAGGAAGACAACTCTTGCATTTTTGGATTTTGAATTACCTGCCCTTGATTTAGTACCATATAGTAAACCGTGTCCGGGCCATAACTCCTAAACCGTATGGAATATACTCATTAAACTTCACAGGTGCATTCATCACACTGAGAAGATGTGTCGTGAACAAGGAAGACAACTCTTGCATTTTTGGTTTTTGGATTATCTGCCCTTGACTTAGTACCATAAAGTAAACCGTGTCCAGGCCATAACTCCTAAACCGTATGGAATATATTCATAAAACTTCATAGTGGCATCCATCATACTTGGACAATGTGTCATGAACAAGGAAGACAACTCCTGCTTGTTTAGTTTTTGAATTATCTGCCCTTGACTTACATCCATATATAGTCAAATGGTATGTCGTGTCCGGGCCATAACTCCTAATCCATATGGAATATATACATGAAACTTCACAGGTGCATTCATCACACTTAGACGATGTGTCATGAACAAGGAAGACAACTCTTGCATATTTGGTTTTTGAATTATCTGCCCTTGATTTAGTACCATACAGTAAACCGTGTCCGGACCATAACTCCTAAACCGTATGGAATATATTCATGAAACTTCACAGGTGCATTCATCACACTGAGACGATGTGTCATGAACAAGGAAGACAACTCTTGCATTTTTAGTTTTTGGATTATCTGCCCTTAACTTAGTACCATATAGTAAACCCTGTCCAGGCCATAACTCCTAAACCGTATGGAATATATTCATGAAACTTCACAGGGGCATCCATCATACTTGGACAATGTGTCATGAACAAGGAAGACAACTCCTGCTTGTTTAGTTTTTGAATTATCTGCCCTTGACTTACATTCATATATAGTCAAATGGTATGTCGTGTCCGGGCCATAACTCCTAAACCATATGGAATATATTCATGAAACTTCACAGGTGCATTCATCACACTTAGACGATGTGTCACGAACAAGGAAGACAACTCTTGCATTTTTGGTTTTTCAATTATCTGCCCTTGACTTAGTACCATATAGTAAACCGTGTCCGGGCCATAACTCTTAAACCGTATGGAATATATTCATGAAACTTCACAGGTGCATTCATCACACTAAAAGGATGTGTCATGAACAAGGAAGACAACTCTTGCATTTTTGGTTTTTGAATAATCTGCCCTTGACTTAGTACCATATAGTAAACCGTGTCCGGGCCATAACTCCTAAACCGTATGGAATATAATCATGAAACTTCACATTGCATCCATCATACTTGGACGATGTGTCATGAACAATGCGGACAACTCCTGCTTGTTTAGTATTTGAATTATCTGCCCTTGACTTATATCCATATATAGTCAAATGGTATGTCGTGTCCGCGCCATAACTCCTAAACCGTATGGAATATATTCATGAAACTTCACAGGTGCATTCATCACACTTAGACGATGTATCGTGAACAAGGGAGACAACTCTTGCATTTTTATGCCCTCGCCTATTCGGAGAGTAGCGGAAGGGCATAAAGTTTTACCCCTGACCGTCCGTTGGTCCGTTCGTTCTTCCGTTCGTTCGTCCGTCCCGACATCGTGTCCGGGCCAAAACTCCTAAACCTTAAGGAATATATTCATAAAACTTCACAGGTGCATTCAGCACACTGAGACGATGTGTCATGAACAAGGAAGACAACTCTTGCATTTTTGGTTTTTGAATTATCTTCCCTTGACTTAGTTCCATATAGTAAACCGTGTCAGGGCCATCACTTGCAAACAGTATGGAATATATTCATGAAACTTCACAGGCGCATGTATCACACTGAGACGATGTGTCATGAACAAGGAAGACAACTCTTGCATTTTTGGTTTTTGGATTATCTGCCCTTGACTTAGTACCATATAGTAAACCGTGTCCGGGCCATAACTCCTAAACCGTATGGAATATATTCATGAAACTTCACAGTTGCATTTATCGCACTGAGACGATGTGTCATGAACAAGGAAGACAACTCTTGCATTTTTATGCCCCCGCGTATTCGGAGAACACCGGAAGGGCATTAAGTTTTTTACCCCTGTCCGTTTGTCCATTCTTCTGTTCGTTCGTCCCGACATCGTGTTCGGGCCATAACTCCTAAACCATATGGAATATATTCATGAAACTTCACAGGTGCATTCATCACACTGAGACGATGTGTCATGAACAAGGAAGACAACTTCTGCTTGTTTAGTTTCTACTTGTTTAGTTTTTTAATTGTCTGCCCTTGACTTACATCCATATATAGTCAAATGGTATGTCGTGTCCGGGCCATAACTCCTAAACCGTATGGAATATATTCATGAAACTTCACAGGTGCATTCATCACACTTAGACAATGTGTCATGAATAAGGAAGACAACTCTTGCATTTTTGGTTTTTCAATATTCTGCCCTTGATTTAGTACCATATAGTAAACCGTGTCCAGGCCATAACTCCTAAACCATATGGAATATATTCATGAAACTTCACAGGTGCATTCATCACACTTAGACGATGTGTCATTAACAAAGGAGACAACTCTTGCATTTTTGGTTTTTCAATTATCTGCCCTTGACTTAGTACCATATAGTAAACCATATAATCGTGTCCTCCTAAACCGTATGGAATATATTCATGAAACTTCACAGGTGCATTCATCACGCTGAGACGATGTGTCATGAACAAGGAAGACAACTCTTGCATTTTTGGTTTTTGGATTATCTGTCCTTGATGCATATATTTTAAGTTTGATTATAAGTACATTTGTAACATTTTTTATGAATTGCATTTGCATGGGCATCCGTGTCCTATGGACACTTTTTCTAGTTGGTTTTTGAATTATCTGCCCTTGACTTAGTATCATATAGTAAACCGTGTCCGGGCCATTACTCCTAAAGCGTATGGAATATATTCATGAAACTTCACAGGTGCATTCATCACACTGAGACGATGTGTCATGAACAAGGAAGACAACTCTTGCATTTTTGATTTTTGGATTATCTGCCCTTGACTTAGTACAATATAGTAAACCGTGTCCTGGTAATAACTCCTAAACCGTATGGAATATATTCATGAAACTTCACAGGTGCATTCATCACACTGTGACGATGTGTCATGAACAAGGAAGACAACTTTTGCGTTTTTTGTTTTTGAATTATCTGCCCTTGACTTAGTACCATATAGCAAACTGTGTCAGGGCCAAAACTCCTAAACCGTATGGAATATATTCACAGGTGCATTCATCACACTGAGACGATGTGTCATGAACAAGGAAGACAACTCTTGCATTTTGGTTTTTGAATTATCTGCCCTTGATTTAGTTCCATATAGTAAACCGTTTCATGAATGGCATTTGGGTGGGCATCCGTGTCCTATGGACACTTTTTCTAGTATAGAACATATTTAACGTCACTACAGCTGGTGTCTGGGAAATTGTGGCGGCCGTAAAAAGTCTCCCTGCCCTACATCATAGTTTAGTTTATATTTTCTTGTCCTTTGGGATCACTGAGTCCATTGTGGAATTTTGAAAATACTTGAGGGTCACTGATGATGCCTAATTGGCCGAAACTAGCTAGTCTGGCCCAGAAAACATTAACACTTCATATTTTCCAGTTCTATGGTGTATTTCCTGCTTCCAAAGGATAACCCTTTTATAGAACCTATTTGTAGCATATAGGCAGTACATATTTACATTCTAAGTGCATTTACAGAAAAAAAGTATACCCAGTTAACTATTGAGACATAATTTTTTTCTTACTTCAGTGATTATAGTGTCCCTGCGATCTGACTTGATCATTAAGGGGAATGGGAACACCCAGCAGATTTATCTGCCATTTTTCGAAGGGAGACAACTTTCGAAACTTCCTGTTCACATTTCTATTGACTCTGGCCCAAGGGAAAAGTGGTCTACACTTAAAGGAAAAAAATTGCTCTCCAGGAGATAATTCTTTCTTTTAAGAGTTGACCCCTGTTGACATGGGAAAGACAAATGCTTTTGCAGGAGTTTCCTCCCCTGAAGGTGTACGCATACCCCTTAATTGATGTCAAAATAAACCGTGGTTCTCTCCAATACAATTGAAAATTTTGTTTGATTTGAGGTTTTATGTCCCCGTCAACACTGTAATGGTTATTTTGGAGACGTTGCTCAAATTTTGTGGGACTTTTACCCGACATTGAGATGAAATGACATCTCAAGCTCTGTCGCCCAATGAAACCAATAGGATGGTCCTACTCGCGCCTCTTTGCCTTTGCAAGCTTAGATCCTGTAAGCGATTTACCAGTTCTCGTGTGCAGTCGGTTTCAGCTCCGCATGGAAGCATCATGCAGCCCAAATATTTCTTTAAGCACCAATGGGCGGGGGTGAATATGATTGAAAAATGGTGATGTCATGATAACAGTGAAGCCGTTCTGCTGTTGATATGAAATCTGAGTGCAATTGTTTTCTTGTTTTAATTAAAGCCCTCAAACCATACATTTGACAAATAATGGATGGAAAATTATGTAAATATAAGTACTCATAATGAAGGTAATTTATTTAACATTTGTTGATGTTTGAACTATATCTGGTCATGAGCATAGTTTGTTCATCACCTGCTGGTTTCAAATGACCGTTTTACAAATGCAAGATTTTGGCTAAATGCTTCAAAAATACCCCTGGTTCACAATTTCATGGAAAACTTCACAGTCTATAAATAATAATAGCGTTCGTTTTGGCTCAAATGGCTAACACAAGTATTGGCTATAATTTAATGTGAATTGTAAACTTTGAAGAATGATACAACCAGATGTCATGTTATTACCCATTTGAGTAAAGGTTTACACAATATTAACCAATTTTGTACCAGAAACCCCAAAACGGGTAGTTGGCAAACAGTTCAGGCCCAGATCAGAAGTGCCGCAAAATGCCGCGTCTGATCAGGGCCTACACTGTTTGTAAAACATTCAGCCAGTTTCCAAATAAATTTTGAAGAAAACAATCTGACACCCCTAAATTTTGAAATGGACTCCTGCTATGTATAGGGAGGAAGATTCCATTTGATACAAAAAGGGTTAATAGAAAGTAAAATTTTCAGTAAAATGTTGCTTCTGGAGCTTATTAGGGGCAGTTTCCAGAATATGTTGCAGGGGCAAATAATCATTAGCAGTCAGCATTACACAGGCTCCATCCATAGTTCTGAGGCTTTTCAGTATTATTCATATTCTTAAAAAGTAACCAGTCCTATTTTATTTTTACTTTGGTTTTGGTATCAAGCTTTCTCATAAAATACTTACTATAAAAATCAGTAGGAAAATGGTACATAACAGCAACGACTAACCAGTAAATTTAGTATTTAATACCAAAAATGTTAGTAATTGAAGACATAATTTTGATGTATTATATATGTTGGTTTAAGTATAGGACTGCAGATGCCACCAGCACAATATTTTTTGTTACTTTTGAAGCTATTGAGTTCTTATCTTAACTGGTCAACACCAATAGCGTGGATATCATGAGAAAGCTGGATACCAAAACACACTAAAAAAATAGGGTTGCTTAACATTTTCCCAGGTGTATATACATTGTTTGACCTATCAACAATTTTTCTAAGACAGCATTACTCTAATGATCCTAAGTATTGGGACAGATAGGCCTCAGCAAACAATGCAGACTCAGATCAGACTGCTCCTGAAGGAGCAGTCTGATCAGAGTCTACATTGCTTGCCATTCCGTCTGCACCTTTTGGCTTCCCTGCTTGATCGTGAATCAGATTTGTTAAATTTTTAGGAGATTTACAGCAAGTTCTCATGCTGTCCCAACTTTTAGGATTTTTATAGTAAGTTTGTCTTCTCAAGTTTGGGCAAGGTTAACCCATTTTGTACCAGAAACCCCAAAACGGGTAATTGGCAAACGGTGCAGGCCTAGATCAGATTCTGCGGTGTCTGATCAAGGCCTACACTGTTGCAAAAAGTTAAGCCATTTCCCAAATAATTTTTTGAAGAAAACAAAATGACACCCCTAAATTTTGAAATGGACTCCTGGTTTACGAGGACTGTTCAAATATGAATGCAAGTAGAATGTTTTCTCATGCACTAATGCGAAAATCACCTGGAAATAAATATCACAGCGTAGAAAAACATTTTACCTATACATTGATACCAAACCTGTTAAAATCCGTTGACTTTAGCCATGTATATCGTTCGATAAACACTGTCTACTCTTGTATACTAATACAAAACATGGTTGGAAGAAGGTCAGAGTACGCCGTTGAAATACGGTCCTATATTAAGAATTGTTGTATTCTTGGTATACGGTGCAAAGACATTTTTGATGAAATATGTTCGGTTTATGGGCATAATGAAATGTCTTTTCCGACAGTTTTTCGTTGGTGTAAGAAATTCAGCTGTGGGCTAGGCTCAATAGAAGATGCACCACATGATCGTCGGCCGAAAAGAGCAACATCTGCCAAGATGGTTGCTAGAGTGAAAGAAATAGTTGCTACCGATGCACGATACACCACTAGGCAAATAGCTAGTATGGTTGGCATCTCATTAGGAGCAGCTCATACAATTCTGAAACGGGATTTGAAAATGAGAAAGATCTGTGCTAGATGGATTCCCCATCTGTTGACAGATGAGCAGAAAAAGACACGCGTTCAGTGCGCCAAGAAACTGCTTAAAAAGTTTCCAAATTACAATGCACGGTCTTTCGCTAATGTCTTCACAGGTGATGAGACATGGGTTCACTTTTTTTAGCCAAAACGAAAGATTCAGAACAAAATATGGGCAACAAAGTATTGCAACAAAAGACCATGCATTGCAAAGCGGACCATGAGCGTCAAGATGGTAATGTATGCCATATTCTTTTCAAATCAGGGCCCTGCTATTCAGGTTGCTGTGCCTAAATGCAAATCTGTAAATGTGAAGTTTTACAAGAATAAAGTTCTTCGAAAATTGAAGAAATATTTCAAAGAACGAAGACCCGCAACTGGTTTGGCCAGTGTCAGATTGCTACATGACAATGCGTCATCGCACAAGGCGTTCATTGTGCAAGGCTATCTGAAGCAGGAAAAGGTTGTTGAACTCCCTCACCCCCCCCTATTCCCCTGACCTTGCCCCGTGTGACTTTTTTTTGTTCCCGCGGCTGAAAAAATACCTTTCTGGTCGAAAATTTGTACAGCGCAAACACCTCGGTTCTGCAATATTCCAGTGTCTTCATAGCATACCTGGAAAAGACTACCAAAATGCATTCAATGATTGGATCAGAAGACTGAAAATTTGTATATCTGTTAAAGGGGAATACTTTGCGGGGACAAAATAAATTTTTCATCGAAATCTATCACGGAATCATTCTTATGTGCTTAGTTGCACCATATTTGAACAGTCTTCGTATGTAAGAAGGAAAATTCCGTTTGGTACAAAAAGGGTTAATGTACAGTACATAGACAAGACTTATTTTGCTTTAGAGTAACTCATAATTTGTTCATATTGCCACTTGGAATATCGCACATTTTATGTTCAATATGAAAAACTATGCTTTCAGATTGGAGAAGAGCCATATAAACATGTAAAGTCAAGGCCTAAATGGGTGAGTATTGGTATTCTGTAATTTCTTGAAATAATGTCTCTTCTCCTGATTCAAGAAGGGCAGTTGTCAGTTCCTAGAGAAAGAATGTGCACTGTTTTTTTAACCACTTATGTATAAGCCTGCTTTGAAAAATTGTAGCTAGGTAAACTGATCAGCTTGATATGACCTAAGTAGTGTTTACTGGGGCATTAAACTCCAAACAAACAAACAAACAAATCTTGGAATATTGGGATAGAAATGCATGTAGACCAAGGCTCTGATGGGAAAGATTGTTTTCCAGGGTTTTTCTCTTCCCCGCCAGTTACCCAAGCGAAGTTGTCAGTTTCTTGGTCAGAATCAGAATTGTTACTGGTGACACATCAACTGACATTCATACACCAGGACCTCTGTGATATGGGAAGTTAGTCCCTATCTCTAACCAAAGAGGTAAACTTAGCTACACAATCCTTAGCACCAAGATTTTGTATGTAATCTTCTTCAATTCTAGTTGGCCTGTGGTTCAAGTGGCTTGTCCTTCTGTCATACAGTCACTGGGCGATTCTATAAGAACACTGTACAAAAGAAAGTCAATGTGTTCTACAATAACAAGCATTCAAACAGACGTTGATCCATGGCAATGCCTCCTCTCACAGCTCTGAGGTTGTGAGGTCGTATTTGGCTGCTAAAAAGGTCTAGGTTGTAAACCATCCTTCCTATTCTCCTGACCTGAGACCATGCAACTCAAGAATTGCTTTCTGGAATGAAATATAAGTCCTGAAGTGCACTTGGCAGTGTGATTTAGCAGTGCCTCCAACAGGTACCCAAAGAAGACTATCAAGCAGCTTTTAGAAATTGGATCCAAAGGTTACAAAAATGGGTTTCGGCAGAGTGGGTTGGGGTGTACTTTGAGGGCTTGAAATAGGGAAAAAAATATTAAATGGAGTGTTTAGGAAATAAAATCCCAGTGACAAAACGTTTTTAAGGACCCTCCTATACCTGTCAACAGTTTTTTGGAGTGAGACTCATTTAATCTTTCAGAATAAACCAAAGGAGAACCCTGATGCCCTGGACCTGGAAGTGTTTGGTCGCTGGCAGACAGAAGTTTATATCCCTCCACCTGCTGTTGATGTAAGCATACATGGACATCCTTAGGTGTTGACAAATCCCTGAACACTAACAAACCCTAAAAACTTGGACACAAAAAGTCAAAGAAACAAGTCTGAGTAAACAATGTAGACTCAGATCAGACTGCTCCATCAGGAACAGTCTCTTCAGAGTCTATATTGTTTGTTACTGAGCATTAAGTCTTTATGGCCAAAATATTTGATGAATAATTTCTTGCACCACATATGATATGCCTTGATTTACCATGGAATATTATCCTACCCAGGTAATCCTACCAAGGAACAGGAAAAAATTGAATTTTCTCAAGTGTTTTGTGTGCCCATGTTGTATACCTCTTGTTGGTGGTCAGTGAGGAAGACATCACTGCACATTACGTCAAGTCACCAAACAATACAGCATTGTCATCACAATATGTCAGCAATGGAAGTGACTGCATTAATAAAAATAGATGCAGAAAAATAAAAGCATGTAAGAAAGGAATCTTAAAAGGGTGTGAGAGGTAGATCAATAATACTGTCCCTCGAGATCAGTCTGGCCTCATTCAACAAGCCTCTTGATGTCTTCATTATGGATTATTCTTTCGACCCCTCACATCCATACAAGATTCTTATGTTATAAATCTGTGTATAAGGCTCATTAAAACATGTCTGAATATTTAGGGTAAACATAGTAGTTTAAATAGAGTATCCGTACATGAGTGTTCATGTATTATTAAATTTGTTAAATGAGTTGAGGAAAAGGGATAAAATGCAAGGCTTTGCTGAGCATTTTATCCCTTTTCTTCAACGAGTTTAATAAATTGTTGACATAGAGGATCTTACATGAGTGTTCATGTATTATTGAATTTATTAAACGAGTTGAGGAAAAGGGATCCATTGTAAGGCTTTGTCGAGCATTTTATCCCTTTTCTTCAACAAGTTTAATAAATTGTTAACATAGAGGATCTTACATGAGTGTTCATGTATTATTGAATTTGTTAAATGAGTTGAGGAAAAGGGAAAAAATGCGAGGCTTTGTCGAATATTTTTATCCCCTTCTTCAACGAGTTTAATAAATTGTTGACATAGAGGATCTTACATGAGTGTTCATGTATTATTGAATTTATTAAATGAGTTGAGGAAAAGAGATAAAATGCAAGGCTTTGCTGAGCATTTTATCCCTTTTCTTCAACAAGTTTAATAAATTGCTGACATAGAGGATCTTGCATGAGTGTTCATGTATTATTTAATTTATTAAACGAGTTGAGGAAAAGGGACAAAATGCAAGGCTTTGCCGAGCAATTTATCCCCTTTCTTCAACAAGTTTAATAAATTCAATAATAGATGAGCACAAATGCAAGTTTCTATTTATCACATGACATTTAAAAGGCATTTTATTTACGAGTGTTTAACAAAAATGTCAATATTCCGCCATTAGTAAATGCAATATTGTTAAGGACATTGTACATGTAACGTTACGGGGCTTATCTAGCTAATTTGCATATTTAATCTACTAGTGGATTATCAAATGTATTACATGGCATTATTACAATCTCAGACATGATGTCATATGATAAAAAGAAAAAAAAAACATGGCCAGGTTGTTCAAAGCTTCTGAAGGTGCTTGTTCACATAGCATTAACTCTTGATCTGCTAAATAAATTAATTTTGCCACACCCATATTGACTATTAACCAATCAGATTACTTGATGTAATTTATTCCATTAAATTTACTAATTGTATGATGAAGCCATCTGATCTGGATCTTCACTGTTTGCAAAGGTAGAACATATCCTGATTCAGCAGAACAAGGGTTAACCAGTCTGTTTATTTTACAGGGCAAGGTTCCTAGAAATGCCCATGGAAATGTTGAGTTGTTCCTGCCCTCCATGTTGCCAGCTGGAACTGTCCACCTACAGAGTGAGTTTCTAGTTTCATATACCCTATGTCTGAGTTTCCGAATGGGAGTCTTACATCCTTAAATTTGGACTTGAGGGGTTTAGTCAATGTATGCAGGAAAACTCCTAAAGGGGTACCTTGGCAAACAGTATAGGCCCAGATCAGACGCCGCGTTCTTAGAATGCGGCGTCTTATCAGGGCCTACACTGTTTGCTAACTGTATTTTCTGTCAAGAACAGAATAAAAACAAAAAAATAGACCTGTCACCCCTTTTCTAACAAATGGACTTGTCCAATATATAGCAATGGAAGAGTCCACTGATATACAATGGGTTAAGAGGATGGCAAATACATGTAGTGTAGATCCTGATTATGTTTCTGATCTCGATCTACACTGTTTTCAAAGGTATTTGTACCATTGAGCCCTTCAGCCTTTGTTTCTGAATTGGATTCTTCCATCGGTTGATTGTGTTGGATTCTTCCATAGGTTGATTGTGTTGGAGTCTTCCATCGGTTGATTGTGTTGGATTTTTCCATCGGTTGATTGTGTTGGATTCTTCCATCGGTTGATTGTGTTGGATTCTTCTATCGGTTGATTGATTGTGTTAGGGTTTAATGACATATCAGCCCTTTGTGGGTCATTTTGTATCGCCTCTCAGAGAAAGGGAGAAAAGAGATAGAGATTGCAGTGACAGTGAGTGAAAGTGAGGGACAGGACGAAAGGAGGAAAATAAATGGAAGTATAGAGTGTGAGTGTGTTTCAGTTTTATGTCCCACCAACAGCTCAGGTCATATGGAGACGGGACCACGGTTTAAAGACTCATCCAAAAGTCTGGAGAAGCCTGGGATCGATCTGCAATCCCTGGTTTATCAGGCAAGTAGCATAACCACTACACCACAGGGGCTTCTAAATGGAAGTATAGTCAGAAGGAAAAACAATCCCCCTCTACTCTTACCTGCTGCGAGGACAGCAGGCCATGATGCCCAACTGTAAGTGAAAATCAGTTGGCTGCCTCAGTGACAAAAGATACATGACATCTTCACCTCACCCAAGGATTCTTCCATTGCTGACTTTTGACTTGTCCATTGGTGACAATATTTTTTTTGGTTCAAAATCATAAACAGAATGAAAGTGTGGATTCTGATGAGCCCGCTCATTATGAGGTGGCTAATCAGAATCTGCAGTGTTGCATAGATATCTGTATATGTTGCTCACCTCATCTGAATCCTTTTAATATCCTCTGTTAAGCAGCCATCCAGCCTGGAAAAACAAGTCCTGAAAGTTGTTTACCTTTGAAAAACAGCCGAAAAATCTGCCATGTGTTCCCATTCCCCTTAAGTGATGAATGTCTTTATCTCAGAAGATGCCATGAAAAACTGCATCTCAAAATCTTGTCTGTTATGTTGTGTGCTACAAACATATTTTTGCATACAGGCAATAGTGTGGATCCTGATCAGACTGGTGTGATCTTGGTCAACACTGTTTGTATAGGAGCAGTCTGATCTGGGTCAACATTGGTCACAAAATGACTTTCAAAGTTACCAGCAGATGACAATAGTTGTGATTGGCATCTTTTGGGTTCAGACATGAGGAATTGTAGGCTGAAGCTAAAGTGGGTTATGATAATCCAAATTAAATGTTTGTGATCTTTTCGTAAGGTCAGTACCCAATGTAAAACCCCTGTCACACCAGGGCCGCGTTTTGAAGGTGTCCAAGAAAAATGCAGAACGCTGAGGTGCGCGCAGTACGATCGCAAACATCGCTGTAGCAATGCAGTGGCATCGCCAGTAGGCTGGTTGGGATCACATAGAACGCCAAGCGACGGCGCTCATTTTGAGCATGCTCAAAACATACGCCGTCGCTCGGCATTCTGATAAGAGCACAGTGAGGTTGCCGCAAGGTTGCCATAGCAGCGCAGTAAGGTCTCCTACAATGCTACAGGAGCTCGGCAGGAGCGCACAGAGGTCTCCTACAACGCCTTATAAGCTCCGCTTGTATAATTGATTAATTGATTGATTGATTTGAGGTTTAACGTCCCCGTCAACACTGTATAGGTCATTTTGGAGATGTTGCTTCCAATTTTGTGGGACTTTTACCTGCCATTGAGATGAAATAACATCTCAAGCTCTGTCGCCCATTGAAATCAATAGAGTTTATAAGCATGGACGATCCGTCTCTCACCGCTTTGCCTGGGCAGGCTTAGATCCTCTAAGCGGTTTAATAGTACTCGTTTGCGGTCGGTTTCAGCTCTCCGTGAAAGCATCATGCAGTCCATCTATTTCTTCCAGTCCCGATGGGCTAGAGTAGACTGTGGAACGTAAAGTTTGATTGAATACTGTATTCTGTGATGACTCATCCCTGGGCGGTGGACTTGCTCCTGCTTGCAGTGATGGCGGTGGACTTGCTTTCGACGGCACACGAGTACTGGTAAACTGCTTAAGGGATCTAAGCTTGCCCAGGCAAAGGAGCGCAAGTCGGACCACCCATGCTTATTAATCCGGCGACAGGGATTGAGATGTCATTTAATCTCAATGTCGGGTAAAAGTCCCACAAAATTGGAAGCAACGTCTCTAAAATGACCTATACTGTGTTGATGGGGACGTTAAACCTCAAATCAAACAAAACTGTTTGACTGGTGAAGATGTCTGTTTACACTTTGCTTTATAGTGCAAATGAACATCTTCACAGTGTGAGTGCCATAAAAGTGCAGTGCACGCATTGTGAGCGCCGTAAAAGCGCAGTGCACGCAATGTTAGTGCCGTGTAAGCACAGTGGATGCGCCGTGAGAGCGCATACAATCTCCATCAAGAACGCCTCAGGATTGCGTTAGATCGCCATGTAAGCTCCGTAGCAATGTCTTGGTCGCTGTAAGGACGCCATGACATGTCCATGTTCACGAAAAAAGTCCCATAATTCTTGCGATCTCGCGGCGTTCTGGAAAATTAAACAACGCCGTTCAATCGCAGTGGAAACGCAGCATAGTGTGACAGGGGCTTAAGCTGTCATCAGGATCATGGTAACAGAAAACATTTATAAGCCCTCAAGCCTGAAGACCTTCAGTCCTTATGAGAGTTACTAGAGCTGAAACAGGTGTCTCTGATTACATGATCTTCAGTCATTTGGTGGCTCCAGTTTTCTGTATTACATAGAGAATCTTACATGAGTGTTCATGTATTATTGAATTTATTAAACGAGTTGAGGAAAAGGGATAAAATGCGAGGCTGTGCCGAGCATTTTATCCCTTTTCCTCAACGAGTTTAATAAATTCAATAATACATGAGCACGAATGCAAGATTCTATTTATCATATGATATTTATTACGCATTTTATTCACGATTGTCTACAAAAAATGTCAATATTCCGCCGTTAGTAAACGCGACGTCGTTAAGGACGTCGTGCATATAACGTTTTGGGACGTATCTAGCTAATTTGCATATTTAATCCACTAGTGGATTATAGAAAATATTACATGACGTTATTACACTCTCAGACGCGACGTCATATGATAAATGTAATTTGTTTGTTTTTCCAGTGTCAGACATTTGTGTCGACCTTAGCCTCAACACAAATGTCTAAGTCCAATAGTCAAGAACTGTAAGGCAGATTTGGCTCATACAAGCATGACATGGCCTTCGCAGAATTCTTGTGTGCAATACGTGACAATTTATGTTGTTCATCCATACTATGATTACAGTTGAAGGATTGAATCGAGTTGCTAAGAAACTGGAGATAGACTGTGCTCCTGCTATGGTTGGCTGGGACCATCACTGTGGCTTCTCACATCCTAGGTAAGTGACAGGTGCTAGTCTGCTCCTCAGTGAAATTGTGCCCTGAACACATGCTGGCTCAGTCGGGTGCATGCCCAACTAGTTAACAGGAGGTTGCCAGTTCGATCCTTACCAGGTCCAGAATCATTATTTTGTGGAGACTGATCATTTTTTTCTAGTCTTTCTCACTGATTTAAGACTGCCCCCACCCATTTGGGCTTGGAGAAATAGATGGTCTGCAAGATGCTTCCACACAGATCTGAAACTGACCGCACATGAGTACTGGTAAACCGCTTAGAGGATCTAAGCCTACTCAGGCAAAGCGGGGCGAGTTGGAGCGTCCATGCTTATAAACCCTGTTAGTTTCATTGGGCACAACAGGGCTTAAGATGTCATGTCATCTCAGTGTCGGATATAAGTCCCACAAAATTGTAGGCAACATCTCCAAAATGACCTATTCAGTGTTGGTGGGGACGTTAAACCTCAAATCAAACAAAACTGATTTGAGAAGGGCAGTTGTCAGTTTCTGGTGAAAGAATATGTACTGGACAGGTTAATAAATTATTTTTCAGGGAAAATAAGGCTTGACTATGACAGACGATTCACATGTTATGTAAAGGCTTTATTTTCTCTGAAAAATATGAAAAAAATATTTGAAAATAATGTCTGCGAATGTTAATGCATGAAAAACTATGGTTGATCCCTATAATCTACTGTTTCAGTCAAGGCACTGGTGGCTCAGTTGATCCCTAGAATATAAGCTGGAACAAGAGCTCTGCAAGCAGGGCATTATATTTGTAACACATATACTGACAAATAGTAGCAGGGGTTAGCCCGAAAAGAAAAGTTCATGGATGGACAGACAGACATAATTCTGCTAATAATTGGTGGACTGTAACCTCTTAAGAAAATGTGCTTCCTCATATGGTCTATAAATCAGCTTTTAGTTGATGGGATGTAAACTATAGGAGGAATTAGCTGGAAATGAGAAGTGACAGGGTTAATATTTGATGGATTGTAACCTTAAAAAAATGGTATGTGCTGCTCCACATTGTGGTAACTTTTTACAATGTTTCAGCTTGAAGGTAAACAATAGGAATTTTCAATTTTACTGCTGATATTTGGTGGACTAACCTCAAAACAATATGTGTATCAGCTTCACATCATGGTCTAGCTATAAATCAAGTTTCAGCTGGTTGGGATGTAAGCTGTAGTAGGGGTTAGCCTGAAATGAAAATTATACATGAATTTACAAATTGGTACAACTCTGCTAATATTTGGTGGACTGTAACCTAGAAATAAAATGCACTGCTCTAGCACTGCTCTGGTGTCACTATTTATAAATTCTCAGCTTAGTCTGATGTATATTATAGAGGGGTTAGTAGGAGGAGTTAGCCAGAAACAAAACAATAACAGAAATTTTCAAAAGGAAATAATAATTCTGCTAATATTTGGTGGACCATAACCTCGAAACAATATGCTCCACATTATGGTCAAACTATACATCAAGTTTCAGCTTGATAGAGTGTTAATTGTAGGAGGAGTTAGCAGAAAACGAAATTTAAGTTTCAGCTTGATCAGATGTAAAATGTAGGAGTTCTGGAAACGAAAAGATTACAGACGGACGCCGAGGGGCATAACATAATATGAACGTTTTTGAAATGAGTGTATTAAAATGGTCCTGAACCAGGACTTTGACCCTTAATTTCTTGTAATTTTAACAGTGCAGACCCTGATCAGGCACAGCATTCTGTTTCATCTGATATGGTCTTTTTTTAGCTCGCCTGTACGAAGTACATGGAGAGCTATTGTTGTCACCTTGGATGGCGTGTGCGTTTGCGTGTGCGTTCCCGTCACACTGCGTTAAAGTTTTTCAAATGCTTATATCTCAACAGTCACTCATCACATATTTGGAACTTTACTACCTGGGAGGGTCTTCTGATGTTCAAAGAGAACAGACCCCTGGGGTCATGCCCCGGGGTGGGGCTAGGGGTCAAAATCTAGAACACCTATGTAATACTGTGTTAAAGTTTTTGAAATGCTTATATCTCAGCAGTCACTCATCACAAAGCATTCATATTTACAACTTGGATACCTGGGAGTGTCTTCTGAGATTCCAAAACAACACACCCCTGGGTTCATGCTTGGGAGTGGGGATGGGGTGGGGCTGGGGGCCAAAATCTAGGACAACTTTGTAATTTGTTGGTATACCTTTCCCTTATGCTAACAAGTTATGGACAGAATTGGTTATACATCAGCCAACCAAGTGACATTGGTTCAAGTGTAAAAGGGTGAAGGTCATGGTGACCTACATTTCACGGTCCAGTGATTTTGCCTTATATCTTGAAGACTATTTGTTGGAGAAATGTCATACCTGGGATATTAGTTCCATGTGACACCATGACTGACTTCAAAATATATCTAGGTCACTGTGACCCATATTTCATGGTTCAGTGATTTTGCCTATTATCTCGAATACTATTTGATGGAGAAATGTCATACCTGGATTATGAGTTCCATGTGACCCGATAATTGACTGCAAAATATATCTAGGTCAGTGTGACCTATATTTCATGGTTCAGTGATTTTGCCTATTATCTCGAATACTATTTGATGGAGAAATGTCAAACCTGGATTATTAGTTCCATGTGACCTGATAATTGACCGCAAAATATATCTAGGTCACTGTGACCTATAATTCATGGTTCAGTTAGTTTGCCTATTATCTCGAATACTATTTGATGGAAAAATGTCATACCTGGGTAATTAGTTCCATGTGACCTCCATGATTGACATCAAAATATAGCTAGGTCAGTGTGACCTATATTTCATGGTTCAGTGATTTTGCCTATTATCTTGAATACTATTTGATGGAGAAATGTCATACCTGGGTTATTAGTCCCATGTGACCCCATGCTTGACCTCAAAATGTGTCTAGGTCACTGTGACCTATATTTCATGGTTCAGTGATTGTCTATTATCTTGAATACTATTTGATGAAAAAATGTTACACCTGGATTATTTTTTCCACGTGACCCAATTATTAACCACAAACTAAATCCAGGCCATTGTGACCTATATTTAATGGTTCAGTGATTTTCCTTATTATCTTGATTACTATTTGATGGAGGAATGTCATACCTGGGTTATTAGTTCCATGTGACCCCATGATTTACCTCAAAATAGATCCAGGTCAGTGTGACCTTTATTTCATGGTTCAGTGATTTTGCCTATTATCTTGAATACTTTTTCATGAAGAAATGTCATACCTGGATTATTTATTCCATGTGACCCCATGATTGACCTCGAAATGCCTTATAATTCATACACAATGTGATTATGAAATGTAATATCTGGCATTTATGTTCCATGTGACCTGATCATTGACCTCAAAATGTATCTAGGTGTGTGTGACCTATATTTCATGGTTCAGTAATTTTACCTTATATCTTTAAGGCGCGAAGCAGGCGAGCTATGCTGTCATGCGACAGCTCTTGTTTTTACATATGACCATATAACAGGCGATGAACATAAAATGTCAAGCTTTATGTTTTTAGAAAAATATGTGGTTTTGGTTAATATTATCTGATAAGATTCCTGGTTGGCATCTCAAGGGTTTGGGTCATAACATCAAATCATATGATCAAGAAATTTACACTCAGGAATGAGTTCAAAACAACTGTGGTGTTCGAGCCATTAGTCAGTCACCTTTTTCACCAATCTGAGACCATTAGTCTGTCACCTTTTTCACCAATCTGAGTTATTTTTGTAGAATGGATGGTTGGATTGTATGTGAAGAGTTCAAGGACATTCTCCTGGCTGCTTGGGATGAAGAACAAGAAATTATCAGGGAGAAGGAGCAAGAGGTATGTATCGTAGCTACAGGTAAGCATGATTAATTGATTTTATTGATTAATGCCACAGAAATGATTATTGTTTCTGATTTGCTAGTAATCGATTATTTGATCAACTTGTATAAGTCACTAACCAGTATTGTATCTAAAAATAGTTGGATGAGTGGCATTTAGTGCAGACCCTGATGAGATCTCATCTGGGTCTGCACTTGGCTCACATCAGTGTGTCCGTATACATACAGTTTTGTTTGTTTGTATTGGAGTTTAACAGCCTAGTCAACACTATTTTCTAGATACAACAGTGTAACATATTGTAAGAGTCACGCTTAGAGGGAAACCAGAAAAATAAAATTATGACCATATTTTCAGTGATTACATATCAATTATTGATCACCATGACGGGATCAATAATCGATTATCTTTCCAGCTCTAATTAGATAGCCCCTATCATAGCTCCATGTTAGTACAAGTTATAGGGATAATTATAGCCCCGCTTTGAAAAAGTGGGGCTATATTGTTATAGCCCCGCTTTGAAAAAGTGGGGCTATATTGGATTTGCCATGTCCTTCTGTCATTCCGTAATTCCGTGATTGCGTTAATTTGTGTTGGCTCCATAACTTTGTATCTGCTTAACATATTTTCATGAAACTTCACACAAATGTTAAACACCATAAGACAATGTGCAGAGCGAAGGAATTATAACTGTGGATTGCCTACTTTTGGAGTTATTGCCCTTTGAACATTTTCCGTAATTCCGTGATTCCGTTAATTTGTGTTGGCTCCATAACTTTGTATCTGCTTAACATATTTTCATGAAACTTCACACAAATGTTAAACACCATAAGACAATGTGCAGAGCGAAGGAATTATAACTGTGGATTGCCTACTTTTGGAGTTATTGCCCTTTGAACATTGAAAAATGGCAATTTTAATTGTGTCCGCTTCATAACTCGAAAACCGTTTGAGATATTTTTAGGAAACTTCACACAAATGTTAAGCACTATGAGACGATGTGCAGAGCGCAGGAACCATAACTCTGCATTGCTTATTTTTAGAGTTATTGCCCTTTGAAAATTGAAAAATGGCAATTTTAACAGTGTCCGCTTCATAACTCGAAAACCGTTTGAGATAATTTCATGAAACTTCACACAAATGTTAAGCACTATGAGACAATGTGCAGAGCGCAAGAACCATAACTCTGGTTTTCGTATTTTCTGTGTGTCTGTCTGTGTGTCTGTCTGTGTCTGTTAACAATTTTCATGTCCGCTCCATAACTTTAAAACCCATTCACATATTTTCATGAAACTTCACACAAACATTAAACACCATGAGATGGTGTGCAGAGTGCAGGAACCATAACTCTGGATTGCCTAATTTTTGAGTTATTTCCCTTTGAATATTGAAAAATATTAATTTTAGCCGTCTTTGCTCGATAACTCAAAAACCGTTTGAGATAATTTTATGAAACTTCACACAAATGTAAAGCACCATATTACGTGTGCAGAGCGCAGGAACCCAAACTCTGGATTGTCTACTTTTTCAGTTATAGGCTTTTGAATATTAAAAAATGGCAATTTTAACTATGTCCGCTCCATAACCGTTTCTGATATTTTCATGAAACTTCAAATAAATGAAAAGCACCTTGAGATGATGTGCAGAGTGCAAGAACCATAACTCTGGTTTGCCTACTTTAGGAGTTATTGCCCTTTGAACATTTAAAAAGGCAATTTTGACTGTGTCGGCTCCATAACTCACAAACCATTTGAGATATTTTCATGACACTTCACACATGTGTAAAGCACCATGAGACAATGTGCAGAGCGCAGGAACCCTGACTCTGATTTGCCTACTTTAGGAGTTATTACCCTTTGAACATTGAAAAATGGAAGATGAAATTTAGTATAAACATGAACATTCTGGTAATGTATCATGCTCATTGAAATGAGGGACAAGGGCTCACAACTCTTAGAGTTTTTCCAGATAATGTAAAATTTTCAACAGTTATTTCTTGTTCATAACTGTTTTCTCTGCAGCTTAAATAACTTTCTTCTCTGACAGCGCTGAAGCGGGGCTATAGTCAGATCCTCTGACAGCTCTAGTTTGATCTGATGCATGAGAAAATGGCACTTTGCATTCTACAATTAATGTTTTTCAAGTGTGTGTGCAGCTAGCTAAAACAGCAGGATGCATAACTTTTTGCATGAATCTACCTCAAGGTCTCTTTCACATACCTGGAAGCCAAGGCTCTGGCAAGACTGGGGTATGACTTTATTACATCAAAAAGATATCAAGAAATTATCCTCATATGCTTCCATAACCCCAGTTTAATAGGAGTAACAAAGACAGTCAAGTGACATTTTTATGCCCTCGGAATCGAGATTCGGGGGGCATATAGTTTTTGGTATGTCTGTTTGTCCGTTTGACTGTCTACAGAAACCTTAACATTGGGCATATGTTTTGAATGGTAATAGATAGAGCTTTCATATTTCACATGTGTATACCTTATCACAAGACCTTTCCAGTGGTACCATAATTTTTGATCTCATGACCTTGTCCATTGACCTACTTTTTTCAAAATTTTCAAAAACATTAACATTGGCCATCATAATTTTTTACCTTGTGTCCTTGACGTTTGACCTACTTTTTAAAAACATGAACATAGTCCATAACTTTTAATTGGTAAGTGATTTGGCTTTCATATTTCACATGTGCATTCATTTTCACAAGACCTTTCCAGTGGTACCATAATTTTTGACCTCATGACCTTAATGTTTGACCTACTTTTTAAAAACTTTAACATTGGCCATAACTTTCAATTGGTAAGTAATAGGGCTTTCATATTTCACATGTGCATTCTGTGTCGCAAGTCCTTTTCAACAATCCCATAATTTTTGACCTTGTGACCTTGACCTACTTTTTAGCTCACCTGTCACGTAGTGACAAGGTGAGCTTTTGGGATCACTTTTTGTCCGTCGTCCGTCGTGCGTGCGTGCGTCCGTGTGTGCGTTCGTAAACTTTTCTTCAAACGACATCTCCTCCTAAACCACTGATCGGATTTTGACCAAACTTCACAGGAATGATCCTTAGGTGGTCCCCTTTCAAAGTTGTTCAAATGGTTCCGGTCCGCTGCACATATAGGTCACAGTAGCCAAAAATAGATTTTTTTCCACCGAAAACTTAAAAAATCTTCTTCTCTGAAACCGCAAGGCCCAGGTCTTTGATATTTGGTATGAAGCTTCATCTAGTGGACCCCTACCAAGATTGTTCAAATTATAGTGCTGGGGCCCTTTGGTTTTACATGGGCTTATATAGGGAAAATCTTGAAAAATCTTCTTCTCTGAAACCGCAAGGCCCAGGTCTTTGATATTTGGTATGAAGCTTCATCTAGTGGACCCCTACCAAGATTGTTCAAATTATAGTGCTGGGGCCAAAAATGCCCCCGCACGGGGGCCCTTTGGTTTTACATGGGCTTATATAGGGAAAATCTTGAAAAATCTTCTTCTCTGAAACTGCAAGGCCCAGGTCTTTGATATTTGGTATGAAGCTTCATCTAGTGGACCCCTACCAAGATTGTTCAAATTATAGTGCTGGAGCTAAAAATGCCCCCGCACGGGGGCCCTTTGGTTTTACATGGGCTTATATAGGGAAAATCTTGAAAAATCTTCTTCTCTGAAACCGCAAGGCCCAGGTCTTTGATATTTGGTATGGAGCTTCATCAAGTGGACCCCTACCAAGATTGTTCAAATTTTAGCGCTGGGGCCAAAAATGCCCCCGCACGGGGGCCCTTTGGTTTTACATGGGCTTATATAGGGAAAGTCTTTAAAAATCTTCTCTGAATCCGCAAGGCCCAGGTCTTTGATATTTGGTATGAAGCTTTATCTAGTGGACCCCTACGAAGATTGTTCAAATTATTGTGCTGGAGCTAAATATGCCCCCCGCACCAGGTCCCTTTGGTTTTACATGGGCTTATATAGGGAAAATCTTCTTCTCTGAAACCGCAAGGCCCAGGTCTTTGATATTTGGTATGAAGCTTCATCTAGTGGACCCCTACCAAGATTGTTCAAATTATAGTGCTGGGGCCAAAAATGCCCCCGCACCAGGGCCCTTTTGTTTTACTTAGGCTTATATAGGGAAAATCTTGAAAAATCTTCTTCTCTGAAACTGCAAGTCCCAGGTCTTTGATATTTGGTATGAAGCTTCATCTTGTGGACCTCTACCAAGATTGTTCAAATTATAGCCCTGGGGCAAAAAATGCCCCCACCCCGGGGGCCCTTTGGTTTTACATAGACTTATTTAGGGAAAATCTTGAAAAATCTTCTTCTCTGAAACCACAAGGCTTAGGTCTTCAATATTTGTTATGAAGCTTCAGCTAGTGGACCTCTATAAAGATTGTTCAAATTATAGCCCTGAGACCAAAAATGCCCCGCCATGTGGCCCTTTGGTTTTACATACACTTATACAGGGAAAATCTTTAAAAATCATCTTCTCTGAAACACAAGGCTTATGTCTTTGATATTTGTTATGAAGCTTCAGCTAGTGGACCTCTACCAAGACTGTTCAAATTATAGCCCTGGGGCCAAAAATACCCCTGCTCCGGGGCCCTTTGGTTTAACATAGACTTATATAGGGAAAATCTTATTTTACATAGACTTCTATATGCAGGGTAAACCTTTAAAATCTTCTTCTCTGAAACCAGAAAGCCCAGGTCTTTCATATTCGATATGAAGCTTCATCTTGTGGACCTCTACCAAGATTGTTCAAATTATAGCCCTGGGGCCAAAATTGACCCTGCGCGGGGCCCACTTGTTATACATTGGATCAGGTGAGCGAACTAGGGCCCTCTGGGCCCTCTTGTTTAAGACTTGAACATTGGCCATACCTTTCGGTTGCTGAGTGATACTGCTTTCATATTTAACATGCGCTGTCGGGGGCATCAGTGTTTCACAAACACATCTTGTTTTCTTATTATTCCGTGAAAACTTGTTGTGGGCGATTCTAACAAGTACCCACAATATACATTTCTAACAAGAAATGAGGCAATTCTAACAAGTACCCACAACGTTTCTAACAAGAAATAAGGCGATTCTAACAAGTACCTGCAACGTGTTTCTATCAAGAAATATATATTAAAGGTATGTTCTGTGTACTCAATGGAATCAACTCTTGGAGTTGATTCTAATAAGTTAACACATAATATACATTAAGGATAAATAAGAAAAATCCCATACATTATCCCAAATGTATTATTATCTGGGAGTTGTGGGAAAGTTTAACCCTTAACCTGCTGTTCATGACAACCCCTATCTTTGCAAACAGTGTAGATCAAGATCAGATGGCCTCTGAAGAAGCCTTAACCTGCTGTTCATGGCAACCCCTATCTTTGCAAACAGTGTAGATCCAGATCAGATGGCCTCTGAAGAAGCCTTATCCTGCTGTTCATGACAACCCCTATCTTTGCAAACAGTGTAGATCCAGATCAGATGGCTTCTGAACAACCCTTTTCCTGCTGTTCATGACAACCCCTATCTTTGCAAACAGTGTAGATCCAGATCAGATGGCTTCTGAAGAAGCATTATCCTGCTGTTCATGACAACCCCTGTCTTTGCAAACAGTGTAGATCCACATCAGATGGCTTCTGAAGAAGCCTTATTCTGCTGTTAATGACAACCCCTATCTTTGAAAACAGTGTAGATCCAGATCAGATGGCCTCTGAAGAAGCTTTATCCTGCTGTTCATGACAACCCCTATCTTTGCAAACAGTGTAGATCCAGATCAGATGGCTTCTGAAGAACCCTTTTCCTGCTGTTCATGACAACCCCTATCTTTGCAAATAGTGTAGATCCAGATCAGATGGCCTCTGAAGAAGCATTATCCTGCTGTTCATGACAACCCCTGTCTTTGCAAACAGTGTAGATCCAGATCAGATGGCTTCTGTAGAAGCATTATCCTGCTGTTCATGACAACCCCTATCTTTGCAAACAGTGTAGATCCAGATCAGATGGTCTCTGAAGAAGCCTTATTCTGCTGTTCATGACAACCCCTATCTTTGCAAACAGTAGATTCAGATCAGATGGTCTCTGAAGAAGCCTTATTCTGCAGTTCATGACAACCCCTATCTTTGCAAACAGTAGATCCAGATCAGATGGTCTTTGAAGAAGTCTTATTCTGCTGTTCATGACAACCACTATCTTTGCAAACAGTAGATCCAGATCAGATGGTCTCTGAAGAAGCCTTATTCTGCTGTTCATGAGAACCCCTATCTTTGCAAACAGTAGATCCAGATCAGATGGTCTCTGAAGAAGCATTATTCTGCTGTTCATGACAACCCCTATCTTTGCAAACAGTAGATCCAGATCAGATGGTCTCTGATGAAGCATTACCCTGCTGTTCATGACAACCCCTATCTTTGCAAACAGTAGATCCAGATCAGATGGTCTCTGAAGAAGCCTTATTCTGATGTTCATGACAACCCCTATCTTTGCAAACAGTAGATCCAGATCAGATGGTCTCTGAAGAAGCCTTATTCTGCTGTTCATGACAACCACTATATTTGCAAACAGTAGATCCAGATCAGATGGTCTCTGAAGAAGCCTTATTCTGCTGTTCATGACAACCCCTATCTTTGCAAACAGTAGATCCAGATCAGATGCCCTCTGAAGAAGCCTTATTCTGCTGTTCATGAAAACACCTATCTTTGCAAACAGTAGATCCAGATCAGATGGTCTCTGAAGAAGCATTACCCTGCTGTTCATGACAACCCCTATCTTTGCAAACAGTGTAGATCCAGATCAGATGGCCTCTGAAGAAGCTTTATCCTGCTGTTCATGACAACCCCTATCTTTGCAAACAGTGTAGATCCAGATCAGATGGCCTCTGAAGAAGCTTTATCCTGCTGTTCATGACAACCCCTATCTTTGCAAACAGTGTAGATCAAGATCAGATGGCTTCTGAAGAACCCTTTTCCTGCTGTTATGACAACCCCTATCTTTGCAAACAGTGTAGATCCAGATCAGATGGCCTCTGAAGAAGCATTATCCTGCTGTTCATGACAACCCCTGTCTTTGCAAACAGTGTAGATCCAGATCAGATGGCTTCTGAAGAAGCATTATCCTGCTGTTCATGACAACCCCTATCTTTGCAAACAATGTAGATCCAGATCAGATGGCTTCTGAAGAAGCCTTATTCTGCTGTTCATGACAACCCCTATCTTTGCAAACAGTAGATCCAGATCAGATGGTCTCTGAAGAAGCCTTATTCTGCAGTTCATGACAACCCCTATCTTTGCAAACAGTAGATCCAGATCAGATGGTCTCTGCAGAAGTCTTATTCTGCTGTTCATGACAACCCCTATCTTTGCAAACAGTAGATCCAGATCAGATGGCCTCTGAAGAAGCATTATTCTGCTGTTCATGACATCCTCTATCTTTGCAAACAGTGTAGATCCAGATCAGATGGCCTCTGAAGAAGCCTTATTCTGCAGTTCATGACAACCCCTATCTTTGCAAACAGTAGATCCAGATCAGATGGTCTCTGAAGAAGCCTTATTCTGCTGTTCATGACAACCCCTATCTTTGCAAACAGTAGATCCAGATCAGATGGCCTCTGATGAAGCCTTATTCTGCTGTGCATGACAACCCCTACCTTTGCAAACAGTAGATCCAAAATAAGTTGGTCTCTGAAGAAGCCTTATTCTGCTGTTCATGACAACCCCTATCTTTGCAAACAGTAGATCCAGATCAGATGGTCTCTGAAGGAGCCTTATTCTGCTGTTCATGACAACCCCTATCTTTGCAAACAGTAGATCCAGATCAGATTGCCTCTGAAGAAGCTTTATCCTGCTGTTCATGACAACCCCTACCTTTGCAAACAGTAGATCCAGATCAGATGGCTCTGAAGAAGCATTATCCTGCTGTTCATGGCAACCCCTATCTTTGCAAACTGTGTAGATCCAGATCAGATGGCCTCTGAAGAAGCATTATTCTGCTGTTCATGACAACCCCTATCTTTGCAAACAGTGTAGATCCAGATCAGATGGCCTCTGAAGAAGCCTTATTCTGCAGTTCATGACAACCCCTATCTTTGCAAACAGTAGATCCAGATCAGATGGTCTCCGAAGAAGCCTTATTCTGCTGTTCATGACAACCCCTATCTTTGCAAACAGTAGATCCATATCAGATGGCCTTTGATGAAGCCTTATTCTGCTTATCATGACAACCCCTATCTTTGCAAACAGTAGATCCAGATCAGATGGTCTCTGAAGAAGCCTTATTCTGCTGTTCATGACAACCCCTATCTTTGCAAACAGTAGATCCAGATCAGATGGTCTCTGAAGGAGCCTTATTCTGCTCTTCATGACAACCCCTATCTTTGCAAACAGTAGATCCAGATCAGATGGCCTCTGAAGAAGCATTATCCTGCTGTTCATGACAACCCCTATCTTTGCAAACAGTAGATCCAGATCAGATGGCCTCTGAAGAAGCATTATCCTGCTGTTCATGACAACCCCTATCTTTGCAAACAGTGTAGATCCAGATAAGATGGCCTCTGAAGAAGCATTATCCTGCTGTTCATGACAACCCCTATCTTTGCAAACAGTGTAGATCCAGATAAGATGGCCTCTGAAGAAGCATTATCCTGCTGTTCATGACAACCCCTATCTTTGCAAACAGTAGATCCAGATCAGATGGCTTCTGAAGAAGCCTTATTCTGGTGATCATGACAACCCCTATCTTTGCAAACAGTAGGTCCAGATCAGATGGTCTCTGAAGAAGCCTTATTCTGCTGTTCATGACAACCCCTATCTTTGCAAACAGTAGATCCAGATCAGTTGGCCTCTGAAGAAGCATTATCCTGCTGTTCATGACAACCCCTATCTTTGCAAACAGTAGATCCAGATCAGATGGCCACTGAAGAAGCATTATCCTGCTGTTCATGACAACCCCTATATTTGCAAACAGTAGATCCAGATCAGATGTCCTCTGAAGAAGCATTATCCTGCTGTTCATGACAACCCCTAACTTTGCAAACAGTAGATCCAGATCAGATGGCCTCTGAAGAACCCTTATCCTGCTGTTCATGACAACCCCTATCTTTGCAAACAGTAGTTCCAGATCAGATGGCCTCTGAAGAAGCATTATCCTGCTGTTCACGACAACCCCTATCTTTGCAAACAGTGTAGATCCAGATCAGTTGGCTTCTGAAGAAGCATTATCCTGCTGTTCATGACAACCCCTATCTTTGCAAACAGTGTAGATCCAGATCAGATGGCTTTTGAAGAAGCATTATCCTGCTGTTCATGACCACCCCTATCTTTGCATACTGTAGATCCAGATCAGATGGCTTCTGAAGAAGCATTATCCTGCTGTTCATAACAACCCCTATCTTTGCAAACATTGTAGATCCAGATCAGATGGCTTTTGAAGAAGCATAACCTGCTGTTCATGACAACCCCTATCTTTGCAAACAGTGTAGATCCAGATCAGATGGCTTTTGAAGAAGCATTATCCTGCTGTTCATGACAACCCCTATCTTTGCAAACAGTGTAGATCCAGATCAGATGGCTTCTGAAGAAGCATAACCTGCTGTTCATGACAACCCCTATCTTTGCAAACAGTGTAGATCCAGATCAGATGGCTTTTGAAGAAGCATTATCCTGCTGTTCATGACAACCCCTGTCTTTGCAAACAGTGTTGATCCAGATCAGATGGCTTCTGAAGAAGCATAACCTGCTGTTCATGACAACCCCTGTCTTTGCAAAAAGTGTAGATTCAGATCAGATGGCTTTTGAAGAAGCATTATCCTGCTGTTCATGACAACCCCTATCTTTGCAAACAGTGTAGATTCAGATCAGATGGCTTCTGAAGAAGCATTATCCTGCTGTTCATGACAACCCCTATCTTTGCAGTGTAGATCCAGATCAGATGGCTTCTGAAGAAGCATTATCCTGCTGTTCATGACAACCCCTGTCTTTGCAAACAGTGTAAGTCCAGATCAGATGGCTTCTGAAGAAGCATTATTCTGCTGTTCATGACAACCCCTATCTTTTCAAACAGTGTAGATCCAGATCAGATGGCTTCTGAAGAAGCATTTTTCTGCTGTTCATGACAACCCCTGCATGTGTAAACAGTGTAGATCCAGATCAGATGGCTTCTCCAGAAGCCATCTGATCAGGATCTACACTGTCATTCAGTTTGTGAATTTAAACCAAAAAATTATATCATGTAATCTGATTGGCTCATAGTATCATGTAATCTCATTGGCTGATAGTCAGAAATGGGTGTGGCTAATTCAAATATTCAGCAGAATAAGGGTTAAAACACATGTGATAGACCAGCCATCAGTGTTCCAGGCATTGAAATTTCACAGTATTTAAGAAGTCGAGACCTTTATTGCCAAAGCAATGTGTTTTCATTGACGCCATGTATATTAACATTTCAGAAAAGGGAGAAACGTGTCTACAGCAACTGGAAGCTGCTTATTAAAGGCCTGTTGATTAAAGAAAGGTTGAAAAAGAGGTTTGATCTTGAGGTAAACACATGTAGTTTTCTCAGATTTTATTTTAGCTCACCTGAGCAAGGCGTGCTATTGTGATTGGAGTGTGTCTGTTGTCTATCCTTTCATCCATCTGTCTGTCCATCTATCCATCCCTCACCAACAATTTCTTCAAATGGCATCTCCTCCTAAACAAAAAACAATTTCAAAATAATTTCACAGGAATGTTACTGTTATACCCTGAACCAAAATTGCTAAAATTGTTCCACTCCATTGAACAAAATGGTCGCCAGAGCCAAAGATAGAAAAACCTTTAAATGACATCTACTCCTAGGCCAGTGACCTGATTTCAAAATAAATTCACAGAAATGTTTCTTGGGTGACCCTCTACCAAAATTGCTAAAAGGCCCACTGAAAATTATGGCTGCCAGAGTTGAATATATAGAAACCTTTAAACATCATCTCTCCTCCTAGGCAAATGGTCTCATTTCGAAATAATTCACAGATACATTCCTTGGGTGACCCTCGTCCAAAAATTGCTTAAATGGTTCCGCTCTGCTAAATGAAAAGGCTACCAGAGCTGAAATAGAATGTCTTTGCAAAGCCCAAAGGCTTGCTTAAAAATATCAGAAATGTTCCTCATATGACCCTTTACCAAAATTGGTTAAATGGTACCCCTCTGCCGAGCAAAATGGGCACCTTGGCTAAAACAGAAAATTCTTAAAAACCTTCTCCTAAGCCAAATGGCCCAATTTCAAAATAATTTCACAGAAATGTTCCTTGGATGACTCTATACCAAAATGCTAAAATAGTTCCATCCTGCTGAACAAATGGCCCCCAAAGCTGAAAAATGAAAACCTTTGACATCTCCTCCGAGGCCAATTGCTCATTATTAGCTCACCTGAGCCGAAGGTATTAGTATGCCAATGGTCCATCGGCCGTCGTCCGTTCACATTTTCAACTAAGTATATCTTAAAGCCAGTTGGCCATTCATGATTAAATTTCATGAGAAGCATTATCAGTTTGGGGGAAAAGATGCATTATGTTTTGGGGCAGATCAGATGGAAACTATTGTTGCCATGGCAACATATAGCTCCCATAGACTTAGAATGGGAAAAACTTAAAAAATCTTCTTTTCTGAAACCACTATGCCCAGAGCTTACATATGAAGCATGTAGCAATGTCAAGTGGTCCCCTACATAAATTGTGCCAATCATGCCCCTGGGGTCTAAACTGGCCACGCCCCGGGGTCCCTTAGCCCCCATAGACTTCTAATGGAAAAAAAGCTTGAAAAAAATCTTCTTCTCTGAAACCGCTAGGCACAGAGCTTCCATATTAAGCATGTAGCAATGTCAAGTGGCCCCCTACATAAATTGTGCCAATCATGCCCCTGGGGTCTAAACTGGCCACGCCCCGGGGCCCTAAGCCCCCATATACTTATAATGGAAAAAAGCTTAATCTTCTTCTCTGAAACCGCTAGTATTATTAGCTCACCTGAGCCCCTGGGATCTAAACTGGCCAGCCGTGGGGCCCCTTAGCCCCCATAGACTTATAAATGAAAAAAAAAGCTTAAAATATCTTCTTCTCTGAAACTGCTAGGCACAGAGTTAACATATTAAGCATGTAGCAATGTCAAGTGGTCCCCTTCATAAATTGTGCCAATCATGCCCCTGGGGTCTAAACTGGCCACGCCCCGGGGCCCCTAAGCCCCAAAAGATTTATAATGGGGAAAAAAGCTTAAAAAATCTTTTTCTCTGAAACCACTAGGCCCAGAGCTTACATATTAAGCATGTAGCTATGTCAAGTGGTCTCCTACATAAATTGTGCCATTCATTCATCTGGGGTCGAAACTGGCCACTCCCTGGGCCCCTTAGCCACAATAGACTTATAATGAAAAAAAAAGCTTAAAAATTCTTCATCTCTGAAACCACTAGGCCCAGAGCATATATATTAAGCATGTAGCAATGTCAAGTGGTCCCCTACATAAATTGTGCCAATCATGCCCCTGGGGTCTAAACTGGCCATGTCCCAGGGCCCCTTAGCCCCCATTGACTTATAGTGAAAAAAAAACCCTTTAAAAATCTTCTCTGAAACCACTAGGCCCAGAGCTTACATATTAAGAATGTAGCAATGTCAAGTGGTCCCCTACATAAATTGTGTCAATCATGCCCCTGGGGTCTAAACTGGCCACACCCCGGGGCCCCTTAGCCCCCATAGACTTATAATGGAAAGAAAAGCTTAAAAAATCTTCTTCTCTGAAACCGCTAGTATTATTAGCTCACCTGAGCCAAAGGCTCATGTGCGGTATTAGTATGCTATGGTCCAGCATCCGTTCACATTTTCAAATAAGTATATCTTTAAAGCAACTAGGCCAATCATGATTAAATTTCATGAGAAGCATTATCCAGTTGGGAGAAAAGATGCGGTATGTTTTCGGGCAATTCAGATTGAAACTGGTGTTGCCATGGCAACATATAGCTCCCATAGACTTACAATAAGAAAAATCTTAAAAAATCTTCTCCTCTGAAACCACTAGGCCCAGAGCTTACATATTAAGCATGTAGCAATGTCAAGTGGTTCCCTGCATAAATTGTGCCAATCATGCCCCTGGGGCCTAAACTGGCCACGCCCTGGGGCCCCTTAGCCCCCATAGACTTATAATGGAAAAAAAAACTTCAAAAATCTTCTTCTCTGAAACCACTAGGCCCAGAGCTTACATATTAAGCATGTAGCAATGTCAAGTGGTCCCCTACATTTATCCTACCAAACATGCCCCAAGGGTCCAAATTGACAATGCCATGTCCCATTAGGAAGAAAAATTATGCTCAAAGAGCTTGAGACAAACAACTAACTAAAATGTTCCTCAGGTGAGCGGTTAGGCTCATTGAGCCTCTTGTCAAAATAATTTCACAGAAATGTTCATGATATGAAACTTAACCCATTTTGTACCAGAAACCCCAAAACGAGTACCCTGGCTAACAGTGCAGGCCCAGATCAGACGCCGCAGAACCTGGCATCTAATCAGGGCCTGCACTATTTGCAAAAAGTTCAGCTATTTTTCAGATAAATTTTAAAAATAATACAACTTGTCATATCTAAATTTTGAAATGGACTCTTGCTACAGCGGACCAACATTATGACAACATTCGTTATAATGGCAAAACTCAAAATAAGAACAATTTCAATGGAATGAATTCTTAGCTCAAGGTTTAGCCTCGATTCTGAGTGGCTTGGGCTTCCCTCGGTTTGGAAATACCCAAATCAATCCATAGTGATGAAGATGAGGTGATTCTAACAAATGTCTATAACATTTGTTTCTTGAAGTAATTAATGGCCCCCGCCCATCGGGGTATGATGTTTCCACATAGAGCTGAAGCCGACCCGCACACGAGTACTGGTAAACCGTTTAGAGGATCTAAGCATGCCCAGGCAAAGCGGTGCAAGCCTGCCCGTCCATGCTTATAAACCCTATTGGTTTCATTGGGCGACAGGGCTTTAGATGTCATTTCATCTCAATGTTGGGTAAAAGTCCCACAAAATTGGAAGCAACGTCTCCAAAATGACCTTTACAGTGTTGACGGGGACGTTAAACCTCAAATCAAACAAACAAAAAACTTGAAGTAATTATGTGGAAAGGACCTTTTATAACCTATCATAATCCTAAATGTGATTCTTTATGACGGCAAATTCATTATAACGGCACAATAATAGGGAACAAATACTGTCGTTATAATGCGGGTCCTTTGTATATATAAGGAGGAAGATTCCATTTGGTACAAATAGGGTTAATATGAAATGACCAGAATTGTGAGATCTTTTATATCTGCTTGCCCTTCCAGGAGGAAGACCAGTCCACCTCATCTGCCAAGGCCCCAGCTGATGAGAAAGAGCCAGAAAAGAAAGAGAAGGCTGTAGATTACAAGAAATCATGGCCGCAGAACAGACAGAAACAGGACCAGAAGCACTTCGATGTAGAAAAATTGTGATATACGACATACACCCTAATAACCCGATACCTCAGAAATGATACAAGTGAATGAAAATGGTTTATGAGACACTGACTGAGTTAAGTTGGAATAATCAGAAGTAAAATTAGGGACCACATTGTTCAAAACTACAGATGTCATTGTTTTAACATTCAGAAAAAGCTTTGATATTCGGATAAAACGTTGATCATTTAATATGGTGAATATGCAATTTTTGCTGGAAAAGTGGGAATAGCTTTTGCAAGGGAAGGGAGAGAATGACTGTAGAAAAGTGATGTGGAAGGGGAAGGCCATAGAAAAGTGCAAATGCAAAAGCTACTGGCATTGTTTTAGCAAAAATAAAGATGTTTTATTGGACATTGTGCTTGCTAGACCTTTAAACATTTTGATCATTAACTAGTTCGTTAAGCCAATCATGCTTTGAACAACAGCGCTCAGTCAAACATTATCAGTGATAGTGTTTTGAGTTAAAAGGTCCATATCATGTTTGTCTTAGGAGCAAATTTTTTCCTTTAACTCTTATCATGCTGTTCATGACAACCCCTATCTTTGGAAACAGAGTAGATCCAGATCAGATGGCTTCTGAAGAAGCCATCTGATCAGGATCTACACTGTTTGACATTCAATTTATGAATTTGTAGGAATAAATTACATCAAGTAATTATACCCCCGGCATACAAAGTATGCAATGGGGGTATATAGTTTTTGTCTTTTCCATCTGTCCGTAAACAATTATTTTGTGTCAAAGATATCTCAGGAACTGCTTCACATAGAAACTTGAAATTTTGCACACATGATCAGTATGACTACTTGTATTGTGGGAAAGAAAATAAGGGCCAAGGGGTCAGGCCTTTTAGAGTTATTTCCCTTTGTAGTTCTTGCTGTTTAATAGTGTATATTTTTATTATTTTGTGTCAAAGATTTCTCAATAACTACTGTACATAGAGACTTAAAATTTGGTAGCAACAACCAGTATGACTACTTGTTTCAGCTGAGGTGATGGCACTGGCCGGGGGTATACGTGCCCCACTGGGCACTTTTGTCTAGTTTGATTGGTTGATAGACAGAAAGGGGTGTGGCTTAAATAAATATTCAGCAAGAGAAGGGTTAAGAGTAGCCTCTAACACACCTCTTCAAAGGTACTCAGGTTGTAGGAAAGCAAAACAAGAAGTCGCAAAATTAGTCTTACTGGTGAAAAAACAGTAGAAAATATACCAAGTACAATGTACAGCCGAACTTCAATGGCTCGAACACCTTTGGGACCTCGAAAATCTGTTCGAGACAGGGATAGTTTGAGCCACTGAGGTTACTGTCAGAAGGCATAACGAGATACTTTTTGACATCTTTTCGGTGTTCTATAATGAAAATGTATGCTGTGTGTACTCATTAGAATCACCTCATCGAGGTGATTCTAATGAGTACACACAGCATACATTTGCAAGATAAAAGACATAAATACCCTTAATTATCCCCCACTATTTCTTATGTAGAGGATTTCGCTAGGGGCTCAAGAATGGGTTCGACACATCCATGGTAAACAAGCCATCGAAGTTCTACTGTATATCCATTCTGCTTGAAAGTTTCAACTGTACATGTATGGTAAACTGTGTTAACATTACCTTTACCACCATCAGATGTGTTCAGCTTGCATTTTATACATCATCAGAAGTCTATTTTTTAATCCCTGCCAAGATACATTAGTTCTGTGATCCAAAACCCATAGTTCGTATGTATGTTTATTGTTACCATACAATAAAGAATGTGCTGTGCTTTGTAGACAGTAAAAAAATCACCCTAACCCTTATCTTGCTGTTCACAACAACCCCTATCTTTGCAAACAGTGTAGGTCCAGATCAGATGGCTTCTGAAGAAGCCATCTGATCAGGATCTATACTGTTAGACATTCAGTTTATGAATTTGTAGGAATAAATTACATCAAGTAATCTGATTGGTTCAAAGTCAGAGATAGGTGTGGCTAAAATGAATATTCAGCAAGAGAAGGGTTAAAGAGTTCAAAATCCAAGTGTGATGAAACTATTTCATGTTTTAGGGAAGGTTAAGCTTCAGATACCTTTTGTCACAGAATTTTAAGAATTTAGGGATCAACCATGGTTTCTCATGCATTAACATTCGCCGGATCCCAAGGAAGCTGTTTGAACATGAGGCCGCCAGGCCGAATGTTCCAATATCTTCCTAGGGATCCGGCAAATGTTAATGCAATGAAATAACCATGGATGATCGTTGTTCTTGCATAACTTACGATTCCGACTGCAAATTTTGTCGAAAACGCTCAAAAGATCCATATAAACTCCATATAAACTCTTCAAATGCGACCGGTGAACCAACATGGCAGCCAGTTCGGAATGTTGTTTACAATGACGTTGTTACGCAGTAACCATCTGACGTTATCACAGAACCCTAAAACGCTACATTCAGGGCGATAACGTTACGTCGCTCAACGTAGCGTAAACAAAGCAAGGCACGTCTTGTGATATCAAAAGTTCAAAATCCATGTTCAAACAGCATGCGAATTCCATGATTTGAACATGGTTTTTGCTGTTTGAGCACAGCTTTCGGTCCATTTGACAATGGCTTCAAACAGTCGTACGCATAGATATTTATGCAAGAACATGGTGTTTGTACAAATTTCAGACTGTTACGACTACGTACACATATCTGGTAACCCAAAGTATAAAATTAAGAACAGAACTGTAACTATAGACCAATGTAAAAACCATCTATGACACCTAAAGCATGGTCCAGTTCAAAATTAAAAGAGCAGTCACCTAACTGCATTTGAAAGGCTGCAGAAACTAGGAGAGGCTAAGATCAGCCTGCACTGTAATCTGAAGAACCATTACTGTTTGCTTGATTTGGGTTTAATGTCCCATTCAACACTATTTAGCTCATATCGAACTGGTCAATTTTCCTGACCTCTTTTTTCTTGGACAGGCTTGCAAAAGTAATTAACCAGTACAGTTCGCATTCTTTTGCCAGAAACTGACAACTGCCTTTCTTGAATCATTGGATGGGAGAGAAAGACTGTATAAAAGATTTCATGATCAATCTTCATGAAAAAATATTTCCAACCCCGCAGTTTCATACCTGCAACCTCCTATGATCACCTGATTTGGGTCTGAGCTCCAGTGCTAGTGTAAGCAGCAATGACACCTAACTGGCTCCTTTGTCATGAAAGGTCTGTGTTTTGTAAATGACATTTTCTAATGGCCTGATGAACACTGCTTATATGCATATAGAGTAGCAGCTATTCATATAACACCCAAACCTTTTAATAATACTATTTTTGGGGCCCAAAAGCTGAAACCATGTCAGTTAACCCATTTTGTACCAAATGGAATCTACCACCTTATATACAGCATAAGTCCATTTCAAACTTAAAGGGGTGTCAGGTTGTGTTTTCTTCAAAATGTATCAGAAAAATGGCTGAACTTCTTGCAAACAGCGAAGGCCCTGATTAGATGCCACAGAATGCAGTGTCTGATCTTGGCCTGCATTGTTTGCCATTTACCTGTTTTGGGGTTTCCAGAACAAAATGGGTTAAACAACCATGTTATAGATTATGTACAAGCTATACATTTTTGGAGCTGTCTTTAAACTGTTCATATCTAATGTTCTGTAAAAGGGTTATCCTTTGGAGGCAAGGAATACACAACAGAGGGGGTGGTTTGGTGAGGCAAAGGTGACATTTATCTTACGTCACTGGGGCGTCCAACTAATATTGGCTTACAGTTGGACAGGGCCTGTTGTCCTTGCAGCAGGTGGGGGTTGAGGAGCAATGTTATTTCTTCTGTTTCTTCACTTCCATTCATTTGTCTCTTTCTCCTCTGTCTCTCACTTTTATCTCCTCTACTACCTCTTTTCTTGCTGTCCTTGGGAGACGACACAAAATGACCCACAAGGGTTGACGTGTCGGACAAACCTAAAACAATCAATCTATCAATACACCACAGAACTGAAAAATATGGAGTGTACAAGTTTTCTGGGCCAGATTAGCAAGTTGCGTCCAATGAGGCCTCATCAGTGACCCTCAAATATTTTCATATCTACAACAGAATCAATGATGCCAAAGGACAAGAATATAAGAATCTTATATGGGTGTGAGGGGTGGATTGAAAAATCCGTCCCGAGGGACACTGTCCTGCATCACGAGGCTTGCCGAGTGATGCCGGACAGTGATCCCGAGGGACGGATTTTTCTATCCACCCCTCACACCCATATTGGATTCTTTTTCTTGCATTTTGTGATGACACAACAGGAATGTTTAGTGACATCACGCATGACGCCGCCGCACATGAGGTTGTAATCAACCAGTGCATTTATCAAACACGCGATTATATTCGATTTGGGGTCGAACCACCAGGGTCAGAACATAAATTTCTATCCCAGGGTAAAATCACGGATTTCCTTGTCTGGTGTGCAAGAAAATATAATCTACACTAAGATGAAGAGCAGGGAGACTTTTTATGGCCACCACACATTCCCTTAACACCAGCTGTACTGATGCTAAATGTTCTATAAAAGGGTTATCCTTTCAAATCAAGGAACACACCGCAGAACTGAAAAGTATGGAGTGTACAAGTTTTCTGGGCCAGACTACCTTAATGATCCTAAGTATTGGGAAAGGTAGGCCAGAGCAAACAGTGCAAGCCCAGTGTCTGATCAGGGTCTGCACTGTTTGCCTTTGGGTCTTCATCTTTTTTACCCATTCCTGGATCGTGAAACAATTTTTTTAAAATTTTAGGAGAACTACAACTGGTCCTCAGAATTTTTACGGTAGCTAGTTTTGGCCAAATAGGCCTCATCAGTGACCCTCAAATATTTTCAAAATTTCATTAGCACAAACTGTGTTATAATGAACAGTGTTATAAAGAGGTGATGTATGTTTAAATAAGCATTACGATAACAACATTACGAAAACACGCCTATGCAAATATTTTAAAAGCTTTTACGGCCAAATAAAAATGAAAATTTTCCGACACAAATTGTGATACTTGTGATTGTTTTACTTATTTCTGCTCAAAATATAGATTGAGGGTACAGGTTAGAAACGCTAACGAGTACCCACAATCTATATTTTAGAGCAGAAATAAGGTTCACCCCTGTAAACATTAGTTTCACTATATAAAAGTGGGGTTGTTTTATTTGTTTGTTTTGGAGTTTAACGGCCCACTCAACACTATTTTAAGTCATTTTTGAGCCAGTCAGTTTACCTATCCACACTTTTCCTGGGCAGGCTTATATGTATGCCGTTAACCAGTACAGTGCATATTCTTTCGCCAGAAACTGATAACTGCCCTTCTTGAATCTTGCAGCAGAATCAAGAGAAATAATGTACACTTCTTTTAATCAGTTTTTCTTTATAAAAAGTGGGGTTTACAGGGTTGCTCATAACATGGACGTGTTTGCTTGCTCGTTTTAGAGTTTAATGGCCCAGTCATCACTATTGAGGCCATATCGAACCAGTCAGTTTACCTATCAATACTTTTCCTGGGCAGGCTTATACGTAACAAGTTAAGCAGTACAGTGCACATTCTTTCGCCAGAAACGGACAACTGCCCCAACATTGGTATCAAACATGACCTATCATCAATCAGATGCGCTTTCAACAAAGCTACCAAGGCTGGCGTCACAGACTTTAACCCGTTGTTTACTAGTGGGCTCTTTCATTGCTATATGTTGGATATAGAGGTTCTTACATGAGTGTTCATGTATTATTGAATTTATTAAACGAGTTGAGGAAAAGGGATAAACTGCCAGGCTTTGCCGAGCATTTTATCCCTTTTCCTCAACTCGTTTAATAAATTCAATAATACATGAGATTGAATTTATTAAGCGAGTTGAGGAAAAGGGATAAAATGCGTGGCATTGCCGAGCATTTTATCCTTTTTCCTCAACGAGTTTAATAAATTCAATATTACATGGGCGGGAATGCAAGATTCTATTTATCATATGACATTTTAAACGCATTTTATTCACGCTTGTTTACAAAAATGTTAAAATTCCGCCATTAGTAAACGCAACATCGTTAAGGACGTCGTACATGTAACGTTACGGGACATATCTAACTAATTTGCATATTTAATCCACTAGTGGATTATCGAAAATATTACATGGCGTTATTACATTCTCAGACACGATGTCATATGATAAAAGGGGTTTCAGGCCTATTTTTACGTTTTTATTCCATTTTTGACAGAAAATACTGTTAGTGCAGGCCCTGATCAGATGCCGTGTTCTGCGGCGTCGTTATGGGCCTGCACTGTTTGCCAAGGTAGCCCTTTAGGGGTTTCCCCACATACAGTGGGTTAACATGATGATAAGACAGAATTCTGCCAAAGGCTATGACGCGCCTTGAGAAACGGACTCTTACATTAGGGTGAAAGTTAGGGTGGTCACAAATGTTGACAGCTTAACAAACGGAAGGAAAACTGGACTCCCTATATCGCACCATGCTTAAATCAGGCTCAACAAAAAATGTATCTTCAGACGTGCTCAGGAATGACTCAAACTAGCATGAATACCCACTCAGTGAAAGTACAGCCTCCCAAGTCCACATGAAGCTATAGGGCAACAGGTATCCGTATAACACACAGTGAGACTCAATCCAAACCAGCAATGAATGCCAGGCCAACATCAAACTGACAGGGATACATCTTAATGTTGTATCACTGTTGACGGACGTTGACCCAACGTTTCTGGGATCGGCTAGCTGGGATCTCATACAGCACAGTGGAAACTCAATCCCAGCCAGCAGTGAATGCCAGGCCAACAACAGGGATATGTCTTTACATTGTATTGCTGTTGACCTGACGTTGACCCAATGTTTCTGGAGTCAGCCAGCTGGGATCAGACTGCACGGGTGTGCAGGCTGATCTCGAGTCTTTGCTGTGGGCACTTCTGCAGATACTCTTTGCTTGATGTATCTCACATTGTCATTATCATAAAGCTGTAGACAATGTCTGTTATGTTTTTGAACCATTAGAGTATTGAGTCATTATCATTATCATCAATCAAACTATAGACAATGTCTGTTTTATGTTTTCGCCAGCAACCGCCAACTGCCCTTCTTGAATTGGCAGAAAAGAGAGAATGACTGTAGAAAAGATTTCATGATCAATCTCCACAACAGAATGTTGCCAACCCGGCAGGTATCCAACTAGATATTTATCAGACAATACCAGAAAAGGTATAGGCCAGGCTTGTCCAAGCCATTCCATGTTTTCAGCTTGAGCCTGACAAAGATGAGATTAAAAGATTGTGGAACCACTAAAGAGCTACATTTATTTTGTGTGTGTGTGTCAAATGCAATGTAAATGCTTTCTCATAGCACAAGTCAGAAATCTGCAAGAAGGCCACCCAGTGTCAGTCATGCTTTGGGCCAGTGAAAGACCATTTAGGTTAGAATATTGCCCAAAATCAGTCACACTTCAGGCCAGTATAACACTAGGGGTATAATGTAGCCCAGTATCAGTCACTTTCGGCCAGTGAAAGACTATTCAGGGTATAATATTGTCCTAAATCTGTCATACTTCAGGCCAGTAAAACGGGGTATAATGTCTTCCAGCAGGAGTCACTAAGGGCCAGTGAAAGACTATTTAGGATATAAGATTGCCCAAAATCAATCATTTCAGGCCAAGCATGGTTTCACCAAGCATTGTGGGCCAGTGAAAGACTATTGTGCGTATAAGATTGTCGCTTCAGGCCCAGTATGATGTCACTTGGTATCAGTCACTGTTTGGGCCAATAAAAGACTATTTAAGGTTTAATACTGCCCAAAATAAGTTACACTTCAGGCCAGCAGATCATGGTAGGTATAATGTTGCCCAGCGCCAGTTACTCTGGGCCAGTGCAAGACTTTCAGCCTGTACATGTACATATGCAAGGGAAAACACAGCTTCTCATAATGATTACCGTAATTCCCTGTGTATACCACGCACTCATCTATAACACGCACCTCAATTCTGAGTCCAAGATATGTGAAAAAAAAAAATACTCCAGTCTAAAACACGCACATGCTTTTCCCCAGTATCACAGAATGCTTTTCTCAGACGCCATTTTGATTGAAAATGAAAGTACACGAATTTTGATTGGCTACTATCAAAATAGCCTGACTGGTTATAGGTATATTTCCTAGTAGTTATAGAATAGAATAGTGGTTAGTTTCTCTCTTGCAGCATAGGCAGTTCTCCGTTTACCCATAACGGTGGTGTGTGACAAGGTGACATTTTAAGGGTGCGGTTATTCATTTGTTATGAAAGATGACAATGCGTTTTCCCAGTTTTCTTTCACAAGGAAAGATAGAAACAGGTTTCTTTCCAAAGGTAAAATTGTGACAACATGCCTCCAAGGCAGGTGCTCCATAGCGTTATTGACAGAAATTTCTACAGGTAGATTGAGTATTTTGACACCTCTGGTTATTCACACGTTCTCTATGCTAATCCCATAATTAACACCTTCTCAGCGTGAGTCAAACATGTCACTCAATTAAAGAAGCCCATTTTGCATTTACTGTTAATAAAACGGTGATTCATGCCTGACTTCAAGGAACCCGATTTCCTGTGCAATTTGAAACTTTGTTGACATGCATTAACTATCATAATTAATCAGAGTTCCCACTCACGCAAAATCTTACGTGAATCACGCAAAGAAAATAAAATCACGTACGATTTTTTTCTGTCGGGCGAGATTCCGCGCGTCCGAAATTGACTGGGGCGAACCGGCCGTTTTTTTTTCGAGCGTCCGAAATTGACGGGGGCGAATCGGCCGATTCGCTGAAATAGATTTGGGACAAGCCGCAGAATTGAATCCGTCGCATAGTAGAGCTTCCGCGCATCCGAAATTTACTGGGGCGAACCGGCCGATTTTTTTCGAGCGTCCGAAATTGACGGGGGCGAATCGGCCGATTCGCTGAAATAGATCTTTGACAACCCGCAGACTTGAATCCGGCGCATAGAACTTCCGCGCATCCGAAATTGACTGGGGCGAATCGGCACGCAATCGGCAAATGACGTCATCGGACCCCAGCAACCCCACACGTGTCTATTGTTTTATCTTAATGGGGCGTATCTCTTTCATAAAACATTGTTTGGAACCGGTAAAAAAATTCTCGATAGCGAAACGGTAGTGGAAAACAGCCCTTTCTGTAAGCTCCGTGTCAATAACCAACACCAGCATACAGATGTGTTAACACAATTTAAAGCGTTCAACTTTTCTCGCCAAGCGTCTGCTATTTGGCGCCAAAACATAATCATTCACGAGATAGTAGAATAGTCGTAGCAACTCGTCTTAGGAGCAATTAAATAATTTTCACATTGATTGCGGATTAAATTTTATGATCGGGGAATAAAAGCAAATTAGAGACATAACTTGACCATATTTTCACACCTTATCGACATGCACCGCAGGGTGGCAATTATATGACAGGGGTTAACAATAGTGTCATAATTGAACTGTTAAAAATCATCAAACAGAGGAAATCCAAATCAGATGTCTGCGGCGTCTTTCTGAGGTGTCTGATCTGGGACTGCACTGTTTGCCGATGTCCCAAAAATGGATGAAAGGTTGATGTCTGAGATAGGAATATTGATTGCATTTTTAATGGTATGAATGATTCAATGAATTAATATGTCAAACGAACTTTATGAGGGTCTCAAAGTGTCACATTGTATTTGAAATGGGTTTTCGTGACCTGCCGACTTTTCGAGAAAAACAATGTCATTTTTCTATGCCATTGTATTACACGCAGGGGATTTTTTTTACCGTTTTCTGGGTGAAAAAAGTGCGTGGTATACACAGGGAATTACGGTATTTAGGGTATATTCTTGCCCCCGTCACTCTTTAGGCCAGTAAACACTGGGGGCATGATGTCTTCAGGATCTGAGCTTGTGCACATGCATAAGAAAATCATCATGTTAACAAGTCCGTGAAATGAATACCTCTCTGAAATCCATTTTTATAGAGAATCAAAGTACTGAAAGTACTAATAGAAGGTGATGGTAGAAAACTGTTAATTTTTACAGTGGGCCAATTTCATTTCATTACCCTTTTTTAATTTTTAAAACAATCAATGGTTTTGTATGATTGTAGTAATGCGAGGAGCAGACAAATGAAATGTTAAAAACAAAATTGAGGATCGAACGCTACATGTTGTGAATCCCTTCTTGTGTCGATGAGAATAATTCTGGAGACAATTACAATTTTACTCTAGCAAACAAGATAATTTACTCAACACTCTATACGTGCTAGCAAATGGCTTTCTAACACCAATATTCTGGGACACTGGCTGGTTTTTATCTGAGGCTTCGATCACAAGTTTAAAAGTTTGTTGGTTGCTATGTTTAGTCAAGTGTTTGAAAGACGTCCGTCGACCCAGTGTAACCTGGATTAAACAAGAGGGTCATAATGGCCCTGGAACGCTCACCTAATCCTTATTGTACAGATAAAGTGGTAGGTAATATAAGGTGGAGTGGATGATTTGAGCGATTTTTGTTGAGAGTGACCAAAGGAACATTCCTGTGAAATTATTTCAAAAGCAGTCTACCTATTTAGTAGTACATCACGTGAACAAGTCCGTGAAATGAAGACCCCTCTTAACCCCACTTCATATAGAGCAAACTGGGGTTACGGGGTGGGGGTATACATTTTTCATATTTCTGCTCAAAGACATAGGTTGTGGGTACTCGTTAGAACCGCCTCATTAAGTTCCCTTCTAAAGAGCTGACTTATATGTTACTATCTGGACATTTTCCGGACATTGAGGGCCATGTCCAAGTGCATGGAGATGAATTTGCTCAGCATCTCGTGAACAAGTCCGTAAAATGACCCCCCTTTATATGGAGAAAACTGGGGTTTACGAGGGTATACATTATTTTTCTTATTTCTGCTCCAAGACATATGTTGTGGGTACTCGTTAGAACCGCCTTACTGAGGCGGTTCTAACGAGTACCCTCAACCTATGTTTTGAACATTTATATAAAAAATATCAAGGCTTTTCATCAGAAAACTAGCCTTTTTGGAGATGTGAAAAATGCTCTATGTCACACGGGTGAGTTATCGTAATGGTCTAACTTACAATGCTCCCTGTGACAATTGGCGCGGGTGGGGGTTAGGGGGGGGGGGGGGAGAATTTTCATGAAATGACAGTCAATGGTTCCCTTTGACAATACAGAGCTAACTTGTATATCACTATCTGGACATATTGTGGACATTGAGAGTCAGGTCCTAGTGCAACAGAGGGAAATGAAGAATTAGTTTTACGTATAATGTCACATGGTGACAAAGGGAGGATGGTTATGTGTCAGTGGTTCCCTTTGACAATACAGAGCTGACGTATGTCACTGCCTAGGCACCTTGTGGACATTGATGGTCAGGTTTTAGTGCAGCAGAAGGAGATGAACCGGCTCAGCCTTAACCCTATCTAAAACCAGTGGGCTCCAGGCAGGTCCAGTTTTGACCCGCCGGGGTTATAGTTTGGACAATCTTGGTAGAGGGCAACTAGAGGAAGTTTCATTCCAAATATCAAAGACTTGGACCTTCTGGTTTCAGACGAGAAGGTATTTAAAGGTTTTCAGTACATAAGTCTATGTTAAACCAGTGGGCCCTGAGGCGGGGCCATTTTTTACTCCAGGGCTTTGATTTGAATAATCTTGGTAGAGGTCATCCGCATGAAACTTCTAGCAAAATATCAAAAAACCTGGGCCTTGGTTTTTTTAGAAGAATATTTTAAAGGTTTTCCATATATGGCTATGTAAAACCGGTGGGGCCTGAGGCGGGGCAACCTTTGGTCCAAGGGCTATAATTTACACAGCATAGAAGAGGACAACCAGATGAAGCATCAGACCAAATATCAAAGACCTGGGCCTTCTGGTTTCAGACAAGAAGCTGTTTAAAGGTTTTCCATATATAAGTCAAAATAAAACCAGTGGGACCCTGGGCAGGGCCATTTTTGACCCAAGGGCTATAATTTGAAAATCTTGGTAGAGGTCTGCTAGATGAATCTTCACACCAAATATCAAAGACCTGGGCCTTGCGTTTTCAGAGAAGTTTTTTAAGATTTTCCCTATATATCCCAATGTAAGACCAAAGGGTACCCGGGCGGGGGACAATTTTGGCACACGGACTATAATTTGAAAATCTTGATATAGGTTCACAAGACGAAGCTACATACCAAATATCAAATATCTGAGATCTGAGGCTTATAGTTTCAGACAAGAAGATTTTTGAAGATTTTCCCGCGAGATGTCTATATAAAACCAGTGGGCTACAGGCCGGGGGCATTTTTGGTCACAAGGCTATAATTCTAAAAATCTTGATAGAGGTCCACTAGACGCAGCTTCATATCAAATATCAAACACCTCAGCCTCCTGGTTTCTTACAAGAAGATTTTCAAAGGGTTTCCCTATATAAGTCAGTGTAAAACCAAAGGGTCCCGGGGCGGGGGCATTTTTGGCCCCAGGGCTATAATTTGAAGTCGGAAAGGCCTTTGGTCTCACTCTTAGTGTGGCAAGGCTTTAAATGACATTTCATCACAATGTTAGGTAAGAGTCCAACGAGATCTGAAACACGTCTATACAGTTTTGTTAATTTGTTTGATTTGAGGTTTAACACCCCGTCAACACTTTATAGGTAATTTTGGAGACGTCGCTTCCAATTTTGTCGGACTTTTACCCGACATTGAGATGAAATGGCAACTCAACCTCTGCCGCACAATGCAACCAATAGAGTTTATAGGTATGGGTGGTCCAACTCGCACCACTTTTCCTGGGCAGGCTTAGAATCGGAACCTTTAAGCTGTCTACCAGTGCTCATGTTCGGTCGATTTCAGCTCTGCATGGAAGCATCATGCAGCCCAATCTGTTTCCTCAAGCCCCGGTGGGCGGGGCCGTTATACAGAATTGACGGGGATGTAAACGTCAAATCAAACAAATCAAATACGCCTCAGTCAAAAAGGGAAATATTCAGATACAAAATCTGATATTTTCTGACCTCGGCTCCAAAAAAAAAAAAAAGATACAAGCACCCACCCCCTGGAATAATTATGTATTATCCCGTACTATAAACGTTAAGATTAAGGAGTTTAAGTTATAAAGTTATATTTTCCTGATGGTTCACAGAAATATATCCATGCAACAGTGAATCGGCACCCTCCCATCGGGGCTTGAAGAAATATATGGGCTGCATGATGCTTCCACACAGAGCTGAATCCGACCCGCACACGAGTACATGTAAACCGCTTAGAGGATCTAAGCATGCCCAGGCAAAGCGGTGTGCACGAGTCGGACCGTTCATGCTTATAAACCCTATTGGTTTCATTGGACGAAAGGCCTGGAGAAGTCATTTCATCTCAATGTCGGGTAAAAATCCCACAAAATTGGAAGCAACGTCTCCAAAATCACCTTTACAGTGTTGACGGGGGCGTTAAACCTCAAATCAAACAAATGCAACACTGAAGGTAACTTTGCTCTATCCGCCCCCGCCCATTGGGGGCTTGAAGAAATATATGGGCAGCATGATGCTTCCACGCAGAGCTGAATCCGGCCCGCACACTAGTACTGGTAAACCGCTTAGAGGATCTAAGCCTGTCCAGGAACCGCGGTGCGAGGCAGACCCTCCATGCTAATAAAACCCTATTGGTTTCATTGGGCGAGAGCGCTTGAGATGTCATTTCATCTCAATGTCGGGTAAAAGTCCCACAAAATTGGAAGCAACGTCTCCAAAATGACCTTTACAGTGTTGACGGGGATGTTAAACCTCAAATCAAACAAACAAACAAACAAACAAAACTTAGCCCTATCTGTAGTATAGCAAATCGTAGTATTCCATTCATACTGTCAACTCATTCATTGAATTATTAATCCGCGATCTAGGTTTTGAGCGAGTTCAGTTGACGTACCAGAGTAAACAAGAGTTGACTTGCTCCAAACGCGCCATGTAGGAATATTGCGACTGCGAGAGTTAGCTTGGGATGAGAGATGGAAGCCTTGCCTAGTAACAACGAATACGGTGGAAGGTGGAAAATTGTAAGTTAAATGCAATCCGAAAATCGATTATTTCCAACTTTTTGAAATTTTGGCCACGTGTTGGAAAAATCACGTCCAACTTGAAAACATTTTTATACTTTCGATTTACTCGAGGGCAAACGATGACATTTTCTTGACGTCAGTAGAGTTCTGAATTTGGATCATTACTGGTGACGCATCAAATGACTTTGATGCTTCCTGTCGCTTCTAATTGTGGGATCGTGAAGTGGGGCGTTGGGGATAAAGTCATTGTACAACTTTGTACAAGCGTAAGCCTACCGTCTCCCCTACTTTTCTTGAGTTAACTTTAGTTGGTCAACTGAACTCGCTCAAAGCAAACTAGGTCATGAAAAAGCTGCGAATCGGGACCTATTGATAAATATATGGGGACTTATTTTTCTTGAAGCATAGGAGTTATTCGTCATCGAGCGGGGCTCCAGTGCCGATTGACATAAGAAGGTGAGACCTGAAAGGTCGTCATCATGAATACACGCCTATGCGAATTTGACCCTCTACAACCCCACTTTTATATAGTAAAACTGGGGTTTACAGGGGTAAACATTATTTTTTTTATTTCTGCTCAAAAATGTAGATTGTGGGTAATCGATAGAACCGCCTCGTCGAGGCGGTTCTATCGAGTTCCCGCAATCTATGTTTTGAGCATAATCAAGAAAATTATCGCAATTTTTCACCTTAAAATTTCCATATTTTGGCCGAAAAATTGATGATGTATTTGTATAGGTATGTTTTCGTAATGCACCTTCTAATAAGTTTATATTCATTTCTTAATTAACCTACGATTATCCCCCTGCCGTCGTGATTTTGTTCTTGCTAGACAGAACTCCCAACTCCCAAAGCAAGCTTGATTGAACTCAAGTTAACTCTAGTAGTGCGATACGAGCCATAACCCGCGTGTTTTGGTGTAACTATAGTTAACTCTATAAAGTCAACCGAACTCGCTCTTAATAACTAGGCCAGGTCAGCTGCGAAACGAGACCAATTTCAAATCTAGATCAATTTTATGACATTTAACTCTGAAGTTCATTATTTGTGTATTTTGCATCCACAGTTTTTTTCAATCTGCATATTATTTACACATATCAAATGATACAGGCGCATCTCTTCACTGATTTATGAGGACCTATTTTTCTTGAAACAGAGGAGTGATGCGGTATCAAGGGAATTCTCTGAGTGTTGCCATAAGAAGGTGAGACCTGAAAGGTCATCACCTTCTGAAAATGGGGTTTACAGGGGTATACATCATTTTGCTTATTTCTGCTCCAAGACATAGGTTGTGGGTACTTGTTAGAACCGCTTCAATGAAGCGGTTCTAACGAGCACCTACAACCTAAGTTTGGAATACAAATAAGAAGACTATCACAAATTTTCATCGAAAAAGTAGCCATTTTTGAGAAATGAAAGAACACAAGTGTGTCTTTGTAATGTAACACTTGGCAACCAGCAAAGACTTAAAAAATCAGCATGCGATAGGAGCTTGCCCTTTGTGGTTAACCAAGGACCCACAGAAGACTTAAGCAACCCATTAGGCAACAAGTAAAGACTCAGATCAGCATGCACATACATGTACATGTAGTCTAATCAGAGGCTGCAGCCTCGCCTCTGATTAGACAACATGTATGTGCATGCTGATCTAAGTCTACTCGTTGGGCAAGCCAAACTGCACTTTTTCACTGCACAGGCTCATTTAAGATATAAAAATATTTGTTTGTTTGTTTGCATACTGGAGAAAATATTCCTGCACAATGGCAGAAATATTCAAAATGCAAAACAAGACAATATTTATGGCAATTTTGTTAAACATTCTACATACACATGTAAATTTCAAACATGCATAACAAATATTATAAAGTACATTTTTCATACTGTATGATCCTTATACATGTTCAAATAACAAACAGACATTCATATTTTAAAATATAACTTTTAAATGGATGCTCACACCCTTTTTTACTGATGAGAGTTTACCTGAAAAGAAGACATCACGAAAACGCGCTTCTATAGTTTTGACCCCTCGAACCCCACTTTCATATAGTAACAAGAGGGCCATGATGGCCCTGGATCGCTCACCTGATCCACACTGTAGCAATGAAATGGTAGGTAATACAGTAAGGTGCCTTGTCAGAAGGAAAATACAGGCCAAATATGAAGGCTCTATCTCAAATGGTTCAAAAGTTATGATAAAGTAGGTCAAAGGTCAAGGTCACAGATCAAACTTTTTGTATGAATGTGAAGCCATTGTCACAAAGAATATACATGCCAAATATGAAGGCTCTATCTCAAATGGTTCCAAAGTTATGATTAAATAGGTCACAGATCAAAGTTAAGGTCACAGCTCAAATTCTTTGCATGAGTGGGAAGACATTTTCACAAGGAACATACATGCCAAATATGAAGGCTCTACCTTAAATGATTCAAAAGTTATGACAAAACGATCAAAGGTCAAGTTATAAAAATTGCATGGTTGAAAAGCCCTTGTCACAAGGACCCTACATGCCAAATATGAAGGCTCTATCTTAAATGGTTCAAATGTTATGAGAAAGAAGGTCAAAGGTCAAGGTCACAGGTCAAAATTTTTGTGTGGGTGAAAGTCGTTGCCACAAGGAACATACATGACAAAGATGAAGGCTCTACCTCAAATGGTTCAAAAGTTATGATAAAGTAGGTCACATGTCAAGGTCAAGGTCACAAGTCATTTTTGTATGACACAAAGAAAACTACATGCCAAATATGAAGGCTCTTAGATCAAAGGTCAAGGTCATAAGACAAAATTTTTGTATTGGTGGGAAGACCTTTTCACAAGGAACATATATGTACATGCCAAATATGAAGGCACCATCTCAAATGGTTCAAAAGTTATGATAAAGTAGGTCAAATGTCTAGGTAAAGGTCACCTTTTATGTATGAATAGGAAACCCTTGTCGCAAGGAACCTACATGCCAAATATGAAGGGTGTATCTCAAATGCTTAAAAATTTATGGCAAAGTAGGTCAAGGTGATGGGTCAAAATTTTTGAATGGCTGGGAAAGCCTTGTCACAGCGAACATACATGCCAAATATGAAGGCTCTCATCTCATATGGTTCAAAAGTTATGATAAGTAGGTCACAGACCAAATATTTTACATGGGTGGGAAGCCCTTGTCACAAGGAACCTACATGCCAAATATGAAGGCTCTATCTCAAACGGTTCAAAAGTTATGACAAAATAACCTAGTGATCTACTTTTTGATTTGACATGACCCATATTTGAACTTAACTGAGATATTGTCCAGATGATCATTCTGAACAAGTTTTATGATGATTGGACAAAAACTTTGGCCTCTTGGAGTGTTCATAACGTTTTTCTATGATTTGACCTGCTGACCTACTTTTTGAACCAACATGACCCATATTCAAACTTGATCCAGATATTGTCAAGATGATCATTCTGAGCAAGTTTGATGATAATCGGACCAAAACTCGGGCCTCTAGTGTGTTCACAAGGTTTTTCTATGATCTGACCTACTTATTGGCCAGACATGACCCATATTCGAAATTAAATGAGATATTGTCAAATGATCATTCTGAGCAAGTTTGATTACGAACAGACCAAAACTGTGGCCTCTAGAGTGTTCACAACGTTTTTCTATGATTTGACCTACTGACCTACTTTTTGACCCGACATGACCTGTATTCAAACTTGACCGAGATATTGCCGAGATGATCATTCTGAGCAAGTTTGATGATGATCAGACAAAAACTGTGGTCTCTAGTGTGTCTACAAGGTTTTCTACGATTTGACCTACTTTCTGATCCGACATGACCCATAGTCGAAGTTGACCTAGACATTGTCAAGCTGTTCATTCTGGGCAAGTTTGATGATAATTAGACTAAAATTGCAGTCTCTAGAGTGTAAACAAGGTTTTTCTATGATTTGACCTACTTTTTGACCCCACATGACCCATATTCGAATTTGACCTAGATATTGTAGAGATGATCATTCTGAGCAAGTTAGATGATGATTCGACCAAAACTGTGGCCTCTAGAGTGTTAACAAGGTTTTTCTACGGTTTGACCTACTTTTTGACCCCACATGACCCATATTCCAACTTTACCGAGATATTGTTAGGATGATCATTCTGAGCAAGTTTGAGGATGATTCGACCAAAACTGGGGCCTCTAGAGTGTTAAAAAGGTTTTTCTATGATTTGACCTACTGACCTACTTTTTGACCCGACATGACCCGCATTCGAACTTGATAGAGATATTGTCAGGATGATCATTCTGAGCAAGTTTGAGGATGATTGGACCAAATCTGTGGCCTCTAGAGTGTTAACAAGGTTTTTCCATGATTTGCCCTACTGACCTATTTTTTGACCCGACATGACCATTATTTGAACTCGACTGAGATATTGTCAGGATAATCATTCTGAGCAAGTTTGAAGATGATTGGACCCAAACTGTGGCCTCCAGCGTGTTAACAAGGTTTTTCTAAGGTTTGACCTACTGACCTACTTTTTGACCCGACATGACCCATATTCAAACTTGACCAAGATAGTGTCAGGATGATCATTCTGAGCAAGTTTGAGGATGACTTGACCAAAACTGTGGCCTCTAGAGTGTTAACAAGGTTTTCCTTTGATTTGACCAGGTGACCTACTTTTTGACCCGACATGACCAATATTCGAACTTGATCGAGATATTGTCAGGATGATCATTCTGACCAAGTTTGATGATGATTGGATCAAAACTGTGGCCTCTAGAGTGTTAATTAGAAAAGTTTACACACGCACGACGCCGCCGGACATCTCACAGTCACAAAAGCTCACCATGACCTTCGGTCAGGTGAGCTAAAAATTGTGTTTACAGGGGCAAACCTTAATTTTCTTATTTCTGCACTAAAATATAGATTGTGGGTACTCGTTAGAACTGCCTCGATGAGGCAGTTCTAACGAGTACCCACAATCTATATTTTGAGCAGAAAAATGAAAATTATCACAATTTTTCATCTTAATTTTTTTTGGCGATAAAGGTTACAACGTATTTGTATAGGCGTGTTTTCGTAATGATTTTTATTCCCAACACTTCCATTAGTACTGATATAAGTCTTTCTCAGGAGAAACTTTATGACAGTAGGAGTCTGTCTCGGCTGACTGTCAATATATTCTGATTGCACCGATATAAGTCTTTCTTAGGAGTAACTTTATGACAGTTAGACTGCATCTCGGCTGACTGTCAATTCCTATATATAGTACGGATATAAGTCTTTCTCAGGAGTAACTTTATGACTGTTAGACTGTGTCACAGTTGACTGTCAATTCCTATATATAGCACTGATATAAGTCTTTCTTAGGAGTAACTTTATGACAGCTAGACTGCATCTCAGCTGACTGTCAATTCCTATATATAGTATTGATATAAGTCTTTCTCATGAGTAACTTTATGACTCTTAGAATGTGTCTCAGCTGACTGTCAATTCCTATATATAGTACTGATATAAGTCTTTCTCATGAGTAACTTTATGACTGTTAGACTGTGTCTCAGCTGATTGTCAATTCCTATATATACTGATAGCACTGATATGTCTTTCTCAGGAATAATTTTATGACTGTTAGACTGTATCTCAGCTGACTGTCAAATGATTTGCCCACACAGATTTCAGGTGCATTGATAGACCTGTCAATCTACACGTCATTTCTAGCAAAAATCACTGAACAAGTGGTCATGCATGTGCATTTGACAAAGCCATGCTTGTATATGCCTTCTGAGGAACAAAGACATATTTCAACGTTTTTTTTTTTATACAAGGGAGGCAGCTTCAGTTATTTGCTGTTTGCTTTCAAATAACTGATGCCTCTCCAAAATCGGGTCCTATTCTTAAAGGAAAGAATTTGCTCCTGAGGAGCAAATTCTTTCCTTTAAGAATAGACCTCCATTCATAAGGGAGACAATAAAGTTTTTGTCAGAGTTGTTCCCCACTACAGGTATCGGTTCGCCTTCATGTTCCTTTCTCCTGAGCTGACACAATTATTCTGTCAGTTTCTCTTCTTCTTCTAGTATTTTCTTCTTTTCAGCTTCAACCAGTTGATTAAAATCCTGCAAAAAGGAATGTTACTTGAATACACCAGATCCAGTACAAATATTTTACTAACAAGAATTCCGCCGAAGGCTATGTCGCGCCTGTGGGGGCGCAAAGTCACCGAACCATGACATCTAGGCCAAGATCAAATACATGTATAGATGCTTGCATAAAAGTTGCCATTCTAAAATGCAAGCTTGTACTAAGTATCATTAATGAAGTTGAAATAATTCTTGAGAAATGAACTTAACCATTAGGGTGAATGCAATATTTTACAAAGTCAGTGAACCATAAAATATAGGTCAAGGTCAAATATGGATGCTTGCATTTAAGTTTCCATCTTCAGCTACAAGTTTGTACCAAGTATCATTAATGAAGCTCTTATAGTTCTTGAGAAATTAACTTGACCATTTGGGTGAACGCTAGGGTGGTCGCAATTTTTTACAAAGTCAGTGAACCATGAAATGTAGGTCAACGTCAAATATGTATGCTTGCATTTCAGTTGCAATCCTCAGATACAAGTTTGTAACAAGCATCATTAATGAAGCTCTTATAGTTCTTGAGAAATAAACTTGACCATTAGGGTGAACACTTGGGTGATCGCAATATTTTACAAAGTGAAAATGAAGTGTAGGTCAAGGTCAAATATTGATGCTTGCATTTCAGTTCTCATCACCAGATACCAGTTTGTACCAAGTGTCATTAATGAAGCTCATATAGTTCTTGAGGAATAAACTTGACCATTAGGATGAACGCTAGGGTGGTCGCAATATTTTACGAAGTCAGTGAACCATGAAATGTAGGTCAAGGGCAAATATGGATGCTTGCAATGAAGTTGCCATCCCCAGATACAAGTTTGTACCAAGTATCATTAATGTAGTTCTTGAGAAATAAACTTGACCACTAGGGTGAACGCTAGGGTGGTGGCAAATGTTGACGCCTTGACAAACGACGGAAAACCGGACACCTATATCGTGTCATGCTAATAGCAGGCGAGACAAAAATGTTTTCAGAAGAAAACTATGCCACCCTCCACCATAAATATTACCCGAAAACTAAGTGACCTGGAGAGGTCAAGGTCTCAAAGGTAGAATCTATGTCTTTCCTTTGATGTCCTGATAAATTACACTGGGTTTGGCCAGAATTCTTCGTTTAGTTCACAAAATATGGTACAGAAAAGCAAAACCTGAACAATCTTTAAACCTGTGTGACCTTGAAAATAAGGTCAAGCTTACCAAAATCTGATCAATTCTTTCACACTGAATCCAGGCAGGATTCATGAATTTGCCCAGGTGGTATAGACAGATCCAATGTTTTGACGTGACTTTGTTAACATTTCATTGTGCGTGCGCGAATTACTTCCCTTTGAAATCTGACATGAATTACCGTTTGTCGTGGTGGGCAAAAAGCTTCTCGCTCCATATAAACACACTGCAAATAGGGATTCTGTTCTGCGTTTATTTCAGTTGTCTTTCACAGATAATCTATCGAATTGCACTATGAATGGGTGCTTAACCCTTGTCCTGCTGAGCCCGGATATGCCTTATCTTTGAAACCATGCAGATCCAGATCAGATGGCTTCTGAAGAAGCCATCTGATCAGGATCTTCATTGTTTGCCATCCAGTTTATGAATTTGTTGCAATAATTTGCATCAAGTAATCTGATTGGCTGATAATCAGTAGTGGGTGTGACATATTTACATATTCAGCAGGACAAGGGTTAAATACTTTCTAGCACTAATTCATGCATTTTCTGCTTTGGATCATTAGTTATACGCATTTTTATTAAAACAGAACTAAGACCATCCCGCCTTGTTACCTCCGTAAATATGACAAGTAAATATCATAAAAACAGCCCCGATTCTTCTAGAAATCATTAATTATAAGCTTAGACATGTCTATTTTAATTGTTTAAAGGTCAAGATCATCGTTTCAAATCCTTTGGTATGTTGCAAATATATATAAAACGAGTTTAACCCCCATTTCAAAACACTAGCATGTACAATTCAGAAGTTATGCTAGCATCAAAAAGTGTAACAAAAGGCCAGAAGGTAATGATATATTGTAACTAGTTTGAATAAAATTAATCAATTCGTTAATGAGATATAGTGCAGGCAAGCCATTTTTGCCCATAAATTGTCTGTTTTTGGGACTTGTGACCTTGAAAAAAGTCAAGGTCAGCAAAATCTGATCAAATCTGTGCTATGTTGTAATGATATTTTGTACCAAGTTTGACTACAATTATTCAATTCGATTAGAATGTGCAGGCAAGCCATTTATGGCCAACAACTTGACTTGGGAGTGAGGGGGGGGGGGGTGGCTGTGACATTTAAAAAAGGTCAATGTCACCAAAATCTAATCAGATCTGCGGTATCTCTAAATGATATATTGTTCCAAGTTTTACTAAAATTAATAAAATTAACTAGAGAAAGCGACCAGTGGGTCATGTATACCCCCGGCCAGCGCCACCCTCTAATATATATATTGAGAGCTTAATTGTATGTAATATGGAAGCTATAAGAATCTATAAATGTGCTTGTAAAAGCTAAACCAAAGTATGGACCAAGGGATTGAGGGCATCAAAGTTACTGAATGGGAGGGGGCATCAATGTTACTGAAGCAGCAGGGTGTGGTATGCATCAATGAAATATTTGGACTGGTATGCAAGATTGATGCAAGTATCAATTGGATTTGTCTTTGAGTTTAGGACATACAGGGATCTATAAACTTTGTCATAAAACTTTAACCAAATGTAAAATTTCTAAGTCTGTGACCTTGACCTCAAGGTCACTGTGGGGGGGGGGGACATGCATCAATGAAATCTTAGGCCAGTATGTAACTTCAGTGTAAGTATAAACTAAATCTATCAAAGAGTTCAGAACATACAATCTCTTAGAAACTTTGACGTAAAACTTTAACCAAAATGTTAACAGACAGACGGACAGATGTGTTTACAAGAGGACATTAATTTGTTGGGTACCTCCATGTTAATTTTCCCATTCAAACTACCCAACGAGCGACAAAATACCCAACAGGCTACTGGCTACTTTAAGTCTGTCATTAACAGAATAAACGGCAAGTACCAAATATAGGCCTACCCAACTAGTGTCCTATCGTTTGCTCGGACAGATGGACGGACGGACAGACGAACGAACGGCAGGATGAAAACTACAGGCGAACCTCGGTATTTCAAACTTGCATATCTCGATAGAACCACTTATGTCGAAGTGATCTTCCATTCCCGAGCATTTTCCCTATATATTTATTGCATTTCGACCCCGTTTGTGTCGAACTCGGTTAACATGAAGACTCTGTTATATCGAAGTGATTTTCTATTCCCCAAAGGCAGTTTCCCATAATATTTACTACCGCTTGTGTCGAAGTCAAAAGTTTAGGCCAAAACTTGAACCGGCGCCATTAAAATGTGTTGTCAGTCACCAACGGTCGCGGAAATTCCTAAGTTTGACAGTACAAAAGTCTTACAAATGAGTTGATAAATGAAAGGAATTTTAAATCAAAGAAATTTACCTCCCATTGATTGATCAATATCCTTTAACTGAGAACAGATTAATCCATTATTGCAAACAATGTCTGATTAATGAGAGTAATTGATGCCGACATACTGATCAGCTGTTGTGTAGGCTAATTGACCTTGACTGTTTTGTGTATACATCATAGCTGAATAGAATAGAATAGGTGTGTTCGATTCGAACCTTCGAGCATTTATCGACCCCTTTGATATTTAATTAACTGAGCACTGTTAAGTGGTGTCCTTTGATGAGAGGGGTTATAAACAGTCTTTAATTTGTTTGGCAACTGTCTCAAAATTAGTGTCATAAATGAGTAACTCATACAGAAGATATTTAATGCGATTTTATTGCATGCTCAATATCATTCGTGATAAAACCTTTATGATGTCTACGCTGTCTAATGCTGATTCTACATGGGTTCCCAGTGTCTACATGTACATTGATGACGTCACGATTTGCCTATCTCGAACTTCGGATAACTCGAAGTAGTATCCCCAGTCCCTTGGAATTTGACATAAAGGGGTTCGCCTGTATATACCCCCATAGCATACTTCGTATTCCGGGGTATAATCAGTCCGTTAACGAGATAGAGTGCAGACAAGCCATTTTTGGCCAAAAAGTGTTTTTGGGGGCCTGTGACCTTGAAAATGAGGTTAAGGTCATTATAACCTAAGGACTGTTTTCCCCCATCCTAATGATTTTGTTTGTTTGATTTGAGTTTTAACGTCCCCGTCAACACTGTAAAGGTTATTTTGGAGCGTTGCTTCCCACTTTGTGCGACTTTTACCTGACATTGAGATGAAATGACATCTCAAGCCCTGTCGCCCAATGAAACCACTAGGGTTTATTAGCATGGACGGTCCGCCTCGCACCGCGGTTCCTGGACAGGCTTAGATCCCCTAAGCTGTTTACCAGTACTAGTGTGCAGGCCGAATTCAGCTCTGCCTGGAAGCATCATGCAGCCCATATATTTCTTCAAGCCCCTATGGGCGGAGGCCACCCATCCTAATGATGTAAGTATGCAAGTTTGGCTGGAATCCATCCATAGGTTCAGGAGATCAAGTGCTTCAAACAGGCTACGCCGACACCGAAGCAAACAGGATCCGCACCAAAAACAATATGTCCCCCTCCCCTCCGGTGGGGCGCCATAACAACTGAATAGGTTTCCAGTTAAAAGTTGAACAGTGTTGTTGGCATCATAACATAACCATCAGCCAATGATACCGAACAGCCCATGGTTTATTTTGTTGTGACTTAATGATCATATGACTTTGCGTGAGTCAATGACTTCACTGAAGTATGAACAATATTGCGTCCCAAACACTAAAAGTGCTATAACACTGAGACTATTATAATATTTCCCTCTACTTACATCTAATGGACGGAAGAAATAATGAACTGTCTGTGAGCCAGCAAACATTGTCAGCAGAGAAGCTATCATGAATCTGGAATATACACCCCATGTGACCCCAGCTGGCATCTTGCTGTAAAGTTACCTTTAATACCTGAAACAGCAAAAAACCAAAGCAATTAACCCCTGCACTGCTGAATAAATTAATTTAGCTACATCCATTTCTGTCTTTCAACCAATCAGATTACTTGATTTAATTTATTCCTATGAACTGACTGTAAAAAAGTGTAGATCCAGATCAGATGGCTTCTTCTAATGTGTACCCACAATCTATATTTTGAGCAGAAATAAGAAAAAATATCACAATTTTTCATCTAAAAATGTTCGTCTTTTAGGCGTTAAAATTTACAATGTATTTGTACACGTATGTTTTCGTAATGCTGTGAAGTTCTTAGGGAGAACTGGAGAAACAAGAATATCGGTGAAACAGATGGATGCTCCCCGAACGTGCAATAGTCGAAACAGGAAACATTATCCCAGTTAAAGAGCAGTATACTGTGTATACTCACTGTACTTCAAAATGGAGTATAACAAAACCTGTCAGTGGACAGATTAGCTTGCCTGATGGCACTGTCATACAAACATCAGTAACGCAAAAGTCCGAATAAGTGAAAGGAAGAACTGTTTAATACAAATTATTGAAAACTTACTCTCGTACACAGAGGCAATCCTCATAGGACTGTCGCCAGGTATGGTTCGGTATTGGGTGCCTTTACATGCATATAAAATATCAGAAGGGTTCGAAAATTATATTGAAATCCATCAGCAAATGTAGATGCTAGAGCGATGACAAAGTTTTTCTAAAAATAGCCGCAGTGACCTTGACCCCAGGACCCTGAAAGTCAAACTTGCTTGAGATATTATCATACCCAACATTTGTGTGAAGTTATATTAAAATCCATCAGCAAACGACGAGGCTAGAGCTATGACAAAGTTTTTTCTAAAAATAGCCGCAGTGACCTTGACCTTGAGCCCAGGACCCTGAAAGTCAAACTTGCTCGAGATATTATCATACACAACATTTGTGTGAAATTATATTAAAATCCATCAATAAATGTAGGCACTAGAGCGATGACAAAGTTTTTTTTTCTAAAAATAACCCTAGTGACCTTGACCCCAGGATCCTGAAAGTTGAACTTGCTCGAGATATTATTATACCCAACATTTGTGTGAAGTTATATTAAAATCCATCAGCAAATGACGACGCTAAGGCGATGACAAAGTTTTTTTTTCTAAAAATAGCCACAGTGACTTTGACCTTGAGCCCAGGACACTGAAAGTTGAACTTGCTCGAGAAATTATCATACTCAACATTTGTGTGAAATTATATTAAAATCCATCAATAAATGTAGGCACTAGAGTGATGACAAAGTTTTTTTCTAAAAATAACCACAGTGACCTTGACCTTGACCCCAGAATCCTGAAAGTTGAACTTGCTCGAGATATTATTATACCCAACATTTGTGTGAAGTTATATTAAAATCCATCAGCAAATGACGAAGCTAGAGCGATGACAAAGTTTTTTTCTAAAAATAGCTACAGTGACCTTGACCTTGAGCCCAGGACCCTGAAAGTTGAACTTGCGCAAGATATTATCATACTCAACATTTGTGTGAAATAATATTAAAATCCATCAATAAATGTAGGCACTAGAGCAAAAACAAAGTTTTTCTAAAAATAGCCGCAGTGACCTTGACCTTGAGCCCAGGACCCTGAAAGTCAAACTTGCTCGAGATATTATCATACACAACATTTGTGTGAAATTATATTAAAATCCATCAATAAATGTAGGCACTAGAGCGATGACAAAGTTTTTTTTTCTAAAAATAACCCTAGTGACCTTCACCCCAGGATCCTGAAAGTTGAACTTGCTCGAGATATTATTATACCCAACATTTGTGTGAAGTTATATTAAAATCCATCAGCAAATGACGACGCTAAGGCGATGACAAAGTTTTTTTTTCTAAAAATAGCCACAGTGACTTTGACCTTGAGCCCAGGACACTGAAAGTTGAACTTGCTCGAGAAATTATCATACTCAACATTTGTGTGAAATTATATTAAAATCCATCAATAAATGTAGGCACTAGAGTGATGACAAAGTTTTTTTCTAAAAATAACCACAGTGACCTTGACCTTGACCCCAGAATCCTGAAAGTTGAACTTGCTCGAGATATTATTATACCCAACATTTGTGTGAAGTTATATTAAAATCCATCAGCAAATGACGAAGCTAGAGCGATGACAAAGTTTTTTTCTAAAAATAGCTACAGTGACCTTGACCTTGAGCCCAGGACCCTGAAAGTTGAACTTGCGCAAGATATTATCATACTCAACATTTGTGTGAAATAATATTAAAATCCATCAATAAATGTAGGCACTAGAGCAAAAACAAAGTTTTTCTAAAAATAGCCGCAGTGACCTTGACCTTGAGCCCAGGACCCTGAAAGTTGAACATGCTCAAGATATTATCATACCCAACATTTGTGTGAAGTTATATTAAAATCCATCCATAAATGTAGGCACCAGAGTGATGACAAAGTTTTTTCTAAAAATAGCCACAGTGACCTACCACTGCAGCTTTAAACAAAGTACCATAACTCTGTGACGAATCATCTAACCAGATAGCACGGATAACATGCGGATCCTCTATTGCTGCTTAAGGTTCCATTGAAGTTTCGTTGAATTTCTGCAAGTAGTTGCTGAGAATTCGCGTGGACACGAACAGTACCCTATATATTCAGGCAGAATTCATCAAAGGGCCATAACTGTTGGAAAAATCATTGAACCAAAACATGCAGGTGATATGAGCATCCACCTTCGATACTTAATAGTCCCATGAAGTTTCACTGAAATCCGCCCAGTAGTTTCTGAGAATTCGCGTTGACAAGAGCGGGACGGACTCACGGACGCACGGACGAAGCGGCGACTAAATGCTCCCCTGAAATTCTTCGGGGAGCATAATAAATCCAGGAATTGTCCCCAAACAATTCTGCAAACTCCTCTTTGCAATATTATCTGTATCAATGCAAACTTTAATACCTTCAACGCTATAATAACTGTCCTTCTTTTTCTTTCTTCAGCTTGTCCTCGTGTCCTGACTTGGCTCTCTCAAACTCTATCTGTCTCAAAGCTTCTTTATGAACCTGAGTCTTCTTAAATGTTTTATCTGAAAAAGAACAAGTACACATGAACCTCTTTATATCACTGTTCACTATAACACAGTTTTGGATATACCACGGTATAAACACATTGGTCAATACTTTCACACAAGAGACGTCACAAACGCGTGATAAAAGGGGGATCCCAAATGGCAAAATACATAGGTTATATAGAAAAAAAATACCGTAATTCCCTGTGTATACCACGCACTCATCTATAACACGCACCTCAATTCTGAGTCCAAGATATGTGAAAAAAAAAATACTCCAGTCTAAAACACGCACATGCTTTTCCCCAGTATCACAGAATGCTTTTCTCAGACGCCATTTTGATTGAAAATGAAAGTACACGAATTTTGATTGGCTACTATCAAAATAGCCTGACTGGTTATAGGTATATTTCCTAGTAGTTATAGAATAGAATAGTGGTTAGTTTCTCTCTTGCAGCATAGGCAGTTCTCCGTTTACCCATAACGGTGGTGTGTGACAAGGTGACATTTTAAGGGTGCGGTTATTCATTTGTTATGAAAGATGACAATGCGTTTTCCCAGTTTTCTTTCACAAGGAAAGATAGAAACAGGTTTCTTTCCAAAGGTAAAATTGTGACAACATGCCTCCAAGGCAGGTGCTCCATAGCGTTATTGACAGAAATTTCTACAGGTAGATTGAGTATTTTGACACCTCTGGTTATTCACACGTTCTCTATGCTAATCCCATAATTAACACCTTCTCAGCGTGAGTCAAACATGTCACTCAATTAAAGAAGCCCATTTTGCATTTACTGTTAATAAAACGGTGATTCATGCCTGACTTCAAGGAACCCGATTTCCTGTGCAATTTGAAACTTTGTTGACATGCATTAACTATCATAATTAATCAGAGTTCCCACTCACGCAAAATCTTACGTGAATCACGCAAAGAAAATAAAATCACGTACGATTTTTTTCTGTCGGGCGAGATTCCGCGCGTCCGAAATTGACTGGGGCGAACCGGCCGTTTTTTTTTCGAGCGTCCGAAATTGACGGGGGCGAATCGGCCGATTCGCTGAAATAGATTTGGGACAAGCCGCAGAATTGAATCCGTCGCATAGTAGAGCTTCCGCGCATCCGAAATTTACTGGGGCGAACCGGCCGATTTTTTTCGAGCGTCCGAAATTGACGGGGGCGAATCGGCCGATTCGCTGAAATAGATCTTTGACAACCCGCAGACTTGAATCCGGCGCATAGAACTTCCGCGCATCCGAAATTGACTGGGGCGAATCGACACGCAATCGGCAAATGACGTCATCGGACCCCAGCAACCCCACACGTGTCTATTGTTTTATCTTAATGGGGCGTATCTCTTTCATAAAACATTGTTTGGAACCGGTAAAAAAATTCTCGATAGCGAAACGGTAGTGGAAAACAGCCCTTTCTGTAAGCTCCGTGTCAATAACCAACACCAGCATACAGATGTGTTAACACAATTTAAAGCGTTCAACTTTTCTCGCCAAGCGTCTGCTATTTGGCGCCAAAACATAATCATTCACGAGATAGTAGAATAGTCGTAGCAACTCGTCTTAGGAGCAATTAAATAATTTTCACATTGATTGCGGATTAAATTTTATGATCGGGGAATAAAAGCAAATTAGAGACATAACTTGACCATATTTTCACACCTTATCGACATGCACCGCAGGGTGGCAATTATATGACAGGGGTTAACAATAGTGTCATAATTGAACTGTTAAAAATCATCAAACAGAGGAAATCCAAATCAGATGTCTGCGGCGTCTTTCTGAGGTGTCTGATCTGGGACTGCACTGTTTGCCGATGTCCCAAAAATGGATGAAAGGTTGATGTCTGAGATAGGAATATTGATTGCATTTTTAATGGTATGAATGATTCAATGAATTAATATGTCAAACGAACTTTATGAGGGTCTCAAAGTGTCACATTGTATTTGAAATGGGTTTTCGTGACCTGCCGACTTTTCGAGAAAAACAATGTCATTTTTCTATGCCATTGTATTACACGCAGGGGATTTTTTTTACCGTTTTCTGGGTGAAAAAAGTGCGTGGTATACACAGGGAATTACGGTATATATAATCACTTTTCTAAAATTTCTATATAAACTTTACATTTTTATTTAGACATTATGTTTTTTAACTAACACAGTTTCTGCTTTGGACACCAAAATAGTGTTATAGAGGTTTTGGTGTACAGTGATACTTAAATGATTTAAGAGGTGCTTTACCATAGCTGATTCAAAATTGTTCTTAGCATCACGCTAACAAGTCCGTGAAATGAACACCCCCTTACACCCCACTTTATTGTTTGTTTGTTTGTATTGGAGTTTAACGGCCCAGTCAACACTATTTAGGTCATTTTTGAGCCGGTCAGTTTACCTATCCACACTTTCCTGGGCAGGCTTATACGTGAGCGGTTAACCAGTACAGTGCACATTCTTTCGCCAGAAACTGACAACTGCCCTTCTTGAATCAGCGGAAGGGAGAGAATGACTGTAGAAAAGATTTCATGATCAATCTCCACGAAAGAATGTTGCCGACCCCAGCGGGAGTCGAACCCGCGTCCTCCTGATCATCAGTCAGACGCGCATCCGACTGAGCCAACGAGGCCGGCACACCCCACTTTATAAAGAGAAAATTGGGGTTTACGGGGGTATACATTATTTTCCTTATTTCTGCTCCTAGACATAGGTTGTGGGTACTCGTTAGAACCGCCTCAATAGGCGGTTCTAACGAGTACCCACAACCTATGTTTTGAGTATAAATAAGAATAATATCACAATTTTTGTTCAGAATATTGACCGTTTTGGAGATGTAAAAAAAATGCACTAAGACGCTGGGTGTGTAATCATACTGGTCCCTTTGGAATTCTTCCCATAGCTCAACTGGCCCGGCCCATCGGGGCTTGGAGAAATAGATTGGGCTGCACAATGCTACCTCGCACAGCTGATACCGACCACACATGAGTACTGGTAATCTGCTTAGAACGTCTAAGCCTGCCCAGGAAAATTGCTGCGAGTCGGCCCGTCCATGCTTATAAACCCTATTGGTTTCATTGGGCGACAGGGATTGAGATGTCATTTTATCTAAATGTCGGGTAAAAGTCCCACAGAATTGGAAGCAATGTCTCCAAAATGACCTAAATAGTGTTGACGGGGACGTTAAACCTCAAATCAAACAAACAAAATAAATCCCATAGCTCAAGTCAAGAATCAAATCAAACAAACAAAACAAATCCCATAGCTCAAGTCAAGAATTTTTTTTTGTTTGAATTGAAGTTGAACATCCCCGTCAATACTATTTAGGTCATTTTGGGAGACTCTGCTTCCAATTTTGTGGGACTTTTACCCGACAATGAGATGAAATGACATCGCAAGCCCTGCCGCCCAATGAAACCAAAAGTTTTATATGCACTGGACGGTCCGACCACTTTGCCTGGGCAGGTGGAGTCCTTCTAAGCGGTTTACCAGTACTCATGTATGGTCAGTTTCACCTCTGCATAGAAGCACCATGCAGCCCAATCTATTTCTCCAAGCCCCGATGGGCGGGGATGACAAGAGATATTTGGTTATATCGAAAAATGACCATAAATTGCCATTTTGTTGCCCCTACTTAAACTCTGGCGTGATAAAGGAGTTCGTTTTTCCGTCTGTTCGTTGTCAGGCCGTCAACATTTGCGACCACCCAAACTTTCACCCTGATGTAAGAGTCCATTTCTCAAGGTGTGACATAGCCTTAGGCGAAATTCTTGTTATATATAATCTCGAATTTTGAACTGGCTATAGTTACAGGTTATGCAGTGAACCCATAAAATGCCAATCACGGCAATGGTCGTCTGCTTTGTCGTCTGCCGGTTACTTTAAATGTCATTTTTGCAAACAGTGTGGACTCGGATCAGACTGCTCCTTCAGAAGGTCATGGGTTGCGAGCAACATTCTTTCATGGAGATTGATCATGAATCCTTTTCTGCAGTCAGTCTCTCCCTTCTGCTGACTGAAGAAAGACAGTTGTCATTTCCTGGAGAAAGAATGTGCACTGTACCAGTTAACCCTTTATGTACAAGTGGAGATTGATCATGAAACCTTTTCTACGGTCATTTTCTCCCTTCCGCTGATTCAAGAAGGGTAGTTGTCCGTTTCTGGCGAAAGAATGTGCACTGTACTGGTTAACAGCTTAAATATAAGCCTTCCCAGAAAAGTGTGGACAGGTAATCTGACTGGCTCAAAAATGACCTGAATAGTGTTGACTGGGCCGTTAAACTACAAACAAACAATGTACAAGTCTGCAAAGGAAAAAGTGTGGTTTGGTATTTTTAACTAACCAACTTGATATGACCTAAACTGTTGACTGGGTCTTTAACAAACATAAATAAACTCACAAAAGTTGACACCATTGACTTCCCATTTTATCATGGAAAATTCCAGCAATCCTCCGAGAACGAAAAATACTGGCAAGAAGCGATAGTGTCTTAGAGCTCTCCCTGGTACTTTGGCAAGAAGTCTGGCGATAGTTTTGCTGTACATATCTTCTTACCAATACCGGTAGTCAATTCATCATGACTTCAAGCTGGAAAAAAATAAAACACCCACATTACAAAAACATGTCTATACAAATACATTGTAAATTTTACCGCAGAAAATCGAAAATTTTAAGATGAAAAATTATGATAGTTTTCTTATTTCTGCTCAAAATATAGATTGTGGGTACTCGATGAGGCGGTTCAAATGAATACCCACAATCTATATTTTAGAGCAGAAATAACACTTCTTTATTTTTAACGTTGAACATGGTGTTTTGCACCAATCACACCGACCATCACGAAAACATGCCTATATAATTTTGACCCCCTTGAACCCCACTTTTATATGATAAAACTGGGGTTTATTTGGAAAAACCTTATTTTTCTTATTTCTGCTCCAAAATATAGATTGTGGGTACTCGTTAGGCGAATACCAACAATCTATATTTTGAGCTGGAATAAGAAAAATATCACAATTTTTCATCTTAAAATGTTCGTTTTTTCGGCGGTAAAGTTTACAATGTCTTTGTATAGGCGTGTTTTCGTAATTCCCTGGGGATGGCCGACAACCCAGCTCTGATTACTACCCAAAGTTATTAAGATGATAATACATGATTTCTTATATACAACATACAGGTCTCCTAGTGGCCCACTTTGAAAATATAGGTTTTTATATAGGTTCTTCCTACTCAAAATATAGGTTATTTACAGGTTTTTCAATAAAAATACAGGTTAAAAAAAGAGTCTTCCAAACTTACATAAAGATTTAAAACTGAAGAAAAAATATTTGAGGAATTTTTGTGCCACAATTACTCAGATAAAGTTGATCTGAATTTTGCAAAGTCCAAGCGAGCGAGGAAAAATTACAATAATTGAATTTCTTGACAGTTTTCATCACTTTTTATGGGACTAAAAAGTAAAAAAATAGTAGTGCATAAGGCTGGCACGATTAATCGTATAATCGATTAATTGATCGATAAATTCCACAAAAATGATTATCATTTCTGATTTGCTTTTAATCGATTACTTGATAGGTACAATTTACTACCCAAAGTTATGCCTAAAATTGCTGGATGAGTGCCAAACAGTGCAGACCCTGATGAGACGCCGCATTCTGCAGCGTCTCATCTGGGTCTACACTGTTTGCTCAGGCCTGTCTGTTCAAATATACATATGGTAAAGTGCAACATATGGTAAGAGTCATGCTCAGACAGAAAGCCAGACAGGTAAAATTATGACAAAAACCTTAGTGATTACTAGTTATGTGACATCGGTTGAAAATCATAATCGATCATCGGTTGGAATCGGTTGCTGCTACCGATGCGATTCTTCCGATTATAATCGGTTCCTGGATAGTTTGCTTTTTTTACCTGTGAGTCCTTGTAAAAACTATGTGAAACCATATGAACCATTAACCAGGCTCTACTTGGGGGTTCCAACTAGTTTAGAAAGAAGCACTATTAGAAAAATGAGGGAATATTTAAACTTTTTATTGTTTCAGAGCATATAGTCGGACAACATACGAGCATCTAACCACTGATCAAATTAACTGAACAATTGGTATGTAAACAAAATGTTTACTTGCCAATGGTCTAGTATTCTATCAGGCATTTCCAAGATAACATATGAACTTGCAGATTTTGCACATGCCTTTATCCATCTGCAGATTCGCTTTGACTGGAGGCAGATCTTCATTTTTTTTTTTTAGAAACCAAAGTATTTCCACACATCAGACTTTCTTTTTGTCCCGGGGTGGTCATATATTTGTCTGGCGTCCATATTGGTAGGGAAAAACTGGCACGCTTTATCGATAAATGAGAGCGGCGGCACGGCGCGTCATATAAAAGCCGGAACTATAGGACAGGACCCCGGGACGGGACCGAGACCGCTTCCCCATTTCATGCCAATGATCGATTTTGAAAAAGTCAATCGATCATCGGAATCGGGAGCCTTCAGCACGCCGCTAGTTGATGCCACCCGATCATCGGTACACCACTAGTGATTACTAATCGATTATCGATCGCAATGACATGACTGATAATCGATTATCTTTTCAGCTACGATTAGCCAGCCCTAGTAGTGCATTTTGAAGAAAAGTTAGGGTTGAGTCGCAAGAAGGTTCAAAAAGTGAAAAATATGTTTTTTTCACGAAAATACAGGCTTTTTATAGGTTTTATGAACAAAATAAAGGTTTTATAGGTTTGGCACAAAATTATAGGTTATTATAGGTTTTGCTAGGAGGCCTGAACATAGTACCCACCAGGTTAACAAGTCCTGAAAATGTACACCCATGCCTTAATCCTTTTTGTACCAAATGGAATCTTCCACCTTATATAGGAGTCCATTTCAAAATTTAGGGGTGTCAGGTTAAGTTTTCTACAAAATTTATTAGGAAAATGGCTGAACTTTTTGCAAACAGTGGAGGCCCTGATCAGACGTCGCGTTCTGGGGTTTCTGGTACAAAAAGTTTTCTGCAAAATTTTTCAGGAAAATGGCTGAACTTTTTGCAAACAGTGTAGGCCATGATCAGACGCCGCGTTCGGGGGTTTCTGGTACAGAAAAGCTTAATATAGAGAATACTTGGGTTTACAGAAATTGATGGATTTGGGTAGATGTCTATAGAAAGCTCTATGGGAGTTGTTGAGAACAGGGCAACATAGATTGAGTGAGTGTTTGAGCTTTACATCCCACCAACAGCTAAGGTCATACGGTGACAGGACCTCGGTTTAAAGACTCATCCGAAAGTCTGGATAAGCCCGAGATCAATCCGTTGACCCCTGGTTAATAAGGCCAGTAGCGTAACAACTACACCACGTAGGCTTCTCAACATAGATTCTATGCACTCATTAGAGTGGTTATAATTAACAAGCACCCATAAACTATGTCTATGATACAATTCAGAAAAAAAAATCATGGCTGCATCGATATAGGTCCAAACATGTGAAAGGCGCCATTCTAGTGCATGGGTGTGCTAGAGGCCCTGGGTTTGATCCCCGGCGGTGATTATTTCTGTGTCTGAACCCATTCCATGGGCACCATCAGCAGGAATGAATGTTAAAAAGTGCACCGTCCTTTGGATTGGGACGTTAATTGGAGGGCCCCTATCTATCTATCTACTGATACTGCGTCGGTCAAATTTGACCATTACCGCAGGTGTACTTTTCATATTCTACCAGGTTTGCAGGATGAAAGCCTACAAAGTAACCATGTAATTACAGTAGGGATCTTTAACCTGCATAGGGGATGGTTCTCCCTGCACAGGGGGCCTCCAGTTAACGTCCCCGATCCGAAGGACGGTGCACTTTATGGCATTCATCCCGGCAAATGATGCCAATGGAGCATGTTCGGACACCAAAATTTTATCGCTGATGCCGGGGATCGAACCCAGGGGAAAGTATAAAACCCGGGAGTAACGGCCGGGAGCCGGGAGTAAAATCCGGAAGTAAATTTTGACAATCGAATAAAGGTACTAAACATTCACATATCTGGATGAAATTTGAATCAAAAGTAGAATATAGACGTTTCTTTAAAATGCACATAGGTGTTAACATTATTACCATGTACTTTTCAAGATATGAACCGAAATATACGACCATGTTGCAAATTTTTCGCCTGGGAGTAACTTTTGCGGTATTGACGATGTCAAGTATTTTGCAAAATATGTTCAGTCTGGGGGTTCTACAAGAATTACTTTATGTGTTATTAATTAAAAACATGTCAGAGATTAGAAAAATGCAAAATTAAAGTTATTTCATCGCTCCGCCTGGTAAATAATTGACCCGGGAGTGGGCCGGGAGTAATTTCTTGGTTGAAATCGGCGTTTATTTGCCTTATTCTCGGCCTTATTGCTTCTATCACATACATTGTATTTCTTAAACGTTTGTCAGAAGATAAGCTAAGATTCAGCATGGAGTACATGAATTTATTTACTTGTCATATCGGAACTCGACACACATCCAAACCCCCAACCCAACTCACGCCCTGCTCCTGCGCCTATGATTTTATGTGACCGGGACATTTATATTTGGCGCTATGTACTTGTTTTATGGCCGTATAATGTAGAAACGATGACACAATTACCTCTGCAGTCTGATCAGTGCCTTTGCTATTAGCTGTCAGGGTAGTAAGACTACGTTTAATAAATACAATATATGTGACATAGGCGAATGTTTTGCGACATGGTGATATATTTTGCAAGTCCCATCTGACTGGAAAAAGGCATTTGTTACTCCCCTATTTAAGAAGGGTGACAAAACCAATCCCGCCAACTACCGCCCAATTTCACTGACATGCATCCTTTGCAAAACAATGGAGCACATAATCGCTTCCAACTTAACCAGGCACTTCGAGGAACACAACATTTTATATGACCTACAACACGGCTTCAGAGAGCGCAGATCTTGTGAAACTCAGTTGATTCAACTTGTGGAGGACCTTGCCAGATCTCTTACACAAGGCAAACAGACCGATTTGATACTACTAGATTTTAGTAAGGCCTTTGACAAGGTGAGCCACCTGAAACTACTTTATAAACTCCAAATGCATGGTGTGCAAGGTAAGGCCCACAACTGGATCCAGTCTTTTCTGATGGGCAGAAGTCAGAGGGTGATCCTAGAAGGTGAGTGCTCAGATGAAGTTCCGGTTTCTTCAGGTGTACCGCAGGGATCAGTTCTCGGCCCTATACTTTTTCTGTTATACATAAACGACTTGCCTGACAATGTACAGTCACAAGTTCGCCTATTCGCCGATGATACTGCCGTATACTTGACGATTAACGGCCCAGATAGCTCAGCCATCCTGCAGAAAGACTTGGATCAGCTACAACAATGGGAGGCCTTGTGGGACATGGAATTTAATCCTGGTAAGTGTCAAGTACTGCACATAACCAGGTCACAAAATCCAATAAAAATCCAATACACCATGCATGGCCAAGTTCTGGAATCTGTCCCTACTGCTAGATATCTAGGTGTCGACATCTCCACCAATCTCAGTTTTAATACCCATATTAATAGAATCACTGCCAATGCAAACAAATCCCTAGGCTTCATTAAACGAAATGTTAAATGTAAGCACCCTGGCGTCCGCGAAGCGGCATACAAGACAATAGTACGACCTCAACTCGAATACGGCTCCACAGTTTGTGGTCTGTATACTCAGACTTACTCCGACATTGTTGAAACTAGAATTGCGCAGTCGATGGCACGCCATCGCATATCCCCACGCTTTTTTAAAGATACGCCACTATATAAGTTCTCAATTGCAACTCCCACCCAATCTTAAGATCAAAATTCCGAAAATGTCATGCACTCAGACCAAAGACATATCAGTTCCCAAAGTTTCATATTTCTATCTGAAACGGCGTAGGAGGAGTTATCCGGTAATCGTTAAAAAGGGGGTTGGGGTTATGGGGGTGAAAATCCAAGTTTTTGACCTCTGGTGACCTCAAACCTGACCCTGGGGGTTAAATTTTGATTGTTATGTATTCTACTCATTATACCGTTCGAATTGATATGTCACACGACCAGGTTCTGAAAACTTTGATTTTTTACCCCCGGGGCCCCCCACCCCCTGGCCTGGCCCCTAGGGGTAGGATCAAAATTCCGAAAGTGTCATGCACTCCTCAGACCAAAGACCTATCAGTTCCCAAAGTTTCATGTTTTTATCTGAAACGGCGTAGGAGGAGTTATCCGGTAATCGTTAAAAAGGGGGTTATGGGGGTGAAAATCCAAGTTTTTGACCTCTGATGACCTCAAACCTGACCCTAGGGGTCAAATTTTTATTGTTATGTATTCTACTCATTATGCCGTTCGATTTGATATGTCACACGACCAGGTTCTGAAAACTTTCATTTTTTACCCCCGGGGCACCCCACCCCCTGGCCTGGCCCCTAGGGGTAGGATCAAAATTCCGAAAGTGTCATGCACTCCTCAGACCAAAGACCTATCAGTTCCCAAAGTTTCATGTTTCTATCTGAAACGGCGTAGGAGGAGTTATCCGGTAATCGTTAAAAAGGGGGTTATGGGAGTGAAAATCCAAGTTTTTGACCTCTGGTGACCTCAAACCTGACCCTAGGGGTCAAATTTTATTTGTTATGTATTTTACTCATTATGCTGTTCGATTTGATATGTCACATGACCAGGTTCTGAAAACTTTCATTTTTTACCCCCGGGGCACCCAACCCCCTGGCCTGGCCCCTAGGGGTAGGATCAAAATTCCGAAAGTGTCATGCACTCCTCAGACCAAAGACCTATCAGTTCCCAAAGTTTTAAGTTTCTAGCTGTAAAAGTGTGGGAGGTGTTGTCCGGTAAGACGGACGGACGGACGTACGGACGTACGGACGACGGAGACAATTACAATATCCCCACTTTTTCTTCGAAAAGCGTGGGGATAATGATACAGCAATGAGCATAGAGCAGCCCGTTGGACCCTAAGCAGATTCTCATCATATGACAGTGTAACAGATATGTTATCCCAACTTGGCTGGAGATCACTGGACCAGAGACGGTCTGACGCGCGGCTCTGCATGTTTTACAAAATCATGAATGGTCTAGTTGCTGTACCATTACCACCATACTTCCAGCAGGTTACAACAAGGTCACGTCATGGCCAGTCCCACCCCCTCGCAATACGTCAGATCCATACCACATACAATTATTATAAATATTCATTCTTCCCCCTAGCAGTTTGGCAATGGAATAAACTTCCCCCTTGTGTTGTGCTTCTGCCTACACTGACTCAGTTCAGTGTGGCAGTCCGGTCACTTGACCACAAACTTCCATGAACACAACAATCCTGTTTTTAACTGATTTTAATTTCATCTGTTTTTAACACTTAACACTATCATCTATTTTTTCACATCTCCTATCACACTTTTTAGTCTCACTTTTCATCTGTCATTTATTCTCACGACGCGCAATCATCCTGCACGTAATCCTCGCGAGGGGGTGTTGCAGTACAACTAGATAGATAGATATTTTGGTTCATATCTTGAAAAGTACTCAATTATTAATATAAAACTTATATGCATTTTAAAAAGGAGTCTATATTCTACTTTTGATCCAAATTTTATCTAGATAAATTATGTTAATGTTTAATATCTTTATTCGATTGCCAAAATTTACACCCGGATTTTACTCCCGGCACTTTGCTTCCCTCTTTAATTGCACGCCGGTGGGTCAGGCCTCAGATTCTATGACGGCTCCAACGTAAAGGCTTATTGAAAATTAAAGAGATAATGTTGGTTGGTGCCTGATGCTCTGTCTCTGGTCGGGCTCATCGGAGTCTAACTGTTGGTTTTCTTTTGCTCCAGCATTTCAGTGGTTTCTTGGTGTCGAGTCCTCACCGTTGTCTCACCTCTGTGGTTCTTTGATTTCTGTGTTCACGGAGATGTTGCACTGATGAGTTAGGAGGCCTTCATGCTGACTGAACAAATTATTTGTCTAAATCGCGACGGAAGTAAGGGCGAGGATTGTGGCCACGTAAAATCGATTTAAGCCCCCCAGTGGAAATCTTCCACTGACCGTTCCAAGGCGGCTCTTCTGTGGCGATTTATTTATGTTGTTGTTTGTTACTTACTGTGTGTATCACTTGTGTCTTTTAATTTTGGATGGCCATATGGCCATTTTGTGGGAAAGTAACTGTCCATATGGCCTTCCTTTGTTTAGGTTTCCATTATGGTCTGGTCGCTTAATGTTTGTATTTCTTTCCCTTTGGTGTCTTTTATGGATGGAGTAAGTTAATTGTATCAATTCCTGATCTTTGTTTTACTTCTACTTTTTATACTTTCCCGAACCCAGGACCTCTAGCATCAGAGGCAAGTGCACTAACCGCTGAGCTATCACGCCCCTGTGCAGGTAAAGGCCCCTATTACTGTGTAGGCTTTCATCCTGTAAAATCTGGTGTGTACATAATGTACATCTGCGAGTAATCGTCAAATATGACCCATCACAGTAAAAGTAGATAGACAGAACAAACCTTATGACATTGTCCCTGGCACTGTGTAAATGACCTTCCTCAAGGCTCAACTCAAGTGCTTTGGTTTCAGACAGGTAAACAGAGAAAAAGAAAATATACCCTTGTGGAAAATTATTTGTTAGGGCCCGTTTGCCTGATGTTGAAACAACTTTAGGTAAACAATCTGAACAGAAACAATCTGAACAGAATGCTGTCAAACTATCTTCTGATCTTTCCACATGTCACTTGCAGCTGACTTGGATAAAAACAAACACCATCCGACTACAATGGGTGCATAAATTTACCGGAATTGGTCTAATTACCGGAACGGATCCATTTTTTTTTTCCATTTTATGCATTACATTTTTATTTTTTATTTTTTTTTTCACCTACATATTGAGTAATTCATTAAATAAATACCATTTTTGAAAGTTCTTTGATCACCTTGTGCAAAATTATGAACCGTAAACATTGTTACAATGCAGTACAGAATTGCTTTCAGAATCACGCGATGACTTTGATTCTGAGATTGTAAATTTTCCTTTTTTGGATGGTGATGTTCCTCGTGCGCCATCCTATGGCGTTTATATTTCGCAATTAATTCGATTTGCTAGAGTGTGTAGTCATGTAACTGACTTCAACACTCGTAATAAATTATTAACGGCTAAACTTCTTAATCAGGGTTATCGGTACCATAAACTACGCAAAGCCTTTTCAAAATTTTATAGACGCCATTCTGAATTAATTTCAAAATTCAATATTGGACTTGAATCTCTTCTGCAACAAGGTCTATCGGAACCCGAATTTTATGGTGACTTAGCATATAAATTCAGAAAAATATATAACCGCAATGACTTTAGCACCCAATCTCGTAAAATCATTCTTTGATATAAAAAGATTGGGTACAACATGGATATTATACGACAAACTGCATGCATGGTAGTAAACCCAATCACGGTTGGCAACTTTGCTTCCCTCTTTAATTGCACGCCGGTGGGTCAGGCCTCAGATTCTATGACGGTTCCAACGTAAAGGCTTATTGAGAATTAGAGAGATCTAATTCAAGGTAATGTTGGTTGGTGCCTGATGCTCTGTCTCTGGTCGGGCCCATCGGAGTCTAACTGTTGGTTTTCTTTTGCTCCAGCATTTCAGTGGTTTCTTGCTGTCAAGTCCTCATCGTTGTCTCACCTCTGTGGTTCTTTGATTAGGGAACAAGACAGTTCCCCGGCAAGACAGTTCCCCGACACGTTTTTTGGAGACTGTTCCCCGACACATTTGAAGACAGTTCCCCGACAATTTTGAAGATAGTTCCCCGACACTATTGTTCTTTGTTAAATGACCTGTGACTGATAATTATAATTGGCAATTAGTTCCCAGACACTTTTGAAGACAGTTCCCCGACACTATTGTTCATAGTCTTATTGACCTAATTGGCAATATTTAGGGATAAGATATATTAGTTATAATTTGGACGTTTCTTGCTATGGCAACTATATTTATGAGTTGCCTGAAATTTCCTCGTTTATTTCAAGACAGTTCGAATAATTATCATTATTGTTCGCATAACAGCGTTAGATATCTATTTCATATTATTATACTTTAATAATATATATTTAAAACAAAAACTTTGAACTCATCTTTATTTTTCAAATGTTTATAATATGGAAAATGACAAATAGAAATATACTATTGCGTTTCCTAGAAGACATTTTTGTTTTGTTTAAATTTGTGCATGTTCATTAACTGAACATGCTAGTTCGCTTAATTTCAGGTGTATTCATTAAACTTATTGATAATGGTATCAAGTATAATCTTTTATTTTACACCGGGGAACTGTCTTCAAAAATGTCTATGAACCCATAATTTAATATTTCTAAACGCCTGTCGGTGAATTGTCTTCAGAATATTGATGAACGCATAATAACTATCAATTATGATAATCATCATGATCAGTCACTGGTCATTTAACTTTGAACAAAAGTGTCGGGGAACTGTCTTCAAAAGTGTCGGGGAACTGTCTTCAAATGTGTCGGGGAACTGTCTCCAAAAACCGTGTCGGGGAACTGTCTTGTCGGGGAACTGTCTCGATTCCCTTTGATTATTTATGTTCACGGAGATGTTGCACTGATGAGTTAGGAGGCCTTCATGCGGACTGAACAAATTATTTGTCTAAATCGCGACGGAAGTAAGGGCGAGGATTGTGGCCACATAAAATCGATTTAAGCCCCCCAGTGGAAATCTTTCCACTGACCGTTCCAAGGCGGTTCTTCTGTGGCGATTTATTTATGTTGTTGTTTGTTACTTACTGTGTGTATCAATTGTGTCTTTTTATTTTGGATCGCCATATGACCATTTTGTGGGAAAGAAACTGTCCTTATGGCCTTCCTTTGTTTAGGTTTCCATTATGGTCTGGTCGCTTAATGTTTGTGTTTCTTTCCCTTTGGTGTCTTTGATGGGTGGAGTAAGTTAATTGTATCGATTCCTGATCTTTGTTTTACTTCTACTTTGTTACTGGTGACACGTCAAATGACATTCATTTGGCTTTAGATTATTTTAGACGAGATTAATCAACTTATATCCTTGCAAACCCTACTTTTCTCTACAAAAAAATATTGTTTTCCAGGGTGTTCATTACATGTACTTGATAACGTGATTTTTTTATTATTATTATTTCTCATTTGTGGGTAGATCTAATACGATTCTTTTTTTTTCTCATTTCTGCTGTTGATCACATATTGTGAGTACTCACCAGAACCTCCTCATTTGGGCTTTCCTAACCAGCACCCATAATGCATCCCCTGGTGTATGAATGTCATTTGACGTGTCACCAGTAACAATTCTGAAAATGAATCTATGTTTAAAGAGGAAAGAAGAAGCACATATCAAAATCACACCTGAAAAGCCAATAGCCATGTTGCGAACTTTTTTTTTCTTTCTTTATTTATTTATTTATTTTCTTCCTTTTAAGTATTCTTTTAAGCTGACGTGCATTATTACCATCATTTACACCTCCTTGACACCTAATTAAAAGACCGACACGCCGTTTTATCAACAACTAAGATAATTAGATTATCCAAACCTGAGGTAATTAGATTACTAAAACGAGCTTTCAGGTTTATCAGATAATAACTGTAGCATACTTAAATCGCTTTGAATTTAAATCGACTGACAAATTATTGTGTGCCTTGTTATTTTATTCTATTTTTTCTTTAAGTCCTTTCTTGAGATCATGAGGTTAGCAACTACCCATTCGGCTATTATTAAAGTATCAAACCCCAAGGGACTGGGAATTTTGGTTTGAAATAAAAGCAGTTTGAGACAAAAAGATTTGAAAATTAATGAACAAATAGAAATATTGAAACAAAACTGGCCAAAACCTAATTTCACTTAAGCAGTAGTTTGAGATATCAGTGTTTGAGATAACGAGAATCAACTGTAACATGACTCAAAATAGCGAAATAACATCAAGTTAACATGTCCATGAAATGAATAACCCCCAAACCCCACTTATTTATAGAAAACTGGGGTCTACGGCGATATTTATTATTTTCCTTATTTTTGCTCAAAAACATAGATTGTGCATACTCCTTAGAACCGCCTCACTGGGGCGATTCTGAGGAGCACCCACAACCTATGTTTGCAGTATAAATACCAAAAAATATAATAGATTTTCATCAGAAAAGTCACCACTGTGGAGATATAAAAGGATGCACTATGTCACACGGATGTGTTATCGTAATGATAACTAATAAAAGGATTCGTAAATTGGTGAGTGTGTGTGTGTGTGTGTTTGAGTTTTACGTCCCACCAACAGCTAACAGGTCCTGGTGTATGAATGTCATTTGAAGTGTCACCAGTATCAATTCTGATTCTGATTCTGAAACGTCATACAGAAACTGGACCTCGGTTTGTTGACTCGTCTAAATGTCTGGAGAAGCCCGGGATCGAATCCATGGCCCCTGGTTGATGAGGCAATTTAAGTAGCTTTAAAAGCCCCTCCCCCCACCCCCCATCGGGGCTTGAAGAAATAGATGGGCTGCATGATGCTTCCACGCAGAGCTAAAACCGACCCGCACACGAATACTGGTAAACTGCTTAGAGGATAAAAGCCTGCCCAGGAAAAGCTGTGCGAGTCGAACCGTCTATGCTTATAAACCTTATTGGTTTCATTCGGCGGCAGGGCTTGAGATGTCATTTCAGCTCAATGTCTGGTAAATTCCCACAAAACTGGATTCACCGTCTCCAAAATTACATTTACAGTGTTGACGGGGACGTAAAACCTCAAATCAAACGAATAAGTAGTTTTCTTTCTATGCTTTCTTCTTTCTTTCTTCCGATACTTCTAAACCTCATAAGAGGACAACAGAAGGGTATCCGGTATACCAAGTGCTAAATGGGGTTAGCTGAAATAAAAGGTAAGCAAAGTAGGTGAAATGAGTTTAATCACTATTCCACCGGGGCTTCTTAGTAAATTGGTGAGATATTTATATAAAAAGGCATACGTCTGTGTCCGATATATCTGCATCCATTAGTGTTCCATACTATGCGATTCATAACTATTTGGATGACATCTGTAATGTTTTTCGACTAATTTCTGCTCCAAACACCACTAGGGAAGTGATTGCAGTGGCGCTGACGCACCGGGTGTGATAATTGTGAACTGATCCATATTCCACATTTGACAAATTTATTTGTGATAAAGGGCATGTGATAAAAGATTAAAATAGTGTGTATTTGATATAAATGTCCTAAAAATATGGTGGAAACCGGGGTGAATTGGTCCGTTCCAGTACGTTCCGGTAATTAGGTTCGTTCCGGTATATTTACGCACCGACTACAATATACTAAGGCACGGTAATCTTACCACTAGATCTAATTCTTTATCGTACGAGGCCTTTGATTGGTTATGATTTATAATTTCTAGCCAATCAAAATACAGTTTTCGAATGTTTGACAACAAAGCACCTGCATCGGCAATTAAAAATTCTAAATTGTGAAATTCATGGTAATCAGCTAAATTATTCATCATTAAACCATAGCCAACATATCACTACTTTTACATGCTTTCAAATAAAATACAAACTGACAACACTTTACAGGCTGGTTTCTAGTTTTCACATTTGTTTACTTAATGTAGAGTGGGTGGGGTAGGGCATCTCAATTTTTGGCCTCAACACAGTATGGCACCTATCCATTTATCTGTCTAGAGACACATCCAAAGTCTACATCACACAAGGTCAAAGGTCATTAGCCCCGTTTTATTTGGTGGGCAAAATAACTTCCCGTTGACGGTTCCATACTCTACCGTTGATGTCGGAATTGTTCTGATTCTGACATCAACGGTAGAGTATGGAACGGGAAGTTTTTGTAGCACAAATTGAGAGGTTGCAGGCACAGCTTATGCAAGATTATTCTCCCTTGATTCACTATATTGGAGACACCTGGCAGGTTTTTGTGTACAAATTTATTCATTTTTGACCAATTATCCCATTAGGACGGTAACTGGTCAACTCGTACCTAAGTCAACTCGTACCTGAGTCAACTTGTACCTGTTTTTGGTCAACTCGTACCCGTTCTTTGGTCAACTCGTACCCCCTAGTCAACTCGTACCTATTTTGGTCAACTCGTACCCCAGGGGTAGGTGGGGTACTCTATTTTTTTCCCGAACAATAGTTGAAATGGGTTATAACTTGCCCCGAGACATGTCTTGAGTTCACCGGAGGCCAGAAAGAAGTACTTTGGGTCCTTTTATTGTAACATGGTTTTCACAGCGCGGGGATATGCGATGGCGCGCCATCAACCTGCTCTAGTTATTATTATTTTATTATTATTATTTTATTTGTATTAATCACTTTTAACCTATTCCGTCCCTGAAACCCACAAAGGGGTACCTTGTCAAACACTGCGGGCCCAGATTCGACGCCGCAGAACGCGGGGATATGCGATGGCGCGCCATCAACCTGCTCTAGTTATTATTATTATTATTATTGTTATTATTATTATCATTATTATTATTCTATTATTAATCACTTTTAACCCATTCAGTACCAGAAACCAACAAAGGGATGCCTTGTCAAACACTGCAGGCCCAGATCAGACGCTGCAGAACGCGGCGTCGTATGATCAGGGCCTATGCAGTTTGAAAAAGTTTAGCAACTTCCCGAATTAATTTTGAAGAAAACACAACCTGACACCCCTAAATTTCGAAATATATAAGATGGAAGATTCCATTTGGGTTGTCAGACACTGCATGCCCAGATCAGACGCCGCAGAACGCGGCGTCGGCGTCGTCTGATCAGGACGGACGCTGTTTGAAAAAGTTTAGCCACTTCCCGAATAAAGTTTGAAAAAAAAACACAACCTGACACCCCTAAATTTCGAAATATATAAGATGGAAGATTCCATTTGGGTTAATTTATTTGACACGTTAAGTTAATCGTGCACCGATTAATGTTGGTGTAAAAAACGATTATCGGTACTAGTTTAATCTAATCGTCATTCATTAAAGACTGTTTTTAATTGCTTTAATTTTGCCGGCGAGCGGCTGTTTTTGTTCTGACAAAACTTAAAACTTAATCCCAGTTTTACTATTTATATATAAAAGTGGGTTTTAAGAGGGACAAATTCATATAGGCTTGCATTCGTAATGATTGTTTTTATTTAAGAGTTTGTTAGTTAAACGGTAAAACAAATGTTTATGATTTAAGCAATAAAATTATATAAATTATATAAATAACTGAATTTATTTTTATTGTGCTACCTGTACATCCCGCTGTGTTTATACTCGCTGACATGTAACCGGTTTTGTCCGTGCAATGGGCACACCCCTAAACCTCACTTTATATAGAGAAACTCGGGTTTATGGGGTATACATTATCTTTCTTAATTTATGCTCCAATACGAAGGTTGAGGGTACTCGTTAGAGTCGTTCCAACTATAGATCACAGCCTATGTTTGAAGTATAAATAAGAAAAAAAAAAACATGGATTTTCGTAAGAAAAATTACTATTTTGGAGATGTGAAAAACGCACTATATTGCACGGGTGTGTTATCGTAAAGTAACAGTAATAAGGAATATGCAACATTTATGTTAGCCAACATTTATGTTTTGAGCATATATGAGAACAAATTATAATTGTATAACTACATTTTATTTGCAACTGAGCATGAAATGTAAGTTCTACAATTATATTTTTCTCGTTATTTTCATTTGCATATTTACATATGAAGTTCGTCTTATGTTGAGCATGGTGTTATGTACCAATCACATCCCTCTGGAGCATAGATTGTTGGCACTCGTTAGAGCTGCCCCACAGGGATAGTTCTAACGAGCACCCATAAATTATGTCTGGCTAAAGGGATATGGGGGGTCATACACATGAAAGGCGCCATTTTGGCGCACGTGCATAATGGCGTCATGCACACACTTTGTATCGTCTTCATCGTCGGGAAAAGGATCAGGAGTCTGCATAGACTATAAAGTTGACCTGTATATATGTGTACTTAAGCCAAACTTACCCCCAAACAAATTTTATTTTTACTAAGGTACGAGTTGACTTAGGTACGAGTTGACTAAGGTACGAGTTGACCAAATTCGGGTACGAGTTGACTAAGGTACGAGTTGACTTAGGTACGAGTTGACCAGAAACCATTAGGACAGTCGGTGTGATGTCACATCCGCTGAGGTCCACCATTTTCGGAGGTGAAAACAAAGGTATTCTACTATATAACCTTAACAAATATGCACAGGAAGTATTTTAAATCTGTCTTAAACCTTGGACAAAGATATACTCTAAATTTTTTGTTCCGGATATACCAGAGAGCAGTTACTGTAGACTTACGAAGAGATATTACCCGAGAGTCATTGCGGCCATAGGGCCTTGATTTCACAGATTACACAGATTGTTCTGTATATTTGCTTTAATTTCTGATGATTATCGATAAAAAAAGCAGACGTATTCTGGTTAAAAATCTGTTGAAAAATGAATTAATTTTAGCGATAAAAACCAAAGAATTCACCTCCCCCGAATGAGAAAAATGGCGGGAAAGATAACCGTTCTTTGTTTCTTTTCACTGAAGAGTGAAGAGTTCCTTGCCGATTGTCCCTATAGTGATAAAAGCACTGGAGGGGTTGATATGTGTCTGCGATTGTTCTTAAAGATTATAAGAATAAAATAAGGTTTAGTCATAATTTTCCAACCGACAAAAAAGGTATTTACAAGGAAAGTATATTAAAATTCTGTTGGAAATGAGCCTGGGTGTCTCCAGCAAAAAAGATAACTGTAGGTGTGTGACGTCATCTTCAACCTCTCAATTGTTTTCTTTCTTTCTACTGGTACTGTGATTGGTCATATCTGACAGTTACTCGCAGGTGTACATTGCATACACTCCAGGTTTTGCCGGATGAAAGCCTACACAGTAATCGAGTAATTACGGTAGGGTTCTTTAACCTGCACAGGGGATGGCTCTCCCTGCACAGGGGTCCTCCAGTTAACGTTCCGATCCGAAGGATGGTGTTCTTTTTGACATTCATCCCTGCAAATGCTGCTAATGGAGCGTGTTGGGATACCGAAATTTTATCGCCCGGATCGAACCCGGGACCTCTAACATCGGAGGCAAGTGCACTAAGCTATCACTCTCTGTAATTACTATTGTTAAAGTGTCAAATTGCTTCTTTTTCGTATAAATTTAGATGAACAAGAGTTTAATTTCATGATAAATATTCAAAATTTCATTGACACAGTACTTCAACAGTCATGTTTTACCAACATTGGCGATTGGCAGATGAAGTTCAGTGTGGCCAAATGTCATTCAATGAGGGTGTTGGGCAAGCAAATTAAGTTTGACTTAACACTTCGCCAGCAAATTTTGGAGCATTTTGAATCCTCCAAATATCTTGGTATCACATCACTGACGATCTTGATTGAGGTCAACATCTCAGAGAACATCTAAATCAACTAGGACTTTAGGATTCCTAAGAAGTAATTTGACCTTTGCACCTAGGCAGACAAAAGATGTTGCATATAAAACATTGGTTCGCCCTCAACTTGAATATGCATCACCCATTTGGCATCCCTATGTAAAAAACTCAGATTAACGGGCCTCCGTGGCATAGTGGATAAGAGCGCTGGCTCTTATTAATCATTAGGTCTCTCACTGCTGTGGGTTCGAGCCTGGCTCGGATCACATGTGAGATGCCACGTTCTGCAACAGTAGGTCAGGTGGTTCTTCTCCGGGTACTCCGTTTTTCACCCACCTCTGATTAAGGATCAACCCAATATGAGTGAAATAATCTTGAAAGAGCCATAAAACCAAAACCAGAAATAAAAACAACTCAGATTTAGTAGGTAGGGAAGGTGCAGAAGACAGCTGCTTGATGGACCTGCCGACAATGGCGAAATAGAAGTAGCATCAATTGGTCACATGCTTAACGAGCTAGAGTGGCCGTCCCTAGAGGCCCATCGTGAGCAGTCCTCTTTAACCTTCTTCTATAAGATACACTCTGATACAGTTTCTAGTAATAAAGTTAGGTACTTGATCCCTGCAGGTTGCTGCAACAGCGTAAACCCAAACTGGGGCATCAAAAGTAAACAGCTCACAATATTGTAGGTACCAGTCCTATAAACGCTTTCTTTCCAGGGAAATGACAAAAGTTGTTACCCTTTGGAGGAATGGCAGGAATTTATATGTACATGTATGTCATGTATAGGTAACCACCCCATTGTGCATGTTACTTGTATCTTCTGTCTATTTTCAGATCAACAGATAGTCAAGTGATTCACTATATTTTTGGTCCTTTAGGGACCTTACCACTGTCTTTACCATCAAACATGGAGGGAGTTACAATTAAGATGGAGCCCCAAGATATAAAGATAGAACCAGGAGATATTAAAACTGAACCAGGCATAGAAAGGTATTATTGAACAAATTCACAAAAAAATGAGATATTAACCCTTGTACTGCTGAGCCCGGATATGTCTTATCTTTCAAACAAGGTAGATCCAAATCAGATGGCTTCTGAAGAAGCCATCTGATCAGGGTCTACATTGTTTGTCGTTCAGATTGTGAATTTGTTGCAATAATTTGCACCAAGTAATCTGATTGGTTTATAAGCAGTGGTGGGTGTGGCATATATAAATATTCAGCGGGGCAAGGGTTAAGGTGGGTATTTGGTGATAATTGACTGATAATTTTTGTCAATTTTCCATATAAACTTACATTGTGGATATTCATTAGAAACACCTCGGTGACAGAGTTCTAATGAATACCCACAACAAAGGTTTATATGGAGATATAAGGAAAATTATCAATCAGTTATCACCTATGTTGTGGATATTCATTAGAACCACCTCAGTGAGGCAGTGCGAATGAATACCCACAACATAGGTTTATATGGAGAAATAAGGAAAACTATCAATAAGTTAGTCAGTTATCACCTATGATGTGGATATTCATTAGAACCACCTCAGTGAGGCAGTTGTAATGAATACCCACAACATAGTTTTATATGAAGAAATAAGGAAAATTATCAATCAATTATCACCTATGTTGTGGATATTCATTGGAACCACCTCGGTGAGGCGGTTCGAATGAATACACACAACATAGGTTTATATGAAGAAATAAGGAAAATTATCAATCAGTTATCACCTATGTTGTGGATATTCATTAGAACCACCTCGGTGAGGCAGTTCAAATGAATACCCACAACAAAGGTTTATATGAAGAAATAAGGAAAATTATCAGTCAGTTATAACCTATGTTGTGGATATTCATTAGAAACACCTTGGTGAGGCAGTTCTAATAGATACCCACACCATAGTTTTATATGGAGAAATAAGGAAAATTATCAGTCAGTTATCACCTATGTTGTGGATAGGTGAGGCAATTCTTATGAATGCCCACAACATAGGTTTATATAGAGAAATAAGGAAAATCATCATTTAAATTTTATCACCAAATACCCACATTATCTTTTGCTATGGATAGGATAAGACGCGTAATGCAAATGAAAATTGATATAAATACCTATTCACCATAACTAGTACACATGCACACTGTCACTAATGCATTTTCACTGAGTATTCTTGACACCAATTTAGAGTGCAAGATTTTGCTGTCCACTGAAAAGGTAGGAGTGCTAAACGTTCACAATTATTTGTATGCTTGTGTGATAATTTTGTGTTTATTATGGAATTTATTGTTTTAACCCATTGTATGCGAGAAATGCCTAAAGGCGTACCTTGGCAAACAGTGCAGGCCCAGATCAGACGCCGCAGAACCCGGCATCTGATCAGGGCCTTCACTATTTGCTAACAGAATTTTCCATCAAAAATAGAATTAGCAACCCAAAAAGACAACAGATTGAGCCTGGAATTTGTTTTGCTTTGCAGAACGGTATATGGATGATCTTATTTTTATCAAAAGTTTTAATTAGTGTAGCTCTTTTTCATGCATACCAGCAGAAAGACTATAAGATATACTTCCATTTGACACACAATGTATTTGTTTTGGATGAGTTCCATATGAGGGGCAAGTAAAAATTTTCCGATACTTTTCAACCCCAATTCTGATGAGAGGGTATGGGTGGTGAAATTAAAATGCAACAGTCTAAACATAATCTTTTTATCCTGCAATATCTGCCAACCGTTTGATAATACATTCAGGTATGTAATGCTACCTGCGCTTTTAAATTCTTATGGACCAAAGTCAAGAAAATCCAATTTTAAGTCATTTTTTTTAATCAATTCGGCAATTTTGCCAACATTTACCATGTTTTTGGACAAGCATGCATATTTTTAAAACAAAAATGCTACATACTGAGCCTAAAATTAATTTCGTTTTTCTTGATTTAAAATGTAAGAGAAAAGAACAAGCTACACTAAGTTGTATGCGCTTTAAAAATTTATTTATTTTAACCAGAGATATACAAATTTTAAATTTGATTTATGCCCACTTTCGGTGCCATTTTTCTGTGAGTGAAATGGCTAAATGAGAGCCAAATTATTCCTAAAATTTGGCCGAAAATCTGAGCTTTAAACCTTTATAATTTGAGTTCTACATAAGCTATCCTGAAAAAAAAAAAACTGTTTTGTGCTCCTTTTGATAAGATCTTTAAACTGGGATTCTTCAATTAGAATTTGCCTGCTTGTATCAAATCCTGCTGGGGTTGCTAATAGAATAAGAATGAAAACAATAGGCCTGACACCCCTTATATGACAGACCTTGGACAGGCTTGGTTATACAAAGCATGCCCAAAGTTGGCATAAGGAGTCCTTATGCTAACTTCGGGGACAACTTTGGACAAGCTTGGTTAAACGAAACATGCCCAAAGTTGGCATAAGGAGTCCTTATGATAAGTGGGGCCGACTTTGGACAAGCTTGGTTAAACGAAACATGCCCAAAGTTGGCATAAGGAGTCCTTATGATAAGTGGGGCCGACTTTGGACAAGCTTGGTTAAACGAATCATGCCCAAAGTTGGCATAAGGAGTCCTTATGATAAGTGGGGCCGACTTTGGACAAGCTTGGTTAAACGAAACATGCCCAAAGTTGGCATAAGGAGTCCTTATGATAAGTGGGGCCGACTTTGGACAAGCTTGGTTAAACGAAACATGCCCAAAGTTGGCATAAGGAGTCCTTATGATAAGTGGGGCCGACTTTGGACAAGCTTGGTTAAACGAAACATGCCCAAAGTTGGCATAAGGAGTCCTTATGATAAGTGGGGCCGACTTTGGACAAGCTTGGTTAAAAGAAACATGCCCAAAGTTGGCATAAGGAGTCCTTATGCTAAGTTCGGGACCGTCTTCTGACAATTTGATTGTTTGATTTGAAGTTTAACATCCCCATCAACACTAAAGGTCATTTTGGAGATGTTGCTTCCAATTTTGTGGGACTTTTACCTGACCTTAGATGAAATGACATCTCAAGCCCTGCCGCCCAATGAACCAATAGGGTTTATTTACATGAATGGTACGACTTGCACCGCTTTGCCTGGGCAGACTTAGATCCTCTAAGCGATTTAACAGTACTCGTGTGCAGGTCGGTTTCAGCTCTGCGTGGAAGCATCATGCAGCCCATCTATTTCTTCAAGCTCGATGGGCGGGGGCCGCAACTTTGGACAAGCTTGGTTAAACGAAACATGCCCAAAGTTGGCAACTTGATGATAAGGAGTCATTATGCTGACTTCGGGGCCTACTTTGGACAAGCCTGGTTAAAGGAAACATGCCTAAAGTTGGCATAAGTACTTATGCTAACTTCGAGGCTGACTTTGGACAAGCTTGGTTAACGTTAACCTTTAGCGCTCTTTGGCAAATGAAGTTGCCTCCAGAGCGCTAAAGGTTAACGTTAACCAAGCTTGTACTGCCCAAAGTTGGCATTAGGAGTCCTTTTGCTACTTCGGAGCCGACTTTGGACAAGCTTGGTAAAACAAAACATGCCCAAAGTTGGCATAAGGAGTCCTTATGCTAACTTCAGGGCTGACTTTAGACAAGATTGGTAAAGGATATATGCCCAAAGTTGGCATAAGGAGTCCTTGTGCTATCTTCGGGGCCGACTTTGGACAAGCTTGGTTAAAGGAAACTTGTTCAAAGTTGGCATAAGGAGTTCTTATGCTATCTTCGGGGCCGACTTTGGACAAGCTTGGTTAAAGGAAACTTGTTCAAAGTTGGCATAAGGAGTCCTTATGATTACTTCGGGGCCGTCTTTGGACAAGCTTGGTTGAACCAAACGTCCAAAGTTGACATAAGGAGTCCTTATGCTCACTTCGGGGCCGACTTTTGACAAGCTTGGTTCAAGGAAACATGCCCAAAGTGGGCATAAGGAGTCCTTATGCTAACTTCGGGCACATTTGGTTTAACCAAGAGTATACGGTTGTGCTTGACCATGTGCCTGATAGGACAGTCTTATGCATGGTTTTATTACTGGAATGAAATCTCTTAACTCTAAGCCCACTGTGCCCATATTACAAAGAATATGATAACCTTAACCCTTGTCCTGGTGCATATTTAAATATGCCACACCCACAAATGATTATCAACCAATCAGATTACTTGATGCAAATTATTGCAACAAATTAATAAACTGAATGGCAAACAATGAAGATCCTGATCAGATGGCTTCTTTAGAAGCCATCTGATCTGGATGTATATTGTTTGAAAGATAAGACATATCGGGGCTCAGCAGGACAAGGGTTAAACACTTATCTTAATTGGTTTGTTCCACAGTGGCTCACAAAAAAAGAAGAAATCACCAGGACGACCCAAGAAGCTGAAACAAGAGAAGATAACTGATCATGTGACAGTGGTAAAGAAAAAACGGGATAGGTTCAAGGGGATGAGTGAAGAAGAAGTAGCGGCTAGATTACTGCCTGATCATCTGGCTCCCGATCTTGATATCGTTATTGTAAGTTTGGCCAATTTAAAACGTAGGCATAGACTTAACACATTCCATGCTGGGAAACCCCTTGGCAAACAGTACAGGCCCAGATCAGACAGCCGCGGAAAGCGACGTCTGATCAGGGCCTGCACTATCTGCTAATGGGATTTTCCGTCAAATATAGAATAATAAAAACGAAAAAATAGGCATGCCACTCCTTATATGACAAATGGACTTGTCCAACAAATAGCAATGGAAGGGTCCACTAGTATACAATGGGTTAAGATACACATAAACCTTTGTATTAACCCATTTTATGTCAGAAACCCAAAAATGGGTATTTTGCAAACAGTGCAGGCCGCAATCAGATGCTACAATATGCGGCATCTGATCAGGGCCTTCACTGTTTGCAATTGCCATTTTCCAAATACAAGATTTTGTGCAATGCAGTTTGTTTCTGACTTGTACAAAAATATAAATTCAGGCTCATAGCTGCCTTTGATAAACCCAGGGATACAGACAAAGCATTTTGTTTAGGCATTCAGACTACCATAAATCCAAATTTTACAGTATTCGAAACTTAGGCGCCCAGGCCAAAATGTAGGCGCCTTGGGCGACTGGTTGCCTGTTAGTCTGTATCCCTGTAAACCTATGATTGCTGGAGCAGGTATTTGCTGATAATTTCTACATTTCTTGTAGCATATTTGGTTTAAACAATATTTATTTGAAAATTAAAACACAAAAAAATACATAGGTTCATACATAATTATGCAGAATGAGAGAGGATCTGACGGTAAGCATAGGGCTTATATGAAAGTCATTTCCTGAAGTAGAATATTTGTGAAAAAGTCATTGTCAAGTCAATTATAGAAGTGCATGTTTCACAGCAATCAATTAATTAAATAAGTTGAGGAAAAGGGATAAAATGTGAGGCTTTGCTGAGCTTTTTATGCATTTTCCTCAACAAGTTTATTAAATTTAATTATACATAATCACAAATGCAAGATTCTATTTATCATGTGACATTTAAAATGAATTTTATGCACAATTTTTCACAAAAATATCAATATTCTGCCATTTGTAAATGCGGCACCTTGAAGGATGTCGTTCGTGTAATGTCACAAGGCATATTTAACCAATTTGCATATTTAATCCACTTGTGGATTACCAAATTTAATACATGGTGTTATTACATTCTCAGACGTGACATCATATGATAAAAGTTGTTATCAAATCCTCTGTATTAAAGTTACCATATTTATGGTATTAAACTGTAATGTAGAGCATTTGATAACAATTGGAGCATAGTAGGTCAGTGGTAAGTGCACTTGTCTCTGATACTAGAGGTCCTGGGTTCTATTCCTGGCAAGTGTGGATAAAGTTACGGTGGCCAAACAAGCTTCATTGGCATCATTTGCAGGGACTGTGCCACAAAGTGCACATCTTTTGTAGCCCCACTCATAAGGTTAAAGATTTCTGCTGTAATTAGGGCCCCGCACTGAAAGTGTGGGTGCCCTATAGTAATCACTCTGTCCGTCCGTCTGTCTGCCTGTCCGTCTGTCCCTCCACAAATTTCTGATAGCGCTGCCGGGGCCCTAGTCAGTTTCACTGACAGCTCTAGTTTTTACCTGTTTGGCTTTCTATCTGAGCATGACTCCTACCATATGTTGTACATTACCATATGTATTTGAAGGACAGGCGTGAGCAAACAGTGTAGACCCAGATGAGACACCGCAGAATGCGGCGTCTCATCAGGGTCTGCACTGTTTGCCACTCATCCTTCTATTTTAAGCACAACTTTGGGTAGTAAATTGTACTTATCAAAATAATCGATTACAAGCAAATCATAAATGATAATCGTTTTTGTGAAATTTATCGTTCGATTTATCGATGATTCGGTTAATCGTGCCAGCCATACCTGTTACTGTGTAGGTTTCATCCTGTAGATCTGGAGTGTATGTAATCTACAACAGTAGGTGTAGGTCAGATTTGACATATCCCACCCAGTAAATTTCAAATACGACCAATTACAGTAAGTTTAAGAAGAAACAAAGTGTTGTGCCGTGTGGCTGCCGTAAAACGTCTCCCCGTACATCAACCATAGTGCAGTTTATATTTTACTTTTGGTCCTTTGAGATCAGCGTGAATATTCTGAGAAACGAGAAATAAATTATTGGCTTAGACTCATATTCTAGATAGGTTTTTAATTATTTGGACCCCGTTTTGATTTATATCAGTCTTTGAATCGACTGCGTGTTCGAAATTCACAAATTTGTAGTATGTTTCCTCTGGCTTTCGTTGCCGGATCATTACAGGGTCACTGATGAGGCTTTATTAGCCGAAACTACGTAGTATGACCCATCTTCTTTCTTATGAATGTTTTCATTGCTCTTAAAGGAACTCATTTTTGATTTTTATTTGTTGCTGTTTCTTTGACATTTATTCAGTTTTATTAAAAGGGCTGGAACAAACAAAATTTTGTTTTTAATTGTGTTAGTCTTCACTGTGGGTTATGTGAATAGACATTTTGACCAAAAGCAGAAAATGAACTGGGGCACAGTATTTCCTACATTTTATTTGTATGCCCAGCGAAGAACCAGATCAGCCTGTGCAGCCATAAAGTCTAACCAGAGACTTCTCTTGCATGAAGGAGCATTGGGCCCTTAGCTGCTAGTATCCTTAGAGCGCACAACAAAGACTGATCACCACTGCACACATGCGCAGGCTGATCTGAGTCTTTGCTGTGCGCACATGTCTTATTGTAGGTTTTGTCATGCACTGGCTCAAATACTGTCTATTTTTGACTGAGTGGGGAACAAGGCTGATTTTAGTCTAAGTGCTAGGCATGCATGTCCAGAGGCACATTTTTACTTGTCATGGCTTAAATATACATTACAGGTTGGCATAAACCCGGGACTATTTGCTGCATTTGTTGGCCACCACTATGCGGGACCTGGAAACCATTTCTGTAAGTTAAAAACAGAGCCTACATGTGCAAAGCTATTACCCTTATCCTGCTGTATAAATTAATTTAGTCTCACCCATTCTGGCTATCAACCAATCAAATTACTTGATACATTTTGTTTGTTTGATTTGAGATTTAACGTCCCCGTCAACACTGTAAAGGTCATTTTGGAGACGTTGCTTCCAATTTTGTGGGACTTTTACCCAACATTGAGATGAAATGACATCTCAAGCCCTGTCGCCCAATGAAACCAATAGGGTTCATTAGCATTGACGACCCATCTTGCACCGCCGTTCCTGGACAGGAAATTACTTGATACATGTATAATGTATTTGTTCAATTCACAATCTACATGACAAACTGTAGATCCAGAGCAGATGGCTTCTTCAGAAGCCATCTGATCTGGATCTACCCTGTTTGCAAAGGTAGGGGTTGTCGTGAACAGCAGGATAAAGGTTAGTCTTCTGTTATCAACACTTTAAAACTTTCTTTGAATGTTCGAGAAGAAAAAATGTTTTTTTTTGGCCAAAAAATCCTGAGTGCTCATATTACTGTCAAGCACAAATGCATGTAGATATTGTACTTACTTTAACCTTTAACCTGCTGAATATTCAATTAAGCCCGACTCATTTCTGACTTTGAACCAATCAGATTACTTGATGCAGCTTATTTCTACATATTCATAAACTTAATGTCAAACTGTGTAGATCCTGATCAGATGGCTTCTTCAGAAGCCATCTGATCTGGATCTACACTGTTTGCAAAGATAGGGCTTGTCGCCTACAGCAGGGTAAAGGTTAAGCACTAAGGTGTAAGTAAAGGTCACATCATGGCTTGGAGACATAGATTGGGTTGCATGGTGCTGCACAGAGTTAAAACTGATCAAACTTTTGAGTACTGGTAAAATGCTTAGAAGGTCTAAGCCTGCCCAGGAAAAAGTGATGCGAGTGGGCCCGTCCTTTAAAGCCTAGTGGTTTCTTTAGGCAATAGGGCTTGAGATGTCATTTATCTCAATTTCAGGTAAAAGTTGCACAAACTCTGACGCAAAGTCTCCAAAATGACCTAAATAGTGTTGAGGGGGATGTAAAACCTCAACACAGCCAAAAAAAAAAGAATGTGGCAATAAAACTATCTAAACACAAACTACTGCTGTTAAATGAAGGCCAATAACAATGTTCACATCAGTGCTTATTGAGAGAAGACCCTTTTGCAAAGGGGCTTTGTTAACAGAGAAGGAAGCAAACAAGCAATGGAAAGTCATAAGAATTGTCTCACTTGATAAAAATGCAAAAATATGTTTTATTACCACTCTATATACAATGTACCATAATGATCCTAAGTATTAGGAAAGATAGGCTTAAGCAAACAGTGCAGACTCAGATCAGACTGCTCCTTTAGGAGCAGTCTGATCAGGGTCTACACTGTTTGCCATTCTGTCTGCACCTTATGGACTCCTTGCTGGATCATGAAACAAAATTGTTAAAAGTTAGTCCTCAATGTGTCCCAATTTTCAGGATTTTTACGTTACTTGTATATTGATATATTTTGGTATTGATTTGATATAATTTGATATTGATATAATTTGAGGTCCATTGGAAGAAAACCTTTCTTCAGTGTTTTTACCAGGTTAGACATAAGCTGGCCAGCTCAGCCACTCACTACTACTACTACTACTAGCAAGAGGCTTGAAATATTGTAGATACCGGTGTATAGAAACTAGAGGTATTGTACTAACCAAACAGTCAGGGCTTGAAGAAATAGATGGGCTGCATGATGCTTCCACGCAGAGCTGAAACCGACTGCACATGAGTACTGGTAAACCGCTTGGAGGATCGAAGCCTGCCCAGGCATAGCGGTGCGAGTTGGACCATCCATGCATATAAACCCTACTGGTTTCATTGGGCCGCAGGGCTTGAGATGTCATTTCATCTCAATGTCGGGTAAAAATCCCACAAAACTGGGAAGCAATGTCTCCAAAATGACCTAAATTGTGTTGATGGGGATGTTAAAACCTCAATTCAAACAAAACAAACAAAAAAACAGGTATTGTACTATCCAAACAGGGAACACAATGGGGCAGATGCTCAGGCTGATCTGCACCTTTGTTCTTCTCAAATGCCATAAATAGAGAATACCAGGTGAGTGTCTTTTGATATCAAGTTTATCAGGCAAGGCTTCGAGAATGCTTGTAGAATCGCGAGGCTTGCCGAGCTATTCTACATGCATTCTCGAAGCCGAGCCTGATAAACTTGATATCAAATGACACCAATCTGGTATTCTATTTATCAGTTAATCCCCCTGTACAATCTTAAATTTTTGCATTTTTACCAGCAGTCCAGTTCATAGAAGTGCAATGTCACGTTGACCTGATAAAGCTTATTGGTCCTGAGATAGCATATCTTTATCAGGTCAAGGTGTAACAATTCAATTAATATAGGGGGTAACTGATAAAACAGGTTTTTGCCACAATGTGGGCTTTATGATATTTTATGTCACCTTTGCAGGGAAATGTATGTATCTGTCAGGTCTTATTCCCGAGCCAATGAATGCCATGCAGGATTTCAAACTACTGGATTATGGGATAGGTTTCACCAACATAGTTGCCAGGACAACAAAAGGAAGTGCAGATCTCACCAAGTAAGTTGACAGAAGTACCGTAAAAGTCCCAAAAATTAAGACACCTTGAGGACTTGCTGTACTTCTCCTACAATTTTATCAATAGAGGAACTTACATGAGTGCTCATGTATTATTGAATTTATTAAACGAGTTGAGGAAAAGGGATAAAATGCGAGGCTTTGCCGAGCATTTTATCCCTTTACCTCAACGAGTTTAATAAATTCAATGATACATGAGCACGAATGCAAGATTGTATTTATCATATGACATTTAAAACGCATTTTATTCACGATTGTATGCAAAAAATGTCAATATTCCGCCATTAGTAAACGCGACGTCGTTAAAGACGTCGTACATGTAACGTTACGGGACGTATCTAGCTAATTTGCATATTTAATCCACTAGTGGATTATCGAAAATATTACATGGCGTTATTACACTCTCAGACACGACGTCATATGATAAAATTTGTTTCATGGTCAAGTAAGGTGTCCAAAAAGTGCAGATGGACTGGCAAACGGTGTAGATCCTGATCAGACTCTCCATAGGATCATTACAGTAATGGTTTTTGTTTGTTTGTTTGTTTGGAGTTGACAGCCCATTCAACACCATTTAGGTCATATCAAGCAGGTAAGCTTACCTAACCACACGGTTCCTGACAGACTTATACATAAGCGGTTAACCAGTATAGTGCAGATTCTTTTTGCCAGAAACTGACAACTGCCTGTCTGGAATCATTTGAAGGGAGAGAATGGCTGTAGAAAAATAAAGCATTTGGACAAGAAACTTTTTTCTCAAAGTTCGTGTCGTCAAATTCAACACAGTTGAAGAACAATTTTGTTTCACATTCCGATTTTTTTCCAATGCTGAATTTTTAACATATTGCTACAAATGGACACCTGAATTGAATTAAATTAAGTGTAAAATTTGAGGCTAAGCCACAACCTCTTTAAACTTATGTTGTTGGGATCCCAAGCAGAAACCATGTTAGTTAATCCAAACAAAAAGTATAGACTATAGTAGAACTTCGATGGCTCGAACACGGATGGCTCGTTTACCATGGATGTGTCGAACCCATTCTTGAGTCCCTAGAGAAATCCTCTACATAAGAATTAGTGGGGGATAATTAAGGAGATTTTAGTCTTTTATCTTGCAAATGTATGCTGTGTGCACTCATTAGAATCGCCTCGATGAGGTGATTCTAATGAGTATCGAGGCGATTCTAATGAGTGCACACAGCATACATTTTCATTATAGAACACCGAAAAGATGTCTAAAAGTATCTCGTTATGCCTCCTGGCAGTAACCCTCAGTGGCTCGAACTACCCCTGTCTCGAACATATTTTCGACGTCCCAAAGTTGTTCGAGCCATTGAAGTTCGACTGTATATAGAAAACGACCATTTGTGGTGGTTTTCAATATAATCTATATATTTTTGGCATCAATCTTTAACCATTGTATGAGAAGCCTCCGTGGGGTAATGGTTATGCTACTCGCCTTGTAAACCGGGGGTCGCAGGATCGATCCAGGGCTTCTCCAGACTTTCGGATTGAGTCTTTAAACTGAGGTCCCATCTCCATATGACCTTAGTTGTTGGTGGAACGTAAAACTCAAATACTCACTCACTCAACCATTGCATGGGGGAAACCCTATAAGGGGTACCTTGGCAAACAGTGCAGGCCTTGATCAGACGCCGCAGAACGTGGCATCTGATCAGGGCCTGCACTATTTGCTAACATAATTTTTTGTCAAAAATAGAATAAAAATGAAAAAATAGGCCTGACACCCCTTATATGACAAATGGACTTGTCCAACATAAAGCAGTGGAAGAGTCCACTAGTGTCCACGGTATATCCCAAACTGTGTTGTAATGAACAGTGTTTTGAAGAGGCTTTTGTGTATAAGAAAGGAAAGAATGAGTAAACCGATTAACCCATTGTATACTGGTGGACTCTTCCATCACTATATGTTGGACAAGCATAAGGGGTGTCAGGCCTATTTTTATGCCCCCGCCATTCGAAGAATGGTGGAAAGGGCATATAGCATTGCCCCTGTCCGTCCGTTTGTACGTGCGTGTGTGCGTCCGTGTGTCCGAAACTTAAACGCAGTCAATAACTTCCTTATTTCTTGATGTATTTTAAAATTACTTTGCAGAAATGTTAATCGTCATAAGATGACGTGTCACATACAAAACCCAGGTCCGTACTTCCAAGGTCAAGGTCATACTTAGAGGTCAAAGGTCAAAAAAGGGTCCGAAACTTAAACGCAGTCAATAACTGACTTTTTGACTTATTTCTGGATGGATTTTGAAGTTAATTTGTAGAAATGTTAACCATCATGAGACGATGTGTCATATGCAAAATCCAGATCCGTACGTCCAAGGTCAAGGTCATACTTAGAGGTCAAAGGTAAAAAAAAGGGTCCGAAACTTAAACACAGTTAATAACTTACTTATTTCTGGATGGATTTTAAAATTACTCGACAGAAATATTAACCATCATGAGACGATGTGTCACGTGTAAACCCAGATCCGTACCTCCAAGGTCATGGTCATACTTAGAGGTCAAAGGTAAAAAAAATGGTCCGAAACTTAAACACAGTCAATAACTTTCTTATCTGTGGATGGATTTTGAAATTATTTGGCAGAAATGTCGGCCATCATGAGACAATCTGCCTCACACACAACCAAGGTCCTTACCTCCAAGGCAGGTCAAGGTTATACTTAGAGGTCAAACCTGAAAAAAGGGTCCAAAACTTAAACAAGGTCAATAACTTTCTATGGATGAATACGAACATAGACATATTTTCAGGTGGGGGCATCTGTGTCCTATGGACGCATTTCTAGTTTCGTTTTTATTCTATTTTTGACGGAAAATTCTGTTAGCAAATAGTTCAGGCACTGATCAGATGCCGCATTCTGAGGTGTCTAATCTGGGCTTGCACTCTTTGCCAGGGTTTCCCCGCATACAATGGGTTAGACTATTTATCTCTCCTCATAATATAACCTTGTGATCACCATAACGCCAACACCCTTTGAGATCTTTTAATGATTCTTTGTTAACCTTTACCCTGCTGTAGGCGACAAGCCCTATCTTCGCAAACAGTGTAGATCCAGATCAGATGGCTTCTGAAGAAGCCATCTGCTCAGGATCTACACAGTTTGACATTCAGTTTATGAATATGTAGAAATAAGCTGCATCAAGTAATCTGATTGGTTCAAAGTCAGAAATGAGTGTGGCTTAATTGAATATTCAGCAGGTTAAAGGTTAAATTGTATTTAGGGTTAAGAAGACATGTCATGAGCAATTACCACAACTCTTGGTGCCATGGTGGTTTTGTTAACTCCCCTCTTAGAATATAAGAATCTTATATGGGTGTGAGGGGTGGATTGAAAAATCCGTCCCGAGGGACACTGTCCGGCATCACGAGGCTTGCCGAGTGATGCCGGACAGTGATCCCGAGGGACGGATTTTTCTATCCACCCCTCACACCCATATTGGATTCTTTTTCTTGCATACCTTCCATTTCTAATCCGAATTTTCAATGCTGCTGTCACTTCGGTTACCGACGTCCGCCATTTTGTGATGACACAACAGGAATGTTTAGTGATGTCACGCATGACGCCGCTGCACATGAGGTTGTAATCAACCAGTGCTATTTATCAAACACGCGATTATATTCGATTTGGGGTCGGAACACCAGGGTCAGAACATAAATTTCTATCCCAGGGTAAAATCACGGATTTCCTTGTCTGGTGTGCAAGAATAACCAACTCCATCACCCTTTGAGATACATTAATGATTCTTTGTTAAATTGTATGCATGTCATAAGCAATTACCACAACTCTTGGTGCCACAGAGTAAACTTGAGGTCACCATAACTCCAACACCCTTTGAGATATTTTGACGATACATGGTAAAATTGTACACCAGGTTAAGAAGGTTTGTCATGTTGTAAAACCTTAACTCTGGGTGCCATGGTATTTGAGTTATCACTCACACTGTTATGTTATCTGACAATATAACATTGTGATCTGTGTGGCTAGAAAACCCTTTGAGATTTATTGCGTTGGACCAAAGGTTGAAATAAGAACGGGTTCTCATGAATATAAAAGCAGGTTATTCAAATATCAAAGGGCCAATAATTGTCTAGTATGTAATACCAGTACTCGGTACTGATATCTCCCACATGTTCAGAAAGAATCCTTGATGTCATTTGGTCATGAAGACTTTAATAAACACAATTTATACAATAGCCCGCAGATGTTCCCAGATACTCTGCAGCAATGTGCTTGAAGATTAGTTGCTGTGTTTTTCCTTCTAGTGCACTTTCTGCATTTGTACAATCTTCTGAACGCCATATTGGCTTTTGGTCGGTGGATTTACCATCTCTTTTGATGACTACTTTTCAAAAGGGAGACAACTTCCTTAAGTTCCCATTGGCTTTGCTTATTAATAAAGTGTTAAGTCTCTCTGAAAAAGGCTTTTCATCAGGAGCAAATTCTTTCCTTCAAGGGGATGTTCTGTATTGATAAGAGAGACAAAAGGATGAGTTGCCTCCCCTGAAGGTATATCAGTTGGGTATAGTTACACCTTAATTCCTATGATAAATAGAGGATCTTACATGAGTGGTCATTTCATATGAAATTTAAGAAACAAGCCTTTGGTGAGTTTCATAAATTTCATATAAAATGACCATGAGTGTAAGATTCTGTTTATCATATGACTACTTTAAATTGGCTTTCATTGCCCTTAAATTTGACAAATTTTCCACAAAAAATGAATGTTTGACATGGATGTGGTCATGACATTACTTTATCCTGTCAAAGTGTTATTACACGTTTGGTCATACCATTTTTATTACAGGAAGATATCCACTGCTTAATAAGGACGTCATATAATAAACTATTTTATTTGTTACAGAAAAGAAATCAAAGAAGGAGCTACAATCCTCACAGAAAAACTGCTGAAATATAAGCCAAAAATAGCTGTTTTCAATGGCAAAGGTAGGCATTTTTTTCCCATTTAATCCATAAAATGCCTATCACGACAATTGTCGTCTGCTTTGCCGTCTGCCGGTTACCTTCAAAGTAATTTTTAGCTCGGCTGTTTTCGAAGAAAACGACAAGGTATTGTCATAGCTCTGGCGTCGTCATCGTGCAAAAACTTGGACATTTTCAACTGCGTCGTTGTCGTGCTAAAACTTGGACATTTTGTAACATCTCTGTCAGCAGGGCTCAAGCTAGAGGGCGACTCAGGCAAAGAAGTCGCCCTGTTGGGGCTCACTTCGCCGACTTTGGCAATGAAAGCGAAAAAACTTCGCCCCGAAATTTCGCCCGTTTTTTTGTGTCTTCCTTGCGAACAGTAACGGTAAACAGACAAGGTGACGATAATCCTTCGATCCACTAGTGTCAGAAATCTCAGTAATTACACTGAACAAAGCTGACTGTTTATTCTGCACTTCGTGCCAGTTCCAGTTTGGTACTGTTATGTAAATTAATTCTAGCCGTTAGCTCATGCCGCTCGAGCCACTTGCAACACGCTTAGTAGTCTACTGTCATAAATCTATCTCGGTTGATTGCACAAAGTTTTTATTGCAATAAGAGCCAATTAAGATTAGACAAGATTATGTAACTTGACACAGGTATATTCGTACCGTTAGCTCGTGCCAAAGTCCGGGTACGGGAGTACTTTGTTAAGTACTGTTGTATACAGTAATAAGATTATTCCGACCATTGGCATTGACACTGCTTTAGGATTTAATTAGTTTTAAATAAAGATGGTTTATTTGTTTCGCCATTGGTTTGTTTGTACATTACTTTTGCATCCATCAATCGTTACCATTTTTTTTATGGACAACAACAAAAGTAGGTAGCAATTTTTTATTTTGTAAGTGAAAATAATTATTACTTGCTGGTAAATATTCAGTAATTATCCAAATGCATAAAAAAAATAACAACTGATTTTCATCTAGCGAGGTTGTTCCCCCTTGTTTCTATAGTCTGTTTTAAAATACAATTGTGACAGGCACTTTGTGAGAAATGATCTAACTATTACACAGAAACCTCACCATTCATTATAACATGGTTGGATACAACAAAAGTTACAGCTTGCCCAAATACAGTAAAATTACTATATTAAGACCACCTTTGGGACAGTTCAAAAGTGGTCTTTAAGACCACTTTTGAACAGTCCCAAAAGTGGCCTCTGATCAGGGGTCACTGTATGCAGAAAACAGAAAGAAAGAATAACTGCAGCCAACCAAATAAGCTTTTTAAAGCAGAACTAGTCTTCATTTCAGGTGGTCTCAATAGTGGAATTGATTGATACCCCTATAAAACACTTTTCTCCAAATAGGGGTTTAACGGAGAACTCATTACATTGTTGTTGTTCGACGTTAAGCCGCACCCACTTCTCCCTAGACCCAGCAAACTTCTCCCTATTTTCCCAGGAGGGAGAAGTCACTTCTCCCAAATTTTTTGGGCTAGCTTGGGCCCTGTGTCATTACTGAACATATTTACTTGAAACTCGGACTAGTTGTTCATTATGAAAAGGGGCAGCAGCCGAGGGTTGGCACCTGCATGCGGTGCTCTTGTTTGCAAACACTGTGGACCATGAGACTGCTCCTGTATGCAAATATTATTTTAAAAATTTGCAAAAAAAAATCGGCAGACGACATAAGCAGACAATATTTTCAGATGTAGTTTATCTCAGCGCCTTAAGGATTAAAGCTAAAGCAACTCCAATAGACCAGAGATTGTCTAAAACATAAACTTGTAGATTTTGGTTTGGTTTGAGGTTAAATGACCCAGCGAACACTATTAAGGTCAGTCGCCCCCGCCCATCGGGGCTTGGCGAAATAGATTGGGCTGCATGATGCATTCACGCAGAGCTGAAACTGACCACCCATGGGTACTGGTAACTTGCTTAGAAGGATTAGCCTGCCCAGGCAAAGTGGGTGTGAGTCAGACTGTCCAATGCATATAAGCCTTTTGGTTTCATTGGGTGACAGGGCTTGAGATGTCATTTCATCTCCATGTTGGGTAAAAGGCCAACAAAACTTGAAGCAACATCTCCAAAATGACGTAAATAGTGTTGATGGGGACGTTAAACCCCAATTCAAACAAAACAAAACTATTTATGTCATGTTGAGTCTGTGAGTTTACCTTTTCTGGGCAAATTAACCCACTGTATACTAGTGGACTGTTCCATTGCTATATGTTGGACTAGTCCATTTGTCATATGAGAGGTGTCAAGCCTATTTGTTCGTTTTTATTCTATTTTTGATAAAATTCTGTAAGCAAATAGTGCAGGCCCAGATCAGATGCCGCAGAAGCGGCATCTGATCTGGGCCTGCACTGTTTACCAAGGTACCCCTTTAGGGGTTTCCTGCATACAATAGGTTAATACATGAGGGGTTAACCAGTCCTGTGCGCATTTTTTCACCAGAAACTGACAACTGCCCTCCTTGAAATCACAGAAGGGAGAGAATGACCATGGAAAAGATTTCATGATCAATCACCAGGAAAGAATATTGCCGACCCAGAATGTGTCAAACCGGTAACTTGATTGCGAGTCAGACACACATGTGACTGAGCTACAGAGGCTGGGAATGTAATCAGGAATAAGGCCTAGCCTCCAAGTGCAGATTTTGTTATGTCCCGATATGAAGGTGACAAAGATGTATGTTTCATTTTATTTTTATTTTCTAGGAATATATGAAGTATTTGTTGGACACAAGAACTTCTACTTTGGAAAACAACCAGAACCCCTGCCAGGAACTGATACTGTAAGTATAAAAGATTGACTATTGCTCACTACGAAAACACACCCGTGTGACATAGTGCATTTTCTTCACATCTCCAAAATGGCTACTTTTCTGATGAAAATCCGTGATATTTGTCTCACTTTTACTGCAAACATAGGTTGTGGGTGCTCGCTAGAACCGTCTCAATGAGGCAGTTCTAATGAGTACCCAAAACCTTTGTCTTGGAGCAGAAATAAGCAAAATATCTATATCCCCGTAAACACCAGTTTTCTATATATAAAGTGGGGTTTAGAGGGGTGTTCATTTCACGGACTTGTTCACGTGATGTTATGAGAGCTTTACTTTTAACCCTTCAAAGTGTATTTTTCTTATTTTTCAGGGAAAATAAGGCTTGACATTACATGTGAATCGTCTGCCTGGCAGACGATTCACATGTAATGTTAAGCCTCATTTACTATGAAAATTATTCTAAAATGTCAGATTAGTCTGCTCTGGGGATTTATGTAGCCGTTGAAGGGGTAATTAAAATTCACATCATGGCAATACACTCAAGATCCGACATTCTAACTTCGTTGCTTGAAACCTTATAAGATCTACACTTCTTGCCCTTTTGTGTTTCATTGTTGACTGAATCCTCTATCTGGAGCAGTAGTATAGACCAGCCAGGCCAAGTTGTTAGCTTTTTTTTGTTTTGTTTGATTTGTGGTTTAATGTCCTCGTCAGCACTGTATAGGTCATTTTGGAGATGTTGCTTCCACTTTTGTGGGACTTTTACCCGACATTGAGATTAAATGACATCTCAAGCCCTGTTGCCCAATGAAACCAATAGGGTTTATAAGCATGGATGGTCTGACTTGCACCGCTTTGCCTGGGCAGGCTTAGATCCTCTAAGCGGTGTACCAGTACTCGTGTTCGGTCAAATTCAGCTATGCATGGAAGCATCGTGCAGCCCATCTATTTCTTCAAGCCCCGATGGGCGGGGGCCAACCAAGTTGTTAGCATTGTTAGCTTTACTGCTTAACAAGTTTGTTAGTTGTCAAGCTGTTAACTACTTAATATACATGTATTGAAATATTTGCTGAAAAAAGTGAGTAGCTACTCACTTTTCTTTCAGCAAAAATTAGTGCATATATAGAAACAGATGTACATGTATGTGGATATTTGGCAATACTTAAAGAATAACTTATGTCAGTTCTCCATAAAAAAACCTGTCTTGTGGGTATCTCAGTGAGGCAGTTCAATTGAATACCCACAACATAGGTTTTTATTATATGACTTCACATCTGAGAGTGTAATAATGTCATGCAATAACTTTGATAATCCACTGGTGGATTAAATAATGCAAATTAGTTAGATAAGACCATAACGCTACATGTACGACATCTTTAATGATGTCGCATTTACAAATGGCGGAATATTCATATTTATGCGTGAAATAATCATGAATAAAATGCATTTTAAATGTCATATGATAAATTGAATCTTGCATTCGTGCTCATGTATTTTCAAATTTATTAAATTTGTTGAAGAAAAGGGATAAAATGCTTGGCAAAGCCTCGCATTTTATCCCTTTTCCTCAACTTGTTTAATAAATTCAATAATACATGAACACTCATGTAAGATCCTCTACATCAACAATTTATTAAACTCATTGAAGAAAAGGGATAAAATGCTTTGGAAAGCCTCACATTTTATCCCTTTCCCTCAACTTGTTTAATAAATTCAATAATACATGAACACTTATGTAAGATCCCCTGTACATTATTCCTCAATTATCACCAGATTCCCAGCTTATCTATTGCTTTGTAATGATCGAAGTTTTAACAATACATTAACCCATTGTATACTAGTGGACTCTTCCATTGCTATATGTTGGACAAGTCCATTTGTCATATAAGGGGTGGTAGGCCTATTTTTTTGTTCCCATTCTATTTTGATGGAAAATTCTACTAGCAAATAGTGCAGGCCCTGATCAGACACTGCAGAACTCAGACACCGCGTTATATCAGTATATACGGGATTCCACAACAGAAACTCTTGGATGAAAAGGGTGGGTGTTTTCATAAATCCAAATAAAGCGCTTTTTTCATCCGAAAAGTTGATTTTTTTTTTCTTATTTCTGAATGAATATGTTGTGGATACTCATTAGAAGCACCTCTGCAAGGCGCTTCTAATAGTGCCTCTGCATGGGGCTTCTAATGAGTACATGTACCTACAATATACTTTTTATGCAGAAATAGGAAAAATAATTTGTGCATACCCCATCTTACGTAAGTTACCTGGGGCTAAGAGTTTTCCCCTTTTAAATGTGCTTATAATGATCCTTAATATTAGTAGAGACAGGCCTAACCAAACAGTGCAGATCCAGATCAGACTGTTCCTGAAGGAGCAGTCTGATCAGGGTTTATACTGTTTGCCATTGCATCTGCACTTTCTAAACTCCTTGCAGGATTGTGAAAGAAATTTAAAAGTTTAGGAGAATTACAGCAAGTCCTCAAGGTGTCCAAACCTTTAGTATTTTTACAGGATTATTTGTTTTTCAGGCGGTGTTTGTGATGCCGTCCTCCAGTGCCAGATGCAGCCAGCTACCTAGAGCCATAGACAAAGTCCCATTCTATGAGGCACTGAAAAAATTCAGGGATCACTTGAATGGGAAACTGCCTGATCTTGTGGATTCGGAAATATGTTTTCCTGACCTGGAACTTAAGACAGCAAAGAAAGAACCAAAGACTGAAGGTTATGATGAAGAATTTCATTCTCGTGAAGTGCAGGCACAGATTAATCAGGCAGCAGATCACTTTCTTAGTCAGTTTACTCAGGGAAATTATCAAGTCATTCCTCATTCTTCTGCAGATTTTCCTCATTTACCAAATATGAATGGACTTAGTGTTCCTCAGATTAAACAGGAACCGAAAGATGAGTTTGAAAGTTTATCTCAAGGCTCAGACAGCTTATCTCAAGTGTCAGACAAGTCTAAGCCCACTAAAATGACTAAGAAAAGAAGCAGGTCTTCTCTTGGGAAAAACTCTTTATCTCCTAATAATTCTAGCAGTAGCTTGCCATCAATACAAGACTCCCAAAACAGTGTTTCCTTAGCAAGTAACCTGCCTTTAACTTCATTCACAAGTGATTCACAGTCAGTGATTCAGTCTAATGTTCAGGTAGAACAAGTGTTATCCAGCACCAATGATCAGAACAGATCTACACAGTCTCTTGCAGAAAATTCTACACAGTCTCCTAGTCAGTCTTATGGCAATGTGCAAATAAAACAAGAACCCCAAGATAATGATTTTCCACCAATGCCTGCACTTCAGCAATTTGCAAAAGTTAAACAGGAACCAGTGGAGTCTGAGGAACTGTCATGTTCTGGTAGCCAGTCACATGATTTCTCTTATTCACAGTACTTGAATCCTGACCAATCAAACCCTTTCTCTCAAAATGGAAATAATTACAGCAGACAATCAAATAACTTTTTGCAGGGACTGTTTGGTATGGTCAACAAAGTAGCCAGTAATGAACAATCTAACTATGGAATGGTTAGTTTAAACCATCAGACTTATGCTGGCACACAGCCATTACAGTTTAATGATGCTTTATGTGGCATTGTACGAGATGGTTCTAATGATATGGAGGAATATAATGGACCAGTCATTAAAACTGAACCAGACATTGAAAAGAAGATAAAGCCAAAGACAACAAGGAAAAGAAAATCAAATTCTAAACTAGCCTCAACCATAACTTCTACAGCAGATACTGAACATTCTTTAGATAGTTCACCAAAGATCAGTGAACAGAATACTCACCCATCCATTGCAAGTGTAACAGTTGCACAACAGAATTCTCATACATCAGCACCACATCATGGCCACACAACTGAAAGCTACCCACAGCTACAGCAGAATGTTCCACACAGCCAGAGCCATACTCCAAATAATATGTATTCCCATCATTACTACCCACCATATCCAAACCCAGTAACAGATTACCAACATCTTGCAAATGGAAATCATCTTCATCCGTCTTATCAGTTTTCACAGTCCATGCCTACCTTTTCACAGATGATGGCACAGGATCTTGATTCATTTAGGATGTATCCCTATGGGAAAAATTTCCCACAGGCTCAGCCACAATACCCTGTTCCTGGTATGAATTCAGGCTTTCCTGGAGCCGGTTATCCATATTCAGGTCACGAAATGTGGGGACATCCTACTAACCTTTCCAAGGAAAATGGAATCAGGATGTCTTCTGATGCAGTTTCTGTTGCAGAACACAGTACTAATAGTCGTAGAATGTCTGCTGATGCAGTTTCTCTGTCAGAACACAGTACAAATAGTCGTAGACTGTCTGCTGATGCAGTTTATTCTCAAGCATCTAATGACATGGCTGTTGATTTAAGATATTCTTCTGATAGACCAGGGGCAGATTTGAAATCTTACCAGCAGCAGGGATCTCGGGGACAAGGAAGCCCAGAGTCTTTGGGAGGTTTTGAACAAGGGGCAGTTGTAAAAAAGGAGAAATTGGATTGATAATGGTGTGTTCTAGTCCATTTTAAATCAAAATGTTTAACCCATTTTCAGCTGAACAGATTCTTTCTCAGTAGATATAGTAGAAGTCCATTTCCAAAATTTAGGATGTCATTAGGAGTTATTAATAGAAATTTATTTAAAAATGACATTTTTCAAACAGTGGAGGTCCTGATCAGATGCCACATTCTATGGCATCTGATCTGGGCCTGCAATGTTTGCCAATGCCCTCTTTTGGGGTTTTCCCATCTAAACTGGGTTTATCGTGATTTGTTTTGTTTGTTTGAATTGAGGTTTTATGTCCCCGTCAACACTATTAAGGTCATTTTAGAGACATTGCTTCCAATTTTGTGGGACTTTTACCTGACATTAAAATGAAATGACATCTTAATCCTTGCTGCCCAAACAAACCAAAAGGGTTTATATGTAGGGACGGTCTGACTTGACCACAATGCCTGCGCAGGCTTAGACCCTCTATGCGGTTTACCAGTACTCCTGTTGCAGTCGGGATTCAGCTCTGCATCGGAGCATCATGCAGCCCAATTTATTTCTTCAAGCCCCGATGGTTGGGGGCAAGGATTATCGTGATTGAGTGTAGTTTAATCTTTGTAAATTTGTATCATATGAATGGCTTAAATTATATCTTATCACTCATTCAGTGACTCAAACTGTAACTGAGTTGGTCTTTCCCATTTAGATGCTGAGAAAAAGTACATCTGAAAATGTCGTCTGCTTTTGTCGTCTGCTGAATCTTCTTGCAAACTTTCTTAAAATATTTTTGCACACAGGCAAACAGCGTGGACTCAGATCAGACTGCTCCTAGTGGAGCAGTCTGATATTTGTCTGCACTGTTTGCAAAAAGTGACTTTTTAAGTAACTGGCAGACGACAAAGCAGATAACAGTCGCTGTGATTGACATTTTATTGGTTGAAAGGCTACCTGTATTAACATTCTGTATTAAATATCCGGTTGCCAACAAAGGAAGAAAAGAACACAAGCACCTGTCTTATGCAAACCCTTTTTGCTTTCTGATTGGTACTTGCTTGTAAAGGATGGATATGCCTTGTAATAGTAGTATGTTTTTCTTATCAGATTGAATTTATAGTCGCCCATTTTGCATAGAATGGACTCTTCAACCTTATGCAAAGCAGGAGTCCATTTTTAGCTCACCTGTCACGTAGTGACAAGGTGAGCTTTTGGGATCACTTTTTGTCCGTCGTCCGTCGTGCATCCATGCGTGCGTCCGTAAACTTTTCTTCAAACGACATCTCCTCCTAAACCACTGATCGTATTTTGACCAAACTTCACAGGAATGATCCTTAGGTGGTCCCCTTTCAAAGTTGTTCAAATGGTTCAGGTCCGTTGCACATATAGGTCACAGTAGCCAAAACTAGATTTTTTCAACGCAAACTTAAAAAATCTTCGTCTCTGAAACCGCAAGGCCCAGGTCTTTGATATTTGGTATGAAGCTTCATCTAGTGGACCCCTACCAAGATTGTTCAAATTATAGTGCTGGGGCCAAAAATGCCCCCGCACGGGGGCCCTTTGGTTTTACATGGGCTTATATAGGGAAAATCTTTAAAAATCTTCTTCTCTAAAACCGCAAGGCCCAGGTCTTTGATATTTGGTATGAAGCTTCATCTAGTGGACCCCTACCAAGATTGTTCAAATTATAGTGCTGGAGCTAAAAATGCCCCCGCACGGGGGCCCTTTGGTTTTACATGGGCTTATATAGGGAAAATCTTGAAAAATCTTCTTCTCTGAAACCGCAAGGCCCAGGTCTTTGATATTTGGTATGAAGCTTCATCTAGTGGACCCCTACCAAGATTGTTCAAATTATAGTGCTTGGGCCAAAAATGCCCCCGCACAGGGGCCCTTTGGTTTTACATGGGCTTATATAGGGAAAATCTTTAAAAATCTTCTTCTCTGAAACCGCAAGGCCCAGGTCTTTGATATTTGGTATGAAGCTTTATCTAGTGGACCCCTACCAAGATTGTTCAAATTTTAGTGCTGGATCTAAAAATGCCCCCGCACGGGGGCCCTTTGGTTTTACATGGGCTTATATAGGGAAAACCTTTAAAAATCTTCTTCTCTGAAACCGCAAGGCCCAGGTCTTTGATACTTGTAATGAAGCTTCATCTAGTGGACCCCTACCAAGATTGTTCAAATTATAGTGCTGGGGCCTCCGCACCAGGGCCCTTTTGTTTTACATAGGCTTAATAGGGAAAATCTTTAAAAATCTTCTTCTCTGAAACCGCAAGGCCCAGGTCTTTCATATTTGGTATGAAGCTTCATCTAGTGGACCCCTACCAAGATTGTTCAAATTATAGTGCTGGAGCTAAAAATGCCCCCCACACGGGGGCCCTTTGGTTTTACATGGGCTTATATAGGGAAAATCTTGAAAAATCTTCTTCTCAGAAACCGCAAGGCCCAGGTCTTTGATATTTGGTATGAAGCTTCATCTAGTGGACCCCTACCAAGATTATTCAAATTATAGTGCTGGGGCCAAAAATGCCCCCGCACCAGGGCCCTTTTGTTTTACATGGGCTTATATAGGGAAAATCTTGAAAAATCTTCTTCTCTGAAACTGCAAGGCCCAGGTCTTCGATATTTGGTATGAAGCTTCATCTTGTGGACCTCTACCAAGATTGTTCAAATTATAGCCCTGGGGTAAAAATGCCCCCGCTCCGGGGCCCTTTGGTTTTACATAGATGTATATAGGGAAAATCTTGAAAAATCTTCTTCTTTGAAACCACAAGGCTTAGGTCTTCGATATTTGTTATGAAGCTTCAGCTAGTGGACCTCTATAAAGATTGTTCAAATTATAGCCCTGAGACCAAAAATGCCTCCGCCATGTGGCCCTTTGGTTTTACATAGACTTATATAGGGAAAATCTTTAAAAATCATCTTCTCTGAAACACAAGGCTTAGGTCTTTGATATTTGTTATGAAGCTTCAGCTAGTGGACCTCTACCAAGATTGTTCAAATTATAGCCCTGGGGCCAAAAATGCCCCTGCTCCGGGGCCCTTTGGTTTAACATAGACTTATATAGGGAAAATCTTGTTTTACATAGACTTCTATATGCAGGGTAAACCTTTAAAATCTTCTTCTCTGAAACCAGAAAGCCCAGGTCTTTCATATTCGATATGAAGCTTCATCTTGTGGACCTCTACCAAGATTGTTCAAATTATAGCCCTGGGGCCAAAATTGACCCTGCCCAGGGCCCACTTGTTATACATTGGATCAGGTGAGCGAACCAGGGCCCTATGGGCCCTCTTGTTAAATTTAGGGGTGTCAGGTTCCAGATGATGTAGAAATTTACTTAATAAAAATGGTTTAACTATCTGAACAGTGAAGGAAATAATCTTGGCCTGCACTTATTGCCAGCCGCTATCTAATATCTATGGCCTCGTTGGCTCGAAGGTCTCTTATGAATCTTCTCCCGTGTATTGATCTTTGCCTTTGAAACTTTGCTACATTGTACTTTGAAAAAATGGTGTCAATAGCAGATCACGGATTCTGGGGAGTCTGGAGGTTTGACTAGAACCTGCTGGTGGCCCTGATATACTGGGCCAGCTTCATTAGAATGGTCTCTATAGTTGTAATGTTGTTGTCCTCTTCCTGGCCAAGTACATGTAGGGTGTGTAGGTCTAGGTGATACTGGCCTATACTCTTGCTGAGATTCAACTCCATGTTGTTGCAAGGGAGCTTTTGCATTGCTCTACTGTTTCGGTCTGTCCACAGCTACACTTGTCTGATTTTTGGGAATTCCCATTTGAAATAGATTATCATAGTCATGTTGCAGTTCGCACATAGATTTTGTACGGTTTTGTATGCTGTTTCTGCATTTGGTTTACCTGCAAGCTGTCATGAAATAACTTCAGACAAACTTCATTGGCTTGAAACCATTCGAACCATGAAAATTTGTTTTGAGACTGGGGCAGTTTGAGCCACTGAGGTAAATTATTGCACCAGTTAGAGGCATCAGGGAGATATTTTTTCTTGCACACCAGATAAGGAATACCCAGTATTGAATATTCTCGCGTGTTTGATTGAATATGACCCCATAAGCGCTGTCATTTAGGTTGATGTCAAAGCATGTTACGTGAGTCACTAAACATCACTGAAGTGTCATCACAATATGGCGGACATCGGCAACCAAAGTGACTGCAGTATTAAAAATCCACGCTCAGAAATGGAAGGTATGCCAGAAAAAGAATCCTATATGGGTGTGAGGGGCGGATAGAAAAATCAGTCCCTCAGGATCACTGTCTGGCATCACTCTGCAAACCTCGTGATGCTGGGCAGTGACACTCGGGATGGATTTTTCCATCAACCCCTCACACCATTGTAAGATTCTTATAGTATCTTTTATAAAATGAAGGTTTTGTTTGATGTGGGGTTTAATGTCCCCATCAACACTTACTTAGGTCATTTTGGAGATGTTGCTTCGAGTTTTGTGCAACTTTTACCTGACATTGAGATGAAATGACATCTCAAGCCCTGCAGCCCAATGAAACCAAAAGGGTATATATACATGGATGGTCTGACATGCAGCCCTTTGCCTTGGCAGGCTTAGACCTTAGCGGTTTACCAGTACTCGTGTGCTTGGTCAGTTTCTGCTCTGCATGGAAGCACGGCAGCCCAGTCTATTTCTCCAAGCCCAGATGAAGGTATGTTGTAATGTATATGCTCATTAGACTAGCTTCATTAGGATGATGAGAAAGGTATGTTGTATGCATTCATTAAAGTTGCTTGATTGGGGCATTTATTATATGGGTATGAGGGGTGGATGGAAAAATCCGTCCCGAGGGTCACTGTTCGGCAGCAAGCCTCGTGATGCCGGACAGTGATACCAAGGGACGGATTTTTCTATCCACCCCTCACACCCATATTGGATTCTTTTTCTTGCATACCTTCCATTTCTTTAAGCGGATGTTGCAGTCAGTTGGGTTACCAACGTCCGCCATATTGTGTTGACACTACAGGAATGTTTAGTGACGTTGCTGTGACGTCAACCTTAACGATGGCACATACATGGTAGTTATCAACCAATGCATTTATCAAACACGCGATTATATTCGATTTTGGGTCGGAACACCAGGGTCAGAACATAAATTTCTATCACAGGTTAAAATCGCGGATTTCCTTGTCTGGTGTGCAAGAAAAAGGTATCTTGTTTGCGCTCATTAAAATTGCTTCATTGGGATGATTCTTAAACGTATGTAGAATCGCTTCAAAGCGGTGATTCCAACGAGTACCGGAAAAGTCCTAAAATTGGAACACACCTTGAGGACTTGCTTTAATTTTCCTAAACAAATTCGTTTCATGATCCAGAAAGGAGTCCAAAAGATGCAGACAGAATGGCAAACAGTGTAGACCCTGATCAGACTGCTCCTGAAGGAGCAGTCTGATCTGTGTCTGCACTGTTTGCACTGGCCTATCTGTCCGAGTACTTAGGATCATTATGGTACGCACAAATACCTTTATAACCCTTAAGACGTCGAGACAAACTGCATCTGAAAATGTCATCTGCTTATGTCGTCTGCTATATTTTTTGCAAACTTTTTAAAAATATTTTTGCATACAGGCAAACAGTGTGGACCTAGAGGAGCTGTCTGATTTGGGTCCACACTGTTTGCAGAAATGGCTTTTAAAGTAACCAGCAGACGTCAAAGCAGACGACAATTGTCATGATTGGCATGTTATGGGTTATAGTTCCATTGCAGCTACTGCCGCAAGATAGCCATTTCATATCTTGCATGCAGTTTCCTAAGGTTTACCGTAATGTTTCTAAGTATTGGGACAGTCAGGCCCAAGCAAACAGTGCATACCCAGATGAGTGACGGAGCAGTCTGATCAGGGTCTCCACTGTTTGCCATTCCATCTGCACTTCTTGGACTCCTTGCTAGATTGTGAAACAAATTTGTTAACATTTTAGGAGAATTACAGCAAGTCCTCAAGGTGTCCGAGGTTTTAGAATTTTTACAGTTTATCTGTATGTAATGAAACTTCAGTAACTCAAATGGGGCACAAAAAATACCTTTATTTTATGAAACGTCGTACATATATTTTGAGGTCATCCCCATTATACCACATGGCCTGGTGGTATGAGAAACCTTCACTAGTTGGAAATATGCCAATCTCGTACAAAATTTCTTTGACCCTAAGGTATTCTAGTTATTGAAGTTTGACTGTACTTCACTCAGCAAGCTCCTGATAAAATTCTGCAAAATGATAGCTAAGCATAATTCCAGGCAAGCTATGCTGTCTCATGACATCTTTTGTTTAAAATGTGATGTTTTTTTGTCAGCTCATTGAGTTGGCAGTGGCACACTCAGATTTATTGTGAATCCTATTTTTGTTCCCTTTCTGAATGAATTTTAACCATATGGTGCTTTGTTGCATGAAATTAAACATACATAATATATTCATGGCATTTTAATGTTATATTTTACATTGTACTGTTTTGGATGTCTTTTTTTTTTTTTTGCTATATTTTATCCCTTTAATTGTATACAGTAAAATTTCTATACAAAGACTACCTTTGGTACTGTTCAAAAGTGGTCTTTAAGACCACTTTTGAACACTTCCAAAGGTGGTCACCTATTGCAGAAAACACAAAGAAAGAATAACTGAAACATTCTCAACAAGCTTTTAAACTTAGCTTTAGGTGGTCTTAATAGCAGAATTTCTGTATTTATTATAACTGCTACATTTGAGTGGCTTCTTTGTTTGTTTGAATTGAGGTTTTATATTCCCCGTCAACACTATATAGGTCATTTTGGAGACACTCCTTCCAGTTTTGTGGGACTTTTACCCGACATCTCAACCCCTACCATCTGAACAAATGAAACAGGTGCATATGCAGGGACATTCCAACTTGCACCACTGCCTGGGCAGGCTAAGACCTTGACGGGCCTCTGTGGCCTAGTGGATAAGAGCACTGACTCTTAATCATTAGGTCTCTCACCACTGTGGGTTTGAGCCTGGCTCGGGTCACATGTGAGACGCCAAGTTGCGCAACGGAAGGGCAGGTGGTTTTTCTCCGGGTACTCCGATTTTCGCCCACCTCTGATTAACGATTGGCTCGATATGAGTGAAATAATCTTGAAAGGGCCGTAAAACCAAAACCAAAAACCAGGCTTAGACCTTCTAAGCAGTTAACCAGTACTCGTATGGTCAGTTTCAGGTCTGTGGAAGCATCATTCTGCTCAATCTGTTTCTCTAAGCCCAGATGGCCTGGGGCCATTTGGGGGCTTCAAGCTAAATTGCACTTCCAGAAAGACTCAGTTCTGCCTTTGCATCTGCAGTTTGTCACTGGGCACTATGTACTCATACCAACAGATAAGGTGTGTATTTTGTGATATTTGAAGGATAGTTTTCCTTATTTCTCCATAAAAACCTATGTTGTGGGTATTCATTAGAACCGCCTCGTCGGTTTTTATGGAGAATTGACAAAAACTATCCTACAGTTATCACAAAATATGAACCTTATCTGTTGCTATGATGTACTGTGCACTTTTCCTGTTACCCGAAGTTTCCCTACACAGCCTAGGAGGCTTGGGGAAATAGATTGGGCTGCATAGTGCTTCCACACACAGCTGAGACCAGCCAAACTTGAATACTGGTTAACACCGACAAGACAACTCACCGACAAGGTTTTGGGAGACAATTCACCGACACAATTGAAGACGATTCACCGACACTTTTTTTGAAGACAATTCACCAACACATTTGTTCAAAGATATAAATCTCTTGTTATAAGTATGCAAAAAAATTAATAAAGTTATCCTACATTCCTTATTTTAATCAAAAACATGATAATGCATCATTTTATTTGGTTTTCTATAAACTCTGTCCCATGGAAAAAAGGGGTCCACTCTTAAAGGGAAAAATTTTCTCCTCGGGTCGGAAGAGTTGCTCCTCGGGTCCGAGGAACAAATTGTTGCCCTAAAGAGTTGATCCCGATTGACACTGGAGACAAAAGAAAAAATACTTTTGCAGGAGTTGCCTCCCCTGAAGGTGTATCCATTCCCCTTTAATAGTTTAAGGCTGTGTCTGCAGCATTTTTGCTGAGTGTGTGATTCATGTTAGTAGCGTGAATTGTGTCTATTTTTATTTTTAGCAAATCATTTTTACTCTGTTAGTTATATTTATAAGTATTTGTCTTAAATATTATGGACTTTAAGCAATTTTGATGAGAAATATTAATAATAATTAAACATAAGCATGTTCATTGTTTTTACTTGTTTATCTGAGTGACCCCATTCAGGATCAAGTGCATAAAATGTGTTTTGTTATGTTTGATTTGAGGTTTAGCGTCCCCATCCGCACTTTATAGGTCATTTTGGACATGTTGCTTCCAATTTTGTGGGACTTTTACCTGACATTGAGATGAAATGACATCTCAAGCCCTGTGGCCCAATGAAACCAATAGGGTAGATATTCATGGATGGTATGACTTGCATCACTTTACCTGGGCAGGCTAAGACCTTCAAAACAGTTATCACTTGAACAAGTCGTAAAATAAAAAAAAACCTAAACCCCACTTTATACAGAGAAAACTGGGGTTTACGGGGGTAAACATCATTATGCCCCCAACTTTGAAAAAGTTGGAGGGGCATATTGCTTCTGGTTCGTTCGTCCATTCGTCCGTCCGTTACGCTTTTGATGCATAGCATAACTAAAGAACCATGTATGCTAGGGTTTTGAAATTTCATATATGGATTCCTCATGGAAAATTAGCTGACGCATATTTTTTTTCTCGTCCGGATTATGCCCCCTTCAAGAGTTATTGCCCTTTGAAATTTTTTTAATAAAATTTTGTCAGCAAGATATCTCAAAAACTATTGGAGCTAGAGCCTTGAAAGTTGGTGATTATATTGGTGGTGATGAGTAGATGAACTGATTAACTTTTGACAAAATTCCGAAAAAGACTTTGTGAGTTATGGCCCTTTGTCATTTTGGTAATTTGTGCCCATTGTAATGTATGCTAAAAGTGATGCATAGCATAACTTTAGAACCGTGTATGCTAGGGTTTTGAAATTTCATATATGGATTCCTCATGGAAAATTAGCTGACGCATATTTTTTTTCTTGTCCGGATTATGCCCCTTTTAAGAGTAATTGCCCTTTGAAATTTTTTTAATAAAATTTTGTCAGCAAGATATCTCAAAAACTGTTGGAGCTAGAGCCTTGAAAGTTGGTGAATATATTGGTGGTGATGAGTAGATGAACTGATTAACTTTTGACAAAATTCCGAAAAATACTTTGTGAGTTATGGCCCTTTGTCATTTTGGTAATTTGTGCCCATTGTAATGTATGCTAAAAGTGATGCAAAGCATATCTTTAAAACTGTGTATGCTAGGGTTTTGAAATTTCATATATGGATTCCTCATGGAAAATTAGCTGACGCGTATTTTTTTTCTCGTTCGGATTATGCCCCTTTTAAGAGTTATTGCCCTTTGAAATTTTTTTAATAAAATCTTATCAGCAAGATATCTCAAAAACTATTGGAGCTAGAGCCTTCAAAGTTAGTGAATAGATTGGTGGTGATGAGTAGATGAACTGATTAACTTTTGACAAAATTCCGAAAAATACTTTGTGAGTTATGGCCCTTTGTCATTTTGGTAATTTGTGCCCATTGTAATGTATGCTAAAAGTGATGCATAGCATAACTTTAGAACCGTGTATTCTAGGGTTTTGAAATTTCATATATGGATTCCTCATGGAAAATTAGCTGACGCATATTTTTTTTCTCGTCCGGATTATGCCCCTTTTAAGAGTTATTGCCCTTTGAAATTTGTTTAATAAAATTTTGTCAGCAAGATATCTCAAAAACTCTTGTAGCTAGAGCCTTGAAAGTTGGTGAATATATTGGTGGTGATGAGTAGATGAACTGATTAACTTTTGACGAAATTCTGAAAAATACTTTGTGAGTTATGGCCCTTTGTCATTTTGGTAATTTGTACCCATTGTAATGTATGCTAAAAGTGATGCATAGCATATCTTTAGAACCGTGTATGCTAGGGTTTTGAAATTTCATATATGAGTGGTGATGAGTAGATGAACTGATTAACTTATGACAAAATTCCGAAAAATACTTTGTGATTTATGGCCCTTTGTCATTTTGGTAATTTGTGAAAAACTTTGTGATTAACTTTTGACAAAATTCCGAAAAATACTTTGTGAGTTATGGCCCTTTGTCATTTTGGTAATTTGTGCCCATTGTAATGTATGCTAAAAGTGATGCATAGCATAACTTTAGAACCGTGTATTCTAGGGTTTTGAAATTTCATATATGGATTCCTCATGGAAAATTATCTGACGCATATTTTTTTTCTTGTCCGGATTATGCCCCTTTTATGAGTTATTGCCCTTTGAAATTTGTTTAATAAAATTTTGTCAGCAAGATATCTCAAAAACTATTGGAGCTAGAGCCTTGAAAGTTGGTGAATATATTGGTGGTGATGAGTAGATGAACTGATTAACTTTTGACGAAATTCCGAAAAATACTTTGTGAGTTATGGCCCTTTGTCATTTTGGTAATTTGTGCCCATTGTAATGTATGCTAAAAGTGATGCATAGCATATCTTTAGAACCGTGTATGCTAGGGTTTTGAAATTTCATATATGAGTGGTGATGAGTAGATGAACTGATTAACTTATGACAAAATTCCGAAAAATACTTTGTGATTTATGGCCCTTTGTCATTTTGGTAATTTGTGAAAAACTTTGTCATCGTTCTAGCGCCTACATTTCTTCACCAATTTCAATATACTTTCACACAAATGTTCCTTATAAAAAATCTCGAGCGAGTTCGACTTTCATGGTCATGACCTCAAGGTCAAGGTCACTGTGGCTATTTTTAGAAAAACTTTGTCATCGCTCTAGCACCTACATTTCTTCACCAATTTCAATATAACTTCACACAAATGTTTCTTATGACAATATCTCAGCGAGTTTGACTTTCAAGGTCATGACCTCAAGGTCAAGGTCACTGTGGCTATTTTAAGAAAAACTTTGTCATCACTCTAGCGCCTACATTTCTTCACACATTTCAATATAACTTCACACAAATGTGCCTTATGACAATATCTCGAGTGTGTTCGACTTTCAGGGTCATGACCTCAAGGTCAAGGTCACTGTAGCTATTTTTAGAAAAAATTTGTCATCGCTCTAGCGCCTACATTTCTTCACCGATTTCAATATAACTTCACACAAATGTTCCTTATGACAATATCTCTAGCGAGTTCCACTTTCAAGGTCAAGGTCACTGTGGCTATTTTTAGAAAAACTTTGTCAATGCTCTAGTGCTTACATTTCTTCACCGATTTCAATATAACTTCACACAAATGTTCCTTATGTCAATATCTCAAGCCATTTCAACTTTCAAGGTCAAGGTCACAATGGCTATTTTTAGAAAAACTTTGTCATCGCTCCAGCGCCTACATTTCTTCACCGATTTTAATATAACTTCACACAAATGATCCTTATGACAATACCTCGAAAGAGTTCGACTTTCAAGGTCAAGATCACTGTGGCTATTTTTAGAAAAACTTTTTCATTGCTCTAGCGCTTACATTTTTTCACCAATTTCAAAATCGATTCACACAAATGTTCCTTATGACAATATCTGTAGCGAGTTACACTTTCAAGGTCAAGGTCACTGTGGCTATTTTTAGAAAAACTTTGTCAATGCTCTAGCGCTTACATTTCTTCACCAATTTCAATATAACTTCACACAAATGATCCTTATGACAATACCTCGAAAGAGTTCGACTTTCAAGGTCAAGGTCACTGTGGCTATTTTTAGAAAAACTTTTTCATTGCTCTAGCGCTTACATTTTTTCACCAATTTCAAAATCGATTCACACAAATGTTCCTTATGACAATATCTGTAGCAAGTTCCACTTTCAAGGTCAAGGTCCCTGTGGCTATTTTTAGAAAAACTTTGTCAATGCTCTAGCGCTTACATTTCTTCACCAATTTCAATATAACTTCACACAAATGTTCCTTAAGACAATATCTCGAGCGATTTCGACTTTCAAGGTCAAGGTCACTGTGGCTATTTTTAGAAAAACTTTGTCATCGCCCTAGCGACTACATTTCTTCACTGATTTCAATATAACTTCACACAAATGTTCCTTATGACAATACCTTGAGTGAGTTTTACTTTTAAGGTCAAGGTCACTGTGGCTGTTTTTAGAAAAACTTTGACATGGCTCTAGCACTTACATTTCTTCACCGATTTCAGTATAACTTCACACAAATGTTCCTTATGACAATATCTCGAACTATTTCGACTTTCAAGGTCAAGGTCACTGTGGCTATTTTTAGAAAATCTTTGTCATCGCTCTAGTGCCTACATTTATTGATGGATGTTAATAGAACTTCACACAAATTTTTCTTATGGTTATATCTCGAGTTGCTTTGACTTTCAAGGTCATGACCTCAAGGTCAAGGTCACTATGGCTATTTTTAGAAAAACTTTGTCATTGCTCTACCGCCTACATTTATGATTTTAATCTAACTTCACACAAAAGATGCTTATGATAATATCTTGAGCAAGATCTACTTCGCAGCCATGACCTCAAGTCAAGGTCCCTATGACTATTTTTAGAGAATTATTGTCATCACTCTAGAACCTACATTTATGGATGGATTTTTAAACAAACTTTACACAAATGTTGCATATGATAATATCTCAAGCAAGTTGGACTTTTGCCATTTCAGTGTTTTCCACACACGAAGTTGTCTTGTGCGAGGGGATTTGTATCGCATGCGATGCCTTGTTTTTTTTAATAAAATCTTGTTTGAAAGTCCATATCTTGAGAACTATTAGAGCTTCATTAATCATTCTTGGTACAAACTTGCATCCAGGCATTGCAACTTCAACGCAAGCATCCATATCTGACATTGACCTATATTTCATGGTTCACTGACTTTGTGAATTATTGACTTTCACCATTTCTCGAAAACTATTAAAGCTTTTTAAATTATAATTGGTACAAACTTGCATCTAGGAATTGCAACTGCAACGCAAGCATCCATATTTGACTTTTACCCATATTTCATGGTTCACTGACTTTGTGAATTATTGCGACCACCCTGACTTTCTATCTAATGTAAGAGTCTATTTCTCAAGATCTATTAGAGCTTCATTAATTGTATTTGGTACAAGCTTGCATTTAGGAATTGAAACTTCAATGCAAGTATCCATTTCTGACCTTGACCTACATTTTATGGTTCACTGACTTTGTAAAATAGTGTGACAACCCTAACTTTCACCCTGATGTAAGAGTCTGTTTTTAAGAGTTTCATTGATGATACTTGGTACATGCTTGCAACTAGGAGTGAAATTTTTATGCAGGCATCCATGTTTGACCTTGACCTAGATTTCATGGTTTGGTGACTTTGCGCCCCCACAGGCGCGACATAGCCTTCGGGGGAATTCTTGTTGTATGTTTTTGAGTCTTTAACAATATTTGTTGAATATTTTGCCATCTAAGGACAAGCAAAGGTTGGGGGCATTATGTTTTACAAACACCATTTCTAGTTTTCCCTTATTTCTGCTCCAAGACATAACTTGTGGATACTCGTTAAAACCACCTTATTGAGGCGGTTCTAACAAACACTCAAAACCTATATTTGGAGTTTGAATAAGAAAAATATCACAAATTTTCATCTGACATAAAATTACCTTTATTTATTTACCAGATGTGTTATTGGTCAGTATCAGCTCTGCATGGAACCATCATGCAGCCCAATCTATTTCTCCAAGCCCAGATGGGTGGGGGCCATCATGAATGATTTGTCCAAGCCCCAATGGGCTGGGGCTGTGAAGCAAAAACGTGTTCCATGCTCATTATGTCTCCCCCCATTTCGGGGAGACATTGTTTTTCCCCTGGGTGTCTGTCTGTCTGTCTGTCACAAAAATCATGTCTGCTCCATAACTTGAAACCGTTCAAGCTATCTTCATGAAACTTCATATAAATATTAATCAATATTAGACTACAGGGCATGCAGAGCGCAAGAACTATAACTCTCACATTTATACATTTTGAGTTAACTCCCTTGGAAGTTTGTCGGTATATGTGTATTTATGTATGGGCTAATTGTGTCCGGTCAATAAGTTTCTTATTTTTAGATGGATTTTGAAATTACTTGGCAAAAATGTTAACCCCATGAGACGATGTGTCGCTAGCATGACCCGGTCGGTACCTCAAAGGTAAAGGTCATACTTAGAGGTCAAAGGTAAAAATGGGGCCTTTTTTGTGTTCAGTCAATAACTTTTTTTAGATGTATTTTGAAATTACTCAGCAGAAATGTTAACCACCATGAGTCAATGTGTTGCACGCATGGCCCAGGTCGGTACATCAAAGGTCAAGGTCATACTTAGAGGTCAAAGGTCAAACAAGAGGGCCCAATGGCCCTATATCGCTCACCTGTGTACCAGAAAATCATTAGTGTAGGAGACCACTTGACATTGCTACATACTAAATAGCTAAGCTCAGGCAAAGCGGTGTCCATGCTTATAAACCCTATTGGTTTCATTGGGGGACAGGGCTTGAGATGTAATTTCATCTCAATGTCGGGTAAAAGTCCCACAAAATTGGAAGAGACATCTCAAAAATGACCTATACAGTGTTGACAGGGATGTAAAACCTCAAATCAAACAAAATCTGTGCCTTATGGTTTTGGAAAAGAAGATTTTTTTTTTAAGTTTTTTTTCCAGTATAAGTCTATAGAAGCTAATGAGCCCTGGGGCTTGGCCAATTTTGACCCAAAGGGCATGGTTGGCAGGATTTATGTAGGCGACCATTTTGTGTTGCTATATACTAAAATCTAAGGTCTGTATTTCATGGTTTCAAAGAAGATGTTTGAAGCTTTTTCCATTATAAGTTTGTTGGAGTTAAGGGGCCACAGGATTTGGCCAATTTGGACTAAATATCTAAGTTCTGTGCTTCACAGTTTCTGAGACGAAGATTTTTCAAGCTTTCTTCCATTATGAGTCGATGAGAGCCCAGGGCCACCGGGGCGTGGCCCATTTGGACCCCAGGGGCATGATTAGCAGGAAATGATCACTTGCCGTTGCTACATGCTAAATATCTAAGCTCTGGGCCCTATTGTTTCAGAGAAGAAGATTTTTGAGGCTTATCTCCATTATGAGTCTATGGGAGCTAAGGGGATCCCAGGGTGTGGCCCATTTGGACCCCAGGGGCATGATTGGCAGGATTTATGAAGGTGACCACTTGTCATTGCCTGTGGTTTCAGAGAAGAAGATTTTTGAAGCTTTTTTCCATTATGAGTCTAGGGGAGCTAAGGGGCCCCGGGCCGTGGCCCATTTGGACCCCAGGGGCATGATTGGCAAGAATTATGTAGGTGACCACTTGCCATTGGTACATGCTAATTATCTAAGCTCTGGGCCCTGTGGTTTCAGAGAAAAACATTTTTGAAGCTTTTTTTCCATTATGAGTCTATAGGAGCTAAGGGGCCCCGGGGCGTGGCTCGTTTGGACCACAGGGGCATGATTGGCAGGAATTATGTAGGTGACTACTTGCTGTTGCTACATGCTAAATATCTAAGCTCTGGGCCATGTGGTTTCACAGAAGAAGATTTTTGAAGCTTTTTTCTATTATGATTCAATGGGAGCTAAGGGGCCCAAGGGCGTGGCCAATTTGGACCCCAGGGGCATGATTGGCAGGAATTATGAAGGTGACCACTTGCCGTTGCTACATGCAAATTACCTTAGGTCTGGGCCCTGCGGTTTCAGAGGAGAAGATTTTTGAAGCATTTTTTCCATTTTGCGTCTATGGGAGCAAAGGGGCCCCGAGGTGTGGCCCATTTATAACCCAGGGGCATGATTGGCAGAAATTATGTAGGTGACCACTTGCCATTGCTACATGCTAAATATCTAAGCTCTGGGCCCTGTGGTTTCAGAGAAGAAGATTTTTAAAGCTTTTTTCCCATTATGAGTCTATAGGAGCAAAGGGGCCCCAGGGCGTGGCCCGTTTGGACCCAGGGAGCATGATTGGCAGGAGTTATGTAGGTGACCACTTGCCGTTGCTACATGCTATATTTCTAAGCTCTGGGCTCTGTGGTTTCAGAGAAGAAGATTTTTGAAGCTTTTTTTCCATTATGAGTCTATGGGAGCTAAGGGGCCCCGGGACGTGGCCCATTTGGAACCCAGGGGCATGATTGGCAGGAATTATGTAGGTGACCACTTGCCGTTGTTACATGCTAAATATCTAAGCTCTGGGCACTGTGGTTTCAGAGAAAAAGATTTTTGAACCTTTTTTTCCATTATGAGTATATAGGAGCTAAGGGGCCCCGGGGTGTGGCCAATTTGGAACCCAGGGGCATGATTGGCAGGAATTATATAGGTTACCACTTGCCATTGCCACATGCTTAATATCTAAGCTCTGGGCCCTGTGGTTTCAGAGACGAAGATTTTTGAAGCTTTTTTCCATTATGAGTCTAGGGGAGCTAAGGGGCCCCGGGCCGTGGCCCATTTGGACCCCAGAGGCATGATTGGCAGGAATTATGTAGGTGACCACTTGCCATTGCTACATGCTAATTATCTAAGCTCTGGGCCCTGTGGTTTCAGAGAAAAAACATTTTTGAAGCTTTTTTTCCATTATGAGTCTATAGGAGCTAAGGGGCCCCGGGGCGTGGCTTGTTTGGACCACAGGGGCATGATTGGCAGGAATTATGTAGGTGACCACTTGCTGTTGCTACATGCTAAATATCTAAGCTCTTGGCCCTGTGGTTTCAGAGAAGAAGATTAATGAAGCTTTTTTCTATAATGAGTCAATGGGAGCTAAGGGGCCCAAGGGCGTGGCCAATTTGGACCCCAGGGGCATGATTGGCAGGAATTATGTAGGTCTGGGCCCTGCGGTTTCAGAGGAGAAGATTTTTGAAGCTTGTTTTCCATTTTGAGTCTATGGGAGCAAAGGGGCCCCGGGGTGTGGCCCATTTGAAACCCAGGGGCATGATTGGCAGGAATTATGTAGGTGACCACTTGCCATTGCTACATGCTAAATATCTAAGCTCTGGGCCCAGCGGTTTCAGAGAAGAAGATTTTTGAAGCTTTTTTTCCATTATGAGTCTATAGGAGCTAATGGGCCCCGGGGCGTGGTCCGTTTGGACCCCAGGGGCATGATTGGCAGGAATTATGTTGGTGACCACTTGCCGTGACTACATGCTAAATATATAAGCTCTGGGCCCTGTGGTTTCAGAGAAGAAGATTTTTGAAGCTTTTTTTCCATTATGAGTCTATGGTTGCGAAGGGGCCCCAGGGCGTGGCCCATTTGGTACACAAGGGCATGATTGGCAGGCATTATGTAGGTGACCACATGCCATTGCTACGTGCTAAATATATAAGCACTGGGCCCTGTGGTTTCAGAGAAGAAGATTTTTGAAGCTTTTTTTCAATTATGCGTCTATGGGAGCGAAGGGGCCCCCGAGGCATGGCCCTTTTTGAACCCAGGGGCATGATTGGCAGGAATTATGTAGGTGACCACTTGCCATTGCTACATGCTAAATGTCTAAGCTCTGGGCCCTGTGGTTTCAGAGAAGATTTTTGAAGCTTTTTTTTCCATACTGAGTCTATGGGAGCGAAGGGGCCCCAGGGCGTGGCCCATTTGGCACCCAGGGGCATGATTGGCAGGAATTATGTAGTTGACCACTTGCCCTTGCTACATGCTAAATATCTAAGCTCTGGGCCCTGTGGTTTCAGAGAAGAAGATTTTTTAAATTTTTCCCTTTATAAGTCTATGGGAGCTATATGTTGCCATGGCAACCAGATTTCCAATCTGATCAGCACGAAAACCTTATGCAGCTGTTCCCCCTACCTGATGATGCTTCACATGAAATTTGATCAAGATTGGCCATGTGGTATTGGAGATATACTTATTTGAAATTGTTTACGGACGCACGGACGGACGGACGGACGCACGCACGCACGACGGACGACGGACAAAAAGTGATCCCAAAAGCTCACCTCGTCACTACGTGACAGGTGAGCTAAAAAGGGGCCTTTTTTCATGTTTTGTCAATAACATTCTTATTTTTAGATGGATTTTGAAATTCTTGGCAGAAATGTTAACCACCATGAGACCATGTGTCGCACGCATGACCCAGGTTGGTACCTCAAAGGTCAAGGTCATACTTAGAGGTCAAATGTCAAAAAGGTGTCTTTTTAGCTCACCTGTCACGTAGTGACAAGGTGAGCTTTTGTGATCACTTTTTGTCCGTCGTGCGTGCGTGCGTCCGTAAACAATTTCAAATAAGTATATCTCTAATACCCAATGGTCAATCTTGATCAAATTTCATGAGAAGCATCATCAGGTAGGGGGAAAGGCTGCATAAAGTTTTTGGGCTGATCACATTGGAATTCTGGTTGCCATGGCAACATATAGCTCCCATAGACTATCAATGGGAAAAAATTAAAATATCTTCTTCTCTGAAACCACTGGGCACAGAGCTTAGATATTTAGCTTGTAACAATGTCAAGTGGTCACCTACATAAATCCTGCCAATCATGCCCCTGGGGTCAAAATTGGCCACACCCTGGGGCCCCTTAACTCCCATAGACTCATAATGAAAAAAAAAGCTTAAAAAATCTTCTTCTCTGAAACCACAGGGCCCAGAGCTTAGATATTTAGCATTTAGCAACGGCAAGTGGTCACCTACATAATTTCTGCCAATCATGCCCCTAGGTTCCAAATGGGCCACGCCCCGGGGCCCCTTCGCTCCCATAGACTCATAATTGAAAAACAGTTTCAAAAATCTTCTTCTCTGAAACCACAGAGCCCAGAGCTTAGGCATTTTTCATGTAGCAACGGCAAGTGGTCACCTACATAATTCCTGCCAATCATGCCCCTGTGGTCCAAATTGGCCACACCCTGGGGGCCCTTAGCTCCCATAGACTCATAATGGAAAGAACACTTCCAAAAATCTTCTTCTCTGAAACCACAGGGCCCAGAGCTTAGATATTTAGCATGTAGCAACGGCATGTGGCCACCTACATAATGCCTGCCAATCATGCCCCTGGGTTCCAAATGGGCTACGCCCCGGGGCCCCGTCGCTCCCATAGACTCATAATTGAAAAAAGTTTCAAAAATCTTCTTCTCTGAAACCACAGAGCCCAGAGCTTAGGTATTTTGCATGTAGCAACGGCAAGTAATCACCAACATAATTCCTGCCAATCATGCCCCTGGGGTCCAAATTGGCCACACCCCGGGGGCCCTTAGCTCCCATAGACTCATAATGGAAAAAAAGCTTCAAAAATCTTCTTCTCTGAAACCACAGGGCCCAGAGCTTAGATATTTAGCATGTAGCAACGGCAAGTGGTCACCTACATAATTCCTGCCAATCATGCCACGGGGTTCCAAACTAGCCAAGCCCCGGGGCCCCTTAGCTCCTGTAGACACATAATGGGAAAAAAACCTTCAAAAAGCTTCTTCTCTGAAACCACAGGGCCAAGAGCTGAGATATTTAGCATGTAGCAACGGCAAGTGATCACCTTCATTAATCCTGCCCCTGGGGTCCATATGGGCCACGCCCCAGAACCCCTTAGCTCCCATAGACTCATAATGGAAAAAAAGCTTCAAAAATCTTCTTTTCTGAAACCACAGGGCCCAGAGCTTAGATATTTAGCTTGTAACAATGTCAAGTGGTCACCTACATAATTCCTGCCAATCATGCCCCTGGGTTCCAAATGGGCCATGCCCCGGGCCCCTTAGCTCCCATAGACTCATAATGGAAAAAAGCTTCAAAAATCTTCTTCTCTGAAACCACAGGGCCCCGAGCTTAGATATTTATCACGTAGCAACGGCAAGTGGTCACCTACATAATTCCTGCCAATCACGCCCCTGGGGTCCAAACGGGCCACGCCCCGGGGCCCCTTAGCTCCTTTAGACTCATTATGGAAAAAAAGCTTAAAAATCTTCTTCTCTGATACCACAGGGCCCAGAGCTTAGATATTTAGCATGTAGCAACGGCAAGTGGTCACCTCCATAAATCCTGCCAATCATGGCCCTGGGGTCCAAATGGGCCAAGCTCCGGGGCCCCTTAGCTCCCATAGACTCATAATGGAAAAAAGCTTCAAAAATCTTCTTCTCTAAAACCACAGGGCCCAGAGCTTACATATTTAGCATGTAGCAACGGCAAGTGGTCACCTACATAATTCATGCCAATCATGTCCCTGGGGTCCAAATGGGCCACACCCCGGGGCCCCTTTGCTCCCATAGACTCATAATGGAAAAAAAAGTTTCAAAAATCTTCTTTTCTGAAACCACAGGGCCCAGAGCTTAGATATTTAGCATGTAGCAACAGCAAGTGGTCACCTACATAATTCCTGCCAATCATGCCCCTAGGTTTCAAATGGGCCACACCATGGGGCCCCTTTGCTCCCATAGACTCCTCATGGAAAAAGCTTCAAAAATCTTCTTCTCTGGAACCACAGGGCCAAGAGCTTAGATATTTAGCATGTAGCAACGGCAAGTGGTCACCTACATAATTCCTGCCAATCATGCCCCTGGGGTCCAAACAGGTGAGCGATATAGGGCCATTGGGCCCTCTTGTTGTGTTTAGTCAATAACTTTCTTATTCTTGTATTGATTATGAAATTACATGGCAGAAATGTTAACCATCATGAGATGATGTGTTGCGCACAAGACCCAGATTGGTACCTCCAAGGTCAAGGTCATACTTAGAGGTCAAAGGTAAAAAAAGTGTCTTTTTTTCGTGTCCAGTCAATAACTTACTTATTTCTGGATGGACTTTTTAAAGTAACCTTGCAAAAATGTTCACCTTCATTAGACAATTTGTAGTGTGCAAGACCAAGGTCCGTACCTCAAATGTCAGGGTCATACTTAGAGGTCAAAGGTTAAAAAGGGGGCCTTTTTTCATGTTCTGTCAATAACTTTCTTATTCTTTGATGGATTATGAAATTGCTTGGCAGATTAACCATCATGAGACGATGTGTTGCACCCGAGAGCAAAGTCATTACCTCAAAGGTCAAGGCCATACTTAGAGGTCAATGGTAAAAAAAGTGATTTTTCATGTACAGTCAATAACTTGCGTATTTCCCGATGAACTTTTTAGCTCAACGTCACGTAGTGACGAGGTGAGCTTTTGGGATCACTTTTTGTCTGTCGTGCATGCGTCCGTGCGTAAACTTTTTCTTCAAACGACATCTCCTCCTAAACCACTGATCGGATTTTGACCAAACCTCGCAGGAATGATCCTTAGGTGGTCCCCTTTCAAAGTTGTTCAAATGGTTCCGGTCAGTTGCACATCTAGGTCACAGGAGCGAACAATAGATTTTGATATTTGGTATGAAGCTTCATCTAGTGGACCCCTACCAAGATTGTTCAAATTATAGTGCTGGGGCCAAAAATGCCCCCGCCACGGGGCCCTTTGGTTTTTCATGGGCTTATATGGGGAAAATATTTAAAAATCTTCTACTCTCAAACCACAAGGCCCAGGTCTTTGATATTTGGTATGAAGCTTCATCTAGTGGACCCCTACCAAGACTATTCAAATTATAGTGCTGGGGCTAAAAATGCCCCCGCCCCGGGGCCCTTTGGTTTTACGTAGGCTAAAATAGGGAAAATATTTAAAAATCTTCTTCTCTGAAACCGCAAGGCCCAGGTCTTCGATATTTGGTAAGAAGCTTCATCTAGTGGACCCCTTCCAAGATTGTTCGAATTATAGTGCTGGGGCCAAAAATGCCCCCGCCCCAGGGCCCTTTGGTTTTATATGGGCTTATATAGGGAAAAATCTTTAAAAATCTTCTTCTCTGAAACCGCAAGGCCCAGGTCTTTGCTATTTGGAATGAAGCTTCATCTAGTGGACCCCTACCAAGATTGTTCAAATTATAGTGCTGGGGCCAAAAATGCCCCCGCCCCGGGACCCTTTGGTTTTACATAGGCTTATATAGGGAGAATCTTTAAAAATCTTCTTCTCTGCAACTGCAAGGCCCAGGTCTTTAATATTTGGTATGAAGCTTCATCTTGTGGACCAAATTATAGCCCTGGGGCCAAAATGCCCCCGCCCCGAGACCCTTTGGTTTTACATAGACTTATATAGGGAAATTTTTAAAAACCTTCTTCTCTGAAACTGTATGGAGCTTCATCTGGTGAATCTCTACCATTATTGTTCAAATTATAGCCCTCGGGCCACAAATGCCCCCGCCCCGGGGCCCTTTGGTTTTACATAGACTTATATAGAGATAATCTTTGAAAAATCTTCTTCTCTGAAACAGCAAGGCCCAGGTCTTGGATATTTAGTGTGAAGCTTCATCTAGTGGCCCTCTATCAAGATTGTTTAAATTATAGCCCTGAGGCCAAAAATACCCCGCCCGGGGCCATTTGGTTTTACATAGGCTTATATAGGGAATATCTTTAAAAAAAATCTTATTCTCTGAAACCGCAAGGCCCAGGTCTTTGATATTTGGTGTGTAGCTTCAGCTATTGGACCTTTGCTGAGATTGTTCAAATTATAGCCATTGTTGATATTTGGTTTGAACCTTCACCTTTTTAGACCTCCTTCAACATTATGCACATTATAGCCCTGGTGTCAAAAATGGTATGAAGCTTCGAGACCCTTTGGTTTTACATAGACTTATATAGGGAAACTCTTTAAAAATCTTCTTCTCTGAAACTACAAGGCCCAGGTCTTTGATATTTGGTATTAAGCATCATCCAGTGGACTTCTATCAAGATTGTTTAAATTATAGCGCTGAGGCCAAACATGCCCCTGCCCCGGGGCCATTTGGTTTTACATAGGCTTAGGTAGTGCTGGGGCCAAAAATGCCCCGGCCCCAGGGCTCTTTGGTGTTACATAGGCTTATATAGGGGAAGTCTTTAAAAAAAATCTTCTTCTCTGAAACCGCAAGGCCAAGGTCTTTGATATTTGGTGTGTAGCTTCGTCTAGTGGACCTTTGCCAAGATTGTTCAAATTATAGCCGTTGTTGATATTTGGTATGAAGCTTCACCTTTTTAGACCACCCTCAACATTATGCACATTATAACCCTGGGGTCAATAATGGCCCTCCCTGGGGCCCACTTGTTACTCTATGGATCAGGTGAGCGATCCAGGGCCATCATGGCCCTCTTGTTTAAAGTTACTTTGCAGAAATGTTCCCCTTCATTAGATGATGTGTTGCACACAAGACCCAGGTAAATGCCTCCAATGTCAAGGTCAAACTTAGAGGTCAAAAAGGGGGGAGACATCTGTGTTTTAGTGAAAAAACAAATTCTAGTTTCATCTGAGCATGGAATTTAAGACTCATAAAATTCTAAAACAGTATGCCTACATGTATATAGGTGATAGAAAGGAGATTTAAGGGGAATGGGAACACCTGGCAGATTTTTCCGGCATTTTTCAAAGGGAGTCAACTTTCGGGACTTCGTGTTCCTTTTCTATAAGTCCTGTCCTACTGAAAAAGGTGTCTACTCCTTTGGAGCAAATTCTTTCCTTTAAGGGGAATGGGAACACCTGGAAAATTTTTCCGCCATTTTTCAAAGGGAGACAACTTTCGGGACTTCCTGTTCGCGTTTCTGTAAGTCCTTTCTCACTGAAAAAGGGTCTACCCTTAAAGGAAAGAATTTGCTCCTTAGGAGCAAATTCTTTCCATTAAGAGTTGACCCCTATTGACTTGGGAGACAAACATTCTTCTGCAGGAGTTGCCTCCCCTGATGGTGTTCCCATTCCCCTTAAGAGTTGACCCCTATTGACATGGGAGACAAAAATACTTTTGCAGGAGTAGTTTACCCTGAAGGTGTTTCCATTACTCTTAAAATTGTGATTTATCCTGCAACAAATCACTGATTAGAAGAGAGTGATGTAAAAAACTGCCATTTTATGATGCCACTCGTAGATCCTTTGATGTTAGATGGTTCAACTTTGTTAAAACAGGTCTAAAACAAAGATGATTTGTGCACAATTAAGGTGGTCTCAAGAGACCACCAATGGGCATAATAAAAGAAAATTGGCAGCCGCAGTCTAAGCCTGTTAGAGGCCATTAAGAGATGTCTTCACAGTAAGAATTAGTGCGCATTGCTTCTCAGATTCTTACTTGCTATTTACCGCCTCCGCCCATCGCGGCTTGAAGAAATAGATGGGCTGCATGATGCTTCCACGCAGAGCTGAAATCGTCCGCACACTAATACTGGTAAACCGCCTCAAGAATCTAAGCCTGTCCAGGAACCGCGGTGCGAGTCGGACTGTCCATGCTTATAAACCATATTGGTTTCATTGGGCGACAGTGCTTGAGATGTAATTTTATCTCCATGTTGGGTTAAAGTCCCACAAAATTGGAAGCAATGTCTCTTAAATGACCTATGCTGTGTTGACGGGGACGTTGAACCTCAAATCAAACAAACTTACTTGCGATTTTTTTTTATTTGATTTAAGGTTTACCGTCCCCATCAACACTGTAAAGGTCATTTTGGAGACGTTGCTTCCAATTTTGTGGGACTTTTACCCGACATTGCGATGAAATGACATGGCATCTCTTTATGACTTAGCCCATATGAAGTTTCTGACACGAGAAATATGATGTTACATGGTGACTGTGTAATATCATTTTCTCTTTTCAGAAACATTACAAAAGGATTTAAATGTATGTATTGCAGTCAATATTATTGGCAAGATTTCTTCTAACAATGGCCAAAGGTTTGGAGACTTTTAAAGAACAAACAAACTTATTGTTAATTTATAGTGTGTTAGAATAGAAAAAGATCTACTCTAGTACATGTGTGCTGGGCCCCACCCATAATAGATTGGGCTGCATGCTGCATCCACGCAGAGCTGAAACCGACCGCATATGAGTACTGGTAACCGTCTCATATGAAAGCTTTTAGGAACAAACAAATGAAAATTTATTAATATGAATTGGGTCACATGACCAATATGGCTGCCATGCCCATATAAGGTAACAAGAGCTCCCCAAGCGGACATTATACACTCATGGCCATTTTCATGAAGGGAGAGTTTATATTTGTTGGACTGCAACCTGGAAACAATATGAACTGCTCCATGCCATGGTCTAATGATATATCAAGTTTCAGCTCAATTGGATCTAAATTGTAGGAGTTATCCAGAAAGAAAATGGTTACTGAAATTTTCAAAGGGGTATACTGTATGGCCGAGGTTAGGGTTTTTGGTTAAGGCAAAATGAGGGCCTTGCGATGGTAAGTATGTGTGAGAAGTTGCATGAGAGTAGGTCAAATACATTTTAAGTTATGACCAAGGTTAATTTTTAATTCCCCACAGCGAAGCAGAGTAAGGATTATAGGAATGGCCTTTGTCTGTCCATACATACGTGAGATACATAATGGGGTTTATGTTCTGTGCAATCTATACTAAATGAGGTTTATTCTGTTAAAATCAAATGGGGTTAAAATTTGAGTGATTGTGGGGTTAATGGCTGTACAATGCTACATTATGGGGTTAAAGTCTCCATAGACTTAACTTTGGGAAACCCACCACGTACCTCTTGTCCGTAACACTTTCTTGTCCTCTCCGTATCTCCTGAACCCTTAAATAGATTTTCATTAAACTTTGGTCAAATATTCTTCTCAGGGAGCTGTGCAGAACCCATAAATGAACCATGCCGACTCAAAGTCAAGGTCACTTTTGAAGGTCAAAAATTTGAAACTGAATTTTGTGTACGTTCCATATCTCCTTTACCCCTCCAATGATACTCATTACACGCTTGTCAGTTATCACCCTCAATGAGCTGATGTGCAGAACCCATAAATGAAACATGCCAACTCAAGATCAATGTCACGTTTGAAGGTCACTAGTTTGAAACTTTGAATTTTAATATCAAATATAACTACCCATCACTACAATTATAGCCTTTTCACCAGACGCAGGTCTGGGTCAGTCTGATAAAAAAATCTAGCCAGAAATGCTACCGGCATGTCCCAATTCCCGTGACCGCCCTAGTGTCGAGTCCTGATTGGTCGCTGAGGTCACATGACCTATCAGACCAATGAGCAGACGATACAGGTCACGTGACCCCGGCGTTCGCGCCGGCCATGAGAACAAGAGCTCATATTTCTTTCGGACTTTAACGTGGTCACAGCTTTTGACAAGTGGATAATAAAGGATGTGTTTTATTCTTTTTTGATTTTACACTTACCTTGCTAGTTTCAACAACGTACCTAGGCTTTTAAAGCGTATTGTTTTTTTTTTCCGAAATTCTTTTGTGGAATTTATTTCGTGGTTTTCTGCCGACCTTGTACACATGTATCAATTGTCCGCCATTTTGAATTTTCACTTGGAAGTTTTTGTTTATCATGTAGCCAACCATTCCTGGCTTTTGATAACCATCACACTTCCTTCTACGTACTATGCCATGGTATGCACGCGTATTATTCTTTGTGAATATTCTAATAAAAGTCGGCGTTGTAGAAACTGAAACTGCCAGAAAAGGGGACGGATTTTTTGCGTGTTCCTTCTCCACTTCCGGTACCGGATGAGCATGTTTTTATTGCTGAATAGAACTTCTCAGCATTAGTCTAGTTTTTGAACATGTGCAGGACCGATCCTCATCTGTCACATATAAATCCCACGAGGCAGCTGGATAATATTCAGGTTCCTTTGTGCCCTTTTTGCAGTATCTTCTAAACAGAATCCATCCAATTCGTGTGGGTCACTATTGCCGAATCAAGATGAGCCAGTCTATGTCCCCACCTCCCATTTGGGCCTGGGTTGACTAGGATAGGTTCGTCGACCGCCCCGTAGAGGCCCTGCTCATAATTGCGGGGCTTTCGGGGTGCGGGGAACCTATGCCCAAATTTTTGTCGAATCCATGTTACATACGAATTTTGGTACGGCTCCTATCCCGTTTTTTATCCGGTAGCCTTCCGGACCTTCGGTACTCAGTCTACCTTGGTCATATGCTTCCCGCCTCTTATTATTGTAATTTGTTATTATTATAATCAGTAGTTTCTCCCGTTAAGGTATTATTCCTCGGGATACTTTGTATGGGACCCCCTATAGATAGATAGATATTGACTCTTCTATCTTTAACACATTTTGTTAGGGATTCTACGGGGCCTCTCTCCCTTAAGCCAGTCAAAGGGCTCCCCGCTAGATATGCTGGATTAGGGTCCTTATTGATCACATTCATTGTGACTTTTATAGATGATTAGAGTCTATCCTTTCTAATTGGCAATTCGTCCTCGATTTTTCAGGTCATTTCTCCCTATTCGTGGGCTATGTCCATAGATTTAAAGGACTCTTACATACGCGTGCTCAATTCTGATTCGGCAATATCGCAAGTTCAGTGCACTATACACAACGATGGGTCAAACACTGGGGAAGTTTACTTGATCCTCGAGTGTTTGCCCCTAGAGTCTGAGTCTGGGCCGAGTTCTTTATCCTCTGAGAAGGACATATCAATATTCAGCGATTCAATTTCTTACGTCCTCATTATTCAGCGATTCTGAGAACGACATATTTAGATCTAAGGGTTTTTAGTTAATCTAAAGAAAGGAAACAACCCTCCTTCAGTTGTTATCAATCTCACAATTAGTCTCCAAAATGACATTTACAGTGTTGACGGGTACTTTGAACCTCAATTCTAAAAAACAAACACAATCAATTTTTGGTCTTTTGAAATTCCAAAATTCGACCCAGATTCAGTCTCTGTACATATGACGTCAGGGAAATTGGCATTACTTCCTGTTTCGACGCTCTAACATTGGAGCCTCTTACCAGGACACTTGTTAAGTGGGTTCTCATGATGACTGGTATTCTTGTTCTACCCATTCTGCCATCAAACAAGAGCATTCCGACCATAGAGCTGCTAATCTAATGCTTTTGTTTCTTTGCCCGGTCATCTCAACAAGCCATGGTTCTAGCACTTGTTCTATCTACCACCATGTTGGATGCTAGGCGCAATTCTGCTCTTGATAACTTGTTCAGTTTTTACTGATCATAGTAAAGGAAAACTTAGAGCCTCCGCGCCTCTTGATTCTAAAACTATATTCGGACCATGTCTTCCAAACATTTTCATAATCAAGCTTCAAAGACCGTCGGCACTCGTCTTTTTAGCTCACCGTCACGTAGTGACGAGGTGAGCTTATGGGATCACTTTTCGTCCGTCGTCCGTCGTGCGTCAGTGCGTCCGTGCGTCCGTAAACAATTTCTTTAAACAACAGCTCCTCCTAAACCACTGATCGGATTTTGACCAAACTTCACAGGAATAATCCTTAGGTGGTACCCTTTCAAAGTTGTTCTAATGGTTCCGGTCCGTTGCACAGCTAGGTCATAGGAGCCAAAAATAGATTTTTTTCACCAAAAACTTAAAAAATCTTCTTCTCTGGAACCACAAGGCCCAGGTCTTTGATATTTGGTATGAAGCTTCATCTAGTGGACCCCTAACAAGATTGTTCAAATTATAGTGCTGGGGCCAAAAATGCCCCCGCTCCTGGGCCCTTTGGTTTTACATGGGCTAATATAGGGAAAATCTTTAAAAATCTTCTCTCTGAAACCGTAAGGCCCAGGTCTTTGATATTTGGTCTGAAGCTTCATCTAGTGGACCACTACCAAGACTGTTCAAATTATAGTGCTGGGACCAAAAATGCCCCCGCTCCGAGGCCCTTTGGTTTTACATGGGCTTATATAGGGAAAATCTTAAAAAATCTTCTTCTCTGAAACTGTAAGGCCCAGGTCTTTGATATTTGGACTGAAGCTTCATCTAGTGGACACCTACCAAGATTGTTCAAATTATAGTGCTGGGACCAAACATGCCCCAACCCCGGACCCCTTTGAATTTACATGGGCTAATATAGGGAAAATCTTTAAAAATCTTCTTCTCTGAAACCGCAAGGCCCAGGTCTTTGATATTTGGTATGAAGCTTCATCTAGTGGACCCCTACCAAGATTGTTCAAATTATAGTGCTGGGGCCAAAAATGCCCCCGCCCCGGGGCCCTTTGGTTTTACATGGGCTTATATAGGGAAGATCTTTAAAATCTTCTTCTCTTAAACCGCAAGGCCCAGGTCTTTAAAATTGGGTATGAAGCTTCATCTAGTGGACCTCTACCAAGATTGTTCAAATTATAGTGCTGGGGCCAAAAATGCCCCCGCTCCGGGGCCCTTTGGTTTTACATGGGCTTACATAGGGAAAATCTTTTAAAATTTTCTTCTCTGAAACCGCAAGGCCCAGGTCTTTGATATTTGGTATGAAGCTTCACCTAGTGGTTCCCTACCAAGATTGTTCAAATTATAGCCCTGGGGCCAAAAATGCCCCCCGCCCCGGGGCCCTTTGATTTTACATGGGCTTATATAAGGAAAATCTTTAAAAATCTTCTTCTCTGAAAGCGTAAGGCCCAGGTCTTTGAAATTTGGTCTGAAGCTTCATCTAGTGGACCCCTACCACGATTGTTCAAATTATAGTGCTGGGGCCAAAAATGTTCCCGCCCCGGGGCCCTTTGGTTTTACATGGGCTTACATAGGGATAATCTTTAAAAATCTTCTTCACTGAAACCGTAAGGCCCAGGTCTTTTATATTTGGTCTGAAGCTTCATCTAGTGGACCCCTACCAAGATTGTTCAAATTATAGTGCTGTGGCCAAAGATGCCCCTGCCCTGGGGCCCTTTGGTTTTACATGGGCTTATATAGGGAAAATCTTTAAAACTCTTCTTCTCTGAAACCGCAAGGCCCAGGTCTTTGATATTTGGTATGAAGCTTCATCTAGTGGACCCCTACCAAGATTGTTCTAATTTTAGCCCTGGGGCCAAAAATGCCCCCCCCCCCCCACCCGCCCCGGGGCCCTTTGATTTTACATGGGCTTATATAGGGAAAATCTTTAAAAATCTTCTTCTCTGAAACCGCAAGGCCCAGGTCTTTGATATTTGGTATGAAGCTTCACCTAGTGGACCCCTACCAAGATTGTTCAAATTATAGTGCTAGGGAATAAAAATGCCCCCGCTCTTGGGTCCTTTGGTTTTACATGGGCTTATATAGGGAAAATCTTTAAAAAATTTCTTCTCTGAAACCGTAAGGCCCATGTCTTTGATATTTGGTATGAAGCTTCACCCCACAAGGCCCAGGTTTCCCCCCCCACGCCCCGGGGCCATTTGGTTTTACATGGGCTTATATAGGGAAAATCTTTAAAAATCTTCTTCTCTGAAACCGCAAGGCCCAGGTCTTTGATATTCGATATGAAGCTTCGCCTATAGGACCCGTACCAAGGTTGTTCAAATTATAGCCCTAGGGCCAAAAATGCTCTCGCTCCGGGGCCCTTTGGTTTTACATAGACTTATATATGGAAAGTCTTGAAAAATCTTCTTCTCTGAAACCGCAAGGCCCAGGTCTTTGATATTTGGTATGAGGCTTCATCTAGTGGACCCCTACCAAGATTGTTGAAATTATAGTGCTGGGGCCAAAAATGTCCCCGCCCCGGGGCCCTTTGGTTTTACATGGGCTTACATAGGGATAATCTTTAAAAATATTCTTATCTGAAACCGCAAGGCCCAGGTCTTTGATGTTTGGTATGAAGCTTCATCTAGTGGACCCCTACCAATATTGTTCAAATTATAGTGCTCGGGCCAAAAATGCCCCCGCCCCGGGGCCTTTTGGTTTTACATGGGCTTATATAGGGAAAATCTTTAAAAATCTTCTTCTCTGAAACCGCTAGGCCCAGGTCTTTGATATTTGGTATGAAGCTTTACCTAGTGGACCCCTACCAAGATTGTTCAAATTATAGTGCTGGGGCAAAAAATGCCCCCGCTCTGGGGTCCTTTGGTTTTACATGGCTTATATAGGGAAAAATCTTTAAAAAATTTCTTCTCTGAAACTGTAAGGCCCATGTCTTTTAATATTTGGTATGAAGCTTCACCCCACAAGGCCCAGGCCCTGGGGCCAAAAAGCCCCCACCCCGTTGCCTTTTAATTTTACATGGGCTTATATAGGGAAAATCTTTCTTGGTATGAAGCTTAACCTAGTGGACCCCTATCAAGATTATTAAATTATAGTGCTGGGCAAAGAATGCCCCTGCTCTGGGGCCCTTTGGTTTTACATTGGCTTATATAGGGAAAATCTTTAAAAATCTTCTTCTCTGAAACAGCAAGGCCCAGGTCTTTGATATTTGGTATGAAGCTTCATCTAGTGGACCCCTACCAAGATTGTTCAAATTAAAGTGCTGGGGCCAAAAATGCCCCCGCTCCGGGGCCCTTTAGTTTAATAGGGGCTTACATAGGGAAAATCTTTTAAAATTTTCTTCTCTGAAACCGCAAGGCCCAGGTCTTTGATATTTGGTATGAAGCTTCACCTAGTGGACCCCTACCAAGATTGTTCAAATTAAAGCCCTGGGGCCAAAAATGCCCCCTGCCCCGGGGCCCTTTGGTTTTACATGGGCTTATATAGGGAAAATCTTTAAAAATCTTCTTCTCTGAAACCACTAGGCCCAGGTCTTTGATATTTGGTATGAAGCTTCACCTAGTGGACCCCTACCAAGATTGTTCAAATTATAGTGCTGGTGCAAAAAATGCCCCCGCTCTGGGGCCCTTTGGTTTTACATGGGCTTATTTAGGGAAAATCTTTAAAAATTTTCTTCTCTGAAACCGTAAGACCAATGTCTTTGATATTTGGTATGAAGCTTTACCCCACAAGGCCCAGTCCTTGGGGGCCAAAAATACCCCCACCCCAGGGCCTTTTGGTTTTACATGGGCTTATATAGGGAAGATCTTTAAAAATCTTCTTCTCTGAAACCGTATGGCCCAGGTCTTTTATATTTGGTATGAAGCTTCATCTAGTGGACCCCTACCAAGATTGTTCAAATTATAGTGCTGGGGCCAAAAATGCCCCCGCCCCGGGGCCCTTTGGTTTTACATGGGCTTATATAGGGAAAATCTTTAATAATCTTCTTCTCTGAAACCGCAAGGCCCAGGTCTTTGATATTTGGTATGAAGCTTCATCTAGTGGACCCCTACCAATATTGTTCAAATTTTAGTGCTGGGCCCGAAAATACCCCCGCCCCGGGGCCTTTTGGTTTTTCAAGGGCTTATATAGGGAAAATTTTTAAAAATCTTCTTCTCTGAAACCGCTAGGCCCAGGTCTTTGATATTTGGTATGAAGCTTTACCTAGTAGACTCCTACCAAGATTGTTCAAATTATAGTGCTGGGGCAAAAAATGCCCCCGCTCTGGGGCCCTTTGGTTTTACATGTGCTTATATAGGGAAAATCTTTAAAAAATTTCTTCTCTGAAACTGTAAGGCCCATGTCTTTGATATTTGGTATGAAGCTTCACCCCACAAGGCCCAGCCCCCCCCCCCAAAACCCAGGGCCTTTTGGTTTTACATGGGCTTTTGTAGGGAAAATCTTTAAAAATCTTCATCTCTGAAACCGCAAGGCCCAGGTCTTTGATATTTGGTATGAAGCTTCATCTAGTGGATCCCTACCAATATTGTTCAAATTTTAGTGCTGGGGCCGAAAATGCCCCCGCCCCGGGGCCTTTTGGTTTTTCATGGGCTTATGTAGGGAAAATCTTTAACAATCTTTTTCTCTGAAACCGCTAGGCCCAGGTCTTTGGTATTTGGTATGAAGCTTCACCTAGTGGACCCCTACCAAGATTGTTCAAATTATAGTGCTGGTGCAAAAAATGCCCCCGCTCTGGGGCCCTTTGGTTTTACATGGGCTTATTTAGGGAAAATCTTTAAAAATTTTCTTCTCTGAAACCGTAAGACCAATGTCTTTGATATTTGGTATGAAGCTTTACCCCACAAGGTCCAGTCCTTGGGGGCCAAAAATACCCCCACCCCAAGTCTTCTTCTCTGAAACCGCTAGGCCCAGGTCTTTGGGATTTGGTATGAAGCGTCACCTAGTGGACCCCTACCAAGATTGTCCAAATTATGGTGCTGGGGCAAAAAAAATGCCCCCGCTCTGGGGCCCTTTGGTTTTACATGGTTTATATAGGGAAACTCTTTAAAAATCTTATTTTCTGAAACCACAGGGCCCAGGTCTTTGATATTTGGTATGAAGCTTCACCTAGTGGACCCCTACCAAGATTGTTCAAATTATTGCCCTGGGGCCAAAAATGCTCCCGCTCCGGGGCCCTTTGGTTTTACATACACTTATATAGGGAAAATCTTTAAAAAAATTCTTCTCTGAAACCGTAAGGCCCATGTTTTTGATATTTGGTATGAAGCTTCACCCAACAAGGCCCAGTTACCCCCCCCCCCTTATATAGGGAAAATCTTTAAAAATCTTCTTCTCTGAAACCGCAAGGCCCAGGTCTTTGATATTTGGTATGAAGTTCATCTGGTGGACCCCTACCAATATTGTTCAAATTATAGTGCTGGGGCCAAAAATGCCCCCTCCCGGGGCCTTTTGGTTTTACATGGGCTTATAGAGGGGAAAATCTTGAAAAATCTTCTTCTCAGAAACCACAAGGCCTACGTCTTTGATATTTGGTATGAAGCTTCATCTAGTGGACCTCTACCAAAATTGTTCAATTATATCCCTGAGACCAAAAAGGCCCCCGCCTCGGGGCCCTTTGGTTTCACATAGACTTATATAGGGAAAATCTTTAAAAATCTTCTTCTCTGAAACCACAAGGCCTAGGTCTTTGATATTTGGTATGAAGCTTCATCTTGTGGACCTCTACCAAGATTGTTCAAATTATAGCCCTGGGGCCAAAAATGCCCCCGCTCGGGGGCTCTTTGGTATTACATAGACTTATATAGGGAAAATCTTGAAAAAGCTTCTTCTCTGAAACCAGAAGGCCTAGGTCTTTGATATTTGGTATGAAGCTTCATCTAGTGGACCTCTACCAAGATTGTTCAAATTATAGCCCTGAGACCAAAAACGCCCGTCTCGGGGGTCCTTTGGTTTTACATAGACTTATATAGGGAAAATCTTTAAAAATCTTCTTCTGTGAAACCACAAGGCCTAGGTCTTTGATATTTGGTGTGAAATTTCATCTAGTGGACCTCTATCAAGATTGTTCAAATTATAGGCTATTAGCCCTGGGGCCAAACATGCCCCCGCCCCGAGACCCTTTGGTTTTATACAGACTTATATCGGGAAATCTTTAAAAATTTTCTTCTCTGAAACCACTAGGCCCATGCCCACACTGGTCAATACATACGCACAGGTTGCGTAGCGGTCGCATAGGCTTCGTATTTTGGACGCATAGGCTTCGATGAAAAATGGCGGATGACAGTTCGTCAATGCAGGTAAGAAACGGTTTTTACGTCAATCTAAATGTTGTATAGCGTTGTCCAGTACTGACATCTGCCTTACGGACCACTTTATTAACGTGCGGCTTCGTCTGTTGCAAGAAAAAGTTTGAAAAACGGACTATAGAAAAATAGACCCCAAAAGAAATTTGGCATTCAACACAGATTCACCTGTAGTTTCACTTTCGCCCGGTCGTCCTATGTAACTACACGTTTTTGGCTGGTGTTCTGGCCGATAAATTGTGAATAATAATAATGAAATCGAAAAGCTAACATGCAACTTTCGTCACATCTTTTGCGAAAAAGAAAAATCATGATATTTCGATACAACGAACGTAGCTTCGTTAACTATTACAACGCAGAGGCTGCGAACTAAATTTGAAAGCCCAGAATTATGCAGTATAATAACGAATGATATTGAATTAATATCAAGAAATGAGCCAACCAGCGTTAGTTGCTGATGCTAAAGACATTCTGCATCATTTATACCCAACACATTTTCATTCTCAGCTATGCAAATACAACATTATGATTTGAATGCCTAAATCTGTCAAGTTACAATTATTTACACTACTGTTCATAAACTTGGCAAGTCTTCGCCAAATCTATTAAGCCAAATAATATTTGCACTGTATGAATTTCTGTCGTGTTTTTATTACAACGCACGTTGCTTAGGAATTTACGACGTGCAGGTTACAGAGATGGGCAGACGCATTACGAAAACACGCCTATTAAAATACCACTAAAAAGATAAAAACATTCTGATAAAACATCCTGATAGTTTTGATATTTCTGCTCGCCCGGGCCAGGCGGTTCAAACGCGTATCCACAATCTGTGTTTCTGAGAAAAAATAAGGAAATATAATAAATGCAGAAAATCTGTCAATGTACACTACCGTTCATAAACTTGGTAAGTCTGTCTTCGTCAAATCTGTTAAAGGAGACAGGAAAGCGACACTCTGTTACAATAAATAGGTAAACATCAATAAACCCTTTCTTCTACTGAATATTGCAGGTTTCTAAGTGGTCTGATAAGGATTTTATCACTGTGTAATCTCCAGCCATTTACTCTGCTAAAGAACTGACCTTGAAAATTCCAATTAACCACAGATATGCCCTGACGTCATCCATGAGGAATCTAGAAGCTTGGCGTGTACTGAATAGGCAGATGTAGCAATGTTGGGGTTTGAAACAGAATCTTAAAATGGAACAAAATAAGCAAGAACCGGCCACTCTTTAAAGGGACTTCACTTTAGATATTAAGCCTTATATGTTTGAGTCCAGGGAAATTTGTGACCAGGAATTTAGTGAGGGAAGCAGCAGCTCTGAAGATAGCTATCTTACATGTCAATCACAACAATTGTCGTCTGCATAGTCATCTGCTGCTTTCTTTAAATGTTACCTGAACCAATCTAAGTCTGATCCAGTCTGTTCTTGGTCCATACTGTTTGCCTATAAGCGAAAATATTATTTAAAAAAGAAAAGAAAAAAAAAACTTTAAGAAGATTCAGCAGACAGTATAAACAGGGGCCATTTTACAATTCATGTTTTTCTTACGGTTGATTCGTCCGGGTTTCCACCAATGCGCACTCATGAGCACTCTTAAAATGGAGATAGCAGTCTTCATTTTTGATTGGGTGTTTATGGATTTGCCTAACTGATATAGGAAAATGAAACAGCAACCAAAGTAGCCAAAGCCAGCCATTGGCTCCAGATGAATTCGGCCTAGGTTGGTATCCCTAACGAACGGTTGTATGTCAATTCATTATTGGTAGGGAATCCTCTCATGTCACAGCGCATGACGCAGTGGAACCTTTTTGTTTGTGTTGATGTTAACGTCCCCGACAACATCATTCAGGTCATTTTTGAGACATTGTTTCCGAATTTATGGGACTTTTACCCGACACTGAGACGAAATGACATCTCAAACCTTACCGCATATTAAGCATACTTGCAATTGCTAGATATGCATGACCCGTTTACTTTTTGAAAAGACAAATACTAGTTTGTGGGTCGATTATTTATCAATCGTCACAAAGTAAAAAACGTGCAAGAATCTCTACAGCGCTTAAGTCCACGTGATTATCACTGATTGGTCGGAAATCCAGGGAACTTGTATATAGAAAACAGCAGCGTTTATTTTTCTTCGAAGAGAGGTCAACGTGTTGCGTAATACGGAAATCCGTAGATCATGGATTGGGTTTTTCAAACAGTGTATGTCCAGATTTAATGCCGCAGAACGCGGCGTCTAATCAGGGTCTTCACCGTTTGCTCACATTACATGAATTGAAGGGCCAAACGCAGTGTCTTATCAGGGTCTTCACTTTTTGCTTTAAACTGTAGTTTAAGGGCTAAAGGAAGCAGTTTGAATCCATAAGTAAGCATCCAGCCGACAGACTTTCTTAAAAAAGTAAATCTTTGGGCCGGAGCCGTCAAAGAGTTATGAAAGGGCCGTAAAGCAAAAACATTTTTATCTATCTTATCTTATTATACCGAAGAATGATTTCACGAAATGGGTTACTGAAATCATTACAAGCAAGTATTTTATGAATTTATATTCTAAGTCACTATGAAATTCAGATTCTGATAGGCTATGTTGCAGAAGAAAGTCTGGTTAGCAAAACATTATGATGTAAGGACAGAGATTGAAAATAGATCTCAGATAAACTTTTTTTTTTCTTCTTCTTTAATCCTACAAAGGCTAGAATTAGCTTATATGTTTACTGTTTAATGAGCAGATGCTTCTATTTTATCGGAAACGAAGACAGTGCAGGCGCGATAAATGAACCTTTGCTGAAGTTTTGTAGGCGCTGCATGTATTCGATTGAAGCATTTAAATAGAAGTCGGAGAATCACGAAAACATGCCTATATAATTCTGACCCCCTTAAATCCAACTTTTATATAGTAAAACTGAGCTTTAAAGGGATATACATTGTTTTCCTTATTTCTTCTCAGAAATACAGATTGTGGTTACGCGATAAAACCCCCTGGTCCGGGCGGTGGTAACAAGTTCCCATACACTATGTCTTGAGCAGAAGTATTAAAACTATCAGAATGTTTTATCTGAAAGTATTTTTTTTTATCTTTTTAGTGGTATTTTAATAGGCGTGTTTTCGTAATGCGTCTTCCAATCTCTGTAACCTGCGAAGCCACGTGCTTTGTAAAAGACACGACAACAATTCATACAGTGCAAATATTATTTGGCTTAATACTTAACAGATTTAACGAGGACTTGCCGAGTTTATGAACGGTGGTGTTAATAATTGGAAATTGACATATTTTGTGCATTCGCCTCAAAATGTTGAACATGTATTTTCATAGCTGAGACTGAAAATGTTTTCGGTATAAATGATACAGAATGTTTTTAGCATCACCAACTAACGCTTGTTGACTGATTCCTCGACATTAATTTAATAGCATTCGCTATTATTCTACATCATACAGGGCTTTCAAATTTAGTTCGCAGCCTCTGCGTTGTAATAGGTAACGAAGCTACGCGCGTTGTATCGAAATATCAAGATTTTTATTTTTCGCAAAAGATATGATGAAAGTTGCATATTAGCTTTTCGATTTCAGTATCGTTATTCACAATTTGTCGGCCAGAACACCAGCCAAAAACGTGTAGTTACATAGGGCGACCGGACCAAAGTGAAAATACAGGTGAATCTGTGTTGACTGCCAAATTTCATTTGGGGTCTATTTTTCTATATTCCGTTTTTCAAACTTTTTCTTGCAATAGACGAAGCCGCACATTAATAAAGTGGTCCGTAAGGCAGATGTCAGTATCGGGAAATGCAATACAACAGTTAGTTTAACGTAAAAACAGTTTCTTACCTGCATTGACGAGCTGTCATCCGCCATTTTTCATCGAAGCCTATGCGTCCAAAATACGAAGCCTATGCGACCGCTACGCAACCTGTGCGTATGTATTGACCAGTGTGATGCATTTGATATTTGGTATGGAGCTTCATCTAGTGGACTTCTACCAAGATTGTTCAAATTATAGCCCCCGCCCCGGGGCCCTTTGGTTTTACATAGACCTATATATAGAGATAATCTTTGAAAATTTTCTTCTCTGAAACAGCAAGGCCCAGGTCTTTGATATTTGGTTTGAAGCTTCATCTAGTGGACCTCTATCAAGATTGTTTAAATTATGGCCCTGAGGCCAAAAATGCCCCCGCTCCGGGGCCATTTGGTTTTACATAGGCTAATGTAGGGAATATCTTTAAAAAATCTTCTTCTCTGAAACCCCATGGCCAGGGTCTTTGATATTTGGTGTGTAGCTTCATCTAGTGGACCTTTGCCAAGATTGTTCAAATTATAGCCTTTGTTGATATTTGGTATGAAGCTTCACCTCTTTAGACCTCCCTCAACATTATGCACATTGTAGCCCTGGGGTCAATAATGGCACTCCCCGAGGCCCACTTGTTACTCTATCATATGGATCAGGTGAGTGATCCAGGGCCATCATGGCCCTCTTGTTTGAAGTCTTCGGAGAACGTATCAAGTCAGGTACCGCAACCAAGAGACGCTCATCGACTACTTCCGGTGAAAGTTTCAATGCTTAACGCCCTCGACTAGAAGATCTCAATCAGTTCACATCTACTAATAGATCGTTCTCAGATCGGGGTACACGGTCCTTTCGTTCCAGAGGTCGGACTGGAACGAAACCTCCCAATAGAGGAAGATCCAAGTCTAACAAATGACTTTCTTCCTTCCCTTCCTCTTCTCTCAGTAGGAGCCAAGCTATTTCAGTTCCATCAAGCCAGGGTTTCTATCACCAAGATATTTGGAATTTATCCATTTTTGAGAAAGGGTTACAGGATTCCGTTTCTCAAATTGCCATACTGTTTTCAGGTAAACAGCATCAGGAAAAAGAATTTTTATTGGAAGAGGTAAGGGTTCTTCTCCAAAAGAAAGACGAAAAAAAAAGAACCCCTTTCTTAAAAGCAGGCTTCTACAGTCGGTTCTGTCTGGTTGAGAAGAAAAATGGGAAATCGACTCCTCATCGACCTCTCACTCTTGAAGCATGATGATACGAGTTGATCAATTCAAAATGGAAATTTCGTCCTCGATTCGTCGGGTCTATTCTCCCAATACGTGGACGATTTCCATAGTTCTAAAGGACGCTTACTTACACATCTCCATCCACAGGTCATTCTGCAAATACCTTCGTTTCACCTTGGATGGGTTCGTGTATCAGTTCCGTTGTCTTCCGTTATGGAACTTTCAACGGACCTTTTTCCTGTTCACCAACTTATTAGAATGGAAGCAGCTCACATCAGAAAGTTAGGCCCCAATCTCTTGTAGTATTTCAATGATTGACTTTGTCATCATCTTTCCAGATGCGACCTTTTATCATGCCTATACCTAACTTGGCATTTTATTGTGAATCTAGGTCTCATTCCTTCTTGGAAAAGTCGGTATTGATTCCATCTCAAGATACTTCTCCTTTTTTCAAGCCCTACGACCTCCGATTTATGCCAGGAGTTGTCGTTCCTTCTGTTAGGAATTCAGACCTGTTTCCCTGGGAAACTTCACATAGACCGCTCCAGTTTTTAGCTATTGTATCACTGGATACTCCATCTGGACTACCTTGAACAATCTCGAGAGTTTTTTCTTTTGGATAAAAGTGCTCTCTAGTGGTTATGCATCCCTCCATTTATAAAACGGGGACTCCTCTTCAAGAGGCTGTTTCCTAGTTTCATTTCAGATGCCAGCCTATTGGGTTGGTTTTTGCCCACCTCGAACTCGGGGGGTTAGTTTTTCAGCATATATATATATATATATATATATATATATATATATATATATATATATATATATATATATATATATATATATATATATATATATATATATATATATATATATATATATATATATATATTTCTGGTCAACTGAAAATCAGTTGCATAATGATTTCGACCGTAGTGTCGTTTTTCTCCGTTAACAAGTGTGGGGGGGGGGGGGGGGGGGGGGCTCGTCCCTCTTTCCTGTGTTGGTGTCATCAGGAAGGTATAGTCGAGAAGGAATTCCTGTGTTGGTGTCATCAGGAAGGTATAGTCGAGAAGGAAGGTAGAAATCGACTCATCATCGACCTCTCACACTTAAACAAGATGATGCTAGTCAATCACTTCAAATGGAAATTAGTCCTCGTTTCGTCAGGTCAATTTTCCCAATTCGTGGGCTAATTCCATAGATTTAAAGGATAATCCTTTTGGACACCTCCCGGGCAGATTTAATGTCATTGGGATCACCCCTCTAGAGCGGATCACCATCCGATCTCTACCGGGTTTTTTTCCGCAAATGGGAAGAATCTTCTTTGGTCCTGTTTGCAACTTGGTTCGACAATCAACTTCCATTGTTTGTGTCTACTGCATCCAGTTCCAGATCACATAGATTGTGCAGTAGATTCAATATCTCTAGATTGGGGGAATCTTTTGCATATGCGTTACCACCATTCAAAATAATCCCTCAAGTTCTGGAGAAATCAAAGCGTCCATAAACCGAGTCATTCTAATTGCGCCTGTATGGCCTCAATGATCTTGGTTTTCAGTCATACTGAGCCTAGTCCCAAGACTGTCAATCCGTCTTCCAGTAGCTCCAGATATAGTATCGCAAAGGCAGGTCAAGCACTCCATTCCAATCCGGGAATGCTTCACTATACGCCTGGATGTTGCCAGGAATCAAATCCGAGGTAGACACATTTCTGAGTTCGCTTCCGAATGTATCTCCAAATCTAGAAGGAGCTCCACTCTCAAGGTTTACTCTGGAAGATGGAAAGTATTTACCAGTTGGTGAAAGGAAAGGAAAATTAATCCAGTCAATCCCTCTTAAGAGGCTTTGGTGGATTTCTTTTATTATCTGTTATCTGTTAACTAGTTCAGCAATAAAAGGGTACAGAGCAGTTATTTCAAACACGTTAAAATAATCGTCGGCTTAAGATATTTCAGTAGACACCATTATCACCGACTTAAAGTTTTTTTTTCACTCCAGGTCACTGACTCCAAAATGGAACCTTACATGCGTGTTATGGTCTTTACCCAAACCACCTTACGAACCTTTGAAATCAGCCTCCCCTGATCATCCTCCGTGGCCTAGTGGTTAAGAGCGCAGACTCGTAGGCATAAGGTCTCTCACCGCTGTGGGTTCGAGCTTCGCTCGGGTCACATGTGAAACGCCAAGTTCTGCAACGGAAGGTCAGGTGGTTTTTCTCCAGGTACTCCGGTTTTCGCCCACCTCTGATTAACGATCGGCTCGATATGAGTAAAATAATCTTGAAATGGCCGTAAAACCAAAACCAAAAAAAAAAAAAAAAAAAAAGTGAGTCGGCCGTTTTCAAACTTTGGATGGTATGTTCCCAAAGGATCTCCTTTTCAGATTATACATTCTTCTGTCCATATTCAATATTTTTCTTAGTTCTGCTCAAAGACATAGGTTGTTGGTACTCGTTAGAGCCGCCTCAATGAGGCGGTTCTAACAAGTACCCACAACCTATGTTTGCAGTGTAAATAAGAAAACAAAATCACGGATTTTCATTAGAAAAGTAGCCATTTGGAGGTATGAAAAAAGTGCACTATGTCGCACGGGTGGGTTATCGTCATGTAAAGAACGAATTCGAAACAAACAATGAGAAAAATGATATTTTGAAATAATTTTCATAAGTGAGGCCTTAAACCTCATGTGCGTGTTAGTCTGAAATCTTCCGGGTTTAATTTTTGTTCGTGCTACACACGTTTGTATCATAGAAACCAGTCGGTATTTTTGTGATGTCTTTAACAGATAAAAAAATAAAGACAATAATAAATAAATGTGATTTATCTACAATTTTAAATGCTATAATGGAAATGAATTATATATTTATAGCAGCATTTCTATGTTGTTTTCACAAAATATGTGAGTACATGTTTAATTTCAATTCTAGTATAATCAGAAAAACATCACGAAAACGCACCTATATAATTTTGACCCCCTTGAACCCCACTTTTATATATTAAAACTGGGGTTTGCAGGGGTAAACCTTATTTTCTTATTTTTCGCTCGAAAATATAGATTGTGGGTACTCGTTATAACCGCCATTCAGGCGGTTCTAATGAGTACCCACAATCTATATTTTGATCAGAAGTAAGAAAAATATCACAATTTTTAATTAAAAAATTTACAGTTTTCGGCGGTAAAGTTTACAATCATTTGTAAAGGCGTGTTTTCGTAATGAGAAAAGTTTTATTCAAAATTTCAAAAGGCTATGAAGCTACTGAGACTACAAATACATGTATATACAATAATGCGATGGCGATAACAATATATGTGTATTAGTATAAATTTGAGCTCTAGATGTTTGCTCATGATTCTGTGGTAAAAGTTTTAAAAATTAGCAATTCATTGAATTGTGGGTCCAATAGCTGTTTGACATGCCATGCCAAGCCATATTCTATCGGATGGAAAGAGGGCATTTGTCATTTTCTGGCAAAAGAATATGCACTGTACTGGTTAACCGCTTTTGCGTAAGCATGCCAAGGAAAAGTGTGGCAAGCTAAATTAACTGGCTCGATATGAGCTAAATAGTGTTTACTGGGCCGTTAAACTTAAAATAAACAAAACCGGTATTTAGGATAGTGAATAGCGGGCGTCGGTAGCTCAGTCGGATGCGCGTCTGACTGGTGATCAGGAGGATGCCGGTTCGATACCTGCCGGGGCCGGCAACATTCTTTCGTGGAGATTATGAAATATTTTCGTGGAGATTATGAAATATTTTCTACGGTCATTCTCCCCCTTCCGCTGATTCAAGAAGGGCAGTTGTCAGTTTGTGGCGAAAGAATGTGCACTGTACTGGTTAACCGCTTACGTATAAACCTGCCCAGGGAAAGTGTGTATAGGTAAACTGACCGGCTCAAAAATGATCTAAATAGTGTTGACTGGGCCGTTAAAATCTGATACAAACAAACAAACAAACCAATGATAGTGAATAGATGCTTGCGACATATATTCCCCAAATATTTCCAACCAGTATCTGTCTGATTATGTACCCTGTACACACTGTTCCATCTACATCTTCAAGGGAGGGAAGTTCTTCAAAAAGATTTCTATCTCCCCTGTCATTAGGGATCTACTCTTAAAGGAAAGAAATTGCCCCTGAGGGGAAAATTCTTTCCTGTAAGAGTATATCCCCTTTTCAAAGGGGCTTAGTTAACAGAGAGTTGAAAAATGTCTTCCTTGTAAAACACATGGCATATCTATACCCGCTTAAAGGAAAGAATTTGCTACTCCACGGGTGGACATCAGGGGAGTTATCGCGAAATCGCGTTGTCGTAATTTTGTTCCCACGACACATCTGGGAACTCTCGCGATAGTTCCTTGGACCTGGAAATGGTAAACAAAGGTAGGTACCCATGTGTGTTTTGATTTATTGTAGAAAAATGAGAGAATAATATAAAACTTCGGCGATGCTATTCAATGTTAAAATGATTTACCGAAAGAAATATTGAAAAAAAAAAAAAAAAAACGTTGCTGAAAGTAGGCGACCGAAACAAAATCGAACACAGGGTTATCTACCTTAAGTTTTATGTCAGCACGAATGAATGAAGCAATTGTTTTCTAAGTTTTTGCTTAGAACGAGATATTTCGGCGCATATTCTGGGTATGCCAGCCACCATTCATCATTTAGATGTAAAAAAAAAATGTTCAGTTCATGTACAGTGAAGGGGTAATGCCGACAAATTTTCAGGCGGAGTAGCCCCCACATCATCGCAACAGCTCCCAAAACACGCCCTAGTTCCCACGAGTCTATCAGATACTGAGTCTGTCACATTTGACTATTAACTCAGTTTGGTGGTTCGCTAAATTTAGGCAAAAAAAAAAAAAAAATCAATGGATGAGTTCTTAAAAGTATTTACAATCTGATACAGAGGTCTACTAAAACGTATTACCCCGAGTCCTAATCTATACCATGCGGGCTTTGAACTCTTCTGCAGTTTTGGAATTTACCACAGACGAGGGAAGACTATTCCACTATGGAATAGTTTTGGTGAAGAAGGAATCTTCAGGGCATCAGTATAGGCCTGATGGCTACGATGTTGTTTAATTTTTATGCCCTTCTTTGAGTTGAACTAGTCACAGGGGTCAAGTATTTATCTTTATTAAGACACTGTATCAGAGTGTATTTTATCAAAGAAGGTTAAAGAAGACTGCTCAAGACCAGGCTCCATCGATATCCAATCCAGCTCATCAAGCATATCACCAACACTAAAAATAATCAATGGCTGAGTTCTTAAAAGTATTTGCAATCTGTTACAGAGGTCTACTAAAACGTATACCTCTGAGTCCTAATCTATACCATGCGGGCTTTGAACACTACTGCAGTTTTGGAATTTACCACAGACGAGGGAAGACTATTCCACTGTGGAATAGTTTTGGTAAAGGAGGCATTCTTTAGGGCATCAGTATAGGCCTGATGCCTACGATGTTGTTTAATTTTATGCCCTTCTTTGAGTTGAACTAGTCACAGGGGCAAGTATTTATCTGTACTAAGACACTGTATCAGAGTGTATCTTATAAAAGAAGGTTAAAGAAGACTGCTCACGACCGGGCTCCATCTATGTCCAATCCAGCTCATCAAGCATGTCACCAACACTACTTTTGTTCCGCCATCTCCTGCAGGTCCATCGAGCAGCCGTCCCCTGAACCTACTCATCATGTTGAATCCGAGTTTTAACATGAGGATGCCAAACAGGTGATGCATACTCAAGTTGAGGTCGAACCAATGCAACATCCTTTGTCTACCTAGGTGCAAAAGCCAAATTACGTCTAAGAAATCCTAATGTCCTAGTTGCTTTCGATGTAATCTCAGAAATATGTTGATCACAATCGAAATTGTCAGTGACATTTTGCGGACTGAACCTGCTCCAGTGTATGCTGGTGTAGTGAGTAGTCGAATTTAATCTGCTTGTCTCGTGGTTAATATAGACCGGGTGTGTGACGTCACGGACTTTCGCTCTATTAGACAATTGCTTTGCCTTAAAAACCTGTTATACTCCATTCTTGTAACCATGAGTCATTTATCTGATGCCAGCGGTTGCCTGGTGGTTTAAATCGACATATAATCTAATCTAAAAACTTCTCTCCAGGTGATGGCATGATAGACTCGTGGGAACTAGAGCCTGTTTTGGGAGATGCCGCGATGATGTGGTCCGGGAGCTACTCCGCCTGAAAATTTTGTCATCATTCCTTCACAGCACATGAACTGTAGATTTTTAACATCTAAATGATGAATTATGGGCCGACATACCCAGAATTTGCGCCAAAATATCTCGTTCTAATCGAAAGCGTACAAAACAGTTGCATCATTCATTCGTGTTGACATAAAGAACCCTGTGTTCGATTTTGTTACGGTCGCTTACTTTCAGCAATGATTTTTTCAATATTTCTTTCGGCCTGCTTAGAATGGTGAATCATTTTAACATTGGATAGCATCGCCGAAATTTTCTCATTCTTCGACAAAAATCTAAACACACAAGAGAACCTACCTTTGTTTACAATTTTCAGGTCTAGGAACTATCGCGAGAGGAACAAAATTACGTTAACGCGATTTCGCTGATAGCTCCCCTGATGTTCACCCGTGTACTCGGAAGATACCTGTGGTCCCTATATGAACTAGGGTAATTTTGGGGAATAGGGAACCTTGGGGAATATGGACCACTCGGCAGAAAATGATCTTTATTCCAGAGCCCACACTCGCGGTCCTTTAATATGAATATGGAACTCGCCGAAGGCACGTTCCGTGAAAACATGATTTGTTTGTTTGAATTGAGATTTGACGCCCCCGTCAACACTGTATATGTCATTTTGGAGACGTTGCTTCCAATTTTATGGGACTTTTACCAGACATTGAGATGGAATGATATCTCAAACCCTGTCGCCCAATGAAACCAATAGTGTATATAAGCATCGACTCACACCGCTTTGCCTGGGCGGTTTACCAGTGCTCGTGTGCGGTCGGATTCAGGTCTGCGTGGAAGCATCATGCAGCCCATCTATTTCTTCAAGCCCCGATGGAGCGGAGGCCGTGAATTTCATGAACAATATTCACAATACTGATTATTAATATGGTGTCGGATGAGCAAACTGTACACATGGATTTGTATGCATCTCAACTATTGTGTAGTTCTTTGTTGTTTTCCATAAAGGCTTTTAACAAAACTTGGATACTTGAATGAGGATGAATTTAAGAGGAAGTAGTTTTATGCAAACTGAAAGGATTGCCGGACCGCGCCAAGAGCAAAGGAATCTTCTATCATGTGCGTTTAGTGAAGACTCAAATCAGCCTGCGCATGCGTGCCTTCTGAATCTTACATGAGCATGCATGTATAATTAAATTTATTTAACGAGTTGCGGAAAAAGGTATAAAATGCGAGGCTTTGCCTAGCATTTTATGCCGGCGACAGGGCTTGATATGTCATTTCATCTCAGTGTCGGGTAAAAGTCGCACGAAATTGGAAGCAACGTCTCCAAAATGACCTATACAGTGTTGACGGGGACGTTAAACCTCAAATCAAACACAATCAACGAATTTAAATTCGACATAACATGAGCAGAATGCAAGATTCTTTAATATGTGACATTTAAAACGCATTTTATTCACGATTCTTTCACAAATTTGTCAATACTCGGTCATTGGTAAACGCGAATAAAAATAAAAAATGCGTCGTCATTGACGTCGTATTTTATGTAACGTTACGGGGCGTATCTAATTAATTTGCATATTTAATCCATGTTATTTTCACAGTAGCAGCCTGGACTACTTTTCTCGCCAAAATCCATATGTTATCCATAAAATAATTCTTTAAAATACCTTGAAAAGAACTCTTTGAACTGTAAAAATGCTGTATTAAAAATGGCGATCTGTTTATGTGTTGCAACTGACAGTTGTGACGTCTAGCCGAGTCAAAAGTTGTGACGTAAGATCCGATTGATCAGTTACAGTAAGTGTCCTAAAATATTATAAAATAAAAAGAAAAATCACGTTTTTCGATAAATATCAAAAATATTTCATCTAGTGTGTTGAAAACATCTGAATTTTTACTCGTGCTTCGCACTTATGCAAACAATTCTGATATTTTTAACACACTCGATGAAATATTTTTGGTATTCATCTAAAAAAACTAATTATCCTCTACATATGTAATAAATTCGATAATCCACTAGTGGATTAAATATACGAATTAGTTAGATACGCTACGTAACGTTACATGTACGACGTCCTTAACGACGTCGCGTTTCCTAATGGCGGAATATTGCCATTTTTGTAAACAAATCGTGAATAAAATGCGTTTTAAATACCATATGGTAAATAGAATCTTGCATGCGTGCTCATGTATTATTGAATTTATTAAACTCGTTGAGAAAAAGCGATAAAATGCGAGGCTTTACTTGTTGAGAAAAAGCGATAGAATGCTCGGCAAAGCCTCGCATTATATCCCTTTTCCTCAACTCGTTTAATAAATTCAACAACACATGACCACTCATGGAGGATCCTCTATAAACAGAGAATCTTACACGAGTGGTCATTTTATTGACATCACTTAAACACGTCCATGTGTTAAACACCCCCTAAAACCCCACATTATACAGTGAAAAGTGGGGTTTACAGGGGTATATATTATTTTTTCTTATTTCTGTTCCAAGACATAAGTTGTGGGTACTCGTTAGAACAGCCGTTCTAACGAGCACATACGACATATGTTTCAAGTATAAATAAGAATTATATCGCAAATTTTCATAAGAAAATTAACCATTTTGGAGGTATGAAAGAATGCTCGATGTCACCCGAATGTGTTATCGAAATGAATGTTATGAGGCGAGCCTTTGGCGAGTTTCATACATATTAATACAAGTTGGCTTCTTTAAAAAGAATCCAAAGGAAAGGTCTGCTGCTGTCTAGTCAGCAGAATGAACACAGCATTATCACAATAGTAATGGTACTACTACTACTACTACTACTACTACTACTACTACTACTACTACTACTACTAATAATAATAATAATAATAAACATTCGCAATGTTTGTCTTTTGCAAACATGACCAACCCTTAACTATTCGCTTTAGAACCTTAAAATCAAGAATGATCAAATACCACTGTCACCTAAAACTAAAATGAGAAATTCTAAAAGTGTATAATATGCATTTCCTGTCTTTAAACTTTGTTTTAGTTGAGACCTCAAAACAAATTAGTGGTAGAATTGGCAACTACACCAACAGCTGCCATACGTCTTGCCTGCGAAAGGCAAGGAAAAAATAGAGAAAGTGGCCATGGGGTCATGGATACCATCGGCAGATGCAACCATGTATTGCAAAGCACAATTTTTAAGTTGAAGACCTTGATTTCAATTTCTAAATACAGTAAAACTTCGATGGCTCAAACTCCGATGGCTCGTTTACCATGGATGAGTCGAATCCGTATTTGAGTCCGCAGGGAGTTCCTCCAAATACGATATAGGGGTAATTTAAGAAGATTTTCTTCATTTATCTTGCAAATGTATGCTGTGTGTACTCATTAGAATCGACTCGATGAGGCGATTCTAATGAGTACACACAACGTACATTTATAATACAGAACACCGAAAAGAAATCCACAATTATCTCCTTTATGCCTCCTGCTATGGCACTAATAGTATCCCTCTGTGGCTCGAACTACCGCTGTCTCGAACAAATTTTCATGGTCCCAAAGTGGTTCGAGCCATCGAAGTTCGACTGTAGTAAGTTTTTGACCTTGATCTGCTGACAGCAGTATCTTTTCTGCACCCATAAAAGTGTCTACATATCAACCCTAATCGTAGGTTGAAAACCACAACAATACAAAAACTTTAACATGACTATCTCAATCAAAGTTCAAAGTGTGCGATCTTGGCAGCAGAAGTCAAATCAGTGTTACCGTACTTTGTCAGCTGTCAAGTAATACCACATATAAACTTCCAATAAAATAAAAGATAGAGATCATAAACAGGTAACATTAATATTACGCAAAGTTCTGTTACTGTTACTTTTACCTTCTGTGTCAGCTGGAGCAGCAGCCACGTGACTGTAACTACACATTATCTGCTGTTAATTATAATATATACTGGGAGGACCGAAGTTCGAGGACGTAAGCGACTTGGTCGGTTTATATTTCTATAAATAGCAATATATTTAAAAAGTTGGTAACAAAATAGTCAAACAACTTTTGATGAATAAACTGTCAGAAACAAACATAAAAATAAACGAGCAAACTTCGACAGAGCTTATTATTGATTGAATGACCCATTTCCTAGTCATTTTCAAAATGGAATTTAAGTTCGAGGATGCAGTGGTCATGAGGATTATTAAGGTGCTTTGCGGGGTTAAAACAAAATGAAGGCAAGTAATTGATAACAAGATATTTTTATTGTAAATAACATAAATTTTACTGGAAATCATTTGGAAAATGATGAATTTTTCCACTCATTCTCCATGAGTGCTCAAAAGTTTATTCTTCTTCTAGATATCTGTTTAGTTCATTCTGTTCTATTCCATACGTGCCCAAAAATTTAGCTCCATTTTATAATTTGTTCATTGATATCTACTTCAAACGAGAATTAGATGTCCCAAGAACAAGAACAATTACCTAAAGTTTTGATTATTAAGGTTTTAATATTTCTTAAGAGCATCACATTCACTACTGCTCTCCGTTTCCCAGAAGAAAAAATAAGCCACTGAAGTAATAAGGACAGCAGGTATGTTTAGTTAAAGAACTTTCTCACATTGATCCTCATACGAAAAGAATGGATAAACAGGTCTGCTGATATGTTTCAACAGTAAACAAAGGACGCTTGATATTTCTGCCAGAATGTGTGTGAATGAAGAAATCATTGGGTTAATATTTGGGTGTAAAAGTATTAGCAAAAATTGCGGATTTTTGTAACTTTTTAATGTCTCAAGCAATATTTGCCTATCTAATCGGCATCGCAAGAATATTATACTGCCAAAATGTTGGCTTGTATTTGTTTTTTTTTTTTGTTTTTGATTCACGAGAGAATAACATCAGTAGTAATCGGTATATTTACATACAAATGACGTCATCGAACTTTCGTCACCCTCGAAGTTGCATGACGTCACTATATCATACAAAACCCCAATCAACACGATTAATGTCAAAACTATACAATGACCATTCAATTTATGCGACCATGACCTTCTGTCAGCAGCAGCAGCAGCCACATTACTGGAACAATACTCTAAACATGTCTATTTAAAAGTAATACCCGTTAGGCATTATAAGTTCACACTGCAAAGTTACAGGAAAAAAAATAAATCTGGAAATTACCAATATCGCTATATATTCTAATTACTGGCGCTAGCCAAACCCGGGCACTTGACTCAGGAGTGTGACCGACTCATGTTTAAGGCAATGCCAAAGAAACATGATATACCAAATAGAAATGTATAAGACAAGTGATTAGCAAGATATAAGAATTAAAGCAAAACTTTGAAGTTAAGTTTTGACGGACGTCCACGCGTTGTCACAAAACAGTCAATATGTGACTTTTCCTAGACAGGACAGATCGTAATGTGTCACTTTTTTGTGTGTCAGCCACTTAAAAAGCTATTTGTTCTCATTAAATGAGCGTTAAATTGATAGAATGTATGATGGAAAAAAAAAAACAGCAAGTGACTGTATCGCAATAATTCTATAGAAACCAGTTAACAATCATTTCTTGGACCAAGACAGACAGAAGGACAAACAGATGGAAGAAAAACAGACACAGGACGAAAACTACATACAGCTCAACATTCTTCTCATGCCGGGGGAAATTATCAAAATATTCCTAGCGGTTTGAAAATTATATGTCCATCATCAGCTGGTGAAAAATTTGCCTCGGCAAGGCTATTTATATAAAAAAAATATTGCATTATACAAATTGGTTAGGCCATGCCAATATACATCTTCATGCCAAAATTATTGAAATATACCTTGCGGATAATATATCGAAAATATATATATCTTTTCATTCCGGGGGAAATTATCAAAATATTCCTAGCGGTTTGAAAATTATATGTCCATCATCAGCTGGTGAAAAATTTGCCTCGGCAAGGCTATTTATATATAAAAAATATTGCATTATACAAATTGGTTAGGCCATGCCAATATACATCTTCATGCCAAAATTATTGAAATATACCTTGCGGATAATATATCGAAAATCAGTTTGTTATTATTTAACCCCGGAGAGGCTATCAATATCAAAACATTTCGCATTAAACAATATAATTAATTAGATCTTGTCAATATATATCTACCTGCAAAAAATTATCAAAATATTTCTTGCTGGTTGAAAGTTTTAACGTCAGTGAAATTTTTGCCTCGGCGAGGCAAATTATAAAGATATCAGTCTTTAGAAAAACTCTCTGCATGCCAAAACGTAACAAAACTAGAATCGCGCAGTCGATGGCACGCCATCGCATATCCCCACGCCACTACATAATCTACTCATCATGCCGTTCGCTTTGATATGTTACACGACCATGTTATGGAAATTTTGATTTTTGAACCCCGCGGGCCCCAACCCCTGGGTCCACCCCTAGGGGTGTGATCGAAATTCCGAAAGTGTCAACCCCCCCCCCCCGACCAAAGATCTATCAGTTCCCAAAGTTTTAAGTTTATATCTATAACTGTCTAGGCGGAGTTATCCGGTAAGACGGACGGACGGACAGACGTACGGACGTACGTGCGTACGGACGGACGAACGGACGACGAATACATTTACAATAGCCCCACATTTTCTTTGAAAAGCGTGGGGATAATAATCCTAGTATTGCCTTGACCAGGCTTCTTGTGAAGAAATCAGGCATTATGATGAGGCCTAATTGGTCACTGATGAGGCCTAATTGGCCGAAACTATCTAGTCTGGCACAGAAAACATGTACATTCAATATTTTCAAGTTCTTTGGTGTATTCCTTGCTTCCTAAGGATAACCCTTTCAAGAACATATTAGACGGTCTTGTCAAAATAAAACTTATATACCTGCAATCAGTTTGTGAAAATTTTGCCTTGGCAATGCCATTTATATAAAGAAATCAGGCATTAAACAACATTGTTGACTATATCTTATCAATATATATATCTGTGTGTCGAAAAATTGTATAAAATATCTCTAACGATTTGAAATTTATACGGCGGTGCAAGTTAGTGGAAAATTGCCTCGGTGAGGCTATTTATAAAGAAATCAAGCATTAGACAATTTCACTGGTAAGGTCTTGTCAATATGTATCTGCATTCAGTTTCTAAAAATGTTGCCTCGGCCAGGCCAGAAATCTGGAATTAGACTGCTGGTGGTGCTGCTTGACGTAGTCTTGGAGCTGCCTTCTTGGTTAACGTTCTGGCTGGGGGCTTGACTGCGCAGATCCTAACGTCAAACGACAGGGACACTCTGGTGCTGAAGGCCTGTTGTCACCTCAGGAATCCCATGAAGTCGGGATGACTTCAAGAAAACCACAAGTTGTTCTGGAAGTATTCTTTCATAAATCCAGACATGTTGTGATATCGATCTGGACTAGCTGCTCAAGAGCTGAACAGAGAATAATGATGATGATGACACTGCTACGTTCGCTCATTCAAGCTAAGGCATTTTACGTCTGCCAGGGTCGAGCGGACAGAACTCCATAGCTCCACAGCGAGAAGTAAGTTATGTGCTTCTGGGCTGCGAATCGCGGCAGTCTGTCCAACAAGAGTTAATCGCGTTGGACTGCCTGTGCTCTACCGAGTAAAGTGAAGCACTGCCAGTTTTAGAAATTTTGAATGCCAGTCTAAATTGAGACAAAATAATAGAGAAATCAGTGACAAATCGGTTGCAGATCGCGATTTCTCTACTGTGCTCGATAGCAGAAAGTAGGCCAACGGTGTTCTCGTTTGGGGCCGCGCGATTTTGGCCATCGGACTTAGGCTGCAAATGAAGCATGCCTTTGCAAGTTTCCATACAGAAACAAGCGGCTAGTGGTCCAGGAAGAAGACTTGTCGCAAAACAGAAATGGGGGCAATGATCAGGAATCGATACAATTCACAGCTCCAAGTCCTATTCCCAACCAGCAGGCAGGATGAGTGTGCAATGATCCAGATGTTGGTAGAAGCCCTCAGCATCTCCTACCGGCTTGGCAATGCAGAAGTGCTGCTTGTAGAACCACCAAGCTCCTGGGACGAACTCATCGATCCCCGCATCAGATGACCTCGACCCGTACAAAATGCCGTTCTCTAAATATGACTGTGGCCTAACGTGTACATGTACGTGCAAAACACTATACCATGCCAAGGCGCCCTCATTAACTTAGATACGAGCATTTAACAACAACTTTAGTCTGCCTGAGCAATCAAATTTATTTCCTCGCAGAGTACTTGTTACTATTATTTCGAGTAGTGGTTTTCAGTTACTGGATATCAGTATGTTACATGTATCTGCAATGAAGTTGGGATTACAGTGAGTACATTAGTTTTCTTATTTTTGTTATAAAACGTAGGTCGTGTTACGCATTTGAACACCGCTAACAAGGAACAATATATATGTATATTGGGTGCGTGTCACCCATAAGAGAGATTAGTTATTCCCAGCGGGCACATGACGTCTATGCAACGCCGTACCAACGTCAATGCCTTGCCAGTAAAACTGATTATACTGACACAGAAACTGTAGTGACTTTCAGCCTCAGCAATTGATTCCCCAAGGCTGATAAAACACCTTTTACTCGTTGGAGAAGAGGCAGCTGATTACTTTCCTTTCCGTTGCATTCTCACTGTATATCAAAAATTTTGGTTTGCCCTTCCTGTTGGTGCCTGGTGGTATTATGTTTTCTGTGATGTCGCCTTTTCTGGCCATCTTCATTAGTATATACCGGCCCCGATAGCTCAGTGGTAGAGCGTCTGCTTCGGGAATGGGAGGTCGCGGGTTCGATTTCCGGCCGCGCCATACCAAAGGCGTAAAAATATTACTAGGAGCTCCCTTGGCTGACGCTCACATTATCAGGGATAGTCCTAGGAAGATAAATGAAGGCAGGTAAGTATTTGTTAAAGGATACTTTGTTTGTCGCAATTAAAGCTTATGCTATGCTATGCTTATGCTATGCTAGCTATTTGTTTCGGATATTCGACGTTAAATAAAGCTCCTTTATCTTAATTTTTATATTTATTTCACTTTTTGTCAGTTCAAATATATTGTAAATCAGCGTCACGCATACGAAAAGGACGTTGCTAGACGGTTCAACAATTTGCGGAAGCTGGAATAAGGATACTTTCAATTACAGATATGTTGTTCCGCTTGCTAGCGTAAGGCAAGCTTTTTGTGAAACCTCATACTTGTAAATGGTAACTTTCATTTATGCTCATTTCGCCAAATAGACACACTACATAGAAAAACTGAAGTATCCCTGCATATTTTTGACTGGTTCACATTGTTTCTTCTCGTTGAATATGATTGCCAATAGCAAATTATAGCGAGAAGTCTGCACTGGAGCGAAAATGCTTCAAATTTCACATAAACACTGTGGAAAGGTCCTTTCCAATGAAATGACTGCGACTGTAATGTTCTGTTCATCATAATGTAACGCGACGTCTGATTGGATAACGTCAAAAATTTGCGACAGTATATTCTGCGATATACTGTCGGAAACCCGACGTCATCATGTAACGTCGCTTTCCATTGGCTGGTATTTGGTTTAACGCAGCTCACAGCGCTTGCCGTTTTGAGCAAAATAGCACACTTTTTAAAGAAAACAAACGAATAAATGCATTAGAATGGGGATAACTGTATTGAAAATTGTCATTTGGGGAGGTAAATCGGCGGTTTTACGGTCGGAAATTTTGTTTTACGGCGAAGCGTTACTGTATTGAAAATTGTCATTTGGGGAGGTAAATCGTCGGTTTTACGGTCGAAAAAGCGGAGCTGTAAAACGGAATTTGCGACCGTAAGACCGACGATTTACCTCCCCAAATGACAATTTTCAATACAGTTATGCCCTAATTTTACCTTAAGATAATCTGGTACTATGAAGACCCATACGGGAAAAGTTCGGCCATATGAAATCAAGGGAAATCAAGGGAACAAACCTGTACTGGCAGTTTTTCCAGGTAGTCTCCAGAATTACGCTACTTGACACCTGTTTTAAAGCAATTCGGCTATTGTCGGAAGTTTTCGGTGGCAATCGGTTGTGACCGTTAATCCTTGTCTCAGACAATTGCTTAAGGGTATATTTGTGTATATTTATATACAGTGGCATATTTGTTTTAACTAAATATGATGATTTATTGGCCCATATATAATACGGATTAAATTGCTTTCAAATAAGGGAAAGTATTTGTTTTATGCCGCATTTATAAAATAACCTAATGCCACATTTATTTTTCTTATTTATTTATTTTATTTTATTTTATTTTTTTGGCAAAGTCGTTAGTTAACGAGTCGTAAATTTTTTTATCATTTTGTACAGCAAAAAAAAAAAAAAAAAAAAAAAATGCGAATAGGGTTTGCATCAATTTTGCAAAAAGCTCCTCACATTTTCCAGCAGAAATACAAGCGTATTTGGTACCTCTTGAATAGTTAACGTTTTGACAAGTAGCGAGTTCATTAACCTATTCAGTATACCAGGAACCCCTAAAGGGGTACCTTGGCAAACAGTGCAGGCCCAGATCAGATGCCACAGAACGCAGCGTCTGAGCAGGGCCTGCACTGTTTGCTTAAAGTTCAGTCATTTTCCAAATAGATTTTGATGAAAACACAACCTGACACCCCTAAATTTTGAAATGAAGTCCTGCTGTATATAAGGTGGAAGATTCCATTTGGTACAAAAAGGGTTAACTTACGCTGCTTTGAACAACTTGGCCTTGATGCACAATGTGTGTTAAGTAGAACGCAGTTGACTCAATGTTAAAGTTTTGATAGTTTTGAGACGGATTGACAAACGCTACTAAGTACAGTAGCTTTGCACTGCTGATTTCCACGTGTCTGTCACCGGTTTGTTTGAAATCCATCATTGAGACTGCTTTAACGAGTACCCACAATCTATGTCTTGGACCAGAAAGAGCAAAATAATGTATGCCCCTGTTAATACAGAGCGTGTTTTAGAGGGGTTCTTCAAGGACTTGCTTTACGTGATTGGAAACGGCTATTTTAAAGCCGCACGTCAGAGAGCGAAAGAATATGCACTGTACCGATTAACCGCTGTCCAGGAAAAGGGTGGATAGGTAAACTGACCGGCTCAAAAATGACCTAAAATAGTGTTGACTGGACTGCTATATTCCAATACAAAAAAAATCTCTGTTGGCCTCGTTAAGCAATAAAGGGGAACACAGTAAGCAAACTGTTTCATTTTAATCATTTTATTTGACAACTAATCGGTTTTTATTCCGTTGAACCCATGCTGGCCTAACATCACTTAACCCTTTTTTGTACCAAGTGGAATCTTCCTCCTATAGCAGGAGTCCATTTCAAAATTTAGGGGTGGCAGGTTGTGTTTTCTTCAAAACCTATTTGGAAAATGGTTGAATTTTTTAAAACAGTGTAGGCCCAGATCAGTCTGATCTGGGCCGACTGATCTGAGCCTGCACTGTTTGCCACGGTGCCCGTTTAGGGGTTTCCAGTCTAAAATGGGTTAACCACGATTAGCAGTGAAATATTTGCATATCTGAAACAAATAAGGATATTATTTTCACACTGCGAAGCTGTTTAACTACAATAAACCGGCATAGTCGCGTATAAAATGAAAATATTTCTGTTTTGTAAAAAAAAAAAAAAAAAATCATCTCGTGTATTGAAAATAATAAAACAAATCACCCATGCTGCACACTCGTGAAAACTATGACGTTTTCAACGCACTCGTTAGAAAAGTTTCTCTTTTTTTTGCACGAGTGAAAAATTTTATGTTTTCAATACACTCGATGAAATAATATTTTTGGTATTTACCTAAAAAAAAGTACATACATACATTAGGTTAACAAGTCTGTGAAATGAACACCCCATAAACCCCACTTTTTATAGGAGAAAACTTGGGTTTACGGGGTATACACTATTTTGCTCTCATTGAGGCGGTTCTAACGACACCCATAACCTATGTTTGCAGTATGAATAAGAAAATTATCACGGATTTTCATTAGAAAAATAGCTATTTTGGAGATATGAAAACATGCACGTTTACGCGTTGAGTCTTGCTCCAAAACATCGATTGTGGGTACTCGTCAGGACCGCTGTAAGAGATATATCTTGGAGAAAAAAAGGGATACTTGATAACTAGCGAATAAGATTATATGACAAACCCAAGACCAACCTGGCATCTGCACAATCTGATCAGAGTGTTCATTGTGCGTTATATGGATATATTTTGTTATAAAAGAAAGACTTGAATTATGCTTAACCCTTTTTCTTTCTTTTTTTTTTGGGGGGGGGGGGGGGGGGGGGTGGGAGGGGTTCGGGGTGGTCTAAATTCTAATAAACAGAAGCTTAGGGGTGAAAGGGAAAGCGTTAACTGGACCGAGTCCATTAACTACAGAGAACGTTTGTCTAAAGATTACCTAACATAAGTTTGTCGATATCATGTCAACAATTAAGCCTTCCCGGGTCATTAAGCAATTAATTTGAATATACACACAGCGCGTGTCAACACTTAAATTCTATACACGAATTAATTGATGCATATTAATCGAAATTTGTTAAATCAGCGTTTGTTGATTGATGGTTAGCATTAAAATATATTTTGTTTTGCAACCCTGACAACACATTACAAAACATGCCTGTACAACTACACATAAAATTTTATTGCCGAAAAAGAGACAATTTTAAGATGAAAAATTGTGAAATTTGCTGTTGCACAAAATATAGATTGTGTAACGAGTACCCACAATCTATATACAGAGTAAAAATAAGAAACAAGGTTTACCTCTGTAAAACCCAGTTTTATTATATAAAAGTGGGGTTCAAGGGGTCAAAATTATATAGGCGTGTTTTCGTGATTATTTTTCTGTGTGTAATTACATGCAATTTATCACAGAAAATAATAGTTGAACCAGGGCACAGCACTCCCTACAATTTACGTGTGCCCAGCAAAGAATAACATTAGCGTGCGCATCCTAGACTTCTCTTGCTGCATGAAGAAGCATTGGATCTTTCGCACAACGTAGACTCTGATCAGAAAAAGTACTAAGGGTTTCACAACCGGCATGATTGGCAGTAATTAGCAACAATTGCCAATTAAGCATGTGTGTGATGTACCCGAAAAAAAAAATCACCGAAATCAATATATTTTCGCTAGTCAAAAAATTCAATAATAAAAGTTTATTTTTTCTTTCTTTTTCTTCTTTTGTAAACGATATGAAGTGTTTGTTAATTGCGCATCAGTCACATGCAGAAAAAATATATTAAACAAGAAAAAACAAAAAAAAAACAACAAAAACAAATCAAAACAGTAAATATATAAATAAGACGAAATAAAAATAAATTCATTTCAGCATTAAATGTCATTAACAAAAATGTTTTCAGCAGCTCACTTTGACATTCGTCTTAAACCAGCTTAAACCCGGAAATTTCCGATTTAATCCGATACTCGCGTAATATGAAAACCGATAGCTATAAATAGATAGAATGAGGAGAGACGGCTAAAAGTACTGAAAATGGCAAGAAAACAACCTGAAAATGACCACCTTTGTTTTTATTTGATCTTCTATTATTTGATACTGTTGGAAAGAAAAATCATTTTTCTCCTAGAATTTAAAGTCACATTTTTAACAACGTATTTTATAATTTAATTTTTACAGTATAAAAACAGACACCCTCGTGAGTTTTTGCTAATTTTCTATTGAAGTAAACGAGAGGTTCACGAGACGAAGGGTCTTATTTTCATTTCAAAATTGACCAGTTAAAATTTTATTTAAAAAATTTAAAATTATAATCAAAATTAAGATAAAAGATTGAATTTTCATAATTTTCAATCACATTTTCGCTATCTGGCCTAGTATTATTTCAATCATGTCTTAGATTCACATGCCCTATTAATTTCTATACAATTTGTCGCGCGGATTAAATCGGACACAGGTAATAGGCGGATTACAATTGTCCCACATGACTGCATATCAAGGACGTCATGTGATAAATGTAGCTATACATTTAAACAATTTGCTTCAGGGGCAGACATTACCACGGAAGGCACAACAGCCTGGAAGGCCTCCACAACCAGGTTGGACTTCACGACCAAAACCGCTTATAAAAACAGAGGTAAAACATTACAACCACACAACATACATAGAGGATCTTACAAGAGTGGTCATTTCATATGATATTTATGAAACGAGTCTTCGGCGAGTTTCATAAATATCATATGAAATGACCACGATTGTAAGATCCCACTATCATATGACTTCTTTAAATTGGATTTTATCGCCTTGTAATTTGACAATTTTTCTACGAAAAATGCATTGTTGACATGGACGTCGTCATGGCGTTAAGTGTTATTACACATGTGGTCATACGATTGATATTACACGACGTTATCCACTGCTTATCAACGACGTCATATGATAAATGTGGATTATGGATATCTTTCATTTTACAAAAATAGCCTTTACATTACAAAAACACGCCTATGCAAATACATTGTAAATGTTACACATCCGGAAAAAAACGAAAATTTTAAGATGAAAAATGGTGACATTTTCTTGTTTCTACTCAAAATATAGATTGTGGATACACGTTAGAACCGCCTCATCTGGGCGGTTGTAACGAGTATCCACAGTCTATAGAGCAGATATAAGAAAAATAATGCTTACCTCTGTAAACCTCAGTTTTACTATATAAAAGTGGGGTTTCAGGGTTCAGGGGGGCGGGGGCTGGGGGGAATCAAAAACATATAGGCGTGTTTTCCTGATGTGCTGATGAAAATTTGTCATGTTTATTTTTATAGGGATAAACCATGTTTTTTCATGCATTAACAATTGCTGGATCCCGAGGAAGCTATTTGAACATGGGGCCGCTATAGGCCAAATGTTCAAATATTTTCCGAAGAATTCTTCAAATGTCAACCAATTATAAGTGGCGTTAGGTGATGACGGGCTTCCAACAGGATATCGCAGGATATACTGTCACAAATATTTGACGTTATTCAACCAGGCTCTTGGACAAAGACATGGTTTAGAGATATACTCGTTGAGTGAGTGAGTGTTTGGGTTTTACGTTCCACCAACAGCTCAAGTCATACGGAGACGGGACCTCGGTTTAAAGACTCATCCGAAAGTCTGGAGAAGCCCAGGATCGATCCTGCGATCCCTGGTTTACAAGGCGAGTAGCGTAACCACTACACCACGGAGGCTTCTAGAGGTACTCGTTGAAACCACCTTATTGGCGCTGTTTTAATGAGCACAAACAATCTACGTATCATGCAGAAATAAGAAAACTGACAGATATTTTCATCCCCACATCCCCCCCCCCCAAAAAAAAAATAAATATATATATATATATATAATAATGTTTGGAGCTATGAAAATCATCACTATCTCACACGTTTTTTTTTTTTGGAGCGTAGCTGTTGCAGTGTAGCTCCAGTGAAATGAGAAGTGATTTCGGCACTACTTTCGGTGTTACTGCATATGACCCAATCACCAGTGAGAACATAGTACCCCGTGTTAACATAGTAGATTATTACGCCATGCGGTATCTTCTTATAAACTGCTTCACAGACCACCTATTTCAAAGGGCTGGAGCCGAGCGATGGTCTCCCCATTCACCGGCAACGTGGAATGGGGGTAGCACCGAACGGCTACGGTGTAGTGCCAGAATGGATTAGTTCCCTGGGACCCCACCAGCTGACGACCCGCGACACGGGGAAACTGGAAACAACAACAAGTAGAAGTAAAACAAAGATCAGGAATTGATACAATTAACTTACTCCATCCATAAAAGACACCAAAGGGAAAGAAATACAAACATTAAGCGACCAGACCATAATGGAAACCTAAACAAAGGAAACACCTATTTCAAACGGAATAGATGAATATTTGTAATAGATGAACTATGTAGCAGTCTAATCTTTTTATAGTTCCGTTCATATAACCCAGTTTACAGCCCATTTGTACCATAAAATCCCAAACCTGGCAACTTGCAAACAGGACAAACCCAGATCAGATACCAATGAACGCGGAGTCTCATTATGACCTTCACTGCATACTCACAATCAAAGCACTGAGAGTGCTGATGGAGCGTAGCTTTGATAATTTGATTAAGCGTCTGACTGGTATTTTTATTCAGGCTCATATTGATCCAATGAACATATCTGTTTGAAGCTTGCTGTTTGAAGCTATTCTGGGCCAGAAGTCGTGTTAAAGCAACAAGACCTATATTGAAATTAACTCACGCTAAGGTGTAGACCCCGCAACAACCATCACGAAAACACGCATGTACAAATACATTGTCAATTTTTCGGCAAAAAATGGAAATTTTAAGAAACAAAATTGTGATATTTTCTTATCTCTGCTCAAAACATTGATTGCGGGGACTTGATTGAACCGCCTTGACGAGGCAGTTTTATCAAGTACCCACAATCAATGTTTTTGAGCAATACAGCAACCATGCAGTTAGTTCTACAGTTTACTTGAAGATTTCTGCTCAGCTATAGTTCGTGCAATAACTGCGGCTTTCGCATTTGTTTGGCGGCTTTAAAGTTATTTTATGTAATCAGTTTTTGAAAAATTACCTTGGGGAGGTTATTTATCTTGGATTAGACATTCTCCTTGCTTACGTCTTCATGATGTTTATCTTCATGTGAAAAATTATCATAATTTTCCCAGCAGTTTATAAGTGACACATCCGTAATCAGTCTTTAAAAATTGCCTCGGTGAGGCTGTTTATAAAGCTTTATGGCATCAGACAATATCATTAGCTTGATCTTGTCAATTTACATCTGCATGCGGAACATTATAAAAATATACCCGTCGGTTTGAAAGTTATACGACCGTGTCAGTGAGTGAATTAGTTACCTTGCCGAGGCTAAAATAAAGAAATTGGGCATTCAGGAATCGCGTTGGTTAGATCTGTACATTATCTATCTGTATGCTAACAGTTGTCAAAATATTCCAAGTAGATTAGAAGTTACACTTCGAAATAATTTTTCAGTTTGCCTAGGCGAGGTCATTTGTAAAGTAATTTGGCATTAGGCAATTTTGCGGGTTATGTATTGTCAATATCAACCTATATGCCGAAAATGATCAAAGCCGGGTTTGAATGTTATACTCCGTATTCATTTTTTATATTATTTTGCCTCGGCGAGGCCATTCATAAAGTAATCTTGCATAAAACAGCCTCATGGGTTAGGTATTGTCAATATCAATCCGAATGCCAAAAATGATCGGAATATTCAGAGAGGTTTGAACATTATACTCTTGTAAATATTTTTCTAAGTATATATTGTATTGGTGAGGCAATTAATGAAGTGATCTTGCATACGACAGTTTCTTGGGTTAGTTATTGTAAATATCAATCCATACATTACGAAAACATACCTATACAAATACATTGACTATTTTATCGCCGAAAACTCGAAAATTTTATTTATTGATATTTTTCTTATTTCTGCAAAATTTACTGCTTACAATATAAGCCTTGACGTGCACCTGTCCAAAATCATTCCAACTGTCTTATTTTGGTAATACATTATCGACTCACACTGCGTACTTTTAACCCATTTTAAATGAATGGAATCCTCAACACCTTATATCAGTATGGAATGAGTTCATTTTAAAATCAGAGATGTCAGGTTGTGGCTTCCACGAAATATTTGGCAAAAATGGCTGAACCTTTTTTGTAAGTATGCAGTGAAGGTCATTATGAGACTCCGCGTTCTGTGGTATCTGATCTGGGTTTGTCCTGTTTGCAAGTTGCCAGGTTTGGGATTTTATGGTGCAAATGGGCTGTAAACACTGGGTTATATGAACTGAACTATAAAAAGATTAGACTGCTTCACAGTTCATCTATTAAAAATATTCATCTATTCCGTTTGTAATAGGTGGTCTGTGAAGCAGTCTATAAGAAGATACCGCATGGCGTAATTATCTACTATGTTAACACGGGGTACTATGTTCTCACTGGTGATTGGGTCATATGCATTAACACCGAAAGTAGTGCCGAAATCACTTCTCATTTTACTGGAGCTACGCTGCAACAGCTACGCTCCAAAAAGGTTCAGCCATTTTTGCCAAATATTTCGTGGAAGCCACAACCTGACATCCCTGATTTTAAAATGAACTCATTCCATACTGATATAAGGTGTTGAGGATTCCAGTCGTTTAAAATGGGTTAAAAGTACGCAGTGTGGGTCGATAATGTATTACCCAAATAAGACAGTTGGAATGAGTTTGGACAGGTGCATGTCAAGGCTTATATTATAAGCAGTAAATTTTGCAGTTTAGACACAGATGAGACGCCACTTGTTGTAGCGTCTGATCTGGGTCTGCTATGTTTGTCCCTAAAACGGCTGCTAGACATACCCTCAGATTATGGGTTAATGTGTGTGTGTGTGTGTGTGTGTGGGGGGGGGAACAATGTTACTTTTTTAAAGCGACATGTCTGCGCCATAGGCATGTGACCATAAATAAAGCAAATTATTAGCTCAGACGCAAGTTCGATACCTGCCGGGTTCGGCAACATTCTTTCCAGGAGACTGATCGTGAAATCTGTTCCACGGTGATTCTATCCCTTTCGCTGATTCAAGAAGGACAATTGTTGGTTTCCGGTAAAAGATTGTGCACTGTGCTGTACTGACAATATCTAACCAAAGAAATTGCCTTAATGCCAGATCATTTCATGAATGGCATCGTCGAGGCAATTTATTTTTATATAATAATAACGGAGTATAATGTCTAAACCTCTTCAAATATTCCTATGGATTGATATTGACAATAACTAACCCAAGATACTGTCGTATGCAAGATCACTTCATAAATAGCCTCACCGATGCAATATATATAATTTAGAAAAATGTTAACAGAGTATAATGTTCAAACCTCTCTGAATATTCTGATCATTTTTGGCATTCGGATTGATATTGACAATACCTAACCCATGAGGCTGTTTTGTGCAAGATTACTTTATAAATGGCCTCGCCGAGGCAAAATAAAATAAAAAATGAATACGAAGTATAACATCTAAACCCGGCTTTGATCATTTTCGGCATACAGGTTGATATTGACAATACATAACCCGCAAAATTTCCTTATGCCAAATTACTTTACAAACGGCCTCGCCTAGACAAACTGAAAAATTATTTCGAAGTGTAACTTCTAATCTACTTGGAATATTTTTGACAACTGTTAGCATACAGATAGATAATGTACAGATCTAACCAACGCGATTCCTGAATGCCCAATTTCTTTATTTTAGCCTCGGCAAGGTAAAAAATCCATCCACTGACACGGACGTATAACTTTCCAACCAACGGGTATATTTTTATAATGTTTTGCGTGCAGATGTAAATTGACAAGATCAAGCTAATGATATTGTCTAATGTCAGATAGCTTTATAAACAGCCTGGCCGAGGTAATTTTTAAACACTGATTACGGGTGTATAACTTATAAACTGCTGGGAAAATTATGATAATTTTTCACATGACTATAACCATCATCAAGACGTAACCAATGAGAATGTCTAATGCAAGATAAATAACCTCCCAAGGGTAATTTTTCAAAAACAGATTACATAAAATAAATTTAAAGCCGCCAAACAATTGCGCAAGCCGCAGTTATTGCAGGAACTATATAGCTCAGCAGAAATCTTCAAGTAAACTGCAGAACTGCATGGTTGCTGTATTGCTCAAAAACATTGATTGTGGGTACTTGATAAAACTGCTTCGTCAAGGCGGTTCAATCAAGTCCCCGCAATCAATGTTTTGAGCAGAGATAAGAAAATATCACAATTTTGTATCTTAAAATTCCCATTTTTTTTTTGCCGAAAAATTGACAATGTATTTGTACATGCGTGTTTTCGTGATGGCTGTTGCGGGGTCTGCACCTAAGCGTGAGTAAATTTCAATATAGGTCTTGTTGCTTTAACACGACTTCTGGCCCAGAATAGCTTCAATCAGCTATGTTCATTGGATAAATATGAGCCTGAATTAAAATACCAATCAGACGATAAATCAAATTATCAAAGCTACGCTCCATCAGCATTCTCAGTGCTTTGAATTCGTATAGGAATAACCCATATTTTTCATGCATTAATATTTGTCTAGTCCCGAGGAAGCTGTCTGAACACGAGGACGCTGACGGTTCACCCTAACCCTAACCCTACCCTAACCCTAACCCTGAGGGACCCGGTAAATGTTAGTGCAATGAAAAAAAAAAAAACATTGATGATCGTTATTCTTGCATAACTTACGACTCTAACGACAAATCATGACGAAAATGCCCCAAAACTCCAAATTAACTCTTCAAATGCAATCGTAAAACATACATGACGTGGATAAGAAGGCTGACTCTTTTAATTACGTCTCTTACCGCTATGGGTTAGTCGGGCTCGGGTCACATGTGAGACGCAAAGTTCTGCAAAAGAAGGTCGGGTGTTTTTTCTCCGGGTTCTCCGGTTTTCGCCCATCTCTGATTAACGATCGGCTCGATTAAACTTAAACGGGCCGTAAAACCAAAACCAAAAACAAAAGTAAAGAGGGCCATGATGGCCCTGGGTCGCTCACCTGTGTCCAAGATGTTTCATAGATTATGCAAACAAGTTCCCAGGTCGAGATCAATTTTATCGTTAAAGCTGGTCACAGGTCAAGGTCAAAGTCACAAGTAAATAAAAATGCATGAGTGAGAAGCCCTTGTCACAAGGAACCTACACGCAAAGTATAAATACCATATCGCAAACGGTTATAAAGATAAAATAGGTCACAGGTCAAGGTTACAAGTTTTTGTTTGTTTGTTTGATTTGAGGTTTAACGTCCCCGTCAACACTGTAAAGGTCATTTTTGAGACATTGCTTCCAATTTTGTGGGACTTTTACCCGACGTTGAGATGAAATGAAATTAAAGTCCTGTCGCCAAATGAAACCAATGGGGTTTATAAGCATGGACGTTCCGACTCGCACTGCTTTACCTGGGCAGTTTTTGTGTGAGTGGAAGTCCTTGTCACAAGAAACCTACATGCCAAATATGAAGGCTGTAGCTGCAATGGTTCAAAAGTATTGACAAAGTAGGTAACTGGTCAAGGCCATAGTTTGAAGTTTTGTATAAGTGAGAAGCTCTTGTCACAAGGAACATACATGGCGAATATGAAGGCTCTAACAAATAAGGTTTTACAGTTATGATAAAGTAAAACACGGGGCAAGGTCACAGGCCAATATTTTTGTATGGGTGGGAAGCCCTTGTCACAAGGAATCTACGTGGCAAATATGAAAGTTGTACCTCAAACGGTTCAAAAGTTATGAAAAAAGTCACAGATCAAAGTCAAGGTCAATGTTTTAGTGTGAGTGAAAGCTCTCGTCACAAATCACAGGTCAATGCCACAAGTCAAATTTTTTGTATGGATGAAGGCTCTATCTAAAGTGATTTAAAAGTTATGATAAAGAAGGTCACAGGTCAAGGTCACAGGTCATGATTAGGAAGCTCATTTCACAAGAAACCTATATCCCAAATATGAAGGCTGTATCTCAAATGGTTAAACAGTAATGATAAAGTAGGCCAAAGGTCAAGGACACAGGTCAGTTTTTTTGTATAAGAGGGAAGCCCTTGTCACAAGGAACTTACATGCCAAATATGAAGGCCTTGTGTCGCATGGTTCAAAAGTTATGACCAAGTAGGTCAAAATGATTAGGTCACAGGTGATTTTTTATGGGTGGGAAGCCCTTGTCACATATGAAGGATCTATCCCAAATGGTTCAAAACCACTTATGATTAAGTAGATTACAGGTCAAGGCCAAGGTCACAGGTCATGATTGGGAAGCCCTTTTCACAAGGAACCTATATCCCAAATATGAAGGCTCTATCTCAAATGGTTAAACAGTCACGATAAAGTAGGCCAAAGGTCAAGAACACAGGTCAGTATTTTGTATATTAAGTGGGAAGCCCTTGTCACAAGGAACTTACATGCCAAATATGAAGGCTTTATGTCACATGGTTCAAAAGTTATGACCAAGTGGGTGAAATGATTAGGTCAGAGGTGAAAATTTTTGCATGCCTGGGAAGCCCTAGTGACAAGGAACAGACCTGCCCAATATGAAGGCTCTATCTCAAATAGTTCAAAAATTATGAACAAAGAAGGTCAAAGGTCAAGGTCATAGGCCAAACTTTTTGTATTTTTGTAAGACCTTGTCACATGGAACATACACGCCAAATTTTAAGGCCCTACCTCAAATGGTTCAAACGTTATGATAAAGTAAGTCACATATCAATGTCAAGGTCACAGGTCAATTTTTGTATGTGTGGGAAGCCCTTTTCAGAAGGAACTCACATGCCAAATATAAAGTATCTATCTCATCGGTTCAAAAGTTATGGCAAAATGACCTACTGATCTACTTTTTGATGCGACATGACCCACATTCGAACAAGTTCGATGATGGTTGGACCAAAAGTGTGGCCTCTAGAATCTTCACAAGTTTTTTCTATAATTTGACCTACTGACCTGTTTTTGATCTGAGAAAGTTTGATGATGATTGGACCAATACTGTGGCCTGTAGAATGTTCGCAAGAATGACAACCATTTTCCTATTGTGGGTCTATTGGACCTTGCGGTTGCCATAGCAACAAAAGTTTCTATTCAAATTTGATAAAAAGATAATGTCATCAATCCCCCCACCAGAGGCATGCAGATGAGAAATGGCTGAGGACGGCCAGCAGGCTGCAGAGATATAACTGGTGAAAGGTGCTGACGGACGGACGACGGATCGAGGACTGGAGATGTTATTATGGTGAGCTTCTCTGGAGCCTTCAGCCCAGGTGAGCTAAAAACACAACTGACATGGCGGCTTATTTGGAACGCTCTTACCATTGACGTCCGTTTCGCAACATTTGACGATCTGACGCCATACGATTTTAAAAAGCTACGTTCAGTGCGACAACGTTATGTCGCTTATTCTAACACAGCGCGCCTGTATAAGTAATGGAAAATAGCTACAACAAATCACAGCAAGGAAGAGGGTGACGAGTGACGTCATTAAAAACTGCCAATTTATGACGTCACTAGTCGAGTTCCTTGAACGTCATATTCTCGCCACGAAATACAGGATTTAAATACATGTGTTTGAGTCGATAATTTTAGCGGGAAATCTTCTGACAATGGCGAAAAGTTGTGAGATTTTGAAGGAAACAACAGTATTTTTCCGATTTTCAGCCTGTTAGAATCGAAATAGATGAGCTCTTGTTTGTGATTTGTTGAGTAATAAATCACAGTTTGTCGGTCAGTTGAAAGTAGACAAATCACGCGCGCTACGCGCACCTGATTTGTCTACTTTACAACTTACCTCCGAATTGTGATTTATTACTCAACAATCCACAGTTAGAGCTGATCTATTTTTTAAACATAAGATAAACAAAGCGAAGTCGGTCTCAAAAGGTCAAAACCCATGTTCAAACAGCTCGTAATTTGTTGTTTAAACACGGCTTCGGGCACATTTAAGAATTGCTTCAAACAGCTATATTCATAGGATTGTATGCAAGAATAGTGGTTTTATTGAATTATCTCATATAAATGTGTTATCTTGAAGTTTCAGAAACGAACACCGAGGGGGATGTCTCTTCCATCAGTGCTGGCACCATCAGTGTCGGTATATCGCTCTTAGTCGTTGTGTTTCTGATTGGTATTCTCTGTGCTATTCGTATGAAGACCGTGTAAGTATTATTTTGGCTCCGTCAAGCAAAAAGTGCCTGTGAAAAAGTGCACTCAGTTCAGCAAATCAAAACACTGACAGCACTGTATGTCGATTGTCTCTGGGTTTAAATAGTTCTGAACTTAGAATTTATCTATTTCGTTTTAATCTTTAAACTCCTATATTTTAAGTAAACAGCCTAATTAAACCAATAGGTTTTGTGGGAAAGTATCTGTTTCCATTAAGGTCTAGTTATTTCATGCTCGCGCTTCTGTCCCTTTGGTATCTCTGATGGGAGGTGTGGGTTAATTGTATCGATTTCTGATCATTGCCTTCACTTCTGTTTTTATATGCATGGACGGTCCGAAATGCACCACTTTGCCTGTGAAGGCTAAGACCCTCTTAGCGGTTTACCAGTACTCGTGTGCGGTCGGTTTCAGCTCTGTATGGAACAAGCTCTGCATGAAGCACATACAGCCCAATCTATTTCTCCAAGCCAAGATGCGCTTAATGTTCATGGTATGTGTGTGTTCTACACGGGTAGGCTAAACGTCTAAGAGGGACAAGTGGTAAGTATAGTAAAATATGCGCCGTCGTTAAGGTTGACGCCACAGCACGTTACGTGACGTCACTAAACATCACTGTAGTGTCATCACAATACCGAAGTGACTGCGGTATTAAAAACCCACGCTCAGACAGGTATTTCTTGCACACCAGAAAATAAAATCCATAATTTTAGCTTGGGATAGAAATTCTGTTCTAACCCTGGTGTTCTTACCCCAAATCGCATATTCTTGCGTGTTTCAGAATACGATCTCTCATGTGCGCCGTCGTAAAGGTTGACGTCACAGCACGTTACGTGACGTCCCTAAACATCACTGTAGTGTCATTACAATACCGAAGTGACTGCAGTATTAAAAACCCACGCTCAGAAATGGAAGGTATGCAAGAAAAAGAATCCTACATGAGTGTGAGGGGTGGATGAAAAAACCCGTCCCTCGGGATCACTGTCCGGCATCACTCGGCAAGCCTCGTGATAACGGACAGTGACCCTCGGGACGGATTTTTTCATCCACCCCTAACACCCATAAAAGATTCTTATATTCAGAACACGACCTCTCATATGCGCCGTCGTTAAGGTTGACGTCACAGCACGTTACGTGACGTCACTAAACGTCATTGTAGTGTCATCACAATACCGAAGTGACTGTGGTATTAAAAACCCACGCTCAGAAATGGAAGGTATGCAAGAAAAAGAATCCTACATGAGTGTGAGGGGTGGATAGAATAATCCATCCCTCTGGATCACTGTCCGGCATCACTCGGCAAGCCTCGTGATACCGGACAGTGACCCTCGGGACGGATTTTTTCATCCACCCCTAACACCCATAAAAGATTCTTATATTCTCACCGGCCCCGATAGCTCAGTTGGTAGAGTGTCCGCTCCGGGGAACGGGAGGTCTCGGGTTCGATCCCGGGCCGCGACATACCAAAGTCGTTAAAAATGGTACTAGCTGCTCCTCGTTTGGCACTCAGATTTACGGGGTAGAGCTAGGACTGGTCGATCCAGTGTCAGGATAATGTGACTGGGTGTGGTATCATGTAATGTGTCAGGGACATGATACTTCAGTGAGGCAGCACTATAAACGTGAGCATTGAGCTCCCTGTCGCAACCAGACACCGTCGTGATATGACTGAAAAATTGTTGAAAGCGACGTTAAACCCGAATTCACACACACACTCTTATATTCTCAGACATTATACAGTGAAATTCCGACCACTTTTGAACAGTCCTAAAGGTGATCTCTGACCACGCCGTATGCAGAAAAAACACAAAGAAAGTTTGTTTTGTTTGTTTGTTTGATTTGAGGTTTAGCGTCTCCGTCAACACTGTAAAGGTCATTTTGGAGAGGACGCCGTATGCAGAAAACACAAAGAAAGAACAACTGCAACCTACTAATAAGCTTTTAAAAGCAGAATAATTCTTAACCCTTTTTGTACCAAATGGAATCTTCCTCCTTATATATAGCAGCAGTCCATTTCAAAATTTAGGGGTGTCAGGTTGGGTTTTCTTCAAAATTCAATAAGAAAATGGCTGAACTTTTAGCAAACAGTGTAGGCTCTGATCAGACGCCGCGTTCTGCGGCGTCTGATCTGGGCCGGCACGGTTTGCCAGGGTACCCGTTTTGGAGTATCTGGTACTAAATGGATCAATTTTAGATGGTCTTGATAGCGGAATTTTACTGTATATGCAAAACCATACATTTTTTGGGAAAGCGGGGAAAAAAAAGATAGGACACAAAGATCGTTTGATTTCATCAGCAATCTTCTCTTTGGTTAAGTGATACTGGAAATGTGATTTTTGTCTAACTAAATGTTGATTAAATTTCCTTACTCTGGGTAAACTTTATTCAGATTTCATTTTCTAAGTAAATAACCAATCCGTCCAATTAATTTCAACGCATTTTACTACAATTCCAAACACACGACGCCATATAGTCATCTACCGTGTACGATATAGTCAGCCCTCTTTATGCCGATATTCGATATAACAACAAAGCCCGTTATAACGACCATTGTCCATAGTTCAAATATAAGACGGATTAATGTCATAACGACGTTATCGTCGAGTCAAAATAAGGAGAATCATGGTTTATTTTTGACGTCATTTAATGGCCATGTGACGTCGTGTGAGTATGAACAACATTGTGTCCCAATAGTTTACTATAGGGGTTTTCTGTAAATACTGTGATTGTAAGTATTAGGTTTTGATGGCCTTAACCTAATTTGCAGGGCACAAACCCCTCAAAACTGTCAGTTTTAGGCCAAAAATGCCTTGTCTGCACCCTGTCTAATGAACGAAACAACGAATTTTGGTCAAACTTGGTACACAATATCACTAATATCTACCAAAAAATCCTTACAACATTTACCAAAGTTTACATGCACTTAGTCATATAAGACATGTAAACTTTTGAAGAATTGTCCAGCCCTTTTTATATTGAATAACTTGAAAGAGCTAAAGTCCCTTGCCTTCATATAGAATTTATATAATTTCTTTTCAAATGTGGTTCTAAAATATTAGTTTTTAACTTTCAGCTGTTTCCCTTGACTTGTAAATACATGTAATTTTAATACTTAGGCGAGTATCTGTAGATAATTTAAGAAACCTTTAACTGTGTTCTTTTGATACCTGTCTCAAACAAACAATTAAATTGCACGACCCACAGAAAAAGCGACCGACTGAAGTCGGTTGATTTCTAAGAGTGCCCTAAAATCACCGTGTCATTCTGTCAGTCTGTAATTCTGTCAGTCTGTCTGTCCGTCCGTAACCCGTTTGTGAAAATTGGTGATAGTGACTTAACCGCTTGGAATATTTAAACAATTTTTGGCATACTGATAGATATCAATGAGATCTAACCAATGAACTTGCGAAATATTATATTCCATTTAGTATAGCCTCGCCGAGGCGAAAAATGTGAAAATTTTCGAACTTCTTCTCCTCTGAAACCGTTGGGCCGATTGAAGTCAAATTTCATATGGAGCCTCTATGGGATGGGGGAAACCAAAATTTGCTCATGGGGTCCAGGTCACATGACCAAAATGGCCGCCAAGCCATATATGGTCTGTCTGTCTGTCTGTCCGTAACCCGTTTGTGAAAATTGGTGATAGTGACTGAACCGCTTGGAATATTTAAACAATTTTTGGCATACGGATAGATATCAATGAGATCTAACCAACGAACTTGAGAAATATTACATTCCATTTAGTATAGCCTCGCCGAGGCGAAAAATGTGAAAATTTTCGAACTGCTTCTCCTCTGAAACCGTTGGGCCGATTGAAGTCAAATTTCATATGGAGCCTCTATGGGATGGGGGAAACCAAAATTTGCTCATGGGGTCCAGGTCACATGACCAAAATGGCCGCCAAGCCATATATGGTAAAAAACCTTCAATAATAGTCTTCTCCAGAACCACTGAGCAGATTTCCACGAAACTTGATAAATAGCATCTGGGACGTAGGCCCATCATAAATTGCTAAAATGGTGACCCTGGGTTGATCTTGACCTTCTTTGTGTCTGGGTCAAACTTTGACACATATGCTTTTGTACTGGAAAAGTGAGAATGCATTTTATTCTGCAAACGATTCAGAATACAGTACTAAAGTATATGATATATTTTTGCTCCTTACGATAAGGCGCATTTATTGGGGGAACCGTTTTAGGTCCAGGTCACATGACCAAAATGGCCGCCATACCCATATATGGTAACGCTCACAAAGCTAAAAGCATCCGGCGGGTCGTGCACTTCAGCTGAAGCACTGGTTATCACACCTTTTTTAGGAGTATGATTACTTGACAAACTTGCAAACAAACCTTTCTAGTGTAAACAGCCTTAAAATTCAAACAGCCAAAGAGTTGTTGGAAATCTAAAAAAAAAATTGAACCGTGTGGTATAGTCTTAAATTAAAGCATACAAAACATGTAGTTCCAATGGCAAACTCTCTTAAAGAAGCTAAGTGATTCTGACCTGGGTCTACATTATTTGCCGAGGCATGTCTGTCCAAAATATTGGGATCATTATGGTATTTTATCTTCTTAAGCTTATGAGTGATTTTAAATAACTCTCTGCACCCTACATAACAACAGATCACTTTATATTTATGCTTGTGTTTTTGTTGAGTAAAAGCAGACTTATGCAAAAAGTAGATGTAGGAGGCCTTCATGCGGACTGAACAAATTATTTGTCTTAATCGCGACGGAAGTAAGGCGAGGATTGTGGCCACGTAAAATCGATTTAAGCACCCCGCCCCCAGTGGAATTCGTTTCCCATGACCGTTCCAAGGCGGATCTTCTGTCGCGGTTTATTTTTGTTATGGTTTGTCTTTGGGTGTGTGTGTAGCTTATATTGTTTTATTTTGGATAGCCAGTAGTATATATATGTCCCTAATCAGCCCGGACCTCTTATGATTCAAATAAGCATCATTTTGGACCTCTTTGGAGTAAGCATCATTTTAGAGCTCTTCGGAGTAAGCATCATTTTAGAGCTCTTCGGAGTAAGCATCATTTTAGAGCTCTTCGGAGTAAGCATCATTTTGGACCTCTTTTGATTGGTTCAACCGTCCAGGTATGCGACTAGGTGTGAGCGTTAAGGTTTGTTCAAACAAGAAAGTGTCAGCAACGAATACTATTAAACAACGAAGGTGTAAAAAACATACATTAACGCGGCGAGGGTCTATACTACTACTACTTATCATTCGCATAGCGCAGACTTTAGAGCTCGGTAAAATGAGGCGACTTAAAACACGACTCAGCGCGTTTCGAGAAGGTCCCAGACTTAATCCTGTACGCGTCACCGACAAGATCGTTAGCTTCACCACCCGATCCAACTTGTGGGAATCGAACCCACAGCCCAAGCTTCGAACTTTGGACCGACCAACAGATGCTTTGTGGGGGTTTAGCTTTATTGATCAAATCAGTTTACATACAAAATCAGATACAAGCAATTCGTTATAAGATAAATTTTGAGCGTCTAAAGTCTGTACTATGCGCGCCATACTTTCACCTCTGAGTCTTTTGACGCCGTAGTAGACACAAAATTCGCCGCAGGTATCGGTGCCATAGTCTTGATAGCGCCACTTATTTCGCGCGTAGCCTCTCCCACTGGAAACCAGCCAGTATTGAAAGTAGTCTCGATAAGACTCCGGATTTTTACCTAGAGAATCAAAAAACTCCAGAGGACCCGTAAGCGGTACGTACACGACCACCCAATGCAAACCGTCACCGTCACTCTCGTCGGTGTTGAGTATAATCAGCTTAGGTCCCTGAAATGGAAACTGAAAAATCAAATCAGCGGGTTGCGCCCCGGACCATATGCCGCGCAGCCCCGCTTTTACAAAAAAACTGATCAAACTCTTTGGCATTCATCTTACCGTTTTTTCAGGCACCTTAAAAGTATAGAAACTGACATATCTTTGTCTAAACACATAATCCAAGCTTTGTTGCCAATATTCAATATCAGCGTAAATTCACGCTATCAAACTAATATCTTAGTTCTTAAATGAACTATATTGACTTTCCAAGATTAAGTAAGCGAAACGTGTTTCTAATAATCCGTTCAGGACTTACATCACCATTTCAAAAGGGTACATTGACAAACAGTGTAGACCCAGGTGCGACCTATCCACCGTTTGCTGAAAGAAAACGAAGTGGTTTTTTTTAAATACAACAAATCGAAAATGCGTTAGCAAACAATGTAGACCCGGACGAGCTCTAGCCACTGTTTGCTTAAAGAAAACGAAGTTTTTGTAAACATAAGTAAAGACATAAATCGATAGCGCGTTAGCAAAGAGTGCAGAGTCCTATTTTCTTTTTGTGCGAAACTTTTAATAATGAAATAAATCGAAAGCAAGTTGACAAACAAGGAGAGCCAGATGAGGCCTAGCCGTTGATCCGAGTCTACCTGAATATTTGCTTAAAGAACGGGAGGTTTTTGTGTAATCGAATAATGAAATAAATCGAAAGCACGTTGGCAAACAGTGTAGACCCAGATAAGACCTAGCCATAGAACTGATCCGAGTCGACACTGCCTAATTATAAGACACGAAGTTTTTGTAAATGTAAATAATGAAAGCAATCCCGTCCCTTTAAATGAGAAATAGAACTGTTTCGGGTTTACAGTGTATGCTTGAAGAACGCTTGCGCGCGCGCGTGTGATTTACGTCACTTAATTTTAAAGTCTTAAGAAGCAAAGCTGAAGAAAAAATCCGGCTGTGTAGGGGTTCGAACCTGGGCGGCTAGGGGTAAAGCCCAATGCTCTGTCCACTAAGCTGAGTTGTCGGAGATTGATGATAAACCTTTTATCAATGCGTATACATGTAATCTACCAAGGTAGATAACTGAAGGGGGGATTACGGTCCGTAACACCAAAGTCATGCAGAGACGGGACTTCGCCGAACCCGCTTTATTTATTTATTTATTTATTGTTTTACGGTGCTTTCAAGATTAATTCATTTTCATCGAATCGATCTTTAATCACAGGTGGGCGAAACCCGGGGCACCGGAGAAAAAAATACAACACCTGAACTTAGCGTCTCACATGTGCCAACCACAGCTGTGAAGAACAAACGGTTAAGAGTCAGCGCTCTCGGAGACCCGTTCTAAGTCTTAACCAATTCGAAGCCCAACCCGGGATTGTAATGCATTTTTTTTCATTATTATTATTTAAGAATTTTTTTGCTTGTTTGATTTGAGGTTGAACGCCCCCATCGACGCAATTTAGATCATTTTGGAGACGTTGCTCCCACTTCTGTACGACTTTTACCCGAAATGAAATGACATCTCAACCTCTGCCGCCCAAACAACCTATATGGTTTATATGCATGGACCATGCGACTCGTAAAATCTGCCTGGGCAGGCTTTGACCCTGTAAACCGTTTATCAGTACGCATGTGCGTGGAAGCTTCATGCAGCCCAATCTATTTCTCCAAGCCTCGACAGGTGTGATCAAATATTATTATACTTTTTAACGTATCTAGTTTTTTGTGTATTTTTCTATGAAATTAAGGCATTTTGTGTACGCTATATGATACGCTACATTGTGCGAGCATTGCATTTCAACTGCTCTAATGCATGGTCCTATTGTGTTTTATATTTGATGTAGACTAAACGCATATGTTGCATGTTGATTGCAGAATAAAGCTACAGTATTGTATTGAAGTTTCGAAAAGTTTCTCCTTTGGAAAAATGGCAAGAAAAAAGGTTATTCCTCTGAAAACCAGAATTTTCTACCTGCTTTAGAGCCGGACCCGGTTGTTCGGTCGAATATTGAAAACTGGTGTTTACCGATCAGGTATATGACAAGTCTGCAAAAATCATTTCTCGAGATTGGTCATTGAATCTTTGTTAAGTCATTATCTCCTTTCCTCTGATTCAAGAAGGGTTGTTATAAGATTCTTGCCAAAATAAATGGCACTGTACTGGTTAACCGCTTATGTGTAAACCTTCCCAGAAAGTGAGGTTAGGTAAACTGACCGACCCGATATGACCTAAATATACTGAAACTTCAAACGAACAAACACAATGCGTGAGTTTCTATACAACATACCTAGACGACACCTGCAAAATACCCAAGGCATATCGATAGGTAAACGAGCTCGTTTATGAACAAAATATTAACCAGTCACGTCAGCAATATGTTCTATAAAAGGGTTATCCTTTGGAAGCAAGGGATACACCACAGAACTGAAAAATATGAAGTCGGAATGTTTTCTGGGCCAGACTTGCTAGTTTCGGCCAATTAGGCCTCATCAGTGACCCTCAAATATTTTCAAAATTCCACAATGGAATCAATGATCCAAAAGGACAAATAAATATATACACTACACTATGATGTAGGGCAGGGAGATTTTTTACGGCCGCCACACATTCCCAGACACCAGCTGTAGTGACGATAAATATGTTCTATAAAAGGGGTATCCTTTGGAAGCAAGGAATACACCACAGAACTTGAAAATATGAAGTGTACATTTTTTCTGGGCCAGACAAGTCCGTGTAATGATTACCTCTCTAAATCCCATTTATATATATAAAAAAAAAACAATAGTTCACATGGCTTTACATACGTTTCTTAATTCTACTCCAAAACACAGGTTGTGGGCATTCAAAAGAATGACTTGACAAACACATTATATAACCGGACAGTCGCCAAATCGGAAGCAGCATTAATAGACAGTACACCTGAAAATCACAAGCGATTGATAAACAAAGGTTACTGTTTGAAGTTTTCTGTCGGTAAGAAAGCACTGTAATGTGCGATAGTAGTATACGAAAGGAGAATTTTGGCTCACTCCGAAAAAACATTTGCCCCAAATTTTTTCCGAACTGATTCCAGGTCCAGCATCATTGAAATAAACTTTCTCTTGCCCCAACGCCTTTAAAAATAACATGTCCAATTGCCTTTTATACTATCATAAGAATTTAGAAGGTTATTGAGTCGCCATAAATATTTTTGTGACCATAGACTAATGTTGTCTTACTATCTTCTAAAATACCTTTAATTGCCAAATCATGATGATTTAATTGTATACTTGCACTTTATAAATGCAACTCAGATAGTTAATGTTGGTTTAAACCATACTTAATTCAACGAATACAGCAAGCATCAATAAAAAGTACTAAATCTGACAGTAAAGACATTGATTGTGGTGTTCCACAGGGGATCTATCCTAGGTCCATTCCTTTTCCTAATTTTTATCAATGACTTGCCCCGTCAAAAAGTAGTTGCGGCCACTGACTTATATGCGGACGATACGACCATGATGATGCGCAGTCTGACAAACAGACACTGGAAAATAATCTTCAAAAATATTTAAATTTACTCACACAATGGTGTAAAGAGAATGGCACGCTATTAAACACTAGTAAAACTAAACTTATGCTCAAGTCGGCGAAAAAGACTTAATTTACAGGATAAATCTCTCATGATAAAATACAATGACTTGGATCTTCAAAAAAGGAACTAATGATAAAATATTCGCGATCAGAATAGACGAGAATTTGGAATTCACATTACCAACAGGTTGTGAAGAAAGTTTCCGCTTACTTATGGCTTTTATCGCAGATTTCTTCAAATTTAACAGTGGAACACAGGTTACTTTTTATAATGCACATATCCGACCCCACTTTGATTACTGTTCTCTTATCAGGGGAAAAACAGTGTAGACCCAGGTGCGACCTATCCACCGTTTGCTGAAAGAAAACGAAGTGTTTTTTTTAATACAAAATGAAACAAATCGAAAACGCGTTAGCAAACAATGTAGACCCGGGTGAGACCTAGCCACTGTTTGCTTAAAGAAAACGAAGTTTTTGTAAACATAAGTAAAGACATAAATCGAAAGCGCGTAAGCAAAGAGTGCAGGGTCCACTCACCCGATACCCAAACCTAAAATCGATTTGTTCAAGAACAGTATCCCACCTGAAATAAAGAATGATACTATCGTGTGTTCTTTTGTAAATAAATCTACAATTTGGTTGAAACACTAAAGTCTTTTCACATTTGCAGCACCGCCGCCATTAGCGTAATTTTGACTCTAGGAATATATCCTATAAAGTGCGTATGAATGTATATAAGTATGTGTTGATGCTTGAATGAGATAATGCATTTTATACTGTTGATTATGATATACCTTATACGACGTTATTTTGTTAGAGGGCCTCAATGAAAATTGGTTCGCTAATTGAGTTTAGTAGAAGTAAAACAAAGATCAGGAATCGATACAATTAACTTACTCCTCCCACCAAAGACACCAAAGGGAAAGAAACACAAACATTAAGCGACCAGGCCATAATGGAAACCTAAACAAAGGAAGGCCATAAGGACAGTTACTTTCCCACAAAATGGCCATATGGCCATCCAAAATAAAAAGAAACAAGTGATACACACAGTAAGTAACAAACAACAACATAAATAAATCGCCACAGAAGAACCGCCTTGGAACGGTCAGTGGAAAGATTGGGAGGCTTAAATCGATTCTACGTGGCCACAATCCTCGCCCTTACTTCCGTCGCGATTTAGACAAATACTTTGTTCAGTCCGCATGAAGGCCTCCTTACTCTCTTTAAATAAGGTCGTTACTTACCTACATACTTACTTACTTACTAATATCTTTTATTTGAATCTTTATTTGATCTAATTGTCATCATTAAATGTAACATTTGGGAGGAATTAAAGAATTTTTGTAACCATCATCAAATTTTTTTTATTTATTTGTTTAACAATTGCTTTAACAATGCCTTGGTATTTTTTCAAACATTTACTATCAACACAATACGAATACGTTTTCCTACTAAGTCCAATAAATTCTGCTTTTTGGTTTCCTGCAGCATCGTCTTTTATTTTCCCAATATTTTTTTTATTTTCACCAAGGAAGAACTTAATATTTCTTGGATAATCACTGTTATCAAATAGACCCTTTTCTTTAATAGATCTTCATAGACATCTTCAGCTTTTATTTCATAAAGTTAACTATCCGCATCTGTAAACATTAATTTCATACTCTTTTTTATCGTATTTGTTTAACGTGTAATTGTAATGGAAATTATACACTTACAATTTAGATAATTCAAGATTAGTCATTCCAATATAAATAGGTCTATGTCAAACTAATTGTTCTTTAATTCGATCAATTGCGAATAAATCTGCATTAATCATTTGGTCAGATATGAAATTAGCTTTTGTGACATGCTTGATAAAGACATGTTAGTTCTTTGTTAGTTTAACATTAATTTTCCGAAAACAGAATTAATTCTAAATTAAAAAAAATCTTTTTCAAAATCATTCTTGGCTTCCCTTTTTATAAGTATGAAAATTAATTTAAGGTTTCAACTAAGAAGATTCATTGAATTGAAGGACTATATGAATTTTTGTAAGTTTCATACCAAGTTCTTGATACATTTCAAGATTTCTGATATGCAATGCATATTTTGTCCATATTAAATACTGTCGGAATTAATTTGGTTGTTCAGTCGCTTGCAAGATTAAGTTTTTCTTTAATATATCTGCAATAGGGTGATTACCATTCGCCTTCAACAACACGTTTTCCCGGGGCTTTTGGATAATTATTATGTAAGTCATGAAAATTTTCGGAATATTTTATATCCATTCATTGAAATATCCAATTCCTTCTTTCTTTTTAAATACAATATTCCATTCATCATGTTTAAAGCATTTAAATCCCCTTGTTAGCCAAGGTCGGTTCATTGCCCAGCCATAAAGGTTAATAGCATCTAAATACATAAACTTATAAAAATCTTTATTTTTATCATAATTATCAAAACTTCTGTATTGCTTTGGAATATATATTGCTATTATAGCTCATGCCACCGGACAGGCCTTGTTATACCATTAGATATATCACTATCAGTTATTAATTCTAATTTAATTTTTGTCATTTTAACATCCCTAGAAAATCTAAAACTGCTAAAATAATGTGCTGGATCTAAATTATAATATTCTATACATTTCTTTCTAACATTTTCAAGAATTAAAACATCATTTTTTCAAACAAATGTCATGATATTCGCCCATTGTTTTACAACTGAAAGATTTTAATGCATTGAAAACATGTTCGCAATCAGATTCGCTAACATTAATGCCATATATATTCCCATATTATTCGGAATTACTTTAATTTCTGTATTGAATTTTCCAATTTTCAAGAATTTAAGACAAATCTCTTTATGATCATCATATATATTTTTTTTCTGATGCTAAATGTTGCAAACAATAATAACAAAAGAACTTTGTACCATTATGGTTTGTTACTGATAGCATTAATCTATTAATTGTTTAATTAAAACATAATGGCTTATCATTTTCTTCTATCAAGAGTAGATTACAAATTTTAATGCGTTTTTCTTAGAACTTAGTGTAGGTAAATTTTAGTCGTTTCTTCTGAAACACCATATACATTAAACCTTATATCGTTTATATTTTCCATTTTGGTATGTCTTTAGGTTTAACAGGAAATTCTATTTTGTTGTAGTTCCCCTTTTTGTATGTTCTTTATATTTTGACATTCTGGATGAATTTAGTGACAGGAATTAATAGGCTTAATGGTACCACCTAAAGCATTCATTATCTTTATTATTTTGGATATTGCTACACGATTTTGATTTTTTTTTTTATTTTTTTCTGGAAGATGCAAACTGGTTAATTGATTTTTGTTTTCATTTTTAAGTGTTGCATCTTTGTTATCCCCTCATTTTATTAATTTAGAAAGTTTTTCTTTTCTCAAACTGTCTGATTGCCTTTTCATTCTTTTTTAGTGTTTTTTTTTTCTGCAACTTCCACTATTATTGGGATTTTTTTCTTACGTTCTACTATTTTTTTCTTTCTTTTGTTTGTACTTTTTCTTTTAATATATTCTTACTAATTTTTATAACACCTTTATTTCTTTTTTTTTCTTGTTTTTCTATTGTTGTTCGTGTATTTTTTTAATTATTTATTGGTGTTCCTTTTCTATGAAACAACTGGGTTGGGCAAATGTGTTTTTCGTTGAGATTGAGTTATTAAGTTAAAGATTTTCTTTCCCATTTTATTATATATATTCATTTCTTAAGCCTCTGCATATTTTTCTTCTTCTTATTATTATTTTTTTCTTCATTTGGTCCATATTATTAGTCTTAAGCACCTTCTCATTTGTTTAAGCACCTTCATATTTTTCATGCTTTCCATCTTATTACAATTATATATTCTCATTATATAATATATATACTCAGTGTTTTCATATTTCGTACATATAAATATTTAGAAAAAATATTCATAAATAAACCTATATATATCTCTTTCCATCACTTTTTGAAAATCCACATATCACATAAGTATTCCCCTCGCGACACTATTTGAGTAATCCAGGCTTAGTATGAAGGTTTTTGCTGACTCCATACATACTTTTAGTGTGTGTGTGTGTGTTTTTTTTTTTGTTTTTGTTTTTTTGTTCTGTTTTTTTTTTTTTTTTTAAATTTTATTTTTAAAATCACAAATTTCAACCGCAATAATTGATTTTTCTTTATTTATCATAAACTATCTTATTTCTTTATATGCTTACAATGAGAGACAATTTATCCTTTATCCTTATCATTCTGACTCCATACATACTTTTAGTGTGTGTGTGTTTTTTTTTTTTTTTTTTTTTTTTTTAATTTTATTTTTAAAATCACAAATTTCAACTGCAATAATTGATTTTTCTTTATTTATCATAAACTATCTTATTTCTTTATATGCTTACAATGAGAGACAATTTATCCTTTATCCTTATCATTTCTTGTAGTATCCATTTAGTTTGTAATGCTTCATATACTTTTCGGGAGGGGGAACATAATTGGGTTCTTTTTCAATTTCTAACACTTTAGTAACTATTTTTTTCTGAAAACCTCATGTTCTCTGACACTTACTGAAGGGTATATCCTTTTCCGAGTTTGTCTTATTATTTACTGATAGAAACCTAATCATTTGGTATAAAGATGGGGTTCACTTGCCTTCTTTTTTAGTGTTTGAATTTGATTTATGTCTCTTTGATGATGCATTGATTGAGTTAGGAAACCATAATGCAAACCGAATATTTAATGTTTATTGTTCGGAACAACACCCCAGCCTAGGGCGAAGATTCGGCCGGTAAAAACCTTTAAGCCCCACTCCCCCGCCCCAATCCCCCAGTGGAATATGCTGCTGGCCCTTCTAACGCGGTAGTTTTGGTGTTGGTTTTTTGCTGTTATTTTTGTTGTATACCTGCGAATTTGTAATGAGTTGTCCTTTAGTGTTTTCTAATGGTTTATCAACCCGTGTGGGTAAAAGAGTGCTGATTGGTACATTCCATAAACACTCGAATTTTTCGCTGTGTGTATGTTTCCTCTTCCTTTTTGTGTCAAGAGTGGGCTGCGATTTGTGATTGTGGTGCTCCCTGAATCTTTCTTTTAAATTTTTTCACATAATGTTTTTCAATACGCTATCAAATCATTAAAGAACAACTGTTTTCCTTCATTGAAAGTGTGATACATCAAAATATTATTTTCTCTAAGGATGTTTTTTAATCCACTATTATAAAATTCTCTATCTTCATCAACCCAAAGCGTTTATGGTTTTTCTTTTTACTGTAAATCATTACGTTTTCCAATGCTATTGTGACAGAAGCCACAATTTTATCTGTTATAGGAACTGTCTATGCATATGTACTGAAAATATCCATGATTGTGAAAAGATATTTTATTCCATTATTAAATGTTACAAATGAAGACATATCAACAAAATCAGCTGACTATGTATCATCAGAACCAACAAATTATCAAGTTCATCTGCTAAAATATTCATGTATTTTTATTACCATACCAAGCTTCTATTTTGTTGCGATAACAGGTTTTACTATTTAATTCTTCGCAACTTTTTCACCATTAGTTTTGCTCTTACTTTGTTCAAATATTTTAACATTCTTTTATCTGTGCTTTTGGATTTCCACTATTGATGTTCAATTCCTTCTGTCGCGGTTTGTTTTATTATGTTTGTCTTAGGGTGTGTGTATCGCTTATATCTTTTTGTTTTGGATAGTCAATTGGCCATTTTGTCTTTTGGCTTTCCGCTGTTGACGTTTCCATTACGGTCTAGTTATTTAATATTTGTGTTTCTTTACTTTGGTGTCTCTTTTGGGAGCTGTGGGCTTATTGTATCGATTCTTGGTCATCGCCTTCACTTCTATTTTATCACATTCACTTTTTGGTACACCATTTGTCTGAAAATATTCTTGTTTCATACAAATTTCATAAAGTTCATTGGTAGATTTTCCTAAATCCAGAGGATTACCAGGTCCGCGGTTTTTATATCCAGAAAGAGTCAATGCCTCTTTAGTCAATAGGGGCAATAATGCTTTATGAATGTCAATAGCCCCACCTGCTATTTAACAAAACTATTTTGTTATTCCACATGATGTAAATTTTGATTTTCTCATTCTTCTTCTATTTTTTGTTAAGATATACGTGGGATTTACAACTTCTGTTATTTCCTTTTCTTTTATACAATAACTGCTCTTTTATATATACTATTATAAAAAAAAAACTTAATTTTGATGATATAAATTTTCGGGTTCATCTTTAGAAATGAACCCCTGTTTTGATAGCGCATCATTTATTGGCACTCCTTTGTTCTTCATATTAATATTGTTATTTCCAACTTTAATTCATCCAATAATCAATAAGAAAATCATTGAGATCATCGGAACTAACGTAAAATGTTGGCATTCATCCTCTTTTTATATTTTTATTGTACTTTGTTTTATTTATTTATTTATTATTATTATTATTATTATTATTTTATTTGATTTTATTTTTTATTTTATTTTATTATTATTTTTTTTGTGCTTCTTTTTCTTTGTCGCTAACCGGAGAGATTGGTTAATTTCTTGGAGATATCTTGAGATAAATTAGAATATTTCCTTTTCGTGTTCATTCGTTTTGTCAGTGGACCAATAAGATTATAATATCAACATACTGGCTCATGTGGATGGCCTTTCTTTCCATGCAATTCAATAAGTCGACCTATTACAGTCCCGGGAAGAGGAGTGTGAGGTGGCTCGACCTTGGGTTTGTTTTTAGAACCACTATACACCGCAACCTACACTTGCCAGAAGAATGAATCATCACAGAGACATAAGACAAATCATGTGACATATAATTTGAAAGATTTTAAAAATGAAAAGATAGCAGGTTATTTTCATCAACAAGAAATAGCTCTTACTTTACAAAAATATTTAGAATCGAAAACGTGATCAAACATGAATACAAACAAAAAAAAGGCACTTGTAAAATAGTCTGGATACTCTGGTGAACACAATTCTTGGCTTCCTTCTGCTGATCTTATTAATCTATGAAAAAATAATATCAGTACATAATATAACGAAAAAAAATCGAATGTACAAAATCTCTTCTGGTTCATCTATAAATATTGGCAGCGTTTTGAAAGAGTTAAACACATTGAGGAGTAGCCCACATTTCTCTTTAAATTGCTTCTGGTTTAATTGGTTACGGGGCCATTGCAGCAATGATTTCTGTTGTCCCTTTAGCTGTTGCAATTGCTGGTGCTAATCCTGCTGGTGCTAATCCTGCTCGTGTTAGTGTTATTTTAAGGTTTGCAAAACTTGAAGAAAACAAAGAAACACTAAATACACAGCAAAATTCTGTATTTACAAACAACTACTGACTGAAGCACACACTATGAGAGCTGGAAAAGATGTCAGTGAACAAGAAATTATCAGTAAAATAGTCACTAAAGTGTTTGAAATTGAAAAAGAACCCCCTCTCGAGAAGTGTATGAAGAATTACAAACTAAATGGATACTAAACAACAAAAGCTAAGGAAAGGATAAATTGCCTCTCATTGTAAGCATGTATAGAAATAAGCATAGCTTAAAATAAATGAAGGGAAGAAGAATTATTGCGATTGAAAGAAAACAAAAACACTAGAAGTATGTATGCAGTCTGCAAAGACCTTAATTCTAAATAGAAATAAAGGCGATGATCAGGAATCGATACAATTAACCCACAGCTCCCATCAGAGACACCAAAGGTAAAGAAACACAAATATGATACAACAGACCCTAATGAAAACATCAATAGCGGAAAGCCAATAGGACAGTTACTTTCCCACAAAATGGCCGATTGGCTATCCAAAAGAAAATAATACACTCAAAGACAAACCATAGCAAAATAAACAGAAGAATCGCCTTTGAACGGTCAGTGAAACGTATTCCACTGGTGGGGGATGCTTAAATCGATTTTATGCGGCCACCATCCTCGCCCTTACTTCCGTCGCGATTTAGACAAATATTTTTTTCAGTCCGCATGAAGGCCTCCTAACTCATCAGTGCAATATCTCCGTGAACACACAAAAAAATCAAACAGCCACAGAGATAAAAGAACGGTGAGGACACGACAGCAACAAACTACTGAAATACCAGACCAAAAGAAAACCAACAGTTAGACTCCGATGGGCCCGACACGAGACAGATCTTCAGGCACCAATCAAAATTACATAGAATTAGACTCTCTCCAATTCTCAGTAGATTCCACACCGGAACCACCACAGAACCCGAGGCCCGACCCACCGGCGCGCGAACCAACCGCGAAACACAAATGCCACAGGATGGCGCACGTGGAACATCACCATCCAAAAAGGAAAACTCACAATCTCAAAATCAAAATCATCGCGTCCATCACAAACCATTCAAGAAACGAACCCATCCAAAATAGATAGATACAACCTCGAAAACGGGACCTTGGCCTGGATACTAAGCCTAAATTACTTAAATATTGTCGCGAAGGTAATAATTATGTAAAATATGGATTTTCAAAAAGTAATGGAAAGGGATATAAAGGTTTATTTGTGAATATTTTTTCTAAATATTAATATATACAAAATATGAAAACACTTAAAGAAATGAATATATATAATATATGATGCGAATAGTCATAGTATGGAAAACATGAATAATATGTTGTTTTTTTTTTTAGAATTAAAGATCTGAGTATACTTGAGACTAATAATATGACAAAAATGAAAAAAAAAATCTTAATAATAAGAAAAATATGCAGAGACTTAAGCGGAAACTTTCTTCACAACCTGTTGGTAATGTGAATTCCAAATTAAATTCTCGTCTATACTGATCGCGAATATTTTATCATTAGTTCCTTTTTTGAAGATCCAAGTCATTGTATTTTATCATGAGAGATTTATCCTGTAAATTAAGTCTTTTTCGCCGACTTGAGCATAAGTTTAGTTTTACTAGTGTTTAATAGCGTGCCATTCTCTTTACACCATTGTGTGAGTAAATTTAAATATTTTTGAAGATTATTTTCCAGTGTCTGTTTGTCAGACTGCGCATCATCATGGTCGTATCGTCCGCATATAAGTCAGTGGCCGCAACTACTTTTTGACGGGGCAAGTCATTGATAAAAATTAGGAAAAGGAATGGACCTAGGATAGATCCCCTGTGGAACACCACAATTAATGTCTTTACTGTCAGATTTAGTACTTTTTATTGATGCTTGCTGTATTCGTTGAATTAAGTATGGTTTAAACCAACATTAACTATCTGAGTTGCATTTATAAAGTGCAAGTATACAATTAAATCATCATGATTTGGCAATTAAAGGTATTTTAGAAGATAGTAAGACAACATTAGTCTATGGTCACAAAAATATTTATGGCGACTCAATAACCTTCTAAATTCTTATGATAGTATAAAAGGCAATTGGACATGTTATTTTTAAAGGCGTTGGGGCAAGAGAAAGTTTATTTCAATGATGCTGGACCTGGAATCAGTTCGGAAAAAATTTGGGGCAAATGTTTTTTCGGAGTGAGCCAAAATTCTCCTTTCGTATACTACTATCGCACATTACAGTGCTTTCTTACCGACAGAAAACTTCAAACAGTAACCTTTGTTTATCAATCGCTTGTGATTTTCAGGTGTACTGTCTATTAATGCTGCTTCCGATTTGGCGACTGTCCGGTTATATAATGTGTTTGTCAAGTCATTCTTTTGAATGCCCACAACCTGTGTTTTGGAGTAGAATTAAGAAACGTATGTAAAGCCATGTGAACTATTGTTTTTTTTTATATATATAAATGGGATTTAGAGAGGTAATCATTACACGGACTTGTCTGGCCCAGAAAAAATGTACACTTCATATTTTCAAGTTCTGTGGTGTATTCCTTGCTTCCAAAGGATACCCCTTTTATAGAACATATTTATCGTCACTACAGCTGGTGTCTGGGAATGTGTGGCGGCCGTAAAAAATCTCCCTGCCCTACATCATAGTGTAGTGTATATATTTATTTGTCCTTTTGGATCATTGATTCCATTGTGGAATTTTGAAAATATTTGAGGGTCACTGATGAGGCCTAATTGGCCGAAACTAGCAAGTCTGGCCCAGAAAACATTCCGACTTCATATTTTTCAGTTCTGTGGTGTATCCCTTGCTTCCAAAGGATAACCCTTTTATAGAACATATTGCTGACGTGACTGGTTAATATTTTGTTCATAAACGAGCTCGTTTACCTATCGATATGCCTTGGGTATTTTGCAGGTGTCGTCTAGGTATGTTGTATAGAAACTCGCGCATTGTGTTTGTTCGTTTGAAGTTTCAGTATATTTAGGTCATATCGGGTCGGTCAGTTTACCTAACCTCACTTTCTGGGAAGGTTTACACATAAGCGGTTAACCAGTACAGTGCCATTTATTTTGGCAAGAATCTTATAACAACCCTTCTTGAATCAGAGGAAAGGAGATAATGACTTAACAAAGATTCAATGACCAATCTCGAGAAATGATTTTTGCAGACTTGTCATATACCTGATCGGTAAACACCAGTTTTCAATATTCGACCGAACAACCGGGTCCGGCTCTAAAGCAGGTAGAAAATTCTGGTTTTCAGAGGAATAACCTTTTTTCTTGCCATTTTTCCAAAGGAGAAACTTTTCGAAACTTCAATACAATACTGTAGCTTTATTCTGCAATCAACATGCAACATATGCGTTTAGTCTACATCAAATATAAAACACAATAGGACCATGCATTAGAGCAGTTGAAATGCAATGCTCGCACAATGTAGCGTATCATATAGCGTACACAAAATGCCTTAGTTTCATAGAAAAATACACAAAAAACTAGATACGTTAAAAAGTATAATAATATTTGATCACACCTGTCGAGGCTTGGAGAAATAGATTGGGCTGCATGAAGCTTCCACGCACATGCGTACTGATAAACGGTTTACAGGGTCAAAGCCTGCCCAGGCAGATTTTACGAGTCGCATGGTCCATGCATATAAACCATATAGGTTGTTTGGGCGGCAGAGGTTGAGATGTCATTTCATTTCGGGTAAAAGTCGTACAGAAGTGGGAGCAACGTCTCCAAAATGATCTAAATTGCGTCGATGGGGGCGTTCAACCTCAAATCAAACAAGCAAAAAAATTCTTAAATAATAATAATGAAAAAAAAATGCATTACAATCCCGGGTTGGGCTTCGAATTGGTTAAGACTTAGAACGGGTCTCCGAGAGCGCTGACTCTTAACCGTTTGTTCTTCACAGCTGTGGTTGGCACATGTGAGACGCTAAGTTCAGGTGTTGTATTTTTTTCTCCGGTGCTCCGGGTTTCGCCCACCTGTGATTAAAGATCGATTCGATGAAAATGAACTAATCTTGAAAGCACCGTAAAACAATAAATAAATAAATAAATAAAGCGGGTTCGGCGAAGTCCCGTCTCTGCATGACTTTGGTGTTACGGACCGTAATCCCCCCTTCAGTTATCTACCTTGGTAGATTACATGTATACGCATTGATAAAAGGTTTATCATCAATCTCCGACAACTCAGCTTAGTGGACAGAGCATTGGGCTTTACCCCTAGCCGCCCAGGTTCGAACCCCTACACAGCCGGATTTTTTCTTCAGCTTTGCTTCTTAAGACTTTAAAATTAAGTGACGTAAATCACACGCGCGCGCGCAAGCGTTCTTCAAGCATACACTGTAAACCCGAAACAGTTCTATTTCTCATTTAAAGGGACGGGATTGCTTTCATTATTTACATTTACAAAATTTTCGTGTCTTATAATTAGGCAGTGTCGACTCGGATCAGTTCTATGGCTAGGTCTTATCTGGGTCTACACTGTTTGCCAACGTGCTTTCGATTTATTTCATTATTCGATTACACAAAAACCTCCCGTTCTTTAAGCAAATATTCAGGTAGACTCGGATCAACGGCTAGGCCTCATCTGGCTCTCCTTGTTTGTCAACTTGCTTTCGATTTATTTCATTATTAAAAGTTTCGCACAAAAAGAAAATAGGACTCTGCACTCTTTGCTAACGCGCTATCGATTTATGTCTTTACTTATGTTTACAAAAACTTCGTTTTCTTTAAGCAAACAGTGGCTAGAGCTCGTCCGGGTCTACATTGTTTGCTAACGCATTTTCGATTTGTTGTATTTAAAAAAAACCACTTCGTTTTCTTTCAGCAAACGGTGGATATGTCGCACCTGGGTCTACACTGTTTGTCAATGTACCCTTTTGAAATGGTGATGTAAGTCCTGAACGGATTATTAGAAACACGTTTCGCTTACTTAATCTTGGAAAGTCAATATAGTTTATTTAAGAACTAAGATATTAGTTTGATAGCGTGAATTTACGCTGATATTGAATATTGGCAACAAAGCTTGGATTATGTGTTTAGACAAAGATATGTCAGTTTCTATACTTTTAAGGTGCCTGAAAAAACGGTAAGATGAATGCCAAAGAGTTTGATAAGTTTTTTTGTAAAAGCGGGGCTGCGCGGCATATGGTCCGGGGCGCAACCCGCTGATTTGATTTTTCAGTTTCCATTTCAGGGACCTAAGCTGATTATACTCAACACCGACGAGAGTGACGGTGACGGTTTGCATTGGGTGGTCGTGTACGTACCGCTTACGGGTCCTCTGGAGTTTTTTGATTCTCTAGGTAAAAATCCGGAGTCTTATCGAGACTACTTTCAATACTGGCTGGTTTCCAGTGGGAGAGGCTACGCGCGAAATAAGTGGCGCTATCAAGACTATGGCACCGATACCTGCGGCGAATTTTGTGTCTACTACGGCGTCAAAAGACTCAGAGGTGAAAGTATGGCGCGCATAGTACAGACTTTAGACGCTCAAAATTTATCTTATAACGAATTGCTTGTATCTGATTTTGTATGTAAACTGATTTGATCAATAAAGCTAAACCCCCACAAAGCATCTGTTGGTCGGTCCAAAGTTCGAAGCTTGGGCTGTGGGTTCGATTCCCACAAGTTGGATCGGGTGGTGAAGCTAACGATCTTGTCGGTGACGCGTACAGGATTAAGTCTGGGACCTTCTCGAAACGCGCTGAGTCGTGTTTTAAGTCGCCTCATTTTACCGAGCTCTAAAGTCTGCGCTATGCGAATGATAAGTAGTAGTAGTATAGACCCTCGCCGCGTTAATGTATGTTTTTTACACCTTCGTTGTTTAATAGTATTCGTTGCTGACACTTTCTTGTTTGAACAAACCTTAACGCTCACACCTAGTCGCATACCTGGACGGTTGAACCAATCAAAAGAGGTCCAAAATGATGCTTACTCCGAAGAGCTCTAAAATGATGCTTACTCCGAAGAGCTCTAAAATGATGCTTACTCCGAAGAGCTCTAAAATGATGCTTACTCCAAAGAGGTCCAAAATGATGCTTATTTGAATCATAAGAGGTCCGGGCTGATTAGGGACATATATATACTACTATAGCCTATTGGCCATTTTGTGGGAGAGTAACTGTCCTTTTGGCTTTCCGCTGTTGAAGTTTCCATTAGGGTCTAGTTGTAACATGTTTGTGTTTCTTTCCCTTTGGTGTCTCTGATGGAAGCCGTGGGTTAATTGTATCGATTCCTGATCGTCGCCTCCACTTCTATTATGAATGCATAGGTAGGCATATTATAAAATAGCTAACTTCCATTATTTCAATTTAATTACATACATATTTACGGGCCTCCGTGGCCTAGCGGTTAATAGCGCTGACTCGTGATCATTAGGTCTCTCACCGCTGTGGTTCGAGCCTCGCTCCGGTCATATGTGAGACGCCAAGTTCTGCAACGGAAAGTCAGGTGGTTTTTCTCCGGATACTCCGGTTTTCGCCCATCTCTGATTAACGATCGGCTCGAAATGAGTGAAATAATCTTGAAAGGGCCGTAAAACCAAAACAAAAAAAAAAAAAAAAAAAAAAAATATACATATTAATTAATAACTAAACAAAAGTCCTGATTCCCACTATTTCCCAATATTTCCCACTTTCCTGAAATTTTGAGTAATTCCCAGGACGGTAATTACCGGTAAATACCAGTGGGAATTCCCGGCACCGGTATTTACCGACCAACCTTGATTCACAGGCTGGTCTCTGTACGAGGGTTGTCCCAACGTATCGTACACAACGTCAATAACTTTTCTTATAATCGGCGGAATTTAATGAAATTTTAAGACAATTGTGACATATATCTCCTCTATTTATATGCTAAATTTCAAGCTTATATGTTCAGCAACATAGAAATTATAGCCTATTTACTAACTAGGGTCAGGGCCGAGCGGCCCAGGTCTACGTCGTAAAACGACATCGCGCACTTAAACGTTAGCGTCACTCCTTTTCGAAATACTCCCCATTATGATTAATGCACTTTTCATAGCGATGTAACCACTTATCATAGATAAATCTTTGTTCAGTACACGATAAATAGAAGTTTTACTCAGTCCCAGTTTTTCACCAACTTCGCGCACGGTCTGTCTCGTATTTGCTATCGCACAGGTCTTAATGTAAGTTTTACTGTGTATCGGCTTGTTATCCTTTCGTGTTGCTTTTACAGGCAAAAACAAACGGGAGCATCAAACCAGCAGTCACAATATAGGCGCCATCAACCAAGTCTATACAATGGCCAAACAGTACAAGCAACCAGCCCTGGAAGTAGATCAAATACTGTACCCAGTTCGAGAATGTATCAAATTAACCAGGGGCAATGTGAGGATAGCGAAACAACATCCCCGAGGAATGCTGCAACGTTAACTGCTATGGCCAGTCCGGTTTGTCATCGGAACCAGCATATTTCGGTGCAAGAGCAACACAGTAATAATATACCGCCATACAGCGCGATGCAATCGACACCACCCAACGCTGCAAGCCCTAATGAATGCACAAACATTGCAAATTCTAGATCTGATGTTCGCATGAATCGCAGGACATTACGCGGAACAGAAAATTCCGGTCAACAATCTTGTCAGTTCATGACATTGCATGAGCAATGCAACAGTTATCTCCCGTCATACAGTGAACTTCAATCAAATGCACAGAGATATGAGACTCACACTGAGTGTGCACATGAACATACTAGGATGACAGGTACTAGAACAGGTACATGTAGATGGATTTCCGACTTAAGCTCTGATTCGCAAGAACCACCACCCTCGTATGAAGAAGCTATAGCTAATGAACGGATTTGTATGCATGATATAAGACACTCGAGTGAAGAAGCCACACATAATCTGCGGAATTATACAAATTATTTATTACCCTCGTATGAAGAAGCTACAGCTTTTGAGCGGAGCTAAACAAGTGATTTAACACCCTCGTATGAAGAGGCCCAGCTAATGAGCAGAGTACTGCAAGTGTCTAACGTATCAGTATAAACACTCTACAGCTACAGGTTGTCAGCGAAGTTGTACAAATGTATAACGCCTCACTATGAAGAATCTACAGCTACATGTGATTAGCAGAGTAGCACAAATGTATAACGCCTCACTATGAAGAATCTACAGCTACATGTGATTAGCAGAGTAGCACAAATGTATAACGCCTCACTATGAAGAATCTACAGCCACATGTGATAAGCAGAGTAGCACAAATGTATAACGCCTCACTATGAAGAATCAACAGCTACATGTAATACGCGGTGTTATACACCTTTTTTGCTTTTTATTTTACCTCACTGCAGCTGGTGTTAAGTGTCGTGTGGCGGCCGTAAAAAGTCTCCCAGCATCTGTTCTTTGTTTCCAAAGGCAACCTTTGAGCTTTTTATTAAACAAGAGTGTAACACTTCAGTATGGAAAATCTACAGCATGCAATTAGCGGATTAAACATTTAATGATATAACACTCTCGTATGAGGAAGACTTACATATTTTAGATACAGTCACCCCGTAACACCCTCGTATGAGAAGGACTCATACACTAAATGGTACTAACATCGCGTAACACAGTCGTATGAAGCTACATTAGCGGAGTTAGCTACATGTAACTGACAGTGTTATACAAATGTATAACGCCTCCCTATATATAGAATCTACAGTTGCCTGTAATTAACGATAACGCCTCAGTATGAAGAACCTTAAGCTAATGATCGGAGTGTATAACGCCTCAGTATAAGAACTTTCTGCTAATGATCGGAGTTATACAAGTGTATAACGCCTCAGTATAAGAACCTTCTGCTAATGATCGGAGTTATACAAGTGTATAACGCCTCAGTATAAGAACCTTCTGCTAATGATCGGAGTTATACAAGTGTATAACGCCTCAGTATAAGAACCTTCTGCTAATGATCGGAGTTATACAAGTGTATAACGCCTCAGTATAGGAACTTTCTGCTAATGATCGGAGTTATACAAGTGTATAACGCCTCAGTATAAGAACCTTCTGCTAATGATCGGAGTTATACAAGTGTATAACGCCACTGTATGAAAAACCTTCAGCTAATGGTCAGAGTTACACAAGTGTATAACGCCTCTGTTTGAAGAACCTTCAGCTAATGATCGGAGTTACACAAGTGTATAACGCCTTTGTATGGAGAAATTACAGCTAATGATCGGAGTTATATAATTGTATAACGCCACTGTATGAAGAACCTTCAGCTACTGATCGGAGTTATACAAGTGTATAACGCATCAGTATGACGAACCTTCAGCTAATGATCGGTTTCAATGATCTGTATGAGGAATCCTCAGCAAATGATCGGAGTTACACAGGTGTATTACGCCTCTGTATGAAGACACTATAGCTAAACAAAGGAGTAATATATTTAATGATAAAACACCCTCGCATGATTAAATTAAGTTAATCAGCGGACTTGTTGTTGTTGTTGTTGTTTTTGTTGTTGTTGTTGTTGTTGTTGTTGGTGTGTGTGTGTGTGTGTGTGTGTGTGTGTGTGTGTGTGTGTGTTACTTCCGGCCAACAACTTAGGTCATATTATGACGGGACCTCGGTTTTAAGACTCATCCGAAAATCTGGAGAAGCCCGAAATCGAACCCACGACCCTGGTTTATGAGGCAAGAAGCTTTACCACTACATCACGGATGCTACGTGTAAATATAACCCGGGCATGAGGAAGGGAAGTCAATCAGTGGACTTACATATTTAATGATAAAAACTTCGTGGCACTCTCGCTCAATAAATCAGCGGAATTATACAAGTGATATTACACCCTTGATACAGTTACTTGTAATCAGCGGAGTAATACTCTTTAAACCGCTAGGAATATTTTGATAATTTTTCGCATAATGATAGTGAAATTTTCTGCAAATTTGCCTCGACGAGGCCAGTCATTAAGAAATCTGGCAATAGACTATCTCATTAGTCAGATATTGTCAATATCGACTGAGCTGATACGTTTTGGCATACAGATTAAAAGCAAAATGTTCCTAGCGGTATAAAAGTGACAGCGATTTTCACAAACTGACCGCGACTGGGCGGACTCGAGGGTACACCCCACAAGTCGGCCTTATCGACTTCGCTACGGGTCTTGCAATTGGTATTTACAAACCAGAGGTGTTCATTATATTAAGAGGATCTTACATGAGTGTTCATGAATTATAGAACTTATTAAACAGTTGAGGAAAAGAGATAATAGGCGAGGTTTTGCCGAGCATTTTCCCCCTTTTCCTCAACGAGTTAAATAAATTCATTAATGCATGAGCATGTTCTTGAAAAGTCTGAGATTCGGTGTGGAACAAATTGGAGCATGGGGGGGGGGGGGGGGGGGGGTAATTGTTTAACCAAGTTTGAAGCAACAGTTGTAAAAAAAAAAATAAACAATTTGCCATTTTTTTAGGGTCAAAACAGGATTCACCATCAATATCCAAATACTATATTGCTAGGTTGTTTCCCTTTAGCGCTCTTTGAACCTTATTTCTAAGCTTACAGTATGTCTTGTACAAATCAGAATCCCTAGTTGTCCTAAATTTATTTAAAACATCATCCCTATATATGCTTTATCTCATGCAAAATTTCAGAGGTCATCCAACGTTCGGTTCTTTGTTTCAATCCAACTTCTTTGATAGGGGCAACGACATCCAGTACAGAGTGAAAAAGGGTTCTGAGTTTCTACATTAAGACATAATAAAATTTCTTCCCAGTTTAATTCTGACAGCCGTAAAGTAAATACATATTTGCAATACTGTTTTAAAGATCTTATTTTCACAACATTATGTTTGTTAATCTGACCCCTAATGACCTTTCTTGTAAAAAATATAAAAAAAAAGTGATCACTAAGACCTATTCACCATATTTGCATTATTTGCTGGCTCCCAGCTTGCACATTGCCGATATTGGAAAAACAGGTAACCAGACCCCCTGACCTTTCAAGGTCAGGGGGGTCTGGTTACCTGTTTTTCCAAAACTGATAACCCTTAGACTAGGAACCAGCAGATAATGCAAATAAGGTGAATGCTAATTGCTCCAGACTGGCACAGTTTTTTAGAGGATCTAAGCCTGCCCAGGCAATGCGGTGGAAGTCGGCCCGTCCATGATTATAAACCCTATGGTGTCACTGGACGGCAGGTCTTGAGATGTCATTCCCATTCAATGTCGGGTAAAAGTCACGCCACAAAATTGGAAGCAACGTCTCCAAAATGACCTTTACAGTGTTGATGGGGGACGTAAATCCCATGAAACAATCTCACCGCCCCCGCCCATCGGGGCTTGAAGAAATAGATGGGCTGCATGATGCTTCCACGCAGAGCTGAAACCGTCCGCACACTAGTATTGGTAAACCGCGCAGTTAGAGGTGCGAGTCGTTCGTTCGTTCGTTCGTTTAGGTTAAGGCTTTTTATGTCTGCCATGGTCAAGCGGACAGAACTCCATAGCTCCACAACAAGACATATGTTAAGTGCTTCTGGGCTGCAAATCGTGGCAGTTTGTCCAACAAGAGTAAATAATAGCGTTGAGCTGCCGGTGCCCGACCATAGAAAAATGAAGCACTGCCTGTTTTTTTTGAATTTAAAAGGCTGATCGAAAAATGAGCCGAAAATGTGTAGAAATCAGTGCCAATACGACTGCAAATCGTGATTTCTATACTTTGCTCATGAGCGATAAGTGATTCAATAGTGCTCTTTCTTTTTGCCGCTTGATATTAGCCATTTGACTAAGGCTGCAAATGGAGCATGCCTATGCAGGTTTCCATGCAGGAACACACACGGCTTAAAGTTCAGAGGAAGAAGACTGGTCGCAAGTCTTGCTTTCAACACTGAGACAACATATGATATAAGATAATAATGGTTATGATAATGATAATAGTAACAGTGAAGGATGACAATCATAATAATAATGATAAAGACATACTATTAGAGGTGCGAGTCGGCCAGTCCATGCTTATTTATAAACCCTATTGGTTTCATTGGGCGACACGGCTTGAGGTGTCATTTCATCTCAATGTCGGGTAAAAGTCCCACAAAATTGGAAGCAATCTCTCCAAAATGACCTTTACAGTGTTGATGGGGACGTTAAACCTCAAATCAAACAAACAAACAAACATGAAACAATCTGCAGTTGCAGATATAGCAAGTTTAGTTGCAGTTGTCTTATCTTGGCTATTTTGAAAATTACAGCGGTGAGTAAAATATTTAACATGTTTGGGCCAGTAGTACTAGTAATCAGGTAATTAATGTGTCCCCACGCCTGAGCTGAAGAGGAACCCACACTGAAGAATATTCCCGACCCGATTATTTCGACAGCTGAAGGTGCCGATGACTGTGTGGTTACTAAGTTTTCCTCATTGGTTAGAGCTAGGGTGGTCTCTACTGCTATGGGGCGACGTTTTACTATTGAATCCGTATTTATGGATATCCATAAATCAGCCGAATAATGGATATCCATAATTCGAATTATAGATATCCATAAATCAAATTATGGATATCCATAAATCAATCTGAATTAATGATATCCATATATCAATTTATGGATATCCATAATTCACCACAAAAAAACGGTTCGTAGAAATACCGGAACACACCAAAACACCGGAACACACTGGTAATTACCGGAACACACCCCAAAAATGTTTGGGGGCTAATTAAATAGTTTTTTTTTTCGGGAGAATATGTGTTTAATATATATTTTGTGTGTCATATTTTGACCAAATGTAACATGTGCAGTGTGATCCGGTAAATTTTTGTCACTAGAAAGTTATAATTCATTAATTAACTTCAAAATGTTATTTTAATAAAAAATACGATGGGGATTAATTTATTAAAAAATGGGTATTGTTTAGTTTGAGGTTTAACATCCTCATCAACACTTTATACGACATTATAGAGACGTTGTTTCCCAATTTGTTGGACTTTTTACCCGACATTCAATTGAAATGACATATCAAGCCCTGTCGCATAGTGGAACCAAATAGTTTATATGCATGGACGATCCGACTCGCACAGTCTGATCTGGACCTTTGCTGGCAACATAGGTTTGATGACAGGTTTTCTCATGGCATGGCACATATAGGGCCGCTTCTTCAAATTCTTTAGTTAAGTTGATTTTTGAGTATACATTTTGTTTGCATACACTTTATTCATTGTTTAGAGAGAGGGAGAGAAAGAGAGAGAGAAAGAGAGAGAGGAGAGAGAGAGGTTATAGCATATTAGCCGAAACTACGTAGTATGACCCATCTTCTTTCTGATGAATGTTTTCATTGCTCTTAAAGGAACTCATTTTAGATTTTTATTATATTGAATTGATGAATGATGAAATAAAACTGTGCAAATATAAAAAATGTCTTGCTATGTTTCATCACCATTTATCCTATTTCATTCTCTGCTCAGAATAATTTAAAACCAATAGGCTGGTGCATTACGGACATACATGACCTTATTTGTTCATTAGGCCGTAAACCACATATAAAATCAGATAGGACAAACACATGGGGCGGACAGTAAGCACTAAGCAGGCTGGTTAAAAATTTCAGATAACATTTTGATACATTTTCCCTGCTAACGGTTTTGATATTTCAAGTTTATCGTGTCAAACGGAGACACATTGCTGGAAATGTCAAATCTTTTTCGTTTTGGATGGAAGAATATACAAACTGACTTCATTTTGTAATCAACTGAGTTATATCAGAGAGTTGTAACCTTAAAATAAATATCTCTTCAATATTCAGACCCACCGCACCGGAACACATTTTATATAAAAATAAAATGGAATAAGATTAATTTATTGTATGATTGTAGGATCAGAATTGTTAGTAATAACATCCTACACACTAGAAAAACTGTAATTAAGTCATAAATACGGTTTTAAATGATATAAAATAAAAAAAATGAGTGTGTTCCGGTAATTACCAGTGTGTTCCGGTGTTTTGGTGTGTTCCGGTATTTCTACGAATCCCCCCAAAAAATAATTCAGAAAATAATCATGAGTACAGGCCAAAATATGGAAGTAATTGATTAAATTAAATTACTTGTAATCAGAAACATGTCTGAGTCACTGGCAGTGTAGGGAGCAGCATTTTGTTTGGATTTTTTCTAACTGGTGTATCTTGGTTTAGGTAAAGGGGTCCCATATACATGATATAGGGGCTACATAATCCAGTTGGGGCTGTACCAGAGTGTTGTAGACAGTCTCTCTCACCCTTGGTAGTTTGGTTTTGATATTCATTCTAAGGAATCCAAGGGTCCTGATTACCTTTGCAGTTATCCTGTCCATGTGGGAGTCCCAGAACAGGCCACCGGATATGTCCACCCCAAGTACCTAACACTGGTGACCACCTCCAGGACCTGCCCATGCAGGTGATACAGGACGTTTATTGGTCTCCTGTAAGTAGTCACCCTTACCAACTGGCACTTCGAGGGGTAAAACTTGGTTACTCCATGTCCAACCTGGACTCCCACGCAGACAGGACGTTAAGATCATTTTGTAGCACTTGGCCACTATCCGCTCCTTCTATGGTGAAGTAAACGGCCTTTTCTTCGGAAAACAGATGGACCTGTGACTTGACTTGATAGATTTTGTAAGGTAACCGGGCACTAAAAGCACATAGGGGCTACCCCAATGGACCTGTGATTCTAACTGTTTATAAATATATAGACAAGGAACAGGATCGGGCCCAGTACAGTCCTGACGAACTGGGACCGAACCTGATTCCTCACCCTCAAGGAATACCGACTGTGACAGATTACCTAAGAAGGCGTGGATCCAACCCAGTGCTTTCCCCTCTTATTCCATACTGATAGAGTTTACAAAGGAGCTTCTAGCTCAATGTAAGCTAAATGTCCCACAAAATTGGAAGCAACCTCTCCAAAATCGCCTAATTAGTGTTGAAGGGGACGTTAAACCTGAAATCAAACTAAGAAAAACAAAACATATCTCTCCCAAACCATAGGCCACCACTAAACCTACCCTACTCACAGTACTCTACCCCTACCTCCCCTTTCCCGCCGATCCGGGCTTAATGAAATAGATGGGCTGCATGATGCTTCCACACAGAGCTGAAACCGACCGGTCACGAGAACTGGTAAAACCGCTCAGAGGATTTAAGCCTGCCCAGGCAAAGCGGTGCCAGTCGGCCTGTCCATGCTTATAAACCCTATTGGTTTCATTGGGTGACAGGGCTTGAGATGTCATTTCATCTCGATGTCCCGTAAAAATCCCACAAAATTGGAAGCAAGGTCTCCAAAATGACCTATACAGTGATTACGGGAACGTTAAACCTCAAATCAAACAAACAAACAAACAAAACCTCCATCCCGGCTTTTATTACACTCTAAAATCGGAAACCTGACGGGAATAGTCAAGGTTTTTCTTTTCTTTTTTCTTTTTTTTTTTTTTTTTTTTTGCAAAGGGAGCACTCAGCAGTCATTATTCATTTGGTTTATTTGCAGAGGAGAGTTATGGATATCCATAATTCGAAATATGGATATCCATAAATAAGACAGAATTATGGATATCCATAATTCGAATTATGGATATCCATAAATCGATCAAAATTAATGATATCCATAAATCAATTTATGGATATCCATAATTCGATTTATGGATATCCATAATTTGAATCATGGATATCCATTAAAGAAATTAAATTAATTTTTCTGCAGTTCATGGAAGTATGAACTCAGTGGGTCGCGTGCAAAGTAAATGAACCCTGAAGGGGTTCATGTAAACTTTGCTAGTGACCCAAAGTAGTTCATCCTTTCATGAAAAGCAGAAAAATTAAATTTATTTTTTATATTTACATTATATGCCCCTCATCACTTGGCGAAAACATGATTTTATGACGAACTGACAAAGCTAAAAACATTTACACGTTGTTTTCAACAAAGAGCGGAGCAGTGTTGACGTCTTCAATGCCCGTAGAGAACAATGGTTTAGAATAACGTCACTTAAAATGTCACTGAAAATCATGTGATTTGATGCGTTCATGGAAGTATGAACGCAATTGTTTTCCATAGATTTACAATAGGCTTTACACTGGAAATGTAAATATTATTATTTGAATTATGGATATCCATAAATAATTGTAGATATCCATAAATAGTAATGGGTATCCATAATGCGAATTATTGATATAATAATTCGAATTATGGATAATAGGGAATAAATAGTAAAACGGCGCCTCATATACTGCCAACTTACTGATGACACGTCAAATGACATTCATACACCACTGGTGTATGATTTTGTTTGATTTGAGGTTTAACGTCCCCGTCAACACTGTAAAGGTCATTTTGGTGACGTTGCTTCCATTTTTGTGGACTTTTACCCGACATTGAGATGAAATGACATCTCAAGCCCTGTCGCCGTATGAAACCAATAGAGTTTATTAGCATGGACGGTCCCGCCTCGCACCGCGGTTCCTGTACAGGCTTAGATCCTCGAAGCGGTTTACCAGTACTAATGTGCGGGCCGGATTCAGCTCTGCGTGGAAGCATCATGCAGCCCATATATTTCTTCAAGCCCCTATGGGCGGGGGCGAGACTACTGGTGTATGAATGCCATTTGACGTGTCACCAGTAAGTTGGCCGTAGTAATTATGATTCTGAAGAAAAAAAAATCGAAAGGAATACTCATCAGTTTCGGGTCATTTCGGCCCATAAAGCCCCTGTCACACTATGCCGCGTTTTCACTGCGATGGAACGGCGTTGTTTAATTTTTCAGAACGCCGCGAGATCGCAAGAAATATGGGATATTTTTGTGAACATGGACCTGTCATGGCGTCCCTACAGCGACCAAGACGTTGCTACGGAGCTTACATGGCGATCTGTCGCGATCCTGCGGCGTTCTTGATGGCGATTGTATGCGCTCTCACGGCGCTTCCTCTGCGCTTTTACGGCGCTCACAATGCGTGCACTGCGCTTTTACGGCGCTCTCAATGCGTGCACTGCGCTTTTACGGCGCTCACATGTTGAAGACGTTCTCAAAGTGTAAACAGACATCTTCATCAGTCGAACAGTTTTGTTTGATTTGAGGTTTAACGTCCCATCAACACATTATAGGTCATTTTGGGGACGTTGCTTCTAATTTTGTGGGACTTTTATCCGACAATGAGATGAAATGACATCTCAATCTCTGTCACCCAATGAAACTAATAGGGTTAATAGGCACGGATGCACCGACTCGCGCCCCATTGCCCAAGCTTAGATCCCCTAAGCGGTTTACCGGTACTCCTGTGCTGTCGGAAGCAAGTCCACCGCAATCACCGCAAGCAGGAGCAAGTGCACCGCCATTACCTTACCCGGAATGAGTCACCTCAGAAGTAGGTTTTTCGGGACAGTACACAATCAACCTCTACTCTAGTCACTGTTTATACAAGCGGGCGGCCCCTCCCATCGGGACTGGAAGAAATAGATGGGCTGCATGATGCTTCCACGCAGAGCTGAAACCGACCTCACACGAGTACTGGTAAACCGCTTAGAGGATCTTAGCTTGCCCAGGCAAAGCGGTGCGAGATACGTGTAAACTCTGTTGGTGTAAACATGTTTATACGTGTAAACCCTATTGGTTTCATTGGGCGACAGGGCTTGAGATGTCATTTCATTTCAAAGTTGGGTAAAAGTCCCACAAAATTGGAAGCAACGTCTCCAAAATGACCTATACAGTGTTGACTGGGGCGATAAATATCAGATAAATCAATCAGTTAATCAATTATACAAGCGGAGCTTATATGGCGTTGTAGGAGACCTCTGTGCGCCCCTGCGGAGCTCCTGTAGCGTTGTAGGAGACCTTACTGCGCTGCTATGGCAACCTTATGGCGACCTCACTGCGCTCTGATCAGAACGCCGAGCGACGGCGTTTGTTTTGAGCATGCTCAAAATGCGCGCCGTCGCTTGGCGTTCTATGCGATCCCAACACGTCTACTGGCGACGCCACTGCGTTGCTACGGCGATGTTTGCGATCGTACTGCGCGCACCTCGGCGTTCTGCATTTTTCTTGGACGCCGTGAGAACGCAGCCCTGGTGTGACAGGGGTTTAATAAAATCGGTCCATGGCAAAATCGGCCCATAGGCTACTAGTAGCATTTTCGGCCTACAAATGATTTTTCAAGGCTGTAATAGGGATTTTTCCCTATATAGCGGAAAGGATTTTTTTCTGAAAGGATCCATGACATTATTATGGGTATAGGGCATGGAATAATTATAGACTCCTTTTGATAGACATGTACAAAATTTAAATCAGAAGACTTGTGTGGACGGAACGTACGGACGGACATGAACTAAATGAAAGAATCCTTTCTAGCTCAACAATATCTCATCACGTGTACAAACTGAAACGTCAAACAAGGTTACAAAGCACTCATTTCCAATCAAAGACTGCATCTATGTATTGTTTTTCTTGTTTAGATACAAGAACTACAGTGACATTCCGCTATTAAGACCACCTAAAATTAAGAATAATTCTTATTTTAAATGCTTATTATAAAGGATGCACTTAATATTTCTTTGTGTTTTCTGGATGCACAGTGTCCTCTGATCAGAGACCACCTTTGGGACTGTTCAAAAGTGGTCTTAAAGACCACTTTTGAACAGTCCCAAAGGTGGTCTTAATAGAGGAATTTTACTGTATATTGTCTATGCTTAATGAGACGATTCTAACGACTACCCACAATATACAGCGTTGCAAACAATACTATTTCCCAGCAAAGTAAAGTTTTCAAAACGTGTGATTCAAACATAGTGGGCGCTAGCTAGTTCAAGGGTCTAATTCTGCCCAGTACCTGTAGAAACCTTTAGGCCTACTTACGTTGATTTAAAACCTTGGCAGAATTAGACACTTTAATACCTTTTTAAGCCCCACCCCCCACCCCCACCCCCCACTGAGAATCTTTGATTCGGGGGGCATATAGTTTTTGCCCTGTCTGTCTGTTTGTTTTTTTGTCTGTCTGTCCGTCACAAAAACTTTAACCTTGACCATAACTTCAAAAGTATTTGAAACTTCACACACTTATTCACCACCACAAGGGCTACATTCTGACCTAGGGCCATAACTCTGTTGTCATTTTTGGCTGAATAATCTCCCCTTGAAATTTTGCAAAAACTCAGAAATTGGCTCCCACGGGAGGCATTGGTCACCTATAATGACAGCTCTTGTTTTAAAGCTAAATTCTAAATTCAGCCACCCACCTAACTGAGGTAATGCTTAAATATGACCGACTCATAATGAGAAGATAGTTAGAACCATGTGGGTGCTAGCTAGTTAGAACCATTGGGTGCTAGTTAGAACCATTGGGGTGCTAGTTAGAACCACCTTTTTGCATAGGCAATCTACCGCTTCGATGATAAATATGATGAGAAGTGTTGTTTTTTTTTGTTTGAATTGAGGTTTTATGTCCCGGTCAACATTATTTAGGCCATTTTGGAGGCGTTGCTTCCAATGTTGTGGGGGATTTTACCTGACATTGAGATGACATGAAATCTCAAGCCCAGTCACCCAAACAAACCAAAAGGGTTTAAATGCAGGAACGGTCCGACCCGAACCACTTTGCCTGGGCAGAATTAGACCCTTTTAGCGTTTTAGCTCTGTGGAAGCATCATGCCGCCCAATCTATGTCTCCAAGCCCCCGATGGGCGGGGGATGGGTCAGTAGTGTACACTGTTACAAACCCAACTTTTCCCCATCAAAGTATTTTACTTGTATAGCTGTCTCATAGAGCATTGATTCCTTATATAGCTGTCTATAGAATGAACAGTAAAGACTGATCAGATTGCGCAGATGTGCTAGTTTTTCTGAATTTTTGCTGCATGCACATGTGAATTGGTGGAATTGCTTTGCCCGGGCTAATCGTGTATGGTTAAATTGTAAATATTGTGTGATAATTGCCAATTACAGTTGCTTTGTATAGTTTTAAAATTGATTCAATTAATTTAGAAATGACATTTGGCGCGTGTCGATGATAAAGGGATTAAAGATATTACCCAAGTGTTTTTTTTTTTTTTTTTTTTTTTTTTGTTTGTTTGATTTGAGGTTTAACGTCCCCGTCAACACTCTAAAGGTCATTTTGGAGACGTTGCTTCCAATTTTGTGGGACTTTTAACCGACATTGGGGTGAACTGACATCTCAAGTCCTGACGCCCCAAACCCATGTGGTAGTTACAAAAACATGTAGTAGTTACAAAAACCTGTAAAAGATAAAATCTTTCAGCGGCCATTTTTATGAATAATTTTGTTTGCATTTCCTGTGAATTATGATATACAGTGCCAGTCTCAACATGATAATTTTATTAACAAAAACATGTACAAAACAAAAACGCATAAAAATACAGGCCCAATCCCCCTTTTTTCGGGAGAAAAAATAAAATAAAAAAAAAAGTTTCTCCTGCCTACCGACCAATTTTTTTTCAGCATGTAAGTAAAAATACAGCTATTTTGTACGCCTAATTCTAACACAGCGCGCCTTTATAGGCAGTGGAAAATAACTGTGTTTTATTCTACAACAAATTTCGACAAGGAAGAGCGTGCCGATTGACGTCATTAAAACTGCCAATTTATAACGTCACTAGTCAATTTCCTTGACGTTAGACGATATTACGTATTTTCTACCATCGAAAACGTTTACGCAATTTGGCTTTTGCTCCTAGGCAAACAAAGGATGTTGCATACAAAACCTTGGTGCAACCTCAACTCGAGTATGCTTCACCTGTTTGGCATCCCCTTGTTAAAATTCAGGTCCAACAGTTGAGAAGGTTCAGAGGACGGCTGCCCGATGGACCTGCAGGCGATGGCGGAACAGAAGTAGTGTTGGTGAAATGCTCGATGAGCTGGAGTGGCCATCGTTGGAGGCCCGTTGTGAGCAGTCCTCTTTAACCTTCTTTTATAAGATACACTGACACAGTGTCTCTTAATAAAGATAAATACTTGACCCCTGTGACTACTTCAACTCAAACAAGGGCATCACAGTTAAACAGCAGTCAAATGCGTAGGTACCAGGCCTATAGTGATGCCCTGAAGAATTCTTTTTTCCCTAGAACTATTCTTCAGTGGAATAGTCTTCCCTCCTCTGTGGTAAATGCCAAAACTGCAGAGGCGTTCAAAGCCCGCATGGTGTTGATTGGGACCCAGAGGTATGCGTTTTAGTACACCTCTGAAAGCAGATTGTAAATAGTTATATGATCTCATCCAGTGATTTTTTTTGTGCTAAATTCTAAATTTAGCTCACCACCCAACTGAGGTAATGGCCAAGTATGACCGACTCAGTATATAAAGATAGATAGACAATATTTACATAATATTTGGTACTAAGTTATTTAGACAAGTTGTGGGTGTCTCGATGGGTACGAATTGCGCACCCCCTTGTGGCTGATCTGTTCTTGTTTTGTTATGAAAGAGACTTTTCTTGTCCTTTGGACTTTTTCTTGTCCTTTGGGATCATTGATTCCATTGTGGAATTTTGAAAATATCTGAAGGTCACTGATGAGGCCTAACTGGCCGAAACTAGCTAGTCTGGCACAGAAAACATGTACACTCCATATTTTTCACTTCTGTGGTGTATTCCTTGCTTCCAAAGGATAACCCTTTTATAGAACATATTCATGATGTCCCTTTCCGTTGAAAACCAATCTGAAGTCATTGAAACCTTTAGCGTGATTTCTAGATATTTGGGAGATTCATTAAATATTGACAATACCTATTTCGATCGTTTGATCGGTCAAAATCCCCACCCCCGTCCGGCACGGCCTCGCAAATAAAAATTTCAACCACTTGCCCTGCTTTCCACAGCATCTTGAAAATGACTCAGAATTAGAATATTCCCTATATTTACTATACAATTTCTGGGCAAGTGAAATAAAAAAAATCACTTGCCCAGCCAAAATTTGGACTCGTCCCGGGCAGCTGGGCAACGGATTTGTCAGGCCCTGCAGGCCCGACAAATCCAAAAGACTTCCATTTGCCCGCCGGGCAAGTAAAACATTTTTGCACTTGCCCAGTTCAAAATCCTGCTTGCCCAGGATTATGGAACTCAAAGTGGGGGGGGGGGGGGTGGGTAATGGTGACGATGATGACGACCAACATTTATAAATATAATCCAAGGTTTCTATCAAGTTTCAGGCACAACAACAACTTTTCATTTGGGTCTGTTATTTCGTGTTTGTGTTTCCATTTGGTGTCTCTGATGGGAGCTGTGGGTTAATTGTATCGATTCCCTTCATGCGGTGATACGGTAGAGAATACTGTAGTTGTCACGGTCAATATCGGTACTTTATCAAGTTAATTGCTGGCATATCATAACACCTTAACCGATCAGCAATTTAAGATACGGTTATATAAACTCAATTAGCTTGACACGCTTGATTAACACGAGCTGGAGCCGATATACTCAAAAGATCAGAAATGTCAGGGTAGCGAGAAACGAGATTTAAAGAATGCAGTTTAGTTAACAATTAAATGATCCAACCACAAGACGAGGACCCCCCTCCATCCAAAACGAGCCCAAACTTTCACACCCGCCCTACAATCAAGTTCAATGCGAACATCAAAGTTTTCCGCCATCCAAATCGCCGCCCCAAAAAACACCGCTATCAATTTTCTGCACGCGATCGGTAAATGACGTCATCCGACCCCAGCAACCCCACATGTGTTTAATGTCATTGTTTTATTTTAATGGGGCGTATCTATTTCATTAAAAACTGTTTGGAACAGGTAAAACATATTTTCTCGCTAGCTCAACGGTTGTGGATAGAGGTGGATAGAAAACAGCGCTTTGCACAACTCACGACTTATCGTCATTAACCAAGAACAGCATACAGAGCGTCCGACTTTTCCCGCCAAGCGTTTGCTATTTAGCGCCAAAACATAACCATTCACGAGATAGTAGAATATGCATACATCTACCGTTAGATGTAGCTAATCGTCTTAAGAGCGATCAAATCATTTTCCCATTGATTGTGGATTAAATACGATTTGAGGATAAACGCAAATTAGAGACATAACTTGTCCATATTTTCACACCTTGTCACGTTGTAGGATTATCGATAGCGCCTGAGGTACACACTGCACCAGAAATGAAATACATATACACGCACCGCAGGACAATCATGTATAATGGGCAATTATATGACAGGGATTATTAATACTGTCGTATTTGAAATACACATATTGTTTGTCTCTTAATTGCCGACAAAGAGGGTCGTTGCAGCTTGTGATCTACCTACTGATATCTAGGTCATGGTGACCTGCATTTCACGGTCCAGTGATTTTGCCGATTATCTTGAATACTATTTGATGGAGAAACGTCATACCTGGGTTATTAGTTCCATGTGACCCCATAATCGACCTCAAAATAAATCTAGGCCAGTATGACCTATATTTCATGGTTCAGTGATTTTGCCTATTATCTTGAATACTATTTGATAGAGAAATGTCATACCAGGAGTATTAATTCCATGTGACTCGATATATGACTGCAAAATATATCCAGGTCTGTGTGACCTATATTTCATGGTTCAGTGATTTTGCCTATTATCTTGAATACTATTTGATGAAGAAATGTCATGCTTGGATTATTTATTCCATGTGACCCCGTGATTGAGCTTGAATTATATCTAGGTCAGTGTGACCTATATTTCATGGTTCAGTGAATTTGCCTATTATCTTGAATACTATTTAATCGAGAGATGTCTCACCTGGATTATTAGTTCCATGTGACCAGATGATTGACATAGAAATATATCTAGGTCATTGTGATCTATTTTCATGGTTCAGTGATTTTGCCTTATAATTCAGACCTAATTTGATTCTGAAATGTAATATCTGGAATGTATGTTCCATGTGTCCTAATTATTGATCTTCGAATCTAGGTGAGTGTGACCTATATTTCATGGTTCAGTAATTTTACCTTATATCTGGAAGGTGCGAAACAGGCGAGCTATGCTGTCATGCGACAGCTCTTGTTGAGTTATTCCACTTGGAAGTTTGTCGGTCACTAAATCTTGTATATATGGGCAAATAGTGTCCAGTCAATAACTTTCTTATGTTTGGATGGATTTTGAAATTACCTGGCAGAAATGTTAACCGCCATGAGGCGATGTGTCGCCCGCATGAATTAGGTCGATACCTCAAAGGTCAAGGTCAAACTTAGAGGTCAAAGGTAAAACAGGGTCTATTTCGTGTTTGGTCAGTAACTTTCTTATTCCTAGATGAATTGTGAAATTACTTGGCAAAATGTTAACCATCATGAGATGATGCGTTGCGCGCAAGACCCAGATCGGTTCTCTTAAGGTCAACGTCATTACTAGAGGTCAAAGGTAAAAAAAAAGGTTCCTTTTTTCGTGTTCGGTCAACAACTTTCTTATTCCTGGATGGATTTTGAAATAACATGGCAGAAATATGAGCCATCATGAGACGGTGTGTTACGCACAAGATCCAAGTCAGTACCTCAAAGGTCAAGGTCATACTTAAAGATCAAATGTCTAGAAAGGGTCTTTTTGTGTCTGGTCAGTAACTTTCTTATTCCTTGATGGATTTTTAAATTACTTAGCAGAAATGATAGCCTTTATGAGATGATGTGTCGCTTGCAAGGCGTAAGTCGGTACCTCCAAGGTCAAGGTCATACTTAGATGTCAAAGGTAAAAAAGGGTCTTTTTCCGTGTGCGGTCAATAACTTCCTTATTTTTGGATGGACTTTTTAAAAGTTACCTTGCAGAAATGTTTACCTTCATTAGATGATGTGTCGCACACAAAGACCCAGGTCAATACCTCCAATGTCAAGCACATACTTAGAGGTCAAAAAGGGGGAGACATCTGTGTTTTTTTAAAAAAAACAACAACTCTAGTTTCATGTCTGGTTTCTTTCCCTTTGGTGTCACTGATGGGAGCTGTGGGTTTATTATATCGACTCCTGATCATTGCTCCTCCCTGAAATTGTATCAAAATGCTCCTTAGCCCACTGAACAGGCATCAGTTATGATCTTGGTCGTAGCGTTTTTATCAAAGTTTTCCAGAATTTCATTGTATGAGGCTAAGGTGACTTGTATTTTGCGTCACTGGGGCATCCAACTGATCTTGGCTTACAGTTGGGCAAGGCCTGTTGTCCTTGCAGCAGGTAAGGGTAGAGGGGAAACGTTGTTATTATGTCTTCCCCGATTTTTTTTTTCGGAGAGACATAGTGTTTTTTTCCCCGGGCGTCTGTCTGTCCGTCTGTCACAAAATCGTGTCCGCTCTATAACTTAAAAACCGTTCAAGCTATCTTCACGAAACTTCATATAAATATTAAACGACGTGCAGTGTGCAAGAACTATAACTCTCGCATTTATACTTTTTGAGATATCTGCCTTGGAAGTTTGTCGGTATGTATGTATGGGCAAATTGTGTCCGGTCAATAACTTTCTTATTTTCAGATGGATTTTGAAATTACTTGGCAGAAATAGTAACAACCATGCGCCGATGTGTGACGCGCATGAGACAGGTCCGTACCTTAAAGGTCAAGGTCATACTTAGAGGTCAAAGGTAAAAAAGGGCCTTTTTTCGTGTTTGGTCAATAACTTTCTTATTTTTAGATGAATTTTTAAATTACTTGGCAGAAATGTTAACCACCATGAGAAGATGTGTTGCGTGCATGACCCAGGTTGGTACCTCAAAGGTCAAGGTAATACATAGAAGTCAAAGGTCCAAAAAGGGGCCCTTTTTCGTGAGTTGTCAATAACTTTCTTATTTTTAGATAGAATTTGAAATTACTTGGCAGAAATGTTAACTATTATGAGACGATGTGCTGCACGTATGATTTAGGTTGGTACCTCAAAGGTCAAGGTCATACATAGGGGTCAAAAGTAAAAAAGGGGCCTTTTTCGTGTTTGGTCAATAACTTTCTTATTTTAGATGGGTTTTGAAATTCCTTGGCAGAAATGTTAACCAACATGAGACGATGTGTTGCGCGCATGACCCAGTTTGGTAACTCAAAGGCCAAGGTCATACATAGAGGTTAAAGGTAAAAAAGGGGTCTTTTTATGCTCGGTCAATAATTTCTTATTTTCAGATGGATTTTGAAAGTACTTGGCAGAAATGTTAACCATTGTGAGACGATGTGCTGCGTGCATGACCCAGGTTGGTACCTCAAAGGTCAAGGACATACTTAGAGGTCAAAGGTAAAAAAGGGGCATTTTTTCGAGTTTGGTCAATAACTTTCTTATGTGTAGATGGATTTTTGAAATTACTTGGCAGAAATGTTAACCACAGTGAGGCGATGTGTCTCTTGCATGACCAATGTTGGTACCGCAAAGGTCAATGTCATACTAAGAGGTCAAAGGTAAAAAGGGGGCCTTTTTAGTGTTCAGTCTTTGTTTTGTTTGTTTGATTTGAGTTAACGTCCCCGTCAACACTATAATGGTCATTTTGGAGACGTTGCTTCCAATTTTGTGGGACTTTTACCCGACATTGAGATGAAACATCCAAAGCTCTGCAGCCCAATGAAACCAATAGGGGTTACAAGCAAGGACGGGCCCACTCGCACCGCTTTGCCTGGGCAGACTTAGATCCTCTGAGCGGTTTACCAGTACTCGTGTGTGGTCGGTTTCAGCTCTGCGTGGAAGCATCATGCAGCCCGTACATTTCTTCTAGCCCCGATTGGCGGGGACAGTTAAGTGTTCATTCAATAACTTGAATTAATATTCCTAAATAGATTGTGAAATTACTTGGCAGGGATGTTAACCACCATGAGACGATGTGTTGCGCGCTAGACCAAGGTCGGTACCTCCAAGGTCAAGGTCATACTAAGAGGCCAAAAGTCAAAAAAGTATTTTTTTATTTTCCAGTCAATAACGTTTTATTTCTGGATGGATTTTTTAAAGTAACCATGCAGAAATGTTCACCTTCATTAGATGATGAGCCTAGAGGTTAAAGGTCAAAAAGGGGCCTTTTTGTGTACAGTCAATAACTTTCTTATTCTTTGATGGATTATGAAATTACTTGGCAGAAATGTTATCCATCATGAGACGTCAAAGGTAAAAGGTACTTAGAGGTCAAAGGTAAAAAAAAGGCTATTTTTGTGTACGGTCAATAACTTTCTTATTTCTCTTTGAACTTTTAAAGTTACTTTGCAGGAATGTTCATCTTCATTAAATGATGTGTTGCACACAAGACCCAGGTCAGTACCTCCAATGTCAAGGTCATACTTAGAGGTCAAAGGGGTGAGACATCTGTGTTTTTGTAGAAAAACACATTCTAGTTTCTTCTGTTTCTACACTTCCATTCATTTTCATCTTTCTCCTTGTTCCTTCTCTTTCATCAACTCTACTACAGTAGAACTTCCATGGCTCGAACACCGATGGCTCGTTTACCATGGATGTGTCGAACCCTTTCTTGAGCCCCTAGCGAAATCCTCTACATAAGAAATAGTGGGGGATAATTAAGGAGATTTAATCTCTAATCTTGCAAATGTATGCTGTGTGTACTCATTAGAATCGCCTCGATGAGGCGATTCTAATGAGTACACACAGCATACATATTCATTATAGAACACCGAAAAGATGTCTAAAAGTATCTCGATATGCCTCCTGACAGTAACCCTCAGTGGCTCGAACTACCCCTGTCTCGAACAGATTTTCGAGGTCCCAAAGGTGTTCAAGCCATTGAAGTTCGACTGTATCTCTTTTATCTCTTATTTCCTCCCTTTCTCTGGGAGACGACACAAAATGACCCACAAGGGTTGACGTGTCGTTACAATAAATTCCCAGAATTTCACTACCAGCTTATCTATTTTTCAACTCCTTAAAAGGGTTTTGCACATGGACTCCCCATCTATACATATTATTTTCTCGTGTCCACTTTCGTAGTGGTTCAGCAAAAGTTGCCAAATCGGCTATTTAACGGGAACTAATATTGACCAGACCAAAATATATCGAAAATAAATGGCTGATTCGGGTCTTCTCGCATTAACCCTTTTTGTACCAAATGGAATCTTAATATAGCAGGAGTCCATTTCAAAATTTAGGGGTGTCAGGTTGTGTTTTCTTCAAAAGTGTTTAGGAAAATGGTTGAACTTTTTACAAACAGTGTAAGCCCGTCTGATCTTGGCCTGCACTGTTTGCCAGAGTACCCGTTTTGGGGTTTCGGGTACAAACTGGGTTAAGAATGTCCTGAACTTTTGAGTCTGTTGGACCAATACTGTGTTCTGTCCCAGTCCAATCTTCAAGAAACCTGTATGCGTAAAATATATAATTTGACCAGTAAATAAAGGAACAAAATCACTTCAAACGTAAGCACCAAAATACAGCCTTCAAGGAAAGATAAAAATTTAACGCAACGCATTAATTACACTTGTTTTACTCATGACTGACAGGAATTACCTACATGGTCTCAACTCAGGACTAAGGCTGACACGATTAATCGTATAATCGATTGATCGATCGATTAATTCCACAAAGATGATTATCATTTCTGATTTGCTTTTAATTGATTACTTCATAGGTACAATTTACTGCCCAAAGTTATGCCTAAAATAGCTGGATGACTGGCAAACAATGCAGACCCGATGAGACGCCGCATCATGCGGCGTCTCATCTGGGTCTACACTGTTTGCTCAGGCCTGTCTGTTCAAATATACATATGGTAAAGTGAAACATATGGTAACAGTCATGCTCAGACGGAAAGCCAGACAGGTAAAATAATGACAAAAACCTAAGCGATTACTAATCGATTATCGATCGCAATGACATGACTGATAATCGATTATCTTTTCAGCTCCGATTAGCCAGCCCTACTCAGGACCAATAGGAAATGTGGATTCTTGCATTCTTTGCATTTTGGTGAATTATAGTAATGCAGCTATCATTCAAGAAAGGTTCCCCATACCAACAGTGAATGGAGTTTTCTTGAAGATTGGACTTGAAAACTACGTCACATATTTTAGTATCTTGTATGGAAGCTTTTGTACAGATTGTTAAACTCCAAACAACAACAACAACAACAACAACAACAACAATAAAGAATTATAAACTAAAATAAACAAATAAATAAATGAGTAATTCTAACACAGCGTGCCTATATGGGCTATGGAAAATAACTGCATTTCATTCTGCAACAAATCACAGCTCGGAAGATCGTGACGAGTGACGTAATTAAAAACTGCTAAATTATGACGTCACTAGTCGATTCCTTTGACGTTAGACGGTGTAACGTCATTTTCTCGCATCGAACACGTTAGAAAAGGATATAAATCGATGATTTTAGCGGGATTTCTTCTAACAATGGCGAAAGGTTGTGAGATTTTGAAGGAAATAACAACATTATTGCCGATTTTCAGCGTGTTAGAATCGAAATAGATCAGCTCTAATCTGTGATTTGTTGAGTAATATATCACACTTTGTCGGTCAGTTGTAAGTAGTCAAATCACGCGCGCTACTACGCGCGCGTGATTTTATCTACTTTACAACTGACCTCCAAACTGTGATTTATTACTCAACAAATCACAGTTAGAGCTGATCTATTTCTTAAATATACTTCACGAACATCACAGGGAGAGACAGAAAACAAAAACGCAACAAAATCACAGGCGATAGGCCGAGTTATCAGTGCTTTCTAAACAGGTTGCAATTCAGTTACCTTTACGGAACTAAACATTATGGTATCACACCCGTGCGATAAAGTGCATATTTCTCATCTCCAAAATGGCTACTTTTCTAATGAAAATCCCTGATATTTTATGCCCCGCCATTCGAAGAATGGTGGAAGGGCACATAGCGTTGTCCCGGTCCGTCCGTCCGTTCGGACGTTCGTTCGTCCGTCCGAAACTTAAACGCAGTCAATAACTTTCTTATTTCTGGATGGAATTTGAAATTGCTTTGTAGAAATGTCAACCATCATGAGACGATGTGCCACGAGCAAAACTCAGGTTCGTACCTCCAAGGTCAAGGTCATACTTAGAGGTCAAAGGTCAAAAAAGGGACCGAAACTTAAACACAGTCAATAACTTTCTTATTTCTAGATGGATTTTGATATTAATTTGTAGAAATGTAACCATCATGAGACGATGTGTCACGTGCAAAACCCAGGTCCGTACCTCAAAGGTCAAGGTCATACTTAGAGGTCAAAGGTAAAAAAAGGTCCGAAACTTAAACACAGTCAATCACTTTTTTTTATTTCTGGATGGATTGTGATATTACTTTGTAGAAATGTTAATCATCATGAGACGATGTGCCACGTGAAAAACCCAGGTCCGTACCTCCAAGGTGAAGATCATACTTAGAGGTCAAAGGTCAAAAAAGGGTCCAAAACTTAAACGCTTTTTTTCTGGATGGATTCTGATATTACTTGGCAGAAATGTTGGCCATCATGAGACAGACTAACACAAAACCAAGGTCCTTACCTCCAAGGACACAGTCATACTTAGAGAATCTAAGCCTGCCGAGGCAAAGCAGTGCATGTCGGACTGTCCATGCTTATAAACCCTATTGGTTTCATTGGGCGACAGGGCTTGAGAAGTCATTTCATCTCAATGTCGGGTAAAGGTCCCACAAAACTGGAAGCAACGTCTCCAAAATGACCTATACAGCCATCATGAGACAATCTGCCTCACACAAAACCAAGGTCCTTACCTCCAAGGTCAAGGTCATACTTAGAGGTGAAATGTGAAAAAGGGTCCAAAACCTAAACACCGTCAATAACTTTCTATGGATTAATACGAACATAGACATATTTTCAGGCGGGGGCATCCATGTCCTATGGACGCATTTCTAGTTTTCTTATTAATACTGCAAACATAGGTCGTCGGTGCTCGTTATAACCGCCTCATTGAGGCGGTTCTAACGAGTACTCACAACCTATGTCTTGGAGCAGAAATAAGGAAAATAATGCATACCCTCTTAAACCCCAGTTTTCTCTATAAAGTGGGGTTTAGGGGGGTCTTCATTTCACGGACTTGTTCACGTGATGATGATTAGGACATGCAGAAGTGTTAAAATTAAAACATTTAAAAATTGAACATCAAAGAACACAAACACCGCTATTTCGAAAACACGCCTATACAGATACGTTGTAGATTTTACCGCCGAAAAAAAGACACGAAAATGTGGATGAAAAATTGTGACATTTTTCTCATTTCTGCTCAAAATATAGATTGTGCGTACACGTGTGAACCGCCTAATCGTGGCGGTTCTAACGAGTACCCACAATCTATATTTTAGAGCAGAAATAAGAAAAATAAGGTCTTAACCTGTAAACCCCAGTTTTACAATATAAATTCGGGGTTCAAGGGGGGTCAATTTAATATAGGCGTGTTTTCGTGATAGCAACAAAGGCACCGCATTTGGACGGTCTGGAAACCGGTGGGTTTAAACCATATTACGGGGCCCCAACCTGCACCGCCATCTCCCTACACCTACTGATATAACCTTAAAAGTGTTGACTGTCTGGGTCAACCAGCAATCAACCATAGGACAGACGACCAAACTAGGATCTGTTTATTACCACCCCCGTTTTGTTTGTTCTTTCAGGTATGTAGGTGCTGTACAGTTCAGAAAAGAATAGGGAGCTAGTGATTGATGACAGAAAAGGGCGCTCGTCTAAGCACCTTTTTTGAATACTGAGAATGTCTGTTGCTGCCGGACTTGCTGAGGCGATAGCTGCATCAGATGAATCTGCTTTCAATGAAATATTAAATACAGTCACAGACGCATGCGAGCTAAATGAATTGGTTCATGAGTGTGGGTTGGCTAAATTTTCACCTCTGATTCTTGCATGTTATCTCAACAAATTAAGCTTTGTCCGAGCATTGTTGGAAAAAGGTGCAGATGTAAATCAGAGCTCAGAGAATCTTTCGCAATGTCCCCTGCATATTGTTGCGGGTACTCCAGCTGGAAAATTAAGTTTTGTTGAAATTTTACAACAGTATGGGGCAGACATAAATGCATTGGATGCATTTAATCGTACGCCACTACATTATGCGTGTGTAAATAACCTAACAGACATTGTTGAATTCTTGCTGACCCACGGAGCTGATTTAAATGTTGAAGACATAGACGGAGAAACATCACTACTTTGGTCTATACCAACTCGGAATAAGTCCCTGATCAACAGGCTGGTCGAAGTGGGATGTGATGTGAATTGCTCCGATGGAAGACCTATACTTGATCTAATCGAAGCAGGCCCGGAGTTCACAGACTGTATCAAGGTAATGCTGAAACACGGTGCAGATATTGATGCATATAAGCAAAGATACTTCGAGGTAGCATGTTCTGAAAATAATATAGAGCTGATGAAATTACTTAAGCACTATGAAACAGACTTGAACAAAGCTAACAATTATAACTGGTCAGTTTTGCATGCTGCCTGTGAAATACATGCCAGGGCAACGGATGATGTTGTTAAACTCCTGTTGGACTGGGGCGCTGATGTCAATGGAACTGGTGATGCTTTAACTCCACTACATTTGGCCTCCAATGATCTTAATAAAGTGCTTGCATTGTTGGATTATAACGTAGACGTGAACACCAAGTCTAACCCCAGCACAACAGTGCTTGGGAAACTTATCAAAGGCCCACTGGGTGATGATGAAGTGAAGATCGTGAAACTTCTTCTAGCAGTGGGCGCTCATGTTACGGATAAAGACACAGAATTGTTGGAATCAAGTGGCAGTCAACTTCGTAATCTAATAATGACCCATATCAACTATCCAATGAAATTAAGAGATATTTGCAGACAAAAAGTGAGGTTATATTTACGTTGCAAGATAAGTGAAAAGGTAAAACTGCTTCCGTTGCCGCCGTTTATGAAGGCGTTTATTTTATTCAGTGATATTATCTAAATAACATACTTGAGGACATTAGACATATGAGCCCTCCACGACAAAACCTGCCTCTGGACCAGGGTAGATACCAACCGGCCTGTCACAGGAGTGGCAAACTTTTAGACATAAGCATATTCGCACAACCTAAATGACTCCTGTTTACAAAACACGGAACTTTTACGGACCTACGGACTTACAGACCAAGTCCATAAGTCGGCAAATAGTATTATTTTATCAAATTAGTTTATATTCGGTCCGTGAATGGTCATTTATGAGCCACGGATGGTCTGCCAGAGCTACATTATTGTTGATCCGTGAAACGTCTATGATCCAAAAACGGTCCGTAAATTATTATTAGTCCGTTGTCAAGTAAGGTCCGTAAAATGGAAGTTGTTGGTCCGTGAAAATTGGGTTCGTAAATGGTCAGATGAAGTCCGTAAAATGCAAGTTATGGTCCGTAAAATAACCGAAATAAATGACTACAATTTTTCAAATGTTATTTATTTTTATGTTAAGACCTGCAATCTAAACAGTTGATGGTTTTTGATAATTTTACTTGCCTTACTGAATGTTTGATATTCTGGCATTTCGGATGAAACCATTTTTGGCATTTTGAACAAGTAAACATAAAGCCAGAATCGGGCATGCGGCAGGTACAAAATAGTGGAATTCCAGTCAGTTTACGATCATTTGGTCTGTACGTATATACTTATCCTCCTTTCGAGAAGCCTCCGTGGTGTAGTGGTTACGCTACTCACCTTGTAAACTAGGGGTCGGAGGATCGATCCCGGGCTTCTCCAGACTTTCGGATGAGTCTATAAACCGAGGTCCCGTCTCCGTATGACCTAAGCTGTTGGTGGGACGTAAAACTCAAACACTCACTCTCTCTCCTCCTTTCGATCGAAATGGCATTGTCTTTGTACATTCATAGTACAAAAATAAGTGGTCGGCCATGCTTGATGCCCAAGGCCTTTTTCTTTCTACCATAATGGGTTCCGCCGTTGGTATTTCTAGTTCCATTAGCTGTGATGTGATAATTTGCGCCAACGCATAACTTACACGTATTTTAATATGTGGGTATCTATGACAACGTAACGTCACGTTATCAGTTACGTCAAGTTATTGTTACAATGTCCGTGATTTAAATGACTGTCCGTGTTTTATCAAGCCAGTCAATAATATATGTCCGTGGTTTGTAAATTCCGTGAATAATAGGTCCGTGGTGACGTCTCTACTTGTATAAAACACAAGCGACACATCATCTGATTCATTGTTTTAACAAAATGTGTTTAGTTGCACCATAAACCCCGAAATTTCTTTCTTTCTACTTATACTGCGATCGGTCACATTTGACCATTACTCGCAGGTGTACATTACATACAGTCCAGGTTGCAGGGTTGAAAGCCTACACAGTAATCATGTGATTACTGTATGGGTCTTTAACCTGCACAGGAGATGACTCTTCCTGCACAGGGGCCTCCAGTTAACGTCCCGATCCGAAGGACGATGCACTTTTTGGCATTCATCCCTGCAAATGATGCCAATGGAGCGTGTTCAGACACCGAAATAATCACCGCCTCCGGGGATCGAACCGGGGGCCTCTAGCATCAGAGGCAAGTGCACTAACCACTGAGCTATCACCCCCAAATTGGGCGGGAATCTAGAAAAAAGAAAGAATATTCTCCCAACCAGGGAGGGATGTATCTATTTCATACTTCATATTTGGTAGTACTAAGTCACCCAATCCTACATTCTAAGTGTCAAGACAATCGGACCAGTTGATGGACCTGCAATCCAAATGAACTTTGAATGAATTTGACCATTGGCATACAGTCACCTTATTTGCATTTTCTGCTGGTTCCTAGTCTGAAGGTTATCAGTGTTGGAAAACAGGTAACCAGACCACCCTGACCTTGAAAGGTCAGCGGGGTCTGATTACCTGTTTTTCCAATATTGACAATGTGCAAGCTGTGAGCCAGCAAATAATGCAAATATGGTGTATTCGTTATGTTCCTTTTGCATATCGTATTTAAGCTCAGTTTTTTGGCTGAACCCTGGCGCACCGAGACGGGTTGTCCAAAATGTATATAAATTCTAATTGTACTTTGTTAATTGCTGTTGTTTTCACAGTATGGATATGTCTGGCATTACATTATTTAAGCCCAGCCAAGCGAATTTGTGTCTTTGAGCATTCCGTCATGACAAATTTTAACTGCGCATGCCCAGACATTCAGAGGGGCCAGGGATATGGATTTCTGTCTGAAGGTTACTCTTGATTCACTGCTTGTATGAGCGAGCAGCGAAGGTTCTGGCGAGATTGCGCAGATGCGCAGGCTCGCCTGAACCTTTGCTGCTTGCATAGGCGATAAGTACCAAAATCGCATGACGGGGCCCACATTATTTTAACAATGTACCGTAGGCGAAGAGCAACTAATAAAATAATGAAGGAAAGTTCCGAGCCAGAAAATGATAGCAAAAAGAAAGAACGTACCAAGCCAGTCGTTCGGGTGGCTCCTTTTAGGGTCATCCTGAAAGGTGTGGGAAGGGGATCGAGTGCTTGCCTATTATGCCCAACAAACTGGAGCTCCAAATCCTCCAATGGGACCCTTTTTTACCCTTTTCTCCAACATGACCAGGGTATCCTTGACCATTTGTTGTTTGCTATTTCTTTCTTTTATTATGACTTCGTCCTATCGTCTTGTGTTTTAGCGGGACGCTAATAGATTCATGTCTTTTGGAACCATTCCGGAATAAAATTTCCACATTTTGAAAAACAAGAACACAACTCCAATGCCAGGTATATCATATATTACCATGCATATTGTATTTGTGTTGAAGTATTTAGGTATTATATGGGCCCCGTCAAGCGATTTTGGTACTTATCGCCTATGCGAGCAGCGAAGGTTCAGGTGAGCCAGCGCATCCGTGCAGTCTCGCCAGAACCTTCGCTGCTCGCTCATACAAGCAGTGAATCAAGAGGAACCTTCAGACAGAAAGCCATATCCCTGGCCCCTCTGAATGGCTGGGCATGCACAGTTAATATTTGTCATGATGGAATCCTCGAAGACACAAATTCGCTTGGCGGGGCTCATATACATGTATATATATATTGCGCTATGAACTGTATGACAGTAGAACTTCGATGGCTCGAACACCGATGGCTCGTTTACCATGGATGGGTCGAACCCATTCTTGAGCCCCTTGCAAAATCCTCTACATAAGAAATAGTGGGGGATAGTTAAGGAGATTTTAGTCTTTTATCTTGCAAATGTATGCTGTGTGTACACACAGCATACATTTTATTATAGAACACTGAAAAGATGTCCCAAAATTAATCCCTTTGTGCCTCCTGGCAGTAACCCTCAGTGGCTCGAACTGCCCCTGTCTCGAACAGATTTTGGCTGTTCGAAAGGTGTTGAAGCGTTCCAAGTTGGAGAGTATTATTTTAGAAAAAGACACATGGGATCACAAAATTTTAAAACAGTAAACTTTTGTTATTTTAGACAAAAGTTTGTGACACCAAAAACATCTAATATTTTGCTACTTTGGGATAAATAAAAAACTTGTATATGAAGATTTGCTTAGTTGGATTAACATTGTCTTTAGGTATGACTATTTAGGTCTTGTTTGATTGTTTGATTTGAGGTTTAACGTCCCCGTCAACACTGTAAAAGTCATTTTGGAGACGTTGCTTCCAATTTTGTGGGACTTTTACCCGACATTGAGATGAAATGACAGCTCAAGCCCTGTCGCCCAATGAAACCAATAAGGTTTATAAGCATGGATGGTCCGACTTGTGCGCACCACTTTGCCTGGGCAAGCTTAGATCCTCTAAGCTATTTAGGTCTTGATCCATACTTGTAAATACTTATCGATAAGTCTTTGCATAGTTAGTTATTACTAATTTATTTTAGTTTGATTGCGATGGAAGCTTCAAGCTTATTTAATCGCTCTCGAACACTCATTCCAGATGTTTTCACGCGTGCGAGAGAGAGGCAGTGACTATAACACCACTCCTACCCATTTACACCTGTGTGGAGTGAGGTAGTGTCATTACGTGTCTTGCCTAAGGTCACACCTCGATACCACATGTCGGATTCAAATGCACAACCTCTCGGTCATGAGTCGAACGCGTTAACCACTGCGCTATCGAGGCTAAGTATAGTTAAGCAGTTGGGGATATGGTGCACAGTTGCGCTCGTTGTTTTGTTTGTTTGTTTGATTTGAGGTTTTATTTGTTTGATTTGAGGCTTAACGTCCCCGTCAACACTGTAAAAATCATTTTGGAGACGTTGCTTCCAATTATGTGGGACTTTTACCCGACATTGAGATGAAATGACAGCTCAAGCCCTGTCGCCCAATGAAACCAATAAGGTTTATAAGCATGGATGGTCCGACTTGTGCGCACCGCTTTGCCTGGGCAAGCTTAGATCCTCTAAGCTATTTAGGTCTTGATCCATACTTGTAAATACTTATCGATAAGTCTTTGCATAGTTAGTTATTACTAATTTATTTTAGTTTGATTGCGATGGAAGCTTCAAGCTTATTTAATCGCTCTCGAACACTCATTCCAGATGTTTTCACGCGTGCGAGAGAGAGGCAGTGACTATAACACCACTCCTACCCATTTACACCTGTGTGGAGTGAGGTAGTGTCATTACGTGTCTTGCCTAAGGTCACACCTCGATACCACATGTCGGATTCAAATGCACAACCTCTCGGTCATGAGTCGAACGCGTTAACCACTGCGCTATCGAGGCTAAGTAAAGTTAAGCAGTTGGGGATATGGTGCACAGTTGCACTCGTTGTTTTGTTTGTTTGTTTGATTTGAGGTTTTGTTTGTTTGATTTGAGGTTTAACGTCCCCGTCAACACTGTAAAGGTCATTTTGGAGACGTTGCTTCCAATTTTGTGGGACTTTTACACGACATTGAGATGAAATGACATCGCAAACCCTGCCACCCAAGGAAACCAATAGGGTTTATAAGCATGGACGGTCCAACACTCGCACAGCTTTGCCTGGGCAGGCTTAGATCCTCTAAGTGGTTTACAAGTACTCGTGTGCGGGTCGGTTTCAGCTCTGCATGAAAGCATAATGCAGCCCATGTATTTCTTCAAGTCCCGATGGGCGGGAGCCGAACTGCGCTATCGAGGCTGACTAACTATAGTTAAGCAGTTGGGAGATATGGTCAGTTACGCTAGTAGTACAAGATTCTAAGTTATTTAGGATTTGACTGACGAAAAGTTCTTGCGTCATCTTCGAATCAAGGCCCATTACGAAAAACACACCTATTCAAATATATTGATAAAATTTTACCACCCAAAAAATAAAATTTTAAGATAAAAAATTTGATATTTTTCTTATATCTGCTCAGAATATAGATTGTGGGTACTCGTTAGAACCGCCTCATCGAGGCGGTTCTAACGAGTACCCACAATCTATATTTTGGAGAGAAATAAGAAAAATAAGGGTTACCCCTGTATACCCCGGTTCCATAGGATAACCCTTTCTAGAACATATTTGACGTCACTACATTTGGTGTCTGGGAATGTGTGGCGGACGTGAAACGCCCCCCCCCCCCCCCTCATCCCGTGCCCTGAACCATAGTGTAGTTTATATTTTCTTGTCCTTTGGGATCATTGATTCCATTGTGGATTTTTGAAAATATATGAGGGTCACTGATGAGGCCTAATTGGTCGAAACTAGCTAGTCTGGCCCAGAAAACGTACACTCCATATTTCCAGTTCTGTAGTGTATTCCGTGCTTCCAAAGGATAACCCTTTATAAGAATATATCCAAGGGGGTCAAAATTATATAGGCGTGTTTTTGTGATGCCAGAAAAGTGCAAAGGTTGTTTCTTAGAACATTTACTTTATTTCTGTATTTCAGACATGGTGTTCAGACAAACTTTTGTATAGTACAAAGACATTTGGATGTGCTGAACTAGCTTTCGACCACGTTGAGTCATAGCTTCTTAAATACAAAATAGAATTCTAACACAGCGCGCCTATATAGGCAACGGAAAATAACTGTGTTTTATTCTACTACAAATCACGGCAAGGAAGAGCGTGGCGAGTGACGTCATTAAAAACTGCCAAGTTATGACGTCTTTGTCGATTTCCTTGACGTTAGACGATGTAACGTCATATTCTCGCATCGAAAACGTTAGAAAAAGATATAAATGCATGTGTTTCAGTCGATAATTTTAGCGGGATTTATTCTAATAATGGCGAAAGGTTGTGAGATTTTTAAGGAAACAACAACCTTATTACCGATTATCAGAGTGTTTGAAAAAGATAAGCTCTAGTCTGTGATTTGTTGAGTAATGAATCACAGTTTGTCGGTCAGTTGTAAGTAGATAAATCACGCGTGTACGCGCTCGTGATTTGATCTACTTTACAACTGACCTCCAAACTGTGCTTTATTACTCAACAAATCACAGTTAGAGCTGATCTATTTCTTCAGTGAACACAATTAACCCAAAGCTCTTATCAGAGACACAACTGGAAAGAAACACAGACATGAAATATCTAGACCCTAATGGAAAAACAACATACATTTCTTGGGCTCGAATGTCGAGTTGTATGACAAAACTAGAACCAGGACGCTCATAGGCGAACCTCTGACCTTTCTTGATCCACAAAAGGCAATAGCATTCTGGAGATGATAATTCTGCTTTCATATTAATGTTTCCGCACAAAGCTTGTTTCAGACAAGCTCTGTTAGCCCCCCGCCCATAGGGGCTTGAAGAAATATATGGGCTGCATGATGCTTCCACGCAGAGCTGAATCCGGCCCGCACACTAGTCCAGGAACAGCGGTGCGAGGCGGACCGTCCATGCTAATAAACCCTATTGGTTTCATTGGGCGACAGGGCTTTAGATATCATTTCATCTCTATGTCGGGTAAAATTCCCACAAAATTGGAAGCAACGTCTCCAAAATGACCTTTACAGTGCTGACAGGGACGTTAAACTCAAAATCAAACAAACAAACAAAATCAGACAGGCTCTGATCGTTATATTTTTACAAAGTCAATTCGTTTTCAACTGATGACAGTCCGGTGCCTCTCGTTATAACTGCCGGGACTGTGTAGCAGAGAAAACTGGTTTATCCCATCAAATCAAGTTTTGGTTCACTCTCATGTCATAGACCACAATAGTTTTTGAAAAATGCATTGTCCCCCATAGAGAAGCAGATGCAACCACATTTGACCTTGCCGTAAAGTAGGTCAAGGGCAACTTTGTAGAACTCAGTCACACGATGCTACATACCAAGTTTAAGGGCAATCAGCCAATTGGTTCTGGAAAAAAAGAGTTTTCAAGGTTTTTGACCATAATTGGGCATGAAGGCCATCTTGGACATGTGACCTGGACCATTGGAACAAATTTCTGTTCCCATACTATCAGGGGCCAGTTGTTCAAAGCATCGTTAGCTTAACGTGCTCATTAGTGGGTATATTGTTAACTGTTCTAGCATGTACAATAGCTTAAAAATATTTTTGCTGAAAAAAATGTGAGCAGCTTTTGCATTTGCAAAAGCTGCTCACATTTTTTTCAGCAAAATATTAGTATTGTCACCATATTGAATGATCAAAGTTTTAATAATACGTTAGCTAACGACGTCGTTAGTTTTGAACAACTGGCCCCAGAAGGCTACACATAAAAGTTGAATAAAAATAGCCAAGTGATTTCAGAGAAAATGTATTTTGAAATGTCAATGGACCTGCAATCCATGTAATCTTGGGCCATAGTCACCAAATGACCCTTAGCTTCAAAGACATTCATTCTTACTTATTCTCATGCCGACGGCCACACTATTTTTCAATAATGCACTGTTTTATGTTTTACCCTTTAAGGGCATGTGGAACCAAATTTGAGCTTTGCGTAAATTATGTCAAGGTCAACCTAGGATCATCATTTTTACAAATTTGGTAGTACTGAGTCACCCAATGCTACATATCAAGTATCAAGCCAATCGGCATATTGGTTCTGGAGAAGAAAGAGAAAAAAAAAGACTTTTAAGGGTTTCACCATGTTAGGGCAGTGCGGACATCTTGGTAATGTGACATAGACCATTCTAACATTCAAACAAATTTGCATTCCCTAACTATCCTAATATTGCTGGTATCCAAGTGACCTTGCGCCAAGGTCACCGAATGACTTTGACCTTTGGCATTGATAGATATTCATTTTGTATCTATTTTCATGTCATTGGCCCTCGCCTAATAAACCAGGAATTGCAGGATCGATCCCAGGCTTCAACAGACTTTCGGATGAGTCTTTAAACCAAGGTCCCGTCCCCGTATGACCTTAGCTGTTGGTGGGACGTAAAACTGACACACACTCACTCACATGTCATTGGCCACAATATTTTCGAAAAAAAAAAACAAACAAAAAAAACAACAACAACATTGTTTTACCTTTTTCCTATTGAAAAGCCTAAGGAACTAAATTTTATCTGGGCATAAAATAGGTAAAGGTCAACCTAGGTTCATTATTTTTGCAAACTTGGTAGTACTCGGTCAGCCAATGCTATATACCATGTTCGAAGCCATTAGCCCATAGGTTCTGGTGAAGAAAAGATTTTAGCGATTTTACCTTATTCGGCATGATGATCATCTTGGTCATGTGACCTAAATAATTCCAATAAATTTATTATTCCTCCAAATGACCTTGGCCTTTAGCATTTATAGACATTTTTTGCATCTATTTTCATGTCATAGACCACAATATTTTTGCGAAAAATGCATTGTTTTACAATTTTCCCGTTTAAAAGCCTAGGACCAAATTTGACCTTGGCGTAAAAAAGGTCTAGCTCAACATAGGGTCATCATTTTTGCAAACTTGGTAGTGCTCAGTCACCTAATGCTGCATAAGAAGATTCAAGACAATCAGCCCAGTGGTTCTAGAGAAGAATATTTTTAAGGTTTTTAACCCTTGCCCGGATATGCATTATCTTTCAAACAATGAAGATCCAGATCAGATGGCTTCTGAAGAAGCCATCTGATCAGGATCTTCATTGTTTGTCATTCAGCTCATGAATTTGGTGCAATAATTTGCATCAAGTGATCTGATTGATTGATAATCAGTAGTGGGTGTGGCATATATTAATATTCATCAGGTCAAGGGTTAACATACGGGTATTTAGGCATGGCAGCCACCTGAATCATAAGTGCAAACTTTCTTTACCCATTGTCAGTAGGCTGCGTATGAAACTGAACTGAAATAGGTCCAGTGATTTCAGAGAAAATGTCGAACCTCGATGACTCGAACCCCTTTGAGACCACAAAATTGGTTCGAGACAACGGTGGTTCGAGCCGTGGAGGGTTACTATGAATGCTATAAGTGCTGACAGAGCTTTTAAGAAGAAAAAAAAAACAATCTTTTAATGACATGTCCGATAACTTTGGGTCAGTTTCTTTGAAATGTCACAGATATGTATTCTAGTGAGGCTGACATGAAGAAGATGGCCACTAGAGCTTAAATCAAAGCACCGAGAGTACTGGTTGGTTAATTGTCTCTGAGGTTAGACTGGGAAAATGGGCTTGAACGGGGACTAAGGCTGTTTCGTTAAAACCTTAAATTCCTGTACTGTAAGCAAACAGTGTAGACCCAGATCAGACGCCGAGTTCTGCGGCGTCTGATCTGGGTCTACACTGTTTGCCAAACCAAGCTCATGATTCGAGCCCAGATTCTACAGATAATCCTTTCGCGCAGCACGCTGACCTCACTGCGATAAGAATCTATTAATAAGTTACATGGGTTTCCTACAAATCAGTGCTAATAGAGGTTTTGTCCTTATACTTTTGGTCGAGCCCCCCCCCCCCCCCCCCAAAAAAAAAAAAGTCATTAATGACAGATCCTACACTTTTGGTTCAATTTCGTTCAAACGTCACATGAATGTTGTCCAGGTGATTTGCGTACAAAATATATCTAAAACATTTATTATCACTGATGAACACGGTGGTCACAGGAGCTAAAAAAAAAAAAAAAAGAACAACAACAGAAAAGCTTTTTAAACGACAAGTATATCATTTGGTATATTTCATTCAAACTTCACAGGAATTTTGTCGAACATAGCTAAGACCGTTCCATTTTAATGAGCAATATGGCCACAAGAGCTACTGTTACAGGTAAAAAGGAATCCATTTCAGCATACGGGTACAAATTGACCCGGGTCCAAGATTATAAAACGGTTATCATGCTCAACTGAGCTGACCGCGAAATCTGTCCTGCTCATGAATTTTGAAATGCCAACAAATGTTGGCATTTTAAAATTTGTGAGCAGGACAAATAACACTCTGTGCTAAGTCGAGCAGGGAGGTCGTCCAATTCGTTTGTATTTTAAAGTGTGTGTGTGTGTGTGTGTGTGTGTGTGTGTGTGTGTGTGTGTGTGTGTGTGTGTGTGTGTGTGTGTGTGTGTGTGTGTGTGTGTGTGTGTGTGTGTGTGTGTGTGTGTGTGTGTGAACTCGGGTTTAACGTCGCTTTCAACAATTTTTCAGTCATATCACGACGGTGTCTGGTTGCGACAGGGAGCTCAATGCTCACTTCTATAGTGCTGCCTCATTGTAGTATCATTTGCCAGACACATTACATGATACCACACCCAGTCACATTATCCTGACACTGGGTCGATCAGTCCTAGCTCTACCCCGTTAATCTGAGTGTCGAGCGAGGAGCAGCTAGTACCATTTTTAACGACTTTGGTATGTCGCGGCCCGGGATCGAACCCGTGACCTCCCGTTCCCCGGAGCGGACACTCTACCAACTGAGCACTCGGGGTCGGTATATATCATTTGGTATTTTTCATTCAAACTTCACAGGAATGTTGTCGAACATAGCTAAACCGTTCCATTTTAATGAACAAGATGGCCACAAGAGCTACTGTTACAGGTAAAAAGGAAGCCATTTCAGCATACGGGTACAAATTGACCCGGGTCCAAGATTATAAAACGGTTATCATGCTCAACTGAGCTGATCGCGAAATTTGTCCTGCTCATGAATTTTGAAATGCCAACAAAAGTTGGCATTTTAAAATTTGTGAGCAGGACAAACAACACTCTGTGCTAAGTCGAGCAGGGAAATCGTCCCATTCGTTTGTATTTTAATAAGTTTGAACTTTACACATTTCATTCTAAACAGAGATAGCATGAAAAACATGGTTTAACCTCCAGCCCTGCATGGTGGAACTCCATTGGATCGTGACAGCAGTATTCTGAATCAAGCAGCTTTTACGACAACATACCCGTGCGACATAGTGCATGTTTTCTTATCTCCAAAATGGTTTCTTTTCTGATGAAAACCCGTGATATTTTATGCCCCTGAATCAAAGATTCGAGTGTGTGTGTGTGTGTGTGGGGAGGGGGGGGGGGGGTCCGGGGTGCATATAGTTTTTGGTCTGTCTGTCCGTGTGTCTGTAACTGTGTGTGCTTGTTTGTCTGTCCGTAAAAACCTTAACATTGCACACCTCCAGTGGTACCATAATTTTGACCTCGTGACCTTGACCTTGACATTTGACCTACTTTTTAAACTGTTTAATATTGGTCATATCTTTCGATTGGTAAATGATAGGGCTTTCATATTTCACATGTGAATTCTATGCCACAAGACCTTTCTAACCCTACCATAATGTTTGACCTTGTGACATTGACCTTGACGTTTGACTTTTTCAAAAACTTTACCATTGGCCATAACTTTCGATTGGTAAGTGATATGGCTTTCATATTTCACACGTGCATTCCTTGTCACAAGACCTCTCCAGTGGTACCAAAATTTTTGACCTCGTGACCTTGACCTTGACATTTGACCTACTTTTTTAAAACCTTTAACATTGACCATAACATTTGATTGGTCGGTGATAGGGCTTTCATATTTCACACGTGCATTCTACGTCACAAGACCTTTCCAATGGTACCTAATGTTTGACCTTGTGACATTGACCTTGATGTTTGACCTACTTTTCAAAAGAAACCTTAAAATTGGCCACAACTTTTGATTGGTAAGTGATAGGGCTTTCATATTTTACATGTGCAGTCTATGTCACAAGACCTTTCCAACGATCCCATTATTTTTTAACCTTGTGACCTTGACGTTTGACCTACTTTTTGAAAACCTTAACATTGGCCATAACTTTTGAGCAGGTAAGTGATAGGGCGTTCATATTTCATTTATGCATTTCATGTCATTAGATCTTTCCAGTGGTACCATAAACTTTGACCTTGTGACCTTGACCTTGATGTTTGACCTGCTTTTTAAAAACTTTAACATTGGCCATAACTTTGGATTGGTAAGTGATTGTGCTTTCATATTTCAAATGAGCATTCCTTGTCACAGACCTTTTCAGTAGTAGCATAAATTTTGACCTTGTGACCTTGACCTATTTTTTGTAAGACTTGAATATTGGCCATACCTTTTGATTGGTTAGTGATAGGGCTTTCATATTTCACATGCGCTGTCGGGGGCATCAGTGTTTCACAAACACATCTTGTTCTTATTTGTACTGCAAACATAGGTAGTAGGTGCTCACGAGTACCCACAAGCTATGTCTTGGAGCAGAAATAAAAAAAAAATGTATGCCCCCCCCCCCACATCTATATGAAGTGGGGTTTAGGGGTGTTCATTTCACGGCCTTGTTTGCGTGATGCAGGGTCAATCTAACGTCAGAGCAGAAGAAAAAACATCAGTTACGACAAAGATCTATAAAATGCCAAGATAAGCAACTAAACAAAAGTCACGCAAATTTTCCTAGTTGCGGTAGCCTGTTTTTTTTTTTTTTTTTTTTTTTTAATGACATGAGATATGAATATGCTCTTTCCATTGCTAATATACAAAGTAGTCGATCTGTTGTTTGACATAAATTTCATTGCAAAATTTAATTTGTAATGTCCTTTAATTGATGCTCGAAAATAATAAAAATAGCCATCGGAAGAGATGGCAAATCCCCCGACCAAAAGCCAATATGGCCATTCAGAAGAATGTTCACCAATAGAAAGTGCACCAGAATTAAACCAGCAATATATCACCAAAGCATTGCAGTTAAGGCCATCACAAAGTTATACTGTCAGGGGAGATAACTAAAAAACCAGGGCACTCAGAATTGTGGTTCTTGCGCATGACATGCCTGCTTAAGCTCATGTATTTCTGTACAAAGAACCATCAACATGTCTCAAGGGTATTGGAGATATGGTGATCACAAGCTGGTCATACTGTTATATTGGAAGGGTAGAGAACTCGGATACCACAGCACCAACATTTGTGATTCTTGCACATGACACCCCTTCTGTATCTTGTATACAATTGCACGAAGTTCCCAAAGGGTGTTGGAGTTATGGTCATGACAGGGTTATATTGTCAGGGGAGATAACTCAAAAACCAGAGCACCCAGGGTTGTAATTCTTAAGAATGACACACCTGCTTAACCTCATGTACATCTGCATCAAGAACCACCAATATGTCTCAAAGGGTATTGGCAGTACGATGATCACAAGGTGGTCATACTGTTATATTGGAAGGGGAGATAACTCAAATATCATAGCATCCAGAGTTGTGGTTCTTAGGCATGAAGGGTCGTCTCAACCTTGTATACAGTTATGCCAAGTACTATCAATATATCTCAAAGGGTATTGGAGTTTTGGCCATCACAATGTTATATTGTCAGGGGAGATAATTAAAAAACCAGGACACCCAGAGTTGTGGTTCTTGCACGTGACACACCTGCTTAACCTAATGTAAAACTGTACCAAGTACCGTCAATATATCTCAAAGAGTATTGGAGATGTGGCCATCACAAGGTAGTGATTCTATATTATTGGAAGGGGAGGTAACTAAAAAAAAAACATGGCACCTAGAGTTGAGTTTTTGTGCATGACACACTGTCTCGGCCTTGTGAACAACTGTGCCAGGTATCATCAATATATCTTAAAGGGTATTGGAGTTATGGCCATCACAAGGTAGTCACTCTATTTTATTGGAAGGGGAGATAACTAAAAAAATCATGGCAACCAGAGTTGTGGCTCTTGTGCATGACACGCTGTCTCAGCCTTGTGACCAACCGTGCCAGGTACCATCAATATATCTCAAAGGGTATCGGAGTTAAGGTCATCACAAAGTAGTCATTCTATTTTATTAAAAGAGGAGATAACTCAAAAAGTATGACATCCAGAGTTCTGATTCTTTCGCATAACACGCCATCTCAGCCTTGTGAACAATTGTGCCAAGAACCATCAATGAATTTCAAAGGGTATAAGAGTTATGGCCATCACAAGGTTGCGTCTACGGACGTACGGACAGACGGACGGACGTCAGGCTGATCGCTATATCCCCCGAACCTATTCGATCGGGGGATAAAAATGGAGTAAAATCACAGTTTTGTCGTCATAAAATCGTTATTAAAGAAATCTTTAAAATGCAATTTTCACCAGCTGTAAAATTCTTTTCCACATGGCACCAAAATATAAAAAAGTGCTTGAAAATTGTAGGAGGAGTTTGTGCTCTGAATACATCTGTACAGTGACTCACGAGATATTGCGATGGGAGAATTTGCTCCGTCCTTGGTTGCAAGGGTTGTTAGTTAAAAAATGCAAACTACTCTCAACTCTTTCGTTTCATCACATAGAATATTTCTCGGACGTCAAAATTTGCTTATGAAAATTTAAGTCATTGTCATGGCATTGTTTATGCCCCCGCGTCCGATGATGCCGGAGGCATATAGTTTTTCGGTTTTCCGTCCGTGGGTAGGTGCGTACGAATGTACGAATGTGTGTACATTTGTACCAGGTAGAATCTGAACTCATATTTTCCAAACCATGTGTTAGATTTGGTTCATATTTGGTATGATAATAGATATAGGTCCAATGTTTTTTTTTTCAGCAGTACCCCGACCCATGCCCACGACCTCAAGGTCAAGGACTTAGAATTTTTTAATGTTAAAGACTCGTTGTAAGGTATTCGTACCAGGTAGAACCTTATTTTTCAAGAGCTCATATCTTCCAAACCATTTGATGGCTTTGGTTCATATTTTGTATAATGCTCGATATAGGCCAAAAGTTTTATTCAGCAATACCCCACCCATACCCATGACCTCAAGGTCAAGGTCACAGACTCTGAATTTTTTAATGTTAAAGACTCAGGTTAAGGTATTTGTACCAGGTATAACCCGAGCTTTTACGACTGATTTGGTTTATGTTTGGCTTAATGATAGATATAGGTCCAAAGTTTTGTTCAGCTATACCCCAGCCCCACCCCCTGTGCCCATGACCTCAAGGTCAAGGTCACAGACTTAGAAATTTTTAATTTTAAAAGTTTTAAAGAGCTCATATTTTCATAACCATGTGATGGATTAAGTTTAAATTAGCTATGGCAATAGGTACAGGTCCAAAGGTTTATTGGGCAATACCCCCACCCATGCCTAAGACTTCAAGGTCAAGGTCACAGATTTACAAATTTTTAACGTTAATTTAATGGTTCATATTTGCCAAACCATATGATGGATTGTGTTTATATTTGGTACGGTGATAGATACAGGTCCATAGTGATATTCAACAATACCCCACCCATGCACATGACCTCAAGGTCAAGGCCTAGGACTCTGAATTTTTTATTGTTAAAGACTCGGGTTAAGGTAATTGTACAAGGCAGAATATGACATTTTACGATTGATTTGGTTCATGTTTGGCATGATGATAGATATATATCCAAAGTTGTATTCAGCTACACTCCCACAACCCAAGCCCATGGCCTCAAGGTCAAAGTCACAGACTTACAAGTTTTTAATTTAATTTTTTAAAGAGCTCATATTTTCCCAACCATTCGATGGAATAAGTTAAATTTGCTGTGGTGGTAGATACAGGTCCAAAGGTTTATTGGGCAATACCCCCAACCATGCTTTAGACTTCAAGGTCAAGGCCACAGACTTAGAAATTTTTAACGTTAATTTAATACTTCATATTTGCCAAACCATATGGTGGATTGTCTTTATATTTTGTACGATGATAGATACAGGTCCAAAGTGAAATTCCACAATACCAATCCAAGGGAAGGTCACAGACATAAAATTTTTTCAATTTAAAGTATGTTAAGAGCTGATATTTTCCCAACCATATAACGGATTTGCTTCATATATGGTATGATGATAGTTATATGTCCGAAGGTTAATTCAGCCATACGCCTGCCCCTGACAACAAGGTCGAGGTCACATACTTAGAAATTTTTGATGCTAAATGTTTTTAGAGCTCATATGTTCCAAACCATACGATGAATATACTTCATATTTGGAATCATGATGGACACAGGTCAAAAGTTTCACTCAGCCATATCCCCGCCCCTGTAAAGGTCAAGGTTGTAGAAATTTTTAATGTTAAAGTTTTAAAGAACTCATATTTTCCAAACAGTTTGATGGACTGAGTTCATATTTGGTATGATTATAGTTATTTTTTTCATCAGTGTAATCGGCAATACCCCCAGCTATGCCAATGACCTTAAGGATACTTTTTCAGGTGAGTTATGCTCTCTGATGACAGCTGTTGTTGCAGCATGTTTTTCCGGGTGAGGTGGGCCCCTGGGCGGGGGCATCCGTGTTATATTGACACATATCTAGTTTTTGTTTTGTGTCATATGCGTATCACTTGACGTCTGAAAATTTGACGTGTTTTTGAACATGTAAAGCTTAAATACGGATAAAAAGAATAATCTGGAGTTAAAGGGCTATAATAAACCTTGAGCGGAAATCGAAGGCCCGAATAGTTCAAAGTGACAATAACGGACAGAAATGCATTTAATGGGTCAAGTAGTTATTGTATGGCCCTTTTTATTTTTAGAAAATATTATTGCCTCATGAATAAGCTATTTTATACGGAACCCAGGAAGGGACATGCTGGTTTTATTTTTAAGTTGTCTGCACAAAATAATATATTTTTCGCACAACTTATTATCTTGTCTGCACAACATATTATCTTATCTGCACAACATACCTTGTTCGGAAAACGTAATATCTTGTGCAACACATTATTTTGTGCGCACAACATAGTATCTTATTCACACAGCATATTATCTTGTTTCTGAAAAGAAAATAATATGCTTTGCGAACAAGATATAATGTTGTGCGAACAAGATAAAATGTTGTGCAAACAAGATAATGTGTTGTGCAAACAAGACGATATGTTGTGCGAACAAGATAATATGTTGTGCTAACAAGATATGTTGTGCTAACAAGATATTATGTTGTGCGGACAAGATAATAAGTTGTGCAAACAAGATACTATCTTGTGTTCGCAAGATATTATGTTGTTTGCACAAGTAAATATGCTGTGCAAACAAGATAATATGTTGTTTGTACAAGAGAATATGTTGTGTGAACAGAATAATATGTTGTGTTAGCTAGATAATATGTTGTCTGCACAAGATAATATGCTGTGCGGACAAGATAATAAGTTGTGCGAAGAAGATATTATCTTGTGCGTACAAGATACTATGTTGTCCGCACAAGATAATATCTTGTGCAGACAATTTAAAAAATAAAATAAACATGTCCCTTCCCGGGTTCCGTAATTTTACGCTCGTACCTGTGTCTAAGATAAAAGTTTCTCAAACGTTTCATAAACATATTTTTTTGCATTATTTAATTGTCTATAAGATTGATCAGAACATTTTTCAGTGCATGTTTGTGGTGAAATGTGTTTACAGCTGTTTTTAGATATTTTTTTTTTAGTCTCAACTATCTTCCATACAATCAATCACAAAATGGCCATTTACTTAAACAGATCATTAGTATAATGTATCAAGGTCTTTCATGTTTTTACTGATGGAATTTTGTGACATTTTTTGTCTGGGTACTTCAAAGATAGGTTGTGGGCGCTCATCAGAATCGCCTCATTGAGGGGGGTTGTAACGGATACCACATTTGATTTGGACCATCGAGGCTTGGAGGCAGAGCTGAAACTGGCCGCACCCGAGCACTGGTAAACCGCTTAGAGGGTCTAAGCCTGCCAAGGCAACGTGGTGCGAGTCGGACCGTCCTTGCATATAAACACTTTTGGTTTGTTTGGGCGGCAGGGCTTGAGATATCATTTCATCTCAGTGTCGGGTAAAAGGCCCACAAAATTGGAAGCAAGGTCTCCAAAATGACCTAAATAGTGTTGACGGGGACGTAAAACCTCCATTCAATCAAACAAACAAAACTACTTATGATTTTGAGAGATAAAATTAAGAAAATCACCACGAAAACACGCCCTATATAATACGGCCCCCCTTGGACCCCACTTTTATATAGTAAAACTGGGGTTTACAGGGGTAAACCTTATTTTTTTCTTATTTCTTATCTAAAGTATAGATTGTGGGTACACGTTAGAACCGCCTCAATGAGGCGGTTCTAATGTGTATGCACAATCTATATATAGAGCAGAAAAAAGAAAACATTGCAGTTTTTATCTTAAAATTTTTCGTTTTTTTCGGCGGTAAAGTTATGTTATTGTCCTTTGTAAATTTGGACATTTTACCTTGTCAGTAAAATACAGTTATACCCTCGTTATAACGACAGTATTTTTCCCTGTTATTGTGCCATTATATAGAATTTGCTGTTATACAGAATCTCAGTTAGGAGTATGATAGGTAATAAAAGGCTTTTTCTCCATTATTACTCCAAGAAACAAATACTATAGATATTTGTTAGAATCGCCTCGCTGAGGCGATTCTAACAAATATCTATAACATTTGTATCTTGGAGTATTAGATTACAAGACCCTTTCATGAATATGGACTCGATTTATGCATTTCCAACCCGAGAGAAGCCCACGTCGCTCGGAACCGAGGCTAAGCCTTTAGCTAATTTGTCATTCCATTCAAATTGCCGTTATAATGAGCTTTGCCGTTATAACGGATGTGGGTTTAAAGAGGGTTGACTGTATCTCAGATACTGTTTGAGCTAGACCCTTGAAACTTGATTAATACATTGGTAGTTCTGAGTGGATAAACTGGATAACCTTTGAATAAATTTTGAGAAAAACTTCATAATTTATGTCTCTTTGTCAATTTAGGCATTCTTACCTTTTCAGTAAAATATCTTAAAACTATTGGAGTCACTGCCTTGCTATTTGGTGATTAGAGTAGATAGCCTGATTCCCTTTTGAATAAATTTTGAAAAATACTTCACGAGTTAGGGCCTTTTGTATGCCTTGTCAGCAAAATATCTTCAGCATCTTTTGAGCTAGGGTCTTGCTATTTTGTGATTAGATTGCTAGTGACAAGTAGATGACCTGTTTTACTTTTGAATAAATTTTGAAAAAAAAAAAAAAAAAAAAAAAAAATAAAATAAAATAAATAAGAAATTCATGAGTTATGGCTCATTGTAAATTTTGGCAGTTTTACCTGTCAGCAAAATATCTTCAGAATCTTTTGAGCCAGGGCCTTGATATTTTGTGATTAGATTGTTAGTAACAAGTAGATGTCCTAAATAACTTTTAAATGAATTCTAAAAAAAAAAAAAAAAAAAAAAAATACTTCATAAGTTGTGTCCCTTTGTAAATTTGGGCATTTTGCCGTGTCAGCAAAGTATCTCTAAAATCGTTGGAACTAGAGCCATAAAGTGGTTAAATTGCTAGTGATGAAAAGAGGACCTGATTAATTTTTTAATAAATTTTCAAAAAATACTTCATGAGTTATGAGCAAGGAGATGTGCTTGTTTTTCGCTTTGCGCCTTTAAGAAGTTAGTTTATTATTCGCACTTCGCCTTTAAGAAGTTAGTTTATTATTCGCTTTTCGCCTTTAAGAAGTTAGTTTGTTATTCGCTTTTCGTTTTTTGCTTGCTTTACGTTTTTCGCTTTTCGATCATACGTCAAGTTTTAAGGTCTTAATGGTTTGTTTGTTTGATTTGAAGTTTAATGTCCCCGTCAACACTGATTGTGTCATTTTGGAGTCGCTGCTTCCAATTTTTTGGGACTTTTATCCGACATTGAGATGAAATGACTTCTCAAGCCCTGTCACCGAATGAAACCAATAGGGTTTATAAGCATGGACGGCCCGACTCGCACCGCTTTACCTGGACAGGCTTAGGTCCTCTTAGCTGTTTACCAATACTCGTGTGCGGTCGGATTAAGGACTTAATGGTACGTGAGTGGAGTGAGTGAGTGAGTGAGTGAGTGTGAGTCAGGGTTTTACGCCCCACCAATAGCTCTGGTAATACGAATACGGGGACTTTGAAATAATTTATGGAGGTGATTCTGAGTTCAACTTGATAAGGTATGTTGTGGGTATCATTAGAATCGCCTCAATGAGGCGATTCTAATGAGTACACACAACATACCTTTATGTTATGGGAGATTGAAAAGATATCCCTAATCCTAACTCGTCCCAATCATACAGTATTAATTGGCGTTATGATTAAATCTCAATAGTCGGAACTACCCCTACCTCGAACAAATTTCATGGTTTCTGAGTTATCAGATACCCAATATATTAATTGGATTGCAACACCCTGACCTGATGGATCCCGTGCAGAAATCGGACCACGCACATCTTGTCGTTGGTGCCGGGGCTTCACTACATTGTGCAGGCCAAGATGCGTTGATGTGTGGCCATAAAGAGGACCGTTTGTTCAACAACGGAACAGCCTACCAGTGACGCCAAGGTTAGTTTGCCTTCTGCCGGAAGTCTGACCTTTTTAAGGCCACCTCGGTCAGACATTCTGACTCGCACTGGCTATGGAACACGATTTGCAGGTCGGATTCGACCACGTTCCATAGCTGCGATTTACAGCCTACCATTGCGGACCGCCTGTCAAAATTTCTGTAACTTACAAACCACTTTCGCTTTTATTGCACCGTGCCTGAGGCGAGAGTGACTCATCGACCCAGATGTATCACTCCATGCGAAAGCCTTCTAGAAAGTGGGAAACCTAATCCTGGACATGTTTTAGGGGTAGCCCCTATGTGCTTATAGCGACTCGTAAGGTTAAAAACGTGTGTGTGTATGTATGTATGTATGTGTGTGTGTGCGTGCGTGCGTGCGTGCGTGCGTGCGTGCGTGTGTGTGTGTGTGTGTGTGTGTGTGTGTGTGTGTGTGTGTGTGTGTGTGTGTGTGTGTGTGTGTGTGGTCCAGCGAATAAGGTCATATAGTGACGGATCCTCGGTTTAAAGACATCCAATAGTCTGTAGAAGCGCAGAACTGAACCCATGACCCCTGCTTTATGAGGCGTTTAGCATAATCACTACACCACGGAGGCTTCTGTTAAGGAAATACGTCGCGGCCCTTCATCGAATTATAGGTTATATGTTCTTGTCTTTTAAAATTACTTTTACTTTACTACAGCTGATGTTGAAGCGTGGCGGCCATAAAAAATCTTCCTGTCCCTCACCATAGTGTAGATGGTATGTTATAGATCTTTTGGAGCCTTTATTAAATTGCAGAGTTTTGAAAATACCTGAGAGCCACTGACTATGGCCTAATTGGCCAAAGCCCATAAGAACTTGCACACACACCACAGTTTTCAGTTGCTGGGTCCAGTTGTTCAAAACTAACATCGTTAGTTAACTTATCGTTAAATCTTTGAGCATTTAATATGGCAAATATGCTAATAATTTTGCTGAAAAAATGTGAGCAGCTTTTGCATTTGCAAAAGCTGCTCACATTTTTTTTTTCAGCAAAAAAATACCAACATTTTAGATATTGTACTTGCTAGAACGGTTAACAATTTGACCACTAACGAGCTCGTTAAGCTAACGATGCTTTGAGCAACTGACCCCTGGTGTATGGGATAACGGTTTATAAAGCGCATGCACTGATTGCCAGGGTACCCGTTTTATGGTTTCTGGCACAAAATGGGTTAAACTGGTTTCGCTCTAAACATTATTTGCTTGTTTGATTTGAGGTTTAACATATAGGTAATTTTGGAGACGTTGCTTCCTATTTTGTGGGACTTTTACCCGACATTACAATGAAATGACATCTCAAGCCCTGTCGTTCAATGAAACCAATAGGGTTTATAAGCATGGACTGTCCGACTCGCGCCGCTTTGCCAGGGCAGACTTAGATACCAGCACTTTCAGCTCTGCGTGGAAGCATCATGCAGCCCATCAATTTCTTCAAGCCTCGATGGGCGGGGGCTGTCTAAACATTATTGATGAAGTCTTAGAACAATATATCTCAAGTTGTGTTCATTTCTCGGAAAACGGGAAATGAAAATAAATTACAGTAAATATAAATAACTGTACCAGCCGCGGACAGGAACGATTTATTTTAATTACACGTATGTTTTTTATGATGCACGTTAGATTAATTAGTCAGGAGAGTGAATATACTTTCATGGGCAATAACTACTTCAAAACTTTGTCTTCCTTAGGGGCTAGTAAGTAAAATCAATCAAAGCACTGAGAGTACTGGTAAATCGATTGTCTCTGAGTGTAGGCTGGGAAAACAGTCCTGGATTGAGCCTTAAACGCTTTCGTCTAACCCTTAAATTCCAGTTTTTAAGCAAAAAGTGTTGACCCTGATCAAACGCCGCATTCTGCGGCGTCTGATCTGGGTCTACACTGTTTGCCAAGCCAAACCCATGATTTCAGTCTATATTATATAGAGCACCATTTTATCCTACACTCTGACCTCACATCGATTATTTTCTATAAATAACCGTTACATTGTACCTGTCTTTTTCTTCGAAAAGTCAGCGCCAGTCACGTGGACATCAGCATTGAAAAGCTTTCTGTGTGTCGATTGATGGACCGTAAAATAATGCACTTTTTGTTACACAGGCATATCACATGAATGGTCGAAATAACGTTGATGGGTAGTAAGAATTTCATATGACCAATGTGCTGTTGAATGGGTAATACTTGTATTTAGGATTATGTTGATTGGGCTATGAAACATTGTAAGATTTTACAGTTAGATTTTGAAACGTATATTATTAATCCATAATCTGTAGAATTGCACTTCTGTACTTAAAAGCCACAGTATACATAGACATATTTACATTGGAGACCGTTCAAAACCATTGACATTTAACTTGACTTTCACTACATAGATACCATGTGCTGTTTTCAAACTAGGTTTGGCGGGAAAAGCAAGTGCAAGCTTACATAAAGACTAAAATGTATCAACAATCAATCAAAGGGGTGCATGTTTCCGTTTAAGCCAATCATGTGGACAGTTTGGCCATTGTTTAAGTACATAGCACCCTGCAGGTGTGGGTACAGGTGTCCAGCAGATGTTGAAATACTTTTAATATTTGAGTTAATGAAAGACGTTTGGTTTTGACACAGACTGTGTTAACGTGAGAACAAAAGCTTGTGGAATGTTCTGAAACATATACAGTCGAACTTCGATGGCTCGAACCCCTTTGGGACCAGGAAAACTTGTTCGAGACAGCCGTTGTTCGAGCCACAGAGGATTACTATTTGAGCCATACCAGGAGGCATACTGGAGATAATTGTGGGATATCTTTTCGGTGTTCTATATTATAAATGTATGTTGTGTGTACTCATTAGAATCGACTCATCGAGGCGATTCTAATGAGTACACACAGCATACATTTGAAAGATTAAAGAAGAAAATCACCCTACACTATCTCTATATCGTATTTGGAGGAATTCCCTGCGGACTTAAGAACGTGTTCGACTCATCCATGGTAAACGAGCCATCGGGGTTCGAGCCATTGACGTTCTACTGTAAAACGCTCAGTTTGATCATGTCAAATCAGTTAGGGTTTCAGTTGTGTAGCAGTCGGGCTCTTGCTAGTGTTCAGTGTATGGGCTAGATCTAGCCCTGAACGCAGCCTGTCTCAAAAGCTTTCGTTTTATTTGACTAAAATGCTTTCGATATGTATAATAGTTAACATTAAACTTAAAAAAGACCATGTTTACTTGGTCTGAAATTAAAAGAAAAACAGAAACTTTTTGACTTTATTTATTTGCGAAGTACTAACTTTCATAATGTAAGACTATAAGATCGTGGTTAAAAACCACTTTATGGCGTGTGTTACGTCATATTCGTTCCATTTAGTGCATTCTTTCATATCTCCGAAACTGTTATGTTCGATGAAACTTTGTAACATATGTCTTTTACACCGCAATCAGTCATTCTAGTAACCTAATAAAGCATCACGAAGGTACGCCTATATAATTTTGACCCACTTGAACCCCGCTTTTATATAGTAAAACTGGGGTTTGCAGGGGTAAATCTTTTTTTTCTTATTTCTACTCCGAAATAAAGATAGTGGATACTTGTTAGAACCGCCTCCATGAGGCGGTTCTAACGAGTACCCACAATCTATAATTTGAGCAGAAATAAGAAAAATATCACATTTTTTCTTCTTAAAATTTTCATTTTTTTTCGGCGATAAAGGTTACAATGTATTTGTATTTGGTTTTCATCACGAAAATACGCCTATATAATTTTGACCCCCTTGAATCCCAGTTTTATACAGTAAAACTGGGGTTTACAGGGGTAAACCTTATTTTTTCTTATTTCTGTTCTAAAATATAGATTTTGGGTACTCGTAAGAACCGCCTCGATGAGGCGGTTCTAACGAGTACCCACAATCTATATTTTGAGCAGAAATAAGAAAAATATCACAATTTTTCTTCTTAATATTTTCATTTTTTTCGGCGATAAAGGTTACAATGTATTTGTATTTGGTTTTCATCACGAAAACACGCCTATATAATTTTGACCCCCTTGAATCCCAGTTTTATATAGTAAAACTGGGGTTCACAGGGGTAAATCTTATTTTTCTTATTTCTACTCTGTAATATAGATTGTGGATACTTGTTAGAACCGCCTCCATGAGGCGGTTCTAACGAGTACCCACAATCTATAATTTGAGCAGAAATAAGAAAAATATCACAATTTTTCTTCTTAAAATTTTCATTTTTTTTTCGGCGATAAAGGTTACAATGTATTTGTATTTGGTTTTCATCACGAAAACACGCCTATATAATTTTGACCCCCTTGAATCCCAGTTTTATATAGTAAAACTGGGGTTTACAGGGGTAAACCTTATTTTTCTTATTTCTGCTCTAAAATATAGATTGTGGGTACTCGTTAGAACAGCCTCGATAATACGTCTGGTGACTGGACCTATATTTACAAGTGTAAACAATAAAATGCAACCCTTTATACCTGTGAAAACAACCAAACTGCAAGTTTGTTTGTTTGATTTGAGATTTAACGTCCCCGTCAATAGTATTTAGGTAATCTTGGAGACGTTGCTTCCAATTTTGTAGGACCTTTACCCGACATTGAGATGAAATGATTTTTCAGTCCCTGCCGCCCAATGAAACCAATTGGGATTTATATGCATGGACGGTTCTACTCACACCACTTTGGCTAGGCAGGCTTAGACCTTCTAAGCAGTTTACCAATACTCATGTGCGGCCGGTTTCAGCTTTGCGTGGAAGTATCATGCAGCCCAATCTATTTCTCCAAGTCCCTCAGGCTTTCCTGGTTTGAAGGTCCGTTGCAATAATTGCGCTCTGCTACTGTGGTTGCATCTTAATCTCGAACACAATTTATAAAGCTTAAATAAACTATATATCTGTTTGCAGCTTTTGATACAGACACTAAAGCGCCTTCGAGCGACCAAGTTGACGTCTCTGTGGCACGGTGACGTCAGAAACGTTGCACTCTGACGTCTCTTTATGCTACATGTGCGCGCAAAGGCACCGACTGTCGTTTTACAAGCCACGTTGGTGGTGAAAGTTGCTAAAGTATTGCAAATCCCTTTGATGTTTAACTAAAAACATAATAATCTTTAATAATAGAACACATCCGGTTCGGACGTACCTACCAGAGGTACATTATGGTATGCACCCCACAGTGGCAGCTGCTGTGGGGGAGCATTTTGCATCCCACACTGTACTTTGCAGCCCACAACGTTTGCACCCCCATAATGTTTTAGGCAGTGTCTATTTGTTTAAGTCTTACCCCTGTATATAGTAAATGTTTAGGTGTGTTGAAGTAAGCTTGGTGGGGTACCTTTAAAGCGAGTTAAACATGCATGATTTATATTTACATTTCAAAGAAGGATCATCATTGTGGTGTTCACCCCAAAACAACTTTCGGCTGGACACTGTCCAACAATGGACGATGGGAAGCTAGTCCATATAGCTAATTTGCACTGAAAAAAAAACGTAAGCATTATGGGGTGCAGCCCTCAATGCAAAATCGCCCCACAATGTATCTTAAATCTCTACCGACCATCCCTCTATGTACCTCTGGTAAGAGCGTCCCGACAATTTTATAAAACTGTCTAAAGCGCACCGATTATATTTTATTATTAAGACACTAACCATGCATTTACTATATTTCTGTTCATATATATATAGGTTATATGTGCTCGTTAGAACCGCTGAGGAGGTGCGAACGAGGAATACCCACAACGTATGCCTAGGACCAAAAATAAGACAATTATTTTTTACCCCTGTAAACATCGATTTTTCTCTATATTGTTCGAATGAGAGTTTTATAACGTTGAACAAGGAAATAGAGTACGGAATGAATTGAATACAATCAAAAGTTATTTATTTATTTATTTATTCATTAGCTGAAAAATTTTGTGGTGAATGAAATTAATTTTGCTTTTATATCTCAACAACTGCAGTAAATCCAAGATGACGTACATCGCAAATCAGCGAATGCGAACACGAGAGTGTAATATTGTTTTGCTCGGGGGTAATATGAAAAATAATTGTCCATTGTGCAGTCCAATCAAAAGCCTGCATATTTCTTTGCAGTATGATAAAATGTGTGGTTTAGAGGGGCGTTCATTAGACGGACGTGATCACGTGATGCAAGTAGCGAGCAGGAAGTTAACCCACGTACATGTATAATAGCGGGAATGTCACGAGGGTAACAAACCCATCTGGGAAAAGGTTTTCTCTCATGGTGCTAAAATGCCCTTTTTTGACTCAAATTTGTGATATTTTTCTCATACTATAGTTATTTGTTTGTTTGATTTGAGGTTTAACGTCTCCGTCAACACTATACAGGTCACTTCAAATTTTAATCTCGAACACAATTTCTAAAGCTTAAATAAACTATGTATTTGTTTACAGCTTTTCATACAGACTGTAAAGCGCCTTCGAGCAACAGAAACTGTGTTAACGTGAGAACAAAAGCTTGTGGAATGTTCTGAAACAATTAAAAACGTCCGGTTTGATCATGTCAAATGAGTCAGGTTTCAATGACACCTCAAGCCCTGTCGCCCAATGAAACCAATAGAGTTTATAAGCATTGACGGGCCGACTCGTATCGCTTTGCCTGAGCAGACTTAGATCCTCTAAGCGGTTAGTCAAATACATAAATTGCATAATTGCATGCACTTTCTTAAGGATCGCATCGACGGCTTTTGACAGGTATTCACAGCATATGTTTTGAGTAAAAACTAGAAAAAAGACTGTATCTGTATATCCTTGTAAACCCCACTTTTCTCTATAAAAAGTGGTTTCATTACAGTGAATCGTCAACGTCATAAAACACGAAGATACTCTCCCTCGGGAAAAAAGCTCCTGACGCATCACGGCCCCCGCCCATCGGGGCTTGGAGAAATATATGGGCTGCATGATGCTTCCACGCAGAGCTGAATCCGGCCCGCACACTAGTACTGATAAACCGCTTAGAGGATCTAAGCCTGTCCAGGAACCGTGGTGCGAGGCGGACCGTCCATGCTAATAAACCCTATTGGTTGCATTGGGCGATAGGGCTTGAGATGTCATTTCATCTCAATGTCGGGTAAAAGTCCCACAAAATTGGAAGCAACGTCTCCAAAATGACCTTTACAGTGTTGACGGGGACGTTAAACCTCAAATCAAACAAACAAACAAAAACACGCCTATACAAATACATTGTCAATTTTTCAGCCAAAAAATTGACATTTAAAGATGAAAAATTGTGATTTTTTTCTTATTTCTGCTCAAAACATAGATTGTGGATACTCGATAGAACCGCCTCCGTGAGGCGGTTCTATCGAGTACCCACAATCTATGCTTTTAAGTAGATATAAGGAAATACTGTGTACCCCTGTAAACCCCAGTTTTACTGTATAAAAGAGGGGTTCAAGGGGTCAAAGATGGACATTTAAAGATGAAAAATTGTGATTTTTTTTCTTATTTCTGCTCAAAACATAGATTGTGGGTACTCGATAGAACCGCCTCCGTGAGGCGGTTCTATCGAGTACCCACAATCTATGCTTTTAAGAAGATATAAGGAAATACTGTGTACCCCTGTAAACCCCAGTTTTACTGTAAAAAAGCGGGGTTCAAGGGATCAAAATCGTATAGGCGTGATTTCGTGATGAATCCCTTGGAAACACCATTTTATACAGAGTAAAGTGGGTTTAAAATGGTTTAAATTATTTCGAACGCTTTTCTTCAGAAACAAAGATTATGGGTTCTCTTTTGAAACGCCTTAATGAGGCGGTTCTAATGAGTACACACAGTCTTTGAAACAAACATTGTTGGTTCTCGTTTGTTCTAACGAGAACCCACACATCTATGGTTGCACCACTTCTATGGGGCGCCGTTTTACTATTTAATCCGTATTTATAGATATCCATAATTATTTATGGATATCCATGAATCGAATTATGGAAATCCATAATTCGAATTATAGATATCCATAAATCGAATTATGGATATCCATAAATCGATCTGAATTAATGATATCCATTAATCGAATTATGGATATCCATAATTCGATTTATGGATAACCATTATTCGAATTATGGATATCCATTATTCGACTGATTTATGGATATCCATAAATCGAATTATGGATATCCATAATTCGATTTATGGATATCTATAAATACGGATTAAATAGTTAAACGGCGCCCCATACACTTCAACTTGTTCATTAGAAAACGTCATTTATGGAATAATTTTATCACGATAACACACTTGTACGACATAGTGCATTTTTTTCACATCTCCAAAATGGCTACTTTTGTGATGCCAATCCATGATATTTTTCTCTTTTATACTGCAAACATAGGTTGTGGGTGTTCGTTAGAAACGCCTCAATGAGGCGGTTCTAACGAGTACCCAAAACCCGTCTTGGAGCAGAAATAAGAAAAATAATGTATACCCCCTAAACCACAGTTTTTCTCTATACAAAGTGAGGTGTAAGCGGCTGTTTATTTCACGGACTTGTTCACGTGGTGATCGTGTCATTTGGATCAGGTATCCACTTACGAAGACTACTTCATGTGTACTTTTTGGTTTGGTCGCCATGAGGCGGACAAACCGGGTATAATGACCAGATTGTAACTGTTCCATGGAGGGGCACGTGACGCGATCAACCAATCAGCTTTAACGATGATGCAATACTATACTGCAATTACAGGAAACAGTCTGTCTGAATAGCGAAACAGACCTAAAAGCAAGCGTTTCAACTCCAACAATAAAATATCTTAAGGGAAATGGATACACCTGGCAGGTGTGGCAGTTAGTCTACCATTGTTACCGTATTTCGAAACACACCTATTCAAATACATTGTCATTTTTTGGGTGTTCGAATTATTAGAAAATATCAGATTGGAAATTTATCAGTGTTAGAACTGTTTGATCTGAAAGAATTCCATGCATTGGATCAGGCTGTGTTCAATATTTTATACAACTACGTTTTTTCCCGTGGCCCTGTCAATCCGCACGTGATTAGAAGTTATAAATATCACTTATGCAGTGCTGAACCGTTTGATCTATAAATAAGTCAGTGTGTGCAGGGGGGGGTCTTTGAATGCGATACACATTGTCATTAATGACATTTACACCCCTTGAACTGTCACTATATTCCCTTTAAAATGGGCGAGTCAATTTGTGATCTCAGGAATAACAGAAATTGATTTGTTTAGAGCAAATTCTTTTCTTAAGAGTAGCCCATATCTGTGAAAAAGAGGATTTTTCAAAGAATTTCCTTTTAGTCTGTAAATTTTTTTTTTGTTCCGGCTACACCGCAGCAGACAAGTCCAGCTACATGTATATATGGGATGTGATGTTGAAACCCGCACGTGCAGCTGTTCAGTGGAGCTAGGCGCATAGATACTTCACCCCCCCCCCCCACCCCCCCCCCCCCCCCCACCGATATTGTTTAAGCGCATAGTGAAGCCTCAGGCGAGACTGCGCAGCCTTGTTTGTGTGTTCACTGATTACTAATAAGCAGTCGTAAATCAGCGTAAGCCGCGGGCATGTAGCAATTCAATGCCATCGAAGTAGTCCGGTGAAGACTGATTAGACTGTGCGGATGCAAAACCATCATGTTATTTAGATAGGGCAAGTAACAAAAAAAGAAAATGCGGACATCATACACAAATTTAATATTTGCATGTGTGATCTTCACTTTATGCGCGATGAAACATTTCAAACCTCTTGAACATTGAAGACACAATCCCGATTGCACAACTGCGCAGACTTATCAGTCTTTTCTGTACGCACATGCGCAATAAGTATTTTACTCGAGCTAGGAGAACTGAACAGACTGATCCTTGCACTTGGTAGCTTAGGATGTGTTTGTAACGTCGCAAGCAGATTTGGTCGGTTAAATGTACACGCCGTCGTTTTAAGCCGGCGCACGGCGAAAAAAAAGTTTTAAACGAAGGACCAGATTAGCCTGCGCCTCTAGCCAATGTGGGCATAGTTTTCACCTGTTGTTCTTTGATTAGCACAGAGGCCATGGTAGGCACATACGATCAACGAAGACTGTTCAGACTGCATGCCTGTGCAGGCTGACCTGAGTCTTCCCCCCCACCACCCCCAACGAATATGACTTATTTTCTTAATCATGTTCCCCGAAATTACTTCCAATAAAACCTTGTCACCGTGAAATAAATGGGCATCTTCACTTGCTCCTCAGAAAACCAAGGTAGCCCAACGGGTAACCTGAATTAAACTACCTTTTTGCATGCAACAACCATGAATTTCACTCGCACGTGCTAAAAGACGTTCGGCGGAAAAAGGCAGGAAACTCTCAATTAATATTAAAGGGGCGCTTCTGCTATTTGCATTGAATGAATGCCACAGCACATGAAAAAAGGGTAACACTGTCACACAAATAATAATGAAAGCTGAAGCTACGCTCCAAAGAGTCCGAGAGCAAAGCGAAAACACTTGCATATGCATGGTGATCCAAGCCTTTGTAGGCCACAATGCTACATCACCGACTAGGATCAGCCTGCACACCAGTCTTTACTGAACCCTTAAATCTTACGAAGTCACAAGTCTAAGTGAAACCCTTTGCCTTGCATACCGGTAGTGGGTGCGTATGTTCAGTGTTTGCAGGTCGTTGAGATACCAGCGAAGACACATCTTAGCGTACTCATTCATGCAATCCGATTAGAGTCTTCGCTGATCGCATGAGCCTGATGCAGACGATGGGATTTTCACAACATAAATAAGCGAAACTCCTGTGGCTCATCAAGGTTGATCTAAGCACTTGCATCCTGCGTTTCTCGCAGTCTAATCAGTATTCGGTGATGGTATGAACCTTCCATTACCACAGGGCTATCCAAAGTGAGAGAAGCGAAACCCATTTGCCTTACAGAGTTCATGTTAATCCGAGTCTTTGGTAGTCGCACACATTTCATGCTAAGTTTTTTTTTTTTCGTGCGCTAGCTCATATACGACCAGTACGATGTTGTAATGATAAACCCAGGAACGATCCGAAATGCTTGTTGTGGATACATTTTTCGGCATTTATTTTGTGTGTTCGAAGTATTAAAAATTCTGATTTCTGAAACATTTGGGAGTTCGAATTAAATGAGAAAGTTTTCAGCCACAAATTCGAAATAATTTTGGGTGTTCGAACTGCTAGGGTGTTCCAATTAATTGGTCACCTACCGTTTTTAACTTCACTACAACTTGTGTGTGGGAATGTGTGGCGGCGGTAAAACGTCTCCCTGCCCTACATCATAGTGTAGATTATATTTTCTTGTCCTTTGGGATCATTGATTCCATTCTGGAATTTGGAAAATATCTTAGGGTCACTGATGAGGCCTAATTGTCCGAAACTAGCTAGTCTGGCTGGCCCAGAAAACATGTGCACACCATATTTTTCAGTTCTGTGGAGTATTCTTTGCTTCCAAAGGATAACCTTTTTATAGAACATATTAAAGGGGATCACAATTCTATAGGCATGATTTCGTTATGGAAATACAACTTTAAGGACCCTATGGTTGCTACTCTGTTGGCTCTGTCCAACTGAAAAAGGGGTCTACTCTAAAAGGAGAAGAATTTGCTTCTCAATGGGTCTACTCTAAAAGGGAAGAATTTGCTCCCCAGGAGCAAATTCTTTCCTTTAAGAGTATACCCCTTAGACATATCCAAAGAGAAACTACTTTTGCAGGAGTAGCAGTCATTTTCGCAAATTTTACGTCTTGCAATGCCATTATGGAGTATGTCCATGGGGCCATGGAAACGAAAAACAACAGAAAATAACTACTACTACTCACAAAGTGTGGCTGGCTGTGGTAGCTCAGTCGGATGCAGTCTGACTGGCGATAAGGAAGACTCGGGTTCGATACCTACTGGGGTCGCCAACATTCTTTTGTGGAGATTATGAAATTTTTTTTTCTATGGTCATTCTCTCCCTTCCGCTGATTCAGGAAGGGCAGGGGTCAGTTTTTGGCGACATAATGTGCATTGAACTGGTAAACCGCTTACGAATAAGCCTGCTCAGGAAAAGCTTGGATAGGTACACTGACAGGCTCAAACATGACCCAAATCAGTGTTGACTGGGCCGTTAAATACAAATAAACAAAACTTGCAAAGTTTACTTAACACAGATAGGAACAGATTTATATATTCTGAACATCTTTCGGTACGCTGGTAGCTCTAATGTTGGAAAGTTTGTTTGCTTGTTTGTTTGATTTGAGGTTTAGCGTCCCCGTCAACACTGTAAAGGTCATTTTGGAGACGTTGCTTCCAATTTTGTGGGACTTTTACCCGACATCGAGATGAAATGATATCTCAAGCCCTGTCGCCCAATGAAACCAATAGGGTTTATTAGCATGGACGGTCCGCCTCGCACCGCGGTTCCTGGACAGGCTTAGATCCTCCAAGCGGTTTACCAGTACTAGTGTGCGGGCCTGATTCAACTCTGCGTGGAAGCATCGTGCAGCCCATATATTTCTTGAAGCCCCTATGGTAAAGACAGAGAACGTTATTTTTCCTCATTTATAAAGATCGCTGGGTGTAATGGGCCTCCGTGGCCTAGTGGATAAGAGTGCTGACTCTTAATCATTAGGTCTCTCAACGGTGTATGTTTGAGCATGGCTCAGGTCACATACTATATGATGAGAAATTCTGCAACGGAAGGTCAGGAGGTTTTTCATCGGGTTCTCTAGTTTTTACTCACCTCCGATTAACGATCGGCTTGATGTGAGTGAAATAATCTTGAAAGTCGTAAAACCAAACATAAAAAAGATTGCTGGGTGTGTAAAAACATTTTCAAGTCTTTGCTACTAGAATTAACGTCAGTGCCAAAGTCGAAGGTTCTAACTCTTCCAAATATATAAAATATTTAGGGAGCGAAACAAAGTCATAACGTTGATGAGTCGCTGTTTATTGTTCTTGAGCCCAGCACAGATAGCAATAGTTTCTTTTTAAAAACTTCATGACTACTAAGTGACCTGCCACCAGTTACAGACTGAGTTGTTAAAAGACTTTTTGGCGCATTCGATTGGAGCTATTGTATCTGATAAGCCAAAAGTGGTGGTCTTTATTTCTACTCAATACTTGACGTTTTACTAATCACTTTTACAATTAAATTGTGATCCAGAAAGATACACAAAAGGATAGCAAATTTCAGGTTTTTGCGGAGGTACCGCTGAAAGAAACTGCCGAGGTTTAAGATACAGTCTGATTCGCAACACTTTGTCTGGGAAGGCTTAGATCTTCCTAGGCGGTTCAGCATTACTTCAAAGTTCGGTCGGTTTCAGCTCATGCAGTCCAATATATTGCCCCAAGGTCTGATCGGCCCCCGTCCATCGGGGATTGAAGAAATGGATTGGGCTGCATGATGCTTCCACGCAGAGCTGATACCGGCCGCACATGAGTAGTGTTAAATCGCCTAGAAAGTCTAAGCCTGCCCATGAAAAGTGGCTCGAGTCGGACCGTTCATGCATTTCAACCATTTAGTTTCATTGGGTGACAGGGCTTGAGAAGGAGTTTTATCTGCCCGTTTTATCTCAGTACTGAGTAAAAGTCCCACAGCATTGGAAGCAATGTCTCAAAAAAGACTCATACAGTGTTAAGAGGGACGTTAACAACAAATGAAATAGATAACCAAGGCCGTATAGAAGGCCTGATGACTTAGGAAAAATCTTTTCATATGCCCGTTTGAAAAAACAATAAAAAAAAAAACCGTCGTATTAAGTTACGGGGTTGGTGTCTGTCCGTCCGTTCGTAAACTTTTTTTTCGTTGCCGTATAAATCCTACTATACAGTTTTCATCCGATCAAGCCTAAAATGTGTATGTAGTAAGGCTAAGATGCCACCAAATATTAATAGAGTTATGACCCTTTGAAAAATCCGGTTAACATTTTCGTTTGGTTAAGTTTTGTGCTATACATGTGCAAACCATATGTAAGTTACATTTAGTTTATACTTGTCATGGCGTTAAAACAATTTACCACAGAATACTCATCACTACCTACTCTTCCTGATACCAAGGTCACAGACTTCGAAATTTTATATACACGTTTTGTATTTAAGTTTATTTTTTGTATTCAAAAAATGCATTATGTGGGATAATGATATCAGCTGGCTCAAATCACAATGTAGACTGACAAGACCAAACCTATTGGATGCTTTTTGAAAGCAGCCAACTTGTTTCTCTACTGAGACATCTGAAAATGAAGTCTCCAGAGAGTGGAAACTATTGACGAAACGAGACATAGAGGATCTTACATGACCCAGCAGGCACATGACGTAATTGTGACGTCACATCAACGTCGGTACAACGTCATGGCGTTTATGCAAAGTCACATCGACGTCGGTGGAACGTCATGACGTTGCACCGACGTTGTCTTGACGTTGCCATAGCGACGTGTGCCTGTTGGGGAGTGTTCATGTATTATTGAATTTATTAAACGAGTTGAGGAAAAGGGATAAAATGCGAGGCTTTGCCGAGCATTTTATCCCTTTTCCTCAACGAGATTAATAAATTCAATAATACATGGGCACGAATGGAATATTCTATTTATCATATGACATTAAAACGCATTTATTCAAAATTGTTTTATGAAAAATGTCAATAATCTCGTCGTTAAGGACGTCGTACATATAACATTACGGGACGTATCTTGCTAATTTGCATATTTAATCCACTAGTGGATTATCGAATTTATTACATGGCGTTATAACACTCTCAGACGCGACGTCATATGATAAAAAAGGGTCTCTTATCCGAAGGTGTCTCAATCTCCCTTAAGTTGACAGACAATCAAACTTAACGCTTCAGTTGCCCGGATGTAACTTCTCCTATAACTGTCAATAACAAGTCATTTCAATTTCATTCCCGATATGTTTTTGTTTGGGGAACCTTGAGCGGTTCGAGGTGAGTTGCAGTTGACGTAAAAATTTAATAATAGAAAATGCACACTTTAATAGATTTAAACACAAAAATCTTAATTCTTGCTAAGATACGTTCGTGAAACAACTTAACCTTTAGCCTGCTGTTGGCGACAAACCCTATATTTGCAAACAGTGTAGATCCAGATCAGATGGCTTCTGAAGAAGCCATCTGATCAGGATCTACACTTTGACATTCAGTTTATGAATATGTAGAAATAAAAAGCATCAAGTAATCTGATTGGTTCAAAGTCAGAAATGGGTGTGGCTTAATGGAATATTCAGCAGGTTAAAGGTTAAGAAACGATTTTTGAATATTTCCTTAGTTTTCTCTACTCCAGTCAATACTTAACCCTTGTCCTGCTGAATATTTATATATGCCACACCCACTACCAATTACCAACCAATCAGATTACTTGATGCAAATTATTGCAACAAATTCACAATCAGAATGGCAAACAATGTAGATCCTGATCAGATGGCTTCTTCAGAAGCCATCTGATCTGGATCTACATTGTTTCAAAGATAAGGCATATCCGGGATCAGCAGGACAAGGGTTAAGCATCGACTTAGTAAAAAGATGGTTTGGTCGGTGGGCCCGGGGTACATTTTCAACCAGTATTTGTTTGTTTGGTTTGAGGTTGTTCGTCCCCGTCAACACTGTATATGTCATTTTGGAGACGTTGCTTCAAATTTTGTGGGACTTTTACCCGACATAGAGATGAAATGACATCTCAAGCCCTGTCGCCCAATGAAACCAATAGGGTTTATAAGCATGGACGGTCCGACTCGCACCGCTTTGCCTGGGCAGGCTTAGATCCTCTAAACAGTATACCAGTACTCGTGTGCGGTCGGTTTCAGCTCTGCGTGGAAGCATCATGCAGTCCAGCTATTTCTTCAAGCCCCGATGGGCGGGGGGCTGAATTAACCGGTATGATACAGTCGAACATCAAAAACTCGAACATCTTCGGGACCATGAAATTTTGTTCGAGATAGGAGGAGTTAGAACTATTGAGGGTTACTCATACTGCCAGGCCATTAGGCATAATGGGGATGACCTTAGGATCTATTTTCGTGCTTTAATAGAATAAATGTATGTTGTGTGTACTCATTAGAATTGCCTCATTGCTTTACGAAAACGGTCCTATACAAATACATTGTAAACTTTACCGCCGAAAAACAACTTAAATTTTAAGATGAAAAAGTGTGATATTTTTCTTATTTCTGCTCAAAATATAGATTGTATGTACTCGTTAGAACCGCCTCATCGAGAGGCGGTTCTAACGAGTACCCATAATCTATATTTAAGAGCAAAAATAAGAAAGGTGTGGCTGTTGTAACGAATACCCACAATCTATATTTTATAGCAGAAATTAGAAAACTAAGGTTCACCCCTGTAAACCCCAGTTTGTCTATATAAAAGTGGGGTTCAAGGGGGTCAAAATTATATAGGCGTGTTTTCGTGATGAGGCGATTCTGATGAGTACACACAACATACCTTTTCAGGAAAGAAATCAAACATTCATAAATTAACCGAAACTCATGGATATCCGGAACTATGGGAAATCAAGTATTCTATAGGAACTCCAGAACGAGTTCGAATAAGACATAGTAAACGAATTATCCGTAGTCGAGTTTTTGAAGTTTCATTGTACAGTAAAATTCCTATATTAAGCGGTCCCCGCCCATTGGGGCTTGAAGAAAGAGATGGGCTGCATAATGCTTCTACGCAGAGCTGAAAACGACCGCAAACGAGTACTTGTAAACATCTTAGAGAATCTAAGCCTGCCCAGGTAAAGCGGTGCGTATCGGACGGTCCATGCTTATAAACCCTATTGGTTTCATTGGGCGACAGGGCTTGAGATGTCTTTACATCTCAGTGTCGGGTAAAAGTCCCACAAAATTGGAAGCAACGTCTCCAAAATGACCTATACAGTGTTGACGGGGACGTCAAAGCTCAAATCAGTCAATCAATCAAATCCTGTATTAAGACCACCTTTTGGACTGTTCAAAAGTGGTCTTTAAGACCACTTTTGAATAGTCTCAAAGGTGGTCTCGGATCAGATGACACTGTACACAGTAAACATGAAGAAAGTACAATTGAAACTTTCTAAATAAGCTTTTTAAAACAGAATTAGTCTCAATTTTTGGTGGTCTTAATTGCGGAATTTTACTGTATAATATAGAATATTAACTGCGTCGCAGGAAAACATGTCTTCGGGGTTTTCTACAGGGTAAGATACTAACCAGTAGGGCTTGCTAATCGGAGCTGAAAAGTTAATCGATTATCAGCCCTGTCATTGCGATCGATAATCGATTAGTTATCGCTAAGGTTTTTGTCAAAATTTTACCTGTCTGGCTTTCTGTCCGAGCATGACTCTTGTCATATGTTGTACTTTACCATATGTATATTTGAACAGACAGGCCTGAGCAAACAGTGTAGACTCAGATGAGACGATCAGGGTCTGCACTGTTTGCCACTCATACAGCTATGTTAGGCATACCTTTGGGTAGTAAATTGTACCAATCAAGTAATTGATTAAAAGCAAATCAGAAATGATAATCATTTTTGTGGAATTTATAGATCGATTAATCGATTATACAGTTAATCGTGTCAGCCATACTAACCAGACTGCTCTGGTACAGAGACAAGCAAGAGTTTTGAAATTTTAGATATGCAACTTCATTACGAAAATATATTGGTACAATTTTACCCCCAAAACTGTAAATTTTTCAGACAAAAATCCGGATAGTTTTCACATTTCTGCTCAAAACATAAATTGCGGGTACTCGTTAGAACCGCCTCGGCGAGGCGGTTCTAACGAGTACCCACAATATATGTTTTTGTGCAGAAATAAGAAAAATCATGTATACCCCTGTAAACCCCAGTTTTGCTATATAAAAGTGGGGTTCCGTGGGGGTCAGAATTTAATAGGCGTGTTACCGTGATGTAGAGGTATTGTTCTTTCGAAGCTGCGAACACAAAGGTTCAGATCAGACTGCGCGCATGCGCAGGCTAATCTGCCCCTTTGTTGTTCGAAAATGCACCCCCATCCCCCACCCCCCACCCCCCCCACAACCCCCCAAAAAAAGATTTTCTCATGACCATACATATATATGGTGCAAACTTAATGCAGATACATGTTTATGGTATGGCATAATTACTTGCTATGTTTTTTCTCTTTGTGGGGGTGGGGTAGGGGGGAGGGGGCGTAACTAATGTTGTGAGAACATGTGGCCCAACCCCTTGCATTTATTGAGTTGCAATAAATATGATTAGACTAAACTTACTAAACAAGGGTCGTCAGAAGACAACTGGGCGCATTTTATAGTAGGTTAATATCAACCGAAATATTTGTAACCATATTTTTTGGAACATATAGACCGTTGTTTTCAGCTGCCCGTCACATGATTTGCATTTTTATGAATTACGTTTATGCCTAAAAGAAAAATAGCTGTGTTTCCGCTTTCATGCCGAAAACAATTAGGGTCGATAGGTCGATTAAACTTTTTATCAGTTACCCCCTATATATATATTGTGTAGCGTGTACCGGGTCGTCCACGAAGTTAAGCTACGCGGTCACCCATCAAAGTACTAACCGCAATCTCCGTTGCTTAACTTCGTGAATAAGCCAACCACTCTACCCGCGTCGCTAAAAGAGCCGGCTCCTACAGCAAGGCTGTAGAAGTGGTATTTATCCATAAACGTTACATTTCTCCCCCTCATCTCTTGACTTCGTCCCGAAGTCACACATGCCTCACAAGGCTAAACCCGAGGGCGGAGTCTATGCAACAAACCAGCGGCACTGTTTCTATCCCACCGCTGCCACCAATGTAGCGTGTACCGGGTCATCCACGAAGTCAAGCAACGCGGTCACCCATCCAGGCACTAACCGCAATCTCCGTTGCTTAACTTCGCGAATAAGCCAACCACTCTACCCGCGTCGCTAAAAGAGCCGGCTCCCACAGCAAGGTTGTAGAAGTGTTATTTATCCATAACCGTTACAATTGCATTGAAATGCATTCACCTGATAAAGATATGCTATCTCAGGACAAGTGAGCATTATCACGTCAAAGTAACATTGCACACTATTATGAATGAAGTGGATTACCGGAACAAAAGGCTAAAATGTTATTACTACTGGAAAAATGGGAAAATTACATAAAAAATATCAAAAAGAAAAATAACTGTCAGCTGATAGTAAATATACTGACCGATTGTTTCCGCACCGGAATGTTAGGACGCACTGAGGACAATCTGTAAGTGATCGTAAATTGTCGGTTTGAAGACTTTACAAGGGGATAAACTGATAAATAGACTACCAGATTCGTGCCATTTGATATCAAGTTTATCAGGCTCGGCTTCGAGAACGCATGTAGAATCGCTCGGCAAGCCTCGCGATTCTACAAGCGTTCTCAAAGCCTTGCCTGATAAACTTGATATCAAAAGACACGAACCTGGTGTTCTCTATTTACATTTTGTCAAATTTTTATTGATGGAAAAAGAGCAAGAATCTTTAAAAAGGCTTAATTCCAGCCATATTACCAGAAAAAATTCAAATAACGAGGTTAAGAGCATCAAGGAAGCAAAAGGACATGATTTTAAGTATTAGTTTTGCTTTTTTGACAGTTTTATGATATTTTATCAAAAGTGCTAGAAAATATTAAGGTCGGTCGGTAAGAAAATCTGTTTATTTGGATGGCCATAAAAATTGCAGGGTGGCACAAAAAATCAGGCTTGGTCGGGTTAGCAGAAACACATTTTTTGAATGTAGGAAAGAAAGTATCAGGATAAAAAGTATCAGGAAAAAGTATCGGAAAAAAGTATCAGGAAAAAAGTATCAGGAAAAAACTATCAGGAAGAAAGTATCAGTTTCATGTAAAAAGGAAAGTATATATAGAATTAAGATTTTAATGCAGTTGCCATCTTAAGGTAAATTTAGTGTATCTGATGCAGGTAGCATCTCAGATCATGTTGTGGGACTTTTACCAGACATTGAGATGAAATGAAATCTCAAGCCCCACCGCCCAATGAAACCAAATAGGGTTCATGAGCGTTTCTATACCAAATGCATTCCATGTTCTGAGCTGTGCAAACGCCATAGGTTTTTTCCAGTGAGATTTACCCGTCTGGACTTTTGACGCAATATTACATCATGTCGTATTTTCTGATAAGCGTTAAACGACGTCACGACATCTGTTCTGATAAACTATATTAATGGTACAAGGTTCAAACCAAGATATGATATTGAAAACTGTATGAGTTTCATAGACACAGAATGCCCCGCGGTATAATTCAATTATTTTTCATTGTACTGCGTTTGCAAATGTAACGCGACTTCTGATTGGACTGCGGCAGTCTGCGATATACTCTCGGAAACTTGGTGAGAACACGTTACGTTGCCTTTCATTTTTACATAGCTTACAGCATCATACAAAATTAAGGGTTCATAAAGTGGTTTCCGGAAGTATTGCATTTTAACGATTTTCCGCGAGAATGCGGTTAACCAGTCATGCATCTCAGCATGCTTCATTGTTTTTTTTTTTTCTCTCTACCTGAAGTTTTCTAAACATGTTTTGCGACAATGGGAAACGTGACAGTTGTTGACCAATTTATGTGCATATATGAGAAGTCTCTGTGTTGTAGTGGTTATGCTACTTGCAGGGTTCGTGGATTTGATCCCGGGCTCCTCCAGACTTTCAGCTGAATCTTTAAACCGAGGTCCCGTCTCCGTTTGTCCTTAGCTGTTGATGGGACCTATAACATACACACGCACGCGCGTATATTTTAGCATACTTTGTCCATGTACGTACTGATATATGCAAGGAGGTAAACTCGTATGCCTTTTTCCACTTTTCGGCTGCCTGATAAAAATAATTCAATCTGAGGGGGCATCCGTCATCAACTTAGTCATTAAAATCATTGTTAATATGTAACCCATACACTAAAAGGTGACAGATCACTTTTATGAGCAGATTTTTTTTTGATAATGTGAGTTCCAATTATCAATTAAATGATGAAGTATTTAAGCTACAAATCTTCAAGTAATCTACAAGTAATTTTTGAAACATTTCATTCGATGTTAACGCATATTTGCTACAGTTACTATGTTTTGTCATATATTTTCTTTGTATTTTTCTTTCGTTACTAATTTCCAGTTCTTATAAGTATTGCTGCTTCCTGTCTATCCTTTTCCTCTCACCCATACAGACTTCATACGTTTTATCTTGATTTCAATCTTTATCTCTCACCCTATTCCTTTAACTATCATCTTATATTTGGCATTTATTTAGTTTGGGTCACTTAAAAGAAAACAAAATACAAGTAACTCAAGAAACTACCGCAACAAATATACAAAACATTACGAAAACATGCCTATATAATTTTGACCCCCTTAAACCCCATTTTTATATCTAAAACTGGGGTTTATAGGGTAAACATTTTTTTTTTAATTTCTGGTCAAAACATAGATTATGGGTACTCGTTAGAACCGCCTCGCTGACATAGATTATGGGTACTCGTTAGAACCGCCTCGCTGAGGCGGTTCTACGATTTCCCACAATCTATGTTTTGAGTAGAAATAAGAAAAATATCAGACTTTTTCATTTGAAAATTTTCATTTTTTGATGGTAAAATTTCCAATTGCGTAATGATACGTTACATACAATATAAACAAATGCTTGACATCATATTGTTAATAGGTGGTTACACGAGTGCAAAATACCACGAAATAGGAGTGAAAGCAATGATCAGGAATCGATACAATTGTCCAACACCTCCCATCAGAGACACCAAAGGGAAAGAAACACAAACATGAAATAACTAGACCCTAAAGGAAACATCAATAGCGGAAAGCCAAAAGGAAAGTCGTAAGCCCATACTCATATGCAGAAAAAACTCACATACGAATAATGCATGTGAAATATAGAGGATCTCCATCGCCGAAGAAGCCCAAAAGTCCTTCAATAGCAAATACAGAAAAATTTATGTATTAAGATCACGTATTCGACTGTTCAAAAATGGTCTTAAATACCATTTTTGAACAGTCCAAAAGGTGGTTTCTGACCAGAGGACACAGTATACAGAAATCACAAAGAAAGAATAATTGCAGCCCACTAAATAAGTTTTTTTTACAGCAGAATTAGTCTAAACTTTTAAGTAGTCTTAATAGCGGAATTTTACTGTATATATTTTTTGACGGATGGAGTCAGGAAGCAACTCGTCAGCAACAATGTTTTATTACATCAGTTGTCAAATGATTTTTAGCTCGTTTGTGTTTCGAAGAAAAACTTTCGAGCAATTTTCATCACTCCGGCGCCTGCGGTGTCGTTGTAGTCGTCGTTGTTCCGAAAAAAAAAAAAAAAAAAAAAAAAAAAACACTTAACTTTGACTATTACTTCAAAAGTATTTTACCTAGCCTCATGAAACTTCATACACATTCTCACCATCTCAAGAGCTACATTCTGGCCAATGGCCATAACTGTATTTTTGATTTTGGCTGAATATATTTTTTTTCTGAAACACATTTCCTCCTATTTCCTCTCATTTCAAAATTATTTGTAACAGATCCTTCAACAATCACATGTATGTTCGTTTGGACAAGGTCTTTCCATTGATACAAAACGATTTGACCTGTGATCTTGACTTTTGGACTTTGACCTGTTTTTCGAAATTTTAACCAAATACTTTGACCTTGACATATTTCCAAAAGTATTTGGCCTACCTTCGTGAATCTTCACACGCCTACTCACCATCACAAGAGCTACATTTTATCTATCTATCTTCATATACTGAGTCGGTCAAACTTGGCCATTACCTCAGTTGGGTGGTGCGCTAAATTTAGAATTTAGCAAAAAAAAAAAAAAAAAAAAAAACACCCACTAGATGAGTTCTTAAAAATACATTTTGTTTAAGTTCCATATATTTATCATGCAATTTGACTCTCCTTTTTCTCTCCATTGAATACGTTTTTGCCACTCATTTTAATACCGCTAACAATACAGTCTTCGAACATCTCATGGATGTTTCTTGGGACTATAAGAATCTTATATGGGTGTGAGGGGTGGATTGAAAAATCCGTCCCGAGGGACACTGTTCGGCATCACGAGGCTTGCCGAGTGATGCCGGACAGTGATCCCGAGGGACGGATTTTTCTATCCACCCCTCACATCCATATTGGATTCTTTTTCTTGCATACCTTCCATTTCTATTGCGAATTTTTAATGCTGCTGTCACTTCGGTTACCGACGTCCGCCATTTTGTGATGACAAAACAGGAATGTTCAGTGACGTCACGCATGACGACGCCGCGCATGAGCTTGTAATCAACCAGTGCATTTATCAAACACGCGATTATATTCGATTTGGGGTCGGAACACCAGGGTCAGAACATAAATTTCTATCCAAGGGTAAAATCACGGATTTCCTTGTCTGGTGTGCAAGAAAAGATCTTTCTATTGATACCAAGCTTCTTTACCTTTGAACTTTGACCTTGTTTTTTTTTGAAAATGTAACTCCAACAGTATTTGCCCTCGCTTCATGAAACTTGACACAGATCTCTATCAGCATTAAGGCTACAATCTTACCAAATTACATAACTCTATCATGCAGTTTGACTGCTTTATCTCCCATTGTGACTATCTATCTATCTACTGATACTGCGTCGGTCACATTTGGCCATTACCGCAGGTGTATATTACATACACTCCAGGTTTTGCAGGATGAAAGCCTACACAGTAATCATGTAATTACGGTAGGGATCTTTAACCTGCACAGGGGATGGTTCTCCCTGCACAGGGGGCCTCCAGTTAACGTCCCGATCCGAAGGACGGTGCACTTTATGACATTCATCCCTGCAAATGATGCCAATCGAGCGTGTTCGGACACCGAAATTTTATCGCCGCTGCCGGGGATCGAACTGAGCTATCACGCTCCTGTGACATATCTAAACCGCCTATTCACACACACACACACACACACACACACACACACACACACACACACACACACACACACACACACACACACACACACACACACACACACACACACACACACACACACACACACACACACACAACGTTCTTTCATCTCTGTGTCGTGGTTGATTGATTTTTATGGTCAGACACAGAGGAAACATTTTGAACGCAAATGTTGGATGCAAGCGTTAGTCATACACTGATTTGGATGTCGCCCCACCGGGTCTGGCACAAACACACGCCCCCAATACCGTCATCATCCAGTTTTTTTTAAATCAGAGCGCTTATCCAATTAAAATGGTCAAATAATGATATTTTCGAGAATAAGGGTAGTTTTGCAAATTACCTTAAAACTATCTAAAACAATCAATTACATTTTTCTCATCATCCCAATTATCACCCAACCCTGAAGAAGTAGGTCTATTCGAGTGTCTGTTGGATAAGAAATAATTTATAGCAAAGCGGCTACGAAGTCATTTTGATAATACATCTCAGATATCACATACCGGACTTATACGGACATGACTGCTATCTGTGCTGATAATCAAGGGAACTAACGCGTACAACACAGAAAATAAATGGTTATCTCCCCAAGGCCTCGTGGTTACCTAGGTGACATCCGAACGATTTTGAGGCATCAGTATGAAGTCTGAGGACAGCTTTATACGTATTTTATAGGTCACTGTTCTAATTCATGAAAGTAGAGATAGTGTTATAATGTAACTTCGCCCCCCCCGCCCCCACCTCCCCACCCCCGCCCTTCGGAGCTTGAAGAAATAGATAGGCTGCATGATGCTTCCACACAGAGCTGAATCCGACCGTCACACGAGTACGGGTAAACCGCTTAGAGGATCTAAGCCTGCCCAGGAAAAGCGTTGCGAGTCGACAAAAAAAAAAAAAAAAAAAAGACTGAATAAAGAATAATTTACATAATGATATATTAATTACAAATTGTCAAATTTATCAATTATTACATCGAAGGCGTAACATAGCCTTTGTTATTGTTTGTTATGGAAATACAACTTTAAGGACCCTATGGTTGCTACTCTGTTGGCTCTGTCCAACTGAAAAAGGGGTCTACTCTAAAAGGAGAAGAATTTGCTTCTCAATGGGTCTACTCTAAAAGGGAAGAATTTGCTCCCCAGGAGCAAATTCTTTCCTTTAAGAGTATACCCCTTAGACATATCCAAAGAGAAACTACTTTTGCAGGAGTAGCAGTCATTTTCGCAAATTTTACGTCTTGCAATGCCATTATGGAGTATGTCCATGGGGCCATGGAAACGAAAAACAACAGAAAATAACTACTACTACTCACAAAGTGTGGCTGGCTGTGGTAGCTCAGTCGGATGCAGTCTGACTGGCGATAAGGAAGACTCGGGTTCGATACCTACTGGGGTCGCCAACATTCTTTTGTGGAGATTATGAAATTTTTTTTTCTATGGTCATTCTCTCCCTTCCGCTGATTCAGGAAGGGCAGGGGTCAGTTTTTGGCGACATAATGTGCATTGAACTGGTAAACCGCTTACGAATAAGCCTGCTCAGGAAAAGCTTGGATAGGTACACTGACAGGCTCAAACATGACCCAAATCAGTGTTGACTGGGCCGTTAAATACAAATAAACAAAACTTGCAAAGTTTACTTAACACAGATAGGAACAGATTTATATATTCTGAACATCTTTCGGTACGCTGGTAGCTCTAATGTTGGAAAGTTTGTTTGCTTGTTTGTTTGATTTGAGGTTTAGCGTCCCCGTCAACACTGTAAAGGTCATTTTGGAGACGTTGCTTCCAATTTTGTGGGACTTTTACCCGACATCGAGATGAAATGATATCTCAAGCCCTGTCGCCCAATGAAACCAATAGGGTTTATTAGCATGGACGGTCCGCCTCGCACCGCGGTTCCTGGACAGGCTTAGATCCTCCAAGCGGTTTACCAGTACTAGTGTGCGGGCCTGATTCAACTCTGCGTGGAAGCATCGTGCAGCCCATATATTTCTTGAAGCCCCTATGGTAAAGACAGAGAACGTTATTTTTCCTCATTTATAAAGATCGCTGGGTGTAATGGGCCTCCGTGGCCTAGTGGATAAGAGTGCTGACTCTTAATCATTAGGTCTCTCAACGGTGTATGTTTGAGCATGGCTCAGGTCACATACTATATGATGAGAAATTCTGCAACGGAAGGTCAGGAGGTTTTTCATCGGGTTCTCTAGTTTTTACTCACCTCCGATTAACGATCGGCTTGATGTGAGTGAAATAATCTTGAAAGTCGTAAAACCAAACATAAAAAAGATTGCTGGGTGTGTAAAAACATTTTCAAGTCTTTGCTACTAGAATTAACGTCAGTGCCAAAGTCGAAGGTTCTAACTCTTCCAAATATATAAAATATTTAGGGAGCGAAACAAAGTCATAACGTTGATGAGTCGCTGTTTATTGTTCTTGAGCCCAGCACAGATAGCAATAGTTTCTTTTTAAAAACTTCATGACTACTAAGTGACCTGCCACCAGTTACAGACTGAGTTGTTAAAAGACTTTTTGGCGCATTCGATTGGAGCTATTGTATCTGATAAGCCAAAAGTGGTGGTCTTTATTTCTACTCAATACTTGACGTTTTACTAATCACTTTTACAATTAAATTGTGATCCAGAAAGATACACAAAAGGATAGCAAATTTCAGGTTTTTGCGGAGGTACCGCTGAAAGAAACTGCCGAGGTTTAAGATACAGTCTGATTCGCAACACTTTGTCTGGGAAGGCTTAGATCTTCCTAGGCGGTTCAGCATTACTTCAAAGTTCGGTCGGTTTCAGCTCATGCAGTCCAATATATTGCCCCAAGGTCTGATCGGCCCCCGTCCATCGGGGATTGAAGAAATGGATTGGGCTGCATGATGCTTCCACGCAGAGCTGATACCGGCCGCACATGAGTAGTGTTAAATCGCCTAGAAAGTCTAAGCCTGCCCATGAAAAGTGGCTCGAGTCGGACCGTTCATGCATTTCAACCATTTAGTTTCATTGGGTGACAGGGCTTGAGAAGGAGTTTTATCTGCCCGTTTTATCTCAGTACTGAGTAAAAGTCCCACAGCATTGGAAGCAATGTCTCAAAAAAGACTCATACAGTGTTAAGAGGGACGTTAACAACAAATGAAATAGATAACCAAGGCCGTATAGAAGGCCTGATGACTTAGGAAAAATCTTTTCATATGCCCGTTTGAAAAAACAATAAAAAAAAAAACCGTCGTATTAAGTTACGGGGTTGGTGTCTGTCCGTCCGTTCGTAAACTTTTTTTTCGTTGCCGTATAAATCCTACTATACAGTTTTCATCCGATCAAGCCTAAAATGTGTATGTAGTAAGGCTAAGATGCCACCAAATATTAATAGAGTTATGACCCTTTGAAAAATCCGGTTAACATTTTCGTTTGGTTAAGTTTTGTGCTATACATGTGCAAACCATATGTAAGTTACATTTAGTTTATACTTGTCATGGCGTTAAAACAATTTACCACAGAATACTCATCACTACCTACTCTTCCTGATACCAAGGTCACAGACTTCGAAATTTTATATACACGTTTTGTATTTAAGTTTATTTTTTGTATTCAAAAAATGCATTATGTGGGATAATGATATCAGCTGGCTCAAATCACAATGTAGACTGACAAGACCAAACCTATTGGATGCTTTTTGAAAGCAGCCAACTTGTTTCTCTACTGAGACATCTGAAAATGAAGTCTCCAGAGAGTGGAAACTATTGACGAAACGAGACATAGAGGATCTTACATGACCCAGCAGGCACATGACGTAATTGTGACGTCACATCAACGTCGGTACAACGTCATGGCGTTTATGCAAAGTCACATCGACGTCGGTGGAACGTCATGACGTTGCACCGACGTTGTCTTGACGTTGCCATAGAGACGTGTGCCTGTTGGGGAGTGTTCATGTATTATTGAATTTATTAAACGAGTTGAGGAAAAGGGATAAAATGCGAGGCTTTGCCGAGCATTTTATCCCTTTTCCTCAACGAGATTAATAAATTCAATAATACATGGGCACGAATGGAATATTCTATTTATCATATGACATTAAAACGCATTTATTCAAAATTGTTTTATGAAAAATGTCAATAATCTCGTCGTTAAGGACGTCGTACATATAACATTACGGGACGTATCTTGCTAATTTGCATATTTAATCCACTAGTGGATTATCGAATTTATTACATGGCGTTATAACACTCTCAGACGCGACGTCATATGATAAAAAAGGGTCTCTTATCCGAAGGTGTCTCAATCTCCCTTAAGTTGACAGACAATCAAACTTAACGCTTCAGTTGCCCGGATGTAACTTCTCCTATAACTGTCAATAACAAGTCATTTCAATTTCATTCCCGATATGTTTTTGTTTGGGGAACCTTGAGCGGTTCGAGGTGAGTTGCAGTTGACGTAAAAATTTAATAATAGAAAATGCACACTTTAATAGATTTAAACACAAAAATCTTAATTCTTGCTAAGATACGTTCGTGAAACAACTTAACCTTTAGCCTGCTGTTGGCGACAAACCCTATATTTGCAAACAGTGTAGATCCAGATCAGATGGCTTCTGAAGAAGCCATCTGATCAGGATCTACACTTTGACATTCAGTTTATGAATATGTAGAAATAAAAAGCATCAAGTAATCTGATTGGTTCAAAGTCAGAAATGGGTGTGGCTTAATGGAATATTCAGCAGGTTAAAGGTTAAGAAACGATTTTTGAATATTTCCTTAGTTTTCTCTACTCCAGTCAATACTTAACCCTTGTCCTGCTGAATATTTATATATGCCACACCCACTACCAATTACCAACCAATCAGATTACTTGATGCAAATTATTGCAACAAATTCACAATCAGAATGGCAAACAATGTAGATCCTGATCAGATGGCTTCTTCAGAAGCCATCTGATCTGGATCTACATTGTTTCAAAGATAAGGCATATCCGGGATCAGCAGGACAAGGGTTAAGCATCGACTTAGTAAAAAGATGGTTTGGTCGGTGGGCCCGGGGTACATTTTCAACCAGTATTTGTTTGTTTGGTTTGAGGTTGTTCGTCCCCGTCAACACTGTATATGTCATTTTGGAGACGTTGCTTCAAATTTTGTGGGACTTTTACCCGACATAGAGATGAAATGACATCTCAAGCCCTGTCGCCCAATGAAACCAATAGGGTTTATAAGCATGGACGGTCCGACTCGCACCGCTTTGCCTGGGCAGGCTTAGATCCTCTAAACAGTATACCAGTACTCGTGTGCGGTCGGTTTCAGCTCTGCGTGGAAGCATCATGCAGTCCAGCTATTTCTTCAAGCCCCGATGGGCGGGGGGCTGAATTAACCGGTATGATACAGTCGAACATCAAAAACTCGAACATCTTCGGGACCATGAAATTTTGTTCGAGATAGGAGGAGTTAGAACTATTGAGGGTTACTCATACTGCCAGGCCATTAGGCATAATGGGGATGACCTTAGGATCTATTTTCGTGCTTTAATAGAATAAATGTATGTTGTGTGTACTCATTAGAATTGCCTCATTGCTTTACGAAAACGGTCCTATACAAATACATTGTAAACTTTACCGCCGAAAAACAACTTAAATTTTAAGATGAAAAAGTGTGATATTTTTCTTATTTCTGCTCAAAATATAGATTGTATGTACTCGTTAGAACCGCCTCATCGAGAGGCGGTTCTAACGAGTACCCATAATCTATATTTAAGAGCAAAAATAAGAAAGATGTGGCTGTTGTAACGAATACCCACAATCTATATTTTATAGCAGAAATTAGAAAACTAAGGTTCACCCCTGTAAACCCCAGTTTGTCTATATAAAAGTGGGGTTCAAGGGGGTCAAAATTATATAGGCGTGTTTTCGTGATGAGGCGATTCTGATGAGTACACACAACATACCTTTTCAGGAAAGAAATCAAACATTCATAAATTAACCGAAACTCATGGATATCCGGAACTATGGGAAATCAAGTATTCTATAGGAACTCCAGAACGAGTTCGAATAAGACATAGTAAACGAATTATCCGTAGTCGAGTTTTTGAAGTTTCATTGTACAGTAAAATTCCTATATTAAGCGGTCCCCGCCCATTGGGGCTTGAAGAAAGAGATGGGCTGCATAATGCTTCTACGCAGAGCTGAAAACGACCGCAAACGAGTACTTGTAAACATCTTAGAGAATCTAAGCCTGCCCAGGTAAAGCGGTGCGTATCGGACGGTCCATGCTTATAAACCCTATTGGTTTCATTGGGCGACAGGGCTTGAGATGTCTTTACATCTCAGTGTCGGGTAAAAGTCCCACAAAATTGGAAGCAACGTCTCCAAAATGACCTATACAGTGTTGACGGGGACGTCAAAGCTCAAATCAGTCAATCAATCAAATCCTGTATTAAGACCACCTTTTGGACTGTTCAAAAGTGGTCTTTAAGACCACTTTTGAATAGTCTCAAAGGTGGTCTCGGATCAGATGACACTGTACACAGTAAACATGAAGAAAGTACAATTGAAACTTTCTAAATAAGCTTTTTAAAACAGAATTAGTCTCAATTTTTGGTGGTCTTAATTGCGGAATTTTACTGTATAATATAGAATATTAACTGCGTCGCAGGAAAACATGTCTTCGGGGTTTTCTACAGGGTAAGATACTAACCAGTAGGGCTTGCTAATCGGAGCTGAAAAGTTAATCGATTATCAGCCCTGTCATTGCGATCGATAATCGATTAGTTATCGCTAAGGTTTTTGTCAAAATTTTACCTGTCTGGCTTTCTGTCCGAGCATGACTCTTGTCATATGTTGTACTTTACCATATGTATATTTGAACAGACAGGCCTGAGCAAACAGTGTAGACTCAGATGAGACGATCAGGGTCTGCACTGTTTGCCACTCATACAGCTATGTTAGGCATACCTTTGGGTAGTAAATTGTACCAATCAAGTAATTGATTAAAAGCAAATCAGAAATGATAATCATTTTTGTGGAATTTATAGATCGATTAATCGATTATACAGTTAATCGTGTCAGCCATACTAACCAGACTGCTCTGGTACAGAGACAAGCAAGAGTTTTGAAATTTTAGATATGCAACTTCATTACGAAAATATATTGGTACAATTTTACCCCCAAAACTGTAAATTTTTCAGACAAAAATCCGGATAGTTTTCACATTTCTGCTCAAAACATAAATTGCGGGTACTCGTTAGAACCGCCTCGGCGAGGCGGTTCTAACGAGTACCCACAATATATGTTTTTGTGCAGAAATAAGAAAAATCATGTATACCCCTGTAAACCCCAGTTTTGCTATATAAAAGTGGGGTTCCGTGGGGGTCAGAATTTAATAGGCGTGTTACCGTGATGTAGAGGTATTGTTCTTTCGAAGCTGCGAACACAAAGGTTCAGATCAGACTGCGCGCATGCGCAGGCTAATCTGCCCCTTTGTTGTTCGAAAATGCACCCCCATCCCCCACCCCCCACCCCCCCCACAACCCCCCAAAAAAAGATTTTCTCATGACCATACATATATATGGTGCAAACTTAATGCAGATACATGTTTATGGTATGGCATAATTACTTGCTATGTTTTTTCTCTTTGTGGGGGTGGGGTAGGGGGGAGGGGGCGTAACTAATGTTGTGAGAACATGTGGCCCAACCCCTTGCATTTATTGAGTTGCAATAAATATGATTAGACTAAACTTACTAAACAAGGGTCGTCAGAAGACAACTGGGCGCATTTTATAGTAGGTTAATATCAACCGAAATATTTGTAACCATATTTTTTGGAACATATAGACCGTTGTTTTCAGCTGCCCGTCACATGATTTGCATTTTTATGAATTACGTTTATGCCTAAAAGAAAAATAGCTGTGTTTCCGCTTTCATGCCGAAAACAATTAGGGTCGATAGGTCGATTAAACTTTTTATCAGTTACCCCCTATATATATATTGTGTAGCGTGTACCGGGTCGTCCACGAAGTTAAGCTACGCGGTCACCCATCAAAGTACTAACCGCAATCTCCGTTGCTTAACTTCGTGAATAAGCCAACCACTCTACCCGCGTCGCTAAAAGAGCCGGCTCCTACAGCAAGGCTGTAGAAGTGGTATTTATCCATAAACGTTACATTTCTCCCCCTCATCTCTTGACTTCGTCCCGAAGTCACACATGCCTCACAAGGCTAAACCCGAGGGCGGAGTCTATGCAACAAACCAGCGGCACTGTTTCTATCCCACCGCTGCCACCAATGTAGCGTGTACCGGGTCATCCACGAAGTCAAGCAACGCGGTCACCCATCCAGGCACTAACCGCAATCTCCGTTGCTTAACTTCGCGAATAAGCCAACCACTCTACCCGCGTCGCTAAAAGAGCCGGCTCCCACAGCAAGGTTGTAGAAGTGTTATTTATCCATAACCGTTACAATTGCATTGAAATGCATTCACCTGATAAAGATATGCTATCTCAGGACAAGTGAGCATTATCACGTCAAAGTAACATTGCACACTATTATGAATGAAGTGGATTACCGGAACAAAAGGCTAAAATGTTATTACTACTGGAAAAATGGGAAAATTACATAAAAAATATCAAAAAGAAAAATAACTGTCAGCTGATAGTAAATATACTGACCGATTGTTTCCGCACCGGAATGTTAGGACGCACTGAGGACAATCTGTAAGTGATCGTAAATTGTCGGTTTGAAGACTTTACAAGGGGATAAACTGATAAATAGACTACCAGATTCGTGCCATTTGATATCAAGTTTATCAGGCTCGGCTTCGAGAACGCATGTAGAATCGCTCGGCAAGCCTCGCGATTCTACAAGCGTTCTCAAAGCCTTGCCTGATAAACTTGATATCAAAAGACACGAACCTGGTGTTCTCTATTTACATTTTGTCAAATTTTTATTGATGGAAAAAGAGCAAGAATCTTTAAAAAGGCTTAATTCCAGCCATATTACCAGAAAAAATTCAAATAACGAGGTTAAGAGCATCAAGGAAGCAAAAGGACATGATTTTAAGTATTAGTTTTGCTTTTTTGACAGTTTTATGATATTTTATCAAAAGTGCTAGAAAATATTAAGGTCGGTCGGTAAGAAAATCTGTTTATTTGGATGGCCATAAAAATTGCAGGGTGGCACAAAAAATCAGGCTTGGTCGGGTTAGCAGAAACACATTTTTTGAATGTAGGAAAGAAAGTATCAGGATAAAAAGTATCAGGAAAAAGTATCGGAAAAAAGTATCAGGAAAAAAGTATCAGGAAAAAACTATCAGGAAGAAAGTATCAGTTTCATGTAAAAAGGAAAGTATATATAGAATTAAGATTTTAATGCAGTTGCCATCTTAAGGTAAATTTAGTGTATCTGATGCAGGTAGCATCTCAGATCATGTTGTGGGACTTTTACCAGACATTGAGATGAAATGAAATCTCAAGCCCCACCGCCCAATGAAACCAAATAGGGTTCATGAGCGTTTCTATACCAAATGCATTCCATGTTCTGAGCTGTGCAAACGCCATAGGTTTTTTCCAGTGAGATTTACCCGTCTGGACTTTTGACGCAATATTACATCATGTCGTATTTTCTGATAAGCGTTAAACGACGTCACGACATCTGTTCTGATAAACTATATTAATGGTACAAGGTTCAAACCAAGATATGATATTGAAAACTGTATGAGTTTCATAGACACAGAATGCCCCGCGGTATAATTCAATTATTTTTCATTGTACTGCGTTTGCAAATGTAACGCGACTTCTGATTGGACTGCGGCAGTCTGCGATATACTCTCGGAAACTTGGTGAGAACACGTTACGTTGCCTTTCATTTTTACATAGCTTACAGCATCATACAAAATTAAGGGTTCATAAAGTGGTTTCCGGAAGTATTGCATTTTAACGATTTTCCGCGAGAATGCGGTTAACCAGTCATGCATCTCAGCATGCTTCATTGTTTTTTTTTTTTCTCTCTACCTGAAGTTTTCTAAACATGTTTTGCGACAATGGGAAACGTGACAGTTGTTGACCAATTTATGTGCATATATGAGAAGTCTCTGTGTTGTAGTGGTTATGCTACTTGCAGGGTTCGTGGATTTGATCCCGGGCTCCTCCAGACTTTCAGCTGAATCTTTAAACCGAGGTCCCGTCTCCGTTTGTCCTTAGCTGTTGATGGGACCTATAACATACACACGCACGCGCGTATATTTTAGCATACTTTGTCCATGTACGTACTGATATATGCAAGGAGGTAAACTCGTATGCCTTTTTCCACTTTTCGGCTGCCTGATAAAAATAATTCAATCTGAGGGGGCATCCGTCATCAACTTAGTCATTAAAATCATTGTTAATATGTAACCCATACACTAAAAGGTGACAGATCACTTTTATGAGCAGATTTTTTTTTGATAATGTGAGTTCCAATTATCAATTAAATGATGAAGTATTTAAGCTACAAATCTTCAAGTAATCTACAAGTAATTTTTGAAACATTTCATTCGATGTTAACGCATATTTGCTACAGTTACTATGTTTTGTCATATATTTTCTTTGTATTTTTCTTTCGTTACTAATTTCCAGTTCTTATAAGTATTGCTGCTTCCTGTCTATCCTTTTCCTCTCACCCATACAGACTTCATACGTTTTATCTTGATTTCAATCTTTATCTCTCACCCTATTCCTTTAACTATCATCTTATATTTGGCATTTATTTAGTTTGGGTCACTTAAAAGAAAACAAAATACAAGTAACTCAAGAAACTACCGCAACAAATATACAAAACATTACGAAAACATGCCTATATAATTTTGACCCCCTTAAACCCCATTTTTATATCTAAAACTGGGGTTTATAGGGTAAACATTTTTTTTTTAATTTCTGGTCAAAACATAGATTATGGGTACTCGTTAGAACCGCCTCGCTGACATAGATTATGGGTACTCGTTAGAACCGCCTCGCTGAGGCGGTTCTACGATTTCCCACAATCTATGTTTTGAGTAGAAATAAGAAAAATATCAGACTTTTTCATTTGAAAATTTTCATTTTTTGATGGTAAAATTTCCAATTGCGTAATGATACGTTACATACAATATAAACAAATGCTTGACATCATATTGTTAATAGGTGGTTACACGAGTGCAAAATACCACGAAATAGGAGTGAAAGCAATGATCAGGAATCGATACAATTGTCCAACACCTCCCATCAGAGACACCAAAGGGAAAGAAACACAAACATGAAATAACTAGACCCTAAAGGAAACATCAATAGCGGAAAGCCAAAAGGAAAGTCGTAAGCCCATACTCATATGCAGAAAAAACTCACATACGAATAATGCATGTGAAATATAGAGGATCTCCATCGCCGAAGAAGCCCAAAAGTCCTTCAATAGCAAATACAGAAAAATTTATGTATTAAGATCACGTATTCGACTGTTCAAAAATGGTCTTAAATACCATTTTTGAACAGTCCAAAAGGTGGTTTCTGACCAGAGGACACAGTATACAGAAATCACAAAGAAAGAATAATTGCAGCCCACTAAATAAGTTTTTTTTACAGCAGAATTAGTCTAAACTTTTAAGTAGTCTTAATAGCGGAATTTTACTGTATATATTTTTTGACGGATGGAGTCAGGAAGCAACTCGTCAGCAACAATGTTTTATTACATCAGTTGTCAAATGATTTTTAGCTCGTTTGTGTTTCGAAGAAAAACTTTCGAGCAATTTTCATCACTCCGGCGCCTGCGGTGTCGTTGTAGTCGTCGTTGTTCCGAAAAAAAAAAAAAAAAAAAAAAAAAAAACACTTAACTTTGACTATTACTTCAAAAGTATTTTACCTAGCCTCATGAAACTTCATACACATTCTCACCATCTCAAGAGCTACATTCTGGCCAATGGCCATAACTGTATTTTTGATTTTGGCTGAATATATTTTTTTTCTGAAACACATTTCCTCCTATTTCCTCTCATTTCAAAATTATTTGTAACAGATCCTTCAACAATCACATGTATGTTCGTTTGGACAAGGTCTTTCCATTGATACAAAACGATTTGACCTGTGATCTTGACTTTTGGACTTTGACCTGTTTTTCGAAATTTTAACCAAATACTTTGACCTTGACATATTTCCAAAAGTATTTGGCCTACCTTCGTGAATCTTCACACGCCTACTCACCATCACAAGAGCTACATTTTATCTATCTATCTTCATATACTGAGTCGGTCAAACTTGGCCATTACCTCAGTTGGGTGGTGCGCTAAATTTAGAATTTAGCAAAAAAAAAAAAAAAAAAAAAAACACCCACTAGATGAGTTCTTAAAAATACATTTTGTTTAAGTTCCATATATTTATCATGCAATTTGACTCTCCTTTTTCTCTCCATTGAATACGTTTTTGCCACTCATTTTAATACCGCTAACAATACAGTCTTCGAACATCTCATGGATGTTTCTTGGGACTATAAGAATCTTATATGGGTGTGAGGGGTGGATTGAAAAATCCGTCCCGAGGGACACTGTTCGGCATCACGAGGCTTGCCGAGTGATGCCGGACAGTGATCCCGAGGGACGGATTTTTCTATCCACCCCTCACATCCATATTGGATTCTTTTTCTTGCATACCTTCCATTTCTATTGCGAATTTTTAATGCTGCTGTCACTTCGGTTACCGACGTCCGCCATTTTGTGATGACAAAACAGGAATGTTCAGTGACGTCACGCATGACGACGCCGCGCATGAGCTTGTAATCAACCAGTGCATTTATCAAACACGCGATTATATTCGATTTGGGGTCGGAACACCAGGGTCAGAACATAAATTTCTATCCAAGGGTAAAATCACGGATTTCCTTGTCTGGTGTGCAAGAAAAGATCTTTCTATTGATACCAAGCTTCTTTACCTTTGAACTTTGACCTTGTTTTTTTTTGAAAATGTAACTCCAACAGTATTTGCCCTCGCTTCATGAAACTTGACACAGATCTCTATCAGCATTAAGGCTACAATCTTACCAAATTACATAACTCTATCATGCAGTTTGACTGCTTTATCTCCCATTGTGACTATCTATCTATCTACTGATACTGCGTCGGTCACATTTGGCCATTACCGCAGGTGTATATTACATACACTCCAGGTTTTGCAGGATGAAAGCCTACACAGTAATCATGTAATTACGGTAGGGATCTTTAACCTGCACAGGGGATGGTTCTCCCTGCACAGGGGGCCTCCAGTTAACGTCCCGATCCGAAGGACGGTGCACTTTATGACATTCATCCCTGCAAATGATGCCAATCGAGCGTGTTCGGACACCGAAATTTTATCGCCGCTGCCGGGGATCGAACTGAGCTATCACGCTCCTGTGACATATCTAAACCGCCTATTCACACACACACACACACACACACACACACACACACACACACACACACACACACACACACACACACACACACACACACACACACACACACACACACACACACACACACACACACACACACAACGTTCTTTCATCTCTGTGTCGTGGTTGATTGATTTTTATGGTCAGACACAGAGGAAACATTTTGAACGCAAATGTTGGATGCAAGCGTTAGTCATACACTGATTTGGATGTCGCCCCACCGGGTCTGGCACAAACACACGCCCCCAATACCGTCATCATCCAGTTTTTTTTAAATCAGAGCGCTTATCCAATTAAAATGGTCAAATAATGATATTTTCGAGAATAAGGGTAGTTTTGCAAATTACCTTAAAACTATCTAAAACAATCAATTACATTTTTCTCATCATCCCAATTATCACCCAACCCTGAAGAAGTAGGTCTATTCGAGTGTCTGTTGGATAAGAAATAATTTATAGCAAAGCGGCTACGAAGTCATTTTGATAATACATCTCAGATATCACATACCGGACTTATACGGACATGACTGCTATCTGTGCTGATAATCAAGGGAACTAACGCGTACAACACAGAAAATAAATGGTTATCTCCCCAAGGCCTCGTGGTTACCTAGGTGACATCCGAACGATTTTGAGGCATCAGTATGAAGTCTGAGGACAGCTTTATACGTATTTTATAGGTCACTGTTCTAATTCATGAAAGTAGAGATAGTGTTATAATGTAACTTCGCCCCCCCCCGCCCCCACCTCCCCACCCCCGCCCTTCGGAGCTTGAAGAAATAGATAGGCTGCATGATGCTTCCACACAGAGCTGAATCCGACCGTCACACGAGTACGGGTAAACCGCTTAGAGGATCTAAGCCTGCCCAGGAAAAGCGTTGCGAGTCGACAAAAAAAAAAAAAAAAAAAAAAGACTGAATAAAGAATAATTTACATAATGATATATTAATTACAAATTGTCAAATTTATCAATTATTACATCGAAGGCGTAACATAGCCTTTGTTATTGTTTACCGTAGTGACAACCGCTGCTCGCTGATTGCTAAGGTAAACTGGAAATAGAAAAAGGGTGTAGTGTATTTCATTTTCAAAAAGGACCAAATTATTTTTATTTTTATTTCACAAAATTTACATGGATGTGTTCACAATAAATTTGCAATTTTGCTCCCGGTGGCACAGAAAAGAAGAAGAAGAAAAAAAAAACAATTTACAAAAACGTTATGAAAATAAATTCACCAGTTTTTGTCGCTGTATTCAGTAGTTTTACTATATACTCTATACATTTAGAGGGTGCTTCCAAATATATGTAAACAGGACTAAAAAGTTGTTCATAAAATTGCATTAAAAATATATGTGGATATTCGAAAAAGAATGTAAAATCACGAGCCGCTTGCACAGAAAAGATATTCCTAAAAGTTTTTATTTTATGGGGCAATACTTATCAAGTTCCTATATAAACCTATGTATTAATTTTAAGCAACAGCAGTTACCTGGATGTCCGTTAAAGTTCGACATGATCTAATTTTTCGCAATCTAAGAGATATTCCGAAGCTGAGAAAACATAGTCCCCACAATGATTGCAGTTTTTTTTTGTCATTTCCAAGTACTCGGTAAAAAAAGTTTTGTCCCTATGTATACAATCGGCTGTAAAATATCACAGGGTCGGTCGATTCTCATATGGCATATACCAAACTCTTCAGCAGCCACTGCTCGTCAATACTGATTAGGTTTAGGTAAGAAGGACGCGATCGTAAATGCTCCAGAGGCTGCGGAGTGCGACTGGGGTCAACTTTCAAAACGTGCAAATCGTAACAAAGGACTAGCCACGTATCGGCATACGACAAACATGAAATATCGACTCATCGAGACCACCGCATCCTTTGATTGAAACATTGTCATATCGAATCAACGTTGATACGACATTATTCCATTTTATGCATATACTGATACGTGGCACTGGTCTTAAACAAAGCAAGAAGATCAGCAACTTTATTTCACTATTCTGACATTTGAAATTCATTTGACATGTGAAACACTATTCAATAAGTTTGAACTTTGTCTTTCTTTAGTAGTGGGTATAACCTCCGCGATTGTCTCTGCACTCAATCAGTCGTTTTCTGGTAGAGAAGACCATCTTCCGGATGGTGGCTTGAGGGATTGGATGCCATTCCTCTCCAAGGAAGCGCCGAAGATCTGCCATAGTGCTGTGCTCTGTTATCCTCTTTTGGACGGCTCTTCCGAGGACATCCCAGACATGTTCAATGCAGCTTAAGTCAGGCGACATTGCTGGCCAGTCTAACCGTCTGACGTTGTTGGCTTGCAGATAGGCGTCTACAATTCTTGCCCGATGTGGTCTGGCATTATCATCTTGAAAGATGGCGTTGTTTCCCATTTGCTGAAGGAAAGGCACAACATGGGGACGTAGGATCTCGTCGATGTAGCGTTGACCGGTAAGAATTCCTGGAACCACAACGAGGTTGGTACGCCTATCTGCCGTCACACCAGCCCAGACCATGACACTTCCTCCATTGTAAGCATGGCGTGGCTGCACGTTGGCTTCCGCGTGACGCTCCCCATTCCGACGCCAGACACGTAGACGTCCGTCAATATGATGTAGGCAAAACCGACTCTCATCTGAGAACACGACAGTTCGCCACTGCTGTCTATTCCATCGCACATGATTCCGAGCAAACTGAAGACGAGCTGCTCTGTGCCTCGGTAAAAGAATGGGCTTCTTCGCAGGAACACGTGATTTCAGCCCAGCAGCATGGATTCTGTTCCGAATGGTTTGAACAGAGACGGCTATGCCCCCAGCACCTCGTAGTCGTCGAATCCGCATAGTCGTCATTTTGGCATTGGTAAAGCGGCTTCTTAGAGTGCTGTTGGTGATCAGTCGATCCTCGGCATGGGTTGTTGCCCTGGGTCTTCCTGAGCGCGGGAGGTCCTTGACATCCCCAGAAGCTGCATAGCGTTGCCTTATCCTGTCGATAGTCTTGCGATTTGTGTTAAACGCTATGGCAACACGTCGACTAGATTGCCCTGCCTGGAGCTGCCCAAGTGCCCTAGCCCGGTCTAAGTTTGACAGTTTTCGGTAACGAGGTGGCATCGTGATCAAAGTCTATGGTGTTTCTACGGTAACAAGTTTATCAAATCTGTTTTAAAGCGATGCTCACAAAAGTGCACGATTAAAAAAAACATTGATGAACTCAACATTTTGAAAAATCACAAAAAGCATGCAAGTGAAATTTTAATGAGTTTGTCGGTAAAACTGACCTTTTTGAGAAATGAATGAATAAATAAACGAACAAACGAACGGACGAACGAATAGACGAACGAAAGAACAAACAAACAAACGAACGAACGAACGAACGAACGAATGAACGAACGAGCGAGCGAGCGAGCGAACGAACGAACGAATACCGCATGAATGAATGCGGTAAACAATATCAAGCCGCCTCTCAAAACGATTGTCATTTTTGCCGGCGTTTTTAACCCCCTCCGGCATTTTGCAGCATCTGTACCAGCCGTTAAGGTCTAAAAGGGGCTAATGGTTTCGTGCCCTTTTCAAGTACAGACTGTGCATCAAAATGATACAAATTACACAAAAATCTGATCATTAGCTATTGAGTTATACCCAATTACAGCCATTTTTTTCACCTTTTTGACAACGTCTTCTGGGGGTCTGCAGCCTCTGTATCAGGAGTTAAGGTCCAAAAGACAAAACACCTTTCTGATCCCTTTTTGGCATAGTCTTGCAATATCAACAATGAAAATTTCACAAAAATCTGCCCAGCAATTACTGAGTTAGACCCCGTTGTTTACAATAGTCATTAACGCTTAAATTACGATTTGCACGTTTTGAAAGCTGACCCTTACAACATTTGGCAGCCTCTGTAGCATTTTCTGACAGGTTCATAAGACTCAAACCTAATCAGTATTGACGGGCTGTGGCTGCTGAAGAGGCTGGTATATACTATATGAAAATCGATCGTTCCTGTGATATTTTACAGCCCATTCTCTGCCTAGGGACAAAACTTTTTTTACCGAGTATATATGTTCAACTGACGGAAAGGACTCAGTTTAGGAAATCAACTTTAATGTCTTAAGCTCTCTTATTTGATCACACTCTAAACGCTTCAAGGAACCTCTGGAGATAAACGTACCAGTTTTGATAACTTTGTGAAATAAATGGGTCAGTCATCACGAAAACACGCCTATATAATTTTGACCCCCTTGATCCCCACTTTTATATAGTAAAACTGGGGTTTCTGGGGGTATACCTTATTTTTTCTTATTTCTGCTCGAAAATATAGATTGTGGGTACTCGTTAGAACCGCCTCGATGAGGCGGTTCTAACGAGTCCCCACAATTTATATTTGGAGCAAAAGTAAGAAAAACATCACAAATTTTCATCATAAATTTCTCATTTTTTCGGCGATAAAGGTGGCAATGTATTTGTACAGGCGTGTTTGCGTTGCGTAATGGTTTACTTTCCGAGTATACGACAAAGGTCTTGTATAAATCCACGCTGAATTCCTATCTGGCTTTTGAAATTAAAGAGAAAGAAATGTAGTAAAACCTTTCTCAGTGGCCACCTCTATTAAACAAGCAACCTGTCTTCAGCAAGCAGGCATTCAGTTCCCGAAAAAGGAAAATGCATTAAAATTCACCTGATTAAAGCAAGCACCTGTCTTAACCTTTTTGAGTATCCCAGAGGTGCTTGCTTAATACAGGTTTGACTGTAGAAATAGATGGCCAGGAAAACCCACGATCAATGGTTACAGCCTACCAAGGGCGCCAAGAGGAAGAGTAACCAATAATGAAAAAAAAAACAAAAAAAACGGGGAAATGAATCAGAAATAGCATAGCAACCAGCTCCCTCACACTTAGGACGGTCAGTAGCTGGAACCACAGGGGAGTAGTCGATTCCATTACGAAAACACACCTATAAAATACATTGTAAATTGTACCGCCGTAAAAACTAAAATTTTAAGATGAAAAATTGCGATATTTTTCTTATTTCTGCTCAAAATATAGATTGTGGCTACTCGTTAGAACCGCCTCATCGAAACACAATCTATATTTGAGAGCAGAAATAAGAAAAATAAGGTTTACCCCTGTAAACACCAGTTTTACAAAAAAATGGGGTTTTAGGGGGTCAGAATTATATTGGCGTGTTTTCATGATGTATGGGCCCAACCTTCAGTCTAGGTACATCACACAAAGAAGTTGATCCACCTGAGGGTAACTATCTCAATCAATGAATCCTCACATAATATCATACAAATTAGAACAAACTAAAATACAAATCAAATAAATGTGACGAAACAAAGATGAAGGCTCGTAGCTGGTTCCACTCTCTGTAAGCCGAAGCTAAAGAAAAAACACCAGGTAATGGCATACAAATTAGAACAAACTAAAATACACAAATCAAATCAAATAATTGTGAAGAAACAAAGATGAAGGCTCGTAGCTAGTTCCACTCTGTAAGCCGAAGCTAAAGAAAAACACAAGGGGCCAGTTGTTCAAAGCATCGTTAGCTTAACGAGCTCGTTAGTGGCCATATTGTTAACTCTTCTAGCAAGTACAATTTCGTAAATTTTGGTATTTTTGCTGAAAAAATGTGAGCAGCTTTTGCGTCCGCAAAAGCTGCTCACATTTTTTCAGCAAAAATTTCAGCACATTTGCCATATTTAATGATCAAAGTTTTAACGATACGTTAACTAACGACGTCCTTAGTTTTGAACAACTGGTCCCTGGGTAATATCATACAAATTAGAACAATCTAAAATATAAATCAAATAAAATAATTGTGACGAAACAAAGATGAAGGCTCGTAGCTAGCTCCACTCTCTGTGAGCCGAAGCTCAAGAAAAACACAAGGTAATACAAACAAATTAGAACAAACTAAAATACAATCAAATCAAATAATTGTGACGAAACAAAGATGAAGGCTCGTAGCTAGTTCCACTCTCTGTACGCCGAAGCTAAAGAAAACATAAACACCAGGTAGACCACGAAGAGTCAAACCAAAGACTACACATCAGTCACCAGCCACTTTTAAGCTTTAAGTTGGGGTCATCATCGAATCAGAGACATTAACTCCGTCGTGTAATGTCGTGTAAAAGTCTATAAAGACAGAGGTATTTTGACGATAGTCGTAAGTAAGCAACAAAGCTGTCTAAAAACATTAACTTGCGGTAGTTTCCTTTGGTGTCTCTTGTGGGAGCCGTGGATTAATTGTATATATTCCTCATTATTGCCTTCACTTCTATTTCTCAGAATCTACATAAATTCAGACAAAGAAAGATCTGTATTTGTTGCGTAGAATCTCCTCTTATGATTTTGACTTTGTCTCCCCCACTACTTTTTGTTGTTGCTATTTGTTGTCATTGTTTCTTTTTGTGTTCCTTTTCTTTTTTTTTGCGAACTGCGCATGGCCCGAAAAGCACACCTGTGTCAAAAATGTAAGTCGGAGATCCAGACAGTTTTATGTCGACTGCCAAAGAAATACGATTTAGTTATTTTCTAAAACAAAAATTGCTCTATTCAGCTTTTATAATATAAACGCCCCACAAATGACACAACAACTGCAATGTATGCATGTCCATGCAGGGTTCGACTTTATCGAACTTTGTGTATTATTGGACGTGTTTTTAAAGCAATCCGTCTTATAAAATAACGAAGTCCCGGGCGGGCCGGCGTTGGGTATCAACCGAGGTTTACCTTTTGGTTAAAACTTTCATATTAATACTGTGCTTCAATGGAGGAACTGTCATTTTGGCTTTCCGCGGTTGGTGTTTCCATTGGGGTCTAGTTATTTCATGTTTGTGTTTCTTTCCCTTTGGTGCCATTGATGGGCGGTGTGGGTTAATTATATCGATTCCTGATCATTGCCTTCATTTCTGTTTCATATACAACCCATACCTAAATTTTTGTTGAAAATTGCCATTTGTGGACGTAATAAAGAATCCCTCTTTTGAAATAGCGATGTCCGGGCGGGCGGGCGAAGTTCGAGGTTTATCTCTTGGTCAACCTTTTTCACAGTAATATGTTACGCTCGTACCTAGTTTATTCTTTAGTGGATGGCTTTCATATTAGGACTGTCGCTTCTTTTGAGGTACCCCTTTCATATACAATCAATCAATAGCACCATGGCGGAAATTGTCATTGTTCGATCTTAAGATTATTTCACCTTTGAGTTAACATTTTTTTCAAGATAGACTGTTTCTGATGTAAACGTAGACAGTGTAATAAACACGGTTAAACGGATTGAAGATGAGCCGTGGCAAGCGAAAAGAGTAAAGATTCAAGTCAGCCGAAGTTGCTTATGATAATATCTCCAGCGAGTTCGACCTACATGGTCCAGGGCCCAAGAACAATGTCACTGGCTATTTTTAGAAAAAAAAATGTGATCGCACCGTCTACATTTATAGAGGGAATTCAATATATCTTAAAACAAATATTGGTTGTGAAAAAATCTTGAGCAAATTCAACTTTCAGTGTCGTGGGTCGAAGGTCCAGGCCATTGTGGCTATTTTTAGAGAAACTGTTTCGGGGCTTTAGTGTCAACATTTATTGACGGGGTTTCGAAATATGTTCACACAAATGTTTGTTCCGGTAATATCTCGAGCACGTGTGTTTGTTTGATTTGAGGTTTAACGTCCACGTCAACACTGTAAAGGTGAGACTTTTACCCGATATTGAGATGAAATGACATCTCAAGCCCTGTCGCCCAATGAAACCGATAGGGTGTGTAAGCATAGACGGTCAGACACTCACACCGCTTTGCCTGGGCAGGCTTAGATCCTCTAAGCGGTTTACCAGTACTCGTGTGTGGGTCGGATTCAGCTCTGCGTGGAAGCATCATGCAGCCAATATATTTCTTCAAGCCCCGATGGGCGGGCGCCGTCGAGCACGTGTGACTTCGAGGGACCTGGACTCAAGGTGAAGGTCACTACGGCTATTTTTTGAAAACTTTTTCATCGCTCGAGCGCCTATATTAATTGATGGATTTTTTTTATAACTTTATGTAATTGTATGTAATGTTGGTTGGTACCTGGTGCACTGTCTCTGGCCGAGCTCATTGGAGTCCAACTGTTGGTTTTGTTTTGCTCAACATTTCAGTCATTTCTTGCTGTCGAGTCCCACTGTTGTTTCAGCTCTGTGGTTGTTTGATTTTTGTGTTCTCGGAGAGTGTTGCGCTGATGAGTTAGGAATCCTTCATGCGGACTGAATAAATTATTTGTCTAAAAGTAAATGCGGAAATTGCGGCCGCGTAAAATCGATTTAAACCCCGCAGTGAAATATTTTTTTTTAAATAAATTTCACTGTCCGTTCCAAGGCGGTTCTTCTGTCGTGGTTTATTTTTTATAGTTTCTCTTTTAATGTGTGGATCGCTTATATCTTTTTGGCTTTGGATAGCCAATTGGCCATTTTATGGGGAAGCAACTGTCCTTTTGGCTTAAAGATAAAGAGCTTTATTTAACGTCGCATATTCGAAACAAATAACATAAGCTCTGTGGAGCTTTTATAGCGACAAACAAAGTATTCTCTAACAAATACTTACCTGCCTTCATTTATCTTCCTGCGACTACCCCTGATAATGCGAGCGTCAGCCAAGGGAGCTCCTAGCCTTTGGTATGGCGCGGCCGGGGATCGAACCCGCGACCTCCAATTCCCGAAGCGGACGCTCTACCACTGAGCTATCGGCGCCGCTAGTGATGTTTTCATTAGGGCCTAGTTATTTCATGTTTGTGTTTCTTTCCCTTTGGTGTCTAAGATGGAAGGTGTGTTAATTGTATCTATTCCTGTTCATTGCATTCACTTCTAATTTTCACACAAATGCTGCTTATGATAATATTTTGAGCAAGTTATAATTTCAGGGCCCTGGGCCGAAGGTCAAGGTCGCTTTAGCTATTTTTAGAAAAGCTTTGTCGTCGTGTATTGGTGGATTTAAATTTAACTCCACACAAATGTTGGATTTGAAAATATTTTGACTCAAGTTCGACTTTCTAGACCGCGGGCTCAATTTCAAGGTCACAGTGGCTATCTATTAATGGATTGTTAATATAACTTAACAGAATTGTTGGGTATGAAAATATCTCGGGTGATTTTGACTATCAGAGTCCTGGACTCAAGATCAAGGTCATTTTGGCAATTTAAAAAACAAAAAACAAAAAGAAAAAAACAACAACAACAACAACAACAACAACAAAAAAAAAAAAAAAAAAAAAAAACACTTTCTCATTGCACTAGCGCCTGCATTTATTAATGGATTTCAATGTAACTCCAGACAGTTGATGAGTATGAAAATAACTCGAGTAAGTTTGACTAAAAGGGTCCCGGGTTCAAGAACAAGGTCACTTCTGTTATTTTTAGAAGAAAAAAAAACTTTTCATCGCTCAAGCAATAGATTGATTTTGAATGTCAGAAATATTGAGCATGATGATATCTCGATCAAGTTCGATTTTCGGTCACGTTGTCCTGTGCTAATGGTCAAGGTGAATGTGGTTATTTTCAGAAAAAAAGAAAGATTTGTCATCGCATTGGCGCATAAATTCATTAATGGACTTTAATATAGCTTCACTAAAAATTGGTTATGATAATACCTCAAGCAAGTTCGACTTCAGTGTCTTTTGCTAAAGGTCACGGTCACTGTGACTCTTTTTAAAAAACTGTGTCATGGCTATAGTGCCTACATATATAGAAAGATTTTAATACCACACGAATGTTGGTTTTGATAATATCTTGTGCAAGTTCGTCAGGGTTCTCGGCCAAGTCAAGGTGACTGGGGTTGTTTTAAGATGTTTTTGTCATCGCTATAGTGCCTAAAATTATTGATGTAATATAGTGTAGTTCCACACAAATGTTGGCTGTGATAATATCTCGAGTAAGATCGACTATGTTGCCTATATTTTGGTTTAAATAGCTTTATTCGGGCATATAATCAAATTTCTAAATAAAGCTTTTTGTTCACCTGTTTACAAAATGCTGTACTTTTACATTTTTGTGTGGATTGCTATGTATGCAGGTTGTAGCTTCAGTGGCTGAGCCTGTTCTATATATTGACTGATCATATCAGTAATAAGCATTTTTTTTTTTTTGGGGGGGGGGGGGGGGGGGGAACATACATATATAATTTTGATTTGTATTGTTCGTTTTTCACTTTTTTCATTTTTAGAAAAAAGACAGTTTCTTGGTTCTGATTGTCACTTTAAGTTTTTGCCGTTAAGCATATTTTTCTTTTAAAAAGTGTACCATATGTTACTCAGCTATAAAAAGACGCTAAGTCTAACTCTTGGTTTTCTTTTGCTCCAGCAATTCATTGGTTTCTTGCTATCGAGTCCTCAACGTTCTTTCATCTCTGTGTCGTGGTTGATTGATTTTTATGGTCACGGAGATGTTGCAGTGGTGGTTTAGGAGGCCTTCATGCGGACTCAAAAATATTTGTCTAAATCGCGACGGAAGTAAGGGTGAGGATTGTGGCCACATAAAATCGATTTAAGACCCCCCCCCCCCCACGTCCCCCAGTTGAATTCGTTTCACTGACCGTTCCAAGCCGGCTCTTCTGTCGTGGTTAATTTTTGTTATAGCTTGTCTTTGAGTGTGTGTATCGTTTATATTATTTTGCTTTGGAAAGCCAATTGGCCATTTTGTGGGAATGTCACTGTCCTTTTGACTTTCCGCTAGTGATGTTTCCTTTAGGGTCTAGTTGTTTCATGTTTGTTTTTCTTTCCCTTGGCGTCTCTGGTGGGAGATGTGGTTAATTGTATCGATTCCTGATCATTGCCTTCACTTCTATTCTGTTTCTACTAACCGCCTAGCGGAGTCATCAATGAAAAGAGATGCTTATCTCCGGCGTTTTCTTTCATGAACCTTGTACGCGGGGTATTCCTGGGTCAAATTTATCATCCTTGAAAAGAAAAAAAAGAAGGAAACGTTTGTTCAAGAAATAAACTGATAAAACATACAAATAGTGGTAGTTTCTTTTTTAGATATGAGGAACCTTTGAAACTATTTTGAATCGGGAGCAATAATTTTTCACGTACATCTTTTGGTGGTGACTGGGTAATTTGCAATAATTTCTTCTGGTGACTATGTGGCGATTGTTGATAATAAATCGCCCCAATGTGTGTGTTATTCGTAGGTTATTGATTGCGTCATCGCCAAATTCATTAATACTAACCCTTTTATTATATACCCAAAAGCTTAGTCTTGCCTAGCATAGAAATCTGAAAGCAAAATCAGGTAATAATTTTTCAAATGATTTTAAATGGAAAAGAATGCAAATGGTTTTTTGTCTTCCCACAATTTGAAAAATCATGCTCGATGGCGCCAAAGTGAAATGACGTTGACACGTCGAATGTGACGTTAGTAACCATCGTCGACGTTTCCCCGCACAGGGTATTTCTTTCCGATTGCACGTTTAATTTCTTTCAAAATACCCATGACTGTAGGCACTAGGTCATATGTGACAGCGTTGCATGCGCGTAACAGTTTGTGTGTTCTTTATGATATGCGTTCTTTCATTCGATACGCACAACCCGATGGCTGCGGAATTTTCTTCTTATAGGGAAACACTTTAAAAGTAGTTCCACCTTAAACAAGAAAGCTTATATACAATGAATATGCCCTTGTGTTTGGGCAATATGGACTTGAAAACGGGCGTATGAAAGCAATTATTGACCGATTACTTCTTTGCAAAGTAAACGGGACATGTTCTGGGTATATAGTACCCCAGAGTTACTAGCGCATAACGTTGTGAAATCCCTATGTTTTCTATACACAGATAAGAAACCTTTGGAAACAAACGCTGAGAAAGCTATGTATAATCTAATCCGAAAATCAATTAGCTTATCTCTTCCAGTAGACTTACAAAAGGACCTTTTGAAAAAAAAAATGTCAAACCAATTTTGCTGGATGGAGCAGAAGTACGGGGTTTTCGAAGCATGATATTCTAGAAAAGATTGGTCTAAAAGGTTTGAAAACGATTCTTAATTTGAAAACCTCAACTCCAAATTATATGATTTATGGTGAAACGAGTGTCTTTCCTATTTCAAAAGATATAGAATGTCGTGTAATACTATTTGGGCAAAAAAAATAGTAAGGATAAATTCGACGAAACTTTCATCTTTAATGTATGGTATCATTCATAGTTTATACAAGTTTCGAGACATTTGTAATAAATTTAAATGTTTAATTGATGTGAAAGCAATATTAGCAAAGTGTGGGATGAGTGGCATATGGGAAACACAACAATTTTCGAATGCAAAATGGTTAATAGCAGCAGTAACGAAAAATTAAAGGATATTTATATTACAACGTGGTACTCTACATTTAGACACTAATAGCAGTGATTGTTATATACAGAATCATAAAAAAACTTTTATGCTCAAAAAATATTTGATAACCCTCCCGAGCAAATTAAGAAAAGGATTAGTGCAGAAAAGAACTAGAAATCATAAGTTGCCTATCGAAACAGGCAGATGGCAAAATTATCCAAAAGTTTTGTAGAAGACTTTGGGTGATGAATTTCACGTTATATTAGAATGTCAGAATTAGAAGAAATCGGGTCAAAAATACATTCAGCCTTATTATTCTAGAAGAGCAAATGTAATTAAATTCAATGATTTACTGAACTCACCAAATAAAACGGTATTATATAAGCTATGTTATTTTATAGATGAAATAATGTTGAAATTAAAAGTTCCTCATGAATACTGGATTTCTTAGTTGTTACATTTTATCTGAATACTGTATCATAGTACACATGTAATAAACACTGTTCAAATAAGTATGTTTACTATTTACACGTATCTTGTAATATTACTGTCAACAAAGTGAATGGGTTCAAAATAAAGGGATTGACATCAGGTCGCCCAGCTTACTTTGGGAGCCTCTACTATAACAAATTGGTTTGAATGAACCTTATGTAGCCAATGTGAAAAAAACCTTGTTATTTTCACAGTAGCAACCCGGCTACTTTATTCGCCAAAGTCATATATAAATTAAAAAGAGCATTTATTTAAAAAAAAAAATACCAAAATATTTCATCTCGTGTACTGAAAACATTTTTTTACGAGTGTGGAATATATTTGCATTCATCACAAAAAGTAAACATCCTTTATATACCTACAGATTGGCGTGTAACCTTTACCTATGTTAGTTGATCATCCATCTAGTACATCTTCAATTCAGATGCCAACAGAACAGTTTGCCCTCCGTTCATTCGTGTGGACCCCTGCGTCTGTCTTTCTCTTGATGGACCAAGTGTTTGCGCAGGGCTTTGCCGGAATCGCCAGGACTGCACGCGCAGAAGCAGAAGCGGAAGTACGGCGAAGAAATATGGCATCTCTTGCACGATCCGCCAGGAGCGGGCCAGCCATTTACAGATTTGGTGCGCGTAAGTCGTTTATATTCACATATTCTTTTTTTTTATATTCACATATTCTTTTTTGTTTCATGTAATAACGAAATAATCATTATCTAAAGAAAACTCCGGTGTCTCTGATGGGAGGTGTTGGGTAGTTGCATCGATCTTGATCATTGCCTTCACTTCTATTTCACACGGAAATTTTAAGCTCAGAACACTGTAATAAATGCATTGTAGTGCTTTCAAATACTACTAGTACCTCATTGATGCAATTCTCACATATGCTCACAGTTTATGCTTGGAAAACAAGTTAATTAGTGTGCTACATATCCTACATTTAGGGGATAATTGTATTTAAAATTGCAATTTTTAAATGATCAGGAACAGATACAACTATCTTACACCTCCCACAAGGAAAGAATATAAGAATCTTATATAGGTGTGAGTGGTGGATGGAAAAATCCGTCCCGAGGGACACTGTCCGGCATCACGAGGCTTGCCGAATGATGCCGGACAGTGATCCCGAGGGACGGATTTTTCCATCCACCACTCACACCCATGTAGGATTCTTTTTCTTGCATACCTTCCATTTTTAGCGCAGATTTTAATGCTGCAGTCACTTCGGTTACCAACGTCCGACATGTTGTGATGACACTACAGGAATGTTTAGTGACGTCACGTAACGTGCATGACGTCAACTGTAACGACGGCGCATACGAGGTCGTATTCAACCAGTGCATTTATCAAACACGCGGGAATATTCGATTTTGGGTCGGAACACCAGGGTCAGAACATAAATTTCTATCCTAGGGTAAAATAACGGATTTCCTTGTCTGGTGTGCAAGAAACAGAAAACAACTTCACTGTAATTAAAACATCACAAGCATCTTTGCCACAAAATGACAAAAAAAAAAAAAAAAAAAAAAAAAAAATAACAGTAGATACATGTTAAGGCGAACAAAGACAGTTAAAAACCACAAATAGAAGCCTCATCTCGGAACGATCATCAGAATGAAAAATATAGAATAAAAAACTTGGGTCCTTACAACGATTTTGCGTTGCGTGGCCACAATCTTCATCCTTAGTTCTATGGTGGTTCAGAAAAGTAATTTGTAAAATAGAACTGATGGTAATGATCAGGAATCGATACAATTAACCCACAGCCCCCATCAGAGACACCAAAGTCCGCGTGACGGGTTTTAGTCCATCAGTACAAAATAGATTTTGATTGATTGATTTGAGGTTTAGCGTCCCCGTCAACACTGTAAAGGGCATTTTGGAGACGTTGCTTTCAATTTTGTGGCCACAATTAACCCACACCTCCCGTCGGAGATACCAAAGGGAAATAAACACAAACATGAAATGACTAGACCCTAATGGAAGCATCAACAGTGGAAAGCCAAAAGGACAGTTACTATCCTACAAAATGGCCAATTTGCTATCCAAAACAAAAAGATATAAGCGATAAACACATTCAAAGACGAACTGCAACAAAAATAAACCGCGACAGAATAACTGCCTTGGAACGGTTAGTGGGAGGTATTTCACTGTGGGGATGGGGGTTGTTTAAATCGATTTTACGCGGCCGCAATCTTCGCCCTTACTTCCGTCGCGATTTCGACAAATAAGTTGTTCAGTCTGCATTAAGGCTTCCTAACTCATCAGTGCAACATCTCGGAGAACACAAATACCAAACAACCACAGAGATGAAACAACGGTGAGGACTCGACAACAAGAAATAACTGAAATGCTGGAGCAAAAGAAAACCTACAGTTAGACTCTGATGGGCCAGACCAGAGACAGAGCATCAGCCACCAACCAACAGTACATAAAATTAAATGTTAATTCTAAGTAAGTCTTTATGCTGGAACCGTCATAGAATCTGAAGCCTGACCCACCGGCAGACTGTTTGTCTAGTTTTATAAATTACATATCTACATACTGCAGAAAAATGGCACGTGTTGGTGATACGAGTTTTTTTTTTTTAAATTGGTTTACCTAAGATAAGGATTATGGCGAGGTATGCGGTATACACAGCCCCACCTCCCCCCCCCCCCCCCTCCTCCCAACCACAGTGAAATTCTTTTCACTCAACGTTCCAATGCGGTTCTTCTCTCGCGGTTTATTTTTGTTATGGTGTGTCTTTGAGTGTGTGTAACGCTCATATATATTTTTATTGGGCAGCCAATTGGCCATTTTGTATGAAAGTAACTGTCCTTTTGGCTTTCCGCTATTGGTGTTTCCATTTGTGTCTAGTTATTTAATGTTTGTGTTTCTTTCCCTTTGGTGTCTCTGATGGGAGGTTTGGGTTGATTGTATCGATTCCTGATCATTGCATTCACTTCAACAATTTTTGAGAAATAGCACAGCACCTGATTAAAATATATATTGTTTCTTCAAGCTGAATCTTGAAGACAAGATTTCCTAACAGTTGAAAGTGCATTTCTGTTTTGAATAGTTTGATATTAACCCTTTTTGTACCAAATGGAATCTTCCTCCTTATATATAGCAGGAGTCCATTTCAAAATTTCGGGGTGTCAGGTTGTGTTTTCTTCAAAATTGATTTGCAAAATGACTGGACCTTGAGCAAAGAGTGGAGGCCCTGATCAGACGCCGCGTTCTGCGGCGTCTGATCTGGGCCTGCACTGTTTGCCAGGGTATCCGTTTTGAGGTTTCTGGTACTAAATAGGTCAATGAACATATAGGAGTTCATGCCAAAGTTAGTTAAGTATAAAAACCATTTAAGTGGATACGTTTTTATATTGGCTAGAAACGCATCACGTGCAAGTCGCTAATCTGCGGTAAATGACTCGGGCCGGTCCGGTCCAGTCTTATAGTGCCCGCTACGAGATAACCGGAAAATTTTGTACAGTCAAGATTAATTCATTTACTGTTTTCATTTCTATTTTTAACTGCAGGAAACCAGCCAACAGCATTTCATTTTTCGAATCATTATGAAAACACGCCAATACAAATTCATTGTAAACTTCATCGCCGAAAAAACGAAAATATTAAAAAGAAGAATTGTGAGTATATGTCTTATGTCTGCTCAAAATATAGATTTTGGGCACTTGTTAGAACCGCCTCATCGAGGCGGTTCTAACCAGTACCCACAGTCTATAGTTTAGAGCAGAAATAAGAAAAATAAGGTATACCCCTGTAAACCCCAGTTTTACTATATAAAAGTTGGGGTTCAAAGGGGTCAAAATTATATAGGCGTGTTTCCGTGATGGGTTTTGATTAATCTTATGCAGCAGTTGTTCAATGCACTTAAAGATATAGAAGCCTAAGCTTCGGGCACTTATCAAGATTTATGGAGAGTGCCCGAGGGCCAAGGCCTGGACTGCCGTGTTGATATGAGGTTCGGGCCATATCATCCCGGCAGTCCAGGCCCTGTCTTCGGGCAGTCCATAAACCTTGATATTGCGCTCAGCTAAGGTTACTAGTGCTTAATTTATTAAGTTAGACCCAAGAAAGTATAACTTACACACCTTTGATCTTTATTTTTAGCCCTGACACCATTTGGATTTGGAGCCGGCCTCCATCGAACACGCGGTAGAATGTCTACAGCGGCCAAATTCAGTAAGGTTCACGGATCAAGATCGGTACCTCCAGCGGATAACGACGCTGCGCGGATATTTCAGATTACGTCTGACCTATATTTAGGAAGGTGAGTATATAATAGTGACATTCATAGAACTTTATTTATTTATTTAGGTAACCTTAGGCTGTACAAGTGAAGCTTAGCCTATTACTGCAAGCCACATGTCAAGAATACGTAAATGACGCCGCCGTTGGCCACACTAACACTGAATATAAGCAAGACTTGCTGTTCAAAAATTCATTATTGATATTAAGCAGAACCTCTCTCTCTCTCTCTCTCTCTCTCTCTCTCTCTCTCTCTCTCTCTCTCTCTCTCTCTCTCTCTCTCTCTCTCTCTCTCTCTCTCTCTCTCTCTCTTTCTCTCTCTCTCTGCAAATTTTGTCGGTTTGTTGTGGTTAACGCCTTAACTTCTTTTTTTCTTCTCATCCATTTTTTATCCCCTCGCACAACATAGTTGTGAGTGGGGATATAGCATTTGTCCCGTACGTACGAACGTACGTACTTTGTCAGCGCTCTAGCGCCTACATTTCTTGACCGACTTTAATATAACTTCACACAAATGTTCTTTATGACAATGCCTCGAGCGAGTTCAACTTTCAAGGTCATGACCTCAAGGTCAAGGTCACTGTGGCTATTTTTAGAAAAACTTTGTCATCGCTCTAGCGACTACATTTCTTCACCAATTTTAATATAACTTCACACAAATGTTCCTTATAAAAATATCTCGAGTGAGTTCGACTTTCAAGGTCATGACCTCAAGGTCAAGGTCACTGTGGCTATTTTTAGAAAAACTTTGTCATCGCTCCAGCGCCTATATTTCTTCACCAATTTCAATATAACTTCACACAAATGTTCCTTATGACAATATCTCGAGCGTGTTCGACTTTCAAGGTCATGACCTCAAGGTCAAGGTCACTGTGGCTATTTTTAGAAAAACATTGTCATTGCTCTAGCGCCTACATTTATTCACCAATTTCAATATAACTTTACACCAATGTTCCTTATAACAATATCTCGAGCGAGTTAGACTTTCAAGGTCATGACCTCAAGGTCAAGGTCACTGTGGCTATTTTTAGAAAAAACTTTGTCAATGCTCTAGCGCCAACATTTCTTCACTGATTTCAATATTACTTCACACAAATGTTCCTTATGACAATATCTCGAGCGATATCGACTTTCAAGGTCATGACCTCAAGGTCAAGGTCACTGTGGCTATTTTTAGAAAAAACTTTGTCATCGCTCTAGCGCCTTCATTCCTTCACCAATTTTAATATAACTTCACAAAATGTTCCTTATAAAAATATCTCGAGCGAGTTCGACTTTCAAGGTCTTGACCTCAAGGTCAAGGTCACTGTGGCTATTTTTAGAAAAACTTTGTCATCGCTCTAGCGCCTACATTTCTTCACCAATTTCAATATAACTTCACACAAATGTTCCTTTTGACAATATCTCGAGCGTGTTCGACTTTCAAGGTCATGACCTTAAGGTCAAGGTCACTGTTGCTATTTTTAGAAAAAACATTGTCATCGCTCTAGCGCTTACATTCATTCACCAATTTCAATATAACTTTACACAAATGTTTCTTATAATCATATCTCGAGCGAGTTCGACTTTCAAGGTCATGACCTCAAGGTCAAGGTCACTGTGGCTATTTTTAGAAAAAACTTTGTCATCGCTCTAGCGCCTACATTTCTTCACTGATTTCAATATAACTTCACACAAATGTTCCTTATAAAAATATCTCGAGCGAGTTCGACTTTCAAGGTCATGACATCAAGGCCAAGGTCACTGTCGCTATTGTTAGAAAAACTTTGTCATCGCTCTAGCGCCTACATTTCTTCACCAATTTCAATATAACTTCACACAAATGTTCCTTATGACACTATCTCAAGCAAGTTCATACTTCAAGGTCATGACCTCAAGGTCAAGGTCACTGTAGCTATTTTCAGAAAAACTTTAGCATCGCTCTAGCGCCTACATTTTTTCACCAATTTCAATATAACTTCACACAAATGTTCTTTATAAAAATATCTCGAGCGTGTTCGACTTTCAAGGTCATGGCCTCAAGGTAAAGGTCACTGTGGCTAGTTTTAGAAAACATTGTCATCGCTCTAGCGCTTACATTTCTTCACGGATTTCAATATAACTTCACACAAATGTTCCTTATGACAATATCTCTAGCGAGTTCCACTATCAAGGTCAAGGTCACAATGGCTATAATTAGAAAAACTTTGTCATCGCTCCAGCGCCTACATTTCTTTACTAATTTCAACATAACTTCACACAAATGTTTCTTATGACAATACCTCGAACGAGTTCGACTTTCAAGGTCAAAGTCACTTTGGCTATTTTTAGAAAAACTTTGTCATTGCTCTAGCGCTTACATTTTTTCACCAATTTCAATATTACTTCACACAAATGTTCCTTATGACAATATCTCTAGCGAGTTCCACTTTCAAGGTCACTGTGGCTATTTTTAGAAAAACTTTGTCATTGCTCTATCGCTTACATTTCTTCACCGATTTCAATATAACTTCACATAAATGTTCCTTATGACAATATCTCGAGCGATTTTGACTTTCAAGGTCAAGGTCACTGTGGCTATTTTTAGAAAAGCTTTTGTCATCGCTCTAGCGACTACATTTCTTCACTGATTTCAGTATAGCGTCACACAAATGTTCCTTATGACAATACCTCGAGCGAGTTTAACTTTCAAGGTCAAGGTCTCTGTGGCTATTTTTAGAAAAACTTTTGTTATTGCTCTAGCACTTACATATTTTCACCAATTTCAATATAACTTCACACAAATGTTCCTAATGACAATATCTCGAGCTATCTCGACTTTCAAGGTCAAGGTCACTGTGGCTATTTTTAGAAAAACTTTGTCAACCCTCTAGCGCCTACATTTATTGATGGATTTTTATAGAACTTCACACAAATGTTTCTTATGATAATATCTCGAATTGCTTTGCATTTCATGGTCATGAACTCAAGGTCAAGGTCACTGTGGCTATTTTTAGACAAGTTTGTCATCGCTCTACCGCCTACATTTATTTACAGATTTTTAATATATAATTCACACAAAAGATGCTTATGATAATATCTTGAGCAAGATCTTCTTTCGCGGTCATGGCCTCAAGTCAAGGTCACTATGGCTATTTTTTAGAGAAACATTGTCATCACTCTAGAACGTACATTTATTGATGGATTTTTAAACAAATTTTACACAAATGTTGCATATGATAATATCTCAAGCAAGATGGATTTTTGCCATTTCAGTGTTTTCCACACACGAAGTTGTCTTGTGCGAGGGGATTTGTATCGCACGCGATGCCTTGTTATATCTTTATTTTTCCTTCTTATATTTTGTCTGATATTTGGTTTAAAATAGATACAGTGAAATTCAGCTACTGAGACCACCTAAAATTAAGACGAATTATATATTGAAAAGCATATTTAGAAGGTTTGCAGTATATTTTCTTTGTGTTTTCTACATCCATTGTGCTCTAGTTGAAGACCACTTTTGGGACTGTTCAAAAGTGGTCTTTAAGACCACTTTTGAACAGTCCAAAAGTTGGTCTTAACATTGGAATTCTACTGTAGGCCTATATTCGTCTCGGTAATATACTTTTCAACGATTATGGTGTTTACGCAACCTAAAGGGAAACATGTTTTTATCAGACTCAATGAGGCGGTTTAAACGAGCACCAGCAACCGATATGCTTCGAGGATAAATAAGACACATATCTAAAATTTTAAACCGTAAAGTAACCATTTTGAAGAAATGAAATAATGCACTGTAAGGGACATGCAGTTTATTTTAATATGTTGTGCGAACAAGATAATATCTTGTGCGCACAAGATATTATCTTCTGCGAACAACACAATAGCTTGTGCGCACAAGATAATATCTTGGTTGCACAACATAGATCTTGTGCAGAAAATATAAAATCTCATGCGCACAACTTATTGTCTTGTTCGCACAACATATTATCTTGTTCGCACAACATAGAGCTTGTGCAGACAACATAATATCTTGTGCGCACAAGCTATTATCTTGTACGCACAAGATAATATCTTTTTCACACAACTTAATATCTTGTTCGCACAACATATCATCTTGTTAGCACAAATTAGTCAGACGCATAAGATATTGTGTTGTCCTCACAAGAAATATGTTGTGCGAACACGAATATATCTTGTCCGCACAAGATATTATCTTGTCCGCACAAGATAAATTATGTTGTCCGCACAAGATAAGAGCTTGTGCGCACAACATATTATCTTGTGTGAAAGATAATGTCGTTTTCGCACAACTTAATATCTTGTTCGCACAACATATTAAAAATAAAAGTGCATGTCCCTTCTCACGGGCCTCCGTGGCCTAGTGGTTAAGAGCGCTGACTCTTGATCATTAGGTTCCTCACCACTGTGGTTCGAGACTCGCTCGGGTGAGATGTGCGACGCCAAGTTCTGCAACGGAAGGTCAGGTTGTTTTTCTCAGGGTACTCCGGTTTTTCGCCCACCTCTGATTAACGATCGGCTCGATATGAGTGAAATAATCTTGAAAGGGCCGTAAAACCAAAACACACACAAAAAAATGTCCCTTCCCGGGTTCCGTTAGTAGAGTGAAATTCCGCTATTAAGACCACCTAAAATTAAGACTAATTCTGCTTTAAAAAAAAAACTTTTTTTAAAGTCTGCACTTAATTTTTCTTTGTGATTTCTGCCCACAGTGTCCTCTGGTCATGGCCCACCTTTGGGACTGTTCAAAAGTGGTCTTCAAGACGCCCACCTTTGTGGCGGTTCAAAAGTGGTCTTCAAGACCACTTTTGAACAGTCCCAAAGGTGGTCTTAAAACAGGAATTTAACTGTATGTCACAAGGCTTTGATATCGTAACGGTATGTTTCAGAACACAGACGGATGCTAGATCTGCGGCATCATCTCCAGAAATTGTCGCCGGGTTTCGCGATGCCCTTGCGGGCATATGCCCTCCTCCTCAACCATGTAATCCTTTCGACCCTTTTCGTCGAACGGACGGAAGATGCAACAATTTGTTTTTCCCATACCAAGGAGCGGAAGGAACCCCTCAACCGAGATTGTTACCGGCTGCGTATGAAGATCGTAAGTATTGTACCTAAGGATGCAATTTTATATTAAGCTCTGAGCTTAGAATACAATTTAATATTAAGCCCTGAGCTTAGGATGCTTCCACGCAGAGCTGAAACCGACCCGCACATGTGTACTGGTAAACCGCTTAGAGGATCTAAGTATGTCCATGCAAAGCGGCGCGAGTGTCGGACCGTCCATGTTCATTTATATAAACCCTATTGGTTTCATTGGGTGGCAGGGCTTGAGATGTCATTTCATCTCAATGTCGGGTTTAAGTCCCACACAATTGGAAACAACGTCTCCAAAATGACCTTTACAGTGTTGACGGGGACGTTAAACCTCAAATCAAACAAACAAACAAAACAAGAGCAATTTTATGTTAAACCCTGAGCATATCAAACTTATTTTTATGCTCAATTCATTTGAGCTTCAAAGTTGTCCAGCTCATAAATATGAAAATGCCACCAATTTTAATATTTATGGGCAGAGCAAATATTGCTCCGTTCTCATCCGAACAGAGAACTGTAACATTTTTATTAGGACTAATTTCATACGCATCTGAGATTGATAAAGTTAATTACTTAACAGTTATTTGTTTACGATTGTTTATTGTCAAGTTTTTATTAAACTATCTTACGCTTTGCGTATTTCCTTCTGTAGAAATATCTTTATTAGGCTAAAAGGTCCATGTAAAAAAATCGCTTAACAGGATATAGGAATCCGGTTCGTTTCGCCTACTAACCTGTAATTTCGCTCACTTCCCGTTCCTGATTTTTTTTTCAGTAAAATTTGACGGCAATTTTTAAGAAATAAATCACTAGGGCTAAACTACGAAACCCGGGAAGGGACATGATTTTTTTTTATTTTATAAGTTGTGCGGACAAGATAATATCTTGTGCGGACAAGATATTATATTGTGCGGACAAGATATTATATTGTGCGGACAAGATAATATCTTGTCCGCACAAGATAATATCTTGTGCGGACAAGATATTATTTTGTGCAGACAAGATATTATCTTGTCCGCACAAGATATTAAGTTGTGCGAACAAGATATTATCTTGTCCGCACAAGATAATATCTTGTCTGCACAACATTGATCTTGAGCGCACAAGATATTATCTTGTCCGCACAAGATGCTATCTTGTCCGCACAAGATAATATCTTGTCCGCACAACTAACCAAGATCTATGTTGTGCAAACAAGATAATATGTTGTGCGAACAAGATAATATCTTGTGCGCACAAGATATTATGTTGTGCGTACAGGATCATATCTTGTCCGCACAAGATAATATCTTGTCCGCACAAGATAATATGTTGTCCGAACAAGATAATATCTTGTCCGCTCAAGATATTATCTTGTTCGCACAACATAATAAAAATAAAAAATCATGTCCCTTCCCGGGTTCCGTACAAAACAACGTGGGAGCGAAAACGAATCAGACCCAAGTCAACTCAACTCAACTCAACTTTATTTGCAAATCACATATTATGACATTGAATACATGAAATGCGCCCATAGAAGGCAGAGGATGCCAAAAAGAATAATTAAAGAAAAAAAAAAAAAAAAAAAATACGTAACTACAAACATTCAGTTAATTTTCGTAAATATTCGGAAGTCTCCGCCGAGTCTAACAGCTAAGACACGGTACGACCGGAGAATTCTATGTCACGGTGATTCCACCCACCCAGAGCAAGCCTGCGCACATATTGACCTTATCCGCATCATTCGACGGCCCCTCAGTGCCGGGAAAACGGGCAACCAGATAACCAACCCCCCACCGACCTTTCAAGTTCAGGGGGGTCCGGCCACCCGCCCACCCAACACCGACAAAGTGTAAGCCGGGAGCCAGCAAATAATGCAAAAATGGTGAATACACATATATCAACAAAGGGTCAGTACTTCTTGCGAACATGGCAGTCATCACGTTAGCAAGTTCATGTAAATGAACACCTTTTAATATAAAGAAAAGTGGGTTTCAAAATTGTATATTTGTGCCGGGGTACAGCCTTTCTTACAATTTACATGTGCCGCCAGCGAATAATCAGAACAACCTGTGTATCCATGTAGTCTGACCAGAGACTTCTTCTGTTGCATGACGGAGCATTGGGCCCTTAACTGTCCTAAGAGCGCACGGATGCGCATGCTGATCTGAGTATTCGCTAGGCGCGCACGTAAATTGTAGGAACTGCTGTACCCCGGCACTATTATTTTTTCCCTATACCTGTTCGTACATAGATTGTGAGCACTCGATTGAACCGCTTCATGGAGCCGGTTCTTACGAGCACCCACAATTTATGTTTGCAGTAGAAATAAGGAAAAAAAACAACATTTATTTTCATAACGAAAATTGTCTCATTTGAGGGGGGTTGGGGGCGGGGTGCAATAATAATAATAATATGAAACCATGTCATACTGGAGCGAAGTGACCCGTTAGCGTGGCATATTCTAACCAGATATATGTATCAAGATTTCTTGTTGATACATTGCCTTTCCAATATGTTTCACGAGCAGAAAATGAGCGGAAAATGTTATTTTACAGAGCAAAAAATATAAGTTTGACATTACAGTCGAACTTCAATGGCTCGAACACCTTTGGGACCTCGAAAATCTGTTCGAGACAGGGATAGTTCGAGCCACTGAGGTTACTGTCAGGAGGCATAACGAGATACTTTTAGACATCTTTTCGGTGTTCTATAATGAAAATGTATGCTGTATGTACTCATTAGAATCGCCTCATCGAGGCGATTCTAATGAGTACACACAGCATACATTTGCAAGATAAAAGACTAAAATCTCCTTAATTATCCCCACTATTTCTTATGTAAAGGATTTCGCTAGGGGCTCAAGAATGGGTTCGACACATCCATGGTAAACGAGCCATCGAAGTTCTACTGTACTTTGCAATTATACCAAACCCGGAACCGAATCGGTGCCCGCCAATCGGGGCTTTGAGAAATTGATTGGGCTGCACGATGCTTCCACGCAGAGCTGAAATTGACCGCACATGAGTGCCCAGGCAAAATGGTGCGAGTCGGACCTTCCATTGCATATAAGTCTTATTGGTTTTATTGGGCGGCAGGGCTTGAGATATAATTTCATCTCACTGTCGGGTAAAAGTCCCACACAATTGGAAGCAACATCTCCAAAATGACCTAAATACTGTTGATGGGGACGTTAAACCACAATAAAACAAACAAACCAAACCAGGAAACGTACTATAGTTTTCTGTGTTTTCCGTGGTAAGTTACTTTTTGCAACAATGAAAACCTGATTTTAACGAATAAATCTTGTCGACTTCCTTGTGGGCAGGAGACATAGTCGACCATAGTATGTGTATAGTTGTCAAACTGAATGGGTCGTTCAATCATTTAAAGAATACATGGACGGTTAATATTATAATAATGAGCCAGCGCATGACAAAATCTACAAGAAGTCTTGAGCGATCAGCGAAGACTCAGATAAGGCTGTGCATTCGCGCAGTCTGATCAGAGATTTCGCAGATCACATGCACCTACTATAGGCTAATATATCTATGCAAAGTGATATAAGCAAAAGTCTTGTCATATGGGATGGGTGCGCAGGATGATTTGAGTCTCTGCTGGTCGCATCGGTCTTATTGTAAGTTTTGTCATGCGCAGGCTCATTTAAAAAAGTATGAAAATGCCGTGAGAGCTGCAAAAGGATATTTAAAAAAATAATGTTTGGGATTTGAAAAAATATATACACAGTGTATATATTCATCCCGGAAGGGCGATGACAATTCTTGAGGAGCAGTTCTGAGGAGCAAATTCTTTCCTTTAAGAGAAGACCCATTTTTCAGTAGGTCAGGGCTTATAGAAAAGCAAACAGGAAGTCATCAAAGTTGTCTCCCTTTGAAAACGGGTGGAAAAATCTGCCAAGTGCTCTATTCCCCTAAAAGCTAACAATGCTTTGAACAACAGAGCCCATTTTTCCAAATTAGGGTTAAGTATTTCTATCTACAAGAGGGCCCAATGGCCCTATATCGCTCACCTGTGTACCAGAAAATCATAAGTGTAGGAGACCACTTGACATTGCTACATACTAAATATCTGAGCTCTGGGCCTTATGGCTTTGGCATCTTGAGCATCTACTGCCCCCGTACATTACGTTAACACATCCGTGTGACATAGCATATTTTTCACATCTCCAAAATGGCTCGGGCCCCCACCCATCGTGGCTTGAAGAAATAGATGGGCTGCATGATGCTTCCACGCAGAGCTGAAACCGACCACACACGAGTACTGGTAAACCGCTTAAAAAATCTACGCCTGCTCAGGCAAAGCGGTGCGAGTCATTCCGTCCATGCTTATAAACCCTATTGGTTTTATTGGGCGACATGGCTTGATGTGTCATTTCATCTCGATGTCTCACCCGCCCATCGGGGCTTAAAGAAATATTTGGGCTGCATGATGCTTCCACGCAGAGCTGAAACCGACCACACACGAGTACTGGTAAATCGCTTAGAGGATCTAAGCTTGCCCAGGCAAAGCGGTGGGAGTCGGATCGTCCATGCGTACAACCCCTGTTGGTTTCATTGGGCGGCAGGGCTTGAGATGTCATTTCATCTCAATCTCGGGTAAAAGTCCCACAAAATCGGAAGCAACGTCTCCAAAATGACATGTAAAGTGTTGAGGGGGACGTTAAACATCAAACAAAACCCATCATATTTTTCTTATTTATACCTCAAACATAGGTTGCGGGTGCTCGTTAGAACCGCCTCATTGAGGCTCTTCTTTCGAGTACCAACATATTGTGTCTTGGAGCAGAAATAAAAAAAAATAATGTATATCCCTGTAAATCCCAGTTCTACAATATAAAAGTAGGGTTTAATGGGGTCATGTTTTCGTTATGTAAATGAAAAGTACTTTTTTCTCACGAGCATGTTGATTTATTTTATTACCCCCTTCCCAAGGTCTAGCTTTTCTTTTCTTTTCGTTTTTTTCTTTTTGTTTTTGGTGCTACTTTTGATTTCAGTGCTAAGACCACTTTTGAACAGTCCCAAAAATGGTCTTAATTAAAGACAACTTTTCATCACGTGAACAAGTCCGTGAAATGAAGACCCCCCAATAAACCCCACTTTATGTAGAGAAAACTGGGGTTTACGGGGGTAAACATTATTTTTCTTATTTCTGCTCCAAGACATAGGTTGTGGGTACTCGTTAGAACCGCCGGCGGTTCTAGCGAGCACCCTTAACCTATGTTTTGAACATTTATAACAGAAAATATCATGGATTTTCATCAGAAAAGTAGCCATTTTGGAGATGTGAAAAATGCACTATGTCGTACGGGTGAGTTATCGTAACGTGAACAGCCAAAATGTGGTTTTAGTATATGAATTCAGAAAAAAAATATAAATGCAATGACTTCAGCACCCAATTTCGTAAAATCATTCTTCGATATAAAAAGATAGGGTACAACATAAATGTTATACGACAGACTGCATGCATCGTAGTTAACTCAATCACGGTTGACAACTTTGCTTCCCTCTTTGGTCAGTCCTCAGATTCTATGACGGTCCCAGCGTAATGTCTTACTAAGAATTAGAGAGTATCAAATTTTAGATGATGTTGGTTGGTGCCTGATGCTCTGTCTCTGGTCGGGCTCATCGGAGTCCAACTGTCGGTATTCTTTTGCTCCAGCATTTCAGTGGTTTCATGCTGTCGAGTCCTCGCCGTTGTTTCATCTCTGTGGTTGTTTGGTTTTTGTGTTCACGGATATGTTGCACTGATGAGTTAGGAGGCCTTCGTGCGGACTGAACACATTATTTGTCTAATTCGCGACGGAAATAAGAGCGACGATTGTAATTCTTTTCACTGACCGTTCCAAGGCGGTTCTTCTGTCGCATTTTTTTTTTGTTTTTGTTTTTTGTTATGGTTTGTCTGTCAGTGTGTGTATATCGCTTATATCTTTTTGTTTTGGATAGCCAATTGGCCATTTTGTGGGAAAGTAACTGTCCTTTTGGCTTTCCGCTTATTGGTGTTTCCAATCGGGTCCAGCTGTTTCATGTTTGTGCTTCTTTCCCTTTGGTGTCTCTGATGGGAGCTGTAGGTAAATTGTATCGATTTCACTTATATTTAATATAAGAATTTTTCTGTTTTTGTTTATACAGCATTCCAGTTATCGGAGCCTAGGTTACACGGTGTTGGAGGGATTCCACTGCACAGCCCAAGGCATGTGAGTAACATGGTTCATCAGGGCTTGGGTGTCGAGATTCCTGAACCCGGTATAACACTGTATCTCATGCAGTGGGGACAGTTTACAGACCACGATGTTGTTCTCACACCTATTCCAGGTATAATATTGTTGTAAATCACTAAATTTCGTGAATGTCGCCATGATTTTGGGATTTTTTTTTTTTTTTAAATCGCCGACTTATTCGCAGTTATGCTTATTTTCGCGATGCGATATTTTGAAAGTGATGTTAATATTCAATACGGTGGCATTAGACAGTCTTTTCGTACTTTATCATAGTGTTTATACACGAAAATGTCTAGTAATGCTAGCAAAGAATGTTGGGTTAACGTCGGGGCGACGGCGATACGACGTGGTAACGTCGTATCGCCGTCGGGCCGACGTTGGCCCGCTGTTTTGTGCTGACTGGGTAAATAGCACCCACAATGTACAGTAACATTCCTATATTAAGACCAACTTGGGACTGTTCAAAATTGGTCTTTAAGACCACTTTTGGACGGTCCCAAAGATGGTCTCTTATGAGGGGACACTGGGTGTAGAAAAAACAAAGAAAGCGTAACTTAAATCTTCTCAATAAGCTTTAAAACGCAGAAAAAGTCTTGATTTTAGTTGGTCTTAATAGTGGACTTTTTCATTATGGGGACGAAACAGTGTCAAATTTACATTAAAGACGCCAAGAAAATGTTACATGTTTATGTCGTCTACATGTTAACATTTCAAACACATTTTTTGCTAACCGGCAAAGTGGACGCTTGTCAGACTTCTTCTACAGGAGCCGTCTGATCTGGGTCCATGTTGTTTTAAATTAACCAGCAGATAATAAAGTAGATGGCAATTATCTTAAGGGGAGTTTTGTCGACAAAATGAAAATAGATAATGATATAGCATTTTTCATATCAAGCCCCACATCGGCCCTCGACACATATCACCCGTCGGGCCTCCGGCCCTCGGGTTGATGTGGGAGTTGATGGGGGCTGATATATGGTATGATATGAAACATTCTGTGTTGAAAATAGAGATGATCATAATTTATGGCATTTTTCATAACATACCCACTATCAACCCAAGACTCCCATACCAGACCTCGGGCTTTCGGCCCTTGGGCTGATATGGAAGTCTCGAGGTGATATGGGGTATGGTATGCAAAATGCCATATCATAATCTATTTATCACATATTCCACATCCATTGTCCTTCTGAAAAAAAAAATGACATGTTTGAATATGCTTTTATGTTTAAAGCTCTTTTAAAAACAAATCAGTGTTTTGCAATAGTTGCCTTTGTTTATACATTCCTAAAAGAGAAATGCATTTACACGGCACAGGTTAGATGCTGCAGAATGTGACATCTGATCAGGGCCTTCACTGTTTGCCAAAAACTGTGGTGTGATAGGAAGACAGCAGAGTGCTCCGATGATTGTTACGTCAGAGGTTTGTTTGTTTGTTTGATTTGAGGTTTAACGTCCCCGTCAACACTGTTAAGGTCATTTTGGAGACGTTGCTTCCAATTTTGTGGGACTTTTACCCGACATTGAGATGAAATGACATCTCAAGCCCTGTCGCCCAATGAAACCAATAGGGTTTATTAGCATGGACGGTCCACCTCGCACCGCAGTTCCTGGACAGGCTTAGATCCTCTAAGCGGTTTACCAGTACTAGTGTGCAGGCCGGATTCAGCTCTGCGTGGAAGCATCATGCACCTCATATATTTCTTCAAGCCCCTATGGGCGGGGGCCGATTCCTAAGAGAGAAATGCATTTACACGGCACAGGTTAGATGCTGCAGAATGTGACATCTGATCAGGGCCTTCACTGTTTGCCAAAATTGTAGTATGATAGGAAGACAGCCGAGTGTTCCGATGATTGTTACGACAGAGGTATGATAAAGGGCGTGTGATATGGATTTCGGGATGTGATAAATGGTATGTGATATGATATCATGCCAACGTGATATGAGCTCGAAATCCACGTTCGTCATGCACATAAAAAACGAAGTATTTTATAGTTGTTTTATCGTGTCTGTTGTACTGAAACAGACCACCCCGCGGTTGAATGGGAAGAATGTCGTAGGGTCTGTAAACCGAGATAGCCATGGGAAACGAGCCGTCGGGGTTTGAGCCATTAAATTTCACATTACGATAGAACACCCGTAGGCATAATACATTCTTTCATATCTCCAAAATGACTACTTTTCTGAGGAAAATCCGTGATTTTTTTCTTATTTATACTGCAAACATAGGTTGTGTGTACTCGTTAGAACCGCCTCTTTGAGGCGGTTTTAACGAGTACCCACAACCTATGTGTTGTAGAATAAATAAAAAAATAATGTATCCCCCACAAACCCTTATTTCTCTATATAAAGTGAGGTTTAGTGGGGTGTTCATTTCACGGACATGTTCACGTGATGTTTTATACAGTAAGCCGATTAATGCATATTTCTTGCACACCAGATAAAGAAAACCTGGACTTAACCCTGGGATAGACTGATTCTTATCCTACCCAGGTTATCCTATCAAGAAATAGAACAAAAAAAACGAGAATTTTCACGTGTTGGACGTGCACTGGTTGAAGACGTCACACAGCCGTCGTTAAACTTGACGTCACTGCACTGCAATGACGTCAAAAGCGCGGCATTGTTGTCATCTAAATGTGGCGGACATCGCCAATCATAACTGATTGCAGTATATAAAAAAAAACAGTTGTAAAAATGAATCTTTCATGGTTGTGACGCAGAACACCGATCCCGAGGGACGAGATTTTTCTGTCTACCTCATGTAAGATTCTTAGAATAAATCCCACAGCAGAAGAAAACACGGCATTGGTATCACCATAACAGCAAGCCCTGTGCCTATAAAATACTGGTATGGAAAGCGAAGGCAATGATCAACCTGCGGGGATGCACTTGCTGGTCTGAGCTTTAGCTGTCTGTCCGCAATCCCTGCCCGACGATGGCCCGGGTTATAAATCATACTCATCATCAAAGTGAAATAGTGACCTACAAATAATTTAAAAAAATATTTTTCTCTTTCTTACAGAGCTTGAATGTGCCAAAGCTGGTGCTATTGTCGATACAGAGTGAGTTTTTTTTTATTTCTAAGGAACGGCCCCCGCCCATCGGGGCCTGAGGAAATAGATGGGCTGCATGGTGCTTTCATGCGGAGCCGAAACTGACCGCACACGAGTACTGGTAAACCGCTTAGAGGATCTAAGCCTACCCAGGCAAGTGGTGCGAGTCAGACCGCCCATGCTGATAAACCGTCTTGGTTTCATTGGGCGACAGGGCTTGAGCTGTCATTTCATCTCAATGTCGGGTAAAAATCCCATAAAATTGGAAGCAACGTCTCAAAAATGACATATTAAGTGTTGATGGAGACTTTTAACCTCCAATAAAACAATCAAATTTCTAAACATGGAAAGCCATGTAAATAGGCACCGAAGCTGCACCGAATATACAGTTGTGTGCTGAAATTTTCCCGTTTATATATGCAAACAAACATTTGATTTTGCAACTAAACGCGATTTCTTAACGTCGATACTGTCCACGTGACTAGCACTGATTTTTATCAAATCTTGGAAACGGTTATTTATATAAGCGCTATTCTTGTCGTCGTGACGTCAAAGTGTCCTCCCCAAATGCGTATGTCCGTTGTGCTTAAACAGACACGCTATGAATGTCTATATGGACGGCTATGGAAAAGAACTTTTGTAGAGAGCGTTATAGATCTGTAAAACATTGACTGGTGCATTTGTTGAGAATGCGGCGTCTGATCAGGATCTACACTGTTTGCTTAAACACAAGAATTTGAAGGGTTAAACGAAAAGGTTAAGGGTCTCAGTCCAAGACTATTTCATCAGGCCACACTAAGAAACAGTCGACCAGCAGTGTAACTATTAATGAGCAGGGCAAATACTAGTATCCGACCTCCGCCCATCGGGGCTTGAAGAAATAGATGGGTTGCATGATGCTTCCACGCAGAGCTGAAACCGACCGCACACGAGTACTGGTAAACCGCTTAGAGGATCTAAGCAACGGCCCCCACCCATCGGGGCTTGAAGAAGTAGATGGGCTGCATGATGCTACCACAGAGAGTTGAATCCGACCGCACACGAGTACTGGTAAACCGCTTACAGGATCTAAACCTGCCCAGGCAAAGCGGTGCGAGTCGGACCGCCCATGCTTATACACCCTATTGGTTTCATTGGGCGACAGGGCTTGAGATGTCATTTCATCTCAATGTCGGATAAAAGTCCCACAAAATTGGAAGCAACGTCCATAAAATGACCTATACAGTGTTGACGGGGACCTTAAACTTCAAATCAAACAAACAAAAATTCTCTAAGCACCTCAGCCTTATTTGCTGAACGTTTTTTGAGTGGATTGTTTATCAATCGACCCAAAGTTATAAAGCGCAAGTTGCTCGTCAGTGCTGACAAACAAATAAGCCTGCCCAAGCAAAGCGGTGCGAGTCGGCCTGTCCATGCTTTTAAACCCTATTGTTTTATTGGGCGAAAGGGCTTGGAATGTCATTTCATCCCAATGTCGGGTAAAAGTCCCACAAAATTGGGAGCAACGTCCCCAAAATGACCTATACAGTGTTGACGGGGACGTTAAACTTCAAATCAAACAACCAAAAAGTCTCTAAGCACCTTAGCCTTATTTGCTGAACGTTTTTTTGAGTCGATTGTTTATCAGTCGACCCAAATGTAAAAAGCGCAAGTGCGCTACTTGCTAAAGTCCACTTATTTGGAGGAAATCTAGGAAACCTAGTTTTAGAAAATCGCAGCCTTAATTTTAGCGCAGTTAGGTCAGCGTGTTGTGTAGTAGGGTTATCTTTAGCCTCTGGGCTGGAATCGGGTTGGGTTTGGCAAACAGATTTGATCCAGATCAGACACCGCAGAAATAGTTTTGTGCTAATCATACACATGTTTGTTTGTTTGTTTTGAAGTTTAACGGCCCTGGCAACATTATTAAGGTCATATCGAGTCGGTCAGTTTATCTATTTATTCTTTTCCCGGGTAGGCTTATACGTAAGCGGTTAACCAGTACAGTGCACATTCTTTCACCAGAAACCGACAAATGTAATTTTCGTACGTTTGAAAGAAATGAATTAGTCGAAAATTGATTTCCCTTGATTGGGTTATCTCCGATAGGTGCCTTTGCCCAGTCCGATAGGTGGCCGTTAAAGCAAGTCCACGAGATTTTCAAGTTTGATGATGTGTAAGTTGTCATTCAGCTTTGGGAACGACCGACAAACGGACGTGTTTTTTGCTAAGTTTTGAAGATATTGGGCATGATAGTGGAAGTGGTTTTCAAGTTCATAAGAATGTTGCTAATATTTACCATATGTTTATATAATATATTTGGCAGTCGGTCGGTGGTTCCCACAGGCTTACACCAAAAAACAATTATTCATTGTTCCTTGTTTTTGGTTAAGATTGCAACGGAGAGGTTTGAGCAAGGGAACTGGCTTTCTTGAATCAGCGGATGGGAGAGAATGACCGTGGGAAAAAAGTCATGGAAATAAATCGCACACATGTAGAGATCTTGAGGAAGCTTTATTCAGAAAAGTGGGGTTTACGGGGTATACGTTACCTTCCTTATTTTTGCTTAAAACATAGATTGTGGGTACTCATTAGAACCGCCTCATTTAAGCGGTTCTAACGAGCACACACAATCTATGTTACAAGCAGACATAAGAAAGATATCATTTTAAGCTAAAATTTGTCACTTCTGACACCATGTTGGAGACCATTATTTCACACGTACGTGTTTTCCTAATGAGAAGTCTGGCGTCCAGTCCTATCACTTGCATGTACACGTGCATTTGATGAGCATCAAACGGCGAATGCTTCTCATGGGTCGGCTCATTCGGAGAGGGACATGGACTTTATGTGCAATAATGGCCGACTTCACCTGGAGCCAATGATAACCTTTCTATTCTATTTTCCTATATCACGCCTACGGCAAGCGTAAAAATTAGGCAAATCCGTAAACAACCAATCAAAAACGAAGACTGCTACCTCCAAATTAATGAGCGCGCATGCGTGGAAAACCAGACTAATCATTCCTCAAGGCACGGTGCCCTTGGTTTCATTGACATGCGCAGATACTGATCGCATAACCTGTCAATAGTACTAGTCGTCTGTGTTCTTTGCTATTGACGTACTGTGGTTCGAGGGTTCGAGGTGAAGTCGGCTACGTCTGTCCTTAGGGAGGCTGTTTAAAGTTTGAATTGGCGGTAAATTGAGTTTCAGTGCCCTTTCTACATCATTTTTAGCTCACCAGAGCCGAAGGCTCCGGGGGAGCTTATAGGATAGGCAGTTGTCGTCGTCGTCTGCGTCTGCTTCGTCTGGCGTCAACACTTTCAAACGATATCTCCTCTGAAGCCACTGGGCCGATTGGACCCAAATTTTATCTGTAGCATCCTTGGGCTGGGGGATTGAAAGTTTGTGTTTTTTATCAAAATCGGCTGATTAGCTTGGTTGCTATGGCAACTTGAAGTTTCCATAGACTTATAATGGGGAAAATTGAAAAACGGCATTTACTGCCAAGCCTCTGCAGATATTTTGACAAAACTTTCATAGAAATGTTCCATAGGCAATCTATTATCTGCCGTAAGATTTTAATCCTTCTGCTCATTTTTATTGGTTGCCATGGAAACCAAAATGCAAAAATAGACAAAAAATACTTAAAAAATCATCTCCTCAGAAACCATATGCTCTAGGAGGCTGAGACTTTATGAAAATATTCACTATATTTGCCTATACAGGTTTTGTGTTTTTTATGCAATTTGGTCTTTTAGTTTTGTTGCTATGGCAACTTAGAGTTTTCATTGACTTATAATGGGGAAAACTGAAAAATGGCATTTACTGCCAAGTCATTGCAGATATTTTGACAAAACTTACATAAACATGTTCCTTGAGCAAACTTCTCTCAGCCATATGCTTTTATGTCAACCTGTGGGTCCCCTAGGTTGTGCCGGGGCAATGCCCCGCCCCCTCCACTTCATAAAATGCCTTATATCTCAGAAACCTTACAGATCCCAACCCCTAAACCATATATATTCTTGTTCCTTAGGATAAGATGCATTAAGTGACACCAACCTGGGGGTCCTCCGGGTTGTGCCGGGGACATGCCTTGCCCCCCTCTATTTCATAAATAATGCCATTTATCTCAGAAACCATTCAGATCCCCACCCCTAAACTATATATATTCTTGTTCCTTATGCTAAGATGCATTCAGTGACACCAACCTTGGGGTCCCCCGATATGTGCCGGGGACATGCCAAACCCCCTCCACTTCATAAAATGCCATTTATCTCAGAAACCATTGAGATCCCCACCCCTAAACCATATATATTCTTGTTCCTTATGAAAAGACACATTCAGTGGTACCAACCTTGGGGTCTCTCGGGGGTGCGCTGGGGCCATGCCCCACCCATCCACTTAATAAATGCCATATATCTCAGAAACCATTCGGATCCCCACCCCTAAACTATATATATTCTTGTTTCTTATGATAAGACGCATTCAGTGACACCAATCTGGGGATCCCCTAGGATGTGGCGGGGCTTATGCCCCACCCCCTCCACTTCGTAAAAGGCCGAATATCTCAGAAACCATTTAGATCCCCGCCCTAAACATTTTAAATTCGTGTTCCTTATGATAAGACGCATTCAGTGATACCAACATAAGGGTCTCCCTGGCCACACGGGGGCTATGCCCGACCCCTTCACTTCATAAAAGGCCCAATATCTCAGAAACCGTTCAGATCCCCACCCCTAAACCATATACATTCTTGTTCCTTATGATAAGATGCATTCAGTGATAACAAGCTAAGGATCCCCCAGGCCGCACCAGGGCTATGCCCCAACCCTCCACTTCATAAAAGGTGATATATCTCGGAAACCCTTCAGATCCCCAACCCAAAACCATGTATATTCTTGTTTCTTATGATAAGACGCATTCAGTGACACCAATCTGGGGGTCCCCTAGGATGTGCCGGGGCTATGCCCCACCCCCTGCACTTCGTAAAAGCCCAATATCTCAGAAACCGTTAAGATCCCCACCCCTAAAGCATATAAATTCTTGTTCCTTATGATAAGACACATTCAGTGATACCAACCTAAGGGTCGCCCGGGCCGCACGGGGGCTGTGCCCTTCAACTCCACTTCATAAAAGGTGATATGTCTTGGAAACCATTCAGATCCCCACCCCAAAACTATATATATTCTTATTTCTAATGATAAGACGCATTCATTGAAACCAACCTGGGGGTCCCCTGGCATATGCCCGGGCCATGCCACTACGTAAAAGGCTCAATATCTCAGAAACCATTCAGAGCCCCCACCCCTAAACCATATATATTCTTGTTCCTTATGATGAGACACATTCAGTGATACCAACCTAGGGGTCTCTTGGGGTGTGCTGGGGCTATGCCCCACCCTTCCACTTCATAAAATGCCATATATCTCAGAAACTGTTCAGATCACTACCCCTAAAATATGTATATTTGTGTTCCCTAATAAGACTCATTCACTCACATCAATGTGGGGTCTCTATGTGCTAGGGCAATATGCTGATGCCATGGCCCACCCCTCCACTTCATAAAAGGACATATATCTCAGACACCATTAAGATCCCCACCTAATAATCATATATATTCTTGTTTCTTATGATTAGACACAATCAGTCACACCAACTTGGTGGTCCACAGGGGCTATTCCTCTCCTCATAAGAGGGCCGCATATCTTTGAAACTGTTCATATCCCCACCCCATAACAATATATTTTCTTGGTCCTTATTATAAGACACATTTAGCGACAACAATCTTGTCTTTCCTGGGGTCTGCCAGGGCCATGCTCCAACCCCTCCGCAGCTTAAAAAGCCTTATATCTCAGGAACAGTACACATCCCAACCCCTAAACCATATATATTCTTGTGCCTTATGATAAGATAAATTCAGTGATACCAGCCTGGGCCCTGTTGGGTCCATGTCTCATCCCTCCTCCTCATAAAAGACCTAATATTTCATATACAGAGTCCACATGGGTGCTCATTTGGAAATGGGGGTTTGTTTGGGAGACTTTATAATCAATAAATTAAAACCTGAAACCACACATGGCTGCAAGTGGGCAGTGCCCGTCTGAGCTCTGGTGAGCATTGTGGCCCATGGCCTCTTGTTTCTTATACCGCCGACAGATCGTTTATCAGAGGTGGAAGAACACCCAGAGGAAAAATAATCTGACCTTCCTTTTTGGGTTTTGGTTTTACGGACCTTTCAAATTTTTTAACTTATTTCGAGCCAATCGGTAATCAGGGGTGGGCGAAAATCGGAGTACCCACAGCAAAACCACTTGACCTTCCTTTGCAGAGATCTTGACGTCTCACGTGACCAGAAGGAGGTTAAGATCAACAGCGGCCAGATCGTTTTGTAGACAGCGCTCTAATCACCAGACCACAGCTCTTTGACTACCTTAGAGTTCTTGTGAGATCTGTACATTTTTTTTATATTTCAGTCCAGAATGCTTGCCTATAAGAATCAACGCTCCCCTTCCAGATCCCTTTTTTGCACCCACTTACCACTGGATGAACTTTGTCAGGTCGACGCCAGCAATAAACAGCGGATGTATTCCAGGTAGAATTAATAGGCTTAGCGAGTAATGTAAATGACAGATTTTCAAAAACTCGTATACGAGTGACTCGTTACCTCGGATAAACGGAACTCGTCAATGAATCCCTAGATAAATCTTCAAATAGCATAGATAGTTTTAGCTCAACTGTCACGTAGTGACGAGGTGAGCTTTTGTGATCAATTTTCGTCCGTCGTCTGTCCATTCGTCCGTGCTTGCGTAAACAATTTCTTCAAACTACATCTCCTAGATCACTGATCGGATTTTGATCAAGACGGGCCTCCGTGGCCTAGTGGTTAAGAGCGCTGACTCTTGATCATTAGGTCTCTCACCGCTGTGGTTCGAGCCTCGCTCGGGTTACATGTGAGACGCCAAGTTCTGCAACGGTGGTTTTTCTCCTGGTACTTCGGTTTTTGCCCACCTCTGATTAACGATCGGCTCGATATGAGTGAAATAATCTTGAAAGGGCCGTAAAACAAAACAAAAACAACAAAAAAGACCAAACTTAATAAGAATGGTCCTTAGATAGTCTTCTTTCAAAGTTGTTCAAATGGTTCCGGTCCGTTACATATCTAGGTGAGGCCCACCGGTTTAACATATGCTTATATATAGAAACACTTTAAAATCTTCTCGTCTAAAACCTTTGATGTTTGGTATGAAGCTTCATCTAGTGGACCTCTGCCAAGATTGTTGGGGCCAAAATGGCCCCGCCCCGGAGCCCACCGGTTATATATAGACTTATGTAGGGAAAACCTCCAAAATTCTCCGTATCTCAAACCCGAAGGCCCAGGTCTTTGGTATTTGGTATGAAGCTTTATCTAGTGGACCTCTACCAAGATCGTTCATGTTATAGCCATGGGGTCAAATATGGCCCCGGGTTATTTGTAGATTTACCAAGATTGTTCAAAGTATAGCCCTGGGACCAATATATTGCCCCGTATGAAGCTTCATCTAGTGGACCTCTATCAAGAGTGTTTAAATTATAGCCCGGGGTGGGGGTGGGGGTGCAAAAATGGCTCCGCCCCAGAGCCCATCGGTTTTATATAGACTTATATAGGGACTCTATAATCTAAAACCAGAAGGCCCAGGTCTTTGATGTTTGGTATGAAGTTTGATCTAGTGGACCTCTACCAGGATTGCTAAAATTAAAGCCCTGGGGTCAAAAATGGCCATTTCTGGGGCCCATTGATTTGACATTGACTTATATAGAGAAAACCTTGAAAAAAAACCAGAAGACCAAGGTCTTTGATATTTCGTAAGAAGCTTCATCTCGTGGACCTCTACTATGATTGTTCAAATTATATCCCTGGCGACAAAGGTGGCCCCGCCCAGGGGCCAACTGTTTTTACATAGCTTTATTTATGGAAGACCATTAAAATCTTTCTTCTCTGACACCCTAGGTCTTTGATATTTGGCATGAAGCTTTACATATACCTAAGGAACTGCTACATGGATTGTTCAAATAATAGCCCTGGGGCCAAACATGGCTTCTCCCCGGGGCTAACCGGTTTTACATAGACTTATATAGGAAAACCTTTAACAATCTTCTTAAACCAGAAGGCCCAAGTCTTTGCTATTTGGTATGAAGCTTCATCTTGTGGCCCTCTACCAAGACTGTTCAAAGTATAGCCCTGGGGCCAAACAATGGACCTGCGCCAGGGCCCACTGGTTTTATATAGAGTTAAGGCATCTTTAGTTTGCGTGAGACAGTTCATCCATCTCTGTCTGATGCACTAGGATCCACAATGTGCCCAGATAGTGAAATATAAGTCAGCTCTGCACTGGGAAAGGGAACGATCAACTCACAGACTCATCAGTCTAGCTTCTGATGCCAACTCCCTCTCCCCTCAACATTTTGGTACCACGTGACTTTGTAAGTAAGACTGAGTTGGTCCATCTCCTTCTGATGCACTAGGACTTGATTCGCAATTTCAAGCCCCCCCCCCACACACACACATACCCACACCCTTGTCACCACGAGGCATTGTATGTTAGACTGAGCTGGTTCATCTCTGTCTGCTGCACTAGAAACTGACCCTCAATGTCCACAAAGTGCCCAGCCAGTGACATATAAGTCAGCTCTGTATTGTCTAAGGGAACCACAGACTCGCAGACTCATCAGTATAGCTTCTGATGCCAACTCTTCTCGCCCCACTCAACCCACTTGGTGCCACGTGACATTGTAAGTAAGACTGATCCGGTTCATCTCCTTCTGATGCACTAGGATCTGACTCTCTATGTCCACAGGGTGTCAAGATAGCGACATACAAGTCAGCTCTGAATTGTCAAAGGGAACCACCGACTCATATGTATAGCATCTTATGCCAACCCTTGCCCATCCCCACACCCCTATGTCACCACGAGGCATTGTAAGTTATACTGAGGAAGTTCATCTCCATTCACTAGGGTGTGACCCTCAATGTCCAGAGGGTGCCCAGATAGTAACATACAAGTCAGCTCTGTATTGTTGAAGTGAACTTTCTTGCACACCAGACAAGGAAATCCGTGAATTTACCCTGGGATAGAAATTTATGTTCTGACCCTGGTGTTCCGACCCAAAAACGAATATAATCGCGTGTTTGATAAATGCACTGGTTGATTACGACCTCGTATGCGCCGTCGTTGACGTCACAGCAAAGTCATTAAACATTCCTGCAGTGTCAACAAAATATGGCGGACGTTGGTAACCGAAGTGACTGCAGCATTGAAATGGAAGGTATGCAAGAAAAAGAATCCAATATGGGTGTGCGGGATGGATAGAAAAATCCGTCCCTCGGGATCACTGTCCGGCATCACTCGGCAAGCCTCGTGATGCCGGACAGTGTCCCTCGGGACGGATTTTTCCATCCACCCCTCACACCCATATCAGATTCTTATAATACAAGTCAGCTCTGAAATGTCGAAGTGAACTTTCTTCATCCTCAGAAAGAAAACAATTTGGAAGGAAAGTTCCCTGGGGGACCCTCTGACAAAATTGCTCAAAATCGTTTCGCTCCACTGAACACGATAACTACCAAAACTAAAATATAAACAACCTTTAAAATGACTTCTGCTGTTAAATAGGTAGACTGATTTTGAAATAAGTTTACAGAAATCTTCCTTGGCATATGGTGGAACTTTGAAGGTCCACTGGGATCAAAGGGCATAATCCAATTTTCTCTCCTGATTGCTAATCCTCGCGAATTACCTTGCTTTATTGACCAGCGGAGTTTACCGATTATCTTTCGCGAAAGAGAGGATAAATACGAAGGTTACCTGTTTATTTGCGCATCACCTGGACGCTGCTTTATCAATAAAAAAGCAATGTTTCTAAAGTGACCTATATAGTGTAGACGGACATGTAAAAAAAACTAAAGTATGCAGGTCGGACCTCCATGCTCATGAACCCTATTTGGTTTCATTGGGCGGCAGGGCTTGAGATTTCATTTCAATGTCGGGTAAAAGTTCCACAACATGATCTGAGATGCTACATGTATCAGATACACTAAAATTTACCTTAAAATGGCAGCTGCATTAAAATCTAACTCTCTATATATACTATCCCTTTTACATGAAACTGATACTTTCTTCCTGATATTTTTTCCTGATACTTTTTTTTCCGATACTTTTTTTCCTGATACTTTTTTCCTGATACTTTTTTTCCTGAAACTTTCTTTCCTACATTCGTTTGACCAGACACTATTACTCAAAACATTTATATGTTCTTGTGTATTTGAATATTGCCATAAAATTGGGAAGGATATACCTTTACCAACAGTGAACACACAGTGAAGACCCATTTCAGACGTATCGATGTCTGGCCTGGACCTACATTCTTTGCCACTCATCTAAGACCAACGTGTAGTAAAACAGACCGTTTAGTCTCTTGTTTTGGGTAGAATGGTGGGTCTCAACCCTTGCGCCGAGGTGATAAAACATTTTGTGATCAACTCATTTGAGTATGAATTTTTTCCTGCTCACAACTTTTAAAATGCCAACATTTTTGTTGGCATTGTTTTTAACAATAAAAAATGGCGTTTCTAACGAGTACCCACAACCTATGTGTTGGAGCAGGAATAAAAAAATAACGTTTACCCATCACCAATTTTCTCTATATAAAGAGAGGTTCAGTGGGATGATTATTACACGGACTTGTTTACATGATGTGGATACTCATTAGAGCACACTAGTACTGGTAAACGGCTTAGAGGATCTAAGCCTGCCAGGAACCGCGGTGCGAGGCGGACCGTCCATGCTAATAAACCCTATTGATTTCGTTGGGCCACAGGGCTTGAGAAGTCATCTCATCTCAATGTCGGGTAAAAGTCCCACAAATCGGAAGCAACGTCTCCAAAATGACCTTTACAGTGTTGTCGGGGACGTTAAACCTCAAATCAAACAAACAAACAAACACTCATAAGAAGTGCTTAAATAATACAAATATTGTGAGTACTCTTTAAAAGTGTCATTTTTATAAAGATGTTGTGGCTATTCACTAGAAGCGCTTTTTACTAAACGTGTTATGCGTACCATTACTGATAGTATGGATAGATAAAGCAACAGGTTCAATATGACCAAAATAGTGTTGACCGAGCCATTACGCTGCTGATCCCAGAAGTTTATGGCTTAAACCTTCCAACCTTGTAGATCGGTTCATATACCTATGCAAACAGTGTAGATCCAGATGAGGCTCAAAATGCACCGTCTCATCAGGATCAACACGGTTTGCCAGTAAGCGAATTATACTCAGAGAAATATATCTGAACAAGTAGCTCATCATAATGTCCAATGTGCTCTTGATCTGAAACATTATTTTAAAAAATTATCAAAGTAGAAGTAAAACAAAGATCAGGAATTGATACAATTAACTTACTCCATCCATAAAAGACACCAAAGGGAAAGAAATACAAACATTAAGCGACCAGACCATAATGGAAACCTAAACAAAGGAAGGCCATATGGACAGTTACTTTCCCACAAAATGGCCATATGGCCATCCAAAATTAAAAGACACAAGTGATATACACAGTAAGTAACAAACAACAACATAAATAAAATGCCACGGAAGAGCCGCCTTGGAACGGTCAGTGGAAGATTTCCACTGGGGGGCTTAAATCGATTTTACGTGGCCACAATCCTCGCCCTTACTTCCGTCGCGATTAAGACAAATAATTTGTTCAGTCCGCATGAAGGCCTCCTAACTCATCAGTGCAACATCTCCGTGAACACAGAAATCAAAGAACCACAGAGGTGAGACAACGGTGAGGACTCGACAGCAAGAAACCACTGAAATGCTGGAGCAAAAGAAAACCAACAGTTAGACTCCGATGAGCCCGACCAGAGACAGAGCATCAGGCACCAACCAACATTATCTCTTTAATTTTCAATAAGCCTTTACGTTGGAGCCGTCATAGAATCTGAGGCCTGACCCACCGGCGTGCAATTAAAGAGGGAAGCAAAGTTGCCAACCGTGATTGGGTTAACTACCATGCATGCAGTCTGTCGTATAATATCCATGCTGTACCCAATCTTTTTATATCGAAGAATGATTTTACGAAATTGGGTGCTGAAGTCATTGCGGTTATATATTTTTCTGAATTTATATACTAAGTCACCATAAAATTCGGGTTCCGATAGACCTTGTTGCAGAAGAGATTTAAGTCCAATATTGAATTTTGAAATTAAATCAGAATGGCGTCTATAAAATTTTGAAAAGGCTTTGCGTAGTTTATGGTACCGATAACCCTGATTAAGGAGTTTAGCCGTTAATAATTTATTACGAGTGTTGAAGTCAGTTACATGACTACACACTCTAGCAAATCGAATTAATTGCGAAATATAAACGCCATAGGATGGCGCACGAGGAACATCACCATCCAAAAAAGGAAAATTTACAATCTCAAAATCAAAGTCATCGCGTTTATCATAAATTTTGCACGAAACAAATCCATCTACAATAGATAGATGTAAATCCAAAAACGGGGCCTCGGTATCAGAAGAATTTGCTTTATTTAACTGAAGTTCAAGGGGGTAAATCTGATTGATCAAACCATCAAAATAGGTATTATCAATATTTAATAAATCATCTAAATATCTAGAAGTAGAGCTAAAAGCTTCAATAATTTCAGATTGGTTATCAATGGAAAGCGACAAAATGAAGTCTCTTTCATAACAATACAAGAACAGATCAGCCACAAGAGGTGCGCAATTAGTACCCATCGGAATACCCACAATTTGTCTAAATAACTTAGTACCGAATCTAATATAAATATTGTCAAGTAGAAAGGTGAGGGCATCACACACTTTCTGACATGACCAAAGTGTATAATTCTTATGCTCTTTAGAAGTGAAAAATGCATTTCTGACATTACATGCAAGATAGAGAGAATCTTCTCTGTGAAAAGCCCATTCAATTAAATCATTAAGCTTTTCTTTTATAAGATTATGAGGAAGTGTAGTGTAAAGAGTGGAAAAATCGTAGGTAGACAGACTAGAAGCACGAAACTGTCTAGATTTCAATTTATTTAAAACCTCATTCGAATTTTTTATAGACCAAAACAGATTTATTCCTGATCTTTCAAAGACTTTATCACAATATTTAATTACATGCGTTTTAATAGCAGTAAGACAGGAAGTTAATAATTTAGAAAGTTCAGTGGTAGTGCAAGAGCTAGAATTTGCAATAAACCGTGCTTTGTAAGGTTTTTTATGAAGTTTTGGTAACCAGTATAGCGTAGGAAGCTTGTCTTGGCCTTCGTTAACACACACAGCAAACTTGGTGGCTGAAAGACAAACATGTTTATCTACTATAGCTCTCTCTTCAGCCAAAGGCTGAAGTTCATAGGCCTTAGTACCACCAAGCTCCTGCTTAAGCGTGTTAACATAGTGGAGCCGTCACACAACGACGACGTTGTTAGCGGCCTTGTCTGCAGGGGCCAAAACAAACTTCTTATGAAATTCTTGAATACCTAGTTTAAGATGACGTAAAGACGTCTTGGGCTTAGGAGGTAATAAGTTAGTATTTTGAGAATAGAAAGAAATGCGTTTATTCCTAATAAGAAGGCGAAAGAATGCACTTCAGAAAGTCGGGGGTGAAATGGTTATTTACCTAACTCTTATGAGCAATTATTGCTTGTCCAATAAACAGTTTGGTTGAATTATAAAAATCATAAACTTACTTAAACCTGAAGATGCCAATTACAACAATTCTGGTTGTCTTTGTTGTCAGCTGGTTTGTTGCAAAACGAGCAGACTGCTACCTGAGGAGCAGTCTGTTTCGGGATCTACACTGTTTGCATGCGTGGGAAATGTTTGCGAATGTTAGCAAGTATGAAGCAGACGACACAAAATGACAATATTTTCAGATACAGTTTTTCTTGGCATCTTAAGGGTTAAAGAAGTTCTTTCACAAAATATATGAGCCCGTGCATGTCAAAACCTATAATAAGATTAGTATAACCAGCGAAGATACAGATCAACCTGCATTTACATTCAGTCTTCCCGTGTTGCTCTCTGCCTAATCCGGATGCCTTAAAAGACTCATTCAAACAGCAAAGACTGTGATCAGACTGTGCACATCTTAGGTTTGCTGGTTGCAATGGTCCTTTTGCAGGTTTGTCATGCGCAGGCTCATATATCATTATTTTTCGAATAAGGAAAAAGTTCAGACCAGATCTAGATCAATGGTTCTGTATAACAATAACCCATATGATACTGACTATATGTGAACAGTCCAGACCCAGAGCATATGCCGCATCTGATATGGGCCTTCACAAGTCCACCAATTATATGCAAACATTATATAATTTCATGCGAAAGAAAACCTGTTTATGCCCTACATTACGAAGACACGCCTATTTATATATACATAAATATCTGCAGATAAAAAAAGCCTGAACCGCCTCGGCAAGTAACGAGTACCCAACATGTATGACTTGGAGCAGAAATAAGGAAAATACAGTGAAATTCCGCAATTCAGACCACCTAAATCTGCTTTAAAAAGCTCATTTTGAAGGCTGCACTTTTTTAAGGCTGCACTTTATCTTTCTTCGTGTTTTCTGCACTAATTATCCTCTGGTCAGGGTCCACCTTTGACACTGTTCAAAAATGTTCTTAAAGACCACTTTTGAACAGTCCAAAAGGTGGTCTTAATATAGGATTTTACTGTCCTGTAAACGCCTTTAACCCCAGTTCTATTATATAAAAGTGAGGTTTAAGAGGGTCAAATTTATAGGTGCGCGGAAATTTTTTTCCTATGACTTTTTTCCTACAACTCAATTATATAGGTATGTTTTGGTAATACATGCAAAAACATATGCATTGAAACTTCGCTAGCTCGAACATCAATTGCTCGTTTACCATGGCTGTTTCTAACACATTCTGCACCCTAGGAAATTCTTTCTATAGATTGATCATGAATCATTCTCTCCCTTCCGCTTATTCAAGATGGGTTAACACCTTTTCTAATTAACACCTACTTGAAAAACAACAAAACACAAAGAAGACATCATATAATTACCAAACATACTGCAATCATAATATTTTTCTGCTCCGCTAATTAAAGAAAAGATAATTGTCGCTATTAACCCTTTTTGTACCAAACGGAATCTCCCTTCTTTTATACAGCAGTAGTTCATTTAAATATTTAGGGGCGTCAAGTTGTGTTTTCTTCACGAATTTATTTGAAAACTGCATGGCTGAACATTTTGCAAACATTGTGGGCCCTGATTAGACGCCACGTTCTGATCTTGGCCTGCACTATTTGCTAATCACCCCTTGAGGGGTTTCCGGTACAAAAAGTGTTAAGGCCTGGTCCCGAATTATAACTCGATATTTTCCGCGGTCTTCCGATAATTTCCGAATCAGAATTTTAGAAGAAAAAAAAAGAATACCACTACTAACAAAATGCCAAAAAGGACATAGTAAGTTTCATTCTATTTAATTGAAACAAAAACTAAATCGTTCATAAGTATCACCACTACGTTTTTTCCCAGCAACTTTTTCCAAACATGGTATTTAAATCTCTTTTTTTAAGTTTTGTTAATAAACCCTAGGAGAGAAATAGACATTTTACTATATATTTTAATCATTTCGATAGGAACCTAAAACAATCAACAAAAGGTATAGCAAATTTTTGTCCAAAAAATATGAAAATAATATCAGCATATTCGTGAATAAATAAAGTTTCGAAATTTTCCAGCAAAAAAATTGTAATTATTTACAAATTTATTTTATGAAATAAAAGCTAAAGTGTCGTTGTATATTTCTTTACATTTCGCCGCTAATATTATTACAGGTAAATCGGATACGGCGGTCGCCCAAAGTTGGATACGGGTCGCTGTCAACCAAAGTTCAAATCATCCACTCCACCTTCCCGGCCTCGGTAGCTTAGTCGGATGCGCGTCTGACTGGTGATTAGGAGGACGCGGGTTCGATACCTGCCAGGCTCGGCAATATTCTTTCGCGGAGTTTGATCTTGAAATCTTTTCTACGGTCATTATCTCCGGTCATTCTCTCCCTTCCGCTGATTGGAGAAGGGCAGTTGGCAGTTTCTGGCAAAAGAATGTGCACTGTACTGTTTACTGCTTACGTATAGGCCTGTACAGGAAAGTGTGGATAGGTAAACTGACCAGCTGAAAAATAACCTAAATAGCGTTGACTGGGCCGTTAAACTACAATACAAATAAACAAATCCACATTATATTACCTTCCATTTTATCTGTGCAATAAGGATCAGGTGAGCGATCCAGTGCCGTTATGCCCCTCTTGTTAATAATTCAGGGAGGTCTTTACCTGATTTTATCTTGAAAATGTATGTTGTGTGTACTCATTACAATCGCCTCGATGAGGCTATTCTAATAAGCACACACAACATATCTTTATAGAACAGAATTTCGTCAACGGCTGTGTCACTGGTGGGGGTGCAAAGTCACTGAACCGTGAAATCTAGGTCTAGGTCAAACATGCATGCCTGCATAAAAGTTGTCACCTTTAGATGCAAGCTTGTACCAAGTATCATCAATGAAGCACTTATAATTCTCGAGAAATGAATGTGAAAGTTAGGACGGTTCACAAATTCAGTGAACCATGAAATGTAGGTCAAGGTGAGATATGGATGCTTGCATTAAAGATGCTATTCCTAGATGCGAGCTTGTACAAAGTGACATGAATGCAGCTCTTATAGTTCTTGAGAAATGGACTCTTACATTAGTGTGAAAGTAAGGGTGGTCGCAATAATTCACAAAGTCAGTGAACGATGAAATGTATGTGAGGCTCAGATGTGGATGCTTTTATTGAAGTTGTTATTCCTAAATGCAAGCTTGTACCAAGTATCATTAATGAAGCTCTTATAGTTCTCGAAAAATGGAGTCTTACATTAGAATTAAAGTTAGTGTGGTCACATTGATTCACAAAGTCAGTTAACCATGAAATGTAGGTCAGGTTCAGATATGGGTGCTTGCATTGAAGATACTTATCCTAAGTAACATTAATGAAGCTCTAGATAGGGTTCTTACATTATAGTTCTTGAGAAATGGACTCTTACATTAGGGTGAAAGTTAGGACGGTCGCAATAATTCACAAAGTCAGTGAACCTTGAAATGTAGGTCAATGTTAGGTATAGATGCTTGCATTGAAGTTGCTATTCCTAGATGCAAGCTTGTACCAAGAATATTTAATGAAGCTCTTTTAGTTATCAAGAAATGGACGCTTACATTGGGGTGAAAGTAAGGGTGGTCGCAAATGTTGACGGCTTAACGAACGGACGGACGAACGGACGGAAAAACGGACTCCTATATCGCGCCATGCTCAAAGCAGGCGCGACAAATGAAAATAATTCCGTAAACGATCCAGTTATGCCTCATGATCTTGTGTCATGTTCAAACCTCAGAAGTTTGAACTGTCCCTTTCTCGAACAAATTTTCATGGTTCCAAAAATGTTCGAGGTATAAATGTTCGACTGTATTTGCAGGAGAATATAGTTATTTCTTGCAGACCAGATAAGGAAATCCGTGATTTTAGCCTGGGATAGAAATTCTGTTATTACCCTTGTGTTCTTACCCAGGCAAACAACATAAGTAGCATGTGCAATTAATAGAAGGTTAAATAAAGTAAAATGAAAATTTTCGGTGGTGTTGTGCAAGAAAAAGAATTTAATATGGAGTTCTGTTGTAGATGGTTGTTTCCAGTCCTTGGGATGACCGTGCTGAACGGAACCTCGGCGTGGCAGCACGTTCAGTCCTTGGGTTGGAATATAAGAATCTTATATGGGTGTGAGGGGTGGATTGAAAAATCCGTCCCGAGGGACACTGTCCGGCATCACGAGGCTTGCCGAGTGATGCCGGACAGTGATCCCGAGGGACGGATTTTTCTATCCAACCCTCACACCCATATTAGATTCTTTTTCTTGCGTACCTGACATTTCTATTGCGAATTTTTAATGCTGCTTTCTCTTCGGTTACCGACGTCCGCCATTTTGTGATGACACAACAGGAATTTTTAGTGACGTCACGCATGACGACGCCGCGCATGAGGTTGTAATCAACCAGTGCATGTATCAAACACGCCATTATATTCGATTTGGGGTCGGAACACCAGGGTCAGAACACAAATTTCTATCCCAGGGTAAAATCACGCATGTCCTTGTCTGGTGTGCAAGAAACGCCAATCTACAACAGCACCCCATATCAGATTGTTATGCTCTTCTGTTCCTACATTTCCATTTTTACCTCTTTCTCCCCTGTCCTTCACTTGCATGTTCTTAATATCGCTTTTTTCTGTTTTCTCCCGTTCTCTGGGAAACGTCGCAAGTTGACCCACAAAGACTGACGCGTCGTTAAATCAACACAGTGATGTATTTTCTGGCAAGCTTTCAACTGTAAGGGTCTTTCATATCCGCTGACAACTCTGGTTTCCTTCAACAATACGCGCTCGTGTTTTCATCTTTGTACTTTTATAACTGGGCTCCAAACTGTGATTTATTACTAAGCTGGTCTATTTATCTATCATTGTTTTTGGGTCAATTGTTCAGCACGATTTTCATTTAACTTTACATTGATTATGGGTATAGTAGTCGCAGATAAGATTGACCAGGTGGAGCTATCCTTTGTACCTAACTTAGGAATATTCCATTAACAAAAAAGTAAACCCTGTCACCCGATTGTGTGAATTCAACTGTAACACAAGCATAGCTGTGGCATACATGGCCATTTTTTTCCGCTTGTAGAAAGCGTGCGAAAGGCACTCTACCGAATCTTCTTGTGGACTCAGCGAATTTGACATATATTGACAACACCTGAATAGCTCCGCCTAGTCAATCTTATCTGCGACTATACCTAGTAAAATCGCTTGAATGAGGCTGTTCTTACGAGTAACTGCAATCAATGTTTTGAAGCAGATATAGAATAAAACATTGCATACCCTATACAACCCACAGCTTCTTCTTTTTAATTAGGGTTTATAACGATATTTTATGCAGCCATGCCTACATAAAGATAATAACTCCGTGTGAAGAACAACACTGTAAACCACCTTTATATAGAGAAGAATAGGATGACATGGGTATACTTTATTTTCCTTATTTTTGCTCAAAACAAATTACGGCTACTCATTAGAAACGCCTTAAAATCCTAAATTAACAAGTCCCTGAAATGAAGACCCTTCTAAACCTCACTTTATAAAGAGAAATGTGGGGTATACGGAGGTGTTTCTTTTTTTTCTTTATTTTTACTCATAAAGATAGATTGTGGTCCTCGTAAGAACCGCCTCGTTGAGGCGGTTCTAACAAGTACTCCCAATCTATATTTGGACCAATTATAAGAAAAATATCGAACATTTATATGGAAACATATCAAAGATGCCATTATAGCACTCGAGAGTGTTATTGTAATGATAAGGGAATTCTTACACGAACACAATCTATATTTAGACCACATTACTATAAGACACCCGTATGACTAAGTGCTTCTTTTCTGACTCCAAAATGGTTACTTTTCTGACGAAAATTTGAGATATTACACTTATTTGTAGCCCAAATATAGGATGCGGGTGCTCGTTTGAACCGCCTCACTGAGGCGGTTCTAACGAGTACCCACAACCTATGTGTTGGAGCAGAAATAAGAAAATAATGTTAACCCCAATTTTCAATAAATAACGTGGGCTTTAGAGGGGTGCTCATTACATGGACTTATTAACACGATGTAACAACACAGTCTATAATTGGACCAGAAGTAAGAATATAGCAAAATATTTCACCTGAAAAATGTTGGTTTTAGAGATAAGAAATATGCCCCTTTATCACATGACGTCGCGTCTGAGAGTGTAATAACGCCATGTAATATTTTCGATAATCCACTATTGGATTAAATATGCAAATTAGCTAGATACGTACCGTAACGTTTCATGTACGACGTCCTTAACGACGTCGCGTTTACTAATGGCGGAATATTGATATTTTTGTAAACAATCGTGAATGCGTTTTAAATGTCATATGATAAATAGAATCTTGCATTCGTGCTCATGTATTATTGAATTTTTTAAACTCGTTGAAGAAAATGGATAAAATGATCGGCATAGCCTCGCATTTTATCCCTTTTCCTCAACTCGTTTAATAAATTCAATAATACATGAACACTCTTGTAAGATCCTCTATTTAGCACAGAGATGTGTAATTGCAATAATTTAACATGTGTCACTATTTATTGTACAATTTACAGGACAGAGACAGCATATGAATATAATAACATCATATATAGATGCTTCGAATGTTTACGGCTCCACTAGGGAAAAACGGGACATGTTACGCGCCGGTGTGCTTGGTAAGTGAGAAGCGAATATGCGTTAATTCAGCATCACGATAACAAGTCAATAAAACGAGGACCCCATTATATACAGAGAAAAGTGGGGTCTATGGGGTATACATTATCTGCCTTATTTTTTCTCAAAACATAGATTGTGGATAATCCTTAGAAATGTCTCATTAAGGCGGTCCTAACGAGTTGAAAGCAGAAATAAGAAAGATGTTATCTAATATTTCTTATTTCTGACACCATGTTGGGCGCCATTATTTCACATGGACATGTTTCCCAATGGACTTAACCGTTATACTGCGAAATAAATTATCATAGCCACACTCGACAAATCAAATAACTTGGCATAATGTGTATGCCGTAGACCAGATTGGAATCTAGGCAGATCTGGAATCTGCCTAAGCAGATCCGGAATCTGCCTTGTCCAGATTAGAATTCTAATTTGGCCTAGGCCAGATAAGAATCCTAATTTGGTCCAGGGAGATCCAGAATCTATCTAGGCCACACTAGAATTTTAGCTTGGCTAGGCTGATTCTGGATCTGCCTTGATCAAGTCTTATTTGTGTGTAAAAATACCCCCAAAAATATTGTTTTTTAGGTAACGTTTTAAAAATAAATAAAATGGCTTATTTCAACAATTGAAATCAACATACTGCATTCATCTTCTGTTATTAATTGTATTGGGGACCAATTGCCCATCTGGCACAGATAATAAGGTGTGAAGGACAATAAAAACATATATTATACCAGAAAGAACAAAAGATAAAAGTAATTAAAAGTGACTTAACAGATATGATCTTGTAAAATAAAAATACAATAAAAATGGTGAATATAGGGACATTCTTTTGTGAAACATAGAGTCTGTATCATTTATGAAACATTTTAGTTTTAAGTGAACATACTTCAGAGACTGGTTATTTTTTACTAAAATGGTTCAGTCAGTGTGCTTTAGGTTGATTATATAGTGCTTAAACCTTATTCATGAGGTACATATTTTTAGGTATTTCTTATCTGTGGTAAAAAAAATAAATAAATAAAAATAACAGAAATAATGAAAAAAATATAAATCAACATGTAATTTTTGGTGTGCTTTTGTGTTTATTATTGTCCCATTTTTAAGGATTCCAATTTGGTCTAGGTAGATCCAGAATCTGCCTAGCCAGACTGGAATTCTTATCTGGCCTAGTCAGATTCTGGATCTGCCTGGACGAAATTAGAATTCTAATTGGGTCTAGATCAAATTAGATCTTGCCTAGGCAGATTCCGGATTCCAGTCTGGCCTACGACATATTCATTCAATTTACAAACATTGAAGGTTCTTATCAGAAGGCTTCTCCTTTGGAAGTCACTCAGCACAGGACTAACGAAATTTTCGACTCGACTCGCAAAGACAATTATGTTTGTGTTTTTTAAACTATTATATTGAAGACAATTATTATTTTAGTTTTATTGAGTGTTTTAAAATTCCGCTGTTAAAAACAGCAAGAATGGAATTATATCTACGAGGGCGAGTCAATAAAAACAGCCTGATTTTTTTCTGGGTGAGATCATTCTCTTCTTTTTCGATGCAATTGCCCTCTAGAATGATACAGTTGGACCAAAACTGTTCCAGTGCCATCAGCCCAGAACTGAAGAAGCTAGGGTCCTTGTCTCCGACCCGCTTATCAACTGCCGCAAGGATTTCTTCGTTGGACCTGAAATGACGTCCTTTTCAAGTTTGGGAATAGGAATAAAACACTAGGAGATTAGTCCTGAGAAAAGGCAGGGTTGCGGTATTAGCTCCAACCCATTCCGCTCAACAGCATCCATTGCAAATTTGCAAGTGTAGACCTTTACATTGTCCTGTTGGAGTAGAATCCCGTTTTGAGAGTTTACCTCGGCGTTTTGGGGGCGATGGTTCGCCCCAGAGTGATTAGAAGAGAGGGGTTTTTGTCTTACTGCAAAATGCCCATTTTTACCTGAAACCCCAAAACGGGTAATTGGCAAATAGTGCAGGTCTAGATCAAATACCGCTTTCTCCGGCGTCTGATCTGGGCCTACGCTATTGGACAATAGTTTAGCAACAATAGTTTAGCTATTTTCAAAATAAATTTTGAAGAAAACACAACCTGACATCCATGAAGTTTGAAATGATCGTGTGCTTATATAATGTATTAGATTCCATTCAGTACAAAATGGGTGTTAGAAAGTATAGCAGAGTTCAATCATATTCGCCCTGGTTAAGAATGTCATTATCAATAGAGAAGTTATTTTGGTTGTAAAAAATAAGTTATCCCATTTTTTGACGACATAAAACTGGCTGGTGCTTTTAGGGCATGTACAATCGAATGAGTTGGATTTTAAAGAGAGACTAATATAAAAATAGCGGGTGAATGTAAAACCGGTGACCACCGCGATAATAGGACGTTTCGTGCTGGAGACGTTTCGCCACCCCCCCCCCCCCCCCACCAAACTGTCACAAAACGGGACGATTTGTCCTAGGACGCAATTGTTCCTATCCCGCAATTATTCTACTTAGGTGTTCTATGTGAGGATAGGTAACGGAGAATCATGTGACAACCATTTTATTGATATTTTATTAATATAGGAGATGGTGAAAGATACCACTTTAGAAACTATTTGCAACAACTCCTGATTGCTTTGTTTCTGATGTTCTTATAAACACGGACGTATCATTTATAAATTTATATAGCTTAATACTTGCAAGATATGGTAAAGAAATATAAACTTTTTTTTCTAAAATCGAAATTAATAACAACCACAACAACAATGTGAATACTTTTGGTGACCAAATAGTCCCTCAGTACCAGCTGTAGTTAATGTCTTCTGTTACAATTTCTACTTTAGATCAAAGATATGAAAACCGTCAAGTGTACAAAATTGCTGGGTCAGATTAGCTAGTTTCGTCAAATTAGGCCTCATCAGTGACGCCAGTATATTCAAGGCCTATTTAACTGCTATAGTCTTTAAGCCTGATTTTTTAAAAACTAATAACCAGATGCAAAATTTGCCTAACGATATCCAAAGATTACAAACCATCGCCCCATCAGCACTGTCAGTGCTTTGATTCATGGTTGGTCGAGCAAATATGCATACTACGCAGCTGTTATTGTACTTTTGTTTGCTAGAAAAATTCAACATAATAACGCCATGTGCGTCCCAAAATGCAGTTGCCATCACCTTGCCAGCAGAGAGTTGAATTTTGAACTTCTTTGGCCTCAGAGTCCCCGGCCCTACCCACTGGCGACTCTGAGTTTTATTCTCTGGCTCATCTACAGTCACCGGACGTGAAAGAAAATAACCTTCCTTTGACCTAAACGGCTTTGACAATGCGCTGCATACTGATGCTCTGGTTTCCATTTGCTCGCGCTAAGGGATTTTGGGACCCAACGGCCTGTTAGCTTGCGCATACCGAAGCGATCATGTAAAATTGTTGAAACGCTACCATGTGAAATATGTAATGCATTCGCTATTTCTTCCACCTTAATTCGCCTGTCAGAGTACACCAGATCCCTTACTTTGTTACACAATTCTTCATCGGCGGCATCACTTGGTTTCGTCTTCTTGAGACGTCCTACCGCGTTTGAATTTCCCAACCCAGAATCTAACTTGTGCATACGAGAGTGAAGAAGACCAATGGACATTGGTCAACTTGCACAGTAATTCCTGACCTGTTTTCCCTTTCAAATACAACTACCGAATTACAGCACGTTACTCAACTTTTGACGAAAAGCTTGCTTTTGCATTGCTAGCTATGTTTGACGTGGAATATCTTATGAGGGAAAGACGCGATAAGGATGCTACTTTGCCCTTATGCCTAAAACATGTATTGAAACAAGGCATGAAAACCTTGGTTGTCTCGGTCAATTGGAAATGGGATTAGCTGGTTACTTATTGACTTGCCCTCGTAAATAATTCAGTTATTATTCTTTCTTTTACTATACCCAGTATTTCTCAGTAGGAGATCATCTTGGGGACTGTCAAGACGTCGCATAGACCACCTTTTGGACAGTCCCTCTTTTTTACAAAACTGGTATGTAGAACTGTTTAAACTTAAACAGAGCGCAAAATCTTGTAATCCTAATCGCTGTCAGATATACATGTCATTCTTGAAAAAAAAAAGCTGTGCCCTTATTAGAATATGGGTGCTAAATACCGCGAAAACGGTATATTCAAAATAAATTGTTACGTTGCTATGGCGTGAAACGTTTTGCAACATTGCTGCCTGTTAATAGACATATTGCTTACAAGCGGAAAATGAGAAAACAGCGGTGGTATATGACGTCATATGACGGCGCTGTTTCCTCATTTTACGTCCATTAGCAATATGTCTAATGCCAAGTAACAAAGTGCATGTGCATTCATTAAATAAAATACAGCCGAACTTCGTTGGTTCGAACACCTTTGAGACCACGAAAATCTGTTTGAGACATGGGTAGTTCGAGCCACTGATGGCTACTTCCTGGTCACGGTATAACGGACATAATTTTGGACTTCTTTTTGTTATTTAAGAAATAGATCAGCTCTAGCAGTGATTTGTTGAGTAACATATCACTGTTTGGAGGTCAGTTGTAAAGTAGATCAGATCACGAGCGCATAGCGCGAGTGATTTATCTACTTACAACTGACCGACAGACTGTGATATATTACTTAACAAATCGCGCAAGTCGCTGATCTATTTCGATTCTAACACATTAAAAGTCGCCTAATGCAGTTGTTTCCTTCATATTCTCTCAACATTCCGCCATTGTTTCAAGAACTCCCGTAAACATGTTTGACTGTTACCTGTTTTTGTAACGCACTTGATACGTGAAAAAGTCGTTCCTCCGTCTAACGTCAAGGTAACTATCAATGACATCGCTTAACGTCATAAATCGGCGGCTTTTCGCGTCACGCTTTTTCGCCTAATGCTTTGACACTCAATATATCATTGGATTTAACCATTGGCTATATAGGCGGCAAGTGTTAGAATCTATAATAAAAGTTTGTTGTTTGTATTGATTAGAATTGAGGCGATTCTAATGAGTACGCACAGCATACATTTGCAAGATAAATGACTAATAGACCATGAATTTTCCCTCACTATTTCTTATGTAGAGAAATTCCCTAGGGACTCAAGAACGGGTTCGACATATCCATAGTAAGCGAGTAATCGGTGTTTGAGTCACCGAAGTTCTACTGTATACTTAAACCAATCATTTCAGGTAGACTTCTTGAAAGACCCGGAGCTAATTTACCAGAGGGCACAGAGCCATGTGAATTAAACAAGGGTTCAGACTACTGTTTAGAAGCAGGTGAATGCGCATCAGGGGCCAGTTGTTCAAAACTAACGACGTCGTTAGTTAACGTATCGTTCAAACTTTGATCATTTAATATGGCAAATATGCTGAAATTTTAGCTGAAAAAATGTGAGCAGCTCACATTTTTCAGCAAAAATACCAAAATTTACGATATTGTACTTGCTAGATGAGTTAACAATATGACCACTTACGAGTTTGTTAAGCTAACAATGCTTTGAACAACTGGCCCCAGGTTAACAAGTCCATGAAATGAACACCCCTCTAAATAGAAGTGGAGGCAATGATCAGGAATCGATAAATTAACCAACAACTCCAATCAGAGACACCAGGGAAAGAAACACAAACATGAAACAACTAGACCCCAATGAAAACATCACTAGCGGAAAGCAAAACGGACAGTTACATTCCCACAAAATGGCCAATTGGCTATCCAAAGCAAAATACTACAAGCGATACACACACTCAAAGACAAGCCATAAAAAATAAACCACGACAGAAGAACTGCATTGGAACGGTCAGTGAAACGAATTCCACCGCCCTTACTTCCGTCGCGATTTAGACAAATAATTTGTTCAGTCCGCATGAAGGCCTCCTAACTTATCAGTGCCGCCGTGAACACAAAAATCAATCAATCAACCACAGAGATGAAACAAAGGTGAGGACTCGACAGCAAGAAACCAGCAAAATAAGACTCTGATGGGCCCAACCAGAGACAGAGCATCAGGCACCAACCAGCATTACATAAAATTAGATCTCTCTAATTCTCAGTAAGCCTTAACGCTGGGACCGCCATAGAATCTGAGGCCTGACACACCGGCGTGAGAAAACTGTGGTGTATTCCTTGCTTCAAAAGGATAACCCTTTTATAGAACATATTTACAGGGGTATACATTATTTTGCTCATTTCTGCTTCAAGGACTAGGTTGTTGGTACTCGTTAGAACCTTCTCTATGAGGCAGTTCTTACGGGCACCCACAATGTATGTTTCGACTATTAATAAGAAAAATATAAAAAAAAATCCATCGGAAAATAGTCATTTCGGAGATATGAAAGAATGCACTATGTCCACACCGTACAACCGGCTGCGGCGAAGACAGATTACTGCCTCGAAGACAGATCGCGCAGAAAGGGTAGGTGAAGTTTTTTCTTTATATAAATCGAGAAGGCAATCTGTTGACTTTTGCTGCCATTAGAGAAGACACTAAATACCTGGAGATACCACAGCAACATTCTGACTATATTTCAAAGCCAGATAAGGCTTTTCCAGTTCGTTGAAAAATATTTTCATTGAAAATTTTATGAAATTTTGTATTCGGCGTCAAGTGTACGTATACGGAACAAAATATGTTACATTCACTTACATGTACTCACGCTAAAACTACGATTATTCAGCAGCATTTCTGCCAAATTGGACCGTAATCCGTCTTCGCCGCAGCCGGTTGTACGGTGTGATGTCACATGAGGGTTTTATCTAAATGCGTTAACGTTCAGCCTATCAATTTATTCCATTACGATAACATATCCGTGTGATATAGTGCATTTTTCAAACCTCAAAAAGGTATTTTTTCCGATGCAAATGTGTGATATTTTTCTTATTTACACTCCAAACATAGGTTTTGGCTGCTCGTTAACGAGTACCCACAACCTATGTCTTGAAGCAGAAATAAGGAAAATAATGTTATATAAAGTGGGGTTTAGGGGGTCTTTATTTCACCGACTTGTTCACGTGGTGAAAACGCATCAGATTAATAAGATCATGAACTGAACAACCTCCATTTTAAGAAAAGAAAAAAAAAATGGAGTTGACGGGGTGTTTAGTACAGTTTTTTTATTGAGGTTGAACGTCCCAGTCAACACTATTCATGTCATTTTGGAGACGTCGCTTCCGATTTTGTGGGACTTTTACCCGACATTGAAATGAAATGACATCTCAATCCCTGCCGCCCTATGAAACCGACAGGCTTATATGTATTGGACGGTCTGACTCATACTACTTTGCCTGGGCAGGCGCATCATAGTGTAGATTATATTTTCTTGTCCTTTGGGATCATTGATTCCATTGTGGAATTTTGAAAATATCTGAGGGTCACTGATGAGGCCTTATTGGCCGAAACTAGCTAGTCTGGCCCAGAAAACATGTACACTCCATATTTTTCTGTTCTGTGGTGTATTCCTTGCTTCCAAAGGATAACCCTTTTATAAAACATATTAGTCCTTCTTAGTGGTTTACCAGTACTCATGTGTGGTCAGTTTCAGCTCTGCGCGGAAGCATCATGCATCCAAATCTGTTTCCCCAATACCCGGTGGGCGGGGGTTGGTATAGTACAGTGAAACTCTGCTATTAAGACCACCTAAAATTAAGACCAATTTCCTTAAGAAAGCATTATTTAAAGGGTTTGAGTGACTCTTCCTGTGTGTTTTCTGCACTCAGTGTCTTCTAGAAAGAGGCCACCTTTGGTACTGTTCAAAAGTGGTCTTAAAGACCACTTTTGAACAGTCCCAAACGTGGTCGTTTTATAGGAATTTTACTGTATTTTCCGTATTTTTGCTCAAAACCGTAGTGTGTGGGTACTCCTTTGAACGGCCTTCATTAAGGCGGTTCTAACGTGCACCAAAAAGTTATATTTGGACTAGAAATAAGGAAAAATATTGAACATTTGTTTTTCGACAAATGCTTGTTCTAGAGACAAGAAAAACACCATTTTCTTGCACACCAGACAAGGAAATCCGTGATTTTACCCTGGGATAGAAATTTATGTTCTGACCCTGGTGTTCCGACCCAGGCAACTAACATAAATGCGCTTCAATTCTATTCAACTGCCGGAACTACTTCCGCACTACTTTTATTTTGTAAACAATATACATGTGCGAGCTGTCAAAACTAACCGGAGGTGTTGTGCAAGAAAAAGAATCCAATATGGGGTTTTGTTGTAGATGGGCGTTTCCAACCCTCGGGATGACCGTGCTGAGCGGAACCTCGGAGTAGCCGAGGTTCCGCTCAGCACGGTCATCCCGAGGGTTGGAAACGCCCATCTACAACAGAACCCCATATCAGATTCTTATATTATCACATGGGAATGTTATCGTAATGGTGTAACATTGTAGCCTTTCTTCGCCTTAAAATGTAAACTTTCTGGTGAAAACTGTTTTAGCTTTCTTATATCTGCCTCAAACATAAACACGGCCCCCGCCCATGGGGGCCTGAAGAAATATATCGGCTGCATGATGCTTCCACGTAGAGCTGAAACCGACCCGCACACGAGTACTGGTTAACGCTTAGAAGATCTAAGCCTGCCAAGGCAAAGCGGTGCGCGTCGGCCCGCCCATGCTTATAAACCTGCTGGTTTCATTGGGCGACAGGGCTTGAGATGTCATTTCATCTCAATGTCGGGTAAAAGTCCCACAAAATTGGAAGCAACGTGTCCAAAATGACCTTTACAGTGTTGACGGGGACGTTAAACCTCAAATCAAACAAACAAATCAAACATAAACAATTATTAGTTGTCAAAACTGCCTGGTCGAAGCTGTCCAAAAATATATATATGTGAGCTGGGGCACAGAATTTCCTACAATTTTCTTTTGCGCATAGCGAAGACTCAGATCAGCCTGCGCATCCGCGCAGTCTGATCAGAGTCTTCGAGGTTTAAAATCCCCGTCAAGACTGTATAGGTCATTTTGGAGACGTTGCTTCCAATGTTTTGGGACTTTTACCCGACACTGAGATGAAATGACATCTCAAGCCAAGTTGCCCAATGAAACCAATAGGGTTTATTTGCATGTACGGTCCAACTCGCGTCACTTTCCGTGGACATGCTTAGAACCCTTTAAGCGGTTTACCAGTACTAATGTGCGGTTGGTTTCAGCTCTGCGTGGAAGCATCATGCAGCCCATTTATTGCTTCAAGCCCCATTTAGGACACATAGTTTAACCTTTAACCTGCTGAATATTCAATTAAGCCACACCCATTTCTGTCTATCAACCAATCAAATTACTTGATGCAGCTTATTTCTACATATTCATAAACTGAATGTCAAACTGTGTAGATCCTGATCAGATGGCTTCTTCAGAAGCCATCTGATCTGGATCTACACTGTTTGCAAAGATAGGGCTTGTCGCCTACAGCAGGGTAAAGGTTAAGCAAAACTAAAGAAAATAGCTGTACCGTGTTAAATTCGTTCTATAAAACAAGGCAATTCTTTTGCAGTGAGGACTACAACAAACCACTGAAAACCGTGGAGTGATCAAGCCCTTTTCAGAAATAACTAGCCATCCTCGGCCAACAAGATCCACCAGTGACTCTCCAATATTTTCGAAACACCCTGTCCTCTTTAAATTGAGTTAAGGACATTCGCTCGTTGGGGCTTAGAGAAATAGATGGGCTGCACGATGCTTCCACGCAGAGCTGAAACCGACCGCAATTGAGTACTGGTAAACCGCTTAGAAGGTCTAAGCCTGCCCAGGCAAAGTGGTGCGAGTCGGAAAGTCCATGCATATGAGGGTTCATTGGACTATGCGGCATCTGATCTCGGTCCTCACTGTTTGCCTACGTCACTTTCACCGGGGTTGGGGGGGGGGGGTTTAAATAACACTGTCGCGAATTTACTTTAGGCGTTATACCCAAAATAACGACGTGGCTATCAAAATCAAAATATATATAATAAAACTGGGGTTTACAGGGGTACACATTATTTTTCTTGCTTCTATTTAAACATAAGTTGTGGGGTACTTGTTAGAACCGTTCTAACAACTACTCCGCAATTTATTTTTGAGCAGAAAGATGAAAAATATCAGGTTTTTTCATTAAACGAAAATTTTCCTTTTGTGGTGGTAATATTTTCTATATATTTGAATAGGCGTTTTATCGTAGTGGTTAGTTAGTGTTTTCTGTTTTCTTTATATTACAGTAAAGATAAATTAACGGTTTATACTTCTTTTTCAAAATGCTTTAATTCCTAATATATGACTCCAACAATCATAAAGAAAACGGTTTTACAAATTCTAGTATCTATTATTTCTATAGGGGACGTCAGAGTAATGGAACAACCTACTCTTAGTATGATCCACACAGTCTTTTTGAGGGAACACAACCGTATCGCCACTATTCTTCACGGAATTCAGCCTGCCTGGGACGACGAGAGACTATTTCAAGAAACAAGAAAGATCGTCGCCGCAGAAATGCAGCATATAACATACAACGAATATCTCCCCCTGCTTCTAGGCCCAGCTTATACATCTTTCTTCGGATTACTGTCCGCCCCAATCGGGTTTAGTTTTGTATACAGCCCGTTCGTCGATGCTTCGATAGTTAATGTTTTTGCGGCTGCATCATACCGATATGGACATTCACAAGTGCCAAACTTGCTTGGGAAAACGAATATAATCAACACCGCCCCGGGAGAAATCGTACAGCTTGAAGACTTTTATTTCAGGCCAAACTGGATTCTAAAGCCTCCTGGTACCGGTATTGGTGTGAATTGGCAAGCCAGGTACACGGCATCGGCAAACAGTCAAGCTACGGATGGGTAATTCATCAATTTGTATTTTCATGGAAAGGGGATTTACACACCTTGTATTTTTCCACCATTTTTACAAGGACTATAAGAATCTGTAGGGTGTGAGGGGTGGATGGAAAAATCCGTCCCGAGGGTCATTGCCGAGTGATGCCGGACAGTGATCCCGAGGGACGGATTTTTCTATCTACCCCTCACACCCATATTGGATTCTTTTTTTTTTTTTTGCATACCTTCCATTTCTTAAAGCGGATTTTTAATGCTGCAGTCACTTCGGTTACCAACGTCCGCCAAATTATGTTGACACTGCAGGAATGTTTAGTGACGTTGCTGTGACGTCAACCTTAACGACGGCGCATACGAGGTCGTAATCAACAAGTGCATTTATCAAACACGCGATTATATTCGATTTTGGGTCGGAACACCAGGGTCAGAACATAAATTTCTATCCCAGGGTAAAATCACGGATTTCCTTGTCTGGCGTGCAAGAAGACAGCTTTCCTGACTTCCTGCTAGCTTTCCAATATTAAGCTTAACTGGCCCACCCAAGTCCAACTGTTGTTTTTCGCTTGCTACAGCATTTCAGTTATTTTATGCTGTCTAGTCTTTATCTTTCTTTCAACTCTGTATTCGTTTGATACGTTGAACTGATGAGTTAGAATCCCTTCATGCGGATTCCATTACGAAAACACGCCTATACAAATACATTGTAAATTTTATCGCCGAAAAAATTAAAATTTTAAGATGAAAAATTCTCATATTTTTCCTAATTTTGCTCAAAATATAGATTGTGGGTACTCGTTAGAACCTATATTTTAAAACAAAAATAAGAAAAATACGGTTTACCCCTGTAAACCCTAGTTTTACTATATAAAAGTGGGCGACTGTGGCGATTTATTTATGTTGTTGTTTGTTACTTACTGTGTGTATCACTTGTGTCTTTTTATTTTGGATGGCCATATGTCCATTTTGTGGGAAAGTAACTGTCCTTATGGCCTTCCTTTGTTTAGGTTTCCATTATGGTCTGGTCGCCTAATGTTTGTGTTTCTTTCCCTTTGGTGTCTTTGATGGGTGGAGTAAGTTAATTGTATCGATTCCTGATCTTTGTTTTACTTCTACTTTTCAGGGGGGTCAAAATTATATTGGTGTATTTTCATGAAGCAACATTGTTTTCATTCACGTTTTTTACACGGAGAATCCCACAGTTAATTCCTGTCACAATAAACTTTATTGTTAAATTTATAAAACATTCATGTTATCGTATTTTTTTTCATCGGCTGTTTCATTTTACGAAGAACTTTTGAAACCGTTTCGAATATTGCGCTATATTTTTCACAGTGTCTCTTGGTGGTTATTAGGACGTATGCATTAATGCAAAAAGTAGTGCCAAAATCACTCTTCAATACCCTGGGGCTATAGCCCCAAAATATTTTATTAAAAGTTGCCCCAAGGTTGCAGAATATAGCCACATTTGCCAAACTCCAACAGGCAGATGTGTAACACTCTGTTTAATTACACAACAGCTTACACAGGTAAGACGACCGGTCAAAGGGAATTAATTAATCGAAGCCTATCAAAAACGGAATATCGAAAACCTGAGTGGCAGTTTCTGTTGTACATCAGGTAAACACGCCTATATAATTTTGACCCCCTTTAACCCCACTTTTATAAAGGAAACTGGGTTTTTCAGGGGTAAACATTATTTTTCTTATTTGTGCTCAAAAAACATAGATTGTGGGTACTCGATATAATCGCCTCGTCGAGGCGGCTCTATCGAGTCCCCGCAATCTATGTTTTGAGCAAAACTAAGTAAAATATCAGATTGTTTTAATGTGGAAATTTTTCTTTTTGGGTGGTAAAATCTTCCAATACATTTGTATAGGCGTGTTTTCGTAATGAGTCCTGGTAGCGGTGGTTACACTCTATTTGTAATACTATCATATATATTGCTTCAGCATATTAGAACAGAGTGTTAGGAACAAGCTGTTTCAAGATGGTATCGACAGCCTTGACCTGGCAGCACTTAACATCCAGCGGGGGCGCGACCATGGTCTCCCACCCTACAACGCCTATAGGGTGCTGTGTGGGCGCCAGCCATATCTGACCTGGAATGACGCACTTGCTGACCACACCCCAGAAAATGTTGATAGGCTGAGCAAGGCTTACAAGTAAGTTCTCAATGGCTTAAGCACCTTCATCCTTAGTTTGAAAATATGATAAAGACAGGGTTAAATCAAACTCATAGCAACATATCAGGCCTCAAGGTTATAAAAACAGCATGCTCAAGTCAGTTGAGCATAAAATTTATAATGCTTATAAATACTAAAATTCAGAATCAAAAATACAATCTTCTTTCATAGATCAGCACATAATGTTATCTGTCCTGCTCAAGGATTTGAAAATGCCAACATTCTAAAAATTTTAAACACGAAAAATTTCGAATCTCTAGTGAGCTGAGCATGCAAAAATGTTTTATGACCACGGGGCCAGATGGTATAAGGGGGATAATATAGGTGTCTTTATCCAGTTTTCCATAAAAAATATATGTTGTTGTGAGAAAAATTCCCAAGGAATGTAGGGGGAATGGGAACACCTTCAGGGGAGGCAACTCCTGCAAAAGTATTTTGATCTCCCATGTCAATAGGGGTTAAATCTTAAAGAAAAGAATGTGCCCCTGAGGAGCAAATTATTTCCTTTGAGAGTAAACCCCTTTTCCAGTGGGACAGGCCTTATACAAAAGCGAACAGGAAGACCCGAAATTTGCCTCCCTTTGAAGATGGCGGAAAAAATGTGCCAGGAGTTCCCGTTCCCCTCAAGAAAGGAGTTCAAATAAATATAAGGTGAAAAGGCCGTAAAGTTTCGAATGAGCACCGGTGTTCGAATAATAGAAATCAATTTGCATTTCCTTTACGAACACACTACTTTTCCGTAGAGGCCCCATCACAGGGCATGACAAACGGCTATCTAAAATAAAAATGTATTATTTTTCGCATTAATTCTCAACCATCTCCATGGAGATGGTGGAGAATTAATGCGAATAATAAATGTAATAAAACTGTTTGTGCTTCAAAAATGTATTAGCAAAACATACATGCAAAGACGAACTATAACAATAGTAAACTACGAAAGAAGAACCGCCTCCGAACGGTTAGTAAATAGAGAATACCAGGTGAGTGTCTTTTGATATCAAGTTTATCAGGCAAGGCTTCGAGAATGCTTGTAAAATCGCGAGGCTTGCCGAGCGATTCTACATGCGTTCTCGAAGCCGAGCCTGATAATCTTGATATCAAATGACACGAATCTGGTATTCTATGTATCAGTTTATCCCATTGTGTACTCTTAAATTAGCAATTTACGGTCAGTTATTGGTGGTCCTCAGTGCCGTCCCAGCACTCTGGCGGTCGATATTTTTAGTTTCAGCTGACCATATTTTCCAATGATATTTTTATTTTTTTCATTTTTCCCAGTAACAATAACGTTTTGGTCATTTTTACAGTAGTCTGGTTCATTCGTAAAAGTGCAATGTATCGTTGACATGATAAAGCTCACTTGTCCTGAGATAGCATATCTTTATCGGGTCAATGTGCTGCAATGCAATTAATATAGAGGGTGGCTGATAAAAGCTTCCCACTGTGCATCATCAGTGTTCTCACAGTTTACACATTTCAGATGCATTAAAGTCAGAATAACAGGCCCATATGTTGTAATGCTCTCATTCCTTCGTATAAAATAGGAGATTATTTTTAAATAGGACGCCTGATTACACTCTTCTGGAGTCCATGTCTGTTGATCTGAACATTGATATTTGCTATTTGTCTGTGGATTAATGATTTCGGATTAACGCTTTGGTACTACGACCGAAACTACTTCTTATGAAAAATGAAAAAACGTCATATCCTTCTTATAACTGACTTAAACAGTGATTGTTGTTACTCGCAAGAACCGCCCCATTGAAACGGTTCTAACGAATACTTACAGTCTGTGGTGAAGAACATATAAAGGAAACTAATGCGTACCCTGCAAAATCAAAATCATCGCGCTAATCGTAAATTTTGCAGGAAATAAACCCATCCACAACAGACGGATGTAAATCCAAAAACGAAGACTCGGTATCAGAGGAATTTGCTTAATTTAACTGAAATTCTGCGGGGCAAATTTGACTGATCAAACCATCGAAATAGGTATTGTCAGTATTTAATCAATCATCCAAATATCTAGAAGTCGAGCTATAAAAAGCTTCAATGATTTCAGATTGGTTTTGGTCGGAAAGTGATTTCATTAACATTCTTTCATAACAAAACAAGAACAGATAATACTCAAAGGGTGCGCAATTCGTATCCATCGGAATACCCACAATTTATCTAAATGGCTTAGCACCAAATCTTATGTAAATATTGTCAAGTAGCAAGGTGAGAGCTTCACACAATTTCTGACATGACCATACAGTATAATTTTATGCTCCTCAGAAGTGAAAAAAAAAACATTTCTTACATTACATGCAAGATAGAGAGAATCTTCCCTATGAAATGTCCATTCAATTAAATCATTAAATTTTACTTTTATAAGACTGTGTGGAAGTGTAGTGTAAAGGGTGGAAAAAATCATAGGTAGACTGACTTGAAGCCCGAACACATCTCGATTTCAATTTATTTAAAACTTTTATAGAATTTTTATAGACTAAAACAGATTTCTCCTTGATCTTAATCACATGTTTTTGATGGCAGTTAGACATGAAGTTAATAATTTAGAAAGTTCTCTGGTGGTTCAAGAGCTTGAATTTGCAATAAACCGTGCTTTGCAAGGTTTTTATGAAGTCTAGGTAACCAATATAACGTAGGAAGCTGGTTTTGGCCTTCTGCAATATATACAGCAAACTTGGTGGCTGAATGACAAATGTGGTCATCAACTACTGCCCTCTCTCCAGCCAAAGGCTGCCGTTAATAGACCTTAGTACCACCAAGCTCTTGCTGAAGAGTGTTAACATAGTGGAGCTGTCAAACAACGACCGCATTGTTGGTGGTCTTATCTGCTGGAGCCAAATCGAACTTCTTATGAAAAGTAGAAGTAAAACAAAGATCAGGAATCGATACAATTAATTTACCCCACCCATCAAAACACCTGTGGTAGGTGGACGTTTGTGTGGACCACAGCACTAATGTAGTTTCCTCATATTAATTCTATATGCGTGAATACGTATGCGTCACGGGTGTGAATGCGTAAGCACAACAGGTGTGAATGCGTATGTGTCACACGTGTATATGCGAACACGTCACAGGCGCGTATGCACAGGCTTCACAAGTGTAAATATAAATGCATTACAGCACTAAAGCTTGTGGCGTATGATCAGTCCGTCAGGCTCAGCCTCGAACAGACGGACGAATTGGCACCTGGATAAACCTGGCGGACAGACAGACAAACGCTATAACGTCACCTAGAGTGTCCTTTACAAAAAGGGCACTCCCGTTGATCGTACAGGAAGATTCGACCACTAATGCCAGACTGTTTGCATGCAGATCAAAACAAAATATAAATTTTCTAATTTAATAAAATTTACAATTAATTTCAAATATTCATGATGTGATTAGGCGATGAATCCTATAGTTCTATTGAGACAGAAAAATAACAAGTATTCTTAAGATTGAAGTGAAAGTTGTCAGCTGAATGAAAAACCTAAAGATTAACAAAAAGAAAAATGATCCCAAAAATGTCCAGTTTTAAAGCCTAAATAAAAATGGGAGGCAAGTACGAGTTTAAGAAAAACTCGATGAGCCTCGCTAAAAAATGGTACGAACATAAGAAATGCTCGATGAACGAGTACAGAGATATCCTACCTCAGATGAACCATAAAAGTTACGCTGAGCGATATTGGACAGTTTGACGAACTTGGATCATGATTTTATATGACCCTAAAGTTTATTATGGAAAAGAAGCAGAATATACCAGATTCCGCTTTAAAAAGATGGTCATACTAGCTAGTAATGCAACCCAAAGTATGATAAATAATTAAATAAGTATTTCTTTATTATTGGAGTAAATAGGCAGATTTTACACTCCAGGATTAAGGGACTGGATATAAAAATAGCTAAATCAGCATAATACTGAGGGTAGCCATTAAAACAAAAGAAAGGTAATCGAAGTTAATCAATCAGTCAAGTTTGGTAATTCGGTTCAATACGAAATATTCGTTGCTTTCCGTATACTTACGGAATTAAGCGACGATCAAGTTTAAGGAATGGTACGCTGATTGGCTCGTCAGATTATTGACTGACCAATGAAAAGGCGTCTTGTATAAAACTTCGGTCAATTTAGCAACATGTCTGCCTCCTTACGAAGACAAAATGTCAAACTTACCATTCTTCCAGAATGCTTGACTTTTAAGGTCAAAATGACTTATTAAGTAAGTGTTAGCATCTATATTGACACCCGAATTCGTGACTGTCATACAACTCCAACGGGCTATTATGTACAGCCAGAAAACTGATGTCAAATTATGGAAGATAACTGAAACATGAGTCATGTCATGACAGTTTGCCGTGCAATATCCTAACTTGTAACTGTTACGGTCAGACCAGACCTACTACATTAGCCTTTCCTTATTGAAAAAAAAATATTTGATACAAATATTTTTTAAGGAGTTTCAAATCATACTGTAAGAATAAAAATAACAATTAAAAGAATAAAATTATCCAGCTGTTACAATATTTGCACAAAAAAAAATCATCAACCCTAACAGATAATCACATCATTTATTCTCTACCATAGCGTAGATAGTTGGACAGCAGCTGCACAAATACACCTCTAACCACGGGCGTAGTTATATACCACGGGCGTAGATCACTGGACAGAAACAGAATATCATATATCGTTATATTCTGATTACATCAGATGTGCTTCAGCGGTATCGAAGTAAAAGGTGTTATGTTGGTAACCATTAACCATCAGTTGTACTTCAACGGTATCAAAGTAAAAGGTGTTATGTTGATAACCAGTAACGTTGATAACCAGTAACCATAGGTGTAGATCACAGGATAGAAACAGAATATCATATGTCGTTATAACTGATAACGTTGGACATTCTTCACCACCGTTGTAGTGTATAATTAAATTTTAAGTTAAGTCCCATCTTACACAGATGTAGATCACAGGATAGAAATGGAATATCATATATTTGGACATTCCGATAATGTCATTAGAGTTGATTACCGTTTACTATAGGCGTTGATTACCATTTACCATAGACGTTGATTACCATTTACCATAGACGTTGATTATACAAGGTATTATGCAGCTACTGTCCATAAAGGAGTGGACTACTGTAGACTTAAAATTCTTCACAGTCGTAGTAGTCCAGCTCCATATCTGAATTACCAGCCTCGAGGGTAAGGCAGTTATCCCTCTCCCGATTTTCCATTGCAGCAAGAGGACCCCGTTCAGCCTCCTCTCTTATGCGAAGGCGTTCAGTCTGAGCCTGGAGCCGCTCCAGGTCTCTAGCCTGACGCCTTGCAGGGTCCTCCGGCTGCAAAGTGCTCTCCAGGGTAATGATGCCAATTTTGTTAGGCATCACACCCTGGGGAGGAACAAAATCCCTATTTGGATATCTACATGCCTCCACCCCCGAGCCATGGCTCTTCAGATGCCGGTTTGCATCAGCTCTCCTCTTGAAGGATTTCCTGCAGGTGCGGCACCTGAAAATTTCTATTTCCCTCTCTTGAACTGCCTTCCAATGGCGTACCATAGAGGGGTAGGTAGTGTACACGGGAGTAGCACACCCCTGCTCAGGGCAGGCCATGCCCTGAGGGGGAAACATAATCGCCCGTTGATTTGCCATTATTCTGAAGTAGAGTAAATAATTTTCTGTATAATATTTTCATCTAAACTTTTCAAGTAATACCTTGCCAACATTCAGGTCAAATTGAATTTCCAAAATCTTAGGTCCACTTCTTTCTCACATCTGCATGCCCAATTATTGTACATGCAGCTGAGAAAAAGAAAAATTAAAAATAAACTCATATATGCCAAAATTACTACAGGTGGATATTAATTAATAAAACTAATAAGGACCAGTATCCTAACAGCCCTAATGACATCATACACAGCACAATTTCAAATGGGTCAAATCCCCATTCAGATATAGGTCACAGTGACTCATACGTTAGACAAATACAGGCCACAGTGACTCAAATGCACTGTAATTTCTCAAGTTAAAAGTCTTTTTACAGGTAATAAGGTTATTATAGCTGCTATCCTGATGTCAGAAATCATACTGGTCATTATTCTTATAAACTCTACCATAACTTACAGCTAACAATCTTATTCTATGAACACTTATCCATCTTTGACAAAATACATGAAACAGTCATAATTCAGGCTCATAAAGCCTCAAGAGGTCAAGAACTTATTATCTCTTGAATAAATCAAAAGAAGCAAACTATATCAACTACATTACTACTTCTACATTAACATTTTTTTTCCAATTATTGTATTTTTTTTTTTTACTATATATGAATTTTTAATAATATATATAAATATATTATCATTATATAGATTAAATATATTCTACTGATCTTATCTATATTTTGTCATCATTATGGTGAGTATATTTCTCTAGGCTTTACCACCCTCTCTCGTCTACTCCTAATCTGCACAGGCATTTCAGACGGAGCAGGCTGGTTTGAAGCCACTTCCTTATTTTGAGGAATCTGAGTTTCATTTTCTGTAACCTGAGGCATTTGTTGAGCCTCAGTTAACCAATTCTTAGGGGGTTTTCCTCCCTGAAAGGGTTTAATTTGGTCTACATGAACCACAATAGGGGTACTGTCTTGGCTCTTTTGAATGCTGTATGTTAAATATGAGATTCGTTTTATAACCAAGTATGGTCCAATCCATCCTAGCCCTAATTTTTGTGAACCTGTGGGAGGATACCACCGCCAGACCCATGACCCTTCATTAAATTCTCTGGGTTTCAATCCACGGTCATAATTTTTCTTTTGACGTTTAGCAGCTATGCCCAATTGTCCATGTCCAAATGAAAATGCATCCTGCATAACATGTCTTACCCATTCAATATACTTGATTGGACATTCTGTAATTGATTGATCTGGGGGTGGGCCTACCATTAGGTCTAGAGGGTAGTTAAGTTCTCTATTTAACATTAGCAAATTTGGTGTGACCCCACTACTTTTATGCTGGGTGGCCCTATAAGCTGCCATAACATATGGAAGATGGTCATCCCAGTCTTTCTGATCAACGTACATTGCGAGCATAGAAAGAAGAGTACGGTTGAACCTTTCGATCATTCCGTCAGATTTTGGATTATAACTTACAGTCCTGGTCTTTTCTACCTCTAATAGTTCACATATGGTTCTAAATAGCTCACTTTCGAACTCACGGCCTTGATCGCTGTGTATCTGAGTAGGAAATCCGAACCTTAAAAACACCTCTTGTACTAATTTATCCGCTACAGTGCCTGCTGTATGGTTAGGTACAGCAAAAGCTTCTTTCCATTTAGTAAAATAACAGCCACAAACTATGATGTACTCATTTTGATGATTACTTTTTGGCAATGGACCCAAAATATCTACAGCCATAACTGACATTGGCTGGAAAACTATAAACTGTTGTAAAGCAGATTTTCCTTTGCCAGGTCCGGGTTTTCTACGAGCACACATCTGACACTCCTGACACCAACGAGCAACATCTTCACTCATTCCAGGCCAATAAAACTTCTTCTTAATTGCAGCTAATGTTCTATCTCTACCTAGGTGGCCTGCTAGGCGGTGTTCATGCAGATGAGTGAAAATGGTGCCTCTAATTTCTTTAGGTGCCAACAATTGATTCTGTATTGCTCCTAACTCATCTTTAGTTTGCCTATACACTAGATTATTATGAATAGTAAGCATTTCCCACTGATGCCATAAAGTAATGATGTCTTTATGAACCTGTCTTATTTCAGATTTTGCTGGCTTGTTTTCAGATGACTGTTTCAACCGCAAGACTTCACTAATGCATAAGTCATGCTGTTGAAACCGTAATATCTCATCATGTGTCCAAACATTTAACCAATTTGGGGTCAAGTCTGCACTCTCTGCAAGATTTGCACCATTACTTAAAGCACCAATAGGTAGTTGCTGACTGATTTCACATGGATCTGCGGACTGAGGTGACTGATTGCACTCCTGACATTCCAAAAATGGACATGAACGCTTGCGTTTTCTACTTAAACTGTCAGCATTTCCATGTAAGTGACCAGCACGGAAGATAGTATCATAGTCATAAGACCCCATTATACTGATCCACCGTGCCAAGACACCTGAACAGTCTTTAAAATTGCTGAGCCATACCAATGGCCTATGATCAGTGCGCAGAATGAATTTCCGTCCCAGCAAATAATGCGTGTAATGTTGTACAAAATACACAACACTGTATAACTCTCTTTTGGTGGTACAATAATTTTGTTGAGCGGGGTTCAGAGTATGACTGCCATAAGCTATAACTTTTTCCTCATTATTTTGATATTGTGAAAGAACTGCCCCTATGGCTAGTCCACTAGCATCTGTATCTAAGATGAATTTGCCCCCTGTTTCAAAAGGAAATGCTAGAATTGGAGGTTGCATAAGCTTTTCCTTAAGAACGAGGAAGGCAGCCTCTTGCTCCGAGCCCCACTCAAATATGACCTTTTTCTTTGTAAGTCTAGTTAATGGAACAGCTAGTTCTGCAAATTCTGGCACCATTTTACGGTAGTACCCAACTAAACCAAGAAAGCTTTTAACTTCAGTCTTGTCTTCTGGACTTGGCCAAGTTTCTATCTCCCTTATCTTATCGGGGTCACAAGTTATTCCCTTTTCAGAAACTAAATGTCCCAAAAACATTACCTGCTTTTGTAGTAATTTACATTTTGAAATTTTTAATTGTAGATTTGCCTGTCTGAATCTCAAAAATACAGCTTTTAAATTTTCCAAAGCAGTGTCAAAGTCTTTACCCAAAACAATGATGTTATCTAAATAGACCAAGCATTTGTCAAATTGTAGCTGTTTTAATACAGCTTCCGTCAAACAAGAGAACGAACTGGGCTCATTTTTTAGTCCAAAACACATGGCTTTGAACATGAAGGTACCTATGCTCGGAACCGCAAAACTTGTCTTCTCTCGATCAAGAGAACTCAAGGACAACTGCCAATAACCACAAGCCATATCTAAGGTACTAAAGAAGCGAGATCCAGAGAGCCTGTCTAATGTTTCATCTATCCTGGGTAAAGGAAAGCTATCTAGTTTTGTGACGGCATTTAATGCACGTAAATCAACACAAAATCTCCATTCCCCAGACTTCTTAGCTACCAGACAAATGGGTGAATTCCAAGGACTGGTACTCGGTTCAATAACATTCTGATCAAGCATTTTCTTTATCTCAGCTTCTACAATATGTCTTTTAAACAAAGGTATTCTACGACAAGGCATTTTAAATGGCTTAGTGTCCCCTGTATCTATGTAATGCTCAGCCAGATTTGTCTGACCAAGTTTTCCATCAGGAGGCATAAACACATCCTGAAACTCCACAAGCAAAGATGACAACTTATGTTTTTCTTCAGAATTCAATTCAGATGAAGTATTTTCAACCAACGACTTCAAGTGATCAGGCAGGTGAATTTCAGATGAGGTGACCTTGACCTTTTCAATGTCATTGGGGTCACAAATAGAAATATGTTCAATAGGACGAATAGTTCCCAAAGTAACATCCTGCCTCAATTTTACACTCTTTTGACTAGTATTGAGTATTGAAACTGTCATCTGAGCTTGAGAGGTATCAACAAGTGTCTTACTAACCAGTAAGCCCTGTTCTATAAACCTATTTGAAGGGTCTACAATATTTAAGTGTGCAGCACAATTCTGAGAAGTATAAGTCTTTACATATGTCTCAGATTGAGGTGGAATGATAACGTTTTCACAGAGTTGAATCCTGCTGCACACCTCAGTGTCATGTCTATGTAATTTAAGTTTTCCTTGATTTGTTTTCAGGACTTTCTTCCTAACCTTAACGTCAGCCTGATATAGATCTAAAAAATTAATTCCTAAAATCCCAAGTGACTCCTCAATATTGGCAACAATGAATTCTTGATTGAACAAAATATGATCTAGCTGTATCTGCAAAGAGCAAATACCCCTTATTTTTAAACAAGAGCCATCAGCAGTGCGTACTTGGCGATTTGTAGGGTGCAGAGTTATTTCCTCTTGATTTAGTCTATCTAAAACCTTTTCCGAAAGAACGCAAATGCTAGATCCCGTGTCTATCAGAAATTTCCCTTTAACAGGTCCAACTTTTCCTGTTACATAATAACAAGCTGCACTGATATATTGAATTCTGTCGGTTTCATTCTTGCCAAATTCGAAGTCATCTGAGATAGGAAAAATATCCCCTATATTTTGTTCTTTACAAGACCCTGACATTTTATTAGAAATTTGACTTTGAAATGTCAAGGACTGATTTGACTTATTTTGCTTCTGCTCATTTGTAAGGCTAGACTGATACCCTTCTGACCCATAACTATCCTGAGGATTCAAGTTGCCATTTAAATTTTTAGGACCTTGACATTTTTTTCTTCCTCCGGTGGGTGAATTTTAATTGTGGGTATTATTGACTGATTTGACTTATTTTGCTTCTGCTCATTTGTAAAGCTAGACTGATACCCTTCTGACCCATAACTATCCTGAGGATTTATTTTCAAGTTGTCATTTAAATTTTTAGGACCTTGACATTTTTTTCCATCCTCTGGTGGGTGAATTTTAATTGTGGGTATTTGTTGTAAGGGAACATGTGGTTCTGTTGTTTTGGTTAAGTCTGAGTTTTCATTGGGTGGCCTTTGCTTAAATGTTCCTGATTGGGTTGACCGCTCGGCCCTAGGGACAACCCCATTTAGTTTAAATCTCCCTTTAAGGAAGAATTTCTCTCAAGATCTCTCATTTTGCTATAACACCTATTTTCTACATGTCCCCGTTTATTGCAATAAGTGCAAATTATCGGTCTGGGTTCAAAAGTTCTATACTCTTGTGACGCGGGTCTACTCAAAGAACCACTCCTAGACCTTAAGCTATTTGGAGTAGCGTCCCCTTTCCGAGTGGGAGATCTGCCTCCCGGTCGAGTGGGAGACCTACCTCGCGGGAGTGAGGTATACGATCCCTGATTTTGGTTTGAGGTATACGATCCCTGATTTTGATTTGGGGTCTGAAGGTTACTACTCATTTTGGAATTGTTGAGGGTGCTCATAATATTCCCAATTTGTCTTTCCAGTTTTTCAAATTTCTTCGAAACAATTTCTTCAATGGTTTTCTCTAAATCCTGTTTCGAAAAATTTTGCCAAAGTTCGAGCGGTCTAAGGGAAGTAAGCGATTTAGACTCAATGTCATTTATTGTACTGGTTACCTCCCCTTCTTTATCAAGCGGCGGCTTAACTATTTTGTCGAGATTACCGACGAACGCGGTGTATTCAATAGCCAAATTGATCGCGGCTTCTAATGTCTTTGGATGCTGAAATTGAACAAATTTCTGCAGCTCTACAGAGCCTAAACCAGCTATGAATTGGTCTAAGATATGAGTTTCCAATGCTGCATATGGTAGCGTAGGAAATGCTTTCAGACTTAGTCGCCGTAAAGCAAACCCAAAGTCACAAGGACTTTCATCCTTCATGCGCCTACGATTTCGAAATTCACAGCGATATGCACTTTCTCTCTCTTGTGGGTTAAACCTATGCGACAAAGTGGTTTTCAAGACTGAATAGTTATTGTATTGATCTGCAGATAAACTGCCCAATAATTTCTGAGCTTCTCCCCTCAGTTTAATTGAAAGCATTTTAGCTTTTTGACTATCCGACCAATTGTTCCATTCAGCAATCTGCTCAAAGTGAATGATGTATTCCGACCATTCTGTGCTTGAAGTACCGTCAAAAGTTTCAGGCTCCAACATTTTATTTTTGCTAGCACTTAGGATGTTGCTGGTGGGTTTGGATGGGTTTTCCGAGCCCCCCGACTGTGGTAACATGGTCGTTTGTGGAGTTTCTGAATTATCCTTAGCTGCTTGGTTGCAAGTCTGCGATGGTAAAGCTTGACTGCATGATTGCTGTGTATTGTGCTGCATTTCCGAGCCACTTGGACATGATGTTGGCGCGGTGATCCCCATTTGTCTGCTGCATAATGCCGGGTTTTGCTGAGCGCTATTTGTTATAGCAACCCCGAAGTTATGTTGTGGGGTTGTGCCCAAAAGTTGCATTTGTGGTGCAGTGTTCTGTGCGGTATATGGTGCAGCATATGTTGAGGTATGCTGTGCGGAATATGGTGCAGTATTACCCGCGCCTACCCCGCTTATTGTATTTACCCCCAACAATGGTAATGTTGTCCCTGATGGGGGAACGTGCCGCCCCATGTAACTTAAATTATCGGCTTCCCCTATTCTTTGCGGCGGAAAACAATACGGCCTTGATGCCTGAGCCTGTAATGCTGAATGGCTGGTATTATCAGAAAAATAAGTTTCACCTGGCCTTGGAAGTGAATACGCAACATTCCTTAGTGCTAACTCACTTACTGTGGGTACCTCATAAGGCCTATGACTTTGGGGAAAATAATGCTCAGAGGTTTAATCTCTTCGGCAACAAGGTCTATCGGAACCCGAATTTTATGGTGACTTAGTATATAAATTCAGAAAAATATATAACCGCAATGACTTCAGCACCCAATTTCGTAAAATCATTCTTCGATATAAAAAGATTGGGTACAACATGGATATTATACGACAGACTGCATGCATGGTAGTTAACCCAATCACGGTTGGCAACTTTGCTTCCCTCTTTAATTGCACGCCGGTGGATCAGGCCTCAGATTCTATGACGGCTCGTACGTAAAGGCTTATTGAAAATTAAAGAGATAATGTTGGTTGGTGCCTGATGCTCTGTCTCTGGTCGGGCTCATCGGAGTCTAACTGTTGGTTTTCTTTTGCTCCAGCATTTCAGTGGTTTCTTGCTGTCGAGTCCTCACCGTTGTCTCACCTCTGTGGTTCTTTGATTTCTGTGTTCACGGAGATGTTGCACTGATAAGTTAGGAGGCCTTCATGCGGACTGAACAAATTATTTGTCTAAATCGCGACGGAAGTAATGGCGAGGATTGTGGCCACGTAAAATCGATTTAAGCCCCCCAGTGGAAATCTTCCACTGACCGTTCCAAGGCGACTCTTCTGTGGCGATTTATTTATGTTGTTGTTTGTAACTTACTGTGTGTATCGCTTGTGTCTTTTAATTTTGGATGGCCATATGGCCATTTTGTGGGAAAGTAACTGTCCATATGGCCTTCCGTTGTTTAGGTTTCCATTATGGTCTGGTCGCTTAATGTTTGTATTTCTTTCCCTTTGGTGTCTTTTATGGATGGAGTAAGTTAATTGTATCAATTCCTGATCTTTGTTTTACTTCTACTTTGCATTTCAGGGCTGTTTTGTTTGTGCCGTGTGGCGGCTGTAAAAGGTCTCCCCGTACATGCATTTAATGCTCTTATTTTTCCAATCCTCAGGGATTGCTTATGCAATTGCTTTTCACTGTTCCATCAATTGACATCCTTTAGATACCTGTTGAAGGTCATTATTAAACCGATGTTCGTTCCTCGTTGTATAACAACTGCTTGTTTGACATCCCTGTACTTTAAGTAGACTAGGATGTTTTGTGGGCTTTTGGTTGTACCTTCCTTCTATTCGAAGGAATCTTCAGTAATTTTATTTATTTAATAACCGGTATGAACATCGCTTTAGTTTTGACGGTATCACAACCTTACTAACCAAAATGAGTATTACAAATACATTTAAAATATCAATATCACCCCTTAGGTTACACTCTGCTTCTTCTGTACGGATTCCCCATTCTATTAAGAACTTTAATACTATGTTGCCTTCGGTATTGGTTAGACCCTTAAATATGTCTTCTGTAACTTCAGTTAATCTCAAAGGAGCAGGCAATACCAATGTTTTTGGGAGTAGTCTTCGTATAAGACTATCTCCTCTCAAATCACCCATCCTTCGAAAATATACTAATCCGTGGAAAAGAAGTGGAATGTATCCTAGTATTTCTAAGTGCAATGCCAAGAGGTGCAGATGTTGTTCGCATTTAAGCACTGCGTCTACTGCGTTACTTCATCTGTAAACTGTAGACGCTTCTCTGTAGTTAACATGTCTGATTTGACATGACAGTCTACAGATTTAATTTATCTAATTACTTGACGTGCTGCAAACTGTAATATGCAGTACGTCGGTCAAACTAACCGCATGCTTAAAACAAGATTGAACGAGCATTATCGTAGAATGAGTAAGCCTAAGAAAACTGACACTTTCTTGTACCGTCACTTTCGACGTACAGGTCATTCTGTAAATAACATTATTATACAACCAGTGGAAAAACTTTATCACGATGCAAATTCTACATCTAGATTCAAAATAATCAAAAGACATGAAGCTGAACTGAAATGGATTAAATTTTTACAGACCCCTTTTCCACTGGGATTTAATGACAACATTTATCATGAGGGTAATATTTCCAGAATGCCGGACTTTGATATTTTCTCACTCCTGGAATGTCGAAAACGCAGAACTAGATCTCACGGCACCAGGAAAAATGGTAACTTTAAACGTAAATCACGTGCGTTTAAACGAAACAATACTAGACTGAAGTGACTGTCAATTATATTATTAAATCATGGACGCCACTCTATGCTTTCTTTTTTAAGTTCATTACCCGTTTCTGTTTTACGTCTTCTGGACACCGAGGCGAATAAATTCTACGATAGTTCTCATCAGTTATATGATGCGGCTCTCTTAACTAGAGGCTATACTCAGCATACTCTCCGTCCTTACATTGATTCTGAAATTAATCATAAACGTCATTTCTTCAAAATATCCTTCATTAATAAGGGTATGGATTTTATAGATTTGCCCAGTATCTTCCGTGAGAGATCGGTGCTTTCTTCCATTCCTGCTTATTTTCAAAATACTGAAACACCTATAATTTGCTATAAATATAACAAACCTGTTAGATTTATCATTTTTAATATCAATAAACTTGTTTCAGATCTTGATATTGATACTAATACTCCTGATTCATGTGATTGTAAAAACTCAAAGTATTGCTATCCTGCTGCTGGTCATGTAATTACTGGCAATTTGAAAATTATTCCTGATTCTAGGATAAGGAATATAATTTCTAAAGGACCGAAATATCGGTTTCCTTCTAAAATTGATTTCAGTAAATGTAGAGATGAAATCGCTGCTTCCTTGAATGAATTCGGTAATCGATGGTGTAAGCGAGAGAATGTTGAGTGTAAAGCCCTAAAGGACTGGAAACTTAGCATTTTAAGACTAGTGAATAAACGCATTTCTTTCTATTCTCAAAATACTAACTTATTACCTCCTAAGCCCAAGACGTCTTTACGTCATCTTAAACTAGGTATTCAAGAATTTCATAAGAAGTTTGTTTTGGCCCCTGCAGACAAGGCCGCTAACAACGTCGTCGTTGTGTGACGGCTCCACTATGTTAACACGCTTAAGCAGGAGCTTGGTGGTACTAAGGCCTATGAACTTCAGCCTTTGGCTGAAGAGAGAGCTATAGTAGATAAACATATTTGTCTTTCAGCCACCAAGTTTGCTGTGTGTGTTAACGAAGGCCAAGACAAGCTTCCTACGCTATACTGGTTACCAAAACTTCATAAAAAAACCTTACAAAGCACGGTTTATTGCAAATTCTAGTTCTTGCACTACCACTGAACTTTCTAAATTATTAACTTCCTGTCTTACTGCTATTAAAACGCATGTAATTAAATATTGTGATAAAGTCTTTGAAAGATCAGGAAGAAATCTGTTTTGGTCTATAAAAAATTCGAATGAGGTTTTAAATAAATTGAAATCTAGACAGTTTCGTGCTTCTAGTCTGTCTACCTACGATTTTTCCACTCTTTACACTACACTTCCTCATAATCTTATAAAAGAAAAGCTTAATGATTTAATTGAATGGGCTTTTCACAGAGAAGATTCTCCCTATCTTGCATGTAATGTCAGAAATGCATTTTTCACTTCTAAAGAGCATAAGAATTATACACTTTGGTCATGTCAGAAAGTGTGTGATGCCCTCACCTTTCTACTTGACAATATTTATATTAGATTCGGTACCAAGTTATTTAGACAAATTGTGGGTATTCCGATGGGTACTAATTGCGCACCTCTTGTGGCTGATCTTTTCTTGTATTGTTATGAAAGAGACTTCATTTTGTCGCTTTCCATTGATAACCAATCTGAAATTATTGAAGCTTTTAGCTCTACTTCTAGATATTTAGATGATTTATTAAATATTGATAATACCTATTTTGATGGTTTGATCAGTCAGATTTACCCCCTAGAACTTCAGTTAAATAAAGCAAATTCTTCTGATACCGAGGCCCCGTTTTTGAATTTACATCTATCTATTGTAAATGGATTTGTTTCGTGCAAAATTTATGATAAACGCGATGACTTTGATTTTGAGATTGTAAATTTTCCTTTTTTGGATGGTGATGTTCCTCGTGCGCCATCCTATGGCGTTTATATTTCGCAATTAATTCGATTTGCTAGAGTGTGTAGTCATGTAACTGACTTCAACACTCGTAATAAAGTATTAACGGCTAAACTCCTTAATCAGGGTTATCGGTACCATAAACTACGCAAAGCCTTTTCAAAATTTTATAGACGCCATTCTGATTTAATTTCAAAATTCAATATTGGACTTAAATCTCTTCTGCAACAAGGTCTATCGGAACCCGAATTTTATGGTGACTTAGTATATAAATTCAGAAAAATATATAACCGCAATGACTTCAGCACCCAATTTCGTAAAATCATTCTTCGATATAAAAAGATTGGGTACAACATGGATATTATACGACAGACTGCATGCATGGTAGTTAACCCAATCACGGTTGGCAACTTTGCTTCCCTCTTTAATTGCACGCCGGTGGGTCAGGCCTCAGATTCTATGACGGCTCCAACGTAAAGGCTTATTGAAAATTAAAGAGATAATGTTGGTTGGTGCCTGATGCTCTGTCTCTGGTCGGGCTCATCGGAGTCTAACTGTTGGTTTCTTTTGCTCCAGCATTTCAGTGGTTTCTTGCTGTCGAGTCCTCATAGTTGTCTCACCTCTGTGGTTCTTTGATTTCTGTGTTCACGGAGATGTTGCACTGATGAGTTAGGAGGCCTTCATGCGGACTGAACAAATTATTTGTCTAAATCGCGACGGAAGTAAGGGCGAGGATTGTGGCCACGTAAAATCGATTTAAGCCCCCCAGTGGAAATCTTCCACTGACCGTTCCAAGGCGGCTCTTCTGTGGCGATTTATTTATGTTGTTGTTTGTTACTTACTGTGTGTATCGCTAGTGTCTTTTAATTTTGGATGGCCATATGGCCATTTTGTGGGAAAGAAACTGTCCATATGGCCTTCCTTTGTTTAGGTTTCCATTATGGTCTGGTCGCTTAATGTTTGTATTTCTTTCCCTTTGGTGTCTTTTATGGATGGAGTAAGTTAATTGTATCAATTCCTGATCTTTGTTTTACTTCTACTTTGAATCTGTGGTGCAATATTGTTTGGTAGGTTCGGCACATTAGTCTCTACTGACCCTTGCACTGGGTGTATTAGAGAAACTGGGCCTATGGGTCGCGGAGCAATGTCTTCCATGTTTATGCCTGAACTTTGGTATGCATGTCTGCTTGCAGAATTTTCCTGACTAAATGTAAAGTTGGGGTTTACATTGCTAGTTCTAGCCGTTTGTTGTGGTACCTTAGAATAACAAATAGGATAATTAGATGCCTGTGTGTTATAGGTTTGAAACCGTAAGCTATTGTTAGCAGGCATAGAAGCCATTTCAAGCCGATTTGAAGACGGCTGACTTCTGTATTGCTGATGATTCCTATTTGAACTAAAGGTGTCGACTCTAGCAGTCACCGGGGCGAATGCGTTTTGACCCAAAAATATTGCCTGTTGAGACGCATATGCCGGATCGGATTCTGGTATATATCTACCATGATTTATCACTCTTCTGTCACTAACAGTTGAACCATGCTCCAATTCCCGATCCAACATATGCGTATTTCTAGCATACATCGCACCGGCACTCATGCTAGAGACAGGCCCTACCATGTTTGCATTGGTTGCTGTGAGAGCAGGACCGTGTCTAAGTGACAAACTTTGCATAAGATGTAATAATTCAGCATGTTTGTCAGATAAATATGTAGTGTCGGATGAACCCGGCACGTATGCGCTTTCTGAAGGTGCAATCCCAGCAGCGACAGGCGCCGAACCCTGGACCACCGGGTTCACCGTCCCGCCGCTAGGGCCCACTGGCATTTGCATATGCGCACGTGCCGAATTCCATGCCGTCACCGGTGTACATGACGTATTATCTACGTCTGTCTTAAAGATCCGTTCATGCGATGTTGACTGACTGGGTATCAGAAGTTGATTCGAGTAGGGCGAGCCCCTAGTTTCATGGCTTACATGCTCAACATTTGCAGATAAACGTAAGTCTCGGGAACAAGAGTGATCATAAGAGGGAATCTGAAAGTCAATACTTGTTGCTCCAGATACCCCGTTATAATCCCTAGTCGGGACATTAAATTCTTGAGAAGACGGCGTATCAACGTTGCCTCTCATTGTCCTCCTGAAATCCCGTTCCCAATACTTGATATCAGCCCCAGTCTGGTAATTTCCAAAACTATCAAACTTATCATCTATCATACCTGAATCCCTCGCAGTAGGCGACTGTGTTGCTACACTGGTTTGGAAGGACACGGTCTTACTTACTACGCTCGACTGGCCCGCTTGGATGACGTGGGGGTCTTGCACATTCTGCACACTTCTTGTGTATGTTGAATCTAGCCACGTATCAGACGACAATCGGCCCATAGACGGACCGGTTGGCTGATTTAGTACATGTGTTTGATTTCCAGTACTCATATATACTGGTGTAATACTTGAATGTACCGGGGAAACAGTGTATGATTGCACTGGTGAAATAATTGTGTAACTGCCGTGCTCTGTGGCACAGGCGAAAACTGAGAAAAATCTATCTCTTCTAGAACCATATCTGATCCTGAATATGACATGCTGACAAATTCAAACTTTCAACACTATATAAACTGTACTCTTAAATTATAAACACATAACACTTCCTCATTTGCACTTTTTTTTTCAAAAAAAAAATCAAATCGCACTATCCTTTTCACACAACTTTTTTTTTTCCATATAACTAAAAAAACATAACAAAACTATTTTATGAATCACTGACCTTAAAATCTACATATCAAAACAGAACAGGCATTGGTCACGGCACCAAATGTGGTAGGTAGACGTTTGTGTGGACCACAGCACTAATGTAGTTTCCTCATATTAATTCTATATGCGTGAATACGTATGCGTCACGGGTGTGAATGCGTAAGCACAACAGGTGTGAATGCGTATGTGTCACACGTGTACATGCGAACACGTCACAGGCGCGTATGCACAGGCTTCACAAGTGTAAATATAAATGCATTACAGCACTAAAGCTTGTGGCGTATGATCAGTCCGTCAGGCTCAGCCTCGAACAGACGGACGAATTGGCACCTGGATAAACCTGGCGGACAGACAGACAAACGCTATAACGTCACCTAGAATGTCCTTTACAAAAAGGGCACTCCCGTTGATCGTACAGGAAGATTCGACCACAAATGCCAGACTGTTTGCATGCAGATCAAAACAAAATATAAATTTTCTAATTTAATAAAATTTACAATTAATTTCAAATATTCATGATGTGATTAGGCGATGAATCCTATAGTTCTATTGAGACAGAAAAATAACAAGTATTCTTAAGATTGAAGTGAAAGTTGTCAGCTGAATGAAAAACCTAAAGATTAACAAAAAGAAAAATGATCCCAAAAATGTCCAGTTTTTAAAGCCTAAATAAAAATGGGAGGCAAGTACGAGTTTAAGAAAAACTCGATGAGCCTCGCTAAAAAAATGGTACGAACATAAGAAATGCTCGATGAACGAGTACAGAGATATCCTACCTCAGATGAACCATAAAAGTTACGCTGAGCGATATTGGACAGTTTGACGAACTTGGATCATGATTTTATATGACCCTAAAGTTTATTATGGAAAAGAAGCAGAATATACCAGATTCCGCTTTAAAAAGATGGTCATACTAGCTAGTAATGCAACCCAAAGTATGATAAATAATTAAATAAGTATTTCTTTATTATTGGAGTAAATAGGCAGATTTTACACTCCAGGATTAAGGGACTGGATATAAAAATAGCTAAATCAGCATAATACTGAGGGTAGCCATTAAAACAAAAGAAAGGTAATCGAAGTTAATCAATCAGTCAAGTTTGGTAATTCGGTTCAATACGAAATATTCGTTGCTTTCCGTATACTTACGGAATTAAGCGACGATCAAGTTTAAGGAATGGTACGCTGATTGGCTCGTCAGATTATTGACTGACCAATGAAAAGGCGTCTTGTATAAAACTTCGGTCAATTTAGCAACATGTCTGCCTCCTTACGAAGACAAAATGTCTATTTTATAATTCTTCCAGAATGCTTGACTTTTAAGGTCAAAATGACTTATTAAGTAAGTGTTAGCATTTATATTGACACCCGAATTCGTGACTGTCATACAACTCCAACGGGCTATTATGTACAGCCAGAAAACTGATGTCAAATTATGGAAGATAACTGAAACATGAGTCATGTCATGACAGTTTGCCGTGCAATATCCTAACTTGTAACTGTTACGGTCAGACCAGACCTACTACACACCAAAGGGAAAGAAACACAAACATGAAGCGACCAGACCATAATAGAAACCTAAACAAACGATGGCCATAAGGACAGTAACTTTCCCACAAAATGGCCAAATGGCCATCCAAAATAAAAAGACACAAGTGATACACAACCGCCACAGAAGAACCGCCTTGGAACGGCCAGTGGAAAGAATTTCACTGGGGGTGGGGGGGTTTGGGCTTAAATCGATTTTAAGTGGCCACAATCCTCGCCCTTACTTCCGTCGCGATTTAGACAAATAATAAATAATTTGTTCAATCCGCATGAAGGCCTCCTAACTCATCAGTGCAACATCTCCGTGAACACAAATAATCAAAGAACCACAAAGGTGAGACAATAGACAACGGTGAGGATTCGACAGCAAAAAAAAACAAAAACACTGAAATGCTGGAGCAAAAGAAAACCAACATTTAGACTTCGATGGGCCCGACCAGAGACAGAGCATCAGGTACCAACCAACATTACCTTGAATTCGATCTCTCTAATTCTCAATAAGCCTTTACGATGGAACCGTCATAGAATCTGAGGCCTGACCCACCGGCGTGCAATTAAAGAGGGAAGCAAAGTTGCCAACCATGATTGGGTTAACTACCATGCATGCAGTCTGTCGTATAACATCCATGTTGTACCCAATCTTTTTATATCGAAGAACGATTTTACGAAATTGGGTGCTGAAGTCATTGCGGTTATAATATTTTTCTGAATTTATATACTGAGTCACCATAAAATTCGGGTTCCGATAGACCTTGTTGCAGAAGAGATTTAAGTCCAATATTGAATTTTGAAATTAAATCAGAATGGCGTCTATAAAATTTTGAAAATGCTCTGCATAGTTTATGGTACCGATAAACCTGATTAAGAAGTTTAGCCTTTAATAATCTATTACGAGTGTTGAAGTCAGATACATGACTACACCCTCTAGCAAATCGAATCAATTGCGAAATATAAACGCCTTAGGATGGCGCACGACGAACATCACCATCCAAAAAATTTTGCTCGAAACAAACCCATCTACAATAGATAGATGTAAATCCAAAAACGGAGCCTCGGTATCAGAAGAATTTGCTTTATTTAAATGAAGTTCTGGGGGGTAAATCTGACTGATCAAACCATCGAAATAAGTATTATCAATATTTAATAAGTCATCTAAATATCTAGAAGTGGAGCTAAATGCTTCAATAATTTCAGATTGGTTATCAATGGAAAGCGACAACATGAAGTCTCTTTCATAACATTACAAGAACAGATCAGCCACAAGAGGTGCGCAATTCGTACCCATCGGAATATCCACAATTTGAGTAAATAACTTAGTACCGAATCTAATATAAATATTGTCAAGTAGAAAGGTGAGGGCATCACACACTTTCTGACATGACCAAAGTGTATAATTCTTATGCTCTTTAGAAGTGAAAAGTGCAGTGCAACAACTCCGTGAACACAAAAATCAAACAACCACAGAGATGAAACAACGGTGAGGACTCGACAGCATAAACACCACTGAAATGCTTGAGCAAAAGAAAACCATCAGTTAGCTTGCCCAGGAACAGTGTGGATAGTTGAACTGACCGGCTCAAAAATGACCTAAAATAGTGTTGACTTGGCCGTTAAACACCAACACAAACAAAGCTCTAGTTAAAAGAGCAGCATCATAAAACTGATAAGAACTATCGAAAAATTTATTCGCCTCGATGTCCAGAATACGTAATACAGAAATGGGTAAAAGAACTTAGAAATGCAAACATTGAGTGGCGTCCATGATTCAATAATATCATGGACAGTCACTTCAGCTTGGTATTGTTTCATTTAAAAGCGTGTTATTTACGTTAATAATTGCCATTTTGTCTGGTGCCCTGCGATCTAGTTTTACGCTTTCGACAGTACTGTAGCGAGAAAATAGCAAAATAGAAGAGAAGGCAACGATCAGGAATCGATACAATTAACCCACACCTCCCATCAGAGACACGAAAGATTAAGAAAAACAAACATGAAATAACTAGACCCTAATGGAAACATTAATGGCAGAAAGCCAAAAGGACAGTTACTTTCCCACAAAATTGCCAATTGGCTATCCAAAACAAAAAATAAGCGATACACACACTCAAGGACAAACCATAACAAAAATAAACCGCGACAGAAGAACCGCCTTGGAACGGTCATTAAAACAAATGCCACTAGGGCTTAAATCGATTTTACTCGGCCGCATTCCCCGCCCTTACTTCCGTCGCGATTTAGCTATAGACAAATAATTGGTTCAATACGCAGGAAGGCCTCCTAACTCCTCAGTGCAACATCTCCGAGAACACAAAATTCAAACAACCACAGAGTTGAAACAACTGAAATTACAGCATGTTCTCAAAATGTGCGAATCTTTAGGATTTTTACGGTTATACGCCCATGTGATATAATGCTGGCCAAGTCTTTCACTGTCTGACCTTTAAGTTAAGCCATTGTCTAAATAAATTTTTAAAAGCTAACTTCACACGAAATCCGTAATTGTAATGGTTTCCTGTCGTATGTAAGACGGGCGAATACGGTTTAACACGGTTTGTAGAATGATATAATTCATTACCAATGTTTTATAAAATCCTTTTAAATCCTCAGTGATCCCAGAGATATTGACATGTTCCCTGGAGCCCTTTCTGAGAAGCCAGTCCCCGGTGGATACTTGGGTCCCACAAACGCTTGCATTATAGGCAACCAGTTCTGGAGACTAAAACGAGGCGACAGATTTTTCTACGAAAATCCTTTTCCAATTACCGGATTTACTCTAGGTAAGACGACTTAATTTATGCACACAATGTTTACAACTTAATAACTAGTCTGTAAAATAAAGATCTTCGTAAATTTAAAAAGGAAGGGCATGCTCAGGAATCGATACCATTTCCTAACACCTTCATCACCAAGACACCAAAGGGAAAGAAGAAAGCATATACTGCAAGGGCATTTTAATTAAAACATGTCTAATAAAAACAAAAACAGAACAGTTTCTTTTATAAAATGGTCAAATATATACAATCACAATAACAAGTGAAGCGCCTGGAAATGGTCTGTAAAATATTCACTGGGGGAAGTACACAACATTCGCCCTCAGTTCTGTGATGAGGAAAATATCATAATGAGTTAAATAGAAGTGAAGGCAATGATCAGGAATCGATACATTTGACCCACAGCTCCCATCAGAGACAATAAAGGGAATGAAACACAAACATGAAACAACTAGACCCGAATGGAAACATCGATAGAGGAAATCCAAAAGGACAGCCACTTTCCGACAAAATGGCCAATTGGCTATACAAAACAAAAAAAAATATGAGCGATAGACACACTCAAAGACAACCCATAACAAAAATAAACCGAGGCAGAAGAACCGCCTTGGAACGGTCAGTGAAACGAATTCCACTGAGGGTTTAAATCGACCCTACGTGGCCACAATCCTCGCCCTTACTTCCGTCGCGACCCAGACAAATAATTTGTTCTGTCCGCATGAAGGCCTCCTAACTCATCAGTGCAATATCTACGTAAACACACAAATCAAACAACCACAGAGATGAAATAACGGTGTGGACTCGACAGAAAGAAACCACTGAAATGCTGGAGTTAAAAACAATAGTTAGATTCCGATGGGCTCAACCAGAGACAGAGCATCGGGCACCAACCAACATTACATAAAATTAGATTCTCTCAGTAAGCCTTTACGCTGGAACCGTCATAGAATCTGAAGCAAGACCCACCGGCGTGCAATTAAAGAGGGAAGCAAAGTTGTCAACCGTGATTGGGTTACTACCATGCATGCAGTCTGTCGTATAACATTTATGTTGTACCCTATCTTTTTGTATCGAAGAATGATTTCACGAATTGGGTGCTGAAGTCATTGCATTTATATATTTTTCTGAATTTATATACTAAGTCACCTTAAAATTCGGGTTCCGATACACCTTGTTGCAGAATAGATTTAAGTCCAACATTGAATTTTGAAATTAAATCGGAATGGCGTCTAAAAAATTCGCTGGAACCGTCATAGAATCTGAGGCCGCATTTAAGAAACATTGTGAAAATAATTTCAGAGAACAACTTCCATTCCTTCAAACATTTAAAGTCCCCAAAACAATTTATGACACTTATCCCTCTAATTATGCCGCCAACTTCAACAATTTTGGAGGGGCATATTACTTACTTCTGTGTTGATCATCCGTCCGTATGTCACGCGTTTTGATGCATAGAATAACTTGGGTGGGAAGCATGCATACTAGGGTTTATGAAAATTTTATATATGGATATCACAAAAGACAGTAGATGGCACATGTTTCGTCTCATCAGGATTATGTTCCTTTCCTGAGCTTAAGGCCCTTTGCAAAAATAAAAAAATGACAGCAAAATATCTCAAAAAGTATTGAAGGTAGAGCTTTGAAACCAGGTGAATGGATTGGTAGTGAAGATTAAATGGCCTGATCAACTTTTGCATAAATTTTGAAAAAGTTACTAAGCTAGTGCCCTCAAAAATTTGGGCACGTTTACCTTTTCAGCAAAATATCTCAAAAACCGTTGGAGCTGAACCCTTGATATTTAGTGATGCAATTGCTAGTGATAATTAGATGAATTAACTGACTTTCGAATAAAATTTGAAATAATCTACATGAGTTATGACCTTTTGTAAATGTGTGTACTTTTATTTTGTCAGCAAAATATCTCAGAAACGGTTAGACCTAGAGCCTTGATATTAAGTGATAATATTAGTAGTGATGAGTAGACAACCTGATAAGGTTTTGAATAAATTTTGAAAAAAAAAACAAAAAAAAAAACACTTCATGAGTTATTGCCCGTTTGTAAATTTGGATAGCTTTTAAAATAGCGGATCTTGCATGAGTGTTCATGTATTATTGAATTTATTAAACGAGTTGAGGAAAAGGGATAAAATGCATTTTATTCCTCAACGAGTTTAATAAATTCAATAATACATGAGCACGAACGCAAGATTCTATTTATCATATGACATTTAAAACGCATTTTATTCACGATTGTTTACAAAAATGTCAATATTCCGCCATTAGTAAACGCGACGTCGTTAAGGACGTCGTACATGTAACGTTACGGAACGTATCTAGCTAATTTGCATATTTAATCCACTAGTGGATTATCAAAACTAATGCATGGCGTTAATACACTCTCAGACGCGACGTCATATGATAAAAAATAGAAGTGAAGGCAATGATCGGGAATCGATGCAATTAACCCACAGCTCCCATCAGAGACACCAAAGGGAAAGAAACACAAACATAAAACAATCAGACCTTAATGGAAATATCAACAGTGGGAAGCCTAAAGGACAGTTACTTTTCCACAAAATGGCCAATTGGCTATCAAAAACAGTATACTGTAAGCAATACACACACTCAAAGACAAGCATTAACAAAAATTAACCGCAACAGAAGAACAGCCGCGACTCAGCAAAATATCTCAGAACCATTGGAGCTAGACCCTTGATATTTGGCGATTAAGTAGATGACTATTCACTTTTGTATAAATACTGAAAAATATCTCACGAGTTATGGCCCTTTGTAAAAGACGATTTACATTGTCAGCAAAATATCTCAAAAAACATTAGAACTAGAGCCTTCGTATTCAGTGATTAAATTGCTTCTAATAAGTAGATGACCCGATTAAAATTTGAATTACCGTTGGAGCTAGAGCCTTGATATTGGTAGTGATGGGTAGGTTGCATGGTTAACTTTTGAATACATTCTGAAAAATACTTCATTAGTTATAGCCCTTCGTAAAATTAGGCCTTTTTACCTTGTCAGCAAAAAATCTGAAACAAAACATCGGAGCAAGAGTCTTGATATTAGGAGATTAGATTGCTAGTGACGAGTAGATGGCCTGATTTATTTTTAAATAAATTCGTTAACTACTTTGAGCTATGGCCCTCTGTAAATGTTGGTCTTTCGGCACCGGAGTCTAACTTTTGGATTTCTTTTGCCCCAGTAGTTCTGTTATTTCATGCTTTCAAGTCCTCATCGTTGTTTCATCTCTTAAGTCGTTTGATTTTTATGTTCTCGAAGACGTAGCACAGATGAGTTAGAAAGCCTTCATGCAGACTGAACAAATTATTTGTCTCATCCTCGATAGAAACAAGGACGAGGTTAATCTATTTACCCCCCCCCCCCCCCACCACCACCACCTCTACACACACATACCTAAATATATTTTACTGACCACTCCCAGGCAGTTCTGATGCCGCGGTTTATTTCTGTTATAGTCTTTGCATGTATGTATTGCTTATATCTTTTTATTTTGACAGCTGTTGGGCCATTTTGTTTGAAAATAACTGTCCTTTTGGCTGTCCGCTTGTGATGTTTTCATTAGGATTTACTTATTTGAGCCCCGCCAAGTGAATTTGTGTCTTCGAGCATTCCGTCATGACAAATTTTAACTGCGCATGCCCAGCCATTCAGAGGGGCCAGGAATATGGCTTTCTGTCTGAATGTTCCTCTTGATTCACTGCTTGTATGAGCGAGCAGCGAAGGTTCTGGCGAGACTGCGCGGATGCGCAGGCTCGCCTGAACCTTCGCTGCTCGCATAGGCGATAAGTACCAAAATCACTTGACGGGGCCCATTTTTGTTCGTGTTTCTTTCTTACCCTTTGGTGTCTCTGATGGGAAGTGTGGGGTTATTATATCGATTCCTGATCATTGCCTTTATTTCTATTTTACTCTGCCAGCAAATTATCTCAAAACACGTTAAGAGCTAGAGCCTTGCTGTTTTGCAATTAGATTGCTAGTGATGAGTAGATTACCTGTTTAACGTTTGAATACATCTGGAAAAATATTTGATGGGTTATGGCCTTTATAATTTGGACAGTTTTACCTTGTCAGCAAAGTATTAAAAAAAACTCATTCGAGAGCTCTGATATTTTATGACCAGATTTCTAATGACGAGTAGATGACCTTATTAACTTTTGAATAAATTCTGAAAAATAATTCATTAGTTATGGCCCTTTGTATATTTGGGCATTTTACCTAGCCAGCATTATCTCAAAAACCATTGGAGCTGGAGACTTGAAATTTGCTGGTACGATTGCTCATGGTAAGTATGGCCTTTTTAGCTGTATAATAAATTCTGAAAAATATTTGATGAGTTATGACCCTTTGTAAATTTGCGCATTTCTACCGTGTTAGCAAAATATCTCAAAAACCATTGGCGTTAGAGCCTCTTCCTATTAAGGGGAATGGGAACACCTTCAGGGGAAGCACTCCTTCAAAAGTGCTTTTTGTCTTCCAAATCAATAGGAGCCAACCTTTAAAGGAAATAATTTGCTCCTGAGGAGCAATTTCTTTCCTTCAAGAGTAGACCCCTCTTTCGGTGGGACTGAGCCTATAGAAATGTGAACAGGAAGTCCCGAAAGTCATCCCCCTTTGAAAAATGGCGGAAAATATGCTATGTGTTCCCATTCCCCTTAACTGATTAGATTGCTTTCGGTGAGTACACGACCTTGTTAACGATTGAATGAATTCAGAAAAAAACGCTTCATGAATTAGGGCCCTTTGTAAATTTGGGCATTTTGTCTTGTCAGCAAAATATCCCAAAACGTTTTAAAGGTAGAGTCTTGAAACTTGTTGGATAGATTGGTGACCTGGTTAACTTCCAAATCCGAAAAAATAAAATACTTGAATTATGGCCCTTTGTAAATTTGGGCAGTTTAACCTTGTTTGCAAGATAGCTCAACAACTATTTAGACTGATATTTTGATACTTGATAGGTTGATAGGGGGTGCTAAGCAGCTGACCTGATAACTTATTTTGTTATTTGGCTATGGCCCTTTCCAATTTTTAGCTTTTGGTTTGTTTGATTTGTGGTTTAACGTCTCCGTCAACACTGTGAAGGTTGTTTTGGAGACGTTGCTTCCAATTTTGTGGGACTTTTACCCGACATTGAGATGAAATTACATCTCAAGCCCTGTCGCAAAATCGGCCCCGCCTATCGGGGCTTGAAGAAATAGATGGGCTGCATGGTTCTTCTTCGCAGAGCTTGATGCGACCATACACGAGTTCTGGTAAACTGCTTAGAGGATCTAAGCCTGTTCAGGCAAAGCGGTGCAAGTCGGACCGTCCCAGCTTGTAAACTCTACTGGTTTCATTGGGTGACAGGGCTTGAGGTGGCATTTCATCTAAATGTCGGGTAAAACTCCCACAAATTTAGAAGCAAAGTCTCCAAAATGACATACACAGTGTTGAACAAACAAAAAACAAAACAAACTACCGCCCAATGAAATCAATAAGGTTTGTAAGCATGGACGCTCCGATTCGCACTGCTTTGCCTGGACAGGCTTAGATCCTCTAAGCGGTTTACCAGTATTCGTGTGCGGGTCGGTTTCAGCTTTGCGTGGAAGCTTCATGCAGCCCATCTATTTCTTCAAGCCGCGATGGGCGGGGACCGAGCACGTTTTCGCATTTCAACCTTGTAAGCAAGGTATCTCAAAATCTATTAGGGGCAATCAGTGTTGGTCGAAAGGTTGGGGTGAGAGTGGGGGTGGGGGCATAGTGTTTCATAAAACCAGCTCTTGTTTTTCCTAGTGGCTTCTTGTAGGTTCTTTGAGAATTTTAGCCGGATAGTTTGTCAATCTACCCGTTTCTTGTCGTTGTGATGTCGAGAGCCTATACTGGACATCAGTGTTTAGTGAGCAAACAGTGTAGATCCAAATCAGATGACCCAGAACGATGCGTATAATCAGGGAGGGTCTACACTGTTTGGGTTAAGGTCGAATGGCATTCTGCAACTTCCATAAATTTCACATAAAGTCATCACGAAAACACGCCTAAACAATTTGGCCCCCTTAATTCCCACTTTTGTAAAGTAAAACTGGCGTAAACCATATTTTTCTTTATTTCTGCTCTAAAATAAAGAATGTGCGTACTCGTTAGAACCGCCTCATCGAGGCGGTTCTAAGGTGTACCCACAATCTATATTTTGAGCAGGAATAAGAAAAATATCACCTTAAATGTCATCTTAAAATTTTCGATTTTTCGTATAGGCGTGTATTCGTAATGCATGCATTTGTTTGTTTGATTTGAGGTTTAACGTCCCCGTCAACACTGTAAAGGCCATTTTGGAGACGTTGCTTCCAATTTTGTGGGACTTTTATCCGACATTGAGATGAAATGACATCTCAAGGCCTTTTGCCCAATGAAACCAAAAGGGTTTATAAGCATGGAGGGTCCGACTTGCACAGCTTTGCCTTGGCAGGCTTAGATCCTCCAAGCGGTTTACCAGTACTCGTGTGCGGTCGATTTCAGCTCTGCGTGGAAGCACCATGCAGTCAATCTATTTCTTCAAGCCCCGATGGGCGGGGGCCGTCTCTATCCTGTACAAGTTGTTTTATCATAATGATAGTTTGTCTTTTCTTCAGGTCAGTTAAACAGTATTAAAACGACCTCTCTAGCAAGAATCATCTGCCGCAATACAGGCACGCCTCTTATTCAAGCAAGGGTGTTCTTAAAAGTAGGTCTTGGGTAAGTAACGAATAATTTTCGTTTGTTTGTTTTGAGGTTTAACGTTCCCGTCAACACTGTAAAGGTCATTTTGGAGACGTTGCTTCCAATTTTGTGGGACTTTAACCCTACATTGAGATGAAATGAAATCTCAAGCCCTGTCGTCCAATGAAACCAATAGGGTTTATAAGCATGGACGGTCCGACTCGTGCGCACCGCTTTGCCTGGGCAGGCTTAGATCCTGTAAGCGGTTTACCAGTACTCGTGTGCGGGTCGGATTCAGCTCTGCGTGGAAGCATCATGCAGCCCATATATTTCTTCAAGCCCCGATGGCCGGGGGCGATAAGTAACGAATAATAAAGCGTATTTTAATTTTTATTATATATATCTTAGGTATACGAATTGAAAAAAAAATCTAAAACTCAAAAAGTTTTACTCTTGAAATATTTCATGGAGCTGACGACCATAATAGTATGCTTTCATCACGATAACAAGTCCGTGAAACAAAGACCCGTCTAAACCCTACTATATATAGAGAAAAGTGGGGTTTACGGGGGTATAAATTATCTACCTTATTCTTGCTTAAAACCATAAATTATGGGTACTCGTTAGAACTCGTTAGAACCGTCTCATTGAGGCGTTTCTAACGAGCACCCACAACCTATGATGAAAGCAGAAATAAGATAGAAGTTATCATTTTTACCCCAAATGTGTCACTTCTGATACCATGTTGGACTCCATTATTTCACACGGACATGTTTTCCTAATGAATAAGAAAATGAATTTTTATTAGTTCATTGAAGTATGAGAAATAAGTAACATCGGGACACGAGCAAACAATGGGTTTAATTTAACTTTGCTCCTGACTCGATGTACAGTAGAACTTCGATGGCTCGAACACCGATGGCTCGTTTACCATAGCTGAGTCGAACCCTTGTTTGAGCCCCTAGAGAAATCCTGTACAAAAGAAATAGTAGGGATAATTTAAGAGATTTTCGCCTTTTTACTTGCAAATTTATGCTGTGTGTACTCATTAGAATCGCCTCGATGAGGCGATTCTAATGAGTACACACATCATACATTTTCATTATATAACACCGAAAAGATGTCCAAAAGTATATCGTATACTTCCTGGTAGTAGCCCTCAGTGGCTCGAACTACCCCTGTCTCGAACAGATTTTCGAGGTCCCAAAGGTGTTCGAGCCATTGAAGTTCGACTGTTTTTCACAATTTGATACTTTTTTAATAACATCTACATTATTTTCCTTCTTTATTTGGCGAAAAATTTTGGTTTGAGGGATAAAATTGAAAAAAAAAAATCACCATATTTGCTGGCTTCCAGCTTGCACATTGTCAATATTGGAAAAAAAAACAGACCCCCATGACCTTTCAATGTCCAGTGGGGGGGGGGGGGTCTAGTTACCTGTTTTTCCAACACTGATAACCTTAAGACTAGGAACCAGCAGTTAATACAAAAAAGGTTAGGACAAGGATAAGTGGGATAAGGTAAACTTACCAGCTTAATATGACCTAAATAGTGTTGACTGGGCAGCTTAACTCCCAAAACAAACAAATCTTCGCCAGCCTTTCCTTGGCATGTTCTGTCCTTCCAAGTTGTAGTCCAGAATTGTGCACATTCCTACCCCCCATTTACTAAACTGGAGTTACGTAACTTGCCATGAAATTGTGTAATGTTGTTGTAACCTTACGTTTAAAGATTGAAGTTGATGCGTATGAAGTTTTGTAAGTCATTAAGAAAAACAAAAACACGAAAAATGTTGATGAACAGATCGACAGACAGATAGAGAGACAGACGGACGGACGGACAGACGGACAGGGCATTACTACAGGGCAACTGTCAATAACTACATGTATAGGAAGTTTCATTTGATTGTCTATAGCGGTTTTTAAATAAAGATTTAAAAAAAAAGGATAAAAAGCCGAATTTCTTAGTTTAGTTTTTGCCAAGGGCCATAACTCTGGGAATATTGTAGCTAGAGTAACTTAACTTTCCGTGAAATTGTGTAATGATATTGTGACCTTATATTTAAAGTTTGATGCGTTTGACGATTTGTAAGTCATGTAGAAAAAAAAAAAAATGCGGACGGTCAGACGGACGGACAAACGGACAAACGGACAGACAGGGTGATTACTATCGGGCACCCGCAAATAAAGAGTGAGCTTGACGTTATAACGATGCAATCGTGCAATCATTTGGGGGAGATCCATGGTTTAGGAAAAAAATCATTTTTCGGTGACCAAATTCTCAATATATTTAAGTAGGCGTGTTTTTGTAATGGTTCCAATAACTTGCGGGTCCATTATTACCATTGCGCTACGTCAACACTCAAAACCGCCAATTTCTGTGCGATTGAATTTCATTGGTCAGTGGCAACCACGTTAACATCTGCAGTATAAGCGCTATTACAAATACATGCACAACAAACACTCGACCAAAAAGTTTGTGCGGATTCAAGCTTTGAAACCAACAATTCTAAGCGTTAACGAAAATTCTAACACAGCGCGCCTATATAGGCAATGCAAAATAACTGTGTTTTATTCTGCAACAAATCACAGTTCGGAAAAAAGTGACGTGTGACGTCATTAAAACTGCAAATTTATGACGTCACTAGTCGATTTACTTGACGTTAGACGGTGTAACGCCATTTTCTCGCTTCGAAAACGTTAGAAAAGGATATAAATGCATGTGTTTCAGTCGATAATTTTAGCGGGATTTCTTCTAACAATGGCGAAAAGTTGTGAGATTTTGAAGGAAACAGCAACATTATTGCCGATTTTCAGCGTATTAGAATCGAAATAGATCAGCTCTAGCCAGTGATTTGTTGTGTAATAAATCACAGTTTGTCGGTCAGTTGTAAGTAGACAAATCACGCGCGCTACGCGCTTGTGATTTGTCTACTTTACAACTGACCTCCAAACTGTGATTTATTACACAACAAATCACAGTTAAATCTGATCTATTTCTTAAATAAAGAAGCTTTACGCGATCAAAGATCGATTCTAGCATAAGGTCATTACGAAAACACGCCTGTACGAATACCGTCGAACTTCGATGGCTCGAACCCCTCTGGGACCATGACAATTTATTCGACACAGCGGTAGTTCGAGCTACCGAGGATTACTGCCAAGAGGCATACCGAGATACTTTTGAACATCTTTTCGATGTTCTGTAATGAAAATGTATACTGTGTGTACTCATTAGAATCGCCTCACCGAGGCGATTCTAATGAGTACACACAGCATACATTTGCAGGATAAAAGACTAAAATCTTCTAAATTATCCCCCACTATTGCTTATGAAGAGGATTTCCCTAGGGGCTCAAGAGCGAGTGTGACTCAGCCATAGTAAACGAGCCATTGGTGTTCGAGCCATTGAAGTTCTACTGTACATTGTAAAGTTTTCGCCGAAAAAGGTAAAATTCTAATATGAATATTTGTGATATTTTTCTTATTTCTGCTCAAAATATATTTCAGAGCAGAAATAAGAAAAATAAGGTTTATCCCTGTATAGATAAAAGTGGGGTTTGTGGGGGGTCAACATTATATAGGCGTGTTTTCGTGATGTGAACAGTTTTTCCTCGTAAATTCTGAGAGGGTGACGAGATTCAAAATTTTGTGGGTGCAAATGCCCCCAGCAGTTTTATTTGCAATGACGGTTATCTCTACATTATCTGGAATTCAGTTGTACTTAGTTGTAGAGTAAGGCAATGGGTACAGTGCAACAAGTATAGCTTTTACAAAAAAGCTAGGTCCACGATTAGCGCATAGTAAATGTGAATGTGTATAGTTAAATTAAAAAAAAAATGAGTTTATAAGATTAACTGTCCTTGGCAATATTCCAATTGCCATCATGCCGACTGAAGTATAATGTCTAAAATGTCAAAGTTTCAAATTCTGTAATTTTGTCAAAAAGTACTTTTTCATCTTTTAAACGGCTTATGTGTCAAATAGTCTGCTTGAAAACTGTTGGAGAAGTTAAGTAGACAACTTTCCTACACTTTATAGAATACCAAATGAAGATTAACCCTTGTCCTGCTGGATATTCATATATGCCACACCCACTACTGATTATCAGCCAATCAGATTAATTGATGCAAATTATTGCAACAAATTCATAAACTGGATGGCAAACAATGAAGATCCTGATCAGATGGCTTCTTCAGAAGCCATCTGATCTGGATCTACATTGTTTCAAAGATAAGGCATCTCCGGGCTCAGCAGGACAAGGGTTAACCAAAAAGTTTTGCTAACATCGAGCAAGGTTTTTTGGTTCACCAGAACCGACGGCTCCTGAGAAGCTTATAGGATAGGCAGTAGAGGGTTTGTAGATGTATATATTGTATTAGCCTGTACAAATATAATAACACATATGAGCTTGTACAAATGTGATAGCAATTCTGTGCATGAGATCTGCTATCTTTATTGTGTGGAAGCCTAGACTTGTTATGGGCTGCTTTTTCTGCTTGTGAAAGCTTATAACTATTGTTGCATCGAAATGGAAAGGTCAACCCTGCATTGTGGGTAAGTAATGGCTGTTCTTCCATGTTAAACCCAACTTCTATAATGTCTAAGCCCATGGGCGTAAACAATAACACAACATTCTTTCAAATCTTGGTACTTTTCTGATAAAAAATCTAAGATATTTATCTTATTTAGAATGCAAACATAGGTTGTGGGAGCTAGTATATCCACAGCCATTGTCTTAGAGCAGAACCTATATCTTAGAGCAGAAATGAAAAATAATTTGAGGGGTAAACCCCTGATTTCTATTTATAAAGTGGGGTTTAGAGGGGTATTCATTACACGTGCTCTGTCTCTGGTTGGGTCCATCGGAGTCTAACTGTTGGTTTTCTTTTCTCCAGCATTTCAGTGGTTTCTTGCTGTCGAGTCCTCACTGTTGTTTCATCTCTGTGGTTGATTGATTTTTGTGTTAACGGAGCTGTTGCACTGATGAGTTAGAAGGCCTTCATGCGGACTTCCGCGACGGAAGTAAGGGCGAGGATTATGGCCACGCAAAAATCGACTTAAGCCCCCCACCCCCACCCACCCCACCCCACCCCTGTGGAATTCCTTTCACTGACCGATCCAAGGCGGTTCTTCTGTCGTACTTTATTTTTGTTATGGCTTTTTTTGAGTGTGAGTATTGCTTATATTATTTTTCTTTGTATAGCCAATTGGCGATTTTGTGGGAAAGTAACTGTCCTTTTTGCTTTCCGCTAGTGATGTTTCCATTAGGGTCTAGTTGTTTCATGTTTGTGTTTCTTTCCCTTTGGTGTCTCTGATGGGAGCTGTGGGTTAATTGTATCGATTCTTGATCATTGCCTTCACTTCCTTTTTGTTAACATGATAGATCACTCTTTCTAAATAAGTTTTGCTGCCTTTAAATAGGGTCTTCTTTTCCTTAGGAGCAAATTTATTCCTTTAAAAGTACGGATCTGATTCTACGAGGTGCTGAGTTTGTAATAAAGCAAACAGGAAGTCCCGTAAGCTATCTTCCTTGTGAAAATGGCGGGAAACATATCAGGTGTGTCCATTTTTCTTAAGAGCACAATTTTATAACGGAAACATGTTTATGAAAGTGCTTGCTTGCGTACAAAAAGACAAGATTTAAAGATAATTGTTTTGCTCCCCCGCCCATTGGGACTCGGTGAAATAGATTGAACTGCATGGTTCATTCTCCGCGGAGAGCTGAAATCGACCGAACTTGAAAACTTGTAAACCACTTGGAAGGTTACTGAGTCTGCCCAGGAAAAGTGGTGTGTGTCGGACTGCTCTTTAAACCCTAGCGGTTTCCTTGGGATATGAGGTTTGAGATGACATCTCAGTGTCGGGTAAAAGTCCCCCAAGGCCGGAAGCAATGTCTCAATAATGATCTAAATAGTGTTGACGGGGACGTAAAACCTGATCACAAACAACAAACGGATTACAGGATAAGTGTCGCAATTTTAATATGATTTTGAAAGTGAGTGAGATATGATAGAGGCACTTGTATCGTGATACATCAAAAACGTGTGTACGTGTGTGCGTGCAAAAAGATAAGATATGCAGATAATTTTATGATAATATCATGCGAATTTTGATATATGATATGAACGGGTTATGCAGGTCACTTTTATCACAGGCGGTAAATGATTATCAGTTTACGTTTCATCTAAATGTCGGGTAAAAGTCCAACAAAAGCGAAAGCAAAGTCTCTAAATTGACCTAAATAGTTCGATGGGGACGTAAAACATCAACGCAGACAAACAAACATTACTTATCATATGAGCCAGCACACGACAAAACCTACAATAAGACATGTGTGCCCAGCGAAGATTCAGATCAGCCTGCGCATCCATATAGTCTAACCAGAGACTTCTCTTGCTGCATGAAGGAGCATTGGGTCCATAGCTATCCATAGGGCAAACAACGGCGGCTCTGATCAGACTGCGCGGATGCGCAGGCTGATATGAGTCTTCGTTGTACGCACGTGTCATATTGCAAGTTTTGTCACACACTGGCTCATATGTAAATGCAATGTACAGTCAGGTACATGTACATGTTAGATACCGATACTTTATTCAGTCAAATCTAGTGATGTACTGATTAATCGATTAACTCGACGATTACTCGCGCTAGCTAAATGAGTACATGAATGAACATGGTTTTCTATGTTCGATTAAACTTTTATCTCTGTACATTTTACATGCTTTTTATGGCTTAGAACGGGCCCGAAAAAAATGTATATTCTCTTCGTAACCTGTAACTGTAAAAATAGCCAGTTTATAAAGAAAAATTACATTTTGGGGTCTAAACATTTTGCCAGCAAGCTTTATCTTCGATTATATTGAAAAACCATGTAATGAATAACAACTAGTAAATATTTATAGCAATTTTATTGATTGGTATTTAACCGGTCATTGGTCACATGAATGAACGATATTCGACCAAAAAACCATCTAATAAATAACAGCACTGTAAATATTCATAGCAGTTTTACTGATCGATATCGACTCGATCATCAGCCACTTGAATAAACGATGTGAAAAATAGCAACACAGTAAATACTTATAGCACTTTTACGGATCGATATTTATTTGATCATCGGTCACTTGAATAAACGATGATCGACCACAAAACCATGAGATAAAAAAAAAACAATACACCATATTTATAGTAGATTTACTGATCGATATTTGTTCGGTCAGATGAATAAATGATGATCGACTGAAAAGCTATGTAATAAAAAACACTGTAAATATTCATAGCCGCTTCACTGATCGATATTTAATCGATCATCGGTCACATGAATAAACGATGAACGACCACAAATCCTTATAGTAAATAACACTGTAAATATTTATATCAGTTTTACTGATCGGTATTTAATCGATCATCGATCACTTGAATAAACGAAGATCGACCAAAAAATTTGATCTGAGTCAAACAACTAGTCAAATCTATCAATTTGATTGAATAACCACACGTTACCAAGTCCGTGTGTGTGTGTGTGAATTCGGGTTTAACGTCGCTTTCAACAATTTTTCAGTCATATCACGACGGTGTCTGGTTGCGACAGGGAGCTCAATGCTCACTTTTATAGTGCTGCCTCACTGAAGTATCATGTCCCAGACACATTACATGATACCACACCAGTCACATTATCCTGACACTGGGTCGACCAGTCCTAGCTCTACCCCGTAAATCTGAGTGCCAAGCGAGGAGCAGCTAGTACCATTTTTAACGACTTTGGTATGTCGCGGCCCGGGATCGAACCCGTGACCTTCCGTTCCCTAACACGTCCGTGTAATGAACACCCTCTAAAACCTACTTAATATACAGAAGTGGGGTTTAGGGGAATATCCATTAATATCCATTAATATCCATTAATTTCCTTATTTTTGTTCAAATACAGAGAGTGATGGTATTCGTTAGAACCGCCTCATTGAGACGCTTCAAACGAGCACCAACAGCCTATGATTTGACTAGAAATAAGAAAAAATAAAACATTTTTATCTGAAAAAATGCAATGTTCTAGGGAAAAGAATGGCGACATTTAAGCACGCGGACATGTTATCATAATGACTGGAGACGTCGGTGAATGTAAAACGAAACGAGTCGTGTCACAAAAATCCTGCCTTCGTGGTCCTGATCCTCCGACCAGTGATGTCACAGATCAGGATGTGCGAATGTTGAGTCAGATAGGTGCTATAAATACAAATATTACATTACGAAAACACGCCTATACAAATACATTGCATCCTTAATCGCCGAAAACATGAAGATTTTAAGATAAAAAAATTACGATATTTTTCTTATTTCTGCTCAAAATATAGACTATTGGTACTCGTTAGAACCGCCTCATCGAGGCGGTTCTAACGAGTACCAACAATCTATATTTTAGAGCAGAAATAAGAAAAATAAGGTTTACCCCTGTTTTACTATATAAAAGTGGGGTTCGAGGGGGTCAAAATTATATAGGCATGTTTTCGTGATGTATAGAATTATTATATAGCATCGCTGTTATTTAGTGTAACACGTCATCTCATTAGAATTATGTGCCGGCACACGTGTGATAACCCACGGTCACAGGCGCTTCCCGTCATGACACTGTTCTTGACAGCCTTGACAGTTCTTGTGGCGGACGTAAAACGTCTCCCCGTACATCAACCATAGTGCAGTTTATATTTTACTTTTGGCCCTTTGAGATCAGCGTGAATATTCTGAGAAATCAGAAATAAATAATTGGTTTAGACTCACATTCTAGACAGGTTTTTAATTATTTGGACCCCATTTTGATTTATATCAGTCTTTGAATCGACTGCCTATTCGAAATTCGCAAAATTGCAGTATGTTTTCTCTGGCATTCGTTGTCGGATCATTACTGGGTCACTGATGAGGCTTTATTAGCCGAAACTACGTAGTATGACCCATCTTTCTTATGAATGTTTTCGTTGCTCTTAAAGGAACTCATTTTTGATTTTTATTATGTTTTCTGCTGAGATTCTTTTCAACTTTTTTGCCAGTAAACCCCTATCTTAAAAGCGGTATATGATCAACAGAATCATACACTCGTAGTCTTTTCATATGAAATGTTTGAAATATAAATTACATATTAAATAACAACTCATATATAAGACGGCCCCGCCCATCGGAGCTTGAAGAAATATATGGGCTGCGTGATGCTTCCACGAAGAGCTGAGTCCGACCCGCACACGAGTAATGGTAAACCGCTTAGAGGATCTAAGCCTGCCCAGGCAAAGCGGTGCGCTCGAGTCGGACCGCCCATGGTTATAAACCCTATTGGTTTCATTGGGCGACAGGGCTTGAGAAGTCATTTCATCTCAATGTCGGGTAAAAGTCCCACAAAATTGGAAGCAACGTCTCCAAATGACCTTTATAGTATTGATGGGGACGTTAAACCTCAAATCAAACAAAGAAACTCGTATATAAGATCCTCTGTTTACTGTCTGCCGCCGCCCATTGGGGCTTGAAGAAATATATGGGCTGCATGATGCTTCCATGCAGAGTTGACACCAACCGCACATGAGTACTTGTAACCGCTTAAAGGACCGAAGCCTGCCCAGGCAAAGTGGTGTGAGTCTGACCGTCCATGCTTATAAACTATATTGGTTTCATTGGGCGACAGGGCTTGAGAAGTCAATTCATCTCAATGTTGGTTAAAAGTCCCAGGAAATTGGAAGGAACGTCTCCAAGATTACCTATACAGTGTTAACGGGGACGTCAAACAAGTCTTTTTACTGTTTGTCATCATGTGAGTGGCAAAAGCTCTGTTCAAACCGCGTCTAAGGGGAATGGGTACATCTTCAGGGGAGACAATTCCTGAAAATGTTTTTTGTCTCCCATGTCAATAGGTGTCAACTCTTAAAGGAAAGAATTTGCTCCTGAGGAGCAAATTCTTGCCTTTAAGAGTAGACCCCTTTTTCAGTGGGACAGGGCTTATAGAAAAGCGAACAGGGAGACCCGAAAAGTGTCTCCCTTTGAAAAATGACAGTAAAATCAGCCAGCTGCCCCCATTCCCCTAAAGCGCAGTCTGAACCGAGCCCATTACGAAAACACGCCTATTCAAATACACTGCAACTGTTATCGCCAAAAAATGAAAATTTTCAGATGAAAAATTATAATATTTTTCTTATTTCTGCTCAAAATATAGATTATGGGTACTCGATAGAACCGCCTCATCGAGGCGGTTCTAACGGGTACCCACAATCTATATTTTAGGGCAGATATAAGAAAAATAAGTTTTACCCCTTTAAACCCCAGTTTTACTATATAAACGTGGGGTTCAAGGGGGTTCAAGGGGGTCCAAATTATATAGGCGTGTTTTCGTGATGTTTTGTCGAAGGCCCTTGTTCATGCGACATAGTTTCACAAGACGTGACTCATTTACATTACAGCTTATTTTCTCGACTATAGACGTTTGAAAACAATATTTTATATTTCAGAAACCCTTTAATAAACTGTGCCGCTCTCCCAGATATAGACTTTTTGCTCTGGTCAGGCTTTCAACCTAATCCTGGACCGGGATTCCACGGACCACCGATCGCCCCGCCAGTGTCACCCATATCGGCGCTCAAGTTTCAGAGATTCCCGAGGTTTCTGGTCCCTAATTTTCCCCTTGGAAAGGGAAAAGGAAAACCAATCATCCAAAAGGGGCCTATAAAAAGCCTTAAAATCTGATTCGAGAAATACTGTATCATAACTTGGTGTTAGAACTATCATGATCGTCTTTTCTGAAAACAAAAAACAAAAACAAAAAACAAAAACAAAAAACAAACAAAAAAAAAAACAAACAACATATTTGACGCTTTCTGTAGGTCATCAGCTCAGTGCTAAGTAAATCTTACTATTCATCGTTGAAAAGTTACCTTCGTGTTGAAAATAATAATGTACAAACCCATTAAGCATTCTACATAAATCTACAGCGGGCCGTTAGCGGCCCGTCAGCTACCCTGACGGGCCGCTAACGGCCCGCTGTAGATTTATGTAGAATGCTAGCAGGGGTATTACATACACAGCAAATAAATACCATGATAACTTGGTACTTTCCCTTATTTCTAAGAAAACATATTCCTCTCAGTCGGGGAAATAAATCTCTTTAGCTGGAACTAATTTTTGTACATGACACTGCTTTTGCAATGAAATCGTTATATTTAAACGCGGGAAAGTTTCAGTCACGCCGTTGTCATTCTCAATGATGTCTGAGAAGATATCAACAAATGTCTGAGAAGATATCAACAAACATTCAGAATGAGTGACAGTTGATTCGGATGCAGCGTTGAAACAACGATTACATGGACATTATCGTTGAATAAGAAGTACAACTCATGTTTTGTTGTTTTATCACTGAAACACCTTCTTTCTTCTGCTTTTATTCAGAATAGAAGAAAACCCTTCTAAAATGCGCCCATCTAGTCAGCTTAAAGGCATTTATTCTTGATTATTGAGGACTATCATTTCATTACATAATATTATGTAGCCCTCAGTGCTGACTGAAGAGAACACCTCTGTCTGCAACAGGTATGGGGCCTCCTTGGAGAAAATCAATAATTGACTAACTGTTAACTAGAGTGTACCTTATTGATTTTCCCCTTTAGTGCCTCAGTTAGGGGATTCAACAGGAGCTACTAATCACCCTATTTAAGGCCGCCTTTGATCTGCTATATACAGTATATCACAGGGGGCAATAAAACAATTATGAACACACGGTGTGTCCTACTATCTAAGAATAAATGCCTTTAACTCTGTAGGAACTGGAAGTTAGTTGGTCCCCGTGGAGCACCCCCCCCCCCTCCCCCACATACAGTTCTAGTTTTGTAGTCTCATGTTACTGTATGACCGCTTGTAAATTCTGGGTATTCGTATATCACCAACAATGCCGCAAATGTGTGATGGTTCCCAACGGGCGTTCGTGGTAGAACTCTGCTGCATCGGCGATGATCCGACGTTGTGACGTCGAAATATTGTTGATGCAGCGTCGTAATGTCCAACCTCGACCCATTTGGGAACCACTATCACTTTGTAACAGCATAATTAATACCTTTGCAATCGACAATTGCTTTGATTTATCTCTGTTGTACCACTGACAAGTATCTAGGGATACAGATTCGTATAAGTCCTTGACTTTCTTCTGAATCCCTTTTGTATTATGTCATTTATTTACACTTTGTATTTGTATGCTCGCTATACGAATAAAATATGTTTAAACCAACTCTTATCCTGCTGTTCACGACAACCCTTTTCTTTGCAAACAGTGTGGATCCAGATCAGATGGCTTCTGAAGCCATCTGATTAGGATCTACACTGTTTGAAATTCAATTTATGAATTTGTAGGAATAAATTACATCAAGTAATGCGATTGGTTCAAAGTCAGAAATAGGTGTGGCTAAAATGAATATTCAGCAAGAGAAGGGTTAAGTATCATTACGCTGACTGAACTCTTAACCCTTATCTTACGGAATATTCATTTAAGCCACACCCATTTCTGTCTATCAACCAATCAAAATACTTGATGTAATTTATTGCTACAAATTCATAAACCGAATGCCAAACAGTGTAGATCCTGATAAGATGGCTTCTTCAGAAGCCATCTGATCTGGATCTACACTGTCTGCAAAGATAGAGGTTGTCTTGAACAGCAAGATAAAGGTTAACATGAGCTGTAAAGAGTCAACTGTATGGATAATTGGTCTGAAAATTCAGATGCAAAATGATTCTCAAAGTCTTTCAAAGTTCATGTAATATCCTTCTACTTTAAATATGGGATTTATAAACCCCGGAAGGGAAACAAAAAAAAAATCCGATACAGAAACGTACGGAACCCTGGAAGGGACATACATTTTTTAATATGTTGTCTGAACAAGTTATTAAGTTGTGCAAACAATATATCATCTTGTACGCACAAGATAATATGTGGTACGCACAACATATTATCTTGTTATTATCTTGTGCGGACAACATAATATCTTGTGCGCATTCCATGTGCTTAGCGGTTTACCAATACTCATGTGAGGTCTGTTTCAGCTCTGCGTGGAAGTATCATGCAGCCCGCCGTATCTCTTTCTCCAAGCTCTGATGGGCGGGGCCAATATACATGTAGATGGGGTTTATCAATGTTTTGAGCCCATTTGCAAGCATAGCCAAATACATAGAGGTTGTAGTTACTCGTTGGAATCGTCTTCAACCGGTTTATATAGAGAAAATGGGGTTTAGATTATACATGTACTAAATTATTTAAGTTCGATTGCGATGAAAGCTTTTTGAATCGCCCTCGAGCACTCATTCCGGATGTTAGAGAAGCAACGACTTTTACATCATCGCTACCCATTTATACCTATGTGCAGTCAGGCAATGGCATTACGTGTCTTGCTTAAGTACACACCTCGCTCGCCTCCGGTGACCGGATTCGAACCCACAACCTCTCAATCATAAGTCGGACGCACTAACCACTGAGCTATCGAGCCTACCTATATGGGGTTTAACTTTTCACTGTTTATGCTTTAACTATAGACCTTCCTCGTCGTTAACGTTCTAACGGGTACCCACAGTTTATTTTTCGAACATAAATAAGGGAAGTTATGTTTGCCTCTGCATATTAACCCATCTTTTCACGAAATGAAGTGGGATTTGCTAAGGTATTTATTACAAGGGATTGTTCACGGGATGCTGCCCGGCGACGGATCTAAAATGTTTGATTTATAAGAATCAAATACAATCGGCCTACTTTACTGATATGAAAACTTGAAAAGGTATTCCCCAGGTTTTTTAAGGTAACTGTATACATCTTTAGGGAATGCAATCCTGTCTCTCTTATCAAAAACGATCTATCGTTAAAGGAAAGAATTTGCTCCTAGGGAGCAAATTCTTTTCTTTTTTTTTAAGGGTAGATTTTTATTTAGAAGTAAATTATTGTTTTAGAAAAAGTAGAAGTAAATCAAAGATCAGGAATCGATATTATTAACTTACTCCACCCACCAAAGACACCAAATGGAAAGAAACACAAACATGTAGCGACCAGACCATAATGGAAACCTAAACAAAGGATGGCCATAAGGACAGTTACTTTCCCACAAAATGGCAAAATGGCCATCCAAAATAAAAAGACACAAGTGATACACACAGTAAGTAGTAACAAACAACAACATAAATAGAACCGCCTTGGAACGGCCAGGGAAAGAATTTAGAGTCTGAGCATACAGGAAACAAAGAGGGAGTCCGAAGAGTGTCTGGCCTGTAACAATGGCGGAACATATATTCCCTTGAAAGAATTTAGCATTACTATAACACAGCTTGGCCCCGCCCATCTGGGCTTGGAGAAATAGATTTGGCTGCATGATGCCTCCACGCAGAGATGAAACAGACAGAACAACGCTCAGAAGGTCTAAGCCTGCGCAGGCAAAGTGTTGCGAATCGGACCGTCCATGCATATAAACCCTATAGCTTTTATTGGGCGGCAGGGACTGAGATGTCATTTCATCTCAATGTCGGGTAAAAGTCCCACAAAATTGTAAGCGACGTCTCAAAAATGACCTGGGACGTTAAACCTCAAACAAATAAAACAAACGATAACGTCAACCCATGCGACATGGTGCATTTTTTTCACATCGACAAAATGGCTACCTTTTCTGATGAAAATCCGTAATATTGGACGACCCGCGAAAAAGCGACCGACTGAAGTCGGTTGATTTTCTAAGAGTGCCCTAAAATCACCGTGTCATTCGGTCATTCTGTCAGTCTGTCTGTCCGTCCGTAACCCGTTTGTGAAAATTGGTGATAGTGACTTAACCGCTTGGAATATTTAAACAATTTTTGGCATACTGATAGATATCAATGAAATCTAACCAATGGACTTGCGAAATATTACACTCCATTTAGTATAGCCTCGCCGAGGCGAAAAATGTGAAAATTTTCGAACTGTTTCTCCTCGGAAACCGTTGGGCCGATTAAAGTCAAATTTCATATGGAGCCTCTATGGGATGGGGGAAACCAAAATTTGCTCATGGGGTCCAGGTCGCATGACCAAAATGGCCGCCAAGCCATATATGGTCTGTCTCTCTGTCCGTCCGTAACCCGTTTGTGAAAACTGGTGATAGTGACCTAACCGCTTGGAATATTTAAACAATTTTTGGCATACTGATAGATATCAATGAGATCTAACCAATGAACTTGAGAAATATTACATTCCATTTAGTATAGCCTCGCCGAGGCGAAAAATGTGAAAATTTTCGAACTGCTTCTCCTCGGAAACCGTTGGGTCGATTGAAGTCAAATTTCATATGGAGCCTCTATGGGATGGGGGAAACCAAAATTTGCTCATGGGGTCCAGGTCACATGACCAAAATGGCCGCCAAGCCATATATGGTAAAAACCCTTCAAAAATAGTCTTCTCCAGAACCACTGGGCAGATTTCCACGAAACTTGATAAATAGCATCTGGGACGTAGGCCCATCATAAATTGCTAAAAGGGTGACCCTGGGTTGACCTTGACCTTCTTTGTGCCTAGGTCAAACTTTGACACATATGCTTTTGTATTGGAAAAGTGAGAATACATTTTATCCTGCAAACGATTCAGAATACAGTTATATTTTTGCTCCTTACCATAAGGCGCATTTGTTGGGGGAACCGTTTTAGGTCCAGGTCACATGACCAAAATGGCCCCATACCCATATATGGTAACACTCATAAAGCTAAAAGCATCCGGCGGGTCGTGCACTTCAGCTGAAGCACTGTTTTTTTTTTTCTTATTTATACTGCAAACATAGATTGTTGGTGCTCATTAGAACCGCCTCATTGAGGCGGTCTAACGAGTACCCACAACCTATGTCTTGGGGGCAGAAATAAGAAAAATAATGTATACCCCCGAAAACTCCAGTTTTCCCTATCTGAAGTGGGGGTTAGAGGGGTGTTCATTTCCCGGACCAGGTCACGTGACGAACTTGTGTTTCAATAACTTAAAATGATATGGCATGAATGACATGATCGTGATAAATGGTTTATTCAATTCAAAATGATCTGTACTTCCGCTTTCAGTTTCGTCGTATAAAGAAGCGACTTTGGTTTGTTAAACCCATTTTGTACCGGAAACCCCAAAACGGGTAAACTGGCAAATAGTGTAGGCCCAGATCAGACGCCGCAGAACACGGCGTCTGATCAGGGCCTACACTGTTTGCAAAAAGTTAAGCCATTTCTCGAATAAATTTTGAAGAAAACACAACCTGACATCCCTAAATTTCAAAATGGACTCCTGCTAAGGAGGAAGAATCCATTTGGTACAAAAAGGGTTAAATAACACCGCTGATAAAAATAGATTATTTTTTGCTTACTTAATATACTTTGTTCATACCGAACGTTCCAGATGTCGATCTCCGTATTGTCTACGGTGTTGATGAATATTTTAACAGTAAGTTTCTCTTATTGTTTTGATTGATTTGAGGTTTTACGTCCCCGTCAACACTGTAAAGCTCATCTTGGAGACGTTGCTTTTGTGGGACTTTAACCCGACATTGAGATGAAATGACATGTCAAATCCTGCAGTTCAATGAAACCAATAGTGTTTATAAGCATGGACGGGCCGACACGCACCGCTTTGCCTTGGCAGGCTAGGGGTCCTCTACCAGGACTCGTGTGCGGATCGGTTTCAGCTCTAAGTGGAAGCACCATGCAGCCCATTTATTTCTTCAAGCCCCAATGGGCGGGGCCGAGTTTCTCTTATTCAAGCAGATCCTCAACCATTGACAAAACACGCCTATATAAATACATTGTCAATTTTACTGCTATAGAAAACGAAGATTTTTAGATGAAAATTGTGATATTTTTCTTATTTCTGCTCGAAATATAGATTGTGGGTATACGTTAGAACCGCCTCACCCCTATACAAATACATTGCCATGATTTTTTGGGCCAAAAATTAGAAATTTTAAGAGGAAAAAATGTGATTTTTCTTATTTCTGCTCAAAAACATAGATTGTGGGTACTCGATAGAACCGCCTCGTTGAGGCGGTTCTTTCGAGTACCCACAATCTATGTTTTTCCTCAAAAACATAAATTGTGGGTACTCGATAGAACCGCCTCTTTTACTATAAAAAATGGGGAATGAGGGGGTCAAAATTATATAGGGGTGTTCTCATGATGGATAGGGGATGCTAATTAGAACCGGAACCGCGTCATTGAACTGGTTCTAAACAAAGACCCAAGATTTATGTTTTGAAAGAATAAGGATAATAATATCTCCCCTTATAAATCCAACTTTGTCAATAAAAAGTGAGGTTTCTTTTAGTATATATTAAACAGATGTTCTTGCATAAAAACCTATGCGCATGGCTGTTTGAAGCCGTTGTCAAATGGACCGAAAGCCGTGCTCAAACAGCAAAACCATGTTCAAATCATGAAATTCGCGTGCTGTTTGAACATGGATTTTGAACTTTTGATATCACAAGACGGGCCTTGCTTTGTTCACGTTACGTTTCCCTTCCGTTGATATTGTTTCTTTTACAAAAGCACCAAGTAGAAGTAAAACAAAAATCAGGAATCGATACAATTAACTTACTCCACCCATCAAAGACACCAAAGGGAAAGAAACACAAACATGAAGCGACCAGACCATGATGGAAACCTTAACAAAGGAAGGCCATAAGGACAGTTACTTTCCCACAAAATGGTCATATGGCCATCCAAAATAAAAAGACACAAGAGATACACACAGTAAGTAACAAACAACAACATAAATAAACCGCCGCAGAAGAACCGCCTTCGAACTGTCGGTGGAAATATTTCCACTGTGTGTGTGTGTGGGGGGGGGGGGGGGGGGGTCTTAAATCGATTTTACGTGGCCACAATCCTCGCCCTTACTTCCGTCGCGATTTAGACAAATAATTTGTTCAGTCCGCATGAAGGCCCCCTTACTCATCAGTGCAGCATCTCCGTGAACACAAATAATCAAAGAACCACAGAGGTGAGACAACGGCGAGGACTCGACAGCAAGAAAACACTGAAATGCTGGAGCAAAAGAAAACCAACAGTAAGACTCCGATGGGCCCGACCAGAGACAGAGCATCAGGCCCAAACCAACATCACATTGAATTAGATCTCTCTAATTCTCAATGAGCCTTTACGTTGGAACCGTCATAGAATCTGAGGCCTGCCCAACCGGCGTGCAATTAAAGAGGGAAGCAAAGTTGCCAACCGTGATTGGGTTAACTACCATGCATGCAGTCTGTCGTATAACATCCATGTTGTAGCCAATCTTTTTATATCGAAGAATGATTTTACGAAATTGGGTGCTGACGTCATTGCGGTTATAAATTTTTCTGAATTTATATACTAAGTCACCATAAAATTCGGGTTCCGATAGACCTTGTTGCAGAAGAGATTTAAGTCCAATATTGAATTTTGAAATTAAATCAGAATGGCATAGATAAAATTTTGAATTGGCTTTACGTAGTTGATGGTACCGATAACCCTGATTAAGGAGTTTAGCCGTTAATAATTTATTACGAGTGTTGAAGTCAGTTACATGACTACACACTCTAGCAAATCGAATTAATTGCCAAACCTCTTTTCTCCAGTTTCGATCAGCTGATAGAAGAGATTGCTGTACATCTTGAGGAGCATGTAGTCCTGATGAACTGATCAGCAAGATTCCTTCTGGGTGAGAGTCAGCATTAAACGGGTTTGTCATGTGAATATTTTTTGTTAATAATATCTTGGACATGTTTTTCATCTCTTTTCATGGCTTCTGGTTGTGTCTGCTCATGTATTTCAGAGTGTTTTGCAGTTTTCCATTTCTAATCCGCATATGGGAAGCATAATTTGCAAGGATATGGCGTATCACAGACCATCGTACCAGAGCAGGCTGCTTTCGTGTCAGGTCTATGATACCACTGTCACCCTTGGAATCTCTGATTACAGTTGTTTCTGTTCCCATGTCACTCAATATGCCATTGAATTTGCCTGGAGCACGTCGAACAGAGAAGTTCCCTCTCCTAAATGCCTCAATCAAAAATGCTGCTAACCAAAGTTGAGTAAGACACTCATACGCAATTGTGATTCCCCAAACAGTTCTATGGAACTGCTTTCCAGCCAACATCAGATTTACAGTACTTTCAGCACAGACAGTTGAGTCTACTAAAAGGTCTTTTAATCCCCTTTTACCTATACATGCAATAAAAGTACAAACGGTGAGACCCCTCCCCCCCCCCCCCCCCCCTATCTCAAGATGTTCTCTTTCATTTCATGTGGCACAGACTTTTAACTTGTTGAACTATAGTATACAGCTGTTGATCCAGGGTCTGAATGGCATGTGACTGGCCTAAGGTTGCAGTTGTTTCTTTGCTTTTGCGCATTGTGGTATACACAGGAGCCATGTCGGCTAGTTCTGATTCTATGACAGGAGCATAACTGGCAATTGTCACAGTGTCTGTTTTGTTCTGACCACATTGAATTGAAACCTGTCCAAAATGGGATTGTTTGGTCAGGCAGTGCTATACCAAAATCTCTTGGAATGAAACCACGCGGCATACCACGTAACAAAACCCATGCAATATCATTGCGGTCATAATCATGACAATCAACAGACTTATGTAACTCATTGCATTTGTTTTTCGATTTGGCTCTGTTTGGGTTTCTCGAAAGGTAATGACTGTATTAAATTGACACATTCTGTTTCAGTTAATTGCACGACCCGCAGAAAAAGCGACCGACTGAAGTCGGTTGATTTTCTAGGAGTGCCCTAAAATCACCGTGTCATTCTGTCATTCTGTCAGTCTGTCAGTCTGTCTGTCCGTCCGTAACCCGTTTGTGAAAATTGGTGATAGTGACTTAACCGCTTGGAATATTTAAACAATTTTTAGCATACTGATAGATATCAATGAGATCTAACTAATGAACTTGCGAAATATTACATTCCATTTAGTACAGCCTCGCCGAGGCGAAAAATGTGAAAATTTTCGAACTGCTTCTCCTCGGAAACCGTTGGGCCGATTGAAGTCAAATTTCATATGGAGCCTCTATGGGATGGGGGAAACCAAAATTTGCTCATGGGGTCCAGGTCACATGACCAAAATGGCCGCCAAGCCATAAATGGTATGTCTGTCTGTCCGTCCGTAACCCGTTTGTGAAAATTGGTGATAGTGACTTAACCGCTTGGAATATTTAAACAATTTATGGCATACTGATAGATATCAATGAGATCTAACCAATGAACTTGCGAAATATTACATTCCATTTAGTATAGCCTCGCCGAGGCGAAAAATGTGAACATTTTCGAACTGCTTCTCCTCGGAAACCGTTGGGCCGATTGAAGCCAAACTTCATATGGAGCCTCTATGGGATGGGGGGAACCAAAATTTGCTCATGCGGTCCAGGTCACATGACCCAAATGGCCGCAAAGCCATATATGGTAAAAACCCTTAAAAATAGTCTTCTCCAGAACCACTTGGCAGATTTCCACGAAACTTGATAAATAGCATCTGGGACGTAGGCCCATCATAAATTGCTAAAATGGTGACCCTGGGTTGACCTTGACCTTCTTTGTGCCTAGGTCAAACTTTGACACATATTCTTTTGTATTGGAAAAGTGAAAATGCATTTTATCCTGCAAACGATTCAGAATACAGTACTAAAGTATAAGATATATTTTTGCTCCTTACGATAGGGCGCATTTATCGGGGGAACCGTTTTAGGTCCAGGTCACATGACCAAAATGGCAGCCATACCCATATATGGTAACACTCATAAAGCTACAAGCATCCGGCGGGTCGTGCACTTCAACTGAAGCACTGGTTTAAGACACTTATTACTACCAACAGGAATATGAACACTGCCTGGAGTTTGTTCATTAACTTTTTGTCATGAAAAACTTCTCTAGCCATTGAATGAAATGTGTTTTTCTCGCCAATTGTTTCGGCATTTATGTCAACGTTGTCATCTCCCTCGTGTATCAAATGTCCACCTTCACTGATATGCATGAGTCCATCAGGAACATATATCCCGTCTTCTGACCTGGCAATTTCATGTTTACTGGCTGTAGTTATAAACTTTCTTAATTCATCATAACTGATGGAAAATCCCATTTGCATTTAAAGCGTCAACAATGGAGCTTTTCCCATTTTCATGGTGCAGCTGCGTTGCTAACCCTAGATGTAAAAGTGTTAACAATTTCCGGCTGTTGTATATGACACACTCTGTCACCGCTAGGCTTTTCCTTTTTGTTTGTTCAGTTGGTTCGTAATTGGGATCCGCTGTATTATACGCCTTATTGTCAATTAGCCACAACAAAGCAGTATAAAGAAGTGATGGGACATACTTTTCTGAATATTCCAAACTAGTTTCAATTGCATTTGGATAATAATCATTGCTCGTCATTTTTTCTGTTTCCTTTCTCAAACAAACTGCAGCAGAATGAATCAAACTCTTGTTGTCACTCTCGTCTGTGGAAAGAATATCAAACTCAATGTCACAGTCTATTTGAGATTCTTTTACCTGTTCTCTTAGTTTCGTTACCGCTTTGATTGCATCTGTTAATGCCATTTTACTGCTTAAAACTATGCTAGATTTTCTCTGGTCATTCTGGGACTGAATAGCAATACGATCGCCATAATGTTTAAATAGTTTACTCTTCAGACTGTCACTTCTGAACGACGTATTGCTATTTTCTTCCGGTAAATATGATTTAAAGAAGAAGAGCTTGGTTTGAGCACTATGACAGGCAACCCAACATATAATCTTTCTTCTTTGTCCAAAGATGAAATTCTGCGAAACCACCAATCGGTGATGCTTTTGTTTGGAATTTCCCTCCCAGAGGAAGATATGGAACTTCCAAAGTTGTACTGGATTCCTAAGCTTCACAAGAATCCGTACAAGCAGAGATATATCGCGGGTTCAGCTAAGTGCTCAACCAAACCTCTTTTACAGATCCTAACACGAATCCTTACTGCAGTTAAAGATGGCCTTCAGAAATATTGTGACACTGCATATGCCAGGAGTGGTGTGAATCAGATCTGGATCTTGAAAAACTCCAAAGAGCTTCTAGAACATCTTCAGTCACAGTCTTTTCTCCCAGTAAACAGCATAAAATCTTTCGATTTCTCAACGCTCTACACAACTATTCCTCATGATAAATTGAAATCTAAACTCAAGGAAATCATAAATCAATGTTTTTTTTCCACAAGAATGGTAACCGTCGCTACCAGTATGTTGTCCTTGGCTACAAAGACACATACTTCGTTCGAGATCACTCTGATGCACCACAAAAGTACACTGATGCAGATGCCATCAGGATGCTGGACTATCTAATTGACAATATTTTCGTGGAGTTCAGTAGCCTATTATTTCAGCAAACAATTGGCATACCAATGGGTACTAATTGTGCACCGTTGCTTGCCGACTTGTTCTTGTACTCGTATGAGGCGGAGTTTGTACAAGGTCTCCTCAAAGCAGGCAAGAAACGCCTTTCACAACAATTCAATTTCACCTACAGATATATGGATGATTTATTGTCTCTGAAAAATGCTAAATTTGCAGAGTACTTGGAATTCATCTATCCACGTGAACTTGAAATTAAGGAAACAACAGAGACTGCAACCTCCTCCTCATACTTGGATTGTTATTTCTATATTGACAACGGGACGCTTACTACTAGGCTGTACGATAAACGAGATGACTTCAATTTTCACATTGTTAACTTTCCTTTCCTGAGCAGTAATATCCCGTCTGCACCAGCATATGGAGTTTACGTTTCACAGTTAATCCGTTATGCTAGAGCCTGTTCAAAGTTTCAGGACTAATTCTATGACGGCTCCAACGTAAAGGCTTATTGAAAATTAGAGAGATAATGTTGGTTCCCTTCCCGGCATTTACACCTTTTCTTCGTTCGGGTCGATGGGCATGGTGGGCGAAGCTTGCTTACCAAGTAATGCTTAATGTCCGCGGACGCCTGATTACACTCTTCTGGAGTCCATGTATGTTGATCCGAACATAGATATTTGCCCTTTTGTCTATGGATTAACGATTTTGGATTAACGCTTTGGTACTACGACCTAAACTACTTAAACATATCTAATAAACTAGACAGAAGAAAAGCTTTTCCATTCTGCAGAAGGTCACGTCTATTGCATTTGTGAGTGTCTTAAATGTATCATTATACGCCTCCTTCTCGTTTCTTTCAGAACCTGTACTTGTTATCTTCTTTTCTTTGGGTTTTGAGAATTTGCTCAAGTTTGTCTTGCGCGCGACACATAATGTTTAACATTTCTGCCAAGTAATTTAAAAATCCATCAAAAATTAAGAAAGTTATTGACCGTACATACACACACGATTTTGTGACCGGTCACAAAGTTCCAAGAGAAATAACTGGAAAAATATATTAGCAAGAGTTATAGTTCTTGCACTCTGCACGTCGTCTGATGTTGACTAATATTCATATGAAGTTTCGTGAAGATAGCTTGGACGTCTTTCATGTTATAGAGCGGACATGATTTTGTGACAGACGGACAGACACCCAGACGCCTGGGGAAAAAACAATATGTCTCCCTGAAAAGGGGGAGACATAATTAAATCATAACGAGTAGAAAGCCAAAAGGATACTTTCTTATCCCTCATTTCTTACCTTCACATTTTAGCCCATACTTCACAACGGAAAAGTTTTAGACCTGACCGTCCGCCAACTTCTCCAGCCAGCCGCATGCCTTTGTGACAGTCAGGAAAGGCTGTGATTATATGGAGAAAATTGCATAATCTAAATTTTCTTTCACAGACTAAAACATTTTGACAGGCTAGGCACGCCCTTTTAAACCATATATAGAAGTGGTTACTGCTCGCCTAAAACACCAGGACGTCCATTTTTTAAAAGCTCAATAAAACCATGGAACATCACTAACTGATATCGACATAATTCTTACTGACAACATCGCATTTTTTCAGTTTTTACTTATGGGACTTCCACACACTTGCGTACGGATGTCGGGCGTTTAAAAAATGGCCGAATCCCGCCCCCACCTCACCCCCCACAACCCCCCCCCCCACACACACACACACACAAAAAAAAACGTCGGAAACACGCTACTTACTCGTTACCAGAGCGTTGAGTACGATTGGTGTAGGTCGCCGAAACCCGGTGTACGTGAGGACTCTCAGAAATTTAAGGCATGCATAAAAATGTTCAGGAGCTCATGCGTATTCCTCATACGTTACGTGCGTGTTTAGCATGTGTCAGAGCGCGAAGACTACGTTGATGACATGTTCAGTGAACGTCAGAGGCATGACGTGTACGCTACATGCGCGTCCCTTTTTTCCAAGGTGTTGGGTCGGACGTTTGCGGGACGCTTTCTGCAACATGCCCCAAGCATGTATCAACTAGGCGTTTAATGTATGCATTGCTACCCTAATGCTGCTCTCAAACATTGACGTTTTGAAGAAATTGACAAAAAATCCGAAAACGTTAGAAACAAGTCATAAACACTAAATCGTTACTCGAGCGTCGAGGACGCTTTGTTTAAGTACGCCGGTGTACTTTTTGGCTAAAAAATAAGCATGCATAAAATTTTTCCAGGAGCTCGGGCGTATGTCCCAAACGTTACGTATAAGTTTCACACACATCAAAAGCGCTTCAAATAAGTTACGGACGCGTTCAGTGCAAGTCTGAGGCACGTCGTAAACGCTACATGCACGTTCCGATTTCCAAAGGCCTAGCGTTGGTCGTTTGAAGGACGCTTCTTTAACATGCCCAAAGCAAGCGTCAGTCGCGCGTTTAAAGTATGACCCTGTGACGTGCTCGCAACGTAGCTGTGGCGTATTAGAAACGTGTTTTGACATTTCAAATGTCTGAGTACAATAGCTCTGCATACACAATGTCAAGAGTAATGGTTGGTTTGTTTGTATTGGAGTTTAACGGCCCAGTCAACACTATTTAGGTCATTTTTGAGCCGGTCAGTTTACCTATCAACACTTTCCTGTGCAGGCTTATACGTAAGCGGTTAACCAGTACAGTGCACATTCTTTCGCAGAAACTGACAACTGCCCTTCTTGAATCAGCGGAAGCGAGAGAATCACCGTAGAAAAGATTTCATGATCAATCTCCACGAAAGAATGTTGCCGACCCCGGCGGGAGTCGAACCCGCGACCTCCTGATCACCAGTCAAACGCGCATCCGACTGAGCCACCGAGGCCGGCCAAGAGTAATGGTTTAAAAAGTTCAACATTCGTCAATTTGGCATTTGAGCTTAAACTTTTAAAGTTCCAGACCTATAAATGTACAGCTCAATTACTCTGGACTGCATGGGGGATATAGGAGGGCTTCTTGCACACCAGACAAGGAAATCCGTGGTTTTACCCTGGGATAGACATTTATGTTCTGACCCTGGTGTTCCGACCCCAAATCGAATATAATCGCGTGTTTGATAAATGCACTGGTTGATTACAACATCATGCGCGGCGTCGTCATGCGTGACGTCACTATCCATTCCTGTTGTGTCATGACAAAATGGCGGACGTCGGTATCCGAAGTGACAGCAGCATTAAAAATTCGCAATAGAAATAGAAGGTATGCAAGAAAAAGAATCCAATATGGGTGTGAGGGGTGGATAGAAAAATCCGTCCCTCGGGACCACTGTCCGGCATCACTCGGCAAGCCTCGTGATGCCGGACAGTGTCCCGCGGGACGGATTTTTCAATCCACCCCTCACACCCATGTAAGATTCTTATATTATGATACAACAGGTGGACCAAATATTTATGAACATCTCCATGGAAAATTAAAAAGAGAAACGATCAGGAATTGATACAATCAGATCCCAAAGTCTTCCCACACAATCACTAGGGAAAGAAGTCGAAACATGGAGTGACGACAGTAAACAAAATAGACAACAGGTAAACCGAGTCAGTAGCTCTTCCCCAAAAAACAGATGGTTAATATCTAAACCTAACTTAAAAGGAGAAATATACATAACAGGGGAAAATCAGAATCACAAACATGACAAACATTAAACTGGAAGGACAAACGAAGCTAAAAATAAACAACCAAAAAGAGAGAATAGAAGTGAAGGCAATGCTCAGGAATCGATACAATTAACCCACAGCTCCCACCAGAGACACCAAAGGGAAGAAACACAAACATAAAACAACTAGACTCTTATGGAAACATCACTAGCGCAAAGCCAAAATGACAGTTGCTTTCCCACAAAATGGCCAATTGGCAACCAAAAACAAATAATATCAGCGATACACTTACTCCAAGACAAACCAAAACAAAAATAAACCACGACAGAAGAACCACCTTGAAACGGTCAGTGAAACAAATTCCACTTGGGGGGCTTAAATCGATTTTACATGGCCACAATCCTCTCCCTTATTTCCGTCGCGATTTAGACAAATAATTTGTTCAGTCCGCATGAAGGCCTCCTAACTCATCAGTGCAACATCTCCGTGAACACAAAAATCAATCAACCACAGAGATGAAACAACGGTGAGGACTCGACATCAAGAAACCACTGAAATGCTGGAGCAAAAGAAAACCAACAGTTAGGCTCCGAAGGGCCAAACCAGATCAGAATAATCAACCTGACAACATATATGTTTAGAGATAGAATCAGATCCACCGACACAAAACATGAAGGAACCAGAGCAAAAGCACCGACTTGGAAAAATCAGTAAAATTACTGGTTTCTAACTGTTGGTTTTCTTAGAGCCCCCCCCCCTCCCAACCAAGTGGAATTCGTTTCACTGACCGTTCCAAGGCGGTTCTTCTGTCGTGGTTTAATTTTAGCTCCCCTGAGCCAAAGGTTCCGGGGGAGTTTATAGGATGGTAGGCCTCCGTCGTCCGTCCGTCGTACGTAAACCATTTTCAAAAGACTTTTTCTCTGAAGCCACTTGGGCAATTTCAATTTAATTTCATATGCCGACCCTGGCAATGGGGGAACGAAAGTATGCAAGTATGTTCCAGGTCTCATGACCAAGCTGACCGCCATGCCAAAATAGGGTAAAAACCTTAAATAATCTTCTTCTCCAGAACCACTGGGCCGATTGGCTTGACACTTGGAATTTAGCATCTGGTGACTGGGTATTGCCTTTGAATGCTAAGGGCCAAGGTCATTCATTGACCTTGACCCAAGGTCACTTGTATTGCAGGTCTATTGACATATTAGAATACATTTTCTCTAGCACTACTGGACCAATTTCATTTAAAGTTTATATGAAGCCTTAAGGCAATTAGTGAACAAAAATTTATTCGGATGGTCCAGGTCACATGACCAAGATGGCCGCCATGTCCAAAATTAATAAAAACCATAAAAATCTTTTTCTCCAGACCCACTGGACCGATTGTCATGAACCTTGGTATGTTGCATGGGGTGACAGAGTCCTACCAAGTTACAAAAATGATTACCCTAGGTTGACCTTGACCTATTTTTACGCCTGGTCAAATTTAGCTTTTCAATGGGAAAAAAGTAAATCAATGCATTTTTCGAAAAATATTGAGGTCTGTGATATGAGCATGGATAAAAAATGAATGCCTGTGAATACTATGGGTCAAGGTCATTCTCTGACCTTGTCTTAAGGTCATTTGTATTGCAGGACTATTGACATATTAGAATACATTTTCTCTAACACCACTGTGACAATTTCTTTTAAATTTTATATGCAGCCTAAGGGAACAAAGATTTATTCAGATTGTCCAGGTCACTTGACCAAGATGGCCGCCATGCCCGAATATGGTAAAAACATTAAAAATCTTCTTCTCCAGAATCACTGAGCCGATTGTTTTGAAACTTGGCATGTAGCATGGGGTGACTGAGTACTACCAAGTTGGCAAAAATGATGACCCTAGGTTGACCTTGGCCTAATTTTCGCCTCGGCCAAATTTGGCTCCTTAGGCTTTTCAATGGGAAATGGGTAAATCAATGCACTTTTCGATAAATATTGTGGTCTGTGATATGAGAATGGGTAAAACACGAATGCATGTGAATGCTAAGCGTCATTGTCATTCAATGACCTTGGCCAAAGGTCACTTCTAATGCAGGTCTATTGACATATTAGAATACATTTTCTCCAACGCCATTGGACCAATTACATTTAAATTTTATATGCAACCTTAGGATACTTAGGGGAAAAAAAGTTATTTGTTTGGTCCATGTCACATGACCAAGATGGCCGCCATGCCCAAATATGGTAAAAATCTTAAACCATATTCTTCTCCAGAACCACTGGCCCGATCGTCTTGAAACTTGGTATGTAACATGGGGTGACTGAGTACTACCAAGTTTGGAAAAATGATGACCCTTAGTTGACCTTGACTTATTTTACGCCAGGCCAAATTTGGCTCCTTAGGCTTTTCAATGGGAAATAGGTAAGTCAATGCATTTTTTCGAGAAATATTGTAGTCTGCGATATGAGAATTGGTAAAAAATGAATGCTTGTGAATGCTAAGGGCCAATGTCATTCATTGACTATGGCCCAAGGAAATTTGTGTTGTAGGTCCACTGACATTATAGGATACATTTTCTCTAACACCACTGGGCCAATTTCATTTAAATTTTATTTGCAGCCTTAGGATTCCTAGTGAAAAAAAAAATTATTCAGATGGTCTAGGTCACATGATCAGTATGGCCGCCCTGCCCAAATATGGTAAAAACCATAAAAATTCTTCTTCTCCAGAACCACTGGACCAATTGTCTTGAAACTTGGTATTTAACATCGGGTGACTGAGTACTACCAAATTTGCAAAGATGATTACCCTAGGTTGACCAGGACCTATTTTACGCCAAGGTCAAATTTGGCCCCTTAGGCTTTTCAATGGGAAATAGTTAAATCAATGCATTTTTTTTTTCCAAAATAATTGTTTGTCTGTGATATGAGAATATGTAAAAAAGACTGTCTATGAATGCTTAAGGTCAAGGTCATTTGGTGACCTTGGCCAAAGGTCACTTGTATTGCAGGTCTATTTACATAGTAGAATACATTTTTTCTCAACACCGATTTCATTTGAATTTTATATGCAGCCTTAGGACACTTAGAGAACAAAAATTTATTCGGATGGTCCAGGTCATATTATCAAGATGTTTGCCATGCCCAAATATGGTAAAACCTTAAAAACCTTCTTCTCCAGAATCATTGGGCCAATTGTCTTGAAACTTGGTGTGTAGCATCGGGTGACTGAGTACGACCAAGTCTGAAAAAATGGTGACCCTAGGTTGACCCTGACCTATTTTCACACCAAGGTCAATTATGGCTCCTTAGGCTTTGCAATTGGAAATAGGTAAATCAATGCATTTTTCAAAAAAGTATTGTGGTCTGATATGAGAATAGGTAAAAATTGAATGTCTATGTCATTCGGTGACCTTGGCCCAAGGTCACTTATATTGCAGGTCCTTTGACATATTGGAAGACATTTTCTCTAAAACCACTGGGCCATTTTTATTTATTTAAATTTTACATACAGCCTTAGGACTATAAGGGGAACAAACATTTATTCAAATGTTCCGGGTCACATGACTAAGATGGCCCCCATGCCTGAATATGGTAAAAACCTTAAAAAGTTTTTCCTGGCCGATTGTCCTGAAACTTGGTATGAAGCATTCGGTGACTGAGTACTAGCAAGTTTGCAACAATAATGACACTAGATTGACCGTGACTTATTTTACATCAAGATCAAATTAGGTTTAAAAACCTAATTATGGATCGCTTTTGATCCGCTTTAGACAGAATATCGCAAGGGGCAATATCACGATATGAACAAAATGTGGGTGTTTCTGCTAGAAAAAAATAAATCCGTGTAGCCAATTTCATATCTACATTCTAAATTTAATAAACATATACTGCATCCATACCGGCTACAAATCATATATCTTTAAGTAAAATATTGCGACTGTCAGCCACCATAGTTTAAATTAAGGAGGGTGGGGAGTAATTCTTTTCTCTTTAGATTTTTTTTATTTGCTAATATTTTGTAGCTTGAAATCTCTGCACTCGTTTGCCGGTATAAAAACATAGGCACACCAGGCTTTTTTTCGAGCTTTTTAGCCTTAAAGATGGGTACTGTTTTCGAACTTATCGAATGTTTCAATAGTTACCCCAGTCATTGACAAATTGTCGATAACAATTGTTTATAACAATATTTCCAAGTTTGGTTAAAAAAACACAATACAGGATAATGTCATGTTTGCGTACCTATGTGTGAAAGACAAACTCTTTCACAGATTTTTGTCGAAACACCTATTTACAAATGTCTTTTTCTGCATGTTTTGCTGTTTTGAGATGCAATTTTCGCTATATTTGAAAAAAGAATGCATTTTTCGTCTTTAGAATTTTCTTATTTTCACATATATTGTGTAATGATATTAGATACACGAAATGGGCGTGAAATTTGACCATGTCATCAGGCATCTGAGAGAAATATTGCAGAAAATATTACCCCACCCCCAATAAAAATGGCTAAAAAAGCATTAAGATATTGTTTAAATGACAAGAACAAGGATTATACCTTCTTTATTGCACATACTTTTCCTTCCTTAATGTGATATGAATCAAAGTATTTCATTAGAATTGAAACACAATTTCATTTATAAGTTTTAGGGTGTGAAAAATGGATTTTTCTGGCCAAAAAATGCATGTTCTGATATAGCAATATTGTCGTTTTGTTCATGTTTAAAAGGTATGAAGCCATTAACATTGACGCAGACGTTCAAACAATGTCAGATGTATGTTATTAATATACCTGGTAAACATTATTATACATTTTTAGCTTTCTTTTTTGACAATTTATTACCCCACCCCCTAATGAAATGGGTTGAAATTGATAAAAAAAAAAAAAAAAAAAAAAAAAAAAAACAATAAGCTGATGCAAAAGAATAGAAAAATTTCCTTTTTCCCATTTAAGTTCCTGCCAACGTTACAGGGAAAGTAGAAACACTTCTAATTATTATTTTTTCTTTAATTTTGACAAGTTTATTTTTTTCATGCCAGATTGACCGGAAACGCTATTTAATTATCTATTGCCTGTTTATGCAAACTGTGAAAGGGAGGTGAGATAAGTTATCCTTTTACTTTCCGAAAGTGGATAGAAGTGATGGCGATGACCTGGAATCGATACAATTACCCAACACCTCCGATCAGACACACCAAAGGGAAAGAACCACGAACATGAATGAACTAGACCGTAATGGAAACATCACTAGCGGAAAGCCAAAATGGCAGTTGCATTCCCACATAGTGGCTTTCGTGGACCTTGAGAAGGCATTTGGTTGAGTGTCTCGAAAAGTCATCTGGGAGGCACAGAGAAAATTTGAAGTGGAGGAGTGGATGGTTCGAATGGTCCAGTGGGTGTATGCTAATTCGCGGAGCCGTATGCGTTTTAGTGTTGGTTCCATTGAATAATTCGATTTGAAGGTCGGTGTTCCTCAAGGCTCTTTTCTCAGCCTAATGCATTTCATCATTGTGCTTTATGTCTTGTCATGCGGGTTCTGCTCTGGGGGCCTTTGTAATCATAGCTGAATCACTTCAGTGTGCTACACCACTTCAAAGGCGTCGCCAAAAAACTTCTCATATATATAGTCTCTACAATGCATGATAGCCCCGAACTGGCCTTTAAGAAAAAGATTGTGCTGCATGATACTAACCCAATCACCCATGAGTACGAGTAGACCGCCCTGCCCAGGTAAAGTGGTGCAAGACGGACGGTCCTTGTAAACATATAGATTGGTTTCACTGGCTGTCAGGTTTCATCTCAATGTCGGGTAAAAAGACCCACAAATTGGGAAGTAACCTCTCCAAAATGACCAATATTATGTTGACGTTAAAATGAAATATCAAGCCCTGCCGCTCAACGAAACCAAAAGGGTTCATATGCATGGACGGTACGACTCGGACCCATTTTCCTGGGCAGGTTTAGACCCTCTAAGCGGTTACTAGTTCACACGTGCGGTCGGTTTCAGCTCTGCGTGAAAGCATCATGCAGCCCGATTGGCTTGAGACGGTACATTGACAAAATTATGTTATGATGGTAGATGTGTGGGCATACAAAGGCTCCGTGTGGCACAACCTAAACCATCATCTTTATATCCGAAACAGATCAAAGGGATTTTTTCTTGTACACCCTTTTGCTTATGCTTGATTATTGTTTGTTTGATTTGAGGTTTAACGTCCCCGTCAACACTGTAAAGGTCATTTTGGAGACGTCGCTTCCAATTTTGTGGGACATTTACCCGACCTTAAGATGACATGTCAACTAAAACCCCGCCGCCAATTGAACCAATAGAGTTTATTAACATGGACAGGCCGACTCGCACCGCTTTGCCTGGACAGGCTTAGATCCTCTAAGCAGTTTACCAGTAGGCCTACACCTGTTTAGTTGACTTTCGGATGAGTCTTTAAACCGAGGTCCCGTCTCCGTATGACCTTAGCTGTTGGTGGGACGTTAAACTAAAACTCACTCACTCACACCTGTTGAGTGCAAGATCCTAATTATGGGTGCTGGCACAGGCTATTTGTTCACTGAGATGGCTTAACAGTAATTGAACCTGAGACTGCGACTAGCAGTTAAAAGAATATTGTGCGCTGCCAGGCATAACAGTCTGAACTTTTAGTTATCAAATATGGCAGTGTTTTCTTTCCATATATATGACGTCACGCAAGCTAAAGTAAACGTCACTACTGATTCATTGTTTTGTTTGTGTTGACAAAGTATGGCCATGGAATATGAGAACTGATAGACTCTTCGAGGCTATATTTTTGACACCAATGGAAAAATAAAGTAAACATCGTGCGTTAAAGAGGGTTCAGATTTGCCATGGACAGCTGATGGGCTGCAATCGGAGGAAACAAACCAGTAGCTGGAAAAATACAGGGTTAGTCTGTTTACCCCTCTATTTTCCTGTGCTTCCAGCCATGCAGACTAGACCGGAAAGTAGTCTATGAAGTCGCAAAATAATTTATAACAAAATGCAAATTGCAATGGTTATTAAATGTTACAAAAAACCTCAGAAAACACTTGGAAAACTAAATAGAAACAAAAATCATTTTGAGGTAAAAATTCGAACCTTATTACGGCAGAGTCAATTATGCGCGACCCTCCTTAATCCCCGTCTTTTGAATGTATATTGCAGGTTTTCAAAGGGCAATGAGAAATGACGAACTAAAGAGCTGAAATACAGCCGTGGTTAAATTAAAATTAACCCAGCCCTTTACATACACAGCAGATATGAAGTGCAAGAAGATATAGTTCCGAATTTGAATAGAAATTCACAATCAGATCAGGTATTTCAGCTCAAGAATAGAATATTGCTACACAGTTAGCAATGGAGATAGAAAAGCTTAAATTTGGACTTACCCAGCATTTTCCAAAATATCAATGGCAGAAAGATAATGAATATCTTAAAACACGCCTAGAAGTTACAGAAAATGACTTAGAGTTTCATGGAAAAACAGTCAGAACCGCGTTTTTAAACATGAAAGCATTCCTAAATAGCATAAATATAAGGGATCAAAATGAGTGTGAGGAAACGTATGATTTAATTCTCGAGGAGGATCCTACTAATTTAAATGCCTGGATTGGACTTTATGAATGTACTGCAAGTCCAAAGCGGAAACAAGATTGTGAGACATCTATAGATGAACTTATGCAGTCAGACAAACAAAAAACAGCTGTACCAAAGGCATTACTTGAAATCGGATTAGCTTTATGTTTATTGATTCCGAGGTATGATGTTCAAGACTGGCCACTAACTGGTCAAAGCAAGTCTAAAGTAATACGCAGTTTAGATGGTTATGAAAATTTAGAATTCATTACAGAAAAACCCAAAATGGAAGATGAACTTTACATTGACACTAATATCGCTCAAAAGAAAAGAGTTTATGACTCGCTATGTTACTTGCAAGAAGGACTGTTTCGCTTCAAAAATATCCAAACTCAAGAAGATGAACTGGTATGGAAGTTTTTTCTGGGTATGTCATATAATCGTTTAGATAACTGGATAGCATACTCGAATGGCTCACAACAGTTAAGGAAGCAGTTCACCTTGAAATCATTAGAACTCTTTTGTGAGCTGGCAGTTAACCTGGATCCAAATGCCGGCGATGGGCCCAGCAGAATGTATTTTCAAAGGTGCCTTGCTTACATTGGCCAGATTCTTGTCGCCCGAAAAGACGTTGTCATCCAAGGACAAGATAAGGCTTATGTACCAGAGTGTTTTCAAAGGTACAGCCAACACTTCGTTAGACAGTTCTGGGAAAACCCCACTGAGGCATTCAATCGTGCGACTGAGTATGGTTACGATGCTGTAGTTTACACAAGAAATGCCAAACGTCTTCTTTATGAGCAGGAGTATGACACTGTCATTGACATTGTAGATGAAATTTTTAGACAAGACGCGGGCGTCCACTGGTATGCTGCTTCTATACGGATGACGGCATACAAGCGCAAGTATATGGAGTGCTATAAACTTGCAAAGAAGGCGAAGGACTTCACTACGCTTACACCCGATTTGCTTCTTAAAGCAAAAAAAGATGGAAAATATTGTTTCGATACATTCGCAACAGCCAATGACGTATCAAATTATGCGACAATCCTGCTTTGGCTAGGACTATTCCCGGACGGGATGACAGTCACAAGCGAGAAAAAAATTCGTTCTGCATTGAACGTATTAAATCGATTATACAAAGAGGAGGGTTGCCACAAACATTTTAAAATACACAAGATAAAAGCAGAGTGTCATGCGCATCTTGGAGAGTTAGAGGAAGCTATGAAATATGCAATATGGTCCTTAAACACAACTACTGAGCGTATTGAAACGGTCCCGATAGCATTTTCCAAACTTATTGAGATATTGTTAAGAAAGATAGAACAACCAACATCCGTGGGAAAGGACCAAAAACGGATAGTTTTCAAACAAATAAAGTATTACACGGAAAACGAAATAAAACGTTGCCTTGAACTCATACATAAGAATCGTGAACTGCTGAAAGACGGGCCATTCGAGAAAATACTTGTTCTTGTGGAGAATTACGATAACAAAATTCTCACTGAGGTTAGAGAAACCCTCAAATCAGATTTAAATACACAACAAAATCGTATTGTCTCAAATATATGTAACAGATATGATGCAATATTTAGCGTTCTGAGAAAATCTTGTACTAATCATGCTGAAGAGATGAAATGCTTACTTGAAGTAACCGCCGAATTAGTGTCAGGAACGTCTTTACCAATGCTCGCTACAATGTGTTTGATATGTCTCGGAAACAAACATAAAGTGTGGACTCAAGAATATAATAAAAGATGGAGAACCAGATCAAAAGCAAATGATGTTACGCGTCTAGAGCTCTGCAGCCCTACCTTAGAGGAGCTTCCCAATGACAGTCAATACGATTTTCTAGTGATTCATGCACCAGAAGACAAAGACTGGATCTTCTATACATTTCTGCCAGAAATGGAGGATAGACCGAAACAGTTCAGAGGTAATTTAATACAAAACAAATTAAAAAAAAATGTGTATGTATTTTTTTCTTCTTTTTGACAAGATAGACGTGGAGGACATGGTCAGGAATCGATACAATTAACCCACATCTCCCAGCAGAGACACCGAAGGGAAAAAAACACAAACATGAAATAACTAGACCCTAATGGAATCATCAATAGCGGAAAGCCAAATAGACAGTTACTTTCCCACAAAATGGCCAATTGGATATCCAAAAACAAAAAATACAAGCGATACACACACTCGAAGACAAACCATAACAAAAACAAACCTCGACAGAAGAGTCGCCCTTGAACGGTCAGTGAAACGAATTCCACTGTGGGCTAAAATCGATTTTACGCGGCCGCAATCCTCGCCCTTACTAAAATTGAAAATAAATTTATGACTCCATGTGTAAAAAGGACATATCCCACTCGCAGAGGTCACTTTCTGAAATGGGTTGCCAAAGTGGATGTTCCTTTGTAGTTTTTGAATGTCAGTTTACTTCGTGTTTTTTTGTGCACATTGATTAACGTTTAAATGCATATCTTCCTGTCAAATGGAATTTGTTAAGTTGTTTATTATGACTTCGTTCTTTGACTTCGTTTTTCCTGAATACTTTTTCTACAGCTTTGTCTCTTTTGCATATTAGGACCCCGCAAATAAAATATTGCGCCCTATAGTAATCACCCTGTCTGTCCGACTGTCCGTCTGTCTGTCTGTCCGTCCACATTTTTTATTTATTTTTTGTTTCTAAATAACTTAAAAACCGTCAAATACATCAATTTCAAACTTTAAATATAATTTCACAATATCATTACACAATTTCCTGGCAAGTTACGTAACTCAAGCTACAATACACCCAGAGATATGGTCCTTGGCATTAACTGAAAAGTGTCCACATTTGTCACGTTTTTTTTCATAATAACTTTCAAACCATCAAACGCATGAACTTCAAACTTTAAATGTAAGGTCATAATATCGTTACACAACTCCTAATAGCAAGTGACGTAACTCTAGCTTCAATACTCTCAGAGTCGTGGCCCTTTCAAAAACTTACAAACATCCACATTTTTATGTATTTTCTTAATTACTTATAAACCAACAAACGCATTAACTTCAATCTTTAAATATAGGTCACGATATCATTACACAATTTCATGGCTCGTAACTTAACTCTAGCTACAATAATCTCAGGGTTATGGCCCTTTGAAAAAAAATCCAACTAGTCTGATAGCGCTGCCGGGGCCTTAGTCAGTTTTACTGACAGCTCTAGTTTGATATGTGTTCCTTGTTTTCAAAGCTTCAATTTCTTCAAGTGCGTAAAAATTGCCCCAAACGAATCAAATCTTGTTAAGAAAAGACTTTAATAATAATACACTCATAAATAAGTTCCTGTTTCTAAATACAGCCTATGAAAACTGATGTTGTAGTATACTTCAGTAATATCGTATCCATTTATCTTTCTACGTTAAGTCTACAATTAGCCTATTTCAAAGCGACGGACATTCGATTAGCGAACCTGAATGCTGGTTTCGGCATCTAAAATCAGTTAACTTTATATGTCTTGAATTTACTTTACATTATGTTTCTTTTTTCAACCATACATTGTTCCTGTATCAAAGGAATGTTATATTTTCCATTTTATCAAAGGAGAAATTGTATTGTCTTTACATCTAATTTATATGTTTTATTTGTCCTTTCATAAGGCTGCATTCCAGACAGGGACTTCAAGAAAGGTGTTACGTTTGAACAAAATGTGAAAAAAGGATTTGACAGAACAAACAAGGTTTTGTTGGTGCTTACAAATAAGTTCTTTGAACGTGTTTATAACCCTTTGAAGGATTGCGGGATTATCGAAGAACTTGGACAAATGCATGAAAATAGAACTATCGACGCTATCAATGTATTTGCTGAAGATATTCACTTAGATCAAGATAAATACAGGAACCTGTTGAGGTTTGAAAACGTGAATGCCTCTGCAGCTGGTTTCAACTGGAACACATTACGTGCACTTCTTGTCCGGCATTTGCCTCCTAGATCCAACAAGCGTCCTGCAGGTATGCATCACTTAAAAGCAAAATTCTATTTTTCAACGTTAATTACAAAAACAAGCCTATTCAAATATCTTGAAAATTTTACCAACCAAAAAGAATGTATAAAATTCTGTTTTTTTTTTTCATATATCTGGTCAAAACATAGATTATCGTAACTCGTTAGAACCCCCTCGACAAGGCGGTTCTAACGGGTACAAACACTCTATATTTTTGATCGGAAATGAGAAAAATAATGTAAACCCATGTAAACCTCAGTATTACTTTATAAAAATGGGATTTAGATGGTTCAAAATATATAGTGTCGTGTTTTCGTAAGGTCATGATGTGATGAAAACAGGTATGGGAAAATAACTTTAAGTGGTTGTTGAAAAAAAAAACCACGACTTCTGTATAAATCACACCGTTTTGTTTTGTTTTAATTTGAGGTTTAACGCCCCCGTCAACGCTAAAGGTCATTTTGGAGACGTTGCTTCCAATTTTGTGGGACTTTTACCCGACATTGAGATGAAATGCAATCTTAAGACCTGCCGCTCAATGAAACCAATAGGGTTTATAAGCATGGACGGGCCGAATACATCACACCGTAAACTTTATTAAACATCATGATAACACGCCTGTACAATTTCGACCCCCTTGAACCCCACATTTATATAGTAAAATTGGGGTTTATAGGGGTAAACCTTATTTTTCTTATTTGTGCTCAAAAATATAGATTGTGGGTAGACGTTAGAACACAGCCTCGAAGAGGCGGTTCAAACGTGTACTCACAATCTCTTTTTTGAGCAGAAATAAGAAAGATATCAGATTTTTATCTGGAAATTTTCCATTTTTGGATGATAAAATCTTCCAATACATTTGTATAGGCGTGATTTCGTAATGTTAACTTGTTTTTATGTTTACAGATCATTTACTTCTTATACTTTCGCTTTAGTGTGTGATTCAATGTAATATTATGAATGCTAGGTAGAATCAGTGCGAAATACGCAGTATCAAATCAGACATACGCAACCATAATATTGCACAGTCGTCGCCATGCCCTGAAACCAATAAAGAATCACAATAATCAAGCCATTTGTCTATCTCTGGCGTTGCTTAATGACACCGTGACATGATTCATTCATCGTTGCATGAAGAAAAAAAATTATGGTTAACGAAAGAAACACCAGCAACATGTGTAAATACTTATTTGATGAATGTCCAAAACAAACGTCAAGGATTAAGTAAATGTTTTTTATTTGTATGTACATAAATCTCATTTTGCTAAGTAGAAGTAAAACAAAGATCAGGAATCGATACAATTAACTTACTCCACCCATCAAAGACACCAAACCGACCTTTTCGGTATTTAGAAGAAATGTCAGGAAAACATATCCGAAAAAACGATCAGAGCCTATCTATGGTCCCCAAAGATAAAATAATTTGATATATACGGTAAAATTCCAATATTAGGACCACCTTTAGGACTGTTCAAAAGTGGTCTTTAAGACCACTTTCGTACAGTCCCAAAGGTGGTCTCTGACCAGAGGACACTGTATGCAGAAAACGCAAAGAAAGAATTATTACAACCTACTAAATAAGGTTTTTAAAGCAGAATTAAAGTTAATTTTAGATGGTCTTAATAGCGGAATTGCACTGGATACATGAAATGAAGTTAAACATTCAAACGCGCATGCACACTCAACTACTAAGGCTTGATGCATGACTTCTTCGTGCTACAGTGGCTTATGCACAGGCTCACATGGGCCTTTGATGGTTTTCTGCATCCTTTTTATCACAGGTTAGCTCAAATTAAACATGTACTCAGGAAAAGCCACAGACATTGATCATTGGCATGATGTCATGTTAACAGGTCCATGTATCGGCACCCTTTCAACCCTAGTATATATGGAGGAAGGGGAGAATTGCATGCTTACCTTTGCTAAAAAAGAAGAAAAACAGATTACAGTTCCTTATTCACTTGATCAGAATAGTCGGTGTATCAGTTATAGAGGAGCTTACACGAGTGTTCAGGTATTATTGAATTTATTAAACGAGTTGAGGAAAAGGGATAAAATGCAAGGCTATGCCGAGCATTTTATCGCTTTATCTCAACGAGTTTAATAAAATCAATAATACATGAGCACGAATGTGTTCATGTATAATTGAATTCAATAACACATGAGCATGAATGCAAGATTATATTTATCATATGACATTTAAAACGCTTTTTGTTCATGATTGTTTTATTCCAACATAAGTAAACGCGACATCGTTAAGGTTGTTGTACATGTAACGTTACGGGGCGTATCTAACTAATTTGCATATTTAATCCACTAGTGGATTATCGAATTCATTACATGACGTTATTGTATTCTCATTCGCGACGTAAAATGATAAAAGTTTTTCTATGATTAAGGTGAAAACAAATGTTCTGTTTTATATGAAAAAAAAAAACACCCGTATATTATAATGATTTTTTCATGGATCCAGAGCTGATATTTTTCAGACGAAAATTTATGTTATGTTTCATATTAATTTTGTGTCCCAAATATCGTCTGCGGATACACTTAAGAGCCGCCTCGTACTTAGTCGGTTCTTACGTGTAATATTCAAGGGTTTGGAGCATGAATAAAAATGTGAATCGTTGTAAATCCGATTTCGCCATACAAAGTTGGGAATACAAGGACGTGCATTACACCGACTTGTGAATGAAATGAAATGTTGTTTAGCTCGTATATATTATGTTTGCGGTTATCTGATATCTAGGCATTTATGTTACAGTTATCTGGGAGGATGTCAGGAACAACAGTGTCAAACCACGAGGTATGTGAACACTTTACGTTAGTTTAGTAATTTAATTTTATCAATTTCTTTACCTGGATATAATCGTTCGAACCCGAGATAGCTTTGCAAACCCATGGGTGGTCAATGTGTAGATTCTAGCAAATGCAATGGTATTGTGTGTAATTTGAAAGCTACTGAGACTTTCTCGCTAAAACATCGTTTTTTTTTCCGCTGTACTGTATGATTGGAGATTTAATATTACAACACTTATCGACTCGGCTAACTTTTAACAAATTGATGCTCAGAAAAACACGAATATCTTAAAAGCAAAAGAGGACACATATGCACGCACACAGAAATTAATGCAATATTCTTCTTGGCTGTACTGACTAGTATCGACCAAATATGGCATCAGTAACCCTCAATTAACGCTGTTATGGATCTGCAATTAATTCAGCGACGTAATTTAGACATTAAAATACAGAATTCAGGGGAAATGGATACATTTTCAAGGGAGACAACACATTCAAAAATATTTTGTTTGATCCCTGGGAAAGCGCTCAGATTAACAGAAAGTAAATAGGAAATCCAACAGGTCTACATCATAATACATGACAAGGATATTCCAGATGTATCCGGTTCCCTTAAATCGATGTGCGTTGTCAAATAATGAAGAATTTAAAGGAATGTTCAAGGGTATTTGCGGACAAATATATTTTTATGCTGAGACGAAATTTATCTCCATTGTTTCCAACAACAAATAATCGGATGCTACTGTGTCGTTTGCCGCTGCGCTTCAACTTTCCATCACGTGAACAAGTCCGTGGAATGATGACCCCACTAAACCCCACTTTATATAGATAGGACTGGGGTATAAGGGTCTGAAAACTCACCATCATTTGTGGACCCCTGCGAGCATACCATCCGACTTCGCCATGATTTTTCAAAGACCCTCACGACTGACTGTGTCAAGTCTGTTTCCACTTCGGTCCCACATAGTATCACGTAGTCGGCCAAATGCTGCACTAGCTTTGGCAATCCTGGCATTGACTTCATTACCAATGTACACGGCCCTTGACAGTGTGCTCCCAAGGTAAGTGAACTTGTCTACCACTTGCAATTTTTGACCATTCACTGCGATGGTGGGCTCTTTGTAAGGCTTGCCAGGTGCTAGCTGATAGACTACGTTGACCTCAGTCTTTTTAATGCTGATTGTGAGATCATAGCTATCACAGGAGTCAGACACTTGATCTATACCTTTTTGCATCTTCTCTTCTGTTGGAGCACCTTTTGCCATGTCATCAGCAAAGAGAAACTCATCAAGCACCTCTGCCTGCACATTGGATTTTGGCTTAAAACTTTCTAAGTTTGGAAAGCTTCCCATCAAAGCGATACCTTATAATTATGCCATTGTCACCATCCTGGAAAGCACCTGTAAGCATGGCAAAGTACATCATACTGAACAGTGTTGGGGCTGGCACAGAGCTTTGTTTGACTCCGTTTGTCACAGGGTATGGATCTGAGAACTCACCATGAACTTGGTTGGCCATCTAAACTTCGCCATGATTTTCATGAAACCCTCACAACTGACTGTGTCAAATGTTTTGGAAAGGTAAACATATGTCATTTATAGTTCCATGTTCTGTTCCATGGTCTCTTCCTTTTGAGATCACGAACTGCTGATCACCAATACAGTCCTTTGTCTAACCGCTCGCAACAAGATGCGTTCTCGCATCCAATCACTGGTGTCTCATTGATTATGTCATAGATATACTGAAGGACAGACATGATGTCAGAGTGACAAAGACTGTGTGTGGTGCGCACGTCGGCCACAAGGCAACAAAGTGTCCAAGAGGTTGGATGTCTCAAAGCTGAAACAAGACAGCAAGAGGAAATCATTCAGCCGTGATAACTGCAGCAAACTAGCTGCAGTGGAAATCAGTTCAGATGATCCAGAAGTGACTTGGACAGTGTTTACTATTCAGCAATGGGTTCCTTAGGTCCGGTATCTCGCAAACACCATGACTGGTTTGACGAGAACGACGATGGAATCCATGGACTCCTTGAAGAGTAGAACCAAAACCACAGGGCATACCTCAGTGAAACCAACTCAGTATCTACCAAGGCGGCCTATTCAGATATATGCAAGGCAGTTCAAACAAGACTCAGAGATATGCAAGACACCAAGCTGAGCAATAGGGCTGATGAATTCCAGTCCTTTGTAGACAGAAAGGATATGAAGAAGTTCTTTGCTGCACAAAAGACAGTTTATTTTATGGTCCCAAGAGCAACAGAACCACCCCTGTTCTCAGTGCAGATGGAACTAGTCTTATGACTGACAAAGAGGCGATCTTGAACAGATGGGCTGAGCACTTTTATAGTGTTCTTAAACGGCCTTCCTCTATCAATGATGATGCTATCAACAGATGAACAGATGGGCTGAGCACTTTTATAGTGTTCTTAAACGGCCTTCCTCTATCAATGATGATGCTATCAACAGCCTACCACAGGTTGAATATAATCTGCTGCTTGACAAGTTCCCAACCGATACTGAAACAGTGAAAGCAATAAAGCTTCTGGCATCTGGCAAGGCTGAGATCTACATGGCAGGAGAAACTCCAGATGTAAAGATAATGACAGAGTTATAACACATTATGTGGATAAAAGAAACCAGCCTTCAATAATTCAAGGATGCGTTGATAAGCCACCTATTCAAACAGAAAGGGAACACTCAGATCTGTGATAATCATTGTTGCATCTCTTTATTGTCTATTGCTGGGAAAGTCCTTGTAAGAGTCCTTCATAACCGATTGAATTAGCACCTTCAACAGTCCAGTCTTCTACCAGAAAGCAAGTGTGAGTTTAGAAAAGACAGAGGAACGATCGACATGATCTTCACAGCAAGGCAGCTTCAAGAGAAATGCCAAGAACAGAAAATGGGATTTTATATGACCAGGATATTCATGCAAATACAATGACAATAACAAGCGGTCAGTAAACATATTACTGGGAGTGTAGGTTTAAACTGATTTTACGTGCCTCGCGATTCTACAAGCGTTCTCGAAGCCTTGCCTGATAAACATGATATCAAAAGGCACTAACCTGGTGTTCTCTATATAGCCTACCGTGAAAAAAAAGGTTGGCTAAGCGTTCGTTCATACATACTCATCTATTGTTGTTGACTGTTGAAGCAATATAACAAGCAAAATATAAATATACATTTTCACAGAATCTGATGATGACAAATACCAACGTCTTGTCGAAGATGTATTACCATATGGGCTACCGGAAGCAATGTACATACTGCCAAAAAAGGCTTGTATTATTGGTTATGATGGGGAGCGCAAAGTGCCAAGATGGGTGGCACATAAAATTGACAGCAATGTTCAAAGAGGTAACTACATGACTATCTATGATATTCATATTGAAGCTTCAATGTATTTTACTTACAATGATTAGAACTAGTTCTTATGTACCAACGTAATTTAACCATAGACCCGGATAACAAATATAAGAATGATTCAGAGAGACTAGTCTTATTATATCTTGAAAATGTATGATATGTGTGTCCATTAGAATTGTCTCAATGGGGCAATGCGTATGCGTACATACCACAGACACTGTATTTCACAGAAGATCGACGAGAAATCCTACATTACCCTCAATTTGCCTCTTATCAGTTATCCCCTGTATTAATTGCATTGTAACATACTGACCTGATAAAGATATGCTATCTCAGGACAAGTGAGCTTTATCAGGTCAACGTGATATTGCACTTTTATAAACTTGACTACTGGAAAAAATAGCCAAACTGGAGATGTGTACAAGGGGATTTACTGGTAAATAGAATATCAGATTCGTGTCATTTGATATCATGTTTAACAGGCTCGGCTTCGTGAACGCATGTAGAATCGCTCGGCAAGCCTCGCAATTCTACAAACATTCTCGAAGCCTTGCCTGATAAACTTGATATCAAAAGACACGAACCTGGTATTCTCAATTTACCCTATCAGTACGACTGAACTAGAGTAAAATGTAAATAAGGTTAGCCTAAGGGCGAACACAGCATTATAAACACGAGTCTATACATAGAGGATCTTACATGAGTGTCCATGTATTATTGAATTTATTAAACGAGTTGAGGAAAAGGGATAAACTACGAGGCTTCGCCGAGTATTTTATCCCTTTTCCTCAACGAGTTTAATAAATTGTTGACATAGAGGATCTTACATGAGTGTTCATGTATTATTGAATTTATTAAACGAGTTGAGGAAAAGGGATAAAATGCGAGGCTTTGCCGAGCATTTTATCCCTTTCTCTCAACGAGTTTAATAAATTCAATAATACATGAGCACGAATGCAAGATTCTATTTATCATATGACATTTAAAACGCATTTTATTCACGATTGTGTACAAAAATGTTAATATTCCGCCATTAGTAAACGCGACTTCATTAAAGACGTCGTACATGTATCGTTACGGGACGTATCTGGCTTATTTGCATATTTAATCCACTAGTGGATTATCGAAAATATTACATGGCGTTATTACACTCTCAGACGCGACGTCATATGATAAAACTAATTAATTCCTTTCATGACCCTGAGGCTAAAATAACGAAGCATAGTAGCTCAGGAACACAACAGAAGCTTGATGTTACATCAGAGCTATGATAATGTCAGAGAACTTTTTCTTGAATGTTGGGCTTTCTGGCATTTTAATGTACTTTTGACGTACAGTCAATCTGTTGTTGTCACAAAAAAGTATGGAATCCTTTGGACCAGGACAAATACTGAACAAATGCAGTAGATGTAAAAAGGGAGAAAAAAAACTAATGCTCAGTGCTAATAGAGGAATGAATAAATATACTGTGAAAACTTTTGAACAAGTAAAAACAGTAAACTTTCAATAAATAAGTTACGTGAATCAATAAGAATTTAGAACCTTACTAGAGAAAAACATCACATGCAAAGAAAAGAAGCTGAATTTGGTACGTCTGTCTTCTGTTGCTTCTTTGCCATATTGTCAGAAGATGAATGGTAAATATCTTATTAAAATAAGAACGAGGGGTTGGTATGGTACATAAAACCGACAGCAACTAAAATTCTTAGATCATTCCAGAGGTATTTGGATTGGAGGGTTGCATTGTCTTGCCTATTTTAGAACAACAAGGTGTGTACTGCTCATTAATGGGATGGAACTCTATTTATAGAATTTTTATAGAAGCACAGTTTTCTCTTCTTGAGACAACCTGTGCGTTACTTCGATTTAAATCTCCATTACCGTTGTGATAACTAAAAACTTATAAGTATTATTGTTTTCCAAGATGAAGCAGAGGACAGCTGCAAGATGGATCTGCGGGCAATTGCGGAACACAAGTAGCTTCAAGAACATGCTTAATGTACGGCCCAGATGGTCATCCCTTGGGAACCGCTATGCCTTTTTTTAATAAGATAAACTCTCAAGGGTTTTGATAATCACCTGACCGTTGGTCCAGGACAAGTGATTATTTGGCAAGACCAGCTGATGTGTACAAAAGCTGTCCTCCTGACAAACCAATTTTTATGTTTACTCCCAAAAACTATGATGAAATCTTGCAGAAACACTGTGATGGCCAACACAACCATTCACATAGACCAGTTGAGTTTAGACCTCAGCAAATGTCCTGCACTCTTCCACAATCTTTTAACAAAGATAGAATCTATACTTTGGATGATCACCACCAAGGTCATCAATATCAAACAGCACACAGTAGCGCGAGTGATGTAGTGATATCTAGAGAATTAATTATTCCATAGAAATTCCCCGCAGTGCAATAATCTCTCCTTTGTTTGCCCAGGCCATAGAGGATTTAGTGTCTGTTTATTCTCCCTACTGGGATCTGCTTGCATATAGTTTTAAAATGTAGATTGATGGGTACAGAAAGCAAAAAAGCAGACAGACAGACAGACAATTCAATAGTAATCAGAATAATAGTAATAAGTTGTTGTATACTCATATTCTGTTCTATTCAGATACCTGTGTAAGTACAATCTGCATGTTTTTTGTACGCCTCCATTTAGTATTCACCTTATTTGCATTATCTGCTGGTTCTTAGTCTGAAGGTTATTAGTATTGGAAAAACAAGTAACCAGACCCCACCCCGACCTTGAAAGATCAGGGGGGTCTGGTTACCTGTTTTTCAAATATTGACAATGTGCAAGCTGGGAGCCAGCAAAATAATGCAAATATAGTGTATAGTATTTCTTGAGGTTAGTGCAATAAGAGTAGTATGGTGGTGTAGACGGAGAAATAGTAAACCAAAACATCATATAGGGATTATTGCAAAAAAGAAGTGAAGGCAATGATCAGGAATCGATACATAGAGAATACCAGGTTCAAGGTTTTTTGATATCAAGTTTATCAGGCAAGGCTTCCAGAACGCTTGTAGAATCGCGAGGCTTGCCGAAGCCGATCAAATGACACGGATCTGGTATTCTATTTATCAGTTTATCTCTTTGTACACTCATAAATTAACAAGTTTTGACCAATTATTGGTGGTCCTCAGTGCTTTCCAGCATTCCAGCCGTCGATATATTTAGTATCAGCTGACCATATTTTCCTCTGATAAATTCTTTTTCAAGTAATTTTTTCTATTTTTCTTTCCAGTAAAAATGACATTTTTGACATTTTTCCAGCAGTCCGGGTCATTCATAAAAGTGCAATGTCACGTTGACGTGATAAACCTCACTTGTCCTGAGATAGCATATCTTTATCAAGTCAGTGCGTTACAATGCAATATATATAGGGGATAACTGATAAAATTAACCCACAGCTCCCAACAGTGATAACAAAGGGAAAATAGCACAGACATGAAACAACTAGACCCTACTGAAAAAATCAATAGCGGAAAGCCAAACGGACAGTTACTTTCCCACAAAATGGCCAATTGGCTATCCAAAACAAAATAATATAAGCGATACACACACTCAAAGACAAACCAAACAGAAATTAACCGCGACAGAAGAACCGTCTTGGAACGGTCAGTGAAACGAATTCCACTTGGGGCAGTCGGCATGAAGGCTTCCTAACTCATCAGTGCAACATTTCCGTGAACACAAAAGTCAAACAACCGCAGAGATGAAACAATCTCAACTCCGTTCTGTCCATTAGGTCCGTATCTGTTATTTTGTTGCCATTGTTCTTGAAACACGGTATGCCAGTCAGCATCTTCCAAATTCCGGTTAAGGCTCAAGTAAACAACTTTCGGGAATATCTTTGCAAACGTTTTAGTCAGAGCAAAGTCAGCAGAAAGATTTTCTAGTCAGATCCTCTACCGTATAGCTCACTCCATTCACAATGAGCTGCGCGCGTCGCGAGCTGTACACCTTATTTTATACATATTACGAGTATTGAGATTAATTAATACGACGGAATGTGAGTTAAAAGACGACTCAGATCTGTCTACGCACCCACAAAAATTGATCTGTGACACATTGTCCTCTATATTGTGCTGAGCACAAACGATGGTCAGACTTTATCAGTTACCCCCTATATATTTTGCATTGTAACGCATTGACCTGATAAAGATATGCTATCTCAGGACAAGTAAGCTTTATAACGTCAACGTGAAATTGCACTTTTATGAAAGAACCAGGCTACTAGAAAAATGACAAAAAAAGTTATTCTTACAGGGAAAAATATACAAATTGCTTGAAAAAAAACTCATAGGAAAAATATGGTCAGCTGATACTAAATATATCGACTGCCAGAATGCTTGGACGCACTGAGGACAATCAATAACTGATTGTAAATTGCTAATTTAAGAGTGTACAAGGGGATAAACTGATAAATAGAATACCAGATTGTGATAAATAGAATACCAAATCAAGTTTATCAGGCTCGGCTTCGAGAACGCATGTAGAATCGCTCGGCAAGCCTCGCGATTCTACAAGCGTTATCAAAGCATTGCCTGATAAACTTGATATCAAATGACACAAACCTGGTATTCCCTATGTCTTGATACATACACAACTATATAAACTTGATTCGCCGCATTATATCACGTCGAATGGATGTTTCCAGATCAACGTTTGACAGGAGACGCGGAGTGTCGAGTGTGATGCATAAGATCTGGAAACATCGAAGAGACTATAAGACTATATGGGTGTGAGGGGTGGATTGAAAAATCCGTCTCGAGGGACACTGTCCGGCATCACGAGGCTTGCCGAGTGATGCCGGACAGTGATCCCGAGGGACGGATTTTTCTATCCACCCCTCACTCCCATATAGGATTCTTTTTCTTGCATACCTTCCATTTCTATTGCGAATATTTATTGCTTTGTCACTTCGGTTACCAATGTCCGCCATTTTGTGATGACACAACAGGAATGTTTAGTGACGTCACGCATTACGACGCCGCACATGAGGTTGTAATCAACCATTGCATTTATCAAACACGCGATTATATTCGATTTCGGGTAGGAACACCATTGTAAGAACATAAATTTCTATCCCAGGGTAAAGTCACGGATTTCCTTGTCTTGTGTGCAAGAAATGATCGAGTTACTATGATAGCGAAAATATGTTGATCGTTTACATCATGTATAAAGTCTTCCAGGAGGAGGAAAATATGATTAATTTAACATATCCACTTAATTTTAAATTGAGTGGATATGTAAAATTGATAATATGTTGATTATACATTTTTTTGCTTCCAATAAAGTCGTATTTTTCAAACTCACTCAAAAATACACGAGAAAATGTGACGTTATGCTTGGCACGGTCTAATTACTTCTACACCACAAGAAGATATGGAACACATCGGCATTTACATAGCGTTGAGCACAGCTACTGATCAGACTGTTTTGATAAAAAGGCTGATTATACTAGACTTCACTGTGCACACGTGTCCAAAAACACATTTTAACTTGACGTGTCTTATTTAACCCAGTTTGTACTTAGTGGAATCTTCCAACTTATATAAAAAGCTAAAAGGTTGCTTTGGAAACAAAGAACACATTAAAGAACGAAAATCGGAGACTCGATTTTATTGAGTCTCTCCATGCACAGCAATATAGATTTCAAGGCTGCATACGCCTCCTAGCACCGGCTTAAGCCTAATTTCGATTTTCAAAGTAATCAGAATGGGCTCAATGATCCCAAAGGAATAGAAAATATAATCTGCACTATGATGAAACATAGGGAGCCTTTTACGGCTGTTTAACGGCATTTAACACCAGCTGCAGTGAAGTAAAATAAAAAGCTAAAAGGTTGCCTTTGGGATCAAAGAACCCATAAAAGAACGAAAATCCGATACTCAGTTTTATTGAGTTTCTTCATACACAACATTATAGTTTGCAAGGCTGCATATAGAGGATATTTGATTTTTTTCAGTGTAAGATCGAATTTTATTTCACCGAATGAACACCAAACCCAGTACTTTCACGAGTGGCGTAGCCACGAGTGAAAATACCAGTTTTGGTGTTCATGAGTGAAATAAAATTTGATCTTACACTAAAAAATTGTCTGTTTCTTACATGCTTCAAAACGGCACTATTTAGCTTCACTAATCGCGTAACTTACCCTCAGAGAAAACTAACTTTGTTCCTGGTCGTTTCGCGTCAATTTGGTGGTGTCCACCGTTTTTAATGGGTATTATATTGGGTGTAAACTAAAATTTGCACCTGATAAATAGCCATGATGGTATTTCTATGAATAGTTACTGAAATAATTGAGAGATTAGTTTCCCAAAAAAAGCTGTGCACATATCTAACGTCGCGCGGCAAAATAGGTGACGTCAGCGTCGAAAGTGACGCCATTAACGTGCTCGCGACGTCTGAACGGGCTTAGCGTCAATTCTAATATAGTCCATTAATTTTCAATCATCTGAGAATGAAAAAACTGACCACAAAATTAAAATTTCGAGAAAAAAGTAGTCCCAAACAGTGAAAAATGAAAATGATATCAGTCACTGTTTGAAACAGTGACAATAACGTTTTCGATTTCACTGACAAATCTCTATATTTCATTGAACAGCCTGTAAGAAACGCTTCCTAACACCGGCTTAAGCGATATTCGATTTTCAAAGTAATCATTATATATAGATAGAACAAAAAACAGGGCCCGGTTGTTCAAAGCATCGTTAGCTTAACGAGCTCGTTAGTGGTCATATTGTTAAGTGGTCTAGCAAGTTTAATATTAAAAATTTTGGTATATTTGCTGAAAAAATGTGAGCCACATTTTTTCAGCAAACATATTAGCATATTTGCCATAATGAATAATCAAAGTGTTAACGATATGTTAACTAACGACGTCGTTAGTTTTGAACAACTGCTTCAGAAATAGATGCCCGAGAAAAGCCACAATCAAAGATTACAGCCTAACAATGGGACCAAGAGGAAGAGAAACTAACAATGAAAACAGAAATGGGAAAACGGAATCACAAACAGTAACCAACATCCTCTTCCCTACAAGAGGTGATCATGTTGCAACAGTCACAATTAATATAAAAAACAAGGCATCGCATGCGATGCAAATCCCCTCACACAAGACAACTTCGTGTGGGGAAAACACCGAAATGGCAAAAGTACAACTTGCTTGAGATATTAGCATATGCAACATTTGTGTTAAGTTTGTTTAAAAATCCATCAATAAATGTAGGTTCTAGAGTGATGACAATGTTTCTCTGAAAATAGCCATAGTGACCTTGACATGAGGACATGACCGCGAAAGTAGATCTTGCTCAAGATATTATCACAATCATCTTTTGTGTAAAGTTATATTAAAACCTGTTAATAAATGTAGGCGGTAGAGTAATGACAAAGTTTTTCTAAAAATAGCCACAGTGACCTTGACCTTGATGTCATAACCTTGAAAGTCAAAGCAACTGGAGATTTTATCATAAGAAACATTTATGTGAAGTTCTATTAAAATCCATCAATAAATGAACATTTGTGTGAAGTTATATTGAAATCGGTGAAGAAATGTAAGCACTAGAGCGATGACAATGTTTTTTCTAAAAATAGCCACAGTATTCTTGACCTTGCGGCCATGACCCTGAAAGTCGAACACGCTCGAGATATTTTTATAAGGAACATTTCTGTGAAGTTAAATTGAAATTGGTGGAGAAATGTAGGCGCTACAGCGATGACAAATTTTTCTTCTAAAAATAGCCACAATGACCTTGACCTTGAGGTCATGACTTTGAAAGTCCAACTCGCTCGAGATATTGTCATCAAGAACATCTGTGTGAAGTTATATTGAAATCCGTGAAGAAATGTAGGCGCTAGAGCGATGACAAAGTTTTCAAAGAATAGCCACAGTGACCTAGACCTTGAGCCCATGACCTTGAAAGTCAAACACGCTCTAGATATTTTTATAAGGAACATTTGGGTGAAGTTAAATTGAAATCAGTGAAGAAATATAGGCGCTAGAGCGATGTCAATGTTTTTTTCTAAAAATAGCCACAGTGACCTAGACCTTGAGCCCATGACCTTGAAAGTCAAACACGCTCTAGATATTTTTATAAGGAACATTTGGGTGAAGTTAAATTGAAATCAGTGAAGAAATATAGGCGCTAGAGCGATGTCAATGTTTTTTTCTAAAAATAGCCACAGTGACCTTGACCTTGAGGCCATGACCTTGAAAGTCAAACTCGCTCGAGATATTTTTATAAGGAACATTTGTGTGAAGATATATTGAAATCGGTGAAGAAATGTAGGCGCTAGAGCGATGACAACGTTTTTCTAAAAATAGCCACAGTGACCTTCGGATTGAGATCATGACCTTGAAAGTCGAACTCGCTCGAGATATTGTCATAAGGAACATTTGTGTGAATTTATATTGAAATCAGTGAAGAAATGTAGGCGCTAGAGCGATGACAAAGTTTTTCTAAAAATAGCCACAGTGACCTTGACCTTTAGGCCATGACCTTGAAAGTCGAACTCGCTCGAGATATTTTTATAGGAAATTTTGTGTAAAGTTATATTAAAATTGGTGTAGAAATGTAGGCGCTAGATCGATGACAATTTTTTTCTAAAACTAGCCACAGTGACCTTGACCTTGACGTCATGACCTTGAAAGTAGAACTCGCTCGAGATATTGACATAAGAAACATTTGTGTGAAGTTATATTAAATTCGGTCAAGAAATGTAGGCGCTAGAGCGATGACAAAAGTACGTACGTACGTACGTACGGGACAAATGCTATCTCCCCCTTACAACTATGTTGTGCGAGAAGATAATTAATAAATGAATAAATAAATAAATAAATAAATAAATAAACAGTGTAATGCCATTGATTTTTATTAACATGGTTATTGATTTTTGAACTCACTTGACATCAGTTAATATTGGTTGACCTGGTGTTAATACGGATGACCTCCGAAAAATACAGGAAAGACAATTAATACCAGTAAATATACACCATTTATAAGCACATACAGCATTAAGACCCCCGTCGGACAAAGCTATATTAAAAAAAACAACAACATTAGAACCACCGCCTTAGGACGGTCAGTAGCGAGAACCACTGGGGAGTTTAAATCGATTTTATGAGCCAAACTTCACTTTAGGTTCTAATATTATTTGAGCCCCGCCAAGCGAATTTGTGTCTTCGAGCTTTTCGTCATGAAAAATTTTAACTGCGCATGCCCAGCCATTCAGAGGAGCCAGGGATATGGCTTTCTGTCTAAAGGTTCCTCTTGATTCACTGCTTGTATGAGCGAGCAGCGATGTTCTGGCGAGACTGCGCTTATACTAATTGTCAATTACCAAAATTGGGGTTTCCGGTAGAAAATGGTTAAACAAATGTTGCAAAAAGACAGAACACATAAAAGAGCTAGGGCTTACACAAGAATGTTTCAGCAAGGGCTAACCGTCGAATATCTTTGGTTCTGGTTTGGATAGTAGTTAATATTGTCCATCCGGTGAAGTAACCTTACAACGCAATTTCCTAGTCCAGGAACAATTTCTTCAGGCTATAGTTTTCAGTTCTGATCTGTAGTTCTTGCTTCCAAAGGGTTACCCGTTTATACAACATAATTATGTCACCAAAACTGGTGTTAAGGGAATATGTGGCGGCCGTAAAATGTCTACCTGCCCTACATTACAGGGTGTGCTATATTCCAAGGCGGTTCTTCTGTCGCGATTTATTTTTGTTATCGTTTGTCTTTAGGTGTTTGTGTTGCTTGTGTTATTATATTTTATTTTGGATAGCCTATTGGCCATTTTGTAGGAAAGTAACTGTCCTTTTGGCTGTCCGCTGTTTTTGTTTCCATTAGGTCTCTTGTTGTATGTTTGTGTTTCTTTCCCTTTGGTCTCTCTGACGGGAGCTATTGGTTGATTGTATCGATTCCTGATCATTGCCTCTACTTCTATTTTATAGTCCTTTGGAAATTTTGTTCTTCTGTGGAATTTCGAAAATATCTGAGGGTCACTTGTGAGGCCTAATTGGTCGAAAGTAGCTAGTCGGGCACAGAAACAACTTGAACACTCTTCGGTTCTTTTTTTAGTCCTTGCGGATGAAATATTATAGCATGATCTGACTCCAAGAAAGAACAGTATTTTAGATATACTAGCGGCTGTCTTTAAATATTTAACACATGGGATATAACTGTCAAGTGTTTTACGTGCGGCAAATCTCCATGTTAATTAAACTGTCTCTGAATACCTCTATTTTATTCGTTTAAAGGTGTTGTGAAGAGAAAAACTCACAAGCAGTTACGCAGCTATGCTCCCGATCTAGATATTCCACCACAAGCAAGATCGTCGACGAAGGATTATCATGAAAGAAAAGACATGACACATGGGCATGTGTCACCTTTTGCGGATCATTCTTCGAGCCTGGTGAGAATACACTTTTCAGTGTATGTTTAATAAGTCGTTCCTAGCTGTCTATTTTTCTGCGTTTTGGGCAGACTGATATGCTGGAGTTTCTTGAGAAACACGGCCTAAAAGCGCTTTGAAAATCTTTCTAAAATATATGTCTGCCGTCAGGAACTACATAAGAACAAGACTTGTTGTGAGTGGGCTGTACTACCTAAAGGTGAGTTAAACTTGTGAAAACTATGTTTGTGCTATATAAAGAATAGAAGCGAAGGTAATGATCCTGAATCGATACAATTACCAACACCTCCCGTCAGAGACACCAAAGGGAAAGAAACACAAACATTAAATAACTAGAGCCTAATGGAACCATCAATAGCGGAAAGCCAAAAGGACAGTTACCCCCCACCCCAATGGCCTATTCGCTATCCAAAATAAAAAGTTATGAGCGGTTCACACTTAAAAACAAACCATAACAAAAATAAACCGCGACAGAAGAACCGCATTGGAACCGTCAGTGAAAAGAATTTCACTTAAATCAATTTCACGTGGCCACAGTCCGCGTGAAGGCTTCTTTACTCATCAGTGCAGCATCTCTGAGAACACAAAAATCAAACAACCGCAGAGATGAAACACCGGTGAGGACTTGACAGCAAGAAACCACTGAAAAACTGGAGCAAAAGAAAACCAACAGTTAGACTCCGACACAACAACTAGACTCCGATACCAATTGTCATCAAAACACCCGATTTGTATAACAGTGGCCACTATGCGTTAAAATGGATAGTATGGAAACAAAATCATATTTTGCATTAAACTGAACATTATATAATAGTTTAGCTAGTCTAGTCTCCCTGTCTCAGTTTTAACGCTCATAATCCTAAGCTTGCACACTCTACCAAAATAAACTTGAAATAACTAACAAATGGATAAACGTTTAATAATAAAAAGTACAAAAGACATGATCAGGCTTTTATTATCAGACTAATAGCTAGTCTATGGGTCTCTGAGCATATAACATATATAACATATAATCTCGTATGTCCGTAAATAACTGATAACTGACCTTGTACGATCTACAATGTTGATGGTTGTTAAAGGTGTATCATATTCACAGCTAGTTAACACTTTCTCAACTTCTAAACCTTAATTATCATAATGTGAACAAGTCCGTGAAATAAAGACCCACTAAACTCCACTTTATACAGAGAAAACTGGAGTTTATGGGGGTAAGCATCATTTTCTTTATTCCTGGTCCAAGACATAGGTTGTGGGTACTCGTTAGAACCGCCTCATTGAGGCGATTCTAAGGAGCACCCAAAACCTATGTTTTGAGTATAAAAAAATATATCACAAATTGTTACCATAAATATACCTAAAAATGCACTTTATCACACGGATTTGTTACCATAATGTAATATTTTCATCTATAAAATATTGGATTTATTTAGTAGCTGTAAAATGCAACATTGCAATTTCTAAACCTGATAGTACATGCTGGTTTAGACTGAAACCCATTTAAGTGAAATGGATGGGCTTCAATGCATGAGTTTAACTTTTAAAATATTTGATTACGCAGTTTTAACACCTGTCGTGCGTTTGTTCACGGTTGTAGTAATGTTGACGTGGTCATTATTGCTTACGTTAATTCCAGAATGTATACAGATACGTCACTAAAAAGGGTACTTGTATATGAATGTGTCTGTCACCCGAGTACACGTTGTGGTTTGTATCATTAATACGGTTGTATTGCTTAGTATTCTGCCAATCGAACACGTGCAGAAAGCTTTTTATACACTTTGGGAAACTATATACATTTTAATAATCGCATGGTATCGTCCTGAAACTATGCAGTATGCCTGACGTTTTCCCAAATGATAAGGATGTAAAGTAGAAGTAAAACAAAGATCAGGAATCGATACAATTAACTTACTCGACCCATCAAAGACACCAAAGGGAAAGAAACACAAACATTAAGCGACCAGACCATAATGGAAACCTTAACAAAGGAAGGCCATAAGGACAGTTACTTTCCCGCAAAATGGCCGTATGGCCGTCCAAAATAAAAAGACACAAGTGATACACACAGTAAGTAACAAACAACACCATAAATAAACCGCCACAGAAGAACCGCCTTGGAACGGTCAGTGGAAAGATTTCCACTGGGGGGCTTAAATCGATTTTACGTGGCCACAATCCTCGCCCTTACTTCCGTCGCGATTTAGACAAATAATTTGTTCAGTCCGCATGAAGGCCTCCTACCTCATCAGTGCAAAATCTCCGTGAACACAAAAAATTAAAGAAACACAGAGGTGAGACAACGGTGAGGACTCGACAGCAAGAAACCACTGAAATGCTGGAGCAAAAGAAAACCAGCAGTTAGACTCCGATGGGCCAGACCAGAGACAGAGCATCAGGCACCAACCAACATTACCTTGAATTAGATCTCTCTAATTCTCAATAAGCCTTTACGTTTGAGCCGTCATAGAATCTGAGGCCTGACCCACCGGCGTGCAATTGAAGAGGGAAGCAAAGTTGCCAACCGTGATTGGGTTAACTACCATGCATGCAGTCTGTCGTATAACATCCATGTTGTACCCAATCTTGTTATATCGAAGAATGATTTTACGAAATTGGGTGCTGAAGTCATTGCGGTTATATATTTTTCTGAATTTATATACTAAGTCACCATAAAATTCGGGTTCCGATAGACCTTGTTGCAGAATAGATTTAAGTCCAATATTGAATTTTAAAATTAAATCAGAATGGCGTCTATAAAATTTTGAAAAGAATTTGCGTAGTTTATGGTACCGATAACCTTGATTAAGGAGTTTAGCCGTTAATAATTTATTACGAGTGTTGAAGTAAGTGAAGTCGTGAATTGTAAAATGTTAGAAATGCTCATAGAACATATATAAGACCAAGATTTGATCACGTTAGTTAGATCTGATCTAATTATTTACATGTAGACGCATTTGATTCTGGGCGACCGCGCATCTGGGCTAAAGAAATAGATTGGACTGCATGGTGCTTCCACGCAGAGCTAAAACCGACCGCACTTGAATACTGGTAAAACACTTAGAAGATCTAAGCCTGCCCAGGCAATGTGGCCCATGCATATAAACCATATTGGTTTCATTGGGCGGCAGGGCTTGAGATGATGTCATTTCATCTCAGTGTCGGGTAAATGTCCCATAAAATTGTGAGCAACGTCTCCAAAATGACATAAATAGTGTTGACGGGGACGCCAAACCTCAAATCAAACAAAACAAAAACGCATTTGGTGACAGATGTCATTTTGAAAGTATGAGAATAAAATTATTCTGATACAATATTTTGGGTTGTCGTAGAAATGAAAATGAAATGAAAATTAAATTTAGAATTATTTGAAAGGCCTTATTTATTTATTTTAAAAAGCAAAGTTCTAAAATACAAGGACACCCCTTTACGACATAGGCTTACGATAGGCCACTTTATAACATTTGTCTGGTTTACGCTTAAATATTGCTACTGCTAATGACGGAAATAGCCGAGTAGGAGGCCGCAGCCTGATTTACCTATTTTCGGTGAGTTTTGATGGAGCAGGCGACCTTTCGAATAATAGTATACAAAATCAGTTGTCTTTAATTGCTCAAATATTGGTGTAATGGTAATAACCACGATATTGACTTTTCAAAACGACAATAATTAAGTGTTGAGTCATCCGTACAATTACCTTTTAACTAGTTAGGTTTGTGTCAGTTTTCAGTATGAGGCACAGACTGGACAGTTGGTGCCTGTTTTATATTGGCATTTTTAGTCTTCAAGAGTCTTCCAGATATCCGGTACAGTTTCCTTGCAACGGTTCATTGATCGGACGATATCCGGATTTTATATAGCTTGCCGAGATCCTGTGAGACGGGCTCAAAGATTATAGTGGCGAACCTGAATGCATCGGTGACCGATGCATTTTTGTTGTCACTGACTCTGTGTGTAAAATGTATGTTTCAGAGAGAACAGAGATATTCGGACACTTCAGTTTTTGGCAGGGACATACATATGCCGTTTACCTGTATAGTGCACTTTCTTTTATTTGATTGACAGCTGCCTTTCTTGAAGCAGCGAAAACGAGACCTCCTTTTTACCGGTCGGTTCTTCTGTTGCGGTTTATTTTTGTTATGGTTTGTCTTTGGGTGTTTGTGTCGCCTTATGTTATTTTATTTTGGATAGCCTTTTGGCCATTTTGTGGGAAAGTAACTGTCCTTTTGGCTTTCTCCTGTTGGTGTTTCCGTTGGGGTCTGTTGCTTCATGTTTGTATTTCTTTCCCTTTGGTGTCTCTGATGGGAGCTGTGGCTAAATTGTATCGATTCCTGATCATTGCCTCTACTTCTATTTTGCACCTAACTGAGACACTGACCTTGTTAACAGATTCGAAGTACAAACTATATGTGTTTGTCCCACTTAAGTATTTATTTCCTGTGGTGTCCAAAATGTATTATTCGTTCTGTTTCAGCAACTAGCAAAGGACGTAAATGTAATGACAAATATGATGCCCGAGGTGAAGGATAATTGTCTCTGGAACCGGCTTGAAGAATACTGTAGAGATTGTCTGACACAAAAGTTTCACACAGTCAATATTATTTCTGGAACCCTCTTTTTGTCGAAAGAAGCCCAGGAAAAATTACACGAGAATCGCAGAAGAAACGCTTCGGGAGTAGGTTCAGAGAAAGCTCCAGGGGTAGGTTTAGGTAACCTTAAGTGGTAGGTTCAGGAACAACTTCGGGGGAATGGTTCAGGTAATTTTCATGGATATGTTGAGGAAAACGTCTGAGGCTAAGATCCAGTACAGGGGGGCGTCCATGAAGGTGAGGTAACGCATCATTGATAGTTTTCACGAAATGCCTTGGGTAGGTTTAAGAAATACTTTGGCGAAAGTTACATGAAAATCTTTTCGGGGTATATGAAAGAAATGTTTTAGTTGTTGGTTGAGAAAAAGGATCAGGAATGGGTTCGGAAAAAATCACTTCAAGCGTAGGTTTAAGATGTTATGTTAGGGGGACTAAGCGTACCTGGTGCGTAGCTGTATCCGGCAAGTATATACAACGTAGCAGCATTATGTAGGGTTTAGGGACAACGCAAAAGAGTTTCCCAGCAAATGCCACTAGTGCGTCAATGATGTGATCAAAAAATAAAAAGAAATAAACCCTTGAAATAAATTTAATATGAATCATTATATATGAGGCATATAACAATTTTGTGGAACGAAAATTTATTTGCATGTTTGTCGTTCTTAATCAGTCTCAAAATTCCATTGAACAATAGTCCTCATCAATTTAACCGCCGTTCAAGTGGTAAGTACATGTTTGATACCCATGTTAGTCCGCCGTATCCTGTAAGAAGCCCCTCAGTGATCCCTAGTTTCCACTGAGGTCGTGAGGCAACGTGCGAGTATATCAGGGCAACGTTGAAATAAAAAGGAGATATAACTATATTTTATTTCTTCAGAAATTAAAAACAACAACATACGATTGTTTTTTAATAAAATTTGTGATTTATTTGTCCTTGAATATTTTGACAACAGAATTCATACGAACATACATTTTATGTAAGCTAGGACTACGGGTATCCTTACCATGATGGCCGAAACATATATAATGTACACAAAACGTAAGTAGTCGTGTCTAAAGTTATAGGACTATAGCAGACAGAAAGGTGTAATCTATCCATATAATACGTTTTGGTTTATTATATTGTCCGTTTATATCTTTTTGGCTTATATAACAACACTGTAAGAAGACCAAACTTCAATTGCTTCCAATTGGTGAATTAGTCTTTCAAAGCAGACAACACTACTTTGACAATAGAAAAATAGAAGTGAAGGCAATGCTCAGGAATCGATACAATTACCTCACACCTCCCATCAGAGACATTAACGGGACATGGAATAACTAAACCCTAATGAAAACATCACAAGCGGAAAGCCAAAATGACGCCACCTCCCACAAAATGGTCAAATGGCTATCCAAAATAAAGAGATATAAGCAATGCACACGCAAAGACGAACTATAACAATAATAAACCACGACAGAAGAACAGCATGTGATCTGTCAGTAAAAAGCATTTTACTGGGGGACATTATTCGATTTTACGTGGCCACAATCCTTGCCCCTGATTCTGACGTGGTTGTGACAATTAATGTGTTCAGTCGGCATGAAAGCTATGAAGGCGTTGCACTGATGATTTAGAAGGCCTTTATGCGGACTGAACAAACTATTTGTCTAAATCACGACGAAAGCAAGGGTGAAGATTGCGGCCGCGTAAAATCGATTTAAGCCCCTCATTGGAATTCGTTTCAATGACCGTTCCAAGGCGGTTCTTCTGTCGCGGTTAATTTTGTTATGGTTTGTCTTTGAGTGTGTATCGCTTATACTTTTTTTATTTTGGATAGCCTGTTGACCATATTGTGGGAAAGTAACTGTCCTTTTGGCTTGTCGCTATTGGTGTTTCCATTAGGGTCTAGTTAATTCATGTTTGTGCTTCTGCGCCTTTTGTGTCTCTAATTGGAGCTGTGGGTTAATTTTATCGATTCCAGAGCATTGCCTTCACTTCTATTTTATAATTTATCCGTGCTACATCTCATAGCACATACAAATCAAAATACTACAGAGATGAACCACCGGTGGGGACTCTACAGCATGCTGAAGCAAAATGTAACAAACAGTTTAACTCTCGTCATCAGGTACTGTTTGTGCTAACATGTCGGCTGATTTAAACTTTTGCTGTCATTAACAGGCTTACTCGTACTTTCAGAGTAGCAAAACTATGAAAGGACTTTTATTGCATATTGCTACCTCATCAGAGTCTTAGCTAAGTTGGCTGTGTGCTTTATGGACAACATCGAAACAAAGTAGCTTCTTTACATAGAGGATCTTACATGAGTGCTCATTGAATTTATTAAACGAGTTGAGGAAAAAGGAAAAGATGCGAGACTTTGTCGAGCATTTTATTCCTTTTCCTCAACGAGTTTAATAAAGTCAATAATACACGAGCATGAATGCAAGATTCTATTTATCATATGACATTTAAAAAGCATTTTATGCACGATTGTTTACAAAAATATCAATATTCCGTCATTAGTAAACGCGACGTCGTTAAGGACGTCGTACATGTAATGTTACGGGACGTATCTAGCTAATTTGCATATTTAATCCACTAGTGGATTATCGAAAATATTACATGGCGTTATAGCACTCTCAGACGCGACGTCATATGATTAATTACAATAATATACCCCTGTTTCAAAACGGCATTTAATATCAAAATTTTAGATGGATTTTATTTTTTTCTTGTTTCTAGTTCGATAATAGATTGTGTGTGCGTGTTGGTACCGTCTATGGAGATGGTTCGAATAAGTACCCACAATCTATATTTTGAGCAAAAATAAGGAAAATAATGTATACCCCTCTGAACCCCAATGAGCCAGATGGCCACCAGAGCTGAAAATAGAAAAAAGAATCTTTAAAAACATTTTCACTGACCGTTGCAAGGTATAAGTAAAACAAAGATCAGGAATTGATACAATTAACTTACTCCACCCATAAAAGACACCAAAGGGAAAGAAATACAAACGTTAAGCGACCAGACAATAATGGAAACCTAAACGAAGGAAGGCCATAAGGACAGTTACTTTCCCACAAAATTAAAAGAAACAAGTGATACACACAGTAAGTAACAAACAACACCATAAATAAATCGCCACAGAAGCGCCGCCTTGGAACGGTCAGTGGAAGATTACCACTGGGGGGCTTAAATCGATTTTACGTGGCCACAATCCTCGCCCTTACTTCCGTCGCGATTTAGACAAATAAATTGTTCAGTCCGCATGAAGGCCTCCTAACTCATCAGTGCAACATCTCCGTGAACACAAAAATCAAAGAACCACAGAGGTGAGACAACGGTGAGGACTCGACAGCAAGAAACCACTGAAATGCTGGAGCAAAAGAAAACCAACAGTTAGACCCCGATGGGCCCAACCAGAGACAGAGCATCAGGCACCAACCAACATTACCTTGAATTAGATCTCTCTAATTCTCAATAAGCCTTTACGTTGGAGCCGTCATAGAATCTGAGGCCTGACCCACCGGCGTGCAATTAAAGAGGGAAGCAAAGTTGCCAACCGTGATTGGGTAAACTACCATGCATGCAGTCTGTCGTATAATATCCATGTTGTACCCAATCTTTTTATATCGAAGAATGATTTTACGAAATTGGGTGCTGAAGTCATTGCTGTTATATATTTTTCTGAATTTATATACTAAGTCACCATAAAATTCGGGTTCCGATAGACCTTGTTGCAGGAGAGATTTAAGTCCAATATTGAATTTTGAAATTAAATCAGAATGGCGTCTATAAAATTTTGAAAAGGCTTTGCGTAGTTTATGGTACCGATAACCCTGATTAAGAAGTTTAGCCGTTAATAATTTATTACGAGTGTTGAAGTCAGTTACATGGCTACACACTCTAGCAAATCGAATTAATTGCGAAATATAAACGCCATAGGATGGCGCACGAGGAACATCACCATCCAAAAAAGGAAAATTTACAATCTCAAAATCAAAGTCATCGCGTTTATCATAAATTTTGCATGAAACAAACCCATCTACATTAGATAGATGTAAATCCAAAAACGGGCCTCGGTATCAGAAGAATTTGCTTTATTTAACTGAAGTTCTGGGGGGTAAATCTGACTGGAAAGCGACAAAATGAAGTCTCTTTCATAACAATACAAGAACAGATCAGCCACAAGAGGTGCGCAATTAGTACCCATCGGAATACCCACAATTTGTCTAAATAACTTAGTACCGGATCTAATATAAATATTGTCAAGTAGAAAGGTGAGGGCATCACACACTTTTTGACATGACCAAAGTGTATAATTCTTATGTCTGTTTCTTTTGCTGTAATTAAGAGCTGGTAACTCCCAGTTCTTAAATGTTCTTCTAAATGTGGAGAATTAGTTCAAAACACAGGAGACAGGATAAAGTTCTATTTTCCAGTTTAAATAATGTCCATCAAAAACTCAATCAAATAACAAAACGTTCTTTCAATATACGACAGTAACTGGTTATATCCAAATTACATAAACATTAAAATACACAATAATTTCAGTCTTATAATTTCAACAATATTCTGCTGGTAAACTCCAAGCCTAAATTATATGTACTTTATTTTGCTTCTGAATCCTTCAGTTGGAAATTCCTAACTAACTTGTTATTTTTCAAAACTCAACAAATCCACGCTCAAATTCAAATGTAACGCCCCTAAACAAGCAAACAATAGCTTATTAACCAATGGAGTGTTCGCGTTAACACGAGATGCATTATGCACAAAAAGTATGAAAAACAAATCAAAACAAAAATGGCTTCCGCTACCAAACTGACACATTGAGTATGAATTGCATCTCAGTACCTACATACATGTTTGTTTAACAAAGTGAAAACTTGATAGGCCTTTTATTCTATTTAATTAACGGCTTCCTTCTTGAGATGTAAATATGATAACTTAATCCTATAGCAAAACATGTTAAAAGCTAGCCCGTTAATCCTAAAATGAGACCCGTTTCTTTGTTTCAAAAACATAAAAAAATAAATCAAAAGTATCTATATTGACAAAATTTTCAAAATTCTAAAATAAGAATAACAGTTTAAGAATCCGCTTTTCATAAGGAACATTTTGATACCAAACATTATCGTTTGATTTACACATTTAAATTTATAGCAAAATGCCAAAATTTTACATCATAATAACTCCTCACACGCTGAAAAACTTTGGACTCCAAAGTAAGATTTATTCTTATTTATCATTTATTTATATTGTTTTTTTTTTCTTATATCTATTTTTTAAAAATGATAACGCTATATACAACAAAATAAACTGTACACGTTATTATCAACATACAACCAAACCTTTCGGCAGACTTCATTTAACAAGCCAGTACTTCATGTGAGAAAATTTCAAATGTATGTTGTTCGTGTACACGGTGGTGTAGGCATCGCTTTCATGGAATTCTGATTCAAAACCTTAATGTTGACGCAAGTATGACAACAATGTCAATACACTAATACTCAGAGCGGCCCGACTTAGATTGTCAACGCGCAACGTGTTTCGTAACCATTGCCACTACAAATGCAGCTGACTGTCGTATGCACGGTAGCATCAGTTATTAATGCTACTTTGCTGTGCAATTATGTTATATGGTTGCATGGATATCATATACATACATGTACACAATTTTATTACAAATTATACCGATATGGATTTGGGTTGTCGCGAGCGTCCCCGTTATGACAAGTACCCTTTCATAGGACTAGATTGCATCACCTGACTACAGGTTTGGACAACACTGTCCTATATATTGCCATAACATTATGGTTCCTGCAACAATGTCTAATAATATGTTAGACTTAGATTGTAGCAGCATAATGTTTTGGGTGCAATAATATAAAACAAACGTCCAAAGGGTTCGCCATGAATACAATAATAAAAGCACTCGTGTTGTAACACCTTCAATATCACATTGCTAACATTGCATTAGGATCTTTCTGACCCTAAACCTGCACATGCTAACCAATGTCTCCAACACCACATGATAAATCACTCATGTATATGTGATTAGAATCAGCACAATCCAGCTTAAGGATAATATTACATATCGTTTTGAAAACTGTCCTGCGAAGAGAAAAGCAATTGTCGAATAACCACTCAGTGCTCCATCTTCCAGGACAGGCTCTCATTTACCATTTTGTAATAAAGATCCATCAAGTGGACTTGTCTTGCTGTTCTGGTAGGCCTAGATATCTGCATATGCTCTATTGGTTACACGTGGAACAGGCTGGCTAATTCCTATATTTTTGACAGAGACATATCAGACAAATCATAATCCTTTGTTCAACAACTAAGGGCCCTTAAACTATCCGCAAAAGTTGTATTTCAAAAATGGACTGCCACAGCTTTTATGACTCTCGATAGCGGGTGTGCATAAATATGTTCTATAAAAGGGTTATCCTTTGGAAGCAAGGAATACACCACAGAAATGAAAAATATGGAGTGTACATGTTTTCTGGGCCAGACTAGCTAGTTTCGGTCAATTAGGCCTCATCAGTGACCCTCAGATATTTTCAAAATTCCAAAATGGAATCAATGATCCCAAAGAACATGAAAATATAATCTATATAATATATAATATATACTATGATGTAAGGCAGGGAGACGTTTTACCGACGCCGCACATTCCCACACACCAGCTGTAGTGAAGTTAAATATGTTCTATAAAAGGGTTATCCTTTGACAGCAAGGAATACACCACAGAAATGAAAAAAATATGGAGTGTACATGTTTTCTGTGCCAGACTAGCTAGTTTCTACCCAGCTCACCGCATATGTCATCCGTTCGATAGTCCAAGATGTCTTCGAGCCCGTGATGTTTAGCATTTTTACACAGGTCAGAATCCGCAAAAACTTTGTAACATACGGTCACTTACATGTAAGTTTTGAAATTACAATTACAAAGTGAAATGATCAAACCAATGTTTATTATCAATACGACTTACAATGCCTTTTGTGCCCACTGAATTCAACAAAACACCTAAAACGCACCTTTGGTTTGCTACTTGTTAAAGCCGAAACTTCAGAAAAACTTAAACACTATGAATCAAAATCACATTGAATTTCTATGCAGAAATAACTTGGTACTTGGAGAAATTTAAAAAATTAAAAACGTTTACAGAGCAAACACACACTTCATATACTTGTTTGCCTTTTACATATTGTGGAGTGCTCACACAATATGAGCATGTATTGTCAACTTTGATTCTAAGCACGTATGGGTTATGATTAATGACTAGTGACTGTGTGTTCGTATGTGAAATTCCATACTTTGTATACGTTAGATTTACAATAAAAGCTTCAAGAAGGTGTAACTTTTGATAGTCAATTTTCGATATTTCCGTTGTACCAGTATAACTGATGCTTTGCAATAGTTCGCATTCTAGTAAAAGACACATGCACGCGATACAAACGAAAGTTATGCTTTAACATCAAAATGATGTAAATTTAAAAATATTTCATGGACAACAAATAACGGACTAGTACAGATCTATACATACACAATTTGAATAACGCGCCTCCCTAGTTAAATTCCGGTTGTATTGAATCAAGAAATTTTGACCAAGTAGATATCGAGACGGCAGTGTGCGTTCCAATTTCAAAAATTCATACTTATGTCACATGAAGTACGAAAACAAAATCATTTTTCCTACATTTTTTGCCTTAAATTAACAGCAAAGGTATTAATTTTTTCAGTTGCATATAGGTGAACATCTACATTTACGTTGAAATCAAAACATACAACTTTAGTACGCTATTATACATTCGCTATAAAACTCTAATGTGTCAAGTAAAGCGTGTTCGCACACATGTTCTAAAATATATAACTGATCATGAGGTGTGAAAAAGACAAAAATAATAATAATAAATAATATCACCACGAACGTAAATATGAAAACATTTTAATTTTAACAACATAGAAAATAAAAACTGAAATGTTACCAAAAATTCATCCTAACTCAAGTCCTTATACTAAAACTTCTGTACTCTACACTGTTCATAAATTTATTCGGACAAGCACAATCTGTAAAATGCTTCAACAATGCTACACCACTCACAGTTCAACTCTTCACTAATAGTATGAATGTTCACATCTTTGCATGCTTTTAGATTTTCGAAGCATTGTCGTAATGCGTTCGATAACTTAGTTTTATCGTCAATCAGTTTCTCGTAGGCAGAGTTTACCAAGTTGAAACTCTCCTTCAGTTGTCTGTTCCTCTCCTCGAGGTCTGCAATCTTCAGGCGACAAAGTTCGGCATCAAATTTGTAACAGTTAAGAGTCTCCTTCGTTTGTTCCATTTCTGTCGAGTGTCGTTGTTGCAGGACACAGTGCACCGAATTCACCTTTACAAGTTTGCGCTGAAGCTCGGAAATTCGAGTGCCCGATAGTTCTAGTCTGCGAACTAATGCGTTGTTTATCACGGTATGACGGTCGTCCAGTCCTGGAAGCAATTTACAGAATTGCATATCTGACAAGTCGGCACCCGGTAATAAAGAACATACCGCTTTCCGCTCCTCTGGTTTACAATTTGAATAGGCCTGCCTTTCCTGAAACACTGTGTTACTTTCTTGTTGAAGTTCTAGATTGTCAAGTTCAAAGAAAGGCAGTCCCGAACAAATTGTTTTATTTTCGAGAAATGTTTGTCTGCGTTTGAAGTCCCTAGTTCTCGTTGACTTACTTTTTGTTTTCATGAACTGTTCCCGATCAACCCTGTTGAAAGTCGACTGTCGGTCCCGAAAAGTGTTCGTGCTGTTACTGGGACATAGATCACCAGTACCGGAGGCTGCCGCAACTGTCCATAAGGAAGCCTGTATGACCTACCTAAGCCACCGTAGAAATTTACAAAGTTCACTTTTTGTCTCCTTTTATAATCCATGATTTATACGAGATCGTGTAACAAGCTTAAAAGATGCTACTCCGGATTGCTCACACCAAGTTATTAAGAGCTGGTAACTCCCAGTTTTTAAATGTTCTTCTAAATGTGGGGAATTAGTTCAAAACACAGGATAGAAGTTCTATTTTCCAGTTTTAATAATGTCAATCAAATAGCAAAACGTTCTTTCAATATACGACAGTAACTGGTTATATCCAAATTACATAAACATTAAAATACACAATAATTTCAGTCTTATAATTTCAACAATATTCTGCTGGTAAACTCCAAGCCTAAATTATATGTACTTTATTTTGCTTCTGAATCCTTCAGTTGGAAATTCCTAACTAACTTGTTATTTTTCAAAACTCAACAAATCCACGCTCAAATTCAAATGTAACGCCCCTAAACAAGCAAACAATAACTTATTAACCAATGGAGTGTTCGCGTTAACGTGAGATGCATTATGCAAAAAAAAATATGAAAAACAAATCAAAACAAAAATGGCTTCTGCTACCAAACTGACACATTGAGTATGAATTGCATCTCAGTACCTACATACATGTTTGTTTAACAAAGTGAAAACTTGATAGGCCTATTTTTCTATTCAATTTACGGCTTCCTTCTTGAGATGAAAATATGATTACTTAATCCTGTAGCAAAACATGTTAAAAGCTAGCCCGATAAGCCTAAAATGAGACCCGTTTCTTTGTTTCAAAAACATAAAAAAATAAATCAAAAGTATCTTTATTGACATAATTTTCAAAATTCTAAAATAAAAATAACAGCTTCAGAATCCGCTTTTCATAAGGAACATTTTGATACCAAACATTATCATTTGATTTACACATTTAAATTTATAGCAAAATGCCAAAATTTTACATAATAATACTGTGGTTGTTTTTTATGCTGGTGATTCTGATTCATTATCCCCATTTAGTTGTTGTTCCTTTTGGTTACATTTGTTTGTTTGTATTGGGGTTTAACGGCTCAGTCAACACTTTTTTAGTTCATTTTTTAGCCAGTCAAACTGTCCACACTTTTTCTAGGCAGGCTTATATGGCCTTCATGGGGACTGAACAAATCATTTGTCTATATCGCGACGGAAGTAAGGGCGAGGATTGTGACCACGTAAAATCGATTTAAGCCCCCAGTGGAATTCGTTTCCGCTGACCGTTCTAAGGCGGTTCTTCTGTCGCGGCTTAAAATTTGTTATGGTTTGTCTTTGGGTGTTTGTGTTGCTTATATTATTTATTTTGGAAAGTCTATTGGCCATTTTCAGGGAAAGTAACTGTCCTTTTGGCTTTCCGCCATTGATGTTTCCATTAGGTCTGTTGTTTCATGTTTGTGTTTCTTTCCCTTTGGTGTCTCTGATGGGAACCTTGGGTTGATTGTATCGATTCCTGACCATTGCCTCCACTTCTATTAGACGTAAGCGGTTAATAGGTACAGTGCACACTCTTTCGCCAGAAACTGACAACTGCCCTTCTTCAATCAGCAGAAGGGAGAGAATGACCGTAGACAAGATTTCATTGACAAGATTTCATTATCAATCTCCATGCAAGAATGTTGCCGACACCGGCAGGTATCGAACCCTCGTCCTCCTGATCACCAGTCAGACGCGCATCCGACTGAGCTACCGAGGCTGGCATTTATTTACGTCTGGGTTGGATACGTCACCACCTGTTTGGAAAAGTGCTGCTGACTCTGTTTACCACTTGTCTTTGTGTATACTGTCGTAACTTCATGTTTCGACTTCTTTCCCTTGTAAAAAATCCCACGGTAGTTAAATCCTACGACAAGAGGACCATGATGGCCCTATATCGCGCAAATGAGCTGAGAGATTTACATACATAATATTGAAGTTTCACAAAAGCCTTTGTAGAAATTCTATTTTCACAAGTGTAGCCCAAAGGCTCAAGGTTGGGTGCCAAATTCCGTCCCCGGTATTTACCAGTGGCAATTATCGGTATTTACCGGACTGGAAAATACTCATTAAGTGGCAAATACTGGATAATTGATTTTTTTTTTTTTTGCCTTAAAGCACTGCAAAATTCTTAACAGGTGTTGACCTAAAAGTAGTATAATATTATCAAACTTAATGTGCAAAAAATGTTAAAAGTTTATATTTGTATAAGGTTATTAACCTACAGAATAAAATATTTCTCAATTTTAGATAAACATGTTGAACTAATCAAAATGTGAATCTAACACTAATCATTTTGTAATTATTCAAACAAAAAATAGTATCTTTTCAAATCAATAATAGAACAATACATGTAGAAATTCCCTGTACAGCTGGTTATTGTCACCTACTATAATGGTTCTAAGACTGAGCACTGTTAGCCAATCCATCTACATCTTGTGAACACATTTTGTATGGTAAAACCATGTGTTCAAATTTTAGGATATTTATAGCATTTTACTATTGTCCATCAATGAATTGCAAGATAACAACAACAACTCTGGAGACATTGTTTATTTAGAGACCACAAGATAGCCAGGGGAAAGGTTGGACAAAAGGATGCCATTTAGTAATTGCTCCATGTTTTATTTAAATGTAAGCAGATGAGTACTGAGGAAGATACTAAATAGGCCTTTTTATTAGCTCACCTGTCACGTTGTGTCAAGGTGAGCTTTTGTGATCACTTTTTATCCGTCGTCCGTGCGTACGTGCGTGCGTCCGTGCGTGCGTGCGTCCGTAAACTTTTTCTTCAAACGAAATCTCCTAAACCACTGATCAGATTTTGACTAAACTTCACAGGAATGATCCTTAGGTGTTCCCCTTTCAAAGTTGTTCAAATGGTTCCGGTCCATTGCACATCTAGGTCACAGGAGCCAAAAATAGATTTTTTCACTGAAAACTTAAAAAATCTTCTTCTCTGAAACCGCAAGGCCCAGATCTTTGATATTTGGTATGAAGCTTCATCTAGTGGACCCCTACCAAGGTTGTTAAAATTATAGTGCTGGGGCCAAAAATGTTCCCGCCCCGGGGCCCTTTGGTTTTACATGGGCTTATATATGGAAAATCTTTTTAAAAATCTTCTTCTCTGAAACTGCAAGGCCCAGATCTTTGATATTTGGTATGAAGCTTCATCTAGTAGACCCCTACCAAGATTGTTCAAAATATAGTGCTGGTGCCAAAAATGGCCCCGCTCCGGGGCCCTTTGGTTTTAATCTCTTCTGATTTAATTTCAAAATTCAATATTGGACTTAAATCTCTTCTGCAACAAGGTCTATCGGAACCCGAATTTTAGGGTGACTTAGTATATAAATTCAGAAAAATATATAACCGCAATTTTGTAAAATCATTCTTCGATATAAAAAGAATGGGTACAACATGGATATTATACGACAGACTGCATGCATGGTAGTTAACCCAATCACGGTTGGCAACTTTGCTTCCCTCTTTAATTACACGCCGGTGGGTCAGGCCTCAGATTCTATGACGGCTCCAACGTAAAGGCTTATTGAAAATTAAAGAGATAATGTTGGTTGGTGCCTGATGCTCTGTCTCTGGTCGGGCTCATCGGAGTCTAACTGTTGGTTTTCTTTTGCTCCAGCATTTCAGTGGTTTCTTGCTGTCGAGTCCTCACCGTTGTCTCACCTCTGTGGTTCTTTGATTTCTGTGTTCACGAAGATGTTGCACTGATGAGTTAGGAGGCCTTCATGCGGACTGAACAAATTATTTGTCTAAATCGCGACGGAAGTAAGGGCGAGGATTGTGGCCACGTAAAATCGATTTAAGCCCCCCAGTGGAAATCTTCCACTGACCGTTCCAAGGCGGCACTTCTGTGGCGATTTATTTATGTTGTTGTTTGTTACTTACTGTGTGTATCACTTGTGTCTTTTAATTTTGGATGGCCATATGGCCATTTTGTGGGAAAGTAACTGTCCGTATGGCCTTCCTTTGTTTAAGTTTCCATTATGGTCTGGTCGCTTAATGTTTGTATTTCTTTCCCTTTGGTGTCTTTTATGGATGGAGTAAGTTAATTGTATCAATTCCTGATCTTTGTTTTACTTCTACTTTACATGGGCTTATATAGGGAAAATCTTTAAAAAATCTTCTTCTCTGAAACCACAAGGCCCAGATCTTTGATATCTGGTATGAAGCTTCATCTAGTTGACCTCTACCAAGATTGTTCAAATTATAGTGCTGGGGCTCAAAATGCCCTCGCCCCGGGGCCCTTTGGTTTTACATAGGCTTATATATGGAAAATCTTTAAAAATCTTCTTCTCTGAAACTGCAAGGCCGAGATCTTTGATATTTGGTATGAAGCTTCATTTAGTGGACCCCTACCAAGATTGTTCAAATTATAGTGCTGGGGCCAAAAATGCTCCCGCCCTAGGGCCCTTTGGTTTTACATGGGCTTATATATGGAAAATCTTTAAAAATCTTCTTCTCTGAAACCGCATGGCCCAGATCTTTGATATTTGGTATGAAGCTTCATCTAGTGGACCCCTACCAAGATTGTTCAAAATATAGTGCTGGGGCCAAAAATGCCCCCGCTCCGTGGCCCTTTGGTTTTACATGGGCTTATATAGGGAAAATCTTTAAAAAAAATTCTTCTGTGAAACCGCAAGGCCCAGGTCTTTGCTATTTGGTATGAAGCTTCATCTAGAAGACCCCTACCAAGATTGTTCAAATTATTGTGCTGAGACCAAAAACGCGCCTGCCCCGGGGCCCTTTGGTTTTACATGGGCTTATATATGGAAAATCTTTAAAAATCTTCTTCTCTGAAACCGCAAGGCCCAGATCTTTGATATTTGGTATGAAGCTTCATCTAGTGGACCCCTACCAAGGTTGTTCAAATTATAGTGCTGGGGCCAAAAATATTCCCGCCCCGGGGCCCTTTGGTTTTACATGGGCTTATATATGGAAAATCTTTAAAAAAAACTTCTTCTCTGAAACTGCAAGGCCCAGATCTTTGATATTTGGTATGAAGCTTCATCTAGTGGACCCCTACCAAGATTGTTCAACATATAGTGCTGGTGCCAAAAATGGCCCCGCTCCGGGGCCCTTTGGTTTTACATGGGCTTATATAGGGAAAATCTTTAAAAAATCTTCTTCTCTGAAACCACAAGGCCCAGATCTTTGATATCTGGTATGAAGCTTCCTCTAGTTGACCTCTACCAAGATTGTTCAAATTATAGTGCTGGGGCACAAAATGCCCCCGCCCCGGGGCCCTTTGGTTTTACATAGGCTTATATATGGAAAATCTTTAAAAATCTTCTTCTCTGAAACTGCAAGGCCGAGATCTTTGATATTTGGTATGAAGCTTCATTTAGTGGACCCCTACCAAGATTGTTCAAATTATAGTGCTGGGGCCAAAAATGCTCCCGCCCTGGGGCCCTTTGGTTTTACATGGGCTTATATATGGAAAATCTTTAAAAATCTTCTTCTCTGAAACCGCATGGCCCAGATCTTTGATATTTGGTATGAAGCTTCATCTAGTGGACCCCTACCAAGTTTGTTCAAAATATAGTGCTGGGGCCAAAAATTCCCCCCGCTCCGTGGCCCTTTGGTTTTACATGGGCTTAAATAGGGAAAATCTTTAAAAAAATTTCTTCTGTGAAACCGCAAGGCCCAGGTCTTTGCTATTTGGTATGAAGCTTCATCTAGATGACCCCTACCAAGATTGTTCAAATTATTGTGCTGAGACCAAAAACGCGCCTGCCCCGGGGCCCTTTGGTTTTACATGGGCTTATATATGGAAAATCTTTAAAAATCTTCTTCTCTGAAACCGCAAGGCCCAGATCTTTGATATTTGGTATGAAGCTTCATCTAGTGGACCCCTACCAAGATTGTTCAAATTATAGTGCTGGGGCCAAAAATGTTCCCGCCCCGGGGCCCTTTGGTTTTACATGGGCTTATATATGGAAAATCTTTAAAAAATCTTCTTCTCTGAAACTGCAAGGCCCAGATCTTTGATATTTGGTATGAAGCTTCATCTAGTGGACCCCTACCAAGATTGTTCAACATATAGTGCTGGTGCCAAAAATGGCCCCGCTCCGGGGCCCTTTGGTTTTACATGGGCTTATATAGGGAAAATCTTTAAAAAAAATTCTTCTGTGAAACCGCAAGGCCCAGGTCTTTGCTATTTGGTATGAAGCTTCATCTAGAAGACCCCTACCAAGATTGTTCAAATTATTGTGCTGAGACCAAAAACGCGCCTGCCCCGGGGCCCTTTGGTTTTACATGGGCTTATATATGGAAAATCTTTAAAAATCTTCTTCTCTGAAACCGCAAGGCCCAGATCTTTGATATTTGGTATGAAGCTTCAGCTAGTGGACCCCTACCAAGATTGTTCAAATTATAGTGCTGGGGCCAAAAATGCCACTGCCCGGGCCCCTTTTGTTTTACATGGGCTTGTATAGGTAAAATCTTTAAAAATCTTCTTTTCTGAAATTGCAAGGCCCAGGTCTTTGATATTTGGTATGAAGCTTCATCTAGTGGACCCCTACCAAGATTTTCAAAATATAGTGCTGGGGCCAAACATGCCCCCTGCTCCGGGGCCCTTCGTTTTTACATGGGCTTATATAGGGAAAATCTTTAAAAAAAATTCTTCTGAAACCGCAAGGCCCAGGTCTTTGCTATTTGGTAAGAGGCTTTATCTAGTGGACCCCTACCAAGATTGTTCAAATTATTGTGCTGGGGCCAAAAATGCCCCCGCCCGGGGCCCTTTGGTTTTACATAGGCTTATATAGGTAAAATCTTTAAATATCTTCTTCTCTGAAACCGCCAGGCACAGGTCTTTGATATTTGGTATGAAACTTCATCTAATGGACCTCTCCAAAGATTGTTCAAATTATAGCCTTTGGGCCAAACATGTCCCTGCGCTGGGACCCACTTGTTTTACATTGGCATATATAGGAAAAAACCTTTAAAAATCTTCTTGTCCGAAACCAGAAAGCCCAGGTCTTTGATATCTGGTGTGAAGCTTCAACTAGTGAACCTCTGATGAGATTGGTCAAATAATAGCCCTGGTGCCAAAAATGCCCACGCGCCAGGGCCTGCTGGTTTTACATAGGCTTATATAGGGAAATCCTTTAAAAAACTTTTTTTATGAAACCAGAAGGCCCAGGTCTTTGATATTTGGTCTGAAGCCTTATCTACTGGACCGCGACCCAACATTTTTCAAATTATAGCCCTTGGGCCAAGAATGCACTAGAGACACTGATACTCACTGGTGGGTTTATATAGGGAAAATCTTTAAAAATCTTCTCTGTAACCACAATGCACAGATCTTTGATATTTGGTATGAAGCTTCATCTAGTGGACCTCTACCAATATTGGTCAAATTATAGTGCCGGGGCCAAAATGCCCCGCCCCGGGGCCCTTTGGTTTTAAATGGGCTTTTTTTTTTTGGTTTGGGTTTTACGGCCCTTTCAAGATTATTTCACTCATATCGAGCCGATCGTTAATCAGAGGTGGGCGAAAACCGGAGTACCCGGAGAAAAACCACCTGACCTTCCGTTGCAGAACTTGGCGTCTCACACGTGGCCCGAGCGAGGCTCGAACCTACGGCGGTGAGAGACCTAATGACTAAGAGTCAGCGCTCTTATCCATTAGGCCACGGAGGCCCGTTTTAAATGGGCTTATATAGGGAAAATCTTTAAACATCTTCTTCTCTGAAACTGCAAGTCCCAGGTCTTTGATATTTGGTATGAAGCTTCATCTAATGGACCCCTACCAAGATTAATCAAAATATAGTGCTGGGCCAAAAATGCCCACACTCTGGGGCCCTTTGATTTTACATGGGTTTATATAGGGAAAATCTTTAAAAAAATTCTTCTGAAACCGCAAGGCCCAGGTCTTTGCTATTTGGTATGAAGCTTCATCTAGTGGACCCCTACCAAGATTCTTCAAATTATAGTGCTGGGGCCAAAAATGCCCCCGCCCCGGAGCCCTTTGGTTTTACATAGGCTTATATAGGTAAAATCTTTAAAAATCTTCTTCTCTGAAACCGCCAGGCCCAGGTCTTTGATATTTGGTATGAAGCTTCATCTAATGGACCTCTTTCAAGATTGTTCAAATTATAGCCTATGGGCCAAAAATGTCCCTGCGCTGGGACCCACTAGTTTTACATTGGCCTATATAGGAAAAACCTTTAAAAATCTTCTTGTCCGAAACCAGAAGGCCCAGGTCTTTGATATCTGGTGTTAAGCTTCAACTAGTGAACCTCTGCTGATATTGGTCAAATTATAGCCCTGGTGCCAAAAATACCCACGCGCCAGGGCCTGCTGGTTTTACATAGGCCTATTTAGGGAAATCCTTTAAAAACCTTCTTTTATGAAACCAGAAGGCCCAGGTCTTTGATATTTGGTCTGAAGCCTTATCTACTGGACCGCGACCCAAGTTTATTCAAATTATAGCCCTTGGGCCAAGAATGCACTAGAGACACTGATTCTCAGGTGAGCGATTCAGGGCCCTCTGGGCACTATTGTTCTAACATTTTATCAAATTAGATAGTAACAAGTAAACTAATATCAGAGTTAAACTGCATCAGTATTATTAAATATTAAGTCAACTAACCTGTATTATTGAAATTATCCATATATATAACTGTTGAGTGTAGGTAAATTCATTTTTCCAGTATTTGCCGGCAAATTCCAGTATTTGCCGGTATTTACCGATAAATGCCACTGGCATGGAAAATACTCATATTTGCCGGCATTTGCAGGGGCTATAAGTTGAGCATTCTTGGTAGAGGTCTACTAGATGTAGCTAAGTACCAAATATCAAAGGCTTGAGCTCTGTGGTTTCCGGCAGACAAAAATAGTTTTAATGTTTTCTATATATATATATTCTATATATATATATATATATATATATATAATATATATATATATATATATATATATAAAATAAGTGCCATTTTCGACCCCAGGGATATTATATGAACAATCTTGGTAGTAATATTTTTAGCAAGTTTGACTTTCATGACCCGTGGGTAAAGGTCAATGTCACTATGACTATTTTTAGAAAGAACTTTGTAATCGCATTACAGACTACATTTATTGGTGGATTTTAAAATCACGAATGTTAGGTATGACAATATCTCGAACAAATTCGATTTTTCAGGCCCTTCAGGTCATTGTGGCTATTTTTTTTTAGAAAACATTGGCATCACTCTAGCGCCTACATTTATTTTGATGAGCTTTAATATAACTTCTCACAAATTTTGGTTATGATAATATCTCGGGCAAGTTTGACTTTCATGGTCCTGAGCCCAAGGGCAAGGTCACTGTGGCTAATTTAAGAAAAACTATCAAGGCTCTAGTACCTACATTAATTTATGGATCTTAATATAACTTCACACTTATGATAGTTATGATAATATCTCTAGCGAGTTCGACTTTCAGGTTCCTCAGCCCAAGGTCAAGGTCACTGGTCATCGCTGTAGCACCTACATTTATTGATGGATTTTAATATAACTGCACACAAATATTGGATATCATGATATCTCGAGTGAGTTCTACTCTCAGGGTCCTGGAGTAAAGGTCAAGGACACTGTGACTATTACTAGAAAACTTTTGCCATCGCTTATTGATGGGTTTTAATATATTACTTCACACAAATGTTGTGTATGATAGTATCACGAGCAAGTTTGACATAAGAAAAATTTGAAAAAATGCTTGTTAGTGCAAACCCTTTGAAATTGTTTCGTTTTTTTAATTAAAAACACTTTAAACGAGATTTCTTAATCAGTCAGTACCTATGGGTAGTTCGATTTCTGGTTCTCTTAGGATTGTTGCAGTCTGTTTGGCTCTTTTACAGAAGAAAATGTCATTTTAGGTAAAAGCTGCATATTTGACAATTAGCCCTCATTCAACTTAGGCCCGTATAGGCTAGCTATGTTGTCTTCTGACAACTCTTGTTACAAATGCAGGTTGCTCCAAAGCTGTTTGAAAAACCCGTCATTACGCATTCTTCTTGTTATGGGTTTCCATTGAAACCAAAAGAAAATAAAACAACCTTAAAAATCATCTCCTCAGAAAAGATATGCTCTATGAGGCTGACCAGGCAAAAGTGGTGTGAGTCAGACCGTCCAATGAATACTATATAAGCCTTTTGGTTTCATTGGGCGGCAGGGCTTGAGCTGTCATTTAATCTCAATGTCGGGTAAAAGTCCCACACAATTGGAAACAACGTCTCCAAAATGACCTAAATAGTGTCGACGGGGACGTTAAACACCAATTAAAACAAACCAAACAAACTCTATTATGAGACTGACTCTACGGAAATATTCATCATATTATTCTTATCAGATTTGTGTGTGTGTGTGTGTGTGTGTGTGTGTGTGTGTGTGTGTGTGTGTGTGTGTGTGTGTGTGTGTGTGTGTGTGTGTGTGTGTGTGTGTGTGTGTGTGTGTTAAATCTGGCACTTTAGTTTGGTTGCTATGACAACTTAGAGTTTCCATAGACTTATAATGGGGAAAAATTGAAAAGTGACATTTAGTGTTTAGCCTTCGATTATATTTTGACAAAACGTTCATAGAAATATTCCTTAACCAATGTTCTATCTGCCATTATTATTTTAGGCATACTTCCCATTGTTATTTGTTGCCAAGGAAATTAAAAGGAAAAAATAAAAAAAAAGAAAAAATACTTAAAATCATCTCCTCAGAAACCATTTGCTAATAAAATAGAAGTAGAGACAATGATCGGGAATCTATGCAATTAACTCACAGCTCCCATCAGAGACACCAAAGGGAAAGAAAGACAAACATGAAGCAACAGACCCCAACGGAAACACCAACAGCGGAAAGCCAAAAGGACAGTTACTTTCCCACAAAATGGCAAAAAAGGCTATCCAAAATAAAATAATGTAATAAGGTTGAGACTTTAAAGTATTATTAACCATATTAACCGTTGCAGGTGTTGTTTTAGCCATCCAGAGTTGAAGGCTCCTTTAGAGCTTATAGGATGGGCAGTTGTCCGTATTCTGGCGTCGACACATTCGAACGACATTTAAACTGACGTCACTGGGCCAGTTTTATTCAAAATTCATATTATTGTTGCTTGGATTATAGCTGAAACGATTACGCTCCAATGACGTAAAAATGGCCACCAGAACAAAATTATCAAAGAAAAAAAAAGAAAAAATGAAAGAAACAAACTTTAAATGCTTTTTCTTTAAAACCTTTGATTTAGTGGCATTCAAACTGCATATTAACGTTTCTTAGGTGACACTCTACCATAATTGCTAAAACATTTTTTCTTGATGCAGATCTAAAAGTATATAGATGGCATTTTAACGGCAACTCTTTATTGTACATCTTTTGTCCAATTTCAACTTTGAAACTTTACTGGACGTTGTTCAGGTGACCTTCTACTAAGGTAGCTAAAAATATTCCGAGCCAATGAAAAAGTTACCACCAGAACCAAAAAAAGAGAAATCTTTAAATGGCTATTCCTCGTGTAATTTTCGTCAAGTTTCATTCAAACCTCAAAGAAATATTGCTTAGGTGACCACCTACCGAAATAGCTGAACCAGAATAACTCCTGTGAACAGATGTCTGCAAGAGCTTAAATAAAGATGTCTTCAAATAACAAATCCTCCTTTTTCTTTGTTTCAGTGTCATTCAAACTTCACAAAAAGGTTAAGCCTTTCTACTTGACAATGTTTATAAGATTTGGTACTAAGTTATTTAGAGTTGTGGGTATTCCGATGGGTCCGAATTGCGCACCTCTTGTGGCTGATTGGTTATTCTTTTGTTAAGAAAGAGACTTTGGTGTCACTGATGGGAGCTGTGGTTTAATTGTATCGATTCTTGATCATTGACTTCACTTCTATTTTTCATGATGTTCCTTTCCGCTGAAAACCAATCTGAAATCATTTTTTTTCGACTTCAAGATATTTGGATGATTTATTTAACATTGCTAATACCCACTTCGATGCTTTGATCAGTCAAATTACCCCCCCCCCATTATAAAGCAAATTCTGCTGACACCGAAGCCCATTTTTTTTGGATTTACATTTATCTATTGTAGATGGGCTTTCTTCTTCCAAATTTATGATAAACGTGACGATTTTGAATTTGAGACGGTAAATGTTCCTTACTTGGATGGTGATGTTCCTCGTGCGCCATACTACGGTGTTTATATTTCGCAATAAATTCGATTTAATAGAGGTGTCTAGTCATGAAACTGACTTCATAACTCATAATAAATTGTAAAAGAAATTGTTAACTGCTAACCTTCTTAATCAGGGTTATCGGTATCATAAACTAGGTAAACCCTTTTCTAAGTTTTTTAAACGTCAATCCGATTTAGTTTCTAAACTCAATGTTGGACTTAAATGTCTTCTGCAACAAGGCCTAACGGAACCCGAATTTATGGTGAATTAGTATATAAATTAAAAAAATATGTGCTTTGCAACGACTTGAGTACCCAATTTCGTAAGATCATTCTTCGATATAAAAAGATTTGGTACAACATAAATGTAAATCGACAGACTGCATGCATGGTAATTAATCCAATCACTATTGATCCCTCTTTAATTACACGCCGGCTGATCAGGCCTCGGATTTTACGACGGTTCCAGCGCAAAGGCTCACTTGAAATTTAATTTTAGGTAATGATGCTCTAAATCTGATTGGGCCCATCGGAGTCTAACTGTTTGTTTTATTTTGCTCCACCATTTCAATTATTTCATGCTGTCGAGTCCTCGCCATTGTTTCATCTGTGTAATTGATTGATTTTTATGTTCTCGGAAATGTAGCACTGATGAGTTAGGAAGCCTTCATGTGGATAGAACAAATTATTTGTCTTAGCAAAGACAGAAGTAGGGGCGAGGATTCTGGCCACGTAAAACCGATTTCAGCCCCCCAGTGAAAATCTTTTCACTGACCATCCCAAGGTGGTTCTTTTGTCACGGTTTATTTTGTTATTGTTCGTCTCTTATGTGTGTATCTCATATCTTTTGTCCTGAATAGCCAATTGGCCATTTTGTGGGAAAATGTCTGTCCTTTTGGCTTTCCGCTAGTAATGTTTCCATTAGGGTCTAGTTATTTAATGTTCGTGTGTCTTTCCCTTCGGTGTCTCTGATGGTTAATTGTATCGATTCCTTACCATTGCCTTCACTTCTACTTTATTGTCCCGAGTAATATTTTTCTGGTATAGGTTACAAATACAAAAGTGCTTGAATAGGATTCGTTCTCAATCAGTACAGTCTTCACCAAACTTTTCGCGTTGTAAACCAGGTTGTATGTAAACTTTCCCAAAAGTTAAATATTTCATGATAGTTTGACCAACGGGTCTACTTTCTTGACAGCTTTCCTTTTTTAAAAAACATAAATTAAGCTGCTCCTATTTTTGCGCGTAAAACCTTAGTGACAAGGAAGGTTAAAGTATGCTTGAAACAGCTGCATCCCGTGAATGTGTGTCCATTCCTCTTAATAGGTTTCTTGTTCAACATGTGAACAAGTCCTTGAAATGAACACCCCTTTACACCACACTTTTTATCGAGGAAACTAGGATTTACGGGAGTATAATTTATTTTTATTATTTCTGCTCCAAGACATAAGTTGTTGGTACTCGTAAGAATCGCCTCAGTGAGGCGGTTCTAACGAGCACCAACAATCTATGTTTGCAGTATAAATAAAAAAATATCATGAATTTTCAATATAAAATTATCCATTTTGGAGATAGGAAAATGCACTATGTCGCACGGGTGTGTTATCGTAATGTTGTATTGCAAAGTCGTAATATATACGAGCGGCGATCATTCAGCTGTGTCACTAATGGCCCACCATACAGCGTGGCTGTAAGGTCACCCAGGAAAGGCCACACTCAAAGAACGCAGCCATCTCAGGTCACCTAAAAAGAGAAGGTGACATGGAGGCACACACACACAAAAACAGACGAAACATGAACCAACGGCACAAAGCCATTTAACAAATAAGACACTGCAAAAGATGGTCAGTAGTAAAAATACTGGGGGGTTCAAACCCGACGTTTATAACATTTCAACCCTCGCCCTCCGCATGGAGGCTTTCTAGTTTAGCAGTGAGTCAAAATATATAGTTAAATGGTCATTTATAGATTAATAATATCATTGATCAGGGTTGAGGACTCATCAACAATCCGACGTCAGAGAAAGAAGAGATCCCAGAGGGTCGAACCCAGGAAATATCACGCCCCACCCTTCTTGATGTCAAAAAATTTAGGATGGGACCGTCACAGAGTCCGATGTCCAGCACACCGACGTGCAACCGAAGAGCGAAGCAAAGTTGTCCACTGTAAAAGGGTCGACAACCAAACGCGCGGTCTGTCGCATACTATCCATTTTGTAACCAGTTCGCAATAATTTTCCTGAACTGACCAGAAAAAATATTTCTACCTAGTCCTCGTCTGAATTTATAAACTAAATCTCCATAAATTCAGTTTCCGAAGTCCATGTTGCAGAAGTGTCTTCAAAGAAACGTTATTTTTGGAAATACTGTCGACGATAAAATTTTGAAAATGTTTTCCGCAGTTTTTGATACCAATAGCCTTGTTTTAGAATCTGGTTCAGTAATATACACTCGAAACTTACTGTGTGCAAAAAGGAAAACAAAACAAGCTTTGAAATTAGGACCTACATTAAAGGATGCGTTCGTCTGAATATTTCAGATTCACAGATATATAATGAATTTTGTCAGAAACATGTGACATCTATTGTCTCTAAAACTCCAATTTTCGGGTGGCATAAAACTTTGAAGGTGATAAAACTGACCTGAAAGATATGCCCCGTTCAGGCCAGCAAAGGAAAGCTGTTACAAAAGCCAATGCTGCTGCTGTGGCAGATATGGTCAATAGAGAATACAAGGTGATTATCTTTTGATATCAAGTTTATCAGGCAAGGCTTCGAGAACGCTTGTAGAATCGCGAGGCTTGCCGACCGATTCTACATGCGTTCTCGAAGCCGAGCCTGATAAACTTGACATCAAATGACACCAATCTGGTATTCTATTTATCAGTTTTTCCCCTTGTGCACTCTTTAATGTTCAATTACGATCAGTTATCGAGCGTCCACAGTGGGTCCCAACATTCCGGGGGTCGATATATTTTGTATCAGCCTGACCATATTTGTTTCCTATAATATTTTTTTTTTTCAAGTAATTTTTCATTTTTTTTCAAGTAATAATACCAGTTTTGTCATTTTCTAGTAGTCCGGTTCGTTCATAAAAGTGCAATGTCACGTTGACCTAATAAAGCTCATTTGTCCTGAGATAGCATATCTTTATCATGTCAATGTGTTGCAATGCAATCAATATAGATGGTGACTGATGAAAGAAGGTTCACGGTCAAAGAAATTGATGATAGTGCTGTTGTTTTATCGGGGACGGTTCATAGAGGATCTTACATGAGTGTTCATGTATTATTGAATTTATTAAACGAGTTGAGGAAAAGGGATAAAATGCTCGGCAAGCCTAGCATTTTATGCGTTTTCCCCAACGAGTTTAATAAATTCAATAGTACATGAGCACGAATGCAAGATTCTATTTAACATATGACATTTAAGACGCATTTATTCACGATTATTTACAAAAATGTCAATATTCCCCCATTTGTAAACGCGATGTCGTTAAGGACGTCGTGCATGTAACGTTACGGGACGTATCTACCTAATTTGCATATTTAATCCACTAGTGGATTATCGAAAATATTACATGGCGTTATAACACTCTCAGACGCGGCGTCATATGATAAATAAGATTTGGACTCATGATTTGAAACTTAGGTACGATATACGATGGGCCCCGCATCTCTTGACCAAAGAACAAAAACAAAAGTTTGACAAAAGTAGATTTTCGGAGCTGTTTACAGGTGATTAAACCTGGGTCAGTCTATTATTTTGAACCGCAGAGACGCATCAATAACAATCAATGGTTGCGAAAAGACCAATGCACTATGTCGCACGGGTGTGTTATCGTATTGGAACCCACGAGACATTGAAACAACAATGCATTGCGGCAGCATAGTGCATTCTCCCATGCCCCCAAAAAGATTAGTTTTCAGATGAAATTCGCGCTGTTTTTCATCCTTTGCTCGGAACTTGGGCTGTGGTGCTCTTTTTGGCCGCGTCATTGAGGCGGTTCTAATGAGTACCCACGGCTGGTGTCTTGGAGGGTTGTTCATTTCTCGGACGCGTAGACGTAACGGAGTTGGTTGAATCTGTCGCGACGGCGAATTAGCGTTGATTCGAGGTTGTTTCGCCCATTAAGTAAATATCTTTGCATTGTGTAATTATTGCATGCCATATTGCATTGCTTTATAAAATATGTTGGGAATATCCAAAATGAAGGGATGAAACAATAAAGATATTGTACTGTTGGTTTCATTGGGCGACAAGGCTTGAGATGTCATTTCATCTCAATGTCGGGTAAAAGTCCCGCAAAATTGGAAGCAACGTCTCCAAAATGACCTTTACAGTGTTGACGGGGACGTTAAACCTCAAATCAAACAAACAATCAAACTGTATTTTATACATAGCACTGAAATCAATGCATATCTGAATCAAATAAAAGTGATATTTTCACAGTGTGAAGATATAAATGATATTTTCACAGTGTCAAAAAATAACATGAGCATGTTATTTTCACAATAGCACCCCTAACTCCTTTTCTCGCCAAAGTCATATGTTACCGATAAAATAATTCTGTAAAATACCTTGAAAACCACTCTTTGAACAGTAAAAATGCTGTTTTTCAAAATGGCGGTTTGTTTATGCTTTGAACTGACAGTTGTGACGTCATATACGACGAGCCAGGTCAAAATTGTGACGTACGATACGATAAAATAAAAATAAAATTTACTCTCTTTTTTTTCGATAAATATCAAAAATATTTTATCTCATGTGTTGAAAACATCAGAATTTTCAACACACTCGATGCAATAAAATTGTAAATATCCTCTATGTATTGTATTGTTTTGTTTGACGGCCCCCGCATAGATGGGCTGCATGATGCTTCCATGCAGAGCTGAAACCGGCCGCACATGAGTACTGGTGAACCGCTTAGAGGATCAAAGCCTGCCCAGGCAAAGGGGTGCGAGTCGGACCGTCCATGCTTAAATAAAATAAAAAATGAGTTCCTTTAAGAGCAATGAAAACATTCATAAGAAAGCAGATGGGTCATACTACGTAGTTTCGGCTAATAAAGCCTCATCAGTCCCTGTATTGATCCGACAAAGAAAGCCATAGGAAACATGCTGCAATTTTGCGAATTTCGAATAGGCAGTCGATTCAAAGACTGATATAAATCAAAATGGGGTCCAAATAATTAAAAACTTGTCTAGAATATGAGTCTAAACCAATAATTTATTTCTGATTTCTCAGAATATTCACGCTGATCTCAAAGGACCAAAAGTAAAATATAAACTGCACTATGGTTGATGTACGGGGAGACGTTTTACGGCCGCCACACGGCACAACACCAGCTGCAGTGAAGGCAAATAAAATAAAAAATGAGTTCCTTTAAGAGCAATAAAAGCCATATTGGTTTCATTGGGCGACAAGGCTTGAGATGTAATTTCATCTCAATGTCGGGTAAAAGTCCCACAAAATTGGAAGTAACGTCTCCAAAATGACCTTTACAGTGTTGACACGGACGTAATACCTCAAATCAAACAAAAACTTAGAGCAGAAATAAGAAAATCAAGGTTAACCCCTGTAAATCCCAGTATTACTATATAAAATGGGGTTCAAGGGGGTCAAAGGTATATAGGCGTGTTTTCGTAATGGATCATTTTGATTGAGTTGCCTTACCTGCGAATGTATCCATCACGATGACAAGTCCGTGGAACGAAGACTCTTCTTAAACACACTTTATATAGAGAAAATGGGGTTTACGGTTTATACATTATCTGCCTTATTTTTGTTCAAAAACAGATTGTGTGTACTCGTTAGAACCGCCTCATTGAGGCGGTTCAAACGAACACCCACAATCTATGTTGAAAGAAAAATATAGAAAGATATTACAATTTTAACTTAATATTTGAAATTTCTGACACCATGTTGGACGCCCTTATTTCACATGGACATGTTTTCCTAATGCCGTCTCGCTTTATTGTTTAGATTACAGACACATCAGTTGATGCATGCGCACAGGGTATCGAAGACATTAATTTGGATATGCCAAAACAATCTGCGAATCCTTCAACGAGACGACGCACAGTTGAATATGAGGTTGGTATTCATACTCTTTGCTTTGAGAGAGAGAAAGACAGAGAGAGAGAGAGAGAGAGAGAGAGAGAGAGAGAGAGAGAGAGAGAGAGAGAGAGAGAGAGAGAGAGAGAGAGAGAGAGATATTAAGTTATCCTGACCGTGTAATTTACCAAATTGAAATTCCCATTCCTTGTGGGGAAAAGGAGGCGTCATAAGAGTATGCATTGATTGATTGATTGATTGATTGATTGATTGATTGCGAAAGTGAGTGATCTACATCTATTTCTCTATGGGAGCTGCGGGTTAATTGTATCGATTCCTGATTATTGCCTTCACTTCTATTTAGTACAAAAGTCGTGAATTAAAATGCGTTTTAAATGTAATATGATAAAAAGAATCTTGCATTCTTGCTCATGTATTATTGATTTTAATAAACGAGTTAAGGAAAAGGGATAAAATGCGAGGCTTCGCCGAGCATTTTATCCCTTTTTCTCAACTCGTTCAATCAATTTAGTAATGCTTCGCATTTTATCCCTTTTCCTCAACTCGTTTAATAAATACAATAATAAATGAACACTCAAGTAAGATCCTCCATATCTACCTGTGTAAATCCCATTATTATACCTCGGGTGGCTTTCTCATATAAAACTCCCATACACCTGAGGGTGAAATTTTTTACTATCACCCTGCGATAATTTCGACTATCACATGCGCAGAATTTGGTGCGCGAACTTCTGTCTAGCTGGAGAAAATGAGTCTAAACCAAAAATTGTAACAAAGTCGAGAAATTCTGCTACCAAAATGTTTCTTTTTATTTAATTAAGAAAACGCATACCAACACTTCAGAGTTTTGTTCAGAAATAACGGAGTTCTAAGCGTTTGAACTTCTGAATTTCTGTTTCACCACCTAACGTCGCTTATGTAGAAAGCCGACGTTATCCGATAATTGGGAATGTCATTGCGCCAAAAGTCACTTGTGAGCAGTCCTATTTATTACCCAACCTACTATATAAGAAGTTATTAAGCATTTTCGACTATCTAACACCTTTTCGCATGAAATCGGATTGAACCGGTTTTCAGAGGACTATCACACGGAGCACTGAACTATTGCCCGGTGCAGATAGTTTTAATTAATACCCAACCTACTATATAAGAAGTTATTAAGCATTTTCGACTATCTAACACCTTTTCGCATGAAATCGGATTGAACCGGTTTTCAGATAACTATCACACGGAGCACTGAACTATTGCCCGGTGCAGATAGTTTTAACTATCTCATGGTCACGTGATCACCTAGCAACTTGACAAGTAGTAATTGCTTATTGTGATCAAAATAACTCTTTATATGAGTTGGGTAATAAAACAACTATTTCATACCTCCAAGGGCGACAGTCAAAACTATCAGCCCCTCGGTGCTGTGTAGCACCTGATGAACTATATATTCGATTTGTTTTTGTGGTAGATTTGGGCGTTTTGTGCTTATAGTTTATATACCTACATAGCCCAGATTTTGCGAAATCAGAGGGTTATTTGGGAACATATTTTCTTATTTCTCTGTCAAACCATCATAGATTCTTACATGTACCCAATCAAATGTTTCTGACAAGAAAAAAGGAAAGTGTTCTCATTCCTCCTAATAAACAGCTTGGTTTCCAGCCAAATGTCCATCGGAACCCATACCTATACATAATCTGTTTCAGATAATTGGTAGGAACGAAGTTGCCGTACCGACACATATGTACAAAGTAATTATTGCAAAATCAGATGGAGATCCCGAGATTGGTGCTTTTGTAGTGCCGAATAAGCCCTGGTACGATGCAGATTTAGATAAAATAAGCGTGTCAGTTTCTTGGCTAGACTCAAAACTAGGGATAAACCTCTGCCGTTATTTGAGCAAAGACCTAAAGAATAATAATGTGTCAACTCTTACCACCCCTTTCTTCCCAGTGCAGGATAGGATGGGGAAGATGATACGTCATGTTAATAATTTGGACGATTTGCAATCTATTTGGAATAGGGTTCCGCTCGAACATAGAGCTGAACTACAAAGTGTGTATGACGATAAAAAACAGCACCTTGAGACAAAAACCAAGAACAAGCAGAATTAATGCCTAAAAGGTTTTCATTAGAAAAACATGCCCATGTGAATTAATGGCACCTAACATGGTGTCAGAAATTACGTATTTTGGATAAAAATGATTATTTCTGATTTCATGATAGATTGTGGGTGCTCGTTAGAACCGCCTCAATGAGGCGGCTCTAACGCATACCCACAATCTATGTTTTTGAGCAAAAATAAGGTAGATAATGTACACCCCCGTAAACCCATATTTTCTCTATCTAAAGCGGGGTTCAAAGGGGTCTTCGTTTCACGGACTTGTTTTAGGGATGTAAGCCAGACACAGTCTTCAGATGCATTTATTTTCTACCATGGCTAAAAAACTGATTTGTTTCGGACAGAGTGGCTATTTGCAGTCAACTGCAAATAGCCAAAAACAAAAACGTTAAAATGGCTATTTGCAGTCAACAGCAAATAGCCATTTTAACGTTTTTGTTATTGTTTTTTTTTTTTTTGTTGTTGTTGTTGTTGTTTTTTTTTTTTTTTTTTTTTTTGCTATTTGCACTCAACTGCAGAAAGCTAAAAAACATTAAAATTGCAATTTGCCGTCAGCTGCAAACAGACAAAAAAGTTAAACTACTATTAATAATCTTTCTATTTACCTGAACTTTTTTATTTTTTCATCTCAGCTTTAAGCGTACAATATTACTTTTAATTATGACAACCCCACGTGCACTAAATGGCGTCCATCTTCTCTCTAAAACTGACATTTTCAGATCAAACTGTTTGATATGTTTCTTAATCTAAGTCAAAATATAGATTGTGAGTACTCGTTAGAACTGCCTCACTGAGGCGGTTCTAACGAGTACCCACAATCTGGTTTGAAGTAAAAACAATGAAAACCAAGCATACCCCCGTAAACCCCACTTTTCTCTGTATCATTAATATAACACACCCATGCGACATGGTGTATTTTTCCATATCTCCTAATTGTCTACTTTTCTGATGAAAATCCGTGACATTTTTCTTATTTATACAGCAAACATAGGTTGTGTGTGTTCATTAGAACCGCCTCAATGAGGCGGTTCTATCGAGTACCCACAACCTATGCCTTTGAGCGGAAATAAGAAGAATAATATATACCCCCGTAAACCCCAGTTTTTCCGTATAAAAAGTGGGGTTTAGTGGGGTGTTCATTTCACGGACTTGTTCACGTGATGTAAAGTGGGGTTAAAGGGGGTCTTCGTTTCACGGACTTGTTAACCTGCTGTGAAGAAAAAAACTTGAGAAAATATTGTGTAAATACCATTGTAAACCCCCGTATGTTTTGCTATGTAAGGTGGGGGTTCACATGGGTACTTATTACACGGACTTTCACCCTGAAGAATAAGGAGGAAAGTATCGTGTACATACTCTTGTAAAGCCTTTTCCCAATACGAAAACACGCCTATACAAATACATTGCCATTTTTTGGCCAAAAAATAGAAATTATAAGATGAAAAATTGTGACAGTTTTCTTATTTCTGCTCAAAACATAGATTGCGGGTACTCGATAGAACCGCCTCGAAGAAGCGGTTCTATCGAGTACCCACAATCTATGTTTTTGAGCAGAAATAAGAAAATGTGATATTTTTCTTATTACTGCTCAAAACATAGATTGCGGGTACTCGATAGAACCGCCTCGACGAGGCTATCGAGTACCTATAATCCATGTTTTTGAGCAGAAATAAGAAAAATAATGTATACCCCCTTAAACCCCAGTTTTACTATATACAAGTGGGGTATGAGGGGGTCAGAATTATACAGCCGTGTTTTCGTGATGCTGTTATATAAGATTGGTATTCACATGCCATTGGGTATTTTTGCATGGGCTTACACCCTGACGCATAATGCAAATCTACTTCGATGGTTTGATCAGCGACCATTCAGAACTTAAGTTCAATAAAGCAAATACTTTTGATACCATAGCCCTGTTTTTGGATTTACATTTATCTATTTTAAATTTTGTAAAAAGCTTAATTTTAGTTGTAGCATTTTTTTTTAATATTATTTTTTTGAGCGGCCCTTTTGGCTGATGTATATTTTGTCTGATTTTTTATTTTCGAAATAGTATTTAAGAAATCCGTGATTTCCGACGTATCCTTGTGTGTCTTATGCATGCGCGAGTTCTACACGGCGATTTGCAAGACATACACTGTGATTTACAACTGTTTTCCATTTTGTATTGTTCTTGGTGTGTGAGTGAATACAAATCATTTCTAATATTATTTAACATGTTTAAGTACTCAGTAAAAGAGATTTTGATTCATAATTCTTGCATTCATGGTAGTTTTCTTGCTTGCATTCATGCTTTCGCTACTCAAAATATAGGACTAGGGCTACAAACAGGCAAAGCTGTCAATCGTTTGCCAATTATACGCCCGTTTGAAAAACGGTCGTATTATGTTATCCCCCCGGCGTCCGTCCGTCCGTACAAGCATAGTTAGACCATGATGTGGGGCAGCGCATATTGTTTCGAGGTTATGGTCCACCTGACATTAATAGAGTTGTGCCCCTTTGAAATTTTGTAAACTTTTCGTTTCTGGATAACTCCTCCTATAGTTTACAACCGATCAAGCTGAAACTTCATACATAATTAGACCATGATGTGACGCAGCGCATATTGTTTCGAGGTTACTGTCCACCAGAGTAATGTCCCTTTGAATTTTTGTGTAAACTTTTCGTTTCCGGATAACTCCCCCTAAATGTTGCATCCGATCAAGCTGAAACTTCGACCATAGTAAGACCATGGTGTGGGGCAGCGCATATTGTTTCGAGGGTATGGTCCACTAAATAATAATAGAGTTATGCCCCTTTGGAATTTTTGTGAACTTTTCGTTTCCGGACGACTTCTCCTACATATTGCATCCGATTTATCTGAAGCATCATATATAGTTAGACCATGGTGTGGGGCAGTGCTATTGTTTCGAGGTTATGGTCCACCAAAAAATAAAAGAGGCTTAATCCCCTTTGAAAAATTCTGTAAACATTGTGTTTCCGGATAACTTCACCTACATTTTAGATCCGATGATGTTGAAACTTTGCATGCAGTAAGACCATGATATGGAATAGTGCATATCATTTTGAGGTTACGTTCTGCCAAATATAACCAGAGTTATACCCCTATCACAGATTTTTCTAAATATTCCATATCCGGATAACTCCTCTTACATTTGACATCTGATGAAGCCGAAACTTTGCATATAGTAAGACCATTATGTGGAACAGTGTATATTATTTTGAGGTTACAGTCCGCCAAATATTACCAAATATTAGTTATTCCCCTTTCACATGTTTTTCAAAACATATTTTGTTTCCGGATAATGCCTCCCACATTTAATATCTGATGAAGCTGAAACTTTACGTATAGTTTGACTATGATGTGGAGCAGCGCATATTATTTCAAGATTACAGTCCACCACTTATTGCCAGAGTTATGCCTACATCACAAAAAACACACCTATATAATTCTGACCCCCTTGAACCCCATTTTTATATAGTAAAACTGGGGTTAACAGGGATAAACCTTATTTTTCTTATTTCTGCCCAAAAATATAGAGTTTCGGTACCCGTTAGAACCGCTTCAGTGAGGCGGTTCTAACAAGTACCCACAATCTATATATTCTGAGCATAGATAAGAAAAATATCATAATTTTTCATCTAAAGATGTTTTCTTTTTCTGCAAAAAAATAACAATGTATTTGTATAGGACGGTTTTCGTGATGTATTATTTTGAGGTTATGGTCCACCAAATGTTACCGACCATGAAAATTTCTGGGAGACTTGTTGTTTGAGCCATTGATGGTTATTAATAGTGCCAGGTAAGAATATATAGTGCACATATTGTTCCTTGGATACATTCCACAAACCCCAACTTGTATAACAGACAGTATATGTATGCTCCATCTTACTAATTGCCACGGGCGTATTATGCCCCGCTTGCGGAGCGCTTGTTGACAATTACTGTTAAGATATGTTTGCTTTTATTCAGCTTTGTTGACAAAAATAAATTCGCAACAGGAGAACCGCTTTCGAACGGTCAGATAAAAGCATTTCGCGGGGTGGTGGGGAGAGGTTTGAGTGGGGAGGGATGCTTAAATCGATTTTATGTGGCCTCCGTCGTGATTTAGACAAATAATTTCTTCAGTCCGCATGAAAATAAAAGTGAAGACAGTGATCAGGAATCGATATCAATTAACCCATAGCTCCCATCAGGGAAAGAAACACAAACATGAAACACTCAAAGACAAGCCATAACAAAAATAAACCACGACAGAAGAACATTTACGCTGGAACCGTCATAGCATCTGAGGCCTGACCTACCGGCGTGCAATTAAAGAGGGAAGCAAAAATGTCAACCGTGATTGGGTTAACTACCATGCATGCAGTCTGTCGTATAATCTTTTTATAGTGAAGAATGATTTCTGAAGTCATTGCAACTATGTATTTTTCTGAAGGCTTTCTAACTCATCAGTGCTAGATTAAGGTGTAACGATACCAAATTTAGTGACACAGATGCCTTTCTGATATTTAATCCCTATCAGTGTGTCTAAACCCCAAAGTTTTGAAACCGAAACGGATGATGGACAAGACTGGGCAAACACAGCACATCCCCCATCCGAGCACACACAGACCGACGTAGCTCATGAGACATGTCAGCTGGAGGCATCAGGCTAAAGAACATAAACCTAAAAAACTACAGAGATGAAAAAACGGTGAGAGCTCAACAGCATGAAATAACTGAAATGCTGGTGCAAAAGAAAACGAACAGTTTGACCCCGGTGGACCTGAGACAGAGCATCAGGTACCAACCGACAATATCTAAGAAAATAAGTTAGCCTGGAGCCGTCATATGATATGAGGCCTGACCCACCGGCATGCAATTAAAGAGTAAAGCAAAGTTATCAACCGTGATTGGGTTAACAACTATATGCATGCAGTCTGTCGTATAACATATATGTTGTACCCAATAACTTTTATCGAAGAATGATTTTACGAAATTGGGTGTTGACAGCATATATTTTTCTGAATTTATATATTTATAAAATTCAACTTCGATAGGCTTTGTTACAGAAATGATTTAAGTCCAACACTGAATTTTTAAACTAATTCGGAATGACGTCTGTAAAACTTACAAAAAGGCTTTTCGTAGTTTATGATACCGTTTATGCTGATTAAGAAGTTTAGCAGTTAACAATTTATTACCAGTGTTGAACTGTTGAAGTTAATGCTTTGCTTTAAGATAAGTTAATTGATTTTGAGACATAATTTGGCTTTAAAAATGCATCGCACTTGTCAAATTATATTATTAAAATGATTCTTGTTTCACTTTTGGTTCATTTATTTTGCTTTCCAAGCTTAGGTCCTGTTTCTCTGAGTGTTTGTGCATGTTTGCGTGTGCGAGCATTGTTTGCTTAAAAAATGTTTGTGTTAACAATACAAACAAACATGACATCTGTGAAGACAATGACGCGCCTGCCAATGGCATGTTATACAATATTTGTCAGAACACAACATACATTGTAGCTCGCCTTTGAGAGTCTAAATTGGATGAGGGCAAGTTATTAAAGTGATTGTTTTCTTAGGAAACATACTAGCCACCGACACTGTCAATCATGATGTTCTCTACTATGCTCATAGATGCTTTTCAGGATGGTGACAATGGTATACTTACAAGATATCGGTTTGATTGAAATATTTTCAACCTTAGAAGGTTGCAAAGTAGAAGTAAAACAAAGATCAGGAATCGATACAATTAACTTACTCCACCCATCAAAGACACAAAAGGGAAAGAAACACAAACATGAAGCGACCAGACCATAATGGAAACCTAAACAAATGATGGCCATAAGGACAGTTACTTTCCCACAAAATGGCCAAATGGCCATCCAAAATAAAAAGACACAAGTGATACACACAGTAAGTAACAAACATCAACATAAATTAACCGCCACAGAAGAACCGCCTTGGAACGGTCAGTGGAAAGAATTCCACTGGGGGCTTAAATCAATTTTACATGGCCATAATCCTCGCCCTTACCTCTGTTGCTGTATACACTAATTTTATTAAGTCCGCATTTAGGCTTCCTAACTCATCAGTGTAACAAGCCCAATCCAAGGAACAGACAGAGGTGCTAGATAAGTTCTTCTTTGCTGACGACATTGCAAATGGTGCTCCAATAAAGAGGCGATGCAAATGGTGTAGATTAATCCGACTCCTGTGACAGTTATGACCTCATACAATCAGCATAAAAAAGACTTAGGTTGTCTATCAACCAGGATCTGGCAAAATAGAAGTGAAAGAAATGATCAGGAATCGATACAATCAACCCACAGCTCCCATCAGAGACACCAAAGGGAAATAAGCACAAGCATGAAACAACAGACCTAATGGAAACATCAATAGCGAAAAGCCAAAAGGACAGTTACTTTTCCACAAAATGGCCAATAGGCTATCCAAAATAAAATAATATAAGCATCACAAACACCCACAGACAAACCATAATAAAAATAAACCGCGACAAAAGAACCGCCTCGGAACGGTCAGTGGAAACGAATTCCACTGGGGGGCTTAAATCGATTTAACGTGGCCACAATCCTCGTCCTTACTTCCGTCGCGATTTAGACAAATACTTTGTCCAGTCCGCATGAAGGCCTCCTAAGCCTTACAAGGAGCCCACCATCACAGTGAAAAGTCAAAGATTGCGAATGGCTGGCAAGTTCAGCTACCTCGGGAGCACACTGTCCGGAGTCGTGCATATTGATGATGGAGTCAATGCCAGGGTTGCCAAAGCCAGTTCAGCATTTGGCTGACTCCGTGGTAGTGGACATTGACAATATAGCTCTTATTCATTTAGTAACTTTGTGTGAACTGATAAACAGTTGCTGCAAAAATTAAACCTATTCATTTAATAGGCTGGTAAATATTTTCTATGTTTCATTTCGTATAATGCATGTTTTTGTTATATGACCAGAATGGACGTAAAAGCTATATTATATCCAGTTTGATAACACAGTAAAATTCCTATATTAAGACCACTTTTGGGACTGTTCAAAAGTGTCTTTAAGACCACTTTTGAACAGTCCCAAAGGTGGCCTCCCACTAGAGCACACTGGATGTAGAAAACTTCAAGAAAATATACCTGAAACCTTTTAAATATGAATTTAAATGCATAATTTGTCTTGATTTTAGGTGGTCTTAAAAGCGGAATTTTACTGTCATTTATTGCACATTATTGTGGTAATGTTTATGCTCTTCTTTAAGGTCATTATATACATTTTATGACATAATTTACTTTGGGAAAACTCATTGCACTTGTCAATGACTTTTTAGCCCCTTATGATGAGGTACGTTTGTTTGATTTGAGGTTTAACGTCCACGTCAACACTGTAAAGGTCATTTTGGAGACACTGCTTCCAATTTTGTGGGACTTTTACCAAACATTGAGATGAAATGACATCTCAAGCCCTGTCGCCCAATGAAACCAATAGGGTTTATATGCATAGACTCGCACTGCATTGCCTGGGCAGGATTAGATACTCGAAGCTGTTGACCTGTACTCGTGTGCGGGTCGGTTTCAGCTCTGCGTGGAAGCATCATGCAGCCAATTTATTTCTTCAAGCCCCGATGGGCGGGGGCTTAAGGTCGTGTGTGCGCGCGCGTGTGTGTGTTTGTGCCTGCAAGTATCATTTCAAAAACCAAAATACTGAGAAAACCTGTCCCCAAGCGTCGGGTGAAAAATTGTCCCAAACCTGGACATGAACTACTCCATTAAGCACTTAAAACCCCGAACATTGCAGACCTTGATCAGACACCACGTGTCGGATCCCGGTATACACTTTTTGCAAATATCCGTCTTTTTAACGCGAAACATATACATTAACCGATTCATAATTAAAGCACTGTGGCGTCTGATCCGCGTAAACCCTGTTTGCCAATGTCCGTCTTTTTGATGCCAAACACACCACGAAAACATGTCCATATAAGTTTGATCCCCTTGAACCTCACTTTTATAAAGTAAATCTGGGGTTTACAAGGATAAACCTTATTTTTCTTATTTCTGCTCAATAATATAAATTGTTGGTACTCGTAAGAACCGAAATTGTTGGTACTCGTAAGAACCGCCTCGATGAGGCGGTTCTATCGAGTACCCACAATCTATATTTTGAGCCAAAATAAGAAAAATATTACACTTTTTCATATAAAAAAATCGATTTTTCAGAGTTAAAGTGTACAATGATTTTGCATAGGCGTGTTTTCGTAAAGATGGAGATTAACCAATTCATTATTCAGGGGGAACAACCTACGTCACAGCAGTGACGTCATGGCCATTCTTAGGTTTGCCAGCGTTTACTACACAAAAGGCATTTGTCACAACAAGTAGGCACAGTCGGTGCATTAGGTCATAAAAGAATCAAACATTCTGAAATCTGTCCCAGAAATGTGCCCTTTTGTTTAAATAATTCGACACAAGCTGATTTGGCAATGATGTCGGAACTATCATTGTTTACAGCGCCGAATCAAATCTTGTGGCGAAGCTATCGAAGCATTTTCAATGTTTCTTGGTGGAATTAGCTCACTGATGGGATGCAAACATTGTTCGTTACCAGCTGAAGTATGTTTTCTGAAGACTCTTTATGTACATATCTAGTTTGAAGCATTTTATTTACCCTATTTACACCAATATGGCCGCTCCTGAAATGGGTACGACATCTCTGCTATGACGTAGGTTGTTACCCCTGTTATTACTCAAAGCACTAATAGCACTGGTGGGTCGATTTAATGTCCCTGGGTGTAACATTACGATAACACACCCGAGATCGCGCGAGGGTATTTACAAGGAAAATAGTCACCCTTACGCTGTTCACATTTCTCTGCAATATAACAAAACCAATTAACAACAAATAAAATGCGCAGGATAACTACCGTTCATACATACATGTAGTTACAATAGAAAACTGATCCACACGGGGGAATTCTTGCTAAAAAGTGAATCATGAGTCTTAAAAGATTTAGGATGAGAAAATAGAAGTGAATGCAATGATCGGGTTTCAATGCAGTTACGCCACACCTCCTGGGCCCTGCCTACAGAGACTTGGAGAAATAGATTGGGCCGCATGGTGCTTTCACGCAGAAATGAGGAGCACTGGTAAACCGCTTAGAAGGACTAAGCCTGCCCAGGCAAAGCGGTTACAATGCATATGAAAGCTTCTATGGTTTCAATGTGCGGCAGGGCTGGTGATGTCATTTCATCTCAATGTCGGGTAAAAGTCCCACATAATTGATTACGAAAACACACCTATTCAAATACATTATAACCTTTATCGTCGAAAAAATGAAAATTTTATGATGAAAAATTTTGATATTGTCCTTATTTCTGCTCAAAATATAATTGTGGATACCCCTTAGAACCGCTTCATAGAGGCGGTTCTTACGAGTACCCACAATCTATATTTTAGAGTAGATATATGAAAAATAAGGTTTACCCCTGCAAACCCCAGTTTTACTTTATAAAAGTGGGGTTCAAGGGGGGGGGGCAAAATTTTATAGGTGTGTTTTCGTGATGAGCAGCAACGTCTTCAAAATGACCTAAATAGTGTTGACAGGGACGTTAAACCTCAATTGAAACAAACAAAATCCCACACTTCCTTCCAAGACAGCAAACATCACGAAAACACGACTATATAATCTGATCCCCTTGAACCCCACTTTTTGTATAGTAAAACTGGGGTTTACAGAGATAAACCTTATTTTCTTATTTCTGGTCAAAATATAGGTTGTGGGTACTCGTTAGAACCGCCTCAATGAGGCGGTTCTAACGAGTACCCTCAATCTATATTTTGAGCAGAAATAAGAAAAATATCACATTTTTTTTTTCATCTTAAAATGTTCGTTTTTTTTTTTTTTTTTTGTTTTTTTTTTCGGCGGTCAAGTTTACAATGCATTTGTATAGACGTGTTTTCGTTATAATAGTGCGTAGGAGTAACTGCCGTTTATACATGTAGTAACAATAGAAAACTGATCCACATGGGCAAATCCCCGCCAAATAGTGAATCATGAGTCTTAAACATTTTAGGATGAGAAAATAAAAGTGAATGCAATGATCGGGATTCAATACAGTTACGTCACACTTTCCGAGGCTTGGAGAAAAAGATTGGGCTGCATGGTGCTTCAATGCAGAGCTGAGGAGTACTGTTAAACCGCTTAGAAGGACTAAGCCTGTACAGGCAAAGTGATTCCAATGCATATAAGCCTCTTTGGTTTCATTGGGCGGCAGGGCTTGTGATGTCATTTCATCTCAATGTCGGGTAAAAGTACCACAGAATTGGAAGCAACGTCTTCAAAATGACATAAATAGTGTTGGCAGGGACGTTAAACCTCAACTGAAACAAACAAAATCCCACACTCCCTTCCAAGACAGCAAACATCACGAAAACACGACTATATAATTCTGACCCCTTGAACCCCACTTTTGTGTAGTAAAACTGGGGTTTACAGGGTAAACCTTATTTATTTTGCTTATTTCTGCTCTAAAATATAGGTTGTGGGTACTCGTTAGAACCGCCTCATAGAGGCGGTTCTAACGAGTACCCACAACCTATATTTTGAGTGGAAATAAGAAGAATGTCAAATTTTTTAATCTTAAAACTTTGTTGTTGTTCTTTTCGGCGGTAAAGTTTACAATGTATTTACAATGCATGTTTTCGTAATGGGTTACGAAGCACACACATAAAACAACTTAACCACAATGAACAGTTCACAAGCAGAAAGCCAAAAGGACAGTTACTTTTCCACAGAATGGCCGAATGGCTATAAAAAATAAAGAGATATTAGCAATACATACATGCAAAGACGAACTATAACAATAATTAAACATAAAATTATTTTTAATTAATTAATATATTATATATAATTATTATAATTAATATCCTCAGCAATGGAATCGCAGTAGATAAGCAGGTCGGCCACTGCAGTGCTAGGCGCCGTCGCCGCATCTGTGCATTACGAAAACACGCCTATCTAAATATATTGAAAATTTTACCTCCAAAAAATAAAAATTTTCTGATGAAAAATTGCGATATTTTTCTTATTTCTGCTCGAAACATAGGTTGTGGGTACTCGTTAGAACCGCCTCGCTGAGGCGGTTCTAACGAGTACCCACAACCTATGTATTAGAGCAGGAATAAGGAAAATAATGTATACCCCTGCAAACCCCAGTTTTACTATATAAAAGTGGGGTTATAACCGTCGTGATATGACTGAAAAATTGTTGAAAGCGACGTTAAACCCGAATTCACACACACACACACACACAAAAGTGGGGTTATAGGGGTCAAAATTATATAGGCGTGTTTTCGTGATGGCGTGGGTTCGAATCGCAGTAAGAGGCGAGGGTTCGTATCGCAGTAAAAGCATCATATAATAACCGCCATGGAATGGCCTGTTTTTCACAGGGATGGGGAGCTTAAATCGATTTTAAGTGGCGCAATCCTCGCCCTTAGTTCTGTCGGGGCTGAGACAATTAATTTGCTCAGTCCGAATGAGTGATTTCTAGTTCATTAGTGCAGCACTTCAAACAAATACAGAGATGAACATTACGCAAACACGCCTATAGAAATACATTGCCACCTTTATCGCCGAAAAAAATGAAAATTTTATCATGAAAAAAGGTATTTTTCTTATTTCTGCTCAAAATATAGATTGTGGGCACTCGTTAGAACTGCCTCATCGAGGCGGTTCTATCGAGTACCCACCATCTATATTTTAGAGCAGAAATAAGAAAAATTAGGTATACCCCCGGAAACCCCAGTTTTACTATATAAAAATGGGGTTCAAGGGGTCAAAATTATATATGCGTGTTTTCGTGATGACACCGGTGAGGACTCAAGACTATGAAATAACTGAAATGCTGGACCACAAGAAACCAACAAGGGGACTCCGTCCATGTGACATAGTTCGATGTCCGACCCATCGAGACCAAATATGGCAGTTAAGTATCGCGCTGTAACGTTTAAGGATATTGAGGATCTTACACGAGTGGTCATTTTATATGAAATTTATGAAACGAGCCAAAGGCGAGTTTCATAAATTTCATATGAAATGTCAACGCGTGTTGTGTAAGATTCTGTTCATCAAAGAGTGGTTTTACGTCGGATTTTGTTGCCCGAGAAGTTGTCGAGAAAACAAACGGCTGTCACGGACGTCGCCAGACTTTACGCGTCTGTAAAAATGTGTTCATATCATTTTATGACACGACGTTATCCACAAAATAACAGCATTGATATTGTAATCGAGGGATACAGATTTGAATAAGTCATTTGACTTTTTCTGAATCCCTTTGTATGATACTTGTATTCTTTGTCAACATTATATGTGTAAAAATGTATGTATTATACAAAGAAATAAAGTTTAAACCAAAATAACAGCAGTTATATGCTAAAACTGTATTCAAAATTGTCACTGATTTGTGAGTATAACGATCGAAAAATTCGATTAACGGCGTCGCGTTAGCGGAGCCGTAAAATGTAATTTGCGACCGTAAACCCAACAATTTGCGTCTCCAAATTCAGTTACATCCATTTTAATGCACTTATGCATTTTTAAGGATTGAAATTGTACATTTTTCAGTAAGAGCTGTCAATTGCATCAAACCGAATGCCAGCCAATGAATAGGGACGTTACATGTTGTCGCCTGATTTCCGACAGTATACTGCGGAACATACCGAAGCAAGTTATCCAATCAGACGTCGCGTTACATTCGCACGTGTATTAGAATAGTCGACAACCAGTCATGTTGTCTGTCTGTCGCATAACGAGTATCCTAATATTCAACTCTTTTATACTTGGCAATAATTTGCAAGTATTCCAAAGACAGAGTTGTTTACCCAATCTAGCCCCTAAGAACGGCCATTAATTCTACGTTTCCTGTTTATCAACATAAACTTTCTACTACGTCATATGTCATTCAGTCGCGACACGTCATTTTGTCTCAATTTTATATAAAGAGTATTTAATTTTGATAATTTCCTTGTCAGTTTCAATTAGCCCGCGCGTCACGTAAAAAGGTCACCATCTCAGCAAGTCAGTTGTAAAACCCCATTTTTTTTGTCTTAGATTCGCTTAAAATAATTGAAATTCATGTATACCTTAAAATGAGGAGAAATCTGAAAAGTCATCACAAAAACAGGCCTATATAATTTTGACCCCCTTAACCCCCACTTTTATATACTCGTAGTAAAACTGAAGTTTACAGGAGTAAACCTTATTTTTCTTATTTCTGCTCTAAAATATAGATTCTAGGTACTCGTAAGAACCGCCTCGATGAAGCGGTTCTAACGAGTACCCACAATCTATATAAGAAAAAAATCACAATTTTTTGTCTTATATTTTTTCGGCGATAAAGTTTACACTGAATTTGTATAGGGGTGTTTTTTCGTAATGGCTTCATATCTTCTAAGCACAGGATTTTGAGATTTGATCGACTTGGTGAAGTTGGTATGTAAATATGTTCTATGAAAGCAGCCCCCGCCCAATGGCGTCTTGAAGAAATAGATGGGCTGCATGATGCTCGCACACAGGGCTGAAACCGACCCGCACAGTGAGTACTGGTAAACCGCTTAGAGGATTTAAGCCTGCCCAGGCAAAGCGGCGCGAGTCGGACCGTCCATGCTTATAAACCCTAGTGGTTTCATTTGGCGGCAGGGCTTGAGATGTCATTTCATCCCAATGTCTGGTAAAAAGCCCATGAAATTGGAAGCAACATATCCAAATGACCTTTACTATGTTGACAGGGACGTTAAACCTCAAATCAAACAATGATCTATGAAAGTGTTATCCTTTGGAAGCAAATAATATAACACAGAACTGAAAAGTATGGAGCACGCAGTTCTTTTTTCTTCGCCAAACTAGCTAGTTTCGGCCAATTAGGCCTCATCAGTGACCTTCAAATATTTTCAAAATTCCACAATGGAATCAATGGTCCCATAGCAATGTTAAACTTGCTACTAACTAAATGTTAATATTATTTAGTTAAACATAAAACTGTTTACACAATGTAGCTGTTTTAGTGTTAAAGTAGCAACCAGATTTGGTTTCAATCATAATCCGGAAATGTACAATTAGTGGTAGCGTGATAGCTCAGTGGTTAGTGCACTTGCCTCTGATGCAAGAGGCCCCCGGTTCGATCCCCGGAGGCGGTGATTATTTCGGTGTCCGAACACACGCTCCATTGGCATCATTTGCAGGAATGAATGCCAAAAAGTGCACCGTCCTTCGGATCGGGACGTTAACTGGAAGCCTCTCCTGTGCAGGTTAAAAACATTTACCGTAATTACATGATTACGTTGTAGGCTTTCAACCCTGCAACCTGGAGTGAATGTAATGTACACCTGCGAGTAATGGTCAAATGCGACAGATCGCAGTATAAGTAGAAGCGTCCTGCAGGTATTTTCGTTTAATCGACGTTAGTGCTCCTACATAACTCACAGCTGCCAGTCGCTATCAGTATGAAAAGAGTTGGAGACGAGTTGGTCGTGAGTGAGCCAGTGTGTTTCAGTTTTACGTCCCACCAACAGCTAAGGTCATACGGAGACGGGACCTCGGTTTAAAGACTCATCCGAAAGTGTGGAGAAGCCCAGGATCGATCCTGCAATCCCTTGTTGTTTTCCAGTTTCCCCGTGTCGCGGGTCGTCAGCTGGTGGGGTCCCAGGGAACGAGCCCATGCTAGCAACCTGCAATCCCTGGTTTATCAGCCGAGTATTATAACCACTACCCTCAGAGGCTTTTAACGAGTTGGTTGTGCGCGCCGACTGGAATACCATATATTGGAGAGTACTAACCCTTCTCTTGATGAATATTCATTTAAGCCACACCCATATCTGTCTATCAACCAATCAAATTACTTGATGTAATTTATTGCTACAAATTCATAAATTGAATGCCAAACAGTGTAGATCCTGATCAGATGGCTTCTGAAGAAGCCATCTGATCTGGATCTACACAGTTTACAAAGATAGGGGTTGTTGTGAACAACAAGATAAGGGTTAATGACTTTTTTCATGTTTGAGCTCAAAAGCGTTCAGGTGAGCATCCAGGTACAAATTTTATCACCTGCTGAAGTATTACATAATATTGTCAGCAATTTAGCTTAATCATGTGACATGCTTTTTTATATGATCGGTTGATGCTTGCATCTACTGAGTAGTATAACAGCAACAACAATTTTGTCGCGAGAAGCGAATGTGTGTCTATGGGCATGCGCGCTCGGTGAAAATTTAATCAGCATGTGCACCGAGTCATTAGAGTACAGCATTACATGTCTACACGAGAAAAGCTTGGATACAAAACAGACCGGTTTAGTGAACAGGGAAGACTCTGATCAGACTGCGCGCTCTGAGTCTTCGCTGTGCGCATATGGTCCCTTTGGTTTGCACATTTATAATCAATCTTCTTTGATTAATTTTAACATGGGCATTTATAGTTCAACAAAAATGCCACTCACCTTATAAATCTGCGCTCAATATGTATGGTTTTATTGAGAAGCTGAGCGACATGAAGTTATCAGTTGTTTATTTAGCTATTCTGGTAAGATATGGATTTCTTCTTTTTTTTCTTTTTTGTCAGCATCACATCGCATTGACAAATCTGTGTAGCGAGTATCAATGTAAACTTTTTATATGGTGAAAACTGGGATTTTCACGGGTCTACATTTATTCCTCAATTCTTGTTCAAAACTTGTTAGACTTGCCTGATGGTGGCAGGTTTTCTGAACATCACAATATGTTTGAAGCGGAAATAAGGGGGGGGGGGAGGTGTAAAAATTGGGGATAACTGTATTCAAAATTGTCATTTGGGGAGGTAAATCGGCGGTTTTACCTCCCCAATTGACAATTATAATACAGTTATCCCCCATTCTATTGCATTTATTCAGTGGTTTTGTTAAAATTGTTCTATTTTGTTCAAAGCGTCAATCGTTGTGAGCTGCGTAAAAACAAAATGCTACCCAATGAAAAGAGACGTTACGTGTTGACGTTGGGTTTCCGACAGTGTATCGCAGGATATACTGTTGCAAATTTTTGACGTTATCCAATTAAACGTCGCGTTACATATACGATACTGGGAGGACCGAAGTTCGAGGACGTAAGCGACTTGACCGGTTTATACTTCTGTAAATAGCAATATATAAAAAAAGTTGGTAACAAAATAGTCAAACAACATTTGATGAATAAACTGTCAGAAACAAACATGAAAATTAACGAGCACACTTCGACAGCACTAATGACCCATTTCCTAGTCATTTTCAAAATGGCATTTGAGTTCGAGGATGTTGTTGTCATAAGGGTCATTAAGGTGCTGTGCGGTAAAAAATAAAATGAAGGCATGTAATTGATAACCATCACGTGAACAAGTCCGTGAAATGAAGACCCCCCTAAACCCCACTTTATATAGAGAAAACTGGGGTTTAGGGGGAAAACATTATTTTTCTAATTTCTGCTCCAAGACATAGGTTGTGGGTACTCGTTAGAACCGCCTCATTGAGGCGGTTCTAACGAGCACCCTCAACCTATGTTTTGAACATTTATAACAAAAATATCACGGATTTTCATAAAAAAGTAGCCATTTTGGAAATGTGAAAAATGCACTTTGTCGCACGGGTGAGTTATCGTAATGAAAATACTTTTATTGTAAATAACATAAACTTTACTGGAAATCATTTGGAAAAATTATGATTTTTTTTTCACTCATTCTCAATTTGTGCTCAAAAGTTTATTCTTCTTTTAGATATCTGTTCATTCTGTTCGATTCCATACGAGTCCAAAAAGTTTAACTCCATTTTATAATTTGTTCATTGATATCTACTTCAAACGAGAATTAGATGTCCCAAGAACAAGAACAATTACCTAAAGTTTTGATTATTAAGGTTTTAAACTTTTAATATTTCTTAAGAGCATCACATTCACTACTGCTCTCCATTTCTCAGAAGAAAAAGAAAGGCTCTGAAGAATTTTCCCGCATTGATCCTCATACGAAAATAATGGATAAACAGGTCTGCTGTATGTGTCTACAGTAAACAAAGGACGCTTGATATTTCTGCCAGAATGTGTGTGAATGAAGAAATCATTGGGTTAAATTTGGGTGTAAAAGTATAATTTAGCAAAAATGGTGGATGTTTGTAAATTTTTAATGTCTCAAGCAATATTTAGCTCTCTGATCGGCATCGAAAGAATATTATACTACCAAAATGTTGGCTTGTATTTGTGGTTTGTTGTTGTTGATTCACGAGAGAATAGCATCAGTATATATACAAATGACGTCACCGAACTTGCGTCACCCTCGAAGTTGCATGACGCCACTATACGCAAGTGCATTAGAATTGTATTTTATTACAGGAATGAGTTGTCATTTTTGTGGATTTTATCGATGTGCAAACTCCGGCTGATCACTCACAAACTTAGTAAAACTCATTCCTTATACTTCCAATTTTCACATCGAAATGTTAATTTCAATTTTCTCATTCGAAATCGAATCAGATATTTGGAAGACCTTCTGAAACCGGTGGCTGTGTGAATCGAACAGTCAGAAGACAAAAGCCTCGATAGCGCAGTGGTTAGCGCGTTCGACTTATGATCGAAAGGTTGTGCGTTCGAATCCGGCCACCGGTATCGAGGTGTGTCCTTGGGCAAGACACGTAATGACACTGCCCCACTCCACCCAGGTGTAAATGGGTAGCAGTGGTGTAAAACCCACTGCATCTCTATCTCGCGCGCGTGAAAATACCCGGAATGAGTGTTCGAGAGCGATTCAATAAGCTTGAAGCTTTCATCGCAATCGAACTAAAATAAATTAGTATAAACTAAAAGACCGAAAGAAGGTGTGCATGAAACGAAGTCATTGACTTTGTTATAATTGAAAGACTTAAATTGTGCTTAACTCTTTGTTTTTTTGTGTGTTTTTTTTTTTTTTTTTTTTTTGTGGGGGATCGGGGTGGGCTAAATTCTAATTAACAGAAGCTTAGGGGTGAAAGGGAAAGCGTTAACTGGACCGTGTGTCCATTATCTACAGAGAACGTTTGTCTTAAGATTACCTAACATAAGTTTGTCGATGTCATGTTAACAATTAAGGCTTCCGGGTCATAAAGCGATTAATATGAATACACACACAGCAGGTGTCAACTCTTAAATTCTATAACTGTATTAATTGATGCTTGTTAGATCAGCTTTTGTTGATTACCGGTTAGCATAAAAATATATTTTGTTTTGCAACCCTGACGTGTGCCCAGCAAAGAATCACATCTTCTCTTGAATCATTGGATCTTTCGCACAAGGTAGACACTGATCAGAAAAAGTATCTAAGGGTCATAAGTAGTATTCCCACAACGGGCATGATTGGCAGTAATTAGCAACAATTGCCAATTAAGCATGTGTGTGAAGTACCCCGAAAAAAACAACAACAAATTTTCACCGAAATCAATATATTTTCGCTAGTCAAAAAAAATCAACGACTTTTTTTTCTTCTCCTTTTGTAAACGATATGGAGTATTTCTTAATTGCGCATCAGTCACATGCATAAAAATATACTAAACAAGAAAAAACAAATCAAAAACAGTAAATACATAAATAAGACGAAATAAAAATAATTTTATTTCAGCATTAAATGTCATTAACAAAAATGTTTTCAGCAGCTCACTTTGACATTCGTCTTAAACCAGCTAAAACCCGGAAAGTTCCGATTTAATCCGATAATCGCGTAATATGAGAACCGAAAGCTATAACTAGATACAATGAGGAGAGCCGGTTGAAAGTACCGAAAATTTTCAAGAAAACAATCTGAAAATGACCAACTTTGTTTTTATTTGATCCTCAATTATTTGATATTGTTGGAAAGAAAAAAACATTTTTCTTCTAGAATTTTCCATCACATTTTAACAACGTATTTTATAATTTAATTATTACAGTATAAAAACAGACACCCTCGTGCGTTTTTGCTAATTTTCTATTGGAGTAAACGAGAGGTTCACGAGACGAAGGGTCCTATTTTCATATCAAAATTGACCAGTTTAAATTAAGTTTATATATATATATATATATATATATATAATTATAATCAAAATTGAGATAAAAGATTGAATTTTCATAATTTTCAATCACATTTTCGCCATCTAGCCGAGTATTTTTTCAATTATTTCATAGATTCACATGCCCAATTAATTTCTATACAATTTGTCGCGCGGTTTAAATCGGACACAGGTAATAGGCGGATTACAATTGTCCCACATGGCAATAAATTCGATAATCCACTAGTGGACTAAATATGCAAATTATCTAGATACGCCCAATAACGTTACACGTACGACGTCATTAACGACGTTGCGTTTACTAATGGCGGAATTTTGACATCTTGCATTCGTGCTCAGGTATTATTAAATTTATTAAACGAATTGAGGAAAAGGGATAACGTGCGAGGCTTCAATAACACATGAACACTAATGTAAGATCCTCTGTGTCAACATTTTATTAAACTCATTGAAGAAAATGGATTAAATGCTCGGCACAGCCTTGCATTTTATCCCTTTTCATCAACTCGTTTAATAAATTCAATAATACATGAACACTCATGTAAGATCCTCTAAATAAACACATGTGTAATAATACATGGTTAGTGTCGCGTAAAGTCATGACGCTGTCCTTGACAACTTCTGGACTGGAAACTTAGCATTTTAAAACTAGTGAATAAACGCATTTCTTTCTATTCTCAAAATACTAACTTATTACCTCCTATGCCCAAGACGTCTTTACGTCATCTTAAACTAGGTATTCAAGAATTTCATAAGAATATGTTCTATAAAAGGGTTATCCTTTGGAAGCAAGGAATACACCACAGAAGTGAAAAATATGGAGTGTACATGTTTTCTGGGCCAGACTAGCTAGTTTCGGCCAATTAGGCCTCATCAGTGACCCTCAGATATTTTCAAAATTCCACTATGGAATCAATGATCCCAAAGGACAAGAAAATATAATCTACACTATGATGTAGGGCAGGGAGACGTTTTACCGCCGCCACACATTCCCACACACCAGCTGTAGTGAAGTTAAATATGTTCTATAAAAGGGTTATCCTTTGGAAGCAAGGAATACACCACAGAAGTGAAAAATATGGAGTGTACATGTTTTCTGGGCCAGACTAGCTAGTTTCGGCCAATTAGGCCTCATCAGTGACCCTCAGATATTTTCAAAATTCGTTTGTTTTGTTTTGGCCCCTGCAGACAAGGCCGCTAACAACGTCGTGGTTGTGTGACGGCTCCACTATGTTAACACGCTTAAGCAGGAGCTTGGTGGTACTAAGGTCTATGAACTTCAGCCTTTAGCTGAAGAGAGAGCTATAGTAGATAAACATGTTTGTCTTTCAGCCACCAAGTTTGCTGTGTGTGTTAACGAAGGCCAAGACAAGCTTCCTACGCTATACTGGTTACCAAAACTTCATAAAAAACCTTACAAAGCACGGTTTATTGCAAATTCTAGCTCTTGCACTACCACTGAACTTTCTAAATTATTAACTTCCTGTCTTACTGCTATTAAAACGCATGTAATTAAATATTGTGATAAAGTCTTTGAAAGATCAGGAAGAAATCTGTTTTGGTCTATAAAAAAATCGAATGAGGTTTTAAATAAATTGAAATCTAGACATTTTCGTGCTTCTAGTCTGTCTACCTACGATTTTTCCACTCTTTACACTACACTTCCTCATAATCTTATAAAAGAAAAGCTTAATGATTTAATTGAATGGGCTTTTCACAGAGAAGATTCTCTCTATCTTGCATGTAATGTCAGAAATGCATTTTTCACTTCTAAAGAGCATAAGAATTATACACTTTGGTCATGTCAGAAAGTGTGTGATGCCCTCACCTTTCTACTTGACAATATTTATATTAGATTCGGTACTAAGTTATTTAGACAAATTGTGGGTATTCCGAAGGGTACTAATTACGCACCTCTTGTGGCTGATCTGTTCTTGTATTGTTATGAAAGAGACTTCATTTTGTCGCTTTCCATTGATAACCAATCTGAAATTATTGAAGCTTTTAGCTCTACTTCTAGATATTTAGATGATTTATTAAATATTGATAATACCTATTTTGATGGTTTGATCAGTCAGATTTACCCCCTAGAACTTCAGTTAAATAAAGCAAATTCTTCTGATACCGAGGCCCCGTTTTTGGATTTACATCTATCTATTGTAGATGGATTTGTTTCGTGCAAAATTTATGATAAACGCGATGACTTTGATTTTGGGATTGTAAATTTTCCTTTTTTGGATGGTGATGTTCCTCGTGCGCCATCCTATGGCGTTTATATTTCGCAATTAATTCGATTTGCTAGAGTGTGTAGTCATGTAACTGACTTCAACACTCGTAATAAATTATTAACGGCTAAACTCCTTAATCAGGGTTATCGGTACCATAAACTACGCAAAGCCTTTTCAAAATTTTATAGACGCCATTCTGATTTAATTTCAAAATTCAATATTGGACTTAAATCTCTTCTGCAACAAGGTCTATCGGAACCCGAATTTTATGGTGACTAAGTATATAAATTCAGAAAAATATATCACCGCAATGACTTCAGCACCCAATTTCGTAAAATCATTCTTCGATATAAAAAGATTGGGTACAACATGGATATTATACGACAGACTGCATGCATTGTAGTTAACCCAATCACGGTTGGCAACTTTGCTTCCCTCTTTAATTGCACACCGGTGGGTCAGGCCTCAGATTCTATGACGGCTCCAACGTAAAGGCTTATTGAAAATTAGAGAGATAATGTTGGTTGGTGCCTGATGCTCTGTCTCTGGTCGGGCTCATCGGAGTCTAACTGTTGGTTTTCTTTTGCTCCAGCATTTCAGTGGTTTCTTGCTGTCGAGTCCTCACCGTTGTCTCACCTCTGTGGTTCTTTGATTTTTGTGTTTACGGAGATGTTGCACTGATGAGTTAGGAGGCCTTCATGCGGACTGAACAAATTATTTGTCTAAATCGCGACGGAAGTAAGGGCGAGGATTGTGGCCACGTAAAATCGATTTAAGCCCCCCAGTGGAAATCGTCCACTGACCGTTCCAAGGCGGCTCTTCTGTGGCGATTTATTTATGTTGTTGTTTGTTACTTACTGTGTGTATCACTTGTGTCTTTTGGTTTTGGATGGCCATATGGCCATTTTGTGGGAAAGTAACTGTCCTTATGGCCTTCCTTTGTTTGGGTTTCCATTATGGTCTGGTCGCTTAGTGTTTGTATTTCTTTCCCTTTGGTGTCTTTTATGGGTGGAGTAAGTTAATTGTATCAATTCCTGATCTTTGTTTTACTTCTATTCTGAACTGCTTCGGTGATATAAAGCCCGATTACAAATCTTTATATAATCAGCACAGTCTTGCAGTCCTTAGTATCACAAATAATTTTAAACTTACTATATCTCCACTTAGGTTACATTCTGCTTCATTGTACGGATTCTCCATTATATTAATAATTTTAGTGCTATGTTGCCGTCGGTATTGGTGAGGCCCATAAACTTGTTTTCTGTCGCTTCCGTTAATTTAAGTGGCGCTGGTAGTGCCAATTTATTTAAAAATAATCTGAGAGTTAGATTATCTCCTACCAAAGCGCCCATTCTTCGGAAATATACCAATCCGTTCAAAAGAAGTGGAATGTATCCTAGTATTTCCAAGTGCAATGCTGTTCACATTTATGCACTGCGTCTACCGTTTCTTCGTCTGTAAACGGTAGACGTTTTTCTGTAGTTAACATGTCCGATTTGACATGTAGATCTACGGATTTGATATATGTGATAATCTGACATGCTGCAAATAGTAAAACGCAGTATGTCCGGCAAACTAATCGCATGTTAAAAACAAGTTTTAACGAACACTATCGTAGAATGAGTAAGCCTAAAAAATCGAACACTTTCTTGTACCGTCATTTCAGACGTACAGGTCATTCTATAAAAGATATTTCTATACAGCCAGTGGAAAAAAAAATATTATGATATAAATTCTACAGCTAGGTTTAAAATTATTAAACGGCATGAAACTGAATTAAAATGGATTAAATTATTACAGACACCTTTTCCATTTGGCTTTAATGACAACATTTATCATGAGGGTAATATATCGAAAATGCCCGACTTTGATATTTTCTCGCTTCTGGACAGTCGAAAGCGTAAAACTATATCGCACGGCACAAGAAAAAATGGTAATTATAAACGTAAATTACGTGCTTTTAAAAGAAACAATACCAGACTGAAGTGACTGTCCATAATATTAATGAATCATGGACGCCACTCAATGCTGCTTGTTTTTCTAAGTTCATTACCCATTTCTGTATTACGGATTCTGGATACCGAGGCGAATAAATTCTACGATATTTCTAATCAGTTATACGACGCTGCTCTTTTAATTAGAGGTTATACTCAGCATGAATGTCCTTTCATCGATTCGGAAATTAATCAAAAACATCAGTACATCAAAATATCCTTCATTAATAAGGGTTTGGATTTTATATATTTACCTAGTATCTTCCGGGAGAGTTCGGTTATTTCATCCATTCCTGCTTATTTTCAAAATACTGAAACACCCATAGTTTGCTATAAATACAATAAACTTGTTAGATCTATCATTTTAATTCCAATAAACTTGTTTCTGATCTTGATATTGACACTAACACTCCTGATACATGTGATTGTAAAAATTCAGTGTATTGCTATCCTGCTGCTGGTCATATTATTACTGGCAATTTAAAAATTATTCCTGATTCTAGGATACGTAATATAATTTGTAAAGACCTAAATATCGATTTCCTTCTAAAATTGATTCCAATAAATGTAGAGATGAAATCGCTGCTGCCTTGAATGAATTTGCTAATCGATGGTGTAAACGAGAGTATGTTGAACATAAAGCTCTTAAAGAATGGAAACTTGGCATTCTGAAATTAGTGAACAAACGTATTTCTTTTTATTCACAAAATACGAACTTATAACCTCCTAAACCTAAGACGTCTTTACGTCACCTTAAACTATGTATTCAAGAATTTCATAGGAAGTTTGTTTTGGCTCCAGCTGATCACCTTAAACTATGTATTCAAGAATTTCATAGGAAGTTTGTTTTGGCTCCAGCTGATAAGGCCGCTAACAATGTGGTCGTTGTTTGACGGCTTCACTATGTTAACACTCTTCAGCAAGAACTTGGTGTTACTAAGGCCTATGAACTACAGCCTTTAGCTGTAGAGAGGGCTTAAGTTGATGACTACATTTGTCATTCAGCCACCAAGTTTACTGGCTGTGTTACAGAAGGCCAAGACAAGCTTCCTACGTACTATTGGTTACCTAAACTTCATAAAAGACCATACAAAGCACGATTTATTGCAAATTCAAGCTCTTGCACCACCACTGAACTCTCCAAATTATTAACTTCATGTTTTACTGCCATCAAAAACATGTGATAAAATATTGCGACAAAGTATTCGAAGGAACATGTAGAAATCTGTTTTGGTCTATAAAAAATTCTAATGAAGTTTTAAATAAATTGAAATCCAGACGTTTTCATGCTTCAGAGTAGAAGTAAAACAAAGATCAGGAATTGATACAATTAACTTACTCCACCCATAAAAGACACCAAAGGGAAAGAAATACAAACATTAAGCGACCAGACCATAATGGAAACCTAAACAAAGGAAGGCCATAAGGACAGTTACTTTCCCACAAAATGGCCATATGGCCATCCAAAACCAAAAGACACAAGTCATACACACAGTAAGTAACAAACAACAACATAAATAAATCGCCACAGAAGAGCCGCCTTGGAACGGTCAGTGGAAGATTTCCACTGGGGGCTTAAATCGATTTTACGTGGCCACAATCCTCGCCCTTACTTCCGTCGCGATTTAGACAAATAATTTGTTCAGTCCGCATGAAGGCCTCCTAACTCATCAGTGCAACATCTCCGTGAACACAAAAATCAAAGAACCACAGAGGTGAGACAACGGTGAGGACTCGACAGCAAGAAACCACTGAAATGCTGGAGCAAAAGAAAACCAACAGTTAGACTCCAGTCTGTTTACTTATGATTTTCCACCCTTTACACTACACTTCCTAATAATCTTATATGATTTAATTGAATGGGCAATTCATAGGGAAGACTCTCTCTATCTTGCATGTAATGTAAGAAATGCGTTTTTCACTTCTGAAGAGCATAAAACTATACTTTATGGTCATGTCAGAAGGTGTGTGAAGCTCTCAACTTTCTACTTGACAATATTTACATAAGATTTGGTACTAAGCTATTTAGACAAGTTGTGGATATTCCGATGGGTACTAATTGCGCACCACTTGTGGCTGATCTGTTTTTGCTTTGCTATGAGAGAGACTTCATGATGTCCCTTTCTGTTGATAACCAGTCTGAAATCATTGAAGCGTTTAGCTCCACTTCTAGATATTTGGACGATTTACTAAATATTGATAATACCTATTTCGATGGTTTGATCAGTCAAATTTACCCCCCAGACTTCAGTTAAATAAAGCAAATTCTTCGTATACCGAGGTCCCGTTTTTTGAATTTACACCTATCTATTGTGGATGGGTTTGTTTCTTGCAAAATTTATGATAAACGCGATAATTTTGATTTTGAGATTGTAAACTTTCCTTTTTTTTTGGACGGTGATGTTCCACGTGCGCCATCCTATGGCGTTTATATTTCACAATTAATTCGATTTGGCAAAGTGTGTAGTCATGTAACTGACTTCAGCACTCGTAATAAATGGTTAACGGCTAAACTTCTTAATCAGGGTTATCGGTCCCATAAACTACGCAAAGCCTTTTCAAAATTTTATAGACGTCATTCTGATTTAATTTCAAAATTCAATACTGGACTTAAATCTCTTCTGCAACAAGGTCTATCCGAACCCGAATTTTACGGTGACTTAGTATATAAATTTTGAAAAATTTATAACCGCAATGACTTCAGCACCCAATTTCGTAAAATCATTCTTCGATATGAAAAGATTGGGTACAACATAAATGTTACACGACAGACTGCATGCATGGCAGTTAACCCAATCACGGCTGACAACTTTGCTTCCCTCTTTAATTGTACGCCGGTGGGTCAGGCCTCAGATTCTATGACGGTTCCAACGTAAAGGCTTATGTTGGTTGGTACCTGATGCCCCTGTCTCTGGTCGGGCCCATTGGAGTCTAACTGTTGGTTTTTTTTTTTGCTCCATCATATCTGTTGTTTCTTGCTGTCGAGTCCTCACCGTTGTTTCATCTCTGTGGTTGTTTGATATTTGTGTTCACGAAGATGTTGCACTGATGAGTTAGGAGGCCTTCATGCGGACTGAACAAATTATTTGTCTTAAACGCGACGGAAGTAAGGGCGAGGATTTAAGCCCCCAGTGGAATTCGTTTCCGCTGACCGTTCCAAGGCGGTTATTTTGTCGCGGTTTATTTTTGTTATGGTTTGTCTTTGGGTGTTTGTGTCGCTTATATTATTTTATTTCAGATAGGCTTTTTGCCATTTTGTGGGAACGTAACTGTCATTTTGGCTTTCCGCTGTTGGCGTATCCGTTGGGGTCTGTTGCTTCATGTTTCTGTTTCTTTCCCTTTGGTGTCTCTGATGGGAGCTGTGGGTGACTTGTAATGATTCCTGATCATTGCCTCTACTTCTTTTTGCACTCGTGGTAATTTCATACGATGTTTATGAAACTCGCCGAAGGCTAGTTTCATTAATTTCATATGAAATGACTACCCGTGTAACATCCTCTAGAAATGTAATATAAATATAAATGTAATGTCGCCAAACGGTAAAAATCGAAGGCTTCCAAGTGAAACATGCAAATAAACGTGTCGATGTCTAATGATACGAGGACTATTCAAATATGAATTCAAGTAGAACGTTTTCTCATGCACTAATGCGAAAATCACCTGGAAATAAATATCACAGCGTAGAAAAACATTTTACCTATACTTTGATACCAAACCTGTTAAAATCCGTCCACTTTAGCCATGTATATAGTTCGATTAAAACTGTCTACTCTTGTATACTGATACAAAACATAGTTGGAAGAAGGTCAGAGTACGCCGTTGAAATACGGTCCTATTATAAGAATCGTTGTATTCTTGGTATTTGGAGCAAAGACATTTTTGATGAAATATGTTCGGTTTATGGGCATAATGAAATGTCTTTTCCGACAGTTTTTCGTTGGTGTAAGAAATTCAGCTGTGGGCTAGGCTCAACAGAAGATGCACCACATGATCGTCGGCCGAAAAGAGCAACATCTGCCAAGATGGTTGCTAGAGTGAAAGAAATAGTTGCTACCGATGCACGATACACCCCTAGGCAAATAGTTAGTATGGTTGGCATCTTATTAGGAGCAGCTCATACAATTCTGAAACGGGATTTGAAAATGAGAAAGATCTGTGCTAGATGGATTCCCCATCTGTTGACAGATGAGCAGAAAAAGACACGCGTTCAGTGCGCCAAGTTGCTTAAAAAGTTTCCAAATTACAATGCATGGTCTTTTGCTAATGTCGTCACAGGTGACGAGACATGGGTTCACTTTTTTGAGCCAAAACGAAAGATTCTGAACAAAATATGGGCAACAAAGTATTGCAAAAGACCATGCATTGCAAAGCGGACCATGAGCGTCAAGAAGGTAAGGTATGCCATATTCTTTTCAAATCAGGGCCCTGCTATTCAGGTTGCTGTGCCTAAAGGCAAATCTGTAAATGCGAAGTTTTACAAGAATAAAGTTCTTCGAAAATTGAAGAAATATTTCATAGAACGAAGACCCGCAACTGGTTTGGCCAATGTCAGATTGCTACATGACAATCGCAAGGCGTTCATTGTGCAAGACTATCTGAAGCAGGAAAATGTTGTTGAACTCCCTCACCCCCCGTATTCCCCTGACCTTGCCCCGTGTGACTTTTTTTTTTGATCCCGCGACTGAAAAAGTACCTTTCTGGTCGAAAATTTGTACAGCGCAAACACCTCGGTTCTGCAATATTCCAATGCCTTCATAGTATACCTCGAAAAGAATACCAAAATGCATTCAATGATTTTATCAGAAGACTGAAAGTTTGTTTATCTGTTAAAGGGGAGTACTTTGAGGGGACAAAATAAATTTTTTATCGAAATGTATCACGGAATCATTTTTATGTGCTTAGTTGCATTCATATTTGAACAGCCTCGTATCTGCCCGACTGTTCTTCGCTTTTTACTGCGCCTTAGTTATTATTCAATGTTTACATTCTCTGTGCATTTACAGACGCACCTACAAATGCATTGTAAATTTTACCGCCGAAAAAAAAAACACAAAAATTTTAAGTTGAAAAATTGTGATTTTTTTCTTATTTTTGCTCAAAATATAGATTGTGGATACTCGTAAGGACCACCTTATCGAGGCAGTTCTAACGAGTACCCACAATCTATATTTTAGAGCAGAAATAAGAAAAAAAAAGGTTTATCCCCGTAAACCCCAGTTTTACTAAATAGAAGTGGAGTTCATGGGGTTCAAAACTATATTGGCGTGTTTTCGTGATGAAACCCCTATAGACGCAATGTTGGTCATACCACAATGAATATATAGAGGATATTTACTTTGTGAGGTGGATACAAAAATATTTCATCGAGTGAGATGAAAACATCCAAATTTTCACGAGTGCGAAGCACGAATGAAAATTCGGATATTTTCAACACTAGAGATGAAATACTTTTGGTATCCGCCGAAAAAAAAATCTTATTATTTTTTATTTGATCGCCCATACTGTACGTCAAAATTTTAACTGTCTTGAATACAGCATTTTTACAGTTCAAAGAGTGCTTTTCAGTGTATTTTACAGAATTATTTTACGGATAACATATGTCTTTTGACGAGAAAAAGTAGTCCGGGCTGCTACTGTGAAAATAACAAGGTCATGTTATCGTATATTTTCTCAGTGTGAAAGTATCGTATATTTTCACGGTGTGAAAATATCATTTTCATTTGTTTCACTGCAAAGTATGAAATAAATTGATTCATGCTACATGTACGTCACATGATCATTAAATGGAGTCAAAATAAACCATGGTACTCTCCCATATGATTTGTCGATGGCGACGTCACGGCGTCAGCGGCGCTCTTCTGCTGTCAAGTATAGGAACAGTGCGTGCACTTGTTTTCCTGTTTCAATTTCAGCACCCAAACCAGAATTTTTCGACACATAATGGTTTGTTTGATTTGAGGTTTAACGTCCCCGTCAACACTGTAAAGGTCATTTTGGAGACGTTGCTTCCAATTTTGTGGGACTTTTACCCGACATTGAGATGACATGACATCTCAAGCCCTGTCGCCCAATGAAACCAATAGGGTTTATTAGCATGGACGGTCCGCCTCGCACCGCGGTTCCTGGACAGGCTTAGATCCTCTAAGCGGTTTACCAGTACTAGTGTGCGGGCCGGATTCAGCTCTGCGTGGAAGCATCATGCAGCCCACATATTTCTTCAAGCCCCTATGGGCGGGGGCTTCGACACATAATGGATGGAATATAATGTGAATATAAGTATTAAAGCTACTTTCATCACGAAAACACGCCTATATAATTTTGACCCCATGAACCCCACTTTTATAAAGTAAAACTGTGGTTTACAGAGGTAAACCTAATTTTTCTTATTTCTGTTCTAAAATATAGATTGTGGGTACTCGTTAACCCCACTTTTATATAGCAAAACTGGTGTTTACAGGGGTCAACCTAATTTTTCTTATTTCTGTTCTAAAATATAGATTGTGAGTACTCGTTAGAACCGCCTCTGAGGCGGTTCTAACGAGTACCCACAATATATATTTTGAGCAGAAATAAGAAAAATATCTCAATTTTTCGTCTTAAAATTTGCTTTTTTTTCACCAGTATAATTTACAATGTTTTAGTATAGGTTTTGTTTGTTTGTTTTATTTGAGGTTTAACGTTCCCGTCAACACTGTAAAGGTCATTTTGGAGACGTTGCTTCCGATTTTGTGGGACTTTTACTCGACATATAGATGAAATGACATCTCAAGCCCTGTCGCCCAATGAAACCAATAGGGTTTATAAGCATGGTCGGTCCGCCTCGCACCGCGGTTCCTGGACAGTAAAGGTGTGTTTTCGTAATGATTTTACGTTCTTTGATGTATGACTTACATCGTCCCACGGGCAAAGTCTCGGGGTTTACTTAAACTTTGCTCGTGACTGGATGTTATTCATATTTCAATGAACGTTAAGAAAATTTACATTTATTTTTAAAAAGATGATCAGAGCCGTGCCAAAAGAGTTTAATTTTCGTGTCGTCACATATGTGCGTACAGCGAAAACTCAGAAAATCTTAAGAAAAGAATCCACCACTCTTCCTTGACTGCAAAAAGATACTTTGGCTGAATGGCCATTTTACTGCACGAACTTATGTAACGGGATGTCTACCAAGATAACGTTAAATTTCAAAAAGTTGCGACAGTAAAGCTATCGATATACTGGTGGAAACCTAACGTCATGACATTTACTTCATTTTAAATGGCTGGTAAATTAATAAAGACATTAGAACGGGGATATGGGTTAGTATAAAAAAAAAAGATATTTGGGGTAAATCATGGGTTTTAAGGCCAAAAACTCCTGTTTTACGACCGTAACACCACCGGTTCACGTTTTGAAAATTGATTTGTGAAATCAAGTTTCTGTGTTAAGGGGAATGGGATCGCCAGGCAGATTTGCTGCCATTTTTCAAAGGGAGACAACTTTCGGGACTTCCTGTTTGCTTTTCTATAAGCCCTGTCCCACTGAAAAAGGGGTCTACTCTTAAAGGAAAGAATTCGTTGACCCTTATTGACATGGGAGACAAATTACTTTTGCAGGAGTTGCCTCTCCTGAAGGTGTACCCATTCCACTTAAATCAATTCTATATTTGGTACTGGACCTAAACACCGCTTCCGCTGCTTCAGTTGCGTAATAAAAAATAGTTCTTAAGACCCAGCATGACAATACTGCTGTAAGCATGGAGCGCTGTGGTGCACTGGTAAAGCAACGGACTCGTGATCGTGAGGTACCGGGTTTGATCCCCACTAGCATCAAGTTTTATTTCCTTGAACAAGAGACTTTATCCACATTTCTTAGTACTGGTTTCTACCCAGGAAAAAAAGTACCACATGGAAAATTTGTACTAGTTTACTAAATGTGTTACCTTCTATAAATAGAAGTCTCCGATGTGTAATGGTTATGCTACTCGCCTTGTAAACCAGGGATCGCAGGATCGATCCCGGGCTCCTCCTGACTTTCGGATGAGTCTTTAAACCGAGGTCACGTCCCCGTATGACATCGAGCAGAAATAAGAAAAATAAGGTTTAGCCCTGTAAACCCCAGTTTTGCTATATAAAAGTGGGGTTAAAGGGGGTCAAAGTATATAGGCATGTTTGTGTGATGTTTAGTTGCCTGCGCAGGCTCGGATGAACTTGCTCTTATATACTGTGCGATAAGTGTCATTAGCTCGCCTTACGAAAGTAAGGGGGGAGCTATTGTCATACCCCCCGGCGTCGGCGTCAGCGTCGGTATCAGCGTCAGCGTCGGCGTCAGCATCGGCGTCCGCATTTGGTTAAAGTTTACCTGCAAGCTCTTATATGTGATGTTTTACAAGTTTATTTTGAATATATAATTAACAATTGGTAAAAAAAACAATATTTAACATTATCATTGTACTTCATTTTTCAGGTTTTTTTTTTTTTTTTGGCTTAAATTGGACTTTTTGAGAAGTTAATATTTTTCTCTGTATTACCTCCCTTATTTCCCTGTGTTAAAGTTTACCTGCAAGCTGGGTGAGTTCAAATCTCGGGGGAGGCATTTTTTTTTTTTTTTTTTTTTTTTTTTTCGTTTCGTTTCCTTTTCTTTTCTTTTTTTTTTTTTCTTTTTAAAAACATAGGAAAAAATTTTTGAGAAGTTAATATTTTCCTCTGTATTACCTCCCTTATTTCCCTGTGTTAAAGTTTACCTGCAAGCTGCGTGAGTTCAAATCCCGGGGGAGGCATGTTTTCTTTTTTTTTTTTTTTTTTTTTCGTTTCTTTTTCTTTTTCTTTTTAAAAACATAGCGGGTCTGGGGCTCAAGGTCAAGGTCACTGTGGCTATTTTTAGAAAAACATTGTCATCGCTCTAGCGCCTTCATTTATTGATAGATTTTAATATAGCTTCACACAAATGTTGGGTATAATGATATCCCGAGTGACTTTGACTTTTAGGGTCCGGGGCTTAAGGTCAAGGTCACTACTTTAATGGTCACGGGTCAGGGTCACTGTGGCTATTTTTAGAAAAAACATTGTCATCGCTCTAGCGCCTTCATTTATTGATAGATTTTAATATAGCTTCACACAAATGTTGGGTATAATGATATCTCGAGTGACTTTGACTTTCAGGGTCCGGGGCTTAAGGTCAAGGTCACTACTTTAATGGTCACGGGTCAGGGTCACTGTGGCAGTTTTTAGAAAAACATTGTCATCGCGCTTGCACCTTAATTTATAGATGTATTTTATTATAACTTCACACAAATGTTGGGTATGATGATATGTCCAGCGGGTTCGACTTTCAGGGTCTGGGGTTGAAGGTCAAGGTCACTATGGCTATTTTTAGAAAATCTTTTTCATCGCTCTTGCGCCTTTATTTATGGATGGATTTTAATATAACTGCACACACATATTGGGTATGATGATATTTCGAGTAACTTTGACTTTCAGGTTCCGGGGCTGAAGGTCAAGGTCACTGTGGCTATTTTTAGAAAAACTTTGTGATCGCTCTAGTGCCTACATTTATTGATGGATTTTGATAGAACTTTACACAAATGTTGGGTATGATAATATCTCGAGCGAGTTCGACTTCCAGGGTCTGAGCCTGAAGGTCAAGGTCACTGTGGCTATTTTTAGAAAAACTTTGTGATCACTCTAGTGCCTACATTTATGGATGGATTTTAATAGAACTTTACACAAATGTTGGGTATGATGATATCTCGAGCGAGTTCGACTTTTAGGGTCTTGGGCTGAAGGTCAAGGTCACTGTGGCCATTTTTAGAAAAACTTTGTCATCGCTCTTGCGCCTTCATTTATTGATGGATTTTAATATAACTTGACACAAATGTTTGGTATGATGATATCTCGAGTGACTTTGACTTTCCGGGTCAGGGGCTGAATGTCAAGGTCACTGTGGCTTTTTTTTTTAAAAAAACTTGATCATTGCTCTAGTGCCCACATTTATTGATGGAATTAAAGATAACTTCATACAAATGTTGGGTATGATAATATCTTGAGTCAGTTCAACTTTCATAGCTGAAGTTAATTTATTTTATTTTCAGATGACTGCGCCTGCAGTTAACGCGGTGCCCAGTCCCCCTTTCTGGTGGCCCGTTCCTCAGTTTCTTCCAATAAACTGGTTTCTTGCGAACTCGGTTATTGGCGCTATATCTGGAGCTGGTCCCGGATGGTGGGTAGCCAATATACTGTCTTCAAGTGGCAAGGTAAGCTATTATGAAATTATGCAAGTGTTTTAGCGGCCCCTGCCCATCGGGGCTTGAAGAAATAGATGGGCTGCATGGTGCTTCCACGCAGAGCTGAAACCGACCGCACACGAGTACTGGTAAAGCGCTTAGAGGATCTATCTAATATGTTCTATAAAGGGTTATCCTTTGAAAACAAGGAATACATCACAGAACTGGAAAATACGGAGTGTACGTGTTAGACTAGTTAGTTTCGGCCATTTAGGCCTCATCAGTGACCCTCAAATATTTCTTTTTAAAATTCCACAATGGAATCAATGATCCCAAAGGACAAGAAAATATAAACTACACTATAAGCCTGACCAGGCAAAGCGGTGTCCATGCTTATAAACCCTATTGGTTTCATTGGTCGACATGGCTTGAGATGTCATTTCATCTCAATGTCCGGTAAAAGTCCCACAAAATTGGAAGCAACGTCTCCAAAATGACCAATACAGTGTTGACGGGGACCTTAAACCTCAGATCAAACAAACAAAGCAATTGTTTCATACTTTTCTGGGAGACTGTCAAAACTATCAGGGCCGAGCAGCTGAATTATCGCCTCAGGCCGGAGGCAGAAGGCGAAAATTCATCAGTTGGTCCACAGCACCGAAAAGCCAAAAGACCGACCCAACCATTATCGGATGGTGATATAGTTCACCCAGGTAAAAATGGTTAGAATTTATCCCCTGTTTAAAGGCTATGGTGTATTTAAGGCTGTGGGATGAGTTTGTTTTTATTTTATACTCTGCAGTGAAATCAATGCATATCTGAAACGAATAAAAATGATATTTTTCACACTGTGAAAATATAAGATATAAAATCAACCCACAAGTCCCATCAGATACACCAAGGGTAAGAAACACAAACATGAAACAACTAGACCCTAATGGAAACATCACTAGCGGAATGCCAAAAGGACAGTTACTTTCCCACAAAATGGCCAATTGGCTATCCAAAACAAAAACATAAGCGATACACACACTCAAAGACAAACAATAACAAAAATAAACAACGACAGAAGAACCGCCTTGCAACGGTCAGTGAAAAGAATTTCACTAAGAATTTCACTGAAAGGCTTAAATCGAGTTTACGCGGCCACAATCCACGCCCTTACTTCCGTCGCGATTTAGACAAATAATTTGTTCAGTCCGCATGCAAGGCCTCCTAACTCATCAGTGCAACATCTCCGTAAACACAAAAATCAAACAACCATAGAGATGAAACAACGGTGATGACTCGACAGCGAGAAACCACTGAAATGCTGGAGCAAAAGAACACCAAGAGTTAGCCTTCGATGGGCCCAACCAGAGACAGAGCATCAGGTACCAACCAACATTACTTAAGTCAGCCTTTACGCTGGAACCGTCATAGAATCTGAGGCCTGACCCACCGGCGTGCAATCAAAGCGGGAAGCAAAGTTATCAAACGTGATTGGGCATGCAGTTTCTCGTTTAGCATTTATGTTGTATCAATTTTTTTTATATCGAAGAATAATGCATGTATTTTGTTGAAAAAACAGTGAGCTGCTTTAAAATTGTATTTGCCAAAACTACGTACATTTTTCGAGCAAATATGCCACTACAATGGTTAATGTACTTATGTAAAGCCGGCTCTCTTAGATAGCGACGCGGGTAAAGTGATTGGCTTATTTACCGGCGATCGTGGTAAGTTACCGCTACATTGGTGGCAGCGGTGGAATAGAAACGGTGTCGCCGGTGTATTGCGTAGACAGTGCCCTCGGATTTGTATAGTGAGACATGTTTGACTACGGGGCGAAGTAAAAATATGAAGGGAAAATGTAACGGTTATTAATATGTACCACTTCCACTTGCGACGCGGTTAGGGTTAGACTGGTTGGCTTTTCCTCGAAGTTAGTACGTGGTTGAGCGACTGCGTTAATTGACTTCGTGGGTTCTTCTTACTTGAACAGTCACAATTTTGACCACTAGCGAGCTAACGTGGCTTTAAGCAACATTCTTACACAGCGCGTCTATAAAGGTCATAGAAAATAACTGTGTTTTATTCTGCAACAAATAACAGCTCGGAAGAGCTTGACGAGTGACGTCATTAACAACTGCTAATTTATGACGTCACTAGTCATTTTCTCGCATCGAAAACGTCAGAAAAGGATATAAATGCGTGTGTTTCAGTCGATAATTTTAGCGGGATTTCGAAAGGTTGTGAGATTTTGAAGGTAACAACAACAACATTATTGCCGATTTTCAGCGTGTTATAATCGATATAGTATGTGATTTGTTGAGTAATAAAACACAGTTTGTCGGTCAGTTGTAAATAGACAAATCACGCGCGCTACGCGCTCGTGATTTCATCTACTTTACAAATGACCTCCAAACTGTGATTTATTACTCAACAAATCACAGTTAGAGCCGATCTATTTCTTAGATAATCTAATGTATTTATTAGCATTATTATTATTATTATTATTATATTGCCTTATGTTATTGTTTTATTTTCCAGCAATGGATAGGCACGAGATATCGGTTTTACCGGATTTCCTTTCTTGCAGGACCATTTGTAAGTATCGCCCTCAATACTCACCGCGTGAATAAGTCCGTGAAATGGACGCCCCCTAAACCCAACTTTATGTGGAGAAAACTGGAGTTTACGGGGGTATACATTATTTTCCTTATTTTTGTTCCAAGAAATAGGTTGTGGGTACTCGTTAGAACCTCCTCAAAGCCCAATTTATATATTGAGCCACCATGAAATACAGGTTCCGCCAGGTCTTGTTGAAGAAGAGAATTCAGTCCATCATTGAATTTTAAAACTAAATCGAAACGATATCTATAAAATTTAAAAAAGGCTTTGCGAAGTTTATAATACCCATAGCTCTGAAAGCTGATCGGGATAACAGCGGGGGTGGGGGATTTCTGATTTCATCTTGAAAAGATAGGTCGTGTGCATTTAAGAATGACCTCAATCAGGCGATTCTTATGAATAAAACACGATAGACCTTTACACTACGGTAAGACATCTGAGGACATAGTGCAGTCGTTCATATCTCCAGAACGGTTAATTTTCTGATGAAAATGGCTTTTTTATTTTTACTCAAAACTTAGTTTGCCGTCGGTGCTCATTAGAACTTATGTCTTGGAGCAGAAATAAGGAAACTAACGTATACCCCTGTAAATCCCAATTTTCTCCATACAAAGTGAAGGTCTCCCCGTGCATGCATTTAATGCTCTTATTTTTCCAACATGCGAGCAGCTAATAAAAAGCTACCGATTTCCGGACGTTGTAGAACGCTACGTCTTTTGTTTTTGTCTACGTCCACGGGCGTAGACTATATAAGAATGACTTTAGCTCCGGTAGCATTTTAGAAAAGGTCACGGTTGGTGACTGATCATCATATTATTTGCTGTCACAATTTTTTGAAATCCGGTTATTAACATGATTAACGGAATGCTGCCTTAAGTTTATCACATGCGCATGCACGAGTGCCCTCACGCTTGCAAAATAAACATATTTTCGTGGTTTACATGATGTTATATTTGCCCTCATAATACAGCACATCTAGTTCTTTTTGTTTTCATATTCTGTTCGTTAACCTTGAATGCGAAATGAAAGGTTAACCTATAATGCGAAATGAAAGGTTAACCTATGATGCGAAATGAAAGGTTAACCTATAATGCGAAATGAAAGGTTAACCTATAATGCGAAATGAAAGGTTAACCTATAATGCGAAATGAAGGTTAACCTATAATGCGAAATGAAAGGTTAGCTTAGACTGCGAAATGAAAGGTTAACCTATAATGCGAAATGAAAGGTTAACCTATAATGCGAAATGAAAGGTTAACCTAGAATGCGAAATTAAAGGTTAACCTAGAATGCGAAATGAAAGGTTAGCTTAGACTGCGAAATGAATAAGCATGTAGTGCAAGCAGTTATATTTACATGTAATTGTGAAAGATCGGTAATTTTGTTTTTTTTTATGTTACATTGAAGAGAGCATCTGTAATCTGTGTCAGCTATACACTTACATATTAACAATATACACATGATAAGTTTTGTCATTTTACTTTCCAGTCCAAGTAATGCACAAATTAATATGTGCTGAGCGGAGACACGAGCTATTGGTAAAAGCTAATACTTGTTATACTGAACGTGGCTGGGTGTCACTAAACTATGGTGGTATATAATAATAGTTTGGAAAATATTAAGTCGAGTGGTCGACATATTATTTCGATCGCCCGACATAATATCTCGAGCGCTCAATATAGTATCTCGAGCGCTCGACATATTTTTTCGATATCTCGACTTAGTATCTCGAGTGTGGTACTTAATATCTCGAGCGCTCTACATTATTATCTCGAGCGTTCTACACATTATCTCGAGTGCTTTACATCTTAACACGAGCGCTTGACATAATATATCGAACGCTCTACATATTATCTCGAGGGCTGTACATAATATTTCGAGCGCTCGACATGTTATCTCGAGCGCTCAATTTATCATCCGCGCGAAAACTAAAAAAAAGCCCGCGCATGCGCGCATTCTGATTCGTGTTCTGGCTAGCTGCATGCCGAAGCATTAGTCTTAGCTATCAGTTTATACCGCAATCATGCATTCTAGTAACATAATAAAGGGGGTCGAATAACTGCACGCTATAATCGGTGTGACCTATAATATAATGTTATTAATCAAGTTATTTCGTATTGGCCCAGGTAAAGGTCCGATCTGCTGCATTGGCCCGATGCCTCGGGCCAATACAGCTGACCGAGGACCTGTAACTGGGTCAATGCGAAATGACTTGATTAATGACAATTTTATTAAATGACACAATTAAAAAGACATGATTATTGATTTTTTTACCGCACTTGACCTCAGTGAATATTGGTTGACCTGGTGTTAATACGGATAACCTCCGATCAATACAGGATAGTCAATTAATAAACACCAATACGGTGTAATACAAAAAGATCAGTTTGAAATATAACATACTGGTATACTGCAAAGAAGTGTGTAGGTTTTTTGGTTGGTAATCGCAGTACAATTATTTTCCATTTCCCCCGTGACTAAAATATTGACCTCTTGCGCTCGCCTTCGCTGAATTGCGATGTCTTCTGCACAGATGACATAATAAAATTCATTGAGCACCGTGATTAACCCTTTACCACTCAGGGATTTTGTGAATTTCGCTGATTTTCACAGTGTTGCACCTGACAGCAACTTCTACTAGCCATTGTTTCATAATGGATGGTCTGTTTTACACCAAACTCGGTATGAATGTTCATTGGGCAGTTGCCTTTCAAATGCAACCTTTCATGAATTGATCATTGTTGTCATGGTAAAGAGGGGGCATTACAAAGTTGGCAAAAAGTGTGTTTTCACATGAATTTTTGACCACATTTGATCTTCACACAGCTGTTTGGCACTGGTCATTTTCACTGTTTGCAGCATGTTTTATCAGCATCAATTTTCAGGCATTTTTTACCCCAGACACTCTCAGATATAAATCTTTGCGGCCGGTTGGGCCATACACCCAAAATTTTTCGGGATGTGAGGGTGGGGGGGGGGCGTTGCCCCCCCCCCTTCAATCCGCCCCAGAATAATTTTAGTGGGGAGGCGCGCGAAGAAACAGGTCTTTTTTTTTGCCCAACAAATCCTAAAGCAAACATAACTATCCAGGGGTAGAAATGCAGATTTTAGGTGCTTCTGGGGCTTTAAATGGGGGGGGGGGTGCAGACACGTAAAAACACGTATCTGAGTGGGAAAGGGTTAACTGAAATCTGGGAACATACTGAATTTTAGTCTAAAGTGCATTAATTTTATCTGAAATATTATTTCTTGCAATAAAATGATGAAAAAACATTATTTTGGTCAGTCGGGATTTTCTTCTTCATTAACACAGTGCGTTTGTAAAAACATTTCTTCTCATGACGTCCGCTGCAAAAGAAATACAGTAATATGCGTCTCCTTTCTTTCTTTCTTTTTTTTTTTTTTTTATTTTTTTTTTTGGTCTTGTCTGTCTGTTTGCTGTGCATCTGCGTTAGTCCTGACAACATTTATAATATATAGAGGATCTTACATGAGTGTTCATGTATTATTGAATTTATTAAACGAGTTGAGGAAAAGGGATAAAATGCGAGGTCATATGATAAATTGACATAATATATTTTCAGTTGCTTGCAAGAAAGTGATACTTGCATGTGTAGATTAATGTGAACATTATTTGTTAATTGATTGACTGATTAATTGGCTGACCGATTGATCGATTTACCAATTTATTTATTTTTTTATTTTTTTTGGTCTGTTCATTAACATATTAATTAAACTATACACGCAAAAGTCCAAACCCCCAACCCCAAATATGCATGTATAGATATTCTGTAATACCATGTTCATGTAAAAGTTACTGTATTTTGCCTTATCCTCATATGTCTTTGTAAGACCTGAGTTAAATAAACTTTATGTTCTGTTCTGCTCAGTAAAATTGCTATATTAAGACCACCTTTTGGACTGTCCAAAAGTGGTCTTTTAGACCACATTTGAACAGTCCCAAAGGCGGTCTCCCACTTGAACACACTGTATGTATAAAGCAAAAAGAAAATGTACATGAAAGCTTCTAAATATGCTTCTTAAAGCAAAATTTGTCATAATTTATGGTGGTCTTAAAGGCATTTATTCTGGTAACAGTAGGACACAATGTGTGTTCATAATTGTTTTATTGCCCCTGTGCTATGTTGTCTATAGCAGATCAAAGGCGGCCTTTAATAGGGTGATTAGTAGCCCTTGTTGAATCGGACTGAGGCACTTAAGGGGGAAATCAATAATGTACACTAGTCATCAGTAAGTAAACTGTCGATTTTCCCCAAGGAGGCCCCTTACCTGTTGAAGATAGAGGACTTCTCTTGGGGGCAACATAATATTATGTAATGAAATGATAGTCCTCAATAATCAGGAATAAATGCCTTTAATAGCGGAATGTCACTGTATTTGGAAAACATCGCAACAAAATATCGCGAATGAATGCAGAATAAGTTTTTTTTTTCAGATTTGTTATTCTTATTCTTGACGTTGAACATGGGATCATGAGAGCGATATTTGCCCGAGTCTACCGAACGGCTCAGGTCAGTGTCGATCCCATGGCGGGAAATTTTGATTCCAACGTGTCCCTGTCAAGAATCAACTAACTAATGATATTGTTTTGTCGTTATTTTAACCCATTCAGTACCAGAACCCCCCCCCCCCCTAATGGGGTACCTTGGCAAATAGTGCAGGCCCTGATCAGACGCCGCGTTCTGCGGCGTCTGATCATTGCCTACACTGTTTGCAAAATTTTCAGACAGTTTCCTAATAGTTTTTGAAGAAAACACAACCTGACACCCTTAAATTTTGAAATGGCCTCTTGCTTTATATAAGGAGGGAGATTCCATTTGGTACAAAAAGGGTTAAACTCATAGCAACAAATGAATACTTTCTTGAAATGTTTTCATTTTGTATACGAATAAAGCGGGTGAATGTGTTGCATGTCCCAGATTTGACTTCTCATCTGCAAAAGTGGGACCTAACCATCATTGTTCTCTTGTGCCAATAGGGTTTATAAGCATGGCGGTCTGCCTCGCACCGCGGTTCCTGGACAGGCTTAGATCCTCTAAGCGGTTTGCCAGTACTAGTGCGCGGACGGTTTCAGCTCTGCGTGGAAGCATCATGCAGCCCATCTTTTTCTTCAAGCCCCGATGGGCGGGGGCGGCCGAATGCCATGTAAGTGACTGAAGAGAATAAAAAAAATTTTGTTTGTTTGAAAAAAAAAATCAACGACAGAAAGATAAGAAAAATCGTATTTTGATCAATCATTCCGGCATTTTACTTCTTCCTTTACAGTTCAGACATTGCAGAGCGTTTGTTCGTTGGGACAATGGCGGCTTTCCATTTTTGGTGAAGAACTTTGGTGTGTTGGACTGGCATGGAAGGAGCAGGTGTTACTAGGAGCTGTGAATTTATGTCTGCAATATCAAACTCTCAAAGCGGCGTTCACCACTGGAACAAATGACATTTTCATAAATGTTTTTTAATTTTCAGAAAACAAAATACATTACGAAAACACGCCTATACAAATACATTATCAATTTTTCAGCAAAACGATGGAAATTTTAAGATGAAAAAATGTGATTTTTTTCTAATTTCTGCTCAAAATATAGATTGTGGGTACTCGTTAGAACCGCCTCATTGAGGCGGTTCTAACGAGTACCCACAACCTATGTCTAAGAGCAGAAATAAGGAAAATAATGTATACCCCCGTAGACCCCAGTTTTCTCTATATAAAGTGGGATGTAAGGGGGTTTTGTTGCACGGACTTGTTCACTTGATGAAATGACATTTCATAAATGTTTCTTAATTTTCAGACAACAAAATCAGACTTCATATCTCCTATCAGACAATTCACACGAAATGCCAAGTCTTGCAGATTATTCACATGCATGCCAAGTCTTGCCGAGAACTCGCATAAAAATTACAAGCTTCATTTCGACTGCACGCCTATTCAGATATTTGGAACATTTTGCCACCTAAAAAAAAAAATCCGATAAAAAAAATCCGAATCTTTTCATATTTCTGCTCTAAATATTGATTGAGGATACTCGTCAGAACCGCCTCTGCGAAGCGGCTCTAACGAGTATCCACATTCTATGTTTTTAAGCAGAAATAAGAAAAAATAATGTATACCCCTGTAAACCCCAGTTGTTGTTTTTTTATATAAAATTGGGGTTTCAAGGGGGGGTGGTCAAAATTATATATGCGTGCTTTAGTAATGCGTTTTTGTGAATTATTATCATAAATAATGTCGGCTGCCATATTTTGCAAGATGATTAACCCATTTAGTACCAGAAACCCCAAAACGTGTACCCTGGCAAACAGCGCAGGCCCAGATCAGACGCCGCAGAACGCGGCGTCTGATCAGGGCCTTCATTGTTTGCAAAAAGTTCAGCCATTTTCCTAATCAACTTTGAAGAAAACACAACCTGACACCCCTAAATTTTGAAATGAACTCCTGCTATGTATAAGGAGGAAGATTCCATTTGGTACAAAAAGGGTTAAGGGTTAATTTTACATCATCATCATAACAAGTCCGTGTGAAGAAAAACCTTGTTTACCCCACTTTATATAGGGAAAACTGGTGTTTACAGGGGTATACATTATTTTCTTATTTCTGCTCCTAGACGTAGGTTGTGGGTCTTGTTAGAACCGTCTAAATGAGGCGCATAAACAGTTCAACTACGACCGGCAACCAAACATAGCGGGCAGTTCAGAATATTGTTTACAATGACGTTTATGCAGTAACTGTCTGACAACATCATAGATCTTTAAAACGCTATGTTCAGGCCGTTAACGTTACGTCGCTCAACGTAACGTAAACAAAGCAATGCCAAGGGCTGAAAATCCATATTCAAGCAGCACGTGAATTTCATGCTTTGAACATGGGTTTTGTTGCTTGAGCACGGCTTTCGGTCCATTTGACAATGGCATTGACAATGGCTTCAAACAGCCATACGCATATGCATTTATGCAAGAAAATAGTTCTACGAGCAAAGCGTAGAACTAAACAAGAGAGGGTCAAGATGGGCCTGAATCGCTCACTTGATTACAAGATCATTACGAAAACACGCCTATATAAATACACTGTAAATTTCACCGCCGTAAAAAATGAAAACTTTAAGATGAAAAATTGTGATATTATTCTTACTTCTGCTCAAAATATAGATTGTGGGTACACGTTAGAAACGCCTATGAGGCGGTTCTAGCGTGTACCCACAATCTATATTTTAGAGCAGAAATAAGAAAGAGGCGGTTCTTACGTTTACCCACAATCTATATTTTAGAGCATAAATAAGAAAAATACGGTTTACCCCTGTACGAAATCCCTGTTTTACTATATAAAAGTGGGGTTCATGTGGGTCATTATTATATAAGCATGTTTTCGTGATGTGCCAATTTGGATAACTGACAGATGGCCACCTGGCACGACGGTTAAAAAACTTTTTTCATGCTCAATTCACTTGAGCATGAAATTTATCCTGCTCATAAATTTGTTGGCATTTTATAATTTATGAGCAGGATAAATGACATTCTGTGCTGTTCTGAGCCAGAAATGTGCCTCTATCATTTGTATTTTAATATTTTTAAGCAGTACAAATTTCATGCTCAGCTGAGTTGAGCATGAAAAATGTTTTATAACCTCGGGGTCTGGGCAACATTCTTGCAAAGTTTGAATGAAACTGGCGTAAGAGTTTAGAGAAGTTGCCGTTTAAAGATCTTTACTTTTAAGTTTTCCAACAATTTTCTGCTTTGAGGCAAAACCATTTCGGTAGAAGTCTGAATGAAATTGAGCCAAAGGTAAAGGAGGAATTGTCATTTAAAGATATCTCTATTTTATGCTCTGGCAGCCGTCTTTTTCATTTGAGTGGATCTGTTTTTGTTAGTTTGGTAGAGGCCACCAAGCGATCTTACTGTGAAGTTTGAATGAAATTAGGCCAAAGGTATAGCAGAAGTTGTGATTTGAAGTTTATTTATTTTTAGCTCTGACGGCCTTCTTGTTCATCCGAGCAGAGCCGTTTTAGCTAGTTTGGTAGAGGGTCACCGAAGCAACATTATTGTGAAGTTTGAATTAAACTGGACAAAAGGCGGCCATCTTGATCATCAGAGTGGAACTATTTTAGCTATTTTAGGGAGCCACTTAATTGGTCCAAGGGTTTCGTATAGGTTTGCATTTAAAGCAAATTGTTGACATTTTTTTCTATTTTTAGCTCTAGCAGGCATTTTGCGAATCGGAGCAGTAATACATGACTGAGATGACTATTTTCAATGTTCAAAGAGTCCTGACTCCAAAAGAATGTAAACCATAATTAAAACTCCATTTTCAGTTTTTGGTGGCCAATACCCGTCTGAATAAAGTCTAATCTTCGGTCACTTGTAATGATATGTTGTACCAAGTTAGACCACATTCATTGATGTGTTCATGAGATTTGGTGCAGACAAGCAATCTTTGACCCAAAATTGACAGTTTGGGGGGGGGGGGGCTGTGCCCTTGAAAATCAGGTCAAGAACTTCAAATCCTAATGGCTGTTTTCTCCCATCCTAGTGCTGTAACCATGCGAATTTGGTCGGAATCATTCATTAGGTTCAGGAGATATAGTACTTCAAACAGACTACGTGATCAAAATGGCTATGTTCAAGGGGCGATAACTCCAAAAGTAAGAAGATCAGAGTTATGGTTCATATGTTCTGCACGTCGTCTCATGGGACTCCACCTATCTGTGAAGTTTCATGGGAATATCTCAAACGGTATCGAAGTTATGGAGCGGACACGAAACTATGACAAAAATGGATATGTTCAATGTTCAAAGGCCAACTACTCCGCGAGTAGGAAAATCTGTTACGGTTCATATGTTCTGCACTTCGTCTCATAGTGCTCTACATATCCGTGATGTTTCGTGAAAATATCTCCAACGGTATCAGTGTTATGGAGCGGACACGAAACTTATAGCAGCAGCTATATGCAAAGTTCAAAGGGCAATAACTCCAAAGTAGGAAAATGAGAGTTATGGTTTATATGTTATGCACGCTGTCTCTTGGTTCTCTGCATATCTGTGAAGATTCATGAAAATATCTCGAATGGTACCGAAGTTATGGAGCGACAAAAATGGCTATGTTCAATGTTCAAAGGGCAACAACTCAAAAAGTAGGAAAATCAGAGTTACGATTCATATGTTCTGCAGGTCGTCTTATAGTGCTCTACATATCTGCGAAGTTTCATGAAAATATCTTAAATTAAATCAAAGTTAATGAGCGGACACGAAACAGATAACAGCAGCTATATTCAAAGTTCAAAGGGAATAACGTAGGAAAATCAGAGTTACGGTTCATATGATATGCCCGTCGTCTCATGGTGCTCTACATATCTGTGAAGTTTCAGAGGAATATCTCAAACGGTATCGAAGTTATTCAGCGCACACGAAACTACGACCGAAATTGTTATGTTCAATGTTCAAAGGGCAACAACTCCAAAAGTAGGAAATCAGAGTTATGGTTCATATATTCTGCACGTCGTCTCATAGTGCTCTACATAATTGTGAAGTTTCGTCAAAATATCTCAAACGGTATCAGAGTTATAGAACGCACACGGAACTATGAGGCGCTGACGGACGTACGGTCGGACGGACGGACACTAAAAACTTCGGAGGGTATAACATAATACCCCGCCATTTTGGCATAAAAAAACAGTAAAGTAACCAAAAAGGAACAACTGAAAAGGGGAAGAATCAGAATCACCAACGTAACAACATACATAATGGGTGAAAGAAGCATAACCACCAACATAAAACAGGAAGGAGGCATAGCAAAAACCGAATTGTTAGTACAATTACTGGTGGACTTATGTATACTTTACGGGATCCCAACATGTCAGTTTACTTATTCACACTTTCCTAGGAAGCGGTTAACCTGTAGAGTGCACATTCTTTCGCCAGAAAATAATTAATTGAATCGGCGGAAGGGTGAGCAGGACTGTGGAAAAAGTATATGATCAGTCTCCACGAACAAATGTTGCCAACCCTGGGGGTGGGGGGTCGAACCCACAACCTACTGATCACCAGCCAGACGCGTACTTGACCGTGCCAGCACGGGAAAATTATACAGAGACCCGCGTTATAACGGCATTCGTTATAACGACAAAATTCGTTATAATGACAATTTCAATTGAATGAATTCTTAGCTCAAGGTTTAGCCTCGATACCGAATGGCTTGGGCTTCCCTTGGTGGGTTGGAAATACCCAAACCGAATCCATATGCCTATTATTGTAATTTAATACTCCAAGAAACAGATGTTATAGGTATTTGTTAGAATCGCTTCATCGAGGCTCTTCTAACAAATGTCTATAACATTTGTTACATGGAGTATTGGTGTGGAAAAGACCTTTCATAAGCTATCATACTCCTGACTGGGATTCTTTATGACAGCAAGTTCATTATAACGGCACAATAATAGGGAAGTAATACTGCCGTTATAACGCGGGTCATCTGTAGCTGATGCCGAGCAGGATTATTTTATGCTATGATTCTCAAACCTTATAGTAAGTGGGTGTAAATGATAACTTGAAATAGTGCTATATGCAGAAAATAAAAGAAACACTCATTATTTGTATGCTTAGATTTTCTAAAAATTCTTTCTAAAATATATAGAAATAGATGCCAATGACAACCCACTATCAAAGATTACAGTCTGCCAATGATACCAAGAGGAAAAGTAATTAACATTCTAATGCACTTACGTATGTAACGCGACGTCTGATTGGATAACGTCAAAAATTTGCGACAGTATATTGTACGATATACTGTCGGAAACCCGACGTCATCATGTAACGTCGCTTTTCATTGGCTGGCATTTGGTTTTACGCAGCTCACTGTACTTGCCGGTTTGGGCAAAAGCAACATTTTTAAAACAAAATACGTGAATAAGTGCATTAGAATGGGGATAACTGTATTGAAAATTGTCATTTGGGGAGGTAAATCGTCGGTTTTACGGTCGCAAATTACGTTTTACGGCTCCGCTGACCCGTCGCCGTAAAACGAAATTTCCGACCGTAAAACCTCCGATTTACCTCCCCAAATGACAATTTTAAATACAGTTATCCCCTAAATGAGAAAAAAGAAAACGAATCACAAAAAGCAATGCAACCAGCTCCCGCTTCTCCACATGAGGTGATCAAAGTGCATCCGGCACAATTTTTATAAATTAAATACATAAATAAATATGTAACTGAATAATAATAACAATCATAATAATAATAAGCACATACAACTTGAAAAGCACCATCGAAAAACCCAGCAAAGCTACCAATAAACAACATTAGAACCACCGTTTTAGGACGGTCAGTAGCGAGAGCCACTGGGGAGTTTAAATCGGTTCTATGGGTCAAAACTTCACTCAAGGTCACGATCATAAACATGTACAGTCGAACTTCGATAGCTCGAACCACTTTGGGACCATGAAAATTTGTTCGAGACAGCGGTAGTTCGAGCCACAGAGGGATACTATTAGTGCCATAGCAGGAGGCATAATGGAGATAATTGTGGATTTCTTTTCGGTGTTCTGTATTATAAATGTACGTTGTGTGTACTCATTAGAATCGCCTCATCGAGGCGATTCTAATGAGTACACACAGCATACATTTGCAAGATAAATGAAGAAAATCTTCTTAAATTACCCCTATATCGTATTTGGAGGAACTCCCTGCGGACTCAAGAACGGATTCGACTCATCCATGGTAAACGAGCCATCGGAGTTCGAGCCATCGAAGTTTTACTGTATGTTACTTTATACTGTTGCTTCAATAAAATGTAAATCAGTCCCATAATTCAACTGAAGAACAACATTTTAGAACATTGTAGTATCTGAAAACCTTTCTATGTTTTTACTTATGTAATACATCTTCCCATGTTATGGTATGTCCTGTCCTATCTTAGTTACCCAGACTTATTCTTGTCTTGTATAATTGTGCTTGTGGCTTTTTGTGTAGCCAATCAATAGCATGCCACATAAGATGATAGGGGTCCCGGTGATCAACTAACCTATCATATTTAGCTTTCATTTTAGGCATGAGTGTGCTGTTCTAATGTACAGAAACTAGAGCCAGTGTTTATGAAACACTATGCCCCAAACTTCTTGACCCTTACACTGCTTGCCCCTAACAATTATTGAGATATATAGTTTTTATTTGGTTGCAATGTTGTAATTCTCAAAGGACCATAGTACAAAAAATACAAGAAAAAAAATCGGATTTTTTTCAAAAGTTGATCAGTTCATCTTCTCATCGTCCCCAATCAGTCTGTATAGTTTCAGGGCAATAGCTGTAATGGATTTTGAGATATCTTGCTTACAAGCTTAAAATGCCCAAAGTTACAAAGGGCCATAACTCATGAAAAATCAAGATAATTTTTTGCCAAAAGTTAATCAGTTCATCTACTCATCATCTTGAATATGTCTGCAAAGTTCCAGGACAATAGCTCAAACGTTTTTTTTTTTTTGTTTTTTTTTTTTAGATATCTTGCTTACAAGCTTAAAGCGCCCAAAGTTTCAGACGGCCATAACCCAAGTAAAAAATCAGATGTTTTTTTACAAAAGTTAATCAGTTCATCGTCTCATTGTCCCGAATCAGTCTGTAAAGTTTCAGGGCAATAGCTGTAATAGTGTTTTAGATATCTTGCTTACAAACTTAAAATGCCCAAGTTCCAAATGGCCATAACTCAAGAAAAAGAATCGGATTTTTTCCAAAAGTTAAACAGTTAATCTACTCATCATTCGAAATCAGTCGGTAGAATTTGCGGGCAATAGCTCGAATCGTTTTTGAGATATCTTGCTTAAAAGCTTAAAACGCACAAAGTTTCAAAGGGCCATAACTAAAGTTAAATAAAAATTCAGATTTTTTTTCAACAGGTTATCAGTTCATTTTCTCATTATCCCTAATCAGTATGCAACGTTTCAGCGCAATAGCTCTAATGGTTTTTGAGATATCTTGCTTACAAAATTATATATCTGATTACAAGCTTAAAACGCCCAAAGTTTCAAAGGGCCGTAACTCAAGATAAATAAAAATTCAGATTTTTTTTTCAAAAGTTAATCAGTTCATTTTCTCATCATACCTAATCAGTATGTAAAGTTTCAGCGCAATAGCACTAATGGTTTTTGAGATCTCTTGCTTACAAAATTATATATCTTGCTTACAAGCTTAAAACGCCCAATGTTTCAAAGGGCCATAACTCAAGTAAAAAATCAGATTTTTTTCGTAAGTTAATCAGTTCATTTTCTCATCGTCCTCAATCAGTCCGTTAAGCTTCAGGGCAATAGCTGTAATGGGTTTTGAGATATCTTGCTTACAAACTAAAAATGCCCAAAGATCCAAAGGACCATAACTCAAGAAAAAAAAATTGGATTTTTTTCAAAAGTTAATCAGTTCATCTACTCATTTGTACACTTTCAGGACAATAGCTCGACTCGTATTTGAGACATCTTGCTTACAATCTTAAAGCGCCCAAAGTTTTAAAGGGCCATAACTCAAGTTAAAAAATTAAGATGTTTTCCAAAAGTTGATCAGTTTATCTTCTCATCGACCCCAACCAGTTTGTAAAGTTTCAGGACATTAGCTATAATGGTTTTTGAGATATCTTGCTTACAAGCTTAAAATGCCCAAAGTTCCAAAGGGCCATAACTCAAGAAACAAACTTCGGATTTTTTCCAATGTTAATCAGTTCATCTACTCATCATCCCGAATCAGTCTGTTAAGTTTTAGGGCAATCGCTCGCATCGTTTTTGAGAAATCTTGCTTACAAGCTAAAAACGCCCAAAGTTTCAAAGGGCCATAACTCAAGTAAAGAAATTCAGATTTTTTTTAAGTTAATCAGTTTATCTTCTTATTATCTCCAATCAGTATTAAAGTTTTAGCGCAATAGCTCTAATGCTTTTTAGATATCTTGCTTACACGATTAGATATTTTGCTTGCAAGCTTAAAACGCCAAATGTTTCATAAGGCCATAACTCAAGTAAAAAAAATCAGATTTTTTTTAAAGTTTATCAGTTCATCTTCTCACCGTCCCCAATCAGTCGGTAAAGTTTCAGGGCAATAGCTGTGATGGTTTTTGAGACATCTTGCTTACACGCTTAAAATGCCCAAAGTTCCAAAGGGCCATTACTCAAGAAAAAAATTGGATTGTTTCCAAAAGTTAATCAGTTCATCTACTTATCATCCAGAATCAGTCTGTAATGTTTCAGGGCAATAGCTCGAATCGTTTTTGAGATATCTTGCTTACAAGCTTTAAACGCCAAAATTTTCATGGGCCCTAACTCAAGTAAAAAAAATCAGATTTTTTATTCAAAAGTTAATCAGTTCATCCATTCATCATCCCCAAGCAGTATGTAAAGTTTCAGCGCTATAGCTTAACGGTTTTTGAGATATCTTGCTATCAAGATTTTATAGCATATTTTGCAAAGGGGCATAACTCCAGAAAGGGGCATAATCCTGATGAGAAAAATACACGGGTCAATTATTTTTACATAAGGAATCCATATATGAAATTTGAAAAACCTTGCATGCATGGTTCAAAAGTTATGCTATGCAGTAAAAAGCGGGACGGACGGAAGGACGGACGGACGGACGAACAGGGCAAAAGCAATATGCCCCCACAACTTCTTCGAAGTTGGGGGCATAACACGAGAAAAAGATATGCAGATACTATGTCCTGGTACATGTTTCCATTTTAACTGCTGTTTAGATTGCCAGCCCCTAACTTATCCTCATCTAAGCTTTTACCTGAATGTAACAAAGAAATTATCGACGCACGAGCCTTAGCTCTTATCACACAATGAAGATAATTATTAACAGCTGCAACTGCGTCATCTTGTCAAGCTTAAGGCGCGACCAGTGTAAATGATCTAATTCCGTTTTCTAGATGGAGTCTCTACCCTGTCATTACAATAACACACCCGTGCGACAAGGTGCATTTTTCACATCTTAAAAATGGCTACCTTTCTGATGAAAATCCGTGAATGTTTTCTTACAAATACTCAAAACATAGGTTGTGGGTGCTCGTTAGAACCGCCTCATTGAGGTGGTTCTAACGAGTACCCACAACCTATGTCTCGGAGCAGAAATAAGAAAAATAATGTTTATCCCCGTAAACCCCAGCTTTCTCTATATGAAGTGGTGTTTGGGGGGGGGGGGTCTTCATTTCACGGACTAGTTCACGTGGTGATTTACAGCGGAGTCGATTTCGAAAGTTTCGGCTCTCGGGTGCGGTTATTTCAGGGACCGGGAATATGTATCGGGGGCACTGGGGCCGGTGTAAATGATTAAAAAACAAGGTTAGAAAGTACGTGTCCCTTGGCTGACGGACAATGGTAAAAAAGTACTTACCCTACGGTAGACAACATAAATAACAGTATTGGCCCCATATCCGAGAGGTAGAAATAAAAAAAAAATCCAGACCTTATGGGCTGCCATTCTTTTCAATAGGAAGTTTTGCATACCATATTGTATATGAAACATAAAATATATTACATGACAGCCTGACATTAAAACAAGCACAGTTCCAATACAATATACAATATGTATTTAATTCCCCTATTAAACTGTTGTGAACATTTCACATCATGAGTTTTGTGTAGATGTATTTTCAATTATATTATACAAGGGAAAACACATTTTGACCAACACTTAAAATGGTGCGAAATCGAAAATGGCTATATTTGCCTATACCAGATACAATATAATCTTGGAAGGGGTGATTTGGTGAGGCAAAGGTGACCTGCATCTTGCGTCACGATGGCGTCCAACTGACATCATGAAAACACGCCTGTACAATTATGACCCTTTCAAACTACACTTTTATAAAGTAAAACTGGGGTTTACAGGGGTATACATTCTTCTTCCTATTTCTGCTCAAAAATATAGATAGTTGGTACTCGTTAGAACCGCCTCATCGAGGCGGTTCTAACGAGTACGCACAATTTATATTTTGAGCAGAAATATGAAACATATTACGATTTTTACCTGGAAAATTTCATTTTTGGTGGTAAAATTTTACCATTATATTTGAATAGGCATGTGAACGGGCCTCCGTGGCCTAGTGGATAAGAGCGCTGACTCTTAGTCATTAGGTCTCTCACCGCCGTAGGTTCTAGCCTCGCTCGGGCCACGTGTGAGACGCCAAGTTCTGCAACGGAAGGTCAGGTGGTTTTTCTCCGGGTACTCCCGTTTACGCCCACCTCTGATTAACGATCGGCTCGATATGAGTGAAATAATCTTGAAAGGGCCGTAAAACCCAAACCAACTACATTTTTTATTGTCCTCTTTCTCTCGGTCCCTCACTGTCATCTCCGTTACTATCTCTGCCATCTATCTTCTTTTCTCTGGGAGACGACACAAAATGACCCACAAGGGTTGACGTGTCGTTAAAACAATTTATCAATCAAATAATCTTGACATTTTAAAAGGATTTCTACTACAGGCCCTGTTTTGTTTGTTTGTTTGTGTGTTTGTTTGAAGAACTTTCTGCTAAAGGAGCTTGAAAAATTGGAAGAATCAGCTTCTTCGAATTTCCAGTGAAAGCAATAGGCACAGTTTATATGAAATATCAGAATTTATTTATACATAGCAGTGAAATCAATGCATATCTGAAACAAATAAAAGTGATATTTTCACAGTATGAAATATAAATGATATTTTCACAGTGTGAAAAATAACATGACCCTGTTATTTCACAGTAGCAGACCGGACTACTTTTTCTCGCCAAAATTCATATGTTACCGATAAAATAATTCTGTAAAATACATTGAAAAGCGCTCCTTGAACTGTAAAATGCTGTATTCAAAATGGCGATCTTTTATGTTTTTGGAACTGACAGTTGTGACGCCACAACCAAGTCAAAAATTGTGACGTAAGACCCGATAGATCAATTACAGTAAGTGTCCTAAAATATTATGAAATAAAAAGAAAATTTACATTTTTCGAAAAATATCAAAAATATTACATCTCGTGTGTTGAAAATATCAGAATTTTCAACAAACTCGATGAAATATTTTTTTTATATTCAGCTCAAAAAAGTAAATATCCTCTATTTATCTCTTCTGTAACAAGGTCTATCGGAGCCCGACTTTTTTGATGACTTTTGTGTATAAATTCAGAAAAAAATATGCTTGCAATGATTTTAGTACCCAAGTTCGTAAAATCATTCTTCGATATAAAAAGATTGGGTACAACATAAATGTTATACGACAGACTGCATGCATGGTATCTAACCCAATTACGGTTGATAATTTTGCTTCCCTCTTTAGGCCAGGGCTCAGATTCTATGACGGTTCCAGCGCATAGGCTTACTTATGTAATGTTGGTTGGTACCAGATGCTGTGTCTCTGGTCGGGCCCATCGGAGTCTAACTTTAAATTTTATGTCTCTCAAGCATTTCAGTTGTCGAGTCCTCACCGTTGTTGCAGCTCTGTGGTTGTTTGATTTTGTGTTCTCGGAAATATTGCACTGATACGTTAGGAAGCCTACACATAGACCATTACGATAACATATACGTGCGCCATAGTGCATTTTATCACACCTCCAAAACGGCTACGTTTTGGTGAAAATCCGTGACATATTTCTTATTTATACTGCAAACATAGGTTATGGTTGCTCGTTAGAACCGCCTCATTGAGGCGGTTCTAACGAGTACCCATAACCTATGTCTTGGAGTAAAAATAAGAAAAATAATGTTTACCCCCCGTAAACCCCAGTTTTCTATACAAAAAGTGGGGTGTAAGTGGGTGTTCATTTCACGGACTTGTTCACGTGATGCAGAACAAATTATTAGCCATCGCGACGGAAGTAATGGCGAGGACTGCGGCTGCGTAGAATCGATTTTAGCTCCCCACTCCCCCGGGAAAATTCTTTTCACTGGCAATTTCAAGGTGGTTTTTCTGAAGCGGTTATTTTTTGTTTTGGTTTGTTTTTGAGTGTGTGTAAGGCGTTTTTTTTGTTTTGGATAGCCAATTGGCCATTATAGTCTTGTTATTTCATGTTTGTGTTTCTTTCCCTTTGGTGTCTCAGACGGTTGGTGTGAGTTAATTGAATCGATTCCTGACCATTGCCTTCACTTCTTTTCTCATATCTCAGACACTGTCCATATCCCCACCCCTAAATCACACATAGTCTTGGTCTTTGCGATGAGACATATGCAGTGACAACATTCAGTGACAACATTCTTGGGCTTTTCTCTGGTCCGACGAGGTCATTCCCCAGCGCCTTCACTGATTACATAAGTAAGCCTTATGCTATGTCACCATAAAATTCGGGCTCCGACAGACCTTGTTGCAGAAGCGATAAATTCTGATATAAGAGGGCAGCAATAATTAACCTCCCCGACAACACTATTTAGGTCATTTTGGAGATGTTGCTCCCAATTTTGTGGGAAATTTAGCCTGTATTGAGATGAGACATTGAAATGACATCTCAAGCCCTGTCGCCCAATGAAACCAAAAGGCTTATATGCATTGGACGGTCTGACCCACAACACTTTGTCTGAGCAGGCTTAGTCCTTCTAAGCGGTTTACCAGTACTCATGTGGGGTCAGTCTCAGCTCTGCATGGAAGCACCATGCAACCCATCTATTTCTCTAAGTGGTGTCTTTGATACATCTTATCATAAGGAACAAGAATATATATCGTTTAGGGGTGAGAATCTGACAGGTTTCTGAGATATTAGGCCTTTTATTAAGTGGAAGGGTGGGACAAGGCTTCTGTGCACCCAGTGGGCTCCTTTGAATTCCTCATGCAAAACTTCATCTTGATATTCATCATATCCCCTAATTTCAGAAAAAATCAACCGTGCGATTATTGGGATGCTACGAGGGCTAGTCGGCCTAGTGGCTTCAGAGATGTCGTTCGAAATTGTTGACGCCAGACGCCAGACGACGACGAACAACTGCCTATTCTGTAAGGTCCCATGGAGCCTTCCGCTCTGGTGAGTTAAATATCGTAATATACCACTCGAACAGACTTAGATTTCTCATATTGTAGTACATAAGCCCATTGTATACTAACCCAAACACCTAACGCAACAAGAAATTTGTTTAAACTGTAGGGAAGATAGTATGATAGGGAAACATGGGTGATAAAAGATGATCCTTTACCTACGAAACGGTATTTAGGTAAAAATTAAAATGTGAATGATGCACATTCTAATATGCGACTTTCAATTATGTAATGTGCACTACGTATCTTGTTTGTTGCAGTTTTTACCATACTTTCTGTACTATTTTAATCTACATACTAGCAATTCATTGTCTGACATTGCACTTTCAGGACTCTGTTCTATCATTACATTATGTAGCTTTTGGAATTCCTCGCACTGTTTTCAGTTGTTAAGTCAGCCACATCCAGTATTCTGGCTGACATCCGGCTCGCTTTGACTGCATGTCGATATTCCATTATCGATTTTGCAACTTGCAGTTCTAATTTTGAAGTACGGTGGCGCTAGTATCGTTCACGTGACAACAGTTCGTAATTTTCCGTCGCGCCAGTTTCGTAACGAAGCGGGCAAGTAGTAGTAGTAGTAACAGTAGTAGTAATAGTATTTGTAGTTGTAGTAGTAGTTGTTGTTGTTGTAGTAGAAGTAGAAGTAGTAGCAGCAGCTGTCGTAGCAGAAGCAACAGCAGTGGAAGTAGCAGCAGCAACAACAGCAGCAGTAGTAGTAGTAGTAGTAGTAGTAGTAGTAGTAGTAGTAGTAGTAGTAGTAGTAGTAGTTGTTGTAGTTTATGTTACCAAAGAATAGTGGTTATTGGGGTAGGAGTGGCAGTGGCAGTATTAGTGGTTGCAACACCACTACTACTACTGCTATTACTACTACTGCTAATAGGTTTAACGTCCCCGTCAACACTGTATAGGTCAGTAGTAGTAGTAGCAGTAGTAGTAGTAGTAGTAGTAGTAGTAGTAGAAGAAGTTTATGAAGCAGATTCCCTGGCTACAATGAAATCGAGCTGTGATCGTGTCACATTCTCTGGTAAGGGGTCAAATGGGGGTAAGTGGGAAAAATCGAGACCTTGTTAATAGTTGAATTTCATTTTTTTTTCTTCAATACCCTATCCCTTATTTACCGAGAACTATTAGTAGATACGCAAGCTGCACAGAAATAGGGCTGCGATTGTTTCACAATGACTTGGTAGTGTCTCTAGGGGCTTATCTGTATGCGATCTAGTTTTTAAAATGAATGCCGCATTCGAGAGTTTTCATCTTTAGCACTGGAACAGTATAAATTGAATTTTCCACGATGCGTAGAAAGGTTCAAACTGCAAAATACAAAACGGAATACAGTAATAAGTTCTACGTAGTGCATAGTTCAAAATGCAAAATAGATGTTAGATACATGCACTGTACACTTAGATTCTCCATAATAAATGGTTAAAGTTACAAAATACAATGTCAGACCCGCATATTAGAATGTGCCGCTTACCCAGTAAGCATTCTACATAAATCTACAGCGGGCCGTTAGCGGCCCGTCAGGGTAGCTGACGGGCCGCTAACGGCCCGCTGTAGATTTATGTAGAATGCTAGCAGGGTACAAGCTTACAAGCTAATGCATAATGGAACGTTAACATTGCAAAATGCAATACCTGACCCGCATACTAGAATATGCATGATACAAGTTACGAAGTGTACATTACATAATGGAACGTTAATATTGCAAAATCCAATGCCCGATTCTCGTATTAAAATGTGCATCTTTCACATTCTAATTTTTACCTAAATGCCGTTTCATAGTTACCCTACCCAATTGGATATGAACATGTATACCAGATTTTCTGCAATGGATCTTTGAGCCTCATTCTGATTGGTCAAAAGAACGTTTCCTGAAACCGTGTGCTTTCTGACAGTTTTTCAAAGCCAAATTTTCAGTTCACCTTACTGGCACATCAGCCAAGTCAGATGAGCAGAGTCACTCACAAAATAAGTTTTTCTTCCGAAGTCTCAGACTAAACATTAAAGTCTGTAACATCCAAATTTTGCGTTTCTTAGGCTATAGACTGTAATGCAAAATGAATATCGCTTTAATTCTAAGAAATAAAGATTTGCTTTCATGCACCTTTATGAGCCCGTTTATATAATGGTCAATGCACCCATACATTTTCTAATGGATCATAATGCATTACATCCCGTTGTTATCAAGCAAAGTTTGCTTATTGCCCAAATTACCCTTGATGGACAAAGCGTGCAATTTTCCTCTATCTCACGACTAAATAGAAGGTTTTAACAACTCGAACAAACTCAGAATTATGTATTTCCACATCAGACGTGTTTGGTTTCATTCAACCCGAGGATTTCTTATAAAACTGGAGTTCTTACAAAGTGTACGAAATCATGTCACATTCCGAGCTCTTGAAAAGTGTCAGGAATTTCACGCACATCGTCCATAAAACGGCTAATTTCTTGGATTTGTGCCAAGCTAAACAGCCAAACGATATTTTCAATGAAAACATGCCTATACAATTCATAAGATTTCATCTTTTTTTTTTTCTGCGGTAAAAATTTACAATGTTTTTGTATAGGCGTTTTCGTAATTTGGACAAATTTTCTTTCAACATTCATAAGAACAACAATACTTATAAGTAATGGGATTCTGGGCTAGTGTTTTAATTTATACTTTGAATACAGGTATACAGTACAATGTATTACACAAACTGACTTGAAATTCTTCTACTGCATATTTGCTTCCTTTTATTGTCGCATTTATTCAGTTTCCTTTGCAAGAACAAATCTAAACTCATGTGCAAAATGCATATCAACTTTTCAATGCATAATACACAAAATAGAAGTGAAGGCAATGATCAGGAATCGACACAATTAACCTACAGCTCACATCAGAGACACCAGTGGGAAAGAAGCACAAACAACTAGACCCTAACGGAAACATCAATAGCGGAAAGCAAAAAGGACAGTCACTTTCCCACAAAATGGCAATTTGGCTATCCAAAACAAAACATTATAAGCGATACACACACCCGAAGCCAATCATAAAAAAATTAACCGCGACAGAAGAACCGCCTTGGAACGGTCAGTGTAAGGAATTCTACTGGGGGCGGGGTTGGGGGTTAAATCGATTTTACGTGGCCACACTCCTCACCCTTATTTCCATCGCGATTTAGACAAATGATTTGTTCAGTCCGCATGAAGGCCTCCTAACTCATCAGTGCAACATCTCCATGAACACAAAAATCAAACAACCACAGAGATGAAACAACGGTAAGGGTTCGACAGCAAGAAACCACTGAAATGCGGTAACAAAAGAAGACCAACAGTTAGACTCCGATGGGCTGACTGACAAAACTGACTAAATTGTTTATACAGTAGAACTTCCATGGCTCGAACACCGATGGCTCGTTTACCATGGATGAGTCGAACCCATTCTTGAGCCCCTAGCGAAATCCTCTACATAAGAAATAGTGGGGGATAACTGAGGAGATTTTAGTCTTTAAGCTTGCAAAGGTATGCTGTGTGTACTCATTAGAATCGCCTCATCGAGGCGAACTAATGAGTACACACAGAATACATTTCCATTATAAAACACCGAAAAAATGTCTAAAGTATCTCGTTATGCCTCCTGACAGTAACCTCAGTGGCTCGAACTACCCCTGTCTCGAACAGTTTTTCGAGGTCCCAAAGGTGTTCGAGCCATTGAAGTTCGACTGTAATACACATTATCTTGGTGGATAGAGATATAAATCTGGTTCTTCACGTAAGCAGCAGCCTGGAGCCAGGTTATCAAAACATTTGCAGATTGCCTGTCTATTAACTTAGAGAGGTCAACAATCCACTTCATCACTGACTATCGCATATGTCATTTGGTGCCATCAGGTAGAAGCCAATGCGCTTATCAGTTGGGTTAAAATTAATAAGTATATTGAGCCGGCGCATGACGAAACCTACAATAAGACCCGTGCTATGGTCGGAGACTCAGTTCAGCCGGACCATCCGGTCAGCCTGGTCGGAGCATTCTCTTGTTGCCCTATGAAAAGCTCAGAGGCTAAAGAAGGCTCATGCGAACAGCGAAGACTCTGATCAGACTGCGCGGATGCGCAGGCTGATCTGAGTCTAAGCGTTTTGCAGATTTTGTCGTTGGCTGACTCTATTATTATAAGTGGTTAAATGAATAGACTGTTTCCAGTCTAGCTTATAGACAAAGTCGCCAATAAACTAGATACAATTGCATCTTCTGTTCATGGGAAGACCTGACGAAATTGAGTAAGGCCAAAGCAATCGTTACATGATAATGTCAGACTTTAGCCCTATACATGGTGTAGCATAATTCCGATTGCTTGCTAGCCTTCCATACTTTGTCTTTCGATTGTAGTTCAAACATTGGAAAACTGCCCATTGTTAATGCTGAGGGAAACAAAGTCTTGTTCTTGTATTAAAGGACATGACGGAAAATCATTTTGACCAACCCTTGAAATGGTGCAAAAATACTATTAATCATCTTGTAGCGAAAGGTGTAAAAAATGGATTGACAGGCATCTTCTGCCCATGGGAATGTATGACAGAATTTTTAGTAAATCCAACGCAATGATTTTTATGAAAATGTCAGAACTTAGCCCTATACATGGTGTTGTAGAATTCTGTTTTCCTGATAACATTTTATATTTTGTCTTTCAATTTATTTCAATCATTTGATAAGTGTCTGCCATTAATTCTGAAGGCATCCGAGCATTCTATTGTTTAATAAATAATAATATAATTTTTTACTAACCCTTGAAATTGAACAGAATGATAAATGGCCTTCTTTTCGAGTATATTACATGTTCGAATAAATCAAATGAGCAAGAAATAATTTTCTTGCACACCAGACAAGGAAATCCGTGATTTTACCCTGGGAAAGAAATTTATGCTCTGACCCTGGGTTTCCGACCCAGGCAACTAACATAAATGCGCTTCAATTCTATTCAACTGCCGGAACTACTTCCGCACTACTTTTATTTTGTAAACAATATACATGTGCGAGCTGTCAAAACTAACCGGAGGTGTTGTGCAAGAAAAAGAATCCAATATGGGGTTCTGTTGTAGATGGGCGTTTCCAACCCTCGGGATGTTGGAAACGCTCGTCTACAACAGAACCCCATAACAGATTCTTATAATATACGACGGGTTCTTATTCGCATTACGATAACTCACCCAGGCGACATAGTGCATTTTTTCACATCTCCAAAATGGCTACTTTTCTGATGAAATTCCTTGATATTTTTCTCATAAATGCTCAAAGCATAGGTTGAGGGTTCTAACGGGTACCCACAACCTATGTCTTGGAGCAGAAATAAGAAAAATAATGTAAACCCCAGTTTTCTCTCTATAAAGTGGGGTTTAAGGGGGTCTTCATATGGCGGACTTGTTCACGTGATGTAAAAACTAGATAAACTGGCATCTTCTGTTCATTGAAGGATCTGACAAAATTTTGAGTAAGGCCAAATTGCTATAACTCCTATTGGTTATATCTATTTTTATTTTGGCTAGCCGTGTGGCTACTTTGTGGGAAAGTAACTGTCATTTTGACTTTTTGCTTGTGATGTTTTTTATGGTTATTTCGTTTTCGTAGTTATTTCCCTTTTGTGTCTCTGATGGTAGTGTTGGTTAGTTGTATCGATTCCTGATCAATGCCTTTACTTCCATTTTATTTCATGTTCTTGTTTTTTCCCTTTGGTGCCCCTTTACCAACCCTTGAACGGGTGCAAAAGTTGAAAATTTTGAAAAACTTGGCTATTTGCCTATACCTCATACTTAAGTAATCTTATCATTCAAAAAGGGTACCTTATAGCCGAAGGTGCCTGAAAAACTGGATGAACCGGCATCTTTTTAGTATGCCAAAACTTATTTTATGAAAATGAAAGGATTTAGCCCTTTACATAACGAAAACACGCCTATATAAATACACTGTAAATTTTACCGCCGTAAAAATGAAAAATTCTGGATGAAAAATTGTGATAGTTTTCTTATTTCTGCTTTTAATATTGACTGAGGGTACACGTTAGAACCGCCTCATCGAGGCGGTTCTAACGAGTACCCACAATCTATATTTCAGAGCAAAAATAAGAAAGATAAGGCTTATCCCTGTAAACCCCAGTTTTACTATATAAAAGTGGGGTTCAAGGGGTCAAAACTATATAGGAATATTTGCGTAATGCATGGTTAGCATAATTCTGATTTATTGCCAGCATGTTATATTTATTCAATCATTGGACAAGTGCTTACTGTTAATGCTGTATTATATTATAGAGAGAGTATAAAATTTTGACCAATCCTTAAAATATTACAAAATAGAAAAACACGTTATAAATAAAGATAAAATAAGCAGGTTCTTTGTTGTTGTTGTTGTTGTTGTTGTTGTTAATCAGCTTATAGCCAAAGGTGCCTGAAGTTGTCCGGTGATTGGACTACAATTGAAAGACCAAATATAAAGGCTAGCAAGAAATCAGAATTATGCCAGACTATGTATAGGGCTAAATTCTGACATTATCATAAAAACATAAAAGGCCAAAACAATAATTTACACAGACCTCGCCCTTAGTTCTAAAAAAATACATTAGGTTTAGGTTTTTATGTGCGTTTTTCTTTCCCTTTTGTGTCTCTGCTGGGAGGTGTTGGGTAGTTGTATCGATTCCTGATCGTTACCTTCACTTCCTTTTTTAATCCTCTGCCAATAAAGTAAAAAAGAATCCGCCCCATGGCTGAAGAATTAGAAAAACATTTCCGCCCCATGCCAGAGACAGGAGAAAAAGTGTCTGCCAAATGCCTGGAAGCGATTTAAAAGTGTTCGTCCCATGCCATTCTATTATGAAAACTCGCCTATTCTAATACATTGTAAATTTTACCGCCGAAAAAAATGAAAATTTTCTGATAAAAATAGTGATATTTTTCTTATTCCTGCTCAAAATATAGATTGAGGGTACACGTTACAACCGCCTCGTTGAGCCGGTTCTAACGAGTACCCACAATCTATATTTTTGAGCAGAATTTAGAAAAAAGGTTTACCCCCGTAAACCCCAGTTTTACTATATAAACATGGGGTTCAAGGGGGTCAACATTATATAGGCTTGTTTTCGTGATGGCACAAGGTACCCCTGTAAACCCCAGTTTTACTATATAAACATGGGGTTCAAGGGAGTCACCATTATATAGGCTTGTTTTCGTGATGGCACAGGAACCAGGTCCCCAATAAATATTGTCCGGTCCTTTAGAAGTTTATTAAAAATGGTTTAACTTTCTCAGCAAGAAGTGAAGGTCCTGATCAGACGCCGCGCTCTGCGGCATCTGGTCCTGGACCTGCACTGTTAGCAAGTGAGCCGCTTTGAGATTTCCCAAATAAAATGCGCTAAAAATGTGCGCTTAGCAAAAACCCTCCTCAACTCATTTTCCTTGTGTGCATGAAGTAGCATTCGGTCTCTGATCATCGATATAGGAGGCAGAGAAGATGCTGATCTGATCAGACTACGTGAATCCAAGTATTCGCAAGGCGCAAATGTCCGAAGACGCATTTGCGCGTGGTGTGTTTTTGTTGAGCATATGATACATAAATAATTTGTAGCAATGCACAAAATATTTCGATTTTACATTTGCAGTACACAGTTTTATAATTGGGAACCTAAAGCGCGTGTTTTACGTATTAAACGTTTGAAAATGCTATTCTTAATTTTAACTTGCATAAAACTGTGCTATGCTACTGGACCTCCAACTGTAGAAACCACCATTGGTACTATAACAGGAGAAGTCAAAGACGTTAATGTATTCGGAAAAACTAGGGAAGTGGTACATTTCCACGGAATACCTTACGCAGAGCCACCTGTTGGCGATCTCAGATTCAGAAATGCAGTTCCCAAACATCCTTTAGAGTCACCGCTACTTGCTACTACACATGGGAAAGCGTGTTTTCAGATGAACATAATACCGTTGGTAGATCTGGAGAGGAGTGAAAACTGTCTTTTTCTAAATGTGTACGCGCCTGCAAATAATACTGGTGGATTAGCTGTTATGGTATACATTCATGGGGGAGCATTCGTCCATGGCGCCTCAGACCCGTATGTCAGTGATACATTGTCTGTGTTTGGAAATGTAGTTGTTGTTACTTTCAACTATAGGCTCTCAATACTTGGATTTCTTTCAACAGGAGATAAGCATGCACCTGGAAATTATGCTTTATCAGATCAGCATATGGCCATTAGATGGGTTCATGATAATATAGAGGCTTTTGGAGGGGATCCAAATAAAGTAACATTGTTTGGGCAATCCGTCGGCGGAGTCAGTGGCGTGATTCAAAGCCTTTACAAAGAAAATGCAGGTTTCTTCCAGCGAGTCATTGCTCAGAGTGGCACTATCGCACCAAGACCATTCGACTTAAAGTTTTCAACTCCTAAAGAGGATACACAGAACTTAGGAAAACTCGTAGGTTGCAGAAGCCGAAATTCAGCTGCTCTGGTTGCCTGCCTTAGAACAATACCTGCTGAAATTCTGTATACCACCTTAAATAATGTTTCTAACGGATTTTTTCAGTTCCCATTGCCTTTCATTGTGAATACTTTGGATGGAGAAATAATAAAACAAATGCCTAATGATTTGCTTAAAGATACTTCCGAAAAATACTCCCAACAACGTGCTATATTCTCCTCACTTGATTTTCTTTTCGGCTTCAATACCAATGAGGGTTGTTTCAATATGGGCCCGCATGTTGGTGTAACGGATGCAGACACTTTTCTACCAAACCGGACAGCCTACGAGACACAATTGGTACCACTGACTCTGTCAGTGACTTTAGCTTCAGGGGTCCCAAACTTAATCAATGAACTTATTCTACAGGTGTATACTGATTGGACGGACCCAGAAAACGAAATGAAAATACGAGAAGAGTTCGTAGCGCTTAGTACTGACACTCTATTCGCAGAAACAATTATCGAAGCCTCTATTCTTCATGATTCGCTGGCTACTGACGTTGCTAAAACATTCCTGTACGAGTTTGATGTCTTGCCTTCCGCTCATCCTATGCCTAGTCCATCGTGGTGTGACAGGGCGTCCCATGGTGATGAGATGTTTTATTTGTTTTTCGAAGAGTCTGGCGGTATTATGACATTTGTACCAGGTTTTGAAAATTTTGAACCAGAGGATTTCGAGCGTCATGTTTCTCAAGTAATGATGACATTTTGGACCAATTTCGCTAAGACAGGGTACGTTCTTTATTATTAGCATAGCTTAGCAAGTATGCGTTCTATCACATAAGGTTGCCTTTATTTAGTCGATAATGTCATTGTATAAAAATGATATTATCACACATGTAATAACACATGGCTACTGAATAAAACATAGAAGCTCTTACGCGAGTGGTCATTTCATATGAAATATATGAAACGAGCCTTCGGCGGGTTTCATAAATTTCATATAAAATGTCCACGAGTGTAAGATTCTCTTTATCATATGACTACTTTAAAACGGATTTTATCGCCTTTTAATCTGGCAAGTTTTCTACGAAAAGTGCATTGTTGACATGGACGTCGTCATGACGTTACTTTATCCCGCCAAAGTGTTATTACACGTGTGGTCATACGATTTTTATTACACGACGTTATCCACTGCTTATCAACAACGTCATATAAGCCCCACCAAGCGAATTTGAGTCTTCGAGCATTCCGTCATGACAAATTTTAACTGCGCATGCCCAGCCATTCAGAGGGGCCATGGATATGGCTTTCTGTCTGAAGGTTCCTCTTGATTCACTGCTTGTATGAGTGAGCAGCGAAGGTTCTGGCGAGACTGCGCTGATGCGCAGGCTCGCCTGAAACTTCGCTGCTCGCATAAGCGATAAGTACCAAAATCGCTTGACGGGGCGCATATGATAAATCATGTTTATCCCATATTTTTTTAGCTCACCTGACCGAAGGTCATGGTGAGCTTTTGTGACAGTAAGATGTCCGGCGTCGTCGTGCGTCGTGCGTCGTCCGTCGTCCGTCGTGCGTCGTCCGTGCGTAAACTTTTTCTTGTGAACACACTAGAGGCCACAGTTTTGGTCCAATTATCATCAAACTTGCTCAGAATGATAATCATGACAATATCTCGGTCAAGTTCGAATTTGGGTCATGTCGGGTAAAAAAGTAGGTCAGTAGGTCAAATCATAGAAAAACCTTGTGAACACTCGAGAGGCCACAATTTTGGTCCAATCATCATCAAACTTGCTCAGAATGATCATTGTGACAATATTTTAGTGAAGTTTGAATATGGATCATGTCGGCTTAAAAAGTAGGTCAGCGGGTCAAATCATAGAAAAACCTTGTGAACACCCTAGAGGCCACAATTTTGGTCCAATCATAATCAAACTTGCTCAGAATGATCATCATGACAATATCTTGGTCAAGTTCGAATATGGGTCATGTCCGGTCAAAAAGTAGGTCAGTAGGTCAAATCATAGAAAAACCTTGTGAACACTCTGAAGGCCACTGTTTTGGTCCAATTATCATGAAACTTGCTCAGAATGACCATTGTGACAATATTTCAGTCCAGTTCGAATATGGGTCATATCGGGTTAAAAAGTAGGTCAGCGGGTCAAATCATATAAAAACCTTGTGAACACCCTAGGGGCCACAATTTTGGTCCAATCATAATCAAACTTGCTCAGAATGATCATCATGACAATATCTCGGTCAAGTTTGAATATGGGTCATGTCCGGTTGAAAAGTAGGTCAGTAGGTCAAATCATAGAAAAACCTTGTGAATACTCAGGAGGCCACAAGTTTGGTTAAATCATTAATCTTGCTCAGAATGGTCATTGTGACAATATCTTGGCTAAGTTTGAATAAAGGTCTTTTCGGGTCAAAAAGTAGGTCAGTAGGTCAAATTAAAGAAAAAACTTGTGAACACTCTAGTTTTACATAGACTTATATAGGGAAAATCTTTAAAAATCCTTTTCTCTGAAACCACAAGGCCTAGGTCTTTTATATTTGGTATGAAGCTTCATCTAAAAGACCCCTAACAAGATTATTCAAATGATAGTGCTGAGGCCAAAAATGTCCCCGCCCCCGGGCCCTTTGGTTTTACATAGGCTTATATAGGGAAAATCTTTAAAAATCTTCTGCTCTGAAGCTGCAAGGCCCAGGACTTTGATATTTGGTATTAAGCTTTATCTAGTGGACCCCTACCAAGATTGTTCAAATTATAGTGCTGGGGCAAAAAATGCCCCCGTTCCGGGGCCCTTTGGTTTTACATGGCCTTATATAGGGAAAATCTTTAAAAATCTTCTTCTCTGAAACCGCAAGGTCCAGGACTTTGATATTTAGAATGAAGCTTCATCCATTGGACCTCTACCAAGATTGTTCAAATTATCGCCCTTGGGCCAAAAATGCCCCCGCTCAGGGGCCCTTTGTTTTTACATAGACTTATATAGGGAAAATCTTTAAAAATCCTTTTCTCTGAAACCACAAGGCCTAGGTCTTTTATATTTGGTATGAAGCTTCATCTAAAAGACCCCTAACAAGATTATTCAAATGATAGTGCTGAGGCCAAAAATGTCCCCACCCCCGGGCCCTTTGGTTTTACATAGGCTTATATAGGGAAAATCTTTAAAAATCTTCTGCTCTGAAACTGCAAGGCCCAGGACTTTGATATTTGGTATTAAGCTTTATCTAGTGGACCCCTACCAAGATTGTTCAAATTATAGTGCTGGGGCAAAAAAAGCCTCCACCTGGGGCCCTTTGGTTTTACATAGGCTTATATAGGGAAAATCTTTAAAAATCTTCTTCTCTGAAACCGCAAGGCCCAGGACTTTGATATTTTGTATGAAGCTTCATCTAGTGGACCCCTACCAAGATTGTTCAAATTATAGCCCTTGGGCCAAAAATCCCCCTGCTCAGGGGCCCTTTGGTTTTACATAGACTTATATAGGGAAAATCTTTAGAAATCTTCTTCTCTGAAACCGCAAGGTCCAGGACTTTGATATTTAGAATGAAGCTTCATCCAATGGACCTCTACCAAGATTGTTCAAACTATCGCCCTTGGGCCAAAAATGCCCCCGCTCAGGGGCCCTTTGTTTTTACATAGACTTATATAGGGAAAATCTTTAAAAATCCTTTTCTCTGAAACCACAAGGCCTAGGTCTTTTATATTTGGTATGAAGCTTCATCTAAAAGACCCCTAACAAGATTATTCAAATGATAGTGCTGAGGCCAAAAATGTCCCCGCCGCCGGGCCCTTTGGTTTTACATAGGCTTATATAGGGAAAATCTTTAAAAATCTTCTGCTCTGAAACTGCAAGGCCCAGGACTTTGATATTTGGAATTAAGCTTTATCTAGTGGACCCCTACCAAGATTGTTCAAATTATAGTGCTGGGGCAAAAAAAGCCTCCGACTGGGACCCTTTGGTTTTACATGGCCTTATATAGGGAAAATCTTTAAAAATCTTCTTCTCTGAAACCGCAAGGCCCAGGACTTTGATATTTTGTATGAAGCTTCATCTAGTGGACCCCTACCAAGATTGTTCAAATTATAGCCCTTGGGCCAAAAATGCCAAGGCTCAGGGGCCCTTTGGTTTTACATAGACTTATATAGGGAAAATCTTTAAAAATCTTCTTCTCTGAAACCACAAGGCCTAGGTCTTTTATATTTGGTATGAAGCTTCTTCTAAAGGACCCCTACCAAGATGATTCAAATTATATTGCTGGGGCCAAAAGTGGCCCCGTCCCGGGGCCCTTTGGTTTTACATAGACTTATATAGGGATAATCTTTAAAAATCTTCTCTGAAACCACAAGGCCCAGGACTTTGAAATTTGGTATGAAGTTGCATCTAATGGACCTCTACCAAGATTGTTAAAATTATAGCCCTTGGGCCAAAAATGCCCCCACTCTGGGGCCCTATGGTTTTACATAGACTTACATGGGGAAAATCTTCAAAAATCTTCTTCTCTGAAACCACAAGGCCTGGGTCTTTGATATTTGGTATGAAGCTGCATCTAGTGGACCTCTATCAAAATTATTCAAATTATAGCCCTGGTACCAAAAATGTCCCCGCTCCGGGGCCCTTTGGTTTTGCATAGACTTATATAGGGAAATCTTTAAAAATCTTCTCTGAAACTGCAAGGCCAAGGCCTTTGATATTTAGTATGGAGCTTTATCTAGTGGACCTCTACCAAGATTGTTCAAATTATAGCCCTGGGGCCACAAATGCCCCCACCCCGGGCCGGGGCCCTTTGTTTTTACATAGATTTATATAGCCCTGGGGCCATTTGGTTTTGCATAGGCTTATGTAGGGAATATCTTTAAAAAAAATCTTCTTCTCTGAAACTGCAAGGCCCAGGTCTTTGAAATTTGATGTGTAGCTTTATCTAGTGGACCTTTGCCAAGATTGTTCTAATTATAGCCTTTGTTGATGTTTGGTATGAAGCTTCACCTTTAAGACCTCCCTCAACATTATGCACATTAAAACCCTGGGGCCAATAATGGCCCTCTCTGGGGCCCACTTGTTACACTATGGATCAGGTGAGCGATCCAGGGCCATCATGGCCCTCTTGTTTTAACTTCTTGGGAAATTATATCCGAGGGGTCATTTCACATGATAAGTGTTAAACTCACTGGAGACTTGTTTCATTATCTACAACAGAAACGACCACTCTCGTAAGTTCCTCTATTGTCTAAATATTGCCTTTGGAGTCTAACCGTGACACATTCTTACTACATGCCGGCCTCGGTAGCTCAGTCGGATACGCGTCTGACTGGTGATCAGGAGGACGCGGGTTCGATACCTGCCTGGGCCGGCAACATTCTTTCGTGGAGATTGATCATGAAATATTTTCTACGGTCATTTTCTCCCTTCCGCTGATTCAAGAAGGGCAGTTGTCAGTTTCTGGCGAAAAAATGTGCACTGTACTGGTTAACCGCTTACGTATAAGCCTGCCCAGGAAAATTGTGGATAGTTAAACTGACCGGCTCAAAAATGACCTCAATATTGTTGACTGGGTCGTTAAACTCCAAAAACAAACAAACATTCTTACTACATAATCATGTTATTGTTATTACATGTATGTATGAACTAGAGTTGTCAGAGGACTTGACTATGGCCGCGATGTAGCGCATTCTAATGAAAAACAGGGATCGAATGCGTGACCTCCTGATTACCAGCCAGGAGGCCCACCATTTCTTACATAATACAATTCATCATCATTGCACAGTATATCAAGTTTGAGGCTTCTAAACTTATAGTTTCTGAGAAATAATTGACACAAAATTAAACTGGCCAAAACGGAGAGAACGAACAATAAAACAACACATAACAATAGCACTTAACAATAAGACCACCAAAGCCAATTGCCTCTTGCATGAGCCCCGCCAAGCGAATTTGTGTCTTCGAGCATTCCGTCATGATAAATTTTAACTGCGCATGCCCAGCAATTCAGAGGGACCAGGGTATTCACCATATTTGCATTATTTGCTGGCTCCCAGCTTGCACATTGTCAATATTGGAAAAACAGGTAACTAGACCCCCCTGACCTTTTAAGATCAGTGGGGTCTGGTTACCTGTTTTTCCAACGCTGATAACCTTCAGACTAGGAACCAGCAGATAATGCAAATAAGGTGAATTGGCTTTCTGTCTGAAGGTTCCTCTTGATTCACTGTTTGTATGTGCGAGCAGCGAAGGTTCTGACCGGCATGTAGTAAGACTGTGCGGATGCGCAGGCTCGCCTGAACCTTCGCTGCTCGCATACGCGATAAGTACCAAAATCGCTTGACAGGGCCCACATGATATAACTCATCAACATTGCATGGTAAACCAAGTGTGAGCCTTCTATTTTTTATAATGCCTAAAATGTTTGACATCTTTTTATCATTGGTCTATAGTGGGAGACAGAATGAACAGATGATTAGATTAAGCACGCTGAGAAAACCGAAAGAGTAGATATACTTCAGGAACTGGTCGAACCAGAACCCAAAAAAACATCCAATACATCAAAGGGAAACACCTAATAAACACAAAATCACAGGCGACAAGCCGAGTCAGCAGCTCTTTCCCAAACAGATGACAACTCATCTACCTTTACTAAGGCTGGCACGATCAATCGAAATATCGATCGATAATTTCCACAAAAATGATTATCATTACTGATTTGCTTGTAATCGATTATTTGATAGACCCTGATGAGACGCCGCGTTCTGCGGCGTCTCATCTGGGTCGACACTGTTTGCTCAGGCCTGTGTGTTCAAATACATATGGACAAGTACAATGCATGTATTTTTTAAGAGTCGTGCTCAGACAGAAAGCCAGACAGGTAAAATTATTACCAAATCTTCAGTAATTACTAATCGATTATTGATCACAATGGCATGACTGATCATCGATTATATTTCAGCTGCGATTAGCCAGCCCTAACCTTTACTGAACTAAATTTGAACAAACAGAAGTTTTAAAAGGAAAATATTTAAAACATCCAAAATTGAACAGTACCGAACATAAAACAAGAGAAACCGCAACGCCCAACGAAAGTGCCGCCTTAGGACGGCCAGTAATAATTTTCATGTGTTAAAACCGTTTCACAAGGACCCAACCTTCGCCCTCATCTTCCTCATATTATTTAGTTGGCTGTCCATTGTCTCTTACTCGATGTTAGCCATCATCATTGCATAGGTTGCCAAGTTTGAGCCCAGCAGGCACATGACGTATTTGTGACGTCACATCGACGTCGGATCAACGTCATGACGATTATGCAACGTCATATCAACGTCGGTGCAACGTCGTGACGTTGCACCGACGTTGATTTGACGTTGCCCTAGCGACGTGTGCCTGCTGGGAGGCGTCTAGCTATTATTGATCCTAAAAAAATCTCTGACGGAAGTTTATCGTCGGCCTATATTATTCAGAAGAGAAAGAAGAATGAAAGAACAAATGAACAAATAAGCCGAGAAAGCTCATTGTCTCTTACACGATAAAAGTCGTCATTATTGCATTGGATACCAAGTTTGAAACCCAAGATAGGCGTCCTATTTTTAATAAAAATAAAAAATGAGTTCCTTTAAGAGCAATGAAAACATTCATAAGAAAGAAGATGGGTCATACTACGTAGTTTCGGCTAATAAAGCCTCATCAGTGACCCTATAATGATCCGGCAAAGAAAGCCAGAGGAAACATACTGCAATTTTGCGAATTTCGAATAGGCAGTCGATACAAAGACTGATATAAAACAAAATGGGGTCCAACTAATTAAAAACCTGTCTAGAATATGAGTCTAAACCAATAATTAATTTTCTGATTTCTCAGAATATTCACGCTGATCTGAAAGGATAAAATCAATTTTAGCTCCTTAGTAAAAACAACTTGTTCAACTGACCGTTCTCGCGGTTAATATTATTGCTGTATTTCGTCTTTTCATGTGTGTATTGGTAATATCTTTTTATTTGATAGCAGTTTAGACATTTTGTGGTAAACTAACTGTTCTTTTGGCTTTCCACCAGTGACTTTTTCATTATAGTAATGTTAATATCGCATTTCTTCTAGAAGGTAATTGCACCGATTGGTGGTCATTACCTTCTCTTCTGTATTGGTTACCTAAACTTCATAAAAGCACAAATATAGAACAGTTTCATAAAAGTTCAAGGGCCATTACTGAACTTTCTTAATTGCTGACTTCATGTCTTACTGTCATCAGAGATTAATGAGGATCGGAGTGCCTGGAGAAAAACCACTGATGAGAAAATCAATTTAAGCCTATCAGTACTTAACTGACCGTTCCAAGGCCGGACTTTTGCTGAACAGCCTTTTTGCCATTTTGTCGAAAAGAAACTGTCCTTGTAATGTTTCAATTGTTATCCTGGGGCCAGATGTTCAAAGCATCGTAAGCTTAACGAGCTCGTTAGTGGTCAAATTGTTGACTGTTCTTGCAAGTACAATATTGAAAATTTCGGTATTTTTGCTGACAAAATGTGAGCAGCTTTGCTCTCATTTTTCAGCAAAAATTTCAGCATATTTCCATATATAATGATCAAAGTTTTAACGATACGTTAACTAACGACGTCGTTAGTTTTTAACAACTGGCCCCTGTTGTTTTATATTGGTGTTTCTTTCCCTTTAGTATCTTGGTTTGGATGTGCTATGTGAATGGTTAGATTCCTGATCATTGCTCTCCTTTTTATGTTCTAACTTTTATAGTACTTAAGAAATATTTGACGAAATATTGACATTTTTGGAGAGAAATAAGCCACGCGAGCCTTATACGATTATAACATAAAGTAGAAGTGAAAGCAAGGATCAGAAATCGATACAATTAACCCACATCTCCCATCAGAGACACCAAACGGAAAGAAACACACATTTAATACTTAGACCCTAATGGAAACATCAATTGCGGAAAGCCAAGATGACAGTTACTTTCCCACAAAATGGCCAATTGGCTATCAAAAACAAACCCGACAAACTATAAAAGTAATCCGTTTTTTAACCATTGTTACAAACACTGATGACCAGTCAATAGAATATAGCATTGAACCAGGCATCATCTCTTCTTAAATGCTTACGGAGCAAAAGTAGACCTTAGGAAATCTAAGTCCACGGTTAGGTTGTCTCCGCCAAAGGGCGTACACAATTACACGGATGACATGTTAAAAGAAAATAACATTCAACTTGTCATGATTTTTTCTTAAATGGCAAAGGTTACCCTTAGGATAGTCTACGTCCGTGGGTACATACAATCCGTCAATTCGGATACCTTTATTTATGTTTTATATTGCAATCAGCCATTCAAGTAATATAATAAAAGGGGAGAATAACTGCACGCTATAATCGTTAACGACCTTTTATACCAATACGTCCAGTGACCGTTTAAAGATCGCTCACCAAATTGCAAGATGCACATTTTCTATCCGGGAAAACAACCAAACTCCAAGTTATTATCTTTACAATGTTAATTACATTTTCAGAAATTTTTGCTAGATTTTTACCTGCTCGGCTTTCTTGGATTGAATGGTGCGTTGGAATAATTATGCACTACTACTGCAGTCGTGTCGGAACCTAAAAATAATTTCCAAAGCTAAAATAAACTATTTGTTTGCGGATTTTCATACAAAATATAAAGGGCCGAGAAACTGTTATTTCAACGACCGTGTTTTTTCTTACGTCTTTATGTTGAGGTGACATCAGAAACGTTGCACTCTTTGAAATCATGTTACGCTACGTGTGTGCGCGCCATTTTAACATACCGCACTGTATGGAGTGGGGGGGGGGGGGGTTTGAAATTTACTAAACTGATGCAAAACCCCATGTTTTATTTTTTTATTTATTTTAGATTGCATTATAAAACGAATACTGTGCCTTTAATAAAACACAAACGGTTCGCCGCGACAATTCTTTTAGGATTCGCTAAAACTAAACCATATAAAATATAAAATTGTCTAAGGATCATCGACTATATTTTATCATTTAAGACATTGACTATGTAGGTCTCAGTAAGTCTCAATAACGCATCAGTAATTACAGAGCATCAGGTAACATCTGGCATAATACAGTCCTGAAATAGGAGTGAAGACATTGATCTGGAATCGATACAATTGCATCTTCAAACCAAGACACCAAACGGTTTGAAGCACAAAGGGAACGGTACAAAAATTTAAAATTTTAGCCGGTGTACAGCATTTCCTACATCACGCGAACAAGTGCGTGAAATGGAGACCCCTCTTTACTCCACTTTATATAGAGAAAACTGGTTTAAGGGGGTATTCATTATTTTTCTTATTTTTTCTCCAAGACATAGGCTGTGGGTACTCGTTAGAACCGGTTCTAACGAGCACCAACAACCTGTGTTTGCAGTATTAAGAAGAAAAATATCACGGATTTTCATCAGAAAAATGGCCATTTCGGAGATGTGAAAAATGCACTATGTCGCACGGGTGAGTTATCGTAATGGAATTTTCATGTGCGCCCAGCGAAGACTCAGATCAGCCTGCGCATACGCGCAGTCTGATCAGAGTCTTCGTTGTGAGCTATATGGATAGCTAATGACCTAATGCTCCTTCATGTAGCGAAAGAAGTCTTTAGTCACACTATATCGATCCGCAGTAAGAACTGAATCTTCACTGGGCGCACATGTTAATCGTAGGAAATGCCGTGCCCTGCCTCATTTAAAAGCGGATGCCAAAATGAAACTTAACCCTTGTCCTGCTGAATATTTATATATGCCACACCCACTTCCGATTATCAACCAATCAGATTACTTGATGCAAATTATTATAACAAATTCACAGTCTGAATGGCAAACAATGTAGATCCTGATCAGATGGCTTCGTCAGAAGCCATCTGATCTGGATCTACATTGTTTCAAAGAAAAGGCATATCCGGGTTCAGCAGGACAAGGGTTAACGGCTATCCAAAACAAAAAAGATTTTACCAGTACATACATGCAAAGACAAATAAATGACAATAACAAACCACAACAGAAACACCAGCTTAGAATGGCGAGTAAAACAACTTTACAGGCATATAAAAAGCAAACGAATGTAGAGATGAAACAACGATGATTTTGTTTGATTTGAGGTTTAACGTCCCCGTCCATACTGTAAAGGTCATTTTGGAGACGTTGCTTCCAATTTTGTGGGACTTTTACCCGACATTGAGATGGAATGACATCTCAAGCCCTGCCACCAAATGAAACCAATAGGGTTTATAAGCATGGATGGGCCGCTTTGCCTGGGCCGTTCCAAGGCGGTTCTTCTGTGGCGATTTATTTATGTTGTTGTTTGTTACTTACTGTGTGTATCACTTGTGTCTTTTTATTTTGGATGGCCATATGGCCATTTTGTGGGAAAGTAACTGTCCTTATGGCCTTCCTTTGTTTAGGTTTCCATTATGGTCTGGTCGCTTATTGTTTGTGTTTCTTTCCCTTTGGTGTCTTTGATGGGTGGAGTTAGTTAATTGTATCGATTCCTGATCTTTGTTTCACTTCTACTTTGATCCTCTAAGCGGTTTACCAGTACTTATGTGCGGGTCGGTTTCAGCTCTGCGTGGAAGCATCATGCAGCCCATCTATTTCTTCAAGCCCCGATGGGCAGGGGCGTAAAACAACGATGAGGACTCGAAAACATAAAATAAATAAAAACCTGAAGCAAAAAAGAAAATCAACAATTGAACTCCGGTGGAGCCGACCAGAGACCAACCGGCTTACCAAGAAATAATTCTTTTGACCAGAGCCGTCATAGAGTCAGAGGCCCGACAAGCTGGCTTGTGATTAAAGAGGGAAGCAAAAGTATTCAACCGTGATTCGGTTAACTGCCATGCATGGATTCTGTCGTATAATATTTATGTTGTACCCATTTTTATATCGGAGAATCGTTTTACGAAATAGAGTAATGTAATCATTGCAAGCATATATTTTTCTGAATATATATGCAAATGCGCCATAAAAATCTCACAGAACAGATATTAGCCGAAAATTGACGGGCATGCGTGGCCTAATAGGTAAGAGCGCTGACTCAATAATGAGGTCTCTCACCGCTGTGGTTCGAGCCTCTCTCGAGCCACATGTGAAACTCCAAGATCTGCAACGGAGGGTCAGGAGATTTTTCTCGGGGTCCACCGGTTTTTGGCCACCTTTGATTAACGATCGGCTCAAAATAAGTAAAATAATCTTGAAAGGGCCGGTAAACCAAAATAAATAAAAATAAAAAGTCCAAAATTGAATTTCGGAACAAAATCGATAAGAAGTCCAAAAAGTTTAGGAAAAGGCTTTGCGGAATATGATGAGTAAATGTGACTGATCAAACCAATGGAGTAGGTAATGGCCATAAGGAAAACACGCCTATATGAATACAGTGTAAATTTTATTGCTGGAAAATCGAAAATTTTAAGATGAAAAATCGTGGTATTTTTCTTATTTCTGCTCAAAATATACATTGTTGGTACTCGTTAGAACCGCCTCATTGAGGCGGTTCTAAGGAGTACCTACAATCTATATTTTAGAGCGGAAAAAAGAAAAATAAGGTTTACCCCTGTAAACCCCAGTTTTACTATATAAAAGCAGGGTTCAAGGGGGTAAGAGTTATAAGGCGTGTTTTCGCGATGAATATTAAATAAGTCATCAACATATATTGACGTCGAACTGAAAGCTGCAATTATTTAGGATTGATTTTCTTCAGAAAGGGATTTCATAACAGAACAAGAAAAAATCGATCACAAGTGGTGCGCAATTAGTACGCATTTTTATTCCCACAATTTGTCCAAATAACTTACTACCAAATCTGATATAGATACAGTAAAATTCCTATATTAAGACCACCTTTGGGACTGTTCAAAAGTGGTCTTAAAGACCACTTTGAACAGCCCAAAAAGTGTCTCTGACCAGAGGGCACTCTATGCAGAGAACACAAAGAAAGAATAACTGAAACCTACTAAATAAGGGTTTTGGAGCAGAATTAGTCTTAATTTTAGGTGGTCCTAATAGCGGAATTTCAGTGTATTTACACGTAGAAATGTGAATGCTTCGCACACTTTATGTCATGACCATAATGTATAATTTCTATGCTCTTTGCAAGGTAATGGAAACCATCTCTACGGACTGTCGATTCAATAAGATAATTAAGTTTTTATAAGAGTATAAGGTAGTATAGTATTTTGCGTGGAAAAATCAGACAGATGAACAATAACGGCTGACTTAGTATATAAATTCAGAAAAATATATAACCGCAATGACTTCAGCACCCAATTTCGTAAAATTATTCTTCGATATAAAAAGATTGGGTACAACATGGATATTATACGACAGACTGCATGCATGGTAGTTAACCCAATCACGGTTGGCAACTTTGCTTCCCTCTTTAATTGCACGCCGGTGGGTCAGGCCTCAGATTCTATGACGGCTCCAACGTAAAGGCTTATTGAGAATTAGAGAGATAATGCTGGTTGGTCCCTGATGCTCTGTCTCTGGTCGGGCTCATCGGAGTCTAACTGTTGGTTTTCTTTTGCTCCAGCATTTCAGTGGTTTCTTGCTGTCGAGTCCTCACCGTTGTCTCACCTCTGTGGTTCTTTGATTTTTGTGTTCACGGAGATGTTGCACTGATGAGTTAGAAGGCCTTCATGCGGACTGAACAAATTATTTGTCTAAATCGCGACGGAAGTAAGGGCGAGGACTGTGGCCACGTAAAATCGATTTAAGCCCCCCAGTGGAAATCTTCCACTGACCGTTCCAAGGCGGCTCTTCTGTGGCGATTTGTTTATGTTGTTGTTTGTTACTTACTGTGTATATCACTTATGTCTTTTAATTTTGGATGGCCATATGGCCATTTTGTGGGAAAGTAACTGTCCTTATGGCCTTCCTTTGTTTAGGTTTCCATTATGGTCTTGTCGCTTTATGTTTGTATTTCTTTCCCTTTGGTGTCTTTTATGGGTGGAGTAAGTTAATTGTATCAATTCCTGATCTTTGTTTTTCTTCTTCTTTGTTCTTTCATAGACTTGTCGCAATATTTAGTTTAAAACTTTTAATTTCTTCAATGGCATGTGTACATAACAGACAAATACATATTATCCAAGATCTGACATTCAGCCAAATGCTTGTGCAGAGGCAATCTCTTGAAACAGAAAAGACGTACACTGATATGTGAATGGACATGTTTTTAGAAAACGTTATTTACTTTTTTTCAGAAACCCTAATGAGCCAGAACCTAGCCCAATAACTTGGCCACAATTTACTCAAGACGGCCAAGAATACCTTCACATAACTACGGAGCTAACAGAAGAGTCTGTTCAAAGATATCCGATCGCTGACAGATTTAACTTGTGGCATAAAGTCATTCCAGAAGCTCTTAGGCTGTCCATGAACAAACCTATGAAGAAAAAAGCACACAAATCGAAGAAAAAAAATGGACAATAAAAGATAAATATATCGTCATTCTTAAACTTACCCCTGCTTTTAGCTTGCTTGAGGGCTTGTTTTAGTTACATTACGATAACAAACCCGTGCGACATAGTGCATTTTTTCACATCACCAAAATGGCGATTTTTCTGATGAAAATCCTTTATATTTTTCTTATAAATACTGCAAACATAGGTTGTGTGTGCTCGTTAGAACCGCCTCATTGAGGCGGTTCTAACGAGTACCCACAACCTATGTCTAGGAGCAAAAATAAGAAATATAATGTAAAGCCCCGTAAACCCCATTTTTCTCTATATAAAGTGGGGTTTAGGGGGTGTTCATTTCACGGACTTGTTCACGTGATGATAAATTTAGTTTGTCACTAAATTAACAAGTAGTGGTTTGACTTTGGGACTGATCATATGCGTCTGCAAATTATTAGAAACGATCTGATAGAGATATTTTCACTTTTGTCTGGATAATACATGGTGTTGAGTATAATAGAAACGAAATTCTTAAAAGTTTAGACATGTATAGATTTTAAGCATCACGAAAACATGCTAATATAAATCTGACCCCCTTAAACCCACTTTTATATAGTAAAACTGGAGCCTGCGGGTTTTCTTATTTCTGCGCTAAAATGTCGATTATGGGTACTCGTGAGAACCGCCTAGATAAGGCGGTTCTAGCATGTGCCTAAAATCAATATTTATGCAGAAATAAGAAAAACATCACAATTTTTCATTTTACAATTTTCGTGTTTTTTTCGGCGAAAAATACATAGTATTTGTATAGGCATGTTTTCGTAACAAACATTTTCATTTGCTATAGTTACAGTTTTGAAGGGGGTCAAATTTTCTCTGCATCCTAATGATTATAAAATCAAAGCATTCCATCCCGAAAACACACCAGTTTAATTTTGACCCCCCCCCCCCCCCCACCCTGAACTCCACTTTTATATAGTAAAACTGGGGTTTACAGGGATATACAGGGATAACCCTTATTTTTTTCTTATTTCTGCTCTAAAATATAGATTGTGGGAATTTGTTCGAACCCGCCCAGATGATGTGGTTCTAATGAGTACCCACAATCTATATTTTGGGTAGAAAAAAGAAAAATATCATAATTTTTCATCTAAAAATTTGATTTTTCGGAGGTAAAGTTTACAATGTATTTGTATAGGCTTTTTTCGTAATGCACAGCACTGATTGTAGGCTGGGAATATTATTCTGAGTGTAGGTTGGGAATATTGTTATGAACGAAGACTTAGACTGTATCTTTTAACTCTTAAATTCCCGTAGTCTAAGCAAACATTGCAGATCTCGATTTCTGCCGTGTCCGATCTGGGGCTAGTTTCATCAATAAACATCGTACGATTAATCTTTAATTGTTCGTACGCACTTTTTAAAGAACTGCGTACGTCAGTTTCATCAAAACATCGCAAAGTGTTCGTACGAGCTAAATTTGCGTTTCACTAACATATGTCGCATTTTTGAATATGCTCTTAAACGGGGCAACAAATTATGCGTGATCACGTGCCGTTTTGAAATAGCCGTGTAAAGTAAATAACACGTTTTAAAATTATTGTTCCAGTGAATCTAGATGCCTATTCAGTACAAACAACGTTGAATCAACGTTTATTCTTCGTTGATTCAAACTTGTGTTTCCATTTATTATCATAATATACAGATATTCATTATATCTGTACCACTGGAGTTGGTATGTTTTGTGGAAGTCCTGACGTCAGACTAGCATCGATTTAACGTAGTCATAATGGCCCTTTCACCAGCGTGTTTGTCAGTAAATGTGGGGGTGGGGTTGGGTCTTCAGCATGAGTGCACCACGCGTATTACTGAGTTTATAATATTAGAGAACATATGAGACTTCGCTTAGCACTTTAATACATTTTCACGCTTAGTTTAATAAATTCAGCAATGCAAGAGCATGAATACAAGATTCAATTTATCGTATGAACTTAAAAACGCAGTTTATGAAAACGTCAATACATGACGTTGTTTAATAAGGATCCGCATATAACGTTACGTGACGAAGCCTCTGAAAGTGTTCGCATTTAACGTATATCAGTTTTCAGCTCCGTTTTGTTGTTGGCAATGGTCTGTAGCAAATATATTTTCATTGATTGTTTGTCTGTCAGGCCGTCCAGCCTTTAGTGCAGATTATATTTTCTGGTCCTTTTGGATCGGTTAGTCGGTTAATAGCTATACATAGCAAATGTTACATTTGTTGAAAACTTCCGACTTTAAATAAAATTTGTATCTGTATCTGTATCTGATCATTGAGTTCATTTGGTATCATTTTGAAAATAGAGTTCTGCTTAAGCCGGTGCTAGAGGGCGTGGCCGCTGTTACACATTTCAGTACTGGTCATGAACAGACTCAATAAAACCGAGTCTGCTATTTTCGTTTATGTGGTTTATTCCTTGCTTCCAAAGGATCTAACTTCAGAACTTATTTTTCAATGAAAACTAAAATCAGTTCATTTGCAACATAGATTCTACAGTATGACTGATTTTAAGTTACAAAGAACCTTTTTATAGCTACATATATACAAAATTATACAATTGCCTGCACATAGACGAAATGACAGTACGCAAGACCATGATCCCCCTCACGCCGTCGACATTAAAGGTTTTCGTACATATGAGCGTACGCACATGCATGTACGTCATCATGTTACCTCTAGTTAAGGCATTGTACCAGGAGGAACCTAAACTTTTAAGAGCTTATATTTTCCATACCATATGACGGGATTGTGATGGTATGTATAGGTCAAAAGGTTTATTCAGCAATTCACTGGCCCTTACCAATGACCTCCAGGTCAAGTCATGGACTTAGAAAACATTAAATGTTGAAATTATTTAAGAGCTGGTATTTTTAGAATCATTTAGGGGATTTGGTTCATATTTGGTACGATGATAGATACACATTTAAAGTTTATTCAGCATACCCGCACCAATGCCCATGACCTCAATGTCAACGTCACGGACTCATAATTTTCTACAAAAGCGCACCCAGAAATCAGAAATAAATTATTGGGTTTAGACTCATATTGCACGACCCGCAGAAAAAGCAACCGACTGAAGTCGGTTGATTTCTAAGAGTGCCCTAAAATCACCGTGTCATTCTGTCAGTCTGTCATTCTGTCAGTCTGTCTGTCCGTCCGTAACCCGTTTGTGAAAATTGGTGATAGTGACTTAACCGCTTGGAATATTTAAACAATTTTTGGCATACTGATAGATATCAATGAGATCTAACCAATGAACTTAAGAAATATTACATTCCATTTAGTATAGCCTCGCCGAAGCGAAAAATGTGAAAAATTTCGAACTGCTTCTCCTCGGAAACCGTTGGGCCGATTGAAGTCAAATTTCATATGGAGCCTCTAATGGATGGGGGAAACCAAAATTTGCTCATGGGGTCAAGGTCACATGACCAAAATGGCCGCCAAGCCATATATGGTTTGTCTGTCTGTCCGTCCGTAACCTGTAAGTGAAAATTGGTGATAGTGACTTAACCGCTTGGAATATTTAAACAATTTTTGGCATACTGATAGATATCAATGAGATCTAACCAATGAACTTGCGAAATATTATATAACATTCAGTATAGCCTCGCCGAGGCGAAAAATGTGAAAATTTTCGAACTGCTTCTCCTCGGAAACCGTTGGGCCGATTGAAGTCAAATTTCATATGGAGCCTCTATGGGATAGGGAAACCAAAATTTCTCATGGGGCCCAGGTCACATGACCAAAATGGCCGCCAAGCCATATATGGTAAAAACCCTTCAAAAATAGTCTTCTCCAGAACCACTGGGCAGATTTCCACGAAACTTGATAAATAGCATCTGGGATGTAGGCCTATCATAAATTGCTAAAATGGTGACCCTGGGTTGACCTTGACCTTCTTTGGGTCCGTCCGTAACCCGTTTATGAAAATTGGTGATAGTGACTTAACCGCTTGGAATATTTAAATAATTTTTGGCATACTGATAGATATCAATGAGATCTAACCAATGGACTTGCGAAATATAACATTCCATTTAGTATAGCTTCGCCGAGGCGAAAAATGTGAAAATTTTCGAACTGCTTCTCTTCGGAAACCGTTGGGCCGATTGAAATCAAATTTCATATGGAGCCTCTATGGGATGGGGGAAACCAAAAATTGCTCATGGGGTCCAGGACACATGACCAAAATGGCCGCCAAGCCATATATGGTCTGACTATCTGTCCGTCCGTACCCCGTTTGTGAAAATTGGTGATAGTGACTTAACCGCTTGGAATATTTAAACAATTTTTGGCATTCTGATAAATATCAATGAGATCTTATCAATGAACTTGCGAAATATTACATTCCATTTAGTACAGCCTCGCCGAGTCGAAAAATGTGAAAATTTTGAACTGCTTCTCCTCGGAAATCGTTGGGCCGATTGAAGTCAAATTTCATATGGAGCCTCTACGGGATGGGGGAAACCAAAATTTCCTCATGGGGTCCAGGTCACATGACCAAAATGGCCGCCAAGCAATATATGGTAAAAACCCTTCAAAAATAGTCTTCTCCAGAACCACTGTGCAGATTTCCACGAAACTTGATAAATAGCATCTGGAACGTAGGCCCATCATAAATTGCTAAAATGGTGACCCTGGGTTGACCTTGACCTTCTTTGTGCCTAGGTCAAACTTTGACACATATGCTTTTGTGTTGTAAAAGTGAGAATGCATTTTATCCTGCAAACGAGTCAGAATATAGTACTAAAGTATAAGATATATTTTTGCTCCTTACGATAAGGCGCATTTATTGGGGGAACCGTTTTATGTCCAGGTCACATGACCAAAATGGCCGCCATACCCATATATGGTAACACTCATAAAGCTAAAAGCATCCGGCGGGTCGTGCACTTCAGCTGAAGCACTTGTTCTAGACAGGTTTTTAAGTATTTGGACCCCATTTTGATTTATATCAGTCTTTGAATCGACTGCCTATTCAAAATTCGCAAAATTGCAGTATGTTTCCTTTGGCTTTCTTTGCCGGATCCTTACAGGGTCACTGATGAGGCTTTATTAGCCGAAACTTCGTAGTATGTGACCCATCTTCTTTCTTATGAATTTTTTCATTGCTCTTAAAGGAACTCATTTTTTATTTTTATTAGTTGTTTTTTTGTTTTTTTTTTCAGAAGTTTATTTCGGCCCCCGCCCATTGGGGCTTGAAGAAATAGATGGGCTGCATGATGCTTCCATGCAGAGCTAAAACCGACCGCACACGAGGTCTGGTAAACCGCGTAAAGGATCTAAGCCTGCCCAGGTAAAGCGCGGACCGACCGTGCTTATAAAACCTATTGGTTTCATCGGGCTACAGGGCTTGAGATGTCATTTCATCGTAATGTCGGTTAAAAGTCCCACAAAATTGGAAGCAACGTCTCCAAAATGACCTATACAGTGTTGACGGGGACGTTAAACCTCAAATCAAACAAACAAACAGAAGTTTATTTAGAAAAAGGTTTAACTTTCTGCAAACAGAAGACACGGCGTCTGATCTGGGTCTACACAGATTGCAAATGGCCCGTTTTAGGGATTTCCCAAATATAATGTTTTAACCCGACCCTTTTCTTGTACATTTGAAAACAGTGTAGATCAAGATCAGACACCGCAGAACGTGGCGTCTGATCTGGGTCTGCACTGTTTGCTTAAACAACATTCAATTTTTGTAAAAATTGCCACAAACAAATACAAAATAGATGTGAAGGCAATGATCAGGAATCGATACAATTAACCCACAACTCCCATTAGAGAAACCAAAGACACCCTGACACCCCTATAATTGGAATTGGACCACTCCAAACCTACCAGGTGGAATATTCTATTGTCAAATATGGGTTAAAAATGTGCACTCAGTAAAGATACAGCCAAATCCAATTTTCCTTCATGTGCATGAAGAAGCATTTGGTCACTGGTTATCGATATTGGAGATGACCAATATCGCTTGAGATGGCTTCGTGGGCGTAAAGACCCAATTGGTCACTGTTCATCGATATTGGAGATGATCAATATCGTGTTGACTTCGTGTGCGTGAAGACGCATTTGGTCACTGGTCATCGATATTGGAGATGACCAATATCGTGTGAGATGACTTCGTGTGCGTGTACAAGCATTTGGTCACCGGTCATCGATATTGGGGATGACCAATATAGTGTGAGATGACTGCGTATGCGTTAGGAAGCATTTGGTCACTGGTCATTGATAGTGGAGATGACCAATATCATGTGAGATGACTTCGTGTGCGTGAAGAACTTTTTGGTCACTGTTCATCGATATAGGATACAGCGAAGATTGTTATCAGACTACGAAAAAGATACGGAGGCTGATCCTAGTTATCGCTTGGGTGTATGTTCAAAGGCGCATTTGTGCGTGTCGTGTTCGTGTTTATGCATGGATAGTTTGTCTCAATGCACTTAACAAGTATTATATAACATGTTTATAGGGTATCTGAAGCATTTGTCACTACTTAAGTTTTTTTGTATAAAACGTTTAAAATGGTATTTTTAATTTTAACATGTTGCATAAAATTGTGCTTTGCTCATACACCTCCAACTGTACAAACTACCATTGGTTCTATAACAGGAGAAGTCATAGACGTTAATGTATTTGGAGAAACAAAGGGAGTTGTACATTTCCACGGAATACCTTATGCAGAACCACCTGTTGGCGATCTCAGGTTTAGAGATGCAGTTCCTAAACGTCCTTTAGAATCACCACTACTTGCTACTTCACATGGGAAAGCATGTTTTCAAATGAACATATGGCCTTTGGTAGAACTGGATAGGAGTGAAGACTGCCTTTTTCTAAATGTGTACGCGCCTGTTAATAATACTGGTGGATTAGCTGTTATGGTGTACATTCATGGCGGAGCATTCGTCCATGGCGCCTCAGACCCGTATGTCAGTGATACTTTGTCTGTGTTTGGAAATGTAGTTGTTGTTACTTTCAACTATAGGCTCTCAATACTTGGATTTCTAACGACAGGAGATAAGCATGCACCTGGAAATTATGCTTTCTCAGATCAACAGATGGCCATTAGATGGGTTCATGATAATATAGAGGTTTTTGGAGGGGATCCAAATAAAGTAACATTGTTTGGGCAATCCGCCGGCGGAGTCAGTGCCGTGATTCAAAGCCTTTACGAAGAAAATACAGGTTTCTTCCAGCGAGTCATTACTCAGAGTGGCACTATCGTACCAAGACCATTCGACTTAAAGTTTTCAACTCCTATAGAGGATACACAGAACTTAGGACAACTCGTAGGTTGCAAAAGCCGATATTCAGCCGATCTTGTTGCCTGCCTTAGGACCATACCTGCTGACATTCTGTATACTACTTTAAATAATGTTTCTAACGGGTTTTTTGAATTTCCATTGCCTTTCATTGTGAATACTTTGGATAGAAATATAGTAAAACAGTTACCTAATGATTTGCTCAATGATACTTCCGAAAAATACGCCAAACAACGTGCTTTATTCTCCTCACTTGATTTTCTTTTCGGCTTCAACACCAATGAGGGTTGTTATGATATAAGCGAGTCTTTTCTGCCAAACCGGACAGTCTACCAGTCACAACTGGTACCACAGATTTTGTCAATGACTTTAGCTTCAGGAGTTCCAAAAATAATAAATGAACTAATTCTACAGGTGTATACTGATTGGGCGGACCCAGAAAATGAGGCAAAGATTCGAGAACACTTTGTAGCGCTTAGAACCGACACTTTGTTTGCGGAATCAATCATCGACGCCTCTATTCTTCATGATTTGCTGGCTACAGACATGGCAAAATCATTCTTTTACGAGTTTGATGTCTTGCCTTCCGCTCATCCGATACCTAGTCCATCGTGGTGTGAAAGGGCGTCCCATGGTGATGAGATGTTTTATTTGTTTTTCGAAGGTTCTGGTGGTATAATTACATTTGTACCAGGTTACGAAAACTTTGAACCAGAGGATTTCGAGCGACACGTAGCTCAAGTGATGATGACGTTTTGGACCAATTTCGCGAAGACAGGGTACGTCCTTTATTATTAGCATACCTTAGATTTTTGTTATGTCTTGTCTTTGAGTGTGTGTATCGCTTGTATATTTTGGTTTTGGATAGCCAGTTGGCCATCTTGTGGAAAGTAACTGTCCTTATGGCTTTCCAGAGATTTAGATGCTTCGTTTTATTTTTTTCTGGTTTACCTTCCAAATAAAGTAATACAAAGTCATTAACTTCTCTAAACGTTTGATAGTTTCCTTATCCGGATTTTGTAGGGATTTAAGAGGTAAATTATGCTTAAAAGAGTTTCATAAACTTCCTTTTTAGCCCACCTGTCACGTAGAGACAAGATGAACTTTTAGGACCACTTTTTCCGTCGTCCGTGCGTGCGTCCGTAAACAATTTCTTCAAACGATATCTCCTCCTAAAACACTGATCGGATTTTTGATCAAACTTCACAGGAATGATCCTAAGGTGATCCCCTTTCAAAGTTCCGGTCCATTGCAAACCAAGGTCACAGGAGCCAAAATATATTTTTAATGAAAACGTAAAAAATCTTCTCCTCTGAAACCGCAAGGCTCAGGTCTTCGATATTTGGTGGGTAGCTTCATCTAGTGGACCTCTATCATGATTGTTCAAATTATAGCCCTTTGGCAAAAAGTGCCCCCGATCTGGGGCCCTTTGGTTTCGCATAGACTTATATAGGGAAAACTTTCAAAAATCTTCTTGTCTGAAACCAGAATGTTCAGGTTTTTGATAAATGGTATGAAGTCTCGTCTTGTGGACCTTTATCAAGAGTGTTCAAATTATAGCCCTGGGGTTAAATATGCCCCCACCCCCACCCCACCTTGGGGCCCTTTGATTTTACATTGACTTATATAAGAAAAATCTTTAAAAATCTACTCCATTGAAATCGCAAGGCCCAGGTCTTTGATATATGGTGTGTAGCTTATATTATTATAGCCCTTGCGCCAAAAATGCCTCCGCCCCGGGGCCCTTTGATTTTACATTGACGTATATACGTAAAATCTTCTTCTCCGAAACCGCAAGGCCCATGTCTTTGATATTTAGTGTGAAGCTTCATCTCGTGGACCTCTATGAAGATTGTTCAAATTATAGCCTTGGGACCAAAAATGCCCCCGCCCCATGACCATTAGGTTTCACATAGACTTACATAGGGAAAACCTTCAAAAATCTTCTGTCTGAAACCAGAAGGCGCAGGCGTTTGATATTTGGTATGAAGCTGCATCTAGTGGACCTCTATCAAGATTGTTCAAATTAGAGCCCTGGGAACAAAAATGCCCCCGCCCCGGGGCCCATTGGTTTTACATAGACTAATGTAACCCCCCCCCCCCTTGTCACAACGAGGCATTGTAAGTTAGACTGAGCAAATTCATCTCCATGCACTAGAACCTGACCCTCAATGTCCAGAAGGTGCCCAGTTACAAGTCAGCTCTGTAGAAGGGGACTTTTGAAAGACTTCATCCTCAGAAAGAAAATAATTTGGAAGGAATGTTCCATGGGTGACCCTCTGACAAAATTGCTCAAAATAGTTTCGCTCCACTGAACATAATATAGCCACCAAAACTAAACAATAAACAAACTTTAAAATAACTTCTACTACTAAATAGGTAAACTGATTTCGAAATAATTTCACAGAAATGTTCCTTGGGTCATTCTCAACCAAAATGGCTCAAACCATCCACTCCACCTTATCTATTATCAATTTCTTGACAACATATATACATACAAAGTACATACATATGCACCAAACGATTTGAAGGTTCAGCCTATACGTATCCTCTCTTTGATGACCGGTACATATATGATATACATTCACAAACAAAAACATTACTTCATAAATATCAGGAACAGCTTTGAAACTATTGAGACAAATCTGAATGCCATTTTACACGTACTTTGTCATGACTAAACATGATTTGACTTTTATGAGCAGACAAATACAGTTAGTAGAGAGAGAGAGAGAGAGAGAGAGAGAGAGAGAGAGAGAGAGAGAGAAAGCGAGAGAGGGGGACACTTGCACTAGATCAGAATTAAGACTGCTGGAACACCTTGGTAGTAAGTTAGGCGTAGGACCACCCTAGTAAATATCTTTTGATAAAAGTTGTTTTGTTGTTTTTTTAATGTAAGTAAAATCGAATGCTGCAGATTTATTAGACCTGTTTTGACTTATTTAAACCGTTCGCGAAAGTAGATTCGTTCCGTCCTTTTTGACAGACCAAAGTCTTCACGAACTTCATGCCGGCGAATACTTGTCACATTTTCAAGAAGAAAAAACACTTATTTTCTTAAAATATTGGTAAGTTATAGAAGTTACTCCACCTTATATTACCTACCACTGTATCTTTACAATAAGGATCAGGTGAGCGATCCAGGGCCATTATGACCCTCTTGTTTGTTTTTCATTTCCTTTAAAGCTGTTTTACATCCTTGATCCGTTATAGCTCCTTCACAATTATTTGTTCATTTACATCTAATTTAGGTAGCGAACTGTCAAAAAAGTCAACAGAAGATTTATTTCGCTTTTTTTCTGAGTACAGCTTAATAAATCTCATAAATCATTTCTCTCTAGCAAAATCGTATTATGATCTGTTGTTATAGTTTTGTTTTACATAATCTTGTTATAATTTTTGCTTCAGATTCTTTCTTCTCTCGTCCTGCAAAATATTTGCTGTTTTTGTGTGTGTGTGTATGTGTGTGTGTGTGTGTGTGTGTGTGTGTGTTTTGTTCAGCTTGTTCAATAATTTGAGCATGGGGCGCGTAATGAATCTGTTTAATTTGTTTTCAAGAGTTTTATTTAACTCATCCTTTTCTTTTATCTATATCAGCATTTAACAATTCATTAGCTGCTTTGTCAGAGCTACTCAATTCCTTTTCCAATCTCTGACTGTCTTTTGTAATCGTCGGTTATTTCTCTGTGTTCTCTTTTCTTTTTCATTGCTGCGTATTTGATAGTTTTATTTCTTATTGTTCTTTCGTAATGTAGATTAGGATTTGCATCATTATTTATTGTAGTTAGCTCTTTACTACTTCTTTTTAAAACCTGTTGGTATTCAAAATCAAGCAATAGGCCGTTGTTTAATTTGAAATATCCATTGCCTCGTTCATAAGTATCTAAATCTATAGTTAATTTAACTATACTGTGGTCAGTTTTATAGCTTATTGGTTGCTCACAGGAGACAACAATATTTGCAATAGTTTATATCAAAAAATAGTCAAGCCTGCATAAAATCGGTGGTCTATGTGCCGAATGCCAAGTAAATTGCTTAAGCGTCGGATGCGAATCTCTCCAGATATCTATAAGATCGTGTTTGTCAAGTATTTTAAAAAGTCTGTTGTCTACATTTTCCATGTGTATCTATATAACCATTTTCCTTGATATCTAGAAGATCGTGTGTGCCAGGTATTTTAAAAATCTGTTGTCTACATTTTCCGTGTGTATCTATATTACCATTCTATATTACTATTTTCCTTGTCTAAATGAATATCCAGTATAGTAGTAAAATTACCACCAATGATAATATCTTTATCTTCATTTTACTAAGGAACGTTTTCAACATTTCAAATATATCAATTTCATCTCTATTTGGCTGTATACGTTTAAAATTGTTAGTGAGTTTTCCTGTATTTTTAGTTCAAGTGACTGAAGTCTTCCACATATGACTTCTGTGAAATTAAGCATTTGGCAAGGTTCCACAATTAAAGTGTTTCTGCTGTAAAATGTGTTTCTAATAGTAAGCACAAATCAAATTTTCGATCGTTTATCCAAGCAAAAATTTGTTCTCCTTATTATTAGTGTTGCCCATACCTCTGACATAATATGAGAATAATGTAATGTTCATATAACCTGAAAATAGCTTGGCGTACAAACATACAGGCAGAGGTCGGTGGGATGGCAATGAGAGATGTAGAAAAAAAGGAAGAAAACATGTTAAAAAAAGAACAATTTTGCAGTTCCAAACCAAACATGTATGTGTGAATTTATGACAAAAAGAGTCCTAGGGCTATGCTAGATATGCACTTTTCTTCGGTTCTACTCCAGTGTTGGCATTGACAAACAGCAACAATTGAAATCTTCAATGGCTGGAACTCCCTCTGTACCCTAGACAATATTTGATTTAGGAGTAGTTTATGTTGCCTGAGATTATTTTGAGGCAAAAGCAGTACCTTTCGTTGATTCAAATGAATGCAGGTATGTTGCATGTACCCACCAGAATCGCCTAATCTAGGCGGTCCTAATAAGCTCACACAAAACATCCTTTCAAGACCGTCAGAACGAGCTTTCTTTTTTTTAAATAGAAATACCGGTACCTGGCGCTAGGGAGGAGACATCCCATAGTGATAAAGAATCATCACGAAATCACGCCTGTATAAGTTTGACCCCCCTCGAACCCCACTATTATATAGTGAAACTGGGGTTTACAGGGGTAAACCTTATTTTTCTTATTTTTGCTCTAAAATTTAGATTATGGGTACTCGTAATAAACGAATACCCACAATCTATATTTTGAGCAGAAATAAGAAAAATATCGCAATTTTTCATCTTAAAATTTTCATTTTTTCGGCGATAAAGGTTACAATGTTTTGGTATAGGCATGGTTTTCGTTTAGTATTGGTTGACCTGGCGTTAATACAAATGACCTCCGATCAATACAGGAAAGTCACTTAATAATGACATGGCACATATGAAACAAGTACGTATATGTTAATACGATGTGTTTTATGTCAAGAAATGAATTGAGGTCTGTTTAACTAAATGAAAGTAAACAAAACTGCGCAATTAACCCGTTTGTCTAGAGTCTTTGTCTAAGGTAGTTTAGGTTGTAGTACCAAAGCGTTAATCCAAAATCGTAAATCCATAGACAAAATGGCAAATATCAATGTTCGGATCAACAGACATGGACTCCAGAAGAGTGTAATCAGGCGTCCGCGGATATTAAGCATTACTTGGTAAGCAAGCTTCGCCCACCATGCCCATCGACCCGAACGAAGAAAAGGTGTAAATGCCGGGAAGGGTATGTCCGAGATTTTGGAAGTCTTCATATGGCTTTCCATTGGCAAACATATCAGAAATAATTCTGGAAATGGCCACATTGTACGGATCCACAAGATCATGGTGCCTCCCATAAAACTTCCTTAGTGTTGATACCAGTTTGGTTTTTTGATACCCCTGGCATAACAACCTGGTTGTGAGCACCTTCCCACGTTCCATAAAGTCCTGATACTTTGAACAGGCTCTAGCATAACGGATTAACTGTGAAACGTAAACTCCATATGCTGGTGCAGACGGGATATTACTGCTCAGGAAGGGAAAGTCAACAATGGGAAAATTGAAGTCATCTCGTTTATCGTACAGCTTAGTAGTAAGCATCCCGTTGTCAATATAGAGATAACAATCTAAGTATGAGGAGGACATGCTCTTAATTTGGTTAACGTCGTCCACCCCATCATCTTAAGTTAGGTGCATGTACATAAATGGGCGTCCGCACTCGGATAGTCAGCCTGAGGGGAACTTAGCTATATTTAGAGTGCCACTGTTTTCGAAACATACGAGGGCTGATTGATATGTTGTGAGCCTCATACTGAAGGATTTGAATTTTGTCGGATATATTGTATTATTTTTCATCATAATCCCCTTCAGAATCTATACACTTTTGCCAGTGGTGTTTAAGGGCCCCAATGCCACTTTTATAGAACTACTTTTCTTGGCTGTTCAGAAAGCTATTCACTCCATATATGACGTCACCAAGTGCCTGAAATAGCCGTTTTCAGATTGAAAATAGATGAAATATGTTCTATAAAAGTCTGATTGAGCGAGATCAGGCGAATAAGGTGGATGCTCAATCAATTTAAAGCCACAATCGTGAATGACAGCCATAGCAATAACAGACTTGTGAACAGGAACAGTGTCCTGATGGTACAACACACCTTTAGTGAGCTTTCCGCGGCGCTTAAGTTTAATATTTTCCCGTAACTGCGTCAGAAGTGAAGCATAGTATGTGCCATTGATTATTGAGATATTCTAATTCGCCTACGTCTCAAACGAACATAAATCATTTATATTCTATTGTAAAGGAATATCAGCCCATTGTCCCTACGCCTCGGCGAACCCTCTTGTAGCGTTAGACGCTTTAACCATTTTCATCATTTAAATATAACATTACATAAAACATCATTATAACATTACATACATGTGATGCAAGCTGTTTACTGATCAACGCGTACAGATACATATGCACATAAAACGTTTCTGCTCACAGACATTACGAAAACACGCCTATTCATGTACATTTAGCGCCGAAAATGGGAACATTTTAGATGAAAAAGTGTAATATATTTCTTATTTCTGCTCAAAATATAGATTGTGGGTACTCGTTAGAACCGCCTCAACGAGGCGGTTCTAACGAATACCCACAATCTATATTTTAGAGCAGAGTTTAGGCGGTTCTAACGAATACCCACAATCTATATTTTAGAGCAGAAATAAGAAAAATAAGGTTTACCCCTGTAAACCCCAGTTTTACTATATAAAAGTGGGGTTCATCGGCGTCAAAATTATATAGGCATAAGCTATAGACTGGAACGTAAGAACGCCCACACTACTAGCCGTAGTTACAGAACCATTCTTCTGAAGACACTGCATGGAATAGTGAATGACCATTAGAACTGAAACATCTAAACGCCGTAGTTACAGAACCATTCTTCTGAAGACACTCCATGGAATAATGAATGACCATTAGATATGGAACAGTATTAAGGTAAAAACTCAATTATGCAATGTGCAATTACAAAATGAATTGTTGAAACCGCACTTTGCATTATGAACCTTTCCATATCTTACTACTTTATTCGAATATGCAACATGCACATTCTAATTTGAGACCTTTGTATTTAAATATGGCATTTGGACGTCCTATTTTGCAATATTCAGTTTCGATTCTGCTGTGGTTAGACGGGGTACCAGTCATTGAGGTGACGGTAACGTTCGGTAATGTCCGTGGATTTGCCGTATTTTTTTCCGATGACAAGCGTCCGTTTGAGAAGATCGCATTCGCTTTTCCAGGGGCAAAATTCAAGCCAGCAGCAATAAATTTTATCCGGCTATAAAATAATTCGGATATTTACAATAATGTGTACGTTTGCATCTTTAAAAAAAATTACAGCGGGGTTCCTTATTTATATATTTATGAGAAACAGGAATTTTATTTAAAAGTTAATTCTTGTTTGACGAAGGGGAAAGTACTCTATCGTTGAATATTTACTAAAATAAATTACCATGTTCCGAATCCATGGATTTGAAATGAGCATAGATTGTTAAAATTGATTAATTTATACAATTTTCATAAATCTGATCCTTCTGAGGTGTTACTTATAAAGATATTAGTTACTAATTGCAACCTCACTCAAAACTCAAATGCTTGGATATTATACAAGTATGTATATGTCCGCTCAGGGAGTAACTGCGTGATGGTCTCCCTGTTCGCGGGCATGAATTCGTTCCCTTGGACCTTACCAGCTGACCGTGCGGGAAACTGGTAAACAATAACCAGTGCCTCTATTCCCATCGTTACTCTGATGAACATAACTTACTCATACTCAGCCCCGACCCACAACCATAGAAACGCACCTGTGGTCACAATGACAGCTGTCGTATTCATATGTCCGTCTGTCGTCATAAGTTAGACTTGGGCATGATGGCTTTCATCCAACAGAATCACAACGCAAAAAAAGCTAGTCGTCTGTCAGTTCGTCCGTCCGTCTCTCTTCAGCCAGCAAAACCTTGCCGAGCTAGTGTCGCGACTGTCTTAACCAGCCTACTACATATTTCTTCAAGTTCTACATGTAACGATTTGGCAAATGGAGTGGCTGAATCCAAACCATTTTGTACTTACATGTATTTCCATGTATTAGGTCTACGCCAAAGTTTTATCTTCTTCTTGTTTTATTACAGTTAGACCGCGTACAGCGTACCCAGGTTTACCTGGCGGAACTTAACGACATTATTTATTTATTCACTTATTATTAAAGTGTACAGAATCTAGAAAAAAAATGTTTTTGATGCATTAGATTTGTACATTTTACCGCCAAAAAAATACAACAACAAAAATTGTAAGATGAAAAGTCGTGATGATATTTTTCTGACTGTTGCTTAAAATATACATTTTGGGTACACGTAGAAGCGCCTTTTCGATGCGGTTCTAACGAGTACCCACAATCTATATTTTGGAGTAGAAATGAGAAAAATAATGTTTACTCCTGTAAATCCCAGTTTTACTCTATAAAAGTGGGGTTCAAGTGTGTGTGTGTGTGGGGGGGGGGGGGGGGGTCAGAATTATAAAGATGTGTTTAATGGTGGGATGCGCTTGGTGTGAGTGCGTTTTTAGTTTTACGTCTCACCAACAGCTAAGGTCATACGGAGATTGGACCTGGGTTTAAAGCCTGATCCGAAATTCTGGAGAAGCCCGGGGTCGATCCTGCGATCCCTGGTTACTAAGGCGAGTAGCATAACCACAACACCACAGAGGCTTCCAGCGCTTGATATGTTACATTGTAGCAGGTGCGGGTTTTCCACCTGCACTCCGGTATGAAAGTATTTTCTTCGCGTTGTGTTTTGTCAAAAAGGTGGAAACCTTTGCGTTTTGTCACTTGAAGCCAAAAATCTAGTATAAAAGTCAGATAGTTTTCTATTTATTTATAAATTAATGAATGCATTTAACACAAACAGTTACGAACATCTATATAAACATGTGACAAAATAAACAGGGAATCAGACCCCGGCCCTCGGGGCTTGAAGAAATAGATGGGCTGCATGAACTGAAACCGACCCGCACACCAGTACTGGTAAACCGCTTAGAGGATCTAAGTCTACCGAGCCAAAGCGGTGCTTACAAACCCTATTGGTTTCATTGGGCGACAGGGCTTTGATATGTCATTTCATCTCAGTGTCGGGTAAAAGTCCCACAAAAGTGGAAGCAAAGTCTCCAAAATGACCTATATTGTGTTGACGGTGACGTTAAAACATCAAATCAAACAACAGAACCAAAATGCCTAGTTTTAGAAATTCCGTTGGATAAGCCCTAAATCAGAAATAAATGTTAGAGGGAACGTAAGTCGTAGTTCATCTGAAAGCATTTTCACGAAAGAGAGTTGTAGCTATGTTTGCTTTCAAGTGATCATAAAGGAGCAGTCTCTCAAAGGTCTACACGATTAGGACAGGAGCCTTTCTGTGCCATACAAAATTAGTATAAGTATTTACAACAAATTTATATTTTAGAAGTGCAATGGCCTGAACACATTTGCGATATATTTAGATAAAACTTGGACACAAAACAAACCAAGCAAAGCTGATTCCTGGTCTGACATATAAAATAAAAATTATGTGTAAATGATTTTATCGGGAAGGGTGTAGTGTCCCCAAATCGTCCGTTTTATGCCAAAAATATAGTTCTCTTATTTCTTTCACTCCTCCGTGTCACCAATACGCTTGCAGATTTTTTGGGGTATCTGCCGAATACAGGCGGACGTTTACGGGAACGGTACGAAAGAACGATCACAGCGCCACTGAACGAGAATAATGGGAACTAGAAGAAGCAGAATCGGAATTTCAAGTTGCAAAATAGGACGAGAAACAGAAAGAAAACTACACAAATTCCAAAATCAGACTACAAAAATGAATATCATAATGCAGGGTTGCACAATTGTAACTGAATAAAGCATAACACAATATCAAAATTGCATATTGCAATCTCAATGTTGCATAATTGAGTTTTTACCTAAATACTGTTCCATAATTAGAACTGAAACATCTACACGCCGTAGTAACAGAACCATTCTTCTGAAGACACTCCATGGACTAGTGAATGACCATTAGAACTGAAACATCTAAACGCCGTAGTTACAGAACCATTCGTCTGAAGACACTCCATGGAATAGTGAATGGCCATTAGAACTGACACATCTACACGCCGTAGTTACAGAATCATTCTTCTGAAGACACTCCGTGGAATAGTGAATGACCATTAGAACTGAAACATCTACCTGTCGTAGTTACAGAACCATTCTTCTGAAGACTCTCCATGGAATAGTGAATGGCCATTAGAACTGAAACATCTACACGCCGTAGTTACAAAACCATTCTTCTGAAGACACTCCATGGAATAGTGAATAACCATTAGAACTGAAACATCTGAACGCCGTAGTTACGGAACCATTCTTCTGAAGACACTCCATGGAATAGTGAATGACCATTAGAACTGACACATCTTCACGCCGTAGTTACAGAACCATTCTTCTGAAGACACTCCATGGAATAGTGAATGACCATAAGAACTGAAACATCTAAACGCCGTAGTTACAGAACCATTCTTCTGAAGACACTCCATGGAATAGTGAATGACCATTAGAACTGTAACATCTACACGCTGTAGTTACAGAACCATGCTTCTGAAGACACTCCATGGAATAGTGAATGACCATAAGAACTGAAACATCTAAACGCCGTAGTTACAGAACCATTCTTCTGAAGACACTGCATGGAATAGTGAATGACCATTAGAACTGAAACATCTACACGCTGTAGTTACAGAACCATGCTTCTGAAGACACTCCATGGAATAGTGAATGACCATTAGAACTGAAACATCTACCCGCCGTAGTTACAGAACCATTCTTCTGAAGACACTCCATGGAATAGTGAATGACAATTAGAACTGAAACATCTACACGCTGTAGTTACAGAACCATTCTTCTGAAGACACTCCATGGAATAGTGAATAACCATTAGAACTGAAACATCTACACGCTGTAGTTACAGAACCATTCTTCTGAAGACACTCCATGGAATAGTGAATGGCCATTAGAACTGAAACATCTACCCGCCGTAGTTACAGAACCATTCTTCTGAAGACACTCCATGGAATAGTGAATGGCCATTAGAACTGAAACATCTACACGCCGTAGTTACAGAACCATGCTTCTGAAGACACTCCATGGAATAGTGAATGACCATTAGAACTGAAACATCTACACGCTGTAGTTACAGAACCATGCTTCTGAAGACACTCCATGGAATAGTGAATGACAATTAGGAGTTCATATGATCGATTGGGAAATTTGATTTTAAGAGCTCATAATTTCCAAACTATATGAAGGACTTGATTTTTATTTGGTAAGATTATAGACATAGGTCCAAAACTTTTATGTTTTTTTTTTTTTTTTTGTTTTTTTTTTTCAGCTATACTCCACACATGCCAATGACCATAAGGTCAAGGTCACAGACATTTAAATAATATAATTTTAAGAGCCATATGATGGATCTGGTTCTTATTTGGTATGGCAACAGATACATGGACAAGTTTTATTCAGCAATACCCCCATCACATACCAATGCCCTTAAGATAAAGAGTTTGTAATACGTATTAAAGTTTAAAAGAGCTCATACCTGGATACGGTTTTTATTCTGTATCATCATACATAATTTCCAAAGGTTTAATCGGCAATACCCCCGCCTGTACCTACGACCTCAAGGGCACACATCTAGGTGATCAATGCAGTCTGATGACAGGTGTTGCTGCAATAAGTTTGTTTTGTTTGCTTGTTTTCGGGGGTGAGTAGCTAAGGGCCCCTGTGTGGGACTATCTGTGTCGTATTGATACATTGGTAGTTGAAGTCATTGTAGAATGCATTTTCATCACGATAACAAGTCCGTGAAACGAAGACCCCCCTAAACCACACTTTATATAGAGAAAAGTGGGGTTTACGGGGGTATAATTATCTGCCTTATTTTTGCTTTAAAACATAGATTGTGGGTACTCGTTAGAACCGCCTCATGAGGCGGCTCTAACGAGCACCCACAGTCTATGTCTTAAGCAGAAATAATAAAGATTTTATCATTTTTACCTAATTTTTATCATTTTCTGGCACCTTGTTGGACGCCATTATTTCTTACGGACATGTTTTCCTAATGCTTACCCATGGGACAATAATATCCCTTTTTTATGACAGTGCGTGATTTCTTTGTCCGACACTGCTGTCTCACCCTATGGTTTATTTGCTGTCTCAATCCGTCAATCATTGCTTTGTATAGGAAACCATGTACATTGCACTGGAACTTTTTTTCCCTTAAAACTATCTTCCATTACGAAAACACGCCTATACTAATACATTGTAAACTTTACCTCCGAAAAATCGATTTTTTTAGATGAAAAATTGTGAGATGAGGCGGTTCTAACGAGTACCCACAATCTATATTTTTGAGCAGAAATAAGAAAAATAAGGTATACCCCTGCAAACCCCAGTTTTACTTTATGGGCCCCGTCAAGCGATTTTGGTACTTATCGCCTATGCGAGCACCGAAGGTTCAGGCGAGCCTGCGCATCCGCGCATTCTCGCCAGAACCTTCGCTGCTCGCTCATACAAACAGTGAATCAAGAGGAACCTTCAGACAGAAAGCCATATTCCTGGCCTCTCTGAATGGCTGGGCATGCGCAGTTAAAATTTGTCATGACGGAATGCTCGAAGACACAAATTCGCTTGGCGGGGCTCATATAAAAGTGGGGTTCAAGGGGGTCAAATTTATATAGGCGTGTTTTCGTGATGTGTCGCATGCTTTCTGATCCATGCAAACAGAGGGGCATCTTTTTTCCATTTCTCCCTTGATGTACATTTTTTTCAGAGAAGCAATATCCTAGATAACTTTTTTATGAAAATCATGAAATGTACATGTAAGTTGTTTTAGAAATCAACAAATGTTTTTTTATTTTTAATTTGACACTAGATCTAAATTAAATGTTTTGAAAATAAGTTTAAGCAGTTCACTGGAAAATGTTCAAGAAGGTACGATAAATAAACACTCCAATATACTTGATCACAAAAGAAACGATACAAAATTTCGAGTATACTTGTGAGTTTCCAGGTTAGTTTTTCCGAAAAAGGCGACTTTTAACGCACTGAACAGACGCTGCAAACTAGAAATTTGTTGAATGTTTTAGTCCAGAGTTATATTGCAATATGTGCCTGGAAGGGATCTGCAAAGACATTTTCGATGCGCATGCGCAGATGAAAAAATGTGTAGAAAATTAAATAAGTTCTGAAGCTAGATCCTTTGGAAGCAAGGAATACACCAAATAAACGAAAATAGCAGAATCGGTTTTATTGAGTCTGTTCATGACCAGTACTGAAATATGCAACACCGGCCGCGCCCTCTAGCACCGGCTTAAGCAGAACTCTATTTTCAAAATGATACCAAATGAACTCAATGATCCCAAAGGACCAGAAAATATAATCTGCACTATGATGATGTACGGGGAGACGTTTTACGGCCGCCACACCGCACAACACCAGCTACAGTGAAAATTAAATAAGTTCTGAAGTTAGATCCTTTGGAAGCAAGGAATACACCAAATAAACGAAAATAGCAGACTCGGTTTTATTGAGTCTGTTCATGGCAAGTACTGAAATATGCAACACCGGTCACGCCCTCTAGAACCGGCTTAAGCAGAACTCTATTTTCAAAATGATACCAAATGAACTCAATGATCCCAAAAGACCAGAAAATATAATCTGCACTATGATGTTAGCCATGACCCTTAAAACATTTTACATCTTCAATATCTTACACCCATGCTTAATTACAGGGATTTGAATTTTTACGGCGTAGCCGTTATAGTTTTGCTTTTGTCCTACATTTTTCGTTATTCCATTGGTCAATAAAACCACATGTCCAAGGATATGACCATTTCATTGGTCAATGATTTGCATAAATAAATCTACTCAAAAATACGACAGTTTACTGAAGTTTTAACCTAGGAAATGTTTCGTTTTTTATGTGAGACATGAATGAAAAATATATACAGTTTCGGCTTGCTCACCGTCTTGTCCTTTGATGACCATACGACATATGTATAATTGTGTTTCTAGTGAATTCTGTAACTGCTGCGGTGAATAGCTATTTTGACCTAATTTCACCTGGTTGGTCTATATAGCGAAAGGAACCATTTCGCGAAAGGAAGGTTCCTTTCGCGAAAGGAAGAATTTTCTGCGAAAGGAATTGTTTGTTTGATTTGAGGTTTAACGTCCCCATCAACACTGTGTAGGTCATTTTGGAGACGTTGCTTTCAAGTTTGTGGGACTTTTACCCGACATTGAGATGAAATGACACCTCAAGCCCTGTTGCCCAATGAAACCAATAAAGAGATATAGCATGACAAAAACATGTATTAATCGCATTACAAATTGACCGATGTTTAATTTACAATATATGCTAAATAAAAGTTGCAGTGTATCTTTGTCTTCAGCATACTTTATGTCCTCCATTTTAACACAAAATGGACATTTTCGAATATCATTAATGTTATATAAATTCTGAAAAGGAATAAGTGTAATTTGAGTTTTAATTAGGTGCACATAAGATCAAGTTTCCGTCCGTTTGTCTGCTCGTCCGTTTGTTCATCCGCCTATGCGTTTACGTTCACCATAGCGACAACCCTAAATGTTAACCCTAGAATTTGTGTTCAAAAACAGTAAATGATAACGTTTTCTTATTTGTTGTGCATACACTTGAGATCATATGCTCTTGAAATGAGGTCATGTTTTTAACCTTGACCTTTTACATTGACCTTAGCTCAAACAGGCGGGACACCGCCCTCTGCAAAGCTATTTTTCCTCGCGTGACATCTGAATTGTTTGAATACAGTAAACCAGTTCATAGCTAGACAATTGTTGCTGTCACTATTGTAGCTCATATTGCACGACCCGCAGAAAAAGCGACCGACTGAAGTCGGTTGATTTTCTAAGAGTGCCCTAAAATCACCGTGTCATTCTGTCAGTCTGTCTGTCCGTCCGTAACCCGTTTGTGATAGTCTTCTCCAGAACCACTTGGCAGATTTCCACGAAACTTGATAAATAACCCAAATGGCCGCCAAGCCATATATGGTCTGTCTGTCTGTCCGTCCGTAACCCGTTTGTGAAAATTGGTGATAGTGACTTAACCGCTTGGAATATTTAAACAATTTTTGGCATACTGATAGTATCAATGAGGTCTAACCAATGAACTTGCGAAATATTACATTCCATTTAGTATAGCCTCGCCGAGGCGAAAAATGTGAAAATTTTCGAACTGCTTCTCCTCGGAAACCGTTGGGCCGATTAAGGTCAAATTTCATATGGAGCCTCTATGGGATGGAGAAAACCAAAATTTGCTCATGGGGTCCAGGTCACATGACCAAAATGGCCACCAAGCCATATATGGTAAAAACCCTTCAAAATAGTGTTCTCCAGAACCACTTGGCAGATTTCCACGAAACTTAATAAATAACATCTGGGACGTAAGCCCATCATAAATTGCTAAAATGGTGACCCTGGGTTGACCTTGACCTTCTTTGTGCCTAGTTCAAACTTTGACACGTATGCTTTTGTATTGGAAAAGTGAGAATTCATTTTATCCTGCAAACGATTCAGAATACAGTACTAAAGTATTAGATATATTTTTGCTCCTTACGATAGGGGAACCGTTTTAGGTCCAGGTCACATGACCAAAATGGCCGCCATACCCATATATGGTAACACTCATCAAGCTTAAAGCATCCGGCAGGTCGTGCACTTCAGCTGAAGCACTGGTTTCTAAACAACCTTCCAATTGAATCTACGCCGCATATCTTTTTTAAAGATATTTCTTGTTAAAATTGTCTGATTATCTGCCTTTGAATAAGAAACAGCATTTTTGAACGGCCATTGTTTCAATACACGTCGATATTTTGGGTGCATTTCTCTAATAATCGCTTTATTACCAAATGGCCCTTTCACATTATGTTTAACACCGATGAAAATCCATGGCACAAATTTTTCTGATGATTTTGATTTTCAATGGAGTTACCATTGTGTTCACTCGCATTTTCAGAATTAGAGGATCCGTGGTGAAAAGCTTATTACTTCTACTTGCTTCGGCTGCTGCCCCTATTTATTTGCGTAAATGCAATTGAATTGTTTAATTAAAGGCTTAAAGTGCAAAATTGCAGATATCTTTTGATTGAGCGCAATTTTTCATGGATTCAAATGTGGTGTTTTTAACTCCCTTTCTATGCAAAAATGACAACATGACCCCTTGGCTTTTGAAAGCAATCCTGGACCATGATAATGCTAAGAGAGCCAAAATAATTGATTAACCAACAGAAAAAATGGGTAATTTTCCAAAAGTAATTAAAAATAGAGTTCGTTACCTCTGAGGTTACTACGGTAACAATTGCAATTCATGTATCGGAACTTTTGTGACTGAGTATATTTTGCTATGTGACATTTCCTGAAGGGTCCATTTTGCTTATTAACTTTGTATTCTTGGGCAGTCTGATGATAATAGCTTTATAAACAATTTACTGTTCACCCCTTATTCTTTTAGTTTTAGTTCGATTGCGATGAAAGCTTCAAGCTTGTTTGAATCGCTCTCGAACACTCTTTCCGGGTGTTTTCACGCGCGCGAGATAGAGGCATTCAGCTGGTGCATAACGAAAACACGCCTATACAAATACATTGTAAACTTTAAACTGGTGTGTTGGAATGTGTGGCGGCGGTAAAACGTCATAGTGTAGATTTTATTTTCTTGTCCTTTGGGATCATTGAATCCATTGTGGAATTTTGAAAATATCTGAGGATCACTGATGAGGCCTAATTGGCCGAAACTAGCTAGTCTGGCCCAGAAAACATGTACACTCCATATTTTCACTTCTGTGGTGTATTCCTTTCTTCCAAAGGATAACCCTTTTATAGAACATATACACCGCCAAAAAAAGGAGAAAATTTGAGTTTAAAAAATTGAGATATTTTTCTTATTTCTGCTCAAAATATAGATTGTTGGTACTCGTTAGAACCGCCTCATCGAGGCGGTTATAACGAGTACCAACAATCTATAATTTAGAGCAGAAATAAGAAAAATAAGGTTAACCCCTGTAATCCCTAGTTTTACAATGAAAAAGTGGGGTTCAAGGGGGTCAATATTATATAGGCGTGTTTCCGTGATGGGGTGAGAAAATATCCTTAGTCCGTGTTCAGTTAATTTGATTTTATTTTAAGACTTAAATAAACTGGGCCCCGTCAAGAGATTTTGGTACTTATCGCCTATGCGAGCAGCGAAGGTTCAGGTGAGCCTGCGCATCCGCAAGAACTTTCGCTGCTCGCTCATACAAGCAGTGAATCAAGAGGAACCTTCAGACAGAAAGCCATATCACTGGCCCCTCTGAATGGCTGGGCATGCGCAGTTAAAATTTGTCATGACGGAATGCTCGAAGACACAAATTCGCTTGGCGGGGCTCAACTGATAACTTGCCCTATATTTCCTTTTCTCGGTCATAACCCTGACATAGATTCTATTAATCGGGTAAAATCATTCTTCCATGTAAAAGATTCGGTACAACGTAAATGTTATTTATACGACAGACTAAATGGATTGTAGTAACCCAATCGCGGTTAACTTGCTTCCCTCGTTTGATTTGAGGTTTAACGTCCCCGTCAACACCGTAAAGGTCATTTTGGAGGCGTTGCTTCCATTTTTGTGGGGGGAGGAGGGGGTTACGGCCCTTTCAAGATTATTTCACTCATATCGAGCCGATCGTTAATCAGAGCTGGGCGAAAACCGCAGTACTCGGAGAAAAACCTCCTGACAATCCGTTGCAGAACTTGGCGTCTCGCATGCGACCCGAGCCAGGCTCGAACCACTGCGGGAAGAGACCTAATGATTAGTCAGCGCTCTTAACCACTAAGCCACGGAGGCCCATTTGCTTCCAATTTCGTTGGACTTTTACCCGACATTGAGATGAAATGATATCTCAAGCCCTGCCGCCCAATGAAACCAATAGGGTTTAAAGGCATGGACGGGCCGACTCGCACCGCTTTGCCTGGGCAGGCTTATATCCTCTAAGCGGTTTAGCAGTACTCGTGTGCGGGTCGGTTTCAGCTCTGCGTGGAAGCATCATGCAGTCCATATATTTCTTCAAGCCCCGATGGGCGGGGGCCGTACTGCCCTCTTTACTTGCACGCCTGTGGGTTGGGCCTTAGCTTCTATGACGGCTCCAGCATAACGACTTACTTAAATTTCCGGTAATGTTGATTGGTACCGTATCGGGCCCCCGGAGTCTAACTGTTGGGTTTTCTTTTGCGCAAACATTTGAGCCGGGGCACAGCATTTCTAACAATTAACATGTGCGCCCAACAAAGACTCAAATCAGCGCAGGCTAAGGAAAGCTAAGGGCTCGATGCTCCTTCATGAACTTTCATAGTTTCGATTCTTTGTTTGATTTAAGGTTTAATATCCCCATCAACACCGTATAGGTCATTTTGGAGACGTTGCTTCCAATTTTGTGGGACTTTTACCCGACATTGAGATGAAATGACATATCGAGCCCTGTTGCCCAATGAAACCAATAAGGTTTATAATCATGAACGGTCAGACTCGCACCGCTTTGCCTGGGCAGGCTTATCCAGCAGATTTTTTTCCGCCATTTGTCAAAGAGAGACAACTTTCGGGACATCCCCAATGCTTTTCGATAAGCCTGACCCTCTGAAAAAGGGGTTTTCTCTTAAAGATAAGAATTTGCTCCTTAGGAGCAAAAAAAAAAAAAAAAAGAAAGAATTTGCTCCTCAGGAGCAAATTCTTTCCTTTAAGAGTTGACCCCTATTGACATTGGATACAAAAATAATTTTGCAGCTGCATCCCCTAAAGATGCTCCCATTCCCCTAAATACACCATCCAAGACGCAGCTAAAAAAGTTAATCAGAGGGATAAAACACGAAGCCTATCCCGCTAACTCTGAAGTACAGAGCTAAAGAAAACCGCTGTATCAAGCAGGGTGGGTTGAGCGTCTGGGTTCATGTCGTACTCTGAAAGGGCAGAGAAATTGGTTGGTCAATTCAATGATGCATTTAATAAAACTGTGTTCAACGAGGTTCCATTGACTGGAAGATCGGCCCCTTTCATGGAAAATATTGTTGTATCTTCGGCGGGAGTGATCAAGTTACTTAAAGGCTTGAACCCTTCCAAAGCTTTAGGGCCTGATGAGCTTCATCCTAGGGTCCTGAAGCAACTAGCAAACGAGTTAGGTCCAGTTTTTGCTCATCTTTTCCAACAATCTCTCGATACGGGTGAAATTCCCAAAGAATGGCTCCTAGCGAACATCTGTCCACTTTCCAAAAAGGGGACAGGGCTCTTGCTCGTAATTATCGCCCGGTGTCACTGACCTGTGTTCTATGTAAATTGCTTGAACACATAGTTTGCTCAAACATCATGGCCCACTTGGATGAACATAAACTTTTGTCAGACAGACAAAATGCATTCAGGAAAAGGCATAGTTGCGAAACTCAGTTGAGCACGGTTATAAATGATTGGGCAAAAAATCCTGGACTAAGGGGGGCAGGTGGACACATTTATTCTGGACTTCGAGAAGGCTTTTGGCACCCCTCCTCATGAACTACTTAAATCCAAATTATTTGGTTATGAAATTGGAGGGAAGACTCTTAAATGGATAGATTCCTTCCTTTGCTACAGAAATCAGCGCGTTGTTGTTAATGGTGAATCCACAGTATGGGCGCCAGTTTTGTCTGGAGTCCCACAAGGGACTGTTCTTGGTCCTCTATTGTTCTCCCTGTACATCAATGATATTTCAACTGACATTGACTCAGAAATAAGACTGTTCGCAGATGACTGTGTTTGCTACTGAGAAATTAGAGATACAGATGACTCACTGAAACTTGAGGCTTACATAGATAGATTAGGATGTTGGGCCCGAAAATGGGGCATGAGATTTCAGCCTGTTAAATGCAATATCATGCAGACAACAAGGAAGAGATCAAATAAAGTTTAGGCTTCTTACACTTTAGAGGGAACGGTCCTCGAAAATGTGAATTCTATTAAATACCTTTGTGTGACAATCACTCACGATTTGAGATGGAATACACACATTAGCAATATGTGTACAAAGACGAATAGAACACTTGGTTTCCTGAGGCGAAATCTTCATCAGTGTCCTCAGGATGTGAAAGAGACAGCATACAGGGGACTTGTTCGCCCAATCTTGGAATATGGTAGTTGCATCTGGGACCCAAGCGGAATGGTCCTTAATGAAGAAATTGAAAAAGTTCAGAATAGAGCTGCTAGATTTGTACCTGGAAATTACTGCTTTGAAACTGGGAGCATGACATGAATTCTAAGAAAATTAAGATGGGAGTCTCTCAAGAAAAGGAGAAGAGGCAGTAGGCTCATACTCTTATACAAAGGTCTAAAGGGTGCTGCCAGCATCCAACAGATGACCTTGTTCCCCCGGCTGGGCATTGTAGAAAGCACCAGTCAATGACGTTTCAGACCCTGACTGTAAGAACGGATATTTATAAAGAATCGTTCTTCCCACGAACCATTAGAGATTGGAATGCCCCTCCCGATTCTATTTTTTCGACGGCTGAAGGAGCTGAGGATTGTGTAGCTAAGTTTACATCTTTTCTTAGAGCTAGGGACTAACTTCCCATATCACAGGTCCTGGTGTATGAATGTCATTTGACGTGTCACCAGTAACAATTCTGCTTCTGATTCTGATGTCGGACAATTAATTAAATATATAGAAGTTAATAAGGAATATGTTTCTATAACATAAATTTTTGAATTACTACGCAAGATAGCCAAAATGTGGTTTAAGGTAGCAGTACACAGTTTCCAGCCTGGAAATGGAAATTTCTTCATAAGTAAGGGTAGGGATCAAATTCAGTGTCTAAATACTGTTTAGCAATTATGAAAGCAAAATCTTGTTTTTGTGTCATTGTGGAGAAATATGAATTAATTCATGGTCACATGACCTGGATATCAAGGAATGTAACTGAAAATACGCAACTACTGCTATACGAATTTATCGCTACACTTTCTGTTTAAAATAGCTGTCTGACTTCATTTGGATATTGTTAAAAAAGTAAACGGCTGGCAGGGGTCAATTTCTAGCCCCCTTTAATTTTTGGTAGGTGTACAATAGAGCTGAATGCTGACAATTGTCCTTGCAAATGCAGTCTGCTGACAGGGCTCCCTTGAAAACAGCAGAACATGGTTAAAAAAGCAGCAGAAGTGGGTGGGATAGGATTTGCTTACATAGCCACTATATTGGCTGTACAGTGTATAAGCTATAGAAACCAGCTTCAAATTATTCTGTGGCAAGCCACAATGCAGAGATAACACAAAAGAGAAGGGTTGTAAAGTGTACTATTTGTTACGGCTCAAAAAACTTCGTCCGTTGCACGTCCGAGTCTCGCCGACAGCTTGGAATAGTGGTTTGCTATCATTAAGCAATATGTCAAATTTCAAAGTGCCATTTAGGACAATCTTTTTTATCTACTCCTTTACCGGAATCAATATTTAGACAACAACATCATTGTTTCTGATGAAATTGGGTCATAAAACTGAAATTTGTGTGAAAGCCTACAGCTAGGGTTTGAGGCAAGGGAGACAACTCCAAAATCAGAATTTCATTTTGGTGCTGTCAAAGCTTATTCAATCTTAAATTAAATGTGATTAAACCCATTTTGACCGATATTTTGGGCATTTCGTGTACAAACGATAGATTTTTAATGATTAATTTTCTCTCATTTTCAGCTGGAAAAGCCGTAATACTGAAATAGTCAACGGTTAACGGTTGCTAAGCACTGTATCCCAAGATGTCAGCGAGACGTTGTTGCGCAGCGGACAAGGTTTTTTTGAGCCGTAACAAATAGTTATAGGTAACCAACGGATGTTAACCTATTATAAACAGGAAATCCCAAACCAAGACACTGGCAAATAGTGCACGCCCACATCAGTCGGTCCTAAATTGGTGCATATGACGAGGGCCCTCACTGTTTGCAAGAAAGAGAGTCATTTTTTAGAAGGTGATGACCTTTCAGGTCTCACCTTCTTATGGCAACACTCCAAAGAATTCCCTTGATACCGCATCACTCCTCTGTTTCAAGAAAAATAGGTCCTCATAAATCAGTGAAGAGACGCGCCTGTATCATTTGATATGTGAAAATAATATGCAGATTGAAAAAAAAACTGTGGATGCAAAATACACAAACAATGAACTTCAGGGTTAAATGTTATAAAATGGATCTAGATTTGAAATTGGTCTCGTTTCGCAGCTGACCTGGCCTAGTTATTAAAAGCGTGTTCGGTTGACTTTCTAGGGTTAACTATAGTTACACCAAAACACGCGGGTATTTGCTCGTGCCGCACTATTAGATTTGATGCGTCACCAGTAACGATCCAGATTCAGATTCAGAACTCTACTGACGTCAAGAAAATGTCATCGTTTGCCCTCGAGTAAATCGAAAGTATAAACATGCTTTCAAGTTGGACGTGATTTTTTCCAACACGTGGCCAAAATTTCAAATAGTTGGAAATAATCGATTGTCGGATTGCATTTAACTTACAATTTTCCACCTTCCACCGTATTCGTTGTTACAAGGCAAGGGTTCCAACTCTCATACCAAGCTAACTCTAGCAGTCGCAATATTCCTACACGGCGCGTTTTGGAGCAAGTCAACTCTTGTTAAGTCGAGTACGTCAACTGAACTCGCTCAAAATCTAGATCGCGGATTAATAATTCAATGAATGAGTTGACAGTATGAATAGAATGCTACGACTTGCTATACTACAGATAGAGCGATTGTTTGAATCGAGGTTTAACGTCCCCGTCAACACTCTAAGCGGTTTACCAGTACTCGTGTGCGGGCCGGATTCAGCTCTGCGTGGAAGCATCATGCAGCCCATATATTTCTACAAGCCCCTATGGGCGGGGCGGATAGAGCAAAGTTACCTTCACCGTTGCATTTGTTTGATTTGAGGTTTAAGTCCCCGTCAACACTGTAAAGGTCATTTTGGAGATGTTGTTTCCAATTTTGTGGGACTTTTACCCGACATTGATATGAAATGACATCTCCAGCCCTTTCGCCCAATGAAAGCAATAGGGTTTATAAGCATGGACGGTCCGACTCGTGCGCACCGCTTCGCTTGGGTAGGCTTAGATCCTCTAAGCAGTTTACCAGTACTCGTGTGCGGGTCGGATTCAGCTCTGCGTGGAAGCATCGTGCAGCCCATATATGTCTTCAAGCCCCGCTGGGCGGGGGCCGATTCACTGTTGCATGGATATATTTCTGTGAACCATCAGGAAAATATGACTTTATAACTTAAACTCCGGGCGGTGGGTGCTTTTTTTTTTTTAGCCGAGGTCAGAAAATATCAGATTTTGTTTCCTCATCTTCTGTATCTGAATATTTCTCTTTCTCTACTGAGGTGTATTTGATTTGTTTGATTTGACGTTTAACATCCACGTCAAGACTGTATAACGGCCCCGCCCACCGGGGCTTGAGGAAACAGATTGGGCTGCATGATGCTTCCACGCAGATCTGAAATCGACCGAACATGGATACTGGTAGACAGCTTAAAGGTTCCGATTCTAAGCCTGCCCAGGAAAAGTGGTGCGAGTTGGACCACCCATGCATATAAACTCTATTGGTTGCATTGTGCGGCAGAGGCTGAGTTGCCATTTCAGCTCAATGTCGGGTAAAAGTCCGACAAAATTGGAAGCGACGTCTCCAAAATGACCTATAAAGTGTTGACGGGGCGTTTAACCTCAAATCAAACAAATAAACAAAACTGTTTAGACGTGCTTCGAATTTCGTTGGACTCTTACCTAACATTGTGATGAAATGGCATTTAAAGCCTTGCCACACTATGGGACCAATGGACTTTCCGACTTCAAATTATAGCCCTGGGGCCAAAAATGCCCCCCCGCCCCGGGGCCCTTTGGTTTTACATTGACTTATATAGGGAAATCCTTTGAAAATCTTCTTCTCAGGAGGCTGAGGTGTTTGATATTTGATATGAAGCTGCGTCTAGTGGACCTCTTTCAAGATTGTTAGAATCATAGCCCTGTGACCAAAAATGCCCCCGCCCTGTAGCCCACTAGTTTTACATAGACATCTCGCGGGAAAATCTTCAAAAATATTCTTGTCTGAAACCATAAGCCTCAGATCTCAGATATTTGATAATTGGTATGTAGCTTCGTCTTGTGGGCCTATATCAAGATTTTCAAAATATAGTCCTTGTGCCAAAATTGCACCCCCCCCCCCCCCCACACACACACACACACACACCCTGGAATCCCTTTGGTCTTACACTGGGATGGATATTTAGGAAAATCTTTAAAAAAAACTTCTCTGAAAACGCAAGGCCCAGGTCTTTGATATTTGGTGTGAAGATTCATCTAGCAGACCTCTACCAAGATTGTTCAAATTATAGCCCTTGGGTAAAAAATGGCCCTGCCCTGGGGCCAACTGGTTTTATTTTGACTTGTATACGGAAAACCTTTAAAAGGTTCTTGTCTGAAACCAGAAGGCCAAGATCTTTGATATTTGGTATGATGCTTCATCTGGTTGTCCTCTACTATGCTGTGTAAATTATAGCCCTGGGGCCAAAGGTTTCCCCTTCTCAGGCCCCACCGGTTTCATCTAGCCATGTATGGAAAACCTCTAAAATGTTTTTCTGAAAAACCCAAGGCCCAGGTCTTTGATATTTTGCTAGAAGTTTCATGCGGGTGACCTCTACCAAGATTATTCAAATCAAAGCCCTGGAGTAAAAAATGGCCCCGCCTCAGGGCCCACTGGTTTCACATAGACTTACGTACTGAAAACCTTTAAATACCTTCTCGTCTGAAACCAGAAGGTCCAAGTCTTTGATATTTGCAATGAAACTTCCTCTAGTTGCCCTCTACCAAGATTGTCCAAATTATAACCCCATCGGGTCAAAACTGGACCTGCCCGGAGCCCACTGGTTTTATATAGGGTTAAGGCTGAGCCGGTTCATCTCTTTCTGCTGCACTAAGACCTGACCCTCAATGTCCACAAGGTGCCTAGACAGTGACATACAAGGCAGCTATGTATTGTCAAAGGGAACCACTGACACATAACCAACCTCCCTTTGTCACCATGTGACAATATTAGTAAAACTGAGCCTCTTCATTTCCCTCTGTTGCACTAGGACCTGACTCTCAATGCCCCCCCCCCCCCCTCCCCACTCCACACCCCTGCCAATTGTCACAGCGAGGCATTGCAAGTTAGACCATTACGATAACTCACCCGTGTGACATAGAGCATTTTTCACATCTCCTTATCGGCTAGTTTTCTGATGAAAAGCCTTGATATTTTTTATATAAATGTTCAAAATATAGGTTGAGGGTGCTCGTTAGAACCGCCTTAGTAAGGCGGTTCTAACGAGCACCCACAACCAATGTCTTGGAGCAGAAATAAGAAAAATAATGTATACCCTCGTAAACCCCAGTTTTCTCCATATAAAGGGGGTTTGGGGGGACTGACTTGTTCACGTGATGCTGAGCAAATTCATCTCCATGCACTAGGACATGACCCTCAATGTCCGGAAAATGTCCAGATAGTAACATATAAGTCAGCTCTTTAGAAGGGAACTTTGAAAAGACTTCATCCTCATGCAGAAAGAAAATAATTTGGAAGGAATGTCCCATGAGTGACCCTCTGACAAAGTTACTCAAAATAGTTTCGCTCCACTGAACATAAAAGCCACCAAACGAACAATAAACAAGCTTTAAACTGACTTCTCGATTACACACCCATGCGAAACAGTGCATTTTTAACATCACCAAAATGGCTACTTTTCTGATGAAAATCCGTGATATTTTTCTTAACAATGATCAAAACATAGGTTGTGGGTGCTCGTTAGAACCGCCTTAATTAGGCGGTTCTAACGAGTACCCACAACGTATGTCTTTGAGAAGAAATATGAAAAATAATGTATACCCCCACCCCGTAACCCCAGTGTTCTCTATATGAAGTGGGGTTTAGAGGGGTCTTCATTTCACGGACTTGTTCACGTGATGTTCTACTAAATAGGTAAACAGATTTTGAAATATTTTCACAGGAATGTTCCTTTGGTCACTCTCAACCAAAATGGCTCAACCCATCCACTCAACCTTAAATTACCTACCACTTTATCTGTACAATTCGGATCAGGTGAGCGTCCCAGGGCCATTATGGCCCTCTTGTTTAATTCACTGGGTCAACGGACGTCTTTCAAACACTTGACAAAACATAGCAACCAACAAACTTTTAAACTTATGATCGAAGCCTCAGATAATCAAAGCGCCAAAGGCACTGAAATGACAGATTCTATGAGAGTGTGGAGTGTAGGTTGGAGTAATAGGTCTGGGCTGAGATTTTAACTGTTTCATTTAATTATGAAATTCCAAACAAATAGTGAAGCTTTTGATAAGAAGACGTGTTCGGTAGCGTCTGATCTTGGTCTACACTGTTTTCCAAGCTCACCCTATGATTCCAGGATAACCCTCTTCCGTCTTATGGTATACTCCGATCTCACTGCGGCTATTTTCTACAAGACAAAAAGTTATTCTGACATGTCAGTGATAGTCACGTAGACATTAGCACTGAAGCGCTTTTCTTGTTATCAACTTCAGGTCGAATGCCAAACAATCAACCCAAACATAGCCGCGTCGTTTGTCAGTGTTGGGTACATGTAAAATTGTTATCTGTAAAATCTGCACATGGATCAAATGTTAGATCTGGCAAACAATGTAAACTCAGTTCAAAAGCCACACAACACGGTGCTGATATTGTTTTACACTTTTTGCATTAGTTACTAACATCTTAAGTTTAAACGAATCAGTCCAAGTCCCCGTTCATGGCCAGCCTGCATTTAGAGACAATCGGCATGAGTGTTGTCAGTGCTTTGATGTATTCACTGCCTTGGTTTCTGGAGTGCACTCTTCCATCACTGAAGTTGGGCTCGTCCATTCTGCTAAACATATGGCACCTAGAATTATATCATAGGACCTACACTAAGTATCTGTACCATATTCCAGGGTTGAAAGGGACAACCTTTCTTTTCAATTTCTCCACGCAAAGTCAATATACACCTTAGTTGTAACTGTCCTAAACTTGACCTCGAAAGTCAGAAAGAAAACACATTAATATTTTTGTCCACAGCTGACCTGGTACAACTGCAGGCTGGTCTTTAAGGATTAAATATTGACAGCACTGATAGAAAACAGTGTAAAACCTGAGAAGACTGCTGAGCAGACGCCGCATTGATCTGAGTATACCAGTCGCATGATGCAGCCGTTTCATATGAAATACTGAAACGTCAAGTCGTCTGCTTCAAAAGTTTGTATTACGCTTTCAGGATAACTAATATGCTTGTACAATTTGGATTACTGCGCCAAACCGGACAACATTTTGTGCGGACTCATATTTCTATGGCGGTCAAAGCCGGAAGAAAAAGCCTGAATTACTTTAAACGTGCAGCACAGCAAGAATAGACAGATGGAATATGTCATTAAAAACCAGCCAGTGTCCCGGAATATTGGTGTAAGAAATTTTTGTTTGTTTGATTTGAGGTTTAACTTCCCCGCCAACACTGCAAAGGTCATTTTGGAGACGTTGCTTCCAATTTTGTGGGACTTTTACCCGACATTGAGATGAAATGACATCTCAAGCCCTGTCGACAAATGAAACCAATAGGGTTTATTAGCATGGACGGTCCGCCTCGCACCGCGGTTCCTGGACAGGCATCATGCAGCCCATATATTTCTTCAAGCCCCTATGGGCGTTGGCCGTAGGTGTAAGAAAGCCATTTGCTAGCACGTATAGAGTGTTGAGTAAATGATCTTGTTTGCCAGAGTCTATGTATGTAATTGTCTCCAGAATTATTCTCATTAACACAAGAAGGGATTCACAACATGTACCGTTCAATCCTCAATTTTGTTTTTGACATTTCATTTGTCTGCTCTTCGCGTTACTACAATCATACATAACCATTGACTGTTTTAAAAATTAAAAAAAAAAGATAATGAAATGAAATGGCCCAGTGTAAAAACTAACTGTTTTCTACCATCACCTTCTATTAGTACTTTCAGTACTTTGATTATAATAAATTACTATTAACAAGTCAACGCGTAAAATAATTGTGTCTTGTCGTTTGGTTTTGTTTGGTTTTCTTGCGTGCGGGGAGGGGGCGGGGATTACTGCCCTTTCGAGATTATATCACTGATATCGAGCTAATTTTGCATCATAGGTGGCAACAGCCGGAGTATCCGGAGAAAAACACCCTGACCTCCTGTTGCAGAACTTGGTGTATCACATCATGTGACCCGAGGCAGGCTCCCCACCACAGCCTTGACAGAACTTATGATTAAGAGTAAGCTCTCTATCCACTAGGCCACAGAGGCCCGTAATTGTGTCTTGTATGCTTGGGTATCCACAGCTTCTCTCAGCTGAGATTGACTGCTAGCAGCTGTGTTATGAGCTAATAATGACTGTTATTACTGTTTTTCTTTGATTCCACAATTAAACTCATCATAATAAGGTGGAATTACTACCAATTTGACACTTTTGAGAAAAGTCCTATTTGTCTTAAAGGTGGCAGTACACAGTTTCCAGTCTGTGCACATGGGGAAATTTCTTCATAAGTAAGGGTAGGGATCAAATTCAGAGTCTAAATACTGTTTGGCAATTATGAAAGCAATATTTTGAATTCAATGTATTGTTTTTGTGTCATTGTGGAGAAATATGAATTAATTCATGGTCACATGACCTGGATATCAAGGGATGTAACTGAAAATACGAAACTACTGCTATACGAATTTATCGCTACACTTTCTGTTTAAAATAGTTGTCTGACTTCATTTGGATATTGTTAAAAAGTAAACGGCTGGCAGGGGTCAATTGTTAGCATTTTTGGTCGGTGTACAATAGAGCTGAATGCTGACAATTGTCCTTGCAAATGCAGTCTGCTGACAGGGCTCCCTTGAAAACAGCAGAAAATGAGAAAATGGTTAAAAAAGCAGCAGAAGTGGGTGGGGTAGAATTAGTTTACATAGCCACTACATTGGCTGTACAGTGTACAAGCTATAGAAACCAGCTTCAATTTGTTCTGTGGCAAGTCACAATGCCGAGATAACACAAAAGAGAAGGGTTGCAAAGTGTAATATTTGTTACGTCTAAAAAAAACTTCGTCCGCTGCGCGTCCGAGTTTCGCCGACAGCTTGGAATAGTGGTTTGCTACCATTAAGATTATAACAAGCAGAATGTAACTCTATGATAAATTGGATGACCTCACCAGTTTTCAAACTCATTCAAGCTTTTATTCCTGACTTGCTTATATGTAACTTTCAAGAATATCCGATATGAACTGAAGGGGCTATGGTGATGACAAAGTCAAAAATAAGCAATTAACTGCTGCAATCAAAGGGATGTAACTCTATGATAAATAGGCAAACCTCACCAGTTTTCAAACTCCTCTGAGCTTTTCTGCCTGATTTACTTGTTCGTAAGTTTTATGAAGATCCGTTCAAAACTCAATGGGGCTGTAGTGATGACAAGGTCGAAAATAAGCATTTTCAGCCAAACAGGGGACATAACTCCATGATTAATTGACTGGCATTGCTAGTTACCAAACTTGTCTGAGTTTTTATCTCTAACTTACTAACTTATAAATTTCAAAAACATCCGATGAAAACTGAAGCAGTTACGTTAAAAAAACAAGGTCAAAATTAAGCATTTTCAGCAAAGGAGGGGACATAACTCCATCAATAATTGACCCATATCGTTAGTTTTCAAACTCATCCAAGCTTTTAAATCGGACTTATTTGAACGTAAGTTTCAAGAAGATCCGATCAAAAGGGGCTACGGTGATGACAAAGTAAAAAATCGGAATTTTCAGCAATCAAAGGGATGAAACTCTATGAAAAATGGGCCGAGTTAGCCGGTTTTCGAACCCGGCCGAGTTTACATCCCCAGCCACATTACATATAAGTTTCAGAAAGATCCGATCAAAACTGAAGGAGTTACGGTGAAAACAAGGTCAAAAATAGGCATTTTCAGCAATCAAAGGGACGTTACTCTATGATAAATGGGCCGACTTGGCCGGTATTGGAACTCAGCCGAGGTTTTTCCGCAGCCACCTTACATATAAGTTTCAGAAAGATCCGATCAAAACTGAAGCAGCAATGGTGATGACAAGGTCAAAAATAGGCATTTTCAGCAATCAAAGGGACGTTACTCTATGAAAGATTCGATCAAAACTAAAGGGGCTACGGTGATGACAAGGTTAAAAACACAACATTTTCAGCAATCAGAGGGATGTAACTCTGTGATAAATGGGCCGACTTGGCCGGAAATCGAATTAATCCAAGGCTTTATCCCCAGCCACCTTACATATAAGTTTCAGAAAGATTCGATCAAAACTGATGGGGCTACAGTGATGACAAGTTAAAAATCGGCATTTTCAGCAATCAAAGGGACGTAACTCTACGATAAATGGCCCGACTTGGCCGGTATTTGTAATCTTCCGAGAATTTCCCCAAGCCACCTAACATATACGTTTCAGAAAGATCCGATCAAAACTGAAGCAGCTACGATGATGACAAGGTCAAAAATCGACATTTTCAGCAATCAAAGGGACGTTACTCTATGATAAATAGGCCAACTTGGCCGGTATTCTAACTCATCCGAGGTTTTATCCCCAGCCACCTTACATATAAGTTTCAGAAAGATCCGATCAAAACTGAAGGCGCTACCGTGATGACAAGGTCAAAAATAGACATTTTCAGCAATCAAAGGGGATGTAACTCTATGATCAATGGGCCGACTTGGCCGGTTTTCGAACTCATCCGATTTTTTATCCCCAGCCACCTTATATATAAGTTTCAGAAAAATCCGATCAAAACTGAAGGGGCTACGGTGATGACAAGGTCAAAAATCAACATTTTCCAGCAATCAAAGGGACGTTACTCTATGATAGAAGGGCAGACTTGGCCGGTTTTCGAACTCATCCGAGGTTTTATCCTCAGCCACTTTACTCCCATAGTATGCCTATGGGACCTTGTGGTTGCCATAACAACCAAAGTTTTAGAGCGATTTCGAAAAAAGTTTATGTCATCTATGCCCCACCAAAGGCATGCTACAGATGAGAAATGATTGAGATCAGCCTGCAGGCTGCAGGGATATGGCTGCTCAAAAGTGTGGACGGACGGACGACCGACGACGGACGATGGAGGACTCACTATACTATAAGCTCCCCTGGAGCCTTCGGCCCAGGTGAGCTAAAAATTCAATACTCTACTACGTAACCCGGGAAGGGACATGATTTTTTTTATTTTATAAGTTGTGCGCACAAGATAATATCTTGTGCGGACACAATATATTATCTTTTACGGACAACATATTATCTTGTGCGCACAAGATATTATCTTGTTCGGACAACATAATATCTTGTCCACACATCATATTATCTTGTGCGCACAAGATATTATCTTGTGCGGACAACATATTATCTTGTGCAGACAAGATATTATCTTGTCCGCACAAGATATTAAGTTGTGCGAACAAGATATTTTCCTGTCCGCACAAGATAATATCTTGTCTGCAAAACATAGATCTTGTGCGAACAAGATATTATCTTGTTTGCACAACTTCCAAAGAAATCATCTTGTTCGCACAAGATAATATCTTGATAAGATCTATGTTGTGCAAACAAGATATGTTGTGCGAACAAGATATTATCTTGTGCGGACAAGATAATATGTTGTCCGCACAAGATAAATTATGTTGTCCGCACAACATAATATCTTGTGCGCACAATATATCATCTTGTGCGGACAAGATAATATCTTGTTCGCACAACTTAATATCTTGTCTGGACAAGATAAATCTTGTCTGCACAAGATAATATGTTGTCCGCACAAGATAATATCTTGTCCGCACAAGATATAATCTTGTGCGCACAACTAAAAAAATAAAAAAAATCATGTCCCTCTCAGGAAAAACTGCCAGTACAGGTAGGTTACCTTGATCTGACATGAGGCATGATGATTCCAATTGTCCCGTATGTATGTGGCCTGTTTTGAAAATGTCACTTTAAAATTTTATCGGCCTCGATAATCTATAGTCCTTTCCTAATGTTCTCTCGTTGGATAACCGTGAAGTTCCTATACAAAATAACTTGAAGATCTTGTAAACAGACTCTTAAGTGATACTTTGCCCTGGTATACTCAGAATTGTTCCACCCATACAGGCTGATTTATATGCATCTTTCATGGGTGTGAATGGTGGATAGACAAATCCGTCCCTAAGGTCACTGTTCCGGCATCAAGCACCTTACCGAGTGATGCCCGATTGTCCCGAAGGTCGGATTTTTCTATCTACCTCACATCCATTTCAAAACTTTTTTATGCCCCCGCACCGTATGATGCCGGGGGCATATAGTTTTTCGGTTTTCCGCACGTGCGTCCGTGGGTACGTGCGTACGGTTTCCGAATGTACGTCCTTTTGTACGAAAGTGTGTACGTACGTACGTACGTAATCCTGTTAGACTCAGGTTAAGGTTTTTGTACAAGGTAGAACTTGAGCTCATATTTTCCTAACCATACAATAGATTTGGTTTATATTTAGTATGATGATAGATATAGGTCCAAAGTTTTATTCAGCAATACCCCCACCCATACCCATGACCTCAAGGTCAAGGTCACAAACTTAGAAATTTCTAACGTTTAAGACACAGGTTAAGGTATTTGTACAACGTAGAACTTGAGATCATATTTTCAAAACCATACAATGAATTTGGTTTATATTTAGTATGACGATAGATATAGGTCCAAAGTTTTATTCAGCAATACCCCCACCCATACCCATGACCTCAAGGTCAAGGTCGTGGACTTTGAAATTTTTAATGTTTAAGACCCAGGTTAAGGTATTTGTACCAGGTAGAACTTGACTTCATATTTTCCAAACCGTGTAATGAATTTGATTCATATTGGGTATGATGATAGATATAGTTCCAAAGTTTTATTCAGCAATACCCCCACCCATACCCATGACCTCAAGGTCAAGGTCACAGACTTAGAAAATTTTTAATCTTTAAGAATTTGGTTAAGGTATTTGTACCACCAATTTCAATATAACTTCACACAAATGTTCCTTATAAAAATATCTCGTGCAAGTTTAACTCTCAAGTTCACTGTAGCTATTTTTTAGGAAAACTTTGTCATCGCTCTAGCGCCTACATTTCTTCACCAATTTCAATATAACTTCACACACATGTTTCTTGTAAAAATATCTTGAGCGAGTTCGACTTTCAAGGTCATGGCCTCAAGGTTAAGATCACTGTAGCTATTTTTAGAAAACTTTGTCATCCCTCTACCGCTTACATTTCTTGACCAATTTTAATATAACTTCACACAAATGTTCCTTATGACAATATCTCGAGCCATTTCGACTTTCAAGGTCAAGGTCACTATGGCTATTTTTAGATAAACTTTGTCATCCCTCAAGCACTTACATTTCTCTACCCATTTCAATATAACTTCACACATATGTTCCTTATGACAATATCTCGAGCAATTTCGACTTTCAAGGTCAAGATCACTATGGCTATTTTTAGATAAACTTTGTCATCCCTCTAGTGCCTACATTTCTTCACTGATTTCAATATAACTTCATACAAATGTTCCTTATGACAATATCTCGAGCCATTTCGACTTTCAAGGTCAACGTCACTATGGCTATTTTTAGAGAAACATTGTCATCACTCTAGAATTACATTTATTTATGGTTTTTATGCCCCCGCATCATATGATGCCGGGGGCATATAGTTTTTCGGTTTTCCGTACGTGCGTACATGTGTACGTCCGTCTGTACGTGTGTGTGTACGTACGTACGTACGTACGTACGTGATCCTGTAACCTCAGGTTAAAGTTTTTGTAACAGAGAGAGCCTGAACTTTTAGAACTCATATTTTCCTAACCATTGGATGGAACTGGTTCATCTTTGGTATGATGATAGATATAGGTCCAAAGTTTTATTAAGCAATACCCCCACCCATGCCTGTGATCTCAAGGTCAAGGTCACAGACTTAGAAATGTTCAATGTTAAAGACTCAGGTTAAGGTTTTTGTAACAGGTAGACTTGAACATTTTAGAACTCATATTTTCCAAACCATTTGATGGAATTGGTTCATATTTGGTATGATTATAGATATAGGTCCAAAGTTTTATTTCAGCGATACCTCCACCCATGCCCATGGCCACAAGGTCAAGGTCATGGACTTAGAAATGTCCCATGTTAAAGACTCCAGTTAAGGTATTTGTACCTGGTAGAACCTGATTTTTTATAATGGCTTTGGTTCATATGATGATAGATATAGGTACAAAGTTTTATTCAGCAATACCCCCACCCATGCCTATGACCTCAAGGTCAAGGTCACAGACTTAGACAATTTTAATGTGAAAGATTTTAAAGAGCTCCAATTTTCCAAACTATATTATGGATTTGGCTTATATATGCTATGATGATAGATACAGGTCCAAATGTTTATTTGGCAATACCCCCACTCATGCCTTTGGCTTCAAGGTCAAGGTCACAGACATAGACATTTTTAATTAGATATTTTAAGAGTTGATATTTTCCAAATTGTGCGATGGATTGAGTTGATATTTGGTATGATGTTAGATACCTGTCCATTTTATTCAGCTATACCCCCACCCATGCCAATGAGCTCAAGGTCAAGGTCACAGACTTAAAAAATTTTAATTATCCCCTCGCACAACATAGCTCTAGCGTTTATATTTCTTCACTGATTTCAATATACCTTGAACGAGTTTGACTTTCAAGGTCAAGGTCACTGTGGCTATTTTTAGAAAAACTTTGTCATCGCTCTAGCACTTACATTTCTTCACCGATTTCAATATAACTTCACACAAATGTTCCTAATGACAATATCTCGAGTGATTTCAACTTTCAAGGTCAAGGTCACTGTGGCTATTTTTAGAAAACTTTTGTCATTGCTCTAGCGACTACATTTCTTCACTGATTTCAATATAACTTCACACAAATGTTCCTTATGACAATACCTCGAGCAAGTTCGACTTTCAAGGCCAATGTCACTGTGGCTATTTTTAGAAAAACTTTGTCATTGCTCTAGCGCTTACATTTTTTTCACCAATTTCAATATAACTTCTCACAAATGTTCCTGATGACAAGGTCACACACTTAGAAATTTTTTTTGCAACATGCATTTTCGGGGTGAGGCGGGGCCCTTGGCGGGGGCATCTGTGTCGTCTGGACACATTTCTAGTTTTTACTTGAATTAGCTTCATTTCTGAGAGTGGATATTTCATAATCCAGTCCATAACGAAAACACGCCTATACAAATGTCAAAGAAAACAAGAGGACCAAGATGGTCCTATATGGCTCACCTGAGCTAACAGATTCAAAATTTCAGGAAGTGCCGACCTTTACTGAAGGATTTATGCGAGGACAAGGTGATGACACGGTAAGCATTTTCTGCAATCAAGTAGAATGTAACTCTTTGATAAATAGGCTGACCTCACAGGTTTTCAAACTCATTCAAGCTTTTATCCCTGACTTGCTTATATGTAACTTTCAAGAAGATCAGGTATAAATTGAAGGTGCTATGGCGATGACAAGGTCAAAAATAAGCAAGTAATTGCTGCAATCAAAGGGATGTAACTCTATGATAAATAGGCAAACCTCACAAGTTTTCAAACTCCTCCGAGCTTTTCTGCCTGACTTACTTGTTTGCAAGTTCCACGAAGATCCGATCAAAACTGATGGGGCAGCAATTATGACAAGGTCCAAAATAAGCATTTTCAGCCAAGCAGGGTATGTAACTCCATGATTAATTGACTGGAATTGCTTGTTTTCAAACTTATCTGAGCTTTTATCTCTAACTTACTAAAATATAAATTTCAAGAAGATCCAAAGAAAAAGCAATGAGTTACGGTCAAAAAGAGGTCGTGCAATCCAAGGGATGTAACTCTATGATAAATAGGCTGACCTCATCAGTTCATGAACTCAACCATTTTATCCCTGACTTACTAGCATGTCAGTTTCAAGAAGTTCCAATAAAACTGAAGAAGCTACGGTGATGACAAGGTTAAAAAAAATCTGCAATCGAGGGGGGCATAACTCTCTTAAATGTAGGCCGACCTCACCAAATTGCTACGGTGATGACAAGGTGAAAAATAGGTTTTTTTCTATAACCAAGGGAACATAACTTTCCGAAAATATAAGCCGGCCTAACCAACTTTTGAACTCAGCCGAGGTTTTAACCCTTACTTACTAACATGTAAGTTACAAAAAGTTCAGATGAAAACTGAAGGGGCTATGGTGATGACAAGGTCACAAATAGGCATTTTCAGCAGTAAAGGGGACGTAACTCTACAAAAGATAAGCCAACCTCGTCAGTGTTTTTAACTCATCCTAGCTTTTATACCTGACTTACTTGTTTGTAAGTTTTAAGAAGATCCGATCAAAACTGAAAGGGGCTATGGTGATGACAAGGTCAAAAATAGGCATTTTCAGCAATCAAAGAGACGTAACTCTATGATAAATAGGCCGACCTGGCCGGTTTTCGAACTCCTTCGAGTTTTTTCCCTAACCACCTTACATATCAGTTTCAGAAAGATCTGATCAAAACTGAAGGGGCTACGGAGATGACAAGGTCAAAAATAGGCATTTTCAGTAAAGGAGGGGACATAACTCCGTCAGTAATCGACCCACATCGCTAGTTTTCGAACTCATCCGAGCTTTCAACCATGACTTACTTGTCCACATCACGCTAACAAGTCCGTGAAATGAACACCCCCTTACACCCCACTTTATATAGAGAAAACTGGGGTTTAGGGGGCATACATTATTTTCCTTATTTCTGCTCATAAACATAGGTTGTAGGTACTCCTTAGAACCGCCCCAATGAGGCGGTTCTAACGAGCACCCAGAATCTATGTTTTGAGTATAAATAAGAATAATATCACAAATTTTCATCAGAAAATTTACCGTTTTGGAGATGTAAAAAATGCATTTAGACGCACGACTGTTATCGTAATGATAAGTTTCAGGAAGATCCCATCAAAACTGATGGGGCGACGTTGATGACAAGGTCATAAATAGGCATTTTCAGCAAAGAAGGGGACATAACTCCGTCAGTAATCGACCCACATCGCTAGTTTTCGAACTCATCCGAGCTTTCAACCTTGACTTGTCCATAAGTTTCAGGAAGATCCAATCAAAACGGAAGGGGCGACGGAGATGACAAGGTCAAAAATAGGCATTTTCAGCAAAGGGAGGGACATAACTCCGTCAGTAATCGACCCACATCACTAGTTTTCGAACTCATCCGAGCTTTCAACCTTGAATTACTTGTCCATAAGATTCAGGAAGATCCAATCAAAACTGAAGGGGCGACGGTGATGACAAGGTAAAAAATCGGCATTTTCAGCAATCAAAGGGACGTAACTCTGTGATAAATGGGCTAACTTGTCCGATTTTCGAACTCTTCCGAGTTTTTATCCCCAGCCGCCTTACATATAAGCTTCAGAAAGATCCAATCAAAACTGAAGGGGCTACGGTGATGACAAGGTCAAAAATAGATATTTTCAGCAATCAAAGGGACGTAACTCTGTGACAAATGGGCCCACTTGGCCAGTTTTGGAACTCATCCGAGTTTTCATCCGCAGCCACCTTTCATATAAGTTTCAAAAAGATCCGATCAAAACTGAAGGCGCTACGGTGATGACAAGCATTTTCCCATTGTAAGTCTATGGGACCTTGTGGTTGCCATAGCAACCGAAGTTTTAGAAAGCTTATGTCATCAATGCCCTACCAGAGGCATGCTTTAGATGAGAAATGGTTGAGATCAGCCTGCAGAGATATAACTGGTCAAAAGTGTTGACGGACGGGGGACGACGGAGGCCTTCGGCCCAGGTGAGGTAAAAATAGGCATTTTCAGCAATCAATGGGACTTAACTCTATGATAAATGTGCCGACTTAGCCGGTTTTCGAACTCATCCGAGTTTATATCTCCAGCCACCTAACATATAAATTTCAGAAAGATATAATCAAAACTGAAGGGGCTACAGTGATGAAAAGGTCAAGAATATGCATTTTCAGCAATCAAAGGGACGTAACTCTATGATAAATGAGCCGACCTGGCCAGTTTTCGAACTCATCTGAGTTTTTATAGCCACCTTACATAAAAGTTTCAGAAAGATCCGATCAAAACTGAAGGCAGTACGGTGATGACAAGTCAAAATAGGCTTTTTCAGCAATCAAATGATAAATGGGCCAACTTGGCCTGTTTTCGAACATATACATTTCAGAAAGATCCGATCAAAACTGAAGGCGCTACGCTGATGATACGCATTTTCCCGTTTAATGGTTAAGTCTATGGGACCTTTAGGTTGCCAAAACAACCAACGTTTTCGTGTGATTTTGAAAAAAAAATGCTTATGTCATCAATGCCCCACCAGAGGCATGCTACAGAGGCGAAATGGTTGTGATCAGCCTGCAGGTTGATATAACTGGTCATAGGTGTGGACGGACAGGCGGACGACGTACGCCGGGCGACGGACGGACGAGGGACGACCCACTATACCCTAAGCTCCCCTGGAGCCTTCGGCTCAGGTGAGCTAAAAAAACAAAATTTTTAAGATGAATAATTGTAATATTTTTCTTATTTCTGCTCATATTATAGACTGTGGGTCCTCGTTAGAACCGCATCATCGATGCGGTTCTAACGAGTACCCACAATCTATATTTTATAGCAGAAATAAGAAAAATACGGTTTACCCCTGTAAACCCCAGTTTTTCTAAGTAAAAGGGGGGTTAAAGGGGATCAAAATTATATAGGCGTGTTTTCGTGATGCACTTCGATTATAGACTTTCGCTTTATTTTGATGACATCAGTTTTTGATGTCACTGTACCAGTACAGATTTAAAGACACTATTTGGATTGCATAGCACCGTCTTGACCGGTTATCATAAGATGAGACACAGTTGGCATACAGGTCGGAGACCAAGAGAGGGTTATCAGTTAGTTACAGATATGAGCTCGACAAGTCACAATGAATTTTTAATTTGATTGTGGATGCTCATTACAGTCGCCATGCCATGGTGGTTGTGAATAGTACGAGGGCTGTCGATATGTTGTGAGCCTTATATTGAAGGATTTGATTATCGAACATATTGTATTATTTTTCAACATAATCCCCTTCACTATCTAAACACTTTTGTCAGCGGTGTTTAAGGGTCTCAATGCCACTTTTATAGAACTCCTTTTCTTGGCTGTACAGAAAGTTGCCACTGCATATATGACGTCATCATCGGACTGAAAGTGGGTGCCTGAAATCGTCGTTTTTCAGTTTTGGTAATAAATGAAAGTCTGATGGAGCGAGATCAGGTGAATAAGGCGGATGCTCAAGCAATTTAAATCTCAAGCAATTTAAATCCACACTCGTGAATGGCAGCCATAGCTAAGACAGACTTGTGATGAGGAGCATTGTCCTTATGGAACACCATACCGTTAATGAGTTTTCCGTGGCGCTTAAGTTTAATATTATAATGTTATTAATCAACTAATTTCGTATTGGCCCAAGTACAGGTCCGAGGTCTGCTGCATTGGCCCGAGGCCAATGCAGCTGACCGAGGACCTGTAGCTGGGTCAATGCGAAATTACTTGATTAATGACAAATTTATTAATTGACACAATTAAAAAATCATGATTATTGATTTTTTTACCTCACTTGACCTCAGTTAATATTGGTTGACCTGGTGTTAATACGGATGACCTCTGATCAATACAGGATAGTCAATTAATGATTTTTTGCCTTCTTTGGCGGGGGTGAGCAAGGATGGTTCCTTTGTTTCGATTAATGTTTGGCCTGTGGAGTAAAATGATGGACCCATGTTTCATCCATAGTGACAAATCTCTGAAGAAAGTTGGCAGGATCTTCCTCAAAATGGTTAAGATTAGCATGCGATAATGGGCGCCTGGTGTGCTTCTGATCAACTGTCAGAAGTCTTGGTACCCATCGGGCCGAAAACATTCTCATTGTAAGATCCTGTGTCAGAATGGAATGCAGTCTTTCCTGTGAAATGCCTACACTACTGGCTATATATCTTTCTGTGACTCGTCTGTCAGTCATACCAATATCATGGAACTTATTGTCCATTTCTGATGTTGCAACATTAACAGGCTTTCCAGGACGGGGTCATCCTCAAGGCTCTGTCTGCCGCCACCCACCTTTTCCCTGTAGCATATGAAGTGGCATCTTTCCCTATTGTTGCTACCATATCATTATGGATATCCACAGGTGTTAAGTAGAAGTAAAACAAAGATCAGGAATTGATACAATTAACTTACTCCACCAATAAAAGACACCAAAGGGAAAGAAATACAAACATTAAGCGACCAGACCATAATGGAAACCTAAACAAAGGAAGGCCATAAGGACAGTTACTTTCCCACAAAATGGCCATATGGCCATCCAAAACCAAAAGACACAAGTGATACACACAGTAAGTAACAAACAACAGCATAAATAAATCGCCACAGAAGAGTCGCCTTGGAACGGTCAGTGGAAGATTTCCACTGGGGGGCTTAAATCGATTTTACGTGGCCACAATCCTCGCCCTTACTTCCATCGCGATTTAGACAAATAATTTGTTCAGTCCGCATGAAGGCCTCCTAACTCATCAGTGCAACATCTCCGTGAACACAAAAATCAAAGAACCACAGAGGTGAGACAACGGTGAGGACTCGACAGCAAGAAACCACTGAAATGCTGGAGCAAAAGAAAACCAACAGTTAGACTCCGATGAGCCCGACCTTTTTATGCAACTATTGGATCACTGCTATTTCACCGATTTTGTCCATTTTCCAAAAGTTGCTGGTCTTGCTTACTTTAGAGTGCTACCTCGTCGATATAAACTGACCAAATGAGACCAGTCCTTGATTACCTGGCCCTATATAGTCAGATACTAGTAGGACTTAAAAAGAATATCCCTGCATACCTCCTTCAATACGTCACGAAAACACGCCTATATAATTTTGACCCCCCTTGAACCCCACTTTTATATAGTAAACCTGGGGTTCAAGTCCGGGGGTATACCTTATTTTTCTTATTTCTGCTCTAAAATATAGATTGTGGGTACTCGTTAGAACCGCCTCGATGAGGCGGTTCTAACGAGTGCACACAATCTATATCTTATCTATGGGTACTCGTTAGAACCGCCTCGATGAGGCGGTTCTAACGAGTGCACACAATCTATATTTTGGGCAGAAATAAGAAACATATTACAATTTTTCATCTTAAAAGTTTCATTTTTTCGGTGATAAATGTGGCAATGTATTTGTATAGGCGTGTTTGCGTATTGCGAGGCTCACGACATATCAATCAGCCCTCGTACCTACAGTCTGTGTTTGGAGCTTGGTATAAATAGTATGGGCTTGTAACCATACTGAACAGTAGCTACATTTGGACTATCCATTACTTAAAACACGCCTAACAAAATATATAAGTACAGTCGAACTTCGATGGCTCGAAAATCGATGCTTGTTTACCATGGATGTGTCGAACCCATTCTTGAGCCCCAAGCGAAATCCTCTACATAAGAAATATGGGGGATAATTAAGGAGATTTTAGTCTTTTATCTTGCAAATGTATGCTGTGTGTACTCATTAGAATCGCCTCGATGAGGCGATTCTAATGAGTACACACAGCATACATTTTCATTATAGAACACCGAAAAGATGACTAAAAGTATCTCGTTATGCCTCCTGACAGTAACCTCAGTGGCTCGAACTACCCCTGTCTCGAACAGATTTTCGAGGTCTCAAAGGTGTTCGAGCCATTGAAGTTCGACTATATAAGTAATATTTTACCACCAAAATGAAATCCTGATATATTTCATATTTATGCTCAAAAATAGATTGTGGTACTCGTTAGAACCGTTTCAGTGAGGCGGTACTGAGGCGGTACTGAGGCGGTTCAAACGAATACCCACAATTTATTTTTGAGCACAAATAAGGAAAATAATTTATTACCCTGTAAACGTAAACTCCAGTTTTACTATTATGTAACTGTGTTTTACGGGGGTCAAATGTTTTTAGGCGTGTTTACGTAGTGAACCTTAAACGTGCATGTTACACTGGAGGAAACTCGATCCAACAGTTGTTCATAAAATTGTACTGCGACCAGTTAAAATGTATTTAAGAAAAGACTCAAATCATCCTGCTCATCCACTTAAGTTTCTCCCGTGAGAAAAGTTTTGTTACTGCCCAGCGATATAGAGGACAGGGAAGGCTCAGATCATACTACGCGAACACGCTGAGTGCGTATGTACGATCACGCAGTTACGCGTGGCGTGTTCCGTAATGCGGCATGCATAATTTGCCTTAATGCACGGAAAGTTTCGGTATAATGCATTTATTTAGGTTTTATTACATCTTTGAAGCATCCGGTTGAAGTATAATTGTCTGTTTCAAACGTTTTTAATATGCTGTTCTTAATTTTAACATGTATAAGCCTGTGCTTTGCTACAGAACCTCCAACTGTAGAAACCACCATCGGTTCTATAACAGGAGAAGTCAAAGACGTTAATGTATTTGGAGAAACTAGGGAAGTCGTACATTTCCACGGAATACCTTACGCAGAGCCACCTGTTGGCGATCTCAGATTCAGAAATGCAGTTCCCAAACGTCCTTTAGAATCACCGCTGCTTGCTACTTCACACGGGAAAGCATGTTTTCAGATGAACATATTGCCTTTGGAAGAACTGGACAGGAGTGAAGACTGCCTATTTCTAAATGTGTACGCGCCTGCTAATAATACTGGTGGATTAGCTGTTATGGTGTACATTCATGGCGGAGCATTCGTCCATGGCGCCTCAGACCCGTATGTCAGTGATACTTTGTCTGTGTTTGGAAATGTAGTTGTTGTTACTTTCAACTATAGGCTGTCAATACTTGGATTTCTAACGACAGGAGATAAGCATGCACCTGGAAATTATGCTTTCTCAGATCAACAGATGGCCATTAGATGGGTTCATGATAATATAGAGGCATTTGGAGGGGATCCAAATAAAGTAACATTATTTGGGCAATCCGCCGGTGGAGTTAGTGTCGTAATTCAAAGTCTTTACGAAGAAAATGCAGGTTTATTCCAGCGAGCCATTGCTCAGAGTGGAACTCTCGTACCAAGACCACTGGACTTTAAGTTTTCAACTCCTGTAGAGGATACAAAGAACTTAGGAAAGCTCGTAGGTTGCAATAGCCGATATTCAGCCGATCTTGTTGCCTGCCTTAGAACAAAACCTGCTGAAATTTTATATGCCACCTTACATAATGTTTCTAACGGATTTTTTAAATCCCCATTACCTTTCATTATTAATGCTCTCGGTGGAGAAATATTAGACCAGAAACCGAATGACTTGCTGAAAGATACTTCCCGAAAATACGCCTCACAACGTGCAGTCTTCTCATCGTTTGATTTTCTCTTCGGTTTCAATGCCTATGACGGTTGTTTCAATATGGGCCCGCACGTTGGTGTACCGAAGGAAGAGAATTTTCTGCCAAACCGGACAGTCCTTGAGACGCAGTTGGTACCACTAATTTTGTCAATGACCTTCGCTTCAAGGGTTCCAAAACTAATTGATGAACTAGTTCTACAGGTGTATACTGATTGGGCGGACCCAGAAAATGAAGTAAAGATTCGAGAAGATTTTATAGCGCTTAGTACTGACATTCTGTTCGCGGAAACAGTTATCGAAGCCTCTATTCATCATGATTCGCTGGCTGCTGACGTGGCAAAAACATTCCTGTACAAGTTTGATGTCTTGCCTTCCGCTCATCCTATGCCTAGTCCATCTTGGTGTGACAGGGCGTCCCATGGTGATGAGTTGTTTTATTTGTTTTTCGAAGATTCTGGTGGTATTATGACATTTGTACCCGGTTTTGAAGATTTTGAACCAGAGAGTTTCGAGCGAAATATTGCTCAAGATGTGATGAGGTTTTGGACCAATTTCGCAAAGACAGGGTACGTTCTTCACTATTAGCATACCTTATAGATCAGCTCTAGCACCGATTTGTTGAATTATAAATCACAGTTTTGATGTCCGTTGTGAAGTTTATCAAATAACAAGCGCGTAGCGCGGGTGAGTTTTTCTAGTTATACCTGACCGATAAACTGATTTATTACTGTATAAATCACACACTTGAGCTGATCTGTTTCGATTCAAACTTTAACGCCATTATAAGATGTTACCAAGGCAACAGTTTTTACTGTTTTACATCACGTGAACAAGTCCATGTAATTAACACCCTCCTAAAACACCACTTCATATACAGAAAACTGGGATTTACGGGTGTATACATTATTTTTCTTATTTTTACTCCAGGACATAGGTTGTGGCGGTTCACACGAGCATCCACAACCCACATGTTTGCATCTCACATGTTTGCAGTATAATTAAGATAAAACATCATCAGAAAAGTGGCCGGTTTTTTTAGATGTGAAAATTCACCATGTCGCGTAATGCATACATTTATATGTTTCGGAGGAGCATATAGTCGCCGCTTTGTCCGTGCGTCCGTGTGTCCGTCCCACTCTTGTCCACGCGAATTCTCAGAAACTACTGGTGGGATTTCGATGAAACTTCACGGGAATATTAAGTATCGAAGGTGGATGCGCATATCACCTGTGTGTTTTGGTTTGATGATTTTTCCAAGAGTTATGGCCCTTTAATGAATTCTGCATGAATATAAAGGGTACTGTTCGTGTCCACGCGAATTCTCAGCAACTTCTTGCAGACATTCAACGAAACTTCAATGGAATCTTAAGCAGCAATAGTGGATGCGTGTATTGTCCGTGCTTTCTGGTTAGATGATTTGTCACAGAGTTATGGTACTTTGTTTAAAGCTGCAGCGTAAGGCCACTGTGGCTGTTTTTAGAAAAACTTTGTCATCACTCTTGTGCCTACATTTATTGATGGATTTTAATATAACTTCACACAAATCTTCCTATCTCGATATCTCGAGCGATTTCGACTTTCCTTTCAATATCGACAATATCTCGAGCGATTTCGACTTTCCTTTCAAGGTCGTGGCCTCAAGGTCAAGGTCACTGTGGCTATTTTTAGAAAAACTTTGTCATCGCTCTAGCGCCTACATTTCTTCACCGATTTCAATTTAATTTCACACAAATGTTGGGTATGATAATATATTAAGCATGTTCGACTTTCAGGGTCTTGGGCTTAAGGTCAAGGTCACTGTGGCTATTTTTAGAAAAACTTTGTTTTCGCTCTAGTGGCTACATTTATTGATGAATTTTAATATAATATAACATAAAAATGTTGAGTATGATAATATCTCGAGCAAGTTCAACTTTCAGGGTCCTGGGCTCAAGGTCAAGGTCACTGCGGCTATTGTGTCATCGCTCTAGCGTCGTCATTTGCCGCGGAATTTTAATATAGCTTCACACAAATGTTGGGTATAATAATATCTCGAGCAAGTTTGACTTTCAGGGTCTTGGGCTCAAGGTACGGGTCACTGCGGCTATTTTTAGAAAAAAAAACTGTCATCGCTCTAGCGTCATCATTTGCTGATGGATTTTTATATAACTTCACACAAATGTTGGGTATAATAATATCTCGAGCAAGTTCGACTTTCAGAACCCTGGGCTCAAGGTAAAGGTCACTGTGGCTATTTTTAGAAAAAAAAAACTTTGTCATCGCTCTAGTGTCTACATTTATTTATGGATTTTAATATAATTTCACACAAATGTTGGGTATGATAATATCTAGAGCAAATCTGACTTTCAGGGTCCTTGGCTCAAGGTCAAGGTCACTGCGGCTATTTTTAGAAAAAAACTTTGTCATCGCTCTAGCGTCGTCATTTGCTGATGGGTTTTAATATAACTTCACACAAAATATCTCGAGCAAGTTTGACTTTCAGGGTCCTGGGCTCAAGGTCAAGGTCACTGCGGCTATTTTTAGAAAAACTTGCTGGAGGCAGAAATCTTTCCCACTGTAAACAGAGTTCCATTGCACAAAGCCTTTCATTATCAACTTCTCATCATTCTGATATGACTGAAATACTGCTAAAAAGGATGTAAAATCGCAAGTCATCCATCTACATTAGAGTTGCAGATAAATTTGATCAAAGTGAAAGAAGCTAGTCTTTGCAGATGGTCAAAATGACCTTTTTGGACAGTTAAGGGGATAGGATCAGATCCATTTTCGAACCCGTCTGGTATTTTATATGCATATAAAGGCACCCAATACGGAACCATACCTACGAGGATTGCCTCTGTGTTCGAGAGTAAGTTTTCAATAATTTGTAATAAACAGTTTTACCCAATTAATATAGCTAAACTACCACCCAGAATCTTGGGATATGGAATCGTACATGAAGACACTTCCTTTCATTTATTCCGACTTTTGGGTTACTGATGTTTGTATGACAGTGCCATCAGGCAAGCTAATCCGTCCACCGACAGGTTTTGTTATACTCCATTTTGAAGTACAATGAATATACACAGTATACCGCTGTTTAATTAGGATAATGTTTCTTGTTCCGACTGTTGCACCTTCGGGGAGCATCCATCGGTTTCACCGATATTCTTGTTTGCAGAAATAGTCACCGTTCCTTATAAGCGTGCTGTGATATATTTTGAAGGTTCAACGTCCGCGTCAACACTACGAGAGCAAGACAATAAGTAACCAGCCTAACCCATTTCAAATTGACCGAGACAACCAAGATTTTTATGCCTTGTTTCAATACATAGTTTAGGCATGAGGGCAAAATTGCACATGTGCCCTGTCATTCACTCATAAGATATTGAACTTCAAACAAGGCTAGCGCTGCAAAAGCAAGCTTTTCGTCATAAATTGTGTACCGTGCTGTAATTCGATACTTGTATTTGAAAGGGAAAACAAGTCAAGAAATACATTGCGAGTTGACTAATGTTTATTGGCCTTCTGTGCTATCGTATGCACAATAGAAGTGGAGGCAATGATCAGGAATCGATACAATTAACCCACAGCTCCCATCAGAGACACCAAAGGGAAAGAAACACAAACAAAGTTGAATTCTGGTTTGGGGAATTCAAACGCGGTAGAACGCCTGTAGAGGACGAAACCAGGTCTTGATACCAAACAGATGCCACCGATGAAGATATGTGTAACAAAGTACTGGATCTGGTCTACTCTGATAGGCGAAATAAGGCGGAAGAAATAGCGAATACATTACACATTTCACATGGTAGCGTTTCAACAATTTTACATTATCGCTTGGGTATGCGCAAGCTAAAATGGGTCCCAAAATCCCTTAGCGACGAGCAAATGACAACCAAAGCATTAGTATGCAGGTACATTATTGAAGCGGTTTAGGTCAAAGGAAGATGGTTTTCTTTCACGCCTAAGACCTGGGTCCATTATTATGAGCCGGTTTTCTAGCAAAGAAAGTACAATAACAGGTGCGTATTATACAAAATTGCTCGACCAGCTGAGAACGGAGATCCGTGAAAAACGCCGAGGTAAACTCTGCTCCAACAGGACAATGAATGAGTCCACACTTGCTAAATTGCAATGGATGCTTTTGAGCGGAATTGGTGTGAGCTAATACCGCATCCCGCCTATTCTCCGGACTTAGCTCCTAGTGACTATTTCCTATTCCTAAACTTGAAAAAGCATATCCGTGGACGTCAAACGAAGACGTCGTGGCGGTAGTTGAGGAGTGGGTCTGAGACAAGGACCCTGGCTTCTTCAGTTCTGGGATGATGGCACTGAAAAAGTGTTCGTCTAAGTGTGTCATTTTAGAGGGCAATTACATCGAAAAAGAAGAACTCGATCTCACCCAGAAATAAATTAGGCTGGTTTTTTACTGACTCGACCTCGAGTTGGGTCCTTTTGGAGACGTTGCTTCCGATTTTGTAGGACATACCTGACATTGAGATGAATTGACATCTCGAGTCCTACCGCCCGAAGAATCCGCTACAATTTCAGGAGCGGTACGACTCGCACCACTTTTCCTTGGCAGACTTAGAATTTCTAAGTGGTTTACAAGTACTCAAATGTTTGGTCGGTTTCAGCTCTTTGCGGAAGCACCATGCAGCCAAATTTATTTCTCCAAGCTCCCATGGGCAGTGTCTATGTATTTTCGTCTCAAAAAATCGATGTATTAGTAAATTACGCCATCCAGAAAACAATTTGATCACATAATCATGCAATTACACAGGGTAACAAGCACCTAACGCAATGTTATCAGAACAGTAGGCCTTAAAAATAGCCGATTTCCACTAACCCAGCTTCAGCCCCCCCCCCCCCCCCCCGACTCTACCATTCTTTATCAGTGTCGTGATTTGCCGCATTTTCTTCTTTACGTGCAAGTAGCATTTATTTTCACTGTAACGTACGTCACCGACGATGTTGCGGTTTTGTAATCTAGGCTACTATGCATAACAGCACTTCTGGTATGTACGCCATCAAACAGTTTAACAGGAAAGAACCTGGACGAAGTATTTCTTAAGACTGTGGGTAGAAGAGCTGCTATTTTTCATTTACTGATGTCTAGGTTTAGGGAAATGAAGGGAATGTTAAAGTTTTAAAATATTGAGAAGGAATTCAGGTATACCAATGAATTCATGGGGCTCATCAAAGACACAGGAAGTGTAGCTTAACCAAACTTAAAAATAAGAAAAGGCAAAAAAGTGAGTACCGTCAATACAAGGCATGAAACACAGCCGAGTGAGGATGTTATAAGTAGTCAGCATGCTGCCAGAGAGTTTCGTTGTAGAACTTTTACCAAGAGAAGTATGGTAAGAGGAGCTTGGAACCAGCTTCGTACAGAGCGGCCCTTTCCGTGTAACAAACATAAAACTGAAAATTCAGTAACCACTGTAAATAAAGATGTAAATGCGTTAAGCGTTCCTGTTATTTCAAATTTTTCTAATGTTAAAATTGATTCGTTGAATTGTAATTTGTTGTCGAACATTCCAGAGAATTTATCCAGTTTACATGTACATTTTCATGATAAGAAACCAGTAGATGATTGTGTTTCTCTGACTGATGTCTCACCATCTGATAGTAGTGAAAGCAGTTATATTGTGACCAATTCATCAGAAGCAACTGACTTCTTATCTAGTGATGAAGAGGACCCTGTTTCTTCTTCCAGCAGTTTATTTCTTGATAATTATACTGAGACTAACTTGCATTTGAAAGAGTATTCAGATGAACTATCTGTCTATTACACAAATGCTGACAATCTTTCGTCTAAGTTGGACGACCTGAAGGTCAGAGTACAGATTGCCACTCCTGACATTTTGATAATTACAGAGATATACCCTAAAGTTGGAAAATCTATGGATATAGAAGTGGCGGAACTTCACATTGACAATTACAATCTTTATGTATCAAATGTCAAAGACAATAGCAGAGAAGTTGCCATTTATGTGAAAGAAACTTTATCATCCACACTTAATGTAGGCCTGACTGACAAATTGTTTGCTGAAAGTGTATGGGTAAATATAAGACTTAAGAATAGTGAATCTTTACTAGTTGGTGGTGTATATAGAAGCCCCAAGTCAAATCCTGAAAATGACAACTTGTTAATACAATTATTACAGACAGTTAGAACTACCCAGTATTCTGGTGTTCTAGTCCTTGGAGATTTTAATCTTCCTAAAATTAACTGGGAATTATGGACTACCAGTAGAAGTGAGAATCATATTTCGTATAAATTTATTGAATGGCTCAGAGATAATTTTTGGGGACAAACTGTATTGAACCCAACTAGATGGGTGAATGACGTGCCAGGAAATATACTAGACCTCTGTTTCACAGATAAACCTGAAATTATTAAAAATCTCGAAATACTACCCGACTTTGGAATAGTGACCATTTGAGTTTAGAAGTCGAACTAACTTTTTTCAAGGGAAGAACATCAACATAACACAGAGAAAAGAAACTTTTACAAGGGTGACTATGTAAAGGCAAATGAAAGATTATCGGAGGTAAATTGGAAAACTATGCTAGATATGGATATTGAAACTAGCTGGCAATATTTTTCTACTTGTGTTAATGATATTATTAATGATACTATAACTGTACATAGAGTAAATGCCAAGGAACCTAAACCTGCATGGATGGACAAATACTGCTTAAATCTAGTCGAAGAAAAGTATAGAGCCTGGAAAAAGTATACTTACTCAAGAAACAGAGAACATTACATATATTATTGTAAGATTAGAAATAAGGTTACTCGTGCTGCGAGGTTGGTAAAAAGACGTTTTGAGAGAGGCATATCTATGGAATGTAAAGAAAATCCAAAATCCTTTTGGAAATTTGTCAGAAGCAAAACACAAACTAGAACCGGAATCAGTGACTTAAAAAATGAAAATGGAGAATGGATTTCAAGTGACTTAGACAAAGCAGATGAATTAAACAATTTCTTCAGCTCAGTTTTCATCAAAGAAGAGAATGATATTCTTCCAGAGTTTTCAACTAAAGTGCATAACTCTATTTGTGACATTGTAGTCACTGAAAATAAAGTGAAATTATTACTTAGTCAGCTGAATATATCTAAGTCTACTGGTCCTGACAATTTTCACCCCATATTTTTGAGAGAGACTGCAGATACCATTCCATACCCAATTTCAATATTGTTAAACAAATCTTTGAGCGAAGGTACACAGCCCAGTGAATGGAAGCTTGCAAATGTCACACGTATCTTCAAGAGTGGTGATAAAACAACTCTTCCAATTATCGACCTATCAGTATCACTAGTATTTTATGTAGAATGTTAGAGAGCATCATAAAAATGCCATCACGCATCATTGCAAAGATAATAGTATTTTATCAGACTCACAGTTTGGATTTAGAGATAGGAGAGGATGTATTTTACAACTCTTGACAGTCTTTGATAGTTGGTCAAAGTACATAGATTCTGATATTCCAGTGGATGCAGTAATTCTGGATTTTAGGAAAGCATTTGACTCTGTTCCACATAAACGCTTACTGCTGAAAATTGAAAACCTTGGTGTATCTGGAAACTTACTAAAATGGTTAACAGATTTTCTGTCAAATCGTTTACAACGTGTTGTAATAAATGGTCAGTCCTCGGAGTGGACAGATATAACAAGTGGGGTGTCACAAGGCTCCGTTCTAGGCCCTCTTTTATTTATCTTGTACGTGAATGACCTTCCTGAACAAGTAAAGTCTTACTGCAAACTCGTTGCAGATGATGCTAAACTCTTCAAAGATTTACAAAATCTGGAGGACTTTGAAACCGTTCAAAATGACTTGGATGAACTACGCCAGTAGACAATAAAGTGGTTGATGCTATTTAATATTGAAAAATGTAAAGTTTTACACCTTGGAAAGACAATCCCTGGTTTGAATATGAAATGTCAAACAAGGAAGGACAACCTTATGTACTGAAATCAGAAGAAACTGAGAAGGATCTTGGCATCCATGTTCAGGAAAATCTGAAGTTCGACTAACACATCAGTTTGACAGTAAATAGAGCAAATAGACTTGTTGGTTTGATTTAACGTGCGTTTTCATACCTAAACGAGGAGACTTTACAAGTTATATATAAAACACTTGTGCGACCTATCCTTGACTATGGAAATATCATCTGGTTTCCAATTTTGAAAAAAGACATACGCGCTGTCGAAAATGTTCAAATGCTTACTCGATTGCTTCCTGAACTTGCACACCTCAGTTATGAAGAACGCTTGAAGTCAATAAATTTGACAACATTGCGATATAGAAGATATCAAATGGACATGATCCAAGTTTTTAAAATTTTAAACAATATTGACAACATCTCTGTGGATGGACTCTTTGAGTTCTCCGATTTAACAACACGTGGCCATAGTCAGAAATTATCCAAGCCTAGAGCTCCCAAGTCATTTAGAATGATCTTTTTCTGTGTTCGATTGGTAAATAGATGGAATACTCTCCCTGAGAGTATAGTTAACTGTAAAACAGTACTGAGTTTTAAGACTATGTTTGACAAACATATGGGGGATGAGAAATATAAAACTGGAGATATATACTAACAATAATCAGCTGATTATGTCGTTTGAAAATCAACGAATATGAAATGACTTTTATTGCCGACCCACTTTCTATACACCTAACAGACATTATTAACAGCACCGGGAGTTAATTAAACATTAGTTAAGAAGAGATGTAGAAGACGATTCATTAGGAATCACAGATTCTACGGACACAAGTTACAAGTTACAAGTAGACAAGGAAGAATTCACATTCTCCAAGGAAGAACAAAAAGAAAATACATTAGAGCTTCTAAGCAATTGTGATAAAAATGATGTACTAATGTTCACAAATGGATCAGCTCTAGGTAATCCCGGTCCGACTGGAGCGGGTGCTGTAGTCTATCTAGAGGTTTACTCCAGCACACCAGTTTTGAGGAACAAGGGAGTTTCTCCTATAGGTAACAATTATACTGGAGAATTGGTAGGTATACAGATCGGGCTAGAATTCTTGGCTGATCTAGACTTCAAAGGCAGAGTGGTCCATATTCTGACCGATTGTCAACCAGCTGTCAGTACTGAAATGCCAACTGACAAGATTTAAAAAGTCCTTAGTATCAAGGAGAGCTTAGCAAAGGTTAGGTGTAGGGAGAATATTGTCAAAGTTCATTGGGTACCGGGCACAAAGATATTGAGGGGAATCAGTTTGCAGATCAACAGGCAAAGGCAGCAGCATCAGAAATGATTAAAAACAATGAGGTAAAACCTATTCTGGACAAGAAACAATCAGTACGGGAGTGTTAATCACAGGGTAAGAAAAAATGGGAAAGAAGATACTAGTGCTCGGACAAAGTGAACGTATTACATGAAATATTTGGGGAAGTGGGAAAAAGGATCTGTCATGGAGATAGGGATAGAAGGACTTTCTCTGCCGTGAATCAGTTGCTTTGTGGACACTCAATCTTAAATGATCACCAGGCAAGGATAAACAAAGATCTGTCAGGTTTGTGTGAGACATGCAACATGAAAGAGAATGTAGATCATTTTCTGTTCCACTGTCAGAGATTTAAATCAGAAAGGGATACTTTAGAGTATACAGTTGAAGAGATTCTGGGCAGGGAGGATGTGAAATTGGTAACAGAAATTGACCTGAAAGTGTTGACAGGCATGATTGAAGACTTAAGTAAGCAAGGAAGCAAGGAACTTACGAATGCACTGATGGTATTCATCAGGAGCACAAAAGATTTTGAAGTGTAATATATTCACGCATGCGCACATATAGCAGCACGAGATTTGTACATTGTGCAGTGCATAACAGATTTACGTATGTACCCAGTGTTAATAAGCAGCGTTAAAATGCTTTGTAGATAAACAACAACAACATTTCTTGTTAATTTCAAGTGTTTTCCCCAAATTGGTGCTGTGACCAAACAACAAAATGGATTTAAGGAAGTTGCGATCTATTCGAGTGGGCCACTGCCGGGTGATTCAGCAGCAGTCGGACTAGATTGAGGAGGCGAAAGGGAAATCAACGATGACGGAATTTCATGCTATTCTGGAGGCACTCACCGCTAAGGCAGAGACTCTTCAAACACTCAACCAACAGATTCTGAGCAGACGGATATTGCAGGGATTGAAGAGGAAATTATTCAAGGTGATGATTATACGTTAAACTTAGAAATTAGCATACGAGAACTCCGTTCGTACAGCAAAAGTCATTAGGGAGCAGCTGCGAGGGACTCCATTGTTGAGTGCTAGGGATATTCAGTCCGTGACCGATGTACATGCAGCCCAGTCGTCTACTGCTTTAGCACCCCCGAGTCCGCAGGTGATTCAGAGAACATTAAGCCAGACCTCGTCAAGTTCTTCACAATATCATAGATTGCCCAGACTTTCATTGCTTACATTTAATGGTGACCATTTACAGTGGCAGACATTTTGGGATTCGTTTGAGTCTACAATTCACTCAACCTTACTGCTGTGCAGAAGCATTACGCAAACACGCTTATACGACGACTGTTAAAATATGAATGCAACTAAGCACATAAAAATGATTCCGTGATAGATTTCGATGAAACATTTTTGTCCCCTCAAAGTATTCCCCTTTAACAGATATACCAACTTTCAATCTTCTGATCCAATCATTGAATGCATTTTGGTAGTCTTTTCGAGGTATACTATGAAGGCACTGGAATATTGCAGAACCGAGGTGTTTGCGCTGTACAAATTTTCGACCAGAAATGTATTTTTCAGCCGCGGGAACAAAAAAAGTCACACGGGGCAAGGTCAGGGGAAAACGGGGGATGAGGGATTTCAACAACCTTTTCCTGCTTCAGATAGTCTTGCACAATGAACGCCTTGTGCGACGACGCATTGTCATATAGCATTCTGACAATGGCCAAACCAGTTGCGGGTCTTCGTTCTTTGAAATATTTCTTCAATTTTCGAAGAACTTTATTCTTGTAAAACTTCGCATTTACAGATTTGCCTTTAGGCACAGCAACCGGAATAGCAGGGCCCTGATTTGAAAAGAATATGGCATACATTACCTTCTTGACGCTCATGGTCCGCTTTGCAATGCATGGTCTTATGCAATACTTCGTTGCCCATATTTTGTTCTGAATCTTTCGTTTTGGCTCAAAAAAGTGAACCCATGTCTCGTCACCTGTGACGACATTAGCGAAAGACCGTGCATTGTAATTTGGAAACTTTTTAAGCAACTTTTTGGCGCACTGAACGCATGTCTTTTTCTGCTCATCTGTCAACAGATGGGGAATCCATCTAGCACAGATCTTTCTCATTTTCAAATCCCGTTTCAGAATTGTATGAGCTGCTCCTAATGAGATGCCAACCATACTAGCTATTTGCCTAGTGGTGTATCGTGCATCGGTAGCAACATTTTCTTTCACTCTAGCAACCATCTTGGCAGATGTTGCTCTTTTCGGCCAACGATCATGTGGTGCATCGTCTGTTCAGCCTAGCCCACAGCTGAATTTCTTACACCAACGAAAAACTGTCGGAAAGGACATTTTATTATGCCCATAAACCGAACATATTTCATCAAAAATGTCTTTGCACCGTATACCAAGAATACAACGATTCTTAATATAGGACCGTATTTCAACGGCGTACTCTGACCTTCTTCCAACCATGTTTTGTATTAGTATACAAGAGTAGACATTGTTTATCGAACGATATACATGGCTAAAGTGCACGGATTTTAACAGGTTTGGTATCGATGTATAGGTAAAATGTTTTTTCTACGCTGTGATATTTATTTCCCAGTGATTTTCGCATTAGTGCATGAGAAAACGTTCTACTTGCATTCATATTTGAACAGTCCTCATACAAATACATTGCCATTTTTATCGCACAAAAGAAGAAAATTTTAAGATGAAAAATTGTGATATTTTTCTTATTTCTGCTCAAAATATAGTTTGTGGGCACTTGTTAGAACCGCCTCGTCCAGGCGGTTCTAACGAGTACGCACAATCTATAATTTAGAGCAGGATTAAGAAAAATAAGGTATACCCCCGGAAACCCCAGTTGTACTATATAAAAGTGGGGTTCAAGGGGGTCAAAACAATAAACGCGTGTTTTCGTGATGTTTAGCTATCTTAAGCCACAGCTAGAGTCGGATGCCGAGGGAACTATAGATGGATTTGCACTCACCAATGCCAATTATGCTCGTGTCGTCGACCTGCTGAAAGAGAGACACGAACAGCAGCACAAAATTGCTCATGCCACTATGATAACCCTTTTATAGAACATATTTGCTACAAATGCCGACGCCGACTAATAGTCTGCATAGCCTGAGACATTTTTACAAGAAGATGGAGACGTATATTCGCGGTCTGGAGTCCGTAGGCCTATTTCAAGACACTTATGGTAGCTTGCTCGTACCAATCGTTTTGGACAAACTTCCGGGCGAAATTAGGAAAAATCTTGCACGTGAACAAGGAGACAGCAATTGACAACTTGATGAGTTACGACGGGCCATAAACAGAGAAATCAACATTAATGAGGCCGGGTTTCCCAGAAATCATGCGGACGTTGAAGCAGAGTAACAGATCCGATTCAGCGGAACCGAGCGTTCAGCCCAGACCGCCTGTCAAATGTGTCTTTTGCGATGGACCGCATGTAGCCGTAAATTGCCAGAAATATGCGAACGCAGAAGCTCGTATAGCGGTTGTAATAAGGAACAAATTGTGCTTCAACTGCTTAGAGACACCAAGTTTCAGCCTGCAAATCTAAACGCAGATGTCAGAAATGCCACAGAAAACACCATACAAGTATTTGTCAGACCTCGCCGTCTAATCAACAGCCCAACAACCCTCATACGGATATACAGACGCCGAGAAATGGTGCAGCTATTCTTAATGGAGCAACACCACGGTCGCCCGCGGGAGTAATACTGAAGACAGCAATAGCTACCGTTAGTTCTTCAAGCACCCATTGTGACGTACCCATTTTATTTGACGAAGGCGCCCAACGGTCATTTATCACTACTAATTTAGACAATGAACTACAACTTCCCAGAGATGACACACAGACAGTTTGCTTGTCAACATTCGGGGGCAACAACAACGAGGTACATCACATAGAGACATCAACTGTATTTCTGATGACCGATTCCTATCAGAAGATTCCTATCCGCGTGCTGATTGTACCGACCACAGCAGCACCCATCGACACTAGCAAACAACAATTTGTCCGGGACTTACCATATCTTCGAGAGTTAACACTCGCACACCCGGTAACACGAGATACCGCATTTACCATTTCCTTGTTAATCGGCACAGATCACTACTGGGACATCGTAGAAGATGAAATTATTCGCGGTAATGGACCTATAGCCGTACGGTCGAAGATTGGATATCTGCTTTCTGGGCCGGTTACGGTCACACCGACGAGTAATAGCGGGAGACCAACCGAGCACATTTTGAACGTCATCACCTCCTGTATACCGGAAGAGAATGCACATGAGCGCTTTTGGAGTCTAGAAAGCATGGGAAAAGTCTCTGAAACATCGGATGAGAAACCTGCGGATTACACGAAGCAGTACCAGGACGAGTCAATTGAGCTTAGAGACGACAGATACTATGCAAAACTACATTGGAAACAAGACCATGCAGCCCTGCCGTCAAACTACGACATCCCGTTGAAAAGAACTGACTGTACCATTAACCGATTACAACGGGAACCGGAAGTCTTGCAAAGGTATGACGCAATCATCAGGGATCAGGAGCGACGGGGATTGATAGAGAAGGTGCCTGTCAAGAAAGAACCGCCGTCGAAAATACACTACATACCCCACCACCCTGTCAAGAAAGATTCATCTACTACTCCAGTCAGAATTGTGTATGACTGCAGCTGTGGTGAGTCTCAAAGCCAGCCTAGCCTTAATGACTGTCTTGAATCAACACCACCAGTTATCAACGACTTAACCAGCATCTTAGTGAGATTTCGACTTAATGCATTTGCAATGACCACTGACATTGAGAAAGCATTCCTGCACGTTGGACTTCACGAGAAAGACCTTGATTTTACGAGATTCCTATGGCTTGATGATCCAGCAAATCCAAATAGTCAACTTGCTACATACCGCTTCAAGTCTGTAGTATTTGGGGCAACCTGTTCTCCATTTATGCTAAATGCTACGCTTCTCAAACATCTGCAGCTTAACAAGAATATCGACGCTTCTCACGCCATAGAAAGGGACCTCTACGTTGATAACGTGATTTCTAGCTTTCAGAGAGAATCAGATGCCCTGCAGTACTTTCGTGTTGCAAGAAGTCTTCTGTCTGAAGCAGCTATGAACCTTAGATCTTGGACATCAAACAACAACATCCTGAGAGAAGAAACGAGATTGGAAGGCGTCCTAGATAACGGGGCCGTCAACAAAGTCTTAGGGTTGCACTGGGAACCAGCAACAGACACCCTCTGGTTTGCTGCACGTGACTTTCCTATCCTGACGGATGTCACAATGAGGTTGATTCTGAAATACTCATCTCAGATTTACGACCCTCTTGGATTACTCAGTCCTGTTACAATTCGCGCCAAATTGCTGTTGCAAGACTTATGCAAGCTGAAATATGACTGGGATGTTCCGCTGCCGACCGATTTTCAAGATACTTGGAGCCAACTTGTACGTGACTTGAGCAGCATAACAGCTATGGAGTTCAGCAGAAAACTACTTCCAGGCAGAAACAACGACTTTTGATTGCACATTTTTGGTGATGCAAGTATCAGAGCATACGGAACTGCAGCATACATCTGTAACGGTGACAGTACACGACTTGTTTTGGCAACGAACCGCGTGGCACCGTTGAAGTAATTGACTTTTCCACAGCTAGAGCTTATGGCAGCTCTTACTGGCGCCCGTCTTGCGAAATATTTACAAGAATCCTTGCCTACGACAGAGATCACATTTTGGTCAGACAGCCAGATTGTCCTGCATTGGCTCTCAACGTCAAAACCTTTGAAACGTTTTGTTGCCCGACGCGTCACAGAGATTCGCGAGATAATTGGTCCATATAAATGGAAATACTGCCCAACACACGACAATCCTGCAGATCTTTTGACACGAGGAACAACCGCCGACCAACTGAAAAGCAACGATCTGTGGGGCTCGGACCAGCATGGATCTGTGAACGTAACCTTTGGCCAGTGTGGAGTTGTGAAAACCTCACCGTTCAGTCTGTACTTGAGAACGACGCTACAGTAACCGCCCATTTGCAAGGTGACGCGACGACGACGTGCGAAAACAATAGTTCAGCCGAACCGAACATACTGAACGTCATAAACATGGATAGGTACAGTTCCTACAAGACCCTACTACAGGTGACAGCCTACGTCTTGAGATTTATTTCTAACTGCCGAGTCCAGAAACAAGCTCGGAAAACGGAAATTGTTTGCACACGATATCAAGGAAGCAGAGGGAAAACTGTTGCACGGTTGTCAGTTAGCCGCTTTTCAAGTTTGAAGTCCATGATGTCATGACTACCACTTGTTACGCAGCTACGACTATTTCTAGATGAGTCGGGCTGCATTCACTGTGGTGGGAGAATCCATAATGCCCAAGTTAAAGACGCCACCAAATATCCCTACCAGTTAACAAAGAAACATCAATACTGATGGTTCGCGACGCACATGAGCACCACAAGCATTCAGGCTCAAATGCATCAGTAGCGCACATCCGTCAGAAGTTCTGGATACCTGCTATTAGACAGGTCGTCAACTCCGCTGTCCGCGCATGCGTGAGATGTCGACGAGTCAATGGGAAACCATATAGAGCACCTGACCCACCGCCACTTCCAAAGATTAGAGTATCGTTTAGTGTAACTGGCATTGACTTCACCGGCGCTTTGAGCATACGTCAACCTAACGTTAACGAAGGCAAAGCGTACAATTGCTTATTTACGCGTGCCACTACCCATCACGAAAACACGCCTATATAATTTTGACCCCCTCTAACCCCACTTTTATATAGTAAAACTGGGATTTGCAGGGGTAAACCTTAATTTTCTTATTTATGTTCAAAGATATAGATTGTTGGTACTCGTTAGAACCGCCTCAATGAGGCGGTTCTAACCAGTACCCACAATCTATATTTTGAGCAAAAATAAGAAAACTATCACAATTTTCTATCTGAAAAAATTCTTTTTTTCGGCGATAAATGTGTCAATGTATTTGTATAGGCGTGTTTTCGGAATGCAGACCTGTACACTTAGAAGTTGTCACCAGCATGTCGACAGACCCCTTCCTTCAAGCCTTTCAAAGATTTGTCAGCCGGAAGTCCGTACCGAAACTTATTATGTCGGACAATGCGACAACTGTCCTGTCCACCTCTGCATACCATGACTGACTGCCTTGAAATTTGAGATATCTAGCCCATCATGATTAGTTCAAATGATGACACAATCTTTACTCTGACCAACTTTATGTCAAGGTCGAATTTAGATGTATATATGTGAAAAAATGGACTGTTTATTTTTTCTGAAACAAATATTGCCTGCGAACTTTAAATTTGTTTAAGCAATCACTAAATGAAGTTACATGAGTATCAAATGGTGAGTTACCTTGACCTTGGACCAAGGTTAATCAGTTACCAAAATTAAAACCTTATATTCATTAAAACAGCTGGGAAAATTGAAGTCAAATTTCATATGAAGCTTTTATGGGATAAAGAACATGAAATTTGTTCAACTGGTCCAGGTCACAAGACCAAGACGGCCGTCATGGCCATTTATGGTAAAATATCTCCAAAAATCTTTTTCTCAGGAACCAGTGGGCCACTTACCTTGAAACTATGAATGTAGCACTGGGAATTTCGGCCTACTCTAACTTCAAATGATGAGCCTGCGTTGTACTTGACCTATTTTACAGCAAAGTCAAATTTGGTCATTTGAATTAATACTTTTTGAAAACTGCCATTGCATGTGATCTAAGATGGTATTTGCGAATCAGCTTAACAAAGTAAATGAAGCTGTATGAGTACCAAACGTCAACGTTAGTCATTTACCTTGATTCAGGGCCACTCAAATATCAAAGTAACTTATACAAAATCTGGGCATATCTAGGCCAAATTTACATATGACTTTATGGGATGAAGAAACAGTTTTTGTTTCAAATGGCCCGTTTAGGTCACATCACTAAGATGGCTGTGATGGTACAGACCCTTAAAAATCGTCTTCTCAGAAACCAAATGGCCCCATAAATACTCAGCACTCAGGTGAGCGGGTCAGAACTAGTGGTCCTCTGGTTATACTAAGGCACCATAAAATTCAGGTTCCGATAGGCCATGTTGTAGAGGAGATTTAAGTTCGATATGAATTTTGAAACTAAATCCAAATGACGTCTATAAAACTTAGGAAAGGCTTTGCGAAGTTTATAGCCTAATACCGATAACCCTGATTAAGAAGTTTAGAAGTTAATAATGTTTTAGGAGTGCTAAAGTAATTTTCTTGACATGTCTGGGACGTAAAACCTCAGTCAAGCAAACAAACCATGACTAGACACTCTGGCGAACCATAATAACTGTGATGTATTTTGAACAAGTTATGATTTTTTCATGCCTAAGTTATTCTTCAGTAACATGACTAGACACTCTGGCAAACCGAATTAATTGCGATAAATAAACACCTTAGGATGCCGCACGAACAACATCAGCATCCAAGATTGGAATATTTACAATCTCAAATTCAGATCATCACATTTTTCTTAATGATGCAACCCATCTGTGGTCTTACAAAGATAAATGCTAATAAAAAATGGGGCTTCGGTATCAGAAGCATGTACTTTATTCAACTTCTATTACCACCTCTGAACCTAGCTAGCATGCTCAGTTTAGTAGTTACGCTATACATGGGCCCCGTCAAGCGATTTTGGTACTTATCGCCTATGCGAGCAGCAAAGGTTCAGGCGAGCCTGCGCATCCGCGCAGTCTCGCCAGAACCTTCGCTGCTCGCTCATACAAGCAGTGAATCAAGAGGAACCTTCAGACAGAAAGCCATATCCCTGGTCCCTCTGAATGGCTGGGCATGCGCAGTTAGAATTTGTCATGACGGAATGCTCGAAGACCCAAATTCGCTTGGCGCGGCTCACATAAAAAGCATGCAATGTAAAAATACAACGTTACAAACGGCTATAACTCAAGAAACATGCCCAAGCAACATGCCTATGAAGTTTGACTGAGACTGGACTAAAGGTATTGGAGGAAATGTCATTTAAAAGTTGTTTTTTTTTTCATTATTTAGCTCTGGTGGTCATCTTCTTCATTGGAGAGGGACCGTTCTGACTTACTTGTAACAGGGTTATTTAAGCAACATTCCTGTGAAGTTTGAATAAAATTGAATAAAATTGGACCAAAACCAAAGGTGAAATAGAAATTGTCATTTATAGTTTTTTTTTTGTTTTTTTTTTTTTTTTGCTATTTTTAGCTCTGGTGGTCATTTTATTTATTAGAACATAACCATTTCGCTATTTCGGAAGAGGTTCACATTTTGGCGACGTTGCTCCCAATTTTGGGAGACGTTTACCCGACACTGAGATAATTGAAATGACATCTCAACCCCTGTTGCCCAATGAAAGGTTTATATGTTTGGACGGTCCGACTCGCACCAGCTTGCCTGGACAGGCTTAACCCTTTTATAGAACAAATTAGACCTTCTAAGTGGTTTACCAGTACTCATATGCGATCGGTTTCAGCTTTGCGTGGAAGCATCATGCAGCCCAATCTATTTCTCAAATCCCCAATGCGCGGGGCCAAAGTTTGATTGAAATTAGCCCACGGTATAGTTGTCGTTTTCTTTTTAATTTTTTTAGCTCTGGCAGCCATCTTGTCAATCGGAAGCGAAACAGTTTTAGCTATTTTGGTAGGGAACCACCTAGACAACATTCATGTCATATTTGAATCAAATCTTCTTGTACAACAGAAAAGGAAATCCATAGTTTTAGCTTGGGATAGAAATTATGTTATAAAATAGAAGTAGAGGCAATGATCAGGAATCGATACAATTAACCCGCAGCTCCCATCAGAGACACCAAAGGGAAAGAAACACAAACATGAAGCAACAAACCCCAATGGAAACACAAACCGCGGCAAGCCAAAAGGACAGTTACTTTCCCATAAAATGGCCAAAAGGCAATCCAAAATAAAATAATATTAGCGACACAAACACCCAAAGACAAACCATAACAAAAATAAACCGCGACAGAAGAGCCGCCTTGGAACGGTCAGCGGAGTAACCCTGGTGCTCTTACCCAAAATCGAATATTCTCGCGTGTTTGATAAAGGTTTATGTGCGCCGTCGTTAAGGAGGACGTCACAGCAAGTAAGGTGACGTCACTAAACATCACTGTAGTGCCATCACAATATCGCGGACGTCGGCAACCGAAGTGACTGCAGTATTAAAAACCCACGCTCAGAAATGGAAGGTATGCAAAAAAAAAATAATCCTACATGGGTGTGAGGGGTGGATAGAGAAATCCGTCCCTCGGGATCACTGTCCGGCATCACTCGGCAAGCATCGTGATGCCGGACAGTGACCATCGGGACGGATTTTTCCATCCAGCCCTCACACCCATGTAAGTTTCGTATATTCCTAAAGGTTTAGAAGGAGTTTGCATTACTTGCAAATTGTTGACTTTTTTTTCTTTTTTCATTTTTAGCTCTTGTGGCAAGTTTGCTGATTGGAGCGGATTTTGGTAAAGGTTCACGTATGCAACATCTTATGAAATTTCAATGAATTTGACCCATCGGTATCGGAAGAGTAGTCATTTAGAGTTTTTCTATTTTCATCTTTTTTATGACAGGGGAAGCAATTTTAGCTATTTTTAATACATGGCCATCTAAGCAACATTCGTATGAAGTTTGAATTTAATTGGCTCAGGAATATGGGAGGATAAGCCATTTAAAGATTTTTCAACTTTCAGCTCTAGCTGCCATCTTGCATCGGAGAGGAACAATACTAAGCACAATAGATAGGGCAACACCTTATATATTTAAGAAATAAATTCTAAGGCGATAGATACCAAAGTTTATTTTAAACAACACTTGAACATCTTGGACACAAGAAATCACATACAATTGAAGATAAATTGCCCTTGCATCAACAACGACGAATGGGTCTCCATTTAAGAAATAGATCAGCTCTAACTGTGATTTGTTGAGTAATAAATCACAGTTTTGAGGTCAGTTGTAAAGTAGACAAATCACGAGCGCGTAGCGCGCGTGATTTGTCTACTTACAACTGACCGACAAACTGTGATTTATTATTCAACAAATTACAAACTAGAGCTGATCTATTTCGATTCTAACAGGCTGACAATCGGCAATAACGCTGTTGTTTCCTTCAAAATCTCACAACTTTTCGCCATTGCTAGAAGAAATCCCGCTAAAATTATCGACTGAAACACATGTATTTATACCCTTTCCTAACGTTTTCGATGCGAGAAAATGACGTTACACCGTCTAACATCAAGGAAATCGACTAGTGACGTCATAAATTTGCAGTTTTTAATGACGTCACTCGTCACGCTCTTCCGAGCTATGATTTGTTGCAGAATAAAACACAGTTATTTGCCATTGCCTATATAGGCGCGCTGTGTTAGAATTAAGAATAAAACCCTTTTAATTCAATGTCTTAATAGTCTTTAAATTCTTTATGTCGTTTCAATATTACATATTGTTACTGCTGTGAACGTGCTCTTTGACGTCACATTATATTCCTACCTGACGCTGTGTGATATAATTCTGAGATTCTCTCATTGACTTTATTAAAACTTTTATTTTATCCAGTAAAATCGCTCGAAATGTACATGATGGTGAATATGAATGACGCCAAAAACGTCCATATCACGATATTCAATTATGTATGCAGTGATAACAGTGTATTACTGCAATAAATACAATGTATTTTGACCAAAGGCAATTTAAATTCACACATTTTCAAACAATACGGTTATGTTGCGAAGTTTAATTGGCCTTTTTTTTTTTTTTTTTTTTTTTTTTGGCTAGCTCTAGCGACCAAATAAACATGCTTTTTAGACAATTTTTATTTGCTTATTTGCATTTGGATATTGTAATATATCCTTAAAGTATTTTGGTCGAATTTACGGAAGAGCATTAGGGCCAGGTACTCTTTTATTTTAAGTCATCAAGGTAATATTTATATTTATCATATGACGTCGTTGATCAGCAGTGGATAACGTCGTGTAATAAAAATCGTATGACCACACGTGTAATAACACTTTGGCGGGATTAAGTAACGTCATGGCGCCGTCCATGTCAACAATGCATTTTTTCGTAGAAAAATTGTCAACTTAAAAGGCGATAAAATCCAATTTAAAGTAGTCATATGATAAAGAGAATCTTACACTCGTGGTCATTTCATATGATATTTATGAAACTCGCCAAAGGCTCGTTTCATAAATATCATATGAAATGACCACTCGTGTAAGATCCTCTATTTATCATATGACGTCGCGTCTGAGAGTGTAATAACGCCATGTAATATTTTCGATAATACACTAGTGGATTGAATATGCAAATTAGCTAGATACGTCCCGTAAAGTTATATGTACGACGTCCTTCACGACGTCGCGTTTACTAACGGCGGATATTAGATATTTTTGTAAACAATCGTGAATAAAATACGTTTTGAATGTCATATGATAAATAGAATCTTGCATTCGTGCTCATGTATTATTGAATTTATTAAACTCGTTGAGGAAAAGGGATAAAATGCTCGGCAAAGCCTCGCATTTTATCCCTTTTCCTCAACTCGTTTAATAAATTCAATAATACATGAACACTCATGTAAGATCCACTATATAAAAAAGTCAAACACCAGACATTCACTGATCACAATAACACTCATAGTGAACTAAAACAAGATTTAAAGAGTTTTCATAGGCAGAAGTTAAAAGTTTCACACGAGATTGGAAAAAAATAAAATCATAAACTTCCGTGTTTTTTTTGTTTTTTTTTCTATTTGTTTTGCCGATGGCTTTTATCGACTTGATGATTAAAGCTCAGTGGAGTAATACCTACACAGAGACCAAGGAAACATTCGTATATGTACAAGCACACAGAAAAGACTCTAAAGGTGTTAATTCTAATCTTAATCCAGCTTGAAAACCAAGACACTGGCTCAATGAGAGTGATAACTTATCTCAGGCAAGCCTCGATTGTGACAAAGGAATTGACTGTATGCGAATGTTTCAGCACGCTGAACTAATAAACACATTTGAGACATACGTGTAGTTAAAACTATTGCCCCGCGGCGCCGAGGACGATTCCATGCGCCATTGCCCTTAGGGCGTAGGCCGGGAGCAATTGTGCATGGGGCCGTCCGAGGCGCTGAGGGGCAATGGTATTGATTATTCCCCAAAATGCAATAAAACAACTGTTTTATTACCCAACCATTGATTAAAGACATCGAACAACGGAACAACGAAACCTTTAATTAAAGACATCAAACAACGGAACAACAACAAAAAGAACAGGATATAAGCTTTGTATTAACAGTGTAGACTATCATCAGACTGCTCCTACAGAGCGGTCAAATCTGGGTCCGCATTGTTTGATTTTAGAGATGCTACGCCATATTTGGCAGAAATTACTGGTGCCCTTTTCATCTGGGCTTTGAGCAAGCAAACGTGAGGCAATAAATATTCGTAGCCGGAAACCAAAATCCAGGCATTTCCAGGACTTTTGCAGTACTTAGCCAAAAATGGATCATTACTTTATATAGCAGGTCGGATAATAAAGCCTGTTATTTCCCTTATTCTTTCATTTTCATCACGGCACCCGCCCACTGGGGCTTGGAGAAATAAATCGGCTGCATGATGCTTCCACACAGAGCTAAAACCGACCGCACACGAGTACTGGTAAACCGCTTAGAGGATCTAAGCCTGCCCAGGCAAAGCGGTGGGAGTAGGGCCGTCCTTGCTTTTACACCCTATTGGTTTCATTGGGCGACAGGGCTTGAGATGTCATTTAATCTCAGTGTCGGGTAAAAGTCCCACAAAATTGGAAGCAACCTAATGACCTATACAGTGTTGACAGGGACGTTAAACCATCAAATCAAACAAACAAGTATATCGTTTTCATCAATATTCTCTTTTTTCGTTTTTGTGGTCGTCATGCATGCATTTTACACCACGTGAACAAGTCCGTGAAATGAAGACCCCCCTATACCCCACTTTATATAGAGAAAACTGGGGTTTACGGGGGTATAGATTATTTTTCTTATTTTTGCTCCAAGACATAGGTTGTGGGTACTCGTTAGAACCGCCTCAATGAGGCGGTTCTAACGAGCACCAACAACCTATGTTTGCAGTATTTATAAGAACAATATCAAGGATTTTCATCAGAAAAATGACCATTTTGGAGATGTGAAAAAATGCACTATGTCGCACGGGTGTGTTATCGTAATGAATTACAATTTGTTTCAATTTCTGTTTTATTATTTACAGTAACCCCAATGAGCCAGAACCTGTCCCCGTGACCTGGCCAGAATTTACAAAAGACCGCCAGGACTACTTCCACATTACAACGGAGCTATCAGAAGAATCTGTCCAAAGATATCCGATCGCTGACAGATTTAACTTGTGGAACAGGGTCATTCCAGAAGCTCTTAGGCTCTCTGAGAAGCAACCGTCGACGAAAACGGGAACGGTAAACAGACTTTCTAAAACAAACAAACAGTTATTCTGGTACTTTCCTCTACTTTGGCTGCTTACACAGGCTTGACGGTTTGTTTACTGGTTGAAGTCCGTGAATGAACACCCCCTAAACGCCACTTTAAAGTTAGTATATAGGGAAAATTGGGGTTTACGAGAGTATTTATGGCCCCTGCCCATAGGGGCTTGAAGAAATATATGGGCTGCATGATGCTTCCACGCAGAGCTGAATCCAGCCCGCACACTAGTACTGGTAAACCGCTTAGAGGATATAAGCCTGTCCAGGAACCGCGGTGCGAGGCGGACCGTCCATGCTAATAAATCCTATTGGTTTCATTGGGCGACAGGGCTTGAGATGTCATTTCATCTCAATGTCGGGTAAAAGTCCCACAAAATTGGAAGCAACGTCTCCAAAATGACCTTTACAGTGTTGACGGGGACGTTAAACCTCAAAACAAACAAACAAACAAATTTACCTTATTACTGCTCCAAGACATAGGTTGTGGGTACGCGTTAGAACCGCCTCATCGGGCGGTTCTAACGAGCACCACAACCTATGTATGCAGTATAAATAAGAAAAAATATTGCGGATTTTCACCAGAAATGTGGCCATTTTGGAGATTTGAAAAATGCACCATGCCGCACAGGTTATATCGCAATGCATAATAGTATATTATCAAATTTACAAAATAATGTGATTAATTTCTTTTCAGAAAAATCCTGAATCATCGATTTGTTTTTCTTGTTTCTTGCTTTTGACAGTCAATTTAGCCGTTATATCACAATTATGGAATAACTTTTAGACTTGACCCTCCGCCATCTTCTCCAGCAAGTCGCATGCCTCTGCGACAGTCAGGAAAGGCTTTGATTATCAGCAGTAAATTGCAAAACATGATCTAAATATTCATTCACAGACTAAGACATTCTTACAGGTTAGGCACACCTTTCTATACAATATATAGAAGTTACTGCTCGCGTAAAACACTACGGTGCTCCATGTTTAAACCGCACGATAAAATGGAGACCACTGACTGTGACCGCACGTCTGATATCGGTGAACGATTAATTCACATAGATAGCATATCGAATTTTTCAGTTTTAGCTTATGGGACTGCCACAAACATGTGTAGTCGGCGTATGGACTGCAGCAGTTCTATTACTGTGTATAGCTTATATCGTTTTGCTTTGGATAGCCACTTGGCCATTTCGTGGGAAAGTACGGCTTGAAACTGAACTTTGGATTTTTGCTTTTGATGTTTCCGTTAGGGTCTAGTTATTTCATGTTTGTGTTTGTTTCCCTCTGTTGTCTCTGATGGGAGCTTTGGGTTAATTTATCGATTCCTGATCATTGCCTTCACTTCTATTGTTCTAGTTCTAGGGTGACCGATCATTGGCCACTGGGCGACTTGTTTCACTTATTCCGAGCCGATTGTTATTCAGAGGTGAGCGAAAACCAGAGTACCCAGAGAAAAACCGCCTGACCTTCTGTTGCAGAACTTGGCTTGTTACATGTACCACGGCAGTCAGAGACCTAATGATTAAGATTCAGCGTTCCATCCACTAGGCCACAGAGGCACGTATCACATGGATTTAGATCATTTATCACATGGATTTAGATATTTATTAGTTCACCGGACAATATTCACGGGGATAATACCATGTTCTTTACCTGTGTTGTCGACCGTGCCGGTACTGTGTAAAGCTGCTGTCGACCGAGAAATACGGGTTTCGACCGAGCAGTACGGATGTCGACAGAGGAACATCATGATTTTGACGCCCTTGGGGAGGCCAATCCTAAGTTTAAACATTTACAAACGATGTCGATCTTTTTAAGAGACAAGGTGTTAATTGTCTGTTCACATAAATAGAGAGTTGTGACGCTGAAAACACTATAAAATACCGGTTCTTTCGAAAAAATCAGTTTTCATTAAATATCATTAATCAAATGCTTTATGAAAAGTACGAAAGCAATAGAACGCCTTATAATTTTATCTACCATTAACACTTCAACAACAACGTGAGTTTGACATAATTCATGCACTCTGGGATGTCTTATAGACCTTTGAAAAATGTCGGGATACGGATGTCGATTATTAGCGATACGACCGTCGATGGTATGGTATTCTGATTGATACGGCTGTCGACGAAATATGAAAACTACACATTCATACACCAGGACCTGTGATTGGAAGTTAGTCCCTATAACTCTCACCAAAGAGGTACAGTTAGCTACACAATCCTCCTCAGCACCTTCAGCTGTTGAATAAATCGAATCGGGAAGGGGATTCCAATCTCTGATGGTTCGGTGGTGGGGGTGGTCGTGTGGGTGTGTGGGTGTGTGTGTGTGGGGGGGGGGGGTGGGGGAGAGAATGATTCTTTATAAATGTTAGTTCTTGCAGTAAAGGTCTGAAACGCCATTGAAAGATGATTTCTACAGTGCCTACCCGACATTAAGATGAAATGACATCTCAAGCCCTGTCGCTCAATGAAACCAATAGGGTTTATTAGCATTGACGGTCCGCCTCGAACCGCGGTTCCTGGACAGGCTTAGATCCTCTAAGCGGTTAACCAGTACTAGTGTGCGGACCGGATTCAGCGCTGCGTGGAAGCATCATGCAACCCATATATTTCTTCAAGCCCCTATGGGCGGGACTGCTGCGAAAAGTCTTATTTCTGAGTTAATGCGGAAATATCATTGGTGTACAGGGAGAATAACAGTGGACCAAGAACAGTCCCTTGTGGGACTCCAGACAAAGCTGGTGCCCACTCTGAAGATTCACCGTTAACAACAACGCGCTGATTTCTATAGCAAAGTAAAGAATCTATCCATTTGAGATTACTATTACTGTAATCTACACTATAAGGCATATTGCACTGGGAGCCATGAAACAAGAGGCCCATGGGCCACTGCGCTCACCAGAGATCATGTGGTTTATACCATATACAGACATGGTGTCCATCTTGGTCATGTGACAACAAAAGACCACCATGCAATTGGTAAAATCCACTGTCTTGCCTTTTTTCTAGACAATTGTCTATGTGACCAAATTTAACCGTGACGAAAAAACAGGTCAACCAAAGGTCACCATTTGAACTAAATCGGTAGGGTCTCAACCCCTAATGCTGCATACCAAGTTTCAAGGTCATCGGCCAATTGGTCCCTGAGAAGAAGGATTTTTTAAGGTTTTTACCATATATGGGCATGGCAGCCATATTGGTCATGTGACCCAGTCCTTACGAACCAACTGTCATTCCCCCTTCCCATAGAAGCTCCGCATGTAATTTGGTTTCAATCAACCCAGCAGTTTGAGAAGAAGATTAAAATACTGAATCTGAGCCATCCAGGACAAAGGTCAGCAAATGACCTTGACAGTTGGAGTTGAAAACCTTCCATTCAGCTGATTGCAAATATCATTTCTAATGCCACAGGATACCATGCAATCAGAACAATCCACTGTCAGTTTGCCATTTTTCCATACATATGTCTAAGCGACCATATTTAACCTTGACGTAAAACAGGTCAAGGTCAATCAAAGGTAATCATTTGAACAAACTTGGCAGGGCCCGAGTCACCGATGCTGCATACCAACTTTCATGGTCATCCGCCATTTGGTTCCTGAGAAAAAGATTTTTCAAAGTTTTTACCATATATGGGCATGGCGGCCATATTGGTCATGTGACCCAGTCCTGACAAACATACTTTCCTTCTCTCTTCCCACAGAGGCTCCATATGTAATTTGGTTTCAATCGACCCAGCAATTTAAGTTGAGTTAGTGAGTGAGTGAGTGAGTGTTTGAGTCTTACGTCCCACGAACAGCTAAGGTCATACGGAGACGGGACCTCGGTTTAAAAAGCGAGTAGCGTAACCACTGCACCACGGAGGCTTCTAGTTTAAGTTGAGAAGAAGATAATAATACTGAATCTGAGCCTTCCCAGACAAAGGGACCGTAAATGCCCTTGACCTTCGGAAATGATAAAATTCAATTCAGCTGAGTGCAAATATCATTTCTGATGCCACTAGCTACCATGCGATCAGAAAAATCCACTGTTTTGCCTTTTTTCCAAACAAATGTCTAAGTAACCATATCTGACCTTGATGTAAAACAGGTCAAGGTCAACCAAAGGTCATCATTTGAACATACTTGGTAGGGCCCGGGTCCGCGATGCTGCATACCAAGTTTCAAGAACATCGACGATTCTGTTCTTGAGAAGGTGTTTGTTGAAGGTTTTTACCATATATGGGCATGGTGGCCATATTGATCATGTGACCCAGTCCTCACGAACAAACTTTCGTACCCCCTTCCCACAGAGGCTCCACATGATGACGTCTATAAGCCACAAGGCTTACTGTCAGATCCTTTAGCCACATCGTACTTATATATGTGTATTATACATGTATCAAAGCTTGAAATAAAATATTGTTTAAACCAATCCCCATGGGCGGGGGCCACCCGCATGTATAAACAATGGCTAGAGTAGACTGCGGGACGTAGAGTTTGATTGAGTACTGTCCCGAAAAACCTACTTCTGAGGTGACTCATCCCGGGGTTGATAAGGTAATGGCGGTAGACATGCTCCTGCTTGCGGTGATGGCGGTGGACTTGCTTCCGACGGCACACGAATACTGGTAAACCGCTTGGGGGATCTAAGCTTGCCCAGGCAAAGGGGATTCATGCTTATTAAACATATTGGTTTCATAAGGCGAGAGGGATTGAGATGTCATTTCATCTCAATGTCGGGTAAAAGTCCCACATAATTGGAAGCAACGTCTCCAAAATGACCTATACCGTGTTGATGGGGACGTTAAACCTCATATCAAACAAATTCAAACAAAACTGTTCGACTGATAACGATGTCTGTTTTCACTTTGCTTTATAGTGCAAAAGAATGTCTTCAACATGTGAGCGCCCTAAAAGCGCAGTGTACGCATTGTGAGCGCTTTAAAAGCGCAGTGTACGCATTGTGAGCGCTTTAAAAGCGCAGTGCTCGCAGTGTTAGTGCCGTGTAAGCACAAAGGAAGCGCCGTGAGAGCGCATACAATCGCCATCAAGAACGCCACAGGATCGCGATAGATCGCCCCTGTAAGGACGCCATGACAGGTCCATGTTCACAAAAAATATCCCATATTTCTTGAGATCTCGCGGCATTCTGGAAAATTAACAACGCCGTTCCATCGCAGTGGAAACGGGGCATAGGGTGACAGGGCCTGTCTGCCCAGGCAAATTGGTGTGAGACCTGCCAATGAATATTTTTATATTTTTTTTTAACAGTGGACCAAGAACAGTTCCTTGTGAGACTCCAGACGAAACTAGTGCCCGCTCTGAAATTCACCATTAACAAAAACGAAGGACGGCCGGGCTTGAGATGACATTTCAACTGAATGTCTAATAAAAGCCCCACAAAATCGGAAGCAACGTCTCCAAAATTACCTAAAAGTGTTGGTGGGGACGCTAAACATCATTCCAAACAAACGAACAACGCCTGACTAAGAATGTAACAGTTGTTTTTATTGTTTATCCAGTAAATATGCCCGTTACATTCTCGTTGAGTCATCGACATCCGTATCCAGTAATGTCGACAACTGTACCCAGAAAACGTTCAATCCATCGACAGCCGTATCGGCGAAACTATAAATAGTTCCACAGACGCAAATAATCACATGTGCACACACAAATAAAACGTAATCTTGTATACTTATTATGTGTCTGCATCATTTCGCCCTCGATATTCCATGACACTGAATAAGAGTCACGCTTTTCCCCGGAAATGCTTACTTTATATATTTTCCCGTTTAATTCCGCTCAGCCTCAAAACAGGCTATTAGTCAGACTTCCAAAACATTTGAAGCAACAGCAAACTCTTTAACAAACGGTTGACCCCACAAAAATGGACAGACATACAAAAAAATAACACACTAACAGCGAATTAATTGAAGACCCTCCTCTGTCGACATCAGTACTGCTCGGTCGAAAACCGTATTTCTCGGTCGACAGCAGCTTTACACAGTACCGGCTCGGTCGACAACACAGGTATAGAATTTGGTATTACCCCCGTGATATTTGTCAAATGGACTTAGTCTGTGGTCTCATTTCTTTGTTTTGCAATTTTCTCCAACCAATCACAGCCTTTCCTGACCGCCGCAGAGGCATATGCCTTGCTGGAGATAGTTTTGTTTGTTTTGAGGTTTAGCGTCCCCGCCATGCTGGAGATAGTGTGATAGATTGGCTATGGTAGGTATAAAAAGCAAGGAACGCAAAAATCGATAATTTAGATTTTCTGATTGGTAGGACTTTGCGTCTGATCAACAACCTATGCAAATGACCGATGTTTGATTTAAGAATAGCTAAGACAGAAATATTTACATTACAGTATCAATATGTATATAACATGTATATAAATGAAATACAATGATTTTCTATCTACCAGAAATTAACTTGGCATTTTCTTTTTTTCTGGGATTGTTTGTTAGAATTGAGGTTTACTCATTTTAGATTTTTATTTACCTTTCCCATCAACACTATTCATTTCATTTAGGAGACGTTGCTTCAAATTATGTGGGACTTTCACCAGGCATTGAGATGAAATTAAAACTCAAACCCTGCAGCCCAAAGAGATCAATAGGTTTTATATGCATGGATAGTCCGACCCACATCTCTTTCCCTGGGCAAGCTTAGACCTTTTAAGCGGGTTATCCGAACTCATGTGCTGTCGGTCTAAGCTCTGCGTGGACGCACCATGCAGCCCAATCAAGCCCCGAATGACGTTTTAAGGGTTAGATGGAAATAACCGTTTAATTAAAGTGCGTTTTAGCTTTATGTAATCTCACATTTTAGCTCTTTTATCACTGAAACACATTGTTTCTTCGTTTTCGTTCAGAATGGTAGCAAGTGATTTCAGAATGCATTTTCAGTGCAGTTATCGATACAGATGACATAATAGCTACATGTATGTTAACAGTTCAATCATCGTATTGATACATAGCTGGCTGAAATAAAAACTGGATGTGCGCCATTTTGAAAGCGCTTTCTTTTACTTACGGCTAAAGACATTTATTTTCCCAGCTAAGAGGAAATATTTCTTGTCAGAAAAAAAAAACAGGAACCCGGCCCGCAATTCGGGTCTTGAATAAGTTCTGAATAGTTGTATACTATGGAAGCAAAGAATACACCAAATAAACGAAATGAGAAGATTCGGTTTTATTGAGTCTATTCAGGACCAGTACTGAAATGTGCAACACTGGCCATGCACTCTAGCACCGCTTAAAGCAGAACTCTATTTTCAAAATTATTCTAAATGAACTCAATGATTCCAAAGGATTAGAAAATATAATCTGCGCTATGATGGATGTACGGGGAAACTTTTTACGGCCGCCACACGGCAAAACACCAGCTGCAGTGAAGATAAATAAGTTCTGAATAGTTGGAACCTTTGGAAGCAAATAATACACCAAATAAAAGAAAATTGTAGATTCGGTTTTATTGAGTCTGTTCATGACCAATACTGAAATGTGCAACACTGGCCACGCCCTCTAGCGCCGGTTTAAGCAGAACTCTATTTTCAAAATAATTATAAAAGAACTCAATTATTCCAAAGGAAGACTGCTAAAAAGGATAATGTGAATGATAATGCAAAACAAAATTAGCAACATTACTTTATTTCAGAACAAATATTTACAAATCAAGCATAAAATACTTTGCTTTTAAACCCGAATCCCATTTAAGAAGAACGTGTCTAATGGCTTGCATTCATTTTCAGAGACGGGCCGCCACAGATGCTTGCATTCCATAAGATTTGGAAATGCTCTTCCCTTTCAGCAAAACCAGAATACTAAACCAAACATTCTACCGTTTGTTAATTTTTACGTCAAACTTATCATTTAAATAATATCCCGTTGTTACAGTTCATATTTTAACCTTGTCAATTTGTACCCAGGGTACAAGATGACCATGGCCCTCTTGTTCCACGTGATACAAGTAAGTCAGGTTATCTTGTATATCATCTGACTACCTTGTACTAAATAAAAATCAAAAAATGAGTTCCCTTAAGAGCAATGAAAACATTCATAAGAAAGAAGATGGGTCATACTACGTAGTTTCGGCTAATAAAGCCTCATCAGTGACCCTGTAATGATCCGGCTACGAAAGCCAGAGGAAACATACTGCAATTTTTCGAATTTCGAATAGGCAGTCGATTCAAAGACTGATATAAATCAAAATAGTGTCCAAATAATTAAAAACATGTCTAGAATATGAGTCTAAACCAATAATTATATATGATTTTCCAGAATAATTGCTGATCTCAAAGGACAAAAAGTAAAATATAAACTGCACTATGGTTGATGTACGGGGAGACGTTTTACGGCCGCAACACGGCACAACACCAGCTGCAGTGAAGGCAAATAAAAATCAAAAAATGAGTTCCCTTAAGAGCAATGAAAACATTCATAAGAAAGGTGCATTAATTTTATATGTTGTGAAGGATATTATATCTTATCATATGACGTCGCGTCAGATAATATAATGACGCCATGTATTAAATTCGACAATCCACTAGTGGATTAAATGAGCAAATTAGTTAGATATCCACTGTAACATTACACGTACATATACAACATCCTTATCGACATCGCGTTTATTAATACCGGAATACTGACATTTTTGTTAAAGATCGTGAATAAAATGTGCTTTAAATGTCAGATGATAAATATAATCTTGCATTCGTTTTCATGTATTATTAAACCCTTTAAAGAAAAGGGATAAAATGCTCGGTTAAACCTCGCATTTTATCCCTTTTCCTCAACTCGTTTAATAAATTCGATAATACATGAACACCCATGTAAGATCCCCTTTTTAGCATTTCCGTGGACTGTCTTTCATATCAATTTGACAGGTTAATTAGCGTTGCAGAGAAATTCTGTCTGAGATTTCTTACACGTGAAGACAGAATTATGACTATCAAAAACGACATCACTTTTGCACCTGCTTGTTTCTGTCTGTTTGTTAAATTTGAAGTTTAACGCCCCGATCCACACTGTATACGTCATTTTGGAGAAGTTGCTTCCAATTGTGTAGGGCTTTTTACCCAACATTGAGATGAAATGACATCTCAATATGTTCTATAAAAGGGTTATCCTTTGGAAGCAAATACACCACAGAAGTGAAAAATATGGAGTGTACATGTTTTCTGGGCCAGACTAGCTAGTTTCGGCCAACTAGGCCTCATCAGTGACCCTCAGATATTTTCAAAATTCCACAATGGAATCAATGATCCCAAAGGACAAGAAAATATAATCTACACTATGATGTAGGGCAGGGAGACGTTTTACCGCCGCCACACATTCCCGCACACCAGCTGTAGTGAAGTTAAATATGTTCTATAAAAGGGTTATCCTGCCCTGCCATCGAATGACACCAATAGGGTTTATATGAATTGGCGGTCTGACTGGGTGTCAGCTCAGCAAGCCTCGTGATGCCAGACAGTGAGTCTCGGGACGGATGTTTCCATCCACCCCTCACACCCATATAAGATTCTTACATTCTTGCACACCAGATAAGGAAATCCTGGACTTAACCCTAGGATAAAAATTCTTATACTCCTCAACGATAGAATTATGATCGAGAATTTTCAAGTGTTCGATGTGCACTGTTTAAATAGGACGTAACGTACACCGTCGATACATTTTAATGTCATTGCACGTACATAGACATTAAAACGCTGCATTATTGTCATCAAGATATGGACGACGTTGATATTATAAAAATCAAATTTCGTAAATGAAAGATAAGCAAGAAAAAGAATCTTACATTGGTGTGAGGGACAGATAGAAAATCCTTCCCTCGGGATCACTGCCCGGCATCACTCGGCAAACCTCTTGATGCTGTAGTTACCCTCGGGATGGATATTTTTATCCATTCCTCTCAACCATGTTAGATTCTTATATTTTCCAAGTAGCTGCTGTTGTACCCACGTTCATCTTCCTCAACTACTCCCACGTGTACTAGTAATCAAATACGTGTATTCATCTTTTATAAACTTGGTATTACTAAAGTGGGGTGCCCTACATCATAGTGTAGATTATATTTTCTTGTCCTTTGGGATCATTGATTCCATTGTGGAATTTTGAAAATATCTGAGGGTCACTGATGAGGCCTAATTGGCCGAAACTAGCTAGTCTGGCCCAGGAAACATGTTCACTCCATATTTTCACTTCTGTGGTGTATTCCTTGCTTCCAAAGGATAACCCTTTTATAGAACATATTTATGGCGTGTTCATTTCACAGCCTATTTTATGGAATTGTCCGTATGATCAATTTTGTGTAAGGTGAAACGTCTTTAACACTGATAATGTGGACATTTTGTTTTCCAATTTTGTCAAATCTGATATTGAAATATTCATCATGAAAACATGCCTATATAATTTTGACACCCTCAAACCCCATTTTATATAGTAGAACTAGGGTATACAGTGGTATACATTTTCTTCTTATTTCTTCTCTAAAACATAGATTGCAGGTACTCAATAGAACCGACTCGTCAAGGCGGCTTAACCAGTTTCCACAGTCAATGTTTAAGCAGAAATACGAAAACTATCAGAATTTTTTATCTGAACATTTTCATTTCTTTTTTTTTTTGTGGTAAATTTTCAATATACTAGAATAGGAATGGTTTCAAAATTTGAATTTGAGAGTTTCAAACACTCTGAGATGAATTCAACAGTGTGGAATTTAAAGCTGTGAATTTGACAAAGACTGATCATGTGAATATGTTGATTAACGTATTGAATGCACTGCGACACACATTCATGTGTCATAGTGCATTGTTTATATCTACAAAATGGTTATTTTTCTGATAATGTTTGCGATGCTTTTTATCTATATTCAACACAAAAGTTGTGGGTGCTAACGTGTACCCACAACCTATTTCTAGAAAGTGAAATAATAATAATAATAATGTACACCTGTTGACACAAAATAGAAGTGGAGGCAATGATCAGGAATCGATACAATCAACCAAAAGCTCCCATCAGAGACACCAAAGGGAAAGACACACAAACATGAAACAATAGACCCTAATGGAAACACCAACAGCGGAAAGCCAAAAGGACAGATACTTTCCCACAAAATGGCCAATAGGCTATCCAATATAAAATAACACAAGCGACACAAACACCCAAAGACAAACCATAACAAAAATAAACCGCGACAGAAGAACCGCCTTCAGGAACAGTCTGCGGAAACGAACTCCACTGGGGGGCTTAAATCGATTTTACGTGGCCACAATCCTCGCCCTTACTTTCGTTGCGATTTAGACAAATAATTTGTTCAGTTCACATGAAGGCCTCCTAACTCATCAGTGCAACATCTCCGTGAACGCAAATAATCAAACAACCACAGAGATGAAACAACGGTGAGGACTCGACAGCAAGAAATCACTGAAATGCTGGAGCTAAAGAAAACCAATAGTTAGACTCCGATGGGCCAGACCAGAGACAGAGCATCAGGCACCAACCAACATTGCCTTGAATTAGCTCAATGATAAAAAACTGTACAAACTAATGGACCTCATTTCTTTTGAAACCTATTCATTGAAACCTCATTCAGTATATCCCAACATCCCAGCAGAACACAATGTGGTGTACATTTCACTGCAGATTCCTGCACTGTCCAATCAAAATAGATCTCAAATATCAATCAGACTTAAAATGAAATGGAAAACATGATTGTCAGAATGAGACAAATCAATGTACATTGCTTGATCCAGTTTTAGAATCATTTGATGAATGACATTTGCTTGTCTAACTTGATGCAAAGATTCATTGAAAGGTACTTCATAGCATTTTGTACGGTTTTGTGTCCACAGGTATATACTCCTGAAAACCCCAATTTTCTCTATATAAAGTGAGGTTATCGGTACCATAAACTGTGCAAAGCCTTTTCAAAATTTTATAGACATCATTCTGATTTAATTTCAAATTCATATTGGACTTAAATCTCTTCTGCAACAAGGTCTATCGGAACCCGAATTTTATGGTGACTTAGTATATAAATTCAGAAAAATATATAACCGCAATGACTTCAGCACCCTATTTCGTAAAATAATTCTTCGATATAAAAAGATTGGGTACAACATAAATGTTATATGACAACTGCATGCATGGTAGTTAACCCAATCCCGGTTGACAACTTTGATTCCCTCTTATATTGCACGCCGGTGGGTCAGGTCTCAGATTCTATGACGGCTCAAGCGTAAAGGCTTATATTTGTTGGTACCTGATGCTCTGTCTCTGGTTAGGCCCATCAGCGTCTAACTGTTGGTTTTCTTTTGCACTAGCATTTCAGTGGTTCCTAACCGTTGTTGCATCTCTTTGGTTGTTTGATTTTTTTGTTCACGGAGATGTTGCACTGATGAGTTAGGAGGCCTTCATTCAGACTGAACAATTTATTTGTCTTAATCACGACGGAAGTAAGGGCGAGGATTGTGGCCACGTAAAATCTATTTAAGCACCCCACCCCAGTGGAATTCGTTTCCGCTGACGGTTCCAAGGCGGTTCTTCTGTCGCGGTTTATTTTTGTTATGGTTTGTCTTTGGGTGTTTGTGTCGCTTATGGAATTTTATTTTGGATAGCCTATTGGCCATTTTGTGGGAAAGTAACTGTCCTTTTGGCTTTCCGCTATTGATGTTTCCATAAGGGGATCTTGTTTCATGTTTGTGTTTCTTTTCCGTTGATGTCTCTGATGGGTTAATTGTATCGATTCCTGGCCATTGCCTCCACTTCTATTTTTATACCTCCGGACTCAAAACTGATCAAATAAATTTCTTTGTATCAAGTTAGTTTGACAATTAAATGTCATTCATCAAAGAATTCTAAAAGTAGATCAACAGTATATATTGAATGATCTTAATCATTTTGAAAAGCACTTATTCCATTTTTAGGTCTGATGTATGTTCTTGGCATTTGAGATGTGTTTTGATTGGCCGATGCAAGGGTCTGCAGTGAAACGTTCAACACCATATGTTTAGCATTTCAACCTAGCTAGCAGTTGACTGAAAGGACGCTAGGATATATTAGAAAATATGCCATGTCCGAATGAAATGAAGCCCAAATAAGATTGTACGTTTTTTATGTCCACAAGTATACATGGGTGTTCATTAAACTGACTTATCTACATGATGTTTCTCGTCATAAGTTAAGTCGAACTAAACACCTGAGTTGAGTTGAAGACGGCTGAATATTAAAAATAGCCATCGGAAGAGATGGCAAATTCCCCGACCAAAAGCCAATATGGCCTTCAGAAGATTGTTCACCAATAAAAAGTGCACCAGAATTAAACCAGCAATATATCACAAAAGCATTCGAGTTATGGCCATCACAAGATAATACTGTCAGGGGAGATAACTAAAAAACAGGGCACTCAGAATTGTGGTTCTTGCGCATGACATGCCTGCTTAAGCTCATGTATTTCTGTATAAAGTACCATCAATATGTCTCAACGGGTATTGGAGATATGGTGATCACAAGCTGGTCATACTGTTATTTTGGAAGGTTAGATAACTCAAATACCACAGCACCAACAGTTGTGGTTCTTGCACATGACACCCCTTCTGTACCCTGTATACAATTGTGCCAAGTTCCTTCAATATATCTCAAAGGGTGTTGGAGTTATGGCCATCACAAGGTTATATTGTCAGGGGAGATAACTAAAAAATAGCCATCGGAATGATGGCGAATCCCCCAACGAAAGCCAAAATGGCCTTCAGAAGATTGTTCACCAATAGAAAGTGCACCAAAATTAAACCAGCAATATATCACAAAAGTATTCGAGTTATGGCCATCACAAGATTATACTGTCAGGGGAGATAACTCAAAAACCAGGGCACTCAGAATTATGGTTCTTGCGCATGACATGCCTGCTTAAGCTCATGCATTTCTGTACGAAGTACCATCAATATGTCTCAAAGGGTATTGGAGATATGGTGATCACAAGCTGGTCATACTGTTATATTGGAAGGGCAGATAACTCAAATACCACGACACCCACTGGTTGTGGTTCTTGCACATGACACCCCTTCTGTACCTTGTTTACAATTGTGCCAAGTTTCTTCAATATATCTCAAAGGGTATTGGAGTTATGGCCATCACAAGGCTATATTGTTAGGGGAGATAACTAACAAAACCAGAGCACCCAGAGTTGTAATTCTTGAGCATGACACACCTGCTTAACCCCATGTAAATCTGCATCAAGTACCACCAATATGTCTCAAAGGGTATTGGAGGCACGGTGATCACAAGGTGGTCATACTGTTATATTGGAAGGGGAGATACCTCAAATACCATAGCACCCAGAGTTGTGGTTCTCAGGCATGACGTGCCCTCTCGACCTTGTATACAATTGTGCCAAGAACCATCAATATATCTCAAAGGTTATTGGAGTTGTGGCCAACACAAGGTTATATTGTCAGGGGAGATAATTAAATCAAAGCGCCAAAGGCACTGAAATGACAGATTCTATGAGAAAATCATAACTGTGAAAACTTACAGAAACCTTTCTAAAAAGAACTTAAAATTTAGAAAGTTTATTTGTTTGTTTGATCTGAGGTTTAACGTCCCCGTCAACACTGTAAAGGTCATTTTGGAGATGTTGCTTCCAATTTTGTGGGACTTTTACCCGACACTGAGATGAAATGACATTTCAAGCCCTGTCGCCCAATGAAACCAATAGGGTTTATTAGCATGGACGGTCCGCCTCACACCGCGGTTCCTGGACAGGCAGTTTACCAGTACTAGTGTGCAGGCCGGATTCAGCTCTGCGTGAAAGCATCATGCAGCCCATATATTTCTTCAAGCCCCTATGGGCGGGGGCTTTTAAAATTTAGAAAGGTAGTTCTGCAAAACTTGACCTCGAAAGTCATAAAGAAAACCCATTAATATTCTTGTCTGCAGCTGACCTGGTCCAACACAGGCTGGTCTTTAAGGATTAAATATTGACAGCACTGATAGAAAACAGTGTAAAACCTGAGCAGACGCCGCATTGATATGGGTATACAGTCTTTGCCAAACCCGTCGCATGATGCAGCTGATTCATACGAAATGCTGAATCGTCAAGTTGTCTGCTTCAAAAGTTTGTATTACGCTTACAGGATAACTAATACGCTTGTACAATTTTGATTACTGCGCCAAACCGGACTACATTTTGTGCGGACTAATATTTCTATGGCGGTCAAAACCGGAAGAAAGCCTGAATTACTCTAAACGTGCAGCACAGCAAGAAAAGACAGATGGAATCTGTCATTAAAAACTAGGGCACTCAGAGTCATGTTTCTTGCACGTGACACACCTGCTTAACCTCATGTATAACTGCACCAAGTACCATCAATATTTCTCAAAGAGTATTGGAGATGTGGCCATCACAAGGTAGTGATTCTATTTTACTGGAAGGGGAGATAACAAAAAACCATGGCACCCAGAGTTTTGGTTCTTGTGCATGACACACCATCTCGGCCTTGTGAACAACTTAGCCAGGTACCATCAATATATCTTAAAGGGTATTGGAGTTATGGCCATCACAAGGTAATAACTCAATTTTATTAGAAGGGGAGATAACTCAAAAACCATGGCAACCAGAGTTGTGGTTTCTTTGCATGACACGCCGTCTCAGCCTTGTGAACAACTGTGCCAGGTACCATCAATATACCTCAAAAGGTATTGGAGTTATGGCCATCACAAAATAGTCATTCTATTTTATTAAAAGGGGAGATAGCTCAAGAAGTATGCCACCCAGAGTTCTGGTTCTTGCGTATGACATGCCGACTCAGCCTTGTGAACAATTGTGCCAAGAACCACCAATGAATCTCAAAGGGTATAGGAGTTATGGCCATCACAAGGTTGCGTCTACAGATGGATAGACGCCAGGCTGATCGCTATATCCTCCGAACCTATTCGGTCGGGGGATAAAAACCAGAGCACCAACAGTTGTAATTCTTGAGCATGACACACCTGCTTAACCGCATGTACATCTGCTTCAAGTACCACCAATATGTGTCAAAGGGTATTGGAGGTACGGTGATCACAAGGTGGCCATACTGTTATATTGGAAAGGGAGATGACTCAAATACCATAGCACCCAGACTTGTGGTTCTCAGGCATGAAGTGCCGTCTTGACCTTGTATACAACTGTGCCAAGTACCATCAATATATCTCAAATGGTATTGGAGTTATGGTAATCACAAGGTTATATTGTCAGGTGAGATAATTAAAAAATAACAATCGAAAGAGATGGCAAATCCCCCGACCAAAAGCCAATATGGCCTTCAGAAAAGCCAAAATGGCCTTCAGAAGATTGTTCACCAATAAAAAGTGCACCAGAATTAAACCAGCAATATATCACAAAAGTATTCGAGTTATGGCCATCACAGTATTATACTGTCGGGGGAGATAACTCAAAAACCAGAGCACTCAGAATTGTGGTTCTTGTGCATGACATGCCTGCTTAAGCTAATGTATTTCTGTACGAAGTACCATCAATATGTCTCAAAAGGTATTGGAGATATGGTGATCACAAGCTGATCATACTGTTATATTGGAACGGTAGATAACTCAAACAAGAGGCCCATGGGCCACAATGCTCACCAGAGCTCAGGGGGCCACTGCCCACTGGCAGCAATATATTTTAATTAATCATGGAAGCCCTGTGCCTTAGGATGCTACAAATAAAATTTGGGCCCAATCAGCCTCATAGCTTTAGATTCGATGCCGCTTGAATGTGTTGTTGCAGGACAACAGATGACAATTGACAATTTCCCATCTGGGGCAACAAATAGGCCAAAAAGAACATTATTAAAGGAACATTTCTATGAAAGTGTGACAAAATATCTTGAAAGGCATTAATGTCATTTTTCAATTTTCCCCATTATAGGACAATGGAAACTCATAACTTTGCATAGCAAACAAACCAAAGAGCCAAAGTTCATAAACCAGAGCTCAGGTGGACACTGCCCAATGGCAGCCATGTGTTATAACATGATATGATTTTATTATACCAATTATAAAGTCTCCCAAACAAACCCCATACCCAAATGAGCACCAATGTGGACTGTATCTGAAATATTAGGTGTTTTATAAAGTAGAGAGATCGGGGCATGGACCCAATGAAGCCCTGGTTGGTGTCACTAAATGCATCTTATCAAAAGGAACAGAGACATAAATGGTTTATCAATGGGAATATGTATGGTTCCTGAGATGTAAGGCCTTTTAAGCAATGGAGGGAATTGGGCATGGCAGATCCCAGAAAAGCACAAAATTGTTGTCAATGAATATGTCTTATCATAAGGACCAAGAGTATATATGGTTAAACGGTGGGGATCTGACTGGTTTCTGAGATATAAGGCACTTTTAAGAAGTGGCAGGGAGAGAAATGGCCCCTGCGGACCCCAAAAGACGGGGGTGACTGAATGTGTCTAATAACAATGAACAAGAATATATGTGATTATAGGATGGGGAATTGAATGGTTTCTGAGATATATGGCCTATTATGAAGTTGAGTCTTATCATAAGGAACAAGAATATATATGGTTAAGGGGTAGGGGGATCTGAACGGTTTCTGAGATATTTGGATTTTAATGAGGTAAAGGGGTGGGGCATGACCTGTGGCACCCTGGGGGACCCACATGCTGGTGTCACTGATTGCGTCTTATCATAAGGAACAAGAATATATATGGTTTAGGGGTGGGGCTCTGAACAGTTTCTCAGATATATGGTCTTTTGTGAAGTCAAGGGGTGGAGCATGGCCTGGGCGCACACTGGGTGACCCCTAGGTTGGTGTCACTGAATGTGTCTTATCATAAGGAACAAGAATGTATATGGTTTAGGGGTGGGTATCTGTAAGGTTTCTGAAATATTTGGCCATTTACGAAGTGGAGGGGGTTGGGCATGGTTCCGGCACACCCCAGGGGACCCCAAAGTTAGTGTCACTGAATGCAACTTATCATAAGGAATGAGAATATATATGGTCTAGGGATGGGGATCTCAATGGTTTCTGAGATAAATGGTATTATATGAAGTGGAGGGGGTGGGGCATGTCCCCGGCATATCCCGGGGGACCCACAGGTTGGTATCACTTAATGCGTATTATCATAAGGAACAAGAATATATATGGTTTAGGGGTGGGAATCTGAATAGTTTCTGAGATAAATGGCCTTTTATGAAGGGGAGGGGTGGGGGCATACCCCCCTCATATCCCGGGGGACCCCCAGGTTGGTGTCACTTGATGCATCTTATCATAAGGAACAAGAATATATATGGTTTAGGGGTGGGGATCTCAATGGTTTCCGAGATAAATGGCATTTAATGAAATAGAGGGGGCAGGGCATGTCCCCGGCACATCCCGGGGGACCCACAGGTTGGTGTCACTTAATGCATCTTAGCATAAGGAACAAGAATATATATAGTTTAGGAGTGGGGATCTGAATGGTTTCTGAGATAAATGGCATTTAATGAAATAGAGGGGGCAGGGCATGGCCCCGGCACATCCCGGGGGACCCCCAGGTTGGTGTCACTTAACGCATCTTATCATAAGGAACAAGAATATATATGGTTTAGGGGTTCGGATCTGTAAGGTTTCTGAGATATAAGGCATTTTATTAAGTGAAGGGGTGGGGCATGTCCCCGGCACATCCCGGGGGGACCCTAAGGTTGGTGTCACTTAATGCGTATTATCATAAGGAACAAGAATATATATGGTTTAGGGGTGGGGATCTGAATAGTTTCTGAGATAAATGGCCTTTTTTGAAGTGGAGGGGTCTGGGCATACCCCGTCATATCCCGGGGGACCCCCAGGTTGGTGTCACTTGATGCATCTTATCATAAGGAACAAGAATATATATGGTTTAGGGGTGGGGATCTCAATGGTTTCTGAGATAAATGGCATTTTATGAAGTGGAGGGGGTGGGGCATGTCCCCAGCACATCCCGGGGGACACACAGGTTGGTGTCACTTAATGCATCTTATCATAAGGAACAAGAATATATATAGTTTAGGGGTGGGGATCTAAATGGTTTCTGAGATAAATAGCATTTTATGAAATAGAGGGGGCAGGGCATGGCCCCGGCACATCCCGGGAGACCCCAAGGTTGGTGTCACTTAATGCATCTTATCATAAGAACAAGAATATATATATGGTTTAGGGGTTGGGATCTGTAAGGTTTCTGAGATATAAGGCATTTTATGAAGTCGAGGGGGCGGGGCATGGCCCCTGCACAACCTATGGGACCCCCAGGTTGACATAAAAGCATATGGCTGAGAGAAGTTTACTCAAGGAACATGTTTATGTAAGTTTTGGCAAAACATCTGCAATGACTTGGCAGTAAATGCCATTGTTCAGTTTTCCCCATTATAAGTCTATGGAAACTCTAAGTTGCCATAGCAACCAAACTAATGAGCCGATTTTCATTAAAAACACAAACTTTCAATCCCCCTGCCCAAGGATGCTACAGATGAAATTTAGGCTGAATCGGCCCAGTGGCTTCAGAGGAGATGTCGTTTGAAAATGTTGACGAAGACGACGCAGACGCAGGACAACTGCCTATCCTATAAGCTCCCCCGGAGCCTTCGGCTCTGGTGAGCTAAAAACCACAACACCAACAGTTGTGGTTCTTGCATATAACACACTTTCTGTACCTTGTATACAAATGTGCCAATTTCCTTCAATATATCTCAAAGGGTGTTGGAGTTACAGACAACACAAGGTTATATTGTCAGGGGAGATAACTAAAAAAAGAGCACTCAGAGTTGTAATTCTTGAGCATGACACACCTGCTTAACCTCATGTACATCTGCATCAAGTACCACCAATATGTCTCGAAGGGTATTGCAGTTACGGTGATCACAAGGTGGTCTTACTGCTATATTGGAAGGGGAGATAACTCAAATACCATTGTTGTGGTTCTCAGGCAGGAAGTGCCGTCTCGACCTTGTATACAATTGTTCCAAGTACCATTAATATATCTCAAAGGGTATTGGAGTTATGGCCATCACAATGTCATATTGTCAGGGGAGATAATTAAAAAACCAGGCACCCCGAGTCGTGGTTCTTGCACGTGACACACCTGCTTAACCTCATGTACAACTGTAACCAGTACCATCAATATATCACAAAGAGTATTGGAGATGGAGCCATCACAAGGTTAGGAGTCCATTTTATTGGAAGGGGAGATAACTAAAAAAACCATGGCACCCAGAGTTGTGGTTCTTGTGCATGACACACCGTCTCGGCCTTGTGAACAACTGTGCCAGGTATCATCAATATATCTTAAAGGGTATTGGAGTTATGGCCATCACAAGGTTGTCACTCAATTTTATTGGAAGGGGAGATAACTAAACAACCATGGCCACCAGAGTTGTGGTTCTTGTGCATTACACGCCGTCTCAGCCTTGTGAACAACTGTGCCAGGTACCATCAATATATCTCAAATGGAATTGGAGTTATGCCCATCACAAGTAGTCATTCTATTTTATTAAAAGGGGAGATAACTCAAAAAGTATGCCATCCAGAGATCGTTCTTGCGCACGACACGCCGTCTCAGCCTTGTGAACAATAGTGCCAAGAACCATCAATGAATCTAAAAGGTATAGGAGTTATGGCCATCAAAAGGTTGCGTCTACGGACGGACGGACGGACGCCAGACTGATCGCTATATCCCCGAACCTATTCGGTCGGGGGATAAAAACCAGGGCACCCAGAGTCGTGGTTCTTGCACGTGACACACCTGCTTAACCTCATGTACAACTGCACCAAGTACCATCAATATATCTCAAAGAGTATTGGAGATGTGGCCATCACAAGGTAGTGATTCTATTTTATTGGAAGGGGAGAAAACTCAATAACCATGGCGCCCAAACTTGTGGTTCTTGTGCATGACACACCGTCTCCGACTTGTGAATTACTCTGCCAGGTACCATCAATATATCTTAAAGGGTATTGCAGTTATGGCCATCACAAGGTAGTCACTCAATTTTATTGGAAGGAGAGATAACTCAAAAACCATGGCAACCAGAGTTGTGGTTCTTGTGCATGACACGCCGTCTCAAACTTGTGAACAACTGTGCCAGGTACCATCAAAATATCTCAAAATGTATTGGAGTTATGGCCATCACAAAGTAGTCATTCTATTTTATTAAAAGGGGAGATAACTCAAGAAGTACGCCATCCAGAGCTCAGGTTCTTGCGCATTGCACGCCGTCTCAGGCTTGTGAACAATTGTGCCATGAACCATCAATGAATCTCAAAGGGTATAGGAGTTAGGGCCATCACAAGGTTGCGTCTACGGACGGACGGACACAAGGCCGATCGTTAAATCCCCTGAACCAATTCAGTCGGGGGATAAAAAGTGTAACATTAACAAACTGTTTTAAAACAGATCATGTAAACAGGTTTATTGACAATTTTCTTACCAACTGTATGGTATTACCTTAACACACTCGTGTGAAAGAAGTGTGATCGTGGATTTTTTCTCCAAATGGCTTTTTAGGAAAATCTGTGATTTTTTTTTATTTAGACCGCAAATACAGGTTGTTGGTACTCGTTAGAACCGCCTCCGGCGGGTTTAACAAGTACCCACAACATATGTCTTGGAGCAGAAATAAGTAAAATAAGGTATACCCCCTGTAAATCCCAGTTTTCTCTATATAAAATGGGGTTTTGGGGGTGTTCATTTCACAGACTTGTTCATGTGATGGATTGGCAAGCTGATTCTGTCATCTGAGGCCAAGGTTACAAACAATTTTAATAAAATCTGAATTGCTCATTAAAATTAAAATTTACGGAAGTAGGTGATTTCCTGCCAATATTAATAGAAATGCTAATTATCCTGTCCATAAATTTTAAATTGCCAACAATTCATAACAGGGTAATTTAATGCTCAAGTGGAAAAAGTTCCATAACTTCAGGGCCTCAGTTGCATTTAACTTAATAATTCTAAATAACAAAGGTTGATCCTATGAACAATTTGATCAACCAGAATGTTGGAATTAGACAGTATAAATCAATAAAAGGTTGATCATTTTGACACTTTGATATGCCAAACGTTGACAACTGAGCTGCACTCTAAAGTATGAATTTGTAAAAGGTTGATCATTTTTGACACTTTGATATGCTAGAAACGTTGGCAACTGAGCTGCACTTGAAAGTATAAATTTGATAAAGGTTGATCATATGGACAATTTGATCGACCAAAAAGTTGACACCGAGTTGCATTTAAAAGTGAAGAATCTGAAAGTATCAGTGAAGTTGTCAAAGACTGATCATGTGGAAACTTTGATAGACCAAGAAGCTGACACCCGAGTTGAATTCAAAAGAATGATTTTGTTAAAGGTTGATAACATGGAAACTGCGACAGTTTGAAAAATAAACATTTGAGTCGTATCTGAAAGTTTGAATTTGTCAAAGTTTGATTATGTGGACACTTTGATAGTCCAAAAAGTAGACCTTTGACCTGAATTTGAAAGTATGAATTCATCAAATGTTGATGAGGCCTAATTGGGTGAAACTAGCTAGTCTGGCCCAGAAAACATGCACACTCCAGATTTTTCAGTTCTGTGGTGTACTCCTTGCTTTCGAAGGATAACTCTTTCATAGAACATATTTAAGGTCACTACAGTTGGTGTCTGGGAATGTGTGGCGGCCTTAAAAAGTCTCCCTGCCCTACAGCATAGTGTAGTTTATATTTCCTTGTCCTTTGGGATCATTGATTCCATTGTGGAGTTTTCAAAATATTTGAGGGTAACTGATGAGGCCTAATTGGCCGAAACAAGCTTGACTGGCCAAGAAAACATGCACACTCCATATTTTTCAGTTCTGTGGTGTATTCCTTGCTTCCAAAGGATAACTCTTTTATAGAACATATTTAGCGTCACTACAACTGATGTCTGGGAATGTGTGGCAGCCGTAAAAATCTCCCTGCCCTACATCATAGTGTAGTTTATATTTTCTTGTCCTTTGGGATCATTAATTCCATTGTGGAGTTTTGAAAATATTTGAGGGTAAATGATGAGGCCTAATTGGCCGAAACTAGCCAGACTGGCCCAGCAAACATGCACACTCCATATTTTTCCGTTAAGTGATGTATTCCTTGCTCCCAAAGGATAACTCTTTTATAGAACATATTTAAGGTCACTGCAGCTGGTGTCTGGGAATGTGTGGCGGCCGTAAAAAGTCTCCCTGCCCTACATCATAGTGTAGTTTATATTTTCTTGTCCTTTGGGATCATTGATTCCATTGTTGAGTTTTTATAGAACATATTTAGCGTCACTACAGCTGATGTCTGGGAATATGTGGCAGCCGTAAAAAGTCTCCCTGTCCTACATCATAATGTAGTTTATATTTGCTTGTCCTTTGGGATCATGGATTCCATTGTGGAGTTTTGAAAATATTTGAGGGTAACTGATGAGGCCTAATTCGCCCAAACTAGCCAGTCTGGCCCAGAAAACATGCACACTCCATATTTTTCAGTTATGTGGTGTATTCCTTGCTTCCAAAGGATAACTCTTTTATAGAACATATTTAAGGTCACTACAGCTAGTGTCTGGGAATGTGTGGCGGCCGTAAAAAGTCTCCCTGTCCTACATCATAATGCAGTTTATATTTTCTTGTCCTTTGGGATCATTGATTCCATTGTTGAGTTTTGAAAAAAAATTGAGCTTAACTGATGAGGCCTAATTGGCTGAAACTAGCCTGTCTGGCCCAGAAAAATTGCACACTCCATATTTTTCAGTTCGGTGGTGTATTTCTTGCTTCCAAAGATAACTCTTTTATAGAACATATTTGATCATATGGACACTTTGACAGTCCAAAAGTTAGACACCTGATCTGAATTTGAAAGTATGAATTTTTCAAATGTTGATCACGACGGCACTTTGACAGTCCAAAAGGTAGACACCTGACCTGAATTTGAAATAAAAATCAAACATGAGTTCCTTTAAGAGCAATGAAAACATTCATAAGAAAGAAGATGGGTCATACTACGTAGTTTCGGCTAATAAAGCCTCATCAGTGACCCTGTAATGATCCGGCAACGAAAGCCAGAGAGGAAACATACTGCAATTTTGCGAATTTCGAATAGGCAGTCGATTCAAAGACTGATATAAATCAAAATGGGGTCCAAATAATTAAAAACCTGTCTAGAATATGAGTCTAAACCAATAATTTATTTCTGATTTCTCAGAATATTTACGCTGATCTCAAAGGACCAAAAGTAAAATATAAACTGCACTATGGTTGATGTACGGGGAGACGTTTTACGGCCGCCACACGGCACAACACCAGCTGCAGTGAAGGCAAATAAAAATCAAACATGAGTTCCTTTAAGAGCAATGAAAACATTCATAAGAAAGAAGATGGGTCATACTACGTAGTTTCGGCTAATAAAGCCTCATCAGTGACCCTGTAATGATCCGGCAACGAAAGCCAGAGAGGAAACATACTGCAATTTTGCGAATTTCGAATAGGCAGTCGATTCAAAGACTGATATAAATCAAAATGGGGTCCAAATAATTAAAAACCTGTCTAGAATATGAGTCTAAACCAATAATTTATTTCTGATTTCTCAGAATATTTACGCTGATCTCAAAGGACCAAAAGTAAAATATAAACTGCACTATGGTTGATGTACGGGGAGACGTTTTACGGCCGCCACACGGCACAACACCAGCTGCAGTGAAGGCAAATAAAAATCAAACATGAGTTCCTTTAAGAGCAATGAAAACATTCATAAGAAAGAAGATGGGTCATACTACGTAGTTTCGGCTAATAAAGCCTCATCAGTGACCCTGTAATGATCCGGCAACGAAAGCCAGAGAGGAAACATACTGCAATTTTGCGAATTTCGAATAGGCAGTCGATTCAAAGACTGATATAAATCAAAATGGGGTCCAAATAATTAAAAACCTGTCTAGAATATGAGTCTAAACCAATAATTTATTTCTGATTTCTCAGAATATTTACGCTGATCTCAAAGGACCAAAAGTAAAATATAAACTGCACTATGGTTGATGTACGGGTTGATGTACGGGGAGAAAGTCTGAATTTGTCAAAGGTTGATCATGTAGACACTTAGTGAATCATGAATTGCTGATCAGGTCAAATATGAATGCTTGCAGTAAAGTTGCAATCCCTTGTATCATAAATGAAGCTCTGAAAAATCATGAAACAACTAGACCCTAATGGAAACATCAATAGCAGAAAGGCAAAAGGACAGTTACTTTCCCACAAAATGGCCATTTGGCTATCCAAAAGAAAAAAATACACACACACAAAACCATAACAAAAATAAACAACGACAGAAGAACAGCCTTTGAACGGTCAGTGAAACCAATTCCACTGGGGGGCTTAAATCGATTTTATGTGGCCTCAATCCTGACCCTGACTTCCATCACGATTTAGACATATTTTTTTCAGTCAGCATGAAGGCCTACCACTTAAACCCACTGGAGCATTTATGAATGTCAAAGTTACCTGTAAATTTCATGAAGATCCAACACCAGCTGAAGAAAATAACATGTCGGTGACAATTACCTTCCTCCTTAAATAGAAAGCTTAATTATTTTAGGACATATCACAATTATAGCAGATTACATTTACGAAGCTTTTTTCTTATTGTTTGAGTAAATAAGGCTTCACATAAAATATGAATTGTCTGCAAGTCAGACAATTAACATATAATGTCAAGCTATATATACAATTCACATGTTATGTAAGGCCTTTTTTCCCTCTGACTCCAGAATTTTAGTAGGACTTTAAGATTTAAGCTGCCACTGCATTTAAGTTGGTAAGTGGTTTGCATTTAAAACATGCCATACCAAAAGCTTCAAGTAAGATGTGATAAAGATCAGCCGGCAGAGATATTTCTGTTTTAACTCATAAGATGGCAATCTGAATCACAACAATTGTCATCTGCCTTGTCGCCTGCCGATAACTTTATAAGTCATTTTTGAAAACAGTGTGGACCCAGATCAGACTGCTCTAGGAGCAGTCTGATCTGGGTCCACACTGTTTGCTTGTATTCAAACATATGCTGGAAAAGATGCAAAAAAATCGATCAACAGACGACAAAACAGACATTTTCAGATGTAATTTTCTCGGCATATTAAGGGTTAGTCTGGCCCAGAAAACATGTACACTCCATATTTTTCACTTCTGTGGTGTATTCCTTGCTTCCAAAGGATAACCCTTTTATAGAACATATCAAAATGTTGATGATGGACCACGGACATTTACAAGAGACTACTACAGACAACAAAGGCTACCTATGGAACCTTCAGCTCAGATAAGCCAAAACATTCTAAGAATTCTCAGAATAGTCTACAAAATAACTGTTTTTCCTGTTATTTTTGTTTTTATTATCCCCTTAAAATATAGAACTCTTATTAACAGATATTTTAATTGCATATGACTAGAGTTTTTTTCTTTAAAAGTTCTTGGCAAAATACTGAATGAGAAACATTTCAGCACTTGCTACCATATCACAACCTGTTAGCAGCTATGTTCCGTCGCCATCTTCTGTAAACTTTCATACCATTTCGTCCTCTGCAAAACCAATATCATCATTAACATAACAGAACTGAGTAACATACAGCATTCTTTCCTATCTTCCAAATGGTTTCTGATAAAACTGTGTGATGTTTATTCTTGTTAATTCTTCAAAGATAGGTTGTAGGTGCTCGTTAGAACTGCCTCAATGAGGCAGTTCTAACGAGCACCTACAACCCAAGTCTTGGAGCAGAAATAAGGAAAATCATGTATACTCCTGAGAAACCCCAGTTTTCTCTATAAAAAGTGGGGTTTAGAGGGATGTTCATTACATGGACTTTGGCCATTTTGTGGGAAAGTAACTGTCCTTATGGCCTTCCTTTGTTTAGGTTTCCATTATGGTCTGGTCGCTTCATGTTTGTGTTTCTTTCCCTTTGGTGTCTTTGATGGGTGGAGTAAGTTAATTGTATCGATTCCTGATCTTTGTTTTACTGCTACTTTGTTAACATGATGTCATAAAATCTCAACCCTTAAAGCACTGATCACAACTAGCAGACGGCAATTGAAATTTTTGTTTATTTTTTTTTCAGAGAAAATAAGGCTTGACATTCAATGTTAATTATCTGTCCAGCAGATAAGAATGAATAGCCTAATGGTCTTTGAAAAATAAGAACAAAATTTAGACTGTCGTCTGCTCTAGTACTTTTAAGTGATTGATTGTTTGGGTTTTAACAAGATTTATCATATGACGTCGCGTCTGAGAGTGTAATAACGCCATGTATTATTTTCGATAATCCACTAGTGGAATAATATATGCAAATTGGCTAGATAGGCCCCGTAACGTTACATGTACGACGTCCTTAACGACGTCGCGTTTACTACCGGCGGAATATTAACATTTTTGTGAACAATCGTGAATAAAATGCGTTTTAAATGTCATATGATAAATAGAATCTTGAATTCGTGCTCAAGTATTATTGAATTTATTAAACTCGTCGAGGAAAAGGGATAAAATGCTCGGCAAAGCCTCGCATTTTATCCCTTTTCCTCAACTCGTTCAATAAATTCAATAATACATGAACACTCATGTAAGATCCTCTAAGTCAACCCTTCTGTGTCATTTTGTGTCATCTCGCAGAGATAGAGAGAAAAGAAAGTAGAGGAGTTGAAAGAGAAGGGACAGGGGAGAAAGAGAAAAATGGCTGAAAGTGAAAACAAAAAACAGGAGTAAATGTCTAATTATTGACCAGATAGGTTGTAGGTGCTCGTTAGAACTGCCTCTAACGAATACCTACAACCTAGGTCTTGGAGCAGAAATAAGAAAAATAATGTATACTCCTGAGAAACCCCAGTTTTCTCTTTTCGTCTGCTCTAGTACTTTGACGGGGAATGGGAACACCTGGCAGATTTTTTCGCCATTTTTCTAAGGAAGACAACTTTCGGAACTTCCTGTTCGCTTTTTTATAAGCCCTGACCTACTGAAAAAGGGGTCTACTCTTAAAGGAAAGAATTTGCTCCTCAGGAGCAAATTCTTTCCTTTAAGAGTTGACCCCTTTTGTCATGGGAGACAAAAATAACTTTGCAGGAGTTGCCTCCCCTGAAGGTGTTCCCATTCCCCTTAAGTGATTGATTGTTTGGGGTTTAACAAGATGTCAACCCTTCTGTGTCATTTTGTGTCATCTCGCAGAGATAGAGAGAAAAGAAAGTAGAGGAGTTGAAAGAGAAGGGACAGGGAAGAAGGAGGAAAATGAATGAAAGTGAAAACAAAAACAGGAGTAAATGTCTAATTATTGACCAGATAGGTTGTAGGTGCTCGTTAGAACTGCCTCTAACGAATACCTACAACCTAGGTCTTGGAGCAGAAATAAGAAAAATAATGTATAGTCCTGAGAAACCCCAGTTTTCTCTTTTCGTCTGCTCTAGTACTTTGACGGGGAATGGGAACACCTGGCAGATTTTCCCGCCATTTTTCTATGGGAGACAACTTTCGGAACTTCGTGTTCGCTTTTTTTATAAGCCCTGACCTACTGAAAAAGGGGTCTACTCTTAAAGGAAAGAATTTGCTCCTCAGGAGCAAATTCTTTTCTTTAAGAGTTGACCCCTTTTGTCATGGGAGACAAAAATAACATTGCAGAAGTGGCCTCCCCTGAAGGTGTTCCCATTCCCCTTAAGTGATTGATTGTTTGGGGTTTAACAAGATGTCAACCCTTCTGTGTCATTTTGTGTCATCTCGCAGAGATAGAGAGAAAGAAAGTAGAGGAGTTGAAAGAGAAGGGACAGGGAAGAAAGAGGAAAAATGGTTGAAATTGAAAACAAAAACAAGAGTAAATGTCTAATTATATAGAAGATCTTACATGAGTGTTCATGTATTATTGAATTTATTAAACTAGTTGTGGAAAAGGGATAAAATGCGAGGCTATGCCGAGCATTTTATTCCTTTTTCCCAACGAGTTTAATAAATTCAATAATACATGAGCACGAATGCAAGATTCTTTTTATCATATGACATTTAAAACGCAATTTATGCACAATTGTTTGCAAAAATGTCAAAAGTCCGGCGCTAGTAAACGCGACGTCGTTCAGTACGTCGTACATGTAACGTTACGGTACGTATCTAGCTAATTTGCATATTTAATCCACTAGTGGATTATCGAAAATATTACATGGCGTTATTACACTCTCAGACGCGACGTCATATGATAATAAGCCTTAATCTCGCTTGAGGCTACCTGACGAGATCTCGTAAATGTGTTTTCTGCCAAACATCACTACAACCAAGGCACTTGAGATAATTGGATTATATAACTAGGACAATAAACAGTCTGACACTTAACGAGGTATTTCTCTGTTTATACTGTGATTAATTAGAAAATTTTGGCGCATTGAAAATTTTCTGGGACCGATTTTTCAGCAGTACGGGTTTTTAATTTCATAAATCGGTCTGGACCAGCGAAAAATCAGTTTTCTAGAACCCTGGGAGTAATAACGGCTTTTCTCCTCTTCCCTTACCTGCTGCGACAACAGCAAGCCATTACGATAACACACCCCTGTGACATAGTGCATTCTTCATATTCCCAAAATGGACCATTTTCCAATGACAATTTTTGATATTTTTCTTATTTATACTTAAAACATAGATTGGTGGAGCTCGTTAGAACCTCTTCATTGAGCCGATTCTAACGAGTACCCACAGCCTATATCTTAGAGCAGAAATAAGCAAAATAATGTATACCCCTGTAAACCCCAGATTTCTCTACATAAAGTTGGGTTAAGAGGGTGACATAAGATACATAACACCTTTGCCTCACCAAACCACCCCCTGCTCTAGAACTTTCTGTAGTTCTTGAAGGGATAAAGCCTCAAGGATAACTGGAGAAGATGACATTTTCAAATACTTTTTGTAAAATTTCATTCCATTTCTCCATCTGCAAAACCAGGTGCGCAGACATTTGCTCACAAGACAATTGCCCACAAGACAGTTGCTCACAAGACAATTGCTCACAAGACAGTTGCCCACAACCTTAATGGAAAATAGGACAATTGCTCACAACACATTTTTTTTCATGATTTTATTTTTATATCATCTATAATTATGAGAACCATTTTTTTCCTTTGGATTTCAACTAATTAGTGATAATCAGATTTCAACTAGTTACTGATAACTGAAACATTAGTAGTTTATAAATAACATAAAGTAATTAAATTGAATCATAATGCTAATTTTAGGTGATACATATAAAAAAGCTCACATTTAATTGATTAAGGAGATCTTGGAGAAATAGATTGGGCTGCAAGATGCTTCCACGCAGAGCTGATACCGACCGCACATTAGTACTGGTAAACCGCTTAGATGATCTAAGCCTCCCCAGGCAAAGCGGTGCGAACATGACCGTCCATGCTTATAAACATTATTGGTTTAATTGAGTGACAGGGCTTGAGATGTCATTTCATCTCAATGTCGGGTAAAAAGCCCACAGAATTAGAAGCAACGCCTCCAAAATGACCTATATAGTGTTGATGGGGACATTAAACCTCATCAATAAATCAAAATCAAGCTGCTTAATACATGTATATAATATTGATAATTTAAGCTGTCTGCTGGTCATTATAGTTAAGTGATTAGTTGGCTATCATTTCATTCAACTACTGATGTTTAAGTTATCACTAATTAGTTGAAATCTAGCTGATTAACTGTTACATAATACTTTCAGGAAGAAATGGTTCCCTTAAACTATAGAAAATATAAATAAAAGACTTTCAAAATAAAAAAAACAAGAGGCTCAATGAGCCTAAACCGCTCACCTGAGGAACTTAAGTTTTAACAATTCACAGACTTGACTACTAAATCTGCTAATAGAATCCCGCCCATTGACCCTTACAGGATATAAGTCATGATTATTGCATTGCATTCCAAGTTTGAGACTTCTAGCTTCTATAGTTCCTGAGAAATCTTTGACGAAAATTTAACATTGGTCAAAATGGAGAGAAAAAGGATGAAAGAACAGATGAACAAATAAGCTGAGAAAGCCCGATGTCTCTTACACAAAATAAGTCATCATTATTCTATTGAATACCAAATTTGATGCTTCTAGCTTTTATAGTTCCTGAGAAATCTTTGATTAAAAATTTAACATTGGTCTATTATCTCTATATGGAGAGAAAGAAGAATGAAGGAACAAATGAGCCAGACTAGCTCCAAAACCTAATGCAGCCTTTCCCCTTGCCCAATGGTGCTACACATAAAATTTAAACAAGATTGGTCGACTGCCTTCTGAGATATGCTTCATTGAAAGTGTGGACGACGGATGGACGGACGACAGACGACGGACTCCGGAGCCTTGGTATACTATCGGCTCACTGGAGCCTTTGGCTCGGGTGAGCTAAAAATTCAAGTCGCTATCGTAGTCGCAACATTTTCCCTAATTAAGTCTATGGGCAAATTTTTTGTCGCTCAAGGTCACGTAACTCCGAGGTCAATATTCGATTCGGCCCAAAATTGAACTTAACCGAGATTTTATGCCTGTCCTCGTTACCTGCAAGTTTGAAGCTGATCTGAATAAAAATAAAGTTGCTATCGTGGTCACAACGTATTTTCTCATGCTCAAGGGCAGGTAACTCCAAGGCAAATAATCCGATTCGGCCCAAAATCGAACTTAACCGAGATTTTATGTCTGTCCTCGTTACCTGCAAGTTTGAAGCTGATCTGAAAAAAATTCAAGTCGCTATCGTAGTCGCAACATTTTCCCTAATTAAGTCTATGGGCAAATTTTTTGTCGCTCAAGGTCACGTAACTCCGAGGTCAATATTCGATTCGGCCCAAAATTGAACTTAACCGAGATTTTATGACTGTCCTCGTTACCTGCAAGTTTGAAGCTGATATGAATAAAAATAAAGTTGCTATCGTGGTCACAACGTATTTTTTCATGCTCAAGGGCAGGTAACTCCAAGGCAAATAATCCGATTCGGCCCAAAATCGAACTTAACCGAGATTTTATGTCTGTCCTCGTTACCTGCAAGTTTGAAGCTGATCTGAAAAAAATTCAAGTCGCTATCGTAGTCACAACATTTTCCCTATGTAAAGTCTATGGGCAAATTTTTTGTCGCTCAAGGTCATGTAACTCCGAGGTCAATATTCCGATTCGAACTTAACTGAGATTTTATGCCTGTCCACGTTACATGCAAGTTTGAAGCTGATCTGAATAAAAATAAAGTTGCTATCGTGGTCACAACGTATTTTTTTATGCTCAAGGGCAGGTAACTCCAAGGCAAATAATCCGATTCGGCCCAAAATCTAACTTAACCGAGATTTTATGTCTGTCCTCGTTACCTGCAAGTTTGAAGCTGATCTGAAAAAAATTCAAGTCGCTATCGTAGTCACAACATTTTCCCTATGTTAAGTCTATGGGCAAATTTTTTGTCGCTCAAGATCACGTAACTCCGAGGTCAATATTCCGATTCGGCCCAAAATCGAACTTAACCGGGATTTTATGCCTGTCCTCGTTACCTGCAAGTTTGAAGCTGATCTGAATAAAAATAAAGTTGCTATCGTGGTCACAACGTATTTTTTCATGCTCAAGGGCAGGTAACTCCAAGGCAAATAATCCGATTCGGCCCAAAATCGAACTTAAGAGTGATTTTATGTCTGTCCTCGTTACCTGCAAGTTTGAAGCTGATCTGAAAAAAATTCAAGTCGCTATCGTAGTCACAACATTTTCCCTATGTTAAGTCTATGGGCAAATTTTTTGTCGCTCAAGGTCACGTAACTCCGAGGTCAATATTCCGATTCTGCCCAAAATCGAACTTAACCGAGATTTTATGCCTGTCCTCGTTACTAGCTACAGTGATGACAACATTTTCCCCATGTTAAGTCGATAGGCAATTTTTCGGGCGCTCAAGGGGACGTAACTCTTGAGTGAATTATCTGATTCAGCCCAAAATCGAACTTGACCAAGATTTTATGCCTGTACTGGTTATCTGCAAGAATGAAGTCGATCAGAAAAAAATTGACGGAGCTAGAGTGATGACAAGCTTTTTCCTATGTGAAGTCTATGGGAGCTAGATGTTGCCATGGCAACCAGAGTTCCACTCAGATCTGCCTGAAAACCTAATGAAGCCTTTCCACTTGCCCAATAATGCGACACATGAAATTTGATCAAAGTTGGCCAAGTAGTCTTGAAGATATACAGTTTTGAAATTACCATTAACCCTAATGCAAAAACACACAAGGGCAGGTAACTCCTAAGTGAATGATCCGATTCTGCCAGTTATCGAACTTGACCGAGATTTCATGGCTGTGCTGGTTATCTGCAAGAATAAAGCCAATCTGAAAATAATTGAAGCAGCTACGGTGATGACAACATTCTCCCCATGTTAAGTCAATAGGCAATTGTTTCAACACTCAAGGGCACGTAACTCCTGAGTGAATAATCCGATTCAGCCCCAAATCGAACTTGATCGAGATTTTATGCCTGTCCTCGTTATCTGCAAGAATGAAGTCGATCAGAAAAAAATTGATGGAGCTAGAGTGATGACAAGCTTTTTCCTAACGCTCAAGGGCACGTAACTCCTGAGTGAATAATCCGATTCAGCCCAAAATCGAACTTGATCGAGATTTCATGCCTGTCCTCGTTATCTGCAAGAATGAAGACGATCAGAAAAAAATTGACGGAGCTAGAGTGATGACAAACTTTTTCCTATGTTAAGTCTATGGGAGCTATTTGTTGCCATGGCAACCAGAGTTCCAATCCGATCTGCCCGAAAACAGTATGCAGCCTTTCCCCCTACCTGATAATGCTTCACATGAAATTTGATCAAGATTGGCCCACTGGTTCCAGAGATATACTTCTTTGAAAGTGTGGACGACGACGACGGACGACGACGACGGACGACGGACGCCGGCTCGTGGTATACTAATACCTCACATGAGCCTTCGGCTCAGGTGAGCTAAAAATAATGAAAAAATAGTGTTGTGAGCAATTGTCCTATTTTCCATTAAGGTTGTGGGCAATTGTCTTGTGAGCAATTGTCTTGTGAGCAACTGTCTTGTGGGCAATTGTCTTGTGAGCAAATGTCATGGAATCGCAAAACCAATATTATTATATAAACCATAAACTTAACTCAGTGCGGTAACTCATGGCGTCATTCATATTTTGTAGAACTAGAATTGATGTTTTCTTTAATTCTGCTCCAAGCATAGATTGCAGTACTTGTTCGAACTGCCCCGATGTTAGTCAAAATAAGGAAAATAATATATACCCTTGTAAACTCTACTTTTCCCCACATAAAGTTGGATTTACATAGGTATTCATTTCACTAACTGGCTAACAGGAGGGAAGATGACCTTTTCAAATACATGTATTTTCTGGAAATAAGATTTTATTTTGTATCTCCCTTAGCAAAACCAACATTATATTTACCCTTAACTCATAAGTAATGGTGTCTGCTTTGTCGTCTCCTGGTAACTTTATAAGTAATTTTTGCGAACAGTGTGGACTCAGATCAGTCTGGGTTCACACTGTTTGCCTGTATGCAAGAGTATCATTACAATAACACACCCAATGCGACATAGGGCAGTTTGCACATCTTATCTATACCGCAAACATAGGTTATTGGTGCTCGTTAGAACCACTTCATTGCAGCAGTTCTAAGGAGTGCCCACAACTTATGTCTTTGAGCAGAGACAAGAAAAATAATCTTTACACCCGTAACCCCAATTTCTCTATATTAATAAAAATCAAAAATGAGTTCCTTTAAGAGCAATGAAAACATTCATAAGAAAGAAGATGGGTCATACTACGTAGTTTCGGCTAATAAAGCCTCATCAGTGACCCTGTAATGATCCGGCAAAGAAAGCCAGAGGAAACATACTGCAATTAAGTTGTGTTTAGGAGGTGTTCATTTCACTGTTCACGTGAAGTATTTAAAAATTTGCAAGAAGATGCAGCAGATACTGTACGACATAAACAGACAACATTTCGGATGCAGTTTTTCATGACATCTTAAAGGTTAAAGTATCAAGCATAACTACAGTATGTGGAGTGTTTTCAATTTTTTATCACTTGATTCAGCAATGAAAAAACCTACATTACGATTTGTGGGGCAGGTGAAGACCTGGGGCCATCATGTATTTAAGAAATGAACTTTCATTTTTCAACAGTCATAAAATGATTGAAACAATTTGCTGAGCTAAAATTCCACAAAGTCTAAATGTGCTATTAAAGAATTCTAGCATCAACCACAGTCTTCAATGCATCATGAATGTTGAAAACGAAATTTTATTTTTACAATAATTCCGATTCTCAATCATTATGTACGAGGACTGTTCAAATATGAATGCAAGTAGAACGTTTTCTAATACACTAATGCGAAAATCACCTGTAAATAAATATCACAGCGTAGAAAAACATTTTACCTATACATTGATACCAAACCTGTTAAAATCCGTACACTTTAGCCATGTATATCGTTCGATAAACACGGTCTACTCTTGTATACTAATACAAAACATGGTTAAAAGAAGGTCCTATATTAAGAATCGTTGTATTCTTGGTATACGGTGCAAAGACATTTTTGATGAAATATGTTCGGTTTATGGGCATAATGAAATGTCTTTTCCGACAGTTTTTCGTTGGTGTAAGAAATTCAGCTGTGGGCTAGGCTCAACAGAAGATGCACCACATGATCGTCGGCCGAAAAGAGCAACATCTGCCAAGATGGTTGCTAAAGTGAAAGAAATAGTTGCTACTGATGCACGATACACCACTAGGAAAATAGCTAGTATGGTTAGCATCTCATTAGGAGCAGCTCATACAATTCTGAAACGGGATTTGAAAATGAGAAAGATATGTGCTAGATGTATTCAGTGCGCCAAGAAGTTGCTTAAAAAGTTTCCAAATTACAATGCACGGTCTTTCGTTAATGTCGTCACAGGTGACGAGACATGGGTTCACTTTTTTGAGCCAAAACAAAAGATTCAGAACAAAATATGGGCAACAAAGTATTGCAAAAGACTATGCATTGCAAAGCGGACCATGAGCGTCAAGAAGGTAATGTATGCCATATTCTTTTCAAATCAGGGCCCTGCTATTCAGGTTGCTGTGCCTAAAGGCAAATCTGTAAATGCGAAGTTTTACAAGAAAAATTTTATCGAAAATTGAAGAAATATTTCAAAGAACGAAGACCCGCAACTGGTTTGGCCAATGTCAGATTGCAACATGACAATGCGTCATCGCACAAGGCGTTCATTGTGCAAGACTATCTGAAGCAGGAAAAGGTTGTTGAACTCCCTCACCCCCCGTTTTCCCCTGACCTTGCCCGGTGTGACTTTTTTTGCGGCCTGAAAAATACCTTTCTGGTCGAAAATTTGTACAGCGCAAACACCTCGGTTCTGCAATATTCCAGTGCCTTCATAGTATACCTCCAAAAGACTACCAAAATGCATTCAATGATTGGATCAGAAGACTGATATCTGTTAGAGGGGACAAAATAATTTTTTCATCGAAATCTATCACGGAATAATTTTTATGTGCTTAGTTGCATTCATATTTGAACAGTCCTCGTAAACTTCAATACATTCCATGAGCAAGAATCTCAGAACTATTTCATACAGCGAAGGGTAGATATATAATGTGACATCAAAGAGCATGTTTAGAACCTGTGTGTTACGTCATTGTATATGAAATGACATCAGTAGCATTCGATTAAAAGATGGTTAACTATTGAAAACATAAATGTTTGAAGACAGATAAACAGAATTTCAAGACTTGACGTGAAAATGCAACATGACTAAAAGCCCTTCATCGGACATAAGACCATTTTCGTTAGTACAGGCAGCAAAAAAATAGAGCATGAAAAATCTCCAAAAATATTCCTATATATTTTTAGGAAGCTGATTTTTAAAATCAAGTTTCTATATCAACACATTTCTACTTCCGGTACTGGACCGCGTTACTCCACTTCCGCTGTTCGTTCGCTGCATAAAATAGTCCAAATGAACTCTTGAAAATTAATTTTGCAGGCATGTAATGTCTTTTAAAATATTTCTGTTTTCGAGACTTTATACGGATTGAATATAAATTGGAACAGAAAGACGAATTCTTAAAAGAAAACAGTACTCTGGGACTATTTTCCTACGCGCTTTCCGATGATATGTATGTTTTACTCTTTCATCCCTGAGTTTCTAAACAGGACTCTTCTCGCTTTAAATATATTCTAATAGAAAGGGATTTCTGATTAGTTCACTGACATGATGACAAACAGTGTATATGTAGATTCTGGCGAGACGTTCTAGCTACGTGCCTTCTTATCAAGATCTACAAGGTTTTTATAGATACGGTGTATTTCTACCTCGGCGTCTGCACCGGTCTAGAGGGTTAAAAGGGTTAGCTTATCAGTGACCAACTAAATAACCCTTTACTGATCTACAATTCGCCTGCTTTCGAGAGTTCTAATTACAAAACACGTGATGTAAGTTGTGAGTTTTAAATCAATTTCCGTACTTTAGCAGGTAGTGAAGTCACCGATCAGACGTAACATTCTGTGGCCTCTAATCTATCTGAACGGTTTTTTGTTTTGTTTGATTTGAGGTTTAACGTCCCCGTCAACACTGTAAAGGTCATTTTGGAAACGTTGCTTCCAATTTTGTGGGACTTTTACCCGACATTGAGATGAAATGACATTTAAAGCCCTGTCGCCCAATGAAACCAATAGGGTTTATTAGCATGGGCGGTCCCGCCTCGCACCGCGGTTCCTAGACAGGCTTAGATCCTCTAAGTGGTTTACCAGTACTAGTGTGCGGGCCGGATTCAGCTCTGCATCATGCATCATGCAGCCCATATATTTCTTCAAGCCCCTATGGGCGGGGGCCGCTATCTTAACTGTTTCAATATGTCCCAGTATTGAAACAATTGGCATTTATGGGTTAATGTTTTTAGGACCCCGTACAGGTTGGAATAAACGTATTTTAATTCGCCTTGAGTGAACGCCGCGTCTGATCAGGGTTATAATGTCTAAATCAAATGGTTTAAACATGATCTTTTATTTTTTACAATTTATTCTCCTTTTTATGTCCCGGCGCCCGAAGGAACATAGTTCCAAGCGGCTGCACAACGTATGTGCATCGTCGTATCAATGCGATGTTGATGCGACGTTGCTAAGACATCATGTGCATGCTAGGAGAACTTCAGATATGTACTGAGAAATTGATGGTTTGACCATGAAGAAATTGGCAGACACGTGTATCTTTCTTTCTTCCGGTTTTTCTTCGTTGGGGAATGGCTATGTGTATCTTGTGTCACTGGGAAGTCCAGCTGATATTGACTTACAGTTGAGCAACATCTGCTGTCCTTGCAGCAGGTAACGGTAGAGTGGGGGAGTGTTGTTATTTCTTCTGTTTCTACACTTCCATTCATTTTCCTCCTTCTGCTCTGTCCCTCACTTTCATCTCCTCCACAACGGCCCCCGTCCATCGGGGCTTGAAGAAATATATGGGCTGCATGATTCTTCCGCGCAGAGCTGAAACCGACCCGCACACGAGTACTGGTAAACTGCTAAGAGGATCTAAGCCTGCCCAGGCAAAGCGGTGTGAGTCGGCCCGTCCATGCTTATAAACCCTATTGGTTTCATTGGGGGACAGGGCTTGAGATGTCATTTCATCTCAATGTCGGGTAAAAGTCCCACAGAATTGGAAGCAACGTCTCCAAAATGACCTTTACAGTGTCGACGGGGACGTTAAACCTCAAATCAAACAAACAAACAAACAAACTAATTATCTCCTCTACTGTCTCTTCTATCCCTTTTCCCCCTTTCTCTTGGAGAAGACAAAAATTGTCCACTGGGGTTGACCTGTCGTTAAACTCAAAACAATCGATGAATCATTATTTTCTTGGTCGATTTTTATCCCCAGACCGAATAGATTCGGGGGATATAGCGATCAGCCTGGGGTCCGTCCGTCCGTAGACGCAACCTTGTGATGGCCAAAACTCCTTTACCCTTTGAGATTCATTGTCGGTTCTTCGCACAATTGTTCACAAGGCCGAGACCGCGTGTCATGCGCAAGAATCAGAACTCTGGATGCCATACTTTTTTAGTTATCTCCCCTTTTAATAAAATAGAATGACGACTTTTTGATGGCCATAACTCCAATACCCTTTGAGATATATTGATGGTACCTGGCACAGTTGTTCACAAGGCTGAGACGGCGTGTCATGCACAAGAACCACAACTCTGGTTGCCATGGTTTTGGAGTTATCTCCCCTTCCAATAAAATAGAGTTACGACCTTGTGATGGCCATAACTCCTATACCCTTTGAGATTCATTGATGGTTCTTGGCACAATTGTTCACAGGGCGGAGACGGCGTGTCATGCGCAAGAACCACAACTCTGGGTGCCATGGTTTTTTAGTCATCTCCCCTTCCAATAATATAGAATCACTACCTTGAGATGGCCACATCTCCAACACTGATGATACTTGGTACATTTGTACATGAGGTTAAGCAGGTGTGTCACGTGCAAGAACCACAACTCTGGGTGCCCTGGTTTTTAATTATCTCCCCTGACAATATAACCTTGTGAAGGCCATAACTCCAATACCCTTTGAGATCTGTTGGTGGTACTTTGCACAATTGTATACAACGTTGAGACTGCGCTTCATGCCTAAGAACCACAACTCTGGGTGCTATGATATTTAAGTTATCTCCCCTTCCAATATAACTGTATGACAACCTTGTGATCATCGTACATCCAATACCCTTTGAGACAAATTGGTGGTACTTGATGCAGATGTACATGAGGTTAAGCAGGTGTGTCATGCTCAAGCATTGCAAAGTAGAAGTAAAACAAAGATCAGGAATCGATAAAATTAACTTACACCACCCATCAAAGACACCAAAGGGAAAGAAACGCAAACATGAAGCGACCAGACCATAATGGAAACCTTAACAAAGAATTGCCATAAGGACAGTTACTTTCCTACAAAATGGCCAAATGGCCATCCAAAATAAAAAGACACAAGTGATACACACAGCAAGTTATAACAAACAACAACATAAATAAACCGCCACAGAAGAACCGCCTTGGAATGGTCAGTTGAAAGAATTCCACTTGGGGGTGGGGGCTTAAATCGATTTTACGTGGCCACAATCCTCGCCCTTACTTCCGTCGCGATTTAGGCAAATAATTTATTCAGTCCGCATGAAGGCCTCCTAACTCAACAACTCTGGGTGCTCTGGTTTTTTAGTTATCTCCCCTGGCAATACAACCTTGTGATGGCCATAACTCCAACACCCTTTTGAGATATATTGAAGGAACTTGGCACAATTGTATACAAGGTACAGAAGGAATGTCATGTGCAAGAACCACAACTGTTGGTGCTGTGGTATTTGAGTTATCTACCCTTCCAATATAACAGTAACACCAGCTTGTGATCGCCATATCTCCAATACCTTTTGAGGCATATTGATGGTACTTTGTACAGAACTAGAATTTGTTTTTCTACAAAAACACAGATGTCTCCCCCGTTTTTTGACCTCTAAGTATAACCTTGACATTGGAGGTATTGAGCTGGGTCTTGTGTGCAACACATCATCTAATGAAGATGAACATTTCTGCAAAGTAACTTTAAAAATGTTCGTAGAAAAATAAAAAAGTTATTGGCCGTACACAAAAAAGCCCCTTTTTACCTTTGACCTCTAAGTATGGCCTGGACCTTTGAGGTACAACACATCGTCTCATGATGGTTAACATTTCTGCAAAGTAATTTCATAATCATTCAAAGAATAAGGAAGTTATTGACTGTCCCTTTTTACCTTTGACCTCTAGGTATGACCTTGACATTGGAGGTATGGACCTTGGTCTTGCACATGACTCAGGGTCTAATGACGGAGAACATTTCTGGAGGGTTACTTTATAAAGTCCATCCATAAATAAAACAGTTATTGACTGGACACAAAAAAAAAAAAAAAACTTTTTTTACCTCTGACCTCTTATTATGACCTTGATCTTGGAGGTACCGACCATGGTCTAGCGTGCACCACATCGTCTCATGATGGTTAACATTTCTGCCAAGTAATTTCACAATCTATCCAGGAATAAGAAAGTTATTGACTGAACACAAAAAGGCCCCTTTTTTACCTTTAACCTCTATGTATGACCTTGACCTTTCAGGTACCAAACTGGATCATGCGTGCAACACGTCATTTCATGGTGGTTAACATTTCTGCCTAGCAATTTCAAAATCCATCTAAAAATAAGAAAATTATTGACCAAACACGAAAAAAGGTCCCTTTTCACCTTTTACCTCTATGTATGACCTCGACATTTTAAGTACCAAAGTGAATCATGCATGCAACACATCGTCTCATGATAAGTAAAACTTTTTGCCAAATAACTTCAAATTCTATCTAAAAATAAGCTAGTTATTGAAAAAAAAACAACGAAAAAAGCCCCTTTTTACCTTTGACCTCTAAGTATGACCTTGACCTTTGAGGTACCGACCTGCCTCATGCGCACCACACATTGTTTTATGGTTGTTAATAGTTCTGCCAAGTAATTTTAAAATCCATCTAAATAAGAAAGTAATTGACCGGACACGATTTGCCCATACATATATACATACCGACAAACTTCCAAGGGAGATAATTCAAAAAGTATAAATGCGAGAGTTATAGTTCTTGCACACTGCACGTCGTCTAATGCTGATTAATATTTATAATAAGTTTCGTGAAGATGGGGCTTATCCGGAAAATGTCAACTTCATAATTTGTTTATCTAGGTCTTTGAAATTTCATACATTTTGTGTCCTCCATAAAACTAAGAAATACTGAAAATTTGAAGTTGATATCTCCAATACTTCCAGAATTACAGCCATTAAAAAATATAAAGAACATATAGCAAAATGCGTATCTTGTACCGATGAGCAATTTTATCATACTTGATTCAAAAGGGGAACTGTATTTCAAAATGCATAACATTACTATTTCTTATCTAAAATTGTTTATATTTGGCAGACGCTTGCTTATATAATATACATTTGAAATTATGATCTTACATCTATAAGTTTGTTGTTGTTTATGAAAATATTAATAATTTTCTCTCTAATGACCATATTTGGAATTATTCAAATTTAAACTGCCTTTTCTCCAAAACCCATGGAGATATTTTATTCTAATTTTCAGGATTTTATAAACGTGTTGGTAACTTTAAAGTGATGTAACACTGAAAGCCTAATTTCTACAAGTTACAAAATTTGCTTTTTCCGGAGTAGGCTTATTCCCAAAACCTCTCATCACACAAACATGCCTATATTAATTAAACCCACTTATACACCACTTTTATATAGTAAAACTGGGGTTTTCAGGGATATACATTATTTTCTTAATTCTGTTCAAAAACATAGAATTTGGGTATTCATTAGAACCGCCTCGCCAAGGCGGTTCTAATGAGTACCCACAGTCTGTGTTTTGAGTAGAAATAAGAAAACTATCACAATTTTTATCTGAAAATTTTCATTTTTTGGTGGTAAAATTTACGATGTATTTGAATATTCGTGTTATCAAAATGTGGCACGAGTCATTGACAAGAATCATTGAAGTTCTAATATGTCATTCGAACAAATCAGTTTTGTGAGGTGGTCTTCTTTATAAAGATTTGAACTTGGTCTGTTTCATTTAACCCTTAAATGCCTGGGGCCAGTTGGTCATTTTTAACATATTAACATATTGTTCAAACTTTGATCATTTACATAATGTTGCAAAAGTACTAACATTTTTGCTGAAGAAAATGTGAGCTGCTCATTTTTTCATCAAAATAAACCACTGTTTTAGGTGTTTTCCTTGCATGATTAGTTAACACTCTGACCCCTAAGAAGCCCATTAAGCTTACCATGCTCTGAACAATAATGACTTGTCTTCAAGCAAAACAGTGAAGACCATAATCAGATACCACATTCTGGGGCTCAAGCATAAAAAAGTGAGCCAATCAATATTGAAGAATACTTTCCAGTACTTGTGGATCTTTACCGTAAACATCCTATATATCCTAAAATCCATTGCTTTATGTTGGACAAGTTTTGTTTGTTTGATGATGTTAAACGTCCCCGTCAACACTGTAAAGGTCATTTTGGAGACGTTGCTTCCAATTTTGTGGGACTTTTACCCGACATTGAGATGAAATGACATCTCAAGCCCTGTCGCCCAATGAAACAAATAGGGTTTATTAGCATGGACGGTCCGCCTCGCACCGCGGTTCCTGGACAGGCTTAGATCCTCTAAGCGGTTTACCAGTACTAGTGTGCGAGCCGGATTCAGCTCTGCGTGGAAGCATCATGCAGCCCATATATTTCTTCAAGCCCCTTTGGGCGGGGGCCTTCTATGTTGGACAAGTCCATTTGTCATATCAGAGGTGTCAGACCTATTTTTCATTTTTATTTTATTTTTGATGTAAAATTCTGTTAGCAAATAGTGCAGACCCTGATCAGATGCCGCATTCTGCGGCGTCTGATCTGGGGCTGCACTGTTTGCCAAGATAACACTTTTGGGGTTTACTGCATGCAACGGGTTAACCCCTAATTTGCCAGTCATTACAAGTACAGGTGTCATTTTTAATGTTTCTACACCATTTATTACAACCTTGGGGGCTTGCTGTAATTCTCCTTAAATTTTAACAAATTTGTTTTTAACGATCCAGCAAGGTGTCCAAAGGGTAGAATGGCAAACAGTGAAGTCCCTAATCACACTGCTCCACTGCTCATGAAGGAGCAGTCTGATCTGGGCCAGCACTGTTTGCTTAGACCTGCCTGTCACAATATTTAGGATCATTATTGTGACATGTTTTAACTTTATTGGTAAAAGGCAGGCAGAATTATTTACTTTTGCGGAGATCAACAATCAACTCAAAAAGTATGACTTACGGAACAATTTCAACATGGTCCATGACCAACTGGTCATGTCCCTCGCCCCCATGAACTGGCTGCCACCATCTAAACTGTACGCCTTTAGTCCTAGCTGCAGGAGGAATATCATGTGCCAGGCGCTTGGGATGGAGATAATCCGCTGGATCATGTCGGGATATTAGATGCCAATCTGCGCCCTGAAAGTAGGTTAAAACATCAAATTAACAAGTATGTGTAGTAAATACCCCTTTTATCCCCACTTTATATAGAGAAAAGTGGGGTTTATGGGGGTATTCATTATTTTCCTTATTTGTACTCCAAAAACATAGATTGTGGTTGCTCATTAGAACCGCCTCATTGAGGCGGTTCTAACAAGCACCAAAAATCTATATTTGGACTAAAATTAAGAAAAATATTGAACTTCTTCATCTACAACATGCTACTCCTAGTGATAAGAAAGACGCCATTTTAGCACACGGGGGTGTGTTATTGTAATGAATATACACACCAATAAAAGATTAATGCAAATACACACAAATTAAAAGATTAATGCAAATACACACCAATAAAAGATTAATGCAAAATACACACCCATAAAAGATTAATGCAAATACACACCAATAAAAGATCAAAGCACAGACATCAATGGTGGGTTGATTGTCTGAGTGTAGGCTGAAAAAATCGTCCTTGAACGGGGACTTGGACTGATTTGTTTAACCCTTAGATTCCTGTACAGTAAGCACACAGTGTAGACCCTGATAAGATGCCACATTCAGCAGTGCCTGATCTTGGTCTGCACTGTTTGCCAAGCCCAACACATGGTTCTAGTGTAAAAAAGATAACCCTCTCATTATGAAAACACATCTGTGACATAAAATGACGTCTGTTTCCTCTGGCTTTCGTTGCCGGATCATTACAGGGTCACTGATGAGGCTTTATTAGCCGAATCTACGTAGTATGACCCATCTTCTTTCTTATGAATGTTTTCATTGCTCTTAAAGGAACTCATTTTTTATTTTTATTTTTCTAGAACAAGCATTTTTCAGATGATTTGTTTTTTCTAGTCCTAAAATGGATTGTTTGTGCTCGTTAGAACTGCTTCAATGAGGTGGTTCAATCTAGTACCCACAACCTATGTCTTGGAGCAGAAATAAGAAAAATAATGTTTACCCCTGTAAACCCCACATCTCAAAAACATGCCTATATAATTTTACCCCCTTGAACCCCACTTTTATATAGAAAAACTGGGGTTTACATGGGTAAACCTAATTTTTCTTATTTCTGCTCTAAAATATAGATTGTGGGTACTTGTTAGAACCGACTCATCGTGGCGATTCAAACAAGTACCAACAATCTATATTTTGAGCAGAAATAAGAAAAATATTACAATTTGTCATCTTTAAATGTTCGTTTTTTCGGCAGTAAAGTTTACAATGTATTTGTATAGGTGTGTTTCTGTAATGAGTTTTCTCTATATAAAGTGGGATTTAAAGGGGTGTTCATTACACGGACTTATTAACATGATGTAATGCAACATTCTGACCTCACGGGGATAAGAACACTACCGCTATTTTCTATAAATAACTGTTACAATCAGCGACAGTTATGTGGAAAACAAAAATAACAAAAGTAGGTAAACCAGAGTTATGGTTTATATGTTATGCAGGTCGTCTCATGGTGCTCTACACATCTGTTAAGTTTCATGGTAATATCTCAAACGGTATCGAAGTTATGGAGCCGCAAAACTGGATTACGGTATTTCAAAATATGGAATTGCCATTTCTGTTGAACCTCAACTTTTAAAAAAGCCCAAATTTCTTGTACAAGTTAACCCATTGTATACTAGTGGACACTTCCATTGCTCTATGTTGGACAAGTCCATTTGTCAAATAAGAGGTGTCAGACCTTTTTTTTCATTTTTATTCTATTTTTGATGGAAAATTCTGTTAGCAAATAGTGCAGACCCTGATCAGACGCCACATTCTGTGGCGTCTGATCTGGGGCTGTACTGTTTGCTAAGGTACCCCTTTAGGGGTTTCCAACATGCAATGTGTTAACCCCTAATCTGCCAGTCATGACATGTACAGATGTCATTTCTACATCATTTAACATTGCTGTTATTTACTCATGTCATTGATTGATTGATTGATTGACTGTTTTGAGTTTAACAACATGTCAAAACTTGTGGGTCATTTTGTGTCGTCTCCCAGAGAAAGGGAGAAAACAGAAGAGATAGTAGAGGAGATGAAAGTGAGGGACATAGGAGAAAGAAGAAAGTGAATGGAAGTGTAGAGTCAGGAGAAATAAAATTTCCCCTCTACTCTTACCTGCTGCAAGGAGGTCCAACTGTAAGCCAGTATAAGATGAATGCCCCCATGACTCAAGATACATCTCACCTTTGCCTCATCCAACACCAATCCGCCCCACTACTCATGTCATGAAAATGGTATGACCACATGTGTGTGTGTGTGTGTGTGCGTGTGTGTGAATTCGGGTTTAACGTCGCTTTCATCAATTTTTCAGTCATATCACGACGGTGTCTGGTTGCGACAGGGAGCTCAATGCTCACGTTTATAGTGCTGCCTCACTGAAGTATCATGTCCCAGACACATTACATGATACCACACCCAGTCACATTATCCTGACACTGGATCGACCAGTCCTAGCTCTACCCCGTAAATCTGAGTGCCAAACGAGGAGCAGCTAGTACCATTTTTAACGACTTTGGTATGTCGCGGCCCGGGATCGAACCCGAGACCTCCCGTTCCCCGGAGCGGACACTCTACCAACTGAGCTATCGGGGCCGGTATATGACCACATGTGTAATTAAAAAATGAATGCTATTTATTTAACATTCATTGAAGTATGAACAACATCAGGGCATGAGGAAAGAAAGTGAACCCCTTCGCTCGTTACCATATGTTGTTCATAATTCAATGAACGTTAAATAAATTACCTTTATTGCTTATATTTACATTATTTTCCATCAATCATATGACAAAACCTTTTGGTTAAGGGGCTAAAATTGCAACAGGAATACAACTGTACGCAGTTTTACTACACCAGTGGAAGAGCGCCAATGGCGTCATAACGACATCATGTCCAGTCAAAATAAGGAGAACCATGGTTTATATTTGACATCACTTAATGACCATGTGCTGTAACATGAGTCCATGTATTCATTGGGGTATAAACAACATTGCATCCCAATAATTCACCACAGGGGTTTTCCGTATATACACTGAGAATCTAAATATGAACATCTCATGAACAAGTCCTTGAAATAAAGACCCCCCTAAACCCCACTTTATATAGGGAAAACTGGGGTTTATGGGGGTAAACATTATTTTTCTTATTTCTGCTCCAAGACATAGGTTGTGGGTACTCGTTAGAACCACCTCATTGAGGCGGTTCTAATGAGCACCCAAAACCTATGTTTCGAGTATAAATAAGAAAAATATCACAAATTTTCAGTTTCCTTATTTCTGCTCAAAGACATAGGTTGTGGGTACTCGTTAGAACCGCTTCATTGAAGCAGTTCTAACGAGCACCCAAAACCTATGTTTAGATTATAAATAAGAACAAGAGGGCCATGACGGCCCTGGATCGCTCACCTGATCCATAGGGTATCAAGTTGGCCTCTGGGAGAGCCATTATTGGGCCCGGGCTATAATATGATTAATCTTGGTAGTGGTCTAAAAGGTGAAGCTTCATATCAAATATCAAAGAACAGAGACTTGTGGTTTCAGACAAGACTTTTAAAGGTTTTCCTTATATAAGTCTACATAAACCTTGGGGTCCCCGGGGCGGGCCATTTTTGCCCCCAGGGCTATAATTTGAACCATCTTGGTAGAAATCCACAAGACGAAGCTTCATACCCGCAAATATCAAAGATCTTGGCCTTCTGCTTTCAGGCAAGAAGATTTTCAAAGGTTTTCATTTCCTTGACTTCTATTTCCTAGGGCTATAATTTGAACAATTTAGATGAAGCTTCACACCAAATATCAAATGGCTGGGCCTTGCGGTTTAAGATTAGAAGATTTTTTTTTAAATTTCCCCATATAAGTCAATGTAAAAATGAAGGGCCCCGGGGCGGGGGCATTTTGACCCAAGGGCTATGATTTGAGCAATCTTGGTAGAAGTCAACTAGATGAAGCTACACACCAAATTTCAAAGAACTGGGCCATCCGATTTTGGAGAAGAAGATTTTTAAAGATTTTCCCTATATAAGCCAATGTAAAACAAAAGGGCCTGCAGGTTGGGGCATTTTTCGCCCTGGCCTTTAATTTGAACAATCTTGATAGAGGTCCACTAGATGAAGATTCACACCAAATATCAAAGAACTGGGCCTTGCAGTTCAGAGAAGAAGATTTTTAAAGATTTTCCCTGTATAAGTCTATGTAAAACCAAAGGCCCCCGGGGCTGGGGCATTTTTGGCCCCAGTGCTATAATTTGAACCATCTTGGTAGAGGTCCACTAGATAATGCTTCATACCAAATATTAAAGACCTGGGCCTTGTGGTTTCAGAGAAGAAGATTTTAAAATATTTTCCCTATTATAAGCCAAGGTAAAACCAAAGGCCACCGGGCTGGGGGCATTTTTGGCCCTAGGGCTATAATTTTAAAATCTTGATAGAGGTCCACTAGATGAAGCTTCACACCAAATATCAAAGACTTGGGGCTTGCGGTTTCAGAGAAGATTTTTAAATAGTTTCCCTACATAAACCTATGTAAAACCAAAGGCCCTCGGGGCAGGGGCATTTTTGGCCCCAGGGCTATAATATCAACAATCTTGATAGAGGTCCACTAGATGAAGCTTCACACCAAATATCAAAGACTTGGGCCTTGCGGTTTCAGAAAAGAAGATTTTTAAAGATTATCCCTATATAAGCCTATGTAAAACCAAAGGCCCCCGGGGTGGGGGCATTTGTGGCACCAGGGCTATAATTTGAACAATCTTGGTAGAGGTCCACTAGATGAAGCTTCATACCAAATATCAAAGACCTGGGCCTTGCGGTTTCAGAGAAGAAGATTTTTAAAAAAAAAAAAATCAGTAAAAAATCATGTTAGCTCCTGTGACCTAAATGTGCAACAGACCGTAACCATTTGAACAACTTTGAAAGAGGACCACCTAAGGATCATTCCTGTAAAGTTTGGTCAAAATCAGATCAGTGGTTTAGGAGATGTTGTTTAAAGAAAAAGTTTACGGACGCACGCACGGACGCACGACGGACAAAAAGTGATCCCAAAAGCTCACCTTGTCACTACGTGACAGGTGAGCTAAAAATATCACAAATTTTCATCAGAAAAATTACCTTTTTTGAGGTATGAACATGAACTATATCACACGGATTTGTTATCGTAATGGATATGGTTACTGGCGTGTATGTCGTGAAATTTTTTTGTACTGCTCTTGCAATACAAGAATTCCGCAGAAGGCGGCGTCGCACCTGCTGGGGGCAAAAGTCATAGAAGCCACAATCAGAATGTTGTTATTAATTAAGTAAATTTCATAGCAGCTGATAGTTGATGTAAAATGTGTCAAAGTCACTGGACCAAAAATATAGGCCACGGTCACCATGTCAAGGTACGTGCCAAATCAGTACAATGGGGAGAAGTACTATCGAAGTTTGGTGGCTGTAGGCCATTTATTTAAAGACATATTGAACATTAACGTAAAAGTCGCTGGAGTGCATAATATATGTTAAGGTCACCAGGTCAAGGTACCCACAGAGTAAGTAAATGTAGGAGAAGCACTATGCAAGGTTTGGTGGTTGTAGGCCTTTTCGTTAAGAAGATATGGAATGTCGACCTAAAATGTGTTAAAGTCAATGGAGTGCAAAACATAGGTGAAGGTCACCAAGGCGAGATACCTGCATAGTCAATACATCTAGGAGAACCACTATGCAAGATTTGGTGGTTGCAGACCTTTTATTTGAGAAGATCTGGAACATTGACGCAAATTGCGTCAAAGTCAACGGAGCGTAAACTATAGGTCAATGTCACCAGGTCAAGGTACCTGCAGAATCAGTACATCCAGGAGCAGTATTATGCAAGCTTTGATGGTTGTAGGCCTTTTATTTGCAGAGATCTGGAACTTTGACATAAAAATTTGTCAAAGTCGCTGGAGCGTAAAAATAGGTCAAGGTCACCGGGTCAAGGTACCTGCAGAGTCAGTACATCTAGGAGAAGCAGTTTGCAAGATTAGATGGTTGTGGGCATTTTACTTGTGGAGATCTGGAACTTCGCTGTAAAATTTGTCAAAGTCAGTGGAGCGTAAAATATAGGTCAAGGTCACCATGTCAAGGTACCTGCAGAGTCAATACATCTAGGAGAAACACTATTCAAGATTTTATTGGTGTAGGCCTTTTATTTGAGAAGATCTGGAACATTGACATAATTTGTGTCAAACTCACTGAAGCGTAAAATATAGGTCTAGGTCAACGTGCTTGCCTAGTCAGGAGCTCAGGGTGACGTTTCATGAAAGGTTTGATGGTTGTTTAGTCTTATAGTTGTTTACAATACAAACTTCGACGTAAATTTCGAACTTCGAAGTAATGATAAAAGTCACTGGAGCACAAAATATAGGTCAAATTCACGAGGTCAAGGTGCTTACAAAGTGAGAAGGTCCATGAGATGTTTCATGTAAGGTTTGATGGTAGCTGAGGTTTGTAAAATAAAAACTTTTACGTAAATGTCTAACTTTGACATAAATGTCGAACTTCGACTTAATGGTCAAAGTCACTGGAGCGCAAAATATAGGTCAAAGTCACCCGGTCAAGGTGCTTACAAAGTAATAGGGTCTATGAGATGTTTCATGTAAGGTTTGATGGTAGCTGAGGTCTGTAAATAAAAACTTTGACGTAAATGTCGAACTTCGACGTAATGGTCAAAGTCACTGGAGCGCAAAATAAAGGTCAAAATCACCAGGACAAGGTGCTTACAAAGTGAGAAGGTCTATGAGATACTTCATGTAAGGTTAGATGGTAGCTGAGGTTTGTAAAATAAAAACTTTGACGTAAATGTCGAACTTCGACGTAAATGTTAACAGACGGACGGACGAAAGGATGGACGCACTGACGAACGGACGCAAAATCGGACGCCTATGTCGCACCCTGCTACAAGCAAGTGCGACAAAAATCTGATTTAAATTCGTTATATGATAAACAGAATCTTACACTCATGGTCAAATCATATGAAATTTATGAAACTTACCAGAGGATCGTTTCATTAATTTCACAAGAAATAACCACTTGTGTAAGATCCTAAATGTCTTATTTTTTCAGAGAAGAATAAATGGCTGAAGCAAGCTAGTCTGGCAAAAAAAAAAACCATTGTACATTTCATATTTTCCACATCACGTGAACAAAGTAGAAGTAAAACAAAGATCAGGAATCGATCTGTGAAATGAACACCCCCTAAGCCCCACTTTATAGAGAAACAGGGGTTTACAGGGGTATACATTATTTTTTCTTTTTCTGCTCCAAGACATAGGTTGTGGGTACTTGTTTGAGCAGTCTCAGTGAGGCAGTTCTATCAATCACCTAAAACCTATGTTAGAAGTATTTATGCGACAATTATCACAGATTTTCATCAGAAAAGTATCCATTTTGAGTGAGTGTTTGAGTTTTACGTCCCACCAACAGCTAAGGTCATACGGAGACGGGACCTCGGTTTAAAGACTCATCCTAAAGTCTGGAGAAGTCCGGAATCGATCCTGCGACCCCTGGTTTACATGGCGAGTAGCGTAACCACTGCACCACGGAGGCTTCTGTATCCATTTTGGAAGCACTATGTTGCACGGGTGTGTTACTGTAATGATCGAGTAAGTTATCCGTTGGGAGCTGGGAATACATCACAGAACTGAGTTCTGTGATGTATTCCCAGCTCCCAACGGATAACTTTTTTATAGAACATATTTGACATATGTAGTTGATTCACATATCATAGCAACCCTTATTTTATTTAACCCTTGCCAGGCAAAGCGGTGCGAGTCGGCCCGTCCCTGCTTATAAACCCTATTGGTTTCATTGGGCGGCAGGGCTTGAGATGTCATTTCATCTTAATGTCAGGTAAAAGTCCCACAAAATTGGAAGCAGCGTCTCCAAAATGACCTTTACAGTGTTGACGGGGACGCTAAACCTCAAATCAACCAACCAACCTGCTGAATAATTAATTTTGCCCCACCATTTCTGACTATCAACCAATCAAATTACTTGATATAATGTTTTCATTAAAATTCAGAAAATAAATGACAAACACTACAAATCCTGATCAGATCTGGATCTACACTATTTGCAAAAGTAGAGATTGTTGTGTTAAGTAGGATAAGGCTTAAACACTAATTTTGAAAATAAAATTGTGGATAATCAATAACTTGCACTAAATAAGAATTTATCAGTTATCCCCTATATTAACTGCTTTGTAACACACTGACCTGATAAAGATATGCTATCTCAGGACAAGTGAGCTTTATCAGGTCAAAATGATATTGCACTTCTATGAACTGGACTACTGGAAAAATAGCAAAATTGTAGGAGTGTACAATGGGATTAACTGATAAATAGAATACCAGATTCATGTCATTTGATATCAAGCGTTCTCAAAGCCTTGCCTGATAAACTTGATACCAAATGACATTGATCTGGTATTCTCTATTTACTGGTGTCAAACTTTACAAGGATTTCATACAAAAGGTGCACTTTCTTTTGCCAGAAACTGACAACTGCCCCTTTTGAATCGAGTGAAGGGTTAGAATGACTGTAGTAAAGATGTCATGATCAATCTCTATGAAAGAATGTTGCCAACCTGGCAGGTATAGGACCTGCAACCACTTAATAACCAATCAGACAAGTATCCCCATTGAGGGGGTCCTAACGAGTACACAAAATCTATCTCATTGAGGGGATTCTAACAAGTACACATAATCTACCTCAATGAGGGGGTCCTAACAAGAACAAATAATCTACCTCATTGATAAGGGTCCTAACGTGTACACATAATATACCTCATTGAGGGCATTCTAACAAGTACAAATAATTAAACTCATTGAGGGGGGGGGGGGCTAACCAATACTTATAATCTGCCTCATTGAGGCAGTTCTTACGTTTAAAATAAGAGAAATAATTTATACTCTTGTACACCCAACTTTTCTCTATATTGTTACGAGCCAGGCGTAGCAGAAAGAAAAAAGCAAACAAGCCTTTTGGAAAAATTTAACAAAGTTTATTTACAAGTTAACTTTAACCTGAAGAAGTAAGAAAATTAAATGTACTTAGCTCTGTTATGAAATATCCTGAATGAATCTATTTTCCTTGATCCCACAGAATTCACAATCCAAAAAAATGAAAAGTAATATCCTTTAACAATCCAACACAGAATTCAGAAATAACTTTTCTTAAAAGCCCTTAATTCAAACTCCAAAGTCTGACTCAAGGAGAAAAATCAAGCTCTTATATAGACCCTATGATTTCTCTAGAATGTTCCACAGGGCTGTGGAAAAAGTTGATGTAATTTTCTAAAAATAATGCAAACCTGAACTTTCTGGAAGGTTCTGAAGTACTTTTCCTTGTAAACAAGTTGTTTACAAAAATGAAATTAATCTGTGACTCAGTTTTCGAGAACCTTCTATAAGAAGATAAACAAGATATTTATAGCACTATTAGGTCACTCAGTGGGGTGAAAGTGGGAATCAGAAAAATAAATTCTTATGCATAACACCCCCCCCCCCCCCCCCCTCTTCGAGGAAAAGAAAGTTTTATGCAATAAAGCTTTCTTTTGCTTTTAGAATAATAAAATATTGAACATAGCATATAAAATTACACGTATCTACAATCCACTTCAGTATGGAAGAAAAAACAATTTCTGACACTGCTTAAGCTCTTGGAAGGGCATCAGGGACTATGTTATCTCTCCCCCTGATATGTCTTGTGTCTAAATTACACTCTTGTAGCATAAGACTCCACCTGAGCAACGGCTGATTTTTGTTTTCCATTTTGTGTATGCCAGTCAGTGGATTGTGATCATTGAAAACAACAATCGGTGCAGTAGTAGGGGTAAGATAAACTTCGAAATGTTGCACAGCAAGAATCAGAGACAAGCACTCTTTCTCTATGGTAGAGTAACTTCTCTGATGCTAATTAAACTTTTTGGAAAAGTAGCAAACTGGATAATCTACATCATTTTCATCTTCCTGCAACAAAACACTACCTGCATCTACGTCACTAGCATCTACAGCTAGCTTAAACTCCTTTTCAAAGTTTGGTGCCAAGAGAACTTATTCATTCTTGAGTATGGCTTTAAGCTTGTCAAAAGCATTTTGGCATATTGCATTCCAATGGAATTGTGTTCTTTTGCTGAGTAAATTTGTCAAAGGCTCAGCAATGACAGAGCAATTATTACAGAACTTTCTGTAATAGCCAGCCATACCAAGAAATGGCATCAGCTGTCTTTTGCATGTGGGTACGGGAAAATTTGAGATAGACTCAACTTTAGCATCAATGGGTTTCACATGACCTTGACCTACAACATGAGCTAGAAATGTCAAACTTGAACGGCAGATTTCACTTTTAGCAAGATTGATTGTCAATTTGGCATTACTCAGTCTATCAAAGAATGTTCGAATAGTCCCGAGATGTTGATTCCACTGGTCATTTTATATGATAGCGTCATCGATATAAGCACTGCAGCCTTCCAGCCCCGCAATTACCATGTTTATTAAGCGCTGAAATGTTGCCGGAGAGTTTTTCGTTCCAACTGGCATGACTTTATAGTTAAATAATCCGTCTGGTGTTGTGAATGCCAAAACCTCCTTTGCTCTATCTGTGAGTGGAATTTGCCAAAATCCTTTCAGACGGTTATATTTCGTTATGTTTTTGGCATTCCCGATGTTATCAATGCAGGCATCCATTCTTGGAATTGGAAAGCTATCTGTTTTACTTAAGGAATTAACTTTCCTAAAATCTGTACACATTCGATATGTCCCATCAGGTTTTGGTACAAGAATACAAGGAGAACTCCATTCACATTGGCTTGGTTCAATAAAGTCATTGTCCAATAAGTACTGAACTTCTTCTTTAAGATATTTTTGTTTCATAGGATTCATCCTATATGGATGTTGCTTTACAGGTTTAGAACCATTTATGTCCACATCGTGAAAAATTTTGTCTGTGTTAGAATGTCAGTAAATAAGTGTTCATATCAAAAAATCAGCTGCTTTAGTTCATTACGCTGATTTGGCTCTAGATGTGACAGTTTCTGGTCGAGATTCCTCAGAATGTCAGTTCTGAAGCTTTGATGATGTAGGATCAGATTTCGATGAATTGATATCCTCAGTCATTGTCACATGAATTATGTGGAACAGAACTAACTAGATTGACTGATGTTAAAGATGCACTGTCCCCATCAATGTATTCCTTAAGCATGTTAATATGACACAGCTGCTTTAGCTTGCGCTTCCCAGGAGTGTTTATTATGTAGTTTACGTCACTGATCTTTTTGTCTACAGTGTATGGACCATAATACCTGGCTGGCAAAGATTTTCCAGGAATAGGCAAATGAGCAGGTACCTTATCACCTGGTTTAAAATTCCTTTCTTTTGTCCCTATGTCATAAAGCTGTTTCATTTTTCTTTGGGCTGACTGAAGATTTCCCCGAGCAGCATCACAAGCTTTTGATAGTCTAGTTTTGAAATCTGACACATACTGAAGTAAATTCAAGGAAGTGTCATCATTAGAGAGAAATTTCTCTTTCAGAAGTTACGAAGGACCACGAACAGTATGGCCAAATACTAATTCAAATGGACTAAAGCCAAGTGATTCTTACACAGATTCTCTAACAGCAAATAAAAGAAAATGGATGCTTTCATCCCAATGCATCTCTGTGTAAAAGCAAGATGGTCTTATCATGTTTTTCAATGTTTGATGGAATCTTTCAAGCGCGCCTTGACTTTCAGGATGATAGGCCGATGACTTATACTGTACAATGCCTAGTTCATGCATTACTTGTTGAAAAATTCCAGACATGAAATCTGAACCTTAGTCTGACTGAATAGATGTGGGCAGACCAACAAAGGTGAAAACCTTCACAAAGGCCTTGAAGATTGTCTTAGTTTTGATATTTCTTAGTGGAATGGCTTCAAGAAAACGTGTGTAAGCACACATGATAGTCAGAAGATATTCACATCCAGACTTAGTTCTGGGCAAAGGACCCCACACAGTCTATAATTATTCGACTGAAAGGTTCATCAAAAGCAGGTATGGGTTGAAATTGAGCCTTAGGTATAGTCTGATTGGGTTTTCCTGCCATTTGGCATGTTTGGCAGGACCTACAATGCTGAGAAACATCTGATTTTAACCCAGGCCAGTAAACATGGTTAAGAATCTTGTGATAGATTTATTTACACCTAAATGTCATGACATGGGAGTTTCATGTGCCAAGTTTGATATTTCGGGACGGTAATCCCGTGGAACCACTATCTGGTGGTTGACAGTCCACTCGTTTTCTGCTGAGACGTTTGGTGGACGCCATTTTCTCATAAGAATGTCATTTTTGACATAATAACAGACTGGGACCTGAGATACTTCTTGCTCACCTAAAGCCCTTTCAAACAAAGGCGAAATTTCAGGATCCTAATGCTGTTCTATAGCTAGTTGAGACCCGGACATTTTGTCATGGCCTAATCGAAAGATGAGTTATTATCATGAAAATTGGTCTGCTTATCAGGCAGGCTTGAAGACAGAGACCTTGTTATCTCGTCATTAAAAGACTGACCCAAAAAGGTATCAGTAAAATCAAAATCCTGTTTGCCAGGCCTTATGTGCCATAGCCCTTGTGACTGCACAGGACGGATAAAGATCAGGAATTTCCTCCTCAATGGGATCAGGTGGTTGATCAGTGCAAGGATTAGAAGTCAAAAGTGGGTTTACCACAACCTTATCTCCAGCTAAGTCATTGCCTAGCAATAAATGAACACCAGTGCAAGAATTTATCATTCAAAGCCGCAGATTCAAAATTCAATAGATAGTTAGACATTTAATATAGAAATTTTCACCAATAGACAAACTTTGGAATAAGGACGATTACCCTACTTGATATAAATCGAGATGTTTAGTGAACGTTATACCAGTGTCATCACCGTTGCTCCCTCGGCCCCCAGCCCCCTGATCCCCAGCCAAGCAGCAGCATAGCATATCATTTGTTATACATGTATTGATTTTCACTCTAGTAATATGAAATCAATCTGTGACTCCGTTTTCGAGAACCTTCTATAAGATAAACAAGATATTTATAGCACTATTAGGTCACTCAGTAGGGTGAAAGTGGAAATCAGAAAAAATAAATTCTTATGAATAACAATTTAAAGTGAGGTTTAATGCATTCTTTGTGCAGACTTGTTCACATGAGGTATACTATACCTACCCCGTTGGTTGAGTATTGCAGCAGTACACCACTATATTCTGACTCGTCCCCCATTTTAACATTACACTCTGGTGTCTGGTCTTGACAGCCAGTTTGTAGCACAAACATTATTTTACTGCAAGAAGAAAAAGAAGTATATTTACATCAGTTAGGATAACACCATTTTATCCATGCTCCAAAACTGACAGATTTTGATATTTTCTCACTTTTGATCAGCAATTCATTATTATGACAACACGCCTATTCAATTATATTGGTTTGTTTGTTTGTTTGAATTGGAGTTTAACAGCCCAGTTAACAGCATTTAGGTAATTTCTGAGCCTGCCAGTTTACCTATACACACTTTTCCTGGGCAGGCTTATACGTAAACGGTTAACCAGTACAGTGCACATTCTTGCACCAGAAACTGACAACTCCCCTTCTTAAATCAGCGGAAGGGAGAGAATGACCATAGAAAAAATTTCATGATCAATCTCCACGAGAGAATGTTGCCGACCCCGGCAGGTATTGAATCCGCATCTTCCTGATCACCAGTCAGACACACATCCCACTGAGCTACCGAGGCTGGCTCAAATATATTGGTAAATTATATCAGCAAAAATCATAATTTTTAGATGAAAATTCTGATATTTTTCATATTTCTGCTTAAAACTTAGATTCTGGGTATTTGTTAGAACCGCCTCAGTTCTAACGAATACCCACACTCTATGTTTTTAGCAGAAATAAGAAAAATAATGAATATCCCTGTAAACTCAAGTTTTACTATATAAAGGGGCGTTTAGTGAGTGAGTGTTTCAGTTTTACGTCCCACCAACAGCTAAGGTCATACGGAGACGGGACCTCGGTTTAAAGACTCATCCAAAAGTCTGGAGAAGCCCGGGATCGATCCTGCGATCCCTGGTTTACAAGGCCAGTAGCGTAACCACTACACCACGAAGGCTTCTAAAGGGGCGTTTAAGTGGGTCAAAATTATATAGGCGTGTTTGCGTGATGTTGGAAATTTATGTAGACTGCAGCAGAGATGCCTTCACCCAGGGACCATCCTCACCCAAAGACAAGTCTTTTTGCCAAAAATGAAGCTGAAAAAAAGGGCCACAACTCACATAAATATTGATAGATTTTACCCTAAATCCAGTTTACCTATATTTTATTATTCAATCGATATACCTGTGTATAAAATAGGAATGCAATCCAATAATCTTTTGTATCAAGTATAGAACTGAAACCATTTTTTCATATTTATGGATGGGACAATGAAGTCGGGAAAGGCCGGCGCATAACTCAATAATAATTGGTGGATTTAACCCTATATAAAACTTGGCCAATATTTAATGATTGTATACCTATGTTATAATTATGAATCCAATACAATAATCTTTTTAAAAATCATTTTTATATGTCTGGATGGAACATACGGACTTGAACAAAGGACGGATGGATGGATGCATGGACAATGCATGTAAGGACAGCGGTGATATAATAGGATGGATGGACAATGCATGTAAGGACAGCACTGATACTATATGCCCCGACTGAAAATGGCAGGAGTCTAAAATTACTGGATGTTTTCGAATCCTTGAAGACCCTGATCAGACTGATTTGTCATTCATTACAAAAAACATGCCTATTAAAATATGTTGAGAATTGTATCACCAAAAAAATGAAAATTTTCAGATTCAAAATTCTAATATTTTCACATATCTGTTCAAAACATAGACTGTGGGTACTCGTTAGAACCGCCTCGTAGAGACGGTTCTAACGAGTACCACAATCTATGTTTTTGCGTTGAAATAAGAAAAAAATGAACACCCTGTAAACCCCTGTTTTCTCTATATAAAATGGGGTTTGGAGGGCTGTTCATTACAGACTTGTTAACATGATGTGATGAAAACTGACAGAAGCACCATCATTAGAAAATGTGTTTGCAGGATTTGTGACCAGGTTTTTGTTTGTTTGAATTGCGGTTTAAGGTCCCCGTCAACACTATTAGGTCATTTTGGAGACGTTGCTTCCAATTTTGTGGGACTTTTACCCGACAATGAGATCAGTTTTTTTAAGACTTGCCCGCCCGTACGGTCCCAACAAACCAAGAGGGTTCATATGTTAGGACGGTCCAACTTGCACAAAATTGCCTGGACAGGCTTAGTCCCTATAAGCAGTTTACCAGTTATCATGGACAATGGATTTCAGCTCTGCAAGGAAGCATCATGCAGCCCAATCTATTTCCCCAAGCCCCGATGGGCTTAGGCCCTTCAAGCAAAGGTGTTGATCAGACTGCATGATGTGGCAAATCAGCAGACGACAATTAGTTGGTATTTTTCTTATTTTTATTCCAGAAAACAGAATTTGACTTCTCATGCAAATTGTCTCCAAAAGGAGACAATTTGCATGAAATGACAAATCATGCTTTCATGAAAAAATTAAAAAAAAATCACAACGTCGTCTGCTGCTAAAATACCCAGCATACAGAGCATTGAAAAACTGCTGCAAGAAAGACGACTTTTGGAACTTCCTGTAAACTAAAGCCACTCTGAGAAGTTGTTTCATTATGACAACATACCTGTGCGTTAAAATGATGTCTTTCTTATCAACAGAACAAGTATATTTTTCAGGTGAAAATGTTCAATATTTTTCTTATTTCTATTCCAAATAGAGATTGTTGTGCTTGTGTTCGAACCGCCTCAATAAGGTGGTCCTAACGAGAACCAACAACCTATGGTTTTGAACAAAAATAAGGAAAATAATGTTTACCCCAATTACCCCTATACAAAATAGTCTAGAGGGGTGTTCATTACAAACACTTATTAACCTGTTGTCAAGCAGTTGCATCCCCTGAAAGTGCATCCATTCCTTCAACTCTCTGCATGCTGGGTATTTTTTCAGCAAACAACATTTTGCCCCCACAATGTAATGTCTTTGATACAGGTAAGTCAGGCTATCTTGTATATCATCTGACTACCTTGTACTTAAGGTGCATTAATTTTTATTTGTTGTGCAGGATATCATATCTTATCATATGACGTCGTGTCGGAGAATGTAATAACACCATGTGTTAAGTTGGCAATCCACCAGTGGCTTAAATGTGCAACTTAGACATTACACGTACATGTTTGTCATCCTTAACGACATCGCATTTACTAATACCGGAGTATTGGCAATTTTGTTTTAATGTATTATTAAATTAAACCTTGTATTTTATCCATTTCCTCAACATGTTTAATAAATTTGATACTGCATGAACACTCATGTAAGATTCTCGTTTTAATCTCTCTGTGGACTGTTGTCTCATATCTGCAGTAGAACTTCGATGGCTCCAACATCAATGGTGTGTTTACTATGGCTGAGTCAAACCTGTTTTTGAGCCCCCTACGGATATCCTCTACACAAGAAATAGTGGCGATTTTAATGAGAAAACACAGTATACGTTTTCATTATAGAACACCTAAAAGATGTCCAAAAGTATCTCTTTATGCCTCCAGACAATTACCCTCAGTGGTTCGAACAACCCGTTTCAAACAGATTTTCGAGATCCCAAAGTTAAGAATGAGATCAGAATTATGACTATCAAAAGTGACTTCACATTTGCAATTGCTTGTTTCTGTTTGTTTGATTTGAGGTTTAACGTCCCCATCAACACTGTATAGGTCATTTTAGAGACGTTGCTTCCAATTTTGTTGGACTTTTACCCGACATTGAGATGAACTGACATCTCAAGCCCTGCCTCCCAATGAAACCAATAGGGTTTATATGAACTGGCGGTCTGACTTGGACCACTTTTCCTGGACAGGCTCAGAACATCAAAGCCATTTACCAGTACTCGCCTGTGGTAGGTGTGCAAGACTGGTACAATATCTATAAAATCTCAGAAAAAAAAATAACAAAAAACATTTCATGCTGTGAATAAGAAAAATGAAACATCCATTTCCATGGATAACATCGAAAACTCGGTAAAACAGAAGTAAAGGCAATGATCATGAATCGATACAATAATCTCATACCTCCCAACAAAGACACCAACATAAAGCAATTTCACCACAATGAAAACGTCACAAGAGGAAAGGCAAAAGGACAGTTACTTTCACGCGAAATAGCCTAACAGCAATCCAAAATAAAAAGATATTACCAATATATACATGCAAAGACGATCTACACATCTACATGTATAACAATTTTAAACAACAACAGAAGAACCGCCTTGGAACGGGCAGCAGAAGTTTTACTGGGGATGGGGTTTTTAATACTCCTCGCCAGACTCCTCACCCTTTAAAGTAAAAACTCCTTTCTGAGTCTATCCATTTAACCTCGGGTTTTGATTTCTCTCCATCAGTGACGGATGATAGAATAGATTTTTCTTGCACACCAGGTAAGGAAATCCTGGGCTTAACCTGGGATAGAAATCCTTTCTTGCACATCAGAACAGGAAATCCATAGTTTTAGCTAGGGATAGAAATTCTGTTCTAACCCAGGTGTTCTTGCCCAAAATCAAATATTCTCGTGTGTTTGATAAATGCACTGGTTGAATACGACATCATATGCGACGTCATTAAGGTTGACGTCAAAGCACGTCACGTCACTAAATATCACTGTAGTGTCATCACAATATGGTGTCGTAACCAAAGTGACTGCAGCATTAAAAATCCGCGCTAAGAAATGGAAGGTATGCAAGAAAAAGAATTCTATATGGGTGTGAGGGGTGGATAGAAAAATCCGTCCATCCGTCCGGCATCACTCGGCAACCCTCATCAGACAGTGACCCTCGGGATGGAGTTTTCCATCGACCCCTCACACCCATAATAGATTCTAATTATACTACCCAACGACAGAATAACGATCAAGAATTTTCAATTGTTTGATGTGCACTGTTTTAAGTTAAATCACTGCAAATACAGTGAATCAAAATGCTGCATTATTGTCATCAAAATATGGAGGAACTTGACATTATAATAAAAATTCAGTTTGGTAAATGAAATATATGCAAGAAATAGAATCTTACATGGGTGTGAGGGATCCATCCCTCTGGATCACTGCCCGGCATCACTGGCAAACCTCTTGCCGTACAGTAACCCTAGGGACGGATATTTTTATCCATTCATCACACCCGTGTTAGATTTATATATTCTCATAGTAGCTGTTGTGGTACCCACATTCATCCTCCTCAACTACTCTCAAATGTTCTAGTTATCAATTATTCATCTTTTATAAACTTGGTATTAGACAAATAGAAGAAGGTACATTGTGACTGATGTGAAGGGCATATTTTAATTAATCTGGTGTTTGGGGAAGGGGTAAGAGATGCGAGACAGTCAGGACCATCTTACCACCCAAACCCCAAGCATTTCATAACCAAAGGCATTTCTTCTACTCAAATTTGTTATTTTTTCATCTCATTTCTTAGTGATTCTTTTCTCAAACTGAAGAAACAAATCCTGGCTTTTCCAGAGTAACTTTTTATGTTTTCCATTTGGAGAAACAAAATGGCAGTTTATATCAAAAAAGAAAAAGAAACAAACAATTAGTTAAAACATCCAATCTCTATTGTCTCATCATTATAATAGAGAATAAGATGGAATGAACAAAGATGAATTGAAAACACTGACATGCAAAGCGAAATGACCCAAAACAGCACCCATTGCGCATTCATTATATTCTATAATGTTACTACACCATTTTGAAAGGGTGAGATCCTCCTTACTCCCTTCCATTATAAAATTAAGTCACATAATAATTGTAATAATGGCACTATTTGTCACACAGTGAACATCACACAAACTAAATCTGTAAAGAGGACATTTAAAGGAAGTAGGGTGGAGGACAACATAGCCTGGGCTATTTTCTCCACCTACCATACATTACTAACTGAACTGTGTGCAATTTACATTTTTCACAAATATATTTGCTTATACTTTAAGAAGAGTACATGGTTTACACGACCTACCATACATAACCAAATGCATCAAAAGAGTTTGGTGGGGGGGGGGGGGGGGGGGGTCCATATGGCCCTTTTCTGTCACGTAACAAAAATCCTCATTTTCGCCTGATAAATTGAATTTGTGTCCCATTTACTAAACAATACTGATTTTGAAACCTAATCCCTAGTTTTAGAGAAACATGATTTGAAAGTGGTTGTGGTAATTCAGTATGATTCACTGATTAAAACTGTAAAGTATTGGTTATTTCCTATTGTTTATGCTGCTTAGTATTCCTTTGGTTAAACACATACCTCTGCACTGAACAGGGTTGAGTTCTTCCTAAAGCCACACTGCCATTAGTTAACATATCAACTGATGGCAATGATCAGGAATCGTTACAATAACCTCGCACCTCCAATCTAAGACACCAAAGGGAAAGAAACACCAACATAAAACAACTTCACCAAGACGTCATAAGCAGAAACAAAGAGTGCATTTCCTTCCAACAAAAGAATTCCGCCAAAGGCTACCCGTCTCTATAAATGCCATGCCATTTCTTGATTTTCCACGGAATCTACGGATTTCTATAGAGTTTGCCATGGAATTTTCAAAAACAGGCTGATTTTCCGTGGAATTCCATGGAATTAGCAAGTGGCAGTTTCTCTATCTTTTTCTTTACCACTGATGTCTGCGGAATCCAATAATTTACTATGGAAACAAGGAAATCATTGACAACTTTCCGCGGATTTATGAAGTAGATGCCATGGACAAATGAACTTAGTCAATTCTAAGAAGTCTTAGACAGATAAATGATGCCAAAATGAGATAGGCAATTGCCGGACAGAAATTGGCGGCACTTGCAAATTTTAAGACCAGATGAGAAATAGATTATATAACAAACCCCCAGAAGAATTTGTTGTCATAGATACAAGATGGTATCTGTTACAACTGAAATCTCTTTATTGCTTTTGAACCAAAACTTTTAGTCCTTTATAGCATCTGTAAGGAAGCAGACAGACAGTATAAGACATAATTGTGAATTTAAATTATGGAATAGATCGACATACATGTGCTAGTGTTTTGTGTTTTACACGTAAATGGAATATTCTAAAAGACATATATGTAGTGCATGGAAAGTCATGACAGATCTTAGTTGTTCGAACATAAGGTTGGTGGTCACTTCCACTATTTCTGCAGATTATAAGCAAGTTTTAAAGTTGAAGAACATATACTATTGTAAAGGTTCTTGGTGTTTGGACAGAGATACCTTGATCTATTTTATGTCAAGGTCAAATTTGGTCACATAGGCTCTGTGTTTTTCAAACACCAGGTGTTGCAGCCCGTGATCTGTAAATTGGTAGATGCAGATAGCTAATTGAGTGCATGCAACATGTACATGAGTATTGAAGGTCTTGACCTTAGCACAAGGTCATTCAGATATGAAAACTGTAAACGTTTTCCTCAGAAACTCCTGGGTAATTTAGAAGCCTCAGTGGTGCAGTGGTTACGCTACTCGCCTTGTAAGCCAGGGATTGCAGGATCGATCCCGGGCTTCTCCAGACTTTCGGATGAGTCTTTAAACCGAGGTCCCGTCTCCGTATGACCTTAGCTGTTGGTGGGACGTAAAACTAAAACTCACTCACTCACTCCTGGGTAATTTGTAATCAAGTTTCATAAATAAAAACTAAGATATCATGATAAAAAATAGCCATCGGAAGAGATGGCAAATCCCCCGACCAAAAGCCAATATGGCCTTCAGAAGATTGTTCACCAATAGAAAGTGCACCAGAATTAAACCACATATCACAAAAGTATTGCAGTTATGGCCATTGCAAGATTATACTGTCAGGGGAGATAACTAAAAAACCAGGGCACTCAGAAATGTGGTTCTTGCGCATGACATGCCTGCTTAAGCTCATGTATTTCTGCACAAAGTACCATCAATATGTCTCAAAAGGTATTGGAGATATAGTGATCAAAAGCTGGTCATACTGTTATATTGGAAGGGTAGATAACTCAAATACCACAGCAACAACAGTTGTGGTTCTTGCACATGACATCCCTTCTGTACCTTGTATACAATTGTGCCAAGTTCCTTCAATATATCTCAAAGGGAGTTGGAGTTATGGCCATCACTAGGTTATATTGCCAGGGGAGATAACTAAACAAGAGGCCCAAGAGGGCCTGTCGCTCCACCGGCCAACTTCAGACAATTGTCATATTTATTACATTAACCAATTGTATACTAGTGAACTCTTCTATTGCTATATGTTGGACCAGTCCATTTGTCATACAAGGGGTGTCAGGCCTATTTTTTCTATTTTTGATGGAAAATTCTGTTAGCAAATAGTGCAGGCCCTGATCAGACACGGTGTTCTGTGGGGTCTGATCTGGGCCAGTACTGTTTGCCAAGGTACCCATTTAGGGTTTTCCCGCATGCAATGGGTAAAAAAACAAGAGGGCCATGATGGCCCTGGATCGCTCACCTGATCCATAGTGTAACAAGTGGGCCCCAGAGAGGGCCATTATTGGCCCCAGGGCTTTAATGTGCATAATGTTGAGGGAGGTCTTAAAGGTGAAGCTTCATACCAAACATCAACTAGAGCTGTCAGAGGATCTGACTATAGCCCCGCTTCAGCGCTGTCAGAGAAGAAAGTTATTTAAGCTGCAGAGAAAACAGTTATGAACAAGAAATAACTGTTGAAAATTTTACATTATCTGGAAAAACTCTAAGAGTTGTGAGCCCTTGTCCCTCATTTCAATGAGCATGATACATTACCAGAATGTCCATGTTTATACTAAATTTCATCTTCCATTTTTCAATGTTCAAAGGGTAATAACTCCTAAAGTAGGCAAATCAGAGTCAGGGTTCCTGCGCTCTGCACATTGTCTCATGGTGCTTTACACTTGTGTGAAGTGTCATGAAAATATCTCAAATGGTTTGTGAGTTATGGAGCCGACACAGTCAAAATTGCCTTTTTAAATGTTCAAAGGGCAATAACTCCTAAAGTAGGCAAACCAGAGTTATGGTTCCTGCACTCTGCACATCATCTCAAGGTGCTTATCATTTATTTGAAGTTTCATGAAAATATCAGAAACGGTTATGGAGCGGACATAGTTAAAATTGCCATTTTTTAATATTCAAAAGCCTATAACTGAAAAAGTAGACAATCCAGAGTTTGGGTTCCTGCGCTCTGCACACGTAATATGGTGCTTTACATTTGTGTGAAGTTTCATAAAATTATCTCAAACGGTTTTTGAGTTATCGAGCAAAGACGGCTAAAATTGATATTTTTCAATATTCAAAGGGAAATAACTCAAAAATTAGGCAATCCAGAGTTATGGTTCCTGCACTCTGCACACCATCTCATGGTGTTTAATGTTTGTGTGAAGTTTCATGAAAATATGTGAATGGGTTTTAAAGTTATGGAGCGGACACGAAAATTGTTAACAGACACAGACAGACACACAGACAGACACACAGAAAATACGAAAACCAGAGTTATGGTTCTTGCGCTCTGCACATCGTCTCATAGTGCTTAACATTTGTGTGAAGTTTCATGAAATTATCTCAAACGGTTTTCGAGTTATGAAGCGGACACTGTTAAAATTGCCATTTTTCAATGTTCAAAGGGCAATAACTCCAAAAATAAACAATGCAGAGTTATGGTTCCTGCGCTCTGCACATCGTCTCATAGTGCTAAACATTTGTGTGAAGTTTCCTAAAAATATCTCAAACGGTTTTCGAGTTATGAAGCGGACACAATTAAAATTGCCATTTTTCAATGTTCAAAGGGCAATAACTCCAAAAGTAGGCAATCCACAGTTATAATTCCTTCGCTCTGCACATTGTCTTATGGTGTTTAACATTTGTGTGAAGTTTCATGAAAATATGTTAAGCAGATACAAAGTTATGGAGCCAACACAAATTAACGGAATCACGGAAAATGTTCAAAGGGCAATAACTCCAAAAGTAGGCAATCCACAGTTATAATTCCTTCGCTCTGCACATTGTCTTATGGTGTTTAACATTTGTGTGAAGTTTCATGAAAATATGTTAAGCAGATACAAAGTTATGGAGCCAACACAAATTAACGGAATCACGGAATTACGGAATGACAGAAGCACACGGGGTATTCGACTACCTGGAACGCAGACGGATACCAAAAACGCCGACGGAAAAACAACAACAAACATTCGTGGTGAGTTGAACAAATCACATTTTACGGGCATATATCAAATAGATGCCCACAGATGTTGATAGCAATCTGTTTCGCAGTGTCTCGGAATACTTTCCACGAACTGTGGATGCAAATCCTTCTGTCAATGACGAATTATGACCTATTTTATTCGGCAAAATATACATGCTTGATGCAAGTCGACAGTATTTTTAGTTTTACAGCAATAAATCGTATATAATTTCCAATGTTTCCTGAATAGCATAAAATACTAATGTATTGAGTACCTGCCATGCGTTATTAGAATTAGCAAAAAGCAGGAGTTTAGAATTATAGATGTGAATTTCTTGATGAGGGTGTTCGAATAAGGATACCAATGACGACCCGCACAGATACCACGCAATGCAGACGGCACAAAGTTATGGTTACCATTGGCGTGGAAACCACAAGCGTGGAAAAATAAAAAAGGAGTAAAATACATTCTGTTTTCGTTTAATTGGAAAGTTAATCTAGACACTGAGTCTTACCACAGTGTACCTCGACCAAAGAGGGTATTCTCGATGTAGAAGGGAAGGCAATGACCAGGAATCGATACCATTGCCTTTCCCTTTTCGCCAAAAGACACCAACGTGACGGTTTGTCTTAATACCACATGTGGGCCATATTCGCGCATATGACTTTATGTAGCGCACATGACCCGTCAATTCTTATTAGGTGTCATAAATCTGTGATTTCATAATGTTAGATACTTTTACGATCAAATAGGCACGATTTGTAAATTTCCTTAGGTATATTAATAGCGTAGTCCCACAAAACAACCACGGACATGAATTCAGTCCTTCTCGCTACCTTTAGTCCACGCGAGTACTTTTAAATTCATTATTTTGACAGATGAATATGAATAAACAGTCGAACTTCAACGGCTCGAACACTTTTGGGACCAAGAAAATTTGTTCGGGGCCACGGTGGTTCGAGCCACAGGGGGTTGATCTTGGAGCTAGGGGAGGAGGCCGAATACGGACATATTTTCAGTTTTCTTCAAAATAAATGCATGTTGTGTGTACATTACATTACTTTTGAGAACACAAAACATACATTTTCAAGATCAAATTAGACAATTATACAAACTATATTTATATCTGCAGTTATGGCATTTTATTTCTAGGGACTGAAGAAAGAGTTCGACTCGGCCGTAGTAAATGGGCCATCAGTGTTTGAGTCATCGAAGTTTCACTGTACATTAAATTTCAAACAGATCGTTTTTTTTTTTTTTTTTTTTTGGTTTTGGTTTTACGGCCCTTTCAAGATTATTTCACTCATGTCGAGCCAATCATTTATCAGAGGTGGGCGAAAACCGGAGAAAAACGACCTGACCTTCCGTTGCAGAACTTGGCGTCTCACATGTGACCCGAGCCAGGCTCGAACTCAAAACACATCGTATTAGAACTGTACGAGTTTGTTTCATTATTTTGACAGATAAATATGATTATACATTATTGCAATGCCCATAGCAGCTTGAAGAAATATATGGGCTGCATGATGCGTCCACGCAGAGCTGAATCCGGTCCGCACACGAGTACTGGTAAACTGCTTAGTGGATCTAAGCCTGCCCAGGCAAAGCGGTGCTAGTCGGACCGTCCATGCTTATAAACCCTATTGGTTTCATTGGGCGACAGGGCTTGAGATGTCATTTCATCTTAATGTCGGGTAGAAGTCCCACAAAATTAGAAGCAACGTCTCCAAAATTACCTTTAGAGTGTTGACGTGGACGTGAAACCTCAAATCAAACAAACATTATTGCAACGACGTTAATATGGGGTTGTTCCAGTGTGTGGTACGTGTTGGTAGGATCGGGTCCTACGAAATTACAAATCGGTCTTATTAGATAAACAATGTGAAATTTATAGAAAAATTTCGGGAAAGAATGACGCACCTGAACGAATGGCAATATAATTAACCCATATATGCCCTCTTCTGGGATATTAGCAAACAGTGCCGATCCAGATCAGACACGGCGTCTGATCTGGGTCTACATTGTTTGCTAAATGAAAATTCATTTTTGTAAAATTTGCCACAAATAAAAACAAACCTGACACCCTAATAATAGGAAGTGACAACTCCAAACTTACTAGGTGTTAGACTCCATGTCACATATGGATTAAAACATACGAAGAATAGTTTGTTTCCATCATCCCACCCCCTTTAGCAGAAAAGAATGAATGCCCAAACAGTTGTCTAAAATTAAATATTGCCAGGATATTTGTTTGTTTGAATTGAGGTTTAACGTTCCCGTCAACACTATTTAGGTCATTTTGGAGATGCTGCTTCCAATGTTTTGGAACTTTTACCCGACATTGAGATGAAATGGCAACTCAAGCCCTGTCGCCAGATGAAACCAATTGGGTTTATAATTATGGACGGTCCGACTCGCATCACTTTGCCTGGGCATGCTTAGATCCTCTAAGCGGTTTACCAGTGCTCGTGTGCGGTCGGTTTCAGCTCTGCGTGGATGCATCATGCAGCCCATATATCTCTTCAAACCCCGATAGGCGATTGCGTTTGAGTTTTACGTCCCCACCAACAACAAGATCATATGGAGACGGAACCTCTGTTTAAAGACTCGCCCGAAAGTCTGGTGAAGCCCGGAATCGATCTACGACCACTGGTTTGCGAGGCGAGTAGATTATCCTCTGCATCACGGAGGCTTCTAATTGACATATATGGGATATAATACCGAAACGGAATGAATACAAAGTACCTGCATGTAAAACATGGTGTTTTGACAGATGCCTATGCACAGTATGCCGAGATGAGACCTCTCATTGGGAGCTCTCTCTATCTCGCATTTTGATGATTTTAATTGAAGCATCTTTACGGAACCCGGGAAGGGACATGATTTGTTTTAATATGTTGTGCGAACAAGATATTAAGTTGTGCGAACAAGATATTACCTTGCGCGAACAAGATAATATGTTGTGCGCACAAGATATTATCTTGTGTAGACAACATAATTTATCTTGTGTGGACAACATAATTTATCTTGTGCGGACAACATATTATCTTGTGCGCACAAGATAATATCTTGTTCGCACAACATATTATCTTGTTTGCACAACAAAGAGCTTGGGAAGTTGTGCGAACAAAATATTATCTTGTGCGCACAACTTATAAAATAATAAAAAAAATCATGTCCCTTCCTGGGTTCCGTACATCTAACATAATAGCAACTATGCTTTTTTTTCGCAAAATTCAAAGATGAAAGTGGCAGAAACTCAGGGCGTAAGTGTAAATATTTGGTCAGCTGTCTGAGCGATTAAGCTGTGTAATATGACAATGCAGATCAAGTTGAGACGCCGCAAAATCGGTGATTTGTCTACGTACACCGTTTGCTTAAACGGCCAGTCTATTTGAAAAAACTTACAACAAATAAAACAAAGGAGAAACCCGCCTGTCAAGTATTGTTATGTGGAAGATTCTGGTTGTCATATATGAGTACATGCATCATGAAAGGCGCCTGCGACCAGGTAAGAATCATATCAACATGTGTAGCTGTACAATCTGATTGCTTTCAGATGCATCTCGGTGCAGAAATGATTTAATATGACATGTGATGGAATGAATGCGCAACATGTCTAAATATTTCGAACAAACAGTGTCATGAATGTCTAGAGTTTGCTAAGAATGACAGAAATTAAGAAGTATCACGCATTTTGTGCAATAGCCTGCAGATGCACAACAGTTTTTAAACACGAACAGGTTGGAGCAACATCTATCCGTCAGTAGTTGAAACCTGCTTTCTCACGAACAGTTTTGACGGATTGCATTCACATTTCCTATACACGATCGTCTCGGATAAAATCCGCCACTTTTATTTGTGAAGCGTTTCTTCTTCTTCTTCTTCTTACTACTTCTACTACTACTGACAATCCGTTGCAGAACTTGGCGTCTCAAATGTGACCCGCGCGAGGTTAGAACCCACAGCAGTGAGAGACGATATGGTTAAGATAGACTATCTGAACGAAACCGCCAACAAATGCGGACATTTAGAAGTTTAAATGCGCATATACATATATTTGCACAAGAACCACCACTGTCGATCAGACTTTTTTAGTTTCCTGCCTCTTCAGTTTCCTGCCCTTCACAAACATCCGAAGAAAAAACTTGCTTGGGTCTAGAGATAGGCTTCTAAATAGAATAACGGAATGAAACGTCAAACATTAGAATACTTGCATGAAACCTCGAACATTTATCAGCCGATTTGTGGTCTATCTGGAAAATCCTCTATGAATGATTTATCTGGAAAATCCTCTGTGAGTTGTAATTTCTCTTTTTTTCTCCCGACCGAATAGGTTCGGGGGATATAGCGATAAGCCTGGCGTCCGTCCGTCTGTCCGTCCGTCCGTCCGTAGACGCAACCTTGTGATGGCCATAAGTCCTTTGCGATTCATTGATGGTTCTTGGCACAATTGTTCACAAGGCTGAGACGGCGTGTCATGCGCAAGAACCAGAACTCTGGATGCCATACTTTTTGAGTTATCTCCCTTTTTAATAAAATAGAATGATTACTTTGTGGTGGCCATAACTCCAATATCCTTTGAGATAAATTGATGACACATGGCACAGCTGTTCACAAGGCTGAGACAGCGTGTCATGCACAAGAACCACAACTCTGGTTGCCATGGTTTTTGAGTTATCTCCCCTTCCAATAAAATAGAGTGAATACCTTGTGATGGCCATAACTCCAACACCCTTTAAGATATATTAATGATACCTGGCACAGTTGTTCACAAGGCCGAGACGGTGTGTCATGCATAAGAACCACAACTCTGGGTGCCATGGTTTTTGAGTTATCTCCCCTTCCAATAATATAGAATCACTACCTTGTGATGGCCACATATTGATGGTACTTGGTACAGTTATAAATGAGTTTAAGCAGGTGTGTCACGTGCAAGAACCACAACTCTGGGTGCCCTGGTTTTTTAATTATCTCCCCTGACAATATAACCTTGTGATGGCCACTTGTATGCAAGGTTGAGACGGCGCTTCATGCCTAAGAACCACAACTCTGGGTGCTATGATATTTGAGTTATCTCCCCTTCCAATATAACAGTCTGATTACCTTGTGATCACCGTACCTCCAATACCATTTGACATATATTGGTGGTACTTGATGCAGATGTACATGAGGTTAAGCAAGTGTGTCATGCTCAAGAAGTACAACACTGGGTGCTCTGACTTTTGAGTATTCTCCCCTGCCAATATAACCTTGTGATGACCATAGCTCCAACCCCCTTTGAGATATATTCAAGGAACTTGGCGCAATTGTATACAAGGTACAGAAGGGGTGTCATGTGCAAGAAACACAACTGTTGGTGCTGTGGTATTTGAGTTACCTACCTTTCCAATATGACAGTATGACCAGCTTCTGATCATCATATCTCAAATACCCTTTGAGATATATTGATGGTACTTTGTACTGAAATACATGAGCTTTAGCAGGCATGTCATGCGCAAGAACCACAATTTTGAGTGCCCTGGTTTTTTAGTTATCTCACCTGACAGTATAATCTTGTGAATGCCATAACTGCAATAACTTTTGTGATATATTGCTGGTTTAATTCTGGTGCACTTTCTATTGGTGAACAATCTTCTGAAGGCCATATTGGCTTTTGGTCGGGGGGGGGGATTTGCCATCTCTTCGATGGCTATTATTACTTTTTTCAATAAAATGTGGAACTATTATAGTAAACAAAATATTAGAATCAAGGAAAGGCTCTCTGACTGTTCCTCTTCATCAGTTATCTTCTGAAGACACTTATGTAAGTACAGGAAACATGAACTATCCAAACATTTCCTGAAATGGAAGTCGTTGAAATTCATAATCCCTATACCAGACACATGCAGAGAGAGAGAGAGAGAGAGAGAGAGAGGGAGAGAGAGAGAGAGAGAGAGAGAGAGAGAGAGAGAGAGAGAGAGAGAGAGAGAGAGAGAGAGAGAGAGAGAGAGAGAGAGAGAGAGAGAGAGAGTAACCATTTACTCGTCTTATGCTATTTTCACCATCCTTGTATATATAGGGCATGGGAAATATTCAACACTGTTCATAACCGTGCTTTTTGGACCTCAAAATTAAGGAGATATGGAAGTAGGCATTGATTTAGCCATTAATTGTAAATCCGTCATTGGTATCAATCGTCTGCGTTTCATGGTAACATCAAAGAAATCCGTCTGTCGTAAATATTACCTTCTTTCAGCATGGTGCACTCAAGTCCATGCTTATTGCTGCCCGAGCAACGTATGGCACAAGTATATAGGAGTTTATTTTTGAACAAGGACTATTTCTCTTTCAAGCTACAATAACATCTTTGGATAAATTGGTTTCATTTCTGGTACTTACACTAATTCTTTTAGAAATTGCGCATGTTTTGCATTTTAGTTGTCTGTAAAGACGCTTTCTTGTAATCTATCGAAGCTAAAAGCACCATTACGAAACAGCTGTGACAGTTCCAGAAGGAATACAGCAAAAAATCAAAACTGATTTTTTTAATAGGGTCGCAAAAAACATGATTTTATCGACTCACCCTCTTTCAAATCCAAGGTAAACAGTCGGCGTTTTTGGTATCCGTCTGCGTTCCAAGTAGTCGAATACCCCGTGTGAGAAGGACATGGCAAATCCAATATAGCCCCACTTTTTCAAAGCGGGGCTATAATAAAGGCTATAATTTGAACAATCTTGGCAAAGGTCCCACTAGATGAAGCTACACATCAAATATCAAAGACCTGGGCCTTGCGGTTTCAGAGAAGAAGATTTCTTTAAAAATATTCCCTACATAAGCCTATGCAAAACCAAATGGCCCCGGGGCTATATAAATCTATGTAAAACCAAAGGGCTCCGGGGTGGGGGCATTTGTGGCCCAAGGGCTATACCTTGAACAATCTTGGTAGAGGTCCACTAGATAAAGCTCCATACCAAATATTAAAGGCCTGAGCCTTGCAGTTTCAGAGAAGAAGATTTTTAAAGATTTCCCTATATAAGTCTATGTAAAACCAAAGAGCCCCAGAGTGGGGACATTTTTGGTCTCAGTGCTATAATTTGAATAATATTGATAGAGGTCCACTAGATGCAGCTTCATACCAACTATCAAAGACCAGGGCCTTGTGGTTTTAGAGAAGAAGACTTTTAAAGATTTCCCTATACACTGTATTAGTCTATGTAAAACCATAGGGCCCCGGGGGCGGGGGCATTTTTGGCCCCAGGGCTATAATTTGAACAATCTTGGTAGAGGTCCATTAGATGAAGCTTATGACCAATCCATTAGATGAAGCTTCAGACCAAATATCAGAGTCCTGGGCCTTGCGGTTTCAGAAAAGAAGATTTTTAAAGATTATCCCTATATAAGCCTATGTAAAACCAAAGGGCCCCAGGGCGGGGCATTTTTGGCTTCAGCACTATAATTTGAATAATCTTGGTAGGGGTCCTTTAGAAGAAGCTTCATACCAAATATAAAACACCTAGGCCTTGTGGTTTCAGAGAAGAAGATTTTTAAAGATTTTCCCTATATAAGTCTATGTAAACCAAAGGGCCCCAGAGCGGGGACATTTTTGGCCCAAGGGCTTTAATTTGAACAATCTTAGTAGAGGTCTATTAGATGAAGCTTCAAACCAAATATCAAAGTCCTGGGCCTTGTGTTTCAGAGAAGAAGACTTTTAAAGATTTTCCCTATATAAGCGTATGTAAAACCAAAGGGCCCCAGGGCGGTCGCATCTTTTGCCCCAGCACTATAATTTGAACAATATTGGTAGGGGTCCACTTGATGAAGCTTCATACCAAATATCAAAGTCCTGGGCCTTGTGGTTTCAGAGAAGAAGATTTTTAAAGAATTTCCCTATATAAGCCTATGTAAAACCAAAGGGCCCCGGGGCGGGGGCATTTTTGGCCCCAGCACTACAATTTGAACAATCTTGGTAGGGATCCACTAGATGAAACTTCGTACCAAATATCAAAGACCTGGGCCTTATGGTTTCAGAGAAGAAGATTTTTTAAGTTTTCATTAAAAAAATCTATTGTTGTCCCCTGTGACCTTGATGTGCAGCAGACCAGAACCATTTGAACAACTCTAAAAGGGGTCCACCTAAGGATCATTCCTGTGAAGTTTGGCAAAATCCGATCAGTGGTTTAGGAGGAGAAGTAGTTTGAAGGGGGGGGGGGGGGGGGGGGGGGGGGGGGCTGGGCCTTGTGGGGTGAAGCTTCATACCAAATGTCAAAGACATGGGCCTTACGGATTCAGAGAAGAAAATTTTTAAAGATTTTCCCTGTATAAGCCCATGTAAAACTAAAGGGCCCCGGGGCGGAAGCATCTTTGGCCCCAGCACTATAATTTGAACAATTTTGGTAGGTGTCCACTAGATGAAGCTTCATACCAAATATCAAAGACCTAAGCCTTACGGTTTCAGAGAAGAAGATTTATAAAGATTTTCCCTATATAAGCCCATGTAAAACCAAAGGGCTCCGGAGCAGGGGCATTTTTGGCCCCAGCACTAAAATTTGAACAATCTTGGTCGGGGTCCACTAGATGAAGCTTCATACCAAATATCAAAGACCTGGGCCTTGCGGTTTTAGAGAAGAAGATTTAAAAGATTTTCCCTATATAAGCCCATGTAAAACCAAAAGGCCCCGGGGCGGGGGGAGGGGGAGGGACCTGGGCCTTGTGGGGTGAAGCTTCATACCAAATATCAAAGACATGGGCCTAACGGTTTCAGAGAAGAAAATTTTTGAAGGTTTTCCCTATATAAGCCCATGTAAAATCAAAGGGCCCTGTGGCAAGGGCATTTTTGGCCCCAGCACTATAATTTGAACAATCTTGGTAGGGGTCTACTAGATGAAGCTTTATACCAAATATCAAAGACCTCGGCCTTACTGTTTCAGGGAAGAAGATTTTTAAAGATCTTCCCTATATAAGCCCATGTAAAACCAAAGGGCCTGGGAGCGGGGGCATTTTTGGTCCCAGCACTATAATTTGAACAATCTTGGTAGGGGTCCACTAGATGAAGCTTCATACCAAATATCAAAGACCTGGGCCTTGAGGTTTCAGAGAAGAAGATTTTTAAAGATTTTCCCTATATAAGCCCATGTAAAACCAAGGGGCCCCGGAGCGGGGGCATTTTTGGCCCCAGCACTGTAATTTGAACAATCTTGGTAGGGGTCCACTAGATGAAGCTTCATACCAAATATCAAAGACCTGGGCCTTGCGGTTTCAGAGAAGAAGATTTTTGAAGGTTTTCCCTATATAAGCCCATGTAAAATCAAAGGGCCCTGTGGCAAGGGCATTTTTGGCCCCAGCACTATAATTTGAACAATCTTGGTAGGGGTCCACTAGATGAAGCTTCATACCAAATATCAAAGACCTGGGCCGTAGGTTTCAGAGAAGAAGATTTTAAAAGATTTTCCCTATATAAGCCCATGCAAAACCAAAGGGCCCCGGAGCGGGTGTATTTTTGGCCGCAGCACTATAATTTGAACAATCTTGGTAGGGGTCCACTAGATGAAGCTTCATACCAAATATCAAAGACCTGGGCCTTGTGGTTTCAGAGAAGAAGATTTTTTAAGTTTTTGGTGAAAAAAATCTATTTTTGGCTCCTGTGACCTAGATGTGCAACAGACCGGAACCATTTGAACAACTCTGAAAGGGGACCACCTAAGGATCATTCCTGTGAAGTTTGGTCAAAATCCGATCAGTGGTTCAGGAGGAGATGTCGTTTAAAGAAATTGATTACGGACGCACGGACGAAAAGTGATCCCATAAGCTCACCTCGTCACTACGAAGGAATTTGGAAGAGGACTAAGTAAGGAACATTCCTGTGAAGTTTGGTTACAATTGGCCCAGTAGTTTAGGAGGAGAAGATGTTTTAGCATTACACTATATGTTAAATAGGGAAAATAAGCCCCGCCCATGGCGGCCATGTTTTTTGTCGGATCAAAATTTCTTCAAGTAATCTGAAAGAGGTTCGCCCAAGGAACAGTCATGCAAAATAAAAATGAAATCCAACAGGTGGTTTTGGAGCAGAAGATTTTTAAAGATTTTTAATTTTTTGTTCGGTTTTGTTGCCATAGCAACCAGAGTTCTGGGTATAACAAAATTCTTTGAAGGAATTTAGAAGAGGACTAAGTAAGGAACATTCCTGTGAAGTTTGGTTACAATTGGCCCAGTAGTTTAGGAGGAGAAGATGTTTTAGCATTACACTATATGTAAATAGGGAAAATAAACCCCGCCCATGGCGGCCATGTTTTTTTTGTCGGATCAAAATTTCTTCAAGGAATCTGAAAGAGGTCTACCCAAGGAACATTCATGCAAAATAAAAATGAAATTCAACAGGTGGTTTTGGAGGAGAAGATTTTTAATTTTATATGTTGTTTTGTTGCCATGGCAACCAGAGTTCTGGGTGTATCAAAATTCTTTGAAGGAATTTGGAAGAGGACTAAGTAAGGAACATTCCTGTGAAGTTTGGTTACAATTGGCCCAGTAGTTTAGGAGGAGAAGATGTTTTAGCATTACACTATATGTTAAATAGGGAAAATAAGCCCCGCCCATGGCGGCCATGTTTTTTGTCGGATCAAAATTTCTTCAAGGAATCTGAAAGAGGTCCACCCAAGGAACATTCATGCAAAATAAAAATGAAATCCAACAGGTGGTTTTGGAGGAGAAGATTTTTAAAGATTTTTATTTTTTTGTGGTTTTGTTGCCATGGTAACCAGAGTTCTGGGTTTAACAAAATTCTTTGAAGGAATTTAGAAGAGGTCTATGTAAGGAACATTCCTGTGAAGTTTGGTTACAATTGGCCCAGTAGTTTAGGAGGAGAAGATGTTTAAAGAAAAAGTTAACGCACGGACGCACTGACGCACGGACGGACGCACGCACGACGGACACAGGGCCATGACAATAGCCCCGCTGGCCTTTGGCCAGTGGAGCTAAAAACCAGAGCACCCAGAGTTGTAATTCTTGAGCATGACACACCTGCTTAACCTCATGTACATCTGCATCAAGTACCACCAATATGTCTCAAAGGGTATTGGAGGTACGGTGGTCACAAGGTTGTCATACTGTTATATTGGAAGGGGAGATAACTCAAATATCATAGCACCCAGAGTTGTGGTTCTTAGGCATGAAGTGCCATCTCAACGTTGTATACAATTGTGCCAAGTACCATCAATATATCTCAAAGGGTATTTGAGCTATGGCCATCACAAGGTTATATTGTCAGGGGCGATAATTAAAAAACCAGGGCATCCAGAGTTGTGGTTCTTGCACGTGACACACCTGCTTAACCTCATGTACAACTGTACCAAGTATCATCAATATATCTCAAAGAGTGTTGGAGATGTGGCCATCAGAAGGTAGTGATTCTATATTATTGGAAGAGGATAACTAAAAAAACACGGCACCCAGAGTTGTGGTTCTTGTGCATGACACACTGTCTCGGCCTTGTGAACAACTGTGCCAGGTATCATCAATATATCTTAAAGGGTATTGGAATTATGGCCATCACAAGGTTGTCACTCTATTTTATTGGAAGGGGAGATAACTCCAAAACCATGACAAGTTGTGGTTCTTGTGCATGACACGCCGTCTCAGCCTTGTGAACAACTGTGCCAGGTACCATCAATATATCTCAAAGGGTATTGGAGTTATGGCCATCACAAAGTAGTCATTCTATTTTATTAAAAGGGGAGATAACTAAAAAAGTATGGCATCCAGAGTTCTGGTTCTTGCACATGACACGCCGTCTCAGCCTTGTGAACAATTGTGCCAAGAACCATCAATGAATCTCAAAGGGTATAGGAGTTATGGCCATCACAAGGTTGTCACTCTATTTTATTGGAAGGGGAGATAACTCCAAAACCATGGCAACCAGAGTTGTGGTTATTGTGCATGACACGCCGTCTCAGCCTTGTGAACAACTGTGCCAGGTACCATCAATATATCTCAAAGGGTGTTGGAGTTATGGCCATCACAAAGTAGTCATTCTATTTTATTAAAAGGGGAGATAACTAAAAAAGTATGGCATCCAGAGTTCTGGTTCTGGTGCATGACACGCCGTCTCAGCCTTGTGAACAATTGTGCCAAGAACCATCAATGAATCTCAAAGGGTATAGGAGTTATGGCCATCACAAGGTTGTCACTCTATTTTATTGGAAGGGGAGATAACTCCAAAACCGTGGCAACCAGAGTTGTGGTTCTTGTGCATGACACGCCGTCTCAGCCTTGTGAACAACTGTGCCAGGTACCATCAATATATCTCAGAGGGTATTGGAGTTATGGCCATCACAAAGTAGTCATTCTATTTTATTAAAAGGGGAGATAAGTAAAAAAGTATGGCATCCAGAGTTCTGGTTCTTGCGCATGACACACCGTCTCGGCCTTGTGAACAATTGTGCCAAGAACCATCAATGAATCTCAAAGGGTAAAGGAGTTATGGCCATCACAAGGTTGCGTCTACGGACGGACGGACGGACGCCAGGCTGATCGCTATATCGCCCGAACCTATTCGGTCGGGGGATAAAAATCTGTGATGTCAACATCTTCAAATAAAAATCAAAAATGAGTTCCTTTAAGAGCAATGAAAACACCCACAAGAAAGCAGACGGGCCACACCACGCAGTTTCGGCTAATAAAGCCCCACCAGTGACCCTGCCATGATCCGGCAAAGAAAGCCAGAGGAAACATACTGGAATTTTGCAAATTTCGAATAGGCAGTCGATACAAAGACTGATATAAATCAAATTGGGGTCCAAAAAATGAAAAGCCTGTCTAGAATATGAGTCTAAACCAATAATTTATTTCGGATTTCTCAGAATATTCACGCTGATCTCAAAGGACCAAAAGTAAAATATAAACTACACTATGGTTGATGTACGGGGAGACGTTTTACGGCCGCCACACGGCACAACACCAGCTGCAGTGAAGGCAAATAAAAATCAAAAATGAGTTCCTTTAAGAGCAATGCAAACACCCACAAGAAAGCAGACGGGCCACACCACGCAGTTTCGGCTAATAAAGCCCCACCAGTGACCCTGCCATGATCCGGCAAAGAAAGCCAGAGGAAACATACTGGAATTTTGCAAATTTCGAATAGGCAGTCGATACAAAGACTGATATAAATCAAATTGGGGTCCAAAAAATGAAAAGCCTGTCTAGAATATGAGTCTAAACCAATAATTTATTTCGGATTTCTCAGAATATTCACGCTGATCTCAAAGGACCAAAAGTAAAATATAAACTACACTATGGTTGATGTACGGGGAGACGTTTTACGGCCGCCACACGGCACAACACCAGCTGCAGAACCCCAATTTATATAAAGAACATTGAGGTTTACAGGGATATACATTATTTATCTTATTTCTGCTTCAAGACATAGGTTGTGGATACTCATTAGAACTGTTTCAATGGGGCAGTTCTAACATGCACCCCAACCCTATGTTTGCATTATAAATAAGAAAAATGTTGCAGATTTTCATCAGAAAAATACCCGTTTTGGAGATGTGAAAAATGCAGTATGTTGCACAGTAATGTTATCAAAACTTGGACTCAAGCCAATCCATAGTTTTTTCAAATGATGATGTCAGGTTGACCTAGACCAGAACTGAAATAAACTGGTCAGCACAAGGACATTTATTTGAACATGGGCTTCAAGGATTACAAGGTGTGAAAAATGCAGTATGTTGCACAGTAATGTTATCAAAAATTGGACTCAAGCCAATCCATAGTTTTTTCAAATGATGATGTCAGGTTGACCTAGACCAGAACTGAAATAAACTGGTCAGCACAAGGACATTTATTTGAACATGGGCTTCAAGGATTACAAGGGATTTTCTATGAAAATCTGTGGCTTTCTCCGGAAAACGACAGATTTTGGCGGCATGTTTCTATGGATTCCGTCTGGAAACGACAGATTTTGGCGGCATGTTTCTACGGAATCCGTCCGAATTCTCCATAGAATTGCCATGAAATGCTACAGAATCTGTATTAATCCGCAGAATTCTATCAGTTCTGTGGAATCCACAGAAATTGATGGCATTTGGTGGCAGATGTTTTACATCATTTCATCTCCACTATTTTGCCGCCAGTTTTCATGCACGGATTTACAAAAAAAATCGTTCAAATACTCCGTGGAACTAACTCCACGGAATTCTGCCAATATCCAGGGCATATCTAGAGACGGGTATGTCATGCCTGTGGGTGCACAAAGTCATCGGACCATCTAATCTAGGACAATGTCAAATATTAATGCTTCCATAAAAGTTGCCATTCCTAGATGCAAGTTTGTACCAAGTATCATTAATGGAGCTGTAACAGCTGCTGAGAAATGAACTTAAACATGATTAGGTTCAACATTAGGGTTGATGCAATAGTTCATTAAGTCAGTGAACCGTGAAATTTAGGTCATGGTCAAATATGGATGCTTGCATTAAAGTTGCCATCCCTAGATACAAGTTTGTACCCATTATCATTAATAAAGCTCTTATAGTTCTTTTGAAATGCACTTGACCATTAAGGTGAACGCTAGGGTGGTTGCAATATTTTACAATGACAGTGAACCATGAAATGTAGGTCAAGGTCAAATATGGATGCTTGCATTTAAGTAACCATCCCCAGATACAACTTCGTACAAAATATTATTAATGAAGCTCTTATAGTTCTTGAGAAAAAACTTGACAATTTAGGTGAATGCAAGGGTGGTCGCAATATTTTACAAAGTGAACCATGAAATGTAGGTCAAGGTCAAATATGGATGCTTGCATTTAAGTTGCCATTCACAGATACAAATTTGTACCAAGTATCATTAATGCAGCTCTTGTAGTTATTGAGAAATAAACTTGAACCTTTGGGTGAACGCTAGGGTGGTCGTAAATGTTGATGCCTTAACAAACGGACCAACGGACAGAAAACCGGACACCTATATTGCGCCATGCTAATAGCAGGTGTGACAAAAATGGTGATACAGCTACTATCAAAAAATAAAATATATTAACAGTACATTTGTTTGTTTTAGGTTTAGGGTCCCTGTCAACACTGTATAGGTCATTCTGTCGGCGTTGCTTCCAATTTTGTGGGACTTTTACCCAACATTGAGATGAAAGGACATCTCAAGCCCTGTCATCCAATGAAACCAATAGGGTTTATAAGCATGGACCGTACGACTTGAACCACTTTGTCTGGGCAGGCTTAGCTCCTCTAAGCTGTTTACCAGTACTCGTTTGCGGTCGGTTTCAGCTCTCCATGGAAGCATCACGCAGCCCATCTATTTCTTCAAGCACCATTGGGCGGGGGCTGCAATAGCAGTACATACATGCAAAGACAAACAAAGGCAGTAATAAACCACAACAGAAGCACCACCTTGCAGTGGTCATAGAGGATCTTACATGAGTGCTCATGTATTATTGAATTTATTAAACGAGTTGAGGAAAAGGGATAAAATGCGAGGCTTTGCCGAGCATTTTATCCCTTTTCCTCAACGAGTTTAATAAATTCAATAATACATGAGCACGAATGCAAGATTCTATTTATTATATGACATTTAAAACGCATTTTATTCACGATTGTTTACAAAAATGTCAATATTCCGCCGTTAATAAACGTGACGTCGTTAAGGACGTCGTATATGTAACGTTACGGGACGTATCTAGCTAATTTGCGTATTTAATCCACTAGTGGATTATCGAAAATAATACATGGTGTTATTACACTCTCAGACGCGACGTCATATGATAAAGTAAAATATTTCACTGGGCTTTAATTGATTTTATATGGCCACAATACTCGCTCCTGGTTGCATTGTGGTTTAGACAAACACATCTTCCTATTTTGTAGAGACACCCAAATCTTTCACTCTCGTAACCCTGAATGAATGCTTCCTCGCTCTTTTATATGCTGTCTCACTAGTGACCTTGTTGGAAGTTTTTCTACAATATATACATGTATAATCTATTTTGAAAATAGCAATTTCACATCTTTATTTCGAGGAATCCTTATCCAAGCAAGAAATATAGCACTTCTATAAACACATGTTTGAGAGAAAGCATTATAAGCGTGTGAATATTATACAGAAATGCATGTTCATGTAATGTGAAACTATCATATGCTTAATCAGAATTTCTTTAATATATAACCATCTTCAAGTTAGAAGTGAAGACTGAGAACTGAGTGAAAAAATAGCCATTGGAAGAGATGGCAAATCCCCCGACCAAAAGCCAATATGGCCTTCAGAAGATTGTTCATAAATAGAAAGAGCACAGAATTAAACCAGCAATATATCACAAAAGTATTGCAGATACGGCCATCACAAGATTATACTGTCAGGGGAGAAAACTAAACAAGAGGCCCATGGGCCACTATGCTCACCAGAGCTCAGGTGGGCACTGCCCAATTGCAGCCATGTATTTTAACATGATATCATTTTAATCTGCCAAGAGAACCCCCATATCCAAATGAGCACCCATGTGGATTCAGTATATGAAACATTAGGCCTTTTATGAAGTAGAGGGGTGGGGCATGGACCCAATGGAGCCCTGGTTGGTTATCACTAAATGTGTCTTATCACCCTAGGAAGGTTTAGCAGTGGGGATCTGTATGGCTGGATATATAAGGCCTCTTAAACAGTGGAGGGGTTGGAGCATGCCATGTCGATCCCAAGAAAGCCCAAGATTGTTGTCCCTAAATGTGTCTTATCATAGGGACAAAGTATATATATGGTTTAGGGGTGGGAATCTGAACAGTTTCCGAGATATGAGGCCCTTTTATGAAGTGGAAAGGTCCCTGCAGACACCCCTTCAATAGGTGTGCTAATAATAGGAACAAGAACATATATGATTATGGGGTGGGGATTTGAATGGTTTCTGAAATATATGGCCTTTTATAAAGTGGAAGTGCGGGGCACATTGCCACAGCAAAAAGAGACCCCCAAGTTGGTGTGACAGAACGAGTATTATCATAAGGAACAAGAATATATATGGTTTAGGGGTGGGGAGCTGAACGATTTCTGAGACATATGGCTTTTAATGAAGTCAAGCAGTGGGGCATGGCCTGGGCATGCCCCAGGGACTCACAAGCTGGTGACACAGCATGCATCTTATCATAAGGAAGATGAATATATATGGTTTAGGGGTGGTGCTCTGACCAGTTTCTGAGATATAAGGCCTTTTCTGAAGTGCAGGGGTGGGGCAAGGCCCTTGGAGACCCCCAGGTTGGTGGCAATGAATGTGTCTTATCATAAGGAACAAGCATATATATGGTTTATGGGTGGGGATCTGTAAGGTTTCCAAGATATTGTGATATTATGAAATGGAGGGGGTGGGGCATGGCCCCAGAACATCTCTGGGGACCCCCAGGTTGGTGTCACTGAATGCGTCTTATCATAATGAACGAGAATATATATGGTTTAGGGGTGGGGATCTGTAAGGTTACTGGGATATTGGGCCTTTTATGAAGTGGAGGGGATGGGGCATGGCCCCGGCACATCCTGGGGGACCCCCAGATTGGTGTCACTCTAAACCATATATATAAGCACTATAAGCTCCCCCGGAGCCTTCGGCTCTGGTGAGCTAAAAACATGGGCACTCAGAATTGTGGTTCTTGCGCATGACATGCCTGCTTAAGCTCATGTATTTCTGTACAAAGTACCATCGATATGTCTCAAAGGGTATTGGAGATATGGTGATTACAAGCTTGTCATACTGTTATATTGGAAGGGTAGAAAATTCAAATACCACAGCACCAACATTTGTGGTTCTTGCACAAGACACCCCTTCTGTACCTTGTATACAATTGCCCCAGGTTCCTTCAATATATCTCAAGGGTTGTTGGAGTTATGGCCATCACAAGGTTATATTGTCAGGGGAGATAACTAAAAAACCAGAGCATCCAGAGTTGTAATTCTTGAGCAAGACACACCTGTTTAACCTCATGTACATCTGCATTTGTACCACCAATATGTCTCAAAGGGTATTGGAGGTACGGTGATCATAAGGTGGTCATACTGTTAAATTGGAAGGGGACATAACTCAAATATCCTAGCACCCAGAGTTGTGGTCCTTAGGCATGAAGCACCGTCTCAACCTTGTATACAATTGTGCCAAGTACCATCAATATATCTCAAAGGGTATTTGGAGTTATGGCCATCACATGGTTATATTGTCAGGGGAGATAATTATAAAACCAGGGCACCCAGAGTTGTGGTTCTTGCACATGGCACACCTACTTAACCTCATGTACAAGTGTACCAAGTACCATCAATCTCAAAGAGTATTAGAGATGTGGCCATCACAAGGTAGTGATTCTATATTATTGGAAGGGGAGATAACTAAAAAACCATGGCACCCAGAGTTGTGGTTCTTGTGCATGACACACCGTCTCAGCCTGGTGAACAACTGTCCCAGGTATCATCAATATATCTTAAAGGTATTGGAGTCATGGCCATCACAAGGTAGTCACTCTATTTTATTGGAAGGGGAGATAACTCAAAAACCATGGCAACCAGAGTTGTGGTTCTTGTGCATGACACGCTGTCTCAGCCTTGTGAACAACTGTGCCATGTGTCATTAATATATCTCAAAGGGTATTGGAGTTATGGCCATCACAAAGTAGTCATTCTATTTTATTAAGAGGGGAGATTACACAAAAAGTATGGCAGCCAGAGTTCTGGTTCTTGCGCATGACACACCGTCTCAGCCTTGTGAATAATTTTGCCAAGAACCATCAATGAATCTCAAAGGGTATAGGAGTTATGGCCATCACAAGCTTGCGTCTACGGACAGACGGACGGACGGAAGGACAGACGCCAGGCTGATCGCTATATCCCCCGAACCTATTCGGTCGGGGGATAAAAAGTGTGCAAGCCCTTTTTGTTTTGTCTTGCACATAATTTAAGACTCATTTTGCTTGGTAAGTTCCAGCCCCGTTAAAAGCCTGTTTGTTTACATGCATTTGTGTACAAAAAAATAGCTTAGATAGAGGGATTCACCTGTTTTATATCTTTGTAGGACTATTAACAATATGAATCACCCCATAAGAAAACATATGGCTGCCAGATACCCACAATAAAGATACAGATAAGCCTGTGCATTCGTAAAATCTTATCAGTATTTTAGTGTTTGCTTCTTAGATTTATCATATGACGTCGCGTCTGAGAGTGTAATAACGCCATGTATTATTTTCGATAATCCACTAGTGGATTAAATATGCAAATTAGCTAGATATGTTCGGTAACGTTACATATACGACGTCCTTAATGATGTCGCGTTTACTAATGGCGGAATATTGACATTTTTGTAAACAATCGTCAATACAAGAGGGCCATGATGGCCCTGGATCGCTCACCTGATCCATAGAGTAACAAGTGGGCCCCGGGGAGGGCCATTATTGACCCCAGTGTTATAATGTGCATAATGTTGAGGGGAGGTCTAAAAAGGTGAAGCTTCATACCAAATACATGTATCAACAAAGGCTATAATTTGAACAATCTAGGCAAAGGTCCACTAGATGAAGCTACACACCAAATATAAAAGACCTGGGCCTTGTGGTTTCAGAGAAGAATATTTTTTTGAAGATATTCCCTACATAATCCTATGTAAAACCAAATGGCCCCGGGGCGGAGGCATTTTTGGCCTCAGGGCTATAATTTAAACAATCTTGATAGAGGTCCACTAGATGAAGCTTCACACCAAATATCAAAGACCTGGGCCTTGCTGTTTCAGAGAAGATTTTCCAAGATTATCTCTATATAAGTCTATGTAAAACCAAAGGGCCCTGGGGCGGGGCATTGTTGGCCCAAGGGCTATAATTTGAACAATCTTGGTAGAGGTCCACTAAATGAAGCTCCATACCAAATATCAAAGACATGGGCCTTGCAGTTTCGGAGAAGAAGATTTTTAAAGATTTCCCTATATAAGTCTATGTAAAACCAAATGGTCTCAGGGCAGGGGCATTTTTGGCACCAGGGCTATAATTTGAACAATCTTGATAGAGGTTCACTAGATTAAATTTCACACCAAATATCAAAGACCTAGGCCTTGTGGTTTCACAGAAGAAGATTTTTAAAGATTTTCCCTATATAAGTCTCTGTATATGTCTATGTAAAACCAAAGGGCCCCGAGGCGGGGGCATTTTTGGTCTCAGGGCTATAATTTGAACAATCTTGGTAGAGGTCCACTAGCTGAAGCTTTATACCAAATATCAAAGACCTAGGCCTTGTGGTTTCAGAGCAGTAGATTTTTCAAGATTTTCACTATATAAGTCCATGTAAAACCAAAGGACCCCGGTGCGGGGGCATTTTTTGCCCCAGGGCTATAATTTAAACAATCTTGGTAGAGGTCCACAAGATGAAGCTTCATACCAAATATCAAAGACCTGGGCCTTGCTGTTTCAGAGAAGAAGATTTTAAACGATTTTCCCTACATAAGCCTAAGTAAAACCAAAGGGCCCCGGGCCAGGGGGCATTTTTGGCCCCAGCACAATAATTTGAACATTCTTGGTAGGGGTCCACTATATAAAGCTTCATACCAAATAGCAAAGACCTGGGCCTTGCAGTTTCAGAGAAGAAGATTTTTAAAGATTTTCCCTATAAGCCAATGTAAAACCAAAGGGCCCCGGGGCGGGGGCATTTTTGGCCCCAGCACTATAATTTGAACAATCTTGGTAGGGGTCCACTAGATGAAGCTTTATACCAAATATCTAAGGTCTGGGCCTTGTGGTTTCAGAGAAAAAGATTTTTACAGATTTTCCCTATATTAGTGCATGTAAAACCAAAGGGCCCCACGGTGGGGGCATTTTTGGCCCCAGCACTATAACTTGAACAATCTTGGTAGGGGTCCACTAGATGAAGCTTCATACCAAATATCAAAGACCTGGGCCTTCCGGTTTCAGAGAAGAAGATTTTTTAAGTGTTTGGTGAAAAAATCTATTTTTGGCTCCTGTGACCTATATATGCAACGGACCGGAACCATTTTAACAACTTTGAAAGGGGACCACCTAAGGATCATTCCTGTGAAGTTTGGTCAAAATCGGATCAGTGGTTTAGGAGGAGATGTCGTTTGAAGAAATTGTTTACGCACGGATAACAGACATAAAGTGATCCTAATATAAAACACAAGAGGGCCATGATGGCCCTGGATCGCTCACCTGATCCATAGAGTAACAAGTGGGCCCCGGGGAGGGCCATTATTGACCCCAGGGTTATAATGTGCATAATGTTGAGGGAGGTCTAAAAAGGTGAAGCTTCATACCAAATATCAACAAAGGCTATAATTTGAACAATCTTGGCAAAGGTCCACTAGATGAAGCTACACACCAAATATCCAAGACCTTGGCCTTGCGGTTTCAGGGAAGAAGATTTTTTTAAAGACCTATGTAAAATCAAAGGGCCCCGGACCGGGGGCATTTTTGGCCCCAGCACTACATAAGCCTATGTAAAACCAAATGGCCCGGGCGGGGGCATTTTTGGCCTCAGGGCTATAATTTAAACAATCTTGATAGAGGTCCACTAGATAAAGCTTCACACCAAATATCAAAAACCTGGGCCTTGCTGTTTCAGAGAAGAAGATTTTTTTAAAGATTTTCCCTATATAAGTCTATGTAAAACAAAAGGGCCCCAGGGTGGGGGCATTTGTGGCCCGAGGGCTACTATTTGAACAATCTTGGTAGAGGTCCACTAGATAAAGCTCCATACCAAATATCAAAGACATGGGCCTTGCAGTTTCAGAGAAGAAGATTTTTTAAGATTTTCCCTATATAAGCCCATGTAAAACCAAAGGGCCCCGCGGGCGGGGGCATTTTTTGCCCCAGCATTATAATTTGAACAATCTTGGTAGGGGTCCACAAGATGAAGCTTCATACCAAATATCAAAGACCTGGGCCTAGCGGTTTCAGAGAAGAGGATTCTTAAAGATTTTCCCTATATCAGCCCATGTAAAACCAAAGGGCCCCGGGGCGGGGCATTTTTTGCCTCAGCATTATAATTTGAACAATCTTGGTAGGGGTCCACAAGATGAAGCTTCATACAAATATCAAAGACCTGGGCCTAGCGGTTTCAGAGAAGAAGATTTGTAAAGATTTTCCCTATATCAGCCCATGTAAAACCAAAGGGCCCCGGGGCTATATAAATCTATGTAAAAACCAAAGGGCCTTGGGGTGGGGGCATTTTTGGCCCAAGGGCTATAATTTGAACAATCTTGGTAGAGGTCCATTAGATGAAGCTTCATACCAAATTTCGAAGTCCTGGGCCTTGTGGTTTCAGAGAAGAAGATTTTTAAAGATTATCCCCAAATAAGCCTATGTAAAACCAAAGGGCCCCAGGGCGGAGCCACTTTTGGCCCCAGCACTATAATTTAAATCATCTTGGTAGGGGTCCTTTAGAAGAAGCTTCATACCAAATATAAAAGACCTAGGACTTGTGGTTTCAGAGAAGAAGATTTTTAAAGATTTTCCCTATATAAGTCTATGTAAAACCAAAAGGCCCCAGAGCTGGGGCATTTTTGGCCCAAGGGCTATAATTTGATAATTTGAATCATCTTGGTAGGGGTCCTTTAGAAGAAGCTTCATACCAAATATCAAAGTCCTGGGCCTTGTGGTTTCAGAGAAGAAGATTTTTAAAGATTTTCCCTATATAAGCCTATGTAAAACCAAAGGGCCCTGGGGCGGGGGCATTTTTTGCCCCAGCACTATAATTTGAACAATCTTGGTAGGGGTCAACTAGATGAAGCTTCATACCAAATATAAAAGACCTAGGCCTTGTGGTTTCAGAGAAAAAGATTTTTAAAGATTTTCCCTATATAAGTCTACGTAAAACCAAAGGGCCCCAGGGCGGGGGCATTTTTGGCCCAAGGGCTATAAATTGAACATTCTTGGTAGAGGTCCATTGGATGAAGCTTCATTCTAAATATCATAGTCCTGGGCCTTGCGGTTTCAGAGAAGAAGATTTTTAATGATTTTGGCCTATACAAGCCTATGTAAAACCAAAGGGCCCCGGGACAGGGGCATTTTTTGCCCCAGCACTATAATTTGAACAATCTTGGTAGATGTCAACTAGATGAAGCTTCATACCAAATATCAAAGTCCTGGGCCTTGTGGTTTCAGAGAAGAAGATTTTTAAAGATTTTCCCTATATAAGCCTATGTAAAACCAAAGGGCCCAGGGGCGGGGGCATTTTTGGCCCCAGCACTATTATTTGAACAATCTTGGTAGGGGTCAACTAGATGAAGCTTCATATCAAATATCAAAGACCTGGGCCTTGCGGTTTCAGAGAAGAAGATTTTTAAAGATTTTCCCTATATAAGCCAATGTAAAACCAAAGGGCCCCGTGGCGGGGGCATTTTTTGTCCTAGCACTATAATTTGAACAATCTTGGTAGGGGTCCACTTGATGAAGCTTCATACCAAATATCAAAGTCCTGGGCCTTGTGGTTTCAGAGAAGAAGATTTTTAAAGATTTTCCCTATATAAGCCTATGTAAAACCAAAGGGCCCCGGGGCGGGGGCATTTTTGGCCCCGGCACCATAATTTGAACAATCTTGGTAGGGGTCCACTAGATGAAGCTTCATACCAAATATCAAAGACCTGGGCCTTGTGGTTTCAGAGAAGAAGATTTTTAAAGATTTTCCCTATATAAGCCAATGTAAAACCAAAGGGCCCCGTGGCGGGGGCATTTTTTGTCCCAGCACTATAATTTGAACAATTGTTGTAGGGGTCCACTAGATGAAGCTTCAGACCAAATATCAAAGTCCTGGGCCTTGTGGTTTCAGAGAAGAAGATTTTTAAAGATTTTCCCTATATAAGCCTATGTAAAACCAAAGGGCCCCGGGGCGGGGGCATTTTTGGCCCCAGCACAATAATTTGAACAATCTTGGTAGGGGTCCACTAGATGAAGCTTCATACCAAATATCAAAGACCTGGGCCTTGTGGTTTCAGAGAAGAAGATTTTTTAAGTTTTTGGTGAAAAAAATCTATTTTTGGCTCCTGTGACCTAGATGTGCAACGGACCGGAACCATTTGAACAACTTTGAAAGGGGACCACCTAAGGATCATTCCTGTGAAGTTTGGTCAAAATCCGATCAGTGGTTTAGGAGGAGATGTCGTTTAAAGAAATTGTTTACGCACGGACGCACGCACGGACGCACGCACGACGGACGACGGACAAAAAGTGATCCCAAAAGCTCACCTCGTCACTACGTGACGGTGAGCTAACAAGAGGGCCCAATGGCCCTATATCGCTCACCTGTGTACCAGAAAATCATTAGTGTAGGAGACCACTTGACATTGCTACATACTAAATATCTAAGCTCAGGCAAAGCGGTGTCCATGCTTATAAACCCTACTGGTTTCATTGGGCGACAGGGCTTGAGATGTAATTTCATCTCAATGTCTGGTAAAAGTCCCATAAAATTGGAAGAGACATCTCCAAAATGACCTATACAGTGTTGTCAGGGATGTAAAACCTCAAATCAAACAAAATCTGTGCCTTATGGTTTTGGAGAAAAAGATTTTTTAAAGTTTTTTCCAGTATAAGTCTATAGAAGCTAATGAGCCCTGGGGCTTGGCCAATTTTGACCCAAAGGGCACGGTTGGCAGGATTTATGTAGGCGAACATTTTGTGTTGCTATATACTAAATATCTAAGGTCTGTACTTCATGATTTCAAAGAAGATGTTTGAAGCTTTTTTCCATTATAAGTTTGTTGGAGTTAAGGGGCCACAGGATTTAGACCCCAGGGGCATGATTGGCAGGATTCATGTAGGCGACCACTCGACATTGCTACATGCTAAATACCTAAGCTCTGGGACTTATGGTTTCAGAGAAGAAGATTTTTGAAGATTTTTTTCCCCATTTTAAGTTTTTTTTTTTTTTCTTTTTTTTTTTTTATTATAAGGGCCCTGTGGTTTCAGAGAAGAAGATTTTTGAAGTTTCTCCAATTGTAAGTCTATGGAAGCTAAAAAACCCTGGGGTGGGGCCAATTTGGATCCCAGGGGCATAACTGGCAGGATTTATGTAGGTGGCCACTTGACGTTGCTACATACTAAAATCTAAGCTCTGGGCCTTATGATTTCATAGAAGAAGATTTTTTAAGTTTTTTTTTCCATTATAAGTCTATTGGAGGTGATGAGCTTGGGCGTGGCCAATTTTGACCCAAGGGGCAGGGTTAGCAGGATTTATGTAGCTGGCTATTTTATGTTGCTAGATACTAAATATCTAAGTTCTGTGCTTCACAGTTTCTGTGAAGAAGATTTTTGAAGCTTTTTTCCATTATGAGTCTATGCGAACTTAGGGGCCCCGTGGCGTGGCCCATTTGAACCCCAGAGGCATGATTAGCAGGAAATATGTAGGTGACCACTTGCCGTTGCTACATGCTAAATATCTAAGCTCTGGACCCTGTGGTTTCAGAGAAGAAGATTTTTGATTTTTTTTTTCCATTATGAGTCTATGGGAGCTAAGGGGGTCCAAGGGTGTAGCCCATTTGGACCCAAGGGGCATGATTGGCAGGATTTATGTAGGTGACCACTTGTCAATGCTACATGGCAAATATCTAAGCTCTGGGCCCTGTGGTTTCAGAGAAGAAGATTTTTGAAGCTTTTTTTCCATTATGAGTCTATGGGAGCTAAGGGGCCCCGGGGCGTGGCCCATTTGGACCTCAAGGGCATGAATGGCAGGATTTATGTAGGTGACCACTTGCCATTGCTACATGCTAAATATCTAAGCTATGGGCCCTGTGGTTTCAGAGAAGAAGATTTTTGAAGCTTTTTGTTCCATTATGAGTCTATCGGAGCGAAGGGGCCCCAGGGCGTGGCCAATTTGGACCCCAGGGGCATGATTGGCAGGAATTATGTAGGTGACCACTGGCCGTTGTTTGTTTGATTTGAGGTTTAACGTCCCCGTCAACACTGTAAAGGTTATTTTGGAGACGTTGCTTCCAATTTTGTGGGACTTTTACCCGACATTGAGATGAAATGACATCTCAAGCCCTGTCGCCCAATGAAACCAATAGGGTTTATTAGCATGGACGGTCCGCCTGGCACAGCGGTTCCTGGACAGGCTTAGATCCTCTAAGCGGTTTACCAGTACTAGTGTGCGGGTCGGATTCAGCTCTGCGTGGAAGCATCATGCAGCCCATATATTTCTTCAAGCCCCTATGGGCGGGGGCCATTTTTTTTTTCCATTATGAGTCTATGTGAGCTAAGGGGTGCCGGGGGTGGCCCATTTGGACCCTAGGGGAATGATTGGCAGGATTTATGTAGGTGACCACTTGCCGTAGCTACATGCCAAATACCTCACCACTGGGCCCTGGGGTTTCAGAGAAGAAGATTTTTGAATTTTTTTTCCATTATGAGTCTATAGCAGGTAAAGGGCCCCGGGGCTTGGCCGTTTGGACCCCAGGCGCATGATTGGCAGGAATAATGCCGTTGCTACATGCTAAATATCTAAGCTCTGGGCCCTGTGGTTTCAGAGAAGAAGATTTTTGGATCTTTTTTCCATTATGAGTCTATGGGACTAAGGGGCCCGGGGCGTGGCCAATTTGGACCCTACGGGCATGATTGGCAGGATTTATGTAGGTGACCACTTGCCATTGTTACATGCTAAATATCTAAGCTTTGGGCCCTGTGGTTTCAGAGAAGAAGATTTTTGAAGCTTTTTTTTCCATTATGAGTCTATAGGAGCTAAGGGGCCCCGGGGCGTGGCCCTTTTGGACCCAAGGGGCATGATTGGCAGGAATTATGTAGGTGACCACTTGCCGTTGCTATGTGCTAAATATCTAAGCTCTGGGCGCTGTGATTTCAGAGAAGAAGATTTTTTAAGCTTTTTTCCATTATGAGTCTATGGGAGCAAAGGGGCCCCGGCGCATGGCCCATTTGGAACTCAGGGGCATGATTGGCAGGAATTATGTAGGTGACCAATTGCCGTTGCTACATGCTAAATATCTAAACTCTGGGCCCTGTGGTTTCAGAGAAGAAGATTTTTGAAACTTTTTTTCCATTATGAGTCTATGGGAGCTAAGGGGCCCTGGGGTGTGGCCCATTTGGACCCTAGGGGCATGATTGGCAGGATTTATGTAGGTGACCACTTGCCATTGCTACATGCCAAATACCTCAGCACTGGGCCCTGTGGTTTCAAAGAAGAAGATTTTTGAAGCTTTTTTCCATTATGAGTCAATAGGAGCTAAAGGGCACGGGGCGTGGCCCTATTGGACCCCAGGGACATGATTGGCAGGATTTATGTAGGTGACTACTTGCCGTTGCTGCATGCTAAATATCTAAGCTCTGGGCCCTGTGGTTTCAGTGAAGAAGATTTTTGAAGCTTTTTGTTCCATTATGAGTCTATGGGAGCGAAGGGGCTCCGGGGCGTCGCCAATTTGGAACCCAGGGGCATGATCGGCAGGAATTATGTAGGTGACCACTGGCCGTTGCTACATGCTAAATATCTTAGCTCTGGGCCCTGTGGTTTCAGAGAAGAATATTTTTGAAGCTTTTTTTCCAATATGAGTCTATGGGAGTTAAGGGGCCCCAGGGTGTGGCCAATTTGGACCCCAGGGGCATGATTGGCAGAAATTATGTAGGTGACCACTTCCCGTTGCTACATGCCAAATATCTCAGCTCTGGACCCTTTGGTTTCAGAGAAGAAGATTTTTGAAGCTTTTTCGTATTATGAGTCTTTAGGAGCTAAAGGGCTCCGGGGCGTGGCCCGTTTGGACCCCAGGGGCATGATTGGCAGGAATTATGTAGGTGACCACTTGCCATTGCTACATGCTAAATATCTAAGCTATGGACCCTGTGGTTTCTGAGAAGAAGATTTTTGAAGCTTTTTGTTCCATTATGAGTCTATCAGAGCTAAGGGGCCCCAGGGCGTGGCCAATTTGGACCCTAGGGGCATGATTGGCAGGAATTATGTAGGTGACCACTTCCCGTTGCTACATGCCAAATATCTCAGCTCTGGGCCCTTTGGTTTCAGAGAAGAAGATTTTTGAAGCTTTTTGCCATTATGAGTCTATAGGAGCTAAAGGGCCCGGGGGCGTGGCCCGTTTGGACCCCATGGGCATGATTGGCAGGAATTATGTAGGTGACCACTTGCCATTGCTACATGCTTAATATCTAAGCTATGGGCCCTGTGGTTTCTGAGAAGAAGATTTTTGAAGCTTTTTGTTCCATTATGAGTCTATCGGAGCGAAGGGGCCCCAGGGCGTGGCCAATTTGGACCCCAGGGGCATGATTGGCAGGAATTATGTAGGTGACCACTGGCCGTTAATACATGCTAAATATCTAAGCTCTGGGCCCTGTGGTTTCAGAGAAGAAGATATTTTAATTTTTTCCCATTGTAAGTCTATGGGAGCTATATGTTGCCATGGCAACCAGAATTCCAATCTGATCAGCCCAAAAACCTTATGCAGCCTTTCCCCCTACCTGATGATGCTTCTCATGAAATTTGATCAAGATTGACCATGGGGTATTAGAGATATACTTATTTGAAATTGTTTATGGACGCACGCACGCACGCACAGATGCACGCACGCACGACGGACGACGGACAAAAAGTGATCACAAAAGCTCACCTTGTCACTACGTGACAGGTGAGCTACAAATGCGTTTAAAATGTCATATGATAAATTGAATCTTGCATTCGTGTCCATGTATTATTGAATTTATTAAACTCGTTGAGGAAAAGGGATAAAATGCTCGGCGGAGCCTCGCATTTTATCCCTTTTCCTCAACTCGTTTAATAAATTCAATAATACATGAACACTTATGTAAGATCCTCTATATACAAAACTTTGTGTTTCTAAATCTAAAATTTCAAGACTCGTGCTAGTCTGTGTAGCTGAGCAGGTCAGTTTGTTTCTTGCCTAGGGCCAGCTGTTCAAAACTAATGATGGTATTAGTTAACCCTTCTCTTGCTGAATATTCATTTAAGCCACATCCATTTCTGACTTCAACCATAGTGCAGTTTATATTTTACTTTTGGTTCTTTGAGATCAGCGTGAATATTCTGAGAAATCAGAAATAAATTATTGGTTTAGACTCATATTCTAGACAGGTTTTTAATAATTTGGACCCCATTTTGATTTATTTCAGTCTTTGAATCGACTGCCTATTCGAAAATCGCAAAATTGCAGTATGTTTCCTCTGGCTTTCTTTGCCGGATAATTACAGGGTCACTGATGAGGCTTTATTAGCCGAAACTACGCAGTATGACCCATCTTCTTTCTTATGAATGTTTTCATTGCTCTTAAAGGAACTCATTTTTGATTTTTTATTTAAACCAATCAAATTACTTGATGTAATTTATTGCTACAAATTCATAAACTGAATGCCAAACAGTGTAGATCCTGATCAGATGGCCATCTGATCTGGATCTACACTGTTTGCAAAGATAGGGGTTGTCGTGAACAGCAAGATAAGGGTTAACATATCGCTAAAAATTCATCATTTAATATGGCCAATATCCTAATATTTTTGCTGAAAAAAGTGAGCAGCTTTTGCTTATGCAAAAACTAGCTACTCATTTATTTTTCAGCAAAAATACCAACATTTTAGATATTGTACTTGCCAGAAAGGTAAACAATATGACCACCAATGAGCTTGTTAAGCTAATGAGGCTTTGAACAACTGGACCCTGATGGCAAACCACAAAGACAGGTCTTCTCATGACAGGGCTCATACTATAACTTTGTAGAAAACTCCGGTGTCTCCTTGTATGATACTCTACAAAGTTATTATTAACAACTAAAAAACATGTTTTGTTTTGTATGATTTGAGGTTTTTAAACCCACTGAAGCTTTTATGAATGTCCAGGTTATTTACAAATTTCAAGAAGATCCAACACCAGCTGAAGGAAATAACATGCTGGTGACAATTATAGATCGATGACTGTTTACTGAACACTACGTCATACGGACTATTCCATCGGAAACCGTTATGTAGGGGTTACCAACTTTTCCCTCGATTAATTCACAAAATCTTTGCTGTTTACTATTCTGATATGACATCGTTGCAGGAATATGATGTGGCGGCATTGGTTAGATGCATAAACTTTAACGGCCTACTTACCCGAAGGTCGTAGGTTCGAATCTCAAATTTTGAATACCATTTTTATTTTTCGTTCTTTTTTCCTTTAATACACAGTTTTATGCAGCCTGTGGCAAGAAATGTTCAAGCCTGAGCTTTTGGAACTTTGCAAACGAAATAAACCAGCTCCTACTTATCGAGTTGACCAGCCTTTGAAGAGAAACGGGCACACAATTCTGCGGCTTTCACAATACCATCCTGATCTGATTGCCAAAAAGATGATATGGGGAAATTTGAAAGGCTATGTTGGCCAATGAAATTTTAGGCTTCGCGTGGCAGATATAAAGACTCTGATCGAAGAAGGCATTGGAAGCATTGTTGAAAAAGAATGGTCTGCTTGCTTAACATATGTCGAAAAGGCTAACCAGGACTATTGTTTTGTTTGATTTGAGGTTTAACGTCCCCGTCAACACTGTATTGGTCATTTTGGAGACGTTTCTTCCAATTTTGTGTGACTTTTACATGACATTGAGATAAAATGACATTCCAAGCCCTGTCGCCTAATGAAACCAATAGGGTTTATAAGCATGGACGGGCCGACTAGCACCGCTTTGCCTGGGCAGGCTTAGGAGGCCTTCATGCGGACTGAACAAATTATTTGTCTTTCAAATCGCGACGGAAGTAAGGGCGAGGGTTGTGGCCACGTAAAATCGATTTAAGCTCCCCAGTGGAATTCGTTCCGCTGACCGTTCCAAGGCGGTTCTTCTGTCGCGGTTTATTTTTGTTATGCTTTGTCTTTGGGTGTTTGTGTCACTTATATTATTTTATTTTGGATAGCCTATTGGTCATTTTGTGGGAAAGTAACTGTCCTTTTGGCTTTCCGCTGTTGGTGTTTCCATTGGAATCTGTTGTTTCATGTTTGTGTTTCTTTCCCTTGGATGTCTCTGATGGGAGCTGTGGGTTAATTGTATCGATTCCTGATCCTTGCTTCCACTTCTATTTTTAGATCCTTTAAGCAGTTTACCAGTACTCGTGCGGTTGGTTTCAGCTCTGCGCGGAAGCATCGTGCAGTCCATATTCAAGCCCAAATGAGCGGGGGCCTGAACAGGACAATTGTAAAAGTGACATCGCTGTTGAAATGGAACGATTCATTTACCACATGTATCTGACAGTGACGTTAAAGATTACAGAGACTGCTTCTGAGGGTGATGAATCTACCGACACTGCCGAACAATCAAAACTGTTTATGTAATGCAATTTCGAAATATGAAATTCTAAAATTATGGAATTCAAGTTAATATGAATCGCTGAAATTTGAAAATAATGAATTACATACTGATATTAAAAACAACAACAAAAAAAAAAAAACAGGAAAAATATAATACAGAAAAAAAATAAAATAATTACAACGTCCGAGTGTGTCTTCCACCCCTCGCCCTCACCACCCCGAGGACATCAATGATTCTGAGCTGTAACTGTAACCACTCGGCTATTTGTTATTCACGAGAATTTTTGCGCACAGTAAACCTACATTCAAAACGATGCCTACCATCAAATTATTGCGTAAGGTATTTGTTTTAAAGTTTTAGTTCTTCTCGACAATTTTGTCATGTTTTTAATTTTCTATCTTTTATAATTCACACAATGTGTTCTATTGTTGCGCATGAGAATGAGTTTCAGCTTTTATTTAAGAAGTTTGCATTCACTGATGACATTGTCATCCCTAGATAACGGTATCAGATGGACCGCCCCGTGTGACGTAATGTTCAGTAAACATTCATCGAGCTATACCTTCTCCTTAAAGGCATTTATTCTTGGTTATTGAGGACCATCATTGTGTTACATATATTATATAGCCCTCAGTGCTGACTGAAGCGAAGTCCTCTGTCTTCAACAGGTAAGGGGCCTCCTTGGGGAAAAAACAATAGTTTACTTACTGTTGACTGGAGTGTACCTTATTGATTTTCCCCTTAAGTGCCTCAGTCAGGGTATTCAACAAGAGCTACTAATCACCCTATAAGGCACTGCCTTTGATCTGCTACAGAGAGTATATCACAAGGGGGGGGGGGGTGGGGGGGCAATAAAGTAATTATGAGCACATGGTGTGTCCTACTGTTACAGGAATAAATGCCTTTAAATAGAAATAAAGCTTAATTATTTTAGGACATATCACAACAATAGCAGATAGCATTTACAAAGCTTGTTGTCTTATTGTTATAGAAAATAAGGCTTCACATAAAATGCGAAGTGCCTGCAAGTCAGACAATTCACATATAATGTCAAGCTACATTTACAATTCACATGTTTTGTAAGGCCTTTTTTCTCTGTCTCCAGAATTTTGAGTAGGGCTATACAGTTAAGCTGCCACTGCATTCAAGTTGGTACCGGTAAGTGATTTGCATGAAAAACCTACACCAAAAGCTTCAAGTAAGGTGTGATGAAGATCAGCCAGCAGAAATATTTCGTTTGCTACCAAATGGAATCTTCCTTCTTATATATAGCAGGAGTTCATTTCAAAATTTAGAGGTGTCAGGTTGTGTTTTCTTCAAAATTCATTCGGAAAATGGCTGAACTTTTTGCATACAGTGTAGGCCTTGATCAGCCGCCGCATTCTGCGGCATCTGATCTGGGTCTGCACTGTTTGCCAGTTACCCGTTTTGGGGTTTCCGGTGCAAAAAGGGTTAATCCATAAGCTAGCAATCACAACAATTGCCGTCTGCTTTATCACCTGCCAGTAACTATAAAAGTCATTTTTGCAAACAGTGTGGACCCAGATCAGACTACTCCTCTAGGAGCTGTCTGATCAGAGACCACAGTGTTTGCAAGTATGCAAACATATGCTTGGAAAGTTTGCAAAAAAAAACAATCAGCAGACGACAAAACAGACAACATTGTCAGATGTAGATTTTCTCTGCATATTAACGGTTAAAATGTGGATGATGCACCAAGGATGATGGTGAATGACTACTACAGACAATAGAGGCGACCCTACTATATGCCCCTTAGGAAACTTTCAGCTCAGGTGAGCCATAACATTCTCAGAATTCTCAGAATTACCTTCAAATGTTTATCCTGTTATTTTAGTTTTTATTATCCCCTTAAAATATAGAACTCTTATTAACATATATTTTAATTGCATATGACTAGAGTTTTTTCTAAAAGTTCTTGAAAAAATACTGAATGATAAAAAGTTCAGCACTTGCTTCCATATCACAACCTGTTAGCAGCTATGTTCCGTCGCCGTCTTCTGTAAAATTTCATACCATTTCGTCCTCTGCAAAATCAATATCATCATTAACATAACACAGTCGTGTGACATACAGCAATCATTCCTATCTCCAAAACAGTCACTTTTCTGATCAAAATTTATGATGTTTTTCTTATTTATTTATACTTGAAAAAACAAGAGGACCAAGCTGGTCCTGTATCGCTCACCTGAGCTAACAGATTCAAAGTTTCAGGAAGTGCCAACCTTTACTGAAGGATTTATGGGAAGACACGGTGATGACAGGTTAAGCATTTTCTGAAAATCAAGTAGAATGTAACTCTATGATAAATAGGCTGACTTCACCAGTTTTCAAACTCATTTAAGCTTTTATTCCTGACTTGCTAAGACGATCCGATATAAACTGAAGAGGCTATGTTGATGACAAGTTCAAAAATAAGCAATTTACTGCTGCAATCAAAGGGATGTTACTTTGTGACAAATAGGCAAACCCAATGAGTTTTCAAACTCCTCCAAGCTTTTCTGCCTGACTTACTTGTTTGTAAGTTTCATGAAGATCCGATCAAAACTGAAGGGGCAGCAGTGATGACAAGGTCGAAAATAGGCATTTTCAGCGATCAAAGGCACGTAACTCTATGATAAATGTGCAGACTTGGATGGTATTCAAACTCATCCGACGTTTCATCCCCAGCCACCTTACATATAAGTTTCAGAAAAATCCTATCAAAACTGAAGGGGCTACGGTGATGACAAGGTCAAAAATCGGCATTTTCAGCAATCAAAGGGATGTTACTCAATGATAAATGGGTGGACTTGCCCAGTTTTCAAACTCGTCCGAGATTTTATCCCCAGCCACCTTACATATAAATTTCCTAAAAATCCGATCAAAAACAGAAGGGGCTACAGTGATAACAAGGTCAACAAGAGGGCCATGATGGCCCTGGATCGCTCACCTGATCCATATAGTAACAGGTGGGCACCGGGGAGGGCAATTATTGACCCCAATGTTACAATGTGCATAATGTTGAGAGTGGTCCAAAAAGGTGAAGCTTCATACCAAATATCAACAAAGGCTATATTTGTCCACTAGATGAAGCTCCATACCAAATATCAAAGACATGGGCCTTGCAGTTTCAGAGAAGAAGATTTTTAAAGATTTCCCTACATAAGTCTATGTAAAACCAAAGGGTCACGGGGCCGGGGCATTTTTGGCCCCAGGGCTATTATTTGAACAATCTTGATAGAGGTTTACTAGATGAAATTTCACACCAAATATCAAAGACCTATGACTTGTGGTTTCACAGAAGAAGATTTTAAAGATTTTCCCAATATAAGTTTATGTAAAATCAAAGGGCCCCCGAGGGTTCACTAGCTGAAGCTTCATAGCAAATATCAAAGGCCTGGGCCTTGTGGTTTCAGAGAAGAAGATTTTTCAAGATTTTTCCTATATAAGTCTATGTAAAACCAAAGGGCCCTGGAGCAGGGGCATTTTTGGCCCCAGGGCTATAATTTTAACAATCTTGGTAGAGGTCCACAAGATGAAGCTTCATGCCAAATATCAAAGGCCTGTGCCTTGCAGTTTAAGTGAAGAAGATTTTTTAAAGATTTTCCCTATATAAGCCCATGTAAAACTAAAGGGCCCTGGGGCAGGGGCATTTTTAGCCCCAGCACTATTATTTGAACAATCTTGGTAGTGGTCCACTAGATGAAGCTTCATATCAAATATCAAAGATCTGGGCCTTGCGGTTTCAGAGAAAAGATTTTTACAGATTTTCCCTATTTAAGCCCATGTAAAACCAAAGGGCCCCGGGGAGGGGGCATTTTTGTCCCAAGCACTATAATTTGAACAATCTTGGTAGGGGTCCACTAAATGAAGCTTAATACCAAAAATCAAAGACTTGGGCCTTGTGTTTTCAGAGAAGAAGATTTTTGAAGATTTTCCTATATAAGCCAATGTAAAACCAAAGGGCCCCGGGGCGAGGGCTTTTTTGGCCCCAGCACTATAATTTGAACAATTTTGGTAGGAGTCCACTAGATGAAGCTTCATACCAAATATCAAAGATCTGGGCCTTGCGGTTTCAGAGAAGAAGATTTTTTAAGTTTTCGGTGAAAAAATCTATTTTTGGCTCCTGTGACCTATATGTGTAATTGACCAAAACCATTTGAACAACTCTGAGAGGGGACCACCTAAGGATCATTCCTGTGTAGTTTGGTCAAAATCAGATCAGTTGTTTAGGAGGAGATGTTGTTTGAAAAAATTGTTTACGCACGGATGACAGACAAAAAGTGATCCTAATATAAAACACAAGAGGGCCATGATGGCCCTGAATCGCTTACCTGATCCATAGAGAAACAAGTGGGCCCGGGGAGGGCCATTATTGACCCCAAGGCTAAAATGTGCATAATGTTGCGGGAGGTCTAAAAAGGTGAAGCTTCATACCATATATCAACAAAGGCTATAATTTGAACAATCTTGGCAAAGGTCCACTAGATGAAGCTACACACCAAATATCAAAGAGCTGGGCCTTGGGGTTTCAGAGAAGAAATTTTTTTAAAGATATTCCCTACATAAGCCTATGTAAAACCAAATGGACCCGGGGCGGGGGGCATTTTTGGCCTCAGGGCTATAATTTAAACATTCTTGATAGAGGTCCACTATATGGAGCTTCACATCAAATATCAAAGATTTGGGCCCTAATGTTTTAGAGAAGAAGATTTTCAAAGATTATCTCTATATAAGTCCATGTAAAACCAAAGGGCCCCTGGGCAGGGGCATTTGTAGCCCGAGGACTATAATTTAAACAATCTTGGTAGAGGTCCACTAGATGAAGCTCCATACCAACTAGAGCTGTCAGTGAAACTGACTAGGGCCCCGGCAGCGCTATCAGAGGAGTAGGAAAATTTGTGGATGGACAGACGGACAGACAGACAGACAGATGGACGGACAGAGTGATTACTATAGGGCACCCACACTTTCAGTGCGGGGCCCTAAATATCAAAGACATGGGCCTTGCAGTTTCAGAGAAGAATTTTTTTTAAAGATTTCCCTATATAAGTCAATGCAAAACCAAAGAATCTCGGGGTGGGGGCATTTTTGGCCCCAGGGCTATAATTTGAAAAATATTGATAGAGGTCCACTAGATGAAATTTCACACCAAATATCAAAGACCTAGGACTTGAGGTTTCACAGAAGAAAATTTTAAAGATTTTCCCAATATAAGTTTATGTAAAATCAAAGGGCCCCCGAGGCGGGGGCATTTTTGGTCTCAGGGCTATAATTTGAACAATCTTGGTAGAGGTCCACTAGATGAAGTTTCAAAGACCCAGGCCTTTTGATTTCAGAGAAGAAGGTTTTCCCTATATAAGTCTATGTAAAACCAAAGGGCCCGAGCTGGGGCATTTTTGGCCCCAGGGTTATAATTTGAACAATGTTGGTAGAGGTCCACAAGATGAAGCTTCATACCAAATATCAAAGACCTGGGCCTTGTGGTTTCAGAGAAGAAGATTTTTAACGATTTTTCCTATATAAGCCTATGTGAAACCAAAGGGCCCCGAAGTGGGGGCATTTTTGGCCCTAGCAATATAATTTGAACAATCTTGGTAGGGGTCCACTAGATGAAGCTTCATACCAAATATCAAAGACCTGGGCCTTGCGGTTTCAGAGAAGAAGATTTTTAAAGATTTTCCCCATACAAGCCCATGTAAAACCAAAGGGCCCCGGGGCGGGGGCATTTTTGGTCTCAGCACTATAATTTGAACAATCTTGGTAGGGGTCCACTAGATGAAGCTTCATACCAAATATCAAAGACCTGGGCCTTGCTGTTTCAGAGAAGAAGATTTTTAAAGATTTTCCCAATATAAGCCCATGTAAAACCAAAGGGCCCTGGGGCGGGGGCATTTTTGGCCCCAGCACCATAATTTGAACAATCTTGGTAGGGGTCCACTAGATGAGGCTTCATATCAAATATCAAAGACCTGGGCCTTGGGGTTTCAGAGAAGAAGATTTTTAAAGATTTTCCCTATATAAGCCTATGTAAAACCAAAGGGCCCCAGGGTGGGGGCATTTTTGGTCCCAGCACTATAATTTGAACAATCTTGGTAGGGGTCCACTAGATAAGGCTTCATACCAAATATCAAAGACCTGGGCCTTGCGGTTTCAGAGAAGAAGATTTTTAAAGATTTTCCCTATATAAGCCCATGTAAAACCAAAGGACCCCAGGGCGGGGGCGTTTTTGGACCCAGGACTATAATTTGAACAATCTTGGTAGGGGTCCACTAGATGAAGCTTCATACCAAATATCAAAGACCTGGGCCTTGCGGTTTCAGAGAAGAAGATTTTTTAAGTTTTCGGTGAAAAAAATCTATTTTTGGTTCCTGTGACCTATTTGTGCAAAGGACCGGAACCATTTGAACAACTTTGAAAGGGGTCCACCTAAGGATCATTCCTGTGAAGTTTGGTCAAAATCCGATCAGTGGTTTAGGAGATGTCGTTTGAAGAAATTGTTTACGCACGCACGGACGCATGCACGCACGACGGACTCTATGATAAATGGGCCTACTTGGCCGGTTTTCGAACTCATCCGAGATTTTATCCCAGGCCACCTTACATATTATAAGTTTCAGAAATATCCAATCAAAACTGAAGGGGCTATGGTGATGACAAGGTCAAAAATCGACATTTTCAGCAATCAAAGGGACGTAAATCTATGATAAATGGACCAACTTGGCCGGTATTCGAACTCATCCGAGGTTTTACCCCAGCCACCTCACATATAAGTTTCAGAAAGATCCGATCAAAACTGAAGGGGCTACGGTGATGACAAGGTCAAAAATCGTTATTTTCAGCAATCAAAGGGATGTTACTCTATGATAAATGGGTGGACTTGGCCAGTTTTCGAACTCATCCGAGATTTTATCCCCAGCCACCTTACATTTAAGTTTAAAAAAAAAACAATCAAAACAGAAGGGGCTTCGGTGATGACAAGGTGAAAAATCAACATTTTCAGCCATCAAAGGGACATAACTCAATGATAAATGGGCCTACTTGGCCTGTTTTCGAACTCATCCAAGATTTTATTCCCAGCCACCTTACATATAAGTTGTAGAAAGATCTGATCAAAACTGAAGGGGCTATGGTGATGACAAGGTCAAAAATCGACATTTTAAGCAATCAAAGGGACGTAAATTTATAAATAGGCCGACTATAGGCTGGTATTTGAACTCATCCGAGGTTTTATCCCCAGCCACCTTACATATGAGTTTCAGAAAGATCCGATCAAAACTGAAGGGGCTACGGTGATGACAAGGTCAAAAACTGTTTTTTTCAGCACTCAAAGGGACGTAACTCTATGTTAAATGGGCTGACTTGGCCTGTATTCAAACTCATCCGAGGTTTTATCCCCAGCCACCTTACATATAAGTTTCAGAAAGATCTGATTAAAACTGAAAGGGCTTTGTTGATGACAAGGTCAAAAATCAGCATTTTCAGCAACCAAAGGGATGTTACTCTACGATGCAGGGGCCGACTTGGCCGGCATTCGAACTCATCCCAGGTTTTATCCCCAGCCACCTAACATATAAGTTTCAGAAAAATCCGATAAAAACTGAAGGGGCTACCGTGATGACAAGGTAAACAAGAGGGCCATGTTGCCCCTGAATAGCTCACATGAATCTAAGATGTTTCAAAGCTTATGGAAATGAAGGATTCACTGCTTTAAGGAGATGTGGACCAAAGACTTTTATCTTTGGAGGCTATTTTCCAATGTAGTGGAATTTGAAGGTTTTTCTATTTTTAGCTCTGGTGTCCATTTTGTTTAACAGAGCGGAACAGTTTAAGCAATTTTGAAAGAGGGTCACTCAAGGAACATTCCTGGGAAATTATTTTCAAATCGGGCCATTTGCTTAGGAGGAAATGTCATTTAAAGGTTTTTCTATTTTTAGCTCTGGTGGCCATTTTGTTTCACGGAGTAGAAGATTTAGGCAATTTTGAAAGAGGGTCACAGTCACTCAAGGAACATTCCTGTGAAATTATTTTCAAATAGGGCAATATACCTAGGAGTAGATGTCATTTAAAGTTTTTTTTTCTATTTTTAGCTCTGGTGGCCATTTTGTTTAACTAAGCGGAACCATCTAGACAATTTTGAAGGGTCACTCAAGGAACATTCCTGTGAAAATATTTTCAAATCAGGCCATTTGCCTAGGAGGAGATGTCATTTAAAGGTTTTTCTATTTTTAGCTCTGGCTGCAATTTTGTTTAACGGAGCAGAACGATTTTGGCAATTTTGAAAGAGGATCACTCAAGGAACATTCCGGTGAAATTCTTTTCAAATCGGGCTATTGCCTAGGAGATGTCATTTAAAGGTTTTTCTATTTTTAGCTCTGGTGGCCATTTTATTTAACGAAGCATAACGATTTAGGCAATTTTGAAAGAGGGTCACTCAAGGAACATTCCTGTGAAATTATTTTTAAATTGTGCCATTTGCCTAGGAGGAGATGTCATTGAAAGATTTTCTATTTTTAGCTCTGGCGGCCATTTTGTGTAATGGAGCAGAACGATTTAGGCAATTTTGAAAGAGGGTCACTCCAGGAACATTCCTGTGAAATTCTTTTCAAATCGTGTCATTTGCCTAGGAGGAGATGTCATTTAAATGTTTTGGCCATTTTATTTAATGGAGCGGAACGATTTAGGCAATTTTGAAAGAGGGTCACTCAAGGAACATTTCTGTGAAATTATTTTCAAATCCGCCATTTGCCTAGGAGTGGATGTCATTGAAAGGTTTTTATATTTTTAGCTCTGACGGCCATTTTGTTTAACAGAGCAGAACGATTTAGGCAATTTTGAAAGAGGGTCACTCAAGGAACATTCCTGTGAAATTCTTTTCAAATCAGGCCATTTGCCTAGGAGGAGATGTCATTTAAAGGTTTTTCTATTTTTAGCTCTGGCGGCCATTTTGTTTAACGGAGCAGCACGATTTAGGCAATTTTGAAAGAGGGTCACTCTAGGAACATTCCTGTGAATTTCTTTTCAAATCGAGCCATTTGCCTAGGAGGAGATTCATTAAAAGGTTTTTTCTTTTTTTAGCTCTTGCGGCCATTTTGTTTAACAGAGCAGAACGATTTAGGCAATTTTGTAAGAGGGTCACTCAAGGAACATTCCTGTGACATTATTTTCAAATCGGACCATGTGCCTAGGAGGAGATGTCATTTAAAGGTTTATCTATTTTTAGCTCTGGCGGCCATTTTGTTTAACGGAGCAGAACGATTTAGGCAATTTTGAAAGAGGGTCACTCAAGGAACATTCCTGTGAAATTATTTTCAAATCGGGCAATTTGCCTAGGAGATGTCATTTAAAGGTTTTTCTATTTTTAGCTCTGGTGGCCATTTTGTTTAACGGAGCGGAATGATTTAGGCAATTTTGAAAGAGGGTATTCCATGGAACATTCCTGTGAAATTATATCAAAATCCATTCACTGGTTTAGGAGGAGATGTCGTTTGAAGAAAAAGTTTACGCATGCATGGACGCACACGCGCATGATGGACAAAAAGTTATCCCAAAAGCTCACCTCGTCACTGACAGGTAAGCTAAAAATCGGCATTTCCAGCCATCAAAGGGACGTTATTCAATGATAAATGGGCCGACTTGGCTGGTTTTCAAATCATCCGAGGTTTCATCATGAACAACCTTACATGTAGGTTGCAGAAAGATCCAATCAAAACAGAAGGGGCTACGGTGATGACAAGGTAAACTAGAAAAAGTGTCCATAGGACACGGATGCCCCCGCCAAATGCCATTCATAAAAAAATATTACAAATGTACTTCAAATCAATCATAAATTATATTAAAATCATAAATGTAGGCGGTAGAGCGATGACAAAGTTTTTCTTAAAATAGCCACAGTGACCTTGACCTTCAGGTCATGACCTTGAAAGTCAAAGCAACTCGAGATATTATCATAAGAACATTTGTGTGAAGTTCTATTAACAACCATCAATAAATATAGGCACTAGAGCGATGACAAAGTTTTTCTAAAAATAGCCAGTGACCTTGACCTTGAAAGTCAAACTTGCTCAAGGTATTGTCATAAGGAACATTTGTGTGAAGTTATATTGAAATCAGTGAAGAAATGTCACTAGAGCGATGACAAAGTTTTTCTAAAAATAGCCATTGTGAGCTTGACCTTGAAAGTCGAAATGGCTTGAGATATTGTCATAAGGAACATTTGTGTGAAGTTATAGTGAAATCGGTAAAGAAATGTAAGCGCTAGAGTGATGACAAAGTTTTTCTAAAAATAGCCACAGTGACCTTGACCTTGAAAGTGGAACTCGCTAGAGTTATTGTCATAAGGAACATTTGTGTGAAGTTATATTGAAATCGGTGAAGAAATATAGGCGCTAGAGTGATGACAAAATTTTTCTAAAAATAGCCACAGTGACCTTGACCTTGAAAGTCGAAATCGCACGAGATATTGTCATAAGGAACATTTGTGTGAAGTTATATTGAAATCAGTTAAGAAATGTAGGCACTAGAGCGATGACAAAGTTTTTCTAAAAATAGCCACAGTGACCTTGACCTTGAGGTCATAACCTTGAAAGTCGAACTCGCTCGAGATATTGTCATAAGAAACATTTGTGTGAAGTAATATTGAAATCAGTAATGAAATGTAGGCACTGGAGCGATGACAAAGTTTTTCTAAAAAAAATTAGCCACAGTGACCTTGACCTTGAGGTCAAGACCTTGAAAGTCAAACTCGCTCGAGAGATTGCCATAAGAAACATTTGTGTGAAAGTATATTGAAATCAGTGGAGAAATGTAGGCGCTAGAGCGATGCCAAGTTTTTCTAAAAATAGCCACAGTGACCTTGACCTTAAGGTCATGACCTTGAAAGTCGAACTCGTTCAAGATATTGTCATAAGAAACATTTGTGTGAAGTTATATTGAAATCAGTGAAGAAATGTAGGCGCTAGAGCGATGACAAAGTTTTTCTAAAAATAGCCACAGTGACCTTGACCTTGAGTTCATGACCTTGAAAGTATAACTCGCTCGAGATTTTTTTATAAGGAACATTTGTGTGAAGTTATATTGTAATTGGTGAAGAAATGTAGGCGCTAGAGCGATGACAAAGTTTTTCTAAAAATAGCCAGTGACCTTGACCTTGAGGTCATGACCTTAAAAGTCTAACACCTCGAGATTTTTTATAAGGAACATTTGTGTGAAGTTATAATGAAATTGGTGAAGAAATGTAGGCGCTAGAGCGATGACAAAGTTTTTCTAAAAATAGCCACAGTGACCTTGACCTTGAGGTCATGACCTTGAAAGTCTAACTCCCTCGAGATTTTTTTGTAAGGAACATTTGTGTGAAGTTATAAAGAAATTGATGAAGCAATGTAGGCGTTAGAGCGATGACAAAGTTTTTCTAAAAATAGCCACAATGACCTTGACCTTGAGGTCATGACCTTGAAAGTCTAACTCGCTCAAGATTTTTTTATAAGGAACATTTGTGTGAAGCAATGCTTTATCCCCCCTCACAACTATGTTGTGCGAGGGGATAAAAATATTACAAATGTACTTCAAATCAATCATAAAATATATGCATCAAGGGCAGATAATCCAAAAACCAAAAATGCAAGAGTTGTCTTCCTTGTTCATGACACATCGTCTCAGTGTGATGAATGCACCTGTGAATTTCATGAATATATTCCATATGGTTTGGGAGTTATGGCCCGGACACGGTTTACTATTTGGTACTAAGTCAAGGGCAGATAATTCAAAAACCAAAAATGCAAGAGTTGTCTTCCTTGTTCATGGCACATCGTCTTAGTGTGATGAATGCACCTGTGAAGTTTCATGAATATATTCCATACGGTTTAGGAGTTATGGCCCGGACACGGTTTACTATATGGTACTAAGTCAAGGGCAGATAATTCCAAAACCAAAAATGCAAGAGTTGTCTTCCTTGTTCATGACACATTGTCTAAGTGTGATGAATGCACCTGTGAAGTTTCATGAATATATTCCATACGGTTTAGGAGTTATGGCCCGGACACAACATACCATTTGACTATATATGGATGTAAGTCAAGGGCAGATAATTCAAAAACTAAACAAGCAGGAGTTGTCTTCCTTGTTCATGACACATCGTCTCAGTGTGATGAATGCACCTGTGAAGTTTCATGAATATATTCCATACGGTTTAGGAGTTATGGCCCGGACACGGTTTACTATATGGTACTAAGTCAAGGGCAGATAATTCAAAAACCAAAAAAGCAAGAGTTGTCTTCCTTGTTCATGACACATCGTCTCAGTGTGATGAATGCAACTGTGAAGTTTCATGAATATATTCCATACGGTTTAGGAGTTATGGCCCGGACACCGGACGAACGAACGAACGCACGGACAGGGGTAAAACTTAATGCCCTTCCGGTATTCTCCGAATACGCGAGGGCATAATAAAAGCACCGCAGACACTGCATAATACCCCGCCACTGCTAAGCAATGTAACTTATTTGAAAATATATCAAGGCTAAATAACTAGAAAGGGGATAGCAGAGATATGATCCGCAAGTGTAATGTCTTAATGTGAGTGGATGAAGTTGTTAGAAGATGTAGGAAGCATATGTAAAAATCCATTTTTCAGACATTTGATGGGAAGGTAACTCAATAAGTTGACATTATTAGAAAATTATGGAGGCAAGTATTTACCTTAAATGGCTGTGGAACATGTATCTTTATGTGGTACATGTAAGAATTTCATGTTTTTCGATGTACCGCCTGTCTGACTATATTCTTTCGTGAAGACTGATCATGAAGTAATTTCTACGGTCATTGTGCTCCTTCCGTTGATTCAAGAAGGGCAGGCAGTGCACTAAGTACTGGTTAACCACTTAGAAGGGCCTTTATTTTAGGCATCTATTTGGTTAGGCTTTTACTGCACATTCCAAGGGTGAGGTTGATTAGGCTTCAATCAAAAGGATTAAGCATAAATGGCAACCAATCATAAATTAAGATGTTTGTGGGTGATCTTTTGGCATTCCCACAGAGACAAAATCCACAAATTAATTCTAGCATGGGTAGATGTACTATCTCACCTTTTTCACTATTAGATAGCAGCAGCTTCAGCAAAGAATGTTCAAATTATTGACTGGAAATAAAACACAGATGGCTGGATGGATTTCCATTAAGTATGCACTGACCAACAGACACAAATTCCGTTTTGTATGCACTGACCAACAGACACAAATTCCATTTTTCAGACTTATCAAGGGCAGGGACAGCCAGAGTCATGTACCTTTGCCACAATATGTAATATTTAGTCTGCTGTACATCTATGAAATTTCAGCAAGATATTGCAAATAATAAAGGAACTAGAGTCTAAAATCGATTTTTAATACATCAAGGGCAAATAACTAAAGAACTGGAACAGCCAGAGAAGTGGTCCTTGGCCACAATATGTACCCTTTACTCGTCTACATGGTCCTTGGTCACAATATGTACCCTTTAGTCCTCTATATATCTGTAAAGTTTAATCCAAATATTTCATATAGTAAGGGAACTAGAGGCCAAAAACTATTTTTCAGATACTGAAAAGGGACAGACAGACAGATGGACAGACATACAAATGGATGGACAGACAGACAGACAGACAGCAGAGGGTGTAGACGTTTTATCCATATATTTCAAATAATAAATGAACTATAGGCCAAAATCCCTTTTTTTATATATTTCAAGGGCAGATAACTCAATTGCTGGGAAAGCCAGAGTCATGTTCCTTTGCCACAGTATGTAACATTTAATCTACTACATATCTATGAAGTTTCAGCAAGATATTGTAAATAATAAAGGAACTACAGTCTAAAATGCATTTTAAATACTTCAAGGGCAGATAACTCAAGAACTGGTATAGCCAGAGTAGCGGTCCTTGGCCACGATATGAACCATTAAGTCCTCTATATATCTGTGAAGTTTCATAGAGATATTCCATATAGTAAGGGAACTAGAGGCCAAAAACCATTTTTCAGTTACTGAAAAGGGCAATAACTCTGCTAAAAATTAACGGATTTTGCCCATTAACAATCCCAAACCACTCATCCCCGATACCAATATGTATACAAAATCTGAACAAAATCCGTGAAAAAATACTCAAGTTATCGATCGGAAACGAAGTGCCGACGGACGGACGGACACCGGAGGGTATACCATAATACCCCGCCACTACCGTGTGGCGGGGTATAAAAATCGGCAATTTCAGCAATCAAAGGGACGTAACTCTATGACAGAAATCAGAGAAAATAAAGCATGACATTTCATGTGAATCGTCTGTCCAGCAGGTAAGGATGAGAAGCCTTATAGTTTTTGAAAAATAAGAACACAATCTAGACTGTCGTCTGCTCTAGTACTTATGAGTGACTGATTGTTTAGGGTTTAACCTTTACCACTCTGAAGGCCAATACGGCAGACGACAATTTGATGATATTTTTCTCATTTTCCCAAAAACTGGACTCGAAATCCCATCCAAATTGTCTCAGTAGGAGACAATTTGCATGAGATGTTAAATCCTGTTTCCTGGGAAAAATTAGAAAAATATTTCAAAGTGTCGTCTGCTGTGAACAATAGCACGCATGCAGAGTGTTAACTTGTCAACCCTTGTGTGTCATTTTGTGTCCTCTCCAAGAGAAAAGAACGTAGAGGAGATGAAAGAGAAGGGACAGGGGAGAAACAGGAACATGGCTGAAAGTGAAAAAAAAAAAAAAAAAAGAAATACGGCAATACAGAGGATCTTACATGAGTGTTCATGTATTATTGAATTTATTAAACGAGTTGAGGATAAGGGATAAAATGCGAGGCTTTGCCGAGCATTTTATCCCTTTTCCGCAACGAGTTTAATAGATTCAATAATATATGAGCACGAATGCAAGAATCTATTTATCATATGATTTTATTCACGATTGTTTACAAAAAATGTCAATATTCTGCCATTAGTAAACGCGCCGTCGTTAAGGATGTCGTACATGTAACATTATGGAACGTATCTAGCTAATTTGCATATTTAATCCACCAGTGGATTATTGAAAATAATACATGGCATTATTACACTCTCAGACACGACGTCATATGATAAATAAGAATCTTATATGGGTGTGAGGGGTGGATGAAAAAATCTGTCCCGAGGGTCACTGTCTTGCATCACGGGGCTTGCCGAGTGATGCTGGACAGTGATCCTGAAGGACGAACTTTTCTATCCACCCCTCACACCCATATAGGATTTTTTTCTTGCATACCGTGGATTTGTAATGCTGCAGTCACTTTGGTTACCGACGTCCGTCATATTGTGATCACACTACAGGAATGTTGAGTGACGTCAGGTAACATGCTGCGATGGGGCATATGAGGTCATATTCAACCAGTGCATTTATCAAACACGCGAGAATATTCGATATTGGGTAAGAACACCAGGGTTAGAACAGAATTTATATCCCAAATTAAACCAATGGATTTCCTTATCTGGTGTGCAAGAACAGCTTTTCTCCTCTTCCCTTATCTGCTTTTAGCTATTTTAGTACAGGGTCATCTAAGCAAAATTCCTATGAAGTTTGAATGAAATTGGCCGAAGGATACAGGAGTTGTTGTTGTTTAAAAGTTTTTTTTATTTTTATCTCTGGTGGCCATCTTGTTTATCCGACTGAAAAGATTTTAGCTATTCTGGCCGGGCGCCACCTACCTGTGACGTTTGAATCAAATTGGCCCAAGGGTTTAGGAGAAGTTCGAATTAAAAGCAAATTGCTGAGGATGCACAACGCACGACCGACATTGACCAATCACAATACCCCACCAAGAGCTGCAAAAAAACTCCTTAGCATCATGAACACATGCCTATATAATTTTGACCCCCTTGAACCCCACTTTTATATAGTAAAACTGGGGTTTATAGGGGTAAACCTTATTTTTCTTATTTCTGCTCTTAAATATAGATTGTGGGTACACGTTAGAACCGCCTCGATGAGGCGGTTCTAACAAGTACCCACAATCTATGTTTTGAGCAGAAATAAGCAAAATATCACAATTTTTCATCTTAAATTTTTCATTTTTTCAGCGATAAAGGTGACAATGTATTTGTATAGGCGTGTTTTCGTAATGTGGTCTCAAAACTGTGTCCAAATCAGTCATGGTACTGAAGTTCTAATGTGACATGAGAACAAATGAGTTTTTGTGAGGTGGTTTCCATTTTACAGATTTGAACTTGACCTTAGAAAGTTTCGTTTAACTCTAAAATTTCTAGGGCCAGTTGGTCAAAACTGAAGATGTCATTTTTAATGTTGTTAAATTTTGATCATTTAATATGGCAAAAATACTAATGTTTCTGCAGAAGAAAGTGTGAGTAACATGATTAAACTTTATTGACAAAATGCAGGCAGAACTTTGGGGAGATCAACAATAAACTCAAAAGGAAGGACTTACGGAACAATTTCAACGTGGTCCATGGCCCATTGGTCATGTCCCTCGCCCCCATGAACTGGCTGCCACCATCTAAACTGTACGCCTTTAGTCCTAGCTGCAGGAGGAATATCATATGCCAGGCGCTTGGGATGGAGGTAATCCGCCGGATCATGTCGGGCTATTAGATGCCAATCTGCGCCCTGAAAATAGGTTAAAACATCAAGGAAACAAGTTTGTGTAATGAACACCCCTTTAAACCCAACTTTATACAGAGAAAAGTGGAGTTTATGGGGGTATTCAATATTTTCCTAATTTTTACTCCAAAAACATAGATTGTGGGTGCTCATTAGAACCGCCTCATTGAGGCGGTTCTAACGAGCACCATCAATCAATATTTGGACAACATCTGAGTGTATGCTAGAAAAATCATTCTTGCACACCAGACAAGGAAATCCGTGATTTCACCCTGGGATAGAAATTTATGTTCTGACCTTTGTGTTCCGACCCGAACTCGAATATAATCGCGTGTTTGATAAATGCACTGGTTGATTACAACCTCATGCGCGGCGTCGTCATGCCTGATGTCACTAAACATTCCTGTTGTGTCATCACAAAATGGCGGACGTCGGTAACCGAAGTGACAGCAGCATTAAAAATTCGCAATAGAAATGGAAGGTATGCAAGAAAAAGAATCCAATATGGGTGTGAGGGGTGGATATAAAAATCCGTCCCTCGGGATCACTGTCCGGCATCACTCGGCAAGCCTCGTGATGCCGGACAGTGTCCCTCGGGATAGATTTTTCCATCCACCCCTCACACCCATATAAGATTCTTATATTCCGAACAAGGACTGAGACTATTTTGTTAAACCCTTAAATTCCTGTATTGTAAGCAAACAGTGTAGACCCAGATCAGATGCTGCATTCTGTAGTGTAAACTAGTGTCTGATCTGGGTCAAACCAAACGCATGACTGCAGTCCAGAATTTAAAGATGACCCTCTTATGCAACATACTGACCTCACGACGATAATTTTCTATACATAACCGTTACAATCAGTGATAGTTATGTGGACAACAGCAACGAAAAGCTACTATGCTTAGTAACTTTGGGTCAATTGACAAACAACAGAAATTTCTATTGAACCTCAAGTGCTTATATACAACTCTCAAAAAGCCCGAATTTCTGATAGACCTCCAGTCATGACATATGCTGATGTCATTTTCAAATACTTCTTTATCATATAACATCACTGTTATTATCCCCACGCTTTTCGAAGAAAATGTGGGGATATTGTAATTGTCTCCGCCATCCGTACGTACGTCCGTCCGTCTTACCGGACAACTCCTCCCACACTTTTACAGCTAGAAACTCGGTCTTTGGTCTGAGGAGTGCATGACACTTTCGGAATTTTGATCCTACCCCTAGGGGCCAGGCCAGGGGGTGGGGTGCCCCAGGGGTAAAAAATCAAAGTTTTCAGAACCTGGTCGTGTGACATATCAAATCGAACGGCATGATGAGTAGAATACATAACATTCAAAATTTGACCCCTAGGGACAGGTGTGAGGTCACCAGAGGTCAAAAACTTGGATTTTCACCCCCATAACCCCCTTTTTAACGATTACCGGATAACTCCTCCTACGCAGTTTCAGATAGAAACATGAAACTTTGGGAACTGATAGGTCTTTGGTCTGAGGAGTGCATGACACCTTCGGAATTTTGATCCTACCCCTAGGGGTCAGGACAGGGGGTGGGGTGCCCCGGGGGTAAAAAATCAAAGTTTTCAGAACCTGGTCGTGTGACATATCAATTCGAACGGCATAATGAGAAGAATACATAACATTCAAAATTTGACCCCTAGGGTCAGGTTTGAGGTCACCAGAGGTCAAAAACTTGGATTTTCACCCCCATAACCCCCTTTTTAACGATTACTGGATAACTCCTCCTACGCCGTTTCAGATAGAAACAAGAAACTTTGGGAACTGATAGGTCTTTGGTCTGAGGAGTGCATGACACTTTCGGAATTTTGATCTTAAGATTTGGTGGGAGTTGCAATTGAGAACTTATATAGTGGCGTATCTTTAAAAAAGCGTGGGGATATGCGATGGTGTGCCATCTACTGCGCGACTATAGTTTAGTCATGTCATAAAAAATCATATGTCTACAAGGGCTTTAACATGATTACTGGGGCATAACATCATGAAGCTGTCAGTGACAACCCTATGATTTCTACTGAAATTCTTTCCAACTTCTTAGGCAATAAAATCAGATTTAAAATCATTATCTGATAACACACCCATGTGGTACAGTGCATTTCTTTCATATCTCGAAAATGGCTATTTTGTCCGAAGAAAATTTGTGCTATTTTTCTTATTTATACCTTGAACATAGGTTGTGGGTGCTTGTTAGAACCATCTCATTGAGGCGGTTCTTGTTAGAACCACCTCATTGAGGCTGTTCTAACGAGTATGTACAACCTATGTCTAGGAGCAGAAATAAGTAAAATAATGTATATCCCTGTAAACCCCAGTTTTCTCTATATAAAGTGGGGTTTAGAGGGATCTTCATTTCACGGACTTGTTATCATGATGAATTAACAGAACCTTACACTCTTGATCATTTCATATGAAATTTATGCAATTTGTGGCCAAAGGCTCGCTTCATAAATTCCATTGGAATTCATAGAACCACTTGTGTATTATCCTCTATGTCTTATAATTTCATAGGATTTCATAGAACCACTTATCTATTATCCTCTATGTCTTATAATTTCATAGGAATTCATAGAACCACTTGTGTATTATCCTCTATGTCTTATAATTTCATAGAAATTCATAGAACCACTTGACTATTATCCTCTATGTCTTATAGTTTCATAGGAATTCATAGAACCACTTGTGTATTATCCTCTATGTCTTATAATTTCATAAGAATTCATAGAACCACTTGAGTATTATCCTCTATGTCTTATAATTTCATAAGAATTCATAGAACCACTTGTGTATTATCCTCTATGTCTTATAATTTCATAGGAATTCATAGAACCACTTGTGTATTATCCTCTATGTCTTATAATTTCATAGAAATTCATAGAACCACTTGTATATTATCCTCTATGTCTTATAATTTCATAGGAATTCATAGAACCACTTGTGTATTATCCTCTATGTCTTATAAGTTCATAGGAATTCATAGAACCACTTGTGCATTATCCTCTTTGTCTTATAATCATAGGAATTCATAGAACCACTTGTGTATTATTCTCTAAGTCTTATTTTTTTCCAGAGAAAATAAGGCTTGAGAGACACTGATGAGGCCTAAGTAGAAGAAAACTAGCTAGTTTGGCCCAGAAAGCTTGTAAACTCCAAACTTTTCAGTTTTTGGGATGTATTCCCAGTTGATTTGTTTGAATTGAGGTTTAGTGCCCCTGTCAACACTATTTAGGTCATTTTGGAGACGTGAAGTATTCCAAGCTTCCAAAGGATAACATTTTTTATAGAACAAATTTGACATTAAATGAAGTTGATTCAAATGTCATGACAAGCCTTACTTTATTTTAAAAGCAATTTTAAAAAATGTAATTGTAATCTGCACTCAATATTTCTTTGGTGCTTTAAGAAGTAAAGGTAATCAATAAGTATAAATGACCCCTTTTTAAGTAAACGTAAGAAATATATTGGTGTCAAACCTTCCACAAATGTTAAATAAAAAAGTGCATATTCTTTGCCAGAAAAACCAACTGGCCTTTCTGAATCAGCAGAAGGGTGAGAGTGACTGCAGACATTATAATTTGTTTGTTTGTTTGTTTGATTTGAGGTTTAACGTCCCTGTCAACACTGTAAAGGTCATTTTGGAGACGTTGCTTCCAATTTTGTTGGACTTTTACCAAACACTGAGATGAAATGACATCTCAAGCCAATGAAACCAATAAGGTTTATAAGCATGGACGGGCCGACTCGCACTGCTTTGCCTGGGCAGGCTTGGATCCTGTAAGCAGTTTACCAGTACTCGTGTACGGGGCGGTTTCAGCTCTGCATGGAAGCATCATGCAGCCCATATATTTCTTCAAGCCCCGATGGGCAGGGGTCCCTAGACATTATAATAACGCACCCGTGCGACATAATGTATTTTTTGACTTCTCCAAAATGGCTCCTTAATTTCCTGATGAAAACAGTGATATTTTTCTTATTTATACTGCAAACATTGATTGTGGGTGCTTGTTAGAACCACCTCAATGATGTGGTTCTAACCACCTCAATGAGGTGGTTCTAACAAGTACCTGCTTGTTAGAACCACCTCAATGAGGTAATTCTAACAAGTACCCATAACCAACTGGTATGTCTTGGAGCAAAAATAAGAAAAATAGAGTATACCCCAAAACCCCAATTTTGTTGTATAAAGTGGACGTTTGGTGGAGTGGGGTTTTTGTTCCATGGACTTGTTCAAATGATAGAAAAGATGTCATGATCAATCTCTATGAAAGAATGTTGTCGACCTAGCAGATAAAGAACATGTGACCACCTAATAACCAGAAGCTACTTGTTACATCGTGGATTAATTAACAAGGTTCATGATTGAAAGTTTAATCTGCCATTACTGTAGGATTCAAACAATAGAATGACGTTAGAGACGTCGCCAAGAAACGACGTCTACTATTAAAAGTGTCTCTAACAATATCACATTTCTCCTAAGTTTTTATAGATTATCTGGCAATATAACTAATTTGTAAAACTGATTTGGTAACTGTGAAATCAAACTTAATGTTATAATTTAAATGAAAATCATTATTGAATTATCGTCTATCATCTAGAATATAGTCTCTTAATCTTAGGGGTGGTCTTCTAGTTCGTTTTGGCAGTTCTCTTCTTTGGGGTGGGTGTGGGTTATGTTCTTCTACTCGTCCGTCCATATGTTGTTGATTTTCTTCATTTCGGGTCCTCTCTATCGCATCGTCATTTCTTCAGTCCATTTCCTCTTGTGTACCTTCTTCCTGTCTTTTGTTTGTCCCTCGCCGGGGTGCCCGTAATAACCGTTCTCTCCAGCCTTCGCCTTCAGTCTCCGGGCCCATCGGAGTCTAACTGTTGGTTTTCTTTTGCTCCAGCATTTCTTGCTGTCGAGTCCTCACCGTTGTCTCACCTCTGTGGTTCTTTGATTTTTGTGTTCACGGAGATGTTGCACTGATGAGTTAGGAGGCCTTCATGCGGACTGAACAAATTATTTGTCTAAATCGCGACGGAAGTAAGGGGCGAGGATTGTGGCCACGTAAAATCGATTTAAGCCCCCCAAGTGGAAATCTTCCACTGACCGTTCCAAGGCGGCTCTTCTGTGGCGATTTATTTATGTTGTTGTTTGTTACTTACTGTGTGTATCACTTTTGTCTTTTTATTTTGGATGGCCATATGGCCATTTTGTGGGAAAGTAACTGTCCTTATGGCCTTCCTTTGTTTAGGTTTCCATTGTGGTCTTGTCGCTTAATGTTTGTATTTCTTTCCCTTTGGTGTCTTTTATGGGTGGAGTAAGTTAATTGTATCAATTCCTGATCTTTGTTTTACTTCTACTTCCCTTAGTAGTTTGAACCTTGACGCATCTCTCGTTATGGTGCGTCCATCTGTTTTCCGTTTGGCCGTGATCGATGAACCATTTATTTCAACTATCACGTAATTTTCTTTCTCGTGTGCTGTGGACCATTTGTTTATCTTCTTGTGTTTCAACAGCACTTTGTCTTGAACATGGAATTTATGTTTCTGACATAAGGGGTGCCTGTGATAGTTGTCACATTTCTTCTTGTATTCCTGATCACGTTGGGTGATTTCTCTTTCCATTCTCTGGTAGTATGTCCTCTTGGTTTAGGATCTGTAGTCTAGTTTTGTTCTAGTGTCTCTTTTGAAAAGTGCTTCATATGGTGAGTATCCTGTTGCTGGATGTGGTGTCGATCTGTACCCTATTAGAATGTACTGTATTGCAGAATTGCTTGATCTGCCTTCGCTGTGCGCTATTTGTTCAGTCTTATTTAGTACCTTCATGAAGCTTTCCGCCTCTCCATTTGCTCGAGGGTGTTCTGGGGTGATTCTATGATGCTGAAATCCCATTTCTGCGGCAAACTCTCTGAAGTCAGATGAATTAAATGGTGGGCCGTTGTCAGATTCTATTCTCTGTCGTATTCCATGTGTGGCGAATATTTTCAGCAATCGATCGCATGTAACCCTATTGGAAGTTGACGTTGTCTGTTCCACTGCTGGAAACTTAGTCCTCTTATCAATCACTACCAGGTTGTAGTGACCATCTGGGTAGGGCCCTCCAAAGTCAACAGAGAGAGTATGCCAGGCTGTTTCCGCAATCTCTGATGGTTTGACGGGTTCTTGTTTGTGTTCAGGAGTAGCTACTTGACATTGGTAACAACATCTTGATCCTGCGTCCTCCACCATGCTGTTAAGCCTTGGGAACCAGTATTTTGCTCGGAGCATCTGTTTCGTCCGTCTCATGCCGAAATGCCCCATGCTGTGTGCGGCTGTTATGACATGTCTTTGTAATGTCTCCGGTATGACTATTTGTCTACAGCGTAACAATAAACCCTTTGCTCGGAAAAGTTCATGCTTAATCAGATAATAGGGCTTTAGTTCTGGTCTGTTCTTATGTTTTTCCCAGTCATTTCTCCTCATTATCTTCAAGACATCTTGGAGAATGGGGTCTTTCGATGTTGCTTCTTTTATTCTTCTCATTACAACACCGTGTTCGTTGGTAACAATAATGTTGACAGTCTTCTCTGTGTTGTCTCTGTCCCTTTCAGGGAATGGGTGCCGCGAAAAGTAGTCCAGAGGATCTGCTGCATCTTTGCCTGGCTCATACTCAAGTTCAAAATCTACATCCTGGCTGCATTTCCATAACCCATTTCTCAATTCTTGGCGGTAGTTTTGTGCAGGATTTATTAAACATAGGGATTAAGGGCTTATGCGAAGTAATTATCCTGAACTTTGGTGCTCCTAGCAAGTACATGCTGAACCTTGATTTCGCCCACTTCACAGCCAGTGCGTCTTTCTCTGTCTGGCTGTATCCCGTTTCTGCAGCAGTCATAGACGGGCTTATATAGTGTACAGGTTGGAGTCCCGTAGCTGTTCTTTGAAAAAGCCCTGCTGACAGTCCCTCATGGAAGCTCGCTTCTGTGCGTACAATGATAGATTTTCGTGGGTCAAAAAACGCCAATTTTTTCTCATTGGTAATGCTATCTTGAAGTCTTTGAAAAGCCATCTCTTCTTCAGGTTCCCATGTGAAAGGAAAATCTTGTTTCAGTCTCCTCAGTGGTGCTGTTAGGACTGCGTAGCGCGGGATGAACTTAGATAAGTACCCAATCATGCCGATAAAACTTTTTACCTAGTCTCTGGAACGGGGTGGCTTGCACTCCTTTACTGCCCTAACTTTCTCTTGCATTGGCTTAAGTCCCTCGTTGGTGAATCGGTAGCCATAAAATTCAAGATCCTGAACCCCAAATAGACATTTCTCTTTATTCAGAGTAATTCCGAAGTCATTGGCTCTCTGCAGAACTGCTTCTAATGTCTTATTGTGGTCTTCTAAAGTAGCTCCGCCTATAAGGATGTCGTCTCTTTGGTTAAGGCAATTGGGGATGTCGCCGAATATTCTAAACATGGCTTGAAGTGGTTCTAACGTGTACACACAATCTATCTCATTGAGGCGGTTCTGACGAGTACATAAAATCTATGTATTAGGAAATAATTTATACTCTTGTATGCCCCACTTTTCTCTATATAAAGTGGGATTTATTGCATTCTTCACATAGACTTGTTCATGTGACTTACACTACACCTACCCTGTTGGTTGAGAATTGCAGCAGTATACCCCGATATTCCGACTCGTCCCCCATTTTAACATTACACTCTGGTGTCTGGTCTTGGCAGCCAATTTGCAACACAAACATTATTTTACTGCAAGAAGAAAAAGAAGTATATTTACATCAGTTGGGATAACACGTGTTTATCTATGCTCCAAAACTGAATGATTTTGCTATTTTCTCACTTTTGATCATTAATTTATCATTACGAAAACACGCCTATTCAAATATATTGGTAAATTATACCATCAAAAAATGAACATGTTCAGATAAAAATTCTGATATTATTCATATTTCTGCTTGCCGAGGCGGTTCTAACGAATACCCACGCTCTATGTTAATAGCAGAAATAAGAAAAATAATGAATACCCCTATAAACCCCAGTTTTGCTATATAAAGTGGGGTTTAAGTGGGTTAAAAGTATATAGGCGTGTTTGCTTGATGTTAGAAATTTATGTAGACTAGAAATGCGTCATTACACAGATGCCCTCACCCAGGGGCCAACCTCACCCAAAAACAAGAGTTTGGCAAAAAATGAAGCTGAAAAAAGGTCCATAATAATTGGTGGATTTTACCTAAATCTGGTTTACCTGTATTTTATTATTCAATCAATATACCTGTATATAAAACATGAATTCAATGAGGTAATCTTTTCAAAAGATATAGAACTGAAACCATTTTTCATATATATGAATGGGACAATGAAGTTGAAAAAGGCTGGCACGTAACTCAATAATAATTGGTGGATTTTACCCTAAATCAAACTTTGTCTATATTTCATGATCATATACCTATGTAATAATTATGAATCCAATACAATAATCTTTCTAAAAATCTTTTTTTCATATGTCTGGATGGGACATACTGACAGGACCACTGGATGGATGGACGGATGCATAGACAGCGGTGATATTATAGGATGGATGGACAATGCATGTAAGGACAGCAGTGATAATATATGCCCCCATTATAAGTTTATGGGAACTATGAGTTGCCATAGCAACCAAACTAAAGAGCCAATTTTTCACAAACTTTCAATCCCCCAGCCCTAGGATGCTACAGATGAAATTTGGGCCCAATTGGCCTAGTGGCTTCAGAAGAGATGTTGTTTGAAAGTGATAACGCCAGACGACGACAGACAACAGTTACTGCCTATCCTATAAGCTCCCCCCGGAGCCTTCAGCTCTGGTGAGCTTAAAAGCAGTTTTCAATTTCTGGCAAAAGCTAGAATGTACAAGTACACAGTTTTGTTTGATTTGAGGTTTAACGTCCCAATCAACACTGTATATGTCATTTTGGAGACATTGCTTCCAATTTTGTTGGACTTTTACTAAACATGGAGATGAAATGATATCTCAAGACCTGTTGCCCCATGAAACCAACAGTGTTTAAAAGCATGGATATCCGACTCGCACAGCTTTACCTAGGCAGGCTTAGCTCCTCTAAGGGGTTTACCAGTACTCATGTGCGGTCGGTTTCAGCTCTGCGTGGAAGCATCATGCAGCCCATCTATTTCTTCAAGCCCCATATGTACACCGTACTGAAACCTGCTATGTATAAGCCTGTCCAGGAAATTTGTGTTAAGGTAACTGGACTAGCTCAACATGACCGCAATAGTGTTGACTGGGTTGTTAAACTCAAAACCAAGCCAAAAGCACAAACCTTGCTCTTGATAAGTCCATCTCTACAGTCCTTGCCTGTCTCAAGCCACAACCATTAAAGTACAGGGTTTTACCATGGGCGTAAGGCAACAGAGCACCACACCCAAACCCAATACCCCCACCAGACACCCAGTCCCAGTGGGAGGTGAAGACTCCGCCCTCAAAGGAGTCAAACATCTTTGTGAGTTGTTGTTTCTTGGGCATACATGAATGACCTGAAAAAATTCAAAACAACTTACTGATTGATTGTGTTTGTTTGTTTGATTTGAGGTTTAATGTCCCCCGTCCCCGTCAACACTGTATAGGTCATTTTGGAGAGGTTGCTTCCAATTTTGTGGGACTTTTACTGGACACTGAGATGAAATTACATCTCAAGCCCAGCTGTCCCAATGAAACAAATAGGGTGTATAAGCATAGATGGTACGACTCGCACCGCTTTGCCTGGGCAGGCTTAGATCCTCCAAGCAGTTTCGCAGTACCCGTGTGTGGTCGGTTTCAGCTCAGCGTGGAAGAACCATGCAGCCCATCTATTTCTTCAAGCCCTGATGAGCGGGGGCTGTGATTGTGTTTAGGTCTAACAAACGTCAACCCTTGTGGGTGATTTTGTGATATCTCCCAGAGAAGGGGAGAAAAGAGAAAGAAGAGATAGTAGAGGAGATGAAAGAGAGGAACATGAGAGAAGAAGGGATGTGAATGAAGGTAAAGAAACAGAAGAAATATAAAAATTTTCGTTCTACCCTTACCTGCTGCAAAGACAGTTGGCCCCCAAGGTTATAATATAAGAATCTGATATGGGGTTCTGTTGTAGATGAGTGTTTCCAACCCGATGGATGACCGTGCTGAGCGGAACCGAGGCTCCGCTGAGGTTCCGCTCAGCACCGTCATCCCGAGGGTTGGAAACGCTCATCTACAACAGAACCCCATATTGGATTCTTTTTCTTGCACAACACCTCCGGTTAGTTTTGACAGCTCGCACATGTATATTGTTTACAAAATAAAAGTAGTGCAGTAGTAGTTCCGGCAGTTGAATAGAATTGAAGCGCATTTATGTTAGTTGCCTGGAGCGGAACACCAGGGTCAGAACATAAATTTCTATCCCAGGGTAAAATCACGGATTTCCTTGTCTGGTGTGCAAGAAAACTTTTTCCATGCTCAACTCATTTGAAATGCTCATAATTATCAAAATACAAACAAATGATACAATTTGTCTGCTCATATCAGATCAGCAATTTGAAACAAATGTTGTTTGTCCTGCTGAAAAATTTTAAAATGCTGAAGTGTGTTGAACATGAAAAAAGTTTTATAACCTAGGACCCAGGTCTTGGGACTATGAAAATTGTTTAGTTTTGGGCCAGTGACATAAAAACCTTTAACTGGCAGGGCTGCTCGTATCAATACTGCTAATTTTCTTTTTTTTGTATTTTTTTCTCAATTCCAAAGTTCAAGAGGGACTGGGTAGTAGGGCTGCTTGCTTGAATACTGCTAGCCTTCTTTTTTTATATTTTTTCTCAATTCCCAAGTTTTTATATCACTTTTGAACATCGGAATTGAGGAAAAAGAAAAAAAAAAGCTAGCAGTATTCTTTCAAGCAACCCTTCTACATTGTTGCACATGGCATTTGAAATCAACCCAAAATTACTAAATGATCCATTAAAGACATTTAAAAGATATATCTATTTTAAGCCCATTATGCTTTTTTTACCTGAGGCTATGAGTAATTGTCTCTAGAGCAACGAAAACGTTCAATATTTTTCTTATTTCTGGTCCAAATATAGATTATGGCTGCTCAATATAATCACCCAATTAAGGCAGTTCTAATGAGTACCAACAATCTATGTCTTTGGGCAAAAATAAGGAAAATAATGCATACCCTGGTAAACATCACTTTCCTCTGTATTAAGTGGGGTTTGAGGGGTGTTCAGTACACAGACTTGTTAAACTGATGGTAACCCTCACTGTTAATAGAAAGTGAGTGAGTTTTAGTTTTACGTCCCACCAACAGCTAAGGTCATACGGAGACGGGACCTCGGTTTATAGACTCATCCGATAGTCTGGAGAAGCCCGGGATCGATCCTGCGATCCCTGGTTTACAAGGCGAGTAGCTTAACCACTGCACCACGGAGGCTTCTACTGTTAATAGAAAAACTGTGCATTCAAATTCTTCATCAAATAATGGAAAAAGAATGCGAAATAGAATTAAGGAAATTTATTCAATGTTTATTAAAATATGAACATCACGAAAACACGCCTATATAATTTTGACCCCCTCGAACCCCACTTTATATAGTGAAACTGGGGTTTACAGGGGTAATCCTTATTTTTTTTATTTCTGCTCTGAAATATAGATTGTGGGTACTGAGTACCCACAATCTATATTTTGAGCAGAAATAAGAAAAAATGTCACAATTTTTCATCTTAAGATCTTCATTTTTTCGGTGATAAAGGTTACAATGTATTGGTATAGGCGTGTTTTCGTAATGTAACACTGTGTCCCGAGCAATATTTATAAACAAAATTTGTGATTATGACACATTACCTTTTCTACAGTTCAACAGAGAGATTAATAGAGGAAGACAGACAAAAAGAGATTGACAGAAAGGGAGACAGACACAGAGGGAGAAAGACAGAGAAAGAAAGGAACATACAATGGGATTGAGTATAACTGACTGATTGACTGTTTTTGAATAAATGACAAGTCAACCCTTGCGGGTCATTTTGTGTCATCTCCCAGAGATAGAAAGAAAAGAAATAGAAGAGATAGTAGAAGAGATGAAAGTGAGAGACAGAGAAAAAACAGGAAAATGAATGGAAGCATAGGAACAGAAGAAATAACAACATTCTCCTGTACCCTTACCTGCGGAAAGGACAGCAGGCCTTGTCCAGCTGTAAGTCAATATCAGCTGGACGCCCAATTGCCGTAAGATACACGTCACCATTGCCTCACCCATCCAGCCCCAAGGGATTGTGTACTAAGAATCCCGATGCCAATATGGGACAATCCTTACCTAAATATCCTTCATCACAATGGCACTGTCCATATTTACAATCCCCTCGGCCATGACACATTTCTGGGCAAGATTCACCAACATATATATCATCCAGAGCCCAACCTGGGGCCGCCTCATCTGGGGAGTCCTGAATCCACCGGAACCGAGTTGTACTATAAATAATTATCAAAAAATATTAATACTTATCCTACTGTTCATCGCAACCCCTACCTTTGCAAACAGTGTAGATCCAGATCAGATGGGTTTGTCATTTAGTTTGTGAAATGAACAAATACATTATATTAAGTAATTTGATTGGTTGATAGTCAGCAATGGGTGTGGCTAAATTAATTAATTCAGCAGGATAAGGGTTAAGTTAAAACACTGAGTTAATACACCCATGTGACATAGCAAATATGTCAACAGCTCCAAAAACTGTTGTTGTTTTTTTCTGTTAAAATTTGTGACATATTCTCATTTCTGCACCAAACATGATTTAAGGTGCATGTTCACCCATTGTATACTAGCGGACTCTTTCAATGCTATATGTTGGACAAGTCCATTTGTCATATAAGGACTGTCAGACCTATTTTTTTCATTATTATTCTATTTTTGATGGAAAATTCAGTTAGCAAATAGTGCCGGCATCTGATCTGGGCCTGCACTGTTTGCCAAGGTACCCCTTAAGGGGTTTCCTGCATACAGTGGGTTAAGGGGCATGTTAAAACCACCACAACAATTCTGGTCTAACAGGTACCATCAATCTATGTTTAGGGCAGAAATAAGGAGGATATTGCAATGCTTTGTAAAGCCTATTTTTCTATATATAGAGAGAGGTGTTCAAGGATGTAAACTGCTCAGACTTGCTAAAGATAACTGTCACAGTCTGTACTACCCCTCACACAGTGTCAAATTTTGATAACACAGAGGGTGGGGCTATCCTTACAAAATATTGTCCAATTCAAATTGTCAAATTTGATAAGAGTGTTGACCCCTATTGACATGGGAGACAAAAATACTTTTGCAGGAGTTGTCTCCCCTAAAGGTGTATCCATTCCCCATAAATTATTCATAAAAAGTTGTTATCTTTAGTTTTTGGAAATACCTCTTGGAACTTGTGAATGAATTTGACTTTGCCACTGCAAACAAGCCATGTGTTCCTGTGTGACATGGTGCACGTTTGGTTATTTTCTGATAAAAAATGTGTGATATTTTTCTTATTTTTACTCCAAACATAGGTTGAGGATGCTCGTTAGAATTGCCTCATTGAGGTGGTTCTTACGAGTACCCATAACCTATGTCTAGGAGCATAAATAACAAAAATAATCTATACCCCTGTAAGCCCAAGTTTTCTCTATATAAAATAGGATTAACAGGGTCTATACATTTCACAGACTTGCAAAGAGTAACATGATGATTAGGTCTCTGACTGCTGTGGTTTGAACCTCACTCGTGTTCAGCAAGGGATGGTCATGTAGTTTTTCTCAAGGTACATCAGATTTTGCCCACCTCTGATTAATGATCGGCTCGAAATAAGTGAATAATCCTGCAAGGACTTTAAGCGCATCCCCCCCCCCACACACACACACAAACAAACATATAATGTCACTGAAGTTCATTTCACAGTAACTGACCTTGAAAACGTCTTTTCTGGTAAACTAATGGTCACTCTAGTCCAGCCTGGGTAGGTGTCTGGCGTAAACTGACTGGCATAGTGAAACATGTTTGGACGACAGTCCATGCGCTGATTGATGTCTGGGAGACAAAGGGGGATAACTTCATGCCACTTGTCAGCAAATGGGTCCTTGTTGTACTCAAGAATTATTGGCTCCAGAGGTATACAGGCATTGTAAGTTTTGCTACAGCCCACTGCTATCTGAAAACAAATAAATGTAAGAAAATAAACCACAACCTCTTTAACCCTTATCCTGCTGAATAAATAAATTTAGATACACATATTTCTGACTATCAACCAATACAATTACTTGATATAAATGCATTTTTTAAATTCACAAACTGCATGACAAACAGTGTAGATCCAGATCAGATGGCTTCTTCAGAAGCCATCTGATCTGGAACTACAATGTTTCCAACAGTAGGGGCTGTCGTGTTCAACAGGATAAGGGATAAAACATTTATCATTGAAGTCCGAAGTGGAAGCATTTTTAGTAAAACAATCATGTTAAATAAACAAGAGCCCCACAAGTGGATACCATGCTCCTTCGTTTTTTTCCCTATGTCACGAAGGGAGATAAATCAGTCAAATTGCATGATAGAGTTATGGAACTTGGTCAGAATGAAGCTCTTATGATGCTACAGATGTGTTTTAAGTTTCATGCATCTGGGCCACATACTTCTTGAAAATATGTCAAAGTTCAAAGGTCAAGGTCACCGCTCAAAAAGGTCTTGTCCCAAGGAACATCCATGTGAAGTTTGAAGGCTCTGTTATAATAGGGATTATCAACTAAATGATAATCCCATTTATTTGGTGCGAACAAATTGAATGGACTGTCATTAATGTGTCATGATTGCAGCTTCAGGGTGGCTTGACCTCTCATTATTTAGGTTTAAACAATGTCTGATCGCAATTTCGATCTCGTCATCCACCATGACAGGGTTTCTGGTCAACTCGTACCTAAGTCAACTCGTACCTTAGTCAACTCGTACCCGAGTTTGGTCAACTCGTACCTTAGTCAACTCGTACCTAAGTCAACTCGTACCTAAGTTGTTTTGGGGTAAGTTTGGCTTAAGTACACATATATACAGGTCAACTTTATGGTCTATGCAGACTCCTGATCCTTTTCCCGACGATGAAGACGATAAATAGTGTGTGCATGACGCCATTACGCACGTGCGCCAAAATGGCGCCTTTCATGTGTATGACCCCATATCCCTTTAGCCAGACATAATTTATGGGTGCTCGTTAGAACTATCCCTGTGGGGCAGCTCTAAGGAGTGCCAACAATCTATGCTCCAGAGGGATGTGATTGGTACATAACACCATGCTCAACATAAGACGAATATCATATGTAAATGAAAATAACGAGAAAAATATAATTGAGGAACTTACATTTCATGCTCATTTGCAAATAAAATGTAGTTATACAATTATAATTTGTTCTCATATATGCTCAAAACATAAATGTTGGCTAACATAAATGTTGCATATTCCTTATTACTATTACTTTACCATAACACGCCCGTGCAATATAGTGCGTTTTTCACATCTCCAAAATGGCAACTTTTCTTACGAAAATCCGTGTTTTTTTTTTGTGTTTTTTTTTTTGTTATTTATAGTTCAAACATAGACTGTGATCATTAGTTGGAACGACTCTAATGAGTACCCTCAACCTATGTGTTGGAGCATAAATAATGAAAGATAATGTATACCCCCGTAAACCCGAGTTTCTCTATATAAAGTGAGTTTTAGGGGTGTGCCCATTGCACGGACAAAACAGGTTACCTGTCGGCGAGTATAAACACAGCGGGATGTACAAGTAGCACAATAAAAATAAATTCAGTTATTTATATAATTTTATTGCTTAAATTATAAACATTTGTTATACAGTTTAACTAACAAACTCTTAAATAAAAACAATCATCACGAATGCAAGCCTATATGAATTTTTCCCTCTTAAAACCCACTTTTATATATAAATAGTAAAACTGGGATTTACAGGGGTATACATTATTCTTTTTTTATATCCGCTCAAACATAGATTGTGGGTACTCGTAAGAACCGCCTCGTCGAGGGTTTTCGAAGGATGTATTCTAGCAGATTGTGCGTAATCCTAAGAAAACCCTCGAAGAAATATCGGTCCTGAGGTATTCCTACAAAGGGATACATTGTAATCGGCATTTCAAAAGAAAATAATACACAAAAAGATAATTGACCTTAAAATTCCTGCGTGCCATTAAGTTTTGTCAGAACAAAAACAGCCGCTCGCCGGCAAAATTAAAGCAATTAAAAACAGTCTTTAATGAAGGACGATTAGATTAAACTAGTACCGATAATCGTTTTTTACACCCACATTAATCGGTGCACGATTTACTAATGTGTTAATTAAATTAACCCAAATGGAATCTTCCATCTTATATATTTCGAAATTTATGGGTGTCTGGTTGTGTTCTCTTCAAAATTTATTCGGGAATTGGCTTAACTTTTTCAAACAGCGTAGGCGCTGATCATACCACGCCGCATTCTGCGGCGTCTGATGTGGGCCTGCAGTGTTTGACAAGGTATCCCTTTGTGGGTTTCTGGTACTGAATGGGTTAAAAGTGACTAATAATAATAAAATAATAATAGCATTAATAAAAATAATAATAACTAGAGCAGGTTGATTGCGCGCCATCGCATAGCCCCGGGCTGTGAAAACCATGTTACAATAAAAGGACCCAAAGTACTTCTCTCTGGCCTCCGGTGAACTCAAGACATGTCTCGGGGCAAGTTATGGCCCATTTCAACTATAGTTCGGCCAAAAAAATAGAGTACACCACCTACCCCTGGGGTACGAGTTGACCAAAATAGGTACGAGTTGACTAGGGGGTACGAGTTGACCAAAGAACGGGTACGAGTTGACCAAAAACAGGTACGAGTTGACTTAGGTACGAGTTGACTTAGGTACGAGTTGACCAGTTACCCCATGACAGTTGGTCCAGGTTACTGGACGCTTGCACCGTGTTTGTTATTCAGCAGTCAAGTGTCTTAAGGGCCAAACTATGGTTTGGCGTCTTGCGCATGCTCAGGGAAACCTTCCTTTTCCGTTTTCAAATCCAGCAAAAGAAAGTTGTATTTTTTAAGAAGAATCTAAAACTAAAAATCCAGCAAGAGAAAGTTGTCGGGACTCGGTTGAGATATGTTTCATAATAAAAGAAGAAGAGGGTGTCCTTTAGCTATAATATAAGAATTTCCATTGGTTGACCTCGAACAACAATAATATTATCGGTACTTTCGTTTTGCAACCGGAAATGATAAAATGCGTTAGTGACGAGGTACAACTAAATAGGGAAAAGTGACAACTAAGACAGTTCACCGTTACGAAAATATTAGGAAAAGTGACACTACGGCGGCATAAAAATCGCCATTTTAATTGCAAAATATACATGGATGACAATGGTGGCCCTGCGAGTTTTTGGTACCTTATAAAGCTTGGGGAAAAATGTTATTATGGAAGATAAATAGTATGCAGCGAAGAAATTAAAGGGCTAAATATGATTTCTGATATAAGGACGGTCGGCCGGGAACTCTTCAGTAAAAAGAAACAAAGAACGGATATCTTTCCCGCCAGTTTCTCATTTGGTGGAGGTGAAAGCTTCGGTTTTTATTGCTAAAATTTGATCATTTTTGAACAGTTAAAAGCAAAATCTTTGCCAGAGGTGTGGGACTGATTGAAAATATTTCTTGTGTACATTTGGTAAGGGGAATTTCCACAGGGGTCATGACCTTTGGCACTCATTGTGTAACGTTAAATTAACTTACAGTACCATATTTTAAGTAAATACGCTTTTAGAATTTTCTTTATATTTTTGAAGGGATTATGCCTCGACTTTCGGGTATAATAGCGTCAGTTTGGGTTGTCAGAGTTAAACAGCGCAGGCATTGTGGGATAGCTTGACGGCTCGGCTGGCCAGCTATGTTATTTTTAAATATGCAAATGACCAGGTGTTTGTCGAATGTTAGTTTATTTATGAACACCCGACCTACTTTTGAGCCGGACATAGCCGCTTGAATCACAGGTGTGATATACCGGTATTATCGATAGTAACCTGTCAATTAAACATATATTGGGAATTCAATGACCACAAACAATATATTTTCTAAAGGTAATTTTATTGACTTTCAAAACATATTTGAAGCCACAAACCTCATCTGATTCGATATGACAGAGTGGCTGGACCTTTTGACTCTTGTCCGCTATGAACTCTGCACATATCACCATTAGGTCTTGTATATTATATTGTGCAAATTGTACAAGCTTAAGGCTGTGGTTGCCTTTTGGTAAATTCCGATATAAAAGGAAAATTTGGGCTATTACTCGTCTCTCCTTTAGACTCTGATCAGCTCAGATTCAAGCTTGACGGGAAGTTTTATTTTGTTTAAGCAATGCCATTTGGTCGCGGCATAGCACGCCAGACTTTCGAGACTGTCGCTACTTTTTTGGAATTCTGGGTAGCTAGACATGTTTCTGAGGGACGATTCATATGTTATCTTGACAGTTTCCTGCTTGGTACTAGGGAGTCCATTTTGTGGGCAATTTATAAATGTTATATGTGGTTTATCAAAGATACACTGTCACCTTCGCATCACAGCAGATATGAAGGAATTTGAACTTTGGGTACAATTTTTCAAAAAAAAAAAAAAAAAAAATTATGGTATTTCCGTTTCTCATGACCGGTTCTGGATGTCAAATGAGGACTTACAGCACTGCACCATTCGTGCAAGGGGTTTGAACTCGGTTTTGGTGCCTACTTTGTAGGTAATGAGATAAGACCAGTGGTCCAGTGGATAATTTTTCCATCTTTGGAACATCTTCTGTTATTTATTTTTGATTTATAAAAAAAAAAAAAAAAGTAGTGTATTGGGAACTGCACCCTGCAGTACACCACATTCTATTCAAAATTACAGACCAGCCTTACCAAGTCACGGAAGGCAATGTTAATCGAGATATTTCCATGACATATTAAAAATGTAGAGTGCCGAGCACTGAACTTTGCAGTACACAACATTCTTTTCAAATCTACGGATCAACCTTACCACTCACGGAGGGTAATGTTTAATGAGATATTTCCATTTATGTATTTATTTATTTATTTATTTTAATTTATGCATTTATTAAAATGTAGAGTACTGAGCACTGCACCTTGCAGTACACCACATTCTAATCACACATACCCACTCACGCAGGGTAATGTTGGATGAGATAGTTCTAATCAGATAAATATTTAATTCATCTTTAGAATTAGTTGAGACATAACTGCCCTCCAACAATATCGTGCATCCCACTTGCAATCAATGCATCTATATGTTGCCTTGGTTGTCAAACAATATATGATGTGGAAGCCTGAGGGTAGTCTAGACTTCTTTTGCCTCCGGAATGGCCATTCATTAAAGCACTGTCAGCTCAGTGGCATTATTGTGACAGCTGTAGAAAATAAATTAGGACTTCCAAAGCAACTTTATGCTGCACATTCCTTTAGAATTGGAAGGACTATTAATTTGGCAGCTAAGGGTATTCTAGTATAGCCATAAAAGAACTTGGTTGATGGAAAACTGGGGCGGTAACATAGTACATACTTTTTTAAATTGTCTGTTACAGATATATTGATTATCAGTGATTCCCTGGTTTCACACCTTGCTGACAGTGTATCAGCTCTCAGACCTCCAGCTAATGCAGTGATTGTTAGCTAAAATTTTTATTAGGGTTCAGCGGTGCACTGGGATCACTACGACACCGAGCTCCAATGGTTGCTGCAGTTTCATTCAACCCTTGTGATGATAATTATTCACCTCGGGGGCAACAACCTTGTTGAGTGGTCCCAAAGCAAACTTCTTAAAGACTTTTAAAAGCTAATTTGCATACATGGCTTCTATCTATCCCGAAGCCCAAACGGTATGATCAGACATCCTCCCTAATTGTCAGTCGTGGCTGGGGGCGGACAACACTCATGAAGGGCTTAAAAAGCTGGATCAAAGGAGGCGTATAAACCAATCGGGTAGACAGCCTGCTTTAATTGTAGTGACCGAACAATCAAGCATGTGCTCGATTTCAATACAACAGGGCTATTTAAGACGAATAGGGTTCATCTCACTGCTGTGGGCAATATCATATTTTTAAATACATTTGAGGAAGTAGTCAATCAATTTGTTACAGACCCTTCTTCCCAAATGTAAAATCCTAATATGTAGTTAGAATAACAGGACAAGGATAAAAAGGCTATATTCATAAAAATGTTGACTTGCTGAATTGGGGGACAAATTTATGTGGGGCATCATAAATTTGCTGTGGCGGAATTCAGCATTCGATAGGGGGGACGCTTTGCTTAGACAGCTGTTTGGTTGTAATGCCTTGAGCCTAGATTCCAAATACTGGTTGCTGGCAGCAAGGCTGAAGTTTGTTTCTTTCAGGACTTCTACTTGGACTGGGTGGCATCTCCTTCATGGAAGTGGTCCGCCATAACCTGAAGATTTGTTCTTGAGCCTAGATTCTGGGTACTGGTTGCTGGGAGCAGAGCTGAGGCTTGTTTCTTTCAGAACTTCTTGAACTGGGTGGCGTCTCCTTCAGGGAAGTGGTTCGCCATAGCCTGAGGATGTGTTCCCCCCAGGGTCATACTAAAACTTTTTAAATTGCAAGTCATAAGTAAGGTTCGCACATGCAGCCGGGGCTATTTGAATATATGTAATATGGGATGGATTACATGGTATGCATTGCATAATGCAGAAGATGATATGGAATGTGTGTCATGGAATGCATTTTGGAGTGCACATTACGGAGTGCTCACTGTCAAGATTAGTTGGAGTGCATAAATTGGAGTGCACAAGAGTTGGGATAGAATGGAGCGTACAAATAGGATGTGCGCAATATCTGGATTTTTACATAATTTGGAGCATACAGTCAGGATGTGCGCAATATTTAGAATGCTAAAAAATTGTAAAGCATACAAACAAGATGTATGCAATATTTGGAATACTTGGAGCGTACAAATAGGATGTGCGCAATATTTGGATTGTTACAAAATTTGGAGCGTACAAACAGGATGTGCGCAATATTTGGAATGTTAAAAAATTGTGGAGCGTACAAACAGGATGTACGCAATATTTGGAATACTCTGTTACAAAATTTGGAGCGTACTATAGGAAGTGCGCAATTTTTGGAATGTTACAAAATCTTGGAGCACACATTAGAATGCTAAAAAATGGTAAAGCATACAAACAAGATGTATGCAATATTTGGAATACTTGGAGCGTACAAATAGGATGTGCGCAATATTTGGATTGTTACAAAATTTGGAGCGTACAAACAGGATGTGCGCAATATTTGGAATGTTAAAAAATTGTGGAGCGTACAAACAGGATGTACGCAATATTTGGAATACTCTGTTACAAAATTTGGAGCGTACTATAGGAAGTGCGCAATATTTGGAATGTTACAAAATCTTGGAGCACACATTTGGAGTGTGCGCATATTTTGGAATACTCAAAATTCAAAATTGGACTGCACAATATTTTGAGTGCAAACAAATTAATAATTTGGTGCCCGTTTTCGTGCGAGCAAGGTTATATGCTGTCACTGCGTCCCCCCTTCGACCTGAATCTACTCGGTGTCCATATACTGCCAATAATGTTTTATGTGAAAAAGGAGATAAATAAAAGTAGTTGTATCTATATATATTTTGTTGTATGAGTGAGCATCCTTAATAATAGGGATTATCAACTAAATGATAATCCCATTTATTTGGTGCGAACAAATTGAATGGACTGTCATTAATGTGTCATGATTGCAGCTTCAGGGTGGCTTGACCTCTCATTATTTAGGTTTAAACAATGTCTGATCGCAATTTCGATCTCGTCATCCACCATGACAGTTGGTCCAGGTTACTGGACGCTTGCACCGTGTTTGTTATTCAGCAGTCAAGCGTCTTAAGGGCCAAACTATGGTTTGGCGTCTTGCGCATGCTCAGGGAAACCTTCCTTTTCCGTTTTCAAATCCAGCAAAAGAAAGTTGTATTTTTTAAGAAGAATCTAAAACCCACCCACCCGCCGCTGTCGTTGTGATATTATTGGCAGTCCAGGAAGTTTAATACCTGATACTGTCTTAAGTTCTTTTCATTTCAGGCTTGTTTGGTGCCTCCTGGTGCTGAGGCTGGCATGTCCTAATTAAAGATGCTGTACATACGACAGCCTACTTGTATAAATATAGCAACAATACTTAGTTCTATAAGTCAATATATAATTAACAAATAAGTAAATACGTGTTAAATTGGATATATATATTATAATGAAAGGAAAAAAATGTGTTTCAGAAAAAAAAAAATAGAAAAGGGCAGTTAATTTAGCCAAAATTAACAATACAGTTATGGCCCTTGGTCAGAATGTAGCTCTTGTGATGATACAGGTGTTTGTCAAGTTTCATGTGGCTGGGCCACATACTTTTTTTAAAAAAATAGGTCTAAGTTCAAAGGTCAAGGGAACAGCTAAAAAACAAATTGGTATCAATGGAAGGAACATCAATGTGAAGTCTGAAGGCTCTGTAATAAACAGTATTGAAATGAGAGCAAAAAATGTGTTTCAGACCCCCAAAAAATAGAAAAGAGGAGATAATTCAGCCAAAATCAACCCCAAAACTGCCTTCATTTCTTGATTATTGCATGTTGTGTAACAAGTTATATTACAAACCTTAAACTGCAGGATATAATCAGCTTGGACAATCATCTGTTTTGTAGTAAAGAGTCTTGTCCCTTTTCCTTCCTCCCAATGTATAACTATATCATCTTTTTTACAGAACTCAGTCTGGATTTTTCCGAATGGATTAAACTCCCACGGCTGGTCACTTATCATTGGAGTCTCACTGAAGTTGATCTGGTACAATGCTGGGTTGATTTCATTTCCACCTGTATAAAGAAAATAATTAATGTAACAAGAATCTTATTATGAACAGCGTTTGTTATTAATAAATTCAAAAATTGAGAACAGGGCTTACTGATCCCAAGGGATGATTTGTTTGAAGTTTTACAGAGCAGTTAATACTTTTAAGGTAATATAGAGCTGGTCAGTTTACCTACCCACACTTTGACTGGGCAGGCTTATACCTAAGCGGTTAGAGGGCATAATCTTCTCCAGAAACAGACAACTTCCCTTCCTGCACACCAGATAAGGAAATCCATTGTTTTTGCTTGGGATAGAAATTATGTTCTGACCCTGGTGTTCTTTACCAGGGACAGGGTAAAAATCGACTATTCTCGTTTGTTTGATAAATGCACTGGTTGAATACAACCTCATAAGGGCCGTCATTATCGTTGATGTCACAGCACTTTACGTGATGCACTGAACATCACTGTAGTGTCATCACAAAATGGCAGATGTCAGCCACCGAAGTGACAACAGTATTAACTAGAAATGTGTCCAGACGACACAGATGCCCCCGCCAAGGGCCCCGCCTCACCCCGAAAATCCATGTTGCAACAAAATTTTCTAAGTGTGTGACCTCGTCATCAGGAACATTTGTGAGAAGTTATATTGAAATTGGTGATAAAATGTAAGCGCTAGAGCAATGACAAAGTTTTTCTAAAAATAGCCACAGTGACCTTGACCTTGAAAGTCGAACTCGCTCGAGGTATTGTCATAAGGAACATTTGTGTGAAGTTAATTTGAAACCAGTGAAGAAATGCAGGCGCTAGAGTGATGACAAAGTTTTCTAAAAATAGCCACAGTGACCTTGACCTTGAAAGTCGAAATGGCTCAAGATATTGTCATAAGGAACATTTGTGTGAAGTTATATTGAAATCCGTGAAGAAATGTAAGCGTTAGAGCGATGACAAAGTTTTTCTAAAAATAGCGACAGTGACCTTGACCTTGAAAGTGGAACTCGCTAGAGATATTGTCATAAGGAACATTTGTGTGAAGTTATATTGAAATCGGTGAAGAAATGTAAGCGCTAGAGGGGTGACAAAGTTTTTCTAAAAATAGCCACAGTGACCTTGACCTTGAGTTCATGACCTTGAAAGTCAAACTCCCTCGAGATATTGTCATAAGGAACATTTGTGTGAAGTTATATTGAAATCAGTGAAGAAATATAGACGCTAGAGCTATGTTGTGCGAGGGGATAATTAAAAATTTTTAAGTCTGTGACCTTGACCTTGAGCTCATGGGCATGGGTGGGGGGGTATCGCTGAATAAAATGGACAGGTATCTAACATCATACCAAATAACTCAATCCATCGCACGATGTGGAAAATATCAACTAGTAAAATATCTAATTAAAAATTGTCTAAGTCTGTGACCTTGACCTTGAGGTCATAGGCATGGGTAAGGGTATTGCTGAATAAAACATTGTATCTATATCTATCATCATATGAACCAAAGCCATTATAAAAGTTCAGGTTCTACCAGGTACAAATACCTTAACTGGAGTCTTTAACATGGAAAATTTCTAAGTCCATGACCTTGACCTTGAGGCCATAGGCATGGGTGGGGGTATCGCTGAATAAAACTTTGGACCTATATCTATAATCATACCAAATATGAACCGATTCCATCAAATGGTTTGGAAAATATGAGTTCTAAAATGTTCAAGTCTACCTGTTACAAAAACCTTAACCTGAGTCTTTAACATTGAAAATTTCTAAGTCTGTGACCTTGACCTTGAGGTCACAGGCATGGGTGGGGGTATTGCTTAATAAAACTTTGGACCTATATCTATCATCATACCAAAGATGAACCAGTTCCATCGAATGGTTAGGAAAATATGAGTTCTAAAAGTTCAGGCTCTACCTGTTACAAAAACTTTAACCTGAGGTTACAGGATCACGTACGTACGTACGTACGTACGTACGTACACACACACGTACAGACGGACGTACACATGTACGCACGTACGGAAAACCCAAAAACTATATGCCCCCGGCATCATATGATGCGGGGGCATAAAAATTTCTAAGTCTGTGACCTTGACCTTGAAGGCATAGGCATGAGTGGGGGTATTGCCAAATAAACATTTGGACCTGTAACTATCATCATAGCATACATAAGCCAAATCCATAATATAGTTTGGAAAATTTGAGCTCTTTAAAATCTTTCACATTAAAATTGTCTAAGTCTGTGACCTTGACCTTGAGGGCATGGGTGGGGGTACTGCTGAATAAAACATTGTACCTATATCTATCATCATATGAACCAAAGCCATCATAAAAGTTCAGGTTCTAGCAGGTACAAATACCTTAACTGGAGTCTTTAACATGGAAAATTTCTAAGTCCATGACCTTGACCTTGAGGCCATGGGCATGGGTGGGGGTATCGCTGAATAAAACTTTGGACCTATATCTATAATCATACCAAATATGAACCAATTCCATCAAATGGTTTGGAAAATATGAGTTCTAAAATGTTCAAGTCTACCTGTTACAAAAACCTTAACCTGAGTCTTTACCATTGAAAATTTCTTCTAAGTCTGTGACCTTGACCTTGAGGTCACACGCATGAGGTGGGGGTATTGCTTAATAAAACTTTGGACCTATATCTATCATCATACCAAAGATGAACCAGTTCCATCAAATGGTTAGGAAAATATGAGTTCTAAAAGTTCAGGCTCTACCTGTTACAAAAACTTTAACCTGAGGTTACAGGATCACGTACGTACGTACGTACGTACGTACACACACACGTACAGACGGACGTACACATGTACGCACGTACGGAAAACCCAAAAACTATATGCCCCCGGCATCATATGATGCGGGGGCATAAAAATCCATGCTTAGAAATGGTAGGTATGCAAGAAAAGAATCCTACATGGGTGTGAGCTGTGAGGTGTGGATAGAAAAATCAGTTTGTGATGCCGGACACTGACCCATCCACCCCTCACACCCATGCAAGATTCTTATATTCTTGAATCAGTGAAAGGGGGCAGAAAAACCAAAGGAAGTAATTCATTATCTCCAAATAGAGAAGTTGATCTGCATCTGACTGAGATATCAAAGCTGGCTTGTGATTTCAAAGGACAAGAAAGCATAAACTACACTATAATAAAGTATAATAAAGCAAATCACGCTAACAAGTCCATAAAATGAACACCCCCACATTATATAGTGAAAACTGGAATTTACAGGTGTATACATTATTTTTCTTATTTCTGTTCCAAGATATATGTTGTGGGTGCTCGATAGAACCGCCTCAAAGAGGCGGTTCTAGCGAGCACTCACAACTTATATATGAAAGATATCACATCTTTTCATCAGAAAAATAACCGCTTTGGAGATATGAAAGAACGAACGAATGTAGGAAAAAAAGTCACAGAAAAAAAGTCACTCGACACTCTCTGTATACATGTATGCATCACATTATAACAAATAAGAAGTGAAGGCAGTGATCTGTGGAATGAACATCCTTTTAAACCACACTTTATAGAGGTTAAAGTCGGAGGAGTAGGTGTTGTCATTATTTTAATTTATAAGCAACAACTTTTCAGTGGAATTTATTTTCTTATTTGTGACTTTTTTTCCTGTGACTTCTTTTCCACGCACTGAATGAACTGTGTCACACGGATGCGTTATTGTAATGATTTGGCACTCAGACCAGTGCCAAACCTTGGTATTATGTAATACAGGTCCACATAAGGAGTAATTAGGATAACAATTGGGTATTTTTTCTTATTTCTTTTTAAAAACCTGTGCTGTAGGTGCTTATTAGTATCACCTCATAGAGGCGATTCTAACAAGTACCCATAAGATAGGTTTCCAGGGATTTTTCTGGTCTTCAAAATCTATCAAATCTTTGGTCAATTGCAATGATATATTGCACCAAGTTAGACCACATTTCATTGATGTGTTAATGAGATTGGGTGCAGAAAAGTCATCTTTGGTCCAAAATTGACAGTTTTGGGGGGCCTGTGCCCTTGAAAATAAGATCAAGATCGGCAAAACCTATTGGCTGTTTTCCCCCATCCTACTGATGTAGCCATGCCAGTTAGGTCAGAATCAATCATTAGGTTCAGGAGATATAGTGCTTCAAACCAACTACATGATAGAAATTGCTTTGTTCAATGTTCAAGGGGAGATAACTCCAAAAGTTGGAAAATAAGTGTTATGGTTCATATGTTCTGCTAGTCGTCTACATATCTGTGAAGTTTCGTGAAAGTATCTCAAAAGATATCAGTTATGAAACAGACATGAAACTGATAGCAACAGCTATATTCAAAGTTCAAAGGGCAATAACTCCCAAAGTTGGAAAATCAGAGTTATGGTTCATATGTTCGGCACGTCATCTTATCATGCTCTACATATCTGTGAAGTTTCATGGAAATAACTCAAATAGTATCAAAGTTATGGAGCAGACACGAAACTATGATAGAAATGGCTATGTTCAATGTTCAAAGGGCAACAACTCTCATAGTGCTCTACAGATCTGTGAAGTTTCATGAAAATATCTAAACTAGTATTAGAATTATGGAGCGGACATGAAACTATGAGGCGTGATGTACAGATGGACACTCAAAACTTCGCAGGGTATAACATGATACCCTGTCATTTTTCGAATGGCGGAGCATAAAAATCATATGACCACATATCTAATAAAACTTGGTTACTGGTGCGTAATGTCCTGACGTCCTCCATGACAAAGCTATGTTTTCTTTTTTATTTCTTTGGGGATAAAAGTAGAAGTAAAACAAAGATCAGGAATTGATACAATTAACTTACTCCATCCATAAAAGACACCAAAGGGAAAGAAATACAAACATTAAGCGACCAGACCATAATGGAAACCTAAACAAAGGAAGGCCATATGGACAGTTACTTTCCCACAAAATGGCCATATGGCCATCCAAAATTAAAAGACACAAGTGATACACACAGTAAGTAACAAACAACAACATAAATAAATCGCCACAGAAGAGCCGCCTTGGAACGGTCAGTGGAAGATTTCCACTGGGGGGCTTAAATCGATTTTACGTGGCCACAATCCTCGCCCTTACTTCCGTCGCGATTTAGACAAATAATTTGTTCAGTCCGCGTGAAGGCCTCCTAACTCATCAGTGCAACATCTCCGTGAACACAGAAATCAAAGAACCACAGAGGTGAGACAACGGTGAGGACTCGACAGCAAGAAACCACTGAAATGCTGGAGCAAAAGAAAACCAACATTTAGACTCCGATGAGCCCGACCAGAGACAGAGCATCAGGCACCAACCAACATTATCTCTTTAATTTTCAATAAGCCTTTACGTTGGAGCCGTCATAGAATCTGAGGCCTGACCCACCGGCGTGCAATTAAAGAGGGAAGCAAAGTTGCCAACCGTGATTGGGTTAACTACCATGCATGCAGTCTGTCGTATAATATCCATGTTGTACCCAATCTTTTTATATCGAAGAATGATTTTACGAAATTGGGTGCTGAAGTCATTGCGGTTATATATTTTTCTGAATTTATATACTAAGTCACCATAAAATTCGGGTTCCGATAGACCTTGTTGCAGAAGAGATTTAAGTCCAATATTGAATTTTGAAATTAAATCAGAATGGCGTCTATAAAATTTTGAAAAGGCTTTGCGTAGTTTATGGTACCGATAACCCTGATTAAGGAGTTTAGCCGTTAATAATTTATTACGAGTGTTGAAGTCAGTTAAACCTGATTTAAAATAGTAGTAATATGTTAAACAGAATCTTACACTTGTGGTCAATTCATATGAAACTAGCCAAAGGCTCCGTTAATAAATTTCATATGACCACTCCTGTAAGATCCTCTATTACCCTGCACCCTCTTTGCAACATTGGGAAGGTATTTAATTGGATGTTGTAGAAGGTGACCCCTATAGAGAGGTTATGTATGTTTGCATTTTATTTTCATGAATTCAAAACCTCAGGCCATTTGTTCAAAATAAATAAGGTCATTATTTTATAGGCTTAAAAAACGTTCATCATTTAATACTGCAAATATATATATATTTTTTTTTTTAAATGTAAGAAACTTTTGCAGCTACTCAGATATTTTCAACAAAAATATTTGAGTATTATATATTGTACTTACTAGAACTGTTAACAATTTGACCACTAAGTAGCTTGTTAATTAAGCAAACAATACTTTGAACAAATGTCCCCTGACTGTTATAGGGAGAAGACTTGTGTTGAGAGGTGACCATTCATGGCCATTGGCTGTTATAGAGAAGTGACATGTTGGGAGGTAACCATTGGCTGTTATTGGGAGGTGACTTGTGTTGAGAGGTGCCCATTCATCGCCCTCAGCTGTTATAGGGAGGTGATTTGTGTTGAGAGGTGACCATTCATGGGCATTGGCTGTTAAAGGGAGGTGACTTGTGTTGAGATGTGATCATTCATGGTCATTGGCTGTTATAGGGAGGTGACTTGTGTTGAGTCTTGACCATTCATGGCCATTGGCTGTTATAGAGAGGTGAATTGTGCTGGGAGGTGACTATTCATGGCCATTGGCTGTTATAGGGAAGGTGACTTGTGTTGAGAGGTGAACATTCATGGCCACTGGCTATAATAGGGAGGTGAGTATTGTTGAGAGTTGACCATTCATGGAGGTTTTATTGTAAACAAGACAGTTCTACGTTGGGTTTAAACATAGTGTCATACCAACCTATAAACACATTATCAAGGGCCCAAGTAGGCTGTAACCTTGTCCTTGGTTCAGCCAACGGCTGAAACCATCTTATCCTAGTACTGCTAGTCCTGGCATCCTGTGGAAGCTTGACATAATCTCGTCGGGGTTTCAGGTAGCTTGTGTAGTCTAGCGTGTGCAGTGTATGCCAGGATATTTCTCCATCTGTTGAGTATTGAAGAATCACACTCTGATCTCTAGAGTAGGGTTTGAAACAGCCAGGGTGGTCACCATAACCACCTATTGTGGCTACATACTGCACAAACCTGTTAATATTAAGGATATGAATGTAAATGTTTTAATGTTCAGTAAGTAGGAACAACATTGGGTCATGTGCAAAGTAAGTGAACCTGGAAAGGCAGTCTGCTGCTGCTGGCTGTGGCCCCATCAGGGGGACTGGGGTGGGTTCCATCACATGAACTATAACAGAACCCTCACCATGTCCCAGGGGTCTCGGGCGGTTTTCTGGTCGGGCTCGTGTGTGCTTGATGGTGTACTGCTGCTGGAACAGGGGCTGGGAGGCTTGGCCGCTGGTGGGTCGGCTTCTAGAGGGAAGTGTCCCAGAACCCCCCCTTATATATACTACTCAACAAAGACCAGTGCAAAGGAGCACCAGACTAAATGAAATGATAAGAAGCACTGACATGAAGAAATAAATTGAAGATTTTGCAATTTTAAAAAAAAAAATTAAGGGCTCAAAAACATCTTCAAACTCTATCAAAAATGTTTGTCTCCTTTTGACGGTAGTAGTATGAGGGGGGGGGGGATAGATTGCATGGCCTGATTTTTAGGTAAGGTTTTAGGCCTTTTGGCACCGGGTTACCTTAAAAATCTATTGTTCATTTTATGGCAGATGACCTCCCCAGCTGTCAAGCAGTTAACATGGTTCGTTCCTTATCCAAAATCTGACAGGTAGCAGGGTAATGCAGAACAATGATTGGTTAATTCTTGGCTGTTAAAAATGAGCCAGTGCACGACAAAATATACAATAAGACCTGGGCGACCAGCTAAGACTCAGATCAGCCTGCACATCTGTGCAGTCTGATCAGAGTCTTCGCTGATTGCATGAGCCTTCTATAGCCTCTGGACTATTCATAGGACAACAAGAGAATGCTCCAACCAGGCTGACCTGACGGGCGGGCTGAAAAGTCTTTGACAATAGCACAGGTCTTATTGTAGGTTTTGTCATGCGCAGGCTCAAATCAATATTCAACTCATTTCAGGTATCCAGGATCTATAAGCAAGGTGGTTACTGGTCACAAAACCAGGCTTTCAAGACAAATGGATACACTTTAATGGGAGGAAACTCATGCACTCTTACGACACGAAAGCCATAACAGAGGAAAGAAGCATAGCTGAAGAAAAATTCTGCTTATGGTGGAACTTAAACACCAGGCCACTTGGGTGAAAGACCAATGCTCTAACCATAGAGCCAAAGAGTTGACTCTCTGATGCAGTGGTCAGAGAGTAGTTATACACCTATAATCTATACATATAACCTACCAAGGGAGATAATTGAAGGGAGGAAATGCGGAAAAAAATATTTTTGTCTTCCATGAGAATATAAGGATCTACTCTTAAAGGAAAGAATTTGCCTCTAAGGAGCAAATTGTTTCCATTAACCCATAAGACGCCGAGAAAAACTACATCCTAAAATGTCGTCTGCTTTTGCCGTCTGCGTATTCTTTTTGCAAACTTTTTAAAAATATTTTTGCATACAGGCAAACAGTGTGGACCCAGATCAGACTGCTCCTAAAGAAGCAGTCTGATCTGGTCCCACACTGTTTGCAAAAATGACTTAAAGTTACCAGCAGACAACAAAAGAGGCGACAATTGTTGTGATTGGTTAAGAGGGGCTGAGTTTACAGGAAAGCAGACAGGAAGTCACAAATGTTGTCTCCCTAAAAAAAATGGCGACAAAATCTGCTAGCTGTGTCAATTTCCCTTAACAGTAAAAAATTCCTGATAATATCATACTTAGCATCTCTAAGGTCCATATCCACTGTGACAGCCTGCCTCATCCCCTGCCCATTCATAACCAGGGCTGTCTCCTCAACCAGAGTACTACAGGGATTCTGGACTGCCCCACCCTGTACAAGGGACCACTTTGTCTTGTCTATGGCAGGATCATCAAAAACATCCTTCAGCTGGGCCTGAAAGAAGAGATAAAAGCCCAGTCAACACTATTACAATCATATGGAGTCTGTCAGTTTACTGTACAACGCTTTCCACAGGAACACAAATATTGAGTGCTTAACATTACGATAGCACATCCGTGCAATATAGTGCGCTTTTTCACATCTCCAAAATGGATACTTTTTTTATGAATATCTATGATATTTATCTTATTTATACTGCAAGCATTGGTTGTGGGTGCTTGTTAGAACCACCTCATTGAGGCAGTTCTAACTAGCACCCACAACATAAATAAGAAAAATAATGTACACCTCCCCCTGAACCCAAGTTTTCTCTATATCATTATGAATACATGCCTATATAATTCTGACCCCATTGAACCACACTTTTATATAGTAAAGCTGGGGTTTACAGGGTTAAACCTTATTTTTCTTATTTCTGCTCTAAAATACAGATTGTGGTTACTCCTTAGAACCGCCTCAATGAGGCGGCTCTAACATGTATGCACAAACTATATTTTGAGCACACATAAGAAAAATATCACACTTTCTCATTTTAAAATTTCAGTTTTTTTTTGTTGTTGTTTTTTTGGTTCAAATTTACAACGTGTTTGTATACGCGTGTTTTCATAATGAAAGTGGAGTTTAGAGGGGTGTTCATTTCACGGACTTGTTCATGTGAAGAACAAGTATAGTACACATTCTGTCACCAAAAAAATGATAACTGCCCTTCTTGAGTAAGAACAAGGGAACCAATAACAATAGAAAATATTTCATGATCAATCACCATGAATGAATGTTGCTGACCACGGGCCAGTTTTTTCAAAACTTGCGTGGTTGTTAGTTAACATATCATTAAAAGTTTGATCATTAAATATGGCAAATATACTAAGATTTTTGCTGAAAAATTGTGAGTAGCTTTTGCCTATGCAAAAGCTACTCAAAAGCTACTCATATTTTTTCAGCAAAAATAACAAAATTTTAGATATTGTACTTGCTAGAACAGTTAACACTTTGACCACTAACTAGCTTGTTATGCTGACACGGCATTGAATAATTGGCCCAAGAAGGGGATCTACCTGATGACCTTCTGATGACTAGTCCGATACTTATCCGGCTTAGCAAGCGAGGATGGCCCCTGTAAACAGAGACAGATTTTCATTTAAACCATAAAACCATAAAAGTTATGGTACCCTTAGGTGAATGAGTACTCAAGACATATTTCTAGCCTCTGAGCTCAGTTAGCCGCACATCTGACTGGTGGACAGGAGGTCGAGAAATGATCCCTACTAGATTGGCAGCATTCTTTCATGAAGACTGATAATTAGAGATTATCACATGGGATTTTGGTTATCGCCCGATGTATCAACCCGAGACCCCATTATCTGCCCGAAGGCTTTAGCCTGAGGGCAGATAATGGTCGAGGGTTGATACAGAGGGCGATAACCAAAACCCCATGTTATAATTTGTTTATCACATATTCAGATCGTATTCTTACTGTGTTTGACATTCATAAATTGAAAAAAAAATGTGATAAAAAGTGTAATTCAAGCAAATTAGCGCGTAACGTCACGCCTTTCTTTTCGCGTTACGTCATGTAATTGGCAACGTCCCAATAACGTCATGAGTCGGCTGATAACCGCTGTCCGTTCAAGATACACTGTTTCCGGTTATCAGACCGGGCGGGCTGATAACGGAAACAAGCATTATCACACATGCAAAACATGGGTTATCATGTTAAATATAGTACTGAATATGTGATAATCATGAATCTTTTATACCATCTATCATTCCTTTCCACTGATTTAGGAAGGGCAGTTGTCAGTTTCTGTTGAAGGAATATGCACTGTACTGGTTAAACCCTTTTGTAGCAGAAACCCCAAAACGGGTAACTGGCAAACAGGTCAGGACCAGATCAGATGCCACTGGATGCGGCGTCTGATCTGGGGCTACAGTGTTTGCAAAAAGTTCAGCCATTGTCCAAATAAATTTTGAAAGAAAACATAACCTGACACTCCTGAATTTCTAACTGGACTTGTGCTATATACAAGGTGGAATATTTCACGCAGTACAAAATGACCGTCCAATGCATATAAGCCTTTTGGTTTCATTGGTGGGCAGGGCTTTGAGATGACATTTCATTTCAAAGTCTGGTAAAAGTCCCACAAAATTTGAAACAAGCCTCCAAAATGACCTAAATAATGTTGACGGAAAAATTTGGGTTAACCACTTATGTATAAGACTGCTCAGAAAAAGTGTGTTTTATAGGTAAACTGTCTGGACATTGAACTGCAAACCAAAACAAACAAAACTTAAGGGGAACGGGAACACCTTCAGGAGAGGCAACTCTTGCAAAAGTATTTTTGTCTCCCATGTCAATTGGGGTCAACTCTTAAAGGAAAGAATTTGCTCCTGTGGCTTGTAGAAAAGTGAACAGGAAGTCCTGAAAGTTGTCTCCCTTTGAAAAATGGTGGAAAAATCAGCCAGGTGTGCCCATTCCCCTTAAGCAAAGGAAACAGCTTTCTGTAATTTACCTACCACCGTCACCCCCTTTTTGTAAACTGAATCCATTCAAACCTGGGCTCAGTTGCTTAGCATTGTCAGCTTAACGAGTTCTTAGTGGTCAAACTGTTAACTGTTCTAGTAAGTACAATATCTAATATAGCAGTATTTTGGCTGAAAACATGTGAGCAGCTTTTGAATCTGTAAAAGCTGCTCACATTTTTTTCAGCAATAAATTTCACATATTTGCCAAACTAAATGATCAGTTTTAACAATATGTTAACTAACAGCATGGTTAGTTTTGAACAACTGGCCCCTGGTTTCTACTCTAACTGGAAAGATTTGCTTCTCAGGGGCTGATTCTTTCCGTAAAGAGTAGACCATGACTGACATTGGGAGACAAAAATATTTCTACAAGAATGGATACACCTTCAGGCAGGGGTGTGGAAATCCTACGTCCGACTCGTGACTTTTTGCCGGCGGACAAGCACGTTTTTTCAGTTCGCTTGTCAGCGGTCAAGTAGAAATTTCGGCCAAAATTTTCAGTAATGCCGAGGTTTCAATATCATGGAGAGAAATTCGCCGATAAATTCTGTTTAAATTGATAAATGGTAGCTCGCAAATGTTTTGTTGCACAAATATCTTTCGAAAAAACCATCGAACTTTCGCGTCTAAATTTAGCATTGTTATGTGTCTTCTGATTGGTCAACACTTTTGAGGTCAAAATCACGTGATTTTGCGGTCGGCTGAAACAGCGCTACCACCCCAAAACACCCCCAACACCAAAAACTTTCCAGAGCAATATTTTTTTAGTTTATGTGCTTCCGTGAGCATTACTGACATGAAATTGTTAATTACAATTAATTTCTTTTTTATATCTAATTTCTGTAACCGTTGGCATTCATAAACGTAAAAACTACGTTTTATTGAGGCTAGGTAGTTTGGGGTATTTTGCTGTTTCAACCAACCGCGAAATTACACACGGTAACTAGGCAAATAGGAACCGGAAACGTAAACAATTTTGACACTTTGCGGGAAACATGGATAAATTCGTTGTCAGAACTAGCGCAACTGAACCAAAGAAACCAGATGACAGTTTGTGTTTGCAGTATATTTGAAAATTAGTTTGTTGCCAGTTGCTATAAGTCATGATATTATGTTTCTTTGTTTCAATGACCAAAATAAAGAATATGGGAAGTTAAATGTGGAGTTTATTTTGAAAATCCGGACAAGTGAAAAAATCTGCGGACAAGTAGAATTTTTGGTCTGACTTGTCCGTGGACAAGTGAAAAAAATTGGTATTTCCACACCCCTGCCTTCAGGGGAGGCAACACTTGCAAAAGTATTTTTGTCTCCCATGTCAATAGGAGTCAACTTTTAACAGAAAGAATTTGCTCCTGAAAAATGTGTACTATTTTAACCCTTATCCTACTGTTCACGACAACACCTACCTTTGCAAACAGTGTAGATCCAGTTCAGATGGTTTCTGATGAAGCCACCTGATCAGGATCTACATTGTTTGTCAGTTTGTCATTTAGTTTTTGAATTTGACCTAAAACACTATATCATGTTATCTGATTGGCTGATAGTCAGAAATGGGTGCGGCTAATTTTAATATTCAGCAGGATAAGGGTCAAACCATAGTTTTATTTCTTTAAAGTGATTTATGGGGGTGTTTTTCTACACAGACTGGTTAATGTTTTTTTTGTTTGTTCGATTTTAGGTTTAACACTAACGCAATGGGATGGCCAAACAGCTCATTTAACCTCACCTGTTACTGCTATTAGGTAATAAATAAATGCCAATCACAACAATTGCTGTCTGCTTTGTCGTCTGCCTGTTACTTTAGAAGTCATTTTTGCAAACAGTCTGGACCCAGATCAGACTTCAGTTTGCCTGTATGAACAAATATTTCCAAAAAGTTTGCAAGATTAAGCAGAAGACATAAGCAGATGACATTTTCAGATGTAGTTTTTCCTGGCGTCTTGAAGGTTAAAAACACTCACAGGATTGTTGGCTGTCCATGTATAACATTCGTAACCTGCGTATCCTTCATCACAGCTGCATGATGGGTACTGACAGTTACCATGGCCACTGCACATCCTTTCACACTGGGGACCTATATACACATCTTTTATGCCCCAATCTGTAATCGCCTCAATATCATCAAGAGGCTGCTGTTGCCATTTGAAACGAGTTGACCTACAATGTACATGTATGAATCAAAGTACCCATTATGATAACACACCCGCCCGTGCGACATAGCAAATTTTTTCACATCGCCAAAATGCCTACTTTTCTGATGAAAATCCTCAACATTTTCTGATTTTTACTCCAAATATAGGTTGTGGGTGCTCGTTAGAACCTCCCCATTGAGGCAGTTCTAATGAGTAGCCACAACCTGTCATAGAGCAGAAATAAAGAAAATAATGTATACCCCACGTAAATCCCATTTTTCTCTGCATAAAGTGGGGTTTAGAGGGGTGTTCATTACAGGGACTTGTTAATGTGATGGGTGGGTCAATTGTCTCAAGTGTAGGTTGGAAAAACGGCCCTGAACAGGCACTTAGACTGTTTTGTTTAACCCCTAAATCGCTATTTGTAAGCAAAGTGTAGACCCTGATCAGATGCAGAAGAATGCCTGGGTATACAGTTTTCCAAACCGAAAACATGAGCCCAATCCAAATTGATTCTACAGGTAACCCTCTATACACAACAGTCTGACCCCACAACGAAAATAATAGCTCGTTTATATGTAACAGTGATGGTCATGTGGACAGTAGCAACATAAAGCTACTGCACTTAGTAATTTTGCATTGATTTATAAACCACAGACCAAAAAAGGAAGGTACAAGTTATGTTTTAAGATCTTCTAAGAAGAACAAACCTTATTAATTCTTCTGGCACAATTTTAATTTTTAATCCATATGATGCCAATAATGACAACTGTCACCTGTTTTGTCGTCTGCAGATTACGTTAAATGTCATTTTTTCCAATAGTGTGGACCCAGATCAGACTGCTCCTCTAGGAGCAGTCTGATCTGGGTTCACACTGTTTGCCTGTATGCAAAAATATTTTTAAAAAGTTTGCAAGAAGATTCAGCAGACAACATAAGCAAACAACATTTTCAGATCTAGTTTTTCTGTAAAAGCAGACGGCAATTTTATTTTTAACTCATTTTTCGGGGAGTTGACATTACAATGTGAATCGTCTGCTGTGCATGTAATGTCAAGCTTTCTTTTGTATGAAAAATAAGGCAGAAATACAAGATGCTAAATCACACTTTACCCTAAAGATGCCAATCACGACAATTGTCGCCTGTTTTGTCGTTTTTGCAATCAGTGTAGTCCCAGATCAGACTGCTCCTCTAGTCTGATCTGGGTCCATACTGTTTGCCTGTATGCAAAAATATTTTTAAAGAGTTTGCAAAAAGATTCAGCAGATGACAAAAGCAGACAACATTTTCAGATCTAGTTTTTCTCGGTGTCTTAAAAGTTAAAGTAGATGGCAATTTTATTTTTTAAATCATTTTTCAGGGGAAAAAAGCCTGATATTACATGTGAATCATCTGCAAGCTTTGTTTTTTCAAAGAAAAATAAGGCAGAAGTACAAGATGCTTAATCACACTTAATGCCAGCAACATGATAAGATTAACTGTAGTTACAGATGAACTTTCATAAAATGCTTGTACAAATTGTATTATACAAAGAAATAAACACTAAAATAAACATATGTTTACCAAAAGAATGGTAATTTACATGTATTTATTATCCTTATTATTATTCCAAAACTTGAGCTATGTTATATGCTAGAAACTAGAAATGCGTCCATAGAACACCGATGCCCCCGCCTGAAAATATGTCTAAGTTCCTATTAATCCATAGAAAGTTATTGGTGTTTAAGTTTTGGACCCTTTTTTGCACCTTTGACCTCTAAGTATGACCTTGACCTTGGAGGTACGGACCTGGCTTTTGCACGGGACACATCATCTCATGATGGTAACATTTCTACAAAGTAATTTCAAAATCCCTCCAGCAATAAAAAAGTTATTGACTGTGTTTAAGTTTCAGACCCTTTTTTTGAACTTTGACCTCTTAAGTATGACCTTGACCTTGGAGGTACGGACCTGGATTTTGCCTGTGACACATCGTCTCATGATGGTTAACATTTCTACAAAGTAATTTCAAACTCCATCCAGAAATAAGGAAGTTATTGACTGCGTTTAAGTTTCAAACGAACGAACGGACAGGGGCAACGCTATATGCTCTTCCACCATTCTTCGAATGGCGAGGGCATAAAAAACTTACCCAGACAATGTCATATCCTCCAAAGGTAATGTTACTCTCTGCCACCTCCCCATTGGGTCCCCATAGTAAACACTTGCCATAGAAGCCCCTTTCGGGCAGGCTGGGTCATTTGGCAGGCACTGAGGAGTCAGGTATGACCAGGTGACCCCATTATCAGTTGAATATTGCAGATGGATTGGGGCTACCGTTAAATTCCATGGCCGCATACAGCCAATATTGTATGCGAACTGTATCATGTGACCTGGCTTCACGTCCAAGTCACGAGTTGTTAAAGTTGATTTTTCTTTTGCAAGCGTGTTGCCAATGGCAACATCTAAAGCTTCGCAATAATCATCTACTATCATATTATCAAAAGTATTCCAGTCCTCTGGATCAAAACCGTCGAAGAAATCTCCGGCTACAAGGCTGTCAGGATTTACTAAGCTTCCACCAACTCGTAAATTGTCGATAACCCAATCATCTTCATTTTCACCACTGTGGTCCATCTGCCAAAGGCCAATTCGTGTGCCATTCTTTCTGGCTTCTGGAGGTATCTTCATTGTCACAAATCTGAAAATATAATGAACAAAGCTGGTTAATGCATTTACATCACGTTAATAAACCTTTGTAATGAATTTCCCTGTTAACCCCAATTTATATAGAGAAAATTGCTGTTCACAGGATTATACTTTATTCATATCATTTCTACTCTGAATCATAGACTTGAGTTCTCATTAGAACTGCCTCAATGAGGCAGTTCTAAACAGTACCTGCAATCTACGTTTGGAGTAGCAATAGGAAAAATATTATGAATTTTCATCTGAAAAATCATTACGATAACACATCCGTGTGAAATAGTTCATTTTTCCAACCTCAAAAAAGGTAACTTCTCGGATGAAAATGTGTAATATTTTTCTTATTTACACTCCAAACATAGGTTTTGGGTGCTCGTTAGAACCGCCTCATTGAGGCGGTTCTAACGAGTACCCACAACCTATGTCTAGGAGCAGAAATAAGGAAAATAATATTAACCCCCCTAAACACCAGTTTTCTCTATATAAAGTGGGGTGTAGGGGGGGTCTTTATTTCACGGACTTGTTCACGTGATGATCAGTTTTAGCAATATGAAAGAATCAAGTGACTGTGTCAAACCCATGATAAACCTCCCCAGTTTTCCCCAAAATCGCTAACCATGTGAACAATGCCTAAGTCATTATGATAATATTTCATTACAATTACACACCTGTGCGACATAGTGCATTTTTTCACAACAAAAAGGTAACCATGTGAACAATGCCTAAGTCATTATGATAATATTTCATTACAATTACACACCTGTGCGACTTAGTGCATTTTTTCACAACTCCCAAATGGCTACTTTTCTGATGAAAATCTGTGATAATTTTCTTATTTTTACTCCAAACATAGGTTGTGGGTGCTCGATAGAACCACCTTACTGAGGCAGTTCTAACTAGTACCCACAACCTATGTCTTGCAGCAGAGATAAGAAAAATAATGTATTCCCTGTAAACCCCAGTTTTCTCTATATAAAGTAGGGTTTATCGGGGTGTTCATTTTACTGCCTTGTTCACGTCATGTCATGCAAGACAGAACCTTTGATTTTGTTTGGAGTTTTGGATTTTACAACCCTTTCAAGATTATTTCACTTATTTCACGCCAGTCATTAAACAGAGCTTTGGGGAAAACTAAAGTACCCCAAGAAAAACCACCTGACTTTCCATTGTGGAACTGTTTGTAGTTTAGCTACCCAGTCAACATGTTTAAGGTCATGTCAAGCCAGTTGGATAACCCAACCACATTTTTTCCTGGGCAGTCTTATACATAAGTGGTTTATCAGTACAGTGCATATTCTTTCGCCAGAAACTGACAACTGTCCTTCTTGAATCAGATGGAGGGAGTGAATGATCATAGAAAATATTTCATGACCAATCTTTACCAAATAATGTAAATGGACCCAGTAGGGATCAAACCTGGGACCTGCCAATCACCATGGAGTCAGATGTACATTTGACTGAGATACTGAAGCTGGCAATAAAACTTTCTACATGTGTCTCTAAGAATGATATCTTTCAGAAAAAAACTTAAGCCTTATCCCACTAATCATGACAGCTTTCTTTGCAAACAGTGTAGATCCAGATCAAATGGCTTCTGAAGAAGTCATCTGATCCAGATCTACAAATTATCATTCAGTTTGCAAATTTGATTGAAAACATTATATGAAGTATTTGATAGGATGATACTCAGAAATGGGTGTAGCTAAATAAATTTATTCAGCAGGATACTGGTTAATAATACAACCCAACACCTTTGTAACACTACTTTTGAGGTCTAAAGCAGAATCTGGTTATAGCTGTGCTATAAACAAACTAAAATGTATGGATTATCATCAATGCATCTAAGTTCGTAATGCTTAAAACTTTGTTAGGCTTATTTCCTGTGCAGCGCGTGAGGTCGAGGTCACCATGTTTTGTCTGGCAAAATATCTTCTTCTCTGAAACCACAAGGCCCATATCTTTGATATTTGGTGTGAAGCTTCATCTTGATAGAGGTCCACTAGATGAAGCTTCACACCAAATATCAAAGACCGGGGCCTTGTGGTTTCAGAGAAGAAGATTTCTTAAGGTTTTTCCTATATAAGTCAATGTAAAACCAAAGGGCCCAGGGCGGGGCATTTCTGGCCCAAGGGCAAAAATTGGAACAATCTTGATAGAGGTATACCAGATGCAGCTTCATTCCAAATATCAAGTTCCTGAGCCTTCTGGTTTCAGGCAAGAAGATTTTTAAAGGTTTTCCCTATATATAAGGCTATGTAAAACAAAAGGGCCCAGGGGCGGGGGCATTTTTTGGCCCCAGGGCTATAATTTTAACAATCTTGATAGAGGTCCACCAGATGAAGCTTCACACGAAATATCAAAGACCTGGGCCTTGTGGTGTCAGAGTAGATTTTTAAAGATTTTCCTTATGTAAGGCTATGTAAAACAAGTGGGCCCTGGGGCGGGAGTATGTTTGGCCCTAGGGCTATAATTTGAACAATCTTGAGAGAGATCTACTAGATGAAGCTTCACATCAAATATCAAAGACCTGTGGCTAGCGGTTTCAGAGAAGAAGATTTTTTTGAGATTATTCCTATTTAAGTCAATGTAAAACCAAAGGGCCCCAGAGGGGGGTGGGGGCGTTTTTGGCCCAAGGGCTTTATTTTGAACAATCTTGGAAGAGGTCCACTAGATAAAGCTACACACCAAATATCACTTGCGGTTTCAAAGGAAAAGACTTTTTAAGTTTTCATTAAAAAATCTATTTTGGTCTCCTGTGACCTTGATGTACAATGGACCGGAACCATTTGAACAACTTTGAAAGGGGACCACCTAAGGATCATTCCTGTGAAGTTTGGTCAAAAGCCGATCAGTGGTTTAGGAGGAGATGTCGTTTGAAGAAATTGTTTATGGATGCACAACAGATGCACAATGGACACACAAATGCACAACGGACGAAAAGTGATCACAAAAGCTCAACTTGTCACTACGTGACTGGTGAGCTAAAAATAATGTATACCCTTGTAAACCCCAGTTTTACTATATAAAAGTGGGGTTTAAGTGGGTCAAAATTATTTAGGTATGTTTATGTGATGTGACTTACGTTGGATTTCTGTAGTTGCGATAATATAACAGCCCCATATTTGTCCAGACGACATCATCAGTGGTGTAGCCAATCAGAACACTCTCGTCTAGATTATCTGGTGGCGAGTGACAGCCATACATGAAGTTGAACTGCACAAAAGCTGCCAAGGTCAGGTCTAGAAACTGTGTCTGTACTGTTCTCGTACAATTCTGAAAAACGTGGAAGTTTTGTTTGTTTGTATTGTAGTTTAACAGCCCAGTCAACACTATTTAGGTCATTTTTACCATGTCGGTTTACCTATCCACATTTTTCCCGGGCAGGCTTATACATAAGCAATTAGCCAGTACAGTGCACATTCTTTCACCAGAAACTGACAACTGCCCTTCTTGAATCAGCGGAAGGGAGAGAATGGCCATAGAAAAGATTTCATGATCAATCTCCAAGGAAGAATGTTGCTGACCTGGTAGGTATCGAACCCATGTCCTCCTGATCACCAGTCAGAGGAGCAGCTGTCTGAGTGACCTAAGCCAGCAAAAAAAAACAAAAAAACAAAAAAACCCTCTAAAGACATGATGACAGGGACATTGCCCCAGATAAAAGTGGGTATCCACATTTTTTTTTTTTTCATTTCTGCATAAAACATATGTTATGGGTACTCTTTAGAGGCACCACAGCAAGGCACTTTTAATGAGTACCCACAATGTATGTTTTCATGCAGAAATAAGAAAGATATCAGTACTTTTCAAATGAAAAAAAAAATAATAATTATCTGGAGCTATGCTGGAATCTTCACGCCTTAGGGTTAAAATCTTTTTTCATTATCATTATATGGGTGGATTGACAAATAGTCACACCCAAAATCAGTATTTCTATATAAAAGATGTTTCTGTCAATATATCATTACAATAGCACATCAATCTGCTGAAATTATCAAATATTGTCTCTAGAATCTAGAATTTTTCAGACCTTTTATTTCTTATACATTTTTTTTATTTCAAGTTCAAACATAGTTTTTGGGTGCTTAGAAGAACTGCCCCTGCCTCACTGAGGCAGTTCTAATGATTCCCAAACATAAATTGGAGTATTTGTTAGACCCACCACACTGAGGGGCTCTACAAGTAACCGCAATCCATGTCCTGAAGCAGAAATAAGTAAACTATTGTGTGGCCTAGTAAACAACACTTTTTCATTTAAAAGTGTGGTTCGCGAGGGTTCTCAATACATGGACTAGTTAATGTGATGTATCTCCACAGACAGCATACCTACACCAGTGAGATGTAGTGCCTAATCAGATGCAAGTACCATGTATGCTGGAGTTTGCTGGTTTCTGCCATCCGGCTTGACAGTGAAATGAAGGGCTTGACCAGATGCTAGTAGTTGGCATGCTTAACCCTTATCCTGCTGAATATTCAGTTTGGCCACACCCATTTCAGACTTTGATCCAATCAGATAACTTTATGTAATTTATTCTTACAAATCCATAAACAAGATCATGATCAGATGGCTTCTTCACAAGCCATCTGATCTGGATCTACACTGTTTCCAAAGAGGGGGGTTGTTGTGAACAGCATGGTAAGAGTTAAGCTCGTTTACCTCCATTTCAAATACCGGAGTGAACTGTAGGGCTGGACAAGATGCCAGGCTTGCTCAAGTTGGTTTCCCAAAATCCTTCTTATTTTACCAGAGTGCAATGCAGGGCTAGATCAGATGCCAGCACCAGGCTTGCTTGAACTGGTTTCCCTCAATCCTACTTACCACCAGTGAAATGCAGGGCTGGACCAGATGACAGCAGCTGGCATGCTAACACTTGTTTCCCTCATTCCTACTCACCACCAGTGAAATGCAGGGCTGGACCAGATGACAGCAGCTGGCATGCTAAAACTTGTTTCCCCAAATCCTACTTACCACCAGTGAAATGCAGGGCTGGACCAGATGACAACAGCTGGCATGCTAACACTTTTTTTCCCCAAATCCTACTTACAACCAGTGAAATGCAGGGCTGGACCAGATAACAGCAGCTGGCATGCTAACACTTGTTTCCCTCAATCCTACTTACCACCAGTGAAATGCAAGGCTGGACCAGGTGACAGCAGCTAGCATGCTAACACTTGTTTCCCTCAATGTTACTTACCACCAGTGAAATGCAGGGCTGGACCAGATGACAGCAGCTGGCATGCTAACACTTGTTTCCCTCAATCCTACTTACCACCAGTGAAATGCAGGGCTGGACCAGGTGACAGCAGCTGGCATGCTAACACTTGTTTCCCTCAATCCTACTTACCACCAGTAAAATGCAGGGCTTGACAAGATGACAGCAGCTGGCATGCTAACACTTGTTTCCCTCAATCCTACTTACCACCAGTGAAATGCAGGGCTGGACCAGATGACAACAGCTGGCATGCTAACACTTATTTCCCTCAATCCTACTTACCACCAGTGAAATGCAGGGCTGGATGAGAAGCCAGCACCTGGCATGCCAACACTTGTTTCCCTCAATCCTACTCACCACCAGTGAAATGCAGGGCTGGACCAGATGACAGCAGCTGGCATGCTAACACTTGTTTCCCTCAATCCTACTTACCACCGGTGAAATGCAGGGCTGGACCAGATGGCTGCAGCTGGCCTGCTAACACTTGTTTCCCTCAATCCTACTTACCACCAGTGAAATGCAGGGCTGGACCAGATGACAGCAGCTGGCATGCTAACACGTGTTTCCCTCAATCCTACTTACCACCAGTGAAATGCAGGGCTGGACCAGATGACAACAGCTGGCATGCTAACACTTGTTTGCCTCAATCCTACTTACCACCAGTGAAATGCAGGGATGGACCAGAAGCCAGCACCTGGCATGCTAGAGCTGGTTTCCCTAAACCCTCCTTACCACAATGAAATGTAGGACTGAACAAGATGACATCGCCTGGCATGCTTAAGCTGGTTTCCCCGAATCCTTCTTCTTGTTTGTTTGAATTGTGGTTTAATGTCTCTGTCAACACTGTTTAGGTCATTTTGGTGTTGTTGCTTCCAATTTCGTAGGAATTTTACCCCACACTGAGATGAAACAACATCTCGAGCCCTGCCGCCCAGTGAAACCAATAGGGCTTATATGCACTGAACGGTCTGACTTACACCACTTTGCCTGGGCAGGCCTTCATAGTGGTTTACCAGTACTCATGTGTGGTCAGTTTCAGCTACGCGTGGAAGCATCATGCATCCAAATCCAACCTACTTACCCCAGTGAAATGCAGGGCTGGACCAGAAGCCAGAACCTGGCATGCTAGAGCTGGTTTCCCTCCTGTGTACCTCAACCACTCTTTAGTGTCATCGGAAAACATCTCGTACGCATATGTCTTCAGTCTTGTTGATGGTGTGGAGCAACTCTCTCCTTCCCAGCCTTCATCACAGCTAAAACAAATATAACAGTTTGACACAGGTTGTTTGATTCTGTGAAAGTTTAGCCCTACAAGGGCTGCAGAGAATTCTAGGGCAGTCCAACCTGTTTTACTTATAATCGAGAGGGTGTGTATTCGAATCCGGCCACCAGAGGCGAAGTGTGTCCTTGGGAAAGACACGTAATGCCACTGCCCCACTCCACCCAGGTGTAAATGGGTAGCAGTAGTGTCAAAGTCACTGCCTCTCTCTCGTGCGCGTGATAACATACGGAATGAGTGTTCGAGAGCAATTCAAATAAGCTTGAAGCTATCATCGCAATCAAACTAAAATAAATTAGTATAGACTAACCTGTTTTAAGCAAGCACCACAGGGATAATAGAAATGTGCTTGCTTAAGACAGTTGCTTGCTTGATACAGGTTAATTTTATGGCATGTTCCTTTTTGGGGAACCAACAGCATGCTTGCTTAAGATAGGCTGTTTACTTAATAGGGGTGGCCACAATGATGGGTTTTACAGTATTTTTTCAGCAAAAATAAGGCGACATTTCATGTGAATTGTCCTCAATATTAATTGTGCATGCAAACAGGATCAGCACTAAAATCAACCCTTTTTGTACCAAATGGAATCTGCCTCCTTATATATAGCAGGAGTCTATTTCAAAATTTAGGGTGTCAGGTGGTGTTTTCATCAAAATTTACTTGGAAAATGACTGAACGCTTAGCAAACAGTGGAGGCCCTGATCAGACGCCGCATTTGCACGAGCTGTCAAGTCCTAGTATCTAGGAAAAATAAGAAAATTATTGGAAATTGGTTGTCTGCCGAAAAGCCCGGAGAGTGTTAAAAAGTAAGTAATATTTCTTTAAAGCAACTATCCTCTATTATGTAATTGCTCATGTATAATGAGTGTTGATCTTACGCATAATCTTACTTACTGGCATCCATTCTCCGAGCATTTTCCATGCCCATGACACCAGAAGGGACAGTGGTTGCCAATATACAGATCAGCCATGGCCCAGGTATCAGCATTGTCATAACCTTCATGTTGGTACAGGCGGAATCTGGTAGCTTTAGATCTGGAAATTGGAACAAAGGCGTGTGTATATCGAGCCACAACATGAGAAAACCTGTTTTATGGCATTTGCAAACAACAAACATTAAGGTGCAGGTCAGCCTACACATCAGCACCTTCATGGCCTCAGCTCTGATAGTACAAAGACCACTATTTCCCCCGCCCATCAGGGCTTGGAGAAATAGATGGGCTGCACTGTGATTCCAGGCAGAGCTGAAACTGACCAAACTTGAATACTGGTAAACCAATTCGGTCAAAGCTGCACAGGAAAAGTGATGTGAGTCGGACCACTCCTTAAACCCTAGCGGTTTCTATGGATGGTAGGGCTTGAGATGTCATACCATCTCAGTGGCGGGTAAAAGTCCCACAAAATTGGAAGCAATGTCTCCAAAAAGACCTAAATAGTGCTGATGGGGATGTAAAACCTCAACTCAAACAAACAAAGATCACTACAGTAGAACTTCCATGGCTCGAACACCGATGGCTCGTTTACCATGGATGAGTCGAACCCATTCTTGAGCCCCTAGCGAAATCCTCTACATAAGAACTAGCGGGGGATAATTAAGGAGATTTTAGTCTTTTATCTTACAAATGTATGCTGTGTGTACTCATTAGAATCGCCTCGATGAGGCGATTCTAATGAGTACACACAGCATACATAATCATTATGGAATACCGAAAAGATGTCTTAAAGTATCTTCTTATGCCTCCTAGCACTAACCCTCAGTGGCTCGAACTACCCCTGACTGGAACAGATTTTCGAGGTCCCAAAGGTGTTCGAGCTATTGAAGTTTGACTGTAGTTTCTAAATCTAAAATTTCAGGACTGTTGATAGTCCGTATAGCTGAGCAGGCTGGTTTGTGTTTTACCTGGTCATAAACCCTGAAGTTGGGTTTTTTTGCCTCAGGGCTCATATGTGTTTCTTTAACTCCTAAGCTGCCAAAAACATGCATCTGAAAATGTTGTCTGTTTGTGTCGTCTGCTGCGTCTTCTTGAAAACTTTTTAAAAATATCTTTGCATACAGACAAACAGTGTGGACCCTGATCAGACTGCTCCTAAAACAGTGTGGACCCTGATCAGACCGCTCCTTGGGGAGCAGTCTGATCTTGGTCCACACTATTTGTCATAATGACTTTGAAAATAACCAGCAGATGACAATTGCAGGCCTCCTAGTGGCCCACTTTGAAAAGATAGGTTTTTATATAGGTTCTTCTTACTCAAAATATAGGTTATTTACAGGTTTTTCAATAAAAATACAGGTTAACAAAAGTCTTCCAAACTTACATAAAGATTTGAAACTGAAGAAAAAATATTTGATGAATTTTTGTGCCACAATTACTCGGAAAAAGTAGATCTAAATTTTACAAAGTCCGAGCGAGCGAAGCGAGCGAGGCAAAAAAATACAATTTCTTGACAGTTTTCATCAGTTTTTATGGGACTAAAAGTAAAAAATAGTAGTGCATTTTGAAGAAAAGTTAGGGTTGAGTCCCAAGAAGGTTCAAAAAGTGAAAAATATAGGGTTTTTCACGAAAATACAGGCTTTTTATAGGTTTTATGAACAAAATAAAGGTTTTATAGGTTTGGCACAAAATTATAGGTTATTATAGGTTTTATAGGTTTTGCTAGGAGGCCTGCAATTGTTGCGATATGTATCTTAAGTGTTAAACTGATCTAAACTCTTTAACATCTTTTCTTTATATATCACCATGTCCCCGACTGTTATGCATTAGTCTGAAAAGAAATTTGCCAGGGGCCAGTTGTTCAAAGCATTGTTAGCTTAACGAGCTCGTTAGTGGTCATATTGTTAACTGTTCTAGCAAGTTTAATATCTAAAATTTTGGTATTTTTGCTGAAAAAATGTGAGCAGCTTTTGCATCTGCAAAAGCTGCTCACATTTTTACAGCAAAAATATTAGCGTATTTGCCATAATAAATGATCAAAGTTTTAACGATATGTTAACTAACGATGTCGTTAGTTTTGAACAACTGGGCCCAGATGGCTATGTCACTACTGCCGATGTTCAAGAAATGGAGCTAAACACACAGACTAAATAAAATTCTGCTTACCAAGAAAAGTAGGTAAGGTCAGAAATGGTCAATGGGTACCCATAATCTATCTTTTTATTAGAAACTAGAAAATGTGTTGATATATGTAAATCACTATAAATGACTATGTGTGGCTACCGCTGGTGTTCAAGAAAAGGAACTAAACACACAGAATAAATATTCTTGCACACCAGACAAGGAAATTCGTGATTTTACCCTGGGATAGAAATTTATGTTCTGACCCTGGTGTTCCGACCCAGGCAACTAACATAAATGCGCTTCAATTATATTCAACTGGCAGAACTACTTCCGCACTACTTTTATTTTGTAAACAATATACATGTGCGAGCTGTCAAAACTTACCGGAGGTGTTGTGCAAGAAAAAGAATCCAATATGGGGTTCTGTTGCAGATGGGCGTTTCCAACCCTCGGGATGACCGTGTTGAGCGGAACCGAGGCAACGCCGAGGTTCCGCTCAGCACGGTCATCCCGAAGGGTGGAAACGCTCATCTACAACAGAACCCCATATCAGATTCTTATATTCTATTCAGCTTAGCAAGAAAAGTAAGTAAGGTCAGAAATGGTCAATGTCTATCTTTCATTAGAAACTAGAAAATGTATTCATAAATCACTATTTCCCACCCCCCTCACCACCACCAAAAAGAAATTTGCCAAATGGGTTGTGGGTATGGCTGGTGTTCAAGAAAAGGAACTAAAGGCACGGATTAAACATTGTTCAGCTAAGCATGAGAAGTAGGTAAGCTCAGTAATGGTCGCATCATGTGAAGTCCGTGAAATGAAACCCCCCTAAACCCCACTTCATATAGAGAAAAATGGGGTTTACAGGGGTATATGTTATTTTTCTTATTTCTTCTCCAAGACATAGGTTGTGGGTACTTGTTAGAACCACGTCATTGAGGTGGTTCTAATGAGCACCCACAACCTATGTTTGCAGTACAAATTAGAAAAAATATCACATATTTTCATCAGAAAAGTAACTATTTTTGAGATCATGAAAAAATCCAATTTGTCGCACGGGTATGTTATTGTAATGGACAGCGCTGGTTTGGGTATGTTATAAAGAATGCGTGTATGAAGTTTCATAAAAGGAGGTTGTCTTAATTTCAATAAAAACCTTACATCTGAACTTACCTGGTATAGTAAGGTAGCGGTACATTAACCCTGTGCCACGCCCAGTTGACCTCCGACCTGAAGGTGCTGTCAGGGTAGTAGTGCTTATTGCAATTCATGTCAGAGGGTTTACACGCTTTAAACACAGGCTCCCATGTAGACCCCATATCTAGCGAATAATCCAAGTCTATATCTGGAATAGTTGATTATAATTAAGGGGATTATAATACACCCTGAGGGAAGCAACTCCTTCAAAATTATTTTGTCTCCCATGTCAACAGGTGACCCCCACCCATTGGGGCTTGAAGAAATAGATGGGCTGCATGATGCTTCCATGCAGAGCTGAATCCAACCGCATACGAGTACTGGTAAAATGCTCAGAGGATCTAAGCCTCCCAGGCAAAGCGGTGCGAGTCAGACTGTCCATGCTTATAAACCCTTGTGGTTTCATTGGACGACAGGGCTTGAGAAGTCATTTCATCTTAATGTCGGGTAAAAGTCCCACAAAATTGGAAGCAACGTCTCCAAAATGACCTATACAGTGTTGACGGGGATGTTAAACCTCAAATCAACCAACCAACCATGTCAAAAGGGGTCAACTTTTAATGAAGAGAATTTGCTCCTGAGGAGAAAATTCTTTCCTTTAAGAGCTAACTCCATTTTCAGTTCGACAGGGCTTATACAAAAGCAAACAGGAAGTCCCGAAAGTTTTCAGATGTTCCCATTCCCCCTAAATACAAATGATAGCAGTTAACACACTAGAAAAGTGTTTTGCATATATACAGATCAGATGGCTTCACTGTTTGACATTAAATTTAGGAATTTTTATATTACTTTTTACTATCTGATTGGTTAAAAGTCATAAATGAGTGTGGCTAAATTTATTTATTCGGCTGGACAAAGGGTTAAAATGCACATTCACAGACGAGTAATAATGCTAGATGCACAATTTCTAGCATGAAGCTACTTCAAGGTCTGCTCTACATGCCTGCAAGCAACAATGGCTCTGGGTAGACTGCACCGAGGTGCAGGCTCGTTTGAGCTTTTGATGGGCGTCTATAAGATAAGTACCGTTTTCTCATTGGCTGGCAAAAAGTTGTCTTTCTTATCTCCAGAACAAGCATTTGTCAGATGAAAATATCTTTGATAATTTTCTTAATTCTGGTTCTAATATAGATTGCATGTGCTTGTTAGAACCCCCTCAATGAGTATTTCATGGCGTCCGCTACAAAAGAAGTCTTTGGAAATATTTTGATTATTGATGGGAACATGAGATCATTAGAAGCCGCTGTGGAGTAGTGGTTATGTTACTCGCCTTGAAACCAAAGATTGCAGGATCGATCCTGGGCTTCTTCAGACTTTCGGATGAGTTTTTAAACCAAGGTCCAGTCTCTGTATGACCCTAGCTGTTGGCAAATGTAAAACTCAACCACTCACTCAAAAACCTGAGGTCACATTCCCCACATGACAGCAATATTTGCCCAATGGCTCTCAGGTGGAGAATGTGATCCCATGTTTCCTGTCAAGAATCAAAACTTGTTTTTTGAGCTCTGGCAAGAATCCTCTGGAGATTAATGAATGAGTTTGAGTCAGTCACAATAAATAAGCAATTGGTGTTTGGGTAATTGAAAAGTTTCACTGTGTTTTAAACCCTTATCCTGCAGAATAAATTTATTATGCCACACCCATTGACAACTGTCAACCAATCAAAATACTTGATACTAGAAATGCGTCCATAGGACACGGATGCCCCCGCCTGAAAATATGTCTGTTCGTATTCATCAATAGAAAGTTATTGACCGTGTTTAAGTTTTGGACCCATTTTCACGTTTGACCACTAAGTAAGACCTTGACCTTGGAGGTAAGGACTTTTGTTTTGTGTGAGGCAGATTGTCTCATGATGGCCAACATTTCTGCCAAATAATTTTAAAATCCATCCAGAGATAAGAAAGTTATTGAGCGACCATTTTTTTTTCCTTGGACCTCTAAGTATGACCTTGACCTTGGAGGTACGGATCTGGGTTTACACGTGACACATCGTCTCATGATGGTTAATATTTCTTCAAAGTAATTTTAAAATCCATCCAGAAATAAGTAAGTTATTTACTGTGTTTAAGTTCCGGACCCTTTTTTTGACATTTGACCGCTAAGTATGACCTTGACCTTGGAGGTACGGATCTGGGTTTGCATGTGACACATCGTCTCATGATGGTTAATATTTCTACAAAGTAATTTCAAAATCCATCCAGAAATAAGTAAGTTATTGACTGCGTTTAAGTTTCGGACCCTTTTTTTGGCCTTTGACCTCTAAGTATGACCTTGGCCTTGGAGGTACCAACCTGGATTTTGCACATGACACATCGTCTCATGATGGTTAATATTTCTACAAAGTAATTTCAAAATCCATCCAGAAATAAGAAAGTTATTGACTGCGTTTAAGTTTCGGACCCTTTTTTTGGCCTTTGACCTCTAAGTATGACCTTGGCCTTGGAGGTACCAACCTGGATTTTGCATATGACACATCGTCTCATGATGGTTAATATTTCTACAAAGTAATTTCAAAATCCATCCAGAAATAAGAAAGTTATTGACTGCGTTTAAGTTTCGGAACCTTTTTTTTACCTTTAACCTCTAAGTATGACCTTGGAGGTAAGGACCTGGGTTTTGCACATGACACTTCGTCTCATGATGGTTAACATTTCTGCAGAGTAATTTTAAAATCCATCAAGAAATAAGGAAGTTATTGACTGCGTTTAGGTTTCGGACGCACGGACGCACGGACACACGGACGGACGGACACACGGACGGACGGACGGACGGACAGGGGCAACGCTATATGCCCTTTCCACCATTCTTCGAATGGCGGGGGCATAAAAATGTATCATTCAAAATTGTAAACTAATTGGCATACAGTGTAGATCCTGATCAGATGGCTTCTTCAGAAGCCATCTTATCTGGATCTACACTGTTTGCAAAGGTAGGGGTTTTTGTGTTCAGCGGGATAAGGGTTAATAAAATATGAAACCAGAGGATCAATTGTACAGAACCAGTCACTTGTGTGCTGAGTGTACAAGGAGCCATTTGGTTTCTAAAAGGAATGGTTTTTACCATGGCGGCCATCTTGGTTTTGTTCCTCCTAATATGAAATTTGTTAAAACTTGGACCATTAAGAATGGCATAAACACTATTTATTTTGCTGAAAAAAAAAATGTGAGTAGCTTTTGCAACGGTCTTATTGACCGCTTTTGAAACATTCCCAAAGGTGGTCTTAATGTAGGTATTTTACTGTGACTTACTGAAGCAATGTTTTGGACTAACACAACCCATCTCCAACTGAAACTGTAGTAAGGTTCCCTCAATCACTGAAACATCAGCTGTCACCCCAAATCTGTGCTTCTCTTCACCTGAAAACAAAGTTGAACGCTGGGAAATACAGCCAAACAAAGTTGAACACTGGGTAATACAGCCAAACAAAGTTGAACACTGGGAAATACAGCCAAACAAAGTTGAACACTGGGTAATACAGCCAAACAAAGTTGAACACTTGGTAATACACCCAAACAAAGTTGAACACTGGGTAATACAGTCAAACAAAGTTGAACACTGGGTAATACTGCCAAACAAAGTTGAACACTGGGTAATAAAGCCAAACAAAGTTGAACACTGGGTAATACAGCCAAACAAAGTTGAACACTGGGTAATACAGCCAAACAAAGTTGAACACTGAGTAATACAGCCAAACAAAGTTGAACACTGGGTAATACAGCCAAACAAAGTTGAACACTGGGTAATACAGCCAAACAAAGTTAATCACTGGGTAATACAGCCAAACAAAGTTGAACACTTGGTAATACAGCCAAACAAAGTTGAACACTGGGTAATACAGCCAAACAAAGTTGAACACTGAGTAATACAGCCAAACAAAGTTGAACACTGGGTAATACAGCCAAACAAAGTTGAACACTGGGTAATACAGCCAAACAATGTTGAACACTGGGTAATACAGCCAAACAAAGTTGTACACTGAGTAATACAGCCAGGTGAGATTATAAGAATCTTATCATGTTAACAAGTCTATGTAATGAGTAGTACACTAAACCCCACTTTATATAGAACATGGGTATACATACATTAGAAAACATGTCAGTGTGAAATAATGGTGTCAGAAATGACAAATATTAGGTAAAAATTGTAACATCTTTCTTATTTCTGCTTTCAACATAGATTGTGGGTGCTCGTTAGAACCGCCTCGATGAGGCAGTTCTAAAGAGTACCCACAATCTATGTTTTTGAGCAAGTATTAGGCAGACAAGAGGGCCATGATGGCCCTGGATCGCTCACCTGATCCATAGAGTAACAAGTGGGCCCCAGGGTTGGCCACTATTGACCCCAGGGCTATAACGTGCATAATGTTGAGGGAAGTCTAAAATGGTGACGCTGCATACCAAATATCAACAAAGGCTATAATTGAATAATCTTGGCAAAGGTCAAGTAGATGAAGCTACATACCAAATATCAACAAAGGCTATAATTAAAAAATCTTGGCAAAGGTCAAGTAGATGAAGCTTCATACAAAATATCAACAAAGGCTATAACTGAACAATCTTGGCAAAGGTCAAGTAGATGAAGCTTCATACCAAATATCAACAAAGACTATAATTGAACAATCTTGGCAAAGGTCAAGTAGATGAAGCGTCATACCAAATACCAACAAAGGCTATAATTGAACAATCTTGGCAAAGGTCAAGTAGATGAAGCTACACACCACCAATATCAAAGACCTGGTCCTTGCGGTTTCAGAGAAGATGATTTTTATAAAGATATTTACTAAATAAGTCTATGTAAAACCAAATGGCCCCACAGCGGGGCCATTCTTGGCCTCAGGGCTATAAATTAGACAATCTTGATGGAGGCCCACAAGATGAAGCTTCACCAAATATCAAAGACCTGGGCTTTGCTGTTTCAGAAGAAGATCTTCAAAGATTATCTCTATATAAGTCTATGTAAAATCAAAGAGCCCCTGGGCGGGGGCATTTGTGGCCCGAGGGCTAAAATTTGAACAAACTTGGTAAAGGCCCACTAGATGTAGCTTCACATCAAATAGCAAAGACCTGGACCTTTTGGTTTCAGAGAAGATGATTTTTAAAGATTTCCTTTTATAAGTTTATGTTAGACCAAAGGGCCCCTGAGCGGGGGCATTTTTGGCCCCGGCACTATAATTTGAACAATCTTGGTAGGGGTCCACTAGATGAAGCGTCATACCAAATTTCAAAGACCTGGTCCTTGCGGTTTCAGAGAAGAAGGTTTTAAAGATTTTCCCTATACAAGTCTATGTAAAACCAAAGGGCCCCGTGGCAGGGGCATATTTGGTCTCAGGGCTATAATTTGAACAATCTTGGTAAAGGTCCACTAGATGTAGCTTCACACCAAATATCAAAGACCTAGGTCTTGTGGTTTCAGATAGGATGATTTTTAAAGATTTCCCTTTATAAGTCTATGTAAGACCAAAGGGCCCCTGAGCGGGGGCATTTTTGGCCCCAACACTATAATTTGAAATATCTTAGTAGGGGTCCACTAGATGAAGTGTCATACCAAATTTCAAAGACCTGAGCCTTGCGGTTTAAGAGAAGATGATTTTCAAAGATTTTCCCTATACAAGCCCATGTAAAACAAAAGGGCCCCGGGGCGGGGGCATTTTTGGCCCCAGCACTATAATTTGAACAATCTTGATAGGGGTCCACTAGATGAAGCTTCATACCAAATATTAAAGACCTGGGCCTTGCGGTTTCAGAGAAGAAGATTTTCCCTATATAAGCCCATGTAAAAACAAAGGGCCCCGGGGCGGGGGCATTTCTGCCCCCAGGACTATAATTTGAACAATCTTGGTAGGGGTCCATTAGATTAAGCTTCATACCAAATATCAAAGACCTGGGCCTTGTGGTTTCAGAGAAGAAGATTTTTTAAGTTTTCAGTGAAAAAAATCTATTTTTGGCTCCTGTGACCTAGATGTGCAATGGACCATAACCACTTGAACAACTTTGAAAGGGGACCACCTAAGGAATATTCTTGTGAAGTTTGGTCAAAATCGCATCAGTGGTTTAGGAGGAGATGTTGCTTGAAGAAAAAGTTTACGCACGCACGCACGCACGGACGGATGCATGACACACGAAAAGTGATCCCAAAAGCTCACCTCGTCACTACTTGACAGGTGAGCTAATAATATTTACCCCCTTACACCCCACTTTTCCCTATACAAGAGGGCCCAGAGGCCTCTGATTCACTCAACTGAGTGTCACTATCTCTAGTACATTCTATGTTATTCTATTTTATGTCTGGTGGCCATTTTGTTCACCAGAGCGGGATCGTTTTAGTAGAGGTAGAGGGTCATCTATATTCCTAACAAGTTTAAATGAAATTGGCCTAGGGTACAGGAGGAGTTGTCAATGGAAGATTCTTTCCATTTTTAGCTCTGGCGTCCATCTTGTTTGTCAGAGCGCAACAATTTTAGCTATTTTGGCAGGGAGTCTACATGTCACCCAAATGACAACCAAAGCAACATTCCTGTGAAGTTTGAATCCAATTGGCCCAAGGGATTAGGAGGGGTTTGCGTTTGAAGCAAATTTATGATATTTTTCTATTTTTAGCCATTTTGTTCATCCGAGCAAGATTGTTTTAGCTATTTCGGTAGAAGGTCATCCAAGCATTATTCCTGTGAAGTTTGAATGAAATTGGCCCAAGGTACAGCAGGAGTTGTTGTTTCAAGATTTTTTTTCTATTTTTAGCTCTGGTGCCCATCTTGTTTGTGAGCAGAATGATTTTAGCTATTTTGGTATGGAGTTGTCTACAAAACATTCCTGTGAAGTTTGTATCAAATTGGCCCAAGGCTTTAGGAAGCGTTTGCGTTTGAAGCAAATTTATAATGTTTTTCTATTTTTTATAGCTATGGTGGCCATTTTGCTCATCAGAGCAGAACTGTTTTAGCTAATTTGGTAGAAGGTCACCTAAGCAACATTCCCATGAAGTTTGAAGGAAACTGGCCCATGTGTACAGGACAAGTTGTCTTTTCAAGTTTTTTTTTCTATTTTTAGCTCTGGCAGCCATCTTATTCATCAGGAGCAGTCTGGTCTGAGTCCACACTGTTTGCAAAAAATCACTTTTAAGATACCTGGCAGTCTGATTTGGGTCCACACTGTTTGCCTGTATGCAAAAATATTTTTTAATAAAGTTTGCAAAAAAGTTAGCAGACGACATAAGCAGACAACACTTTCAGATGAAGTTTTTCTCAGCATCTTGAGGGCTTACCTTTATAATGCATGGCATCAAACTCTGCCTCACAGTCCTTCTCTATAATTGCTCCAGGGTTCATGGTCCAGCTGGAATCCCTGGGAGCCCTAGGATCATCAGCCAACATCTCCACCCCATCAAAATCACCACCAACATAGATCTGAAAGGTGAATGAAGCTTAGTTGTTAGTCACATGATCATAAACAAATTAAACAAATCTAAAGCAGGGTTGTGGAAATACCCTGCCGTACTTGTCCGGCTTCTCCAACTTCACTCAGGAGTCAGGACAATTAAAAATTTCTAGTCTACTTGTCTCGAGACAAGTATAGAGTTTGAGACAAGTATAGAGTATAGTTATGGTCAAATTTGCAGAAACTGTCCTCTTAAAGTGAACAGTTACTTGTAAAAAGAAGGTACCGGTACTTCTGCATAAAAAAGAGATCTGCATCCCTTCTCATAGGAAGCTACTCTTAAAGGAAAGAATTTGCTCCCTTTGGGAGCAAATTCTTTCCTTTCAGAGTGAGCCTCATTGTGAAAAAGATTTAAATACCCCCAAAACTACTGCTTTTACCATCACGTGAACAAGTCCGTGAAATGAAGACCCCCCTATACCCCACATTATATAGAGAAAACTGGGGTTTACGGGGGTAAACATTATTTTTCTTACTTTTACTCCAAGACATAGGTTGTGGGTACTCGTTAGAACCGCCTCAATGAGGCGGATCTAACGAGCACCCACAACCTATGTTTGCAGTATTTATAAGAAAAATATCACGGATTTTCATCAGAAAAATGGCCATTTTGGAGATGTGAAAAAATGCACTATGTCGCACGGAGTGTTATCGTAATGCATACTAATTCATCATTTTCTCAGACTGACATAGATCTGAAAGATGGAGAAAGATTTGTTTCAGTCACATTCTAAAGTTTCTAAATATAAATCTAAAGCAGGGCTGTGGAAATACCATGCCCTACTTGTTCAGCTTGTTCTATTTTACAAAGGACAAGGGAAAATTTATATGCTGTTGACTCTCGTTATCTCGACCTCGCCTTTCTCGACCCTATCACTTATGTAGAACCAATTTCTAAGTCTCGTATATTTTCCCTATATATTTATTGTATTTCAACTCCAAATGTGTCAAACTACTTTTAAGTCGACACTTCGGCTATCTCGTCCATCATTTTCAGTCCCAGAATATATTTTTCATTGACTTTACTACCGCGTTTCTCGAACTGCAATTCATGGCGCAAAGAAGGAAGAAAAAAACCCAAAAAAAACCGATGCCGTCAGTCTTTCAGTTAAAGAAAATAATAATAGACCTTTTCAAAACAGTTCATCAATACTCACAATGTTTTTAATTTTCCAATGTCCAGCTGCTTTCGTAATTAAAATTAGCCCAAACAATACCTTTACCGCTATTAAGAAAATCACGTGCGTGTAATAAAGACTGACATGCAGTGCTCAACCTTTGATCTTAACACCTTCTCGTTTCAATGGTTTCAAAGATTTCCTTGATAAAAGGCGGCTCTGATTTGTATTAATGTACAATTAGGTATGACAAGGCTCTTTAATTGGTTATTTAACGTAATCGTATTTAGTGTCAAAATTGAGTACTGTCCCTTGTCTCGATGCACATACAAACAGTGTAGATCCTAAAAAGATGGCTCATGACCACCTTTCTCGGCAGGACCTAAACTGTTTAAATCGTTGCGAGGGACTACCGTATGACGTATAGCATGTACTGCTCACCATTGCATTCCCAAACAGGTAACCAGTCCACTTAAGTACATGTCTATTTTTAGCTTATTTGGATACCTGAATTTGCAGGAATTTTAAAGACAACAAAACATGAGAGAAATTGTTTAAAATCGCTATACTTCGACAAGCTCCATTACTTTCATACACAAATTTTTAAAACTCACTAGGCTGTGCATGTAAGTGCTATTACTCTTGAATAACCAAAACCAGAGGACCAGTGGTCCTGAACCGCTCACCTGTCTGGTGACAATTTTCCTACTTAGATCAGCAGAAAATGTCATTTACCCTGCTCATAAATTTTAAAATGCCATCTCAATATTTGTTGGCATTTTAAAACTTATGAGCAGGGTAAATTTCATGCTGAAGTGAGTTGAGCGTGAAAAAAGTTTTATAACTTCGGTGCCTAGCTCACAAAAAGGGAAAATATGAGGAACTGTCCATTGGACATAAATGGTATACTGTATACAGAAGCAAATGAAACAAAAAGAAAACTTGTTCCAATTTATTTTCATATCTCAAGAGCAGTAACAGAACAAAACTAGAATTTGTTTTTCTACAAAAACACAGATGTCTCCCCCATTTTTTTATCATTGAGGTACCTACCTGATTCTTGGGGGCAACACATTGTCTCATGACCCCCGGCCCCCGCCCATCGGGCTTGAAGAAATAGATTGGGCTGCATGATACTTCCATGCAGAGCTGAAACCGACTGCAAATGAGTACTGGTAAACAGCATAGAGGTTCTAAGCCTGTCCAGGAAAAGTGATGCAAGTCGGACCACCCATGCACAAAAACCCTATTGAGATGCCATTTCATCTCAATGCCAGGTAAAAGTCCCACAAAATTGGAAGCAACGTCTCCAAAATGACCTATACAGTGTTGGCGGAGATGAAAACCTTAATTCAAACAAATGTCTTATGATGGTTAACATTTCCACCAAGTAATTTTAAAATTCATCCAGGAAAAAGTGAGTTATTGACCAAACATGAAAAAAGGCCACTTTTTTATGTCTGACCTCTAAGTATGACCTTGACATTGGAAGTACTAAATAGGTCAAGTTCAACCCAGGGTCACCATTTGAACAAATTATGATAGGCCCGAGTACCATATGCTACATGCCAAGTTTCAAGGCCATTGGCCTTACGGTTCTTGAGAAGAAGAATTTCGAAGTGTATTTACCATATATGGGCGTGGTGGCCATCTTGGTCATGTGATCTAGACCATATTGGCAGCTTTTCATTTGTTCAACTCCCAAAGGCTCCATATTGAATTTCACTTCAATTGGCTCAGTAGTTTCTGAGAAAAAATGTTTGAAATATGGAACCTGCGTGACCTTGGTCTAAGGTCAATTAATGACCTTGACCTTTCTTACACATAGATCTCCATGTATTCAGCTACTTTACCTTATCTACTAATTTTGGTGACAGTGTCTTCAATGGTTTCCTAAAAATTCCTTTATTTTCACTTTTTCCAATGCAAAAGCCTAAGTCGGCAAATTTGACATTGCTGTAAAATAGGTCAAGGTCAACTCAGGGTCACCATTTGTACAAACTATGATGGGCCTGAGTACCATATGCTACATGCCAAGTTTCAAGGCCATTGGCCTTCAGGTTCTGGAGGAGAAGAATTTTTAAGGCTTTTTACCATGTATGGGCGTGACGGCCATTTTGGTCATGTGATCTAGACTGTATTGGCATTTTTTCATTTGTTCAACTCACAAAGGCTCCATATTAAATTTTACTTAAATTGGCTCAGCAGTTTTGGAGAAAAAAATGTTTGAAATATGGATCCTGAATGACCTTGGTCTAAGGCCAATGAATGACCTTGACCTTTCTGACCCATAGATCTTCATGTATTCAATTACTTTACCTGATCTACAAATTTTGTTGACACTGTCTTCAATGGTTTCCTATAAATCCATTATTTTCACTTTGCCCCATGCAAAAGCCTAAGTCGGAAAATTTGACATTGCTGTAAAATAGGTCAAGGTCAACCCAGGGTCACCATTTGTACAAACCATAATGGGCCCGAGTACCATATGCTACATGCCAAGTTTCAAAGCCACTGGCCTTATGGTTCTGGAGAAGAAGATTTTTGAAGGCTTTTTACCATATATGGGCATGGCGGCCATCTTGGTCATGTGATCCAGACCCCGCGAACAAGGCCAATGAATGACCTTGACCTTTCTGATCCATATACATTCATGTATTCAGTTACTTTACCTGATCTACAAATTTTGGTGACACTGTCTTCAATGGTTTCCTATAAATCCATTACTTTCACTTTGCCCCATGCAAAAGCCTAAGTCGACAAATTTGACATTGCTGTAAAATAGGTCAAGGTCAAACCAGGGTCACCATTTGTACAAACCATGATGGGCCCGAGTACCATATGCTACATGCCAAGTTTCAAGGCCACTGGCCTTATGGTTCTGGAGAAGAAGATTTTTGAAGGCTTTTTACCATATATGGGCATGGCGGCCATCTTGGTCATGTGATCCAGACCCCGCGAACAAACTTTCGTTCCCCCATCCCACTGAGGCTCCATATGAAACTTGGCTTTGATTGGCCCTGCAGTATAGGAGAAGAAGATCTTTGAAAATGGTGGACGGACGGACGGACGACGGACCATGGCTATACTATAAGCTCACCTATGAGCCTAAAGGCTCAGGTGAGCTAAAAACAAGCATATCATGGCAAATAATGGGCTCCGACATGCATGTGACGTCACACTTTGGTTATCTCATACTACGGATAACTGGAACTTTTTTATCCGGTCCCGTGAGGTTCGAGATAACAAGCGTCGACTGTATATTGTTTATGGTCGAATTTGCAGGAACTGTCCTCATAATATGAATGATTACTTGTAAAAAGTTTTGTTTTTGCATTAAAAGATCTGCAACCCAACTCATAGTGGGATGGAGGGCAGGGCTACTCTTAAAGGAAAGACTTTGCTCCCACTGGAGCAAATTCTTTCCTTTCAGGGTAAGCCCCATTTTGAAAGGGATTTAAATACCCCCAAAACCCTGCTTTTACATACTCATTCATCATTTTCTCAGACTGACAATTCAGAAGTAGTTCTCAATCAAAATGTTTGATTCTGTGATCATTTACTTAACCTCTTTTTGGACAAGTGAAAAGCTAATGTCATTTGTGGACAAGTGGATTTTTTATGCACCTGTCCGGGGACAAATTTATGTTGGGCATCATAAATTTGCTGTGGCGGAATTCAGCATTCGATGGGGGGGACGCTTTGCTTAGATAGCTGTTAGATTCTAATGAAACTTTACGCCTTGAGCCTAAGTTTGTTCATTTCAGAATTTTTCTATTTGAACTGGGTGGCTTCTCCCTCATGGAACTGGTTAGCCATACCCTGAGGGTATGTTTCCACCTGGGTCATACTAAAATATTTCTAAATAACTTTTCTATTTGAACTGGGTGGCTTCTCCCTCATGGAAGTGGTTAGCCATAGCCCGAGGGTATGTTTCCACCTGGGTCATACTAAAATATTTCTAAATTGCAAGTCATAGGTCAGGTTTGAACGCGCAGCCGGGGCTGTTTGGATATATAATATGGGATGGATTACATGATACGCTTTGCACAATGCGGAAGGTGTTGTGGAATGCGTGTCATGGAGTGCATTTTGGTGTGCACATTTTATACAAAGTGCACAATGTCAGGATTAGTTTGAGTGCACAATAGTCTGTGCATAATGTTTGGAATACAGTGGAGCGTACAAATAGGATGTGCGCAGTATTTGGAGTGTTAAAAAATTTGGAGCGTACAAACAGGATGTGCGCAATATTTAGAATGCTAAAAATTGTGGAGCGTACAAACAGGATGTACGCAATATTTGGAATACTCTATTTTAAAAAATTTGGAGCGTACTATAGGAGGTGCGCAATTTCTGGAGTGTTACAAAATTTGGAGCGTACAAATAGGATGTGCGCAATATTTAGAATGCTAAAAAATTGTGGAGCGTACAAACAGGATGTACGCAATATTTGGAATACTGTTTTTATAAAAAATTGGAGCGTACTATAGGAGGTGCGCAATTTCTGGAATTTTACAAAATTTTGGAGCACACATTTGGAGTGTGCACATTTTGGAATACTCAAAATGACAAAATTGGAATTCACAATATTTTGAGTGCAACTATTTTAATAATTCAGTCCTCGTGCGTGCAAGCTGGATCATACATTGTCACTGCGTCCCCCCCTCTTCGATCTGAATCTACTCGGTGTCCAAATACTGCCAAATAAAACAAGACTGTGTAAAACAAGTTAACAAGACAGCTTTATTGAAATAATATTTTATTAAACTATATATTTTGCATCAGGAAATGTGAATAAATAATTTTATTTTATTTCTCTGTATGTTTTTTGTACAAGTGAGTATTTGTTGTACAAGTGAGCATCCTAAATAATAGGGATTATCAACTAAATGATAATCCCATTTATTTGGTGCGAATGAATTGGATGGACTGTCATTATGGGTCACAATTGCAGCTCCAGGGTGGTAGTTCGCTTATAATTAGGTTTAAACAAAGTCTGATCGTATTTTCCATCTCGTATCGGCCATGACAGTTGGTCCAGGTCACTGAGCGCTTGCACCTTGTATGTTGTTCAGTAGTCAGGCGTCTTGTAGAACTGGAAGGTGATTTAACGTCTTGCGCAGGCTCAGGGAAACCTTCCTTTTCCGTTTTTCCAAATCCTGCAAAAGGAAGTCGCCATTTTTTAAGGAGAATCAAAAAACCCACCCACCCACCGCTGTCATTGTGGTCTTGTTGGCAGTCCAGGAAGTTTTTACATTATACTGCCGAAAGTTCTTTTGATTTCAGGTTTCTAATTGGATTGTTCATCATTTGATCCTGATGCAAACAGTTGAAATGGACGAAACCAAAGACTGATGTTCAAAGGGGCGCTGTGGACAGTTGTGTTAAGTTTAGAGTTGCCTTGCACTTTCTTCACCGAGACATGCTAATGATAAACTCAAGTGGGGGCGGAATTCAGCGGAATTCAGCATTCGATGGGGGGGACGCTTTGCTTAGATAGCTGTTAGATTCTAATGAAACTTTACGCCTTGAGCCTAAGTTTGTTCATTTCAGAATTTTTCTATTTGAACTGGGTGGCTTCTCCCTCATGGAACTGGTTAGCCATACCCTGAGGGTATGTTTCCACCTGGGTCATACTAAAATATTTCTAAATAACTTTTCTATTTGAACTGGGTGGCTTCTCCCTCATGGAAGTGGTTAGCCATAGCCCGAGGGTATGTTTCCACCTGGGTCATACTAAAATATTTCTAAATTGCAAGTCATAGGTCAGGTTTGAACGCGCAGCCGGGGCTGTTTGGATATATAATATGGGATGGATTACATGATACGCTTTGCACAATGCGGAAGGTGTTGTGGAATGCGTGTCATGGAGTGCATTTTGGTGTGCACATTTTATACGAAGTGCACAATGTCAGGATTAGTTTGAGTGCACAATAGTCTGTGCATAATGTTTGGAATACAGTGGAGCGTACAAATAGGATGTGCGCAGTATTTGGAGTGTTAAAAAATTTGGAGCGTACAAACAGGATGTGCGCAATATTTAGAATGCTAAAAATTGTGGAGCGTACAAACAGGATGTACGCAATATTTGGAATACTCTATTTTAAAAAATTTGGAGCGTACTATAGGAGGTGCGCAATTTCTGGAGTGTTACAAAATTTGGAGCGTACAAATAGGATGTGCGCAATATTTAGAATGCTAAAAAATTGTGGAGCGTACAAACAGGATGTACGCAATATTTGGAATACTGTTTTTATAAAAAATTGGAGCGTACTATAGGAGGTGCGCAATTTCTGGAATTTTACAAAATTTTGGAGCACACATTTGGAGTGTGCACATTTTGGAATACTCAAAATGACAAAATTGGAATTCACAATATTTTGAGTGCAACTATTTTAATAATTCAGTCCTCGTGCGTGCAAGCTGGATCATACATTGTCACTGCGTCCCCCCCTCTTCGATCTGAATCTACTCGGTGTCCAAATACTGCCAAATAAAACAAGACTGTGTAAAACAAGTTAACAAGACAGCTTTATTGAAATAATATTTTATTAAACTATATATTTTGCATCAGGAAATGTGAATAAATAATTTTATTTTATTTCTCTGTATGTTTTTTGTACAAGTGAGTATTTGTTGTACAAGTGAGCATCCTAAATAAAATTTTGTTGTTGATGTTTTTTTCAGGCCTTTTTTAACACTATTAAGACCAGCTAAAATTAAGATCAATTCGTCTTTGAAAATAATACTTAAAAGTTCCTACTTATTTTTTCTTACCTTTTTCTTTCCACTGTCCTTAGACCAACTTTGGGGCTGTTCGAAAGTGATCAAAAGACCACTTTTGAACAGTCCCATAGGTGGTCTGAATCTAAATATAGGATTTATTTTTAAAAACACAGTCAAACTTGTCTACAGAGGTCATCAATGGAAATCTGATTTTATGACCTTTGTTCAGAGTTGGCTGTTACTCAAAGGTAATTTTCTGTATCAAATTTATACGTGGAATTTGGCCTGCAGCCTTTTTGTACCCAAGGTAACTGGTTTTTTAAAGGTAATTTTCTGTGCAAAATTTAAATGTGGGATTTGGCCTACAGGTGTTTTGTAAATTATTCAAAGGTAATTTTCTTATAAAAAGTCATATGTGGGGTCAGCCTATAGGCCTTTTGAAAGTGCCTATCGTAAACAAGTGGACTATAATTCAAAAGTAATTTTCTGTGTAAAATTCGTATGTGGGATTCAGCCTACAGGCCTTCAATTAGCAAGGTGACTGTTATTCAACTGTAATTTTCTGTGTAAAATTCATATGTGGGAAATCAGTCTATGGCCTTTTTTTAAGCTGGAGACTGTTATTCAAAGGTAACCATTAACAGGTTTGGCTGTAGGACTAAAATCTGCAATTAAATTTTCACCTGATCAATCGCCCAAGGCTCCATGAATGTTCCATCTTTAGAGGGCTGCCACCATCTCAGCTGCGTTGCTGGTGACCTTGACTTCTCAGGAAGGTTAAGGACAATGTACTCTGGTTTGTTACTATGGAGATTGAAATCAAACTGTTCCACTGTATGCCAGTTTATCTTGCCATTGGTCGTGTACTGGAGGTAGACAGGAGGCGTGGCAGGGTCTGGCGGACTCTTCTTGCAGCCAAGTCGCAGGTAAAACTGGACTGAACTATGAAACCAAGACAAAATAAAGACATTATGAGCACATACTACAGGGTCCAGTTTTACAAAGCATTGTTAACTTAAAGAGCTCATCAGTGGTCAAAGTGTTAACTTTTCAAGTGAGTAAATATCTTGTTCCATTACAATAACACACCCCTGCGACAAAGCATCACGAAAACACGCCTATATAAATTTGACTCCCTTGAACCCCACTTTTATACAGTAAAACTGGGGTTTCCGGGGGTATACCTTATTTTTTCTTATTTCTGCTCTAAAATATAGATTGTGGGTACTCGTTAGAACCGCCTCAATGAGGCGGTTCTAATGAGTGCCCACAATCTATATTATTTTAGATTGTGGGTACTTGTTAGAACCGCCTCGATGAGGCGGTTTTAACAAGTGCCCACATTCTATATTTTGAGCAGAAATAAGAAAAATATCACAATTTTTCATCATAAAATTTTGTTTTTTCGGCAATAAAGGTGGCAATGTATTTGTATAGGCGTGTTTGCGTAATGGTGCATTTTTCACATCACCAAAAGGCTACTTTTTTTTTTGAAAATCTGTGATATTTTTCTTATTTAAACTGCAACCATAAGTTGTGGTATTTATAAGAACTGCCTCATTGAGGCGGTTCTAAAGAGTACCCACAACCTATGTCTTGGAGCAGAAATAAGGAAGATAATGAAAACCCCTTAAACCCCAGTTGTCTCTATATAAGTGGGGTTTAGGGGGCATTCATATCACAGACTTGTTCACGTGATGCTCTGGTACTTTTGCTGAAATATGTGAGCAGCTTTTGCATCTGCAAAAGCTGCTCACATATTTTAAGCAAAAATTATATTAAGTATGCCAGATTTGATTATCAAAGTTTTAACCATACTAACTAATGACATTTTTATTTTTTGACAACTGGGAAGTATGGGTCAAGCTGCAACTGTGTTGGCTAATTAGGAGCCATGATCAGCCATTTTGGCTTCTCTGAGCCTAGTTTTTGAAAGCTAAGGAAGGTGTTTATTAACATAATATAAAATCTTAGATTATTCAGTATGAATAAGAAGATCTCATTTATTGTGAAAATCTACCATAGACATAGCTACACTTGTTATACACAAGGTGTGCCAAGTTAAAGTATTATTGATAATTTGATATAAGGTGATTAAAAATAGGAATCACCAGGCAAAAAATGAAAATGGGTCATTCAAAAAGCATACATAGAGATTATCATATGGCATTTTTCATATCATACCCCATATCAGCCCGAGACTCCCATATCTGCACGAGGGCCGAAGGCCCGAGGGCTGATATGGGTCTGGGGCTGATATGGGTCTGGGGCTGATATGGGTCTGGGGCTGATATGGGTCTCGGGCTGATATGGGTCTCGGGCTGATATGGGGTATGATACGAAAATGCCATATCATAATCTATTTATCATACATTTCACTTTTAAAAAAAATTGTTCAAAATAAATTGTATTAATTGCATCTGCCTATTACCAAAGTTACAATGAGAATCTCATTATCTTCGGTCTAGCTATGTAATTTAAGAGATACTTGAGATTTGACAGATGAAAAACTGATATTGCAGCACATGGTTAGAACTTCGTGTGTTCCGAATAGGGTGACGTCAGAGGTATGATAAAGGCTTAGGGGTGGGATAAAGGGTTGTGATATGGATTTTTGGGGTATAATAAAGCCCATGCGATATGGCAGCACGTGCAAGCGTGATACGTGCATTGGTGTCACGTTCGTATTGCACATTCAAAAACTAAGTATTTTATACTAAATGTATGATAAACTACTTTACCATTGATGAAATAGGGAAAATATGGATTTCAATATAAAAATCCTAAACATTTCGACACCTTAAGGACTTGTGGTCTTCTCCTAGAATTCTGACAAATATGGCATCTGATCAGGGCCTTTACTGTCTGCCAAAACTTCATCCATTTTCTACTTTCTAACTTAATTTCTAAAAATATCTCGGCTTGGCACCCTTAAATTGCAACATGGACTCCAGCTATATGTAGGGAGGAGGATTATTGGATAAAGTTTTCTCACGTGGCTTTGGAGAGGTCCAGCTCTGTGGTGACAAGACTTCTCTCCCCTGAATGATCAAACACTAGACTGTAGCCGTCCACCAGGAGACCACATTTCTTTGACACTTCACCACCACTCCACATGAACCATTTCTTCTCATCCAGTAATTTTTCAGCTGCAATTTACACCACATTTATTAAACCATATCATCAACTTCATGAGAAAACGTGTCCCTGTGACTGGGGCCCGGTTGTTCAAAGCACTGTTAGCTTAACCCTTGTTCTGCTTAATATTTAAATATGCCACACCCACTATTCATTATCAACCAATCAGAGTAAATGATGCAAATTATTGCAACCAATTCATAAACTGAATGACAAACAATGAAGATCCTGATCAGGTGGCTTCTTCAGAAGCCATCTGATCTGGATCAACATTGTTTGAAAGGTAACTTTCATCGTAAGACATATCCGGGCTCAGCAGGACAAAGGTTAACAGTGCTGTACATGTAGTTGAAAAGAGTAAACACGCTGTTGGTGTCTTTGTTTGGGCGATTTTTGTATATTGTTTGAAGGTTTTGTATATTTGAATAGAGTTTTGCCATCTTTGCTTGTTTGGACTTTTTTTAATCTTTGTTTGGAGTTTTTGTATCCTTGTTTAGCTTTGTTTTCACTTTTTGTATCTAAACCAGCAATAAACTGCTGCATTAGTAAATGGACAGATAGTAAAAAAATGACTTACGTTTGACAAAAGTATCTAGAACTGGTAGTGAGTCTGGCAGAGGAACAGTGTCAGCCAATGGAAAGCCTTCTTTCATGTAGTTGGGATATGACTGGCTGGGTGTGCAGGTATCACCTTGGAAACCAGGATCACATGTACACATCATGGTGTCACCACAGTGACCTTGACCCAGACAGTGTTGCATGCAGGCCATTCCAATAAACACATTGTCAATGGCCCATTCTGGTCCAAAATCATCTTCTGGGATAAATCCCTGGTACCATCTAAATCTCAGTGACCTAAAAAAACACAAAAAAACGCTGTTTTCAAGAAAATGTAATAAAGTTGAACTTCAACAGCACATACATCCTTTGACCATGAAAATTTGTTTGAGACAGTGGTAGTTTGAGCCACAGAGGATTACTCATAGTATCAGATCATAATGGGAATAATCAGAGATGGGTCAGAGTACTTCTAAAAACCACCTGACCTTCCATTGCAGAGTATAAGAATCTTATATGGGTGTGAGGGGTGGATAGAAAAATCCGTCCAAAGGGTCACTGTCTGGCATCACGAGGCTTGCCGAGTGATGCCGGACAGTGATCCTGAGGGACGGATTTTCTATCCACCCCTCACATCCATATTGGATTCTTTTTCTTGCATACGTTCCATTTCTTAGCGCGGAATTTCAATGCTGCAGTCATTTCGGTTAGCAACGTCCGCCATATTGTGTTGACACTGCAGGAATGTAATGTGACGTCACGGATCGTGCATGACGTCAACCTTAACGACGGCACACACAAGGTCGTAATCAACCAGTGCATTTATCAAACACAGGATTATATTTGATTTGGGGTCGGAACACCAGGATCAGAACATAAATTTCTATCCCAGGGTAAAATCGCGGATCTTGTCTGATGTGCAAGAATCTGGTGTCCCACATGTGTCCAGAGTGTTGCTCAAACCCACAGCGCTGAGAGATCTAATGTTTAACCTTTACCACACTTTGGGTTAATTCAAGAGGTGACAAAAGTGTTGATATTTTTCAGAACAACAAGAAAAATATTTAAAATGTTGTCTGCTGAAAAAAAAAATCCCAGCATGCAGAGCATTAACAATCAGCACTTAAGCACTAGGCCACAGAGGCTTGTTAAATCCAGCATATTATACTGTAGCTTAATATATATGGCCCCCGCCCATCGGGGCTTGGAAAAATATATTGGGCTGCAGGGTGCTTCTGGGCATAGCTGAAACTGACTGAACGTGAGTACTGGTAAACTGCCCAGGCAGTGATGTCCCTGCATATAAACCCTTTGGTTTGTTTGAGTGGTAGGGCTTGAGAAGTTAGTTCAGCTCAATGCCAGGTAAAAGTCTCACATAATAGGAAGAAAAATCTCCAAAACAGCCTAAATAGTGTTGACAGGGATGTAAAACCTCAACACAAGCAAAACAGCTTAATATATACATGTAAATCAATCTTACCCACAAACATATATGTTGTCCAGAGGTATTACAATTCTTTGCCAGTATTTGGTAGCCCCACCATAGAAGATACTAGGATGCAATACCCGGTCATAACATAGGGCGTAGGACTTCTCTGCACAGTTCGGGACAACAAGGCTCCAGGTTTTACCCCCATCTGAGGAATACTCAAGACGCACAGGGTACTTGTGAGTGGCATCTGAGGCACAGCCTACATTAATCTGGAAAATAGGAAAGGTAATATTACAGGAATCACTCCTGTTTCTTCATGAATAAAAACTTGCTGGGCTTTGCATTCAAACATCACCAAAAGTTGCAGCAAAAATTGGCTGGCTGGCTGGTTAGTTGGCTCGCTGGTTGGTTGATTTGTTGACTGGTTGGTTGGTTTGTTCATTGGTTGGTTGGTTTGGAATTCAATGGTCCAGTCAACCCTATTAAGGTCATATCAAGCCAGCCAGTCAACCTTACCACACTTTTCCTGGCAGGCTTATCCAGTACGTTGTTCATTCTTGCACCACAAATTGACAACTACCAAAGACCTCCTGATCCCTAGGTCCTAGTTGTTCAAAACTAACACTGTTGTTATCTAATATAAAACTTATTACATAGCAACATTAAACTTTGATCATTTTATATGCTAATATTTTTGATGAAAAGATGTGAAGAGCTTTGCAAGTACATTAGTGTATTACATACATATTTTACTTGCTAGAATGGGTACTTTTGACAATGCAACTAGCACATTTGTTAAACAAATGAGGCTTTGAATAACAGAGAGCAGTCAGATGCAAATCTGCATGAACCATTGAGGACAGTGGAAGCAATTGATAATATAGTGAATCAAATATGGCTGATCACTAGTCTCACATATACTGTAGATAATTTTGCAGAATTCTTTCAATATAATTCATGAAATCTGCTTGAAAATTGTTTGTTTGTTTGATTTGAGGTTTAAAATCCCCGTCAACATTGTATAGGTCATTTTGGAGATTGTGGGACTTTTACCCGACATTTAAGATGAAATGACACCTCAAGCTCTGTTGCCAAAAGAACCAATAGGGTTTTTAGGCATGGATGGTCCGACTTGCACCACTTTGCCTGGGCAGGCTAAGATCCTCTTAGTCTAAGCGGTTTACCAGTACTCTAGTGCAGTCGGTTTCAGCTCTGCGTGGAAGCATCATGCAGCCCATCTATTTCTTCAAGGCTCAATGTGTGTGTGTGGGGTGGGGGGGGGGGGGGGGTGGGGCAAACCTGCTTGAAAAATTTATCAAATAAACATGATGGCAACTTTAGAACACTGCATACAATGACCAATGACAAATGTTAATTAGCATAAAAACTTTTACAATACATGGCTAAGGCTGATATCAACATAAATAATCAGAAATTATCAAACATAACATTACGTTAACAAGCCCATGTTAAGTACACTCCAGTGAACCCTAATTCTATACAGGAAAACCAGCGTTCACAGGGGTATAAATATTATATCACCATACCAGCTCCTGCTCCAAAGCTCATGTTAGAACCATATCAAAAGGCAGCTCCAATGAGCACCCACAGTCAAGGATGTCCTCTGACCCTTATCCTACTGAATATTTAATTAAGCCACACCCATTTTTGATTTTCAGGCAATCAGATTACATGATATATGTTCGTTCAAATTCACAAACTGAATGACAAACAGTGTAGATCCTGATCAGATGGCTTCTTCAGAAGCCATCTGATCTGGATTTACACTGTTTGCAAAGACAGGGTTGTCGCGAACAGCAAGACAAGGGTTAAGGGGAATAAGAACACCTTCAGGGGAGGCAACTCATGCAAAGTATTTTTGTTTCCCATGTCAATAGGGGTCAACTCTTAAAGGAAAGAATTTGCTCCACAGGAGCAAATTCTTTCCTTTAAGAGTAGTCCCCTTTTTCAGTGGGACAATGCTTATAGAAAAGTGAACAGGAAGTCCCGTATGTTGTCTCTCTTTGAAAAAGTGCGGAAAATCTGCCAGGTGTTACCATTTGCCTTAAACATGTTGACATACTGGTAAGCAAAAGGTATTGAAGTTGATTATTCTAGGGATGCAATGCAGGAGCAAATTCTTTCTTTTAAGAGTGGACACCCATTGACAAGGGTGACAGAAACATTTTTGAAATTGTTGCTAAATGACAAATGGTGTAGATCATGATCAAATGACTTCAGATGTGGATCTATAGTATAATACTGTTTGCAAAGGTAGGGGTTATCATGTTCAGCAGGTCAAAAGTTAACCCATTTGGTACCAGAAACCCCAAAACAGGATACTGGCAAACAAAGCAAGCCCGGATCAGACGCTGCTTGATGCTGAAAGGAATGTCTGATGATCAGGACCTACACTATTTGCAGAAAGTTCAACTACTTTCCAAATAAATTTTGAAGATAACACAGCCTGTCAGCCCTAAATTTGGGACTAGATTCCTGCAAAAAAATTCGGAAGATTCCATTTGCTACAAAATGATTTAAGAAATGGTTTACTCACATCAAACTGGAGTACAGACATTGGTCCAACATCCAGATCCCTTGTAACAACATAATGCTCCCCAGAGTCAGGTCCATGTCTAAACACCAGGGCTGACTCGCCGGAGTTGAGTGTATCATCTCTGAAAAACAGCCATAACTCCATATTTGTCATACAGGGGTCACTGTAAGATTGAACCCCCACATCATTCACCAAAACCTAGTATACATTATCTGAAATTCTATTTACAGATTGACTGTACTGCACCATCATTTACATAGAGGATCTTACATGAGTGGCCATGTATTATTGAATTTATTAAACGAGTTGAGGAAAAGGGATAAAATGCGAGGCTTTGCCGAGCATTTTATCCCTTTTACTCAACGAGTTTAATAAATTCAATAATACATGGGCACGAATGCAAGATTCTATTTATCATATGACGTTTAAAACGCATTTTATTCACGATTGTTTACAAAAATATCAATATTCCGCCATTAATAAACGCGACGTCGTTAAGGACGTCGTACATGTAACGTTACGGGACGTATCTAGCTAATTTGCATATTTAATCCACTAGTGGATTATCGAAAATAATACATGGCTTTATTACACTCTCAGACGCGACGTCATATGATAAAAAAACCTTGTATGCATGACCAGACATTTTATACACAGTATGACCGATTGGATTGTGTTGGGGTTTAACAAAATGTCAACCATTTTTTGGCCATTTTGTGGCATACAGTATGATTGTAACATACCACAATGTGTAAAATGCCAGATCACATTACCAGACATTTTATTCACAGTATGATTGTACTGAATCACAAGTCACAACAAATCCAGTTTACATTTCCTGATAATTTGTTCACAGTTTGATTGTATTGCACCATCATTCACAAAAAGCCAGTTTACATTACCTGATATTTTGTTCGCAGTATGATTGTAATGCACCATCATCATTCACAAAAAGCCAGTTTACATTTCCTGATATTTTGTTCGCAGTATGATTGTAATGCACCATCATCATTCACAAAAAGCCAGTTTACATTTCCTGATATTTTGTTCGCAGTATGATTGTAACGCACCATCATCATTCACAAAAAGCCAGCTTACATTACCTTATATTTTGTATACAGTATGATCGTATCGCACCATCATCATTCACAAAAAGCCAGTTTACATTTCCAGATGTTTTGTTCACAGTTTGATTGTATCGCACCATCATCATTCATAAAAAGCCAGTTTACATTAGCTGATGTTTTGTTCACAGCATGCTTAAATTGCACCACCATTCACAAAAAGCCAGTTTACATTTCTTGATATTTTGTATACAGTTTGTATCGCATCATCATTCACAAAAAGTCAGTTTATGACGACTCACAAGCCAAATTAACTGTGCTTTATATTCCCTTGTCTACTGCTAATTTTATCAAGGGAAGTATGGCTTTCTCAGGATTCCAGCATGGGTGATTATGTTTCTTTCGTTACCTTCCTGCATATGCTTATTATCCAGGCTTATAATATCTTGAGGTGTCGTATGCTGACATTGAAATGAAATTAATTTCAATTAAATCATATACTCACCTCAAGATATTATCAGACGTCCCTCCTCCCATCCCCGCTTTCACCTTCCTTTGTTATAGCTCCACAAAAAAATAATGTTTGTTCCGTGTGTCTCCTGTTACATAGACAATATGGCTGACGTATGCATTTTGCATGCTATGAGATATTATACCTGGCACATTCTCATTGGCTGCTTTGTATGGCCTGTTTGTGGGTATGGTTCCAGGTCTTATGCACTTGCAATGGGAAGCGTTTCAGAGGGAACAAACGGGATGAGGTATAGTCTGTTTTACTTTTTATTCTGGTTCTTTCTTTTTTGAGGTTGTATTTCGTGGCTGAGCCACTCAAAGGCATATAATATTCTGACATTGAAAGCAGAATTATCTTAATAACGAAATTTCACACTATATTTTACTACCTTCTGTGTATGACTGTGGAAGCCTCTGTGGTGTAGTGGTTATGCTACTCCCCTGATAAACCAGGGATTGCAGGATCAATCCTGGGCTTCTCCAGACTTTTACTCCATCATTGTTCACAGGCAGTTAGTATACATTACATGGTATTTTGTTCACAGTATGACTGTACCACATCATAATTTACCGTAAATGCCGTAAGAGTTTGGACACTTAAACACCTTAACTTGTCCTAAAACTTGAACAAGTACAATATACTACCAAATGTTGTGACAAAACATAGTTGGATGAGTGACAAACAGTGTAGAACCTGATGAGGTGCCACATTCTATGGTGTCTCATCTGGATCTACACTGTTTGCTCAGGCCTGTCAGTCCTAATACATACAGTACAAGATGTGTTTGTGAAACTTGAATATGTCCCCGGGCAGGGTCATTTTTTCTTCAAAGTTAGTCACAGTTCAAGATCAAGGTCGCAGGTCAAGATTTTTTGTTTGAGCAGGAAAACATTGTTATAAGGAACCTACATGCTCAATACAAATATTTGGACTCAAACGGTTCAAAAGTTAGAATTTTATCTTTAAAATAGGTGAAGGTCACAGGTCAAAATTTTTTGTATGGACATGCAGTCCTTGTCACAAGGAACCTACATGCAAAATATGAAGGCTCTATCTCAAACGGTTCAAAAGTTATGGCCAATGCTATTTTTTTCTTTTAAATAGGTCAATGGTCAAGGTCACAGGTCAAAATTTTTTGTATGGACTTGAAGCCCTTGTCACAAGGAACCTACATGCAAAATATGAAGGCTCTATCTCAAACGGTTCCAAAGTTTTGACCAATGTTATTTTTTCTTTTTAGTAGGTCAACGGTCAAGGTCACAGGTCAAATTTTTTGTATGGATGTGAAGCCCTTATCCCAAGGAACCTACATGCAAAATATGAAGTCTCTAATGTGTAAAAAGTTATGACCAATGTTTTTTTTTTCTTAAAAGTAGGTTACAGGTCAAGGTCAAAGGTTAATTTGTTTGTATGTAAGTGTGAAATTCTTGTCACAAAGAACCCACATGCCAAATATGAAGGCTCTATCTCAACAGATCAGTAGTTATGACCAATATAATTATTTTTCTTTAAAGTAGGTCATGGGTCAAGGTCAAGGTCACAGGTAAAATTATTTGGTATGTTTGGAAAGCCCTTGTCACAAGGAACCCACATGCCAAATACGAAGGCTCTATCTCAAAGGATTCAAATGTTATGACCAAAGTTAAAGTTGTCCACGTACAAACCAACCAACAAACAGACTGGGCAAAACCAATATGTCCCCTCTATTAAAAGCAGCCAGTATACATTACCTGACATTTTGTTCACAGTATGGTTGTACCACGCCATCATTCACAAACAGCCAGGAGTCAGATTGTACATCATTCTCAAAATTATCTTGCATTGTGTTCGGGTTCATTGTAGTACGGCCAATAAACAGGTTGTCCACAGCCCATGTTGACAGCATTTTACCTGTAACAAAAATATCTACTGTAACGATCCTAAGTAATGGGACAGATAGGCCTGGGCTCAAGTGCTAGCATATTGGCAAATGGTGTAGACCAACAAAAGACACCACAAAATGTGATATCTTCTCAAGGTCTACACTGTGTTTGCTTAAAATACAGGAATAGAAGGGTTAAATGAACCAGTCTGAGTCTCAAGTTTGTGAACAGGAAATAGTCACTAGGCGCTAAGTCTGGCGAATAGGCGGGGTGCGGTATTAGCTCATACCCATTAAGCTCAACAGCATCCATTGCAATTTTGCAAGTGTGGACTCTTGCATTGTCCTGTTGGAGCAGAATCCCTTTGGAGAGTTTACCTTGCATTTTTCAGTTCTCGGTTGGTCAAGCAAATTTCCTTAATAGGCACCTGTTATTGAACTTTTCTTTGCTAGAAAGTCCAAAATAATAACGTCTTGTGTATCCCAAAAACAGTTGTCATCACCTTGCCAGCAGAGGGTTGGCTTTTAAACTTCTTTGGCCTACCCACTTGCGACTTTGAGTTATATTCCCTGGCTCATAATAATGGACCCAGGTCTCATCTACAGTCTGCAGACGTGAAAGAAAATCAGCTTCCTTTGACCTAATTTGCTTCAACAATGCGCTGCATACTGATGCTCTGCTTGCCATTTGCTCATCGCTAAGGGATTTTGGGACCTTAAGCTTAGCTTTCACATACCCAAGCTTTCACATACCTAAGCGATCATGTAAAATTGTTGAAACATAACCTTGTGAAATGTGTAATGCATTCGCTATTTCTTCCACCTTAATTAGCCTATCGGAGTACACCAGATCCTGTACTTTGTTACACATTTCTTTATTGGTGTCATCTGATGGGCGTGGAGACTTGGTTTCATCTTCTAAAGATGTTCTACTGCATTTGAATTCCCAAACTCAGAATTTAACTTGTGCATAGGTTGGTACAGAAGACCCATAAACATTGGTCAACTTGCAATGTATTTCCATACCTGTTTTCCCCTTTAACCCTTTCCCACTCAGAACATTAGCCAATATAGCATTCTTTATAGAACACTGATATAGGTAAATCAATAATCAATAGTCCATATATGGCTGATAGGCCTGACAGTCTTATCTGGACAGAGATATTGGCATTTTTGTGTGATTTACACCCTTATGTTACAAAAATGATTATTTTAGTATTTTCTGTACATTTGACAATATTTATGTAGTGTAAAGTTTCTAGGAAATTAAATTCTCTTTCCAATGGTACTAAATTTATTATAGTTTCTCTTTGGGTTTTGAAAATATGAAGTGCTAAAGTAAGCAAAATATATTCTTTAGCAAAAATTTCTGTTTTGGGTTGGTCAGAGAAAGTATTTTTAACCACCATAGCCCCAGAAAAGAGGGGGTTTCCACATATCATTTTTCTTATTTCCGCACAAAAAGTATTTTGTTAGTAATCATTAGGGCATGTCCCTGGGGCTCTTCCAAGAAGTTTCCATAACGTACATTTTCGTGCAGAAATAAGACATCATGTTCAGAAGTCTGTGAAATGAACATCCTTCTGAACCTGTTATACATTAGTTTCCTTAGTTCAGCTCCAAGACTTAGGTTGTGGGTACTCGTTAGATTGGCCTCAATCAGCACTCACAACCACGTTTTCATGCAGTAATAAGACATCATGTTCATAAGTCTGTGAAATGAACATCCTTCTGAACCAGGTATACATTAGTTTCCTTATTTCTGCTCCAAGACTTAGGTTGTGGGTACTCGTTAGAACTGCCTCAATCAGCACCCACAACCAATGTTCCGAGCATAAATAAGAACTAGAAATGTGTCCAGACGACACAGATGCCCCCGCCAAGGGCCCCGCCTCACCCCGAAAATCCATGTTGCAACAAACTTTTTTAAGTGTGTGACCTTGACCTTGAAATTGGTGAAAAATGCGCTAGAGCAATGACAAAGTTTTTTCTAAAAATAGCCACAGTGACCTTGACCTTGAAAGTCAAACTCCCTCGAGGTATTGTCATAAGGAACATTTGTGTAAAGTTATATTGAAATCAGTGAAGAAATGTAGTCGATAGAGCAATGACAAAGTTTTTCAAAAAATTGCCACAGTGACCTTGACCTTGAAAGTCGAAATCGCTCCAGATATTGTTATAAGGAACATTTGTGTGAAGTTATATTGAAATCAGTGAAGAAATGTAAGTGCTAGAGCGATGACAAAGTTTTTCTAAAAATAGCCACAATGACCTTGACCTTGAAAGTGGAAATCGCTAGAGATATTGTCATAAGGAACATTTGTGTGAAGTAATATTGAAATTGGTGAAAAAATGTAAGCACTAGAGCATTGACAAAGTTTTTCTAAAAATAGCCACAGTGACCTTGACCTTGAAAGTCAAACTCGTTCGAGGTAATGTCATAAGGAACATTTATGTGAAGTTATATTGAAATCGGTGAAGAAATGTAAGCACTAGAGCGATGACAACATTTTTCTAAAAATAGCCACAGTGACCTTGACCTTGAAAGTGTAACTCCCTAGAGATATTGTCATAAGGAACATTTGTGTGAAGTTATATTGAAATCGGTGAAGAAATATAAGCGCTAGAGCGATGACAAAGTTTTTCTAAAAATAGCCAGTGACCTTGTTCTTGAAGCCATGACCTTGAAAGTTGAATACACTCGAGCTATTTTTATACGGAACATTTGTGTGAAGTTATATTGAAATTGGTGAAGAAATGTAGGCGCTAGAGCAATGACAAAGTTTTTCTAAAAATAGCCACAGTGACTTTGACCTTGAGGTCATGACCTTGAAAGTCGAACTCACTCGAGATATTGTCATAGGGAACATTTGTGTGAAGTTATATTGAAATCAGTGAAGAAATATAGGCGATAGAACCATGTTGTGCGAGGGGATAATTAAAAAATTTTCAAGTCTGTGACCTTGACCTTGAGCTCATGGGCATGGGTGGGGGTATCGCTGAATAAAATGGACAGGTATCTAACATCATACCAAATATCAACTCAATCCATCGCACAATTTGGAAAATATCAACTCTTAAAATATCTAATTAAAAAATTTCTAAGTCTGTGACCTTGACCTTGAAGCCATAGGCATGAGTGGGGGTATTGCCAAATAAACATTTGGACCTGTATCTATCATCATAGCATACATAAGCCAAATCCATAATATGGTTTGGAAAATTTGAGCTCTGTAAAATCTTTAACATTAAAATTGTCTAAGTCTGTGAACTTGACCTTGAGGTCATAGGCATGGGTGGGGGTATTGCTGAATAAAACATTTTACCTATATCTATCATCATAGGAACCAAAGCCATCATAAAAGTTCAGGTTCTACCAGGTACAAATACCTTAACTGGAGTCTTTAACATGGAAAATTTCTAAGTCCATGACCTTGACCTTGGGGCCATGGGTAGGGGTATCACTGAATAAAACTTTGGACCTATATCTATAATCATACCAAATATGAACCAATTCCATCAAATTGTTTGGAAAATATGAGCTCTAAAATGTTCAAGTCTACCTGTTACAAAAACCTTAACCTGAGTCTTTAACATTGAAAATGTCTAAGTCTGTGACCTTGACCTCGGGGTCACAGGCATGGGTGGGGTATTGCTTAATAAAACTTTGGACCTATATCTATCATCATACCAAAGATGAACCAGTTCCATCAAATGGTCAGGAAAATATGAGTTCTAAAAGTTCAGGCTCTACCTGTTACAAAAACCTTAACCTGAGGTTACAGGATCACGTACGTACGTACACACACACACACAGACGGACGTACACATGTATGCATGTACGCAAGTACGCACATACGGAAAATCGAAACACTATATGCCCCCCGCATCATGCCGATGCAGGGACATAAAAATATCAAAAGTAGCCGTTTTTGGAGGTTTCATAATCCCCAATTTACTAATTATCTTGGGCCATAAAACCCCTGAAGCTAACTGATTATACAGCGTGCTAATTGTGCAAATCATGCACGACTTTTTTTCTTTTTTTTCAGAACGGAGAATATTGTGTCATTCAGTAACTAAGCCCAGTAATTTTCCACTATGTCAGGCAAGGTCATCGTGATTCGTGGTGTGTTTGGTTGCAAATTACACAAAAACTTTGTATAGAAACATATTTGTTTTTTTTGTTTTTTTTTCGCAAATATTGTTGGCAAAATACCAAACTTAACATTTACAAACATCCGGCATTTTTATATTTAGGAAAAAGGTAAAAATAACGCGAAATGGCAACACATGGGAATATACGTATCTATCCGGTTATTGATAAAGACGGGAATATACGGGTCTGAGTGTTAATGGATAGACACGGAAAATACGTATCTGAGTGGTAAAGGGTAAAATACAAGTACCAAATTACATCAGGGTGCTCAACTTTTGACAAAAAGCTTGCTTTTGCATCGCTAGCAATGTTTGATGTTCAATATCTTATGAGTGGGTGCAATTTTCCCCTCATGCCTAAAATATAATTATATTGAAACAAGGCATGAACATTTTGGTTGTCTCAACCAATTTGAAATGGGATAGGCTGGTTGCTTACTGACTTGCCCGCGTAATGATAACCTCTGAAAAAGTGGGCCAATCTTAAAGGAAAGAATTTGCTCCTGAGGAGCAAATTCTTTCCTTTAAGAATGGACCTCTTTTGACATAGGAAACAAAAACATCTTTGAAAGAGTTGCCTCCCCTGAAGATGCATACATTCTCCTTAATATTTTTTCCCAAAATTGATTTTTCGAAGAAAACAAATTTACCCGAATTTGCTGGCTGCCAAAATCTGAATCTTGTTGCATTGTACCTTGCCTTTACAGGAAGTTCTAGGCTGAAAAACCTACAAAAAAGAACATTTCATTTATAGCCACCTTTAGCACTCTCTAGGCTAATTCAGCAGACGACAAATTGTTGATATTTTTCTTATTTTTCCCAGAAAACAGGACTTGACATCTTATGCAAATTGTCTCCTATAGAGACAATTTGCATGAGATGTCAAATCCTGTTTTCTAGGAAAATTAGGAAAATATTTCAAAATGACGTCTGCTGCGAAAAAAATACCCAGCATGCAGAGCATTAACCATCTTTGCTTGAATCAGAACTGAGGAAACTATCATAATAGTTTCTTGAGGAAAACAACATTTTTAGAACAAGACAGCAAGCTTATGACACGATGTTTTGGTTGGTTGTTTATCAATTGACCAAAAGTCACAAAGCACAGTAGTTTTACTCTGCTGATGTCCATGTGACTATCACAAAATCTTTTTTCTTCTTGTCATTGTGATAGAACAGTTTTGTCTAAAGCTGCAGGATATGGCATTTGGGTTTACACTGTTTGCAAAAATACTGGAAGATAAGGGTTTAATAAAGAAAACAGTCTAATTCTCTGTTCAGGATAATTTCCCAGCTCAATCGACCCACCAGTGCTTTTAGTGCTTTGATTTCTATTCCAAGAGGTGCTGGAAAGTTCTATCTCACACATGTATTGAGACAGACCACATTCAGCATAAGGAATGATGTCAAAATTATTTCACAAATGATGTCACCTATGTGCCTCAATGCTTAACATAAAATGACATTTGTTGGAAGTTGTTACGAAAAGTAAATTTACCAAAATGATAATAAGTGTTATGTGAAAACACAATAGGAGAGAGGCAATGATCAGGAATCAATAGAATTACCATACAATTTCCATCTAAGATACCAAATATAAAGAACCACAGACATACAGCGACACTATAAATAAACAAGAAGGAAGTCTACAAAAGTTTCTTTCTAAACAGATGGGCATCCCTGCCCAGAAAAAGGGGTTAGGTAAGCTGACTGACTCAAAATGACCTAAATAGTGTTGCCTAGGCTGCATAAGTCCAAACAAATAAACAAACAGGGTTGGCGCCAGTTTATTTTTGTTATAGTTCGTCTTTGAATGTGTGTGTCGCTTATATCTTTTTGTTTTGGATAGCCAGTTTGCCATTTTGTGGGAAAGTAACTGTCCTTTTTGCTTTCTGCTTTTGATGTTTCCATTAGGGTCTAGTTATTTCATGTTTGTGCTTCCTCTGATGGGATGTGTGGGTTAATTGTATCGATTCCTGATCATTGTCTCACTTCTATTTATAAGATAAAGTTATGTCTGGTTATCATATAGGTACCAGCCAACCTTTGTCCTCAAGGATCACTTTAAGCTTTAAAAATCTGGGGCTAGTTGTTCAAAAATAAAAACCTTGTTAGTTTGCATATCATTAAATTTTTTTATGATTTAATATTGTAAATATGCTAATATTTTTGCTGAAAAATGTGAGCAGCTGCTCACATTATTTCTGAAACAAAAAAAAAAAAAAAACACCATATAAGATATTGAACTCACTGGAACACTTAACAATTTGACCACCAATGAGCTTGTTAAGCGAACGATGCTTTGAACAACTGGGCCCTGAATTTACTAATCACAATGAATCCCAGTCTTGAGAACTGAAACTTTTTCTTGTTCTTTATTTACTGTATAGAAATATCATGCACAGATTTTTTAAATTTCACAATTTTTGAAAATAAAATGTCAGCAGGTATGCATTTCATCTGCAAAAAAATTGTCCTGCCAACTGTTGGCATTTTAATATTCACGAGCAGGAAAAGATTACTGAACTAACTTTACCTTGGTGCTGATTCATTCCGATAATGGAGTTCCTTCAAGAGATTCCAAGTTATACCGCCATTAGTCGAGAATTGTAGCAGCACACTCTCTTTACGTGGCCACGACATCTTCTTCCCATTACAGCCATACAGGAAGTAAAACTCTACTGTATTCAACATGGATGTATCAATGTCTCTCGATACTATCATACGTAACTGGTCCTGTATAAGAACGTAAAAGTATACATCACGATAACAGATACATGTGACATAGTGCATTGAATTCATAATCTCCAAAAGAGTATTTTTTCTGATGAAAGTTTGTGATAATTTTCTTACAAACACTCTAAACATAGGTTATAAGTGCTCTTTAGGACCGCCTCATTGAGGCGGCTCTAAAGAGTACCCACAACCTATATATTTGAACAGAATTAAGAAAAATAATGTATACCCCTGTAAACCCCAATGTTAGCTGTATACAGTAGGGTTTACAGAGTTGTACATTACACAAACTTGTAAATATGATGGACTAAAATTACACATCACAGTACTAATTCAGTAAACTGGATTGCTAACCCAAATCCACTTTACACAGAGAAAAATCACATATGTAGGGAATAAAATTATTTTCCTTTTCACAGTAAATAGATATAGGTTTCATTTTGTTCTTTTGTTGCAAGAAAAGTTTGGGTTGCAATGAGCCTCATTCTTCAAATCTTCATCCTTATATGTTAGGCACCAAGGAAAAGTCTAGCGCACACATCAGTTTTTTTTTTTCATTACTTGCTATGTGAATTGTCTCCCCAGCAGATGATTCACATGTAATGTCAAGCCTTATTTTCAGGGGAAAAAAATAGAAAAATATATTTCATAAATGTTGTTGTCCATTTGTGATCAGCACATTCAGGATTAAAACATATATAAAATGTTTTTTTCTGCATCAATGTATATTGCAAACAGACTGTATGTGAGAAACAAGTTCTGCCAACGTTATGTCATGCCAGTAAAGACTTGAACATCAAGATGAAAGTTAGGGTTATCACTAATGTTGGCCACCTGACGAAGGAACAAACTGATGGAAAACCAGACTCCTATATTCTTGCACACCAGACAAGGAAATCCGTGATTTTACCCTGGGATAGAAATTTATGTTCTGACCCTGGTGTTCCGACCCCAAATCGAATATAATCGCGTGTTTGCTAAATGCACTGGTTGATTACGACCTCATGCGCGGCGGCGTCATGCGTGACGTCACTAAACATTCCTGTTGTGTCATCACAAAATGGCGGACGTCGGTAACCGAAGTGACAGCAGCATTAAAAATTCGCAATATAAATGGAAGGTATGCAAGAAAAAGAATCCAATATGGGTGTGAGGGGTGGATAGAAAAATCCGACCCTCGGGATCACTGTCCGGCATCACTCGGCAAGCCTCGTGATGCCGGACAGTGTCCCTCGGGACGGATTTTTCAATCCACCCCTCACACCCATATAAGATTCTTATACTCCTTTATCACACCATACATAAAGCAGGTGTGACAAAAATAGAAAATGATGGGAAATATGTTATGAGTCATATGTTCTGACCTATGTTCAGTTTTTACTCACCCCACTGAATGTCAGAGCATTCCCCGAGACCAGTGTACCACATATGGTGGTCAGTTCTCCACCATAAACCTCTTTCCAGTTCTCATTTAGTGGTTCCTCACGATTAAAGTCATCCCTTAGCATCATGGGAAGGGGTTTAGAAGGAACACAATACTCCCCAGTGAAACCTTCATCACATCTAAAAAATACACAGTCACGTCTCAGTATTATCACAGTATTTGTTCCCTAATATACTGAGTCAAAAAAGTTCCTATACATAAAATTGCTTCTGTTACCATAGTTACTACATAAAAAAAACACGCAAAATTTGTTTTGTTTTAGTTAGAAGACTCATTTACCATGTAAAAGCCAAAACTGTTTTTGTTTATGTAAACTCTCCAGCCTGGGCTATTGTTTTAAATACCCAAGGGGTAACTGCCAATTTCGCAGAATAAATCATGAGAAAGGTCAAGATTTAACACCATTAAAAATTACACGTAGCACAAGATTTCTAAACTTTGATACATGTAATCTTTTATTAAATACCCTGTGTGTCTATTCACAAACGGTTTGTAACTTTAGTTCCATTTGCTAAGAGAAACAGACGATCACGTAGAGGCCTCCGATTCTTTGAAGTTGTGTGCAAAATGCTGATTTAAATTGAAACTCCAGAGAAAATCGAAATTGGTAGGGATACATGCTACATGAATTTTCTACATTATTTTCCATCATGGTTAACAGCAATGGTGGCAACAAAGCGCTTTTTCAAAGAAATTGCAAAACTTGAACGGCAGGTATAGAAATAGCAACAGTTTGAAAATTGCTATATTTTTAATTGAAAGGGAGATAATCTGAGAATTTCACAAATTAAAGCCTTGATTGTAGTGCAAGATCATGAAATATTGTAAAAGTAAAGTTAGTTTTGATGATCAATGGTCATGATCTTTCATCTCAGACAAAAAATGATCATCTGCGCATGCGCAATGCCAAATTCCTTGCAAAACCTTTCCAGGCACATACTGCAAGTCTTAGACAACTCTAGAGCAGAATAGTATGGGCAAATGCAAATGTATGCATTTTGTAGCTAAACGTCCCGACTCCTATGTTTACAGCCACGTTTAGCTGAATGGCTGCCGGATAGCTACTAGAATTTACCAGGAAGTTTGTATAGTTACTTTTTTGACCGGGTATACATTATGATAACTCACCCGTGTGGCATAGTGCCTCTTTCACATCTTCAAAGTGGCTACTTTTCTGAGGAAAATCTGTGATATTTTTCTTATTTATACTGCCAACATAGGTTGTGGGTGCTTGTTAGAACCGCCTCATTGAGGCGGTTCTAACGAGTACCCACAACCTATGTCTTGGAGCAGAAATAAAAAAATAATGTATACCCACATAAACCCCAGTTTTCTCTATATAAAATGGGGTTAAGTGGGGTGTTTATTTCATGAACATGCTCACGTGATGTTTTCAATGTTATAAAGAGTTTTGTGCTATAAAGATTCCCAATAACAGGTAATAAATGGCATTTTCCTGTTAATTACTCAAATAAACATTGGGTGGCAGGGCTTGAGATGTCATTTCATCTCAGTGTCAAGTAAAATTCCCACAAAATGACCTTTATCAGTTACCCTTTATATTAATTGCATTGTAACGTGTTGACCTGATAAAGCTATGCTATCTCAGGACAAGTGAGTTTTATCATGTCAACGTGACATTGCAGTTTTATGAATGAAGCAGGCTTCTAGAAAAATTGGCAAAAATGTTATTATTACTGGACAAAATGGAAAAATACTTGAAAAATATATGATAGGAAAAAATATGGTCAGCTGATGCAAAATATATCGACCTGCGGAATGTTGGGATGCACTGAGGACCATCGATAACTGATCAAAAATACCTAATTTAAGAGTGTACAAGGGGGTAAACTGATAAATAGAATACCAGATTTGTGTCATTTGATATCAAGTTTATCAGGCTCGGCTTCGAGAACGCATGTAGAAGTGTACAAGTGTTCTTGAAGCCTTGCCTGATAAACTTGATATCAAAAGACACGAACCTGGTATTCTCTATATATAGTGTTGACGGATACATTAAACATCAAATCAATTCTAACAAATATCCACAGCATTTGTTTAATAATCAAAATATTCTTGAATATTCCCATTAATCGCCACATCTTGAGCGAACGATGCTTGTCACTGAAATGGTGGATATAAAGAATTCTGTCGCTATATCGAATGTCGGTATAAAGAGGGCTGACTGTACAAAGTGACATCTCATTTTAATGCTACTTCGCAACAACATGGCTCTGGACGCAACGCTATCATTACAGGCCTCCAAAATATTCATTCAGGCCTCATTCTGACCACGCTTTTCCGTGCCTGAAAGGCCCGATTTTGCAGCTTCAACCCTTATCCTGCTGAACAAGACACAACTACAATACCTTTGCAAACAGTGTAGATCCTGATCAGCCATCTGTTTGTAATGGAGCAAACAGTGTAGATCCTGATCAGACGGCTTCTGAAGAAGCCATCTGATCAGGATTTACACTGTTTGTAATGGATTTTGTGAAAATATAAAGTAATTTGGTTGACTTATAGTCAGAAATAAGGATTAAATAGTTTTTTAAACAGACTATATACACAAAAATCAGAATCTAAAAGCCTGAAATCAAGAAAAAAAATCAATTAGCTCTAAAAGCCTGCAAATGCCTGAAAAATATGAGGCCTGTCATTTTATTATAAACAGTAAAATTCCTATATTAGCCCTTGTCCTGCTCTACCAGGGTTTATTATTTTTAATATTTTGTTAGATTTAAGCATCTGGGTCAAAAAACTTGTGCTTTATTATTTTGACTTTATCCTGCTGAATAAATTAAGCGAGCTACACCCATTGCTGACTATTGTCCAATTAAATTACTTAATTCGATGTATCCATTCAATTCACAAACTGCATGGCAGTCAGTGTAGATCATGTTCAGATGGTGATCTGGATTTATACTGTTTGCAAAGGTAGGGTTGTTGTGTTCAGCAGGATAATGGGTAAGTACTTAACATAGCTTATTAAGCTTATGGGCACTGTCTTTCAAATATTAAGGACTAGGTCAGATGGTGGGTAGGATTGGTGACATTCACAACCAAGTCCCATTTAATTTCCACTAGATAGTTATCTTTCTCTCTTTTTTTCCTTTTTTCTGTTGGGGTGGAGGAGGCAGATTACAGCCCTTTCAAGATTATCTCATATCTAGCTAACTGTTGATCAGAGGTGGGCAAAAAATGGAGTACCTAGCAAAAACAAATGACCTTCTGTTGGGTCACATACATAGCAACAGATATGGTTGGTATGTTGTGAATACTGAAGGATAGTTTTTGTCAATTCTCCATAAAAACCTATATTGTGGATATTCATTAGAACCGCCTCAACAAGGCGGTTCTAATGAATACCCACAACTTAGGTTGCCCCCAACCTTTGCTTGTCCCTAGATGGCAAAATATTCAACAAATATTGTTAAAGACTCAAAAACATACAACAAGAATTCTGCTGAAGGCTATGTCGCGCCTGTGGGGGCGCAAAGCCACCAAACCATGAAATCTAGGTCAAGGTCAAACATGGATGCCTGCATAAAAATTTCACTCCTAGTTGCAAGCATGTACCAAGTATCATCAATGAAACTCTTAAAAACAGACTCTTACATCACGGTGAAAGTTAGGGTTGTCACACTATTTTACAAAGTCAGTGAACCATAAAATGTAGGTCAAGGTCAGAAATGGATACTTGCATTGAAGTTTCAATTCCTAAATGCAAGCTGGTACCAAACACAATTATTGAAGCTCTAATAGATCTTGAGAAATGGACTTTACATTAGGGTGAAAGTCAGGGTGGTCGCAATAATTCACAAAGTCGGTGAACCATGAAATATGGGTCAAAGTCAAATATGGATGCTTGCGTTGCAGTTGCAATTCCTAGATGCAAGTTTGTACCAATTATAATTTAAAAAGCTTTAATAGTTTTCGAGAAATGGACTCTTACATTAGAGTGAAAGTCAGGGTGGTCGCAATAATTCACGAAGTCAGTGAACCATGAAATATAGGTCAAGGTCAGATATGGATGCTTGCGTTGAAGTTGCAATGCCTGGATGCAAGTTTGTACCAAGAATGATTAATGAAGCTCTAATAGTTCTCAAGATATGGACTTGCTGACAAGATTTAATTTAAAAAAAACAAGGCATCGCATGCGATACAAATCCCCTCGCACAAGACAATTAGTGTGTGGAAAACACTGAAATGGCAAAAGTCCAACTTGCTTGAGATATTATCATATGCAACATTTGTGTTAAGTTTGTTTAAAGATCCATCCATAAATGTAGGTTCTAGAGTGATGACAATATTTCTCTTAAAATAGTCATAGGGACCTTGACTTGAGGCCATGGCGGTGAAGTAGAGCTTGCTCAAGATATTATCATAAGCATCTTTTGTGTGAAGTTAGATTAAAATCATAAATGTAGGCGGTAAAGCAATGACAAAGTTTTTCTAAAAATAGCCACAGTGACCTTGACCTTGAGGTCATGACCTTGAAAGTCAAAGCAACTCGAGATATTACCATAAGAAACATTTGTGTGAATTTCTATTAACATCCATCAATAAATGTAGGCACTAGAGCGACGACAAAGTTTTTCTAAAGATAGCCACAGTGACCTTGACCTTGAAAGTCAAAATAGCTCGAGATATTGTCATAAAGAACATTTGTGTGAAGTTATACTGAAATCAGTGACGAAATGTAAGTGCTAGAGCAGTGACAAAGTTTTTCCAAAAATAGCCACAGTGATCTTGACCTTGAAAGTCAAACTCACTCGAGGTATTGTCATAAGGAACATTTGTGTGAAGTTAAATTGAAATCAGTGAAGAAATGTAGTCGCTAGGGCGATGACAAAGTTTTTCTAAAAATAGCCACAGTGACCTTGACCTTGAAAGTCGAAATCGCTCAAGATATTGTCATAAGGAACATTTGTGTGAAGTTATATTGAAATTGGTGAAGAAATGTAAGCGCTAGAGCCATGACAAAGTTTTTCTAAAAATAGCCACAGTGACCTTGACCTTGAAAGTGGAACTTGCTACAGATATTGTCATAAGGAACATTTGTGTAAAAAGATTTTGAAATTGGTGAAAAATGTAAGCGCTAGAGCAATGACAAAGTTTTTCTAAAAATAGCCACAGTTACCTTGACCTTGAAAGTCGAACTCTTTCGAGGTATTGTCATAAGGATCATTTGTGTGAAGTTATATTAAAATCAGTGAAGAACTGTAGGCGCTGGAGTGATGACAATGTTTTTCTAAAAATAGCCACAGTGACCTTGACCTTGAAAGTGGAACCCGCTAGAGATATTGTCATAAGGAACATTTGTGTGAAGTAATATTGAAATCGGTGAAGAAATGTAGGCGCTAGAGCGATGACAAAATTTTTCTAAAAATAGCCAGTGACCTTGACCTTGAGGTCATGACCCTGAAAGTCGAACTCGCTGAGCTATTGTCATAAGGAACATTTGTGTGAAGTAATATTGAAATCAGTGAAGAAATGTAGGCGCTAGAGCAATGACAAAGTTTTTCTTAAAATAGCCACAGTGACCTTGACCTTGAGGTCATGACCTTGAAAGTCGAACTCGTGGAGATATTGTCACAAGACATACTTGTGTGAAGTTATATTGAAATCAGTGAAGAAATGTAGGCGCTAGAGCGATGACAAAGTTTTTCTAAAAATAGCCACCGTGACCTTGACCTTGAGGTCATGACCTTAGAAGTTGAACTCGCTCGAGATATTGTCATGAGAAACATTTGTGTTAAGTTATATTGAAATCAGTGAAGAAATGTAGACGCTAGAGTGATGGCAAAATTTGTCTAAAAATTGCCACAGTGACCTTGACCTTGAGGCCATCACCTTGAAAGTCAAACTCGCTCGAGATTTTTTTATAAGGAACATTTGTGTGAAGTTATATTGAAATTGGTGAAGAAATGTAGGCGCTAGAGCGATGACAAAGTTTTTTCTAAAAAATAGCCACAGTGACCTTGACCTTGAGGTCATGACCTTGAAAGTCGAACTCGCTCGAGATTTTTTTATAAGGAACATTTGTGTGAAGTAATATTGAAATTGTTGAAGAAATGTAGGCGCTAGAGCGATGACAAAATTTTTCTAAAAATTGCCACAGTGACCTTGACCTTGAGGCCATCACCTTTAAAGTCAAACTCGCTCAAGATATTTTTATAAGGAACATTTGTGTAAAGTTATATTGAAATTGTTGATGAAATGTAGGCGCTAGAGCGATAACAAAGTTTTTATAAAAATAGCCACAGTGACCTTGACCTTGAGGTCATGACCTTGAAAGTCGAACTCGCTCGAGATTTTTTTATAAGGAACATTTGTGTGAAGTTATATTGAAATTGGTGAAGAAATGTAGGCGCTAGAGCGATGACAAAGTTTTTCTAAAAATAGCCACAGTGACCTTCACCTTGAGGTCATGACCTTGAAAGTCGAACTGACTCGAGATTTTTTTATAGGGAACATTTGTGTGAAGTTATATTAAAATCGGTGAAGAAATGTAGGCGCTAGAGCGATGACAAAAGTATGTATGGGACAAATGCTATATCCCCCCTCACAACTATGTTGTGCGAGGGGATAATTAAAAAAAAATTCAAAGGGCAATAACTCTTGAAAGGAGCATAATCCGGATGAGAAAAAAAATAAGCGTCAGCTTATTTTCCATTAGGAATGCATATATGAAATTTCAAAACCATAGCATACACAGTTCTAAAGTTATGCTATGCATCACTTTTAGCATTCATTACAATGGGCACAAATTACCAAAATGACAAAGGGCCATAACTCACAAAGTATTTTTCAGAATTTTGTCAAAAGTTAATCAGTTCATATACTCATCACCACCAATATACTCAACAACTTTCAAGGCTCTAGCTCCAATAGTGTTTGAGATATTTTGCTGACAAGATTTTATTTAAAAAATTTCAAAGGGCAATAACTCTTGAAAGGGGCATAATCCGGACGGGAAAAAAAAATACGCGTCAGCTAATTTTCCATGAGGAATCCATACATGAAATTTCAAAACCCTTGCATACACGGTTCTAAAGTTATGCTATGCATCACTTGTAGCATACATTACAATGGGCACAAATTACCAAAATGACAAAGGGCCATAACTCACAAAGTTTTTTTCAGAATTTTGTCAAAAGTTAATCAGTTCATCTTCTCATCACTACCAATATATTCACCAGATTTCAAGGCTCTAGCTCCAATAGTTTTTGAGATATCTTGCTGACAAGATTTTATTAGAAAAATTTCAAAGGGCAATAACTCTTGAAGGGGGCATAATCTGGACGAGAAAAAAAATACGCGTCAGCTAATTTTCCATGAGGAATCCATATATGAAATTTCAAAACCCTAGCATACACGGTTCTATAGTTATGCTATGCATCAAAAGCGTAACGGACCGACCAACGGACGAACGAACCAGAAGCAATATGCCCCTCCAACTTTTTCAAAGTTGGGGGCATAACTATCCTTCAATTTTCAAAAAAATACGCACCTTATCTGTTGCTATGGACTCACACATAATAAAATCTTTCTTTACCAGTTACTTACACACATTTTCCCTTCACACAGTAACCATGGCCTGAACACAACCAGGGGCAGCCATCACCTAAATATACATTGTCCAGGGCCCAGACATTAGCACTAGGGCTGTCCTGTTGCCATATGGGGGCGGGGCTATCTTGTTGCCATCGGAATCTTGTAGCAGGACCCCTGAAATGATTTAAAGAAATACACATAATATGTTCTATAAAAGTATTATCCTTTGGAAGTAGTTTAGGTCGTAGTACCAAAGCGTTAATCCAAAATCGTTAATCCATAGACAAAATGGCAAATATCCATGTTCAGATCAACAGACATAGACTCCAGAAGAGTGTAATCAGTGGAAGCAAGGAATACACCACAGAACCCGAAAATATGAAGTATAGATGTTTTCTGGGCCAGTCTGGCTGTTTCGGCCACTTAGGCCTCATCAGTGACCCTCAAATATTTTCAAAATTCCACCATGAAATCAATGATCCCAAAGGACAAGAAAATAGTAACTACACTATGATGTTGGGCAGGGAGACTTTTTGTGGCCGCCACACATTCGCAGACACCATCTGTAATGACGTCAAATATGTTCTATAAAAGGGTTATAAAAACCTATAAACCTCTTTATAACACTGTTCAGTTTTGGCTATTACACAGTATAAAGATGGACCCTAAAATGTATAGCATGCGGTGTTTTTCTCATCATGAAATTTCTCACACACACACACACACACCCCTCCACACACATTATGAAAATACGTCTGTACAAATACATTGTAAAGTTTACCGTCGAAAACAGAAAATTTTAAGATGAAAAATTGTGATATTTTTCTTATTTCTGCTCAAAATATAGATTGTGGGTACTCAATAGAACTGCCTCATCGTGGTGGTTCTCATAAATACCCACAATCTATATTTTAGAGCAGAAATAAGAAAAATATGGTTCACCCTGTAAACCATAGTTTTACCATATAAAATTGGGGTTCAAGGGGGTCAAAATTATATAGGCGTGTTTTCGTGATGCATACCAGACTAATTCTATATCAAAGTTGGGTAAGTGGGGTATCGCATTTCCACATGATTCTTATGACTGTGGCTATAAAATAAAGTACAGAGACCAATAATAAAATGCTACATTATGCAATTGCTAAGCATTGCTGATAAGACAGTTAATTAGACATAATTAGAAGGCTATACTAAAATTTCCTAATTTAAAAAGTCATCTAACTAGTAAAAAACGTGGTGAAAATAAAAATCTGCATCACATTTTAATCAAATTACAAGTTTCAAACATTTTTTAAGATCAAACATTTCCAAAAGAACTGACAGATTTAATGAATAAAAGTAGTTCCCAAGATAAAGCTAGTAATGCCATCTGTTGTGAGCAGAGTCATTAGTGGAGATAGATGATGCCAGTAGCCTTAAAACATCTGGTTAAATTAACAGAAGGATGAATTTTTGGTCATTTTTAACGACAGATTCCATCTGTCTATTCTTGCTGTGCTGCGCGTTTTAAGTAATTCAGGCTTCAGTTCTTCCGGCTTTGATAGCCATAGAAATATGAGTCCGCACAAAATATAGTCCGGCTTTTATTCAGTTTTAGGCGCAGTTGTTTTGAAAATTTTCGCGTTCATATTTGTATACATGTACTATCTGAAGCTGAAAAATTCCACAAAAGAACAGACGACACATGCCTTTTGAAAAACGAACAATGAATCTGCTAGTTATCTTAAAAGCGCCATGCAAAACTTGAAGCAGACGAACTTACATTATTATCTTATTTTTCATATGAATCAGCTGCGTGCAGATGAAATTCGTGAATCGTAAGCAATGTGAAGTTTGTGGCGCAATTTAAGACAAAAAAAAAAAAGAAAGAAAGAAAAGACAAAAAAGATGAACTGTCCTCTGCTACGTTTCAAAATGGCCAGGTTAAGACTTTACCCCTTCCTCCCACGAGTTTCTCAAGTTCACTGAATTTGTGCACGTTCATTCTACACATGTAAATTGGGTGTCTAGTCAATAGTCGTCAACAGCATGTCAAACCATGATTGTAGAGCAGAATGCGATGTATCATTATGAGCCATCTAACCAGGTTCTACACTGTTTGCATCTGTAGGTATCTGTACTTGGCTATAAAGGGCTGAAAGGGTACAAACTCCTAACGCTTACATGACTTAATTAAGTGGGAAGTACGTGACGCGAGAAACTTCACCGTACGGTGGTAGCAAGCCAGCAATAATATACTCCAAACAATTATCACTGTCCAATTTTGTTGTAGATCTGAATAACTTAATATATATGTAAGCACAGTAATGTTGTGATAAATAAAAAAGCCACATGCCGCAAAACTTCAAACATCGCACATAAAGTGCTTTCCTTGATTGTAGCACACGACATAGGGTAGGCTCTTACTGGGCCCCGCATCATCCCAGTCGACAAGTGTAAGCTTTTACAAGAAAGTTGCGTCTATGCTTAGCACACGTTTATTTGTGTTGTCATAAAACTGGCAACTAGTCATTAACCCTTTTTGTACAAAATGGAATCTTCCTTCTTATATATAGCAAGTGTCCATTCCAAAATTTAGAGCTAGCAGGTTGTGGTTTCATCAAAATTGATTTACCGGCCCCGATAGCTCAGTTGGTAGAGTGTCCGCTCCGGGGAACGGGAGGTCACGGGTTCGATCTCGGGCCGCAACATACCAAAGTCTTTAAGAATGGTACTAGCTGCTCCTCGCTTGGCATTCAGATTTACGGGGTAGAGCTAGGACTGGTCGACCCAGTGTCAGGATAATGTGACTGGGTGTGGTATCATGTAATATGTCTGGGACATGATACTTCTGTAAGGCAGCACTATAAAAGTGAGCATTGAGCTCCCTGTCACAACCAGACACCGTTGTGATATGACTGAAAAATTGTTGAAAGCGACGTTAAACCCGAATTCACACACACACACACACACACACACCCACACAAAATTGATTTGGAAAATGACTGAACTTTGAGCAAACAGTGGAGGCCCTGATCAGACCGCATTCTGCGGCGTCTGATCTGGACCTCCACAGTTCCACAGTTTGCCAAGGTATCCCTTTAGAGGTTTCTGGTACTGGGTTAGTGTGCGAGTAAAATGATGATGAAAGTGTATAACAGCCGATTCACGTCAGTTTTGTGAACCAAACTAAAAATCAGCACTCCATCGCCTTTGTCCTTCTCACTTTAGAAAATAAATCTGATTTTTTCACAGAATCTGTCATTTCAGTGCCTTTTGGTGCTTTGATTCTCTTAGAGAAAAAAACACATCATGCACCATGATAACATTTGTCTGGTAATCTGTTAATTTTGTTTCAATATAACATCAGGTTTAACCCTTATCTTGCTGAATATTCATTTAAGCCACACCCATCTCTGTCTATCAACCAATCAAATTACATGATGTAATTTATTGCTACAAATTCATAAACTGAATGCCAAACAGTGTAGATTCTGATCAGATGGCTTCTGAAGAAGCCATCTGATCTGGATCTACACTGTTTGCAAAGATAGGGGTTGTCGTGAACAGCAAGATAAGGGTTAACATTACACATCTATGCAATAAACGCCCCTCAACATCCCACTTTTAACAGAGAAAAGAAAAAGTTTGGTTTAAAGGTGCATTATTGAGCTACCAGGTCTCAAAATTTTTTTTTTCTGGTTTTTATCTTCAATGCATACTCCTTTGTAATGTGTACACTTTTGGAGCCAAATACAGCTTCAGAACTTTGTGAAAATGGTCATTTTCATTCATGTTTACCCTTCGCTCTGAACATGTGTTCAGAATTTCTGTTCTAAAAATAAATCTGTCACTTTACACATACATGGCGACAGTATCGTCTCTGAGTGTCGTTACTTATGGCATGGTATTCAGCGACATATTTTTTTCCGATTCAGGCATGGCCTAAGCAAACAAGGCCAAAAATGAACGTCGCATAACGTCATATATGGGGATTCTATTTTTGTCACGAACTAAAAATAGATCTAACTAGTGTTCGAAACCTAGTTAGGGAATCCCTCTCAAACTCGTTTACCTGTCATCATAATTGTTCGTATTTTTGCATAAAATGCATTTATTTGTATTGTTTTAAAGAAAAATACAGGCTATATGTATTTTATTTTTGGAAGCATTTTTTCCAGATAGCTCAATAATGCACCTTTAAAGAGTATTCATTATTTTCCTTATTTTTTGGTTGATTGTAACAGAAAACCTTGACAACAACTGGCCAGCCATCACGAGGACAGAAAACCCACATCTTTCATCTTTCTTTGTAGAAGCCCACAAAAAATCCTTACAATATTCCACAGAATGATGTGCTTTGTTTGATTTGTTTGATTTGAGGTTTAACGTCCCCGTCAACACTGTAAAGGTCATTTTGGAGACGTTGCTTCCAATTTTGTGGGACTTTTACCCGACATTGAGATGAAATGACATCTCAAGCCCTGTTGCCCAATGAAACCATTAGGTTTATTAGCATGGACGGTCCGCCTCGCACCGCGGTTCCTGGACAGGCTTAGATCCTCTAAGCGGTTTACCAGTACTAGTGTGCGGGCCGGATTCAGCTCAGCACTGCGTGGAAGCATCATGCAGCCCATATATTTCTTCAAGCCCCTATGGGCGGGGGCCAAGAATGATGTGCTATCCATCACATAAACAAGTCCGTGAAATTAACACCCCCTAAACCTCACTTTATATAGAGAAAACTGGGGTTTATGGGTATACACTGTAAAGCTAATATCAGTTGTAAGCCCAGGTGACAAAAGATACAAGATACCTTCAACTCAACCAGCCACCAATAGGTTATGTAGAAAAATGTTAATAAATGGATAAAAAACATGGTTTAAGGGGAATGCAAACACCTTCAGGGGAGGCAACTCCTGCAAAAGTATTTTTGTCTCCCATGTCAATAGGGGTCAACTCTTAAAGAAAAGAATTTGCTCCTGAGGAGCAAATTCTTTCCTTTAAGAGTAGACCCCTTTTTCAGAGTGACTGAGCCTATAGAAAAGCAAACAGGAAGTCCCGAAAGTTGTCTCCATTTTGAAAAAAATGGCGGAAAATGTGATAGGTGTTCCCAGTCCCCTTAAACAAGTCTCTCAAAAATTTTTGTTATATAGAAAATGACTAAATGTTCATTTTTTCGTATAATCTATACATTTTTGTTTGGATATAACAGGGCTATTAAACTAATATGGTTTCTGCTTAAGACCTAACAGAGTTTTATAGAGTGGTTGTTGATTACATGTACTTACACAGCCCCAACCCCCATCGGGGCTTGAAGAAATAGAAAGGCTGGATGATGCTTCCACCCAGAGCTGAAACCGACCCCCACACAAGTACTGGTAAACCGCTTAGAGGATCTAAGCCTGCCCAGGCAATGCAGTTTGAGTCGGACCGTCCATGCTTAAAAACCTTATTTGTTTCATTGGGCGGCAGCGCTTGAGATGTCATTTCATCTCAATGTCGGGTAAAAGTCCGACAAAATTGGAAGCAAGGTCTACAAAATGACCTTTACAGTGTTGACGTGGACGTTAAACATAAATCAAACAAACAAACATGTACTTACACTGCTGACTGTGGCAGGTAGACTGAGATTCTAGTCCAATTTTTGTGCTGCTCTGACATGTAGTCACTACTTAGCTGGTACCCACTACACTCAAAGTTTGGTGGTGCACACTTCGAGACTACCGGCTGCCAGTGTTTCCCCATATTAGTTGAGAACTGGAGATTCACACCATACAGCGTGCCATACAGTGAATCACACCCCATGGCAATGTCAAACTGCAGGAAAGTGGCAGGAGTGACACGGAAGTCCCAGGTTGTTGCATATCTTTCTCCTGTGACAAATGAAAACTTAAGTCATAGAAGTACCTTTTTCCTGTGAAAAATGTAAAGACTACCACAGAATGTATCTTTCTCCTGTGACAAATGTAAGGAGAAAGACGTAGAATGTATGTTTCTCCTGTGACAAAAAAGGAATAAGTCATAGAATCAACTTTCTCTTGTAACTAAAGCAAGGAATAAGTCATAGAATGTTTCTTTCTTCTGTGACAAATGAAAGTCATAAAATACATCTTTATCCTGTGATAAATATAAGGAAAAAGTCATAGAGTGTATCTCGCCTGTGCAAGGAAAAAAAATCACAATCATTCTCTGGAGGCAAATGTATGGAATAAATCATAGAATGTAACATTCTCATGTGACAAATGTAGGGAATCAGTCATAAAATGTACCTTTCTCTTGTGATAAATGTAGGAAATAAGCCATAGAACAAAGTAAATGAGTAAAGCGTAAGTCACAGAATGTATCTTTCTCCTGTGACAAAGTAAGGAATGAGTGATAGAATGATTGTATCTTTCTCCTGTAACTAAAGTAAAGAATGTGATTCATGGTAGTATTAATCTATACATGACCATTTTGTTATGTATTTTATTTTGACTCACTGTTGAGCTAGAAAGCCTCCATGTGAATCAATTTGTTATTGTTTGATACTGCACAGGAACTGAGGGTGGGAGTTGAGGTTTCATAAACTTTGGAGTTAAAGCCCCCCCCCCCCCCACAACACACACACTCCAGTAGTTTTCCTACTGACCTTACCTAGGCAGTCGTTCTTTTGCAGTGTCTTATTTGTTTATTGGCTTTGTGTGGTTGGTTCATGTATCATCTGTTTTTGTGTGTGCCTCCATTTCTCTTACTTTCCTTAGGTGACTTGAGACGGCTGCTTTCTTTGATTGTGGCCTTTCCTGGGTGACATTTTCTCACTAGTTTACATATGAGACAGATTATAGGGTTACTAAAAGCCTGTCTTTTGTCAATGCATCAGTAATGTCAAGCCTTATTTTCACAGAAAATACACTTTGAAAATGTTGTCTGTTAGTGATGACTGCCAGTCAATTTGTTTGTTTTTTTGTTTGTATTGGGGTTTAACGGCCCAGTCAACACCATTTAGGTCATTTTTTAGCTAATCGGTTAACTTATCCACTGCAGTCAAAGAATTAAGCTTAGAAAACAAAATCATTTTTATACTGTCTCTTTTTTTAAACCACAAACACAGAAAAAGAATATTTGTGACTCGTCACGCGAAAAGGGACCTTCTGGGAAATTACATCATTTAGCGTAAATGACGTCCGTCATTTAGCGTAAATGACATCCGAAAACTATGTTCACGTTAACGTCATTTGCTGACAATTTGATTACGCTGTGTCTTAATTGGACTTAAAATTCACCTTACATTCCTGGCGACACGAGCTTTTTTCAAGCCCTTTAAACTGTTCTGACTTTTCACTGTTCCTATTCGAGTTTCGTCCCTTGTAAATAAACGGTAAACGCCATAGTTTTACCTCCGCATACGTGACAGCTGTTACCTGAAAATTATTTTCTGAACTTACGCCGCAGACGGTGGATGGACTGAATTTAACAGCGTTTACAGTTAATATGTCTGGTCCGGGTAACATTTTTTTCATCTGGGTAAGGCCAAATGCCAGGCCCACTAGGTACGATTCTCTTCGATATCAACCATTGGTTAAAGTACAATGCGATAAGGTCATCCGGTTCAAAGACAGTTGGTGTTGGTGACGTCTAACTGCTACGTCACAAGTTAATCAATATACATGTATTATTATTATAGGATTTATAGTAAACTGTTAGTGCAAGCCACAGACACCAGCACTAGGCGATTGGTTCTTTGTCTGTTAGTATGCGTCTGTCTCCGCCCAAGCAAGTCTGAACTATATATATTTCAAAACTCCCTTCCAATATATTTTAAAACTCCCTCATAATGCCATCTGTTTGATATTTTCTCCCAACAGTTATTCAACCAAGTTAAAAACGAACTTGATGAGGCTGAGCTTACCGGCGACCGAGACTGAGTAATCAAGAGTAATCGATTCTGAAAATTCAGTTAAATACAATGATCTGAATCTCCACTGTGAAACCTGACGGGGGAAAAAATGCTGTTGTCCAGTTTCGGCAGTTTGTTTGTTTGATATGATGTTTAACGTCCCTGTCAACACTATATAGGTCATTTTGGAGACGTTGCATCCAATTTAATGGGCTTTTTACTCGACATTGAGATGAAATGACATCCCAAGCCCTGTTGCCCAATGTAACAAATAGGGTTTATAAGCATGGAGGGTCCGACTCGCACCGATTTGCCTGGACAGGCTTAGATCCTCTGAGCGGTTTACAGCACTCGTGTGAGGTGCGTGGAAGCATCATGCAGCCCATTTATTTCTTAAAGCCCCAATTGGCGGGGGTCATTACTGTTGTCCAGTACCATTGTAAGAGAACAAAAATGTGTAGACACTGAGTTGTCGTTTATGATTGCCATACCACAGATTGGTGTGTGTGTGTGTCGGGGGGGGGGGGGGGGGGGTTACGTCACACCAGCATCTGAGGTCGTACGCTGACGGGACCTCGGTTTAAAGGCCAAAAATCTGGAGATGAGGTCCAAATTGGTTTTGTGCGTCTGTTTGAATTGAGGTTTAACATCCCCGTCAACACAATATAGGACATTTTGGTGACGTTGCTACCACTTTTGTGGGGCTTGTACCCGACATTGGGATGAAATGACATCTCAAGCCCTGCCGCTCAATGAAACCAAAATGCTTATATGCATTGGACGGTCTGAGTCACACCACTTTGCCTGGGCAGGCTTAGTCCTTCCAAGTGGTGTACCAGTAATCATGTGCGGTCAGTTTCAGCTCTGCATGGAAGTATCATGCAGCCCAGTCTATTTTTCCAAGCCCCGATGTGCGGGGGCGAGGTCCCAATCGGTGCACCGCTATATTGAATAGTTCTATTCGTTGGTTAGCAGGAGTAATTTTATAGTGATGCCAACTTGGGAAACTCTATTGTGACAATTGAAAAATGAAAGGTTTTGGAGAAGTATTCATGGAAATTTATAAATTGACGGCATCGGAACCTGCCGGTGTGGTTTACATTAGACGGTACCAGTTTCTCCAGGGCGATGCAGATCAGTGGTTAGCACACTTGCCTTTGATGTGCGAGGCATCCGGTACGATTCGTGTCAGTGGTAATAAAATTGCAGTGTCCGAACATGCTCCACTGGCATCATTTGCAGGGATGAATACACCAAAGTGCGCCGTCCTTCTGATCGGGACGTTAATTGGAATCCTATATGCAGAGGGAATCATCTCCTGTGCTGGTTAAAAATCCCTCCTACCGTATAGATAATGGATGGATGGATAGATAGATAGATAATCAAAATTGTAAAGGATCAGGATAAGTTCCAGGAACTGATCACAAATTAACCGGCAATGATTCCGCCACCTTGTCTCAACGCTGAAAGACGAGAAGCCAACCAATGTTAATGAGACAACAATAATATATTTTCCCTGAACCCTTGGGGCCAAACTACATTATATGAAACAGAAATAAACAATCTATGAGCTCTAGTTGTGATCAGAATAAAGCATTACAGTATGCGCATGTGTCTTTGCACGCTGCATTGTATGTAACCTTTTTCACATGGGACTTTTAATAGTTAAAACTTTGAAATGTAACCTTCCATTTATGTATTTAGATTTATTTTTCATTTTTCTTTTTTTTTTCTCTCTCTCTTTTGGTCAGTTGAAAAAAAAATTCCCATGTTACCCATTTCAAAGCATTTAGCAACTCGATTCAACAACACACACTACGGCGAGAATATGGGTTTTGTTTTAAAGAAGTTCGCCATTAAATTTTGTTGCACAACTTGAAGTATTCTGCATAAAAGACAAATTAATCATGTGCGCACCGTGTGAAAGTGCATGCTTTCAAATCTCAAAAAGGTGATGAGAATGTGTAAGGTCAAGTGTGCTGTTTGAACCGCCTCATTTGGGCGTTTTCTAATGAGTATCCAGAACATATGTATTGGATTAGTACTATACGAAAACTGAAAAATACTATACAAACTGAAAACCCCAGTTTTTTCTTTCTTTTCTTATTTCATTATGTGTTTATTTATTTATTGTTTGTTTGTTTAGCGACCCTTTCAATATTTTTTTCACTTATTTCAAGCCGATCGTTAATCAGATGTGGGCAGAAACCACAGTACCGAGAAAAAAGACCTTCCATTGCAGAACATGGTGTCTCCCGTTTGACCAGAGCAAGGCTCGAACCTTAGCGGTGAATGGTGTGTTCGTATCTCATGAGTCTCGTCGCGAGCAAATCGGTCTTTGATACCAGTTTCCAACCAGATATATGCAAGACAACAGTCTGCTCAGTGTCAATAGCCTTAAATGATCTGAATTCTGTCATAGAGCCACGATCACAAAAGCTTGCACTATATGCGCTCATCAGTCTATGCTGATGTGCAGGCTGTTCTTCGCGTTTGTTCACACATGCAAATAGACGGATTTCTTGCTCATATAATGTGTAAACAAGAGGGCCATGATGGCCCTGGATCGCTCACCTGATCCTATTGTACAAACGGAATTGTGGGATATATATGGTGGAGTGGAGGGTTTGAGCAATTTTGGTTGGACCCGAAGACCATCTCTGTGAAATTAATTCAAAATCAGTCTGCCTGTTTAGGAGTAGAAGTCATTTTGAGAAGTAGAAGCCATTTTTGATGAAATGACATCTCAAGCCCTGCTGCCCAATGAAACCAATGGAGTTTAAATGTATTGATTGTTCCACTTGCACCACTTTGCCTAGACAGGCTAAAACCTTCAAAGTGGTTTACCAATATTCCTGTAGAAGCACCTTGCAGCCAAGGTGGGTGGGGGCCAAAACTTTCAAAAGACATCTGTCTCTAAAAGGAAGCAATTTTATAGGAATGTTCTATGAGTGACCCTCTAACAATATTGCTAAAAATATTTTGCTTAACTGAACATGATGGCCACCACAGCTAAAAACCTCAAACCTCATTCCTGTCAAATAATTTCATAATCAATCCACTGGTTAAGGAGAAGAAGTTGTTTAAAGGTTTTGTTCACCAGAGCGGCATAGTTTGAGCAATTTTGGTGGAGGGTCACCCAAGGAACATTCCTGTCAAGTAATTTCAAAATCCATCCACTGGTTAAGGAGAAGAAGTCGTTTAAAGGTTTTTCTATTTTTAGCTCTGGCAGCCATCTTGTTCACCAGAGCAGAATGGTTTGAGCACTTTTGTAGAGGGTCACCCAAGGAACATTCCTGTGAAGTTATTTCAAAATCCATCCACGGGTAAAGGAGAAGAAGTTGTTTAAAGTTTTTTTCTATTTTTAGCTCTGGTGGCCATTTTATTCAACCGAGCAGAACGGTTTGAGCAATTGTGGTAGAGTGTCACCGAACGAACATTCCTGTGAAATAATTTCAAAATCCATCCACTTGTTAAGGAGAAGTCATTTAAAGGTTTTTCTATTTTTAGCTCTGGCGGCCATTTTGTTGACCTGTTTGTTGGAACGGTTTGAGCAAATTTGGTAGAGGGTCACCCAAGGAACATTCTGGTGAAATAATTTCAAAATCCATCCACTGGTTAAGGAGAAAAGTGCGTTTAAAGGTTATTCTATTTTTAGCTCTGGCGGCCATTTTGTTAACCCGAGCTGAACAGTTTGAGCAATTTTGGTGGAGGGCCACCCAAGGAACATTCCTGTTAAGTGATTTCAAAATCCATCCGCTGGTAAAGGAGAAGAAGTCGTTTAAAGGTTTTTCTATTTTAAGCTCTGGCGGCCATTTTGTTTACCCGAGCGGAACAGTATGAGCAATTTTGGTAGAGGGTCACCAAACAAACATTCCTGTGAAATAATTTCAAAATCCATCCACTGGTTATGGAGAAGAAGTCGTTTAAAGGTTTTTCTATTTTTAGCTCTGGTGGCCATTTTGTTCACCCGAGGGGAACAGCATGAGCAATTTTTGTAGAGGTTTGCCAAAGGAACATTCCTGTGAAATTTCAAAATCCATCCACTGTTTAAGGAGTAGAAGATGTTTAAAGGTTTTTCTATTTTTAGCTCTGGTGGCCATTTTGTTCACCCGAGCGGAACTGTTTGAGCAATTTTGGTAGAGGATCCCCCAAGGAACATTCCAGTGAAATAATTTCAAACTCCATCCACTGGATAAGGAGAAAAAGTCGTTTAAAGCTTTTTCTATTTTTAGCTCTGGCGGCCATTTTGTTCACCCGAGCAGAATGGTTTGGGCAATTTTGGTAGAGGGTCACCGAAGGAACATTCCTGTGAAGTAATTTCAAAATCCATCCACTAGTTAAGGAGAAAAAGTCGTTTAAAGCTTTTTCTATTTTTAGCTCTGGCGGCCATTTTGTTCACCCGAGCGGAACGGTTTGAGCAATTCTGGTAGAGGGTCACCCAAGGAACTTTCCTGTCAAGTAATTTCGAAATCCATCCATTGGTTAAGGAGAAGAAGTTGTTAAAAGGTTTTTCTATTTTTAGCTCTGGGGGCCATTTTGTTCACCCGAGCTGAACGGTTTGAGCAATTTTGGTAGAGGGTCATCCAAGGAACATTCCTGTGAAACAATTTCAAAATCCATCCACTGGTTAAGCAGGAGAAGTTGTTTAAATAATTTTCTATTTTTAGCTCTGGCAACCATCTTGTTCACCCGAGCGGAACACTATGAGCAATTTTGGTAGAGGATCACCCAAGGAGCATTCCTGTGAAATTAGATCAAAATCTGTCCAGCAGTTTTGGAGGAGAAGTTGTTTAAAGCAAAAGTTGACGACGGACGGATGCACGCACGCACGCACGGACGACGGACGACGGACAAAGACTGATCCCAAAAGCTCACCTTGAGCACTTCGTGCTCAGGTGAGCTAAAAACCTGTTTTGATCTTCCTCTCGCAATCGTTACAACTAAACAGTTTCGGACGACGACAATATGCCAGATTTCTCAAAGAAATGCTTAATAATGAAACAGTGTTAAGGAAATAAATAGAGAATACCAGGTTCGTGTCTTTTGATATCAAGTTTATCAGGCATACATGCGTTCTCGAAGCCGAGCCTGATAAACTTGATATCAAATAAGTAAGTAACGACTTTATTTATTTTTTTTTTTTAAGAGGGTAACTCAATTGGCGAACACGAATCTGGTATTCTATTTATCAGTTTATCCCATACAGTCTTAAATTAACAATTCACGATCAGATATTGTTGATCCTCAGTGCATCCGAGCATTCTAGCGGTCGCTATATTTTGTATCAGCTGACCATATTTTCCTATGATATTTTTTTCAGGTAATTTTTTCAATTTTCCCAGGAACAATAACATTTTTTTCATTTTCCAGTAATTCGTAATAGTGCAATGTAACGTTGACGTGATAAAGCTCTCTTGTCCTGAGATAGCATATCTTTATTAGGTCAACGCGTTACAATGCAATATATATTGGGGGTAACTGATAAATGTTTTACTGTATTGAAATGCCTTTATCAGATGTTTCCTTGCATTATTACCTGCGACTTTACCTTTAACAGTTTGTTGACGTAACCCATGACGTCGAATTGGTATTCTGTGACGTGGTTGCGTTTAGGGTACCTATGTTTAAATCATTGTAAATCTGACACCTTTAGGAGTATTTTATTCATTTTGGTGTCAAATTGTTTCTCAAATACCGTTATATCTGAAAACAGTTACAACTCATTTTCGCCAAAAATCCCCAGAAGGTCCCTTTTCGCGTGACGGGTCACATTTATGAACAGAATTTAACACACAAGACCCTTATTAAAACAACTGCATGCATTAGTTCCCTAAAACATCACATGACCAAGTCCGTGAAATTACCATCCCCCTAAACCCCACTTTCTATAGAGAAAACTGGGGTTTATAGGGGTAAACATTATTTTTCTTATTTCTGCTGTAAGTTATAGGTTGTTGTAGTATAGATAAGAAAAATATCACACATTTTCATCAGAAAAGTAGCCAATATGGAGGTGTGAAAAAATGCTCTATGTCACATGGATGTTTTATAGTATTAAATGATTTGGATGTAAATAAGAATTTTCCCCAATAAAGAATCCCAAAAAGGTGTAGTATTACAAAATACCTTTATCAGAATTTTAAGACTGATTCAATTTTTTGTGTGTGCAAATCTGATTTGATGACGTTCTTTACATTGGAGCAAGTAGAATACCATTGTTTTTGCCTCTGAAAAATGGCAGATTTCAGCAGAAATGATATCATATGGATGTTATCAATAGAAATTAAAACAAGAATTCAGCCGAAGGCTATGTTGCACCGGTGGGGACTCTTACATTAGGGTGAAAGTTAGGGTGGTCGCCAATGTTGATGGCTTGACTAACGGACGGAAAGTTCAGCTCCTATGCCGCACCATGCTTAAAGCAGGCGGGACTATAAGAATCTTATATGGGTGTGAGGGGTGGATTGAAAAATCCGTCCCGAGGGACACTGTACGGCATCACGAGGCTTGCCGAGTGATGCCGTACAGTGATCCTGAGGGATGGATTTTTTTCTATCCACCCCTCACACACATATTGGATTCTTTTTCTCGCATACCTTCCATTTCTATTGCGAATTTTTAATGCTGCTGTCATTTCGGTTACCGACGTCCGCCATTTTGTGATGACACAACAGGAATGTTTAGTGACGTCACGCATGATGACGCCGCGCATGAGGTTGTAATCAACCAGTGCATTTATCAAACACGCGATTATAATCGATTTGGGGTCGGAACACCAGGGTCAGAACATAAATTTCTATCCCAGGGTAAAATCATGGATTTCCTTGTCTGGTGTGCAAGAAAATAAATTTACCTCCATTTCTGCTGAACTCCAGTGCATTCCCCTTTGAGCCACAGGTTATCCTCGGCACAGCACTCTCTGTCTGAAACCAGGTGAACATGTCGGGCATCATGCCAGTGAACTTGTCTTGGAAACCATCGAGATTAGTGTCGTTAACAGCAATAGCAACACTGTCCAATCCCCACTCTGATCTCTTCATACCTGGAAGAGAAAAAAAAAATCATATTACTAAATGAGCAGACCTTGGTGGCCATCACTAAAACACGCCTATATAATTTTGACCCCCTTGAACCCCATTTTTATATAGTAAAACTGGGGTTTACAGGGGTAAGACTTATTTTTCTTATTTCTTCTCATAATATAGATTGTGGTACTTGTTAGGTTAGAACCGCCTCGATGAGGCGGTTCTAACATGTACCGACAATCTATATTTTGAGCAGAAATAGGAAAAATAACACAATTTTTTATCTTAAAATTGTAGCTTTTTCGGTGGTACAATTTACAATGTATTTGTATAGGCATGTTTTCGTAATGGCCCAGTCAGATTACCACCCTGAAATAAGCATTTTTCCTGCAAACTTTGATTTAACTTTGTCTATGTCAGGTAGATATTCTTTGAAATAACACCATAAACTCATTATAACACGGTTCATTATAACACTGTTTTGGATATAACACGGTTTCAAGATGGATCCCAAAAGGTAAAGTGTATATAGAAAAATGACCATAAAATGGTCATTTTTCTATATAATCTATACATTTTTGTTTGGATATAACACGGTTGTTTAACTAACACAGTTTCTGTTTTGGACCCCATTTATAGTGTTATAAAGAGGTTATGTTGTACATCATTGTTTATAACATTCTGAATTATGTTTTGAAGATTTTCGGGGTCTTTGATACAAATTTACAGGAAACGATCTAAAGCCTTATCCTGCTGATCATGACAAACCTATCTTTGCAAATCTTGCAGATCCTGATCAGATGGGCATCTGATCAGGATCTACACTCTTTGTCATTCAGGTTATGAATTGAATGAATACATAAAATCAAGTAATTTAATTGGTTGACAATCAAAATGGGTGTGGTAAGTTAACTTATTAAGCAGGTCAAAGGTTAAGAATCATATATCATGTTTGTATGTTTGTTTGTATGGGAGTTTAATACCCCAGTCAACACTATTTCAGGTCATTTTTGAGCCGGTCAGTTTACCTGTCCACACTTTAGCTGGGCAGGCTTATACGTAAGAGGTTAACCAATACAGTGCAGAAACTGACAACTGCCCTTCTTGAATCAGCGGAATGGAGAGAATGACTGTAGAAAAGATTTCATGATCAATCTCCATAAAAGAATGTTGCGGACCCTGGCAGGTATTGAACCCGCATCCTCCTGATCACCAGTTCGACGCGCACCCGACAGAGCCACCGAGGTCAGCATCATATATCATGTAAGAATAGCAATCATCCATATTTCTTCATTGGACTGAAATTTTGCTGGGTCCCTTGGAAGATGCATGGAAGTACAGCCTGTGGCCTCACATTGAAACAACTTCCTCAGATCCTTGGCAAAATCAATGCATGGAAAAATATAATTGATCACTAGAAATTCATCATGTTAACAAGTCCATATAATGAACCTGAAAACTTCACTTTATATACAAAGAAAACTAGGTTTTACAGGGGTAAACATTATTTTTCTTATTTCTGCTCTAAGACATAGGATGTGAGCACTCAGCAGAACCACTTCTATGGGGCTGTTCAAAGTTTGGAGTATAAATAAGAATCATATTGCAAATTTTCAATGGAAAAATTAATGTTTTGGAGATACCAAAGACTGCAGGTTGTCACACTTGCATTATAATAATATTCAACGACCCTCACCTCCATATCCCAGGGGCTGCCACCATCTAAATATTGTCCTGTCTGTCTTTGCCTCAGGTGGTAACTCCAGAAGAACTCTTTCTAGGGTTCCATTATACAGCAGGGGTTCCACAAGCTTCAGGGGTTGCCAGGTTATCTCGTTATCCGTGGAGAAATCTACGATGATTCCCTCATTCCGAGACTCTGCCTGGGTACACTGGTGACTATTGTCTGTGCTTCCAATCTTCAGGACAAATTCTACCATTCTAAAAAGTTTTAAGTATGAGGAACTAACCTTTGTCTTGCTGAACCAGGATATGCTCTAAATGTACATTTGCTAACAGAGTACATACAGATCAGATGGCTTCTTCATTGCAAACAGTGTAGATACAGATCAGATGCCTTCTTCATTGCAAACAGTGTAGATACAGATCAGATGGCTTCTGAAGAAGCCATCTGATCACTATCTACACTGTTTGACATTCAAATGTGCCACTGGTTGATATTCAAATGTAATTTGTAGAAATAAATGACATCAAGTTATCTGATTGGTTTAAATGACATCAAGTGATCTGATTAGTTTAAATGACATCAAGTTATCTGATTTGTTTAAACATCATCAAGTTATCTGATAGGTTTAAATGAGATCAAGTTATCTGATTGGCTAAATTCAGCAGCACACAACTCTAACACATCCCACATATTTTCTGTCAATTTCAACAAGGGAGTCTGAAGACAATTTTCAGAACTTCTTGGGCTTGCTTTCCAATAAACTGAGCCCTTTAAAAAAAAGTTTCTAATCTTAAAGCAAAGCATATCCAGACGACTAACTTTTCAATTTTTTTTTCAGGGAGAAATTTGGCATGCATTTTTGAGTGGAATATTTCAAGATTAATCTCCTCAAAAGAATGTTTGTTGTCTTTGAAAAAAAAACATTACAGGTAGAAAATCTAACCATTTTTCTGTGCAAGATTAGCCATTAGTCATCATGAGTTATTCTAACTTCGCTTTCCTGGGCTGGTTTAGTTATTAGCCATTAACCCTTATCTTGCTGAATATTCATTTAAGCCACACCCATGTCTGTCTATCAACCAATCAAATTACTTGATGTAATTTATTGCTACAAATTCATAAACTGAATGCCAAACAGTGCAGATCCTGATCAGATGGCTTCTTCAGAAGCCATCGGATCTGGATCTACACTGTTTGCAAAGATAGGGGTTGTCGTGAACAGCAAGATAAGGGTTAACTAGGTAATACAATGCACATTCTTCTACCAGTAACAGATGAATACCATTTTGAATTTTGAATCAGTGGAGTGGAAGGGACTGAATGACACTAGAAAATTTTTAATGATCTCCAAAAAAGGATGTTGACAGACCTGGCAGAGATGAACCTGTAACAGCCTGATCACGTCAAATTCATATGGCCATGTAATGGAGACCCCTGTGAACCCCACTTTATAACGAGAAAAGTGGAGTTTACAGGGGTATACATTATTTTCTTAATTTTTGCATAAAATCATAGATTGTGGATACTCGTTAGAACTGCCTCAAGGAGGCAGTTCTAACGAGCACACACAATCTATGATTTTTTTGCTTGTCAGTACTTGTTAGAACAGCCTCAAGGAGGCGGTTCTAATAAGCATGCACAATCTACAGTAGAACTTCAATGGCTCGAACACCGATGGCTCGTTTACCATGGATGTGTCCAACCCATTCTTGAGCCCCTAGCGAAATCCTCAACATAAGAAATATCGCGGGGATAATTAAGGATATTTTAGTCTTTTATCTTGCAAATGTATGCTGTGTGTACTCATTAGAGTCGCCTCGATGAGGCGATTCCAATGAGTACACACATCATACATTTTCATTATAGAACACCGAAAAGATGTCTAAAAGTATCTCGTTATGCCTCCTGACAGTAACCTCAGTGGCTCAAACTACCCCTGTCTCGAACAGATTTTCGAGGTCCCAAAGGTGTTCGAGCCAATAAAGTTAGACTAGTTTGGACAAGAAATGAGAGAAAAAAACCCTCTGAAAATGGCTAGTTCTATTAATAAGAAAGATGCCACTATAGCACATGGATGTATTATGGTAATGAGTAAACCACTGGACCCTGGGAACTGTGGGACTGACCATATGGGAACAAGACAGTTCCCAGACAAGACAGTTCCCTGACACGGTTTTTGGAGTCAGTTCCCAGACACATTTGAAGACAGTTCCCCGACAATTTTGAAGACAGTTCCCCGACACTATTGTTCATAGTTAAATGATCTGTGACTGATAATTATTATTGGCAATTAGTTCCCAGACACTTTTGAAGACAGTTCCCCGACACTATTGTTCATAGTCTTAATGACCTTATTGGCAATTAGGGATAAGATATATTAGTTATAATTTGGAAGTTTCTTGCTATGGCAACTATATTTATGAGTTGCCTGAGATTTCCTCATTGACTTCAAGACAGTTTGAATAAGTATCATTATTGTTCGCATAACAGCGTTAGATATCTATTTGATATTCTTATACTTTAATAATTGTTATTTAAAACAAAAACTTTGAACTCATCTTCATTTTTCAAATGTTTATTATATGGAAAAATGACAATTAGAAATATACTATTGCGTTTTCTGGAAGACATTTTTGTTTTGTTTAAATGTTTGCATGTTCATTAACCGAACATGCTAGTTCGCTTAATTTCAGGTGTATTCATTATTAAACTTATTGATAATGGTATCAAGTATAACCTTTTATTTTACATCGGGGAACTGTCTTCAAAAATGTCTATGAACCCATAATTTAATATTTCTAAACGTCTGTCGGTAGAACAATTGTCTTCAGAATATTGATGAACACACAATCACTATCAAATATGATAATCATCATGATCAGTCACAGGTCATTTGACTTTGATCAAAAGTGTCGGGGAACTGTCTTCAAAAGTGTCGGGGAACTGTCTTCAAATGTGTCGGGGAACTGTCTCCAAAAACAGTGTTGGGGAACTGTCTTGTCGGGGAACTGTCTCGATTCCGATCATACCTCAGAGATGTTGTATTGACAGGGACAGTCACTGCCTCCCTGGTTCCTTCTCCATCAAAGATTAAAGCATTCCCAGAATCCACTGTTCCACATGCCAATCCAAGATGGCCACCAAGGGTCCTCCTCCAGAAGTCTGACGGTCTGTGGAGCTGTTCAAATCTATCCAACATTCCATAAGGCATAGGATCATCAGACTGGCAGTTCAAATCTGGCAAAGTAATGAACATTTTCCTTTCCTTTCTTGATTTACAAAACAGGTACAAGTGATGTGAACTTCAACATGATGAATATTCAAATTAACCATGCCCATTTCTGATTATCAGCCAATCAGATTACATGATCTAATATTTTCATTCTCATCCACAAACTGAATGTCAAACAGTGCAGATCCTGATCAGATGGCTTCTTCAGAACCCATAGGATCAGGATCTACACTATTTCCAAAGGTAGGGGTTGTTGGGAAACAACAGGATAAGGGTTACCAGTAATTTTTAATCAATTTCGTTTTATGGCTCTTTCAAGATCATTTCACTTGTATGAAGGTGGGCAAAAACCAGATTACCCAGAGAAAAACACCTGACTTTCATTTCAGAACTTGGTGTTACACATGTGACCAAATCGAGGCTCATCATCATCAACGGATTTTCGATTAACGTGCAGGTACAGGGGCAACATCCACATAAGTGGGCCCCCTTCCAGGTAGCTGGCTTGCTGCACCCATGGCAGATCTTACACCAGATCTCCCGGCCTGTCTATCATGAGGATCGATAGCAGAGCGTTTCCATTCTCTGCAATCTCTTTCTGTCAGCTGCTTCCAGGACATCTTGGGCCTTCCAGGCTCCCGCTTTCCACCTACCTGTATGTCACAGGGAGTCTTGACTGCACCGTTGGAGTGTTTCATATGTCCATACCAGCGGAGCCTTCTCTCTTTCGTGATGAGGTCCAGGTCCTCAATGCCAAAATGCTCAAGTAACTCACTGGACCTGATGGTGACAGTGTCTTGTGGCTTGACATTGCAGATCTGTCTGATCATTGCCCTGTCATTCCGCTGAAAATGTTTGGCTTTGTCAATGGCCATGTCTCACTGGCATGGAGCGTTGCGCTCTGCACACAAGATCTGTACACAAGGCCATATGTCTTGAACGAGAGGTGGCGAGAAGAGAGAACTGGTAGCAGCTCCTTGAATTTCTTCCAGGCTGTTTTCACACGAGATGTGGTTGAAAGGTCGCAACCACCCGCTGCTGAGAGCATATCACCTAGGTAGCAAAAGGAAGCCACAACCTCCACCTTGTCAGATCCGGCTTGGACTTCCCTCTGTTGTCTGCCATCTAAGGGTCGTGCAGTTCCTTGGCACCATTAACACCTGTAATCAGGGTCCTCTATCAAGCATTTGAGCCCAATGCATTTCTTGTGCACCCAGAACTTGCAGCCATTACAAAAGATACTGTTGCTGCCTACTCCAGTGCGACATACAGCGCATGGGAACTGGCCTGTAATCTGCAGGAGGTCCAGACCTGTATTTCCTGTATTCACTCTCAGCCTTTTCGCCTCCATTGCGTCTTTCCAAGTTAAGAGCCTCCTGACACATTCCTCAAGGGATTCAGCTATGATGACAAGGTCATCAGCATACAGGTCCTCTCAGAGGACTCCAGAGCAGAACTTGCATGACAAGGCTTCAAGCACAATGATGAAAAGCAGTAGACTGAGAACAGAGCCTTGATGAACACCCACCTTCACTTCGAATTCTTCACTGTAACCATCACCAACGTGGACACGGCTCCGAGCATTAGCATACATCCCTTGGACCAGTCGCACAATCCACTCGTGTACTCTAAGTTTTCTTAGTGCCCACCAGATGACTTTCCGAGGCACTCGATCAAATGCCTTCTCCAGGTCTACAAAAGCCATGTAGAGTTTCCTGTTGGCTGCCAGATACTTCTCTTGCAGCTGCAGTACAACAAAAATGTCGTCTGTTATGCCTCTTCCTGGGACAAAGCCAAACTTGGAATCGTCGATGGACACCAACTGCCTAATGAGGCCATCCACAATCCTCTCCAGGACTTTCATGACCTGTTCTGTCAGCTTGAGACCTCAATAGTTGCCCTGTTACTGTTCCCTGGCCCTTGTAGAGACAGACAATGAACTCTGTTCCCAGTCAGAGGGTACCTTTCCATCACGGATGATTGCAGCTGCAAGGTCGTGGATCATTGAGGCTCCTATCCACAACAGTGTGCAACGTAATGTTTAAGTTAGCCCTATTAACCATTAACCCTTATCCTGCTGTTCATTCTTATGAAGCCATCTGATGAGGATCTACATTGTTTGTCATTCAGTTTGCAAATTTGAATGAATAAATTACATCAAGTAATTTGAATGGTTGAAATGTAAATGGGTGTGGCTAAATTAATTTATGTTGCAGGATAAGGGTTAAGATGCCAAGAAAACTTTCTTTCTTTCTTTCTACTTATACTGTGATCGGTCACATTTGACCATTGCTCGCAGGTGTACATTACATACACTCCAGGTTGCAGGGTTGAAAACCTACACAGTAATCATGTACAGTAAACCCTGCCTTAGTGGCCACCTCTATTAAGCAAACAACCTGTCTTAAGCAAGCAGGCATTCAGTTCCCGAAAAAGGAAAATGCATTAAAATTCACCTGTGTTAAGCAAGCACCTGTCTTAAGCAAGCACTTTTTGAATATCCCACATGTGCTTGCTAAATACAGGTTGGACGGTAGGAGATGACTCTTCCTGCACAGTGGGCCTCCAGTTAACGTCCCGATCCAAAGGAGGGTGCACTTTTTGGCATTCATCCCTGCAAATGATGCCAATGGAGCATGTTCGGACACCGAAATAATCACTGCCTCCGGGGATCAAACCGGTGGCCTCTAGCATCAGAGGCAAGTGCTCTAACCACTGAGCTATCACGCTCAGAAAAATGCACCTGAAAATGTTAATTGTCTGCTAAAAAAGTCGTCTGCTGCACCTCATAGTAAACTTTTCAAACATAATTTTGCATACAGGCAAACAGTGTGAAACTTGATCAGACTGCTCAAAAAGGAGCAGTCTGGTCTAGGTACATTCTGTTTGCAGTAACAACTTTTTTAAAGTATGTCAGCAGACAGTGCAGCAGACGACCTTTTTTGTGACTGACAGACCAAGGGCCAAGTACTAGGTAACTACTATGTTCTGCATAACTTGACATCATACAGAACTGTCAGAATAACACACGTGACACAGCAGATTCCTTCATGACTCCTAAAAAGTCTGTCTGTCTGTGTGTCTGATATTTCAACCTTGTTTGAAAAAAAAATCCATTGGAAAATATCATAAGTTCATATTTAACCCTTAAGATTCCATGAAAAAATACATCTGAAAATGTCGTCTGCTGCGTATTCTTGCAATCTTTTCAAACATGTTTTGAATACAGGCAAATAATGTGAAAAATACATCTGAAAATGTCGTCTGCTTCTGTCGTCTCATGCATATTCTTGCAAACTTTTCAAACATGTTTTTGCATACAGGCAAACAGTGTGGACCCTGATCAGACTGCTCTGATCTGTGTCCACAGTGTTTGCAAAAATGACTTTTAAAGTTACCAGCAAACATCAAAGCAGATGACAATTGTTATGATTGGCATCCTATGGGTTAAGTACAGCTGGTACAGCTGGTTAAAAGATAACTTTACCACAACCGATTTATAACACTATTGATAGGGTCCAAAGCAAAAACCATTCTGTATGAACAACTGTGTTACATCTTAACAAAAATGTATAGATTATATAGAAAAATGACCATTTATGTTCATTTTTCTATTTAAGCTTCTTAAAATGGCATACCTGTGATCTCTCCCGGATCATGCGGGAGGCTCCCGCATTTAAAGCATACCTCCCGCTCTCCCGTCCGGGAGACAGAATCTCCCGCATTTGCAATTTTCCTGTCCTCGATTTATTAAATTGGTACCATTTGTGGTAAGTGGTAACAGACTTAAAATTTTGACTGCTGAAGGCAATTAACAAATAAGCAGGAGAATATATCTGATACTCAACGGTAAACATCAACTTCAAAGAGCCGAAAATCCTTTGTTCTGTCTCAGCTGACTGCACAGAATAAACATGATCTGACGTAATTTATTTACCGTTACCTTTTACGAGGTGCATCTGCACTTGACCTGGTACAGATTCTCAGTTGTATGGTGACAGCAACAGTTCTATTTTACTTATATTTAGCTTAGATTTAAATAGAAATTGTGTCTTTATTTTCTCATTTTTTATCACTGTTTGTTCCTTTTATATCGCTCTCCCATACGTCTTTTCTTTTCATATTTTATGTAAAGTTAGAAATTTTGATTTTGAAAGTGGAAAATAGTTATTATTTACCAATCAATAACGAGTAATTATTAAAAGTAATGAAATCAACAGCAGATTTTCTTACAGAAATTGCTCCCCTTGAGTAAGCTTTTTACAAGTACTGTATTTAAAAAGATATGTGACAGGGAACTTCATGTTAGTGAAATCTATAATTAATGTGCATTTATTAGCTCACCTGACCGAAGTTCTGAGCTTTTGCGACTGTGAGATGTCCGGCGTCGTCGTGCGTCGTCCGTCGTGCGTCTTCCGTGCGTAAACCTTTCTTGTGAACACACCAGAGGTCACAGTTTTGGGCCAATCATCATAAAACTTGGTCAGAATGATCACCATGACAATATCTCGGTCAAGTTCGAATGTGGGTCATGTGGGGTCAAAAAGTAGGTCAGTACTTCAAATCATAGAAAAACTTTGTGAACATAGTAGAGGCCACAGATTTAGTCTGATCATCATTAAACTTGCTCAGAATTATCATCTTGACAATATCTCGGTTAAGTTCGAATATGGGTCATGTTGGGTCAAAAAGTAGGTCAGTAGGTCAAATCACAGAAAAACCTTGTGAACACACTAGAGGCCACAGTTTTGGACCAATCATCATCAATTTATCTCAGAATGATCATCTTGACAATATCTCGGTCATGTTTGAATATGGGTCATGTTGTTCAAAAAGTAGGTCAGTAGGCCAAATCATAATAAAACCTTGTGAACACACTAGAGGCCACAGTTTTAGTCTGATCATCATCAAACTTGCTAAGAATGACCATCTTGACAATATGCAAGACCATTTCGAATATGGGCCATGCTGTGTCAAAAAGTAGGTCATAGGTCAAATCATTGAAAAACCTTGTGAGGCCACAGTTTTGGTCCAATCATCATTAATCTGAATGATCAACTTTACAAAATCTCCTACAGGGGCATAAAAACATGAATATGGATTATGTTGAGTCAAAAAGTAGGTCAGTAGGTCAAATTGTAGAAAAACCTTGTTAACACACCTGAGGCCACAGTTTTAATCTGATTTTCATCAACCTTACTAAGAAAGATCATCTTGACAATATCAAAGTCAAGTTCGGAAAAAGTAGGTCAGTAGGTCAAATCATTAAAAAAACCTTGTGAACACAGTAGAGGTTACAGTTTTGGTCCGATCATCATCAAACTTGCTCAGAATGATCTTCTTAACAATATCTCGGTTAGGTTTAAATATTGGTCATGTTGGGTCAAAAAGTAGGTCAGAAGGTCAAATCATATAAAAAATGTTCTGAACACACTTGAGGCCACAATTTTTGTCGGATTATCATCAAACTTGCTCAGAATGATCATCTTGACAATATCTTGATCAAGTTTAAAAATCAAAAAGTAGATCAGTAGGTTATTTTGTCATAACTGTTGATCTGTTTAAGACAGAGCCTTCATATTTGGCATGTAGGTTCCTTGTGACAAGGGCTTCCACTCCTACAAAATGACCTGTAACCTTGACATGTGACCTTCTTTATCATCACTTTTGAACCATTTGATATAGTGCCTTCATATTTGGAATGTTTATTCTGTGCAACAAGGACTTCCCACCCATACAAAAATTTTGACATGTGACCGTGACCTTTGACCTACATAGTTATAGCTTTTGAACTATTTAAGATAGAGCCTTCATATTTGGCATGTATGTTCCTTCTGACAAGGGCCTTCCACCCATACACACAATTTTACCTGTGACCTAGACCTTTGACCTACTTCACCATAACTTTTGAGCCATTAGAGATAGAGCCTTCATATTTGGCATGTAGGCTCCTTGTGACAAGGGCTTCCCATACATACAAAATTTTTGACCTGTGACCTTGACCTTTGACCATTTTTGTCATAACTTTTGAACCATTTATGATAGAGCCTTCATAATTGGCACGTAGGTTCCTTGGGACATGGTCTTCGCACTCATGCAAAAATTTTTTACCTTGACCTGTGACCTACTTAATCATAACTTTTGAACCATTTGAGATAGAGCCTTCATATTTGGCATGTATATTCCTTGTGAGAAGGGCTTCACACTCATACAAAAAGTTTGACCTTGACCTACTTTATCATAACTTTTTGAACCATTTGAGATAGATCCTTCATATCTGGCATGTATACTCCTTCTGACAAGACACCGTACTATACTACCTACCATTTCATTTCTTCAGTGTGGATCAGGTGAACGATCTAGGGCATCATTATATCAAGATTTGGATGTAACAAAATTTACATTTTAACCAAATATAGACTCAGCATTTTTTCCTGGGATTCTAACTAATTTTTGGGGGCCAACCTGAACATTTGTTATAAAATGGTATTAATTTCAGAATGGACTGCTTTACCTATACATGTATTTATGAACAGGGTATTCTGAGAAAAGCCAAAAAAGGTGCCTGCACAGACTATATGAAGGAGTGTAAATAGTGCTAGAAGTAATGCTTAACACTGAAGAGAACTTTGTGCTTTGGGTCTGTTCAGTAGCAGTAAAACCCAGCACTGGATAAAGAGGCAGACTGGAAACATTTTAGTATATTTTTTCTAATCAAGTATTTCTATACTAAAGCATGTTGCGGATACTTTCAACAATCAGGTGATTCTGACAAATACCCACAACATATGTTGTGGGTACTTGAAATCACATCAATGGACTTGTGGTTACAGCAATGTTTGTAAATAACCTACAATTTGCTATTTTGAAATTAAACTTGACAAAATATGCTCCTATCATTTTAATTAAGTAGTTCCAGTTCCTTTGTACATCTAAACCACAAAAAATGATAAGAAAAAAACACTTAAACATGCCGTCAGAAATTCTCCCTCATTTAGACCCCAATCTCCCTCATCTGAGAAGCAAATCTCCCTCCTGGTCAACATAAAATTATCACAGGTATGAAATGGTCATTTTTCTATGTAAGCTATACATTTTTGGGATCTTACCAAATGACCATTTATGGTCATTTTTCTATGTAAGCTGTACAGTTTTTGTATCTTACCATGATCTTACCATACAAGCTTTACATTTTTGAGACCTTACCAAATGACACTTTGTTTGTTTGTATTGGAGTTTAATGCCCCAGTCCACACCATTTAGGTCATTTTAGAGCAGGTCTGTTTACCTAACCACACTTCTTTTGGGTAGGCTTATACATAAGAGGTTAACCAGCACAGTGCACATTCTTCTGCCAGAAACTGAAAAACTGACCTTCTCGACTCAGTGCAAGGGAGAGAAAGATTGAAGAAAAGATTTCATGATCAATCTCCATGAAAGAATGTTGCTGACCCCAGCAGGTATTGAACCAGTGTCCTCCTGATCACCAGTCAGATGCACATCAGATTGAGCTACCTGGGCCGCCCAAATGACCATTTATGGTCATTTTTTCTATGTAAGCTATACATTTTTGGGATTTTTCTATCTAAGCTTTACATTTTTGAGACCTTACCAAATGACCATTTATGGTCATTTTTAGTTATTATTAGCATGGCACGATATAGGCGTCCGATTTTCCGTCCATTTGTTTGTCAGTCTGTCAACATTTGCGACAACCCTAGCTCTTACCCTTATGGTCAAGTTCATTTTTCGAGAACTGTATGAGCTTCATTAATAATACTTGGTACAGTTGCTCAGGGAATGGCAACAATTATGCAAGCATCCATGTTTGACCTTGACCTGCTTTTCATAGGTCACTGACTTTGAAAACTATTGTGTCAAACATAATGTTCACCCTACTATTTATGTTTCAAGAACTGAAAGAGCTTAGAGAGATCTAATTCAAGGTAATGTTGGTTGGTGCCTGATGCTCTGTCTCTGGTCGGGCTCATCGGAGTCTAACTGTTGGTTTTCTTTTGCTCCAGCATTTCAGTGGTTTCTTGCTGTCGAGTCCTCACCGTTGTCTCACCTCTGTGGTTCTTTGATTTTTGTGTTCACGGAGATGTTGCACTGATGAGTTAGGAGGCCTTCATGCGGACTGAACAAATTATTTGTCTAAATCGCGACGGAAGTAAGGGCGAGGATTGTGGCCACGTAAAATCGATTTAAGCCCCCCAGTGGAAATCTTCCACTGACCGTTCCAAGGCGGCTCTTCTGTGGCGATTTATTTTATGTTGTTGTTTGTTACTTACTGTGTGTATCACTTGTGTCTTTTAGTTTCGGATGACCATATGGCCATTTTGTGGGAAAGTAACTGTCCTTATGGCCTTCCTTTGTTTAGGTTTCCATTATGGTCTGGTCGCTTAATGTTTGTATTTCTTTCCCTTTGGTGTCTTTTATGGGTGGAGTAAGTTAATTGTATCAATTCCTGATCTTTGTTTTACTTCTACTTTTTATTAATACTCGGTACAAACTTGCATCTGGTGATGGCAATAATACAAGCACCCATGTCTGACTTTGATCCACTTTTCATGGCTCACTGACTTTGTGAACTATGGTACAAACCTAGTATTCACAGACTATTCAAGTTAATTGCTCAAGAATTCATATAAGAGTTTGGTACATCTAGTGATGGCAATTATAATGCAGTAATCCATATTTGACATTGACCTACATTTCATGGTTCATGGACTTTGTGATCTTTGTGTCAACCCTAGTGCCACACAAATGTTCAGGTCCATTTCTCAAGAACTATAAGAACTTTATTAATGACACTTGGTACAAGCTTGCATCTAGGAGTGGTAACTTGAAATTGACCTAAATTTCATGGCCCTGTGACTTTAAGCCCCCCGACAGGTGCGACATCACCTTCGGCATAATTCGTGTCTATGTAAGCTATACATTTTTTTTTATCTAACCATGTTATATCCAAAGCCCTGTTATAATGAAGTGTAATAAAAGGTTTATGCATACCTTCAGAATTTTTGTCACAAATACAGCTCCCTTTCTTACAAGCCCCTTGTCTGTGGCAGTTGTCAGTACATGGTGGACCAATATACACATCATTCAAGGCAAAGTTGTATGGGTAGCCACCTGGCTGCCACCACCTAAATATCACTGGGCTACAAGAAAAAATTAGACAATCACTAAAGGTCATGAATGCCTCCGCCATATGCCTCACTAGATGAGTAATTTGTTGACATAGGCACATATTCTAAATAAATTCGAAACTGCAACATTTGGCCAAAATTTTAAGTTGGTCAAGGGGACATAATTCTAAAATAAGGGACTGGATCAAAATCCTGTTTCCTTTATGCACACATGTTCAATCCATGTCTAAACTGTATTGCAAGTTTCAATGTTCTGCGTCAAATACTGTAGGAGGAGTTGTGGAGACACAAACAGCACTATTTAATCTACTATGCTACACATATGGCCAAAATGCGTAAGTCATTCAAGGGGACATAATTCTGCAATAAAAGGCTGAATCAGAATCCTATTTCCTTTCTGCATGTGTTCAATATATGTCTGAACTGTGTTGAAAATTTCAATGTCCTGCATCAAATACTGTAGGAGCAAACAGTACTATTTTACATACTATGCTACACATGTGGACAAAATATTTTAGTTGTTCAAGGGGGCATAATTCTGCAATAATGAGCTGGATCAGAATTCTGTTTCTTTTAAGCACATGTTCAATGCATGTCTGAACTGTGTTGCAAGTTTTAAAGTCCTGCATCAAATACTGCAGGAGGAGTTCTGGAGACACAAACAGTACTACATGTTTTTAACCTCCTATGCTACACTATGGGCAAAATGTTTAAATTGTTCAAGAAGATATAATTCTGCAATAAGGGGCTGGATCAGAATTCTTTTTCCTTTATGCACAGGTTCAATGCAAGTCTGAACGCCATGCCATGCTTCAAATACTGTAGGGTGAGTTGTGGAGATAAGAATAGTACTACAAAGTGTGACATACAGACATATGTATAGCAGTCGCAGATAAGATTGACTAGGTGGAGCCATCGTTTGCACCTGCCTTCAGAATGTTCCATTAACAACAAGAGGCTCAATGAGCCTAAACCGCTCACCTGAGGAACTTAAGTTTTAACAATTCAAAGACTTGACTACTAAATCTGCTAATAGAATCCAGCCCATTGACCCTTACAGGATATAAGTCATCATTATTGCATTGCATTCCAAGTTTGAGACTTCTAGCTTCTATAGTTCCTGAGAAATCTTTGACGAAAATTTAACATTGGTCAAAATGGAGAGAAAGAAGAATGCAAGAACAGATGAACAAATAAGCTGAGAAAGCCCAATGTCTCTTACACAAAATAAGTCATCATTATTCTATTGAATACCAAATTTGATGCTTCTAGCTTTTATAGTTCCTGAGAAATCTTTGATTAAAAATTTAACATTGGTCTATTATCTCTATATGGAGAGAAAGAAGAATGAAGGAACAAATGAACCAGACTAGCTCCAAAACCTAATGCAGCCTTTCCCCTTGCCCAATGGTGCTACACATAAAATTTAAACAAGATTGGTCGACTGCCTTCTGAGATATGCTTCATTGAAAGTGTGGACGACGAATGGACGGACGACAGACGACAGACGACAGACTCCGGAGCCTTGGTATACTATCAGCTCACTGGAGCCTTTGGCTCAGGTGAGCTAAAAATTCAAGTCGCTATTTCTGTCACAACATTTTCCCTACGTTAAGTCTATGGGCAAATTTTTTTGTCTCTCAAGGTCACGTAACTCCGAGGTCAATATTCCGATTCGGCCCAAAATCGAAATTAACCGAGATTTTATACTGTCCTCGTTACCTGCAAGTTTGAAGCTGATATGAATAAAAATAAAGTTGCTATCGTGGTCACAACGTATTTTTTATGCTCAAGGGCAGGTAACTCCAAGGCAAATATTCCGATTCGGCCCAAAATCGAACTTAACCGAGATTTTATGTCTGTCCTCGTTACCTGCAAGTTTGAAGCTGATCTGAAAAAAATTCAAGTCGCTATCGTAGTCGCAACATTTTCCCTAATTAAGTCTATGGGCAAATTTTTTGTCGCTCAAGGTCACGTAACTCCGAGGTCAATATTCCGATTCGGCCCAAAATTGAACTTAACCGAGATTTTATGCCTGTCCTCGTTACCTGCAAGTTTGAAGCTGATATGAATAAAAATAAAGTTGCTATCATGGTCACAACGTATTTTTTTATGCTCAAGGGCAGGTAACTCCAAGGCAAATAAGGGCTATTCCAGTATAATCTATTAGGGTGGGGCGGACGGCAACTTTTTTATTTAGTGGCCGTAGGCTATGGTTTTAGAAAAACAAAATAGGCCGTAGGCTGTACAACAGAATTTTTAAAATTTACGGTAGGTTGTACTACCGATTTTTTAAAAAATCCCGTAGGCTATGTTGAAAGAAAATAAATAATTGTTGTAGGTTGTCAAATAACAACAGGGCCCAGACATCTGAATCATTCAGTTTGAAGTTCCGCAGAGATTTTAAAAAAAAAGCAACGCTGAAATTGTGAAAAAAAGAAAGGCTCGGCAATTTTACTGCTGTTTACAGGTCAAAGGTCGTTTGAGTAGGACACAAATCAATATCCGGTAACGGGACGCTTCGCCCCCGGTCGATGACCTTGCCTGACATAATGGAAAATTACTGGGCTTAGTTACTGAATGACGCAATAATCCCCGTTCCAAAAAAAAAAATACTTGTGATGGTAGCGCATGATTTGCATGATTTATGTAAACACAATATTAGCACGCTGTTTAATCAGTAAGCTTCAAGGGATTTATGGCCCGAGATAATTAGTTAATTGGGGATTATGATACCCAAGGAATGTTTATACAGCGGATGCCACCCAGAGCGTGCCGAGCTTTGAGCTGTAATAAATTACGAAACAGTACCCAAAAGTGTACCCAGGTGGTCATCGGACGGGCAATAAAACCCACAGATGGGTAGACAGCCTTTCATTGGTCAATTGTTTCAGTCCCTTTAATAAATATTAATTTCTTAAAAAAAATATGCAACGTCTGATCAGGGCCTCAACGCTGACACTTGAACAGACAGACAGACGCAATTATTTAGCGGCACCTTATCAGGGTCTACAGGTTTTAGGACCTTATAATGCTACGACACCCGGATCAGACACTCCACAATCACTGTGCGACGTCTGATCCAGCTCCAACCGCCGACGGTTCATTTTATTTTATTTTCCGCGACCGAATAGGTTTGAAGGATATAGCGATGAGTCTTGCGCCCGTCCAAATGTCCGTCCGTCCGTAGACACAACAGACAGATGCAAACAATGCGGATCCAGATCAGACGCCATACTATTATTAAACGGCTTCTGTTGAGGGTCTGCAGGTTTGCAGATGGCATCTGAGATGGCAGAGACCCGGACAACACGCTGCGCTAGGATAATGCGGCGTCTGATCAGGGTCTTATAGCCCACGGTGGTGTTTTTTATCCCTAGTCTGAACAGGTTCGGAGCCTGGCGTCCGTACATCCGCCCATCCGTAGACACAACATTATGAGTGGCGTCCGTTCAAATATCCGTCCGTAGACGCAACAGACAGATGCAAACAATGCAGATCCGGATCAGACGTCGTACAATTATTAAACGGCGTCTGATGAGGGTCTACAGGTTTGAAACGACATCTGAGATGGCGCAGACCCAGACAAGACGCTGCGCAACGACAATGCGGCGTCTGATCAGGGTCTTATCGCCGACGGTGGTGTTTTTTATCCCTAGTCTGAACAGGCTCGGAAGATATAGCGATCAGCGTGGCGTCATCTACCCGTCCGTCTGTATGACAATAGACAGAACACAAAGGTGCAAACAGTGAATCAGACGTCATACAATTATTATACGGCGTCTGAATAGGGTCTACAGGTTTGTAGACGGCATATGCGATGGCACGGACCCAGACCAGATGCTGTACAATGATCATCTGATTAGGGTCTGACCGCTGACGGTGCGTTTTATTTTTTATCCCCCTGACCAAATAGGTTTGGGGTTATAGCGATCAGCCTGACGTCCATCCGTCCGTCCGCAGACACCAAATTGTGATAGCCAAAACTACAATACCCTATGAGATAGATTGTCGGTACTTGTTACAATAGAACATGAGGTTCAAAAAGCATGCCGTGAGCAAGAACCAAAACTCTGAGTGTCCTGGTATTTTAGTTATTTCCCCTGACAATATAAACTTGTGATCACAATATCTCCTATATATTTGAAGATATATTGATTGACTTGATACCGTTGTACATAAGGTCAAGAAGGGTTGTCATGAGCAATAACCATAACTCTGGATGTCATGGTATTATAGTTATCTCCCCTTACAAAATAACATTGCGATCAATAACTCCTATACCCTTTGACATATTTTGATGGTAGTTGGTACAAGTGTACTTGGGGTCAAGAAAGAGTGTTGTGAGCAAGAAACAAAACGCTGGGTGCCATGGTATTTTAGCTATCTCCCCTGGCAATGTGTTATCTACCCTGACAATGTAACCTTGTGGTTGCCATAACTCCATTACCCTTTGAGATATATTGATGGGACTTGGTACAGAAATACAAGAGGTTAAGACGATGTGTCTTGGACAAGAACCACAACTCTGGGTGCCAAGATATTTTAGATATCTCCCCTGACAAATGAACCTTGCGATCGCAAGAACTCAAACACATTTTGAGTATCAACCACCCCATAGCCAGCTCTTTGGGGTGAGCTGGCTATGGGGTGGTTGATACACTGATTTGAAAAAAAAGTAAAGTTGGGGAAGGGGGTGCAAAAATGATAGATAGACGATAAAAGTTATTTTATTTTATTATATTATTTTATAAAAAAAATCACACCCGTGTGTCATAGTGCATTCTTTGATTTCTCCAAAATGGCTACTTTTCCATTGAAAACTTTGATATTTGTCTTATTTATACTCGGAACATAGGTTGTGGGTATAGATTGAGGCAGTTCTAACGAGTACCCACAACTTAAGTCAGGTAGCCTGGAATACCGTCGGAAGGTAAGATATTTTTTTTTGGCTTTTCCTGAAATTTATCCAATGGGGAGGATAAGAAAACAATATTTTTAATGGAAAAGTCCAAAAGAATCATCGTCAACCATTTAAAATAGGATTGAGGGCAAAAAATTAGAAATAGTCAGGTTACCTGAAACACATTTTTTTAGCCTTGTCTGAATTTTTAATCCCCCGCCGCGAAGCGGAGCAGAGCTGGGATTATAGGAATGGCCTTCGTCTGTCCGTCAGTCCGTCTGTCTGTCCGTAACACTTTCTTGTCCGCTCCATATCTCCTGAACCCTTTGATAGATTTTCATTAAACTTTGGTCAATTATTCGTCTCAATTAGCTGGTGTGCAGAACCCATAAATGAACCATGCCCACTCAAGGTCAAGGTCATGGTTGAAGGTCACGAGTTTGAAACTTGGAATTTTTTGTCCGTTCCATATCTCCTTTACCCTTGGAAGGATTTTCATTAAACTTTGGTCAAATATTCTTCACAGTGAGCTGATGTGCAGAACCCATGTCCGTTTGTCCGTCTGTCAGTTTGTCTGTCCGTCCGTCTGTCCGTAACTTTTTCTTGTCCGCTCAGTATCCCTGAACCCTTTAATAGATTTTCATTAAACTTTGGTAAATTATACCTCTCAGTGAGCTGGTGTGCAGAACCTATAAATGAAGCATGCCAACTCAAGGTCAAGGGTCATGGTTGAAGGTCACGAGTTTGAAACTTGGAATTTTTTGTCTCTTCCATGTCTCCTTTACCCTTGGAAGGATTTTCATTAAACTTTGGTCAAATAGTCTTCACAGTAAGCTGATGTGCAGAACCCATGTCCTTCCATCCATCTGTCTGTCAGTCTGTCCGTCTGTCCGTAACTTTTTCTTGTCCGTTCCATATCTCCTGAACCCTTTAATAGATTTTCATTAAACTTTGGTCAATTATCCCCCTCAGTGAGCTGATATGCAGAACCTATAAATGAACCATGCCGACTCTAGGTCAAGGTCACATTTGAAGGTCACGAGTTTAAAACTTTGAATTTTTTGTCCCTTCTATATCTCCTTTACCCCTAAAAGGATTTTCATTAAACTTTGGGTCAATTATCCCCCTCAGTGAGCTAACCATGCCAACTCAAGGTCAAGGTCACAGGCGAAGGTCACAAGGTTGAGCCTTGATACTAAATGCGGCGGGGGATTTGGCTGTCCTCCAGACTGCTTTCTTGTCTTTTCTCTTTTTTTTTAAGTAAACAAAAAACAACTTTCATGATAAAATTTATTCATTTTTGGGGCATTCAATAATCAATATAAAGACACCAACTGTGACAATGGTTTTTACACATGATCCAGGATTTCAGTTTATAAAGAGGGAAAGATTTTTAGTCGCAAGATCTTTTCTGATGAATATATCTAAATATATATTTAATTACCTGTGGGTTGTCTCTACCTGAAATAGTTTTACCCCGTTGGTTATATCTAGAAAAAAATACAAATGTCCATTGGTTATATCTAGAAAAAAATACAAATATCCGTAGGCTGTATTGAAAAAAAATTGTTTTAAAGCGTAGGCTATGTGAAAATCTAAGTGCCTTCCTCCCCCACCATATAGATTTTACTGGAACAGCCCTAATCCGATTCGGCCCAAAATCGAACTTAACCGAGATTTTATGTCTGTCCTCGTTACCTGCAAGTTTGAAGCTGATCTGAAAAAAATTCAAGTCGCTATCGTAGTCATAACATTTTCCCTATATAAAGTCTATGGGCAAATTTTTTGTCGCTCAAGGTCATGTAACTCCGAGGTCAATATTCCGATTCGAACTTAACTGAGATTTTATGCCTGTCCACGTTACCTGCCTTCGGCTCAGGTGAGCTAAAAAGGTAAACCATGTCACCCGATATTGTGTGATTCAACTGTAACACAAACAAATCTGTGGTGTATATGGCTATTTGGTCCGCTTGCAAAAAGCATGCAAAAGGCACTCTACTGAATCTTCTGGTGGACTCGGCGAATTTGACATACGTTGGCAACACCTGAATAGCCCCGCCTAGTCAATCTTATCTGCGACTACTATACTTATGGACAAGGGCAAAGCTGTATGCCCCTCCTTTATTCATGGGGGCATAAAAAATCAGCTGATATTCTTTCAAGTTAAGAAAACTCATTTAATATTGAAACTGATTATTACACTATTGATGTGCAAAATCTGTCAGCTCAAAACATTCAGGGGAATGGCTACACCTTCAGGGAAGGCAACTCCTTCAAAATAGTTTGTCTCCCTTTTCAACAGGAGCCTACCACTCTTAACCCTAATCTTGCTGTTCAGGACAACCCCTATCTTTGTAAACAGTATAGATCCAGATCAGATGGCTTCTGAAGAACCCTTATCTTGCTGTTCACGACAACCCCTATCTTTGCAAACAGTATAGATCCAGATCAGATGGCTTCTGAAGAAGCCATCTGATCAGGATCTACACTGTTTGGCATTCAGTTTATGAATTTGTAGCAATAAATTACATCAAGTAATTTGATTGGGTGATAGATGGAAATGGGTGTGGCTTAAATGAATATTCAGCAAGATAAGGGTTAATCATTGAATCCTTGTCCTGCTGAACCAGGATATTCTTTATCTTTACAAACAGTATAGATCCAGAGCAGATGGCTTCTTCACTGTTTGTCATTCAACTGGAGAATTTACAGGAATAAACATTACGAAAACACACCTATACAAATACATTGATAATTTATCGTCGAAAAAATGAAATGTTTAAGATGAAAAATTGTGATATTTTTCTTATTTCTGCTCTAAAATATAGATTGTGGGTACTTGTTAGAACCGCCTCAATTTGTCTTATTTCTGCTCAAAATACAGATTGTGGGTACTCATGAGAACCGCCTCATTGAGGCGGTTCTAACAAGTACCCATAATTGAGGCAGTTCTAATGAGTACCCACAATCTACATTTTACAGCAGAAATAAGAAGATTGAGGCGGTTCTAATGAGTACCCACAATCTATATTTTAGAGCAGAAATAAGAAAAATAAGGTTTACCCCTGTAAACCCCAGTTTTACTACATAAAAGTGGGGTTCAAGGGGGTCAAAATTATATAGGCATGTTTTCGTGATGTTTTTAATTGCATCAAGTAATTTGATTGGTTGATAGCCAAATTGGATGTGGCAAAACTAATTTATTAAGCAGACAAGAGGGCCCAATGGCCCTACATCACTCACCTGTGTACCAGAAAATCAATAGTGTAGGAGACCACTTGACATTGCTACATACTAAATATCTAAGCTCAGGCAAAGCGGTGTCCATGCTTATAAACCCTACTGGTTTCATTGGGCGACAGGGCTTGAGATGTAATTTCATCTCAATGCCTGGTAAAAGTCCCACAAAATTGGAAGAGACATCCCCAAAATGACCTATACAGTGTTGACGGGGATGTAAAACCTCAAATCAAACAAAATCTGTGCCTTATGGTTTTGGAGAAAAAGATTTTTTTAAGTTTTTTCCAGTATTAGTCTATAGGAGCTAATGAGCCCTGGGGCTTGGCCAATTTTGATCCAAAGGGCATGGTTGGCAGGATTTATGTAGGTGACCACTCGACATTGCTACATGCTACATGCTGATTTGGACCCCAGGGGCATGATTGGCAGGATTTATGTAGGCGACCACTCGACATTGCTACATGCTAAATACCTAAGCTCTGGGACTTATGGTTTCAGAGAAGAAGATTTTTGAAAAAAAATTTCCCCATTTTAAGTTTTTTTTTTTTTTTTTTCATTATAAGGGCCCTGTGGTTTCATTGAAGAAGATTTTTGAAGTTTCTCCAATTGTAAGTCTATGGAAGCTAAAGAGCCCTGGGGTAGGGCCAATTTGGATCCCAGGGGCATAACTGGCAGTATTTATGTAGGGGGCCACTTGACGTTGCTACATACTAAAAATCTAAGCTCTGGGCCTTAGGGTTTCATAGAAGAAGATTTTTTAAGTTTTTTCCAGTATTAGTCTATAGGAGCTAATGAGCCCTGGGGCTTGGCCAATTTTGATCCAAAGGGCATGGTTGGCAGGATTTATGTAGGTGACCACTCGACATTACTACATGCTACATGCTGATTTGGACCCCAGGGGCATGATTGGCAGGATTTATGTAGGCGACCACTCGACATTGCTACATGCTAAATACCTAAGCTCTGGGACTTATGGTTTCAGAGAAGAAGATTTTTGAAAAAAAAATTCCCCATTTTAAGTTTTTTTTTTTTTTTTTTCATTATAAGGGCCCTGTGGTTTCATTGAAGAAGATTTTTGAAGTTTCTCCAATTGTAAGTCTATGGAAGCTAAAGAGCCCTGGGGTAGGGCCAATTTGGATCCCAGGGGCATAACTGGCAGTATTTATGTAGGGGGCCACTTGACGTTGCTACATACTAAAAATCTAAGCTCTGGGCCTTAGGGTTTCATAGAAGAAGATTTTTTAAGTTTTTTTCCATTATAAGTCTATTACGGGCCTCCGTGGCCTAGTGGTTAAGAGCGCTGACTCTTGATAATTAGGTCTCTCACCGCTGTGGTTTGAGCCTCGCTCAGGTCACATGTGAGACGCCAAGTTCTGCAACGGAAGGTCAGGTGGTTTTTCTCCGGGTACTCCGATTTTCGCCCACCTGTGATTAACGATCGGCTCAATATGAGTGAAATAATCTTGAAAGAGCTGTACAACCAAAAACAAAAAAAAAAAAAAATTATAAGTCTATTGGAGGTGATGAGCTCGGGCGTGGCCCATTTTGACCCCAGGGGCAGGGTTAGCAGGACTTATGTAGCTGGCTATTTTATGTTGTTAGATACTAAATATCTAAGTTCTGTGCTTCACAGTTTCTGAGATAAAGATTTTTAAAGCTTTTTTCCATTATGAGTCTATAGGAGCTAAGGGGCCCCGGGGTGTGGCCCATTTGGACCCCACAGGCATGATTGGCAGGATTTATGTAGGTGACCACTTGCTATTGCTACATGCTAAATATCTAAGCTTTGGGCCCTGTGGTTTCCGAGAAGAAGATTTTGAAGCTTTTTTTTTTTCATTATGAGTCTATAGGAGCTAAGGGGCCCCGGGGTGTGGCCCTTTTGGACCCCAGGGGCATGATTGGCAGGAATTATGTAGGTGACCACTTGCCGTTGCTACATGCTAAATATCTAAGCTCTGGGCCCTGTGGTTTCAGAAAAGAAGATTTTTGAAGCTTTTTTCCATTATGAGTCTATGGGAGCTAAGGGGCCCCGGGGTGTTGACCATTTGGACCCCACAGGCATGATTGGCAGGATTTATGTAGGTGACCACTTGCTATTGCTACATGCTAAATATCTAAGCTCTGGGCCCTGTGGTTTCCGAGAAGAAGATTTTTGAAGCTTTTTTTTTTATTATGAGTTTATAGGAGCTAAGGGGCCCCGGGGTGTGGCCCTTTTGGACCCCAGGGGCATGATTGGCAGGAATTATGTAGGTGACCACTTGCCTTTGCTACATGCTAAATATCTAAGCTCTGGGCACTGTGGTTTCAGAGAAGAAGAAATTAAAGCTTCTTTCCATTATGAGTCTATGGGAGCTAAGGGGCCCCGGCGCGTGGCCCATTTCGAACCCAGGGGCATGATTGGCAGGAATTATGTAGGTGACCAATTGCCGTTGCTACATGCTAAATATCTAAACTCTCGGCCCTGTGGTTTCAGAGAAGAAGATTTTTGAAGCTTTTTTACCATTATGAGTCTATGGGAGCTAAGGGGCCCTGGGGCGTGGCCCATTTGGACCCTAGGGGCATGATTGGCAGAATTTATGTAGGTGACCACTTGCCGTTGCCAAATGCCAAATACCTCAGCTCTGGGCCCTGTGGTTTCAGAGAAGAAGATTTTTGAAGCTTTTTTCCATTATGAGTCTATAGGAGCTAAAGGGCCCCGGGGCATGGCCTGTTTGGAGCTCAGGGGCATGAGTGGCAGGAATTATGTAGTTTACCACTTGCCGTTGCTGCATGCTAAATATCTAAGCTCTGGGCCCTGTGGTTTCAGAGAAGAAGATTTTTGTTCCATAATGAGTTTATGGGAGCGAAGGGGCCCCGGGGCATCGCCCATTTGGAACCCAGAGGCATGATTGGCAGGAATTATGTAGGTGACCACTGGCCGTTGCTACATGCTAAATATCTAAGCTCTGGGCCCTGTGGTTTCAGAGAAGAAGATTTTTGAAGCTTTTTTTCCATTATGAGTCTATGGGAGCTAAGGGGCCCCCAGGGTGTGGCCAATTTGGACCCCAGGGGCATGATTGGCAGGAATTATGTAGGTGACCACTTGCCGTTGCTACATGCCAAATATCTCAGCTCTGGGCCATGTGGTTTCAGAGAAGAAGATTTTTGAAGCTTTTTTCCATTATGAGTCAATAGGAGCTAAAGGGCCCCGGGGCGTGGCCCGTTTGGACCCCAGGGGCATGATTGGCAGGAATTATGTAGGTGACCACTTGCCGTTGCTACATGCTAAATATCTAAGCTCTGGGCCCAGTGATTTCCGAGAAGAAGATTTTGAAGCTTTTTGTTCCATTATGAGTCTATGGGAGCAAAGGGGCCCGGGGGTGTGGCCAATTGAGACCCCAGGGGCATGATTGGCAGGAATTATGTAGGTGACCACTGGCCATTAATACATGCTAAATATCTAAGCTCTGGGCCCTGTGGTTTCAGAGAAGAAGATATTTTGATTTTTTTTCCCATTGTAAGCCTATGGGAGCTATATGTTGCCATGGCAACCAGAATTCCAATCTGACCAGCCCAAAAACCTTATGCAGCCTTTCCCCCTACCTGATGATGCTTCTCATGAAATTTGATCAAGATTGACCGTGGGGTATTAGAGATATACTTATTTGAAATTGTTTACGGATGCACGGACGGACGCACGCACGGACGGACGCACGGATGACGGACAAAAAGTGATCACAAAAGCTCACCTTGTCACTACGTGACAGGTGAGCTAAAAAAGGGTTTAAAACAAGAGGCCACAGCCCCTGAAATTTCTCACCTAAGAACATGTGCTTTAAGTGTTGTAAGGTCACCAAAGGAACATTTCTGTTATTTTGAAATTGGGCCACTGGCCTTGGAGGAGATGTCACTTAAAGGTGTTTCTATCTGGTGGCCATATTGTTCAGCAGAGCAGAGCCATTTTAGCAATTTTGGTACAGGGTCATCCAAGGAATGTTCCTGTGAAATTAAGTCAAAAACCATTCACTGTCTTAAAAGTAGATGTCATTTGAAGCAAACTATGGATGACGCACGATGCAAGATGGGCAAAAGACACAGGGCAATCATAATAGCTCACCTTGAGCATATTGTGCTCGGGTGAGCTAAAAACACTTGTGAAACAGACACTCTTTACAATATTATAGCTGGGCGAGATCTCTCTCTGTCTCATTTCATGTTAAGGGGAATGGATACACCTTCATGGAGCAACTCTTTCGAAAATATTTTTAAAACATAGGTATCTACTCTTAAAGGATTCTGCATTCAGGGGCATCTGATCTGGGTCTACAATGTTTGCCAATATCCCAGTACACGGGCCTTGTCCAGATTTCACAGGTAACCAACCCATTTTACTCAGAACTCAGAAGTCATACGGACGAGAATAGCACAGCTATAATAAATACCTGGATATTTGCATAGTCAGTGATAGTCAGTGATAGCAACATAACACAGATTCACAAAGCAACTTTGGGATGATTGATAAATAACCAACACCCCCATCACCCCTCAAAAAGTTCTATGTGTGATGTACAATGTACAAGGTATTGGGCAAAACCATTAAATCACAAGACTTTTGAAGAAGTTTATCAGCAAAAAAAACAAAAAAAAAAAAAAAAAACACATTTTGTTACACATTACTGCAATTTCAGATGTTAAGGCAGATTTTTAATTCCAACACAGTGCGCCTATACAGGCAATGGAAAATAATTGTGTTTTATTCAACAACAAATCAAGGCAAGGAAGAGCGTGACGAGTGACGTCATTAAAAACTGCCAATTTATGATGTCACTAGTCGATTTCCTTGACGTTAGACGATGTAAAGTCATTTTCTCACATCGAAAACGTTAGAAAAGGATATAAATGCATGTGTTTCAGTCGCTAATTTTAGCGGGATTTCTTCTAACAATGGCGAAAAGTTGTGGGATTTTGAAGGAAACAACATCATTATTGCCAATTTTCAGCCTGTTAGAATCGAAATGGATCAGCTCACTGTGATTTGTTGAGTAAGAAATCACAGTTTGTCGGTCAGTTGTAGGTAGACAAATCACGTGCACTATGCGCTCGTGATTTGATCTACTTTACAACTGACCTCCAAACTGTGATTTATTACTCAACAAATCACAGTTAGAGCTGATCTATTTCTTAAACAAAGCTTACTGTTTAGCAATCTCCTCTGTGACAGGGATCACCACAAACTCCCAGTGACCATGGGGACCCGAGTAGTAGATGCTGCCCTCCTGGTGTTTTCCATCACACTCCATCTCCTGGTAGCAGGGCTCCTGGACCAACCTGAACCCCTGACCTCCCCGTGGCCAATACTGGAACATCACTGGGTGGTCCCAACGGAACTGATTGTTACACCCGACATTGATCTTGCAAGAATTAAAAAACACCATCTGCATTATCCAGCCTAAACCATATTTTTACCTAATAAGCATTGTGTATAGGTCAGATGTTTCATTGCCAGGCTATGGAGGAACACTGGTAAACTGAACTTGGTCATATATAATTTTGACTTGTTGCCATGGCAACAACTAAAATCTGACTATTATGAAACCGTTACTATATTTTCTACGCAATACTTTTAGTCTGCCTTGATGAAATAGTGGCCTACATAAGTAATTAAAAAGGTTTGGGTTGTGTTGTTTCTAGGTAACCGAAGCAAATCAACCATATTTTAGAACTGATATCCAAGCTTTGTTTGTTTGATTTGAGGTTTAACGTCCCAGTCAACACTGTATAGGTCATTCGGAGACATTGCTTCCAATTTTGTAGGACTTTTACCCGACATTGAGATGAAATGACGTCTCGAGCCAAGTTGCCCAATGAAACCAATCGGGTTTATAAGCATGGACAGTCAGACTCGCACCATTTTACCTGGACAGGCTTAGATCCTCTAAGCAGTTAACCAGTACTTGTGTGCAGTCGGTTTCAGCTATGTGGAAGCATCATGCAGCCCATTTATTTCTTCAAGCCCCAATTGGCGGGGGCCGGATATCCAAGCATATACAGAACAAATAACTAATGATATACATACAAATATTTTAACCACAGTTCCCTGTTTGAATACCTGACAAACAATACCTCACATGCTGTCATGGTGCAAGAAGGGTACCAGCTTGACAGGCCATAACAACAGTGTCGAGTGCACTACTGTAGGTTGAAATAGCTGGGCCTGCTGGCAAGATTAAGGGAAATGGGAACACCTTCAGGGGAGGCAACTCCTGCAAAAGTATTTTTGTCTCCCAAGTCAATAGGGGTCTACTCTTAAAGGAAAGAATTTGCTCCTGAGGAGCAAATTCTTTCCTTTAAGGGTAGACCCCTTTTTCAGTGGGACAGGCTTTAAAGGAAAGCAAACAGTAAGTCACAAAAGTTGTCTCCCTTAGAAAAATCGCGGAAAAATCTGCCAGGTGTTCCCATTCCCCTTAACCCATTCAATCCTGAAAAACACTTTCTGATACTTTTAAGACCTTTATTTTTATTGCCCTCTGTTTATTTCTAATTTACGCGCTGACCTATATTAGTCAGTGGCAGTCATTTTGACATCACCAATATATTTGTTTGTTTGTTTGATTTGAGGTTTAACATCCCCGTCAACACTGTAAAGGCCATTTTGGAGACGTTGCTTCCAATTTTGTGGGACTTTTACCCGACACTGAGATGAAATGACATCTCAAGCCCTGCCGCCCAATGAAACAAATAGGGTTTATAAGCATGGACAGGCCGACTCGCACCGCTTTGCCTGGGCAGGCTTAGATCCTCTAAGCGGATTACCAGTACTCGTGTGCGGGTCGGTTTCAGCTCTGCGTGGAAGCATCATGCAGCCCATATATTGCCGATGGGCGGGGGCCTTATATCACCAATATAACTGCTCATGTTTTTACATGTATAATGTTGGGTCAATAACACACCCGTATGCTAAAATAGCAACTTTCCCCTGAATTAGCATGTTTGAGATGAAAATCTGTAGCATTTTCTTTATTTCTAGTCTAAATAAAGACTATAGTGCTCGTTAGAACTGCCTCGATGAGGCAGTTCTAATGAGTACCCACAGCCTATGTTTTAGAGCAAAAATAAGGAAAATAATGAATAAACCCATTTCACTATATAAAATGGGGTTTAGAGAGGTGTTCTTTACACGGACTTGTCAATCCACCCAAAATTTGAACCTCACAATAATTGTTAAAGTATAAAAGATGGCGAGACTAACGCTAGAATGGAAAGCTAGAAAGCTAGACATTACGCAAACACGCCTATACAATTACATTGCCACCTTTATCGCCGAAAAAATAAAAATTTTAAAGGTGAAAAATTGTGATATTTTTCTTAGTTCTGCTCAAGATATAGATTGTGGGCACTCGTTAGAACCGCCTCATCGAGGCGGTTCTAACGAGTACCCACAATCTATACTTTAGAGCAGAAATAAGAAAAATAAGGTATACCCCCAGAAACCCCAGTTTTTCTATGTAAAAGTGGGGTTCAAAGGGGTCAAAATTATATAGACGCGTTTTCGTGATGATAATGTTGAAATCTTCAGTAATTACTAAAGGATTGTCAATCATAATGTCTAGACTGATAATTGAATATCATTTCAGCTCTGACTAGCCAGCCCTACCATTTGCATGTACTGACTTCAAAAGTATTACCCTGAATTGTATGACATCACCAGGCTGCAGTATCAGGTCTTTTGTAACAACGAATTTATCATGTTGCTGATTGGCCATGATGAGTGTGGGGTTCCCAGAGTTGCAGTATTTACCCATAACACCATCGGCTGTGGTCAGCCATACTCCAGAGTCTAGGGGGTCCACAGAATTCTAGAAGAAACAAGATACATGTACAGTGGAACTTCAATGGCTCGAACACCTTTGGGATCATTTGTTTGTTTGATTTTGAGTTTAACGGCCCAGTCAACACTATTTAGGTCATTTTTGAGCCGGTCAGTTTTACCTATCCACACTTTTCCTGGGCAGGCTTATATGTAAGCGACTAACCAGTACAGTGCACATTCTTTCGCCAGAAACTGACAACTGCCCTTCTTGAATCAGCAGAAGGACCTATGGAATCATGAAAAGCAGTTCGAACCACTGATGGCCACTTCCAGGAGGCATAACAAGGATAATTTTGGACTTCTTTTTGGTGTTCTATGATATAAAAGTATGTTGTGTGTACTCATTAGAATCCACTCATTGAGGTGATTCTAATGAGTAAACACAGCATACATATGATTGCCTCATTGAGGTGATTCTAATGAGTACACACAGCATACATTTGATCGCCTCATTGAGGTGATTCTAATGAGTACACACAGCATACATATGATCGCCTCATTGAGGTGATTCTAATGAGTACACACAGCATACATATGATCACCTCATTGAGGCGATTCTTATGAGTACACACAGCATACATATGATTGCCTTATTGAGGTGATTCTAATGAGTACACACAGCATACATATGATCACCTCATTGAAATGATTTTAATGAGTACACACAGCATACATATGATCACCTCATTGAGGCGATTCTTATGAGTACACACAGCATACATATGATCGCCTCATTGAAATGATTTTAATGAGTACACACAGCATACATATGATCACCTTATTGAGGCGATTCTAATGAGTACACACAGCATACATTTGATTGCCTCATTGAGGCAATTCTAATGAGTACACACAGCATACATTTGCAAGATAAAAGACGAACATATACTAAATTTTCCATCACTATTTCTTATGTAGAGAAATTCCCTAGGCACCCAAGAATGGGTTCTACTCAGCCATGGTAAACGAGTCACTGGTTTTTGAGCCATCAAAATTCGACTGAAGTTACAGGCATAGATAAGATGGGAGGAGTACCTAGGATGATTTAGGGATATTTTGTTCTTATTTCTTCTTTAAAACATATGTTGTGGAAACTTGTTAGAATTGCCTCAATGAGGCAATTCTAACAGGTATCCACAACATTTGCTTCTGACACAAAATTAAAAAAAAAAACTTATCCTTTAACAAGCCTCATTATTCATCCTTATTTCCAGGTATTGTTACATGTACAAACATTCAACAAAATGTTAACTATCTTATTTCTCATTTTTCCACCTATAAGTAATTTTCGAAAATATGTATCACTCTTTTCTTTAAAACATGTTGCATTAATTCGAAATTTAGTCAGACTTAATTTATTTCAGTATGCATAACTTTCCTGCTTACTTTCATTCTGAAAATGTATTTTGTGTGTACTCATTAGAATTGCCTTGATGAGACAATTCTAATGAGCATACACACACTTTTATTTTGTAGAAAACTGAAATGAAATACCTCATTATGCCTTCGGGCCTGGCACTTGGGAGTAACTCAGTGGCTCAAACTACCCCTGTCTTGAACAAATTTCCCTTGTACCAAAGATGTTTGAGTCATTGAAGTTCAACTGTATACATACCGTAAAAACCCTAAAAATTTGGACATCTTGAGGACTTGCTGTAAATCTCCTAAAATTTTAATAAGCTTTTTTCACAATCCAGCTGCCTGTCCAAGATGTGAAGATGGAATGGTAAATGGTGTAGATCCTGATCTTCAGGAGCAGTCTGATCTAGGTCTGCACTGTTCACTTATGCCTGTCTGTCCCAATACTTAGGATCATTACGGTAGATCATCATTAAATCAGCTGTGCCAAGCAAAACTGCTTCATCAAACATAATGCACTCGGTAAAGACTCAAATAAGCCCACATAAACCCACTCAATGTTTATGCTCAAGACTGCCTTGGTAGCTAGGGCTGATGCACTCTGACTTGTGATCAGGTTGTGGGTTCAAAACCTGCCTGGATAGCAACATTTTCGTGGAGATAGATCATTAAATTTTTTCTATGGTCAGTCTCTCCCTTCTAATGATAAAAGCAGGGCCATGTCAGTTTTTGGCAAGAGAAAATGTAGCTTACTGGTCAACAACTTATGTATATAAGCTTGCCCAGTAAAAGTATGGTTAGGTAAATTGGCTTAAATACCAAATATGGCTTAAAAACTGGGACACACAAAGTTTTGGGACACGGTTGAAAGTCTTTAAAATAATTATTCTTGATGATCCAAAGCTTTGGGGCAATCCAGAAGCAGTTTGATCTAGGTTTACATTGTTTGCTTTTGTGCCTTTTACCCAAAACTTCAAATTACCACGTATAAACTCAACAATGCATGCAAATTCACTGTGCAATGGATACTCTTACAACAACAATTAAGGCTTTGCATGTTGGGTATTTTCTTCAACAGACGACATTTTGAAATTTTCCTAAAAAAAAACAGGATTTGACATTGCATGACATGTCAAATCCTGTTTTTTGGAAAAATAAGAAAAATACCAACAATATGCCGACTGCTGAATTAGCCGTCAGAGTGGTAAGGGTTAACAAAGAGATGCCATCTGATGTGGATCTACACTGTTTGCAAAGTTAGGGGTTGTCATGAACAGCAGGAAAAGGGTTAACTTGAAAAAAAGTCCTCTCTTGAGCCATGGTTTGTTTGTTTGATTTTTCATTCATTTAGAGTCTAATGGCCCAGCCAACACTATTTAGGTCATATCAAGCCAGTCAGTCTGTCTAAACACACTTTTTCCTGGGAAGGCTTATACATAAGGGGTTTATAAGTCCAGAGTACATATGTTTTCACCTGTAACTGACAACTACCCTCCCTGAATCAGAGGAAGTAAGAAAATGTCCATAGAAGATTTTATGATCCATCTACATGAAAGAATGTTGCTGACCTCCTGATCATCAGTCAGACACCCATCTGGTTGAGCTATGTAGTCCAGCTCTTAAGGTGAAGCAAGTCGCATTATGATTACACATCTGTGCGACAAAGTGCATTTTTTTCACATCTCCATTACGAAAACATGCCTATACAAATACATTGTTTGTAAACTTTACTGCATAAAAAAAAGGAAAATTTTAAGACAAAAATTGATATTTTTCTTATTTCTGCTCATCAAGGCGGTTCTAATGAGTACCCATAATCCATATTTCAGAGCAGAAAAGAGAAAAATAAGGTATACCCCTTTAAATCCCAGTTTTATAATATAAAAGTGGGGTTAAAGGGGGTCAAAATTATATGGGCATGTAAAAGGCTATTTTTCAGATGAAAATCCATGTTTTACTGTAAACGCAGGTTGTGGGTGCTCGTTAGAACCACCTCAATGACGCAGTTGTAACGAGTACCCACAACCTATGCATTGGAGCAGAAGTAAGAACAATAAGGTATACCCCCACAAACCCCAGTTTTCTCTATATAAAGTGGGGTTTAGGGGGTGTTCATTTCTGTTCATGAGATGAACATGAAAAAGTACATAGGATCTAGGCTAACAGTGTTTATTAATTGGCCTTTGACCTAAAACATAACCCTAGTTCTGCTGAATAAATTAATTTTGCCACACCCATTTTTGACTATCAACCAATCAAATTACTTGATGCAATCTATTCCTATAAATTCACAAACTGAAAGACAAACAGTGAAGATCAAGATCAGATGGCTTCTTCAGAAGCCATCTGATCTGGATCTACACTGTTTGCAAAGGTAGACCATATACTGGTTCAGAGGAAAAGGGTTAAACAAATCATGATAAACTCACATCAAAATCATCCTCCAATGATCTCAGATTGGCATACTTCCCCAGCATCATTTCGTCCACTGCCCACTGATCATAACCTTTACCACTATGGCTGGGCTGCCACAAGAGGAACCTTGTGCTTGGTGTCTTGGCTTCATCAGGCAAGTCCACAGCTACTAGTCTGATCAAATACAAGGGATGTTCTCTCTTACTTTCGCTTCCAAATATATATTGTGAAAAGTTCAAGTCAGTGCCAAATATTTTTTTTACTGTCAGAAAGAGATTGGGTAGTCATAGTAGGTAGCATTGCACTAAATACCGGGTTTTATCACTTTTGGACCAAGCTTTTAGTTGCGTTCTACCAGACTTGCTTCCATGTGATCTTTAAGCTCAAAGAAATTGTTGCTGATTTTATATGGTCACCCCTCCTTTAAAAATGTTGGTTTGCATTTACTCCATTCTACCATTCTAGTAGGTAAACAAACATGGTTGGCTGTAACTTGAAAAGGAGCAGATCAACATGTGGATTTTTTCTCATTAACTTTTGGGCTAGGATGGCTCTGTAAACAAGTAAGGTTTGAAAAGTTTTGTATGTGTAGTTTTTGTGGGAGCAGGTAAAAGGTTACTATTGTCGCCTATGGAAAACATTTAGTGGTAAGCTCCCAGTAACATGCTTATTTCTTTGGAAACAAGACTTGTTTTCTTAGAAAACAGATGTCCCCAACACCACATAGCCCTTTCAAAACAAGCTTAATTTAACAGCACCTCTGTGATTTTCAAAGTAAGGTCAAGATAACAAAAACCAAATCAGTTTTTCCTACTGACCAATGTTATATCCATGCAAATTTGATTAAAATACACCCAGTAGTTCATGAGATATCTTGCACACAAGAAAGTGTCAAGCCAACGCCTACGCATGCACGGATGCCTACAGGATCCACACCAAAAACAACATGTCCCCCTCCGCTTATAAAGATACTGAGCTTAAATTTAGACTACATAAAGAACATATATACACTGTCTATATATGCTTATTATAATTTTGCAAAAGAAGCATTTTATACAGAGAAAGAAATTTTACAGAGCATTAGCATCAGAATGCTCATGATGGGATAAATATTAAATTTCAAAACAATATTTTCATTTTCTACTTTTGATTTGAAACCTCATATCAGCAGTAAATAACAGAAGAGAGCAAGGTTAAATATAGGATGCAGCATTCCGTAAGATTTAACAGCTTGTGAAACTTAATTTACATGGTTAAAAGCCTGGGGCCAGTTGTTCAAAACTAACGATGTCGATATTTACGGATCATTAAATCTTTGATCATTAAATATGGCAAATATGCTAAAATTTTTGCTGAAAAAATGTGAGCAGCTTTTGTATATGCAAAAGCTGCTCACATTTTATCTGCAAAAATAACAAAATTTTAGATATTAAACTTGCTGGAACAGTTAACAATATGACCACTCACAAGCTTGTTAAGCTAACGATGCTTTGAACAACTGGGCCCAGTACTTTACATTGTCAACAGAGGTCGCCTATAGAGCTCTGCCAGGCTGTCGACAAGTAGCCTATGGCAGCTAAAGGGTTAAAGCACCTGACAAGCTGGAGGGGGTAGCTTCCTTTTGCTACTTAGGAGACATGCTCTCTGCAGCAAGTGGCTGTGATCTTTTGACCATATCACTTGTGAAAACAACCTGGAAGAAGTTCAAGGAGCTGCTATCTGTTATCACCTCATGTACAAGACACATGACCTGGTGTACAGCTCTTGTGTGTGGCGCGTAATGCTCCATGCCATTGACAAACCAAACCACCAACTTCTGCAGCGGAATGACGGCCAATGATCAGACAGATCTGCAATGTCAAGCCGCAAGACACTGTCACCATGAGGTACAGTGAGCTACTTGGGTGGCTTGGTATTTAGAACCTGGACCTCATCCTGAAGGAGAGAAGGCTCTGCTGGTATGGACATGTGAAATGTTCCAAGGGTGCAGTCAAGACAGCCTTCGACAAACAGGTGGATGGAAAACGTGGACCTGAGAGGCCAAAGATGACTTGGAAGCAGCTGACAGAGAGAGATCGCAGAGAGTGGAAGCTCTCGGCTATCGACCCTCATGATAAACATAACTGGAGCTCTAATGTGAGATCTGCCAGGCATGCAGCATGCCAGGTACCTGGAAGTGGGCCCACTTATGTGGATGTTGCCCCCCCACTGTACCTGCAAGTTAATCAAAAATCGATGATGATGATGATGTTGACAAAGCGCATTCTTTCATATCTCAAAAATGGATATGATCAAAATTTGTGATATTTTTCTTACTTATACTCCAATACTGGGATCAACCATGGTTTTTCTTGCATTAATATTCGCCAAGTCCCAAGAAAGTTGTTTGAAAATGAGGCCGCCAGGCAGAACGTTCAAATATCTTCCGAGGGATCCTGCAAATGTTGATGCAATGAAATAACCATGGATGATCGCTGTTCATGCATAACTTGCGATTCTGACAGCAAATTTTGACGAAAGCGGCCAAAAGCTCCATATAAACTCTTCAAATGCGACCGGCGAACCAACATGGCGGCCAGTTCAGAATGTTGTTTACAATGACGTTGTTACGCAAAAACAATCTATTGTCATCAAAGAACCCTAAAACGCTTTGTTCAGAGCGATAACATTACGTCGCTCAACGTAACGTTAACAAAGCCAGGCCAGTCTTGTGATATCAAAAGCTCAAAATCCATGTTTAAACAGCACCTGAATTTCATGATTTGAATATGGTTTTTGCTGTTTGAGCACCGCTTTTGGTCCATTTGACAATGGATTCAAACAGCCATGTGCATTGATATTTAGGCAAGAAATATAGGTTTTGGATGCTCATTAGACCCATCTAATCAAGGTGGTTCCAACAAGTACCCGCAACCTGTCATGGAGCAGAAATGAGGAAAATAATGAATACCCCCATGAACCCCACTTTTCTCTATATAAAGTGGGATTTAGAGGGGTGCTCATTACACAGTTAACATGATGAAATATGATACACCTTCAGAGGAGGCAACTCTTGCAAAAGTATTTTTATCTCCCATGTCAATAGGGGTCAACTCTTAAAGAGTGGAATTTGCTCCTAACTTTCCTTGAAGAGTAGACCTTTTTTTTAGTGGGACTGAGCCTATAGGAAAGTGAACAGAAAGTCACAAAAGTTGTCTCCCTTTGAAAAATGGTAGAAAAAATGAGCTAGGTGTTCCCATTCCCCATAAAGGGAAGAATTTGCTCCTGTGGAGCAATGGAAAGAATTTGCTCCTGTGGAGCAAGGGAAGAATCTGCTCCTGTGGAGCAAGGGAAGAATTTGCTCCTGTGGAGCAAGGGAAGAATTTGCTCCTGATGAGAAAGGGAAGAATTTGCACCTGTGGAGCAAGGGGAGAATTTGCTCCTGTGTAGCAAATACTTCTTTTTAAGTAACAAGACAGCCAGCAGGAAGTCAGTTAAGTTGCCTCCCTTGTAAAAATGGCGGGAAAATCTCTTACATGTAAGTTTATTCATTTAATCTCCAGAAAGATTCAACTCACTTGGGTTTTCCATACTGGGAATGCAGTTGTTCCCCTAACAGATGCCAGTTAATTCCTCCATCATTAGAGTACTGGAGTATAACCCCTTCTGACCTCTTGTCCCCACCATTACAATCCCGGTCCCCACCTCCAATACGCAGGTAGAAATGAAGATAGTCAGAATGGGTAGTGTCTTTGTCTTTCGTTACGATCTCTCTCACTCCATCCTGTAGAAATAGTATTATTAGTTCCAGAGATATAAATTTGTTCTGCACATAAAATATAGACAGATCCAATGTTTTGACATGTGACTGTTTACATTTCACTGCACATGCAACAATTAACTCCCCTGTAGAGTACCTCTTTTATCTGGTTGGCAAAACATGCCTGTTGCCGTGTGTATAGTGTCAATGAGAATTTTGAATATTTATGGTGTAATTAAACTCCTTTATTCTCCACAAAAAAACTGATCCTTGTCTTTTTGTGTTTTTGAAGTATTAAATGATATAGAACCAGTCTCTTCTGACATTTTATCGCACATTTTGTTGCCTAGAAAGTGTTATAAAACTACCCACCATCATACCAAAATGTAGTCGATGCGCTTTATTTAATGGACGGAAATAAGATTAAAATACATATATTTTCCATCCAAATTGACACGAAAAAGAAGCAGTTTAATGTCCAAAATGGTTTGTGGCAAAAAGTTTGACAGAACTATGATTTAACAATAGTAATTACAGAAAACAATTTGTGCTACATCAAGGGTGGAGTATAGTTTTGTTTGATTTGAAGTTTAACGTCCCCGTCAACACTATTTAGGTCATTTTGGAGACGTTGCTTCCAATTTTGTGGGACTTTTACCCGACATTGAGATGAAATGACATCTCAAGCCCTGTCTCCCAATCAAACCAATAGGGTTTATGAACATGGAGGGTCCGACTCGCACCGCTTTACCTGAGCAGGCTTAGATCCTCTAAGCGGTATACCAGTGCTTGTGTGCGGTCGGTTTCAGCTCTGCGTGGAAGCATCATGCAGCCGATCTATTTCTTCAAGCCCCGACATGCTGGGACAACGGGTGGAATAAAAAACGGGAATGTTTCGGCCACCAGATAAAACGAGGCTAATGAACTATGGCCTTGTATGACATAGACTCTGGATGTGTCTATTAAAATGTTAATAATTTGGGCATCTTACAGGGCATCTTACAAGAATGCTAATTTATGAAACAATTTTAAGTGACTGGCAAGAACAATATATTCCATATGAAATGGCCTTATGGCCTTGAGCCTAAGTTTCTGTTTATTACATAACAATTTTAACCTTTAAGACACCGAGAAAAACTACATCTGAAAAGGTCGTCTGCTGAATCTTATACTGCAGTCTGATCTGGGTCCACACTGTTTGCAAAAATGACTTTTAAAGTAACCGGCAGACGACAAAACAGGCGACAATTGTCACGATTGGCATTTTATGGCTTAAATCGGATTTACTGCAGAAGTTCAAAAGAAAAATAGAAAACATATGGTTGTCACTGACACTATCACGACGTTACCTGCCAGTAGCGTGTTATTATTAATGCTGTTATGTAATTTTGTATGACATATATAACAGTGATGTCACATTATATCTAAAACTGTCAAACTTACATCATGAAAGTACATGGATTCTCCAGCCTTGATGTTTCCACAGCCCTGGTTGTTACTGACCACCTTCCCTCCTCTCACGTGCAGGAAGTCCACTTTAGGCTCATACCGGAACCCAAAGTCAGCTTGCATTGTGTCATCCAGTTTCGATGCTGGCCAGCACTCCTCACCTTCAAAACCATCATCACACCTAAAATTTGTGCAGTAGGACTAGTATATAAATATTACATTACTGAGAGGCTGATAGTATATAAATATTACATTCCTGAGAGGGTGATAGCATATAAATATTATATTCCTGAGAGGGTGATGGTATATAGATATTACATTCCTGAGAGGGTGATTCTACAGTAGAACTTCAATGACTCAAACACTGATGGCTCGTTTACCATGGATGAGCCGAACCCGTTCTTGAGCCCCTAGCGAAATCCTCTACATAAGAAATAGTGGGGGGATAATTAAGGAGATTTTAGTCTTTTATCTTGCAAATGTATGCTGTGTGTACTCATTAGAATCACCTCGATGAAGCGATTCTAATGAGTACACACACCATACATATTCATTATCGAACACCGAATAGATGTGTAAAAGTATCTCGTTATGCCTCCTGACAGTAACCTCAGTGGCTCGAACTACCCCTGTTTCGAACAGATTTTTGAGGTCCCAAAGGTGTTTGCGCCATTGAAGTTAGACTGTATATAGATATTACATTCCTGAGAGGATGATAGCATATAAATATTACATTCCTGCAAGGTAATAGGATATAAATATTACATTCCCTCAGCTGATATTCATATTCCTCGATCAGGATGACATTTTTCACTATAACCATCTCAGGAATGGAATATTTATTTTATAATACCAAACAAAACTTCTGATATCCTTTGACTGATTTTAAGCAATTAATAAGGTAATGAATTTTAATGAAAAACACAGGACAACTCGCACACAACTTTTGGTGTCTTGACATTCCAAATTATCAGATAACCTGGGTTTTTCAGATAAGCAACTTTAGCTGCTGAAACAGAAATTCAAAACTTCAAACATATATAACTTCGTTTTTTCTGAATAAAACCCTAAAGTGTGGATATACTGTAGGGGTCAGCCTGCGGCTCCTTATAAGTTTAATAATATAAAGAAAGAAGTGCAGTTGGCGGTCATAAGTAGGCATCAGATGTTTCACCGGAGATGCGTCATGTGACATTCTTTCACCAGGAAGATAAAGTATCGAGTGATCTATCAAGTGATCGATCAGAGTCTGCTGCTGCTGATGATGATGTGATGATGGTGAGTGATCGGTGATGGAAGCTACTGTTGGTTGAGATACGTCAAACAACATTCATTTGCCAGGCTGTTGATTAGAACTGAATTGTTACTGGTGACACGTCAAACGACATTCATAGACCAGGATGATGATGATGGTGATGATTGGTGAATGAGGTTGATTGGTGAATGATGATGATGATTGGTGAATGAGGATGATAAAAATGATGATGATGATGATGATTGGTGGATGATGATGATGATGATGATGATTGATGATGATGATGACTGGTGGTGATCGATGACGACTGATGATGGGTGATCACAGGCTGTCAAGATCAAGTTGTACACCAAAAAGACATTCACCTAGTGACCTCATTCTGTGATTCACCAAACGTACCACCAAAACGCATGACGACAGAAACTTCGACTCAGAACAAGCCAACTACGACGGTTACGATAATTTTACCTGTTTGACTGATTAATCTATTACCGATAGTGACAGAAAGTCCTAATGAGGACTGGTGACACGACTCGAACAAGGAGTAAACTTGACAGAAATTTTGACATCTTTTCGCGAACTTTTCCTTGTGCTTTTAGTACTAGCTGCATGGACAGAGCCGAGTTGAACCGAATGAACAGAATGACTGCGCAGGCGTCCTTATGTTTATGGCTCTTCCGAGAACTTGACGTGCTTGCGGCAATGCGACGGAATGAGCGACTGAGTTTGCAAATTCTATGATTTCGTCAAAGATAGATTAAACAGATGAAAGTTTGTTTCTATTACAGATAGTCTCTAACAGGAAATAAGAATAACTTTTCAGTTTTAGGTGTATTGATCGGGGGAATCTTAGTCCACCCGACCCGAGAATTGCCGGCTCTATGCAAATTAGCCACGATTTCAACCCAAACCGCCAAGATCTCCACCAAATCCGCACAATGCTATCGGTCCGGGCCCATATATAAAGAAGATCATATCCTTTCTCTGGCATTCTGTGCGCTGATCCTCTGAAAAGCAGCAGAAGCCGCATTATATTATTCACCAAGTTTTGATTTTGTGTAGATACAGACAGTTGAAGAAGTAAGGATGGAGGCTGATGTCTGGTTACCGTTAGAGTTATGAAGAGTTCTGGGTTTGAATTTACTATTTGTTGTTGATTTAATATTGTTTTGTTGAATTTCCAAATGTCTTAGACTTGCAGGCTCGTTCCAGTACCCCATTCGACGACAGCGACCTTGTGACCTGGGTGCTATTTATAGATACATGTATAGTGCTAAGGGTTTCCCTCAGCAATGCCAGAATGAGTCTGTGCTATTTTCAGATACGTCAGCCAAGATACCGTATTTACAGCCTTGAAAGGAAAGAGCCTGGGAGAACTAAAGATAATGTTTTCTTTTTCTTATTACTGTTAGAGTTTAACTTTTTGAATTTACTTCGACACTTAACTTGGTTTTATTTTCTTAAACCAAGTCATAGCTTTGCTAATATTGCATCAGATATTAGATTACTTATGCATTAATGATTTTTCATTAAATCTGAAGTTCTTAATTGGCTATTAAGCATTTCTTAATTAAAGTTTAACATTCCGGAACATGCACCAGTAATGCTGATGCTCTCTGGAGAAGTGTTAGTTATGCTAGCACCTTAAGTCTATATACAAGTCAAGCTGAATTTCTTGAATAATTAATTACGTTAATTTGCATAGTTAACGGACCGTTAATTAGGGTGTATGCATCAGTTATGCTGTGCCTGCCCTTGTCTAAATTTCAATGAGTAATATTACGTGTTTAATAAGACTTATGCCGCTGTCCATGATGTAAAGGGGAGATAACTGTTCTTTATTGTTGGGTCATGCCCTTCACTTAGGATCAGTTTGTCTCACTGATGTGACCTTGACCTTAATTCCTATGACCTGAGATGACCTTAACCTAGATACAGACTAACCTGGTAGAGAAAGAGGGTACCAGTGAGAGATACCGTAGCTAATCTATGAGAGGGTTATAGTACAGTTCTAACGAGAGAGAGACAAGATTGCCTTTTGACATTAAGTGTTTTATACTAGATTATACTATATTTTATTCAGCAGAAATCTGCCTTAGTTGTCCTTCCTCCTCTTCAGTTTCTCCAATTTTAAGCAGCTTAATTAATTACACTCTATGTGAGAGGTCTATTTAATGCCATAAGTTTTAAGGGTGTGTCGCTCCGCCTGTCTGTCGGCCAATGCGCATGTCCGGTCTTGCTTGGTTGAAAGCAGCCAGGGTTCAGTGACTTTGACCCCTTTGACCCTGCAATACGTATTCCTAATTAAATCAAAAGAAACATTTTGGTACCAAAATTTCTCTTTTTTGCTAGAATTTTTGGTTTAGACTCTTTTTCACCAGCTTTCTGAAGAACCAAACCGTACACACACCCCATCCCATGCATGCAGGGGCGTAGCCAGGCAAATGTTGAAGTTGAAGCCCACGCCGAAGGCGTGGGTCGAGTGCCGAAGGCACGAGTGGGGGGAGAGCACGAGAGGGGGGTAACCCCCTCTCGTTGGTGGGGGTCCGGGGGGCCTCCCCCGGGAAAATTTTGAAATTTTAATACGATTTGGTGGCCACTGGTGTCATCTGGAGGGGTATTTTTACTATCTCTTATCCGACATTTTCACCAAGTTGTTTTAATTTTTCGTTTACTTTTACGTGTGTATGGAAGTCACACTTCAATAAAGCCAACACTCTCATTAAGGCCTTTTTGTGGTTTCGTGCATGTAAGTTGTTGGAATAGTTGGTTGTCGCAATATGATCCCCTGTTACGGGGAAGGAGTTGGTTGTTTGCTGTTAAGTTTTGGGGTTTTGGTGGTTCATTTATGAAGAAGGGCGCCACGATACGGACTGAACATTTGCTGGTTAGATGAGCTGCACCAGAACCACAACGAGGGTCAGGTTCTAAGATCTTTTAAGGCAGCCCTCAAATGATTTTGTTGCTCACCCTTCCAATGTTAGTTCTCCCATCCCGTTGTTGGCTTGGATGGTTTGTGTCCTTGATTGTGGCATGTCCTGGGTATCTTCCTTTTTTAATTTTAAGTGTTAATTTCGTATTCATTCTTCCTCCTGATGCATGAGATGAGCTGTGTTCTTTAACTGTGGCTGTTTCTTGGACTTTCTTATTATCATTGACAGACTGTTTGAGTTTTCAACTCAAGGCTTTGCACGCTTTGCAAATAAGTAATTTTAACTGTATGCACGAAATGCATTTATTTCATTAACATGCTCGTTGAGACGCGATGACACAATGAGCATGTTCATGATATACCCGGCAAAAAAGTTCTGCACAACTGGGGTTTTTGCCAATTTATTTTACTCACATGTAGTATCTGTTTACATATTACATATCAGCTTTTAGTTTACCCTTTTGGAAACAGTTTGCTTTAAACAGAATCAAAATCGCACAAGATATGCTGGAGATTTTGGCTTGATAAGGCACCAGGGGTCGGCATTCAAAAATGACAAAATTATCGATTTTCAATGCGATCGTTTGTTACCTGTCCGTCTGTTGGCTTAAGACGTTTAAACGCGTATAGGACGACAGGCATTATTTTAATGGGTCTTTGGTTAATTTTGGTAAAATGCTGCTCTTGTTGCTACTGCTGCTGCAGACGTTGGTTTGTGATGTTCTGTTACCTGGCTTTTGTAATATTGGTGCTGTATGCGATTTTAAGAGTGAACATTTCTGCCAAAAGTCACCATCAAATTTCTTATCCAATAACATGCATGGAATAAAAAGTGCTCACCAGGTTACATTTCCAACTGATATTTTGCATGATTTTTTAAAGATGTTCATCATTTCATTAAATCAATTTTAATTGCCCATTATTAAGCGTTTGGTTACAACAATGGCGAATGCTAGACCTTTCCGAGCTTTGAGAAAGCTAACTGATGAAGAAAGAGCCCGGGCGCTTGGGCGTTTGGAGGCGTGGCGGGGGGGGGGGCATCCGCAAGATGTTGCTAATCAGTTCAACGTGCATCGCAGCACTATTGTCCGCATTCGTCAGCGTCATCAAGCAACGGGGGCTGTTTCCGACCGACCCAGATCCAGAAGACCGAGAGTTCCCACTCATCGTGAAGACCGATACGTTGCGGTAACTGTAGCAAGGCGGCGTTTTGTTGATCGTCCCAGTCTGGATAGAATGTTGAGACAACAACGGGGGCCTGGCGCACGTCGAATCTCGGTGCAGACAGTCAGGAACAGAGTTCGAGCCTCGGGGTTCAAATCCAGAAAAGCGGCTAGGAAGCCTCAGCTTTCTCAACGGAACAGGGCTCTACGGCGCCAGTTTTGTGCACGACATGGCAGATGGAACCGACGGCAGTGGTCGGAAGTTCTTTTTTCCGACGGGTCGAGATTTTGTCTTCGGAAGATTGATGGTCGGATCAGAGTTTGGCGTCGCGCTGGGGAGAGGCACCTTGAGCCTAATGTCCTACCAACAACAGCGTACAACGACGGCAGTGTAATGGTTTGGCAGGTGTCAGTTCTAATGGCAGAACTGCCCTTGTCGTATTGCCAGGAAACTTGAATGGTCGTCGGTACATTGACGAAATTCTAAGACCTCATGTTGTACCATATCTCAGACAGATGGGCCACAACTCCATCTTCCAGGACGACAATGCGATACCACATCGTGCCAGGATTGTCGATGCTTTCCTGCAGAAGAATGGTGTGCAGAGACTTGAGCGGCCACCGATGTCACCTGACTTGGCGTGCATTGAACATTTGTGGGATATTCTTGGTCGGGCTGTAAACAAACGGGTCAATCAACACACAAGACTTCCAGACTTGCAGAGACTTCTACTCCAAGAATGGGATGCGATTCCTCAGCATCATATACAGAGACTGGTGAATTCCACGAGGAGGAGACTTGACGAGTGTCGTATGAATCTTGGTGGCTATACCCATTATTGATTATTGAGTTACAGTTCAGAAACTGTGATTTTGTCATTTTTGACAACCTACTCCGTGTGTCTTCGGAGAAGCATTATTCATGGCTCAGTGATGATATTCTTGTTTTGATTTCTGTTTCTTATCATGATTGAATTTAATTTTCTAGTGGTGTAATTATTTTTCTGTATATTTATGTTTTAGGCAAACAGGTAAAAAAAAACCCAGTTGTGCAGAACTTTTTTGCCGGGTATATAAATGGACGGTAAATAAAGCAGACTAAAGACCTGCTGGACTGAGGGCTAATGACAAAAAATACACTTTGAGGAATTTATTTCATGTGGTTTTCTAAAGGCCATTTCATTAAAATGCTGCTGTAATCATGCAGTGCAGACAACATTGTACACTAAAGATTCCCGACACTTCAAGATAAACTGCAAACTCGAAACACCTTAGAATCGTCTCTGACAATAGCCATTTTCGATTATATACTGGAGTTTTATTCAGGTTTCATGATGTAGTCGCGGGTGCCTCCGGAAATGTGACATAATTTTGTTTTTGTAAATTCTTATGTAAATGCATACTTGGCAAAATATTGTTGAAGCCCGGGCTTCCGGGCTTCCGCCTGGCTACGCGCCTGGCATGTGATAGTCAAAATTATCGCAGGCACCCATGCAACATAGTGCATTTTTTACATCTCTACAATGGTCGCTTTTCTGAGGAAAACCGGTTATTTTTCCTCTTATTTATACTGCAAACATAGGTTGTGGATGCTCATTATAACTGCCTCATTGAGGCGGTTCTAATGAGTACCCAGAACCTTTGTCTTGGAGCAGAAATAAGAAAATAATGTATACCCCATAAACCCCAGTTTTCTCTGTACATGTATAAAGTGGAGGTTAGGGGGGTGTTCATTTCACTGACCTGTTCAAATAATGGCTAGGCATTTCGTGTGAACTGACCGCCCAACATCACCTCTACAGTACCAGTATAAAACTAAGTTCATGAATACTAACCGACAGATTCCTTCCCGACACTCCCCATGACCTGTACACATCGCCGGGCACTGCTGACCTATATACAGCCTGGCTATGCCCCAGGTGTCAGTGGGGCCCCAATTTGACTGTCTCATCCGGAACCTTGTTGAAGGGCCCCTGTAATATAACAAACTTTTGTGATCATTCTGATAACACACCCATGCAACATTGTGCATTCTTTCATATCTCCAACAATGATATTTTTGTGATGAAAAAAAGATGTCCTTTTTATTATTTTAGCTAAAAAAAAAAATAGATTGTAAGTGCTTGTTAGAACTGCTCCATGTTAGAACCGCCTCAGCGAGCCAGTTCTAATTAGTACCCATCCATACATAGATTGTAAGTGTTTGTTAGAACTGCCTCATTGATGTGGTACCCACAATCTGTTTTGGAGCAGAAATAAAAATATTGTATACCCCTGCAAACCGCAGTTTTCACTATGTAAAGTGGGGTTTACAGGGGTGTTCATTACACAGATTTGTTAATACATTACAAGCGTCCCCGCCCACCTGGGCCTGGAGAATAGATTGGGCTGCACAATGCTTCTGCCAGAGCTGAGGCCGACCAAACTTGAGTACTGGTAAACAGCTTAGGTCTAAGCCTGCCCAGGAATAGTGATGCGAGTCGGACCGCTTCTTATACCCTAGCTGTTTCCATGGGAAGTAGGGCTTGAGATTCATTTCATCTCAATGTCGGGTAAAAGTCCCACAAAATCGGAAGCAACGTCTCCAAAATGACCTTAATAGTGTTGATAGGGACGTAAAACCAACTCAAACGAAATAATACATTACAAGGACTTATTAATGTGATGCGTCAACCTGCTAAATTCAAGTATTTTATAGGACATTTTTGTGTAATATGAGCCAGTGCACGACAAAACCTACAATAAGATATGTGCGGCTATCGAAGACTCAGATCAGCCTGTGCATCCATATAGTCTAAGCAGAGACTTTTCGTGCTGCATGAAGTAGCATTGGGCCCTTAGCTATCATTAGAGTGCACAACGAAGACTCTGATCAGACTGCACAGAAGCGCAGACTGCTCTGAGTCTTCGTTGGGTGCACATGTCTTATTGTAGGTTTGGTCATGCACTGGTTCATATTGTAACAAGAAAAATGCCTAATGGCATTATGGACGGGTTTTTTTTTCAGTACGGTTAGGATGGTGGTGGCATGGGTGGGGTGTGCTGGTGTGGGGTAGGGTGGGGTGGGGTGGGATGGGTTAGGAGTCGGGTGGGATGGGGTGGAATTTGTGGTGGGGTGGGGTGTGGGGTGGGATGGGGTGTGGTGGGGTTGTGGGGTGGGGTGGGCTTGGGTGGGTGGGATGCGGTGAGGTCGGGTAAGGTGGGGAGTGGTGGGATGGGGTGGGGTTGGGGTTGGATTGGGGTTGTTTTGGGATGGGGGTGGGATGGGGTTGTGGGGTAGGGTATGCTAGGGTAGGGTGGGGTGGGTAGGGTATGTATGTAAAACTAAGTATGCATGTATCTACAGAACAAAATTAATGCAATATCCTAACCTAGTAACAATTTTTTGTGGAGGGGGATGGTGGTATGATTTGTTTATGTGTTTTAAGAAGAAAAAAAAAAAAAGTTTTTTTTTCTATTATTAGCTCTGGTGGACACTGATTTTAGCAATTTTGAAAAAGGGTCATCTAATGAACATTTCTGTATGCATGTAGAACTATGTATGCATGTATGTACAGAACAAATGCAATATCCTAACCCAGTAACAATTTTTTGTGGGGGGGGGGGGGTGATTTGTTTATGTGTTTTACGAAGAAAAAAAAATAAAGTTTTTTTCTATTTTTAGCTCTATTTTTAGCTCTAGTGGACACTGATTTTAGCAATTTTGAAAAAGGGTCACCTAATGAACATTTCTGTAAAATAATTTTGAAATCGGGCCATTATCCCAGGAGGAGATGTCGTTTAAAGAAATTGTTGACGTACGACGGACATCAACTCACCTTGAGCACGAAAAGGTGAGCTAAAAAAAGAAAGAAAAAAAAAAAAAGAAAATTCCATGCCTGTGCATGCATGTATGTATTATTACTAGCAACTATCAGGGGAGGAAGATAATAATTGTTCATATGTGTTTATGGAGAAGAAAAGAGAAGAAAAGAAAAATAAAGAAAAAAAAGGATGAAAAGAGAAAGAAAAAAAAAAGAACAAAAAAAAAAAAATGTCTCCACAGGGGTTTGAACACACGCCCCTCAGATTCATAGTCAACAATAGGATTCGTAGTCCAGCACTCTATCCACTACACTGGCATTTGAAAAAAGGTTAACCAAAAGGTAAACCTGAAAAACACAAGTTTGAAAAATGACAATTTCCGCCAAAATTTTAGTCTTTTGCGCCATTTATGGATAATACATGAAAGCGGTACCTCCACTTATGCATCAGTCCTGATATTAAAACAATCTGCTACAGAATAGATGAAAAATATCACTTTGAAAAAAAAGGTTAACCAAAAGGTAAACCTGGGACGACGCCCGCCCGCAAGACGCCCGCCCGCCCGGACATCGCTATTTTAAAGGACGGATTTTTTTTAAAAACCCATCCAATAAAAATTTGCACACCTTGAGGACTTGCTATTTTAAAAGTTTGTTTCGCAATCCAGCAAGGAGTCTAAAAAGTGGAGATGGAATGGCAAATGGTGTAAACCCTGATCAGGAGCCGTCTGATCTGGGTCCACACTGTTTGCTTAGGCCTATCTGTCCCAATATTCTTAGGATTATTATGGTTTCACTTTTTTTAATGCATAAACCATAATTAACAAACATGCTCTAATAATTTACACATTAAATTTTTTCTCAGAATGCATAGTTTATTCCAGTTACTGTTTAACCCTTATCCTGCTGAACAAATTACTTTGGCCACACCCATTTCTGTCTATCAAGCAATTACTTAACCCTTATCTTGCTGAATATTCATTTAAGCCACACCCATATCTGTCCATCAACCAATCAAATTTATTGTTACAAATTCATAAACCGAATGCCAAACAGTGTAGATCCTGATCAGATGGCTTCTTCAGAAGCCATCTGATCTGGATCTACACTGTTTGCAAAGATAGGGGTTGCCGTGAACAGCAAGATAAGGGTTAATATAATGTATTTGTTCAATTCACAATCTGCATGACTAACAGTGTAGATCCTCATCAGATGACTTCTTCAGAAGCATTCTGATCTGGCTCAACAATGTTTGCAAAGGTATGGGGTTAACCAAGTGCACATAGACTGGCAGTATTCAGCAAATAAGACCCCATCTTTGATTTAAGAAAAGTTGTTTAACCCACTGCATGCAGGAATCCCCCAAAGTGGTACCTTGGCAAACAGTGCAGACCCAGATCAGCGGCCCCCGCCCATATGGGCTTGAAGAAATATATGGGCTGCATGATGCTTCCACGCAGAGCTGAATCTGGCCCGCACACTAGTACTGGTAAACTGCTTAGAGGATCTAAGCCTGTCCAGGAACCGCAGTGCGAGGCAGACCGTCCATACTAATAAACCCTATTGGTTTCATTGGGCGACAGGGCTTGAGATGTCATTTCATCTCAATGTCGGGTAAAAGTCCCACAAAATTGGAAGCAACATCTCCAAAATGACCTTTACAGTGTTGACGGGGACGTTAAACCTCAAATCAAACAAAGACCCAGATCAGACGCCGCATAATGTGGCGTCTGATCTGGGCCTGCACTATTTTCTAATAGAATTTTCCTTCAAAAATAGAATTAAAACGAAAAAATAGGCTTGACACCCCATATATGACAAATGGACTTGTCCAACATATAGCAATGGAAGAGTCCACTAGTATACAATGGGTTAATGCTCATGCATGTTGTTGATAGTTTGTTTTCTTCTATACTGTTGAAAAAAAGAAACAATTTTTCCGTTTAATTCCGTCATTTATTACTTATTATCACATGACGTCACCTCTGAGAGTGCAATAACGCCATGTAATAAATTCGATAATCCACTAGTGGATTAAATATGCAAATTAGCTAGATACGTCCCATAGCGATACATGTAGGACGTCCTTAACGACGTTGCATTTACAAATGGCGGAATATTGACATTTTTGTTAAACAATCGTGAATAAAATGCATTTTAAATGTCATATGATAAACAGAATCTTGCATTCGTGCTCATGATTATTGAATTTATTAAACTCGTTGAAGAAAAGGGATAAAATGCTCAACAAAGCCTCACATTTTATCCCTTTCCCTCAACTCGTTTAATAAATTCAATATTACATGAGCACTCATGTAAGATTCTATTTATTGCTTAATAAATGGTCTTTTCAATGTCATTCAATCTTGTCATATATTTTCTTGTAAATCAAACAAGCAATCCCCGCATTTGTAGTCATTCTGCTCTCAGGTGTGCATAAAGCAAGTTTCTATATTCATTTAAAGTCCCATATCAGTGAGGTGGTCTCAACCCTTGTCCTGCGGAATATATTATTTTTGCCACACCCATTTATGCCTATCTACCCAATACAGATGAACTTCAATTGCTCAAATACCTATGGGGCTGTGAAAATTTGTACAAGACAGGAGTGAGTGAGTGAGTGAGTTTTAGTTTTACATCCCACCAACAGCTAAGGTCATACGGAGACGGGACCTCGGTTTAAAGACTCTTCCGAAAGTCTTGTACAAGACAGGAGTAGTTCGAAACAATGTAAGTTAATCAGAGCACCAGGTCAGGAAGTTTGACAGCGACATTTTCCTTAAAATAAAGGTATCTTATATTTACTCATTAGATCATCCTCAAGGTGATTCTAATGAGCATACACAACATATATTTTTAAAAATTAAAATAAAAATATTCTTCCTAAATGATCCCAAATATATTAATATCTGCAGTTATAGGAAATGTCGGCCTCGGTGGCTCAGCAGGATGCACGTCTGACTGGTGATCAGGATGCAGGTTCAATACCTGACGGGCTCAGTAACATTCTTTCATGGAGAATTTTCGTGAAATCTTTCCTACGGTCATTCTCTACCTTCCGCTGATTCAAGAAGGGCAGTTGACAGTTTCTTGCAAAAGAATGAGCACAGTACTGGTTAACCACTTACGTAGGAAAAGACTGGATAGGTAAACTGACCAGCTCAAAACTGACCTTAAATAGTGTTGACTGCGCTTTAAACTCCAAAACAAACAAATAAATAAACAAAACAGTAAAATTCCTATTTTAAGACCACCTGTGGGACTGTTCAAAAGTGGTCTTAAAGACCACTTCTGAACAGTCCCAAAGGTGGTCCCTGATGACCAGAGGACAATGTAGAAAGAATAACTGCACCCTCCTAAATAAGCTTCTGAAAACAAAATTAGTCTCAATATATTTTAGTTGGTCTTAATAAACGAACTTCCCTGTATTTCAAAGGGACTCAAAAGGTAGTTCAAATCAGTCGAGGTCAACTAGCCATGGGTATTCAAGCCATCCAAAATTCGCTGCAATACAAAAAAAGCTCCAAGATTACCATGTAGCTGGTGGGAGAGGTACTGTCACACGAGTCCATTCTGGATATTGGGTCCAGTCATAGATGGTTCCCTGTTTCACACTATCACAAGCTGTTGGTGGCAAACATGGGTCCTCAACGAGGCTCCAATGTATCCCATAGTCACTTGAGTACTCTAGATAGAGACGATTATCGATGTTCTCCGAGTACGGCAGACCACACCCCATCACTAGTTCGAACTGTATGATGTATCCCGGGGCAATGTGCATTGACTCAGTGGTAAAGAGCCTGAAGTTTTCATGTTCATGTTCCCCTACAAAGCTAAGGACAAACATGTAAATTAATTAACATAAAATTTATGCTACAATAACACATCGGTGTGACACAGAGCATTCTTTCATATCTCTACAAAAGTTATTTTTCTGATAAATTTTTGATTTTTTATTTCCTACCTTTACTCCCAAACATATCTATATTCTTTAGCAAATATAAGGCAGATGATGTATATCCCCATTAACCACAGTTTTCTCTATATAAAGTGGGGTTTATCAGTTACCCTCGGTATTAATTGCATTGCAGCACACTGACCTGATAAAGATATGCTATCTCAGGACAAGTGAGCTTTATCTGGTCAACGTGACAATGCACTTTTATGAATGAGCCGGGCTACTAGAAAAAATGGAAAAATTGCTATTATTATTGGAAAAAATGGGAAAATTACTTTAAAACAAGAGGGCCCAGAGGGCCCTGGTTCGCTCACCTGATCCAATGTATAACAAGTGGGCCTCGGGCAGGGTCAATTTTGGCCCCAGGGCTATAATTTGAACAATCTTGGTAGAGGTCCACAAGATGAAGCTTCATATCGAATATGAAGGACCTGGGCTTTCTGGTTTCAGAGAAGAAGATTTACCCTGCATATAGAAGTCTATGTAAAACCAAAGGCTATAATTTGAACAATCTTGGTAGAGGTCCACTAGCTGAAGCTTCATAACAAATATCAAAGACCCAGGGCTATAATTTGAACAATCTTGGTAGAGGTCCACTAGCTGAAGCTTCATAACAAATATCAAAGACCTGAGCCTTGTGTTTCAGAGAAGATGATTTTTAAAGATTTTCCCTATATAAGTCTATGTAAAACCAAAGGGCCACATGGTGGGGGCATTTTTGGTCTCAGGGCTATAATTTGAACAATCTTTATAGAGATCCACTAGCTGAAGCTTCATAACAAATATCGAAGACCTAAGCCTTGTGGTTTCAGAGAAGAAGATTTTTCAAGATTTTCCCTATATAAGTCTATGTAAAACCAAAGGGCCCCGGAGCGGGGGCATTTTTGGCCCCAGGGCTATAATTTGAACAATCTTGGTAGAGGTCCACAAGATGAAGCTTCATACCAAATATCAAAGACCTGGGCCTTGCAGTTTCAGAGAAGAAGATTTTTAAAGATTTTCCCTATATAAGCCTATGTAAAAAAAAAAGGGCCCCGGTGTGGGGGCATTTTTGGCCCCAGCACTATAACTTGAATAATCTTGGTAGGGGTCCACTAGATAAAGCTTCATACCAAATATCAAAGAGCTGGGCCTTGCGACTTCAGAGAAGAAGATTTTTCAAGATTTTCCCTATATAAGCCCATGTAAAACCAAAGGGCCCCCGTGCGGGGGCATTTTTAGCTCCAGCACTATAATTTGAACAATCTTGGTAGGGGTCCACTAGATGAAGCTTCATACCAAATATCAAAGACCTGGGCCTTGCGGTTTCAGAGAAGAAGATTTTTAAAGATTTTCCCTATATAAGCCCATGTAAAACCAAAGGGCCCCGGTGTGGGGGCGTTTTTGGCCCCCCCACACTATAATTTGAACAATCTTGGTAGGGGTCCACTAGATGAAGCTTCATACCAAATATCAAAGACCTGGGCCGTGCGGTTTCAGAGAAGAAGATTTTTCAAGATTTTCCCTATATAAGCCCACATAAAACCAAAGGGCCCCCGTGCGGGGGCATTTTTAGCTCCAGCACTATTATTTGAACAATCTTGGTAGGGGTCCACTAGATGAAGCTTCATAACAAATATCAAAGACCCAGTGTTCAATCTAGGCTGCGCCATTGCGCCCTGGGCCCGCTTTTTACATGAGGGGCGCACTAGAGATCATTCAATGGGCCCGTCGGGCGCAACTGTAGAATTTGTGACTGTTTCTTCTAGAGTTCATTTTCGCGATTTTCTCGTGATTTTTCGGCTGCCTGGTGCGTATTATTGAGTTAATTACAAACCGCATGTTGCCCAATCAAAATAACTCAGAAAACACGTTTTGTTTTATCTGTTGAACTGGTAACAATTCTTATTTTTCAAGCCCAAATCGATGTTTTGTTTACCGGGGATGCGGCCATGTTCGGTATACTTGTATGTGCCGGGCGGCTTACGCCATATTCCTGTGCGCCGTGCGGCTTACGCTAAATACCGGACCGAAATACCGCAAAATACCGAGGCCGACGCTATTTATTATAGAGTTCTTCTCTTCCAGAAATAAATTTAATGGCATTCATTCTAAATAAAAACATGTATTTAACCCTTGAGCAAGACACTATCCAAATTGCTTTGTACTGGTCAACAGAGGCAATGAGCAAATGTGACCAACTCAGTATTAGAAGATGGATAGATAGACTAACAGAATAGATTTTGTCTGTGATGTTTAACTTGTTTTGTGTCCATTTTTATCACGCAGCCAAAACCTAAAGATAAATCTGGCAGCTTTATGTAGTATAAATTAAGGGCCCCCTAAATTTCCGAATGGCCCCCTTTTCCAAGGCCTGCGGGCCCAGAGGGCCCCCGAACCCCAAATCCTAGATTGAACACTGAAGACCTGGGCCTTGCGGTTTCAGAGAAGAAGATTTTTAAAGATTTTCCCTATATAAGCCCATGTAAAACCAAAGGGCCCTGGTGCGGGGGCATTTATGGCCCCAGCACTATAATTTGAACAATCTTGGTAGGGGTCCACTAGATGAAGCTTCATACCAAATATCAAAGACCTGGGCCTTGCGGTTTCAGAGAAGAAGATTTTTTAAGTTTTCGGTGAAAAAAATCTATTTTTGGCTACTGTGAACTATATGTGCAACGGACCGGAACCATTTGAACAACTTTGAAAGGGGACCACCTAAGGATCATTCCTGTGAAGTTTGGTCAAAATCTGATCAGTGGTTTAGGAGGAGATGTCGTTTGAAGAAAAGTTTACGGACGCACGCACGGACGGACGCACGACGGACAAAAAGTGATCCCAAAAGCTCACCTTGTCACTACGTGACAGGTGAGCTAAAAAGTGATAGGAGAAAATATGGTCAGCTAATACAAAATATATTGATCGACCTGCGGAATGTTCTGATGCACTGAGGACCATCGATAACTGATCGTAAATTGCTAATTTAAGAGTGTACAAGGGGGTTAACTGATAAATAGAATACCAAATCCGTGTCATTTGATATCAAGTTTATCAGGCTCGGCTTCGAGAACGCATGTAGAATCGCTCGGCAAGCCTCGCGATTCTACAAGCGTTCTCGAAGCCTTGCCTGATAAACTTGATATCAAAAGACACTCACCTGGTATTCTCTATTTAGAGGGCTCTTCATTTCAAGGACTTGTTATCATGATGGATGATATGTTTGTTTGCTTGATTTTATGTTTAATGTCCCCATCAACACTATATAGGTCACTTTGGAGATGTTGCTTCTAATTTTGTGGGATTTTTACCTGACATTGAAATGAAATGACATCTCAAGCCCTGTCCTGCAATGAAACCAATAGGGTTTATAAGCATGGACGGTCAGACTCACACCTCTTTGCCTGGGCAGGCTTTGCCACTTTGCCTGGGCAGGACGTTAAACCTCAAATCAAACAAACAAACAAATCCTTTGGAAGCAACACACACACACACACACACACAAACAAACGTAACCCGCTAGTATGACATATGTTTGCCGGGTGTAAAATAATAATATGGGTGTTATATTGCATATATTTGTATGTTTGAATTAAATTTCACTTTATGTGCTATTGTGATTACATATTTCTCCTCAAACGAAACAGATAAATAAAAAGAACAAGAGGGCCATGATGGCCCTGGATCGCTCACCTGATCAAGTGGGCCCCGTGGAGGGCCATTATTGACCCCAGGGTTATAATGTGCATAATGTTGAGGGAGGTCTAAAAAGGTGAAGCTTCAAATCAAATATCAAAGACATGGGCATTGCAGTTTTAGAGAAGAAGATTTATAAAGATTTCCCTATATAAGTCTTGTTAAATCAAAGGGTCTCAGGGCAGGGGCATTTTTGGCCCCAGGGCTATAATTTGAACAATCTTGATAGAGGTCCACTCAATGAAATTTCTCACCAAATATCAAAGACCTAGGCCTAGTGGTTTCACAGATGAAGATTTTTGAAGATTTTCCCAAAATAAGTCTATGTAAAACCAAAGGGCCCTGGAGCTGGGGCATTATTGGCCCCTGGGCTATAATTTGATCAATCTTGGTAGAGGTCCACAAGATGTAGCTTCACACCAAATATCAAAGACCTGGGCCTTGCGGTTTCAGAGAAGAAGAATTTTTAAAGATTTTCCTTATATAAGCCTTTGTAAAACCAAAGGGCCCCAGGGTGGGGGCATTTCTGGCCCCAGTACTATAATTTGGACAATCTTGGTAGGGGTCCACAAGATGAAGCTTCGTACCAAATAGCAAAGACCTGGGCCTTGCAGTTTCAGGGAAGAAGATTTTTAAAGATTTTCAATGTAAGCTAATGTAAAACCAAAGGGCCCCGGGGCGGGGCATTTTTGGCCCCAGCACTATAATTTGAATGATCTTGGTAGGGGTCCACTAGATGAAGCTTCATGCCAAACAGCAAAGACCTGGGCCTTGCGGTTTCAGAGAAGAAGTTTTTTAAGATTTTCCCTATATAAGCCCATCTAAAACCAAAGGGCCCCAAAGTGGGGGCATTTTTGGCCTCAGCACTATAATTTGAACGATCTTGGTAGGGGTCGACTAGATGAAGCTTCATATTAAATATCAAAGAAATGGGCCTTGTGGTTTCGGAGAAGAAGATTTTTAAAGATTTTCCCTATATAAGCCCATGTAAAACCAAAGGGCCCCAGGGCGGGGGCATTTTTAGCCCCGCACAATTATTTGAACAATCTAGATAGGGGTCCACTAGATGAAACTTCATACCAAATAGCAAAGACCTGGGCCTTGGGGTTTCAGAGAAGAAGATTTTTAAAGATTTTCTCTATATAAACCTATGTAAAACCAAAGGGCCCTGGGACGGGGGCATTTTGGGCCCTAGCACTATAATTTGAACAATCTTGGTAGGGGTCCACTAGCTGAAGCTTCATACCAAATATCAAAGACCTGGGCCTTGTGGTTTCAGAGAAAAAGATTTTTTAAGTTTTCGGTGAAAAAAATCTATTTTTGGCTCCTGTGACCTAGATGTGCAGCAGACCAGAACCATTTGAACAACTTTGCAAGGGGTCCACCTAAGGATCAGTCCTGTGAAGTTTGGTCAAAATCCGATCAGTGGTTTAGGAGGAGATGTCGTTTGAAGAAATTGTTTACGCACGGATGACAGACAAAAAGTGATCCTACTATAAAACACAAGAGGGCCATGATGGCCCTGGATTGCTCATCTGATCCATAGAGTGGGCCCTGGGGAGGGCCATTATTGACCCCAGGGTTATAATGTGCATAATGTTGTGGGAGGTCTAAAAAGGTGAAGCTTCATACCAAATATCAACAAAGGCTATAATTTGAACAATCTTGGCAAAGGTCCACTAGATGAAGCTACACACCAAATATCAAAGACCTTGGCCTTGCTGTTTCAGAGAAGAAGATTTTTAAAGATTTTCCCTATATAAGCCTATGTAAAGCCAAGGCCCACGAGGCGGGGGCATTTTTGTTCTCAGGGCTATAATTTGAACAATCTTGGTAGAGGTCCACTAGCTGAAGCTTCATACCAAATATCAAAGACCTAGGCCTTGCAGTTTCAGAGAAGAAGATTTTTCAAGATTTTCCCAATATAAGTCTATGTAAAACCAAAGGGCCCTGGAGCGGGGGCATTTTTGGCCCCAGGGCTATAATTTGAACAATCTTGGTAGAGGTACACAAAATGAAGTTCATACCAAATATCAAAGACCTGGGCCTTGCAGTTTCAGAGAAGAAGATTTTTAAAGATTTTCCCGATATAAGCCTATGTAAAATCCAAGGGCCCAGGGGCGGGAGCATTTTTCGCCCCAGCACTATAATTTGAACAATCTTGGTAGGGGTCCACTAGATGAAGCTTCAAACCAAAAAGCAAAGACCTGGGCCTTGCAGTTTCAGAGAAGAAGGTTTTTAAAGATTTTCCCTACATAAGCCCATGTAAAACCAAAGGGCCCCCGTGGCGGGGGCATTTTTGGCCCTAGCACTAAAATATGAACAATCTTGGTAGGGGTGCACTAGATGAAGCTTCATACCAAATATCAAAGACCTAGGCCTTGCAGTTTTAGAGAAGAAGATTTTAAAAAATTTCCCTATATAAGCCCATGTAAAACCAAAGGGCCACAGGGTGGGGGCATTTTTGGCCCCAGCACTATAATATGAACAATCTTGGTAGGGGTCCACTAGATGAAGCTTCATACTGATTATCAAAGAGCTGGGCCTTGCGGTTTCAGAGAAGAAGATTTTTAAAGATTTTCCCTATATAAGCCAATGTAAAACCAAAGGGTCCCGGGGCAGGGCATTTTTGGCCCCAGCACTAAAATTTGAACAATCTTGGTAGGGGTCCACTAGATGAAGCTGCATGCCAAATATTAAAGACCTTGGCCTTGAACAATTTGAACAATCTTGAAAGAGGTCCACTAGATGAAATTTCACACCAAATATCAAAGACCTAGGCCTTGTGGTTTCACAGAAGAAAATTTTTTAAAATTTTCCTATGTAAAACCAAAGGGCCCCGAGGCGGGGGCATTTTTGGCCTCAGGGCTATAATTTGAACAATCTTGGTAGACGTCCACTAGCTGAAGCTTCATCTAGTGGACCTATATCAAGATTGTTCAAATTATAGCCCTGGGACCAAATGTCCCCGCTCTCAGGCCCTTTGGTTTTACAAAGACTTATATAGGGAAAATCTTAAAAAATCTTCTTCTCTGAAACTGCATGGCCAAGGACTTTGATATTTGGTATGAAGCTTCATCTAATGGACCCCTGCTAAGATTGTTCAAATAATAGCCCTTTGGCAAAAAATGCCCCCACTGTGAGGCCCTTTGGTTTTACATGGACTTATATAGCGAAAATCTTTAAAAATCTTCTCTGAAACCACAAGGCCTAGGTCTTTGATATTTGGTGTGAAATTTCATCTAGTGGACCTCTATCAAGATTGTTCAAACAAGAGGGCCATGATGGCCCTGGATCGCTCACCTGATCCATAGGGTATCAAGTGGGCCCCTGGGAGAGCTATTATTGGCCCCGGGCTATAATATGAATAATCTTGGAAGTGGTCTAAAAGGTGAAGCTTCATACCAAATATCAATCTGGTTTCAGACAAAAGATTTTTAAATGTTGTCCTTTTAAAAGTCTATATAAACCTTGGGGTCCCCAGGGCGGGCTATTTTTGGCCCCAGTGCTATTTTGAACAATCTTGGTAGAAATGTTCAAGACGAAGCTTCACACCAAATATCAAAGACCTTGGTCTTCTGCTTTCAGACAAGAAGATTTCCTCGGGCTATAATTTGAACAATTTAGATGAAGCTTCACACCAAATATCAAAGACCTGGGCCTTGCAGTTTCAGAGTAGCAGATTTTTTTAATGTCCCTATATAAGTCAATGTAAAAACATTGGGCCCCGGGGCGGGGTATTTTTGGCCCAAGGGCTATGATTTGAACAATCTTGATAGAAGTCCACTAGATGAAGCTACACACCAAATTTCAAAGAACTGGCCCATGCAGTTTTGGAGAAGAAGATTTTTAAAGATTTTCCCTGTATAAGCCAATGTAAAACCAAAAGGGCCTGCAGGGAGGGGCATTTTTCGGCCTAGGTCTATAATTTGAACAATCTTGATAGAGGTCCACTAGATGAAGCTTCACACCAAATATCAAAGACCTGGGCCTTGTGGTTGCAGAGAAGATTTTTAAATATTTTCCCTATATAAGCCTATGAAAAACCAAAGGGCCCTGAGGCAGGAGCATTTTTCGCCCTAGGGCTATGATTTGAACAATTTTGGTAGAGGTCCACTAGCTGAACTTCACACCAAATATCAAAGACCTGAGCCTTGTGGTTTCAGAGAAGAAGATTTTAAAGATTTTCCCTATATAAGCCTATGAAAAACCAAAGGCCCATGGGGCGGGGTCATGTTTGGTCCTAGAGCTATAATTTGAACAATCTTGGTAGAGGTCCACTAGATGAAGTTTCATACAAATATCAAAGAAATGGGCCTTGTGGTTTCAGAGAAGAAGATTTTTAAATATTTTCCCTATGTAAGCCTATGAAAAACCAAAGGGCCCCGGGACGGGGGCATTTTTGGCCCTAAGACTATAATTTGAACAATCTTGATAGAGGTCCATTAGATGAAGCTTCAAACCAAATATCAAAGACCTGGGCCTTGCGGTTTCAGAGTGGAGATTTTTTTAAAGATTTTCCATATATAAGCCTATGTAAAGCCAAAGGCCCCAGGGGAGCGGCTTTTTTGGCCCCAGGGCTACAATTTGAACAATCTTGGTAGAGGTCCACTGGATGAAGCTTCATACCAAATATCAAAGACCTGGGCCATGCGGTTTCAGAGAAGAGGATTTTTAAAATTTTCAGTAAAAAATATCTATTTTTAGTTCCTGTGACCTAGATCTGTAACAGACCGGAACCATCTGAACAACTTTGAAATGGGATCACCTGAGGATCATTCCTGTGAAGTTTTGTCAAAATCCGATCAGTGGTTTAGGAGGAGATGTCGTTTGAAGAAAAAGTTTACTCACACCACACAGAGGCACGCGCTACAGACAAAATGTGACCTCGTCACTACATGACAGGTGAGCTAACAAAAACAAGAGGGCCATGATAGCCCTAGATCACTCACCTGATCCACACTGTAGAAATGAAATGGTAGGTTATATAGTAAGGTGCTTTATCAGAAGGAATATACGCCAAATATGAAGGCTCTTTGTTTTTGTTTGTTTGATTTGAGGTTTAATGTCCCCGTCAACACTGTCATTTTGGAGAGTTGCTTCCAATTTTGTGGGACTTTTATCCGACATTGAGATGAAATGACATCTCAAGCACTGCCACCCAATGAAACCAATAGGTTTAATAAGCATGGACGGTCGGACACGCGCACCACTTTGCCTTGGCAGGCTTAGATCCTCTAAGCAGTTTACCAGAACTCTTGTGCAGGTCCGTTTCAGCTCTGCGTGGAAGCATATTACGGCTCTATCTCAAATGGTTCAAAAGTTATCATAAAGTAGGTCAAAGGTCAAAGTAACAGGTCATACTTTTTGTATGGATGTGAAGCCATTGTCACAAGGAACATACATGCCAAATATGAAGGCTCTATCTCAAAAGGTTCCAAAGTTACGATTAAGTAGGTCACAGATCAAGGTCAAGGTCACAGGTCAAAATTTTTTGCATGAGTGGGAAGACCTTGTCAGAACACATACATGCCAAATATGAAGGCTCTTCCTTAAATGGTTCAAAAGTTATGGCAAAATGGTCAAAGGTCAAAAATTTTGCATTGGTGGAAGGTACCTACATGCCAAATATGAGGGCTCTATCTTAAATGGTTCAAACGTTATGAGAAAGAAGGTCAAAGACACACATTAAATTTTTTGTATGGGTGGAAAGTCCTCAACCATTGTCAAGATGATCATTCTGAGCAAGTCAGATTATAATCGGACCCAAACTGTAGCCTCTTGTGTGTTCACAGGGTTTTTCTATGATTTGACCTACTGACCTACTTTTTAACCCCACATGACCCATATTTGAACTTGACTGAGATATTGTCAAGATGATCATTCTGTGCAAGTTTGATGATGATCGGACCAAAACTGTGGCCTCTAGTAAGTTCACAAGGTTTTTCTATGATCCGACCTACTGACCTACTTTTTGACCCCAAATGACCCATTTTCGAACTTGACTGAGATATTGTCAAGATGATCATTCTGAGCAAGTTTGATGATGATTGACCCAAACTGTGGCCTCTAGTGTGTTCACACGCACTGACGATGCAAGATGGACGACTAACGACGACGCCGGACATCTCGCAGTCACAAAAGCTCACCATGACCTTCGGTCAGGTGAGCTAAAAAAGCCTATTTCATTTGTCTTTTTGCACTGTTTTCTATGGTATCGCAGCATACTTTTCTCTGTAACAATAAAGCACTTGAAAGCACATTAAGCCTTATGTATGTTTCCGAGCACTTTAACAAGTACTGACTTTGGGAAGAGCAGAGCTACCTGTGGTTTATCTGATCATGTATAGCTTGTTCTCTAGCAGTAAGATCATTAAACCTTCAAAACACAAAAATTAATAGGTTGGCAAATACAGTTTAGCAGATTCTGTCTAATAGCAGAAGAAAATATATGTATTGTATAAGCTACGCCCTCACTATGCTGAACCGGACTTTGAGATGAAATGACATCAAGCCCTGTCACCCAATGAAACCAATAGCATTCTGTTAACAACTGAAATCATGCAACATAAAAATGGCTGAAAATTTGGGAGGAGTGTAGCATATTGACATATTCAGCATGGAGCATGGTGAAGGTAAAGTGACTGCACAAAGAACTAGAGCCAGTGTTTATGAAACACAATGCCCCCAACTGCTTGACCCTAACACTGCTTGTCCCTAACAGTAATTGAGATATCTTGTTTTTATGTGGCTGTAATGCTGAAATTACACAAGAAAAGCTGTAGTTAATCATCTACTCATCATCCCTGACCAGTCTGTGAAGTTTCGGGGAAAAACCTAAAATAGTTTTTTAGATATCTTGCTTACAAACTTAAAACGCGAAAAATTTCAAAGGGCCATAACTCAAGAAAAAAATTTCAGATTTTTTTCAAAAGTTAATCAGTTCATCTACTCATCATCCCCAACCAGCCTGTAAAGTTTCAGGGCAATAGCTCAAACAATTTTTGAGATATCTTGCTTACAAGCTGAAAACACGAAAAAAATCAAAGGGCCATAACTCAAGAAAAAAAAATTGGATTTTTTTCAAAAGTTAATCAGTTCATCTACTCATCATACCCAACCAGTCTGTGAAGTTTTGGGGAAAAACCTCATATAGTTTTTGAGATATCTTGCTTACAAACTTAAAACGCGAAAAATTTCAAAGGGCCATAACTCAAGAAAAAAATATAGGATTTTTTTTCAACAGTTAATCAGTTCATCTACACATCATCCCAAACCAGCTTGTAAACTTGCAGGGCAATCGCTCAAACAATTATTGAGATATCTTGCTTACAAGCTGAAAACACGAAAAAAATCTAAGGGCCATAACTCAAGAAAAAAAATCGGATTTTTTTCAAAAGTTGATCAGTTCATCTACTCATCATCCCCGACAAGTCTGTGAAGTTTCGGGGAAAAACCTCAAATAGTTTTTTAGATATCTTGCTTACAAACTTAAAACGCGAAAAATTTCAAAGGGCCATAACGCAAGAAAAAAATTTCGGATTTTTTTCAAAAGTTAATCAGTTCATCTACTCATCATCCCCAACCAGCATGTAAAGTTTCAGGGCAATAGCTCAAACAGTTTTTGAGATATCTTGCTTACAAGATTTCATAGTATTTTTTGCAAAGGGGCATAACTCAAAAAAGGGGCATAATCCTGACGAGAAAAAAAACACGGGTCAATTATTTTTTCATGAGGAATCCATATATGAAATTTCAAAAACCTAGCACCCATGGTTCTAAAGTTATGCTATGCAGTAAAAAGTGGGACGGACGGACGGACGAACAGGGCAAATACAATATGCCAAAACGCGAAAAATTTCAAAGGGCCATAACTCAAGAAAAAAATTTCGGATTTTTTTCAAAAGTTAATCAGTTCATCTACTCATCATCCCCAACCAGCCTGTAAAGTTTCAGGGCAATAGCTCAAACAATTTTTGAGATATCTTGCTTACAAGCTGAAAACACGAAAAAAATCAAAGGGCCATAACTCAAGAAAAAAAAATTGGATTTTTTTCAAAAGTTAATCAGTTCATCTACTCATCATACCCAACCAGTCTGTGAAGTTTTGGGGAAAAACCTCATATAGTTTTTGAGATATCTTGCTTACAAACTTAAAACGCGAAAAATTTCAAAGGGCCATAACTCAAGAAAAAAATATAGGATTTTTTTTCAACAGTTAATCAGTTCATCTACACATCATCCCAAACCAGCTTGTAAAGTTGCAGGGCAATCGCTCAAACAATTATTGAGATATCTTGCTTACAAGCTGAAAACACGAAAAAAATCTAAGGGCCATAACTCAAGAAAACCAGAGGACCAGTGGTCCTGAACCGCTCACCTGTCTGGTGACAATTTTCCTACTTAGATCAGCAGAAAATGTCATTTACCCTGCTCATAAATTTTAAAATGCCACCTCAATATTTGTTGGCATGGCGGCCATCTTGGGTCTAAGGCCAATGAATGACCTTGACCTTTCTCACCCATAGATCTTCATGTATTCAGTTACTTTACCTGATCTACCAATTTTGGTGACACTGTCTTCAATGGTTTCCTATTAATCCATTATTTTCACTTTGCCCCATGCAAAAGCCTAAGTCGGCAAATTTGACATTGCTATAAAATAGGTCAAGGTCAACCCAGGGTCACCATTTGTACAAACCATGATGGGCCCGAGTACCATATGCTACATGCCAAGTTTCAAGGCCAATGGCCTTATGGTTCTGGAGAAGATTTTTGAAGGTTTTTTACCATATATGGGCATGGTGGCCATCTTGGGTCTAAGGCCAATGAATGACCTTGGCCTTTATCACCCATAGATCTTCATGTATTCAGTTACTTTACCTGATCTACAAATTTTGGTGACACTGTCTTCAATGGTTTCCTATAAATCCATAATTTTCACTTTGCCCCATGCAAAAGCCTAAGTCGGCAAATTTGACATTGCTGTAAAATAGGTCAAGGTCAACCCAGGGTCACCATTTGTACAAACCATGATGGGCCTGAGTACCATATGCTACATGCCAAGTTTCAAGGCCACTGGCCTTATGGTTCTGGAGAAGAAGATTTTTGAAGGCTTTTTACCATATATGGGCATGGCGGCCATCTTGGTCATGTGATCCAGACCCCGCGAACAAACTTTCGTTCCCCCATCCCACTGAGGCTCCATATGAAATTTGGCTTTGATTGGCCCTGCAGTATAGGAGAAGATCTTTGAAAATGGTGGACGGACGGACGACGGACCATGGCTATACTATAAGCTCACCTATGAGCCTAAAGGCTCAGGTGAGCTAAAAATCCATTTTTTTCACTTTTTCCTATGCAAAAGCCTAAGTCAGCATATTTGACATTACTGTAAAATAGGTCAAGTTCAACCCAGGGTCACCATTTGAACAAATTATGATAGACCCGAGTACCATTTGCTACATGCCAAGTTTCAAGGCCATTGGCCTTACGGTTCTTGAGAAGAAGAATTTCGAAGTGTTTTTACCATATATGGGCGTGGTGGCCATCTTGGTCATGTGATCTAGACCATATTGGCAGCTTTTCATTTGTTCAACTCCCAAAGGCTCCATATTGAATTTCACTTCAATTGGCTCAGTAGTTTCTGAGAAAAAATGTTTGAAATATGGAACCTGCGTGACCTTGGTCTAAGGTCAATTAATGACCTTGACCTTTCTTACACATAGATCTTCATGTATTCAGCTACTTTACCTTATCTACTAATTTTGGTGACAGTGTCTTCAATGGTTTCCTAAAAATCCATTATTTTCACTTTTTCCCATGCAAAAGCCTAAGTCGGCAAATTTGACATTGCTGTAAAATAGGTCAAGGTCAACTCAGGGTCACCATTTGTACAAACTATGATGGGCCTGAGTACCATATGCTACATGCCAAGTTTCAAGGCCATTGGCCTTACGGTTCTGGAGGAGAAGAATTTTTAAGGCTTTTTACCATATATGGGCGTGACGGCCATTTTGGTCATGTGATCTAGACCGTATTGGCATTTTTTCATTTGTTCAACTCACAAAGGCTCCATATTAAATTTTACTTAAATTGGCTCAGCAGTTTTGGAGAAAAAAATGTTTGAAATATGGATCCTGAATGACCTTGGTCTAAGGCCAATGAATGACCTTGACCTTTCTGACCCATAGATCTTCATGTATTCAATTAGTTTACCTGATCTACAAATTTTGGTGACACTGTCTTCAATGGTTTCCTATAAATCCATTATTTTCACTTTGCCCCATGCAAAAGCCTAAGTCGACAAATTTGACATTGCTGTAAAATAGGTCAAGGTCAACCCAGGGTCACCATTTGTACAAACCATGATGGGCCCGAGTACCATATGCTACATGCCAAGTTTCAAGGCCACTGGCCTAATGGTTCTGGAGAAGAAGATTTTTGAAGGCTTTTTACCATATATGGGCATGGCGGCCATCTTGGTCATGTGATCCAGACCCCGCGAACAAACTTTCGTTCCCCCATCCCACTGAGGCTCCATATGAAATTTGGCTTTGATTGGCCCTGCAGTATAGGAGAAGAAGATCTTTGAAAATGGTGGACGGACGGACGGACGCACGGACGGACGGACGGACGACGGACCATGGCTATACTATAAGCTCACCTATGAGCCTAAAGGCTCAGGTGAGCTAATTATAGCCCTGGGGCTATCAAAGACCTGGGCCTTGCAGTTTCAGAGAAGAAGATTTTTAAAGATTTTCCCTACATAAGCCTCTGTAGTATGACATATGTTTGCCGGGTGTAAAATAATAATATGGGTGTTATATTGCATATATTTGTATGTTTGAATTAAATTTCACTTTATGTGCTATTGTAATCACATATTTCTCCTCAAACGAAACAGATAAATAAAAAGAACAAGAGGGCCATGATGGCCCTGGATCGCTCACCTGATCAAGTGGGCCCCGTGGAGGGCCATTATTGACCCCAGGGTTATAATGTGCATAATGTTGAGGGAGGTCTAAAAAGGTGAAGCTTCATATCAAATATCAAAGACATGGGCATTGCAGTTTTAGAGAAGAAGATTTTTAAAGATTTCCCTATATAAGTCTTGTTAAAACAAAGGGTCTCAGGGCGGGGGCATTTTTGGCCCCAGGGCTATAATTTGAACAATCTTGATAGAGGTCCACTCGATGAAATTTCTCACCAAATATCAAAGACCTAGGCCTAGTGGTTTCACAGATGAAGCTTCATACCAAATATCAAAGACCTAGGCCTTGCAGTTTTAGAGAAGAAGATTTTAAAAAATTTCCCTATATAAGCCCATGTAAAACCAAAGGGCCACAGGGTGGGGGCATTTTTGGCCCCAGCACTATAATATGAACAATCTTGGTAGGGGTCCACTAGATGAAGCTTCATACCGATTATCAAAGAGTTGGGCCTTGCGGTTTCAGAGAAGAAGATTTTTAAAGATTTTCCCTATATAAGCCAATGTAAAACCAAAGGGTCCCGGGGCAGGGCATTTTTGGCCCCAGCACTAAAATTTGAACAATCTTGGTAGGGGTCCACTAGATGAAGCTGCATGCCAAATATTAAAGACCTTGGCCTTGAACAATTTGAACAATCTTGAAAGAGGTCCACTAGATGAAATTTCACACCAAATATCAAAGACCTAGGCCTTGTGGTTTCACAGAAGAAAATTTTTTAAAATTTTCCTATGTAAAACCAAAGGGCCCCGAGGCGGGGGCATTTTTGGCCTCAGGGCTATAATTTGAACAATCTTGGTAGACGTCCACTAGTTGAAGCTTCATACCAAATATCAAAGACCTAGGCCTTGTGGTTTCAGAGTAGATTTCTCAAGATTTTCCCTATATAAGCCTATGTAAAACCAAAGGGCCCTGGACGGGGGGGGGGGGGGGGGGGGGGGGGGGAGCATTTTTTACCCCAGGGCTTTAATTTGAATAATATTGGTAGAGGTCCACAAGCTGAAGATTCATACCAAATATCAAAGACCTGGGCCTTGCAGTTTCAAAGAAGAAGATTTTTAAAGATTTTCCCTACATAAGCCTCTGTAAAACCAAAGGGCCCTGGGTGGGGGCATTTTCGGCCCCAGCATAATAATTTGAACAATCTTGGTAGGGGTCCACTAGATGAAGCTTCATACCAAATAGCAAAGACCTGGGCCTTGCAGTTTCAGAGAAGAAGATTTTTAAAGATTTTCCTTATATAAGCCTATGAAAACCCAAAGGGCCCCCGGGCTATAATTTGAACTATAATTTGAACAATCTTGGTAGGGGTACACTAGTTAAAGCTTCATATCAAATATCAAAGACCTGGGCCTTGCAGTTTCAGAGAAGAAGATTTTTACAGATTTTCCCCAATATAAGCCCATGTAAAACCAAACGGCCCAAGGGCGGAGGCATTTTTGGCCCCAGCACTATATTTTCCACAATCTTGATAGGGGTCCAATAGATGAAGCTTCATACCAAAAATCAAAGACCTGAGCCTTGTGGTTTCAGAGAAGAAGATTTTTGAAGATTTTCCTATATAAGCCCATGTAAAACCAAAGGGCCCCGGCGCAGGAGCATTTTCGGCCCCATCACTATAATTTGAACAATCTTGGTAGGGGTCCACTAAATGAAGCTTCATACCAAATATCAAAGATCTGGGCATTGCGGTTTCAGAGAAGAAGATTTTTCAAGTTTTCGGTGAAAAAATCTATTTTTGGCTTCTGTGACCTATATGTGTAACGGACCGGAACCATTTGAACAACTTTGAAAGGGGACCACCTAAGGATCATTCCTGTGAAGTTTGGTCAAAATCCGATCAGTGGTTTAGGACGAGATGTCGTATGAAGAAATTGTTTACGCACGGATGACAGACAAAAAGTGATCCTAATATAAAACACAAGAGGGCCATGATGGCCCTGGATCGCTCACCTGATCCAGTGTAACAAGTGGGCCCCAGGGAGGGTCATTATTGGCTTCAGGGCTTTAATGTGCATAATGCTGAGGGAGGTCTTAAAGGTGAAGCTTCATACCAAACATCAACAAAGGCTGTAATATTAACAATCTTGGCAAAGGTCGTCGAGATGAATCTACACACAAAATATCAAGGAACTGGGCCTTGCGGTTTCAGAGAAGAAGATTTTTTTAAAGATATTCCATACATAAGCCTATGTAAAACCAAATTTGCATCGGGGCTATATAAGTCTATGTAAAACCAAAGGGTCCCAGGCTGGGGACATTTGTGGCCCCAGGGCTATAATTTGGAACAATCTTGGTAGAGGTCCACTAGATGAAGCTTCATACCAAATATCAAAGACATGGGCCTTGCAGTTTCAGAGAAGAAGATTTTTAAATATTTCCCTTTATAAGACTATGTAAAACCAAAGGGTCTCAGGGCGGTGACATTTTTGGCCCCAGGGCTATAATTTGAACAATCTTGATAGAGGTCCACTAGATGAAATTTCACACCAAATATCAAAGACCTAGGCCTTGTGGTTTCAGAGAAGATTTTTAAAGATTTTCGCTATATAAGTCCATGTAAAACCAAAGGGCCTCACAGTGGGGGCATTTTTTGCCAAAGGGCTATTATTTGAACAATCTTAGCAGGGGTCCATTAGATGAAGCTTCATACCAAATATCAAAGTCCTTGGCCATGCAGTTTCAGAGAAGAAGATTTTTTAAGATTTTCCCATAATAAGTCTTTGTAAAACCAAAGGGCCTGAGAGCGGGGACATTTGGTCCCAGGGCTATAATTTGAACAATCTTGATATAGGTCCACTAGATGAAGCTTCACACAAAATATCAAAGGACTAGGCCTTGTGGTTTCAGAGAAGATTTTTAAAAATTTTCCCTATATAAGTCTATGTATAACCAAAGGGCCCCAGAGCGGGGGCAGTTTTGGCCCCAGGGCTATAATTTGAACATTCTTGGTAGAGGTCCATTAGATGAAGCTTCATACCAAATATCAAAGTCCTGGGCTTTGCGGTTTCAGAGAAGAAGATTTTTAAAGATTATCCCTGTATAAGCCTATGTAAAACCAAAAAACCCCGGGGCGGGGGGCATTTTTGGCCCCAGCACTATAATTTGAACAATCTTGGTAGGGATCCTATAGATGAAGCTTCATACCAAATATCAAAGACCTAGGTCTTGTGGTTTCAGAGAAGAAGATTTATAAAGATTTTCCCTATATAAGTCTATGTAAAACCAAAGGGTCCCGGAGTGGGGGCATTTTTGGCCCAAGGGCTATAATTTGAACAATCTTGGTAGAGGTCCATTAGATAAAGCTTCATACCAAATATCAAAGACCTAGGCCATGTGGTTTCAGAGAAGAAGATTTTTAAAGATTTTCCCTATATAAGTCTATGTAAAACCAAAGGGCCCCGGAGCGGGGGCATTTTTGGCCCCAGCACTATAATTTGAACAATCTTGGTAGAGGTCCATTAGATGAAGCTTCATACTAAATATCAAAGCCCTGGGCCTTGTGGTTTCAGAGAAGAAGATTTTTAAAGATTTTCCATATATAAGCCTATGTAAAACCAAAGGGCCCCGGGGCGGGGGCATTTTGTGCCCCAGCACTATAATTTGAACAATCTTGGTAGGGGTTCACTTGATGAAGCTTCATACCAAATATCAAAGTCCTGGGCCTTGTGGTTTCAGAGAAGAAGATTTTTAAAGATTTTCCCTACATAAGTATATGTAAAACCAAAGGGCCATGGAGCGGGGGTATTTTTGGCCCCACCACTATAATCTGAACAATCTTGGTAGAGGTCCATTAGATGAAGCTTCATACTAAATATCAAAGTCCTGGGCCTTGTGGTTTCAGAGAAGAAGATTTTTAAAGATTTTCCATATATAAGCCTATGTAAAACCAAAGGGCCCCTGGGCGGGGGCATTTTGTGCCCCCGCACTATAATTTGAACAATCTTGGTAGGGGTCCAACAGATGAAGCTTCATACCAAATATCAAAGACCTGGGCGTTGTGGTTTCAGAGAAGAAGATTTTTTAAGTTTTCAGTAAAAAAAATCTATTTTTGGCTTCTGTGACCTAGATGTGCAACGGACCGGAACCATTTCAACAATTTTGAAAGGGGACCACCTAAGGACCATTCCTGTGAAGTTTGGTCATAATCCGATCAGTGGTTTAGGAGGAGATGTCGTTTGAAGAAATTGTTTACGCACGCACGCACGCACGCACGCACGACGGACGACGGACAAAAAGTGATCCCAAAAGCTCACCTTTTGTTTGTTTGTTTGATTTGAGGTTTAACGTCCCCGTCAACACTGTAAAGGTCATTTTGGAGACGTTGCTTCCAATTTTGTGGGACTTTTACCCGACATTGAGATGAAATGACATCTCAAGCCCTGTCGCCCAATGAAACCAATAGGGTTTATTAGCATGGACGGTCCGCTTCGCACCGCGGTTCCTGGACAGGCTTAGATCCTCTAAGCTGTTTACCAGTACTAGTGTGCGGGCCGGATTCAGCTCTGCGTGGAAGCATCGTGCAGCCCATATATTTCTTCAAGCCCCTATGGGCGTGGGCGGCCCAAAAGCTCACCTCGTCACTACGTGACGGTGAGCTAAAAAAAGAGCTTGTGAGCAATTGTCTTATTTTCCATTAAGGTTGTGGGCAATTGTCTTGTGAGCAATTGTCTTGTGAGCAACTGTCTTGTGGGCAATTGTCTTGTGGGCAAATGTCTGTGCACTGATGACCCTGATCAGATGCCACAGAATGTGGCATCTGAGCAGGATCTTCACTGTTTGAAGACCCTACAGCATCGTATCGGGATCTTCACTGTTTGCTCTATGTACAGTGATATGTATAAAACTTACGATAAACAAAACCAACTTTACACCTCTTATACTGCAACTGGACCTATCCAATGCTTGTATAAAAGATTCTATAGGTCATTAAAGAGTTATTGGGCATTTTGTCTTAGACTTAAAATCAAAGCACTGACAGTACTGGTGGGTCGATTGTCTCTTGAGTGTAGGCTGAACTATAGTCCTGAACTTGGACTTAGTCTGTTTCGTTTAGCCTTCAAGTTCCTGTACTCTAAGCAAACAGTGTAGACCCAGATCAGATGCCACATTCTGTGGCATCTGATATGCGTCTAAACTGTTTGCCAATGTTATTATGTCCACGCACATGCACCAAGCCAATGTTTTACAATAAGCGTTCTTTTAGACAGCAATCTGATATCACAATAACAAGAATAGCAGGGCGATTTTCTATAAATAACTGTTACCTGGATTTCCCTCAAATCAGCGATAGTCGCATGGACATCAGCACTGAAGAGCTTCTGTGCTCCATAGCTTTGGGTTGCTTGACAAACAATCGACCCCAAAAGGAGGGAAATATAAAATACACTGACAGTTAATGACACCCATGCAATAGTTTTGTCCTGGTGTATATATGCAAAGCCATCTAGAAACAAAATGTATGTTGTGTCGTGTGTACCTAAGACTCTTCATTTTCCTACAGTAGGAGTCACTAAGTTTCCCATGGGTAACTGTCAGTCTTTCCCCAATATCAAGCAGTTGACCCATCTCCAGGTGTAGGGTGTTAAACATGTGGTCATTTAAACTGAGATCATCGAGAGCCCACACATCTCGTCCAAGGCCAGAATGTTCGGGTTGCCACCAACGAAATTTACACCCACTACCTCTGGCACCTTCAGGTAACATCACTGAGTCTGATCTGAAATAACAGTCGATAACAAGAGCAGTGATATAACATAACATCTTAAAATCACCCTGCCCCCACCCATCGGGGCTTGAAGAAATAGATGGGCTGCATGATGCTTCCACGCAGAGCTGAAACCGACAGCACACGAGTACTGGTAAACCGCTCAGAGGATCTAAGCCTGCCCAGGCAAAGCGGTGCGAGTCGGACCATCCATGCGTATAAACCCTATTGGTTTCATTGAACGGCAGGGCTTGAGATGTCATTTCATCACAATGTCGGGTAAAAGTCCCACAAAACTGGAAGCAACCTCTCCAAAATGACCTATACAGTGTTGACGGGGACGTTAAACCTCAAATCAAACAAACAAACAAATCTTATGATCACATGATATAGATCACATACTTAGCATATTTACCCCAAGCATTTAGAAACCTCAACTCCTTAAAGTTATTTTGCTTGAACAAGTACAATTTACAACCCAATGTTGTGTCTAGAAAGAGCTGGGATAGTGGCAAACAGTGTAGAACCTGATGAGACATTGCATTCTGCGATGTCTCATCAGGTTCTACACTGTTTTCTCTGGCAGGTGTGTCCAAATATGTATGGTGAAAAACAAAAGTTAGGGCTATTCCAGGAAAAAGTGTAACCCCAGGATGGAGCGCAAATGATGTTTTATTGCTTGGGGTGGGGGGTGCAGGTAGTTTTATTTTTTGGGGTCCTAGGTGTAACATCAATTTAAAATTCCTTGGTGGTAGGGTCTGACCCAGCATAAATGTCAATATTTATGCATTTTGTTTGTATGATTTGAGGTTTAACGTCCCCGTCAACACTGTAAAGGTCATTTTGGAGACGTTGCTTCCAATTTTGTGGGACTTTTACCCGACATTGAGATGAAATGACATCTCAAGCCCTGTCGCCCAATGAAACCAATAGGGTTTATTAGCATGGACAGTCCGCCTTGCACCACGGTTCCTGGACAGGCTTAGATCCACTAAGCGGTTTACCAGTACTAGTGGGCGGGCCGGACTCAGCTCTGCGTGGAAGCATTGTGCAGCCCATATATTTCTTCAAGCCCCTATGGGCGGGGACGGCAATATTTATGCATGGAACAGCAAAATATCTATCTATTTCCAAGTTCAAGTCTTTTTTCTTTCAATCAACTTCGCATTCATGGAACCAAAAATGGATACCTGTTGTTGTTTTGTTGTGCCGGGGGCCTAAATGGCCGTTTCAGAGCTGAAGTGACTTCAGTTTGAATCAAAATTCCCGTGAACCATTGTACCGCATTTCCTTTACGGTTTCAATTTTGGGAATCATCCATCATTTGAAGGTGCACCTTAACCTTGTTATAACACGGAACTTTGGGTCCAACCAACGGACAGTGTTAGTTAACCGAATCGTGTTATAAACGCCAGCCGTATTTGTCACGGATCAGTCTTTTCTACTATTACACAAGCCTCTGGCGCTAACCTTAAGTTGCAAATGTTCCGCATGGCAAGGGGTGAAAATTAGGTCAAGTTATGTCTCTAATTTGTGGTTTATCCCTCAGTCATAAAATTTAATCCACAATCAATGTGAAAATGATTTAATCACTCCTAAGATGATTAGCAACATCTAACGGTAGATGTATGCATAATAAAGACGGAATATTCTGCGGTCTCGTGAATGATTGTGTTTTGGCGCCAAATAGGCTTCGCTGGTATGGACATGTGGAACGCTCCAACGCTGCAATCAAGACTGCCTGTGACATACTGGTAGGTGGAAAGCGGGGGCCTGGAAGGCCCAAGATGACCTGGAAGCAGCTAACAGAAAGAGATTGCAGAGAATGGAAGCTCTCTGCTATCGATCCTCATGATAGACAGGCCTGGAGATCTGGGGTAAGCTCTGCCATGCTTGCAGCAAGCCAGCTACCTGGAAAGGGGCCCACTTATGTGGACTTTGCCCCTGTACCTGCACGTTAATAAAAAATCCGTTGATGATAGCAGACGCTTGGCCGGAAAAGTCAAACGGTTTAATTTGTGTAAACACATCTGTGGCTTGTTACGACTGAAAGTAAATTTCTATAAATTACAAAATTAAATTCCTTGGGCTGGGGGTTCCATGAGATTTCTTTTTCTTTGGTAGTGCCCTTCAATTAATTTTTAATTCCTAGGGGGGACCCCTAAAAAAAAGTTGCGGTCCACCCACTGGTGACACTTTTTCCTGGAATAGCCCTTACAAAACACAATCCATCATTTTCAATTAAATAATTTGCCAGTAAATGAACCTGTGTAATATGCCACTGCATCCAGCTCAATCTGGTTTGAGCTTCACAATATTTACAATCAAAGGTTTTGAAATTAAAGGTATCTGAAATCACAGGTTTTGAACTTCAGAATATCTACAATCACAGGTTGTGAACTTTAGGACATCTACAATTACAAATTTTGAACTTCTAAGTACAATACCTACAATCACAGACTGTGAGCTTTACAATATCTACAATAACTGATTTTGAACTCTAGGATATCTACAGCCACAGTTTGTAAACTTTGATCACTGTTTGGAAAATAAGAAAAAATACATTCGTGGGCGACTAAATGGCTTGTATCTTTCAACCCAGCGAAATCTGACTCCATGGTATTATCACGGAAACATAATAAACCCCTTCATCCACCGCTTAACATGAATCAACAATTAATTAATGATGTGGACTTCCACAAACACTTAGGTCTCACCTTCTCAAAGGACTGCTCCTGGCACGAACATATAGAACTTGTTAAAGCAAAAGCATGGTTTCGCATAAATATTATGCGTAGACTGAAATTCCAGCTTGATAGAAAGTCTCTTCAAACTATATTCATATCTTTTATAAGACCACTTTTAGAATACGCCAATGTTGTTTGGGATAACTGCACTCAGCAAGAGTCAAACGACTTGGAAAAAATCCAAAATGAAGCTGCTCGTATTGTCACGGGAGCAACCAAACTTGCATCAATCCAATCACTTCTATCGGACACAGGGTGGGAAAGTCTTGCATCGAGAAGAGAAAAACACAAACTCATCCTATACTATAAGATGGTTAACAATATTACCCCCGAATACCTCTCTTCACTTGTACCACCAACTGTAGGCAGTATATCTCGATATAATTTGCGTAATGAGACAAACCTTCAGACAATCCCTGCAAGATCCCAGCAGTACTATAATTCATTTCTTCCTTCATCCACGCGAATTTGGAATAATCTTTCGGAAGATATTAAGAACTCACCGTCTGCAGCAACTTTTAAAAATAAACTTAATAATAATATTAACAAGCCCCCACAATACTACCAATCTGGTTCACGACTAGGACAAATATATCATGCTCGAATACGACTGAACTGTAGCTCCTTAAGCCAACACCTTTTTCAGAAAAATATTATTGACAGTCCTTTATGCGAATGTGGCGCAGTTGAGGACACTTCACATTTTTTCTTTATATGCAACCGTTTTGGACAGATCAGGCAAGAGCTGCTAAATAGAGTCTCGATATATTGTCAACCAACAGTAAATATTTTCTTATATGGTAGCACTGACCTGTCAGACGACCAAAATAAAGATATCTTCTCAGCGGTGCAAGATTACATATTAAAATCTAAACGCTTTTGATTTAGTTCGATCGACTGTTTATACCCATGCATCAACTTTAAAAGTAATTACCTCTGACCACATGTGTTTATATGGTATAACTAGGATAAGGAAAATTTAGATACGCTACTTCCAAATGCGGGAACTCTTACACATATGTTGAACAGCATGAAATCCAGCTTTTTACAGGTTTTTTGTTGAATGTTGTCCATAACATAATGCCTTCTTAATTATTACAAAAAATGCAAGCATGTTCCACTCCCCGTGGAGCCCCTTCTAACTATCTGTTACATTTATGTTTAAACAGTTACAAAAGTGTGAGGAATTTCATAATTATTGAATGACAATTACAATAAGATTGTACATATAATAGTATTGCAAACACTTGGGATACAGATTCGAATAAGTCATTTGACTTTTTTCTGAATCCCATTTGTATAGTCATTGTACTGTAATCGTATTATATTCTGTTTTGTATACTTTTCATGTATTATGCAAATAAAATAAAGTTTAAACCAAAATAAGAAAAAGTTAACATGAAGGATAAACTGTGCATTTGAGTGATTACTGTTTGCAGTGACCACTCAAATGCACAAGTTATCCATCCAGAAAATAAACAAAGTTAACATGATGGATTAACTGTACATTTGAGTGATCACTGTTTCAAGTCATCACTCAAATGCTTAAGTTATCCATTCATAAAATAAGCAAAGTTAACATGGTGGCTAAATTGTGCATTTGAGTTATCACTGTTCGGAAAGATCACTGAAATGCACAATCTAGCCATCAAGAAAATAAGATAAAAGTTAACATGATGGATAAACTGTGCATTTGCACAAATGCACAATTTATCCAGAAAATATGCACTGTTAACATGATGGATATACTATGCATTTGAGTGATCACTGTTTGCAGTGATCACTCAAATGCATAATTATCCATCCAGAAAATAAGCAAAGCTAACATGATGGTAGGAGGGGACTTCAATTGTGGTGATATTGAATGGAGCAACCAGCAGGTACCCCATGGGGTGTCAAAAAGGCAAACACAACAACAGCTTTTGGATATAGTAAAAGAACATTGCCTCTCTCAAGTCGTAAATATACCCACCCGGCAAGAAAAAACCCTAGATTTGCTATTTACAAATTCTCCATCCCCAGTTAGTCGTGTCAAAGGGATGCCCCCGATCGGCAAGGCCGATCATGATATAGTTTACATTGAGTATGACATAAAAGCAAAGCGAATCCAACAGGTCCCGCGTAAAATATATTTATATAAGCGTGCGGATATGGATGGTCTGCGAGACCATATGGCGCGATTTAAGGATTCCTTCCTTTCCTCTGACCTCTCTCGCATGTCAGTAAATGACTTGTGGGTCAGTTTTAAGACCGAACTTACGACGGCCATGGAAAGGTACATACCAATAAAAATGACCAAATCAAAGCATAGTGTACCATGGATCGATAACACGATCAAACACCTAATCAGAAGACGTGACAGAATGTACTTTCGTGCTCGTAAGTCTAGCAATCCCGACGTGAAGAACCATTACAAAAGGTTCAGAGCACATGTACAAAAGGTAATTAGAGATGCATATTGGAAGCATGTTTCCAGCATCTTTACCTTTGATGATGAAAATATTGATCCCGAGGGCCCCCAGAAGAATGGAAAAGTTAAGAAATTTTGGTCATTTGTAAAGTCCCTGAAAAAAGAATCATTTGGGATCACTTCACTTAGGGAAAATGGAATTTTGAAAACTGAATCGCGCGAAAAGGCAAATATATGTAATAAGCAGTTTCAATCAGCGTTTACACGTGAAGCTGACGGTGAGCTACCATCAAAAGGTACAAGTCCGTTCCCCTCTATGGGGGACATAACAGTTGACCCCAAAGGGGTCGCAAAACTGTTGGACAAGCTCAACATACATAAGGCATCTGGGCCTGACGGTCTGCATGCCAGGGTGCTTAAGGAATGTAGTGCTGAAATATCTCCCCTGCTGGCCTTTATTTTCAATGAATCACTTGCTCGGGGCACTGTACCAGATGACTGGCGACAAGCAAACGTAACCCCGGTCTTTAAGAAAGGAGAACAAGAGGGCCCAAAGGGCCCTGAATCGCTCACCTGAGAATCAGTGTCTCTAGTACATTCTTGGCCCAAGGGCTATACTAGGTGAAGCTTCATACCAAATATCAAAGACCTGAGCCTTGTGGTTTCAGATATGAAGATTTTTAAATACTTTCCCTATGAAAAACCAAAGGGCCCCCGAGGATGGGGGCATTTTTGGCCCCAGGGCTATAACTTGAACAATCTTGGTTGAGGTCCACTAGATGAAGCTTCACACCAAATATCAAAGATCTGAACATTGCGGTTTCAGAGAAGATTTTTAAAGATTTTCCCTGTATAAGCCAATGTAAAAACCAAAGGCCCCTGGGGCGGGGGGCATTTCTGGCCCCAGGGCTATAATTTGAACAATCTTGGTAGAGGTACACTAGGTGAAGCTTCACACCAAATATCAAAGACCTGGGCCTTGCGGTTTCAGAGAAGAAGATTTTAAAGATTTTCCCTATATAAGCTTATGTAAAACCAAAGGCCCCCGGGGCGGGGGCATTGTTAGCCCCAGGGCTATAATTTGAACAATCATAGTAGACGTCCACTAGATGAAGCTTCACACCAAATATCAAAGATCTGAGCCTTGCGGTTTCAGAGAAGATGATTTTTAAAGATTTTCCCTATATAAGCCTATGTAAAACCAAAGGCCCCCGGGGCGGGGGTATTTTTGGCCCTAGGACTATAATTTGAACAATCTTGGTAGAGGTCCACTAGGTGAAGCTTCACACCAAATATCAAAGACCTGGGCCTTTAGGTTTCAGAGAAGAAGATTTTTAAAGATTTTCTCTGTATGTAAAACCAAAGGCCCCCAGGGCGGGAGCATTTTTGGCCCGAGGGCTATAATTTGAACAATCTTGGTAGAGGTCCACTAGGTGAAGCTTCACACCAAATATAAAAGACCTGGGCCTTGTGGTGTCAGAGAAGAAGATTTTCAAAGATTTTCCCTATATAAGCCTATGTAAACCCGAAGGCCCCTGGGCATGGGCATTTTTGGCCCTAGGGCTATAATTTGTACAATCTTGTTAGAGGTCCTCTAGATGAAGCTTCACACCAAATATCAAAGATCTGAGCCTTGCAGTTTCAGAGATGAAGATTTTTAAAGATTTCCCTGTATAAGCCTATGTAATACCAAAGGCCCCCGGGGTGGGGGCATTTTTGGCCCCAGGGCTATAATTTGAACAATCTTGGTAGAGGTCCACTTGGTGAAGCTTCACACTTAATATCAAAGACCTGGGCCTTGTGGTTTCAGAGAAGAAGCGTTTTAAAGATTTTCCCTATATAAATATGTTCTATAAAAGGGTTATCCTTTGGAAGCAAAGAATACACCACAGAACTGAAAAATATGGAGTGTACATGTTTTCTGGGCCAGACTAGCTAGTTTCGACCAATAAGGCCTCATCAGTGACCCTCAGATATTTTCAAATTCCACAATGGAATCAATGATCCCAAAGGACAAGAAAATATAATCTACACTATGATGTAGGGCAGGGAGACGTTTTACCGCCGCCACACATTCCCACACACCAGCTGTAGTGAAGTTAAATATGTTCTATAAAAGGGTTATCCTTTGGAAGCAAAGAATACACCACAGAACTGAAAAATATGGAGTGTACATGTTTTCTGGGCCAGACTAGCTAGTTTCGGCCAATAAGGCCTCATCAGTGACCCTCAGATATTTTCAAATTCCACAATGGAATCAATGATCCCAAAGGACAAGAAAATATAATCTACACTATGATGTAGGGCAGGGAGACGTTTTACCGCCGCCACACATTCCCACACACCAGCTGTAGTGAAGTTAAATATGTTCTATAAAAGGGTTATCCTTTGGAAGCAAAGAATACACCACAGAACTGAAAAATATGGAGTGTACATGTTTTCTGGGCCAGACTAGCTAGTTTCGGCCAATAAGGCCTCATCAGTGACCCTCAGATATTTTCAAATTCCACAATGGAATCAATGATCCCAAAGGACAAGAAAATATAATCTACACTATGATGTAGGGCAGGGAGACGTTTTACCGCCGCCACACATTCCCACACACCAGCTGTAGTGAAGTTAAATATGTTCTATAAAAGGGTTATCCTTTGGAAGCAAAGAATACACCACAGAACTGAAAAATATGGAGTGTACATGTTTTCTGGGCCAGACTAGCTAGTTTCGGCCAATAAGGCCTCATCAGTGACCCTCAGATATTTTCAAATTCCACAATGGAATCACAGAGGAGAGGAGGGATAAGCCTATGTAAACCCAAAGGCCCCCGGGGCGGGGGCATTTCTGGCCCAAGGGCCATAATTTGAACAATCTTGGTAGAGGTCCACTAGATGAAGTTTCATACCAAATATCGAAGACCTGGGCCTTTCGGTTTCAGAGAAGAAGGTTTTTAAAGATTTTCCTATATACATGTAGGCCTATGTAAAACCAAAGGCCCCCGGGGCGGGGGCATTTTTGGCCCTAGGGCTATAATTTAACAATCTTGGTAGAGGTCCACTAGGTGAAGCTTCACACCAAATATCAAAGACCTGGGCCTTGTGGTTTCAGAGAAGAAGATTTTTAAACATTTTCCCTATATAAGCCTATGTAAACCCAAAGGCCAACGGGGCGGGGGCATTTCTGGCCCAAGTGCCATAATTTGAACAATCTTGGTAGAGGTCCACTAGATGAAGCTTCATACCAAATATCGAAGCCCTGGGCCTTTCGGTTTCAGAGAAGAAGATTTTTAAAGTTTTCATTTTAGAAATCTATTTTTAGCTCCTGTGACCTAGATGTGCAATGGACCGGAACCATTTGAACAACTTTGAAAGGGGACCACCTAAGGATCATTCCTGTGAAGTTTGGTTAAAATCCGATCAGTGGTTTAGGAGGAGATGTCATTTGAAGAAAAAGTTTACGCACACACGCACACACACACACGCACGCACGCACGCACGACGGACGACGGACAAAAAGTGATCCCAAAAGCTCACCTTGTCACTACGTGACAGGTGAGCTAAAAATATGATGCTGCGAATTACAGACCGGTGTCGCTCACATGCATCTGTTGCAAAACCCTGGAGCATATAATAGTTAGCAACATTAACAAGCACCTAGCCTCTGAAAGCATTCTTGCTGACTGCCAGCATGGTTTCCGAAGTCGAAGGTCTTGTGAAACTCAATTAGTTCAGTTCTACCATGACATAGTGAGCAATCTGGATGGGGCCATTAATCGTGGCCACAAACAGACTGACCTGATTATCATGGATTTTGCCAAGGCCTTCGACAAGGTACCTCACAGGAGGCTATTGTACAAACTAGATCATTATGGGATAAGAGGATCCACACTTAAGTGGGTTAGCTCATGGCTCTCTGGACGCACTCAACAAGTTGTACTTGACGGCCAAGCGTCGGATCCAGTCCCTGTTTTGTCCGGTGTCCCACAAGGTCCGGTACTTGGACCGGTCCTTTTCTTGATATTTATTAACGATCTTCCTGATAATATCAGGTCATCTGTTCGCTTGTTTGCTGATGATTGTGTTTTGTATAGGAACATATATACTACTTCTGACTGTCTTATCTTACAAGATGACCTGGATAGCCTGGCACGTTGGGAGGCCGATTGGCAAATGAAGTTCAATGTGGCCAAATGTCATTCAATGAGGGTGTCACGGCACCCTCCAGACAAGCAGATTAAATTCAACTACTCATTACATCAGCATACTTTGGAACATGTCCAATCCGCAAAATATCTTGGTATCACCACCAGACAAAGTGCCCAGTGGGGCACGTATACCCCCGGCCAGTGCCATCGCCTGAGTTGAAAATGGCAATAGCAAAAGGTTCTTTGCATATACAGGCCAAGTTCCATACAAGTAGTCATACTGGTTGTTGCTACCAAATTTTAAGTCTCTATGTACAGTAGTTATTGAGAAATCTTTGACACAAAATAATAAAAATATACACTATTAAACAGCAAGAACTACAAAGGGAAATAACTCTAAAAGGCCTGACCCCTTGGCCCTTATTTTCTTTCCCACAATACAACTAGTCATACTGATCATGTTTGCAAAATTTCAAGTTTCTATGTACAGTAGTTATTGAGAAATCTTTGACACAAAATAAAAACATACACTATTAAACAGCAAGAACTACAAAGGGAAATAACTCTAAAAGGCCTGACCCCTTGGCCCTTATTTTCTTTCCCACAATACAAGTAGTCATACTGATCATATGTGCAAAATTTCAAGTTTCTATGTGAAGCAGTTCCTGAGATATCTTTGACACAAAATAATTGTTTACGGACAGACAGACAGACAGACAGACAGACAGACGGAAAAGACAAAAACTATATACCCCCATTGCATACTTCGTATGCCGGGGGTATAATTACTGATAATCTTGATTGGGGTCAACATATTTCTGAGATTACCTCTAAAGCAACTAGGACATTAGGGTTTCTTAGACGTAATTTGGCTTTTGCACCTAGGCAGACAAAGGATGTTGCATACAAAACCTTGGTTAGACCTCAATTAGAGTATGCATCACCTGTTTGGCATCCCCATGTTAAAACTCAGGTTCAACAGGTTGAGAAGGTTCAGAGGACGGCTGCCCGATGGACATGCAGGCGATGGCGGAACAGAAGCAGTGTTGGTGAAATGCTCGATGAGCTGGAGTGGCCATCCTTGGAGGCCCGTCGCGAGCAGTCCTCTTTAACCTTCTTTTATAAGATACACTCTGACACAGTGTCTCTTAATAAAGATAAATACTTGACCCCTGTGACTACTTCAACTCAAACAAGGGCATCAAAACTAAACAACAGTCAATATCGTAGGTACCAGGCCTATAGTGATGCCCTGAAGAATTCTTTCTTCCCTAGAACTATTCCTCAGTGGAATAGTCTTCCCTCCTCTGTGGTAAATGCCAAAACTGCAGAGGAGTTCAAAGCCCGCATGGTGTAGATTGGGATCCAGAGGTGTGCGTTTTAGTACACCTCTGAAAGCAGATTGTAAATAGTTTTAAGAACTCATCCAGTGGATGTGTTTTTTTTTTTTTGCTAAATTCTAAATTTAGCGCACCACCCAACTGAGGTAATGGCCAAGTTTGACCGACTCAGTATATGAAGATTGATTTGTTTGTTTGATTTGATGTTTAACGTCCCCGTCAACACTGTAAAGGTCATTTTGGAGACGTTGCTTCCAATTTTGTGGGACTTTTACCCGACATTGAGATGAAATGACATATCAAGCCCTGTTGCCCAATGAAACCAATAGGGTTTATTAGCATGGACGGTCCGCCTCGCACCGCGGTTCCTGGACAAGCTTAGATCCTCTAAGCGGTTTACCAGTACTAGTGTGCGGGCTGGAGTCAGCTCTGCGTGGAAGCATCATGCAGCCCATATATTTCTTCAAGCCCCTATGGGCGGGGGCTGATGAAGATTGATAGATAGATGGATAAACTGTGCATTTGAGTGATCACTGTTTGCATTGATCACTCAAATGCAAAATTTATCCAGAAAATAAGAACCATTAACAGGATGGATAAACTGTGCAATTTATCCATCCAAAAAAAATAAACAAAGTTAACATGATGAATACATTAATTGTGCATTTGAGTTATCACTGTTTGGAGTGATCACTCTAATGCACAAGTTACCCATCCAGAAAATAAGAAAAAGTTAACATGATGGATAAACTGTGCATTTAAGTGATCACTGTTTGCAGTGATCACTCAAATGCACAATTTATTGAGTGATCACTGTTTGCAGTGATCACTCAAATGCACAAGTTATCCAGCCAGAAAATAAGCAAAATTAACATGATGGATTTTATCCATCAAATTAACCTCATCTATTTTATCCATACATGCTCTGTGTACATACTGTGGTGTTCTATAATCCTGTATGGAAAAGGTCTTGAGCAGATGCCAGTTTATTCCACCATCACACGAGTAATCCAGGATCACCAACTCCTTAGTCTGGTCTGGCGGGGGACAGTCCGAGACCTGGGAATGACTACCCACACGGATATTGAACTGTAAATACCTAGCAAACAGTGCAAAACATGTGTAGGTGCTAAAAATCTCATTTTGGCGCACAGGTGAACTTTTATATGAAATTTTTTATCAATTTGACTTTTAGAAATTCTCTAAAATATTTACTTGTACATGAAATACATGTGTATTTCATTAAACACAGTTTAAATACATTGTAACATGCACATATTTGTACCGTAATGATATTAAGTATTGGGACAGATTGACCTAAACTAACAGAGCAGACCCAGATCAGACTGCTCCAGTAAAATCAGGGTCTACACTGTTTGCCATTCCATCTGCACTCTTTGGGCTCCTTGCTGGATCATGAAACCATTTTTTTTTAATTTTAGGAGAATTACGAGCAAGTCCTCACAATGTCCGAATTTTTAGGATTTTTACGGTAACTATTATGAGTCTGAGAGGAATTGTGTAACATAGAGCAAAAAATGTATTTGCTTATCTTGAAAGCATTGAATGTTGAGTTGGCTGACCAGTCAAAAATTTTGATACCATAATATCAGGTTAAGACGTCCATGTAATGAACACCCCTCTAAACCCTAGTTTATACAGAGAAAACTGGGGTTTACCTTATTTTTCTTATTTCAGCTCCAAGACATAGGTTGTGGGTGCTCATTAGTACCGCCTCAAAGAGGTGGTTCTAAAGAACACCCACAACCTATGTTGTTGAGGTGGTTCTAACGAACACCCACAACCTATGTTTGAAGCATAAATGAGAGAAATATCAGAAATTTTCATCAGAAAAGTAACCATTTTGGAGATATGGAAAAATGTACTTTGTCACAACAGGTATGTTATGCTGGCCTTGGTAGCTCAGTCGGATGCGCGTCTGATACCTGCCGGGGTCGGCAACATTCTATCGTAGAGATTGATCAGGAAATCTTTTCTACTGTCATTCTCTCCCTTCCGCTGGTTCAAGAAGGGTAGTTGACAGTTTCTGGCAAAAGAATGTGCACTGTACTGATTAAACACTTAGGTATTAGCCTGTCCAGGAAAAAGTGTGGATACTACGGGTAAACTGACCATCTCAAGAAATGACCTAAAATAGTGTTGACTGGGCTGTTAAACTCCAATGCAAAACAAAACAGGTGTGTTATCATTATGAGAAACTGGCTATTTCCCAAAGCCAATAAAAACCTACCTGTTATTATTTGTATTCAACTCCCCAGTCACAAGTTCTCGATGACCATCTTGATTAAATACAAGGGCCTTCCCCGAGGACAGCACATCACACTGGTATCCCAGGACAGCCCCTTCTATGTGGTCCACTGTGGAGCTAGTAAGCAGTGCTGGCCCCTCAAAGTTCTCCAGGAGGATTGTGGGATTGGGAACTACAGTATCTTTACAGGTGGGACCAGCAAAACCGAAATCACATCTAAAGAGAATATAACATTATTTTAATGTAATCTAGCCAATGGGATAACATGTAACATTTGGGATATGCACTACAGTGCATATCCCAGATGTTACATGTTTTCCCATTGGCTAGTTTCCCATTGGCTAGATCACATGCATGTTACTAATCGATGGCAGACTCTCAACAGGCACTAAAAGATTTTATTCTGACCTGTTCCAATCTCATCTTATCAGGCCCACTCGGGAGATGACCAGACGAGATTATGGCAAATGACAATTCATTTACCGGTTTTTACTTCAGTTTGCACGGCCCCCGCCGATAGGGGCTTGAAGAAATATATGGGCTGCATGATGCTTCCACGCAGAGCTGAATCCGGCCCGCACACTAGTACTGGTAAACCGCTTAGAGGATCTAAGCCTGTCCAGGAACCGCGGTGCGAGGCGGACTGTCCATGCTAATAAACCTTATTGGTTTCATTGGGCGACAGGGCTTGAGATATCATTTCATCTCAATGTCGGGTAAAAGTCCCACAAAATTGGAAGCAACATCTCCAAAATGACCTCTACAGTGTTGACGGGGACGTTAAACCTCAAATCAACCAACCAACCAACTTCAGTTTGCCACTCAAATGAATTGCAGGAAACCAGCCGAACAACAACCTTCACTTTTCCAGCTATCATGTGCTAGTAGTTCAATACATTTAAAGCAAAAGAAACCGAAGCTTCAGGCACTATCAGGTTTGGGCCCCTGCCTATCAGGAACTCATTTTAGATTTTTATTTGCCTTCACTGCAGCTGGTGTTGTGCCGTGTGGCGGCCGTAAAACGTCTCCCCGTATATCAACCATAGTGCAGTTTATATTTTACTTTTGGGTCCTTTGAGATCAGCGTAAATATTCTGAGAAATCAGAAATAAATTATTGGTTTAGACTCATATTCTAGACAGGATTTTAATTATTTGGACCCCATTTTGATTTATATCAGTCTATGAATCGACTGCCTATTCGAAATTCGCAAAATTGCAGTACGTTTCCTCTGGCTTTCGTTGCCGGATCATTACAGGGTCACTGATGAGGCTTTATTAGCCGAAACTACGTGGTATGAACCATCTTCTTTCTTATGAATGTTTTCATTGCTCTTAAAGGGACTCATTTTAGATTTTTATTTAAGAAATAGATTGAGCTGCATGATTCTTCCACAAGAGCTGAAATAAACTGTCCATGAGTACTGGTAAACTGCTTAGAGGGTCGCAGCCTGCCCAGGCAAAGTGGTGAGTCGGACCGTCCCTGACTTTAACCCTTTTGGTTTGTTTGGATGGTAGGGCTTGAGATGTTGTTTCATCTCAATGTCGGGTAAAAGTCCCACAAAATTGTCTCTAAAATTACTTAAATAGTGCGGGTGGGGAATATACTGACTCACGTTTTTGAGGTTATCCAATCAGATCTAGAGTTACATATGCAAGTGCATTAGAATCAAAGTCTGTTAGCTTTGAACAAATGTGACCAGGCCCCCCGGTTATAAAACTTTTTTCATGCTCAACTGACTTGAGCATGAAATTAATCCTGCTCATAAATCTGTCATTTTAAAAATTAATAAGCAGGACAACCAATATTCTTTGCTGATCTGAGCAAATTGCCTCTTTGGTTTGGATTTTAATGATTATAGGCATTTCAAATTTCATGCTCAAATCACTTGAGCATGAAATTTTTTCTGCTCATAAATTTTAAAATGCAATCAATTGTTGGCAATTTGTTGGCATTTTCAGATTTATAAACAGGGACATTCCCCCCGGCAAATAACATTCTGTAGTGATCTGAGGAGGAAAACTGCCTCTTTCATTTGTATTTTAAAATTTATGAGCATTATAAATTTCATGCTCAGCTGAGATGAACATGAAAAAAAGTTTTATAACCTCGGGCCCAGGTAACACAGATTTCAGCATGTAATATTACAACTTACTGGCAAGCTCCCTCACTACAAGTTCCATGACCATTACAACTTACTGGCAAGCTCCCACATTACAAGTTCCATGACCATTACAAATTACTGGCAAGCTGCCTCACTACAAGTTCCATGACCAGTATCACTTACTGGCAAGCTGCCTCACTAAAAGTTCCATGGCTATTATCACTTACAGGCAAGATCTAGCCAATGTGAAAACATGTAACATTTGGGATATGCAGGGACTATGCCTCACTAAAAGTTCCATGACTATTATAACTTACTGGCAAGCTGCCTCACTACAAGTTCCATGACCATTACATCTTATTGGCAAGCTCCCTCCCTACAAGTTCCATAACCATTACAACTTACTGGCAAGCTCCCTCACTTCAAGTTCCATGACCATTAAAACTTACTGGCAAGCTCCCTCACTACATGTTCCATGACCATTAAAACTTACTGGCAAGCTCCCTCACTACAAGTTCCATGACCATTACATCCTTCAGAACAAGTACCAATAAACACTGAAAATACATGTAAAAAGTGTTTTGTTTGTTTGTTTTTGACTTTAATGGCACAGTCAACATTATAAAGATCATATCAATAAAGACATAGATGCAATTTTTAATGCTCATTGAAGTATGAAGAACATTGGGACACAAGCAAAGTAAGTTAAACTTTACTTGTGACTTAATTTTCAAACTTAAGGGGAATGGGAACACCTTCAGGGGAGGCAACTCCTGCAAAAGTATTTTTGTCTCCCATGTCAATAGGGGTCAACTCTTAAAGGAAAGGAGCAAATTCTTTCCTTTAAGAGTAGACCCCTTTTTTAGTGGGACAGGGCTTAATGAAAAGCGAACAGGATGTCCCGAAGGTTATCTCCCTTTGAAAAATGGCTGAATGAATGTTAAATAAATTACCTGTTTTACTTATATTTACCATTATTTTCCATGCATTATATGACAAAAAAAAACTGATTTGAAGGCTTAAAATGACCTGAGCTAACAGATTCAAAGTTTAAGGAAGTGCCAACCTTTACTGAAGGCTTTATGGGAGGACATGGTGATGACAGGGTATGCATTTTCTGAAAATCAAGTAGAATTTAACTCTATGATAAACAGGCTGACCTCACCGGTTTTCAAACTCATTCAAGCTTTTATTCCTGACTTGCTAAGAAGATCCTATCTAAACTGAAGTGGCTATGGTGATGACAAGTTCAAAAACAAGAGTTTTCAAACTCCTCCAAGCTTTCTGCCTGACTTCCTTGTTTGTAAGTTTCATGAAGATCCGTTCAAAACTAAAGGGGCAGCAGTGATAACAATGTCGAAAATAGGCATTTTCAGCAATCAAAGGCACATCACTATATGATAAATGTGCCGACTTGGCCGGTATTCGAACTCACCTCAGGTTTTATTCCCAGCCACCTTACATGTAAGTTTCAGAAAGATCCGATCAGACTTGGCCAGTATTCAAACTCATCCAAGATTTTATTCCCAGCCACCTCACATATAAGTTTCAGAAAGATCCGATCAAAACTGAAGGGGCTACGGTGATGACAAGGTCAAAATTTGGCATTTTTAGCAATCAAAGGGATGTTACTCTAAAATAAATGAGCCGACTTGGCCAGTTTTCGAACTCATCCGAGGTTTCATCCCCAGCCACCTTACATATAAGTTTCAGAAAAATCCGATCAAAACTGAAGGGGCTACAGTAATGACAAGGTCAAAAATCAACATTTTCAGCCATCAAAGGGACAGAACTCTATGATAAATGGGCTGACTTGGCCTGTTTTCGAACTCATCCAAGATTTTATCCCCAGCCACCTTACATATAAGTTTCAGAAAGATCCGATCAAAACTGAAGGGGCTATGGTGATGACAAGGTCAAAAATCGGCATTTTCAGCAATCAAAGGGACGTAAATCAATGATAAATGGGCCAACTTGGCCGGTATTCAAACTCATCCTAGGTTTTATCTCCAGTCACCTTACATATAGGTTTCAGAAAGATTAGATCAAAACTGAAGGGGCTACGGTGCTGACAAGGTAAAAAATCGACATTTTCAGCCATCAAAGGGACATAACTATATAGTTAATGGGGCAACTTGGCCGGTTTTCGAACTGATCCGAGGTTTTATCCCCAGCCACCTTACATATAAGTTTCAGAAAGATCCGATCAAAACTGAAGGGGCTACAGTGTGGACAAGGTCAAAAATCAACATTTTCAGCAATCAAAGGGACCTAACTCTTATGATAAATAGGCCACCTTTGCCGGTATGCGAACGCATCCGAGGCTTTATCCCCAGCCACCTTGAATATAAGTTTCAGAAAGATCCGATCAAAACTGAAAGGGCTACGGTGATGACAATGTCAAAAATCGGCATTTTCAGCAATCAAAGGGACGTTACTCTGTGATAAATGGACCAACTTGGCTGGTTTTCGAACTCATCCAAGATTTTATCCCCAGGCCACTTTACATATAAGTTTCAGAAAGATTCGATCAAAACTGAAAGGGCTACAGTGATGACAAGGTCAAAAATCGGCATTTTCAGCAATCAAAGGGACGTTACTCTATGATAAAAGGGTCTACTTGGTCGGTTTTCGAACTCATCCGAGATTTTATCCACAGCCACCTTACATATAAGTTTCAGAAAGATCCGATCAAAACTGAAGGGGCTACGGTGATGACAAGGTCAAAAATCGGCATTTTCTGATCAAAGGGACGTAACTCTATGATAAATTGGCGGACTTGGCCGGTTTTCGAACTCATCCGAGGTTTTATCCCCAGCCACATTACATATAAGTTTCAGAAAGATCCGATCAAAACTGAAGGGGCTACGATGATGACAAGGTCGAAAATGGGCATTTTCAGCAATCAAAGGGACGTAACTCTATGATAAATGGGCCGACTTGGCCGGTTTTCGAACTCATCCGAGTTTTTATCCCTAGTCACCTTACATATAAGTTTCAGAAAGATCCGATCAAAATTGAAGGCGCTACGGTGATGACAAGCATTTTCCCATAGTAAGTCTATGGGACCTTGTGGTTGCCATAGGAACCAAAGTTTTAGAGCGATTTCAAAAGAAAGTTTATGTCATCAATGCCCCACCAGAGGCATGCTACAGGTGAGAAATGATTGAGATCAGCCTGCAGGATACAGAGATATAGTTGCTCAAAAGTGTGGACGGACGACGGACGGACGGACGGACGGACGGACGGACGGACGACGGACGACCCACTATACTATAAGCTCCCCTGAAGCCTTCGGCCCAGGTGAGCTAAAAAGAAAACAATTGCACACAGTTTTTGGGATGATTATATTTTATTTGTCAAACAACTCAAAGTTACTAGACACAGAGGTTCTTTATAGCTGATGTCCATGTGACTATCACTCATCTGTAGGAAATACAGGTAATGGTTATTTATAGAAAACAGCAATGCTATTTTATGGCTGTGAAGTCAAAGTTTGCATAAGAGAGTTACCTATAGAATTTGCATTGGAATCATGTGTTGGGCTTGTCAAACAGTATAGACAAAGATCAATTAATGCTGCAGAATGCAGCCTCTGATAACGGTCTACCATGTTAGCTTACAGTACAGAAATTTACTTTGTTTGTTACAGTACATGAATTTATGGGTAAAATGAAACAATCTAAGTTAAACTTGTAAAAATATGGCGAGGCATTATATGTATACACCATAAAGCTTTGAGGAGCGAGTATCATGTGTACACACTGTGATACCTAGCTCGGTATAAGGAGCAATTTTTGTAAATAAATTTTGTTGAATTTTTTTAAGACTTGTTTGATGATTTACTTTAATATCCTTTCTGCTACGCCTGGCTCATAACAAGAGCTATGTTTACTTTATAAATTAGCAAGATTTATAGAAATTACTGCATTGTTTCATTTTTATTTTAATTATTAAGATGCCAAGAAAAACTACATCTGAAAATGTTGTCTGCTTATGTCATCTGCTGAATCTTCTTGCAAACTTTTTAAAAATATTTTTGCATACAGGCAAACAGTGTGAACCCAGATCAGACTGCTCCTAGAGGGGCAGTCTGATCTGAGTCCACACTGTTAGTCTGATCTGAGTCCACACTGTTAGAAAAAATGACTTTTAAAGTAACCTGCAGACGACAAAGCAGACGACAATTGTCGTGATTGGCATTTTATAGGTTTACCATCTTGAAATATTTACCATTATCCAAAGCCCAATTTGGGTCATCACTGGACATTTTCTCCCACCTGAACCTCACACTGGGTACCATGGCAGCATACGGTAGTGGAGTTGTCACTCGACGCCAGCTAAAATGAGACTTCAGTTTTTGACAATTCACAATGGCTTCATGGAAACAATTCAAATTTATTAGCGGACAATTAATAAGGTATGTATCAACAACAGTTATACAAATCTGCAGACTTTTTGTACACAGTTTACAGCACTTAACCCACTGTATACTGGTGGACTCTTCCATTGCTACATGTTGGACAAGTCCATTTGTCATATAAGGGGTGCCAGGCCTATTTTTTCATTTTTATTCTATTTTTGATGGAAGATTCCTGTTAGCAAATAGTGCAGGCGCTGATCAGACGCCGCATTTTGCGGCGGCTGATCTGGGCCTGCACTGTTTGCCAAGGTACTCCTTTAGGGGTTTCCCGTATGCAATGGGTTAATCATTAAGACATTCATTTTGCTTTGATTTCAGCAATAGTTCTGCGCAGATTTTTTTCCTAGCACACAGGATGATCGGGGTTTGGAGGAATAGATTGGGCTGCATGATACTTCCATGCAGAGCTGAAACTGGCTGCACATGAGCAATGGAAAACGGTTTAGAAGGTCTAAGCCTGCCCAGGCAAAGTGACGCTAGTTGGACCCTCCTACATATAAACCCTATTGGTTTCATTGGGCGACAGGGATTGAGATGTCATTTCATCTCAGTGTCGGGTAAAAGTCCCACAAAATTGGAAGCAACGTCTCAAAAATGACCTTTACAGTGTTGACGGGGATGTTAAACCTCAATTCAAACAAACAAACAAAAATCCTACCTGGGACAGGATAAAAGTGCATTGGTTGAATATGAACTTTACAATTTATCAGGATAACAAGTCCATGAAACGAAGACCCCTCTAAACCCCACTTTATATAGAGAAAAAGTGGGGTTTACAGGAGATATACATTTTTGTACCTGAAACCCCAAAACGGGTAGTTAGCAAACAGTGCAGGCCCAGATCAGCGGCGTCTGGGCCTACACTGTTTGCAAAATTTTCAGCCAATTTCCAAATAGTTTTTGATGAAAACACATCCTGACACCCCTAAATTTTGAAACGGACTCCAGCTATATATAAGGTGGTAGATTCCATTTGGTACCAAAAGGTTAAAGACACAAGCTCACAAATTAGATCATGCAATTATCCTACCCAGGGACAGGATAAGAATTGAGTATCCTCATGTGTTAAAAGTGCATTGGTTGAATATGAACCTAGTTAGGGCTGGCTAATCGGAGCTGAAAAGATAATCGATTATCAGTCCTGTCATTGCGATCGATAATCGGTTAGTAATCGCTAAGATTTTTGTCATTATTTTACCTGTCTGGCTTTCTGTCTGAGCATGACTCTTACCATATGTTGCACTTTACCATATGTATATTTGAATAGACAGGCCTGAGCAAACAGTGTAGACCCAGATGAGACGCCGCATAATGCGGCGTCTCATCAGGGTCTGCACTGTTTGCCACTCTCCAGCTATTTTAGGCATAACTTTGGGTAATAAATTGTACCTATCAAGTAATCCATCAAAAGCAAATCAGAAATGATAATCATTTTTTGTGGAATTTATTGATCGATTAATCGATTATACAATTAATCGTGGCAGCCTTAAACCAAGTACACAATTGTTAATATTGATGTCACTGTATATTACGTGACGTCACTAAGCACAACAGTATCATCATCAAAATACACATATGCTGGACATCAGTAATCAAAGTGAAGGCATTATTAACATTATGATAACGCTCCCCCATATGACATAATGCATTCTTTCATATCTCCAAAATGGCTACATTGTGATATTTTTCTTATTCATACTCCAAACAGAGGTTGTGGGTGCACGTCAGAACCATCTCATTGAGGTGATTCTAACTAGTATCCACACCCTATGTCTAGGAGCAGAAATAAGCAAAATAATGTATATCGTTTTATCATATGACGTCGTGTCTGAGAGTGTAATAACGCCATGTAATAAATTCGATATCGATAATCCACTAGTGGATTATATATGCAAATTAGCTAGATACGTCCCGTAACGTTACATGTATGACGTTGCGTATACTAATGGCGGAATATTGTAATTTTTGTTAAACAATCGTGAATAAAATGCGTTTTAAATGTCATATGACGACACAAAATGACCAACAAGGGTTGATGTGTCGTTCAACCCCAATAAAATCTCATACCTGTGATAATTTTATGAACTGTATGAGGGAGATTTGCCATTGTGATGAGGGAGATGTAAAGAATATACAGGGAAATTCTCAGTTCAAATGGGGGAGACTCTCAAAATTTTACTATTTGGCAAAAATTAGCATCAAAATGAGGCAGTCTCTCCTGATGAGGGAGGTATCACAAGAATGAAATCTATTGATCATATGTACTACAATGGAAATGGAATTACCTATCAAAATCTACAGCATGATATAGTGTGTCAACTGGGAAATATACACCAACACATTGTCCTGGTAAGCAAGGTGTATGGAGGGGATGCCAAGTCTCACCATGGTTTGTAGAGAATAACACTTGTACCCTGAAATAAATGGTAAAATATGGCGTATCAAATGGGAAATGTACACAAACACAGTGTTCTGGTAAGCAAAGTGTATGAGTCTCACTATGGTTTGTGGTGAATAACACTTGCACTTTGAAATAAACAGTAAAATAGATTCATTTGCAATAAAACTCAAGTTGTCTGGCCTTGGAACTGTACTGTTAAATAAAGCAAATTCTTCTGATACCAAGGCCCCGTTTTTGCATTTACATCAGCATTCTATCTATTGTAGATTGGTTTGTTTCTTGCAAATTTTATGATAAACGCTATGATTTTGATTTTGAGATTGTAAATTTTCTTTTCTTGGATGGTGATGTTCATCATTTGGCATCCTATGGCATTTATATTTCGCAATTAATTTGATTTGCCAGAGTGTCTTAATCAGGGTTATTGGTATCATAAACTTCGCAAAGCCTTTTCAAAATTTTATAGACGTCATTCCGATTTAATTTCAAAATTCAATGTTGGACTTAAATCTTATCTGCAACAAGGTCTATCGGAACCAGAATTTTATAGTGACTTGGTATATAAATTCAGAAAAATATATAAATGCAAGGACTTTAGCACCCAATTTCGGAAAATCGTTCTTTGATATAAAAAGATAGGGTACAACATAAATATACGACAGACTGCATGCATGGTAGTTAACCCAATCATGGTTGACAACTTTGCTTCCCTCTTTAATTGCAGGCCTGTGGGTGAGGCCTCAGTTTGTATGACGGTTCCAGTGTAAAGACTTACTGAGAATTAGAGAGTAGCTAATTTTATGTAATGTTGGTTGGTGCCTGATACGCTGTCTCTGGTCGAGCCCATCAGAGTCTAACTGTTGGTCTTCTTTCTGCTCCAGCATTTCAGTGGTTTCTTGCTGTTGAGTCCCCACTATTGTTTCATCTCTGTGGTTAACTGATGTTTTGTGTTCATGGAGATAATGCACTTATGAGTTAGGAGGCTTTCATGCAGACTGAACAAATTATTTGACTAAATCGCGATGGCAATAAGAGCCAGGACTGTGACCATGTAAAATCGATTTAAGCCCCCTTGTGGAATTTGTTTCACTAACCGTTCCAAGGCGGTTCTTCTGTCGTGGTTAATTTTTGTTATGGTTTGCCTTTGAGTGTGTGTATCACTTATATTATTTTGTTTTGGATAGCCAATTGGCCATTTTGTGGGAAAGTAACTGTCCTTTTGGCATTCCGCTATTACCGGTATGATTCCATTAGGGTCGAGTTGTTTCATGTTTGTGCTTCTTTCCCTTTGGTGTCTCTGATGGGAGCCTGGGTTAATTGTATTGATTTCTGATCATTGCCTTCACTTTTATTTTCAAATTGGTAAATCAGATGAATGCATGTCTGACTGGTAATCAAGAGGTCGCAGTTTTAGTACCTGCTAGGTTGGCACAATTTAGTGGAGACTGATCATAAAATCTTTAATATGGTCATTCTCTCCCTTCTGTTGATTCAAGAAGGGCAGATGCCAGTTTCTGGCAACACTGAACAGTGTGGCCCCAAATCAGACAACACATCTAAGAGCAGCCTCATCAGGGTCTACAATGTTTGTCTGAATTTAAAAGTATTTTTCAAAATGTTTGCAAGTAGATGCAGCAGACGACATAAACAGACAACATTTTCAGATGCAGTTTTTTTTTTGCGTCTCATCACGAAAACACGCCTAAATTATTTTGACCCCCTTGAATCCCACTTTTGTATAGTGAAACTGGGGTTTACAAGGGTAAACCTTTCTTATTTCTGCTCTAAAATATAGATTGTGGGTACTCCTTAGATTGCAGTTCTAATGAGTACCCACAATCTATATTTTGAGCAGAAATAAGAAAACAAGAGGGCCATGATGGCCCTGGATCGCTCACCTGATCCATAGTGTAACAAGTGGGCCCCAGAGAGGGCCATTATTGGCCCCAGGGTTTTAATGTGCATAATGTTGAGGGAGGTCTTAAAGGTGAAGCTTCATACCAAACATCAACAAAGGCTATAATTAGAACAATCTTGGCAAAGGTCCACTAGATAAAGCTACACATCAAATTTCAAAGACCTGGGCCTTGCAGTTTCAGAGAAGAAGATTTTTTTTAAAGATATTCCCTACATAAGCCTATGCAAAACCAAATGGCCCCAGGGCTATATAAATCTATGTAAAAACAAAGGGCCCCGGCCCGGGGTGGGGGCATTTGTGGCCCCAGGGCTATAATTTGAACAATCTTGGTAGAGGTCCACTAGATAAAGCTCCATACTAAATATCAAAGACCTTGGCCTTGCAGTTTCAGAGAAGATTTTTAAAGATTTCCCTATATAAGTCTATGCAAAACCAAAGGGCCCCGGAGCGGGGACATTTTTGGTACCAGGGCTATAATTTGAATAATTTTGATAGAGGTCCACTAGATGCAGCTTCATACCAAATATCAAAGACCCAGGCCTTGTGGTTTCAGAGAAGAAGATTTTTGAAGATTTTCCCCATGTAAGTCTATGTAAAACCATAGGGCCCCAGAGTGGGGGCATTTTTGGCCCCAGGGCTATAATTTTAACAATCTTGGTAGAGGTCCATTAGATGCAACTTCATACCAAATTTCAAAGTCCTGGGCCTTGTGGTTTCAGAGAAGATTTTTAAAGATTATCCCTATATAAGTCTATGTAAAACCAAAGGGCCCCGGGACGGGGCCACTTTTGGCCCCAGCACTATAATTTGAATCATCTTGGTAGGGGTCCTTTAGAAGAAGCTTCATACCAAATATAAAAGACCTAGGCCTTGTGGTTTCAGAGAAGAAGATTTTTAAAGATTTTCCCTATATAAGTCTATGTAAAACCAAAGGGCCCCTGAGCGGGGGCATTTTTGGCCCAAGGGCTATAATTTGAACAATCTTGGTAGGGGTCCACTAGATGAAGCTTCATACAAAATATCAAAGTCCTGGGCCTTGCGGTTTCAGAGAAGAAGATTTTTAAAGATTTTCCCTATATAAGGCCATGTAAAACCAAAGGGTCCCAGTCGGAGGCTTTTTTTGCCCCAGCACTATAATTTGAACAATCTTGGTAGGGGTCCACTAGATAAAGCTTAATTCCAAATATCAAAGTCCTGGGCCTTGCAGTTTCAGAGCAGAAGATTTTTAAAGATTTTCCCTATATAAGCCTATGTAAAACCAAAGGGCCCGGCGGCGGGGACATTTTTGGCCTCAGCACTATCATTTGAATAATCTTGTTAGGGGTCTTTTAGATGAAGCTTCATACCAAATATAAAAGACCTAGGCCTTGTGGTTTCAGAGAAAAGGATTTTTAAAGATTTTCCCTATATAAGTCTATGTAAAAACAAAGGGCCCCTGAGCGGGGGCATTTTTGGCCCAAGGGCGATAGTTTGAACAATCTTGGTAGAGGTCCATTGGCCTGGACCTTGCGGTTTCAGAGAAGAAGATTTTTAAAGATTTTCCCTATATAAGTCTATGTAAAACCAAAGGGCCCCTGAGCAGGGGGATTTTTGGCCCAAGGGCTATAATTTGAACAATCTTGGTAGGGGTCCACTAGATGAAGCTTCATACAAAATATCAAAGTCCTGGGCCTTGCGGTTTCAGAGAAGAAGATTTTTAAAGATTTTCCCTATATAAGCCTATGTAAAACCAAAGGGCCCCAGGTGGAGGCTTTTTTTGCCCCAGCACTATAATTTGAACAATCTTGGTAGGGGTCCACTAGATAAAGCTTAATACCAAATATCAAAGTCCTGGGCCTTGCAGTTTCAGAGCAGAAGATTTTTAAAGATTTTCCCTATATAAGCCTATGTAAAACCAAAGGGCCCGGGGGTGGGGACATTTTTGGCCTCAGCACTATCATTTGAATAATCTTGTTAGGGGTCTTTTAGATGAAGCTTCATACCAAATATAAAAGACCTAGGCCTTGTGGTTTCAGAGAAAAGGATTTTTAAAGATTTTCCCTATATAAGTCTATGTAAAAACAAAGGGCCCCTGAGCGGGGGCATTTTTGGCCCAAGGGGGATAATTTGAACAATCTTGGTAGAGGTCCAATGGATGAAGCTTCATTCTAAATATCAAAGTCCTGGACCTTGCGGTTTCAGAGAAGAAGATTTTTAAAGATTTTCCCTATATAAGGCCATGTAAAACCAAAGGGCCCCGGAACGGGGGCATTTTTTGCCCCAGCACTATAATTTGAACAATCTTGGTAGGGGTCCACTAGATAAAGCTTAATACCAAATATCAAAGTCCTGGGCCTTGCAGCTTCAGAGCAGAAGATTTTTAAAGATTTTCCCTATATAAGCCTATGTAAAACCAAAGGGCCCGGGGGCGGGGACATTTTTGGCCTCAGCACTATCATTTGAATAATCTTGTTAGGGGTCTTTTAGATGAAGCTTCATACCAAATATAAAAGACCTAGGCCTTGTGGTTTCAGAGAAAAGGATTTTTAAAGATTTTCCCTATATAAGTCTATGTAAAACTAGAGTGTTCACAAGTTTTTTCTTTAATTTGACCTACTGACCTACTTTTTGACCCGAAAAGACCTTTATTCAAACTTAGCCAAGATATTGTCACAATGACCATTCTGAGCAAGATTAATGTAAGATTAACCAAACTTGTGGCCTCCTGAGTATTCACAAGGTTTTTCTATGATTTGACCTACTGACCTACTTTTCAACCGGACATGACCCATATTCAAACTTGACCGAGATATTGTCATGATGATCATTCTGAGCAAGTTTGATTATGATTGGACCAAAATTGTGGCCCCTAGGGTGTTCACAAGGTTTTTATATGATTTGACCCGCTGACCTACTTTTTAACCCGATATGACCCATATTCGAACTGGACTGAAATATTGTCACAATGGTCATTCTGAGCAAGTTTCATGATAATTGGACCAAAACAGTGGCCTTCAGAGTGTTCACAAGGTTTTTCTATGATTTGACCTACTGACCTACTTTTTGACCGGACATGACCCATATTCGAACTTGACCAAGATATTGTCATGATGATCATTCTGAGCAAGTTTGATTATGATTGGACCAAAATTGTGGCCTCTAGGGTGTTCACAAGGTTTTTCTATGATTTGACCCGCTGACCTACTTTTTAAGCCGACATGATCCATATTCAAACTTCACTAAAATATTGTCACAATGATCATTCTGAGCAAGTTTGATGATGATTGGACCAAAATTGTGGCCTCTCGAGTGTTCACAAGGTTTTTCTATGATTTGACCTACTGACCTACTTTTTTACCCGACATGACCCAAATTCGAACTTGACCGAGATATTGTCATGATTATCATTCTGAGCAAGTTTGATGATAATTGGACCAAAACTGTGGCCTCTAGTGTGTTCACAAGAAAAAGTTTACGCACGGACGACGCACGACGGACGACGGACGACGCACGACGACGCCGGACATCTTACTGTCACAAAAGCTCACCATGACCTTCGGTCAGGTGAGCTAAAAATTGATCGAGGCAGTTCTAACGAGTACCCACAATCTATATTTTGAGCAGAAATAAGAAAAATATCGCAATTTTTTATCTTAAAATTTTAGTTATTTCTGTGGTAAAGTTTACGATGTATTTGTATAGGCGTGTTTTTTGTAATGTAGGGGTTAGATACATATACTTACTCATTACTGTCAGGGTTATTGCCACATTGCAAATTCATGTTGAACTGTACCATTCTGTTCGTATTTTGCAATGCCATCTCCGGCAGACGTGTCAGTATCTGAATATTGTCTACTGCCCAGACATTCTGACCTTGACCTTGTGAGAACTTCTGCAGCCAGCAGACACGGGTCATCTGTCGGTGTTCTGTAGGCGTCAATGGTAGGGAAACAAGTCTCGGCTCCTAAAAATATTCAAAGTACAGATCAACCTGTATTAAACAAGCACCTAAGGGATAATGAAAAAGTGTTTGCTCAAGATAGGTGCTTGCTTAATAAAGGTGATTTCATCTCATGTTTGTTTGGAGTTTAATTGCACAGTCAACACTATCCAGGACAGATCAAGCTAGTAACTAACTGCACCTTTTCCTGGGCAGGATTATGCACAGTTAGCCGGCCTCGGTAGCTTAGTCAGATGGTATCTGAATGGTGAGTGCATCTGACTGGTGATCAGGACACGGGACCAGCCAGGGTCGGTAACATTCTTATGTGAAAATTGATCATGAAATCTTTTCTTTGGTCATTCTCTCCCTTCTGTTGATTTAAGAAGGGCAGTTGTCAGTTTCTATCCAAAGAATGAGCTTTGTATATGTTAATCATTTACGTATAAGCCTGCCCAGTTAAAGTGTAGATAGTTAAACTGACCAGCTCTATATGACCTAAATAGTGTTGACAGGGCTGTTAATCTCCAAACCAAACAAACACAAGTAGCTAGCCAGTACAGGGCAAATTCTTTTGCCAGAAACTGACAAATGCCATTCTTGAATCAGATGAAGAGAGAAAATGACTGTCAAAAAAGACTTCCTGATCAATCTCCACAAACATTAGGAAAACACGCCTATACAAATACAGTGTAAATTTTATCGCTGGAAAAAGCAAAATTTTATGATGAAAAATTGTGATGTTTTTTTTCTTATTTCTGCTCAAAATATAGATTGTGTGTACACGTTAGAACCACCTCATTCTAACAAGTACCCACAATCTATATTTGGAGCAGAAATAAGAAAAATAATATTTCCGCTCAAAATATAGATTGTGTGACATGTTAGAACCGCCTCATGGAGGCGGTTCTAACGAGTACCCACAATCTATACTTTAGAGCAGAAAAAAGAAAAATAAGGTTTACCCCTGCCAACCCCAGTTCTACTATATAAAAGTAGGGTTCAAGGGGGTCAAAATCAAATAGGTGTGTTTTTGTGATGAAATGTTGCAGACCAGCAAGTATCAAAACCTTGATCTTCTGATTACCAGTCAGACACACTGAGCTGTCAAGACTGGGATTATTTTTTTGTATCCAGTAAAAAATCTGTCTTACCATGTAAGAATTTATATCCAGTTTTTCTATGATGTACATTGTCTGCTCACTGTCATCCTCCACAAACACCATCACTTCAGCTTTAGAGTTTCCCGAGTTGTGACAACCTCCAGCACCTGGACAAATTCATGTAGTAAAAGTTTTATTCCAAGAAATTAACCCTTCTCTTGCTGAATATTCAGTTTAGCCACACCCATTTCTGACTTTGAACCAATCAGATTACTTGATGTAAATTATTCCTACAAATTCATAAATTGAATGTCAAACAGTGTAGATCCTGATCAGATGGCCATCTGATCTGGATCTTCACTGTTTGCAAAGAAAAAGGTTGTCGTGAACAGCAGGATAAGAGTTAAGGTAAATTTTAACGTTCATTAAAGTTTTTTTGTTTGTTTGTGTTGATGTTTTACATCCCCGTAAACACTACATAGGTCACTTTGGAGACGTTGCTTCTAATTTTGTGGGACTTTTATCGGACACTGAGATCAACTGACATCTCATGCCCTACTTCCCAAAGAAACCGCCAGGATTTAAGGGACGGACCGACTCTTACCACTTTTCCTGGGCAGGCTTCGATCTTCTAAGCTGTTAACCAGTACTCAAACGTTTGGCAGGTTTCCACTCTGCACAGTTGGACCATGCAGCCCAATCTATTTCTCCATGCCCGAATGGGTGGAGGCTGTTAATTGAAGTACAAACAACATTTGGTCATGAGCAAGGTAAGTGAACCCCAGTGACACAGGCATTTCCAGAGACCCTCACTTTCACCACCATCAAAATATGTGGCTATGCTTAGCATGGGACTTAAAAAACTGAAAACAAGCCTGAGAGTAATTGTTCAGGTCTCAATCCCATCACTGATTATTTTTCTCACCCACTTACTTTAAAGAATTTGGTTTGAATGGTACCATGGATTACCATCCTTGTAAGGAAGTCATTTATATCAGACAGGTCAAGAATGCAGAAAAGCAATATGGAAAACAGGAGCACCTCATGTGGGTGCCAATGCTGGGCTAAAAAAATTCTAAGTCGAAAAAGGGGCATAACTGTGCCAAAAATATTATGAGGGTTACCTCACCTATTGGTATGAGTTTCCCTTTTCAAAATGAACAACTAGTCCAAGTTTCAAGTAAATATGTTCAGTCAGTAATGACAGATATTACAAAATGTCCAAGTTTTTGCACGACGCCAACACAGACAACACCAGAGCTATGACAATACCTCGTCGTTTTCTTCGAAAACAGCCGAGCTAATGACCCTTCACATAAATATGAATTAGCAAAGAAGTTGAAACCTTTATTGTTCTTGCCTTTTAAGGGGAATGGGAACACCTTCAGGGGAGGCAACTCCTGCAAAGTTATTTTTGTCTCCCATCTCAATAGGGGTCAACTCCTGAGGAGCAAATTCTTTCCTTTAAGAGTAGACCCCTTTTTCAGTGGGACAGGGCTTTCAGTAAAGCGTACAGGAAGTCCCGAAAGTTGCCTCACTTTGAAAAATGGTGGAAAAAAAACAACAGCCAGGTGTTCCCATTCCCCTTAAACTGTTTTCCAGTGAGGTGCTTTTTTTCTTAATCCATTTTCAATGAACTACATCATTTATCCCCATTTCAATTCTTTACCATGACGCCTCTTAGATGACATACTGAACCTTCATTTCTTTTAAAGCTGACCAAGGACATGGCATTAAGTCAGTTGAAATATACATCTCATCAAAATGAAAAAATCATCAGTTTTGTGTTTGTCTTACAGTAAGAATTTGTTGTTACCTGCTAAGAATATGTTATTGTCTCCTAAAATTTTGTAGCTGTCTGCTGACAATTTTTTATTGCCTGCAAAGACATTATAATTGTCTGCTAAGAATTTGTTGTTGCCTTTTAAGAACTTACTGCTGACTGCCAAGAATTTTACTGTCTGCAAAGAAATTGTTGTTTTCTACCTAGAATCTACTGACATCTGCTAAATATATGTATATATTGCCGTCAGCATAAAGTTTGTTGTCTGCTAAGAATCTGTCATTTTCTGAGAATTTGATTTTCTTTGAATTTGTCATCATCTACCAAAAATGACATCTGCTTATGTTGCCAATAGCATGCTCAGTTAGATATTTTACTTACCAAGGGCAAAATAGAATCTCAAATTTCCTGCTTTTCTTGAATCAAACAAAGGTGAACATAGCTTTCTTTTCTTTCTTGGACCATCAAATACCATGGAATTTGATTGGTGGATAATTCCACAAGTTGTGTCCACATGACCTCCAAACACCTCCCATCTATAATCATAAGGTTAACTCTTTCAAACCTTTAGATCTGTACAGAAACCTATGAGTACAGTGTAGATCCAGATGAGATGGCTCATAATGAGCCATTTAATCAGGTTCTATGCTGTCTGTATGCCCAACCCGTATGGGCTTGGAGAAATAGAATGGGTTGCATGGTGCTTACACGCAGGGCTGAAACTGACCAAACATATGTAAACCACTTAAGTTTTAAGCCCAGGTAAAATGGTGCGAATCAGGCCGGCCCTAAAACCCTAGAGGTTTTTTTCTTTGGGTGGTTGGGCTGGAGATGTCATTTCATCTCAATGTTGGGTAAAAGTCCCACAAAATTGAAAGCAGTCTCCAAAATAACCAAAATAGTTTTGACTGGGACATAAAACCTCAACACAAACAAACAAAACAAATCTATGCTGTTTGCCATTCTATTATTGGTTCAGACTAAAACACTGTTTTCAAGAATGGATGTGTCCAGATTTAAAGATTGAAGAGTCAACTTTTAGGTTCTTAAGGGTGAAAGGGTTTATGTGTGCAAAAGTTACAGCATTCAATGTAGGTACTTTCTTGGTTGCTTGTTTATCAACTGACCTGAAGTTACTAAACTCAGAAACTTCTAGCCTGCTAATGTCCATGTGGTTATTGCTGCCTATGCACAAAATCCAGGTAACAGTTATTTATAGCTATAATTGTCGCTGTGATATCAGAGTACAATGTAGAGAGATTAGTCTGTAAAACATGCCACTGGGACACTAGCAAACAGTGTAGACCAAGATCAGTCATGGTCTTCACTGTTTGCTTAAAAAAGAAAAATAACTTTCGGGCTAAAAGAAGTATTTTATGCCCGGGCTTCAGACAATTTATTTGCTCAGAAAACTACCGTAATGATCCTAAGTACTGGGACAGATAGGCCTAAGCAAACAGTGTAGACCCAGATCAGACACTGAAGGAGCAGTCTGATCAGGGTCTACACTGTTTGCCATTCTGTCTCCACCTTTTGGACTTCTTCCTTGATCATAAAACAAATTTGTTAAAATTTTAGGAGAATTACAGCAAGTCCTCAAGGTGTCTGAATTTTTAGGATTTTTACGGTACTTGTAAATGTGTGTGAATTCGGGTTTAATGTCGCTTTCAACAATTTTTCAGTCATATCACGACGGTGTCTGGTTGCGACAGGGAGCTCAATGCTCACTTTTATAGTGCTGCCTCACTGAAGTATCATGTCCCAGACACATTACATGATACCACACCCAGTCACATTATCCTGACACTGGGTCGACCAGTCCTAGCTCTACCCCGTAAATCTGAGTGCCAAGCGAGGAGCAGCTAGTACCATTTTTAACGACTTTGGTATGTCGCGGCACGGGATTGAACCCGTGACCTCCCGTTCCCTGGAGCGGACACTCTACCAACTGAGCTATCGGGGCAGGTTACAATGTCAAGAGAATAGTCTGTAAAACATAGATCGGGCTCATAATGCTGGGACAGTAGCAAACCGTGTAGACCAAGATCAGATGCCACAGAATGTGGCATCTACTCACGTTCTTCACTGTTTGCTAAATATAGAATAACTAATGGGTTAAACGAAACCTTCTATGCCCGGGCTTCAGACCATTTATTTGCTCAGAAAACTACAGTAATGATCCGAAGTATTGGGACAGATAGGCCTAAGCAAACAGTGCAGACCCAGATCAGACTGCTCCTGAAGGAGCAGTCTGATCAGGGTCTACACTGTTTGCCATTCTGTCTCCACCTTTTGGACTCCTTCCTTGATCATGAAACAAATTTGTTAAAATTTTAGGAGAATTACAGCAAGTCCTCAAGGTGTCTGAATTTTTAGGATTTTTACGGTACTTGTAAAATGACGTCTGCTAGTCATGATAAGGACTTGAAGGCTTATTATTTCAATCATATCAGAAAATTGAGACTAAAACTTAGCTTACCCTGGCTGGTGTTTTGACTCAAAATTTTCTTCCAGTATGACGTCTGCAGAAACATCGCCAGCTGACAGGTCAAGGTCACGTGTCACTGCGGCCACAACAGGAGAGTCATGATCAAATATCATTGCAGTATTGTCTGAATGGCAATGTTGCTGAAAGATAAACATAAATACGACTTTAAAGGTTTATTATGTCATTTCAGTTAAAAAAGTAATTTTATTCTTATCGTCATGCTGACAAGTCCTTGTATTACTGAAAATCCCCGTAAACCCTACTTGGCGGAAACTAACTAGTCTGGCCCATAAAAACTTGTACACTCCAATCTTTTCTTTCAGTTCTACGATGTATGCGTTGCTTCCAAAGGATAACCCTTTTACAGAACATATTTAAAGTTACTGCAGCTGATGTTAAGGGAATGTGTGGAGGCCATAAAAAGTCTCCCTGCCCTTTATCATAGTGTAGTTTGTTTTGCTTGTCCTTTGGGATCACTGATTCCATTGTGGAGTTTCAAAAATGCTGGAGGGTCACTGATGAGGCCTAATTGGCCAAAACTAGCTAATCTGGCCCAAAAAAACTTGTACACTCCAATCTTTTCAGTTCTACAGTGTATTCCTTGCTTCCAAAAGATAACCCTTTTACAGAAACTACTTACTTTAACATTACTACATTTAACGTTACCACAGCTGATATTAAGGGAATGTGTGGCGGCCGTAAAAATTCTCTCTGCCCTTCATCATAGTGTAGTTTATATTTTTTTGTCCTTTGGGATCAGTGATTCCATTGTAGAGTTTAAAAAATACTTGAGGGTCACTGAAGAAGCCTAATTGGCCAAAACTAGCAAGTATGGCCCAAAAAAACTTGTACACTCCAATCTTTTCAGTTCTACAGTGTATTCTTTGCTTCCAAAAGATAAACATATGCATATAAAGAAAATTGGCATTTATAGGGGTATACGTTATTTTTCTTATTTATGCTCAGGGATGAAAGGTCTAAATATTAACTCTTATTGTACCAAATGGAATCTTCCTCCTTATATATGGCAGGAGTCCATTTCAAAGGTTGTGTTTTCTGCAAAATTTATTTGGAATATGGTTGAACTTTTTGCAAACAGTGTAGGCCCTGATCAGACGCCATGTTCTGCAGTGTCTGATCTGGGTCAGTACTGTTTGCCAAATACCCGTTTTGGGGTTTCAGGTACAAAAAGGGACACCTCAAATCCTTGCCATACTTTTTCTAAAATTTGAACAACTTCTATTTACTACCCGATGTTGTGTCTCAATATAGCTGAATGAGTGGCAAACAGTGTAGGCCCTGATGAGATGCCACATTCCACTGTGTCTCATCTGGGTTTACACTCTTTGCCGAGATCTGTCTGTCCGAATACATACAGTAAACATGGTAATTTTAGGGTAAAAATATCCTTACCTTAAAATGAGCTCCAGGAAACATCAGCCAATCACTGGGATTTACTGGATCAAATTTATCTTCCAACTTTTCTGGAAGGTTTGCCATGTTAGCGATAATCACATGATCCAAAGCCCAGCATCCCTGGTAAGTTCCAGTCCCTTCATCTGCCGATCCGTCAGCACCCGAACTGGGCCCAGTTTTGATCGCCGGCCCTTTCTTCCCCGTTTTAGTAATTTTCCGACCATACTTAGCGTCACTATATGCAACATCTTCAGCTGGAGAATCTGCTTGGGGTTCATCATGTACAATATTGGGAAACATAGTTACATATCTCTCTGTGGTAGTAGTCTGAACACCATCATAGGATTTCATAGTTGTGGTCATGTGACTTTCCGAGTCCTCATCTGCCTCATCTATCCTACCAACCATACCTAACACACTATACCTCATTGTGGCAGGGGTTGTTGTTGTGAGTCCCGAAGGCAATTTTGGCACAGTAGGAGGCTGTTTCCAGGCAAAACAGATCCCTTCTCCTCTTGCCTTTGCTGGAATATGTAATATATGAACTTCTGCCTTCTTCCCTTTTGTTGGTGGCCTATAAAAAAGGATTATATATACTGAACGGTAGACATCCTAATCAAAGTACTGAGAGGCGGGCGAGTAATGTCATCTATTTACAATGCTCTTTAGTTAAAACTTGAAAAAAATGACTACAGTCACACGTAATTGCTCTTGAATTTATCATTGAGTGTATTTATCTTCAAACGGACTATTTCAATAAAAGACCACAGACACGATGCAGGTCTCCAAAAAGTTGACTCTTTTCCAATCGGAAGAAACTGATAAGCTCTGTCGCCCAATGAAACCAATAGGGTTTATAAGCATGGACGGTCCGACTCGCACCGCTTTACCTGAACAGGTTTAGGTACTCTAAGCTGTTTATAAGTACTCGTGTGCGGTCGGATTTTAGCTCTGCGTGGAAGCATCATGCAGCCTATCTATTTCTTTAAGCCCCGATGGGCGGGGGCCGACTGACAATCACATAGCTATACACTGAGGACAACCTACAAATCATCATTCTATGTATTGAAAACATCAGAAATTTCACTCGTCGCTCATCGCACTCGTGGTAATACTGATGTTTTCAACACACTCGTATTCGGCTGCATATGATCACTGAGTCGGAACAAACTTTATTTATACAATTTTGCGTGGAAGCATCATGCAGCCTATCTATTTCTTTAAGCCCCGATGGGCGGGGGCCGACTGACAATCACATAGCTATACACTGAGGACAACCTACAAATCATCATTCTGTGTATTTAAAACATCAGAAATTTCACTCGTGCATCGCACTCGTGGTAATACTGATGTTTTCAACATACTCGTATTCGGCTGCATTTGGTCACCGAGTCTCGCCCCCGCCCATAGGGGCTTGAAGAAATATATGGGCTGCATGATGCTTCCAAGCAGAGCTGAATCCGGCCCACACACTAGTACTTGTAAACCGCTTAGCGGATCTAAGCCTGTCCAGGCACCGTGGTGCGAGGCGGACCGTCCATGTTTAGAAACCCTATTGGTTTCATTGGGCGAGAGGGCTTGAGATGTCATTTCATCTCAATGTCTGGTAAAAGTCCCACAAAATTGGAAGCAACGTCTCCAAAATGACCTTTACAGTGTTGACGGGGACGTTAAACCTCAAATCAAACAAATTTGATCACTGAGTCGGAACAAACTTTATTTATACAATTTTATGTTTCCAAATGAAATCAAAATACTGAGGGAGGTTGAGTTGTTAGGCCAAATTATACTGTCAATTAAGCTTATCTCTAGATCCGAAATGGTTAAATGGCTTAGTCGAAAAGGAAGACATCGTATTAAATCCGACGGAGGAAATGCAAAAATAAATAAATAAATAAATAAATCTAAATAAATAAACATAAACGAGCCTGTTCCTTTTTGTTTTTCATGCTAATACCGTAAATTCGAGATAAAAGCTCAACTTTACGCCACCTGTGCAGTTAGTTAAATAAAGTTCTGTTTTGTCCTGTTTTGTTCTGTTCTGTTCCCCCTCTGTAAAAATGTCAAAGTCTAACGGACAAGCCAAACCATTTCCTTTGGAAATGGGGACATAAAAAGACGAAAAAGAAGAAGAAAAAAAAAGTTTCGCTAAATTTTCCATGTCAGTCGTTTGACCCTTTAATTTCTGGATTTTAAATTATTAGACTGTATGCCTTGATCAGACAGATGCAGCTTATCTGCCCATCAGTGCCAAACGTCCCTTTACTGGAGCATTCGAAAATACTGAAGACCCTGATTACAGACACAGAATGTGGCATCTGATTAGGACCCTCATTATTTGCTTAAAGCACGGAACTGCATGTAAAAAGCACGGAACTGCATGTAAACTCACAGCAAATAAAATTTATATTTTGAAATTATACATGTAATAGCGTTTATACGAATTCCAATAATGAACTATTAATAGACGGCACTAATTTTAGCATCCTGCAGCATGGCTGTGACGTCATCAATTTCGGACAAACAAATGTGTACGAAATGCGTGTAAATGCATAATCTGACAGATGAAACCATTATCTCTTTGCGTATTTCACCAATTGTTTCACGTTCAGAGGTAAAAGTCCTTTTGTGGTGTCCAGTACATTTTTTGATCGGTTTTACGGTTCTTTAAAGATTATTCCCAGCCTGTGAGCCAAAACGGAGTACCCGGAGAGAAACTACCTGCCCTTCCTCTCACATTTGGTCTGAGCAAGACTTGAACCACAGCGTTGAGAGGCTAAGTGAGTCAGCGCTCTTACCAATTAGGTCACGGAGGCTTGGACATTTATTTTTTCACATCAACAGAAATGATCCTTAGATTAAGGGCAGTCCTGGTCTAAGCAAATAGTGCAGGCCCAGTTCAGACTGCTTCTTGTCAGTCTAATCATGGTCTTCACTGTTTGTCATTTTATCTGCATCTTTTGGTCTTATCTAAATGACAGATCTTCTTATTTTTCCCAGAAAATAGGATTCAGCATTTCATTTGTTTGTTTGTTTGTTTGATTTGAGGTTTAACGTCCGCATCAACACTGTATAGCTCATTTTGGAGACGTTGCTCCCAATTTTGTGAGACATTTACCCAACACTGAGATGAAATGACATCTCAAGCCCTGCCGCCCAATGAAACCAATAGGGTTTATAAGCATGGACGGTCCGACTCGCAGCGCTTTGCCTGGGCAGACTTAGATCCTCTAAGCGGTTTACCAGCAGTACTCGTGTGCGGTCAGTTTCAACTCTTCGTGGAAGCATCATGCAACTCATCTTTTTCTTCAAGCCCCGATGGGCGGGGCCGCATTTCATGCAAATTTGTCTTTGTCTGAGAAAAGTAAGGATGGGTTTTCTTCATTGTTTTCTTCTAATCAAAACTTTTGTTGATGCTTTGGAATTTGTTTTGTTTCTTTGTGGTTATATAAAACTGATAATAATAATAATAACAACAACAATAATAATAATGCAATCAATTATCCAAAAACTTTTATTTTACAGCCGTAAAAAGTCACAATGTATGAATCAATTGACCTGTGCGTAAACATCACGTTAACAATGTACAATTTCATGCATTTGGAAGCAAAACTTAACGCGTAAGACGCCAATCACGACAACAGTCGTCTGCTTTATCATGTTTATCGTCTGCCGGTTACTTCAAAACTCATTTGTTTTTTTTGTTTTTGGCAAACAATGTGGACCCAGATCAGTGGGTCCACACTGTTTTTCCTGGATGAAAAAAAAAATATTTTTAAAAAGTTTGCAAGAAGATCAGCATAAGCAGATGACATTTTCAGGTGGTGTTTTTCTCAGCATTTTAAGGGTTTAATGTGGACTGTACAGTTTACTGGGCCAGACTAGTTAGTTTCGGCCAATTAGGCATCATTATTTTCGTGAAATGAACACCTCCATAATTCACACTTTATATAGAGAAAACCATGCAGGGTTTACTGGGGTATTCAATAGGCCCCTATTTTTCTTATTTCAGCTCCAAGACATAGGTTGTGGGTACTTGTTAGATTCGCCTCTATGAGGCGGTTCCAACGAGTACCTACAACCTATATTTGACGTATAAATAAGACCTGTATCACAAATTTTCATCTGAAAATTAACCATTTCGGGTATGAAAGAATACACCTGCGTTAATTGTTTATCCGAAAGTCGTCACGTGACCGCGTGGAGCTATATTAAGATATCGGTTTTTCCTTTTCATGACGTAGGCAGCCTGTCAATTCGAACGCTATATTAGACCTCTCCAAAGCGGTGTCGATCAGTACAGAGAAGCGTGTCAACCCTTTCAACCCTGTACATCGCTGCAGATACCGATTCAGGTACAGATACCGATACAAACCTTATACATCCAGATCAGACGGCATGTGACGAGCAGTCTCATCAGATTCTACACCGTTCGCCAACTGTCAATGACTTGAACAATACACCATTGTATAAGAATTGGTTCACTGAATATCAAAGCTAGAAGGGTTCTGTTCAGAAACTGGGGGATGAAAGGGAATGATTTCAAGCATAAACAGCAACGGCGTAGGAAAATAGTGCCGGATTTTTATACTCAGCTTTCAACGCAAATTTATTCGTGAAATCTAATAAGCAGGTCTATTTTTACAAACAGTATTAATTTTTCAAACCGTCCGGTCGAACTTGATTGGATTTATTGCGTGTATTGCTTTTTCAGTTTAGGTTTTCTTTTTTGAGCGGAGGACTACAAGAAGGCATGTCTAAAGAGGTGCACAAAAAATCTGATATACGAGGTGTACGGTAACTATAGGCGGCTACGCCCGCCTAAAAATTGGCACACCTTGAGGACTTGCTGTAATTCTCTTAAAATTTTAACAATTTGTTTCCTCATCCAGCAAGGCATCTAAAAGGTGCAGACAGAATGGCAAACAGTAATAATAAATAATAATAATACAGTCGAACTTCAATGGCTCGAACACCTTTGGGACCTCGAAAATCTGTTCGAGACAGGGGTAGTTCGAGCCACTGAGGTTACTGTCAGGAGGTATAACGAGATACTTTTAGACATCTTTTCGGTGTTCTATATTGAAAATGTATGATGTGTGTACTCATTAGAATCGCCTCAGTGAGGCGATTCTAATGAGTACACACAGCATACATTTGCAAGACAAGAGGGCCCAATGGCCCTATATCGCTCACCTGTGTACCAGAAAATCATTAGTGTAGGAGACCACTTGACATTGCTACATACTAAATATCTAAGCTCAGGCAAAGCGGTGTCCATGCTTATAAACCCTACTGGTTTCATTGGGCAACAGGGCTTGAGATGTAATTTCATCTCAATGTCTGGTAAAAGTCCCACAAAATTGGAAGATACATCTCCAAAATGACCTATACAGTGTTGATGGGGATGTAAAACCACAAATCAAACAAAATCTGTGCCTTATGGTTTTGGAGAAAAATGATGCTTTTAAGTTTTTTCCAGTTTAAGTCTATAGGAGCTATTGAGCCCTGGGGCTGGACCAATTTTGACCCAAAGGGCATGGTTGGCAGGATTTATGTAGGCGACCATTTTGTGTTGCTATATACTAAATATCTAAGGTCTGTACTTCATGGTTTCAAAGAAGATGTTTGAAGCCTTTTCCATTATAAGTTTGTTGGAGTTTAGGGGCCACAGGATTTGGACCCAAGGGGCATGATTGGCAGGATTCATGTAGGAGACCACTCGACATTGCTACATGCTAAATACCTAAGCTCTGGGACTTATGGTTTCAGGGAAGATTTTTTCCCCATTTTAAGTTGTTGTTTTTTTTTTCATTATAAGGGCCCTGTGGTTTCAGAGAAGAAGATTTTTGAAGTTTCTCCAATTTTAAGTCTATGGAAGCTAAAGAGCCCTGGGGTGGGGCCAATTGGATCCCAGGGGCATAACTGGCAGGATTTATGTAGGTGGCCACTTGATGTTGCTACATACTAAAAATCTAAGCTCTGGGCCTTATGGTTTCATAGAAGAAGATCTTTTAAGTTTTTTTCCATTATAAGTCTATTGGAGGTGATGAGCTGGGGCGAGGCCAATTTTGACCCCAGGGGCAGGGTTAGCTGGATTTATGTAGCTGGCTATTTTATGTTGCTAGATACTAAATATCTAAGTTCTGTGCTTCACAGTTTCTGAGAAGAACATTTTTGAAGCTTTTTACCATTATGAGTCTATGGGAGCTAAGGGGCCCCAGGGCGTGGCCCATTTCGACCCAAGGGGCATGATTAGCAGGAAATATGAAGGTGACCACTTGCCGTTGCTACATGCTAAATATCTAAGCTCTGGGCGCTGTGGTTTCAGAGAAAAAGATTTTTGAAGTCTTTTTTCCATTATGAGTCTATGGGAGCTAAGGGGGTCCCAGGGTGTGGCCCATTTGGACACCAGGGGCATGATTGGCAGGATTAATGTAGGTGACCACTTGCCATTGCTACATGCTAAATATCTAAGCTCTGGGCCCTGTGGTTTCAGAGAAGAAGATTTTTTAAGCTTTTTTTGCCATTATGAGTCTATAGGAGCTAAGTGGCCCCGGGGCGTGGCCCTTTTGGATTCCTGGGGCATGATTGGCAGGAATTATGTAGGTGACCACTTGCGATTGCTATGTGCGTAATATCTAAGCTCTGGGCGCTGTGCTTTCAGAGAAGAAGATTTTTTAAGCTTTTTTCCATTATGAGTCTATGGGAGCAAAGGGGCCCAGGCGCGTGGCCCATTTGTAGCCCAGGGGCATGATTGGCAGGAATTATGTAGGTGACCAATTGCCCTTGCTACATGCTAAATATCTAAACTGTGGGCCCTTTGGTTTCAGAGAAGAATATTTTTGAAGTTTTTTTTCCATTTTGAGTCTATTGGAGCTAAGGGGCCCCAGGGCCTGGCCCATTTGGACCCTAGGGGCATGATTGGCAGGATTTATATAGGTGACCGCTTGCCATTGCTACATGTTAAATACCTGAGGTCTGGGCCCTGTGGTTTCAGAGAAGAAGATTTTTGAAGCTTTCTTCCATTATGAGTCTATAGGAGCCAAAGGGCCCCGGGGGTGGCACGTTTGGACCCCAGGGGCATGATTAGCAGGAATTATGTAGGTGACCACTTGCCGTTGCTACATGCTAAATATCTGCGCTCTGGGCCTTGTGGTTTCAGAGAAGATTTTTGAAGCTTTTTTTTTCCATTATGAGTCTATGGGAGCTAAGGGGCCCCGGGGTGTGGCCAATTTGGACCCCAGGAGCATGATTGGCAGGAATTATGTAGGTTACCACTTGCCGTTGCTACATGCCAAATATCTCGGCTTGGGGCCCTGTGGTTTCAGAGAAGAGGATTTTTGAAGCTTTTTTTTTCCACTATGAGTCTATAGGAGCTAAAGGGCCCCGGGGCGTGGCCCGTTTGGACACCAGGGGCATAATTGGCAAGAATTATGTAGGTGACCACTTGCCGTTGCTACATGCTAAATATCTAAGCTCTGGGCCTTGTGGTTTCCGAGTAGAAGATTTTTGAAGCTTTTTGTTCAATTATGAGTCTATGGGAGCGAAGGGGCCCCGGGGCGTCCCCCATTTGGAACCCAGGGGCATGATTGGCAGGAATTATGTAGGTGACCACTTGCCATTGCTACATGCTAAATATCTAAGCTCTGGACCCTGTGGTTTCAGAGAAGAAGATTTTTGAAGCTTTTTTACCATTTTGAGTCTATGGGAGCTAAGGGGCCCTGGGGTGTGGCCAATTTGGAACCCAGGGGCATGATTGGCAGGAATTATGTAGGTGACCACTTGCCGTTGCTACATGCTAAATATCTCAGCTCTGGGCCCTGTGGTTTCAGAGAAGAAGATTTTTGAAGCTTTTTTCCATTATGAGTCTATAGGAGCTAAAGGGCCCCGGGGCGTGGCCGGTTTGGACCCCAGGGGCATGATTGGCAGGAATTATGTAGGTGACCACTTGCCATTGCTACACGCTAAATATCTAAGCTCTGGGCCCTGTGGTTTCTGGGAAGAAGATTTTTGAAGCTTTTTGTTCCAATATGAGTCTATGGGAGCGAAGGGGCCCCGGGGCATGGCCAATTTGGACCCTAGGGGCATGATTGGCAGGAATTATGTAGGTGACCACTGGCGGTTGCTACATGCTAAATATCTAAGCTCTGGGCCCTGTGGTTTCAGAGAAGAAGATTTTTGAAGCTTTTATACCATTATGAGTCTATGGGAGCTAAGGGGCACCTGGGTGTGGCCAATTTGGACCCCAGGGGCATGATTGGCAGGAATTATGTAGGTTACCACTTGCCGTTGCTACATGCCAAATATCTTAGCTCGGGGCCCTGTGGTTTCAGAGAAGAAGATTTTTGAATGTTTTTTTTCCATTATGAGTCTATAGGAGCTAAAGGGCCCCGGGGCATGGCCCGTTTGGACACCAGGGGCATGATTGGCAGGAATTATGTTGGTGACCACTTGCCGTTGCTACTCGCCAAATATCTAAGCTCTGGGCCCTGTGGTTTCAGAGAAGAAGATTTTTGAAGCTTTTTTCCATTATGAGTCTATAGGAGCTAAAGGGCCCCGGGGCGTGGCCCGTTTGGACCCCAGGGGCATGATTGGCAGGAATTATGTAGGTGACCACTTGCCGTTGCTACATGCTAAATATCTAAGCTCTGGGCCTTGTGGTTTCAGAGTAGAACATTTTTGAAGCTTTTTGTTCCATTATGAGTCTATGGGAGCGAAGGGGCCCCGGGGCGTGGCCAATTTGGACCCCAGGGGCATGATTGGCAGGAATTATGTAGGTGACCACTGGCCATTGCTACATGCTAAATATCTAAGCTCTGGGCCCTGTGGTTTCCAAGAAGAAGATTTTTGAAGCTTTTTGTTCCATTATGAGTCTATGGGAGCGAAGGGGCCCCGGGGCGTGGCCAATTTGGACCCTAGGGGCATGATTGGCAGGAATTATGTAGGTGACCACTGGCCATTGCTACATGCTAAATATCTAAGCTCTGGACCCTGTGGTTTTAGAGAAGAAGATTTTTTAACCTTTTTTTTCCATTATGAGACTATGGGAGCTAAGGGGCCCCGGGGTGTGGCCAATTTGGACCCCAGGGGCATGATTGGCAGGAATTATGTAGGTGACCACTTGCCGTTGCTACATGTCAAATACCTTAGCTCTGGGCCCTGTGGTTTTATAGAAGAAGATTTTTGAAGCTTTTTTCCATTTTGAGTCTATAGGAGCTAAAGGGCCCCGGGGCGTGGCCGGTTTGGACCCCAGGGGCATGATTGGCAGGAATTATGTAGATGACCACTTGCCATTGCTACATGCTAAATATCTAAGCTCTGGGCCCTGTGGTTTCCGAGAAGAAGATTTTTTAAGCTTTTCGTTCCATTATGAGTCTATGGGAGCGAAGGGGCCCTGGGGCGTGGCCAATTTGGACCCCAGGGGCATGATTGGCAGGAATTATGTAGGTGACCACTGGCCGTTAATACATGCTAAATATCTAAGCTCTGGGCCCTGTGGTTTCAGAGAAGAAGATATTTTAATTTTTTCCCATTGTAAGTCTATGGGAGCTATATGTTGCCATGGCAACCACAATTCCCATCTGATCAGCCCAAAAACCTTATGTAGCCTTTCCCCCTTCCTGATGATGCTTCTCATGAAATTTGATCAAGATTGACCATGGGGTATTAGAGATATACTTATTTGAAATTGTTTACGGACGCACGGACGCACGAGACGGACGGACGCACGATGGACGACGGACAAAAAGTGATCACAAAAGCTCACCTTGTCACTACGTGACAGGTGAGCTAATAAAAGACTAAAATATCCTTCATTATCCCCCACTATTTCTTATGTAGAGGATTTCGCTAGGGGCTCAAGAATTGGTTCGACACATCCATGGTAAACGAGCCATCGGTGTTCGAGCCATCGAAGTTCCTCTGTAGTAATCAACTTTATTTATAAGAGGGTGACACATTTAGTAAACTACTACTAATCTTCCATGTGGCCCTCTTTTTCTTCTTCTTCCTGGGCAGAAACCAGTACTAAGCATTGTGGATAAAGTCTCTTGCTCAAGGCAATAACACTTGGTGCTTGCAGGGATCGAACAGGCTACCTCTCGATCTCAAATCTGATGTTTTACCAGTGCATCACAGTGTTCCTTCCGGAGTAGTGTGATCTGGGTTTGCACTGTTTGCTTAAGCCTATCAGTCCATATACTTAGGCTTGTTATGGTATTTTACCTTATTAAGGGGTCAGGGGAGGCAACTCCTGTAAAAGTATTTTTGTCTCCCATGTCAATTGGGGTCAACTCTTAAAGGAAAGAATTTGCTCCTCAGGAGCAAATTCTTTCCTTTAAGAGTAGACCCCCTTTTTCAGCAGAACGGGACTTACAGAAAAGCGGACAGGAAGTCCCAAAAGATTTCTCCCTTTGAAAAATGGTGGAAAAATCTGCCAGGTGTTCCATTCCCCTTAAGACACCAGACTGTCATTCAATCCACAATCAAGCCTCAGCAAATACATGTAGTGTAGATCCAGGCCAGACTCATCCTATTAGCGGTAAGATCAGATTCTACACTGTTTGCTTCTCAGCAAAAGTTTTTTCCCACTTTTCCCCTTTTGCTGGTGGTCTGTGAGAAGGATTTTTAATTGTTTAATTTGTTTTTGAATTTAACAGCCCAGTCAACACTATTTGGGTCATATGGAGCCAATCAGTTTACCTAACTACACTTTTCCTGGGCAGGCTGATACATAAACGGTAAACCGGTATGTTGCACATTCTTTTGCCAGAAACAGACAACTGCCCTTCTGGAATCAGCTCAGTGAACGACCATAGTATCTCTATGAAACAATGTTGGCACATATCATGAAGATTTTATCCTAACCCTGAGTCCAGGATTTCAGACATGTTAAGTTATTAAAATAGAGGATCTTACACAAGTGGCGATTTCATATGAAATTTATGAAACAAGCCTTGGGTGAGTTTAATAAATTTCTTATGAAATGACCAGGAGTGTAAGATTCTGTTTATCGTATGAATACTTTAACCCTTTTTGTAACAAATGGAATCTTCCACCTAATATATGGCAGGAGTCCAATTCAAAATTTAGGGGTGTCAGGTTGTGTTTTCTTCAAAAACTATTTGGAAAATGGCTTAATTTTTTGCAAACAGTGTAGGCCCTGATCAGATGTCGCGTACTGCGGCATCTGATCTGGGCCTGCACTGTTTACCTAGGTACCCCTTTAGGGGTTTCTGGTACTGATTGGGTTAAAATAAAAATTAGTGACATTCTGTTAAAAAAAAAGGGAAATCACTATTTTTATATTTAAAATACAGGGAAATATCTGGAAAAAAAAGGGAGACTGCCCTTGAACCAGGGTTTTTGGAGCCAAAAATTTGTGAGTCTCAGTGAAAATAGGGATGCTTAACCTGTCTAAGATTTCCTAATCTTGTGTACAAGAAATTGGATTCTTATGAAGTTAAAAAGCCTCAGATAATCCTTCTATTTAGCACACATTCCAGAACAACTATATGAGCCGCAGCGCAGGCATCACGAAAACACGCCTATATAATTTTGAACCCCTTCAACCCCACTTTTATATAGTAGAACTGGGGTTTCAGGGGGTATACCTTATTTTTCCTATTTCTGCTCTAAAATATAGATTGTGGGTACACGTTAGAACCGCCTCTTCGAGGCGGTTCTAAAGAGTACCCACAATCTATATTTTGAGCAGAAATAAGAAAAATATCACAATTTTTCTTCATAAAATTTTCATTTTTTTTCAGCGATAAAGGTGGCAATGTATTTGTATAGGCATGTTTGCGTAATGAAAAGTGCCATTCTAAATGGCCCTTTTCCAGTCGCGGCTCAATGACAAGGTCAATGTCAGCAACTGTGTGAAAAAGTAAAGTGATTAATTGAGCATTTTACAAATAATCTTGCATTTTCAAGTTTGGTTTTATCCTTTGCCGAAAAAATATTTAAAACCATGACGACATGCTTTGACACACTTAACAGCCAGTCAAGTGACACTACCCTCTACTTTTTTTGCATTTTGCTATTATTATGCAGTCACCAGAGCAACCACAAAATCATGCGCAAAAACAATGTGCATTTGATTTTGTCGTTGAGGATTGGTTACTTCCATTGAAACCACATTTTCTATTCATGTAATACATAGCTTGAAGACAGTTTTTAGCATTTTCAACACTTTGCAATCGTAAGCCCTAAAAATCCTATACTTTACTTTAACGTCATAATTCTCGAAATCAACTTCAATAAGGGTACTTTCATAAAATATTGAATAACTTGCTTAAAACACAGGCTATCTTTAAGTTAGTAAAATAAAATGTTTTGTGATTTGAAGAAACTGGTCTTTCTGGAAATCTAAATATAGCATACCCATGCAATTTTGTCCGAATGGATGTTTTCTTGCATCAAGACCCATATGCTCATTATGCCAACTTAATAATGTTTGGTTGATTGGGAAAACTTTGGACATATTTGGCTGAACATATTTATGTTCAGGTGCAACGGCTTGCTTCTTATGCCAACTTTGAACAGGTTTGGTTAAACCAAACATCTTCAAATATAAATCAAAAATGAGTTCCTTTAAGAGCAATGAAAACATTCATAAGAAAGAAGATGGGTCATACTACGTAGTTTCGGCTAATAAAGCCTCATCAGTGACCCTGTAATGATCCGGCAAAGAAAGCCAGTGGAAACATACTGCAATTTTGCGAATTTCGAATAGGCAGTCGATTCAAAGACTGATATAAATCAAAATGGGGTCCAAATAATTAACAACCTGTCTAGAATATAAGTCTAAACTAATAATTTATTTCCGATTTCTCAGAATATTCACACTGATCTCAAAGGACCAAAAGTAAAATATAAACTGCACTACCAAAGTTTGCATATGGAGCTTGTATATTAACTTACAAGCACCAACAACCTATGTTTGAAGTCATAGAGGATCTTACTTGAGTGTTAATTTATTATTGAATTTGTTAAACGAGCTGAGGAAATGGGATAAAATGCGAGGCTTTGCCGAGCATTTTGTCCCTTTTCTTCAACGAGTTTAATAAATTCAATAATACATGAGCACAAATGCAAGATTCTATTTATCATATGACATTTAAAACGCATTTTATTTATGACTGTTAAACAAAAATTTCAATATTCCGCCATTAGTAAATGCGACATCGCTAAGGACGTCCTACATGTAACGTTACTGGATGTATTTAGCTAATTTGCATATTTAATCCACTAGTGGAGTTTCGAATTTATTACATTGGATTATTACAATCTCAGATTCGACATTATGTGATAATCAAATTACTGACTTGTGTTTATTAGGAACTAATTATGTTTTATGTCATGCAAATCAGCTGCATATCAAGCTTCATTTTTAGAAAGCCTAAACTTGTATACCTGATAGTTTCAATCTCGTGCCAATCCTGACAGCCGTTAAGACCAAATGAGACGCTGATCAGCTGATCCACCTGGTTCCCTGACTTACATGTACCAGAGCCTGGAAAACAACAACAAAATCATACAATTCAAAATACATGACATTGTTAATAAACACATCATGAAAACTTTGGTCATTCATTATGGCAAATATGCTAATATTTTTGCTGAAAAAAATGTAAGCAGCTAAAACTTTGAACATTTAATATGGCAAATATGCTAATATTTTTGCTGAAAAAATGTGAGCAGCTAAAACTTTGAACATTTAATATGGCAAATATGCTAATATTTTTGCTGAAAAAATGTGAGCAGCTAAAACTTTGAACATTTAATATGGCAAATATGCTAATATTTTTGCTGAAAAAAAAAACGTGAGCAGCTGAAACTTTGAACATTAATATGGCAAATATGCTAATATTTTTGCTGAAAAAAAAACGTGAGCAGCTAAAACCTTGAACATTAATATGGCAAATATGCTAATATTTTTGCTGAAAAAAAATGTGAGCAGCTAAAACTTTGCACATTGATATGGCAAATATGCTAATATTTTTGCTGAAAAAAAAACATGAGCAGCTAAAACTTTGAACATTAATATGGCAAATATGCTAATATTTTTGCTGAAAAAATGTGAGCAGCTAAAACTTTGAACATTTAATATGGCAAATATGCTAATATTTTCGCTGAAAAAAATGTGAGCAGCTAAAACTTTGAACATTTAATATGGCAAATATGCTAATATTTTTCCTGAAAAAATGTGAGCAGCTAAAACTTTGAATATTAATATGGCAAATATGCTAATATTTTTGCTAAAAATAGAGATGCAAAAGCTGCTCAAATGTTTTAGCAAAAATAACACAATTTTAGATTCTACTTGCTTGAACAGTTAACAATTACTAACGAGCTTGTTAAGCTAACGATGCTTTGAACAACTGGCACGTGTTAACAAGTCCATGTATTAAACAGCCCTCTAAACCCTTTTTTGTATAGAGAAAAGTGGGTTTTATAGGGGTATTCAATATTTTGGTTATTCTAGATTGTGGGTACTTGTTAGAACTGCCTCATCCAGCACCACAATTTAACTTTGGACTAGAGCTGAAACCGACAGCACACGAGTACTGGTAAACCGCTTAGAGGATCTAAGCCTGTCCAGACAAAGCGGTGTGAGTTGGACCATCTGTGCTTATAAGCCCTATTGGTTTCATTGAGCGACAGGGCTTGAGATGTTATTTTGTCTCAATGTCGGGTAAAAGTCCCACAAAATTGGAAGCATCATCTCCAAAATGACCTATACAGTGTTGACAGGGATGTTAAACCTCAAACAAACAAACAAATATGTACAGCCGGGCATACATACGTATGCATGTACACAAGTGGGCACGTACAGAAAACAGAAAACTATATGCCCCCTGCATCATGCCGATGGCAGAGGCATAAAAAGCCTCAGCAAACAGTCTGGACCAAGACCAGACTGCTCCGATCAGGGTCTACACTGTTTGCCACTGAGCAAATGTTTTTGCAGCTAAAATATATAACTGCAACATACATTAAAACTCATTAACCCTTAAAACGCTGAGAAAATCTACATCTGAAAATGACGTCTGCTTATGTCGTCTGCTGAATCTCCTTGCAAACTTTTTTAAAAATATTTTTGCATACAGGCAAACAGTGTGAACCAAGATCAGCCTGCTCCTAGAGGAGCAATCTGATCTTGGTCTACACTGTTTGCAAAAATATGACTTTTAAGGTATCCGGCAGACGACAATTGTCCTGAGCGGCATCTTAAGGATTTAAAGAGTTTGAATGATTAGGGTAAACACTGTACTTACCTATGGTAAACTGAAGCACAATAGCGGTAGTAGTGTTCATTGGATGGGTTATCTGACAATAAAAGATGTTACCAGATAAAAATTCAAAGAATAAAAATATGTTTTTTTTTTTGTTTTTGTTTTTATTTTGGTTTCACAGCCCATTTCAAGAATATTTCCTTTACATAAGTCTATCATCTGTCTTGTTAGCTCAGTTTTCTATGGTCATTCTCTCCCTTCCACTGATTCAAGAAGGGCAGCTGTCAGTTTCTGGCAAAAGAATGTGCACTGTATATGTTAACTGCTTACGTATAAGCCTGCCCAGGAAAAATGTGGATAGGTAAACTGACCGGCTCAAAAATGACCTAAATAGTGTTGACTAGGCCATTGAACTCCAATACACTTGTTAGCTCAGTCAGATGTATGTCTGACTGGTGATCACTAGGTCGCAAGTTTGATCCCAACTAGGTTCACTATATCGTCTTAACCCTTCTCTTGCTGAATATTCAACTAAGCCACACCCATTTCTGACTTTGAACCAATCAGATTATTTGAAGTAATATATTCGTACATATTCGTAAAATGAGTGTCAAACAGTGCAGATCCTGATCAGATGGCTTCTTCAGAAGCCATCTGATCTGGATCTACACTGTTTGCAAAGATAGGGGTTGTCGTGAACAGCAAGATAAGGTTTAAAATACTTTCTAGTCATTCGCTCCCTTCAGCTGATTCAAGACGGGCAGTTGTCTGTTTCTGGCCAAAGAATGTGCAATAAACTAGCAAACTGCTTACGTACAAGCCTTCCCAGTATAAAATGTATAAGCTTTCCCAGTATAAAATGTATAAGCCTTCCCAGTATAAAATGTATAAGCCTGCCCCAGTATGGACTGACCGGCTGCCATAACCTGAATAGTGTTGACTGGGCCGTCAAACTCTAAACCAAACAAACAGACATAATCAATCAATAAGGTTTGTTGGTGTTACTGCTTGAAATTAATTTCACATTTAAAATTACACTGCAACCTCATTATAACATGGTTCATTATAACACAGTTTTGGATATAACATGGTTTCAGTCAGATAACATGGTTCTTTATAACATGGTTTTGGATATAACACAGTATCAGTCTGAGTCTAAGTGTTTGAGTTTTACGTCTCACTAACAGCTAAGATCATAAGGAGACAAGACCTTGGTTTATAGACTAATCCTAAAGTCTGGAGAAGCCTGGGATCACTCCTACAACCCCCTGGTTTACAAGGCGAGTAGCATAACCACTGCACCACGGAGGCTTCTAACACGGTTTCAAGATGGATCCCAAAAATGTAATTATATAGAAAAATGACCATAAATGGTCATTTTCTATATAATCTATACATTTTTGTTTCGATATAATATGGTTGTTTAACCAACACAGTTTCTGCTTTGGACTCCATTAATAGTGTTATAAAGAGGTTGTGGTGTATTTAACGGACCTTTCCAGACTCTTTCACTACAGTCAAGTCAATCATTGATCAGAGGTGGGAACAAGAGGCCCATGGGCCACTACACTCACCAGAGGTCATGTGGTTTATATCACATACAGGCATGGTGCCCATCTTGGTCATGTGACAACAACAGGCTACCAAGCAATCAGTAAAATCCACTGGCTTGCCTTTTTTCCATACAAATGTCTAAGTGACCAAATTTGACCTTGACATAAATCAGGTATGACCCAGTTTCTACTTTAGTCTAAAGTTCATTAAGATATACATTCTGACAAAGTTCATGAAGAATCGATCTAACATGTGCCCTCTACAGTGTACATAGTTATTTCTAAGATTTGACCTAGTGACTTAGTTTTTGACCCAACATGACCCAGTTTCTACTTTAGTCTAAAGTTCATTAAGTTATACATTTTCATGAAGATTGGATCTAAAATGTGCCTTCTAGAGTGTACACAACCTTTTCTTTAGATTTGACCTAGTGACCTAGTTTTTGACCTAACATGACCCAGTTTCTACTTTAGTCTAAAGTTCATTAAGTTATACATTTTCATGAAGATTGGATCTAAAATGTGCCTTCTAGAGTGTACACAACCTTTTCTTTAGATTTGACCCAATGACCTAGTTTTTGACCTAACATGACCCAGTTTCTACTTTAGTCTAAAGTTTATAAAGATAATTATTCTGAAAAAGTTTCATGAAGGTTGGATCAGAAAGATGCCCTCTAGAGTATACACAAGATTTTTCTAAGACCTAGTTTTTGACCCAACATGACCAAGTTTCCATTTTAGTCTAAAGTTCATTAAGATATACATTCTGACATAGTTTCATGAAGATTGGAGCAAAAAAGTGCCGTTAAGAGTGTACACCAGGTTTATCTGAGATATGACATAGTGACATAGTTTTTGACCCAACATGACCCACTTTCCATTTTAGTCTAAAGTTCATAAAGATATACATTCTGACATAGTTTTAAAGTGCCCTTTAGAGTGTACGCAAGGTTTTTCTAAGATTTACACTAGTGACCTGGTTTTTCTCCCAATATGACCCACTTTCAACTTTAGTCTAAAGTTATTAAAGATTAACATTCTGACAAAGTTTCACGAAGATTGGATCAAAATGTGTCTTCTAGAGTGTACACAAGGTTTTTCTAAAATTTGACCTAGTGACCCAGTTTTTGACCCAACATGACCCAGTTTTCACTTTAGTCTAAAGTTCATAAAGTTATACATTCTGACAAAGTTTTATGAACATTGGATCAAAACTGTGCCTTCTAGAGTGTACACAAGCTTTTTTCAAAGATTTGCCTAGTTTTTGACCCAACATGACCCACTTTCCACTTTAGTCTGGAATTATTAAAGAAAAACATTCTGACAAAGTTTCATGAAGATTGGATCAATAATGCGTCTTCCATAGTGTACACAAGGTTTTTCTAAGATTTGAACTAGTGACCTAGTTTTTGACCCAACATGACCCAGTTTCCACTTCGGTCTAAAGTTCATAAAGATATACATTCTGAAAGTTTCATGAAGATAGGATCAAAAATGTGCCTTCTAGAGTGTACACAAGGTTTTTCTAAGATTTGACCTAGTAACCTAGTTTTTGACCCAACATGACCCAGTTTCCACTTTAGTCTAAAGTGCATATAGAAGGGCAGTTGTGGCAAAAGAATGTGCACTGTACTGGTTAACCGCTTATGTATAAGCCTGCCCAGGAAAAGTGTGGATAGGTACACTGACAGGTTCTAAAATGACCTAAATAGTGTTGACTGGGCCATTAAACTCCAATACAAACAAACAAACTGAAAAATAAGAATAAGCAAATACAAGTTGAAAATGTTGTCTGCTAAGGGTTAGACTAGACTCACCAGCTCCCTCCTTCCTGTTTTCTCACACATAACAAGAGCGTCCCCATACAGTATGGACCCACACGACTGACCAATTGTGGCTCCCTCATGGCTACTCCTATATAAAGAAGCATATTAACTCTTATTATTAATTGACTATCCTGTATTGTTCGATCATTCATATTAACACTGAGATTAAAAATCAATAATCATGTTTTTAATGGTGTCAATTATTAAACTGTCATTAATCAAGTAATTTCGTTTTGTCCCAGTTACAGGTCCTCGGTCAGCTGTATTGGCCTTGGCCTTCGGCCTTGGGCCAATACAGCAGTCCTTGGACCTGTAACTGTGCTAATATGAAATTACATCTACTTGTTTAATAACATTTTATCATATGACATAGCGCCTGAGAAAGTAATAACCCCATGTAATAAATTTGATAATCCACTAGTGGATTTAATATGCAAATTAGATAGATACACTATGTAACATTACATGTACTATGTCCATTCCGATGTCTCAGTTACTAATGGCGGAATACTGACATTTTTTGTAAAACAATTGTGAATAAAATGCGTTTTAAATGATAAATAGAATCTTGTATTCGTGCTCATGCATTATTGAATTTATTAAACAAGTTGAGGAAAAGGGATAAAATGCTCGGCAAAGCCTTGCATTTTATCCCTTTTCCTCAACTCGTTTAATAAATTCAAAATACATGAACACTCATGTAAGATCCTTTATTAACTGACTTTCCTGTATTGATCAGAGGTCATCCATATTAACACCAGGTCAAAAATCAATAATCATGTTTTTTTTTAATTGTGTCAATTAATAAAATTGTCATTAATCAAGAATTTTTGTATTGGCCAAGTTACAGGTCCTCGGTCAGCTGTATTGGCCTCGGCCTTCAGCCTGGTGCCAATACAGCTGACCTCGTACCTGTACCTGGGCCAATACAAAATTACTTGATTAATAACATTATATTATATATTATTAATCCTTGTCCTGCTGAACCATAATAACCCTTACCTTTGCAAACAGCATGAATCCAGACCTAAAGAAGCCATGTGATCAGGATCTACACTACTTGACATGCAGTTTGAGAACTGAATGAATGCATTACATCAAGAAATTTGATTGGCTGACAGTCAGAAAAAGGTGTGGCAAAAAAATTTATTCAGCAGAACAAGGGTTAATTGATCATCGATCACTTGCTGAAGCTTGATCACAAAATATTAGCCTAATCCAAATTCAAGGACCAAAAGCTCCCACAGCCCAAAGGGCTAAAAAGACCATACATCCCAAAGGGACAAAAGGTCTCATAGCCCTAAAAGACAAATCAGTACCAGAAACCAAAGGGCCAAAACGCTGCATAGCTGCAATAGACTCAAGGGCAAAAAGGTAAAACAGCTCAAGGGCCATAAGGTCCCAAATATCCTAGGGCCAGGTCCCATAGCCACAGTGGCAAGAAGGCCCCATAGCCCCAAGGGCTAAATCTGCCCCACAGCTCCAAGGAATGGCCAAAAGGTCCCATACCACTGCCAAAAGGTTCCATGCCCTGCAAGGGTCAAAAGGTCATGACAAATAAAAAAGCATCTTTTGATATGTGCACACAGCAGATCAAAAGGTTCCAAAACCACAAGGAGGGCCAAATGGTCTGATGTAAATCTCTTAATCCCAGCATAGTCATAGTTAAAGCTGACACAATCGGAAAATCGATTAATCGGTTGATATATTCCTCACAAATGATTATCATTACTGATTTGCTTGTAATCGGTTATTTGATAAGTACAATTTACTACCAAAAGTTGTGCCTAAAATATCTGATTGAGTGGCAAACAGTGAAGCCCTGAAGAGACGCCACATTCTGTGGCGTCTCATCTGTGTCTACACTGTTTGCCCAGGCCTGTCTGTTGAAATATGCATATGGTAAAGAACAACGTATGATAAGAGTCATGCTCAGACAGAAAGCCAAACAGGTAAAATTATGACAAAATCTTTAGTGATTACTAATTGATTATCGATCACAATGGCGGCAATGATTATCAATTAACTTTTCAGCTCTGACTAGCCAGCTCTAGTCATAATCTTTGGTAAACAAGAAGGGACACTGGCAAATAGTTCTACAAAGTCTGATCACTGATCATGTGTGTCTGCTGGTGACTGACCACAAACTTTTAGCTGAATCCAACCCAAAGGGCCAAAGACCCCCCAGCCCAAAGGACCAAAAGGTCCCATAGCCCCAAGAACTAAAAGGTCACATAGCCCCAAGGACCAAAAGGTCTCAAAAGTCTGATAGCTCCAATGGCCAAAATGTTCCATAGCCCAAGGACCAAGAGGGCTGATGTAATCCAAAACCAAATTCTCAGTCACAGTCTTGGTTAACAAAGAATACTGGCAAACAATTCTGTGGTGTCCGTTCAGGATAATTGCTGTTTGCAAAATGTTCTTCCATTTTCAAAATAAATTTGTATAAACTAGAGCTATCACTAAAGGTGATGAATACCCCCACAAAAACTGCCTTGATAGTTCAACAGCGGCATTTTGCAATTTTTTCACTTGAAAGGGGCCATAACTATGTCGAACTTGACCTGTATTTTATGATGTTACATCAGTGTACCAAAAATTATAAAAATCGGTGAAGCGCTTTTTGAGTTATCGTCTCGAAACCAAGTCAACAGACCGACCGACAGACAGACCGACAGGCTCACTCCTATATACCCCCCCAAATATTATTTGTGGGGGTATAATCACTCATTCACTGAAAAAGGACTACAGTAGAACTTCGATGGCTCGAACACCGATGGCTCGTTTACCATGGCTGTGTCGAACCCATTCTTGAGCCCCTAGCGAAATCCTCTACATAAGAAATAGTGGAGGATAATTAAGGAGATTTTAGTCTTTAATCTGGCAAATGTATGCTGTGTGTACTCATTAGAATCGCCTCGATGAGGCGATTCTAATGAGTACACACAGCATACATATTCATTATAGAACACCGAAAAGATGTCTAAAAGTATCTAGTTATGCCTCCTGACAGTAATTTCAGGGGCTCGAACTACCCCTGTCTCGAACAGATTTTCGAGGTCCCAAAGGTGTTCGAGCCATTGAAGTTCGACTGTATTTCAATAAAGTGGAACCATTCATACAAACCAGTGTCCCAAGTCTAAAATCGGAAAAAAAAAAGACAAACTCCTGTACCAGACTAGTTTAGTGCAGCATCAATTTTCAAAATTTTGAGACACAAATTACTTATATCCCTGTCACACAGTCGCAAGTTTGACTACGAGTTGTCCCAAGTTAACTTGTAGCATGTGGTAGTGATGTCACCATATGTTGGCGGTTGTAGTACACATCTCGCCTCATCTTGCCACAACTCGTAGCTTGTTGGAAAAAGGCTACGAGAAGTCTAAAGTGGGCGGAGCATACTTGTACTGATCTTGTAACTAATTTGTAGCATGTCATGTAAAGCTTGTAGTAATGTCATAGGATCTTGTGCGAGTTTAGTCTGCTGTTAGCCACTACGATATACAAGTTGCTACAAGTTAGTCACAAGTTGCTACGACAAAGAACAATATGATGCCGAGATTTCACAAGTTGGCTACGACATTCCTACAAGAAGACCCGACAACTGTACCACTTAGTACGAGCTTGTATGAGTTACGGCAAGAGTACTAGCTTCATGTATATAAGTAATGTATCGCAGTTTTCCCGATTATGTCATAGACATGTTATGAGGGACTCATAGAACAGTTTTGGCCAAAAGAAAAAGCAACAACTCCTGCTGACTAGTACAACATGCCCCGAGTTATAACTCATAATAACTGGGCTCATGTCATAGAAGAACTCGTGACTGAGTGACGGGGGTATTATTTAGCCTAAGTATTTGGACACCACAACAGCGCACCATACTTGTTCTAAAATTTGAGCAAGGTCAATTCCACACTCAATGTTGTGTCTGAAAATATCTGGATGAATGGTAAACAGTGTAGATCATGATGAGACACTTTGTTCTATGGCATCTCATCTGGGTTTACACTGTTTGCTCAGGCCTGCTTGTCCGAATATCACACATCCTATCTTTGACTTAGTGTCGAACACAATCCTTAACTCTTATCATGCTGTTCACAACAACTCCTATCTTTGGAAACAGTGTAGATCCAGATCAGATGGCTTCTGAAGAAGCCATCTGATCAGGATCTACACTGTTTGACATTAAGTTTATGGCTTTGTAAGAATAAATTAAATCAAGTAATCTGATTGGTTCAAAGTCAGAAATGGGTGTGGCTAAACTGAATATTCAGCAACAAATCTCATTATTTCTTACCAATGCTCAGGACTGAAGGAATCATAGCTGTCAAAATCGTCCCTGAATATCACAGTATCGGAGTGAACTTCTGCCAGCAACGGCCGTAGAGGTACCAGAGTTGGAGCTAGAAAAATTCAAAACAAATGGCATTTGAATTTGGAAATACAGAAATGGCATTACATTTTGTAAGTTGAAAACATTTTGAAGGCATATACATTATTCAGTCGAATTTCAATGACTCAAGTACCTTTCAGCCCACGAAAATTTGTTCGCCATCACAAAAACATGTCTATATATTTTTGATCCTCTTAAACCCCACTTTTGTATGTTAAAACTGGGGTTTAGTGGGGTAAACACTTTTTCTTATCTCTGTTGAAAAACATGAGTTGTGGTCAGAGGCGGTTCTAACAAGTTCCCACAATCTATGTTTTAACCAGAAATATGCGAAATAGCAGAATTTTTCGCATCAGGAAAACGCACCTATATAATTTTGACCCCCTTGAACCCCACTTTTATATAGTAAAACTGGGGTTTGCAGGGGTAAACCTAATTTTTCTTATTTCTGCTCTAAAATATAGGTTGTGGTTTTGAGCAGAAATAAGAAATATATCACAATTTTGATCTTAATTTTTTTTTTTTTCGGCGATCAAGGTTACAGTGTATTTGTATAGCCGTGTTCTCGTAATGTCTGAAATTTTTTCATTTTGTGGTGGTAAAATTTTCAATATACAGTAGAACTTTGATAGCTCGAACACTGATTGCTCATTTACTATGGCTGAGTCAAACTCTTTCTTGAGTCCCTAGGAAATATCTCCACATAAGAATATAAGAATCTTATATGGGTGTGAGGGGTGGATTGAAAAATCCGTTCCGAGGGACACTGTCCGGCATCACGAGGCTTGCCGAGTGATGCTGGACGGCTTGCGGAGTGATGCTGGACAGTGATCCCGAGGGACGGATTTTTCTATCCACCCCTCACACCCATACTGGATTCTTTTTCTTGCATACCTTCCATTTCTTAACACGGATTTTTAATGCAGCAGTCACTTCGGTAACCAACGTCCGCCATACTGTGTTGACGCTGCAGGAATGTTTAGAGACGTCACGTAATGTGCTGTGACGTCATCCTTAATGATGGCGCATACGAGGTCCCAATCAACAAGTGCATTTATCAAACAGGCAATTATATTTGATTTTGGGTCGGAACACCAGGGTCAGAACATAAATTTCTATCCCAGGGTAAAATCGCGGATTTCCTTGACTGGTGTGCAAGAAATGGTAAGGGAACATTTAGGATATTTTCGTCTTTTTTCTTGCAAATGTATGCTGTGTGTACTCATTAGAATCACCTTATTTGCAAATGTATGTTGTGTGTACTCATTAGAATCACCTCATAGAGGTGATTCTAATGAGTACACACACATTGAGGTGATTCTAATGAGTACACACAGCATAAACGTGTTGTGTGTACTCATTAGAATCACCTCATTTGTATGCTGTGTGTACTCATTAGAATTACATCAATGAGGTGATTCTAACTAGTACACACACAATGAGGTAATTCTAATGAGTACACACAGCATACATTTATATTATAGAACACCGAAGAGAAGTCCCAAAATTATCCCTGTTTAGTAGCTCTGAGTGGCTCCAACAACCCTTTTCTTGAACAGATTTTTGTGGTCCCAAAGGTGTTCAAGCCATTGAAGTTCGACAGTATAAAATGGTCGTGTTTTAGTAATGGATAGGTAAGTTCAAGCCATCAAAGAATAATTCCAGTGCTAGTGCTAGCTCAGGAGGCTTAATGAGGATGATTCAAGGATATCTTTTCCATCTTTTATAAAATAATGTTGTGTGTACTCATTAGATTTGCCTCAACAAAGGTAAGTTGTGTGTACTCATTAGATTCATCTCAACATAAGTAACTTGTGTGTACTCATTAGATTGCCTCAATATAGGTAACTTGTGTGTACTCATTAGATTGCCTCAACATAGGTAACTTGTGTGTACTCAATAGATGCACCTCAACATAGGTGTGTTGTGTGTGCTCATTAGAATCACCTCAACATAGGTATGTTGTGTGTACTCATTAGAATCCCCTCAACAAAGGTGGGTTGTGTGTACTCACTGGAATCCCCTCAACAAAGGTGGGTTGTGTGTAGTCATTAGAATCACCTCACTATATTTATGTTGTGTGTACTCATTAGAAACACCTAAAATAGGTGTGTTGTGTGTACTCATTAGAATCACCACAACACAGGTATGTTATGTGTACCCATTAGTATCACCTCAACATAGGTGTGTTGTGTGTACTCATAAGAATCACCTCAACATAGGTGTGTTGTGTGTACCCATCAAATCACCTCAACACAGGTATATTGTGTGTACTCACTAGAATCCCCTAAACATGGGTACACTGTGTGTACTCACTAGAACCACCTCAACATAGGTATGTTGTGTGTACTCAGTAGAATCGTCTCAACATAGGTATGTTGTGTGCACCCATTAGAATTGTCTCAAAATAGGTTAATTGTGTGTGCTTATTAGAATCACTTCAACATAGGTATGTTGTGTGTACTCACCAGAATTGCCTCAACATAGGTATGTTTTGTCTACTCATTAGAATTTTCAAAACATAGGTGTGTGTGTGTGAATTCGGGTTTAACGTCGCTTTCAACAATTTTTCAGTCATATCACGACGGTGTCTGGTTGCGACAGGGAGCTCAATGCTCACGTTTATAGTGCTGCCTCACTGAAGTATCATGTCCCAGACACATTACATGATACCACACCCAGTCACATTATCCTGACACTGGGTCGACCAGTCCTAGCTCTACCCCGTAAATCTGAGTGCCAAGCGAGGAGCAGCTAGTACCATTTTTAACGACTTCCTTATGTCGCGGCCCGGGATCGAACCCGAGACCTCCCGTTCCCCGGAGCGGACACTCTACCAACTGAGCTATCGGGGCCGGTCAAAAACATAGGTATATTGTGAGTACTCATTAGATTGCCAAAACATAGGTATGTTGTGTGTACTCATTGGAATTGCCAAAACATAGGTATGTTATGAGTACTCATTAGAACTGCCAAATCATAGGTATGTTGTGTGTACTCATTAGAATTGCCAAAACATAGGTATGTTGTGTGTACTCATTAGAATCCCCAAAACATAGGTATGCTGTGTGTACTCATTAGAATTGCCAAAACATAGCTATGTTGTGTGTATTCATTAGATTTGCCAAAACATAGGTGTGTTGTGTGTACTCATTAGAATTGCCAAAACATAGGTATGTTGTGTGTACTCATTAGAATTGCAAAAACATAGCTATGTTGTGTGTATTCATTAGAATTGCCAACACATATGTGAGTGAGTGAGTTTTAGTTTAACGTCCCACCAACAGCTAAGGTCATACGGAGACGGGACCTCGGTTTAAAGACTCATCCGAAAGTCTGGAGAAGCCCGGGATCGATCCTGCGATCCCTGGTTTACAAGGCGAGTAGCGTAACCACTGCACCACGGAGGCTTCTAACCAACACATATGTATGTTGTTTGTACTCATTAGAATTGCCAAAACATAGGTATGTTGTCTGTACTCATTAGAATTGCCAAAACATAGCTATGTTGTGTGTATTCATTAGAATTGCCAAAATATAGGTATGTTGTGTGTACTCATTAGAAATGCCAAAACATAGGTATGTTTTGTGTACTCATTAGAATTACCAAAACATAGGTATGTTGTGTGTTCTCATTAGAACTGCCAAAACATAGCTATGTTGTGTGTACTCATTACAATTGCCAAAACATAGCTATGTTGTGTGTACTCATTAGAATTGCAAAACATAGGTATGTTGTGTGTACTCATTAGAATTGCCAAAACATAGGTATATTGTGTGTACTCATTACAATCGCCTCACTGAATTCCTCTGAAGGCTATGCTGTACTTGTATGTACCTGAAGATTCTGGTGAAAGCTAGTGTTGATGCAAATGTTGACGGCTTGAAGAACGAGAAAAACCGGACTCCTGTATAGTCCCATCCTTAAAGCAGGTGCAACAACAGACCACCTCATTTTCTTTGAAAATGTTTCGATGTGTTGTATATAATAACCTACCTCCCTCCTCACAAAGTTGCAAGACTGTTGTATCTTTGAACAGTAGTTGATTATGTAGAGTAGCTGTGGCCCTTTAAGAAACATAACAATTAAGAGTGACTGCATACCATACACAAAAGGAACTGGAAGCATTAATCTGCCTCACTTTTCCATAAAGGAGGCTACTCATAAAGGACACAATTCAAGCTAATCTAAAGGATTCGCTCGGACAGAAAATGCTTCCCTAAAGCCTTGTCCTGCTGGTCCCCGCCCATCGGGGCTTGAAGAAATAGATTGGGCTGCATGATGCTTCCACCCAGAGCTGAAACCAACCGCACTGGAGTACTGGTAAACTGCTTAGAGGTTCTAAGCCTGCCTGAGATGGACCGTTCATGCATATAAACCCTACTGGTTTCATTGGGCGGCAGGGCTTGAGCTGTCATTTCACCTCAATGTCAAGTCAAAGTCCCACAAAATTGGACACAACATCTCCAAAATGACCTATACAGTGTTGACGTTGACATTAAACCTCAAATGAAACAAAATGAAAAACATTGTCCTGCTGAATAAATTTATTTTGACACACCCATATCTGATTTTCAACTCATCAGATTCCTGGATGTTATTTATCCCTACAAATTCACAAACCGAATGTCAAAGTTAAGATACTGACCTGGGGCCGGTTGTTCAAAACTAACGACATCGTTAGTTAACGTATCGTTAAAACTTTGATCATTTATTATTGCAAATATGCTAATATTTTCGCTGAAAAAAAAAATGTGAGCAGCTTTTGCAGAAGCAAAAGCTACTCACATTTTTTCAGCAAAAATACCAAAAATTTATATATTAAACTTGCTAGAACAGTTAACAATATGACCACTAACGAGCTCGTTAAGCTTACGATGCTTTGATAAACTGGCCCCAGATGGCTTCTTCTCGCTGCATGGGTGTGTTAACTCTTGTCCCACTGAACCAGAATAAGCACTACCTGTAGATACTGATCAGATGCAAACAGTGTAGATACAAATCAGATGACTTCTGAATACACTGTTTATCAGATGGCTTCTAATCTGATCAGTTTCTACACCGTTTGACATTCACTTGGTGAATTTTGCAGGAATAAATTACATCAAGTAATCTGATTGGTTGAAAGTCAGAAAATGGGTGCAGCTAAATTAACCTATTCAGCAGGGCAAGGTTTAATGGAATTTTAAGTCAGGACAACTCTTGAAACCAATCAAAGTGAAAACCCAAAGCAGTGAGAGACCTAATAGATCAGAAGCAGTGAGTGATCTTACCACTTGGCCGTAAAAAAAATTAAATGAGCCCCGCCAAGTGAATTTGTGTCTTCGAGCATTCCGTCATGACAAATTGTAACTGTGCATGTCCAGCCATTCAGAGGGGCCAGGGATATGGCTTTCTGTCTGAAGGATCCTCTTGATTCACTGCTTGTATAAGCGAGCAGCTAAGGTTCTGGCGAGACTGCGCGGATGCGCAGGCTCGCCTGAACCTTCACTGCTCGCATAAGCGATAAGTACCAAAATCGCTTGACGGGGCCCAAATTTTAGTGAACACAGAGAAATCATAAACTTCAGTGTACACATTACAGAAATCATTAACTTAGTGCACACATTACAGAAATCATGAACAAGTGCACACATTATAGAAATCATGAACTTAGTGCACACATCACAGAAATCATTAACTCAAGTGCATGCATTACAGAAATCATGAACTTACTACACACATTACAGAAATCATGAACTCAAGTGCATGCATTACAGAAATCATGAACTTTAGTGAACACATTACAGAAATCATAGACTTTAGTGTACGCATTATTAACTTAGTGAATAATGAATATATTTTAAAAGGCATTAACTTAGTCCACACATTAAAGAAATCATTATCTCAAGTGCACACATTTCAGAAATCATGAACTTTAGTGCAGAGATAACAAAAGAGAGTGGTCTGTTGTTTGAAACAAGCAACCAATCAAAACTACTTACAGGAAGCTGACACAGCCAGTACCCACTGGTGGTGCAATCCACATGAACTCAAACTCGTGAACAGGCTCTGGAGATATGTGGGAATGAACAATTGAGCACATGAGATTCTGACCTACGGGCTGGTTGGCTTGGATCCCCAGGGCTAGATGCTGCCCCACTGCTGAGTGTGAGATGGTGTATAGTCCGGTCAGTAGAAATCCATCAAAGTTGAGACTAGATGACACAGTAACTGAAAATATACATTAACTCTTATCATGCTGTTCACAACAATCCCTATCTTTGGAAACAGTGTAGCTCCAGATCAGATGGCTTCTGAAGAAGCCATCTGATCAGGATCGACACTGTTTGGCATTCAGTTTATGAATTTGCAGCAATAAATTGCATCAAGTAATTTGATTGGTTGATAGACAGAAATGGGTGTGGCTTAAATAAATATTCAGCAAGATAAGGGTTAAGACATAGAATCAACAGATTCCAGTTGTTTAAAGCGTCAATCACTTAACAAGCTAGTAAGTTGTGAAAATGTTTAATGTTCTAGAAAAACAATAAAATCTCATATAATATAAGCAGCTTACATTGCAAAAGCTACTCACGAACAAATGATATTAGTTTTTAAGGTAACTGAGCATTAAAAGCGCATAGGGGCTAACCCAGCTAATCACATTTTTCTGCATAATACACAACTGCCACATTAAATAATCAATTTAAGTGTGATGTCACTTAACATGCAGTGACAGCAACCTTAATGATGGTATACATGAGGTCCTATTCAACCAGTGTAAATCCAACATGTGTTTGTTTGTTTGAGGTCTGTAAAGGTCATTTTGGAGACTTGCTTCCAATTTTGTGGGACTTTTACCTGACATTGAGATGAAATGACTTCTCAAGCCCTGCCGTCCAATGAAACCAATAGGGTTTATAAGCATGGACGGTCCAACTTGCACCACTCTGCCTGGGCAGGCTTAGATCTCTAAGCGGTTTACCAGTACTCGTGTGCGGGCCGGTTTCAGCGCTGCACGGTAGCATCATGCAGCCCATCTATTTATGGGCGGGGGCCGAAATCCAACATGCGAGAATACTTGATTTTTATCCTGTCCCTGTATAGGATAACCTGGGTAAGCAATTCTATCCCAGGGAAATCTCAAGGATTTGCTTATCTGGTGTGCAAAAAATATAACTGTGGAAAACAAATGAAGAACAAGAGGGCCCAGAGGGCCCTGGTTCGCTCACCTGATCCAAAGCATAACAAGTGTGCCCCGGGCAGGGTCAATTTTGGCCCCAGGGCTAAAATTTGGACAATCTTGGTAGAGGTCCACAAGATGAAGCTTCATATCGAATATGAAAGACCTGGGCTTTCTGGTTTCAGAGAAAAAGATTTTAAAGGTTTACCCTGCATATAGAAGTCTATGTAAAACAAGATTTTCCCTATATAAGTCTATGTTAAACCAAAGGGCCCAGGAGCGGGGGCATTTTTGGCCCCAGTGCTATAATTTGAACAATCTTGGTAGAGGTCCACTAGCTGAAGCTTCATAACAAATATCAAAGACCTAAGCCTTGTGTTTCAGAGAAGATGATTTTTAAAGATTTTCCCTATATAAGTCTATGTAAAACCAAAGGGCCACATGGCGGGGGCATTTTTGGTCTCAGGGCTATAATTTGAACAATCTTTATAGAGGTCCATTAGCTGAAGCATCATAACAAATATCGAAGACCTAAGCCTTGTGGTTTCAGAGAAGAAGATTTTTCAAGATTTTCCCTATATAAGTCTATGTAAAACCAAAGGGCCCCGGAGCGGGGGCATTTTTGGCCCCAGGGCTATAATTTGAACAATCTTGGTAGAGGTCCACAAGATGAAGCTTCATACCAAATATCAAAGACCTGGGCCTTGCAGTTTCAGAGAAGAAGATTTTTAAAGATTTTCCCTATATAAGCCTATGTAAAACAAAAGAGCCCTGGTGCGGGGGCATTTTTGGCCCCAGCACTATAATTTGAACAATCTTGGTAGGGGTCTACTAGATGAAGCTTCATACCAAATATCAAAGACCTGGGCCTTGAGGTTTCAGAGAAGAAGATTTTTCAAGATTTTCCCTATATAAGCCCATGTAAAACCAAAGGGCCCCCGTGCGGGGGGTATTTTTAGCTCCAGCACTATAATTTGAACAATCTTGGTAGGGGTCCACTAGATGAAGCTTCATACCAAATATCAAAGACCTGTGCCTTGCAGTTTCAGAGAAAAAGATTTTTAAAGATTTTCCCTATATAAGCCTATTTAAAACAAAAGGGCCCTGGTGCGGGGGCATTTTTGGCCACAGCACTATAATTTGAACAATCTTGGTAGGGGTCCACTTGATGAAGCTTCATACCAAATATCAAAGACCTGGGCCTAGCGGTTTCAGAGAAGAAGATTTTTCAAGATTTTCCCTATATAAGCCCATGTAAAACCAAAGGGCCCCCGTGCGGGGGCATTTTTAGCTTCAGCACTATAATTTGAACAATCTTGGTAGGGGTCCACTAGATAAAGCTTCATACCTAATATCAAAGACCTGGGCCTTGCGGTTTCAGAGAAGAAGATTTTTAAAGATTTTGCCTATATAAGCCCATTTAAAACCAAAGGCCCCCCGTGCGGGGGCATTTTTGGCCCCAGCACTATAATTTGAACAATCTTGGAAGGGGTCCACTAGATGAAGCTTCATACCAAATATCAAAGACCTGGGCCTTGCGGTTTCAGAGAAGAAGATTTTTCAAGATTTTCCCTATATAAGCCCATGTAAAACCAAAGGGCCCCCGTGCGGGGGCATTTTTAGCTCCAGCACTATAATTTGAACAATCTTGGTAGGGGTCCACTAGATGAAGCTTCATACCAAATATCAAAGATCTGGGCCTTGCAGTTTCAGAGAAGAAGATTTTTAAAGATTTTCCCTATATAAGCCCATGTAAAACCAAAGGGCCCCCGTGTGGGGGCATTTTTGGCCCCAGCACTATTATTTGAACAATCTTGGTAGGGGTCCACTAGATGAAGCTTCATACCAAATATCAAAGACCTGGGCCTTGCGGTTTCAGAGAAGAAGATTTTTTAAGTTTTCGGTGAAAAAAATCTATTTTTGGCTACTGTGACCTATATGTGCAACGGACCGGAACCATTTGAACAACTTTGAAAGGGAACCACCTAAGGATCATTCCTGTGAAGTTTGGTAAAAATCCGATCAGTGGTTTAGGAGGAGATGTCGTTTGAAGAAAAGTTTACGGACGCACGCACGGACGCACGCACGCACGCACGCACGGACGCACGGACGCACGACGGACGACGGACAAAAAGTGATCCCAAAAGCTCACCTTGTCACTACGTGACAGGTGAGCTAAAAATAATGTTCAAGTTATTAGAGAGTTTTAATACCCTTGTCCTGCTGAATAGATTAATTATGCTACATAATCCAATCAAATAACTTGATATAATGTATTCATTCCAAACAGCAAACTGAATGAATTGTAGATCCTGATCAGATGGTTTCTGAAGAATTTGTTTGTTTGTTTGATTTGATGTGTAACGTCCCCGTCAACACTGTAAAGGTCATTTTGGAGACGTTGCTTCCAATTTTGTGGGACTTTTACCCGACATTGAGATGAAATGACATCTCAAGCCCTGCCGCCCAATGAAACCAATAGGGTTTATAAGCATGGATGGTCCGACTTGCACCACTTTGCCTGGGCAGGCTTAGATCTCTAAGCAGTTTACCAGTACTCGTGTGCGGGTCGGTTTCAGCTCTGCGTGGTAGCATCATGCAGCCCATCTATTTATTCGAGCCCCAATGGGCGGGGGCCGAAATCCAACATGTGAAAATACTTGATTTTTATCCTGTCCCTATGTAGGATAACCTGGGTAAGAATCTCTATCCTAGGGTAAACTCAAGGATTTTCTTATCTGGTAAGCAAAAAAAAAAAATATAACTGAGGAAAAAACAATGAAGAAATGTTCAAGTTATAAGAAAAAGTTTTAACACCCCTGACCTGCTGAATAAATTAATACTGCTACATCAACCAATCAAATAACTTGATATAATGTATTCATTCAAAAAGGCAAACTGAATGATAACAAGAGTAGATCCTGATAAGACATCTGGTCTGGATCCACTCTTTGCAAAGGTAGGGCTTATCAAGGTTTAGCAGGAAAAAAGGTTAAAGCCATTTTAGATGGAAAATTCCAAAACAGGACATCAGTAAATGAAATGCTACATCAGAAAAGTTCAGCCATTTAATTTCTAAATTTAACACAGGAATAAAGGAAAGACTTTGCCCTTTAGGATAAGTCTTTCCTTTAACCCCTGTATGACAATGGAATCTTCCACCTGAAAGATTGGAGTGGTTCATTTCCAATTATAGGGGTGTCACGTTTGTTTTTGTTTGTGGCAATTTTTACAAAAATTGATGTTCTTTAAGCAAACCAGTGTAGGCCCAGATCAGACGCCACATTCTTTGGCATCTGATCTGGGTCTGCACTGCACTGTTTGCCAACGTCTCAGAAAAGGGCCGCTAGGCATATATGGGTTAAGAATGGCACAGGGGTCTAGATAGTGCAGGGTTTTGTCTCTTACTTGTCACCAACACGACCAGAGTTCAATTCTCAGGTTTTGCAGGTGGCAGAGTAGTGGTTGCCTGTCCAAGGCTGGTAATTTCTTCTGGGTCCTCTGGTTACCTCCACTGTACAAAACAACATTATGCCAACATCTGCAGCTTCAAGAATATTTAAATGAGTTGGTGAGAACTTTCATTGTAACTTAGTCCCTTGACCTGCTGAATATTTAAATATGCCACTACCCACTATCAATTATCAACCAATCAGATTACTTGATGCAAATTATTGCGATAAATTCATAAACTGAATGACAAACAATGAAGATCCTGATCAGATGGCTTCTTCAGAAGCCATCTGATCTGGATCTACAGTGTTTGAAAGGTAAGACATGTCCGGGCTCTCTGATCTGGATCTACATTGTTTGAAAGATAAGACATGTCCGGGCTAAGCAGGACAAGGGTTAGTAAAGCTGAAAGTTTTAAACATTTACCCTGGTAAACTGTCCCTGGAACATAGTTGTCTGGATTTCCTTCTATAGACACACTAAGCTTCACCTCTCCCGGCTGTCGACCTACTTCTTGCACATTGCCATGGTAATTACATAGGAAGAAAAATGGTGTCACCTGGGGTAGGTAACCTTGTAAACAGCCAAGGTGCACCATTCCCAAAACTACCAGAGTAGTTATAATCTCCTTTTGACATGTCATGTCTGCTGAAAAAAAAAACAAAACAAAAAAACAATCAGGGGACAAAGTGACGGAACCTGGGAAGGGACATGCAAATTTTTTTTCTAATATGTTGTGCGAACAAGAATGTTAAGTTGTGCGAACAAGATATTATTAAGTTGTGTGAACAAGATAATATCTTGTGTGCACAAGCTATTATGTTATTATGTTATCTGCACAAGCCCTATGTTGTGCAGACAAGATAATATGTTATGCTAACAAGATAATAAAATAACTTGTGCGCACAAGATAATATCTTGTGCACACAAGATATTATGTTGTACAAACAAAATAATATCCTTTGTGCACAAGACATTATGCTGTGCAAACAAGATAATTAAGTTGTGCGCACAAGATATTATGTTGTCCACACAAGATGTATGTTGTGCAAATGATATTATCTTGTGCACATAAGATAATATCTTGTGCACTCAAGATAATATCCTGTTTGCATAACTTAATATCTTGTTCGCACAAAAATTAACTCTTATCCTGCTGTTCAGGACAACCGTTTTCTTTGCAAACAGTGTAGATCCAGATAAGATGGCTTCTGAAGAAGCCATCTGATCAGGATCTACACTGTTTGACATTCAATTCAATTTATGAATTTGTAGGAACAAATTACATCAAGTAATCTGATTGGTTCAAAATGATGTGGTACAGACAAGAACATATTGAGCAATTGTTTGACATGTATAACCTTGAAACCTAAGTCAAGTTCACCAAACTATAATCAAGATTTTCATGCTGAAGTCATATAATATGATACGAAGGCTGATTGATATGTTGTGAGCCTCATATTGAAGGATTTGAATTTTGTTGGACATATTGTATTATTTTTCAACATAATCCCCTTCAGTACACTGTATCTATAGACTTTTGCCAGCTGTGTTTAAGGGCCTCAATGCCACTTCTATTGAACTCCTTTTCTTGGCTGTTCAGAAAGTCATCCACTGCATATATGACAATGACATGATCCTCGGACTGAAAAAGGGTGCCTGAAATAGCCGTTTTCAGTTTAGGAAATAAATGAAAGTCTGATTGAGCGAGATCAGGTCAAAAAGACGGATACTCAATCAATTTAAAGCCACAGTCATGAATGGTAGCCATAGCAATGACAGACTTGTGAACAGGAGAATTGTCCTAATGGAACAACTCACCTTTAGTGAGCTTTCTGCGGCGCTTAAGTTTAATATTTTCCCGTAACTGTGTCAGAAGTGAAGCATAGTATGTGCAATTGATTGTCTGTCCCTTTTGAAGATAATCTATTAGCAGAAAACCATCTGCATCCCAGAAAATGGAGGCCTCAACCTTCTCAGCTGATGGAACACTCTTTGCCTTCTTTTGCGGGGCTGAGCCAGAGTGCTTCCATTCTTTTGATTGTTGTTTAGTCTCTGGGGTAAAATGATGGACCCATGTTTCATCCAAAGCTACAGATCTCTGAACAAAGTTGGCAGAATCTTCCTCAAAAAGGTTAAGATTAGCATGCGATAATGTGTGCCAAGTGTGCTTCTGATCAACTGTCAGAAGTCTTGGTACCCATCAGGCTGAAAGCTTTCACATTGCAAGATATATCCTGTCAGAAAAGGATGTACTCTTTCCTGTGAAATGCCAACTCTACCGGCTATATATCTTTGTGTGACTTGTCTGTCAGTCATAACAATATCATTGACTTCATTGACCATTTCTGGGGTTGCAACATTGATAAGTCTTCCAGGATGGGGGTCATCCTCAAGGCTCTGTCTGCCGCGCTTAAATTCCCCCACCCACCTTTTCGCTGTAGCATATGAAGGGGCATCTTTCCCTAGTGTTGCTACTATATCATTATGGATATCCTTAGGTGTTAAACCTTTTATATGCAAATATTGAATCACTGCTCTTTCACCGATTTTGTCCATTTTGCAAAAGCTACTTGTCTTGTTTACTTAACATTGCTACCTCGTCGATATTAACTGACCAAATGAGACCAGTCCTATGGTACACAGCCCTATATAGTCAGAGAATAGTAGGACAAAGAGCATCCCTGCATATTTCCTTCAATACAAGGCTCACAACATATCAATCAGCCAGAGGGCTGACTGATATAATGTGAGACTCATATTGTAAGATTTGAATTTTGTCATACATATTGTATTATTTTTCAACATACTCCCCTTCAGTATCTATACACTTTTGCCAGCAGTGTTTTAAGGGCCTTATTGCTACTTTTATAGAACTCCTTTTCTTGGCTGTTCAGAAAGTCACCCACTGCATACATTATGTCATCATCAGACTGAAAGTGGGTGCCTGAAATGTTTTCAGTTTTGGAAATAAATGAAAGTCTGATGGACCGAGATTTGGTAAATAAGGCGGATGCACAATCAATTTAAAGCCACAATTGTGAATGGCAGCCATAGCAATGACAGACTTGTGAACAGGAGCACTGTCCTGATGGAACAACACACCTTAAGTGAGCTTTCCATGGCGCTTAAGTTTAATATTTTCCTGTAACTGCATCAGAAGTGAAGCATAGTATCTGTCATTGTTTGTCCCTTTTGGAGATAATCTATCAAGATCCTCTGTCAGAATGGAATGTACTTCTCCTGTGAAATGCCAACTCTACTGGCTATATATCTTTCTGTGACTCTTCTGTCAGTCACAACAATATCATGGCTTTTATTGACAATTTCTGGGGTTGCAACATTGGCAGGCTTTTCAGGATGGGGGTCATCCTCAAGGCTCTATCTGCTGTGCTTAAATTCTGCCACCCACCTTTTCACTGTAGTATATGAAGGAACATATTTCCCTAGTGTTGCTACCATTTCATTATGGATATCCTTAAGTGTTAAACCTTTCTTAAGCAAATATTGAATCACTGCTCTTTCACCGATTTTGTCCATTTTGCAAAAGCTGCTAGTCTTGTTTACTAATTTAGAGTGCTACCTCGTCAATATAAACTAACCAAGTGAGACCAGTCCTTGGGTACATGCACAGTCCTATATAGTCAGGGAATAGTAGGACTTAAAAAGAAAATCCCTGCATACCTCCTTCAATAAGAGGCTCACAATATATCAATCAATATATCGGTCCGACCCGCACCACTTTTTCGGGGCAGGCTTAGAACCTCTAAGCAGTTTAAAAGTACTCGGGTGCATATTGAGAGAGAGAGAGAGAGACATGCTTCTATTATGCTTGAACAGTATGACACAGTTACAAACAACCTGTGATTACGCGAGCCCAATAGATTGACAGTTGTATGGCAATTTTGCTAAATCTTTTTGCAATCGATAATATAGTACAGTTGACTCTCGTTATCTTGACCTTGCATATCTCGACCCTATCACTAATATCAAACCCATTTCTAAGTCCGGTATATTTCTCCCATATATTTATTGTATTTGAGCTTCAATGTGTCAAACTACTTTTAAATCAACACTTCGGCTATCTCGCCCATCACTGTCAGTCCCTGAATAAATTTTTCACTGTTTTTACTACTGCATATCTCAAACCGGAATTCAGGACCTAAAGAATGAAACAAAAAAAAACATGCTGCCTGTCTTTCAATTAAAGACAGTCAGTGCTCACAATGTAATTAAGTCATTAATTCTCCAATTTGTCCTGGTATTAAGTTATAAATTCTCAAATATGTCCTGGTGCACTTAAAATTTCAATCAGCACAAAATTAATGATACCTTTATTACTACTATGAAAATCATGTGCGTGCAATTAAGACTGACACGCTGTTCTCAACTTTTGATCTTTTAACACCGTCTTGTGTAAATGATTTCACAGATGAACCAGAGCACAACAGAAACTACAAGAGGCTCAATGAGCCTAAACCGCTCACCTGAGGAACTTAAGTTTTAACAATTCACAGACTTGACTACTAAATCTGCTAATAGAATCCAGCCCATTGACCCTTACAGGATATAAGTCATCATTATTGCATTGCATTCCAAGTTTGAGACTTCTAGCTTCTATAGTTCCTGAGAAATCTTTGACGAAAATTTAACATTGGTCAAAATGGAGAGAAAGAAGAATGAAAGAACAGATGAACAAATAAGCTGAGAAAGCCCAATGTCTCTTACACAAAATAAGTCATCATTATTCTATTGAATACCAAATTTGATGCTTCTAGCTTTTATAGTTCCTGAGAAATCTTTGATTAAAAATTTAACATTGGTCTATTATCTCTATATGGAGAGAAAGAAGAATGAAGGAACAAATGAACCAGACTAGCTCCAAAACTTAATGCAGCCTTTCCCCTTGCCCAATGGTGCTACACATAAAATTTAAACAAGATTGGTCGACTGCCTTCTGAGATATGCTTCATTGAAAGTGTGGACGACGGATGGACGGACGACAGACGACGGACTCCGGAGCCTTGGTATACTATCAGCTCACTGGAGCCTTTGGCTCAGGTGAGCTAAAAATTCAAGTCGCTATTTCTGTCACAACATTTTCCCTACGTTAAGTCTATGGGCAAATTTTTTTGTCTCTCAAGGTCACGTAACTCCGAGGTCAATATTCCGATTCGGCCCAAAATCGAACTTAACCGAGATTTTATGCCTGTCCTCGTTACCTGCAAGTTTGAAGCTGATATGAATAAAAATAAAGTTGCTATCGTGGTCACAACGTATTTTTTTATGCTCAAGGGCAGGTAACTCCAAGGCAAATATTCCGATTCGGCCCAAAATCAAACTTAACCGAGATTTTATGTCTGTCCTCGTTACCTGCAAGTTTGAAGCTGATCTGAAAAAAATTCAAGTCGCTATCGTAGTCGCAACATTTTCCCTAATTAAGTCTATGGGCAAATTTTTTGTCGCTCAAGGTCACGTAACTCCGAGGTCAATATTCCGATTCGGCCCAAAATTGAACTTAACCGAGATTTTATGCCTGTCCTCGTTACCTGCAAGTTTGAAGCTGATATGAATAAAAATAAAGTTACTATCGGGGTCACAACGTATTTTTTATGCTCAAGGGCAGGTAACTCCAATGCAAATAATCCGATTCGGCCCAAAATCGAACTTAACCGAGATTTTATGTCTGTCCTCGTTACCTGCAAGTTTGAAGCTGATCTGAAAAAAATTCAAGTCGCTATCGTAGTCACAACATTTTCCCTATGAACAGTCTATGGGCAAATTTTTTGTCGCTCAAGGTCATGTAACTCCGAGGTCAATATTCCGATTCGAACTTAACTGAGATTTTATGCCTGTCCACGTTACCTGCAAGTTTGAAGCTGATCTGAATAAAAATAAAGTTGCTATCATGGTCACAACGTATTTTTTTATGCTCAAGGGCAGGTAACTCCAAGGCAAATAATCCGATTCAGCCCAAAATCGAGATTTTATGCCTGTACTGGTTATCTGCAAGAATGAAGTCGATCAGAAAAAAAATTGACGGAGCTAGAGTGATGACAAGCTTTTTCCTATGTGAAGTCTATGGGAGCTAGATGTTGCCATGGCAACCAGAGTTCCACTCAGATCTGCCTGAAAACCTAATGAAGCCTTTCCACTTGCCCAATAATGCGACACATGAAATTTGATCAAAGTTGGCCAAGTAGTCTTTAAGATATACATTTTTGAAATTCCCATTAACCCTAATGCAAAAACACACAAGGGCAGATAACTCCTAAGTGAATGATCCGATTCTGCCAGTTATCGAACTTGACCGAGATTTCATGGCTGTGCTGGTTATCTGCAAGAATAAAGCCAATCTGAAAATAATTGAAGCAGCTACGGTGATGACAACATTCTCCCCATGTTAAGTCAATAGGCAATTTTTTCAATGCTCAAGGGCACGTAACTCCTGAGTGAATAATCCGATTCAGCCCAAAATCGAACTTGATCGAGATTTCATGCCTGTCCTCGTTATCTGCAAGAATGAAGTCGATCAGAAAAAAATTGACGGAACTGGAGTGATGACAAGCTTTTTCCTATGTTAAGAACGCTCAAGGGCACGTAACTCCTGAGTGAATAATCCGATTCAGCCCAAAATCGAACTTGATCGAGATTTCATGCCTGTCCTCGTTATCTGCAAGAATGAAGTCGATCAGAAAAAAATTGACGGAGCTAGAGTGATGACAAGCTTTTTCCTATGTTAAGCCTATGGGAGCTCTTTGTTGCTGTGGCAACCAGAGTTCTCATCCGATCTGCACGAAAACCTAATACAGCCTTTCCCCCTACCTGATGATGGTTCATAGGAAATTTGATCAAGGCCGGCCCACTGGTTCCAGAGATATACTTCGTTGAAAGTGTGGACGACGGACGACAGACGCCGGCTCGTGGTATACTAATACCTCACATGAGCCTTCGGCTCAGGTGAGCTAATAAGAGGAACTGTGTGGCAGGGGATGACCCAGATGACTAGCTAGGTCTGAATCTTTGCTCGTTGCTCCTTAGTTAACCCACAACAGGCTCACGCGAAAAATAAAGACCATGTGAACAGGCTGATCTGTGACTTCGTCAGTTGCAGGACCTTCTAGCAGGCTTTGTCCGGTGCTGACTCTGAATGATTCAGTGTTGGTACCCGCTAGCAAATGTAGTGCTATTACACTCCAGAAGAATGAAGAAAGTAAACAATGAGCTCAGACATACATGTGACGCCACACTTGGGTTATCTCGTACTAAGTATAACTTGAACTTTTTAATGCGGTCCCGTGAGGTTCGAGATAATGAGCGTTGACTGTAATTATTGATTAGTATTTCTTAACCCTTGTCCTGCTAATCCCGGATATGCCTTATCTTTGAAACAATGTAGATCCAGATCAGATGGCTTCTGACGAAGCCATCTGATCAGGATCTACATTGTTTGCCATTCAGATTGTGAATTTGTTGCAATAATTTGCATCAAGTAATCTGATTGGTAGATAATCGATAGTGGGTGTGGCATATATGAATATTCAGCAGAACAAGGGTTAAGATTGAAACTGACACTGATATTGAGCTTTTGTTCTCTGTTGCAAAAGATAACGTTGATGAATGCAGCACAGAATACTGTATTGGTTAAACCAAAGCTGTTCCATGACCTAGACCAATTTTGCTATCAGACAGGGAGAGCAACAGTTTCCTTCCTTTCATTATGCATACTTGAAAATGTTTCTTTTCTGCATTGGTATTGAAATTGTTGACGTTTTTATATAATAGCGTTTTAAGTTCATCAGAGTGGAAGTCTCTGGGGGAGCTTATAGTATAGGCACTGGTCAGTCGTCGTCTGCATCGTCAACATTTTCAAACAACATCTCCTCTGAAACTACTTGGCCACTTGAAACCAAATTACATGAGGAGCCACTGGGAAGGGGGAAGGAAAGTTTGTTCTTAAGGACTGGGTCACATGACTAATATACCGGCCCCGATAGCTCAGTTGGTAGAGTGTCCGCTCCGGGGAACGGGAGGTCACGGATTTGATTCCAGGCCGCGACATAAGGAAGTTGTTAAAAATGGTACTAGCTGCTCCTCGCTTGGCACTCAGATTTACGGGGTAGAGCTAGGACTGGTCGACCCAGTGTCAAGATAATATGACTGGGTGTGGTATCGTGTAATGTGTCTGGGACATGATACTTCAGTGAGGCAGCACTATAAAAGTGAGCATTGAGCTCCCTGTCACAACCAGACACCGTCGTGATATGACTGAAAAATTGTTGAAAGCAACATTAAACCCAAATTCACACACACACATGACTAATATGGCTGGCATGCCCATATATGGTAACACTCTTTAAAAATCTTCTTCTCAGGAACCAAATCGCCAATGACCTTGAAACTTTGAATGCAGCATCAGGGACTGGGGCCCTACCAAGTTTGTTCAAATGATGACCTTTGGTTGATGACCTGTTTTAAGTCCAGGTCAAAGTTGGTCACTTGGACATTTGTATGGATAAATGGCAAAACAGTGGATTTTTTTGATTGCATTGTACCCTGTGTCATCAGAAATGATATTTGCAATCAGCTGAATGGAAGTTTATCAATTCTAAAGGTCAAGGTCATTTACTGACCTTTGTCATGGGTGGCTCAGATTCAGTATTTTTATTGGCTGGATGGCTGCACGGATGCACAGACAAGCTGAAACCAGTATTCACCATATTTGCATTATTTGCTGGCTCCCAGCTTGCACATACTCCACCACATAGTCAATATTGGAAAAACGGGTAACCAGACCCCCCTGAACTTCAAGGTCAGGGGGGTCTGGTTACCTGTTTTCCCAACACTGATAATCCTCAGACTAGGAACCAGCAAATAATGCAAATAAGGTCAATACCCCCTGTAAACTAAAGTAATTATATATCGGTCAGTATTTCCCAAGGTTGAAACTGACACTGATATTGAGTTTTTGTTCTCTGTTGCAAAAGGTATCATTGATGAATGCAACAGAATAGTGTATCGGTTAAACCAAAGCTGTTCCAGGACCTAGATGAATTTTGCTATCAGACTGGGAGAGCAACTGCTTCTTTCCTTGTGTTATGCATACTGTTTCTTTTGTGCATTGGTATTGCAAATTGTTGACATTTTTATAGTGTTTTAAGCTCACCAGAGCCAAAGGCTCCAGGGTAGCTTATAGTATAGGCAGTGGTCTGTTGTCCGTCGTCACCTGCATCTGCATGGTCAACATTTTTAAAATGACATCTCCTCTGAAACTACTTGCCCAATTGAAACCAAATTAGATGTGGAGCCTGTATGGGAGGGGGAAACAAAAGTTTGTTCATAAGGACTGGGTCACATTACTAATGTGGCTGCCATGGTCATATATGGTAAAAACCCTTAAAATCTACTTCTCAGGAACCAAATGGCCAATGACCTTGAAACTTGGTAGGCAGCATCGGGGACTTGGGCTGTACCAAGTTTGTTCAAATGATGATCTTTTGTTGACCTTGACCTGTTTTACATCAAGGTCAAATTTGATCACTTAGACATTTGTATGGAAAAAAGGCAAAACAGTGGATTTTTCTGATTGCATGGTAGGCTGTGGCATCAAATGATATTTGCAATCAGCTGAATGGATTCAAAGGTCAAGGTCATTTACTGACCTTTGTCCTTGATGGCTTGATTCAGTATGTTTATCTTCTTCTAGTCAACATTTTCAAATGACATCTCCTCTGAAACTACTTGGCCAATTAAAACCAAATTACATTGTGGAGCCTCTATAGGAAGGGGGAACAAATGTTTGTTCGTAAGGACTGGGTCACATGACTAATATGGCCACCATGCCCATATATGGTAAAAACCTTTAAAAATCTTCTTCTCAGGAACCAAATGGCGGATGACCTTGAAACTTGGTATGCAACATCAGGTACTCGAGCCCTACCAAGTTGGTTCAAATGATGACCTTTGATTGACCTTAACTTGTTTTACATCAAGGTCAAATTTGATCACTTAGACATTTGTACGGAAAAAAGGCAAAACAGTGGATTTTTTTCTGATTCTATTGTAGTGTGTTGCATCAGAATTGATACTTGAATCAGCTGAATGGAAGTTTATCAATTCCAAAGGTCAAGATCATTTACTGACCTTTGTAATGGATGACTTAGATACAGTGTTTTTAACTTCTTCTCTTCTAAAACTGCTGTGCTGATTGAAACCAAATTACATGAAGAGCATCTATTCACCATATTTGCATTATTTGCTGGATCCCAGCTTGCACATTATCAATATCTGAAAAACAGGTAACCAGACCCCCCGACCTTGAAAGGTCTGGCGGATCTGGTTACCTGTTTTCCCAACACTGATAAATGCAAATAAGGTCAATGGGATCAGGCAATGAAAAGTTATTTGTGGGATTTTAATCAAATGACCAAGATGGGCCCAATGCCTGTATATGGTATAAACTCTGTTGAGTGTAGTGCTCCATGGGTCTGTTGTTAAAGTGTCTCATTTATTCTGTTTTAACTTTGTCACCATTTACTACAAATTTTGTTTTAGCTGCAATGTTCTCATTCTGGCACTGTAGGCCCAGTACCCTGATCAGACGCCGTGTTCTGCAGCGTCTGATCTAGGCCTGCGGTGATTGCCAAGGTACCCCTTTAGGGGTTTCTGCCTTCAATGGGTTATATGGACAGTCAGAGATAAACAAACAAACAACAGTTACACTTGAGAGTCATTTATCTCAGGTTGGATAACAAATCTCACTGAATCTGAAGCAACTTCTAAAATGAATGGTATGCTGATGATTTGGATGTTAAATCTCAACACAACCTTAGCACCAATACAAAATTAGACAATACAGACAGAAAGAAAAGTATGCATAGAATTCCATGGGTACATTTGATGAGGCTTGTCGGACTTTGCCATATACTTCTAAACAAAATACATGTAGTTTGTTTTTGGCCATGGCATTCAACAAGGGGCAATTTTAGTGAAATGGATGTTTTGAAATAATACTTATGATTATGTTAATGAACTATTTACACAAACCATACTAAACCTTAATTAGCCACATTAAAAGGCAGTAGTAAAGTATTATCTCCCATAAAGTAATCAGGTATAATTTCACATTTTGCTTAATCAGGACTATCAGTATTCAGTCTGTTTAAATAACATGTTATGGGTTCTCAATTTTCATGATATTTCATCTACATATTCCTAAGATATGTGTTTATATTTATGCTGAAATTGGAACATGGTAAAATTACATTTAAATTTGAATGAATACAAAGCTTGCAGCTGAAATATGGAGATACCATTAAAGAAAACTGAATGTCCAGCCACTATTATAAGACACATAAAGCCACTTATAGTATCAACTAACACAACAATGATGACTTTAATTCATAAAATAGAGGATCTTACATGAGTGTTCATGTATTATTGAATTTATTAAACGAGTTGAGGAAAAGGGATAAAATGCGAGGCTTTGCCGAGCATTTTATCACTTTTCCTCAACGAGTTTAATAAATTCAATAATACATGAGCACGAATGCAAGATTCTATTTATCTTATGACATTTAGAAGACATTTTATTCACATTTGTTTACAAAAATATCAATATTCCGCCCTTAATAAACACGACGTCGTACATGCCACGTTATGGGATGTATCTACCTAATTTGTATATTTAATCCACTAGTGGATTATCGAAAATATTACATGGCGTTATTATACTCTCAGATGCGACGACATATGATAAATATTATTTCAGCATTAGATATTACTGTAGAAAGGTTTATATCAGAGTACCCTCTGTTTTGGTATTGACATCGTATAAACCGTAATAAATTTACAATACAATTACATTTAAAATTAGCAAATGCATCAGAATTACAAAGGTTATACCCAAGGCAATTATTGTGCATAGTTTCATCAAAATTCCATTCGTGGGCAGAAACCAATGTAAATTTCCTATACCCTGAAAGAACCCCTTTGTAAAGGGGAATGGGAACACCTTCAGGGGTGGAAACTCCTGCAAAAGTATTTTTGTCTCTCATGTCAATAGGGGTCAACTCTTAAAGGAAAGAATTTGCTCCTGAGGATTAAATTCTTTCCTTTAAGAGTATAGCCCTTTTCAGTGAGACAGGGCTTAAAGAAAAGCAAACAGGAAGTCACAAAAGTTGTCTCCCTTTGAAAAATGGCGGAAAAATCTGCCAGGTGTTTCCATTCCCCTTGAGTCAACGACTCTTTGAAATCTTGGACCCTCAGTCAACTGAATGGAAAAGGTTAAAAAAAAAAAAACAAGAGGGTTCAATGGCCCAATATCACTCACCTGTGTATGACTACCAGAAAATCATAAGTATAGGAGACCACTTGATGTTGCTACATACTAAATATCTGAGCTCTGGGCCTTATGGCTTTGGAGAAGAAGATTTTTGATTTTTTTTTTCCAGTTTAAGCCCATAGGTCAATACTAAATATCTGAGCTCTGGGCCTTATGGCTTTGGAGAAGAAGATTTTTGATTTTTTTTCCAGTATAAGTCCATAGGTCAATTTTGACCCAAGGGGCATGGTTGGCAGGATTTATGTGGGGGACCATTTTATGTTGCTATATACTAAATATCTAAGGTCCTTACTTCATGGTTTCAGAGAAGAAGATTTTAAAGCTTTTTTTTCCATTATAAGTTTATTGGAGTTAAGAAGCCACAGGATTTGGCCAATTTGAACCCCAGGGGCAAGACTCAGGCAGGATTCATGTAGGCAACCACTCCACATTGCTACATGCTACTTACCTAAGCTCTGGGCCTGATGGTTTCACAGAAGAATATTTTTGAAGTTTTTTTTTCCATTTTACTTTTTTTTTCCATTTTAAGTCCATCCATGGTAGCTAATAGGCCATGAGTGTGGCCAATTCTGGCCCAAGGGGCATGATTGGCAGGATTAATGTAGTTGACCTGGGCCCTGTGGTTTCAGAGAAGAAGATTTTTGAAGCTTTTTTCCATAAGGAGTCTATGGGAGCTAAAGGGCCCAGGGGCGTGGCCCATTTGGACCCCAGGGGCATGATTAGCACGATTTATGTAGGTGACCACTTGCCGTTGCTACATGCTAAATATCTAAGCTCTGGGCCCTGTGGTTTCAGAGAAGATTTTTGAAGCTTTTTTCCATTAGGAGACTATGGGAGCTAAGGGGCCCCGGGGCATGGCCCATTTGGACCCCTGGGGCATGATTGGCAGGATTTATGTAGGTGACCACTTGCCATTGCTACATGCTAAATATCTAAGCTCTGAGCCCTGTGGTTTCAGAGAAAAAGATTGTTTAAGCTTTTTTATACCCCCACAAATTAAATTTGGGGGGGTATATAGGAGTGAGCTTGTCGGTCGGTCGGTCGGTCGGTTGGTCGGTCGGTCGGTCGGTCGGTCGGTCTGTCGGTCTGTTGACTTGGTTTCCAGGCGATAACTCAAAAAGCGCTTCACCGATTTTTATAATTTTTGGTACACTGATGTAACATCATAAAATACAGGTCAAGTTCGAATTCCACTACAATTCGTCAATTTTCGACATAGTTATGGCCCCTTTCAAGTGAAAAAATTGCAAAATGGCGCAGTTGTACTATCAAGGCAGTTTTTGTGGGGGTATTCATCACCTTTAGTGATAGCTCTAGTTCCATTAGGAGTCAATGGGAATTAAGGGGCTCTGGGGCGTGGCCCATTTCGACCCCAGGGGCATGACTGGCAGGATTTATGTAGGTGAACACTTGCCATTGCTACATGCTAAATATCTAAGCTCTGGGCCATGTGGTTTCAGAGAAGAAGATTTTTTAAGCTTTTTTGTCCATAAGGAGTCTATGGGAGCTAAGGGGCCTCAGGGCATGGTCCATTTGGACCCCAGGGGCATGATTGGCAAGATTTATGTAGGTGACCACTTGCCCTTGCTACATACTAAATATAGAAGCTCTGGGCCCTGTGGTTTCAGAGAAGAAGATTTCTGAAGCTTTTTCCATTAGGAGTCTGTGGGAGCTAAGGGGCCCTGGGGCGTGGCCTATTTGGGACCCAGGGGCTTAATTGGCAGGATTTATGTAGGTGACCACTTGCCGTTGCTACATGCTAAATATCTAAGCTCTGGGCCCTGTGGTTTCAGAGGAGAAGATTTTTTAAGCTTTTTTGTCCATTAGGAGGCTATGGGAGCTAAGCAGCCCGGGGTATGGCCCATTTGGACCCCAGGGGCATGATTGGCAGATTTATGTAGGTGACCATTTGCCGTTGCTACCTGCTAAATATCTAAGCTCTAGGCCCTGTGGTTTCAGAGGAGAAGATTTTTGAAGCTTTTTTCAATTAGGAGTCTATGGGAGCTAAGGGGCTCCGGGGCGTGGCCCATTTGGACCCCAGGGGCATGATTGGCAGGATTTATGTAGGTGACCACTTGCATTTGCTGCATGCTAAATATCTAAGCTGTGGGCCCTGTGGTTTCAGAGAAGAAGATTTTTGAAGCTTTTTATCCATTAGGAGTCTATGGGAGCTAAGGGGCCCTGGGGCGTGGCCCATTTGGACCCCAGGGGCATGATTGGCAGGATTTATGTAGGTTACCACTTGCCGTTGCTACCTGCTAAATATCTAAGCTCTGGGCCCTGTGGTTTCAGAGGAGAAGATTTTTGAAGCTTTTTTCCATTAGGAGTCTATGGGAGCTAAAAGGCCTCTGGGCATCGCCCATTTGAAACCCAGGGGCATGATTGGCAGGAATTATGTAGGTGACCACTTGCCGTTGCTATATGCTAAATACCTAAGCTCTGGGCCCTGTGGTTTCAGAGGAGAAGATTATTGAAACTTTTTTTTTCCTTTATGAGTCTATGGGAGCTAAGGGGCCCCACAGTGTGGTCCGTTTGGACCCCATGGGGCATGATTGGCAGGATTTATGTAGGTGACCACTTGCCATTGCTACATGCTAAATATAGAAGCTCTGGGCCATGTGGTTTCAGAGGAGAAGCTTTTTGAAGCTTTTTTCCATTATGAGCCTATGGGGCATGATTGGCAGGATTTATGTAGGTGACCACTTGCTGTTGCTACATGCTAAATATAGAAGCTCTAGGCCATGTGGTTTCAGAGAAGAAGCTTTTCGAAACTTTTTTCCATTATGAGCCTATAGGAGCTAAGGGGCCCTGGGGCGTGGCCCGTTTGGACCCCAGGGGCATGATTGGCAGGAATTATGTAGGCGACCACTTGCTGTTGCTACATGCTAAATATCTAAGCTCTGGGCCCTGTGGTTTCAGAGAAGAAGATTTTTGAAGCTTTTTTCCACTATGAGTCTATGTGAGCGAAGGGGCCCCGGGGCATGGCCCATTTGGTCCCCAGGGGCATGATTGGCAGGAATTATGTAGGTGACCACTTGCCATTGCTACATGCTAAATATCTAAGCTCTGGGCCCTGTGGTTTTAGAGGAGAAGATTTTTTAAGCTTTTTCCATTATGAGTCTATGAGAGGGAAGGGGCCCAGGGGCCTTGCCCATTTGGACCCCAGGGGCATGATTGGCAGGAATTATTTAGGTGACCACTTGTCGTTGCTACATGCTAAATATCTGAGCTCTGGGCCCTGTGGTTTCAGAGGAGAAGATTTTTGAAACTTTTTTTTCCATTATGAGTCTATAGGAGTTAAGGGGCCCCGGGGCGTGGCCAATTTGGACCCCAGGGGCATGATTGGCAGGAATTATGTAGGTGATCACTTGCCATTTTTACATTCTAAATACCTTAGCTCTGGGCCCTGTGGTTTCAGAGTAGAAGATTTTCGAACCTTTTTTCCATTAGGAATCTATGGGAGCGAAGGGGCCCCGGGGCTTGGCAGATTTGGAACCCAGGGGCATGATTGGCAGGAATTATGTAGGTGACCACTTGCTGTTGCTACATGCTATGGTTTCAGAGGAGGAGATTTTTAAAGCTTTTTTTCCATTAGGAGTCTATGGGAGCTAAGGGGCTCCGGGGCGTGGCCCATTTGGAACCCAGTGGCATGATTGGCAGGATTTATGTAGGTGACCACTTGTCTTTGCTGCATGCTAAATATCTAAGCCATGGCCCTGTAGTTTCAGAGAAGATTTTTGAAGCTTTTTTCCATTAGGAGTCTATGGGAGCTAAGGGGCCCAGGGGCGTGGCCCATTTGGACCGGACCCCAGGGGCATGATTGGCAGGATTTATGTAGGTGACCACTTGCCATTGCTACCTGCTAAATATCTAATCTCTGGGCCCTGTGGTTTCAGAGTGGAAGAATTTTGAAGCTTTTTTCAATTAGGAGTCTATGGGAGCTAAAGGGCCTCGGGGCATCGCCCATTTGAAACCCTGGGGCATGATTGGCAGGAATTATGTAGGTGACCACTTGCCGTTGCTATATGCTAAATACCTAAGCTCTGGGCCCTGTGGTTTCAGAGAAGACTTTTGAAACTTTTTTTTTCCTTTATGAGTCTATGGGAGCTAAGGGGTCCCAGGGTGTGGTCCGTTTGGACACCATGGGGCAAGATTGGCAGGATTTATGTAGGTGACTACTTGCCATTGCTTCATGATAAATATCTCTGAGCCCTGTGGTTTCAGAGGAGAAGATTTTTGAAGCTTTTTTCTATTAGGAGTCTATGGGAGCTTAAGGGCCTCGGGGCATCGCCCATTTGAAACCCAGGGGCATGATTGGCAGGAATTATGTAGGTGACCACTTGCCGTTGCTATATGCTAAATACCTAAGCTCTGGGCCCTGTGGTTTCAGAGGAGAAGATTTTTGAAACTTTTTTTTTCCTTAATGAGTCTATGGGAGCTAAGGGGCCCCAGGGTGTGGTCCGTTTGGACCCCATGGGGCATGATTGGCAGGATTTATGTAGGTGACCACTTGCCATTGCTACATGCTAAATATAGAAGCTCTGGGCCATGTGGTTTCAGAGAAGAAGCTTTTTGAAGCTTTTTTCCATTATGAGCCTATAGGAGCTAAGGGGCCCCGGGGCGTGGCCCATTTGGACCCCAGGGGCATGATTGGCTGGAATTATGTAGGTGACCACTTGCCGTTGCTACATGCTAAATATCTAAGCTCTGGGCCCTGTGGTTTCAGAGAAGAAGATTTTTTAAGCTTTTTTCCACGATGAGTCTATGGGAGCGAAGGGGCCCCCGGGCGTGGCCCGTTTGGTCCCCAGGGGCATGATTGGTAGGAATTATGTAGGTGACCACTTGCCGTTGCTGCATGCTATATATCTAAGCTCTGGGCCCTGTGGTTTTAGAGAAGAAGATTTTTGAACCTTTTTCCATTATGAGTCTATGGGAGCGAAGGGGCCCAGGGGCCTTGCCCATTTGGACCCCAGGGGCATGATTGGCAGGAATTATTTAGGTGACCACTTGTCGTTGCTACATGCTAAATATCTGAGCTCTGGGCCCTGTGGTTTCAGAGAAGAAGATTTTTGAAACTTTTTTTTCCATTATGAGTCTATAGGAGCTAAGGGCCCCCCGGGGCATGATTGGCAGGAATTATGTAGGTGACCACTTGCCATTTCTACATGCTAAATACCTTAGCTCTGGGCCCTGTGGTTTCAGAGAAGAAGATTTTCAAACCTTTTTTCCATTAGGAATCTATGGGAGCGAAGGGGCCCCGGGGCGTGGCCCATTTGGAACCCAGGGGCATGATTGGCAGGAATTATGTAGGTGACCACTTGCTGTTGCTACATGCTAAATATCTAAGCTCTGGGCCCTGTGGTTTCAGAGAAGAAGATTTTTGAAGCTTTATTTTTCCATTATTTTAACATTGTTACAAGCTAAATATCTAAGCTCTGGGCCCTGTGGTATCAGAGAAGAAGATTTTTGAAGCTTTTTCCCATTGTACGTCTATGGGAGCTATATGTTGCCATGGCAACCAGAATTCCAATTTGATCAGCCCAACAACCTTATGCAGCCTTTCCCCCTACCTGATGATGCTTCACATGAAATTTGATCAAGATTGGCTGTGGGGTATTAGAGATATACTTGTTTGAAATTGTTTATGGATGCACGCATGGATGGACGGACGCACACACAACAGACAAAATGTGATCACAAAAGCTCACCTTGTCACTACGTGACAGGTGAGCTAAAAACTCAGTCCATCTTTTTGTTTTTTGCTTTTGTTTTATGGCCCTTTCAAGATTATAACACTTATTTTGAGCCTATTGTTAATCAAAGATGGGTGAAAACGGCAGTACCCAGAGAATAAGACCTGTCGCCTGACAGGATAGCTCATCGGAGGTCGCACTTTGACTTAGTTGTGCAAAGGCAAATCTTCAGACCCGTAACAGAAACTAAGTCACAAAGAAAGAATCCAGTGCTATATCAATATCGGGGATCATGAATTATTCAAAGCTGTAACATAAGTATCCCTTTTTATTCCATTTAATCTGTATCCATGTAAATAAGCAGATTTTCATGGCAATACTGAAACCATTTCACATGCTTTCAATGAATCAAGATGGGCCATAAACAGCAAATGCAAGGATAGTAGAACCCTTTGTTCAGGTGAGCTAAAATGTCTGTCTGTGACCTCGACTTTGACCCCAAGGTCACGGTCATGGGAGCAGATGCTGCTGATAAAATTTTGAGACAGGTATCTATCACCTCAGTAATAATGAACTGAATCTATCGTATGGTAAAGAAGAAATGAGCTCCTAAAACTTTAACGCAAAATCTTCAATATTAAAATTCTGACTAAGTATATGACCTTGACCCGAAGGTCATGGTTATAGGCACTGATGTTGCTGATAAAAACTTAAAGCAATATCTATCACCAAACCAAATTCATCTAAAGGCAATCAAGTAATTATCTAAAATCTTTAGTGCCAAAACTAACATAAAAGTTCTAGGTCTGCCTTGATCCCAAGGTTATGGTCATTAGAGCTGATGCTGTTGCCAAAACTTTGACACCTGTATCTATTACCATACCAAGTATAAACTAAATCCATCTAAAGGTAAAAGAGTAATGAGCTCCTAAAAATTTAACACAAAAACTTTAACATGAGAATTCAAAGTCTGTGACCTTGACCGCAAATTACGGTCATGAGAGCTGATGCTGCTGCTATATACTTGACACCGGTATCTATTACCATACCAACTATAAACTAAATCCATCCAAAGGTAAAAAGGTAATGAGCTCCTTAAAACTTTAACACAAAATCTTTAACATAAAAATTCTAAGTCTGTGACCATGACCCCAAGATCATGGGTATAGGTGCTGATGTTGCAAATGAAAACTTTAAAGCAATATCACCCTTCAAAGTCTCAAGTAAATTCATCTAATGGCAAACAAGTAATGATCTAAAATCTTCAGTGCAAAAACATAGAAGTTCTTAGTCTGTGACCTTGACCCCAAAGTCTTGGGCATGGATGATGATGCTGCCGATAAAAGCTTTTGACTAGTACCTATCAGCATACCAAGTATGAACTAAATCTGTCAAAAGGTAAAGAAGTAATGAGCTCCTAAAAACTTTAACACAAAAACTTTAACATAAGAATTCAATGTCTGTGACCTTGACCCCAGGGTTATAGTCATGAGAGCTGATGCTGCTGCTAAAAATTTGAGACCAGTATCGATTACCATACCAAGTATAAACTAAATCCATCCAAAGGTAAAGAAGTAATGAGCTCGTAAAAACTTTAAGACAAAACTTTAACATTAAAATTCTAAGTCTGTAACCTTGACCACAAGGTCACGGTCATGGGTGCTGATACTGCAGATAAAAACTTGAGCCCAGTATCTATCACAATACTCAATCCATGTCAATTTGCTTGTGACCCAATGTTGTTCATACTTCAATATTTACATTTCCAGTGTAGTCTAATGTAAACAAGTGTAGTCTAATGTGTCTTAGTCCAGTGTAGTCTAATGTAAACAAGTGTAGTCTAATGTGTCTTAGTCTATTCTAGTGTAGTGTGTGTGTGTGTGTGTGTGTGTGTGTGTGTGTGTGTGTGTGTGTGTGTGTGTGTGTGTGTGTGTGTGTGAATTCAGGTTTAACGTCGCTTTCAACAATTTTTCAGTCATATCACGATGGTGTCTGGTTGCGACAGGGAGCTCAATGCTCACTTTTATAGTGCTGCCTCACTGAAGTATCATGTTCCAGACACATTACATGATACCACACCCAGTCACATTATCCTGACACTGGGTCGACCAGTCCTAGCTCTACCCCGTAAATCTGAGTGCCAAGCGAGGAGCAGCTAGTACCATTTTTAACGACTTTGGTATGTCGGGGCCCGGGATTGAACCCGTGACCTCCCGTTCCCCAGAGCAGACACTCTACCAACTGAGCTATTGGGGCCGGTTAGTCTAGTGTAGTCTAATGTAAACAAGTGGTCTAATGTGACAAGATCACGGTCATGGGTGCTGATACTGCAGATAAAAACTTTAGCCCAGTATCTATCACACTACTCAATCCATGTAGACATAAAAAGGTAATGAGCAACTGAAAAACTTGAACGTAAAAACTTTAAAATTTGTGGACGCTGATGCTAGGAGAATAGCTTACCGGAACTTTTGTTTGGGTGAGCTAAAAACCATTTCACCATCCATTGCAGTAGTTGGAGTTTCACACTGGACCCTAACTAGGATCGAGTCTGCAGTGGTGAAATACCTATGACTGAGTCATGAGCAAAGTAAGTGAACTACAAAGGGGTTCACTTAATTTGCTTGTGACCGAAGTTGTTTTTTTTATTTGTTTAATTTGAGGTTTAACGTCCCCGTCAACACTGTAAAGGTCATTTTGGAGACGTTGCTTCCAATTTTGTGGGACTTTTACCCGACATTGAGATGAAATGACATCTCAAGCCCTGTCGCCCAATGAAACCAATAGTTTTTATTAGCATGGACGGTCAGCCTCGCACCGCGGTTCCTGGACAGGCTTAGATCCTCTAAGCGGTTTACCAGTACTAGTGTGCGGGCTGGATTCAGCTCTGCGTGGAAGCATCATGCAGCCCATATATTTCTTCAAGCCCCTATGGGCGGGGGCTGCTGAAGTTGTTCATACCTCAATATTTACATTTCCAGTGTAAAGTCTAATGTAAACCTATAGAAAACAATTGCGTTCATACTTCCATGAACGCATCGAATCACATGATTTTCAGTGACGTTAAGTGACGTCATTCTAAACCATTGTTCTCTACGGGCGTTGATGACGTCAAGGCTGCACCACTTATTGTAGAAAAACAGCGTGTAAATGTTTTTCAGCTTTAAAAGTTTGCCCTACAAGCATTTTTTTGCCTAGTGATGAGGGGCAAATAATGTAAATATAAAAAATAAACTTAATTTTCTGCTTTTCATGAAAGTATGAACGACAGTGAGTCGCTTGCAAAGTTTACATGAACCCCTTCGGGGCTCATTTACTTTGCACGCAACCCACTGCGTTCATACTTCCATGAACTGCAGAAAAATAAATTTCATTTCTTAAATGAATGTTAATTAATCTGAGGTTCACTTACTTCGCTTCTGACCAGATATTGTTAATACTTCAATGAAAGTTAAATAAATTACCGTAATTACTTTTATAAACATTATTTTCCTTCACAGTTCACTTACTTTGCTCATGATGCAATGTTGTTCCTACTTCAATGAAAGTCAAATGAATAACCTTTATTACTTATATTTACATCATTGTCCTTCCAAGTTCACTTACTCTGCTCGTGACCCAATATTGTTCCTACTTCAATGAAAGTCAAATGAATAACCTTTATTACTTATATTTACATCATTGTCCTTTCAAGTTCACTTACTCTGCTCGTGACCCAATGTTGTTCATACTTCAGTGAATGTTAAATGAATAACCTTTATTACTTATATTTACATCATTGTCCTTCCAAGTTCACTTACTCTGCTCGTGACCCAATGTTGTTCCTACTTCAATGAAAGTCAAATGAATAACCTTTATTACTTATATTTACATCATTGTCCTTCCAAGTTCACTTACTCTGCTCGTGACCCAATGTTGTTCATACTTCAGTGAATGTTAAATGAATAACCTTTATTACTTATATTTACATCATTGTCCTTCCAAGTTCACTTACTCTGCTCGTGACCCAATGTTGTTCCTACTTCAATGAATGTTAAATGAATAACCTTTATTACTATATTTACATCATTTTTCTTTGGGATTCATTTACTCTGCTCATGACCCAATGTTGTTCATACTTCAATGAAGGTAAAATGGATTCCCAGCAGGCACATGACGCAATTGTGACGTCACATCAACATCAATGCGACGTCATGATGTTCATGCAACGTCACATCAACGTCGGTGCAACGTCGTGACGTTGCACAGACATTGATTTGATGTTGCCCTAAAGACGTGTGCCTGCTTGTTACCTTTATTACTTCTATTCACATTATTTTCTTTCTGGGTTCACATACTTTGCTCAGAACCCAATGCTGGTGGTCATACCTAAATGAACTCTAAATGGTTTATTTTGACGTAACCTAATGATCATGTGATTTTGGGTGAGTTGCGTAAGTCAATGTACTCATTTAGGTATGAACAATATTGAGCCCCAATAGTAAACAAAAAGCGGTTTCTGTAAATGCGCTGAAAATGTAAATATTTTTATATGAAAATGTATGTTATGTGTAAGGCTGACACGATTAATCATACAATCGATTGATCAATCGATCATTCTGCGGCGTCTCATCTGGGTCTATACTGTTTGCTCAGGCATGTCTGTTCAAATATACACATGGTCAAGTGCAACATATGATATGAGTCAAGCTCAAATAGAAAGCCAGACAGGTAAAACTAGAGCTGTCAGTGAAACTGACGGGGCGGCAGCGCTATCAGAAATTTGTGGACGTACAGACGGACAGACAGACGGACGGACAGAGTGATTACTATAGGGCACCCACACTTTCAGTGCGGGGCCCTAATTATAAAAAAAACCTTAGCGACTACTAATCTATCTTCGATTGCAATGACACGGCTGATAATCAATTATATCTGCAGCTCAGATTAGCCACCTCTAGTTATGTGTACTCATTAGAATTGCCTAAATGACATAATTCTAATGAGTACAAGTAACATGTCATTATTTCATATTAGATCTAAAAAATAATCCACAATTTATCCCCATTATGTTTCCAGATTTAGCACTACTGTCCCCACCCCCCCCCCCCCCAATCCTCCAGTAGCTCAAACTACCCCCATCTCAGACAAATTTATCCCCAAGGTGTTCAAGCCATTGAAGTTCCGACTATATACAGAAAAGAGCCCATGGCCAATTTTTTTATGGTGTCAGATTTAGCTTAGAAGATGGCTGAGCTTTTTGTGAACAGTGAAGGCCCTGATCAGATGCTGCATCTCATTACGAAAACAACCCTATACAAATACACTGTAAATTTTACCGCTGAAAAAAAAATTGAAAATTTTAAGATGAAAAATTGTTATATTTTTCATATATCTGCTCATGACATAGACTGTGGGTACTCGTTAAAACCGCCTCATTGAGGCGGTTCTAACGAGTACAAACAACCTATGTCTTGGAGCAGAAATAAAAAAAAATAACGTCTGGCCCTGTTCACTGTATAAAGTGAGGTTTAAGTGGGTATTCATTTCAAGGACTTGTTAATGTGATGCAGTGAAGTGCAGCATCTGATCTGGGTTTGTGCTGTTTGCAAGACATCCCATCTTATAAGAGTATAAGACTTACCTGCTTTATTTTTTCTGTAAATCCTTCTAAGAATATCTCACCAGTCTTTGATCTATTATATCACACAGGGGTCACCTGCAACAATTAGCTGAAAATCATTTTTGTGATATTAAAATCACATTTTCAAGTTCTTAAGTTGATAAGAATATAATCCACAACTTTTGATGAACTTTTAAATGCTACAAAATATTATCCAATAGTTTGGAGTTTCTTAAACAAATACAAATGATGTCACAGGATTTCTTGTAATAACAGAATTTTATTTACAAAATAGCAGTCAAAACAAAAAAAAGTTGGTTAATACGTATATTAAAAACAAGATTGAAAAATATCACATAAATCAAATGAAAAATATGATTGGCTTTTGACAGAACCATATGATCTAACTTAAATATTTAATTCAATCCATCCTTCAAGCACTATTGAGACTTCTAAAGCAGATGACTTTTTTACAGTAAAAAAAAGGCTTTTTATGGGAATTGTCACTCTGCTGCTGTGCAGACAATTCATATGAAACATCAAGCCTTATTTTTGCTGAAAAATTAGATGAAAAAAAAAAAAATACTTAGAAAATGTCATCTGCTAGTCATGATTCTCATTTGAAGGGATAACATTGGTCTTTGAAAGTCTTACCTGCCGTCTACTAGGCTGAGCCAAAATTTATGATGTCACAAAAATTCATCATTATCAACAGTGACCATTAGAACATCACTCGTCTTCAAGCCCACCACTCCAATAGTCAAGAGATTAACCATCATCATCAACAGGGACAGTTGTAACATAAGTCTCATCTCCCAGCCCTCCATTCCATTTACTGATGGCAAAGTCAACAAATTCATCATCAATAGGTACAGATGTAACATCACTCTCATCTTCCAGCCCACCACTCCAATTACTGATGGCAAAGTCAACAAATTCATCATCAATAGGTACAGATGTAACATCACTCTCATCTTCCAGCCCACCACTCCAATTACTGATGGCAAAGTCAACAAATTCATCATCAATAGGTACAGATGTAACATCACTCTCATCTTCCAGCCCACCACTCCAATTACTGATGGCAAAGTCAACAAATTCATCATCAATAGGTACAGATGTAACATCACTTTCAACTTCCAGCCCATGACTCCAATTACTGATGGCAAAGTCAACAAATTCATCATCAATAGGTACAGATGTAACATCACTCTCATCTTCCAGCCCACCAATCCAATTACTGATGGCAAAGTCAACAAATTCATCATTATCAACAGGTACAGTTGTAACATCAGTCTCGTTTCCAGCCCACCAATCCAATTACTGATGGCAAAGTCAACAAATTCATCATTATCAACAGGTACAGTTGTAACATCAGTCTCGTTTCCAGCCCACCAATCCAATTACTGGTGGCGTAGTCAACAAATTCATTATCTTCAACAGGGACAGTTGTAACATCAGTCTCATCTTCCAGCCCACTTCTCCAAAAAATTGATTGCATAGTCAACAAATTCATCATCATCAGCAGATGAAGTTGTAACATCAGTCTCCTCTTCCAGCCCACCAATCCAATTACTGACGGCCAAGTCAACAAATTCATCATTATCAACAGGTACAGTCATAACATCAGTCTCGTTTCCAGCCCACCAATCCAATTGTCAACAAATTTATCATCATCGTCAACAGGGACAGTTGTAACATTACTTTCATCTTCCAACCCACCACTCCAATGACTGATGGTATAGTCAATAAATTTATCACCAACGTCAACAAACACAGTTGTAACAACATTTTGAGCTTCCAGCTCACCACTCCAATTACTGATGGCATAGTAAACAAATTCATGATCATCATTATCATCATCATCAACACCATCACCATCATCAGGGGTGTGTCGTTAAAACATGAACTCATTATGATCATCATCATCGTTAACAGGGACAGTTGTAACATCAGTCCCATCTTCCAGCCAACCACTCCAATTACTGGTAGTATAGTCAGCATATTCATTATCATCAACAGATACAGTTGTTTATCAGTTACCCCCTTTATATATTGCATTGTAACGCATTGACCTGATAAAGATATGCTATCTCAGGACAAGTGAGCTTTATCACATCAATGTGACATTGCACTTTTATGAATGAAGCGGACTACCGGCAAAAATGGCTAAAAAGTTATAATGACTAGAAAAATTGTAAAAATTACATTTAAAAAGATTAAAAAAAAAATAAAAAAAATAACGGTCAGCTGATAGTAAATATACTGACCCATTTTATTCCACGCCGGATTGGGGCGCAATGACAGATAGTAAATTGCCGATTTAAAGAGTTTACAAGGGGATAAACTGATAAATAGAATACCAGATTCGTGTCATTTGATATCAAGTTTATCAGGCTCGGCTTCGAGAACGCATGTAGAATCGCTCGGCAAGCCTCACGATTCTACGAGCGTTCCCGAAGCCTTGCCTGATAAACTTGATATCAAAAGACACGGACCTGGTATTCTCTATTTATCATCACCAGATACAGTTGTAACATCACTCTTATCTTCCAGCCCACCACTCCAATTATTGATGGCATAGTCAACATCCAACATCAGGACACAGCAAATAACAAAGCTGAAACCCTTTGAGTACTGTATTTACGGTCTGTATTCTGACAGACAAGCATGAGCGAACTGTGTAGACCCAGATGTCAGGGTCTACGCTGATTGCCACTTATCCAGCTATTTTAGACACAATTCCGGGCAGCAAAGCTGTACTTGTTCAAAATTTTAGAACAAGTGTAGTGAGGAGTTATGGTAAATACGGTAAATATCATAACCAATTTCAATGTTCCAGGTAAGGAAAAAAGAAAGAACAAAAAAAGCTCTCTGCCTGATAGCACAATTAAAAATTGTTAATGCCATCTCAGAAACGGTCATGCATTACGATAACATACCCGTGCGATATAGTGCATTTTTACATCTCCAAAATGGCTACTTTTCTGATGACAATTCATGATATTTTTCTTATAAATGCTCAAAACATAGGTTGTGGGTGCTCGTTAGAACCGCCCCATTGAGGCGGTTCTAACGAGTACCCACAACCTATGTCTTGGAGCAGAAATAAGAAAAATATTGTTTACCCCTGTAAACCCCAGTTTTCTGTATAAAAAGTGGGGTGTAAGGGGGTGTTCATTTCACGGACTTGTTCACGTGATGGACAGAGGCGTATGGACAGACAGTGGGGATAAAAGTTACTCAGGAAAAGCCACACTTAAACTACATAGCCATCTCAAGTCTCAAAAAGAATAGAAAGACTTAGTGACATAAAGGCACACACAAAAACAACAAATCTAACACAGCAAGCCTGTATAGGCAATAGAAAGGAACTGTGATTTATTCTACAACAAATCACTGGGCCGAAGAGTGTTACGCATAAAGGCTCCATTTTAAGATGTCACAAGAAAATTCTATGACTATGGTGAAACATTATTTTCTTGCATCAAACTCATTACAAAAGGACATAATGTGTGTCATACTGCCAGCGATATTGGTGGGAATTCTTCTAACAATGGTGAAATGTTGGGAGAATTTGAAGGAAACAAACAAAATTATTGTCGATTTATAGTGTGTTAGAAACAAATTAGATCAGCTCCAGTGTGCTACATGTTTAGCAATTGTTCAGTTTGTTGGTTAGTTGTAAGTAGACAAATCACTTGTGCTATGTGCTTGTGGTTTTATCAACCTTACAACTGACCTCCAAACTGTGATTTATGTTACTCAAAACATCACTGCCAGAGCTGATCTATTTCTTTAACAAGATGTGTTTGTCAAACACAAACATGTCTCCAGGCATGGTCATTTTTTTCCAAAGTTTGTCACAGTTTAAGGTCAAGGTCACAAGTCAAGATTTTTTGTCTGAGTGGGAAGCCCTTGACACAAGGAACCTACATGCCAAATATGAAGGCTCTATCTTAAACGGTTCAAAAGTTATGAACAATATAATTTTTTTCTTTTAAGTAGGTCATAGGTCAAGGTCACAGGTCATAATATTTTGCATGAATGTAAAGTTCTTGTCACAAGGAACCTAAATGCCAAATATGAAGACTCTATCTTAAACGGTTCAAAGGTTATGAACAATTTTATTGTTTCTTTTAAGTAGGTCAAAGGTCAAGGTCAAACAATTAATTTTTGAATGAATGTAAAGCTTTTGGCACAAGGAACAAACATGCCAAATATGAAGGCTCTATCTGAAAAGGTTCAAAAGTTATGACCAATGTTAACTTTTTCTTTTTCAAAGGTCAAGGTCACATGTCAAATCTTTTGTGTGAATGTAAAGCTCTTGTCACAAGGAACCTACATGCAAAATATGAAGGGTCTATCTCAAACAGTTCAAAAGTTATGACCAAAATGTTATTTTGTATTTTAAGTAGGTCAATGGTCAAGGTCCAAAAATATTGCATGAATGTAAAGCTTTTGTCACAAGGAACATACATGCCAAATATGAAGGCTGTATCTCAAGTGGTTCAAAAGTTATGACCAATGTTATTTTTTTTCTTTTAAGTAGGTCAAAGGTCAAGGTCAAATTTTGTTTGCATGAATGTGAAGCTCTTGTCACAAGAAACCTACAAGCTAAATACAAATGCTCTACCTCAAACAGTTCAAAAGTTATGACCAACATTAGCAAACCAAAATATAAACAAACAAACAGACAGGGCAAAAGCAATATGTCCCCACTATCGCTACTGGGGACATAACAAAAATATGAACACCAACAACATAAAGCCAAAGAGCTACCGGGGACATAACAAAAATATGGACACCAACAACATAAAGCCAAGGAGCATTGCCTTTTGACAGTCAGTAGTTTTGTTTGTCTGGAGTTTAATGACCCAGTCAACTTTATTTATGTCATATTGAGCCAGTTTTCCGGGGAAGGCTTCTACATTAGTGGTTAACCAGTTCAGTGCAAATTCCTTTTGCTGGAAACAGATGAACTAGTAATGTTTTCAGAAGAAAACTTATGTCCCCGACCATAAATATGACCCAAACAACTATTTGACCCTGAAAATGAAGTCAAGGCCACCAAAGCCATTGTTTTGTTGCCATGACATACTGTACAGAGTTTCATCCATTCAAAAGATGTGCCATCGAAAAGCCTGTGTGACCTTAAAAGCTAGATGAAGGTCAAACTCTGATCAAGTCCTTTTTATATTGAATATTTATATTAAACCAAATTTTGGCCGGCCTGTGTAGCTCAAGTCTAATGCGCATCTGACAGGTGATCAGGAGAACGCGGGTTTGATACCTGCCGGGGTCGGCAACATTCTTTCGTGGAGATTGATCATGAAGTCTTTTCTACGGTCATTCTCTCCCTTCCACTGATTCAAGAAGGGCAGTTGTCAGTTTCTGGCGAAAGAATGTGCACTGTACTGGTTAGGCGCCTACGTATAAGCCTGCCCAAGAAAAGTGTGGATAGGTAAACTGACCAACTAAAAAATGACCTAAAATAGAGTTAACTGGGCCGTTAAACTCCAACACAAACAAATAAATAAACCAAATTTGGCCAGAATTAACAAACGGTTCAGGAAATATAGGGCAGACAGGGCAAAATCACTTGTATAACCATGACAATTAAGTCAGGGTTGCCAAAGTTTAAACATGATTTTTGAAAGCTTGCAAGGATTATTGCATTAAGTTTCACCACAATTCATAAATAGGTTCTGGAGACAGGGTATACACAAGATATTTGTTGCCCAAATTTGACAGTTTTTGTGGGCTGTGACCCTAAAAATGAGGTCAAGACCACCAAAATATAATCAAGTCTTTGGTAGGTTGCAATGACATATTATGAGCCCCGCCAAGCGAATTTGGGTCTTCGAGCATTCCGTCATGACAAATTTTAACTGCGCATGCCCAGCCATTCAGAGGGGCCAGGGATATGGCTTTCTGTCTGAAGGATCCTCTTGATTCACTGCTTGTATGAGCGAGCAGCGAAGGTTCTGGCGAGACTGCGCGGATGCGCAGGCTCGCCTGAACCTTCGCTGCTCGCATAGGCGATAAGAACCAAAATCGCTTGACGGGGCCCATATTATATCAATATTGACCACAATTTATGACTTTGTTTAAGTTGGGTGCAGCAAAGTTTTAGGGAGCTTGTGACCTTGAAAATGAGGTCAAAGGAGTCAAAATCAAATCAAGTAGGTTGCAATAAGTTTGACAACAATTCATCAGTGCATTGAGGAGACAGGAAGTTGACAAGCTATTTTTCACCCAAATTTGACAGCAATGACCTAGACACACACAGACACATGCAACTTGTTGAATTATTGAAATAAACTTCAAGAGATTCAGATTTGTTTTTCAAGCTCATAAATACTTCAGAGCTTCTTGAAAAGTTGAAGTGGCCGATTACAAAGTTTTTAACACTACTAGATCTTATCACTCATATCTTTCTCTAACAAGCACTTAATATTCTGTAACATTTAAAAAAGCAGGATTTGGAAGCCACATGATACTGAGCATGTTGTATTTTCTCTTATTTATTAACCCATAACATGCCAATCACAACAATTGTCGTCTGCTTTGCCATCTGCCGGTTCCTTAAAAGTCATTTTTGCACACAGTGTGGACCAAGATCAGACCGCTCCTGAAGGAGCAGTCTGATCTGGACCCACACTGTTTGCCTGTGTCCAAAAATAATTTTTTAAAAGTTTGCAAGAAGATTCAGCACATGACATAAGCAGACGGCATCTTCGGATGTTGTTTTTCTTGGTAGCTTAAGGGTTAAAATATCCTCAGTGCATGTCAATGTTCTATGCAACATGTTAACAAGTCTGTGAAATGGACATCCCTCTAAACCCTACTTTATATAGAGAACAAGAGGGCCCAGAGGGCCCTGAATCGCTCACCTGAAAATTAGTGTCTCCAGTACATTCTAGGCCCAAGGGCTATAATTTGAACAAACTTGGTAATGGTCCACTAGATGAAGCTTCATACCAAATATCAAAGACCTGGGCCTTCTGGTTTCAGACAAGAAGATTATTAAAGGTTTTCCCTATAAAGCCTATGAAAAACCAAAGGGTCCTGGGGTGGGGGCATTTTTGACCCCAGGGCTATAATTTGAACAATCTTGAAAGAGATCCACTAGATGAAGCTTGACACCAATACGCCTTGCGGATTCAGAGAAGATTTTTAAAGATTTTCCATGTATCAGCCTATGTAAATGTGTGTGTGTGTGTGAATTCGAGTTTAACATCGCTTAAGCCTGTGTAAAACCAAAGGCCCCAGGGGTGGGGGCATTTTTTGGACCCAGGGCTATAATTTGAACAATCTTGGTAGAGGTCCACTAGTTGAAGCTTCATATCAAATAGCATAGACCAGGGCCTTGTGATATCAGAGAAGAAGAATTTTAAATATTTTCCCTAATTAAGCCTATGAACAAGAGGGCCATGATGGCCCTGGATCGCTCACCTGATCCTATTGTACAAACGGAATTGTGGGTAATATATGGTGGAGTGGAGGGTTTGAGCAATTTTGGTTGGACCCAAAGACCATTTCTATGAAATTAATTCAAAATCAGTCTGCCTGTTTAGGAGTAGAAGTCATTTTGAGAAGTAGAAGTCATTTTTGATGAAATGACATCTCAAGCCCTGCCGCCCAATGAAACCAATGGGATTTAAAACTGAACAGTTTGAGCAATTTTGGTAGAGGATCCCCCAAGGAACCTTCCAGTGAAATAATTTTAAAATCCATCCACTGGTTAAGGAGAAAAAGTCGTTTAAATCTTTTTCTATTTTTAGCTCTGGCGGCCATTTTGTTCACCTGAGCGGAAGGGTTTGGACAATTTATGTAGAGGGTCACCGAAGGAACATTCCTGCGAAGTAATTTCAAAATCCATCCACTAGTTAAGGAGAAAAAGTCGTTTAAAGCTTTTTCTATTTTTAGCTCTGGCGGCCATTTTGTTCACCCGAGCGGAATGGTTTGAGCAATTTTGCTAGAGGGTCACCCAAGCAACATTCCTGTCAAGTAATTTCGAAATCCATCCACTGGTTAAGGAGAAGAAGTCCTTTAAAGGTTTTTCTATTTTTAGCTCTGGTGGCCATTTTGTTCACCCGAGCGGAATTGTTTGAGCAATTTTAGTAGAGGGGCACCCAAGAAACCTTCCTGTGCAATAATTTCAAAATCCATCCACTGGTTAAGGAGAAGAAGTTGTTTAAAGGTTTTTCTATTTTTAGCTCTGGCGGCCATTTTGTTCACCAGAGCTGAACGGTTTGAGCAATTTTGGTAGAGGGTCATCCAAGAAACATTCCTGTGAAACAATTTCAAAATCCATCCACTTGTTAAGCAAGAGAAGTCGTTTAAAGAATTTTCTATTTTTAGCTCTGGCGGCCATCTTGTTCACCCGAGCGGAACAGTTTGAGCAATTTTGGTAGAGGATCACCCAAGGAGCATTCCTGTGAAATTAGATCAAAATCTGTCCAGCAGTTTTGGAGGAGAAGTTGTTTAAAGCAAAAGTTGACGACGGACGGACGCACGCATGCACGGACGACGGACGACGGACAAAGACTGATCCCAAAAGCTCACCTTGAGCACTTCGTGCTCATGTGAGCTAAAAACCAAAGGGTCCCAAGAGGGGCATTTTTGGTCCTAGGGCTGTAATTTGAACAATCTTGATAGAGGTCCAAAAGATGAATCTTCACACCAAATATCTAAGACCTTGGCCTTGCAGTTTCTGAGAAGAAGATTTTTAAAGATTTTCCCTATATAAGCCTATGTAAAACAGAAGGCCCCCGGGGTGGGGGCTTTTTTAGCCCCAAGGTTATAATTTGAACAATCTTAGTAGCGGTCCACCAGGTAAAGCTTCACTTCCCTATATAAGCCTATGTAAAACCATAGGCCCCCGGGGTGGGGGCATTTTGGCCCCCAGGGCTATAATTTGAACAATCTTGGTAGAGGTCCACTAGATGAAGCTTCACACCAAATATCAAAGATCTGGGCCTTGCGGTTTCAGAGAAGAATGTTTTTAAAAGTTTTCCCTGTGTAAGCCTATGTAAAACCAAAGGCCCCCGGGGCGGAGTCATTTTTGGCCCCAAGGCTATAATTTGAACAATCTTAGTAGACGTCCACCAGGTAAAGCTTCACACCAAATATTAAAGACGTGGGCCTTGTGGTTTCAGAGAAGAAGATTTTTTAATGATTTTCCCTATATAAGCCTATGTAAAACCATAGGCCCCCGGGGCGGGTGCATTTTTGGCCCCCAGGAATATAATTTGAACAATCTTGGTAGAGGTCCACTAGATGAAGCTTCACACCAAATATCAAAGATCTGGGCCTTGCAGTTTCAGAGAAGAAGATTTTTAAAGATTTTCCCTGTATAAACCTATGTAAAACCAAAGGCCCCCGGGACGGGGGCATTTTTGGACCCAAGCCTATGATTTGAACAATCTTGGTAAAGGTCCACCAGGTAAAGCTTCACACCAAATATTAAAGACCTAGGCCTTGTGGTTTCAGAGAAGAAGATTTTTAATGATTTTCCCTATAAAAGCCTATGTAAAACCAAAGGCCCCCGGGGCGGGGGCATTTTGGCCCCAAGGGCTATAATTTGAACAATCTTGGTAGAGGTCCACTAGATGAAGCTTCATACCAAATATTGAAGACCTGGGCCTTGCGGTTTCAGAGAAGAAGATTTTTAAAGTTTTCGTTTAAAAAATCTATTTTTAGCTCCTGTGACCTATATGTGCAATGGACCGGAACCATTTGAACAACTTTGAAAGGGGACCACCTAAGGATCATTTCTGTGAAGTTTGGTCAAAATCCGGTCAGTGGTTTAGGAGGAGATGTCATTTGAAGAAAAAGTTTACGCACGCACACACGCACGCACACATGCACGCATGACGGACAAAAAGTGATCACAAAAGCTCACCTCGTCACTACGTGACAGGTGAGCTAAAAATGGGGTTTATGGAGTGGGGTATACATTATTTTCTGTATTTCTGCTCCAAGATATAGATTGTGGGTACTCGTTAGAATCGCCTCAATGAGGTGGCAGTTATGAGTTTCTGATAAAAGCATTATGACAACACACCCATGTGACAAAGTGCATTCTTTCATTTCTCTTTTCCGATCAAATTTGGGTTATATTTCTTATTTATACTCAGACCATAGATTGTGGGTGTTCGTTAGAACCACCTCATTTAGGTAGTTCTAACGAGTACCCACAACCTATGTCATGGAGCAGAAATGCGGAAAATGTTTAACCCCATAAATCCCAGTTTTCTCTGTATAAAATAGGGTTTAGAGGGGTTTTCATTTCACGGACTTGTCAACATGATGGTAATGTGCACTGTACTGGTTGCCTGCTAATTATAACCTGCCAATGAAAAGTGTGGTTAAGTAACCTCGCTGGCCCTATATGACCTGAACAGTGTTAACTGGGCTGTTGAGCTCTAGAAAAACAAACAAAACATAGTGTTGGGCTGAACATTTCTATCTATTATAAGTGCAGTTATGCAAAGTATCATTAGTTTAAAGGGGATGGATACACCTTAAGGGGAGGCAACTCCTTCAAAAGTATTTTCGCCTCCCATGTCGATAGGGGTCAACTCTTGGTAAGAATTTGCTCCTCAGGAGCAAATTCTTTCCTTTAATAGTAGACCCCCTTTCCTGTGGGATAGAGTTTATAGAAAAGTGAACATGAAGTCCCGAAAGTTGTCTCCTTGAAAAATGGCAGAATAAACTATCAGGTATATCAATTTCCCTTAAACAACTTATTAATTAATCAAACATTACTTGAGCAAGAAAGTAGAGTATATGAACAAAGTATTTTGCTGACAAAAGGTAGTAGTTTTTGCAATGGGAAAGCAAAATATGTTGTCTTTTTTGTCTATACTAAAAGGCTGAAATTTTAACACGAACTTGGCTGAATGACAGGGGGTCTGATTTTGAGATGGGGCCTGGAAATGCGTGCAAGATGCCCCTTGCAGCCAGTAAAGTCCCACATAAGTCTATGACTTCATGCACTCTTATCAGTCTTCACAAATCAAACATCATATGGGTACAATGTAAAAGGTAGAGTGTGTGACTCAATAGCTCAGATGGCAGATTGTTCAGACAATATGCAAGAGGCCCTGGGTTCTTGTCCAACTTCTTGACTGTGATCAGTTCAACTGGGACTCCAATTCTAACATGCAAGCTCTAAACCAAATGAGCTGTTAAGCCACACAGTCAAATCTATGGATGCTAACACACCCATAGACCAGAATCTGGCTGCAACGGTCCCAAGGCTGGTTAGAGCTTTTGCTATGTCCTAATTTTGTTAATGACTACCTCTTCAAGCCAATGGTTATGCTGCATTTAATTAACCCATAACCCTTTCAACCCTGAGGTCTTTCATCACTGAATTAGTCCAGTCTTGAAAATAGGGGGCTTAGCGAAAATCATTAACAGTTAATCCTGGTGAGGTGGCTCATTACAAGTGATCTCATCTGGATCTACAATGTATGCATAGGTATCTGTACTGGCCTACAAGGTTGAAAGGGTAAACCCTTGTCCAACCCTATCTTTACAGTGTAGATCCAGGTCAGATGGTTTCTTCAGAATGACAGTGTAGATCCTGATCAGATGGCTTCGAAAGCCATCTGATCTGGATCTACACTGTAATTAAGTTTGTGAACTAATTTGTATTACGTAATTTGACTGGTTGATAGCCAAAAATTGGTCACAAAATTAATTCGATCAGCAGGAAAAGGTCCGTTCCAAGTGAAACTATGAAGTAGACAGAATCCAAGATTTTTCTGAATTTTGCAGAGAAATGTGGCCTTGACATTTCATGTGAGCAGGGGATCTAAATTAAATGTCAAGCCTATAAAATTCCTTAAAAAGTAAGAAAAAGAAAATGGTACTAATTGTGACAGGCAGTTCAAGGGTTAATAAGCAATACATTTAAGTGACTGAAATGAAGTACCACTGTAGATTTCAAAGTGATAGGCACATGTCAAAAGCACTTCACTCTAACCAATCTTAGTATATATGGTAGAATTTCAATGACTCAAACACACTGGTGACCATGCAAATTTATTCTAGACAGGGGTAGTTCCAGTCACCTAGGGTTACTGTATACCATAAATATTTGGGCACCGGTAACTGGACAAAGTCCCCCGGACAAAATCCCCCCGAACATCCCCCCCACCCCCCCCCCCCCCCCCCCCCCCCCCCCCCCCCCGACAAAATCCCCCCTTTTGTGAAGGTGGACAAAGTCCCGTTGCAATAATATTTCTCCAATAGGGGGGGGGGAGGGGGGGGGGGGGTGATTTTGTCCAGGGTGATTTTGTTCACCTGAACCAATTGTTGGGGGTGGATTTTGTTTGCGATTCATCAACTCCTTACCATACTTGTTCTAAAATTTCCATAAGTACAATTTACTACCAGATATTGTGTCTAAAATTAGCTGAATGAATGGAAAACAGTGTAGACCCTGATGCAATGTCTCATCTGGGTCTACACTGTTTGCTCAGGCCTGTCCATCCGAATACATAGGGTAAATACGGTAACCTCAGCACAAGACAAGAAAGATTACTGGGGATTATCTAATAAAGAATAGGAATAGCGGATAGGTTTCTATTTTCTCTTCAAAATAGTTACGTTGTTGGGACTCATTAGAACCGCCTCATGAGGCAATTCTACTGAGTCCACACAACATACCATTTCCAAGTAAAGTAGAAAAAACAAGAGCTGTCACTATAAGTGAGCAATGCCCACGTGGGAGCCATCACAAAAAAGTGCGGACTTACAAACGCACAAACCCACAAACGGACAGTGCAAAAATTATATGACATCCTACGGGGGCATAAAATTGTCCCTTTTTTTTTCCCTCTTTTACTCATTATCTGAAGCTATGGAAGAATCCTCTTAAAAGACAAAAACATTCTAATAAGACACCACAGAATGTATCATCTGATCAGGGTCTACACTTTTGCTTAAAATACAGAAATTTAAAGGTTAAAAGGAAACAGTGTAAGTTTGCTTTCAGTACCAATTTCCCAGCCTACAACCCAATCAACCCACCAGTGATGTCAGTGTTTTGATTTAACAAAGACTGGGTGGGGCCAAAGTGGCATTTCTTAAAAGGAATGGATACATCGAACATACTTTCTGGCACTGCGGTTTTCACTTTCATTACTTCCTGTTTTCTTATTACCCAGCAGGCACATGATGTAATTGTCAACGTCGGTACAACATCATGACGTTTATACAACGTCACATCTACGTCGGTGCAACGTCTTAACGTTGCACCGACATTGATTTGACATTGCCCTAGTGATGTGTGTCTGCTGGAAACTGTATACCATAGTACCTTTCAATAGGTACAGTGGTTGTATGGATAGTCTGAACCCCAAATATGAACTCTGCTTAGCAAAAGGAAATCAAGAAGCATGTGCATGGTGTCAGAAGTGGGATATGAATGCAAACCCATATTTGTGGACCATAATAAAGAGGTTTACTCTTAAACAAAGAAACTGAACTATAAAGAAGCAAGGCAACATAATATTTTCTATAGAGCTGCCTCCTACTATTTACCCCAAATATTCAGACTACTTGTCATAATTATTTGTTCTAAAATCTAAACAGGTACAATTCACTGCCCGACTTTGTGTCTAAAATTGGCTGGAAGAGTGGCAAAAAGTGTAGACCTTGATGAGAGGCCCTGTCTGCAGCGTCTCATCTGGGCTTACACTGTTTGCTGAAGCCTATTTGTCTGAATACATGCAGTAAATACAGTACTTTCCTTGAGTTTACACTTAAAGCACTAATCAAGACTAAAATTTTCCCTTTTTTGTGTTAAGAAAATAGGGCTTGACATTACACATGAACCAGTGAATCATCTGTAATGTCAAATATGTTCTGTAAAAGGGTTATCCTTTGGAAGCAAGGAATACACCACAGGACTGAAAAATTTGGAGTGTGCATGTTTTCTGGGCCAGACTAGCTAGTTTTGGCCAATTAGGCCTCATCAGTGACCCTCAAATATTTTCAAAATTCCACAATGGAATCAATGATCCCAAAGGACAAGAAAATATAAACTACACTATGATGTAGGACAGGGAGACTTTTAACGACAGCCTGACATTCCCAGACACCAGCTGTAGTGACTTATTTTCCCAGAAAAATGAGAAAATGCTAGATTGTCATTTTTTATAGTGCTTGAAGATTTTAACATGCAATTCTCGGAAAGTAGATTCTGAGCCTTCAGTTTTCTGTAATCATTTTTTTTCCAATTCTGTTACAAAATAACAAGATAAAACAAAGATAAGAAAATACGATTTATCACATTATTTGAAGATCTATTCATTTTGAATATATAATCTGCACAGATTAGATAGAAAAACTTAATACCTGTCTGAAGACAAATATCAAGATTTTTTCCAGCAAACTATCCATGCTTAAAAGTCTTGCAGATACTAAGCTCCTTTTAAATGAAGTCGCTAAATTCATATGAACTTGGGAAAGTGACTTAACTCGTGACTGACCGACTCAGTAATTTGTAGTCAGATAGAAAAAATGGTGCATCTCCAAACTTTTTGGCTAACCTGACTGAAATTCAAAAGTGTCAAACTCAACACTCTGTGAACCTAAATTGCATTTTTATTGCTGCTTATGAGGACACACTCGTTAATCAGACATTATTAATCCAGGGTTCTGTTGTTCATGCCAGCCCCTGTGGCTCAGTCCGATGCGCTTTCAACTGGTAATCAGGAGGTCACCGGTTCAATCCCTGTCTAACCACCAATAATCTTTTGTGTAGATTGATCATGAAATCTTTTCTACGCAGATTCTCTTCCGTTCACTGATTCAGGAAGGGCAGTTATCAGTTTATGACGAAAGAATGTGCATCCTACTGTAACTGGCCAACACCTGCTTATATTTAAGCTTTCAGGAAAAGTGTGTCTGGTAAACTGACTGGCTCACATGACCTAATAGTGTTGACTGGGCTGTTAAAATTCAAAACCAAACTAAAACCACCTGTCCAAAGCTAAAGATGGCATTATTTGTTAAATCTTTGGTCATCTAATACAGCTTATACACAAATATTTTTGCTGAAAAATGTGAGTAGCTCTGCAAAAGCTACTCACATTTTTCAGCAAAAATACCAGGGAATTCAGTACTGTACTTGTTTGACCACTTATGAGCTTGTTAAGCTACCACAGCTCTGAACAAGTTTTTGCTTTACAGTACAATTTATGTCCTATTTCACCAGTGAATTTATTTCCTATTTCAGCAGTGAAAGTTTGGCTGCTGTCAATAATATATTCCTTAAAATACGGTCGTTATCGCAGTGTCATTTCCACAGTGGCAATCCTGAAACTGCTGTCACAACCATTATCCTGAGCAAGCGCTAATTTCCATAACAACAATATTCCTTTATCCTGAAAATGTAGCCACAACCACAAGTTAATCCAGAAAAAGAGGCTTCGTCATAAAATCTGGGCCCAAGTTGTTCAAAACCACAATAACTTAACCCAGAAAATGCCAATCACGAAAACTGTCGTCTGCTTTGTCATTTGTTGGTTACTTTAGAAGTCATTGTTACAAACCGTGTGGACCAAGTTCAAACCAGAGCTGTCTGAACAGGGTCCATACTGTTTGTACGCAAAAATATGTTTGAAAAGTTTGCAAGAAGATTCAGCAGACGAAATAAACAGACATCATTTTCAGATTCAGATGCAGTTTTTTCTCTGCATCTTAACCATTAAGACACCGAGAAAAACTACATCTGAAAATGTCGTCTGCTTATGTGGTCTGCTGATTTTTTTTTTTTTTTTTTTTTTGCAAACTTTTAAAAATATTTTTGCATACAGACAAACAGTGTGGACCCAGATCAGAATGCTCCAATAGGAGCAGTCTGATCTGGGTCCACATCATTTGCAAAAATGAGTTTTAAAGTAACCGGCAGACGACCAAGTCGACAACAATTGTCGTGATTGGCATCATATGGGTTAAGGGTTAAAACATTCCTAAGTGCCCAAAACTTTAGATTCTTGCAAGTACACTAAGTTTTTTGTTTGTTTTTTGGTTTGTTTGGTTGTTGTTGTTTTTTTTATGAAGAAAATGTATGTTTCTTCTTGAGTAAAAGCTTCTCACATTTTCTTCAGCAAAAAAAAAAAAAAAAAAACAGGTTTTGAAATACTGGGGCAAGTTGGTCAAAACAAATAATGTCATATGTTAACATATTGTTAAAACTTTGATCATTTAATGTTTCAAATATACTAATATTTTTGTTGCAAAAATGTGAGTAGCTTTTGCAATTGCAAAGCTACTCACATTTTTTCAGCAAAAATACTAGTGTATCAGATATTGTACTTGTTAGAACTAACAAGTTTGTTAAGCTTAGGTGGTAGTTTGAACAACTAGGCCCTGATGGTTGGTTTTAATGTAACATTAACTAATGACTGTGTTAACTTTGACTAACTGGGCCTTCCATGTTTATTTTGATATGTATTACTGCACTGCAACCATCTGACCAGAAATAAGAATGTTTGAACACTTTGGTGGCTTCCAGAAACACCGAAAATACATCTGCTAGGCACGTCAGACAAAGTCATAGAGGTATCTGATGACATCGAAATTCACAGTTCTGAAATAAAAATGTTACTTCTATTCTGAGACCCTGTCTACATGATAAATCTATGTGAAATTCAACACAACTGAATCCAACTCAGTTGACTGTCAAAGCCCAACTTTTTCATCTTTAGAATTTCACAAAAAAAATGTTAAAAAAACTATTAACACAACCAACCAATATTTACCGAATTCTAATGAATACACACAACAAACATTTGCAAGATAAAAGTCGAAATCTCCTTAATTTTCCCTCACTATTATTCCCTAGGGACTCGAGTATGGGTTCCACTCAGCCATGGTTTGTTTGTTTGCTTGATTTGAGGTTTAACATCCCCTTCAACACTGTATAGGTCATTTTGGAGATGTTGCTTCCAATTTTGCGGGGCTTTTACCCGATACTGAAATGAAATGACACCTCAAGCCCTGTCGCCCAATGAAACCAATAGCATGGACGGTCCGACTCGCACCGCTTTGCCTGGGCAGGCTTAGATCCTCCAAGTGGTTTACCAGTACTCGTGTGCGGTCGGTTTCAGCTCTGCATGGAAACATCATGCAGCACATCTATTTCTACAAGTCCCGATGGGCGTGGGGCCGACTCAGCCATGGTAAAAGAGCCATCGGTGTTCCACTGTAATTCAGGTCATTTAAAAATTCAATTGTTAATTAATCAGTAAATTTAACACTTAAAGTACCAAGAGAATTTCTAGGGCAGATGACAATAAAGATGTGACAATCTAATGATTCACCTGAAATGTCAAGCTTAATTTTTGTCTGAAAAATGATAAAAAGATACTTTAAAAATTCTGTTTGGGCCCAGTTGTCCAACACTAACTATGTTGTTAGTCAGCATATCATTAAACTTTTGATCATTAAATACTGCAGATAATATACTAATATATTTTGCAGAAAAAATGTGAGCAGCTTTTGCAAATGCAAAAGTTGCTCACATTTTTTCAGCAAAAATACCAGTTTTCAGATATTGTACTTGCTAGAACAGTTAACACTAACTTCGTTAAGCTAACGATGCTTTGAACAATTGGGCCCTGGACTTTAAGGATTAATAATTGCCCATTTTCATATATGTCTTTTTTAAAAACTATTTTTACATCATATTCTAAATACAAGCCAAAATAACGTATAGTAATACCATTATTAGCTAATTAATTATTCCTTTTCTTTTCTTTTTTAACGAAGTTTCGATTTGCACATGATCATTCTTTTCTTTCAAACAGCTCAAAATTATTCAAGAAAATTCTGAAGCAACATATAGATGCATGGGAATGTGACCAGCCAATAGAAATCTTTCATTTTTGGGTGTAACTTAATTTCTAAGTGGTATCAATATTTCTTTGATGGCATATTTTGACCACACCCTTGTTAAACCAAATTTATTCTCTTACTCTAAGATTGTGATGCCATAAATACATGATTGAAAGAAACTTCTAGCGCTTGGTTAGAAGGTAATCAGGATTCTGCCGAAGCATATTGTAGTTCTTGAGAAATGATCTTAGAAGATCTGGATTGATCGAACGTTCGATGCAAATGCTGACAGACCAACAAATGGATGTACAGATGGACAAACAGATGACCAATGAGATGAACAGCTCTTTCAGAATGATATCTTTGCTTATAAGCAGTCTTCACAAATTGTGTGGCAAATATAACTCATTGACATTAGTTCTAACAAGTGGACCAAGATGGCACTGAATCGCTCACCTGATTTCAAGATGACACACAGCTTCTGAGAGTCTTATGGATAACTGACAGCCATCTTGTTCCTTGAAGCATATCTGGCGATCACCTTGGCAACAATGTGGCAAAGTTTGAAAGAAGCAAATTGTTGACAGTTTTCTATCATGAGCTCTGGCAACCATTTTGCTTATCACAGCGGAACTGTTTTAGCAAATACAGTAGAGGGTCACCTAAGCTACATTCGTACAAAGTTTGAATCAAATTGGCCCAGGGGTATAGGAGTAGTCGTCATTTAAAAATTTTTCATTTTTTTAGCTCTGGGGGTCATCTTAGTCATCGGAGTGGAACCATTTTAGCTTCTTTGGTAGACAGCCACCTAGGCACCATTACTGTGAAGTTTGAATCAAATTGGTCCAAGGGTTTAGTAACCTTATGAGTTGGTGGTTCCCTTTAACAATACAGAGCTGACCTGTTTTTCACTATCTGAGCACCTTGCGGAAATTGAGGGTCAGGACCTAGTGCACCAGCCAGACATTAACCGACTAACTCTAACTAACAATGCCTTAACTCTATATAAAACCAGTGGGTCCCAGTGCAAGTCCGTAAGTCTATGTAAAACTGGTGGTCCCCTGCGTGGGGCCATTTTTCCCCCCAGGGCTATAACTTGAATAATCTTGGAAGAAGTCCCCTATATGAAGCTTCATGCCAAATACCAAAGTCCTGGGCCTTGTGGTTTCAGAGAAGAAGATTTTTAAAGGTTTTACAAATATAAGTCCATGTTAAACTGGTGGGCCCCCAGGCGGGGCCATTATTGGCCCCTGGGCTATAATTTTATAAATCTTAGTAGAGGTCTACTAGATGAAGCTTCATACCAAACATCAAAGACTTGGGCCTTCTGGTCTCAGATGAGAATATTTTTAAAGGATTTCCCTATATAAGTCTATCTTAAACCGGAGGGCCCTGGCACGGGGCCATTTTTGGCCCCAAGGCTATAATTTGAACAATCTTGGTAGAGGTCACCTAGATGAAGCTCCATACCAAATACCAAAGGTCTGGACCTTTTGGAATCAGAAAAGACAATTTTTATAGGTTTCCCTTATGTAAGTCTATACACAAGATGTGGGCCCAGGGCAGGGCCAATTTTAGCCCTAAGGCTATAATTTGAACAATCGTGGTAGACTATATAAAATGAAGCTTCATACCAAATATCAAAGACCAGGACCTTCTGGTTTCAGACAAGAAGATTTTAAAAGTTTTCCCTATATAAGTCTGTGTACAATTGGTGGGCCGCAGGGCAGGCCATTTTTGGTGCCAGGGCTATAATTTTCTGGTGGGCTGCGGGGTGGGCCATTTTTGGCGCCAGGGCTATAATTTTAATAATCTAAGTAGTAGAGGTCCACTAGATGAAGCTTCATGCCAAACATCAAAGACCTGGGCCTTCTAATTTCAGACGAGAAGATTTTAAATAGGGTTTCCCTATGTAAGTCTATGTTCAAAACTGGTGGGCCCCAGCGCCGGGCCCATTTTTATAGAGGTCCACTAGATGAAGCTTCATTCAAACTACGGTATCAAACACCTGGGCATTCTGATTTCAGATGAGAAGATTTTTAAAGTTTTTCCCTATATAAATTTATGTAAAACCGGTAGTCCCCAGCGCGGGGGCATTTTTGGCCCCAGGGCTATAATTTGAACAATCTTGCTAGAGGTCCATCAGATACAACTTCATACCAAATATCAAAGACCTGGACTTTCTGGTTTCGGAAGAGGTTTTCCCTACATAAGTCTATGTAAAACTGGTGATCCCCCCGGCACAGGGGCATTTCTGGCCCCAAGGCTATAATTTGAGCAATCCTGGTAGAGGTCCATTAGATACAACCTCATACCAAATACCTAAGACCTGGGCCTTCTGGTTTCAGACAAGAAGATTTTTGAAGATTTTCCCTATATAAGTCTATGTAAATCTGGTGGGCCCCGGCGCAGGGCATTTTTGGCCCCAGGGCTATAATTTGAACAATCTATGCTTCATTCCTTTATTACGGCTTTCATGTCATAAGAGTTTTATCAGAAAACTTTCTTTCTTTCTTGTTCGGTGCTTACAGGTTGAACTGTTTGATATTTTTCTTATTTATACTCCAAACATAGGCTATGGGTGCTTATAAGAACCGCCTCATTGAGGCGGTTCTAACAAGTACCCATAACATATGCCTTTGAGCAGAAACAAGCAACATAATGTATAACCCTGTAAACCCCAGATAACACCATATAAAGTAGGGTTTAGAGGGGTGTTTATTTCGCAGACTTGTTAACATGAGGATACAGACAGAAAAATGGGGTTTACCTGGGTATACATTAATTTCTAAATGTTTGTTCAAAATCATGGATGATGGGTACTCAATAGAACCGCCTCAATAAGGCAGCCTCAATGAGGCAGTTCAAATGAACACAAACACTCTATATTAAAGAAGAAATCAGAAAAGAATGCCACCTTGCATCACACTAACAAGTCTGTGTAATGAATATCCCTCTGCACCCCACTTTATACAGAGAAAACTGGGGTTTATAGGGGTATTCATTATTTTTCTTATTTCTGTTCCTAGACATAGAATGTGGGTACTCGTAAGAACTGCCTCAGTGAGGCAGTTCTAACGAGCACCCTCAACCTATGTTTGGAGTAAAGATAAGAAAAATATTACAAATTTAAGTCAGAAAATAACTGTTTTGGAGATGTGAAAGAATGCACTATTTCAGACGAGTGTGTTATTTTAATGGAAAAGAATGCCATTTTTCAGGTGAATGCCATTTTTCACCTGAACAAGAGGGCCATGATGGCCCTGGATCGCTCACCTGATCCATAGTGTAACAAGTGGGCCCCAGAGAGGGCCATTATTGGCCCCAGGGTTTTAATGTGCATAATGTTGAGGGAGGTCTTAAAGGTGAAGCTTCATACCAAACATCAACAAAGGCTATAATTAGAACAATCTTGGCAAAGGTCCACTAGATAAAGCTACACATCAAATTTCAAAGACCTGGGCCTTGCAGTTTCAGAGAAGAAGATTTTTTTTAAAGATATTCCCTACATAAGCCTATGCAAAACCAAATGGCCCCAGGGCTATATAAATCTATGTAAAAACAAAGGGCCCCGGCCCGGGGTGGGGGCATTTGTGGCCCCAGGGCTATAATTTGAACAATCTTGGTAGAGGTCCACTAGATAAAGCTCCATACTAAATATCAAAGGCCTTGGCCTTGCAGTTTCAGAGAAGATTTTTAAAGATTTCCCTATATAAGTCTATGCAAAACCAAAGGGCCCCGGAGCGGGGACATTTTTGGTACCAGGGCTATAATTTGAATAATTTTGATAGAGGTCCACTAGATGCAGCTTCATACCAAATATCAAAGACCCAGGCCTTGTGGTTTCAGAGAAGAAGATTTTTGAAGATTTTCCCCATGTAAGTCTATGTAAAACCATAGGGCCCCAGAGTGGGGGCATTTTTGGCCCCAGGGCTATAATTTTAACAATCTTGGTAGAGGTCCATTAGATGCAACTTCATACCAAATTTCAAAGTCCTGGGCCTTGTGGTTTCAGAGAAGATTTTTAAAGATTATCCCTATATAAGTCTATGTAAAACCAAAGGGCCCCGGGACGGGGCCACTTTTGGCCCCAGCACTATAATTTGAATCATCTTGGTAGGGGTCCTTTAGAAGAAGCTTCATACCAAATATAAAAGACCTAGGCCTTGTGGTTTCAGAGAAGAAGATTTTTAAAGATTTTCCCTATATAAGTCTATGTAAAACCAAAGGGCCCCTGAGCGGGGGCATTTTTGGCCCAAGGGCTATAATTTGAACAATCTTGGTAGGGGTCCACTAGATGAAGCTTCATACAAAATATCAAAGTCCTGGGCCTTGCGGTTTCAGAGAAGAAGATTTTTAAAGATTTTCCCTATATAAGGCCATGTAAAACCAAAGGGTCCCAGTCGGAGGCTTTTTTTGCCCCAGCACTATAATTTGAACAATCTTGGTAGGGGTCCACTAGATAAAGCTTAATTCCAAATATCAAAGTCCTGGGCCTTGCAGTTTCAGAGCAGAAGATTTTTAAAGATTTTCCCTATATAAGCCTATGTAAAACCAAAGGGCCCGGCGGCGGGGACATTTTTGGCCTCAGCACTATCATTTGAATAATCTTGTTAGGGGTCTTTTAGATGAAGCTTCATACCAAATATAAAAGACCTAGGCCTTGTGGTTTCAGAGAAAAGGATTTTTAAAGATTTTCCCTATATAAGTCTATGTAAAAACAAAGGGCCCCTGAGCGGGGGCATTTTTGGCCCAAGGGCGATAGTTTGAACAATCTTGGTAGAGGTCCATTGGATGAAGCTTCATTCTAAATATCAAAGTCCTGGACCTTGCGGTTTCAGAGAAGAAGATTTTTAAAGATTTTCCCTATATAAGTCTATGTAAAACCAAAGGGCCCCTGAGCAGGGGGATTTTTGGCCCAAGGGCTATAATTTGAACAATCTTGGTAGGGGTCCACTAGATGAAGCTTCAAACAAAATATCAAAGTCCTGGGCCTTGCGGTTTCAGAGAAGAAGATTTTTAAAGATTTTCCCTATATAAGCCTATGTAAAACCAAAGGGCCCCAGGTGGAGGCTTTTTTTGCCCCAGCACTATAATTTGAACAATCTTGGTAGGGGTCCACTAGATAAAGCTTAATACCAAATATCAAAGTCCTGGGCCTTGCAGTTTCAGAGCAGAAGATTTTTAAAGATTTTCCCTATATAAGCCTATGTAAAACCAAAGGGCCCGGGGGTGGGGACATTTTTGGCCTCAGCACTATCATTTGAATAATCTTGTTAGGGGTCTTTTAGATGAAGCTTCATACCAAATATAAAAGACCTAGGCCTTGTGGTTTCAGAGAAAAGGATTTTTAAAGATTTTCCCTATATAAGTCTATGTAAAAACAAAGGGCCCCTGAGCGGGGGCATTTTTGGCCCAAGGGCGATAATTTGAACAATCTTGGTAGAGGTCCAATGGATGAAGCTTCATTCTAAATATCAAAGTCCTGGACCTTGCGGTTTCAGAGAAGAAGATTTTTAAAGATTTTCCCTATATAAGGCCATGTAAAACCAAAGGGCCCCGGAACGGGGGCATTTTTTGCCCCAGCACTATAATTTGAACAATCTTGGTAGGGGTCCACTAGATAAAGCTTAATACCAAATATCAAAGTCCTGGGCCTTGCAGCTTCAGAGCAGAAGATTTTTAAAGATTTTCCCTATATAAGCCTATGTAAAACCAAAGGGCCCGGGGGCGGGGACATTTTTGGCCTCAGCACTATCATTTGAATAATCTTGTTAGGGGTCTTTTAGATGAAGCTTCATACCAAATATAAAAGACCTAGGCCTTGTGGTTTCAGAGAAAAGGATTTTTAAAGATTTTCCCTATATAAGTCTATGTAAAACTAGAGTGTTCACAAGTTTTTTCTTTAATTTGACCTACTGACCTACTTTTTGACCCGAAAAGACCTTTATTCAAACTTAGCCAAGATATTGTCACAATGACCATTCTGAGCAAGATTAATGATTTAACCAAACTTGTGGCCTCCTGAGTATTCACAAGGTTTTTCTATGATTTGACCTACTGACCTACTTTTCAACCGGACATGACCCATATTCAAACTTGACCGAGATATTGTCATGATGATCATTCTGAGCAAGTTTGATTATGATTGGACCAAAATTGTGGCCCCTAGGGTGTTCACAAGGTTTTTATATGATTTGACCCGCTGACCTACTTTTTAACCCGATATGACCCATATTCGAACTGGACTGAAATATTGTCACAATGGTCATTCTGAGCAAGTTTCATGATAATTGGACCAAAACAGTGGCCTTCAGAGTGTTCACAAGGTTTTTCTATGATTTGACCTACTGACCTACTTTTTGACCGGACATGACCCATATTCGAACTTGACCAAGATATTGTCATGATGATCATTCTGAGCAAGTTTGATTATGATTGGACCAAAATTGTGGCCTCTAGGGTGTTCACAAGGTTTTTCTATGATTTGACCCGCTGACCTACTTTTTAAGCCGACATGATCCATATTCAAACTTCACTAAAATATTGTCACAATGATCATTCTGAGCAAGTTTGATGATGATTGGACCAAAATTGTGGCCTCTCGAGTGTTCACAAGGTTTTTCTATGATTTGACCTACTGACCTACTTTTTTACCCGACATGACCCAAATTCGAACTTGACCGAGATATTGTCATGATTATCATTCTGAGCAAGTTTGATGATAATTGGACCAAAACTGTGGCCTCTAGTGTGTTCACAAGAAAAAGTTTACGCACGGACGACGCACGACGGACGACGGACGACGCACGACGCACGACGACGCCGGACATCTTACTGTCACAAAAGCTCACCATGACCTTCGGTCAGGTGAGCTAAAAATGGTAGACTCATGAAACACACCATTTTATTGCATGGGTTGCTACTGTTTACATGCTGCCTGCCTCGGTACCTCAGTCAGCTGAGCGTCTGACTGGTAATCAGGAGGATGTGGGTTCGATACCTGCCGGGGTCAGCAACATTCTTTCATGGAGATTGATCATGAAATCTTTTCTACGGTCATTCTCTTCCTTCAGCTGATTCAAGAAGGGCAGTTGTCAGTTTCTGGCGAAAGAATGTGCACTGTACTGGTTAACCGCTTAGGTATAAGCCTGGCCAGGAAAAGTGTAGATAGGTAAACTTACCGGCTCAAAAATGACCTAAACAGTGTTGATTGGGCCATTAAACTCAAATACAAATAATACAAACAAAACTGTTATAATGCTAGCCATATTTCAAAAGGGACTTGAACTAACCAATGAGTATGAATAATGGGTCCATGGTAAAGATGTAAAATATGACAAGTTATACCAAACCAGAAAAATATCACAGAAGTGAGAATTAATCATTTTGAAGCAATAAACAAATTTCCTTGTAAAAGTGCCCAAATTTATGATAGCAAAAATGTTTCAAACAAAACAGATTGTGAAATTGGCAGGAATATACCACAGAACAAATTCAGTTCCATGAAAAAATGTTTTTCTTATCAAATGATAAATTATTTTATCAAACAGCCTAAAATTTAAATGGAAAATCTCAGCATGATAGAATATTTTGATATATGAGTCTGGTTTAGTCTAGGGCATGGAGGTCTGAACAAATTTTTCTCATTGTTTAAGGGGTATTGGATACACCTTCAGGGGAGGCAACTCCTGCAAAAGTATTTTTGTCTCCCATGTCAATAGGGGTCAACTCTTAAAGGAAAGAATTTGCTCCTGAGGAGCAAATTCTTTCCTTTAGGAGTTGACCCCTTTTTCAGTGGGACAGGGCTTATAGAATAGCAAACAGGACGTCCAAAAAGTTGTCTCCCTTTGAAAAATGGCAGAAAAATCTGCCAGGTGTTCCCATTCAACTTAATACCAAAATTGGGAAACAGTGTAGACCCAGCTGACATCACATTATCAAGTTTTTACATTATAAAACCTAGTTTATAAACATAACAACAGGGCTATAATGGCCCTGGATCACACCTGAGCCTAACTGTAGAAATAAACAGTAGGACATATAAGACAGAGTGGACGGTTTGAGCAATTTTGGTTGACAGTGACTCAAGAAACATTTCTGTGAAATTATTTCAAAATTAGTCTAGCTATATAGGATAGAAGTCATTTTAAGGGTGGTATGGTAACTATCATGTTCAGTGGAGCGAAAGGATTTTGAGCATTTTTGTAAGAGGATCACCCATTATTTGTATGGGGTGGGGGAGGGGTGGGGGATGGGGTGGGTTTCGGGGTATTGGCATCAGAAGCTACAGAGCTGACCTGTATGCCACTGTCTGAGCACCATGTGGGCATTGAGGGTCAGGTCCTAGGTCCCACACGGAGATGAACCAGCTGTGAATGACTTACAAAACCTCGTGGTGACAAGTGGTGGTTCCTAGTACTGACATTCACACCCCCTATACCCAATACTAAGTTGGTCTGACGACATCTCCATACCCTTTGCAGATAACAAGATGTGTTTGAGAAACAAACACGTCCCAGGGCTGAAGTCATTTTTTTTCTTTAAAGTAGGTCACAGGTCAAGATTAAGGTCACAACCCAAATGTTTTGTAAGAGTGGGAAGCCCTAGTTACAAGGAACAAATATGTCAAATATGAAGGTGCTCTCTGAAACAGTTCAAAAGTTATGACCAATGCTATTTTTTTAAAGTAGGTTGCAGGTCAAGGTAATTTTTTTGTGTCACGGGAAAGATTTGTTGTCATGGGTTGTTTGATGAATGGATTTAAGGTGATTGTGGCCACATGCTGATAGTAGACGTTGATACAACGTTTCTAGACCTTCTCCCGCTTTCTTGAGGGGGTTCGGGGTTCAAGTAATGACAACTATAGACTGATAGATGATGTTTCCATGTTTTTGAGCTGTGTCATGAACCTTCTCTCTCTCTCTCGACCTCGGTTCATCTGAATAAATATTATAAATATCCTAAGAAATTAGGAATAACATATAGATGGTGTCCGTCAGGTGGTCGTGAGACCTACCCTCGCCAGGGACAAAGGAAGACTGACTCCGAGGTCGAGAGATCGAAATGGCAAGATACGAATATTCATGAAATAATGACAATTATGATAATTTACAAATGTTCAACAAGATAATGAAATAAAGTAAACGCATACCTGAATAAATATTATAAATATCCTAAGTAATTAGGAATAACATAGATGGTGTCCGTCAGGTGGTCGTGAGACCTACCTTCGCCAGGGACAAAGAAAGACTGACAAAGGCTGAGGTAAGAATGTGCGCATGCGGTGTTAATCAGTGAAGTGAAAAGCGCGCGAGACTTACATAAGGACACCGGAAATGGATATACGCTACTCAGGAATGCTTAATGCTTAATGAAATATATGAGTATATGAAGTATGAAAAACAACGATCAATAGAGGAAAATAACTGGAGATGACTAGAAAGTCCTAAGCGCAAGCGCTCCTCCAGTTTCCATAATTTCACTCTGTGACATTCTCCCCCTCTTCGGGAAATGTCCGGGAAATGTCGTCCCGACATTTAACTTACTCAACAAATTACTTGCATGAGTTTAAAAACAGTTTAACTACACATTTTCATTTATTTATATAAATTTACCAGATGTATATTTTGTTAATAAATACCAATCTGATAATTAAATAGGAGCCGAAGCTATTGCTTCCACTGTTTGTCGAGCTAGTGAAGTTAACCATATCTAACACTTAACCAGGTAAACCCTTATCAAAATGCTCTGTCATAAATGCTTCACAGTATGCACAGCGCAAAAAATAAAACTTTATATACAGAACTTAGACAAAAAATCTTTTATTGATAGCGTGTAATAGGACACTCCTTACTGGTTTAGCTTCAAACGGCTAAACATTAAAACCAGGCTAAAATTGCTTATCCTAAAACACAGCCAAAATGGAAGTGTCATATAAAAATACATTATTTACGTGCTGGACTGGAGAGAGGAAATATAACAGAACTATTCAATTCTTACGAAATTATTCACCCTTCCACGAAAGCACAAGCCAGAAGCACGAACCGGCCACGGTCTGATTGGGATAGCCCCCACCTAGGTTGTAACCAACCCATGTCCAAGCAAGCGCAAAATCGTGTCAAGGCGAAATTTTCAATAATACAATTTTCCTACTAGAACTTTCTCGCCAGTTTGCAGTACAGTGCACCATGTGTCAGCGGTAATCTGACAACATACAAGCTCTCCAGATACCGCGACAAATCATGCACTGTCAACCGACTGCAACCAAGCAGAAGCTGAACTTAAGAAAAAAACAAAGGGTCAGCAGAATTGCATTCCAGTGCGGCACGTGCCAAGAGCACTCTGACAACATACAAGCTCTCCAGAGACGCCATGACAAGCCATGCATCGTCACTCGACTGCAACCCAGCAACCCGTTTAAATGAAACCTTTTTGTTTCGAAGCCTCTCTCCAGAATATATTTAGCGTAATTGTCACACGCTCCCCTCCCCCTCTGTGAAAAAAATGTCGTCTCGACATTTCAAATAAAAAAAATAAAATAAAATACTTGTACAGGAAACCATGTCAGCTGTTAATTCAGTTAAAAACATTCGAAAATTTAAAATAACCAGTCCCCTCCTGCCTACCACCTTGGTTTCTGCCTATGCCTTGTTGGACGTGTTTGAGGTCGCAATTCTGGTTGAGACCCCGGAGCAGGACTGAAGGGTTTCGCCAAAGGATTCAATGATCTCTCTGGGGGTATCACCACACTAGGGGATACCGGTGCAACAAGCATGTTCGCACTATCTGGAACTGCAGAGTCTGGTGCAGGTGAGGCTGCACTACCTGCCGTGCCACTCGGAACATTGATATCACCGGCAGTTGTATCCTTACCGGTTGAGAACTGCTATTTGGTGATATATCTGTATCCAAGGAGCGTGGTTTGGATGCTGGAAGGGCCATGAATGGAAGAAGGAGATTCCTGTGCAGCATCCTTCGGGAGCCCTTCCCATGTTCACGTTTTACAACGTACACGGGAACCTCAGTATTTGGCTGTTCAACAACCAAATACACATCTTTCTCCCATTTATCTGCCAACTTGCATTTTCCCCTCAGTCTGACGTTGCGAATTAGCACACGGTCACCGGGCAAAAGCTGGGCATCCCGAGCTTTGAGGTCATAAGTTTCCTTATGCCTTCTGCCCTGGCGACGGGCCTCCTTGGTGGCTGTCTTATAGGCAAAGTCGAGCCTCTTTTTCAGATCGGCTGCAAACTTTGTCTGGTTAGCATGCCTACTCTCTGGATTTATGCCTAGAAAGGCATCAACCGCCAGTCTAGGGTGTCGCCCAAACATTAAATAATGGGGGGAAAATCCAGTGGTCTCATGACGGGTTGAGTTGTAGGCATGAACCAAGGGCGCAACGTAGGACTTCCAGTTAGACTTCTGGTCATCCTCCAAAGTACCCAACATATTGAGCAGAGTCTGGTTAAAGCGCTCAGGCATTCCATTACCCATGGGATGGTAGGGTGTAGTCCTAGACTTGTCAACGTTAGCAATGGAACACAGCTCTTTAATAACCTGGCTCTCAAAATTGCGGCCCTGGTCACTATGTAAGGGGGATGGAAATCCATAGTGACAAATGAAGTTTTCAAAGAGAACTTTGGCTGTTGTCTTGGCCGTTTGATTCTTGGTTGGTATGGCCTGAGCATAGCGGGTGAAATGGTCTGTAATTACCAAGATGTTTTCGTAACCACCCGCTGATGTCTCAAGAGACAGAAAATCCATGCATACCAAGTCCATGGGATAAGTGGACTCTACAGTCACAAGTTTTGCTGGAGCCCGCTCTCGAGACTTTCTTCGGATGCATCTGGGACAGTTTCGGACTTTCTTTTCAATGTCACCATCCATCCCAGGCCAGTAAAACCGAGATTTTACCAGGGACATAGTGCGGTCTCTGCCTTGATGGCCGGCCTCGTCATGCAGACCATTAAGTGCTATCTCCCGGAAAACTTCAGGCAATACCAGCTGGTTTACAGAGGTGCCATGTAAAGAGTGACGACGGTAAAGTACCTCGTCTTTGAAAAATAGACTGTCCCAATCCTTCAAGATTTTCTGACATTCTGTCTCCTCAAGAGCAATCTGTCTCTTGGTAGGTTTGTGTCCAGAGGCAAGAATGGTCTTCACTCTGTTCAACGTACCGTCAATGGTTTGTTCAGCACGCCAGTCAACTTGACTGAAATCTGAACCAGAGTCAGAGCCAACCTCTTCACCAGTGAGGTCAAAATGCTGAGCAACCAATACACATTCAACTGCCGGCGCCTCCTCTTTAGGGGCTAATACCGCCTGGCAGATGGCCTTTATAGCGTCATTAAACAGGACCCCTTTATCAGTAGATGGTAATCTACTGAGGGCATCGGCATCTTGGTTTTTCTTGCCGGACCTGTAAATGAGCTTGAAATTGTAACTGGACAGTGCGGCTAGCCAACGATGGCCTGTGGCATCTAGCTTAGCCGTTGTTAGAACATACGTCAATGGATTGTTGTCTGTTCTAACAGTGAATTTATTTCCATACAAGTAATCATGGAATTTATCACACACTGCCCATTTCAAGGCCAAAAATTCAAGTTTATGTGCAGGGTAATTGCACTCACTGGCTCTAAGACCTCTGCTAGCATGGCCCCACGTTGGGCGCCAGTTGTCACGGGAAAGATTTGTTGTCATGGGTTGTTTGATGAATGGATTTAAGGTGATTGTGGCCACATGCTGATAGTAGACGTTGATACAACGTTTCTAGACCTTCTCCCGCTTTCTTGAGGGGGTTCGGGGTTCAAGTAATGACAACTATAGACTGATAGATGATGTTTCCATGTTTTTGAGCTGTGTCATGAACCTTCTCTCTCTCTCTCGACCTCGGTTCATCTGAATAAATATTATAAATATCCTAAGAAATTAGGAATAACATATAGATGGTGTCCGTCAGGTGGTCGTGAGACCTACCCTCGCCAGGGACAAAGGAAGACTGACTCCGAGGTCGAGAGATCGAAATGGCAAGATACGAATATTCATGAAATAATGACAATTATGATAATTTACAAATGTTCAACAAGATAATGAAATAAAGTAAACGCATACCTGAATATGAGTGGGAAGCCCCTGACACAAGGAACCTACATGCCAAATATGAAGATTCTTTCTCAAACAGTTCAAAAGTTATGATAAAGTAGGTCACATGTCAAAGTCACAGATCTATTGTATGTGTGGGAAAGGAATCTACATGCCAAATATGAAGGTTCTATCTCAACTGTTTCAAAATCTATGATAAGTAGGTCACAGGTCAAGGTCACAAGTCAAACTTTTTGTATGAGTGGAAAGCCCATATCACAAGGGACCTAGAGACTCTATCTCAAAGGGTTCAAAAGTTATGATAAAGTAGGTTGCATGACAAGGTGATGGTCATAGGTCAATATCTTTTGAATGAGTGGGAAACCCTTGACACACGGAATCTACAAGCCAAATATGAAGGCTCTATCTCAAAAGTTTCATTATCTATGATAAGTAGGTCACAGGTCAAGTCACGAGTCAAATTTTTTTGTGTGAGTGGGAAGCACTAGTCACAAGGAACCTATATGCCAAATATGAAGGCTCCATCTCAATTGGTTCACAAGTTATGATAAAGAGTGGTGAAAGTCAATATCAAGGTCACAGGTCAAAATTTTTGAGTGAGTGGGAAGAGCTTGTCACCAGGAACATACATGCCAAACATGAAGACTATCGCAAACGGTTCCAAAGTTACGATAAAGTAGGTCACAGGTAAAGGTCACAGGTCAAAATCATTTGTATGAGTGGGAAGCCCCTATTACAAGGAAACTACATTCCAAATATGAAGGCTCTATCTCAAATGGTTCAAAAGTAATGATAAAGTAAGTCACAGGTCAAGGTCATGTTTTGTTGGAGTGGGAAGCCCTTGTCACAAGGAACCTATATGCCAAATATGAAGGCTCTATCTCAAACGGTTCAACAGTTATGACCAATGTTAATTTTTTATTGAAGCAGGTCACAGGCCAAGATCAAGGTCAAAACTTTTTGCTTGAGTGGGAGGCCCTTGACACAAGGAACCTACATTCCAAATATGAAGGCTCTATCTCAGTCAGTTCAAAAGTTATGACCAATGTTATTTTTTCTTTAAAGTAGGTCACAGATCAAGATCACAGGTCAAAAATCTTTGTATGAGTCCAAAGCCCTTGTCACAAGAAACCAAATATGAGGCCTCTACCTCAAATGGTTCAAAAGTTATTACCAATGTTAAACTTGTTCAACCAACAAACAGACAGGACAAAAACAATATGCCCCTGCTATCACTATATAGGACATAAAATGTTACCATTCTATTCATAAAATACCACACCTGACCAAGCTATTGTCTAGATGATCATTCTGAGCAAGTTTGATGGTGATCGGACCAAAATTGTGGCCTCTGGTTTGTTCACAAGGTTTTTTCTATGATTTGACCTACTGACCTACTTTTTGACCCAGCATGTCCCATATTCAAACTTGACCGAGATACTGTTAAGATGATCATTCTTAGCAAGTTTGATGGTAATTAGACCAAAACTGTGGCCTCTAGAGTATTCACAAGAATTTTCTATGATTTGACCTGCTGACCTACTTTTTGACCAGACATTACCAATATTCGAACTTGACTGAGATATTGTCAAGATGATCATTCCGAGCAAGTTTGATGATGATTGGACCAAAACTGTGGACTCAAGAGTGCTCACAAGGTTTTCCTATGATTTAACCTACTGACCTACTTTTTAACCTGACATGACCCCTACAAAAACTTGTCTAAGATATTGTCAAGATGATCATTCTGAGCAAGTTTGATGATGATTGGACCCAAACTGTGGCCTCTAGAGTATTCTCAAGGTTTTTCTATGATTTGACCTACAGACCTACTTTCTGACCCGACATGACCCATATTCGAACTTGACTGAGATATTGTCATGATGATCATTCTGAGCAAGTTTGATGGTAATTAGACCAAAACTGTGGCCTCTAGAGTATTCACAAGAATTTTCTATGATTTGACCTGTTGACCTACTTTTTGACCCGACATTACCAATATTCGAACTTGACTGAGAAATTGTCAAGATGATCATTCTGAGCAAGTTTGATGATGATTGGACCAAAACTGTAGAGTGCTCACAAGGTTTTTCTATGATTTAACCTACTGACCTACTTTTTGACCTGACATGACCCCTACAAAAACTTGTCTAAGATATTGTCAAGATGATCATTCTGAGCAAGTTTGATGATGATTGAACCCCAACTGTGGCCCCTAGAGTATTCTCGAGGTTTTTCTATGATTTGACCTACAGACCTACTTTCTGACCCGACATGACCCATATTCGAACTTGACTGAGATATTGTCATGATGATCATTCTGAGCAAGTTTGATGATGACTGGACAAAAATTGCGGCCTCTAGAGTGTTCACAAGAAAAGTTTACGCACGACACACAACGAACGACGGACGACGAAGTCGGACATCTCACAGTCACAAAAGCTCCTCATGACCTTTGGTTAGGCAAGCTTAAAATGTACAGCCATGAGAAAATGAACCGCTAAGAGACAACTGAGATCAGTCAGAATACATATACCCGGTGATACTCCAGCAAAATGTTTGTTAACCCTTCTCTTGCTGACTATTCAGAAAGCCACACCCGTTTCTGACTTTGAACCAATTAGATTACTTGATGTAATTTATTCCTACGATTTCATAAATTGAATGTCAAACAGTGTAGATCCTGATCAGATGGCTTCTGGATCTACACTGTTTGCAAAGATAGGGGTTGTCGTGACAGCATGATAAGAGTTAACAGTGCAAAACAATTGCGTTTCAACTATGCAAATCGTTTTTCGTGATCAAATCCACTAAATTAAATATAACAGCCCATTACAAGGCTAAATGCAGTATGCAGTGGTCTATTATTTTTATTATTTTTGCTAAACTATTATTGTGGGCATAAGTAGAAAATTTCTTACAAAGGCTTTCTCACAGACACACAGAATCTATGTTTGCGGAACATTAAACATAAGAATAAAGTTTACCCGCATTTACATGCGGAAAATGCAATAACTAGCATTTTTAAAAGTACTGTTGTATTTTCCTACACTGCATCATATTGGCTAATGCAGAACTTTTAGAAAGAAATATTCTGGTCGCTCTATAGGTTCCTACAGCTTATAGAAATGTTGATGGTACACTTCTGAAAAGTCATTTACAAGCTACGTCAAAATGCGCATGAATTAAATACCCCCTATACTTCTTTATGCAGCTAAAGCTCTTGAACTAAACCAGTAGTCAAGGACTTTCTTCCACCTCATTCTGATCAACAATGAATACAATGCTAATTATCAGTTTTTAGCAAAATTCTATGAGCCAGTATATTTGCTACTGGCTCTAAAGCTTGAAAATTCGGCAATTTTCATCGGCGTTCCATTGCTTTCTATACAAACAACTTTGATTTTTGTGCAGTCAGTGCACATAAATGACAAGAATTCCGCAGAAGGCGGCGTCGCACCCGATATGAAGGCTCTATCTCAAATGGTTAAAAAGTTATGATAAAGTAGGTTACGGGTCAAGGTCACAGGTAAAATTTTTAGTATGAAAGGAAAGGCAATGTCACAAGGAACCTACATGCCAAATATGAAGGCTCTATCTCAAATGGTTAAAAAGTTATGACAAAGTAGGTCAGCAGTCCAGGGTCAAGGTCACAGGTCAAAATGTTTTGTATGAGTGGCAAGGCAATGTCACAAGGAACCTACATGCCAAATATGAAGGCTCTATGTCAAATGGTTAAAAAGTTATGATAAAGTAGGTCAAAAGGTCAGGGGTCAAGGTCACAGGTCAAAATTGTTTGCATGAGTGGTTTGGGAATGTCACAAGGAACCTACATGCCAAATATGAAGGCTCTACCTCAAATGGTTAAAAAGTTATGATAAGTAGGTCAAAAGGTCAGGGGTCAAGGTCACAGGTCAATTTTTTTTTTGTATGAGTGGGAAGGCAATGTCACAAGGAACCCACATGCCAAATATGAAGGCTCTATCTCAAACGGTTGGAAAGTTATGATAAAGTAGGTCATAGGTCAAAGGTCACAGGTCAAGGTCACAGGTCAAAATTGTTTGTATGAGTGGTATGGGAATGTCACAAGGAACCTACATGCCAAATATTAAGGCTCTACCTCAAATGGTTAAAAAGTTATGGTAAGTAGGTCAAAAGGTCAGGGGTCAAGGTCACAGGTCATTTTTTTTTGTACAAGTGGGAAGGCAATGTCACAAGGAATCCACATGCCAAATATAAAGGCTCTATCTCAAACGGTTCCACTAAATAATATAATATTTGTCATGGTCACTGGAGCATAAAATATAGGTCAACGCCACGAGATGAAAGCCCCTGCTTGGTTAGGAGCTTACGAAGATGTTTCATGTAAGGTATGATGGTTATTTAGTCTTGTAGTTGAGTATATAACAAACTTCGACATAAATGTCGAACTTCGACATAAATGTCCAACTTTGACGTAATGGTCGAAGTCACTGGAGCACAAAATATAGGTCAAAGTCACTAGGTCAAGGAGTCTACAAAGTCAGAAGGTCAGGGAGATGTTTCATGTAAGGTTTGATGGTAGATGAGGTTTGTAGTTGACTTAAATAAAAACTTCGACATAAATGTCGAAGTTATGTCGAACTTCGACATAAAGATCAAAGTCACTGGAGCGAAAAATATAGGTCAAAGTCACTAGGTCAATGTGCCTACAAAGTCATTAGGTCTGAGAGATGTTTCATATAAGGTTTGATGGTAGACTAGGTTTGTAGTTGACTTTAATAAAAACTTTGACATAAATGTCGAACTTCGACATAAATGTGACGGACGGACGCACGGATGCACGGACGAATGGACGGACGGACGGACGAACGAACGGACGGAAAAGTTGACGCCTATGTCGCACCCTGCTACAAGCAGGTGCGACAAAAACGGTAACATATTTAGATGCAGAATGTTGAGGTGATTTTAACAAGAGCACCGCATGCGGGTGCAAAAATTCTAAGTCAGAAAGGGGCATAACTGTGCCAAAAATATTTTGAGGGTTACCTCACCTATCTATTCATAATGAACAACTAGTCCGAGTTTCAAGTATATATGTTCAGTAATGACAGAGATATTACAAAGTGTCCAAGTTTTTGCACGACGATGCTCCTCTAGGAGCAGTCTGATTAGGGCCCACACTGTTTGCCAGTATACAAAAATATTATTGAAAAGCTTTCAAGCAGATACAAACGACATTTACAAATGCAGTTTTTCGTAGTGTCTTAAGTGGTAATCAGCTTACCATCTAAGGCAGTCATCAAGATATGGGGGCTAAGAAAATTTTAATCAAAACATCAGACTAATGATGCAGTTGCAGATATTGATGCAGACAACAATGTATATAATGTTAGAAGTTACTGCAGTATGTATGTATATATGTATGTATGTATGTATGTATGTATGTATGTATGTATGTATGTATGTATGTATGTATGTATGTAATTTGTTTGATTTGAGGTTTAACGTCCCCGTCAACACTGTAAAGGTCATTTTGGAGATGTTGCTTCCAATTTTGTGGGACTTTTACCCGACATTGAGATGAAATGACATCTCAAGCCCTGCCGCCCAATGAAACCAATAGGGCTTATTAGCATGGATGGTCCGCCTCGCACCACATTTCCTGGACAGGCTTAGATCCTCTAAGCGGTTTACCAGTAATAGTGTGCGGGCCGGATTCAGCTCTGCAAGGAAGCATCATGCAGCCTATATATTTCTTCAAGCCCCTATGGGCGGGGGCCATGTATGTATGTAAGTATATATGTATTTGAGTTTTACGTCTCACCAACAGCAAAGGTCATATGGAGACAAAGCTTGGGTTTAAAGACTCATCCGAAGGTCTGCAGAAGCCCAGCATCGAATCCACAAACCCTGCTTAAACCCACTTAGTACAAAAAAACCCAAACTGGGTATTTGGCAAACAGTGCTGGCCCAGATCAGACGCCGCAAAATGCGGCGTCTGATCAGGGCCTCCACTGTTTGCTAAAATGTCAGTCATTTTCCAAATAAATTTTGATGAAAACACAACCCGACACCCCTAAATTTTGAAATGAACTCCTGCTATATATAAGGAGGAAGATTCCATTTGGTACAGAAAGGGATAATAGGTGAGTATCATAATAACCACTACACCACTGAGGCTTCTGCAGTGACTGCAGTAGAAATTTCTGCACAACTGACTAGGTGCATTTTTAAACCCTTCTTATTTACCTTTTTTTTTTTTTTCCCCGAATTTTCAGAATAAAATAAGGATTTGAAATTTCATGTGAAATGTCTGCCCGGCAGACAATTCACATGAAATGTCAAGTCTCATTATCCCCAACATATGCTTCTCATGTGATGTCAAGTATTATTTTCACTGAAAAATAATGTTTTATTTTCCCTGAAAAATAACAAAAAAGAAACTTAGAAAAATTCTGTCTGCTCATCATGAATGATGTTTCAAGGGTTAAAGGATACTGTATACTCATGCCAAATATTTTGAAAATATCTGAATATGTGAACATGCCAAACATGCCATATACTTATGAGTTTCCCCCAACCAAGCAGGTAGTCAAAGGAAGATAACTATTAGTTCCAAATATTAAGTCTAAAGCAAAAATAAAGTCTTACCTCCCTTACCCTGTAGGCACTTGTATTCGCATAAAGTGCAAGTCAGCCATTCTTCTCTTAATTTGGTGCCCATTTTTTATTAATCTTAATATTTCTTTTACCAAATATTTCATGGTATCTATGGAGCCTTTTTGAAGGGTACATCTCAGAAATAATTGTTCTTTATGGTGTTTTATCATGATACGTTGTTAGACAGCAGATTTGGAAATATTAATTCATGACAACAAAGCCAGAGGGAATTAATATTTGCATCTGCCCAATAACAACAAGTGTTAGTCACCAAAAAACAAAAATAATGAACAAGAGCTGTCACTATAAGTGAGCAATGCCCCCGTGGGAGCCAATTTGAGGAAAGGGCTGTAACTCCTTTGAAAACAAGAGGCCCAAGAGGGCCTGTCGCTCCACCGGCTAACTTCAGACAATTGTCATATTTATTACATTAACCAATGGTATACTAGAGGACTCTTCTATTGCTATATGTTGGACCAGTCCATTTGTCATATAAGGGGTGTCAGGCCTATTTTTTTTTCTATTTTTGATGGAAAATTCTGTTAGCAAATAGTGCAGGCCCTGATCAGACATGGTGTTCTGTGGGGTCTGATCTGGGCCAGCACTGTTTGCCAAGGTACCCATTTAGGGTTTTCCCGCATGCAATGGGTAAAAAAGAAACAAGTGATCCACCCAAGGAATGTCCATTCTATATTTTTTGGACCCCAGAGCCATGGTTGGCAGGATTTATGTGAGTGACTATTTGGCATTGCTCCGTTCTAAATATCTAAAGCTCTGGGCCTTATGGTTTCAGAGAAGAAGACTTTTTTTAAGTTGAAAGCTAATGAGCCAAGGGGCATGGCCATGGCAGTCATGTGGGGCATGGCCATGGTGGCCATGTTTTTTGCCTGATCCAAATTTCTTCAAGGAATCTGAAAGAAGTCCACCCAAGGAACATTCATGCAAAATAAGAATAAAATCCATTGAGCGGTTTTGGAGGAGAAGATTTTTAAATATTTTTTTTTTGCTTTCGATGCCATTTTGTTCTGCATGTAACAAAATTCTTTGAAGGAATTCAGAAGAGGACTATGTGAGAAACATTCCTGTGAAGTTTGGTTACAATCGACCAAGTAGTTAAGGAGGAAATGTATAAAGAAAAAAGTTAACGCATGGATGCACAACCGCACAGACGCACAACAGACACAGGGCCATAACATATAACATAAGACCCGCCGGTGTTTGGCCAGTGGAGCTAAAAAATGAACAGACTTATGTTTTTATTTATTTCTTTATTTATTTATTTTTTCCTTTCCTCCGTCGGATTCGGTATGCCTCCCTTTTCAACTAAGCCATTTTAACCCTCAGTTATCTGGAGAACTGTTGACACTGTAGTATAATTAGGTCTAATAAATCAATCTCCCTCAGTATTTTGAATTTATTTTGAAACATCAAGTCGTATAAATAGAGTTTGTGTATCACCAGTGTGATGGGCATGTGAAATTTCTGATGTTTTGAATTTTAGAATGACAATTTGTAGGTGGACCTCTATAGATATGTGATAGTCAGCAAAATTGGAGGAGATTAATTCAGATACAGGAAGGTACTTTTAAATAAATAAATAAACAAGAACTTTTGAAGAAGAAAGACTTTTTTAACATTACACTACATGTTATATAGTGAAAATAAACCCCGCCCACTGCAGCCATGTTTTATGTCGGATCAAAATTTCTTCAAGGAATATGACAGAGGTCCACCCAAGGAACATGCATGCCAAATAACTATGAAATAAAACAAGAACTTTTGCAGAAAATATTTTCAGCATTACACTATATGTTATATAGTGAAAATAAGCCTCGCCCATGGCGGCCATGTTTTTTTGTAAGATCAAATTTTTTTCAAGGAATCTGACAACTGTCCACCCAAGGACAATTCATGCAAATTACAATGAAATCCCACAAGTACTTTTGCAGAAAATGATTTTTTAGCATTATGTTATATGTTAAATAGTGAAAATAAGCCCCCCCCCCCCCCCCCATGGCGGCCATGTTTTTTGTTGGATCAAAGTTTCTTCAAGGAATCTAAAAGAGGTCCGTCCAAGGAACATTCATGCAAAATAAAAACAAGGCATCGCATGCGATACAAATCCCCTCGCACTAGACAACTTCGTGTGTGGAAAACACTGAAATGGCAAAAGTCCAACTTGCTTGAGATATTATCATATGCAACATTTGTGTAAAGTTTGTTCAAAAATCCTCCAATAAATGTACATTCTAGAGTGATGACGTTTCTCTAAAAATAGCCATAGTGACCTTGACTTGAGGCCATGACCACGAAAGTAGATCTTGCTCAAGATATTATCATAAGCATCTTTTGTGTAAGGTTATATTAAAATCTGTTAATAAATGTAGGCGATAGAGCGATGACAAAGTTTTTCTAAAGATAGCCACAGTGACCTTGACTTTGAGGTCATGACCTTGAAAGTCGAAGTAAGTCGAGATATTATCATAAGAAACATTTGTGTGAAGTTCTATTACAATCCATCATTAAATGTAGGCGCTAGAGCGATGACAAAGTTTTTCTAAAAATAGCCACAGTGACCTTCACCTTGAAAGTCTAAATAGCTCGAGATATTGTCATAAGGAACATTTGTGTGAAGTTATATTGAAATTTGTGAAAAAATGTAGTCACTAGAGCAATGACAAAGTTTTTCTAAAAATAGCCACAGTGACCTTGACCTTGAAAGTCAAACTCGCTCGAGGTATTGTCATAAGGAACATTTGTGTGAAGTTATATTGAAATGGATAAAGAAATGTAAGCGCTAGAGCCATGACAAAGTTTTTCTAAAAATAGCCACAGTGACCTTGACCTTGAAAGTGGAACTCACTAGAGATATTGTTATAAGGAACATTTGTGTGAAGTAATATTGAAATTGGTGAAAAAAATGTAAGCGCTAGAGCAATGACAAAGTTTTTCTAAAAATAGCCACAGTGACCTTGACCTTGAAAGTCAAACTCGTTCGAGGTATTGTCATAAGCAACATTTGTGTGAAGTTATATTGAAATTTGTGAAAAAATGTAGTCACTAGAGCAATGACAAAGTTTTTCTAAAAATAGCCATAGTGACCTTGACCTTGAAAGTTGAAATGGTGAGATATTGTCATAAGGAACATTTGTGTGAAGTTATATTGAAATGGATGAAGAAATGTAAGCGCTAGAGGGATGAAGAAGTTTTTCTAAAAATAGACACAGTGACCGTGACCTTGAAAGTGGAACTCGCTAGAGATATTGTCATAAGGAACATTTGTATGAAGTTATATTGAAATTGGTGAAGAAATGTAAACGCTAGAGCGATGACAAAGGTTTTCTAAAAAATAGCCACAGTGACCTTGACCTTGAAGCCTTGACATTGATAGTCCAACCCGCTTGAGATATTGTCATAAGGAACATTTGTGTGAAGTTATATTGAAATCAGTGAAGAAATATAGGCGATAGAGCGATGACAAAGTTTTTTCTAAAAATAGCCACAGTGACCCTGACCTTGAGGCCATGAGTTGGAAAGTCGAACTCGCTGGAGATATTTTTATAAGGAACATTTGTGTGAAGTTATATTGAAATTGGTGAAGAAATGTAGGCGCTAGAGCGATGAAAATGTTTTTCTAAAAATAGCCACAGTGACCTTGACCTTGAGGTCATGACCTTGAAAGTCCAACTCGCTCAAGATATTGTCATAAGGAACATTTGTGTGAAGTTATATTGAAATCAGTGAAGAAATATAGGCGATAGAGCGATGACAAAGTTTTTTCTAAAAAATAGCCACAGTGACCTTGACCTTGAAGCCTTGACATTGATAGTCGAACCCGCTTGAGATATTGTCATAAGGAACATTTGTGTGAAGTTATATTGAAATCAGTGAAGAAATATAGGCGATAGAGCGATGACAAAGTTTTTTCTAAAAATAGCCACAGTGACCCTGACCTTGAGGCCATGAGTTGGAAAGTCGAACTCGCTGGAGATATTTTTATAAGGAACATTTGTGTGAAGTTATATTGAAATTGGTGAAGAAATGTAGGCGCTAGAGCGATGACAAAGTTTTTCTAAAAATAGCCACTGTGACCTTGATCTTGATGCCATGACCTTGAAAGTGGAACTCACTCAAGATATTTTTATAAGGATCATTTGTGTGAAGTTATATTGAAATTGGTGAAGAAATGTAAGCGCTAGAGCGATGACAATGTTTTTCTAAAAATAGCCACAGTGACCTTGACCTTGAGGTCATGACCTTGAAAGTCCAACACGCTCGAGATATTTTTATAAGGATCATTTGTTTGAAGTTATATTGAAATTGGGGGAGAAATGTAGGCGCTAGAGCCATGACAAAGTTTTTCAAAAAATAGCCAGAGTGACCTTGACCTTGAGGTCATGACCTTGAAAGTCGATCTTGCTCCAGATATTGTCGTAAGGAACGTTTGTGTGAAGTTATATTAAAATCGGTCAAGAAATGTAGGCGCTAGAGCAATGACAAAAGTACGTACGTACGTGGCGCTAGAGCGATGACAAAAGCATGTACGTACGTTGCGCTAGAGCGATGACAAAAGTACGTACTTACGTACGTATGTACGGGACAAATGCTATATCCCCCCTCACAACTATGTTGTGCGAGGGGATAATGAAATCCAACAGGTGGGTTTGGAGGAGAAGATGTTTAAAGATTTTTAATTTTTTGTGTGGTTTTGTTGCCATGGCAACCAGAGTTCTGGGTGTAACAAAATTCTTTGAAGGAATATAGAAGAGGACTAAGTAAGGAACATTCCTGTGAAGTTTGGTTACAATTGGCCCAGTAGTTTAGGAGGAGAAGATGTTTTAGCATTAAACTATATGTTCAATAGGGAAAATAAGCCCCGCCCATGGCGGCCATGTTTTTTGTCGGAACAAAATTTCTTCAAGGAATCTGAAAGGGGTCCACCCAAAGAACATTCATGCAAAATAAAAATGAAATCCAACAGGTGGTTTTGAAGGAGAAGATTTTTAAAGATTTTTAATATTTTGTGTTGTTTTGTTGCCATGGCAACCAGAGTTCTGGGTGTAACAAAATTCTTTGAAGGAATTTAGAAGAGGACTAAGTAAGGAACATTCCTGTGAAGTTTGGTTACAATTGGCCCAGTAGTTTAGGAGGAGAAGATGTTTTAGCATTACACTATATGTTAAATAGGGAAAATAAGCCCCGCCCATGGCGGCCATGTTTTTTGTCGGATCATAATTTCTTCAAGGAATCTGAAAGGGGTCCACCCAAGGAACATTCACGCAAAATAAAAATGAAATCCAACAGGTGGTTTTGGAGGAGAAGATTTTTAAAGATTTTTATTTTTTTTTGGTTTTGTTGCCATGGCAACCAGAGTTCTGGGTGTAACAAAATTCTTTGAAGGAATTTAGAAGAGGACTATGTAAGGAACATTCCTGTGAAGTTTGGTTACAATTGGCCCAGTAGTTTAGGAGGAGAAGATGTTTAAAGAAAAAGTTAACGCACGGACGCACGGACGGATGGACGCACGGACGCACGACGGACACAGGGCCATGACAATAGCCCCGCTGGCCTTCGGCCAGTGGAGCTAATGATAGGACCAACGTGAAAATTGTGTTAGGCATCCCGTCACCTCACAAGGAATGCATGTGCAAAGTTTCAGCTCAATTGTTGAAGAAATGTGGAAGTAGTTCGTATCACAGAAAAAGTGCAGACTTACAAACGCACAAACGGACAGTGCAAAAACTATACGCCCTTCCAACTCAAAACCTAACAGAAGCAAAGTTTTCTGAAAGACTCTTTCAAAGTTTGCATCAAATAACTTTACGTTAAAAGCATACGTTACAATCATCAATGATAGCCTGTCCAGTTGTGGGGGAAACTCAGCCATCGAAATTAAGGCAGATGGATACGCCATACATATTTTCCAAGGAAGACAAGTTTTGTAACTTCCTGTCTGCTACCCTTTAAAACTAAATTCAGCCATTCAGCCCATTTCTGACTTTCCACCAATCAAATTACTTGATGTAATTTATTCCTACAAACTCATGAAGTGAACAGCAAAAAGTAAAGATACTAAAACTGATCCCCTATGAAGCAGGGGTCTACTCTTAGAGGAAAGAATTTGCTCCTAAGGAGCAAATTCTTTCCTCTAAGGGTAGATCCCTATCAACAAAAGAGGCAAGAAGGTTTAGATGGTGTTACCTCCCTTGGAAGCATATCCATTCTCCATTCTAAGCACCTACCTTGCTACTGACTTGATAAAGTCTAGTGACACCAGACATTTATATTTTGGTTGTTCTATCTGGTCGTCTCCCGACACATGACCAAGGAAATGTAGACTGACTAGGGAAGAGATCTGTAATCAGAAATACAAAATGAAGAAAATTGTATATTCTATTTAGGGCTTATCATAGGTGTTTTTTTTCCTTTTGTGTTGAGGTTTTACATCACCATCAGCACTATTTTGGACATTTTGGAGACATTGCTTCCGATTCTGGCAGACATTTACCTGACATTGAGATGAAATGAAATCTCAAGCTCTACCACCCCAAGAAACTGCTATGGTTTAAGAAAGGGTCAGACTGGCACCACTTTTCCTGGGCAGGATTAGACCTAAGCAGTTTACCAGTACTCATGTTTGGTGGTGCACAGAAGCACCATGCAGCCATATCAATTTCTCCAAGCAGCAGTCACATGCTAGTCATTAAGTCTACTGTAGAAGCATGGGCATGCAAGGTCACAGGGTATGGAACAGTTCATACCAGGTGATATAGCACTCTTAACACCATTCAGAACTGAAAAGAAAGACAGATGTTGATTAAAGATAATATGAAGATTTTCACATAACTAGAAATGTGCCCAAAGAATATGGATGCCCCCTCCTGGTAGCCCAATTAAATAAACTTTAAAGCAAATTGCTAATGCCATCTCGGATGCAGACCTTATATACCCTTTCCAGCATTCGAAGTGGAGGAATAAAACTTGGCTTGAGCATTAAATGATCAAAGTGTTAATATGTCAAGTAATTACATCAATACTTATGAACAACTGGCTCTAGGAGATTCAGTGCAGAATTTTGGTGTTTTGTGTCATCCATGGCAAAAACTAATATTTTTGCTGAAAAAATGTGTCATTTTTGCATTTTTCAGCAAAAATACCATTGTACACCACCACCTCTTCATCACACTATTAATAGGGTCCAAAGCAGAAACCGTGTTACTTAAACAACCGTGATATATCCAAATAAAATGTGAGATTATATAGGAAAATGACCATTCATAGTCATATTTCTATATAATCTACACATTTTTGGGATCCATCTTGAAACCGTGTTTTATCCATACCATGTTATAATGAACCGTGTTATAATGAAGTTGTGCTGTATTAGATATTGCGCTTGCTTGTACATTAAATAGAGGATCTTACATGAGTGTTCATGTATTATTGAATTTATTAAACGAGCTGAAGAAAAGGGATAAAATGCGAGGCTGTGCCGAGCATTTTATCCCTTTTCCTCAACGAGTTTAATAAATTCAATAATACATGAGCATGAATGCAAGATTCTATTTATCATATGACATTTAAAACACATTTATTTCACGAGTTTTGTACAAAAATGTCAATATTCCGCCATTAGTAAACGCGATGTCGTTAAGGACATCGTACATGTAACATTACGGGGCGTATCTAACTAATTTGCATATTTAATCCACTAGTGGATTATCAAATTTATTACATGGCGTTATTACACTCTCAGATGATAAATATTTTTACCGCTAATGAGTTTGTTAATAAAGCGAGGCTTCAAACAACAGGATCCAGATTTCACAATGTTCTATTGATACGGCCTGCAATTCCTATCTTCATTTATCTACTTTGGTAGATTATTGATAGCTTATTGGTTTATAACCAATCTCTGACAACTATCACATGAACAAGTCCGTGAAATGAACAAGCCCGTAAACCCCACTTTATATAGAGAAAACTGGGGTTTACTCCCTGACACACATTATGATAACACACCCGTGTGACAAAGTGCATTTTTACACATCTCCAAAATGGCTACTCTCTGATGAAAATACAAATTATTTTTCTTATTTCTGCTCCAAGACATAGGCTGTGGGTACTCATTCGAACTGCCTCAATGAGGCGGTTCTAACAAGCACTCACAACCTATGTTTGTGGTATAAATAAGAAAAATATTACGGATTTTCATCTGACAGAAAAATAGCCATTGTGATGTGAAAAAATGCACTATGTCGCACGGGTGTGTTATTGTAATGTGTGTCAGGGAGCAGACTCTTTGGCTCAGTGGTTTGAGTAATGGACTTTCACCCAAGCAGCCAGACCCAGAGCAGGCAGGGATTTTTATCAGCTATGCTTTAATCCTTTGTTATTTTTTTTGTTTGTTTGAATTGAGGTTTAACGTCCCCGTCAACACTGTATAGGTCATTTTGGAGACGCTGCTTCCAATTTTGCGGGACTTTTACCCGACATTGAGCTGAAATGACATCTCAAGCCCTGTCACCCAATGAAGCCAACAGGATTTATAAGCATGGACGGTCCGACTCGCACCGCTTTGCCTGGGCATTCCTTTGTTATAACTTATATTTTGTAAGACTATTACCTGCATGAAAATATTAGCTGTTGGAGCAACTTTTCCTTCCACTATAGAATAAAATATTGCCATCAGTCTGTCTAGCGGGAATGGTTTAGGTCCCAACATATGGTTACTAGTCTGAAACAAATTTTGGTTTAGAGTTTAACAGCCTATTCAACACTTTTTAGGTCACATTGAGCCAGTCAAGTTTTCCAAACCACACTTCTCCTTAGCAGTCTTTTACATATAGAGGAGCTTACACTCGTGGTCATTTCATATGAAATTTATGAAATGAGCCTTCGGCGAGTTTCATAGATTTCATATGAAATGACCAAAGTGTAAGATCCTGTTTATCATATGACCACTGTAAATTGGATTTCATTGCCTTCAAATTTGACAAATTTTACACAAACAAGAGGGACCAATGGCCCTATATCGCTCACCTGTGTACCAGAAAATCATACTCTACATAATACTACATACTAAATATCTAAGCTCTGGGTCTTATGGCTTCGGAGAAGAAGATTTTTGAAGTTTTTTCCAGTATAAGTCTATGGGAGCTAATGAGCCCTGTTGTGTGGCCAATTCTGACCCAAAGGGCATGGTTGGCAGGATTTATGTAGGGGACCATTTTATGTTGCTATATACTAAATATCTAAGGTCTGTACTTCATGGTTTCAGAGAAGAAGATTTTTGAAGCTTTTTTTTTTTCATTATAAGTTTATAGAAGTTAAGGGGCCACAGGATTTGGCCAATTTGGACCCCAGGGGCATGATTGGCAGAATTCATGTAGGCGACCACTCGGCATTGCTACATGCTAAATACCTTAGCTCCGGGCCTTATGGTTTCAGAGTTTTTTTTTTGAAGTTTTTTTTTCCATTTTAAGTTTTTTTTTTTTTTCCATTTTAAAAGTCTATGGTAGCTAATGGGCCCATGAGCATGGCCAATTTTGGCCCAAGGGGCATGGTTGGCATGATTTCTTAAGATGATCATTTCATGTTGCTACATACTATATATCTAAGCTCTGGGACTTTGTTTCAGAGGAGAAGAATTTTGAAGTTTTTTTTCCATTATAAGTCTATGGGAGCTAGTGGGCCCATAAGCATGGCCAATTTTGACCCCAGGGGAACAATTGGCAGGTTTTATGTAGGTGACCACATGACGTTGCTATATATATGTAAGTTCTGGGCCCTGTGGTTTCAGAGAAGAAGATTTTTGAAGTTTTTCCAATTGTAAGTCTATGGGAGCTAAAGAGCCCTGGGGCCAATTTGGATCCCAGGGGCATAATTGGCAGGATTTATGTAGGTGTCCACTTGACGTTTCTACACACTAAATATCTAAGCTCTGGGCTTTATGGTTTCAGAGAAGAAGATTTTTGAAGTTTTTCCATTATAAGTCAATGGGAGCTGATGAGCTCGGGTGTGGCCAATTTTGAGCCCAGGGGCATGTTTGGCATGATTTATGCAGATGACTATTTTATGTTGCTAGATACTAAACATCTAAGTTCTGTGCTTCATAGTTTCTGAGAAGAATTTTCCATTATGAGTCTTTGGGAGCTAAGGGGCCCCAGAGCGTGGCCAATTTGGACCCCAGGGGCATGACTGGCAGGATTTATGTACGTGACCTTTTGCCGTTGCTACACGCTAAATATCTAAGCTCTGGGCCATGTGGTTTCAGGGAAGAAGATTTTTTAAGCTTTTCTCCTTACAAGTCTATGGAAGCCGATGAGCCCCAGGGTGTGGCTAATATTGGCCCCAGGTTTATGGTTAGCAGGATTTATGTAGGTGACTATTTTATTTTGCTACATACTAAATATCTAAGCACTGTGCTTCATAGTTTCAGAAAAGAAGATTTTTGAAGTTTTTTTTTCATTATAAGTTTCTGGGAGCTAAGGGGCCCCGGGGTGTGGCCAGGGGCATGATTGGCATGATTTATGTAGGTGACTATTTTATGTTGCTAGATACTAAACATCTCAGCTCTGTGCTTCATAGTTTCTGAGAAGAATTTTCCATTATGAGTCTATGGGAGCTAAGGGGCCCCAGAGCGTGGACCCCAGGGGCATGATTGGCAGGATTTAGCTGAATATCTAAGCTCTGGGCCCTGTGGTTTCAGAGAAAAAGATTTTAAAAAATTTTCCCATTGTAAGTCTATGGGAGCTATATGTTGCCATGGCAACCAGAATTCCAATCCGATCAGCCCAAAAACCCTACCTGATGATGGTTCTCATGAAATTTGATCAAGATTGGTCATGGGGTATTAGAGATATACTTATCAGAAATTGTTTACGGACGTACGGATGCATGCACGACGGATAAAATGTGATCACAAAAGCTCACCTTGTCACTTCATGACAAGTGAGCTAAAAATGCATGGTTGACATGGACGTTGTCATGACGTTAATTAATCCTGCCAAAGTGTTATTATATCAGTGGTCATATGATTTTTATTACACAACATTATCCACTACTTATTAACGGCGCCATTTACTGGTACAGTGTGCGTTCTTCCACAAGAAACTGTCAACTGCCCCTTCTTAAATCAGAAGAAAGATGAGTGTCCGTGGCCTAATGAGCAAGAGTGCCGACTCTTAATCATTAGGTCTCTTACTGCTGTGGTTCGAGCTTTGCTTGGGTAACAAGTGGGAAATCAAGTTCCGCAATGGAGGGTCATGTGGTTTTTCTCCAGGTACTCCAGTTTTTGCCCATTTCTGATTAATGATCACCTTGAAATAAGTGAAATAATCTTGAAAGGGCCATAAAACGAAAACAAATAAATAAATCAGAAGTTAGAGAATAATTACAGAAAAGATTTCATGGCCAATCTCCACACAACGATGTTGCCAACTCCTGGCCCCGAGGTTATAAAACTTTATTCATGCTCAACTCAGCTAACCCTGAAATTTGTTCTGCTCATAAATATTAAAATGCCATCAATTGTTGGCATTGTTATATTTATGAGCAGGACAAATACTATTTTCTGCTCATCTCAACAGTAAAATGACTGCTTTGTCTGTATTTTTACATTCATATGCATTCAAAATTTTGTGCTCAAGCGAGTTGAGCATGAAAAATGTTTTATAACCTCGGGGCCTGATCGCTAGTCAGTTAGTCGGTTGTGCACCTTACGGTGGCATCTGAAACAAAAATAAAAGCCAAAGTATGGACATGAAAATATGTTTCCTTATTCTAGCCAGATGTTGCAGAATGCTGGTATATTTTCGTGTATCTACAGGAGTGTTTTTTCTTCTTACAACTGAGAGACAAACTGTGATTAACTAGAGCTGTCAGAGGATCTGACTATAGCCCCGCTTCAGCGCTGTCAGAGAAGAAAGTTATTTAAGCTGCAGAGAAAACAGTTATGAACAAGAAATAACTGTTGAAAATTTTACACTATCTGGAAAAACTCTAAGAGTTGTGAGCCCTTGTCCCTCATTTCAATGAGCATGATACATTACCAGAATGTCCATGTTTATACTAAATTTCATCTTCCATTTTTCAATGTTCAAAGGGTAATAACTCCTAAAGTAGGCAAATCAGAGTCAGGGTTCCTGCGCTCTGCACATTGTCTCATGGTGCTTTACACTTGTGTGAAGTGTCATGAAAATATCTCAAATGGTTTGTGAGTTATGGAGCCGACACAGTCAAAATTGCCTTTTTAAATGTTCAAAGGGCAATAACTCCTAAAGTAGGCAAACCAGAGTTATGGTTCCTGCACTCTGCACATCATCTCAAGGTGCTTTTCATTTATTAGAAGTTTCATGAAAATATCAGAAACGGTTATGGAGCGGACATAGTTAAAATTGCCATTTTTTAATATTCAAAAGCCTATAACTGAAAAAGTAGACAATCCAGAGTTTGGGTTCCTGCGCTCTGCACACGTAATATGGTGCTTTACATTTGTGTGAAGTTTCATAAAATTATCTCAAACGGTTTTTGAGTTATCGAGCAAAGACGGCTAAAATTGATATTTTTCAATATTCAAAGGGAAATAACTCAAAAATTAGGCAATCCAGAGTTATGGTTCCTGCACTCTGCACACCATCTCATGGTGTTTAATGTTTGTGTGAAGTTTCATGAAAATATGTGAATGGGTTTTAAAGTTATGGAGCGGACACGAAAATTGTTAACAGACACAGACAGACACACAGAAAATACGAAAACCAGAGTTATGGAAAATTGTTAACAGACACAGACAGACACACAGAAAATACGAAAACCAGAGTTATGGTTCTTGCGCTCTGCACATTGTCTCATAGTGCTTAACATTTGTGTGAAGTTTCATGAAATTATCTCAAACGGTTTTCGAGTTATGAAGCGGACACTGTTAAAATTGCCATTTTTCAATGTTCAAAGGGCAATAACTCCAAAAATAAGCAATGCAGAGTTATGGTTCCTGCGCTCTGCACATCGTCTCATAGTGCTTAACATTTGTGTGAAGTTTCCTAAAAATATCTCAAACGGTTTTCGAGTTATGAAGCGGACACAATTAAAATTGCCATTTTTCAATGTTCAAAGGGCAATAACTCCAAAAGTAGGCAATCCACAGTTATAATTCCTTCGCTCTGCACATTGTCTTATGGTGTTTAACATTTGTGTGAAGTTTCATGAAAATATGTTAAGCAGATACAAAGTTATGGAGCCAACACAAATTAACGGAATCACGGAATTACGGAAAATGTTCAAAGGGCAATAACTCCAAAAGTAGGCAATCCACAGTTATAATTCCTTCGCTCTGCACATTGTCTTATGGTGTTTAACATTTGTGTGAAGTTTCATGAAAATATGTTAAGCAGATACAAAGTTATGGAGCCAACACAAATTAACGGAATCACGGAATTACGGAAAATGTTCAAAGGGCAATAACTCCAAAAGTAGGCAATCCACAGTTATAATTCCTTCGCTCTGCACATTGTCTTATGGTGTTTAACATTTGTGTGAAGTTTCATGAAAATATGTTAAGCAGATACAAAGTTATGGAGCCAACACAAATTAACGGAATCACGGAATTACGGAATGACAGAAGGACATGGCAAATCCAATATAGCCCCACTTTTTCAAAGCGGGGCTATATTTATTTTTATCATATGACATCTGAGATGGTAATAACGCCATGTATTAAATTCGGAAATCAACTTTTTGCAAATTAGCTAGATACACCCTGTAACATTACACATACAATGTCCTTAATGATGTCTCGTTTACTAATGGCAGAATATTTAGATTTTTGTAAAACGATTGTGAATAAAATGTGTTTTAAATGTCATATGATAAATAGAATCTTGCATTTGTACTTATGTATTATTAAATTTATTAAACTTGTTGAGGAAAAGGGATAAAATGCTCGGCAAAGCCGAACGTTTTATCCCTTTTCCTCAACTCTTTTAATAAATTAAATAATACATGAACACAAATGTAAGATCCCTAGCAAGCCTCTTGACCTGGAGATATAGTAAATACATGGTTAGTGTCTTTAATAATCAAATATAATCGGTGAGCCTTAGACAATTTTATAGGGGCGAGCTTTAGCGAGCCCCTATAAAATTGTCGAGGCGAACATTATATTTTATTATTAAAGACACTATCCATGTATTTAGTTTATACCGCAATTCAAAACAATCAATGGATTTTGCAATAATTTAGCAAATTTAAGCAAAATATACAGCAGACTGTGTGGCATGTTAAACAACATGCAGTGCGGTGGCGGGCACACGAAGTATAACGTGACGTCAACGAGTGCAAAGTTTCTGACGTCACCGCGCCACAAAGACGTAGTATACAACGCGGACGCTCGAATAAAAGTTTCTCACGCTTCACTTTCTGTATAAAAATCTGCAAATAAATAGTTTATTTTAGCTTTAAAAAATATTTTCAAGGTTGAGACGCAACTGCAGTTTCAGTGTGCAGTTATTCCAACGGGCCATTCAAACGAGGAAAGGCCGAGAAAGTAAGAATTTAGCTGAAATTTCTGAAAATCTTTTTTAATAAATATTGCAAAGATTTTAACTAGCAGTTTCGTTGTTTTCCCATGTTTGAAAGGTTGCATATTATTGATTACACTTGTAAAATAGGGACCTGAAAAGTAGGTCCGGACTATAAACGGTCACTAGACGTATTATAGGTCAGTAGAAGGTATTATAGGTCACTACCGATTATAGCGTGCAGTTATTCGACCCCCTTTATTAGGTTACTAGAATGCCTGATTGCGGTATAAATGATGTCTCAAACTACCCTATCTGGAGCAAATTTTCGTATTAGAGTCATTGAAGTTTAACTGTAAATTCAAACTTACCCGCTCATGTTTTTTTATCAGCTGAGTTTTCTTGTTGATTTTTCCTGAATGCTGAAACAGAAGAAAAAAGGAACTGACTAGTGCTTTTGTATGTTTGTATTGGAGTTTAATGGCCCAGTCACCACTATTTTAGGTTATTTTTGAGCCGGTCAGTTTACCTATCCACACTTTTCCTGGGCAAGCTTATACATGTTATCCATATATCATTGGATCAATACTAAATATTGCTGAATAGATTTCAATTCTAGGGTAGAAATAAGGCTTGACATTCTGGGCACATGATTCACATGTAATATCAAGCCTTATTTTCTCTGCATTACGATAACACATCCGTACGAAATAGTGCATTCTTTCATATCTCCAAAATTGTGAAATTTCTCATGAAAAATTGTGATATTTTTCTTATTTTTACTCCAAACATAGGTTGTGTGTGCTCGTTAGAACCGCCTCATTGAGGCGGTTCTAACGTGTACCCACAACCTATGTCTTGGAGCAGAAATAAGAAGAATAATGTATACCCCCCGTAAACCCCAGTTTTCTCTATATAAAGTGGGGTTTAGGGGGGTCTTCTTTCACGGACTTGTTCCCGTGATGGTAAAATAAGATAACAAGTCCTTTGAAAATGACATCTGCTAGTCATGATTAGCATTTTAAAGTTATGAAACATCAAATAACATATGAGCCCCGCCAAGCGAATTTGTGTCCTCGAGCATTCCGTCATGACAAATTTTAACTGCGCATGCTCAGCCATTCAGAGGGGCCAGGAATGTGGTTTTCCGTCTGAAGGTTCCTCTTGATTCACAGCTTGTATGAGCGAGCAGCGAAGGTTCTGGCGAGACTGCGCGGATGCGCAGGCTCGCCTGAACCTTCGCTGCTCGCATAGGCGAAAAGTACCAAAATCGCTTGACGGGGCCCATATAATAATGTCAAAATAAGTGAAACAGTCAAAACAGTTTTTGTTTGTTTGTTTGTATTGGAGTTTAATGGCCAAGTCAACAGTATTTAGGTCATTTTTGAGCTGGTCATTTTACCTATCCACACTTTTCCTGGGCGGGCATGTACGTAAGCGGTTAACCAGTACAGTGCACATTCTTTTGCAAGAAACTGACAACTACCCTTCTTGAACCAGTGGGAGAGAATGACCATAGAAAATATTTCATGATCAGTCTCCATGAGTTAAAAAAAACTGTTTGCCCAGTAGATATTGAGGTATGCTGGACCTGTGCACCAACAGATATCAGATCCCAATATGTTAAGAAGTCTTTGAAATGAACACCCATACCTCCCACTTTATTTGGGGTTTAAGGGGCTATACATTGTTTCATATTTCAGTTCCAAGACATAGGTTGTGGGTACTCATCAGAACCGCCTCCATGAGGCGGTTCTAACGAGCACCCAAAACCTATGTTTGGAGTATAAATAAGGAAAATATCACATACTTTCATCAGAAAAACAACCATTTTGGAGACATGAAAGGATGCTCTATGTCACACAAATGTGTTATTCTAATGTTAGGAAAGCCCCCACTGAGATCAGAAACATGAAGCATACCTTAGCAAAGAATTTTCTGTCAGATTTTGCAGGATTATAAGAAGCAAGGTAGGCAGCAATGAGCAGGTATTTGGAGTAAAACGGCAGCTCCACATGAGATCTGTAGGACAAACCTGAAAGGTAAAGAAAACATCGGAAATAAGCAATGACTGACAGATGGACTAAATCACAAAATTATTTTTCATGCATATACCAGATGAGGAGTCCTGGTTTTACCCTGCGACAGAAATTCTTATATCCTACCCAATGATAGGATAAAAATGAAAAAAATCCTCAAGCCTGATGTGTACTGAATGAATGGGATGTCATGACTGTTGTTGTTAAGGATGGTGTCATTAAAAACAAGAGGGCCATGATGGCCCTGGGTCGCTCACCTGATCCATAGAGTAACAAGTGGGCCCCGGGGAGGGCCATTATTGATCCCCAGGGTTATAATGTGCATAATGTTGAGGGAGGTCTAAAAAGGTGAAGCTTCATACCAAATATCAACAAGGGCTATAATTTGAACAATCTTGGCAAAGGTCCACTAGATGAAGGTACAAACCAAATATCAAAGACCTGGGCCTTGCGGTTTCAGAGAAGAATATTTTTTTAAAGATATTCCCTACATAAGCCTATGTAAAACCAAATGGCCCCAGGGCGGAGGCATTTTTGGCCTCAGGGCTATAATTTAAACAATCTTGATAGCGGTCCACTAGATGAAGCTTCACACCAAATATCAAAGACCTGGGCCTTGCTGTTTCAGAGAAGATTTTCAAAGATCTCTATATATATAAGTCTATGTAAAACCAAAGGGCCCCGGGGCAGGGGCATTTGTGGCCAGAGGGCTATAATTTTAACAATCTTGGTAGAGGTCCGAAAGATGAAGCTCCATACCAAATATCAAAGACATGGGCCTTGCAGTTTCAGAGAAGAAGATTTTTAAAGATTTCCCTATATAAGTCTATGTAAAACCAAAGGGTCTCGGGGCCGGGGCATTTTTGGCCCCAGGGCTATAATTTGAACAGTCTTGATAGAGGTCCACTAGATGAAATTTCACACCAAATATCAAAGACCTGGCCGTGTGGTTTCACAGAAGAAGATTTTTAAAGATTTTCCCTATATAAGTCTATGTAAAACCAAAGGGTTCCGAGGCGGGGGCATTTTTGGCCCCAGCACTATAATTTGAACAATCTTGGTAGTGGTCCACTAGATGAAGCTTCATACCAAATAGCAAAGACTTGGGCCTTGCAGTTTCAGAGAACAAGATTTTTAAAGATTTTCCCTATATATGCCCATGTAAAACCAAAGGGCCCAGGGGCAAGGGCATTTTTGGCCCCAGCAATATAATTTGAACGATCTTGGTAGGGGTCCACTAGATGAAGCTTCATACCAAATATCAAAGACCTGGGCTTTGCGGTTTCAGGGAAGAAGATTTTTACAGATTATCCCTATATAAGCCCATGTAAAACCAAAGGGCCCCAGGGTGGGGGCATTTTTGGCCCCAGCACTATAATTTGAACAATCTTGGTAGGGGTCCACTAGATGAAGCTTCATACCAAATATCAAAGACCTGGGCCTCGTGGTTTCAGAGAAGAAGATTTTTGAAGATTTTCCCAATATAAGCCTATGTCAAACCAAAGGGCCCCGGGGCGTGGGCATTTTTAGCCCGAGCACTTTAATTTGAACAATCTTGATAGGGGTCTACTAGATGAAGCTTCTTACCAAATATCAAAGACCTGGGGCTTGTGGTTTCAGAGAAGAAGATTTTTTAAGTTTTCGGTGAAAAAATCTATTTTTGGCTCCTGTGACCTATATGTGCAATGGACCGGAACCATTTGAACAACTCTGAAAGGGGCCCACCTAAGGATCATTCCTGTGAAGTTTGGTCAAAATCCGATCAGTGGTTTCGGAGGAGATGTCGTTTGAAGAAATTGTTTACGCACAGATGACAAGACAAAATGTGATCCTAATATTAAACACAAGAGGGCCCAGAGGGCCCTGGTTCGCTCACCTGATCCAAAGCATAACAAGTGGGCCCCGGGCAGGGTCAATTTTGGCCCCAGGGCTAAAATTTGAACAATCTTGGTAGAGGTCCACAAGATGAAGCTTCATATCTAATATGAAAGACCTGGGCTTTCTGGTTTCAGAAAAGAAGATTTTAAAGGTTTACCCTGCATATAGAAGTCTATGTAAAACAAGATTTTCCCTATATAAGTCTATGTAAAACCAAAGGGTCCCGGAGCGGGGGCATTTTTGGCCCCAGGGCTATAATTTGAACAATCTTGGTAGAGGTCCACTAGCTGAAGCTTCATAACAAATATCAAAGACCTAAGCCTTGTGTTTCAGAGAAGATGATTTTTAAAGATTTTCCCTATATAAGTCTATGTAAAACCAAAGGGCCACATGGCGGGGGCATTTTTGGTCTCAGGCCTATAATTTGAACAATCTTTATAGAGGTCCACTAGCTGAAGCGTCATAACAAATATCGAAGACCTCAGCCTTGTGGTTTCAGAGAAGAAGATTTTTCAAGATTTTCCCTATATAAGTCTATGTAAAACCAAAGGGCCCCAGAGCGGGGGCATTTTTGGCCCCAGGGCTATAATTTGAACAATCTTGGTAGAGGTCCACAAGATGAAGCTTCATACCAAATATCAAAGACCTGGGCCTTGAAGTTTCAGAGAAGATTTTTCAAGATTTTCCCTATATAAGCCTATGTAAAACAAAAGGGCCCTGGTGCGGGGGCATTTTTGGCCCCAGCACTATAATTTGAACAATCTTGGTAGGGGTCTACTAGATGAAGCTTCATACCAAATATCAAAGACCTGGGCCTTGCGGTTTCAGAAAAGAAGATTTTTCAAGATTTTCCCTATATAAGCCCATGTAAAACCAAAGGGCCCCCGTGCAGGGGGCATTTTTAGCTCCTGCACTATAATTTGAACAATCTTGGTAGGGATCCACTAGATGAAGCTTCATACCAAATATCAAAGACCTGGGCCTTGCGGTTTCAGAGAAGAAGATTTTTAAAGATTTTCCCTATATAAGTCTATGTAAAACCAAAGGGCCCCCATGCGGGGGCATTTTTAGCTCCAGCACTATAATTTGAACAATCTTGGTAGGGGTCCACTAGATAAAGCTTCATACCAAATATCAAAGACCTGGGCCTTGCGGTTTCAGAGAAGAAGATTTTTCAAGATTTTCCCTATATAAGCCCATGTAAAACCAAAGGGCCCCCGTGCGGGGGCATTTTTTGCTCCAGCACTATAATTTGAACAATTTTGGTAGGGGTTCACTAGATGAAGCTTCATACCAAATATCAAAGATCTGGGCCTTGCGGTTTCAGAGAAGAAGATTTTTAAAGATTTTCCCCATATAAGTCCATGCAAAACCAAAGGGCCCCCATGCGGGGGCATTTTTGGCCCCAGCACTATAATTTGAACAATCTTGGTAGGGGTCCACTAGATGAAGCTTCATACCAAATATCAAAGACCTGGGCCTTGCGGTTTCAGAGAAGAAGATTTTTCAAGATTTTCCCTATAATAGCCCATGTAAAACCAAAGGGCCCCCCTGCGGGGGCATTTTTAGCTTCAGCACTATAATTTGAACAATCTTGGTAGGGGTTCACTAGATAAAGCTTCATACCTAATATCAAAGACCTGGGCCTTGCGGTTTCAGAGAAGAAGAGTTTTAAAGATTTTCCCTATATAAGTCCTTGTAAAACCAAAGGGCCCCCGTGCGGGGGCATTTTTGGCCCCAGCACTATAATTTGAACAATCATGGTAGGGGTCCACTAAATGAAGCTTCATACCAAATATCAAAGACCTGGGCCTTGGGGTTTCAGAGAAGAAGATTTTTCAAGATTTTCCCTATATAAGCCCATGTAAAACCAAAGGGCCCCCATGCAGGGGCATTTTTAGCTCCAGCACTATAATTTGAACAATCTTGGTAGGGGTCCACTAGATGAAGCTTCATACCAAATATCAAAGACCTGGGCCTTGCGGTTTCAGAGAAGATTTTTAAAGATTTTCCCTATATAAGCCCATGTAAAACCAAAGGGCCCCCTGTGCGGGGGCATTTTTGGCCCCAGCACTATAATTTGAACAATCTTGGTAGGGGTCCACTAGATGAAGCTTCATACCAAATATCAAAGACCTGGGCCTTGCTGTTTCAGAGAAGAAGATTTTTCAAGATTTTCCCTATATAAGCCCATGTAAAACCAAAGGGCCCCCATGCGGGGGCATTTTTAGCTCCAGCACTATAATTTGAACAATCTTGGTAGGGGTCCACTAGATGAAGCTTCATACCAAATATCAAAGATCTGGGACTTGCGGTTTTAGAGAAGAAGATTTTTTAAGATTTTCCCCATATAAGCCCATGCAAAACCAAAGGGCCCCCGTGCAGGGGCATTTTTGGCCCCAGCACTATAATTTGAACAATCTTGGTAGGGGTCCACTAGATGAAGCTTCATACCAAATATCAAAGACCTGGGCCTTGCTGTTTCAGAGAAGAAGATTTTTCAAGATTTTCCCTATATAAGCCCATGTAAAACCAAAGGGCCCCCATGCGGGGGCATTTTTAGCTCCAGCACTATAATTTGAACAATCTTGGTAGGGGTCCACTAGATGAAGCTTCATACCAAATATCAAAGATCTGGGCCTTGCGGTTTTAGAGAAGAAGATTTTTTAAGATTTTCCCCATATAAGCCCATGCAAAACCAAAGGGCCCCCGTGCGGGGGCATTTTTGGCCCCAGCACTATAATTTGAACAATCTTGGTAGGGGTCCACTAGATGAAGCTTCATACCAAATATCACAGACCTGGGCCTTGCGGTTTCAGAGAAGAAGATTTTTTAAGTTTTCGGTGAAAAAAATCTATTTTTGGCTCCTGTGACCTATATAAGCAATGGACCGGAACCATTTGAACAACTTTGAAAGGGGACCACCTAAGGATCATTCCTGTGAAGTTTGGTCAAAATCCTATCAGTGGTTTAGGAGGAGATGTCGTTTGAAGAAAAGTTTACGGACGCACGGACGCACGCACGCACGACGGACAAAAAGTGATCCCAAAAGCTCACCTTGTCACTACGTGACAGGTGAGCTAACAAGAGGACCATGATGGCCCTGGATCGCTCACCTAACAAGTGGGCCCCAAAGGGCCCTGGGGCAGGGGCATTTGTGGCCCCAGGGCTATAATTTTAACAATCTTGGTAGAGGTCCACTAGCTGAAGCTTCATAACAAATGTCAAAGACCTAGGCCTTGTGGTTTCAGAGTAGAAGATTTTTCAAGATTTTCCCTATACAAATCTATGAAAAACAAAAGGGCCCAGGAGCGGGGGCATTTTTGGCCCCAGGGCTATTTTTTGAACAATCTTGATAGAGGTCCACAAGATGAAGCTTCATAGCAAATATCAAAGACCTGGGCCTTGCAGTTTCAGAGAAGAAGATTTTTAAAGATTTTCCCTATATAAGCCTATGTAAAACCAAAGGGCCCCGGGGTGGGGGCATTTTTTGCCCCAGCACTATAATTTGAACAATCTTGGTAGGGGTCCACTAGATGAAGCTTCATACCAAAGAGCAAAGACCTGGGCCCTGCAGTTTCAGAGAACAAGATTTTTTAAAGATTTTCCCAATATAAGCCCATGTAAAACCAAAGGGCCCTGGGGCGGCGCATTTTTTGCCCCAGCACTATAATTTGAACAATCTTGGTAGGGGTCCACTAGATGAAGCTTCATACCAAATATCAAAGACCTGGGCCTTGCAGTTTCAGAGAAGAAGATTTTTAAAGGTTTTCCCTATATAAGCCTATGTAATACCAAAGGGCCCCGGGGCGGGGGCATTTTTGGCCTCAGCACTATAATTTGAACAATCTTGGTAGGGGTCCATAAGGTGAAGATTCATACCAAATATAAAAGACCTGGGCCTTGCAGTTTCAGAGAAGAAGATTTTTAAAGATTTTCCCTATATAAGCCCATGTAAAACCAAAGGGCCCCGGGGCGGGGGCATTTTGGGCCCCAGCACTATAATTTGAACAATCTTGGTAGGGGTCCATAAGATGAAGATTCATACCAAATATCAAAGACCTGGGCCTTGCGGTTTCAGAGAAGAAGATTTTTAAAGATTTTCCCTATATAAGCCCATGTAAAACCAAAAGGCCCCGGGGCGGGGGCATTTTTGGCCCCAGCACTATAATTTGAACAATCTTGGTAGGGGTCCACTAGATGAAGTTTCATACTAAATATCAAAGACCTGGGCCTTGCGGTTTCAGAGAAGAAGATTTTTTAAAGATTTTCCCTATATAAGCCTATGTAAAACCAAAGGGCCCCGGGGCGGGGGCATCTTTGGCCCCAGCACTATAATTTGAACAATCTTGGTAGGGGTCCACCAGATGAAGATACATACTAAATATCAAAGACCTGGGCCTTGCAGTTTCAGAGAAGAAGATTTTTAAAGATTTTCCCTATATAAGCCTATGTAAAACCAAAGGGCCCTGGGGCGGGGGCATATTTGGCCCCAGCACTATAATTTGAACAATCTTGGTAGGGGTTCACTAGATGAAGCTTCATACCAAATATCAAAGACCTGGGCCTTGCAGTTTCAGAGAAGAAGATTTTTTAAGTTTTTGGTGAAAAAAATCTATTTTTGGCTCCTGTGACCTATATGTGCAATGGACCGGAACCATTTGAACAACTTTGAAAGGGGACCACCTAAGGATCATTCCTGTGAAGTTTGGTCAAAATCCAATCACTGGTTTAGGAGGAGATGTCGTTTGAAGAAATTGTTTACGCACGGACGGACGCACGGACGGACACACACACGGACGGACGACGGACAAAAAATGATCCCAAAAGCTCACCTCGTCACTACGTGACAGTGAGCTAACAAGAGGGCCCAGAGGGCCCTGGTTCGCTCACCTGATCCAATGTATAACAAGTGGGGCCCGGGCAGAGTCAATTTTGGCCCCAGGGCTATAATTTGAACAATCTTGGTAGAGGTCCGCAAGATGAAGCTTCATATTGAATATGAAAGACCTGGGCTTTCTGGTTTCAGAGAAGAAGATTTTAAAGGTGTACCCTGCATATTGAAGTCTATGTGAAAAAATTTCCCTATATAAGTCTATGTTAAACCAAAGGGCCCCGGAGCAGGGGCATTTTTGGCCCCAGGGCTATAATTTGAACAATCTTGGTAGAGGTCCACTAGCTGAAGCTTCATAACAAATATCAAAGACCTAAGCCTTGTGTTTCAGAGAAGATGATTTTTAAAGATTTTCCCTATATAAGTCTATGTAAAACTAGAGGGGCCACATGGCGGAGGCATTTTTGGTCTCAGGGCTATAATTTGAACAATCTTTATAGAGGTCCACTAGCTGAAGCTTCATAACAAATATCGAAGACCTAAGCCTTGTGGTTTCAAAGAAGGAGATTTTTCAAGATTTTCCCTATATACGTCTATGTAAAACCAAAGGGCCCCGGAGCGGGGGCATTTTTGGCCCCAGGGCTATAATTTGAACAATCTTGGTAGAGGTCCACAAGATGAAGCTTCATAACAAATATCAAAGACCTGGGCCTTGCAGTTTCAGAGAAGAAGATTTTTCAAGATTTTCCCTATATAAGCCTATGTAAAACAAAAGGGCCCTGGTGAGGGGGCATTTTTGGCCCCAGCACTATAATTTGAATAATCTTGGTAGGGGTCCACTAGATGAAGCTTCATACCAAATATCAAAGACCTGGGCCTTGCGGTTTCAGAGAAGAAGATTTTTCAAGATTTTCCCTATATAAGCCCATGTAAAACCAAAGGGCCCCCGTGTGGGGGGCATTTTTAGCTCCAGCACTATAATTTGAACAATCTTGGTAGGGGTCCACTAGATGAAGCTTCATACCAAATACCAAAGACCTGGGCCTTGCGGTTTCAGAGAAGAAGATTTTTAAAGATTTTCCCAATATAAGCCTATGTAAAACAAAAGGGCCCTGGTGCGGAGGCATTTTTGGCCCCAGCACTATAATAAGAACAATCTTGGTGGGGTCCACTAGATGAAGCTTCATACCAAATATCAAAGACCTGGGCCTTGCGGTTTCAGAGAAGAAGATTTTTCAAGATTTTCCCTATATAAGCCCATGTAAAACCAAAGGGCCCCTGTGCGGGGGCATTTTTAGATCCAGCACTATAATTTGAACAATCTTGGTAGGGGTCCACTAGATAAAGCTTCATACCAAATATCAAAGACCTGGGCCTTGCGGTTTCAGAGAAGAAGATTTTTAAAGATTTTCCCTATATAAGTCTATGAAAAACCAAAGGGCCCCCATGCGGGGGCATTTTTGGCCCCAGCACTATAATTTGAACAATCTTGGTAGGGGTCCACTAGATGAAGCTTCATACCAAATATCAAAGACCTGGGCCTTGCGGTTTCAGAGAAGAAGATTTTTCAAGATTTTCCCTATATAAGCCCATGTAAAACCAAAGGGCCCCCCTGCGGGGGCATTTTTAGCTCCAGCACTATAATTTGAACAATCTTGGTAGGGGTCCACTAGATGAAGCTTCATACCAAATATCAAAGACCTGGGCCTTGCCGTTTCAGAGAAGAAGATTTTTAAAGATTTTCCCGAAAAGCCCATATAAAACCAAAGGGCCCCCGTGCGGGGGCATTTTTGGCCCCAGCACTATAATTTGAACAATCTTGGTAGGGGTCTACTAGATGAAGCTTCATACCAAATATCAAAGACCTGGGCCTTGCGGTTTCAGAGAAGAAGATTTTTTAAGTTTGCGGTGAAAAAATCTATTTTTGGCTACTGTGACCTATATGTGCAACAGACCGGAACCATTTGGACAACTTTGAAAGGGGACCACCTAAAGATCTTTCCTGTGATGTTTGGTCAAAATACGATCAGTGGTTTAGGAGGAGATGTCGTTTGAAGAAAAGTTTACGCACGCACGCACGGACGCACGACGGACAAAAAGTGATTCCAAAAGCTCACCTTGTCACTACGTGACAGGTGAGCTAATAATGTGACATCACTAAAGGTCACATGAAAGACTATTTCTCGGGATCACAGAGGCTCGCCTCCTAGCTAGAGTGATCTTTTAGTGCTGTTTCAACTTTAACAGACTGCATAATCTTCCACATTTATCCTTTATCCTGCTGAATAAATTACTTAAGCCACATCCCTTTCCAACTATCCACCAATAAAATTACTTGATATACTACCGTAAAAATTCGGCTATAAGGCGATTCGGCTATAAGACGGGACCCCTTTTTCAGTTCTTCTAATGTGGGATTTTGCTTATACTCTTTTATAAGACGGGTCAAATTTTTGCCATATCTGTCGGGGCCTATCTGCTACCGCTAGATGCCGTTTAGATGTGAGAAATCGGCCTTTTTTTCGCCAGAAAACCCCTCTACTTACCCCTCACATGGCTTTGTTTATGTCTGTTGACATAATGTCTTCGTTTGTGAGAGTTACAAAGAGAGACAACTCTTACTGAATCTGAATCGGTAGGTCTATTAAGCGTCTGGAAAAGGGGGAAACGTCGGGCCGATAGGTCGTATCGCTGTCGGCCCGGTACATGCTTTGCTGGCTAAGACTTCTATTTAATAGACGACAGGGCTGCCAAATCCATTTCCCGGCTGCCCGAGACAAGACCGAAATCGCGCTGGGCAAGTGCAAAAAAAAAAATCGTCTACAACCGTCAGTCTTTCTGAGTCCTTAAATCCGGTATAACTAGACCAGTAAGTAAATCGCAATAATTAATGCAGACAAACCATCTGTGTATTTATTACGGTTCAAGTATGACACTATTGTTAATCCCTGTCATATAATTGCCACCCTGCGGTGCGTGTCGATAAGGTGTGAAAATCTGGTCAAGTTATGTCTCGTATTTACGTTTATCCTCCAATCATAAAATTTAATCCACAATCAATGTGCAAATGATTTAATCACTCCTCAGACAATTAGCTACATCTAACAGTATAAGTTTGCATTACAAAAAATGGACTATTCTACGATCTCATGAATGTTTATGTTTTGGCGCCTAACAGCAGACGCTGGGCGAGAAAAGTCGAACGCTGTTGTTGGTTATTGACACGGAGCTTCTGGGGATAATTCGGGAGCTGTGCAAAGCGCTGGTTTTCTATCCACCTCTATTCACAACCGTTTAGCTATCGAGAAAATATTTTTTACCGGTTCCTAACGTTTTTTTGTATGAACGAGATACACACAATGACATTAAACACGTGTTGGGGTGCTGGCGTCCGATGACGTCATTTACCGATCGCGTGCAGAAAAATGGAAGCGTCGGTTTGTGGGCGGCGATTTATATCAATTCAAAAATCATCGATCGGCATTTTCCGTATGTCTGGTCTTCGCCGGACATTGCCGGAAAAAGCATGCAGTCCATGACCTCGGCTATAAGACGGGGTCAATTTTTCGGGCTCATTTTGGAGGGAAAAATCCTCGTCTTATAGCCGAATTTTTACGGTAGGTATGTGTGTGTGTGTGTTTTAGTTTTACTTCCCACAAAAAGCTAAGGTCATAAAGAAAGGAGACCTTGGTTTAAAGTCTCATTCGAAAGTCTGGAGAAGCCTGGGATGGATCCTGTGATCATTACTTGATATAATGTATTCATTCAATTCACGAACTGCATGACAAACAGTGTAGATCCTGATCAGATGGCTTCTTCAGAAGCCATCTGATCTGGATCTACACTGTTTGCAAAGATAGGGGTTGTGTTCAGTGGGTTAAAGGTTAATTGGTGTCAGTTATATTTCTTGAAATGGCATTGGTACATGTATGCTTATTAGATCATGTCAACTAATTACGTCAAATACTGTACATTCATTCATTATCTGGCTTAACCCATTCTGTACTGAATGGAATCTTCCACCTTATATATAGCATAACTTCATTTCAAAATTTAGAGGTGTCAGAGTAGTTTATACTAATGTATTTTAGTTTGATTGTGATGAAAGCTTCAAGCTTATTTGAATCGCTCTCAGAATATGTTTTCTTTAGATTTCTTTAAAATTTAATTGGAAAATGCTAATTTTTTTGCAAACAGTGTAGGCCCTGATCAGATGCAGCATTCTGACTATCCCCTAACATGACATTACTGTACATCATTTTCTGTTAGAAACATATGCTGTGGGTACTTGTTAGAATCGCCTCAATGAGGCGATTCTTACAAATACCCACAACATATGCTTTAATGGACAATAAAGAAAATTTAACCCAAAATTATCCTTCTTAATTCTCCATATCTAAAGCTATGAAAAAGGCTGTGATATTATTTTACCAGGCTTTTTGTTTTGTTTGATTTGAGGTTAAAAGTCTAGGTCATTTTTGAGACGTTGCTTCCAATTTTGTTTGACTTTTACCTGACATTGAGATGAAATGACATCTCAATCCCTGCCCCCTAATGAAACCAATAGGGTTTATGTGTATGGATGGGCCGATTCACACCACTTTGCCTGGGCAGGCTTAGACCTTCTAAATGGTTTACCAGTACTTGTACAGGCTTAGACCTTCTAAATGATTAACTAGTACTCATGTGCTGTTGGTTTCAGCTCTGCATGGAAGCATCATGCAGCCCAATCTATTTCTCCAAGCCCCTAATGAAACCAATAGGGTTTATGTGTATGGATGGGCCGATTCACACCACTTTGCCTGGGCAGGCTTAGACCTTCTAAATGGTTTACCAGTACTTGTGCAGGCTTAGGCCTTCTAAATGTTACCAGTACCTGTGTGCAGTTGGTTTCAGCTCTGCATGGAACCATCGTGCAGCTCAATCTATTTCTCCAAGCCCCGATGGGCAGGGGGGCAAAATATGTTTTTTTTACCATGTAATGTGACATCATCACTGCTCTCCAGTTCTTGTTGGTATCTCTCCCACTGTGAACTCGACACTTCTCGTAAATACAAAGTATGTAGAGCTTTTTTCAGGTGAGGCTCAATATTCTTCCATAATTTCTTGCTTTCTGTCATCTCAGCTAGAATAAATAAGAGTGTGGATCTTCAATCTTGTTTGTTTTTGGGTTTTACATCCCACCTACAACTAAGGTCATATGGCGACGTGACATCTTCAATATAATACAGTAAAATTTTGATGGCTCAAATACCACGACTAATTCAAATGCATTCTTGAGTCTTTATCATGTTAACAAGTCTGTGTTACACACTCCCTGTAAATCCCGCTTAAGATCAAGTAAATTGGGGTTTACAGGGTTATAAATTGTTTTCAAGATGTAAGGTTAGGCGGTTCTAACGAGCATCCTGAGCCTATGTTTGGAGTGTTAATGAGAAAATATCACAAATTTTCATCAGCAAAACACTTTTATGGAGAAGTTTGTTTGTTTGTTTGTTTAATTTCAGGTTTACCTTCCCTGTCAACACTGTATAGGACATTTCCAATTTTGTGGGACTTTTACATGACACTGAGATGAAGAGACATCTCAAGCCCTGTCGCCCATAGAAACCAATAGGGTTTATAAGCATGGACGGCCCGACTCGCACCGCTTTGCCTGGGCAAGCTTAGATTCTCTAAGTGGTTTACAAGTAATCATGTGCGGTCGGTTCAGCTCTGGGTGGAAGCATCATACAGCCCATTTATTTCTTCAAGCCCCAATGGGCGGGGGCCATTTGTAGATATGCAAGAATGCACTCTGTCACACGGATGTGTTTACGTAATGCAGAAACAATCTTCCAATAGCACTAGATATACATATATTTAGCTTAATTCAGGCGGGGGGCATTCTTATTTTATCTTGAAAGTGTATACCGTAATGATCCGGCTATAAGACGGGGATTTTTACCGCCAGAATACCCCCTAATTTTTACACCCGTCTTATAACCGAGATCTCGGGCATCCTTGAAATTTTCGGCAAAGAACGGAGGGAAAATCACGTGCGGTAAGTACATGTGTATACCTGTTGCGTAACTATGGGTCTGTGAAGTGATGAGCGGGAGCGTGATTCCAAATAAATAATAATAAACATTGGTAAAAGAAACTAAAAGATCGTGAAGAACAGTTATAATTCAAGCCTAAAGGTTTTTATCATAATTGGATTAATTCCCATACGTTTTCAATGGATACATTCCCCGGAAGGTGCCCCGGAACATAATAAGCACGCACGAATTTTCATTGGTTTATGATAATGAGTTCATAAATATTAATGAGGCAAAAGTTTCACTCCATTTGCATAAGAAAATAAGTTGATGATGCCTTACGTTTTTTTTATTATTGTTATTATATTTTCCATAAATGTCCAATGCAGCAAAATAAATCTCCAGTCAAACATTATGGATGCACAGGCTATTCTGTCTCTTCCTATATCACTCTTGATAAGCAATGGCCTGTTTTTTTTTAATCTATTTAATCTCTTATGTAAACACACCAATTATCCAATAAGTGTTATTCACCTTATTAACTGTCCGATAATGTTTACACGCGTCGGCAGTTCAACACAGGTGTAAATCTTCTGACAGTCAACCCCATAGGTATTTTACTGCTGTAAATACTAGAATGGTCGGGTGGCGAAATATTTCTAAAGGAAAATTGTCTTGTCAGGAGATTGGGGCCGTCGGGCAGAAGACCGGGAGATAGGGTTCGAAATCGTGTAAACCCGATGGAATCGGGAGATATCAAATGTATGCCGCCGCACATGTATTTAACTGTAGAAAATGCCAGTTACGCTTAGTTGCTTCCCTTAATTACCTGTCAATCATTTTACTTTCCTTCCTTCATTGGTTTATGATAATGAGTTCATGAATATTAATGAGGCGAAAGTTGTGACGTTAGTTAAACTCAAATTTCAGACACAAAAAATAAGTGATTACAGTTTCTAGGTAAGAAAATTTATTCAGGGACTTGCTAGGTACCTAAAACTATCTGTTTATCATTGAAGTCAGTCTAATATAAATTTTATTTTAGTAAAGTCGTCATTGTCATTAGATTTCGCGACCGCAAAACACCGAGCGAAATTGATCAACCAGTGTCTCACTCTGAAATGTTCGGCACTTTCTACATCGGCGCAACCCCCCGTCAGATTGTTAGAATTTGTACTCGTCTTATAGAAGTGACTAAGCAAAAATCACCCAAAGAAAAGCCAAAAAATACCCCCCGTCTTATAGCCAAATAGTCTTATAGCCGGATCGTTACGGTATTGTGTGTACTCATTAGAATCGCCTCAATGAGGCAATTCTAATGAGAACACACAAAAAACCTGTATTTAAACAAGTTCAAAAGAATATCCCTAAATTATCCCTCAACCATTAGCGGCTAAAACAAATTTTCATGGTTCCAAAGGTGTTTGAGATCTTCAACTCATTTAGTATCAAATTGTATTGTATTGTATTGTATTGTATTGTATTGTAATGTAAAGTTTAGGCATTTTACATCCACTACGGTCAGGCACGTTAGTATTGCCCCATAACATCAGTATCAAATGGAACCTTCTTCCTTATATATATATATATAGCACAAGTCCATTTCAAAATTCAGCGGTGTCAGGTTGTGTTTTCTTTAAAACTGATTTGGAAATTGGCTTGACCTTTTGCAAACAGTGTAGGCCCTGATCAGAAGCTGCGAGAATGCGGTGTCTGATCTTGGCCTGCACTGTTTGCCAATTACCTGTTTTGGGGTTTGTACCTGTTTTGGGGTTTCTGGTACAAAATGGGTTAAAGCCAACTTCACTACGAGTTTACATTTTACACAGAGTAACATTTCACAAGAGAATGAAATGAGAACAAGGGAACGAAAAGCAACCATGTTGTAGTTGAAAACTAGAAAATCCCTACAGGCCCTTGCCATCAAAATTTCTTAAAGTAAAAACTCTTCCATTAATGTGTTCTCTGACTTTTATGCACAAGGTTATTAAGTAGAAGCTTATATGATCTATAACACTGTTGGGGGAGTAACAAAGACACAAGGGATTGGGATTGATGTTCATAAAAACAAGGCAAAAAATTACTGTTAATTCTAACACAGCGCGCCTATATAGGCAATGGAAAACAACTGTGTTTTATTCTACAACAAATCACGGCTAGGAAGAGCGTGCCGAGTGACGTTATTAAAAACTGCCTATTGATGACGTCACTAGACAATTTCCTTGACGTTAGACGGTGTAACGTCATTTTCTCGCATCGAAAACGTTAGAAAAGGATGTAGATGCATGTGTTTCAGTCGATAATTTTAGCGGGATTTCTTCTAACAATGGCGAAAAGTTGTGAGATTTTGAAGGAAACAACAACATTATTGCAGATTTTCAGCGTGTTAAAATCGAAATAGATCAGCTCTAGTCTGTGATTTGTTGAGTAATAAATCACAGTCTGTCGGTCAGTTGTAAGTAGACAAATCACGCGCGCTACGCGCTCGTGATTTGTCTACTTTACAACTGACCTCTAAATTGTGATTTATTACTCAACAAATCACAGACTAGAGCTGATCTATTTCTTAAGCTAAAGACACAATCACGAGTCAAACAAACTTACCCTCTCCTGTCTTAATTGGGTGAACATACTTCCCAAAGTTGATAGAAACCTGAAAATATGAAGATCATCCATGAAGACTTCTTTCCTTATTCCTTTTTGTTTTTATTGTTTTCTTTGGTGTGTGTGTTGTTGTTTTTTTTTGGAAAACTAAAAATAGATCTTTTGTATATTCTTATTTACAAGGCCCCCTTGTTTAAAACTACTTGCAACAACAAAATTAATCCTTTAGACGCGGAGAAAAAATACATCTGAAAATGTTGTTTGCTTATGTCGTCTGCTGAATTTTAAAAATATTTTTGAATACAGGAACAGCAACAAGTTCGAAACAGTTGTAGTAAACTAATTATCCTTGCTTGACCCATCAAATATGTTCTTTGGAAGAAAGAAATACAGAACTGAAACAAATGGAGTGTACAAGTTTTCCTGGACCAGACTAGCTAGTTTCGGCCAATTAGGCCTCATCAGTGACCCTCAAATATTTTCAAAACTCTACAATGGAGTAATTCCAATACTGCATCATTATGTGCATTTCGAGCAATTTGATTGGTTGAAATAAAAGTTTTATACTTCCATAAAGCCCATGAGCAAGAATCTCATGTAACGACGGTAGTTATATAACGTGACGTCAAAGAGCATGCTTATAACCCACGCGTTATGTCATTGTTTATGAATCAACAAGATCAGCGTTTGATTAAAAGATGGAAAACTATTGAAAACATGAATGTTAGATGAAAAATAAACTGAATCTAATTAAAGACTTTACGTTTTCTTTCAAAGATGGCAGCTTGTAATTAAATTTATCATATGACGTCGCGTCTGAGAGTGTAATAACGCCGTGTTTTATTTTTCGATAATCCACTAGTGGATTAAATATGCAAATTAGTTAGATACGCCCCGTAACGTTACATGTACAACGTCCTTAACGACGTCGCGTTTACTAATGGCGGAATATTGATATTTTTGTAAACAATCGTGAATAAAATGCGTTTTAAATGTCATATGATAAATAGAATCTTGCATTCGTGCTCATGTATTATTGAATTTATTGAACTCGTTGAGGAAAAGAGATAAAATGCTCGACAAAGCCTCGCATTTTATCCCTTTTCCGCAACTCGTTTAATAAATTCAATAATACATGAGCACTCATGTAAGATCCTCTATGATCATTATGCTGTGGCCATTGGTAAGTTCATTCTTAAGCTTTCATAAGAGATGCTAAAATGTACCATTTTTTTGGCCTTTTTAAACATTTCGATTGCAAAGTTGGAATTATAAGGAACGAATTATCATTTTTTGTGGCTTTTACCGATGTGTCACCTTTGGGCTTTATGCAGTTTGTGAGTGATTTGCCAAAGTTTACACATCGATAAAATCCAAATAAATGAATTCATTCCTATAATCACTGATCCCAAAGGACAAGAAAAGTTTCCATGTATTTGAAAATGTCATCTCGTACAGTGACTGATACAATAGGGGCTACATTTTCTCTTACCAGATGTCCCAGCTCCTTCAAGTTCCTGCAGGCATAATAAAATATACTGAGCACCAAGTTCACATACAGTTTGTAGAAGTCCGGCGGATAGTCAGCTGGACAATCACGTGATATTATGTCTATCAGTTCAGCTGAAAAAGCACACACAGGACTGGTAAGATGTTGTTACACCACAACCTCATTATAACATGGTTCATTATAACACGGTTTTGGATATAACACTGTTTCAAGATGGATCCCAAAAATGCATAGATTATATAGAAAAATGACCATAAATGGTCATTTTTCTATATAATCTATACAATTTTGTTTAAGTATAACACGGTTTCAGGGATTTTCCTACCCTCCAGAATCAGGGTCCAGGGGTCGCGAGGTTTGGGAAAAACAAGCTCGCTAATATATATATAGTTGGGAATTTAAATCAGCTGTAACTTTGTTAATTTTGGTTCAATTTTCATGAAATTTTTATCAAAATGTAGCACAACATCAGAAATTGGGAAATTTGTTATAAAATTTGGGAATATCTGTCTCTAAATTGGGCAAAATAGGGGCCAATTACCGGCCCCAAAGTTGCACTAGGAAAATCCCTGGGTTAAACTAACATGGTTTCTGTTTTGGACCCCATCAACAGTGTTATAAAGAGGTTGTGGTGTAATACCTAAAAAGATGCCGGACTCGGCAGCTCAGTCAGAAAGGCATCTGACTGGTGATCAGGCAGTCACGGGTTCGACACATGCCGTTTCTGGAGTGAGTGAGTTTGAGTTTTATTGAAACATGGCTCATTTATTTTAAGTTCGCACTGTTCATAAACCTATATATGCTTACAGAAAAAAAATCTAAATATTGGTACAGATAGCCATTTGCAAACAGTGTAGACCCAGATCAGATGCTGCAGAATGTGGAATCTGATCAGGGTCTACACTGTTTGCCAGACAAGCTGTATTATTTTAGACACATTAGGCTTTGAGCCTGTGATTTGTTCTACTTTACAACTGACCTTCAAACTGTAATTTATTACTCAACATATCACAGCTAGAGCTGATCTATTTCATAAACAAAACTAGAGCGCGCAGTCGATGGCAAGCCATCGCAAATCCCCATGTTTTCTCCACAGTAGGTCAAAATTTGACCTTTTGACCCCTCCCTGGGGGCGGGGACAAAAAAAAATGTGCTCTTGCGCAAGCCATTCATGTAAGCAACTCGCATACCAAATTTGGTTGAATTCCGGCTAACAGTTTAGGAGGAGATAGCCGGACAGACAGACGGACAGACAGACAGACAGATGGACAGACGGACGGAGGCGATAACAATATCCCCACTTTTCGTTGAAAAACGTGGGGATAATAAGCATGATAGCCTATATATTGTATTTGGACCTCACCAAAGATTTTGGGTGGAAGAATCTAGTCAAACAGTACAAAAGAATATAAGCCTAATTTGCATGTGGTTTAAGTGTATTGGTCAGGGCTAGTCACACGCACACCATCAGTATAAGAGATTTTTTTTTGTTTGAATTTAGGTCTTACATCCCTGTCAACACTATTTAGGACATTTTGGAGACATTGCTTCCAATTTTGTGGGACTTTTACCCAACTGAGATGAAATGACATCTCAAGCCATACCGTCCAAACAAACCAATATGGTTTATAAGCAGGGACTTAGTCAGTTCCATTTAAACCTGTAACTTACTGTAATCTAAGCAAACAGTGTCTCACTGAGATGGTTCTAACAACAACCCAAAATCTATGTCTTAGGACAGAAATAAGTAAAAGAATGTATACCTTGGAAAAAACTACTCATCATGTGAACAAGTTTGTGAAATGAACACCCCCTAAGCCCCACTTTATATAGAGAAAACTGGGGTTTACAGGGGTCTACATTATTTTGCTTATTTCTACTCTTAGACATAGGTTGTGGGTACTCGTTAGAACTGCCTCAATGAGGCGGTTCTAACGAGCACCAACAACCTATGTTTGAAGTACAAATAAGAAAAATATAACAAATTTTCATCGGAAAAGTAGCCATTTGGTGATATGAAAGAATGCACTATGTCGCACGGATGTGCTATCGTAATGTTTCTCTATACACCGTGCTCATTACACAGACCTTTGATGTGATAATATTCTACACCATGCTATAAGGAAGAGTGTTATATAGAAGTTTATGTGTACATGATTTTTTTTTGTGTGTGTATGGTTTTACGGCCCTTTCAAGATTGTTTCACTTATTTCAAGTTATTTGTTAATCTAAGGTGGGCCAAAACCGGAGTACCCAGAGAAAAACCACCTGGCCTTCTGTTGCAGAACTTCGTGTCTCATATGTGACCCGAGCCAGACTCCAACCACTGCATGTTCATGAAATCTTACCTTTGCTGTAGTCAGGAAAGTGTATTACAAAGGGCTCTGAGAAGCCGGTTCCACTCCTATATTTCTCCCATACAATCTCTGACATCATGATCACACATACATTTTGTCCAGTCTGTGTGAAAAACAGAAATAACAATTGCTGACAGAATCTCAACAAAAAGATACTATATATTTATGTGCAGCACCAAAGAAACTGAAGAATGCCAGTATGTCAAGCAATATTTGACCGACCACATTACCGAGCTATCCATGTGGGATTTTCGGTAATTTCCGTGTTTGCCTAATGTGATTTTTTGGTAATTTCTACAAACATAGGTATTTCTTTGCAAAATGTTGCATCATTATTTTGTTTGTTTGATTTGAGATTTAACATCCCAGTCAACACTGTATAGGTCATTTGGAGACGTTGCTTCCAATTTTGTGGAACTTTTAACCAACATTGTGATGAAAGGACATCTCAAGCCCTGCCACCCAATGAAGCCAATATGGTTAATAAGCATAAACGATCCAACTCGCACCTTTTGCCTCTAAGAAGTTTACCAGTACTCATGTGCAGGGCTCGAGAAAATATCGGTTTTTCGGTTCTGGACCGATTTTGGTATTTCTGAACCGATTTTGACTTACAAAGGATGTTAAAAAATCGGTCCAGTATTCAATGATATTTTCAAAAAATCGGTTCGAAAATTTTCGCCAAGTCGCTAAATTGTGTAAACGAACTGACCTTTTGCCACAGATAATCCAAGCATGTATTGATAAAACACCTCGAGGGCCAGTTATTGGACCGGCTCATTATTGGTATAGGTAAATCGGATTTGTCCACACAGCCGAACCATTTTCCAGACAGGTTAGACAGCAAGTTCATTGAAAAAAGTCATTCTTTTTTCTGTTGTTTTTATATCTATAGGAGATCTATAGGAGACAAACGAAGGGTAATTGAATACACGTTTAATTGAAACAATTTATCAGTGAGAAAAGGTCAAGTTGTTGAACTATTACAAAGGAATTAATTAGGCACTACTATTCAAATGGATTATTCTGCTACTTACCTGTAATCCCCTGGCGTTATCAGTAGGTAAGCTGTCAAACAATTGGAAAAGGTGTGAAATTTGGGTCAAATAATGCAGGACAGACGCTTATTTGTTTACACAAGTGTTTATGTCATTAATTTATGACTGCCTATGTTGAACGGATATTTAAACATAAAAAGTGGTTTTCCACAGGGCGCAATTCAAAAACCACATCTGTTGCGTGTAATCATGGAAAAAGAAAAAAAAATAAATAAGAAATAGATCTTCGCTCCAAAATTGAAACAATAACATAAAACACGTGGTATTACGTCCTAGTGTAATTTAATGTGTATTGTATAAAATGAAACTGAATGACGACATTTTTCCGATCACGTGGTTTCGTGTTTTTTATTTTTTATTATTTTTTTTTTTTTTGATAAGGTTTTTTTTTTTTTTTTTTAAGATAAGGGCAGTAGACATTAGTAATTATGAAATAACATTTATTTAGAATATTAAGAAGTTCGGTTCGGCCCTATAAGATTTTCAGTGACTCTAGTAAACCCACGTTTTGGTTCGAGATTTAACCTTTTTTTTTTTTTTTTTTTTTTCTTTAACGACAGCAAATGATTTTTTATTTAAGAAACAGCCACAATTTAAATCTATGACATAAAACATGTTTGTTTAACGTTCTTTAATGAAAAAATGTGTATTGCGTAAGCTAAAACCGTATGACGTCATTTCCGACCACGTGGCGGCAATTTCGGTCGCCATTTGTAGTTAAAGGACAACACTCAAAATCAGTAGAATTGGTATTTATTTTGCAAATAGATAACAAGAAAACGATAAAAAAACAAAGAAACAATCATACACTCGCATACATATATACCGGTACCCATGTGTGGAGGGTGAACCTACATAGGCGGACTTTATATAAACTAAACCAAAATGGCGGCCGCCAGCGAAGTGTAAACGAGGGCATTTTCACGAATAAAAACAGGTTCGAGACATTTTTTTTAACATTTTCGTAAGTTTTCGGACACCTAACACCCTGTATTTTGAAATTGAAAAATAATAATGATTGGAAACAAATGACCTTTACGGAAATGACCGAAAATCGGTTCGGCAATTTCCGGGGTTTTTTTTTTGCCAAAAATCATGCCGGACCGATTTTGATTCTTCAGTTTCTCGAGCCCTGGTGGAGGGTGAACCTACATAGGCGGACTTTATATAAACTAAACCAAAATGGCGGCCGCCAGCGAAGTGTAAACGAGGGCATTTTCACGAATAAAAACAGGTTCGAGACATTTTTTTTTAACATTTTCGTAAGTTTTCGGACACCTAACACCCTGTATTTTGAAATTGAAAAATAATAATGATTGGAAACAAATGACCTTTACGGAAATGACCGAAAATCGGTTCGGCAATTTCCGGGTTTTTTTTTTTTGCCAAAAATCATGCCGGACCGATTTTGATTCTTCAGTTTCTCGAGCCCTGCTCATGTGTGGTCCGTTTCAGTTCTGCGTGGAAGTATCATGCAGCCCATCTATTTCTTTAAGCCCCGACTGGCAGGGGCAGACTGCTTTATTGTTAGTTCAGCTTTGTTTTCCACATGTTTTGGCATTAGAACAAGTTAACAAGGATATCTCCCAACTTAACCCTTGTCCTGCTGAGCCCAGATTAGTCTTATATTTCAAACAATGTAGATCCAGATCAGATGGCTTCTTCGCCATCTGAGGCTTCTGAAGAAGCCATCTGATCAGGATCTTCATTGTTTGCCATTCAATTTAATAATTTGTTGCAATAATTTGCATCAAGTAATCTGATTGGTTGATAATCGGTTGTGGGTGTGGCATATTTTAATATTCAGCAGGTCAAGGGCTAAATTAGATACAAACTGCACAGCTACATCTTCAACAGACTGCAAATTCTTGTGCTCTTAACTCATGTAAAGTATGTATGTGCGCTAATTACAGTGAATATGGTACGTTGTCACTCAGCACACAAGTTTGAATATACATTTTCAATGGAAGCAAATCATATGTACACAAAAATTGTGAAGATTTATGTGTAGGCTCTATTGAACAATTGCCATCTGCCTATTGCATACCAATAAGCTCTATCAGGTTTCAGCCCCCGCCCATAGGGGCTTGGAGAAATAGAATGGGCTGCATGATGCTTCCACGCAGAGCTGAAACCGACTGCACACAAGTACTAGTAAACCGTTTTTGGCCCGATGGCTAAAATTTGAACAATCTTGATAGAGGTCCACAAGATGAAGCTTCATACCATATATCAAAGACCTGGGCTGTCTGGTTTCAGACAAGAAGATTTTTGAAGGTTTTCCCTATATAAGCCTATGTAAAACCAGTGGGCCCCAGCATGGGGGCATTTTTGGCCCCAGTGCTATTATTTGAACAATCTTGGTATAGGTCCATTAGATGAAGCTTTATACCAAATATCAAAGACCTTGGCCTTCTAATAATAATAATAATAATAATAATAATAATAATCGACCTTATTTATAGAGGGTAACACATTTAGTACAAGTACTAATCTTTCATGTGGCCCTCTTTTCCTGGGTAGGAACCAGTACTAAGCAATGTGGATAAAGTTTCTTGCTCAAGGAAACAACATGTGGCGCTTGCGAGGATCGAACCGGCTACCTCTCGATCACAAATCCGATGCTTTACCACTGCACCATAGCGCTTCACTGGTTGTCTGGTTTCAGACAAGAAGTTTTTTATATGTTTTCCCTATATAAGCCTATGTAAAACCAGTGGGCCTCTGGGCAGGGCCGTTTTTGGCCCCAGGGCTATAATTTGAACAATCTTGGTAGAGGTCCACTAGATGAAGCCTTATACCAAATATCAAAGACCTGGGCTTTCTGGTTTCAGACAAGAAGATTTTTAAAGGTTTTCCCTATAAAAGCCTATGTAAAACCAGTGGGCCCCCGCGCGGGGGAATTTTTGGCCCCAGGGCTATAATTTGAACAATCTTGGTAGAGATCCACTAGATGAAGCTTCATACAAAATATCAAAGACCTATGGCCTTCTGGTTTAAGAGAAGAAGATTTTTAATTAAAGGTTTTTTCTTATATTCCCCTTTTCGTTGCCATGGCAACCAAAGTTCTGCATGGAATTAAATTCTTTGAACAACTTTGAGAGAGGATCACCCAAAGATCATTTCTGCCAAGTTTGGTAAAAATCTGTTCCGTGGTTTAGGAGATGTCTTTTAAAGAAATTGTGGACGGATGGACGGAAGACGACGACGGACGATGACCGATCACAATAGCTCCCCCGGAGCCTTCGGCTCAGGTGAGCTAAAAACAAACACTAATTTTTATCATATTTAAGTTTTGGAGATATGAATGAATGCACTCTATGGATGCACTTAGGTGTGTTATAGCAATGCATGACTCAATTCTTACCAGTTCTTGTAGCCTAAGAAAAGCTGGAAGAATATTTGCCTCCATGTCTCTCAGCCTCTCTGCTTTGTCTAAAACCTGAAAATTAAATAGATCCAATATTCCATCCCTGCTTGTTTACTTAATAAATCCATTAGTCCATCCCTGCTTGTTTATTTAAACCAAAATGGTATAAACCTTTTGTATCCAGTTACTGATGTTTGTTGCAGTTGTTACTGTTGTTGTTGTTACTTTGTTAGCATACAATGTAGTGGCCCCTTCAATCTTGAAGAGCTGACAGCATTTAAAGGGGGTCTTTCAAGGTATAGGAAATTTGCATTGGTTTCTGCCCACGCTTGGATTTTGATGAAATTATGCACAATAATTGCCTTGGGTATAACCATTATAATTACGATGCATTCACTTTTAAATTTTATTTTTGTAGTAAATTTGTTACATATTTTATGAAGTCTCTGTCACAACAGAGAGTAATCTGATATAAACTTGTCCACAGTATTCAGAGTTTCATATATCTAATGCTGCTATGTTTTATGAATTAAAGCCATAACTGGTGAGTTCGTTGATACTACGAATAACCTCATATGTCTAGTAATAGTGGCTGGGCATTCAGTTTTCTTTGATGGTGTCCCCATATTTCAGCTCCTATTTTTGTATTCATTAAAATTTTATATGCATTTTTACCATGTTCCAATTTTTGTCAAGACACCATTTTAGCATAAAAACTACCCGCATATCATAGGAACATGTTGATGAATTTTGATGGAAATTGAGGACCGGTAACATAGTGTTTTAACAGACTGAATACTGATAGTCCTGATTCAGCAAAATGTGAAATTTTATGATTATCATGTTTTGGTCATGCTGTTTAACAATACTTTACTATTGCTTTCAATTTGGATGGCTATAGTATAGTATGGTTTGTGTGAGTAGTTCATAGCATAATTATAAGTATTATTTCAAAACATCCATTTCGGTAAATTTGCCCCCTATGGAACAAACTATTTTGTCTACAGAACTATACCGCAAAGGTTTTGATGACAAACATCATCAAAAGCACCCATGTAATCATGTGCACAGTTTTCTTTCTGCCTTTCTTGTCTAATTTGGTAATGGTGCTAAGGTGATGTTTAGATTTAACATTCAAATCAACAACATACCAGTCACTTTAGATGTTGCTTCAGATTTTGTGAGATTTGTTATCCGACTCGAGATAAATTACTCTCAAGTCAAACTGTTGTTTGTTTATTTAACCCTAACTGTCCATTTAAAAAGAAAGGTTTACTCCAGGGAAAATCAATAACACTTGAGATTACTTTTCCTGGACATTAAGTTTTCAGAATTTGTATCTGCATAGGCACTAGCCAATCTATCTTTTTTGTATAGCCCCTATGAACGAAATCAAACGGCTTCCTGAAAGTGTATTCCAAAGCCATTTGAATTTGCTTTTAGAATTCACATGGTCGTACATTTGTCAGGGTTCCAAAACTTATGTGATCATGATTGTGCTGTCTGTATATTTGTATAGGTCTTTCACTTCATTTACCTATCTCAGCAGTTGTTGCAGTAATTACAAAGCACATTATGTAAGATATCAAGAAGCATTTAAACTGTTGATAATAATTATTCAATCTGTGAGTAGTTATCACATTACTCATAGGATTTTAAATTATTTCAGTAAATATATTGTGATGCTTTTTTCTGTCCAAACACTGCAATGCTCTTTCTAAGCTGAGAGATACATTGCACAGAAATGTACTGGCAATTATTAATGAACAAAAAGCAAGCAAGAACAGTGCTTAAAAAAACAGTGAACTTGCATTCAGCAGAAACATTGAAGAAGTGGTTGAAAGTTTTACAACCAGAAAAAAATACTAACAGCTCGCTTCCGATAAATTAACCACTATTTTGACAAAGTAAATAGAAAAAATAAGACACTAAAGAAATGTCAACAATTACAATACCAATGCAGAAAAGAGACATATTTATGCATGTGTACTATAAGGAAGGAAACTGCTTCTCTCCCTGTCTAATAGCAAAATTTCTCTAGGTCATGGAACAGCTTTGTTTACACCAAATATTCTGCGCCTCATCCATCAATGATATGTTTTGCAACAAAAACTCAATATCAGTGACATTTCGATTTTTGGAAATACTAACCAATAATTACTGTAACTTTTTTGTTAGGATAATAATCCAGCATTCATAAAGACAAGAGTATATCTAAGGCTTAATTTTGTTAGGATAATAATCCAGCATTCATAAAGACAGAGTATATCTAAGGCTTAATCTGGCCATGGATTTATCAACAGAACTAGTTTTACTAGTAACAACAAACCACTGACCATTGCGTACTTGCATACCAGCTTGGTATGGAAATGAAAATAATGGATCTCCTTGCCTTACACCTATTTGAGTAGCATGGCTTATGCAAAGTCATTAAATAAAGTTGCACATGTTCACAATAATTTTGCTGCTAATAAAAAAGCAATATATGTTGTTAAGCCTTATTTGTTGATAAGAATACCTTTTGATTTAGTGTTTTACTATCTAATATTTTGGATAGATCATAGTGTATAAATGAAAGGAAAATATCAGAAATTCATGATATTTTAAAAGTTTCTAAGCTAGATCAGCTCAATATGTATTCATTTTGATTTGTAAAATCTCATTTTTATTAGGTAAGTGTTAGGAATTGCCTTTTTGTAATGTTCCTGGATGATTTCAATAAAATAGTAAATTTTGCAGAAACGACTTACATCCATTAAAGGTGTAAAACTACAGTGTTACCGGTTTCGGATTTTCATGAAAGGGGGTCTTTCAAGGTATAGAAAATTTGCATTGGTTTCTGCCCACGCTTGGATTTTGATGAAATTATGCACAATAATTGCGATGGGTATATCAATTATAATTACGTTGAATTCACTTTTAAATTTCATTTCCGTAGTAAATTTATTACATATTTTATGAAGTCTCTATCACAACAGAGAGTACTCTGATATAAACTTGTCTACAGTATTCAGAGTTTCATATATCTAATGCTGCTATGTTTTATGAATTAAAGCCATAATTGATGAGTTAGTTGATACTATGAATGACCTCATATGTCTAGTAATAGTGGCTGGGCATTCAGTTTTCTTTGATGGTGTCCCCATATTTCAGCTCTTTTTTTGTATTCATTAAAATTTTATATGCATATTTATCATGTTCCAATTTTTGTCAAGACACCATTTTAGCATAAAAACTACCAACATATCTTAGGAACATGTTGATGAATTTTGATGGAAATTGAGGACCGGTAACATTATGTTTTAACAAACTGAATACAGATAGTCCTGATTCAGCAAAATGTGAAATTATATGATTATCATGTTTTGGTCATGCTGTTTAATAATACTTTACTATTGCTTTCAATTTGGATAGTATAGCATGGTTTGTGTAAGTAGTTCATAGCATAATTATAAGTATTATTTCAAAACAGCCATTTCAGTAAATTTGCCCCCTATGGAACAAACTATTTTGTCTACAGAACTATACCGCAATGGTTTTGATGACAAACGCCATCAAACGCATTCATGTAATCATGTGCACAGTTTTCTTGTCTAATTTGGTAATGGTGCTAAGGTGATGTTTGCATTTAACATTCAAATCAACAACATAACAGTCACTTTAGATGTTGCTTCAGATTTTGTGAGATTTGTTATCCGACTCGAGATAAATGACTCTCAAGTCAAACTGTTGTTTGTTTATTTAACCCTAACTGTCCATTTAAAAAGAAAGGTATACTCTAGGGAAAATCAATAACACTTGAGATTACTTTTCATAAACATTAAGTTTTCAGAATTTGTATCTGCATAGGCACTAGCCAATCTTTTTTTTTTTTTTTTTTTTTTTTGTATAGCCCATATGAACAAAATCAAACGGCTTCCTAATTTGAATTTGCTTTTAGAATTCACATGGTCGTACATGTGTCAGTGTTCCAAAACTTATGTGATCATGATTGTGTTGTCTATATATTTGTATAGGTCTTTCACTTCATTTACCTATCTCAGCAGTTGTTGCAGTAATTACAAAGCACATTATGTAAGATATCAAGAAGCATTTAAACTGTTGATAATAATTATTCCATCTGTGAGTAGTTATCGCATTACTCATAGGATTTTAAATTATTTTCAGTAAATACATTGTGATGCATTTTTCTGTCCAAACACTGCAATGCTCTTTCTAAGCTGAGAGATACATTGCACAGAAATGTACTGGTAATTATTAATGAACAAAAAACAAGCAAGAACAGTGCTTAAAAAAACAGTGAACTTGCATTCAGCAGAAACATTTAAGAAGTGGTTGAAAGTTTACAACCTGAACAAAATACTAAAAGCTCGCTTCCAATACATTAACCACTATATTGACAAAGTAAATAGAAAAAATAAGACACTAAAGAAACGTCAACAATTACAATTCAAATGCAGAAAAGAGACATATGTATGCATGTGTACTATAAGGAAGGAAACTGTTTCTCTCCGTCTAATAGCAAAATTTCTCTACGTCATGGGACAGCTTTGTTTACACCAAATATTCTGCGCCTCATCCACCAATGATATCTTTTGCAACAGAAACTCAATATCAGTAACATTTCGATTTTTGGAAATACTAACAAATAATTACTGTAACTTTTTTGTTAGGATAATAATCCAGCGTTCATAAAGACAGTGTATATCTAAGGCTTAATCTGGCCATGGATTTATCAACAGAACTATTTTAACTAGTAACAACAAACCAAGGACCATTGCGTCCTTGCATACCAGCTTGGTATGGAAATGAAAATAATGGATCACCTTGCCTTACACCTATTTGAGTAGCATGACTTATGCAAAGCCATTAAATCAAGTGGCGCATGTTCACAATAATGTTGCTGCTAATTAAAAAGCAATATAATTGTTAAGTCTAATTTATTGATTAGAATACCTTTTGATTTAGTGTTTTACTATCTACTATTTTGGATAGATCATAGTGTATAAATGAAAGGAAAATATCAGAAATTCATGATATTTTAATAGTTTCTAAGGTAGATCAGCTCAATATGTATTCATTTTAATTTGTATAATATCATTTTTATACTGTAAGTGTTACGAATTGCCTTTTTATAAGGTTCTTGGATGATTTCAATGAAATAGTAAATTTTGCAGAAACGACCTACATCCATTAAAGGTGTAAAACTACAATGTTACCGGTTTTGGATTTTCATGAAATTTGGCATAGCTAAAGAGGATACATATGGCAAGTTTTCCTAGCAAAATGAAATCTTGACAAAGACCAGAACATATTTATCTTAGGGATTGAATTTTGATAATTTTTTAAAATTTTAATTAAAAAATGAGATTTTTGATCTTTATTTTATCAGAAAATGTAAACTTTAATTAATTCAAAAGGTTTTTTAGTATCAAAGGAATGCCTATGGAGTTCTGCATTCAATCCAGTTCACAGATCTTGAAACGAAATAAAACATAAGATTAAGACGCACTTATTTAGTGACAGACACCAGCTCATGGAGGGAGTCAGTTAGAGTGGCCTCCTGAGTCCTACTTTGATTTATATAATTTATAAAATACATTTTTACAGGTTGTATATGCTAAGTTATTAATATACAAAGTTTAAAGAAAAAACATGCATGGGCACAAATGAAAGACCCCCTTTTGAAATAATATAACTATTATCCTGCTGAACAAGATAACCCCTTTTGCAAACTATGTAGATCAAAATCAGATGGCTCTGAAGAAGATGCAATAGGATCAGGATCTACTCTTTTTCATTCAGATTGTGAATTTGAATGGCTACATCATTTCAAGTAATCTGATTGGTCTACAATCAGAAAGTGACGAAGTTAGTTTATTCTGCAGGAAAAGGGTTAAAATTCCAAATTGGAAACAGAAGCTCGTACTTACTATGTAAACTGTTTCGTTGTCCAGACCTTTCTCTGTCAATACTTGTTTCAGTAGACGGACAAAATCATTCATGTTTTCGCACTTCATCATTGAAGAGCTCTCAACCAGGGTAGATAACTCTCCATTCAGGTGGTTGAGGATGTGTTCATACAGAAATCTTTGGCTGTAGCACTCAACACAATTCACCAACACATGCGGAAGCTGAAACAAATGTACCACTTCATCATGTTTACAAGTACATTGTATCTAACAACTTTATTTTGAGAAAATTGGGGTTTACAAGGGTATACGCCCCCCCCCACCCCCCCAAAAAAAACGGGCTTGAATAAATAGATGGGCTGCATGATGCTTCCATGCAGAGCTGATACCAAGCCACACAAGTACTGGCAAACCGCTGAGAAGATCTAAGCCTGCCCAGGCAAAGCGGAGCGAGTCGGACCGTCCATGCTTATAAACCCTATTGGTTTCATTGTGCGGCAGGGCTTGAGATGTCATTTCATCTCAATGTTGGGGAGAAGTCCCACAAAATTGGAAGAAAAGTCTCCAAAATGACCTTTAAAGTGTTGACGGGGATGTTAAACCTCAAATCAAACAAACAAAACAAGGGTATACAGTATCTAGATTGTGTGTACTCGTTAGAACCACCTCAATGAGGCGGTTCTAACGAGCACCCACAATCTATATTTACAGCAAAAGTAAGAAAAATATCACATATTTTCCACTGAAAAATGCCTGTTTTGGAAATATGAATGAATACACTGGTGCGTTATCCAAATCTAATTTCTACAGCCAGAAAATATGGCAGTTTTCAAACCATGCATTTTTGTTTGATTTTGAGTTTGCTGGCCCAGTCAATACTATCAAAGTCATGATGAGCTTGTCAGTTAACCTAGCAGTACTTTATATTGAATTTAACCCTTATTCTGCTGAATACATTATTTTAGCCCAACCCATTTCTACCTATCAACAAATCAAATGGCATGATATAATGTATTTGTTCAATTCACAAAGTGCATGAAAAACAGTGTAGATCAGCAGAATAAGGGTCAAATGTTGTCACCTCGATTAGGCCATTCCAAAAATGTCCAAAACATTTGTTTCTGGGAGTAATTAAGGTCAAAAGGGACCTTTACTTCCTAATACTTACATAAAAGTAAAAGTCCCACAGAATTGGAAGCAACGTCTCCAAAATGACCTTTACAGTGTTGACGGGGACGTTAAACCTCAAATCAAACAAACAAACAAACATTTCCAACCTAAAGTCTAATGTATACCTATAGAAAACAAGAGGGCCATGATGGCCCTGGATCGCTCACCTGATCCATAGAGTAACAAGTGGGCCCCGGGGAGGGCCATTATTGACCCCAGGCCAATAATGTGCATAATGTTGAAGGAGGTCTAAAAAGGTGAAGCTTCATACCAAATATCAACAAAGGCTATAATTTGAACAATCTTAGCAAAGGTCCACTAGATAAAGATACACATCAAATATCAAAGACCTGGGCCTTGAGGTTTCATAGAAGATTTTTTTTTTACTGATATTCCCTACCAAAGGCTATGTAAAACCAAATGGCCCCGGGGAGGGGGCATTTTTGGCCTCAGGGCTATAATTTAAACAATCTTTATAGAGGTCCAGTAGATGAAGCTTCACACCAAATATCAAAAACCTGGGCCTTGCTGTTTCAGAGTAGTAGATTTCAAAGATTATCTCTATATAAGTCTATGTAAAACAAGGCCCCGGGGCGGGGGCATTTGTGGCCCGAGCACTATAATTTGAAAATCTTGGTAGAGGTCCACTAGATGAAGCTTCATACCAAATATCAAACACCTAGGCCTTATGGTTTCAGAGAAGAAGATTTTTCAAGATTTTCCATATATAAGTCTATGTAAAACCAAAGGGCCCCGGAGCAGGGGCATTTTTGGCCCCAGGGCTATAATTTGAACAATCCTGGTAGAGGTCCACAAGATGAAGCTTCATACCATATATCAAACACCTGGGCCTTGCTGTTTCACAGAAGAAGATTTATAAAGATTTTTCCCTGTATAAGCCTATGTAAAACCAAAGCGCCTCATGGCGGGGGCATTTTTGGCACCAGCACTAAAATTTGAACAATCTTGGTAGGGGTCCAATAGCTTCATACCAAACATCAAAGACCTGGGTCTTGCGGTTTCAGAGAAGAAGATTTTTAAAGATTTTCCCTATAAAAGCCCATGTAAAACCAAAGGGCCCCGGGGCGGGGGCATTTTTGGTCCCAGCACTATAATTTGAACAATCTTGGTAGGGGTCCACAAGATGAAGCTTCATACCAAATATCAAAGACCTGGACCTTGCCGTTTCAGAGAAGAAGATTTTTAAAGATTTTCCCTATAAAAGCCCATGTAAAATCAAAAGGCCCCGCGGTGGGGGCATTTTTGGCCCCAGCATTATAATTTGAACAATCTTGGTAGGGGTCCACTAGATGAAGTTTCATACTAAATATCAAAGACCTGGGCCTTGCGGTTTCAGAGAAGAAGATTTTTGAAGATTTTCCCTATATAAGCCCATGTAAAACCAAAGGGCCCCGGGGCTGGGGTATTTTTGGCCCCAGCACTATAATTTGAACAATCTTGGTAGGGGTCCACTAGATGAAGCTTCATACCAAATATCAAAGACCTGGGCCTTTTGGTTTCAGAGAAGAAGATTTTTAAAGATTTTCCCTATATAAGCCCATGTAAAACCAAAGAGCCCCGGGGCGGGGACATTTTTGGCCCCAGCACTATAATTTGAACAATCTTGGTAGGGGTCCACTAGATGAAGCTTCATACCAAATATCAAAGACCTGGGCCTTGTGGTTTCAGAGAAGAAGATTTTTTAAGTTTTCAGTGAAAAAAATCTATTAGTGGCTCCTGTGACCTAGATGTGCAACGGACCGGAACCATTTGAACAACTTTGAAAGGGGACAACCTAAGGATCATTCCTGTGAAGTATGGTCAAAATCCGATCAGTGGTTGAGGAGGAGATGTCGTTTGAAGAAATTGTTTACGCACGGATGAAAGACAAAAAGTGATCCTAATATAAAACACAAGAGGGCCATGATGGCCCTGGATCGCTCACCTGATCCATAGAGCAACAAGTGGGACCCGGGGAGGGCCATTATTAACCCCAGGGCTATAATGTGCATAATGTTCAGAGACGTCTAAAAAGGTGAAGCTTCATACCAAATATCAACAAAGGCTATAATTTGAACAATCTTGGCAAAGGTCCACTAGATATGCTACATACCAAATATCAAACACCTGGGCCTTGCGGTTTCAGAGAAGAAGATTTTTATTAAAGATATTCCCTACATAAGCCTATATAAAACCAAATGGCTCCAGGGCGGGGGCATTTTTGGCCTCAGGGCTATAATTTAAACCATCTTGATAGAGGTCCACTAGAGGAAGCTTCACACCAAATATCAAAGACCATGGCCTTGCTGTTTCAGAAGAAGATTTTTAAGGAATATCTCTATATAAGTCTATGTAAAACCAAAGGGCCCCAGGTCAGGGGCAGTTTTGGCCCTAGCACTATAATTTGAACAATCTTGGTAGGTGTCCACTAGATGAAGCTTCATACCAAATAGCAAAGACCTGGCCCTTGGGATTTCCGAGAAGAAGATTTTTAAAGATTTTCCCCATATAAGCCCATGTAAAACCATAGGGCCCCGGGGCGGTGGCATTTTTAGCCCAAGCACTATAATTTGAACAATCGTGGTAGGAGTCCACTAGATGAAGCTTCATACCAAATAGCAAAGACCTGGGCCTTGCGGTTTCAGAGAAGAAGATTTTTAAAGATTTTCCCTATATAAGCCCATTTAAAACCAAAGGGCCCCGGAGTGGGGGGGTGGGGGGGGGGGTGGGGGGGGGGGAAGAAGGACCATGGCGGTTAGGGATGAAGCTTCATACCAAATATCAAAGACATGGGCCTTACGGTTTCAGAGAAGAAGATTTTTAAAGATTTTCCCTATATAAGCCCATGTAAAACCAAAGGGCCCCGGAGTGGGGGCATATTTGACACCAGCACTATAATTTGAACAATCTTGGTAGGGGTCCCCTAGATGAAGCTTCATACCAAATATCAAAGACCTGGGCCTTACGGTTTCAGAGAAGAAGATTTTTAAAGCTCTTCCCTATATAAGCCCATGTAAAACCAAAGGGCCCTGGAGCGGGGGCATTTTTGGTCCCAGCACTATAATTTGAACAATCTTGGTAGGGGTCCACTAGATGAAGCTTCATACCAAATATCAAAGACCTGGGCCTAGCGGTTTTAGAGAAGAAGATTTTTAAAGATTTTCTCTATATAAGCCCATGTAAAACCAAAGAGCCCCGGAGCAGGGGGCATTTTTGGCTCCAGCACTATAATTTGAACAATCTTGGTAGGGGTCCACTAGATGAAGCTTCATACCAAATATCAAAGACCTGGGCTTTGTGGTTTCAGAGAAGAAGATTTTTAAAGATTTTCCCTATATAAGCCTATGTAAAACCAAAGGGCCCCGAGGCAGGGGCATTTTTCAGAGGCATGGTTTCAGAGAAGAAGATTTTTAAAGATTTTCCCTATATAAGTCTATGTAAAACCAAAGGGCCCCGTGGCGGGGGCATTTTGTGTCCCAGCATTATAATTTGAACAATCTTGGTAGGGGTCCACTAGATGAAGCTTCATACCAAATATCAAAGACCTGGGCTTTGTGGTTTCAGAGAAGAAGATTATTTAAAGATTTTCCCTATATAAGTCTATGTAAAACCAAAGGGCCCCGTGGCGGGGGCATTTTGTGTCCCAGCATTATAATTTGAACAATCTTGGTAGGGGTCCACTAGATGAAGCTTCATACCAAATATCAAAGACCTGGGCCTTGTGGTTTCAGGGAAGAAGATTTTTTAAGTTTTTGGTGAAAAAAATCTATTTTTGGCTCCTGTGACCTAGATGTGCAACGGACCGGAACCATTTTAACAACTTTGAAAGGGGACCACCTAAGGATCATTCCTGTGAAGTTTGGTCAAAATCCGATCAGTGGTTTAGGAGGAGATGTCGTTTAAAGAAATTGTTTACGCACGGACGCACGCACGGACGCACGGACGCACGGACGCACGACGGACAAAAAGTGATCCCAAAAGCTCACCTCGTCACTACGTGACGGTGAGCTAACAAGAGGACCATGATGGCCCTGGATCGCTCACCTGATCCATAGAGTAACAAGTGGGCCCCGGGGAGGGCCATTATTGACCCCAGGGTTAAAATGTGCATAATGTTGAGGGAGGTCTAAAAAGATGAAGCTTCATACCAAATATCAACAAAGGCTATAATTTGAACAATCCTAGATGAACCTACACAACAAATATCAAAGACCTGGGCCTTGCGGTTTCAGAGAAGAAGATTTTCTTTAAGATATTCCTTTCATAAGCCTATGTAAAACCAAATGGCCCCGGGGCAGGGGCATTTTTGGCCTCAGGGCTATAATTTAAACAATCTTGATAGAGGTCCACTAGATGAAGCTTCACACCAAATATCAAAGACCTGGGCCTTGTTGTTTCAGAGAAGAAGATTTTCAAAGATTATCTCTATTATAAGTCTATGTAAAACCAAAGGGCCCTGGGGCGGGGGCATTTGTGGCCCCAGGGCTATAATTTTAACAATCTTGGTAGAGGTCCACTAGCTGAAGCTTCATACCAAATGTCAAATATCTAGGCCTTGTGGTTGCAGAGTAGAAGATTTTTCAAGATTTTTCCTATATAAGTCTATGAAAAACCAAAGGGCCCAGGGGCGGGGGCATTTTTGGCCCCAGGGCTATAATTTGAGCAATCTTGATAGAGGTCCACAAGATGAAGCTTCATACCAAATATCAAAGACCTGGGCCCTGCAGTTTCAGAGAAGAAGATTTTTAAAGGTTTTCCCTATATAAGCCTATGTTAAACAAAAGGGCCCCAGGGCGGGAGCATTTTTGGCCCCAGCACTTTAATTTGAACAATCTTGGTAGGGGTCCATAAGATGAAGATTCATACCAAATATCAAAGACCAGGGCCTTGCAGTTTCAGAGAAGAAGATTTTTAAAGATTTTCCCTATATAAGCCCATGTAAAACCAAAGGGCCCCGGGGTGGGGTCATTTTTGGCCCCAGCACTATAATTTGAACAATCTTGGTAGGGGTCCACTGGATGAAGCTTCATACCAAATATCAAAGACCTGGGCCTTGCAGTTTCAGAGAAGAAGATTTTTAAAGATTTTCCCTATATAAGCCTATGTAAAACCAAAGGGCCACGGGGCAGGGGCATCTTTGGCCCCAGCAGTATAATTTGAACAATCTTCGTAGGGGTCGAACAGATGAAGATTCATACCAAATATCAAAGACCTGGGCCTTGCAGTTTCAGAGAAGAAGATTTTTAAAGATTTTCCCTATATAAGCCCATGTAAAACCAAAGGGCCCCGGGGCGGGGGCATTTTTGGCCCCAGCACTATAATTTGAACAATCTTGGTAGGGGTCCACTAGATGAAGCTTCATACCAAATATCAAAGACCTGGGCCTTGCAGTTTCAGAGATGAAGATTTTTTAAGTTTTCGGTGAAAAAAATCTATTTTTGGCTCCTGTGACCTATATGTGCAACAGACCGGAACCATTTGAACAACTTTGAAAGGGGACCACCTAAGGATCATTCCTGTGAAGTTTGGTCAAAATCCGCTCAGTGGTTTAGGAGGAGATGTCGTTTGAAGAAATTGTTTACGCACGCACGCACGCACGGACGCACGGACGCACGACGGACAAAAAGTGATCCCAAAAGCTCACCTCGTCACTACGTGACGGTGAGCTAACAATGTACAGTCGAACTTCAATGGCTCGAACACCTTTGGGACCTCGAAAATCTGTTCGAGACAGGGGTAGTTCGAGCCACTGAGGTTACTGTAAGGAGGCATAACGAGATACTTTAAGACATCTTTTCGGTGTTCTATAATGAATATGTATGCTGTGTGTACTCATTAGAATCGCCTCATCGAGGCGATTCTAATGAGTACACACAGCATACATTTGCAATATAACAAGAGGGCCCAGAGGGCCCTGGTTCGCTCACCTGTGTGTCACTGTCCTGAGTACATTCTATTTTTAGCTCTTGTGGCCATCTTGTTCATCAGCAGAGTGATTTTAGCTTATTTGGTAGGGAGAAACCTAGGCAACATTCCTGGGAACTTTGAATCAAATTGGCCTTAGGGTTTAGGGTGAGTTTCCATTTGAATCAAATTTACAATATTTTTCTATATTTACCTTGGTGGCCATTTTGTTCATCTGAGTGGGATTGTTTTAGCCTTTTTGGTAGAGGATAATCTAAGCAACATTGTTGCAAGGAACCTACATGCTAAATATGAAGGCTGTATCTCAAATGCTTTAAAAGTTATGACAAAGTAGGTCAAAGGTCAAGGTCATGGCTCAAAAGTTTTGAATGGCTGAGAAAACCTTGTCACAAGGAACACACATGCCAAATATGAAGGCTCTATCTCATATGATTCAAAAGGTATGATAAAGTAGGTCACAGGTCAAGGTCACAGGTCAAATCTTTATGAGTGGGAAGCCCTTGTCAGAAGGAACCTACATGCCAAATATGAAGGCTCTATCTTAAACGGTTCAAAAGTTATGACAAAATAACCTACTGATCTACTTTTTGATTTGACATGACCCATATTTGAACTAAACTGAGATATTGTCCAGATGATCATTCTGAGCAAGTTTTATGATGATTTGACTGAAAATGTGGCCTCTTAGAGTGTTCAAAATGTTTTTCTATGATTTGACCTGCTGACCTACTTTTTGACCCGACATGACCCATATTCAAACTTGACACAGATATTGTTAAGATGATCATTCTGAGCAAGTTGGATGATGATCGGACCAAAACTTGGGCCTCTAGTGTGTTCACAAGGTTTTTCAACAATCTGACCTACTGACCTACATGTACATATTGACCAGACATGACCCATATTTGAAATTAACCGAGATATTGTCAAATGATCATTTTGAGCAAGTTTGATGATGATCGGACCAAAACTGTAGCCGTCAGTGTGTTCAGAGGGTATTTCTATGATTTGACCAACTGACCTACTTTTTGACCCAACATGACCCATATTTGAACTTGATTGATATATTGTCAAGATGATCATTCTGGGCAAGTTTGATGATGATCGGATCAAAACTGTGGCCTCTAGTGTGTTCACAAGCTTTTTCTATGATTTGACCTGCTGACCTACTTTTTGACCCGACATGACCCGTATTCAAACTTGACCCGGATATTGTCAAGACTATCATTCTGAGCAAGTTTGATGATGATCGGACCAAAACTGTGGCCTCTAGTGTGTTCACAAGGTTTTTCTCTGATTTGACCTACTGACCTCCTTTTTGACCCTACATGACCCATATTCGAACTTGCCCGGGATATTGTCAAGATAATCATTTTGAGCAAGTTTCATGATGATCAGACAAAAACTGTGGCCTCTAGTGTATTCACAAGGTTTTTCTATGATTTGACCTACTGACCTACTTTGTGACCCGACATAACCCATATTCGAACTTGACCGAGATATTGTCAAAATGATCATTCTGGGCAAGTCTGATGATGATCGGACCAAAACTGTGGCCTCTAGTGTGTTCACAAAGTTTTTCTATGATTTGACCTACTTTTTGACCCGATATGACCCGTATTCAAACTTGACGGAGATAGTTTCAAGATGATCATTCTGGGCAGGTTTGATAATGATTGGACCAAAACTACGGCCTCTAGTGTATTCACAAGGTTTTTCTATGATTTGACCTACTGACCTACTTTTTTACCCAGCATGGCTCATATTTGAATGTGACCAAGATATTATCAAGATGATCATTCTGAGCAAGTTTGATGATGATTGGACATAAATTGTGGCCTCTAGTGTGTTCAGAAGGTTTTTCTATGATTTGACCTACTGACCGACTTTTTGACCCGACAACACCCATATTCGAACTTGACTGAGATATTGTCAAGATGATCATTCTTGGCAAGTTTGATGATGATCGGACCAAAACTGTGGCCTCTCGTGTCTTCACAAAGTTTTTTTTCTGATTTGACCTACTGACCTACTTTTTGACCCGACTTGACCCATATTAGAACTTGACCGAGATTTTGTGGTGGTACAAATTGTGTGCAAGTTTAGTTAAAATCAAATTATAAATGAAACATCTATCATGCAGACAAGACCAAAATAGGCAATTTTTGCCCTTTCAGGGGCCGTAACTCCGTAACACATGATGGGATATGGCTGGTTCAAGAAAGGAACCCAGATCTCATGGTGCTAAAAGTTATGTGCAAGTCTGGTTAAAATCAAATCATAAATGAAAATGCTATCGTGCAGACAAGACCAAAAGAGGCAATTTTTGCCCTTTCAGGGGCCGTAACTCCGTAACACATGAGGGGATATGGCTGGTTCAAGAAAAGAACCCAGATCTCATGGTGGTACAAGTTGTGTGCAAGTCTGGTTAAAATCAAATCATAAATGAAGATGCTATCGTGCAGACAAGACCAAAATAGGCAATTTTTGCCCTTTCAGGGGCCGTAACTCCGTAACACATGATGGGATATGGCTGGTTCAAGAAAGGAACCTAGATCTCATAGTGGTACAAGTTGTGTGCAAGTCTGGTTAAAATCAAATCATAAATGAAGATGCTATCATGCGGACAAGAAATTGTTTACGCACGCACGCACGCACACACGGACGGACGCACGGACGACGTACGACGGACAAAAAGTGATCACAAAAGCTCACCTTGTCACTACGTGACAGGTGAGCTAAAAACTAAAATCTCCTTAATTATCACCCACTATTTCTTATGTAGAGGATTTCGTTAGGGGCTCAAGAATGGGTTCGACACATCCATGGTAAACGAGCCATCGGTGTTCAAGCCATCGAAGTTCTACTGTAGTTCATACTTGCATGAACGCATCAAGACACATGATTTTCAGTAATGTCAGTCTAAACCATGTTTCTCTAGGGCGTTGGTGACTTCAACGCTGTTCCACTCTTTGTAGGGAAACAGCGTGTAAATGTTTTTCAGCTTTAAAAGTTTGCTCTATAACCATGTTTTGCCAGGTGATGAGAGGCAAAGAATGTAAACATAAAAATAAACTTAATTTTTCTGCTTTTTATAAAAATAAACTTAATTTTTCTGCTTTTCATGAAAGTATGAACAACAGTCGGACACTAGCAAAGATTACATGAACCCCAAATTACACCAACCCCTTTGGGGTTCATTTACTTTGCACAAGACCCACTGCATTCATACTTTCATGAACAGCAGAAAAATAAAATTCATTTCTTAATTATACCACCTAGTGAAATTTTTATAGCAGCAAATTCTTTATAACAGCAAAATGTTCGGGAACAAATACTGTTGTTATTGCAAGGGTCATCTTTGACAGAAACTGCATACATGTACATACTTTCAATTTCTGCAGCAAGGTGGTCACCACCATTGACTTCCCTGTAGCTGTATGTCCATAGATTAACACCGCAGGAGGAGTGTAATGACTTGGCTGAAAAGCAGAAAAGATGAAACACAAGATTCAACCATGGGTTTGAGGGGGTTTGAAAATATTACAAGATAAATTTCTACAAAAGAATTTTGCCAATCCATGTTGGGATCAAACCCATGACCTACTGATGATCAGTTGCAGGAACAGAGGCTACCGAAATGATCCAAGGTATAAGGACAGATAGGCCTAAGCAAACAGTGCAGAGCCAGATCAGACTGCTCCTGAAGGAGCAGTCTGATCAGGGTCTACACTGTTTGCCATTCCGTCTGCACCTTTTGGACTCCTTAATGGATCGTGAAACAAATTAGTTAAAATTTTAGGAGAATTACAGCAAATCCTCAGAATGGTCCGAATTTTGGGGATTTTTAGGGTATGCTGTTTATGACTTTTTGTACTTGCTCTGTTTAGTCTTGTATTTGTTGTTTTGTTTGTTTGGACTGAGGTTTATCATCCCTGTCAACACTTTAGGTCATTTTGGAGACGTTGCTTCCAATTTTGTGTGACTTTTACCCGATACTGAGATGAAATGACACCTCAAGCCCTGCCGCCCAATGAAACCAAAAGGCTTATATGTATTGGACGGTCTGACTCACACCACTTTGCCTTGGTAGGCTTAGTCCTTCTAAGTGGTTTACCAGTAGTCATGAGTGGTCAGTTTCAGCTCTGTGTGGAAGTACCATGCAGACCATCTATTTCTTCACACCCCGATGGGTGGGGGTGGGTATTTGTTTTGATACTCTTCCTCATTTGGACTGGGGCTTTTCCTGAACCAACAGGGCTCCATGGCCTAGTGGGTAGGAGCTCTGGCTCATCATTATGTCTCTCTCCATTGTGGATTTAAACCTCATTCAGGTCACATGTGAGATGCCAAGTTCAGGCATTTTTTCTCTGAGTCCTCTAGTTTTTGGCCACCTCTGATTAATGATTGACTCGAAATAATTGAAATAAACTTGAAAGGGCCTTAAAACTAAAACCCAAACTAGATCGCGCAGTCGATGGCGCGCCAATGCAAATCCCCACATTTTCCTAGGGCTTTGATTTTGCTTGTATATTGTTGTACTCTTTATCCCCTTCTCTTTGATATACTACATGACTATGTTCTAAAAACTTTCTTTTTTCAGCGCTTTTGACCCCCCCAACCCACCCCCCAACCCCAGGGCATGATGTAGGAGACAACGAAAAACCCGTTCAATATGTTAAAGAGACTTGCCTACTGAGTAACAAACAAAGTTTGGGATAAAAATCTTTAAAACTGACTTTGTTATTGAATTTTGAAGAAATAGGGCCAAAATTTGACCTTTTGACCCCTCCCCAGGGTAGCCCCTGGGGTTGGGACCAAAAATAAACATGCTCTTGCGCAAGCCATTCATATAAGCAACTCACATACTAAATTTGGTTGGTTTTGGTTTACTTTGAGGTTTAACGTCCCCGTCAACACTGTAAAGGTCATTTTGGAGCCTTTGCTTCCAAATTTGTGGGACTTTTACCCGACATTGAGATGAAATGACATCTCAAGCCCTGTCGCCCAATGAAACCAATAGGGTTTATTAGCATGGACGGTCCGCCTCGCACCGCGGTTCCTGGACAGGCTTAGATTCTCTAAGCGGTTTACCAGTGCTAGAGTGCGGGCCGGATTCAGCTCTGCGTGGAAGCATCATGCAGCCCATTATATTTCTTCAAGCCCCTATGGGCGGGGGCCGCCAAATTTGGTTGGATTCCACCCAAGGGTTAAGGAGGAGATAGCCGGAAAGAAAGACGGACAGAGGCAAATTTGACCTTTTGACCCCTCCCCAGGGCCCCTGGGGTCGGGACCAAAAATAAACGTGCTCTTGCGCAAGCCTTCATATTAGCAACTCACATACTGAATTGAGCTAGGGACTAACTTCCCATATCACAGGTCCTGGTGTATGAATGTCATTTGACGTGTCACAGGTAACAATTCTGATTCTGATTCTGATACCAAATTTAGTTGGATTCCACCCAAGGGTGAAGGAGGAGATAGCTGGACGGACAGAGGCAAATTTGACCTTTTGACCCCTCCCCAGGGCCCCTGGGGTCGGGACCAAAAATAAACATGCTCTTGCGCAAGCCATTCATATAAGCAACTCACATACCAAATTTGGTTGGATTCCACACAAGGGTTAAGGAGGAGATAGCCGGACGCACAGACGGATGGACAGAGGCAATAACAATATCCCCACTTCTTCTTCGAAAAACGTGGGGACAAAAATAAAATGAAGAGAAATTCTTGGGCTTCTAATGAATACACACAATATATGTTTTCATGCAGAAATAAGAACAAGAGCTCTGCAAGTGGGGCATTATATGCCCGTTGCAATTAGTAAGATGGAGCATATATATACTGACTGTTGTACAAGTATGGGCTTGTGGAATGTAACCAAGGAACAATATGTGGGCCATATTTTCTTACCTGGCACTATTTATAACCCTCAATGGCTCAAACTACCTGTTTCCAACAAATTTTCATAGTTGGTAATATTTGGTGAACCATAACCTCAAAATAATATAGGCATAACTCTGGCAATAAGTGGTGGACTGTAACCTTGAAATAATATGCGCTGCTCCACATCATAGTCTAACTAAATGTTAAGTTTCAGCTTCATCAGATGTAAAATGTGGGAGGCATTGTCCGGAAACAAAATATGCTTGGAAAAATATGTGAAACTCTGGTAATATTTGGTGGACTGTAACCTCAAAATAATATGCACTGTTCCACAACATGGTCTTACTATATGTAAAGTTTCAGCTTCATCAGATGTAAAATGTAAGAGGAGTTATCCCCAAACGGAATGTTTAGAAAAATCTGTGAAAGGGGTATAACTCTGTTAATATTTGGCAGACAGTAACCTTAAAATAATAAGCACTGTTCCATACCATGGTCTTACTGTATGTGAAGTTTCAACATCATTGGATCTAAACTGTAGGAGGAATTATCCAGAAACAAAATGTTTACAGAATTTTTCAAAGGGACATAACTCTATTATTATTAGGTGGACCAGAACCTCAGAACAGTATGCACTGCCCCACATCATGGTCTAATTATATATGAAGTTTCAGCTAAATCTGATGTGAAATGTAGGAGGAGTCAACCGGAAATGAAATGTTTACAAAAAATTTCGAAGGGGCATAACTCTTTTATTATTTGTTGGACCAAAACCTTGAAATAAAATGCTCTGCCCCATAACATGGTCTAACTATGGATGAAGTTTCAGCTTGATCGGATGTAAACTGCAGGAGTTACCCGGAAAAAAAAAAGTTTACAAAAAAATTCAAAGGGGCATAACTCTATTATTATTTGGTGGACCGTAACCTTGCTCAGGTCATATGTGCGATCCTAATATCAGGTGGTTTTTCTCTGAGTACTCTAGTTTTGGGCATCAACTCAAAATAATTGAAATAAGCTTGAAAAGGCCTTAAAACTAAAACCAAAAAAATAAAATGAAGAAAAATACATGGGCTACCATTAAAGTACAGTGAACTTAGACATTTCATTTGCCCTAGAAACTTAAAAGTCCTTCTGCAACAGTATCATAGTTCCAGATAAGGCACTTTTTCATCTGAAAATACTGACATTTTTCTTATTTCTGCACAAAAACATATGTTGTGGGTACTCATTAAAAGTGCCTCAGCATGAAAACATGTGTGTTCTCATTATAAGCATCTCGCCAAGGCGCTTCTAATGAATACACACAACATATGTTTTCATGCAGAAATAAGAACAAGAGCTCTGCAAGCCGGGTATTATATGCCCATGGCAATTAGTAAGACAGAGCACATATAAACTGACTGTTGTACAAGTATGAGTTTGTTGAATGTAACCAAGGAACAATATGTGGGCCATATTTTCTTACCTGGCACTATTAATAACCCTCAATGGCTCAAACTACCTGTTTCCAACAAATTTTCATAGTTGGTAATATTTGGTGAACCATAACCTCAAAATAATAGAGGCATAACTCTGGCAATAAGTGGTGGACTGTAACCTTGAAATAATATGCGCTGCTCCACATCATAGTCTAACTAAATGTAAAGTTTCAGCTTCATCAGACATAAAATGTGGGAGGCATTATCTTGAAACAAAATATGCTTAGAAAAATGTGAAACTCTGGTAATATTTGGTGGACTGTAACCTCAAAATAATATGCACTGTTCCACAACATGGTCTCACTATATGTAAAGTTTCAGCTTCATCAGATGTAAAATGTAAGAGGAGTTATCCGGAAACGGAATGTTTAGAAAAATCTGTGAAAAGGGTATAACTCTGTTAATATTTGGCAGACAGTAACCTCAAAATAAATAGCACTGTTTCATATCATGGTCTTACTGTATGTGAAGTTTCAACATCATCGGATCTAAAATGTAGGAGGAATTATCCGGAAACAAGGTTTACAGAATTTTTCAAAGGGGCATAACTCTATTATTATTTGGTGGACCAGAACCTCGAAACAATATGCACTGCCCCATATCATATGCACATCATGGTCAAATTATATATGAAGTTTCAGCTAAATCTGATGTAAAATGTAGGAGGAGTCAACCGGAAATGAAATGTTAACAAAAAATTTCAAAGGGGCATAACACTATTATTATTTGGTGGACCGTAACCTCGAAACAATATGCGCTCCCCCACATCATGGTCTAACTATGTATGAAGTTTCAGCTTGATCGGATGTAAACTGTAAGAGGAGTTATCCGGAAACGAAAAGTTTACAGACGGACGGACGGACAGACGGGGTGACGCCGGGGAGCATAACATAATACAACCGTTTTTCAAATGGGCGTATAAAAATATCAGTACTTTTCAGATGAAAAAGCGCCTTACCTGGAGCTATGGACATTACACAAGTCACTTATTTTGTACCTCATCACAGAAATGTAATACTGTTCCAGCTTCAACAAACTGCAACATCTGCCTGGTGGGTCTAATAAGCACCCAAAACCTATGTTTGGGGCATCAGTAATAAAATTCTTACAAATTGTCATCAGAAAAAAAAAACGTTTTCGAGAGAATTAGAGTGCAAAATGTCAAAGGGATGTGTTATCGTAATGCTTACGCTTCCGCACAAGTCCTTGAGGATAGTGATCTGTTTGTCTCGGCCTGTAATATTGAATGTCAACTCTTCCATCCTGCTCCTGAAATAAAGAAAGCAGGAATGTCTTTTTTTGTTGGTCCTGCTGTTTTTTTTGTGTTTTTTTTTATTTTGGTTTAACGGCCCTTACAAGAGTCTTTCCCTTAAATCGTGCCAATCGTTTACCGAGCTGGCCAGAGTACCCAGAGGATTGCAATGACACTACAACATCTTTATAACAATATTAATGGGGTCCAAAGCAGAAACCGTGTTAGTTAAACAACCCTGTTATATCCAAACAAAAATGTGGGTAGATTATATAGAGGATCTTACATGAGCGCTCATGTATTATTGAATTTATTAAACGAGTTGAGGAAAAGGGATAAAATGCGAGGCTTTGCCGAGCATTTTATCCCTTTTCATCAACGAGTTTAATAAATTCAATCATACATGAGCACAAATGCAAGATTTTATTTATCATATGACATTTAAAACGCATTTTATTCACGACTGTTAAACAAAACTGTCAATTTTCCGCCATTAGTAAACGCGACGTCGTTAAGAACGTCGTACATGTAACGTTACGGGACGTATCTTGCTAATTTGCATATTTAATCCACTAGTGGATTATCAAATTTATTACATGATGTTATAACACTCTCAGACGTGACGTCATATGATAAATAGAACAAGAGGGCCATGATGGCCCTGGATCGCTCACCTGATCCATAGTGTAACAAGTGGGCCCCAGAGAGGGCCATTATTGGCCCCAGGGCATTAATGTGCATAATGTTGAGGGAGGTCTTAAAGGTGAAGCTTCATACCAAACATCAACAAAGGCTATAATTTGAACAATCTTGGCAAAGGTCCACTAGATGAAGCTACACATCAAATATCAAAGACCTGGGCCTAGCGGTTTCAGAGAAGAAGATTTTTAAAGATTTTGCCTATATAAGCCTATGTAAAACCAAAGGGCCCCGGGACGGGGGCATTTTTGGCCCCAGCACTATAATTTGAACAATCTTGGTAGGGGTCCACTAAATGAAGCTTCATACCAAATATCAAAGTCCTGGGCCTTGTGGTTTCAGAGAAGAAGATTTTTAAAGATTTTCCCTATATAAGCCTATGTAAAACCAAAGGGCCCCGGGGCGGGGGCATTTAAGGCCCCAGCACTATAATTTGAACAATCTTGGTAGGGGTCCACTAGATGAAGCTTCATACCAAATATCAAAGACCTGGGCCTTGCAGTTTCAGAGAAGAAGATTTTTAAAGATTTTCCCTATATAAGCCAAAGTAAAACCAAAGGGCCCAGTGGCGGGGGCATTTTTTGTCCCAGCACTATAATTTGAACAATCTTGGTAGGGGTCCACTAGATGAAGCTTCATACCAAATATCAGAGTCCTGGGCCTTGTGGTTTCAGAGAAGAAGATTTTTAAAGATTTTCCCTATATAAGCCTGTGTAAAACCAAAGGGCCCCGGGGCGGGAGCACTTTTGGCCCCAGCACTATAATTTGAACAATCTTGGTAGGGGTCCACTAGATGAAGCTTCATACCAATAATCAAAGACCTGGGCCTTGTGGTTTCAGAGAAGAAGATTTTTAAAGATTTTCCCTATATAAGCCAATGTAAAACCAAAGGGCCCCGTGGCGGGGGCATTTTTTGTCCCAGCACTATAATTTGAACAATCTTGGTAGGGGTCCACTAGATGAAGCTCCATACCATATATCTAAGTCCTGGGCCTTGTGCTTTCAGAGAAGAAGATTTTTAAAGATTTTCCCTATATAAGCCCATGTAAAACCAAAGGATTTTTGGCCCAAGCACTATAATTTGAACAATCTTGGTAGGGGTCCACTAGATGAAGCTTCATACCAAATATCAAAGTCCTGGGCCTTGTGGTTCCAGAGAAGAAGATTTTTAAAGATTTTCCCTATATAAGCCAATGTAAAACCAAAGGGCCCCGTGGCGGGGGCATTTTTTGTCCCAGCACTATAATTTGAACAATCTTGGTAGGGGTCCACTAGATGAAGCTTCATACCAAATATCAAAGACCTGGGCCTTGTGGTTTCAGAGAAGAAGATTTTTAAAGATTTTCCCTATATAAGCCTATGTAAAACCAAAGGGCCCCGGGGCGGGGGCATTTTTTGTCCCAGCACTATAATTTGAACAATCTTGGTAGGGGTCCTCTAGATGAAGCTTCATACCAAATATCAAAGTCCTGGGCCTTGTGGTTTCAGAGAAGAAGATTTTTCAAGATTTTCCCTATATAAGCCTATGTAAAACCAAAGGGCCCCGGGGCGGGGGCATTTTTGGCCCCAGCACTATAATTTGAACAATCTTGGTAGGGGTCCACTAGATGAAGCTTCACACCAAATATCAAAGTCCTGGGCCTTGTGGTTTCAGAGAAGAAGATTTTTCAAGATTTTCCCTATATAATTAAGCCAATGTAAAACCAAAGGGCCCCGTGGCGGGGGCATTTTTTGTCCCAGCACTAAAATTTGAACAATCTTGGTAGGTGTCCACTAGATGAAGCTTCATACCAAATATCAAAGTCCTGGGCATTGTGGTTTCAGAGAAAAAGTTTTTTAAAGATTTTCCCTATATAAGCCTATGTAAAACCAAAGGGCCCCGGGGCGGGGGCATTTTTGGCCCCAGCACTATAATTTGAACAATCTTGGTAGGGGTCCACTAGATGAAGCTTCATACCAAATATCAAAGACCTGGGCCTTCTGGTTTCAGAGAAGAAGATTTTTAAAGATTTTCCCTATAAAAGGCTATGTAAAACCAAAGGGCCCCAGGGCGGGGGCATTTTTGGCCCCAGCACTATAATTTGAACAATCTTGGTAGGGGTCCACTAGATGAAGCTTCATACCAATAATCAAAGACCTGGGCCTTGTGGTTTCAGAGAAGAAGATTTTTAAAGATTTTTCCTATATAAGCCAATTTAAAACCAAAGGGCCCCGTGGCGGGGGCATTTTTTGTCCCAGCACTATAATTTGAACAATCTTGGTAGGGGTCCACTAGATGAAGCTTCATACCAAATATCTAAGTCCTGGGCCTTGTGCTTTCATAGAAGAAGATTTTTAAAGATTTTCCCTATATAAGCCCATGTAAAACCAAAGGATTTTTGGCCCAAGCACTATAATTTGAACAATCTTGGTAGGGGTCCACTAGATGAAGCTTCATACCAAATATCAAAGACCTGGGCCTTGTGGTTTCAGAGAAGAAGATTTTTAAAGATTTTCCCTATATAAGCCTATGTAAAACCAAAGGGCCCCGTGGCGGGGGCATTTTTTGTCCCAGCACTATAATTTGAACAATCTTGGTAGGGGTCCACTAGATGAAGCTTCATACCAATAATCAAAGACCTGGGCCTTGTGGTTTCAGAGAAGAAGATTTTTAAAGATTTTCCCTATATAAGCCAATGTAAAACCAAAGGGCCCCGGGGCGGGGGCATTTTTGGCCCCAGCACTATAATTTGAACAATCTTGGTAGGGGTCCACTAGATGAAGCTTCATACCAAATATCAAAGTCCTGGGCCTTGTGGTTTCAGAGAAGAAGATTTTTCAAGATTTTCCCTATAATATTATAAGCCAATGTAAAACCAAAGGGCCCCGTGGCGGGGGCATTTTTTGTCCCAGCACTAAAATTTGAACAATCTTGGTAGGTGTCCACTAGATGAAGCTTCATACCAAATATCAAAGTCCTGGGCCTTGTGGTTTCAGAGAAAAAGTTTTTTAAAGATTTTCCCTATATAAGCCTATGTAAAACCAAAGGGCCCCGGGGCGGGGGCATTTTTGGCCCCAGCACTATAATTTGAACAATCTTGGTAGGGGTCCACTAGATGAAGCTTCATACCAAATATCAAAGACCTGGGCCTTGTGGTTTCAGAGAAGAAGATTTTTAAAGATTTTCCCTATATAAGCCTATGTAAAACCAAAGGGCCCCAGGGCGGGGGCATTTTTGGCCCCAGCACTATAATTTGAACAATCTTGGTAGGGGTCCACTAGATGAAGCTTCATACCAAATATCAAAGACCTGGGCCTTGTGGTTTCAGAGAAGAAGATTTTTTAAGTTTTTGGTGAAAAAAATCTATTTTTGGCTCCTGTGACCTAGATGTGCAACAGACCGGAACCATTTGAACAACTTTGAAAGGGGACCACCTAAGGATCATTCCTGTGAAGTTTGGTCAAAATCTGCTCAGTGGTTTAGGAGGAGATGTCGTTTAAAGAAATTGTTTACGCACGCACGGACGCACGGACACTCGCACGACGGACGACGGACAAAAAGTGATCCCAAAAGCTCACCTCGTCACTACGTGACGGTCAGCTAAAAATGACCATTTATGGTCATTTTTCTAAATAATCTACACACTTTTGGGATCCATCTTGAAACCATGTTATATCCAAACCATGTTATAATGAACCGTGTTAAAACAAGGTGGTGGTGTATAATCCAAATGTAGATTCACAAATAGGAGTAGATCTGGGTCAAATAGTGTAGATCCGGGTCATTATCTTCACTGCTTGCAAACATATATGTATCAGTCTACAGGATTGATTTATTAGTTTGTACAGTAGAACTTCGATGGCTTGAACACCGATGGCTCGTTTACCATGGATGTGTCGAACCCATTCTTGAGCCCCTAGCGAAATCCTCTACATAAGAAATAGTGGGGGATAATTAAGGAGATTTTAGTCTTTAATCTTGCAAATGTATGCTGTGTGTACTCATTAGAATCGCCTCGATGAGGCGATTCTAATGAGTACACACAGCATACATATTCATTATAGAACACTGAAAAGATGTCTTAAAGTATCTTGTTATGCCTCCTGACAGTAACCTCAGTGGCTCGAACTACCCCTGTCTCGAACAAATTTTCGAGGTCCCAAAGGTGTTCGAGTCATTGAAGTTCGACTGTAGTTTAACAACCTAGTCAACATTGTTTAGGTCATGTTAATCCTGCCAAATTACTAAACTACCTTTGCCTAGGCAGGCTTATGCATGAGCGGATAAGCAATACAGTTCAATTTGACAACTGCCCTTGTCATTATCTTCACTGCATGGTGGTCTGCAGGGTTAAAAGGGTTGAAGATGTTTCAAGGTCAGGAATCCAATTATAAATCCAAATAGAATATTATGCACATACTGCCAAAGGGGCTTTGATGAATATAATTGCTAAACATAATAAGTGCATCAAAAGGTAAGACAAATATTTGCAATCTTTGCTGCAACATAATACTCAGCACAAATCTTATTCTAACAAAGAAATAAAATTGCCTAATAATCTTCAAATGCACCAGTCCTGAGTCTGTACACTCCATATATTTCAGTTCTGTGGTGTATTCCTTGCATCCAAAGGATAACCCTTTTATATAACGTATTTCAATACTAGAGGCCCAAGTGGGCCAGAATCTCTCACATGGATGGGGCTGATTACATATTACATTGCGCCTTGGTGTCCATTTTGTCTATCAGATCACACTGCCTTTAGCAATTCTGAATCTGCATGTTTAAATGATCTTGATGCTTCTGACTAAGTTTCTGAACAACTTTGTCTGATTTAGGATTCAGGAAGACATGATGTTGATGCAGAGTGGAAGTGTATAGTTTGGCAGGCCAGATCACTTGTTTGCAACTGTAAACCAAGTCAACCTATCATGTGAATACAACTGCAACACGAAGCTAAGGTCACATTGGTGTATATGGCCGCTTGCAAAAAAGCCATAACCACATCTTCTTGTGGACTCAGTGAGTTTGACATATACCACCCGAGCTGCTCCTCCCTGTAAATCTTATATGCAATTACTATACAGGTGCTTTGAATAATTTCAAGATGGCCACCATCTAGAACATCAGAATGCAACAATTTTAGCAATTCTGAATGTCCATGTCACCGAAATGCCAACCTGCAATTTCAACTCAATTCAACAGACCATTCGGTAGCAGATGTGGTTTGGGAGATGCCATTTGAAGAATTTCAAGATGGCTGCATGCCATTGTGGCAATCTTGGATATCTAAATGGAACAGTTTTAGCAAATCTGAATCACCATGTCACTCCGATGCCTCCCATGAAGATTCATCTCAATTCCAACTTTGGTTTGGGAGGATTTTAATGGCGTTTGAAGGATTTCAAGATGGCTGCCATCTTGGATATCCGATCAGAACGATTTTAGCAAATATGGATCTCCATGTCACCCTGTTGGCTCCCATCAAGTTTCAGTCAATTGGACCTTTGGTTTCAGAGTAGATGTCATTTTAAGAATTTCAAGATGGCTGCCATCTTGGATATCCAAATGGAACAATTTTAGCAAATCTGAATCTGCATGTCACCCCAAGTTTCAGCTAAATTGAACCTTTGATTTGGGAGGAGATGTCGTTTGAAAAATTTCAGGATGGCTGCCATGGCCGCCATCTTGGATATCCCAACAGATGGATTTTAGAAAATCTGAATCTCCATTAACTCTGCTACTATTTGGAGGACTGTAAACTACAAATAATATGCACTGCTCTACATCATGGTCAAACTAAATATTTATTGCCCCCGCCCATAGGGGCTGCATGATGCTTCCACGCAGAGCTGAATCCGGCCCGGACACTAGTACTGGTAAACAGCTTAGAGATCTAAGCCTATCCAGGAACCGCGGTGCATGAGACAGACCGTCCATCACTCCATGCTAATAAACCCTATTGGTTTCATTGGGCGACAGGGCTTGAGATTTAATTTCATCTCAATGGCGGGTAAAAGTCCAACAAAATTGGAAGCAACGTCTCCAAAATGACCTTAACAGTGTTGACGGGGACTTTAAACCTCAAATCAAACAAACAAACAAAAACTAAATATTTTTTTCTGGTTTTGGCTTTACAGCCAGTTCAAGATTATTTCACTCATATCTAGCCGATCATAAATCAGGTGGATGAAAACTGGTCTAACTACATATCAAGTTTCAGCTTGATGGGATCTAAATTGTAGGAGGACATAGCTTGAAGCTAAATGTTTACAGAAATTTTCAAAGAGGCATAACTCTAAAAATTCTTGGCACCAATTCACCTTATTTGCATTATCTGCTGGTTCCTAGTCTAAATGTTATCAGTGTTGGAAAAAACAGGTAACCAGACCCCCCTGACCTTGAAAGGTCAGGGGGGTCTGGTTACCTGTTTTTCCAATATTGACAATGTGCAAATTGGGAGCCAGCAAAATGCAAACATGGTGAATAAACTCAAAACAACATGCGCTGCTCCACATTATGATCAAACTATACTTGATCGGACGTAAAATGTTGGAGGTGTCATCAAGCAAGGAAATGTTCACAGAAATTTTCAAAGGGGCATAACTCTATTATTATTTGGTGGACCGTAACCTCGAAACAATATGCGCTGCTCCACATCTTGGTCTAAGTGAAACATGAATGAGGTATGATTCACCCGATTCAGTATCATGTTTCTGTTTCGCACAAATAAATCAATGAAAAGAGAACATGAATTCGAATCCTGATTCTGATTCAGGTAAATCAAACGCGCCCCTGATACTATTCACCTTATTTGCATTATCTGCTGGTTCCTAGTCTGAAGGTTATCAGTGTTGGAAAAACAGGTAACCAGACTCCCCTGACCTTGAGTGGTCAGGGGGGTCTGGTTACCTGCTTTTCCTATATTAAGGATGTGCAAGCTGGGAGCCAGCAAATAATGCAAATATTCACCTTATTTGCATTATCTGCTGATTCCTAGTCTGAAGGTTATCAGTGTTGGAAAAACAGGTAACCAGACCCCCCTGACCTTAAAAGGTCAGGGGGGTCTGGTTACCTGTTTTTCCAATATTGACAAAGGGCAAGTTGGGAGCCAGCAAATAATGCCTCAAATTAGAAGCCTCCATGGTGTAGTGGTTATGCTACTCGCCTTGTAAACCAGGGATCGCAGGATCGATCCCAGACTTTCGGATGAGTCTTTAAACCGAAGTCCCATCTCAGTATGACCTTAATTGTTGGTGGGACGTAAAACTCAAACACTCACTAGCCTCAAATAATTTTATGGTTGTCTGACGTACTGGTACTGGTATAGGTCGATGAATGTTTACTGAACATTACGTCACACGGGCCGGTCCATGTAATACCGTTATCTAGGGATGACAGTGTCACCAGGGAATGCAAACTTCTTAAATAAAAGCTGGAACTCATTCTCATGCGCAACAATAGAACACATTGTGTGAATTAAAAAAGATAGAAAATATAAAATATGAAAAATTGTCGAGAAGAACTGAAAACTTAAAAACAAATACCTTACGCAATAATTTGATGGTAGGCATCGTTTTGAATGTAGGTTTACTGTGCGCAAAAATGCTCGTTAATAACAAATAGCCGAGAGGTTACAGTTACAGCTTAGAGTCATTGAAGTCCTCTGCGTGGTGAGGGCGAGGGGTGGAAGAGACACTCGGACGGTGTAATTATTTTAAAACTTTTTTTTTCTTTTTTTTTTCTGTATTATATTTTTCCTGTTTTTTTTTTTTGTTTTTTTTTTTTTTGTTTTGTTTTTAATATTAGTATGTAATTCATTATTTTCAAATTTCAGCAATTCATATTAACTTGAATTTCATAATTTTAGAATTTCATATTTGGAAATTGCATTACAAAAACAGTTTTGATTGTTCGGCAGTGACGGTAGATTCATCGCCCTCAGAAGCAGTCTCTGTAATCTCTAACGTCACTGTCAGAGTCCATGTGGTTAATGATTCGTTCCATTTCAACAGCGATGTCACTTTTACAATTGTCCTGTTCAGGCCCCCGCCCATTTGGGCTTGCAGATGGGCTGCACGATGCTTCCACGTAGAGCTGAAACCAACCGCACGAGTCCTGGTAAACTGATTGGAGGATCTAAAACTAGAAGTGGAGGCAATGATCAGGAATCGATACAATTAACCCACAGCTCCCATCAGAGACACCCAAGGGAAAGAAACACAAACATGAAACAACAGACTCAAATGGAAACACCAACAGCGGAAAGCTAAAATGACAGTTACTTTCCGACAAAATGGGCACTAGGCTATCCAAAATAAAATAATATAAGTGTCCCAAACACCCAAAGACAAAGCATAACAAAAATAAACCGCGACAGAAGGACCGCCTTGGAAAGGCCAGCGGAAATGAATTCCACTGGAGGGCTTAAATCGATTTTACGTGGCCACAATCCTCGCCCTTACTTCCGTCGCGATTAAGACAAATAATTTGTTCAGTCCGCATGAAGGCCTCCTAAGCCTGCCCAGGCAAAGCGGTGCGAGTCGGCCCGTCCATGCCTATAAACCCTATTGGTTTCGTTGGGCGACAGGACTTGGGATGTCATTTCATCTCAATGTCAGGTAAAAGTCCCACAAAAATGGAAGAAACGTCTCCAAAATGACCAATACAGTGTTGACGGGGACGTTAAACCTCAAATCAAACAAAACAATAGTCCTGTTCAGCCTTTTTGACATGTGTTAAGCAAGCAGACCCTTCTTTTTCAACAGTGCTTCCAATGCCTTCTTCGATCAGAGCCTTTTTATCTGCCACGCGAAGCTGAAAATTTCATTGGCCAACATAACCTTTCAAATTTCCCCATATCATCTTTTTGGCAATCAGATCAGGATGGTATGGTGAAAGCCGCAGAATTGTGTGCCCGTGTCTCTTCAAAAGCTGGTCAACTCGATAAGGAGGAGCTGGTTTATTTCGTTTGCAAAGTTCCAAAAGCTCAGGCTTGAACATTTCTTGCCACATGATGCATAAAACTTTGTATTAAAGAAAAAAAAAGAACGAAAAATAAAAATGTTATTCAAAATTTGAGATTCGAACCTACGGCCTTCGGAAACTATGTCGTTAAAGTTTATGCATCTAACCAATACCGCCACATCATATTCCTGCAGCGCTGTCATATCAGAATAATATACAGCAAAGATTTTGTGAATTGACCGAGGGAAAAGTTGGTAACCCCTACATAACGGTTTCCGATGGAATAGTCCGTATGACGTAGTGTTCAGTAAACAGTCATCGATCTATACTAGTAGTCAACTTTCCCACAATCAATTAGTTTATTATTTTAAATCCTCACAGCATGCCTGGTTAGTTCCCTTGACCCGTCAAAAAGACAGTTAGGTTGTCCTCTATCTCTGATGACCAATTTACACAATCCTTACTCAATACAAAGGCGGTATTCGACTGGTAGGTTTCGTGAAATTTCCGTGAAATTCCACTTAGGAGTGTGGTGCCTAGATGTAATAGCTGGTCACATGGTCCAATCAAATATTTTATTTGTGTACAGCTCATAAGCGACCGTGGTACACGAAAGGTTCGACTTTTCCTTCGAATAGAATCGTGCTCCACGATCGCTTATGTATTTGAAAAATAACCAATATTTGATTGGACCAGGTGATCGGCTATTACAAGAAAGACACCACTCCTGCGTGGAATTTCACGGAAATTTCACGAAACTTCCCAGTCGAATATGGCCAAAGTAAACAGCAGAAAACCAGCTTGACCAGTTTTCTGGCTTCCAATAAGAGCCACTTCATGTGAAACAATGTGTTATGCCACAATGTGTGGAATAATGACCCAAATCAGCCTGCACAAGGCACGTTATTGGTTTAGAGTCATTCCTACTGTTGTAAAAGATTTCAATACCCGTAACTACTCATAGTTTGGCCAAACAAGACCCTAAAGGGGCTAGGTGATTGCACAGATTGATCTGAGTCTGCTCCAGGGTAAAAAGGCCAAAAGACACATTCTTGCAAGTCAGAGTTCAATTGGTGTGGACTCTTACAGGTATTATACCTGGACATTTGGACAGGTAACTAAAGACTTTTCTTATCTATTTATTATATTTTTGTATTGAAAAATTAATGGAAATTGATTATTTTATAATATCAGGTAGTATTATATTTCTATGCTGTAAAAATAATGGGAACTGGTAATTATATTAAAGTTTGTTTGATGTGAGGTTTAAAGTCCCCGCCAACACTGTTTAGGTAATTTTGGAGACGTTGCTTCCAATTTTGTGGGACTTTTACCCGACATTGAGATGAAATGACTTCTCAATCCCTGTCGCCCAGTGAAGCCAATAGAATTTATATGCATGGGCAGGCCGACTCACACCACTTTGCCTGGGCAGGCTTAGACCTCTTAAGGGGTTTACCAGTAATTGTGTGCAGTGGGTTTCAGCTCTCCATGGAACCATCGTGCAGCGAAATCTATTTCTCCAAGTGCAAACTGAATGACAAATGATGTGGATCCTGATCAAATGGCTTCTTTAGACGCTACACTGTTTGCAAAGGTAGGGATTTTGGTGTTCATTGGGATAAGGGTTACCGTAAGCTTGAAACTTTTTAAGGAAATACAAGCATTTTAATTCTCCCTTTACATGATGATCATGTTCTTCAACGGCCTGAAAGCAAACAAATCATCTACAAGAACATTTTGGCGGCATACCACAACATATTTATTATAACATTACTATTGGAATCCACAGCCACCCCCGCCCATAGGAGCTTGGAGAAATAGATTGGGCTGCATGATGCTTTCACACAGTGCTGACTACACATGAGTCCTGGTAAACCGCTTAGGACTAAGCCTGTCCAGGCAAAGTGATGTGAGTCAGACCATCCAATGCATACAAGCCTCTTGGTTTCATTGGGTGGCAGGGCTTGAGATGTCATTTCATCTCAATGTGGGGTAAAAGTCCCACAAAATTGGCAGCAACATCTCCAAAATGACCTAAATAGTGTTGACAGGGACATTAAACCTCAATTCAAACAAATAAAATTGGGATTCACAGCAAAAATCAACAACAACAAAAAATGAGCAGAAAAAATGACCATTTATGGTCATCTTTGTATATAAGCTTAACATTTTTTGGTTCCATCTTTAATCTGTGATACCGTAATGATCCTAACTATAACAGGCCTGACCGAACAGTGAAGATCCAGATCAGACTGATCCTGAAGGAGCAGTGTGATCAGGGTCTACACTATTTGCCATTCTGTCTGCACTTTTTGGACTCCATGCTCGATTGCGAAACAAATTTGTTAAAATTTTATGAGAACTACAGCAGGTCCTCAATTTTTACTTAATAGCCTAGCCCATCCCAATAATGCACTTGAAGAAATAGATGGGCTGCATGATGTTTCCACACAGACCTGAAACCGACCTGCACACAAGTACTGGTAAACCACCTAGAGGATCTAAGCCTGCCCAGGCAAAGCGGTGCGAGTCGGACCGTCCATGCTTATAAACCCTATTGGTTTCATTGGGCGGCAGGGCTTGAGATGTCATTTCATCTCAATGTCGGGTAAAAGTCCCACAAAATTGGAAGAGACGTCTCCAAAATGACCTTTACAGTGTCGACGGGGATGTTAAACCTCAAATTGTGATAATGTTGTTCAAAGCATCCTAAGCTTAACAAGCTCGTTAGTGGAGAAATTGTTACCATTTCTAGCATATAAAATATCTAATTCTCAGGTATTTTTGCTGGAATAATGTGAGCAGTTACACAACTTTTTTTTTTCAGCAAAAATATTAGTGCATAATGCCATATTCAATGATCAAACTTTCAAAGTTATGTTAATTAACATCATCGTTAGTTTTGACATTCGGACCATTGTGCCTAAATCTGGATCAGAATCAAATCATGTTAACAAGTCTGTGTAACATACAGTCAATCCCCACCCCACCCCCCATGGGCGGGGCTTGGAGAAATAGATTGGGCGGCATGGTGCTTCCACGCAGAGCTGAATCTGACCACACACGAGTACTGGTAAACCACTTAGAAGGACTAAGCCTGCCCAGGCAAAGCGGTCTGAGTCAGATCGTCCAATGCATGTTAGCCTGCTGGTTTCATTGGGCGGCAGGGCTAGAGATGTCATTTCATCTCAATGTTGGGTAAAAGTCCCACAAAATTGGAAGCAACGTCTCCAAAATGACCTAAGCTGCTGACGGGGACAATAACCCCAATTCAAACAAAACAGTAAATTCCCAGTGAACCCCACTTTATTAAGAGAAAACTGCGGTAACTCTTATTTTCTAATACTTTTTGAGAATTCATGTGCAGACAATTCACATGTTCAGGGGAATGGTTAAACCTTCATGGGAGGCAACCCCTTCAAAAGTATTTTTGCCTCCCATGTCACTAGGGGTCACCTCTTAAAGGAAAGAATTTGCTCCTGAGGAGCAATTTCTTTCCTTTCAGAGTAGACCCCTTTTTCTTTGGTACCGAGATTTTAGAAAAGCAAACAGGAAGTCCCAAAGTTTTCCATTTTGAAAAATGGTGGAAAAGTTTGCCCCTTAAACCTAATTTTCTCTTAAAAATAAGCAAAAATTACTCTGTATCGGTAAATGCCTTCTGCTGTTACAGTCACAATTGGCCTTTCACGCATTGTGCTCTTATGGAAATCTGTAGCAAATTTTTAACAAAGTCCTTAGTTCCACCCAGGGTAGGTAGAAGTGCTTGTTCTACTATAGTCATTGTGATTGAGTAAAAAAAGCTATTTACAGTTTGTTTTCATTCAGGCGTGGTCTGAGTACCTCTATTTCGACACTTCATCTCAGTTCACCTCCGGACTCACTACACCTACAATCTGCACCTTTTTTGAAGCGGAAGAACTAAATTTCAGGAACCATGGCATTGCAGCGTTACGACAGAGAGACATTGTTCTTTTTTGCATATCATTTCAACAAGAACCATCGTGCCATCGCTACAGCATGGGCCATCATGTCGATAGTGTTCGCCGTTATGGCAGTGATTATATTCTCGCAACCACAGTGGATCGGAGACACTATGGAAAGTCCCGGATACGGGCATCTCGGTGTCTATCAGTACTGTGTTCCGAATAACGCTGACGGCACATACTCCTGCACTGGAACATTCACAAGTTTCAACACGATCCTCAATGATGGTTTCAAGGCTACGACAGTTTTTGCTGGGTTATCTGCCCTTTTTATGCTGATTGTTGTTCTGGCACTAATCATGTTCTTCTGCTTCAAGAAAGGCTACGTTTTCGTAATCTGTGGACTTCTGGAGTCAATTGTTGGTGAGTGAGAATTTCTTTTCTTTAGTCTGTTTATATCTCACATAAAAAAATCCTCAGTCCAGCTAGCTGTTCTAAGTATGTTTAGCTTAACGATCTTGTTAATGGCCAAAGTATTGAATGGTCTCATCACGAAAACACACCTATATAAGTTTGACCCCTCTTAAACCCCACTTTTTATGTAGCAAAACTAGGGTTTACAGGGGTATACATTAATTTTCTTATTTCTGCTAAGAAACAGATTGTGGGTACTCGTGGTTCTAAAGGGTGCTTACAATCTAATGATCTATATTTTGAGCAGAATTATGAAAAATGCCACGATTTTTTATCAGAAAATTTTTCATTTTTTGGTGGTATATACATGTATATTTAAATAGGCATGTTTTCATAATGAGTATATACAAGGAGGGCAGTGACTACAGTAACACACCTCGTTCTACAATGTAACTTTATATCTGTAGATATCTGGATATATATTTTTTACTTATTTCTGCTCCAGAAGTAGGTTTAGAGGCCATTAAAACCATTTCATTGAGGCTGTTCTAACATTTACCCGCAATCCTTTTTTTATTATTAAAATAAGGAAAACTAGAACTGTCAGAGGATCTGACTATAGCCCCGCTATAGCCCTGTCAGAGGAGAAAGACTCATGAATTAAAGGTAAAGACTTGTGAGAGGGTTAAGGATATTCTGCGACCAACATGGCTGAAATGGCACAATATCCACTTGAAAAAAGAAATTATGAATTTGAGCATTAAGCAAAGGTCTCAGAAATTTTTTTCTTATTAGTGTAAAAAATAACAGGGCAAAGTTTACTCAAGACAAAACCACTTAAATATCTGAATTACTATAACGAGAGAAATGTAAAATTAATATTGCAATAAATGCTTGTTTGTTTTAGACTTAGAACCAAATTGTTTATGAATAAATAAACAAGAGGGCCATGATGGCCCTGGATCGCTCACCTGATCCTATTGTACAAACGGAATTGTGGGTAATATATGGTGGAGTGGAGGGTTTGAGCAATTTTGGTTGGACCCAAAGACCATTTCTGTGAAATTAATTCAAAATCAATCTGCCTGTTTAGGAGTAGAAGTCATTTTGAGAAGTAGAAGCCATTTTTGAGGAAATGACATCTCAAGCCCTGCTGCCCAATGAAACCAATGGGGTTTAAATGTATTGATGGTTCCACTTGCACCACTTTGCCTAGACAGGCTAAAACCTTCAAAGTGGTTTACCAATATTCCTGTAGAAGCACCTTGCAGCCAAGGTGGGTGGGGGCCAAAACTTTCAAAAGACATTCTGTCTCTAAAAGGAAGCAATTTTATAGGAATGTTCTATGAGTGACCCTCTAACAATATTGCTAAAAATATTTTGCTTAACTGAACATGATGGCCACCACAGCTAAAAACTTCAAACCTCATTCCTGTCAAATAATTTCATAATCAATCCACTGGTTAAGGAGAAGAAGTTGTTTAAAGGTTTTGTTCACCAGAGCGGCATAGTTTGAGCAATTTTGGTGGAGGGTCACCCAAGGAACATTCCTGTCAAGTAATTTCAAAATCCATCCACTGGTTAAGGAGAAGAAGTCGTTTAAAGGTTTTTCTATTTTTAGCTCTGGCAGCCATCTTGTTCACCAGAGCAGAATGGTTTGAGCACTTTTGTAGAGGGTCACCCAAGGAACATTCCTGTGAAGTTATTTCAAAATCCATCCACGGGTAAAGGAGAAGAAGTCGTTTAAAGTTCGTTCTATCTTTAGCTCTGGTGGCCATTTTATTCAACCGAGCAGAACAGTTTGAGCAATTGTGGTAGAGGGTCACCGAACGAACATTCCTGTGAAATAATTTCAAAATCCATCCACTTGTTAAGGAGAAGTCATTTAAAGGTTTTTTCTATTTTTAGCTCTGGCGGCCATTTTGTTGACCTGTTTGTTGGAACGGTTTGAGCAAATTTGGTAGAGGGTCACCCAAGGAACATTCTGGTGAAATAATTTCAAAATCCATCCACTGGTTAAGGAGAAAAGTGCGTTTAAAGGTTATTCTATTTTTAGCTCTGGCGGCCATTTTGTTAACCCGAGCTGAACAGTTTGAGCAATTTTGGTGGAGGGCCACCCAAGGAACATTCCTGTTAAGTGATTTTAAAATCCATCCACTGGTTATGGAGAAGAAGTCGTTTAAAGGTTTTTCTATTTTTAGCTCTGGTGGCCATTTTGTTCACCTGAGGGGAACAGCATGAGCAATTTTTGTAGAGGTTTGCCAAAGGAACATTCCTGTGAAATTTCAAAATCATTCCACTGTTTAAGGAGTAGAAGATGTTTAAAGGTTTTTCTATTTTTAACTCTGGTGGCCATTTTGTTCACCCGAGCGGAACTGTTTGAGCAATTTTGGTAGAGGATCCCCCAAGGAACATTCCAGTGAAATAATTTCAAAATCCATCCACTGGTTAAGGAGAAAAAGTCGTTTAAAGCTTTTTCTATTTTTAGCTCTGGCGGCCATTTTGTTCGACCGAGCGGAATGGTTTGGGCAATTTTGGTAGAGGGTCACCGAAGGAACATTCCTGTGAAGTAATTTAAAAATCCATCCACTAGTTAAGGAGAAAAAGTCATTTAAAGCTTTTTCTATTTTTAGCTCTGGCGGCCATTTTGTTCACCCGAGCAGAACGGTTTGAGCAATTCTGGTTGAGGGTCACCCAAGGAACTTTCCTGTCAAATAATTTCGAAATCCATCCACTGGTTAAGGAGAAGAAGTTGTTAAAAGGTTTTTCTATTTTTAGCTGTGGCGGCCATTTTGTTCACCTGAGCTGAACGGTTTGAGCAATTTTGGTAGAGGGTCATCCAAGGAACATTCCTGTGAAACAATTTCAAAATCCATCCACTGGTTAAGCAGGAGAAGTCGTTTAAAGAATTTTCTATTTTTAGCTCTGGCGGCCATCTTGTTCACTCGAGCGGAACACTTTGAGCAATTTTGGTAGAGGATCACCCAAGGAGCATTCCTGTGAAATTAGATCAAAATCTGTCCAGCAGTTTTGGAGGAGAAGTTGTTTAAAGCAAAAGTTGACGACGGACGGACGCACGCACGCACGCACGGACGACGGACGACGGACGACGGACAAAGACTGATCCCAAAAGCTCACCTTGAGCACTTCGTGCTCAGGTGAGCTAAAAATATATTGCCACTTGTGTATGAGTAATTGCACAGGGAAGGTGCACCGGGACATATTTTTTCATAAAACAGCTCCAAAAGCGAATAATTAATTTTCGTTCACGTGGTGTGTAGAAAATTTCGAAACAAAATTCATCATGGCCGAATATCTGGGGATGTGTTTACACGCAAGTTCACACGTTCGTATTGACGTAACCATGACGGGATCGCCAAGGTACTTGATATAATCTGAAACCCCAAACTTAAACCTTTAAAACCGCACCATTCGATTTTTACATAGGAATTATAAACACTAACATTTCGACAATACATTTGTTGTGTTACCCTGTGTAAAGTTTTTCGGGAAGGAACCGAACAACACCCTGGCTAAAACATTAGATTAATACGCCAAGGCACTTTTGTATCAGCGAAAGATCGAGTTATTTTTCGTCATATTTACATTATTGTAATGAATTTATGTACGTTATGAAATCTTCTTTTAGGATTCCAGGGGATGTCACCGGCAAAGAAAGATTATACACATTTATTCAAAAATACTTTTGTAACTACTTTTCATCCGCGATTTGTCTGAAGGGAGAGCACTGTTATAGAAATGCTGGTTTCCGGATGGAGCCGAGTACTTTAATTTTTAAACAAGTTTGGCTTTTACAAGAATTTTGTCATCGCTAAAAACGAGATAAATGTATCGAGGAAAATTGGTTCAGTGTAGCCTACATTTACTTTGGCAGCATTTTCAAGCTAAATTTATGTCCAGACCAGCTCAGTCCTGGTCACGCAGACTTATAAACGGCACAGACCGGTCGTTAGAGAAGAGTGATGTTGTAAACGCCCAAAGACGTAGTCAAAGAATCTTGAACCTGATATGAAGCCGGTAACCAGATTGATGTCACAAACTGTCACTTTTTCATGGAGGAAAATAATGGTCGCAGCGACGAGTTTCAATTGTTTTTATAAATATTTCTCTTTAAACCACAACCATTTTTCGTATCTTTCGCCTTTACATATTAAGTAAGTTATTTCACACCCCCTGGTCAATATACTGCATATCGATCCGTCAGTATTCTATGAGAATCCTCGTGCAAGTCGTTGGTTACAAATGTAAACATTAGACACGTGTGAGAAGTATACTCCACCACCTTGTTTTACAAAATAGTGACACAGCATTAAACATGATTGTATTGCATTTTTTAGATATAAATGATATGTTTGACAAAATTATATAAAGTTAATGGAGATTTTAGGCGAAAGAAAATTTAATAACAACTTTAAAATCACAGTAGCTAGTGTTAAAGATTGGTCTTAATTTGTTCCCTTTCTTTTTTTCTACCTGTAAACATTACACAGGTGTGTTCAGTCAGCCACAAAATAAACTTATCTGCATATTTATTCCAATGAATGCAAGTTTATCTCTCCATACACAGAAAGGACTTCTTTTATTGTGTCAAGAAATGTGTAAAATAAAAAGACAAGATTTTTTTCCTGAACACAAAACATGCCTTGGTTGAAAACACTTTATTTGAATATAGTGCAGCTAATCAAAATTTAGTTTCCTGGTGCACCTTAAGGAAACATGTAACTACTCAGTGATTTCTTTTTGTCATTGGTACTTGTGGGAATTTTCCAGTTTTGATACACAAAGTTTGGCATTTTTAAGGTGAGTGAAGAAAAAACTCTGAACAATATTTTACTTTTCTAACAGGTATTTAAATAACTTTAAGAAATCAAGTTTATGTTCCAATTATATTAGTTGGCTAAAACAAAAGGGTTGCATTCAATTTCTTGCATATTCAGAGCCACTGTCATTTTTGCTCATTTGTCCAGGCGGCCATGTTGAATGTCCTTAAATCCCTAACAAGGTACCTACGCCTTGTCTAAGTTAAAAAATAAGTTTTGGATAATGAAAAAAGCATATGCACATCTTCAGACCTATATGAAAACACCTGTTAAGTTTCAAAAGGATTGACCTAGAACTGTAAGTGGAGTTGCGATCACAAGGTAGCTACTCCCTATACATTTTAACATTAGTAGATCTCAAAAATTGTCTAAGTTAAAAAAGGTGAAATAAGTGAAAAAAATTATTTAAGGACAATGAAAAAAGAATATGCACATCTTCAGACCTATATGAAAACACCTATAAAGTTTCAAAAGGATTGACCTAGAACTGTAAGAGGAGTTGCGGTAACAAGGTAGCTACTCCCTATACATTTTAACATTAGTAGATCTCAAAAATTGTCTAAGTTAAAAAAGGTGAAATAAGTGAAAAAAAATTATTTAAGGATAATGAAAAAAGAATATGCACATCTTCAGACCTATATGAAAACACCTGTAAAGTTTCAAAAGGATTGACCTTGAACTGTAAGAGGAGTTGCGGTAACAAGGTAGCTACTCCCTATACATTTTAACATTAGTAGATCTCAAAACTTGTCTAAGTTAAACAAGAGGGCCCAGAGGGCCCTGGTTCGCTCACCTGATCCAAAGCATAACAAGTGGGCCCCGGGCAGGGTCAATTTTGGCCCCAGGGCTAAAATTTGAACAATCTTGGTAGAGGTCCACAAGATGAAGCTTCATATCTAATATGAAAGACCTGGGCTTTCTGGTTTCAGAAAAGAAGATTTTAAAGGTTTACCCTGCATATAGAAGTCTATGTAAAACAAGATTTTCCCTCTATAAGTCTATGTAAAACCAAAGGGCCCCGGAGCGGGGGCATTTTTGGCTCCAGGGCTATAATTTGAACAATCTTGGTAGAGGTCCACTAGCTGAAGCTTCATAACAAATATCAAAGACCTAAGCCTTGTGTTTCAGAGAAGATGATTTTTAAAGATTTTCCCTATATAAGTCCATGTAAAACCAAAGGGCCACATGGCGGGGGCATGTTTGGTCTCAGGCCTATAATTTGAACAATCTTTATAGAGGCCCACTAGCTGAAGCGTCATAACAAATATCAAAGACCTAAGCCTTGTGGTTTCAGAGAAGAAGATTTTTCAAGATTTTCCATATATAAGTCTATGTAAAACCAAAGGGCCCCGGAGCGGGGGCATTTTTGGCCCCAGGGCTATAATTTGAACAGTCTTGGTAGAGGTCCACAAGATGAAGCTTCATACCAAATATCAAAGACCTGGGCCTTGCTGTTTCAGAAAAGAAGATTTTTTCAAGATTTTCCCTATATAAGCCCATGTAAAACCAAAGGGCCCCCGTGCAGGGGGCATTTTTCGCTCCTTCACTATAATTTGAACAATCTTGGTAGGGGTCCACTAGATGAAGCTTCACACCAAATATCAAAGACCTGGGCCTTGCGGTTTCAGAGAAGAAGAGTTTTAAAGATTTTCCCTATACAAGCCCATGTAAAACCAAAGGGCCCCCATGCGGGGGCATTTTTGGCTCCAGCACTATAATTTGAACAATCTTGGTAGGGGTTCACTAGATAAAGCTTCATACCTAATATCAAAGACCTGGGCCTTGCGGTTTCAGAGAAGAAGAGTTTTAAAGATTTTCCCTATATAAGCCCTTGTAAAACCAAAGGGCCTGCATGCGGGGGCATTTTTGGCCCCAGCACTATAATTTGAACAATCATGGTAGGGGTCCACTAGATGAAGCTTCATACCAAATATCAAAGACCTGGGCCTTGCGGTTTCAAAGAAGAAGATTTTTCAAGATTTTCCCTATATAAGCCCATGTAAAACCAAAGGGCCCCCGTGCGGGGGCATTTTTAGCTCCAGCACTATAATTTGAACAATCTTGGTAGGGGTCCACTAGATGAAGCTTCATACCAAATATCAAAGATCTGGGCCTTGCGGTTTCAGAGAAGAAGATTTTTAAAGATTTTCCCTATATAAGCCCATGTAAAACCAAAGGGCCCCCGTGTGGGGGCATTTTTGGCCCCAGCACTATAATTTGAACAATCTTGGTAGGGGTCCACTAGATGAAGCTTCATACCAAATATCAAAGACCTGGGCCTTGCTGTTTCAGAGAAGAAGATTTTTCAAGATTTTCCCTATATAAGCCCATGTAAAACCAAAGGGCCCCCGTGCGGGGGCATTTTTAGTTCCAGCACTATAATTTGAACAATCTTGGTAGGGGTCCACTAGATGAAGCTTCATACCAAATATCAAAGATCTGGGCCTTGCGGTTTTAGAGAAGAAGATTTTTTAAGATTTTCCCCATATAAGCCTATGCAAAACCAAAGGGCCCCCGTGCGGGGGCATTTTTGGCCCCAGCTCTATAATTTGAACAATCTTGGTAGGGGTCCACTAGATGAAGCTTCATACCAAATATCAAAGACCTGGGCACTGCGGTTTCAGAGAAGAAGATTTTTTAAGTTTTCGGTGAAAAAAATCTATTTTTGGCTCATGTGACCTATATGTGCAATGGACCGGAACCATTTGAACAACTTTGAAAGGGGACCACCTAAGGATCATTCCTGTGAAGTTTGGTCAAAATCCGATCAGTGGTTTAGGAGGAGATGTCGTTTGAAGAAAAGTTTACGGACGCACGCACGCTCGGACGCACGACGGACAAAAAGTGATCCCAAAAGCTCACCTTGTCACTACGTGACAGGTGAGCTAAAAAGGTGAAATAAGTGAAAAAAATTATTTAAGGATAATGAAAAAAGAATATGCACATCTTCAGACCTATATGAAAACACCTGTAAAGTTTCAAAAGGATTGACCTAGAACTGTAAGAGGAGTTGCGGTAACAAGGTAGCTACTCCCTATACATTTTAACATTAGTAGATCTCAAAAATTGTCTAAGTTAAAAAAGGTGAAATAAGTGAAAAAAATTATTTAAGGATAATGAAAAAAGAATATGCACATCTTCAGACCTATATGAAAACACCTGTAAAGTTTCAAAAGGATTGACCTAGAACTGTAAGAGGAGTTGCGGTAACAAGGTAGCTACTCCCTATACATTTTAACATTAGTAGATCTCAAAAATTGTCTAAGTTAAAAAAGGTGAAATAAGTGAAAAAAATTATTTAAGGATAATGAAAAAAGAATAGTCACATCTTCAGACCTATATGAAAACACCTATAAAGTTTCAAAAGGATTGACCTAGAACTGTAAGAGGAGTTGCGGTAACAAGGTAGCTACTCCCTATACATTCTAACATTAGTAGATCTCAAAAATTGTCTTAGTTAAAAAAGGTGAAATAAGTGACAAAAATTATTTAAGGATAATGAAAAAAGAATATGCACATCTTCAGACCTATATGAAAACACCTGTAAAGTTTCAAAAGGATTGACCTTGAACTGTAAGAGGAGTTGCGGTAACAAGGTAGCTACTCCCTATACATTTTAACATTAGTAGATCTCAAAAATTGTCTAAGTTAAAAAAGGTGAAATAAGTGAAAAAAATTATTTAAGGATAATGAAAAAAGAATATGCACATCTTCAGACCTATATGAAAACACCTGTAAAGTTTCAAAAGGATTGACCTAGAACTGTAAGAGGAGTTGCGGTAACAAGGTACCCACTATCAAATATTACAGACGGAATTCCGGACAAGATTACAGACAGACAGACAGACAGATGGAATTCCGGACAAGCCAAATCCAATATAGCCCCCACTTTTTCAAAGCGGGGCTATAATAATATATACCCTTGTAAACCCCATCTTTTACCAGTATAAAGTGAGGTTTAGAAGTGTATATATTATAACACAGATTTGTTTACACTATCATAGCCAAGTACCTCTCATGTGAGAGCTAGGGACTGCATGACTTGCAGGTCCTTGTGAATGAATGTCACCAGTCAGTAACGATTCTGATTCTGAGTTCTGATTTCCAATTACCAGCAAATATATTCAGTGATCAAAGTTTTAATGATGCATTAACAAAATTGGACAGCTGGACCCTGCTGTCACCAAGCTGTACTTTGTATGACAGTTCAATAGAGGTGAGTTGAGTATGACATATTGTTTTGGTCGGATGATGGTGTTGTTGGCACAAGCATTACAGATTCTTGTATGCATAATCACTCCTGAAGAAGTTGATGGATTGTCAATAGTCGATTGTATTCACCTTTTTTGCATTATCTGCTGGTTCCTAGTCTGAAGGTTATCAGTATTAGGAAAACAGGTAACCAGACCCCCTAGCCTTAAAGGTCGGGGGGATCTGGTTACCTGTTTTTTGTTGGTTTTTTTTTCAATATTTATGCTGGGAGCCAGCAAACAATGCAAAAATGATGAATGCTATTGTGATATGCTTTCATGGTGAAAGTTATCTTCATGATTATTTCCATTATCTGCTCAGCCATCATTAAGATTATTACTTTATCAATCAACTTAGCAATCAGCAAGTGGTTTATTGTTTTTATCTGCGTGGCCATCATGGTGATTAATTTTATCACACACTTGACAATCAGCAGATTATATCATCATGAACATATTTTCACCAACTTCTTGACTATCAACAGATTATTTCCATTAACTGCAAAGCCATCATGGAGATTGATTTCAGCAGCTACTTGACCATCAACAGATTATTTTCAATATCTTCATGGCCATCATGGAGATATTTTTATCATCTTGTTCACCATCAGTAGATTATTTCCATTAACTACAGAGCCATCACGGAGATTATTTTCTACTCAACCAATGAACAGATTATTTTCATTATCTGCTCATTCATCATGGAGATTATAACTTTAATAATCAACTTGGCTAACAGCAAGCTGATTATTTTTATCATCTGCATGGCCATCATGGAGATTACTTTTATCATATACTTTACAATCAGCATTATTTTTAGTATCTGCATGGCTATCATGGAGATTAGTTTCACCATCTACTATCAACAAATTATTTCCATTAACTGCAAGGCCATTATGAAGATTACTTTTATTATCTACTTGACTATCAGCAGAATATTTTCATTATCTGCAAGGCTGTCATGGAGATTATTTTCACCATCTACTTGACTATCAACAGATTATTGTCATAACCTGCATGGCCACCATGGAGTTTATCTTCATCATCTACTTGACTATTAGCAGATTATTTCTATTCACTGCAATGCCATCATGGAGATTATTTTCACCATCTACTTGACTATCAGAAGATTATTTTCATTAGCTGCATGACCATCACAGAAATTACTTTTATCATCTAGATTACTATCAGCAGATTGTTTCCATTAACTGCAAGGCCATCATGGAGAATGTTTTCACAAGCTACTTGACCAACAACAGATTATTTTCATTACCTGCATGACCATCATGGAGATTATCTTCACCAACTACTTGACTATCAACAGATTATTTTCATTGCCTGCATGACCATCATGCAGATTACTTTTATCATCAACTTTACTATAGGCAGACAGGGCCTGATAAATCCAAGTTTCAACTGCTTGCCAGGCAGTCCAGAGCATCTTCAGAATGGTTCAGAATTACAATATTCCCTACATGTTCTATACATTTTTTGGGCAAGTGAAACAAAAAATTATTTGCCCAGCCAAAACTTGTCCCTGGCAGCTGGGCAATAGGTATGTCAGGCCCTCAGCAGATTTTCAATATCTGCATGGTGATCATGGATATTAATTCACCATCTGCTTGACTATTAGCAGACTATTTCCATTAACAGCATGGCCATCAAGGTGATTACTTGTGCCATCTACCTGGCCATCAGCAGAATATTTTCATTTTCTACATGGCCATCATGGAGATGCTTTTCACTGTCTACTCAACTATCAGCAGATCATTTTCATTTTCTGCATGGGCAGACTGACATCCAGCTGTCATTACCAGCCTGGGTATTTTGGGAGTTGCCTGGTATAATCTTGATCATCACATCAACAGATTATTTCTATTAATGACATAGCCATCATAATGATTACTTTCACAATCTATTTGACTAACAGCAGATCATTCCATTAACTGCATAACCATCAGGAAGATTGCTTTCAATTTTGAAAAATACTTCTCGTGTTTTATTTAATATTGAAAAACATCAAAATAGCTCTTACTAGAATTCAAATGCTCTGCTCACAAGTTAATGATTGAGGAAGGCAGATATAGAAATATTGAATGAATAGATCGTATTTGTCAGTATTGTAATATGAACCTCATCGAGGATGAATATCATTTTCTTCTAGTATAGCCTGCCTATCAAAAAATTAGACTAGAATGCAGTCGATGGCACACCATCGCAAATCCCCACGCTTTCTCTACAGGAGCTAAGTACATGTACCAAAATAACATGTATTTGCAATTGAATTTGACTGACAAGTGACCTTTTGAGCCCTCCCCCAGGGCCCCAATTTGACCCCAGAGTCAAAATTTTAGTTGTATTATATTCTACTAATCATCCCCTTTGATTTGGTATGCAACATGACTATGTTCTGAAAAAACTTTAATTTTGCACCCCCCCGCCCCAACACACACACACTCACACATAAGTCCAAACCTTGGGGCATGAACCTGGGGTCACAGCCAAAATACTGTTCAATATGTTTTACATATTTCATTAATCATTACTTCTGCAAAGTTTGGTACCAAAATCTATAAAATTGACTTTGTAATTGAATTTTATTGATATTTGACCCATATCGTTTGATCATAAACCACTTGACGCTTATGACCCAAAAAGAGGGTTGACATGAAATCATCATCATCACTGATATTTGACCTTTGGCCAAAAATAAACGTGCTATTGGACACCCCATTCATGTAAGCAACCCACACACCAAATTTGGTTGGATTTTGATAAATAGTTTAGGAGGAGATAGCATAACGGATGGACAGACAGACAGACAGATACAATTACAAAGTAAAATTTTGACCCTGGGGTCAGATTGGGGCCCTCGGGGAGGGGTCAAAAGGTCACATGTCAGTCAAATTCAATTGCAAATACGTGCTGTTATTTGGTACTGAGCCCCTGCAGAGAAAGCGTGGGGATTTGCGATGGCATGCCATCGACTGCATTCTAGTTGAGATTACTTTCACAATGTACTTGACCATCAGCATGCAGATTAATTTTACTATCTGCATTAACATCATGGAGATTATTTTTGCCATCTATTAGACTAACAGCAAATTATTTCTATCAACTGCATGGCCATCATAGAGATTAGTTTACCATCTATTTGATTATCAGCAGTTTATTTCATTATCTGCATGACCATAATGGAGATTGACTGTCAACAAATTATTTCCATTAACTGCAAGGCCATTATGGAGATTACTTTTATCATCTTCTTGACTATCAGCAGAATATTTTCATTAGCTGAATGGCCATCATGGAGATTAGTTCACCATGTGTACTTGACTGCCAGCAGAATATTTCATTTAACTGCATGGCCATTCATCATTTACTTAACCATCAACAGAATATTTCATTATCTGCATTGCCATTATGCTGATTATTTTCATCCAATTGAATATCAGCAGATTATTTTCATTTTCTCTACTGCCATCATAGAGACTACTTAAGCCTGTAATGAAATTGGCTAATTGGGGGTGCTCTTCAAAGGCCAGCATTTGCTCCCTCAAGGGAAGTAGAAATCACAGCCCATGGAAAGGGGGAATTATGATTTTATGCAAGAGTTATGGGCATATTTGTGTTCACCTAGACTGTTTGTTTGTTTGATTTGAGGTTTAACGTCCCCGTCAACACTGTAAAGGTCATTTTGGAGACGTTGCTTCCAATTTTGTGGGACTTTTACCCGACATTGAGATGAAATGACATCTCAAGCCCTGTCGCCCAATGAAACCAATAGGGTTTATTAGCATGGACAGTCCGTTTTGCACCGCGGTTCCTGGACAGGCTTAGATCCTCTAAGCGGTTTACCAGTACTAGTGTGCAGGCCGGATTCAGCTCTGTGTGGAAGCATCGTGCAGCCCATATATTTCTTCAAGCCCCTATAGGCAGGTGCGGACCTAGACTGTGGAGCACTGTGGTGTATTGATAAAACAGAAAGGAAGCTGTTTCTTTTTTCATGTTCATGTTTTTTTCCCTTTGGTGTCTCTGATGGGAGGTGTTAGGTAGTTGTATCGATTCCTGATCATCGTCTTCATTTCTATTGGTTCTTTACAAAGACACTATCCATCTTGTTGCTTAGAAGACTGCTTCATCAAATTTATTTAAACTATCCAAAACTAGAGCTATCACTAAAGGTGATGAATACCCCCACAAAAACTGCCTTTATAGTACAACAGTGGCATTTTGCAATTTTTTCACTTGAAAGGGGCCATAACTATGTCGAAAATTGACTAATTGTAGTGGAAATCGAACTTGACCTGTATTTTATTATGTTTCATCAGTGTACCAAAAATTATAAAAATCGGTGAAGCGCTTTTTGAGTTATCGTCTGGAAACCAAGTCAACAGACCGACCGACCGACAGACCGACAAGCTCACTCCTATAATACCCCCCCCCCCCCCCCAAATTTCATTTGTGGGGGTATAATAAGACTCAGAAGCAATTTCTTACAAAATGGCTTATTAACACAACTACATGTATATTTTGGGTATTGTGAATTTAACTACACATTCTACTGTTGGGCCCAAAGCAGAAAGTGTTAGTTAAACAGCTGGGTTATGTCCAAACAAAATGTTAAGATTATATAGTAATTAAATGATCTATTATGGTCATTTTTCCAATACAATCTTTTTTTTTGAGTCCACCTTTAAACCATGTTATATGAAAACTAGATCGCACAGTCGATGGTATACATCACAAATACCCACTTTTTCTATGAATGACAATAAAGATATGGCAAAGTCATACTTTTTGACCTTTGACCTTGGGGTTATGTTGAGGTCCACCTAAAGTATCACAATTTATTCTATATTCCAACAGCCATCCAATAACCAAGTTTCAGAAGTGTAACTCCAATAGTTTAGAAGATATGGCAAAGTCATACTTTTTGATCTTTGACCTTGGGGTCGAGGTCACACCAAAAGTAGCCCAACATATTCTATATTTCAAGGACCATCCAATAAGCAAAGTTTCAGAAGTGTAACTCCAATATTTTAGGAGATATGGCAAATCATAATTTTTGACCTTTGACCTTGGGGTCATGTTGAGGTCAAGGTCACACCAAAAGTATCCAAATTTATTCTATATTCCAAGGGCCATCCAATAACCAAAGTTTCAGAAGTGTAACTCTAATAGTTTAGAAGATATGGCAAAATCATACTTTTTGACCTTTGACCTTGGGGTCAAGGTCACACCAAAAGTAAGCTGACATATCCTATATTCCAAGGACCATCCAATAAGCAAAGTTTCAGAAGTGTAGCTCCAATAGTTTAGGAGATATGGCAAATCATAATTTTTGACCTTTGACCTTGGGGTCAGGTTGAGGTCAAGGTCACAAAAAAGTTGGCCACTGCCATCTACATCCCATGTACTATCCACATGCAAAGTTTCAAAAGTGTAACTTCAGTGGCTGCAGAGGAGATCCATTTACAAGACGGACAGACAGACAGACAGACAGACGGACTGACGCCGGAGTGAACTGTGGTACGAAAACAATATACCCGATTTTTCTTCGAAAAAGCGGGTATAATAACCTGTGTTTTGAAGATATGGACAGACCTTCAAGTGCCTGAGCTTAGTACAGGCTTCTACCCAAGAGTACCTGCTAAATAAGGTATGTCAGCTGGGATCTATTGTTTGTGTCTTGGAGTTAAATGGCCCAGTCACCTCTATTTAGGTCAAATCCAGCCATTCAGTTTACCTAACCACACTTTTCCTGCTTATATCAAAGTGGTTAACCAGTGCAGTGGTTAGTCTTACACAGAAACTGACAACTGCCCTACTTGAATCAGCTAAAGGGAGAGAATGACCTTAGAAATTCTTTACAAAAAATGTTACCAGCCCAGCAGGTATCTAACCCACAACCTCTTAAAAAACATTCAATCACACATCTGACTGAGCTACTGAGGCCTGCTGTCAGCTTGAACATATCACAGTATGTTAACCCTTTTTGTACCAAATGGAACCTTCCTTCTTATATTATGGCAGGAGTCCATTCCGAAATTTAGGGTTGACATGTTTTGTTATCTGTAAAATTAATTCCAAAAATAGCTGAACTTTTTATCCCCTCGCAACAACGTTGCGAATGGGGATATAGCATCGGTGCTGTGCGTCCGTGTGTTAGTGTGTGTGTCTGTGTGTGTGTCTGTCCAGAACCTTGTGAGCAGGATAGAAGACACAGTATTCATCGTAGAAGCATCAAACCTTCCACAAATGTTCACCATGTACAGAGGATGAACCCTATTGAATTTTAAGGTCAGGGGTCAAAGGTCAAGGTCACAATGGACTTGACCTTGAAAACCTTGTGAGCAGGATAGAAGACGCAGTATTCATCGTAGAAGCATCAAACCTTCCACAAATGTTCACCATGTACAGAGGATGAACCCTATTGAATTTCAAGGTCATGGGTCAAAGGTCAAGGTCACAATGGACTTGACCTTGAAAACCTTGTGAGCAGGATAGACGACACAGTATTCATCGTAGAAGCATCAAACCTTCCACAAATGTTCACCATGTACAGAGGATGATCCCTATTGAATTTCAAGGTCAGGGGTCAAAGGTCAAGGTCACAATGGACTTGACCTTGAAAACCTTGTGAGCAGGATAGACGACACAGTATTCATCGTAGAAGCATCAAACCTTCCACAAATGTTCACCATGTACAGAGGATGAACCCTATTGAATTTCAAGGTCAGGGGTCAAAGGTCAAGGTCACAATGGACTTGACCTTGAAAACCTTGTGAGCAGGATAGAAGACACAGTATTCATCGTAGAAGCATCAAACCTTCCACAAATGTTCACCATGTACAGAGGATGAACCCTATTGAATTTCAAGGTCAGGGGTCAAAGGTCAAGGTCACAATGGATTTTCATGTTAATGAATGGTATGCAGTTGCGAGGGGATGCTACGCTTGCGTTGCCTTGTTGCAAATAGTGTTGGCGCTGATCTGACGCCGCATTCTGCAGCGTCTGATCTGGGCTTGCACTGTTTGGCAGGGTACCTGTTTTGGGGTTTCTGGTACAAAATGGGTCAAGACTGAAATGTACACATAAAGCTTGTTGATCATTATAACACAGCTTTGGAGTACAGACAGAACAGAGTGCCATAGTAGAAGTATATAACATGACACATACACATGTAGTCTAATTAGGTAATGAATACATGGAAAGATAGGGGTTCCAGTAGGTCTCCCTATGGAACCCCTGAGTTGCAACAAAGTACAAAATATTAATAATGGATTACACAGGTTAATCTTTTCTTATTCTTAAAGGTGGATCCCAAACATAAATAGTCTAAATGACCATAAATGGTCATTTTTCTATATGTTCAATATATTTTTGTTTTGATATTGGACTTGTTTAACTAACACAGTTTCTGCTTTGAACCTCAAGAATAGTGTAATAAAGAGGTTGTGGAGGTGTAGGGGTACCAGTATAATTATGCTGCATAGCTTGACATGAGTACAAGAAAATTCTCCCACACAACAAGGTCATATTATTTTGTAAATTATACTTTAAAATCTATTTGTTCAACCTAAACTGTTCATACAAATTCAAATAATAAATTGTTAATGAAGAGGCCCAGACTGTGAACTAACGCCTACAGCTATGATGTTGAAAGAAACACACCAAATACTGACAATTATTTCGTACAAAATACTAAATACTTTTACAAATAGCAGCCAATTTGTTAAGCTTTTTGGCCTCTGGCTTTGGAGTCCAGCAGTGAGATACCAAAAAATGAAGATCATCTCTAAAGAAGATTTTGACAGATAATACTGAGCATTAAGACTTGAAGCACCAATCATGTCTGTGGCAGATGAGTTTCAAAGAAATGCACTGCATGCTGGGTATTTTTTTTAAACATTTTGAGATATTTATCTTACAGACTTTGGAATTTCATGCAAATTCTCGCCACTGGAGGCAGTTTGTATGAAATGTCAAAACCAGTTTTCATGGAAAAATAAGAAAAATGTCATTGATTTGCCATCTGCTTAATTAGCCCAGAGCATGGTAAAGGTTTTTGTTTGTTTGATTTGAGGTTTAACGTCCCCATCAACACTGTAAAGGTCATTTTGGAGACATTGTTTCCAATTCTGTGGGACTTTTACCAGACATTGAGATGAAATGACATCTCAAGCCCTGTCGCCCAATGAAACAAATAGGGTTTATTAGCATGGACGGTCCGCCTCGCACTGCGGTTCCTGGACAGGCTTAGATCCTCTAAGCGGTTCACCAGTACTAGTGTGCGGGCCGGATTCAGCTCTGTGTGGAAGCATCATGCAGCCCATATATTTCTTCATGTCCCTATGGGCGGGGGCTAGCATGGTAAAGGTTGAGGCTACATGACATTTCATGTGAACCATCGGGAACGGGAGGTCTCGGGTTTCGATCCCGGGCCGCGACATACCAAAGTCGTTAAAAATGGTAATAGCTGCTCCTCGCTCGGCACTCAGATTTACGGGGTAGAGCTAGGACTGGTCGATCCAGTGTCAGGATAATGCGACTGGGTGTGGTATCATGTAATGTGTCTGGGACATGATACTTCAGTGAGGCAGCACTATAAACGTGAGCATTGAGCTCCCTGTCGCAACCAGACACCGTCGTGATATGACTGAAAAATTGTTGAAAGCGACGTTAAACCCGAATTCACACACACACACATGTGAACCATCTGTCGAGCCAACAATTCATGTGAAATATCAAGTCTCATTTTTTTTTATTTCTCTAACCCTTGTTCTGCTGAATAAATTATTTGTGCCACACCCATTTCTGACTACCAACCAATCAAATTGCATTTGTACTTCATTATTATTCATAAACTCAAGGAAAAAATACAGATCCTGTTCAGATCCAGGCTTCTTCAGAAGCCATCTGATCTGGATCTTCCCTGTTACCAATGGTAGGGGATATGGTGTTTCAGCAGGACAAGGGATTAATCCTTATATCCCACTGAATATTTAATGTAGCCACACCCATTTCTGACTTTGGTTCAATCAAATCGCTTGATATAATTTATTCCTACAAATTCACAAACTGAATGGCAAACAGTGTAGATCCTGATCAGATGGCTCCTTCAGAAGCCATCTGATCTGGATCTACACTGTTTGCAAAGGTAGGGGTTGTTGTGAACAGCAGGGAAGGGTTAAATTAATGAGAATACCATATGTTTTGCAACTATGCTTCTCTCTTCAAGGGCTGAAACATTTTACAGACTGAATAAAAGATAAAATTAAGTCAGACATAGCACACCAATGGCCACAAAACAGCCAGAGCCATACCAGGGCTGGGATATTCAAAATTTCACTCGTTCTGCATGACCAAGGGCATCTAGATTTTGGTAAATGGTAGGGACTAAACAAAATTTTTACTCTGACATCCTCCAAAATGTTTACTTGTCATATGGTGAGTGGACAATGAAATTTTCCAGCTCAGCAGAAAATATTTCACAACTGATATCTGTACAAGACTCTGCCTCAACTGGGGATTGAACGAGTGGCCGCCTGGTCAACAGTCGGACAGATATGTCTGACCGAGACACCAGGCCAAGAAACCGAATAGGGTGCAAGTAACTGGCCATTTACTTAATGTTAGTAACATGACATAATAACTGAACTTTGAACCTTACTCAGACAGTAGATTGAAATAACAATGACAAATCAAAACAGCCAAAAGCCTTTTCTTGTACAAGATTACCCATACAAAAATAATATCGGAAGACAGCTATACTATCCCTACAACTGCCAAACATGGCTAGCAGACAGCATTTTTAATTTGTTTGTATATTTGTTTGTATTGGAGTTTAAAGGCCCAGTCAACACTATTTTAGGTCATTTTTAGGCCGGTCAGTTTACCTATCCACACTTTACCTGGGCACTGTTAACCAATACAGTGCACATTCTTTTGCCAGAAATTGACAACTGCCCTTCTTGAATCAGCAGAAGGGAGAGAATGAGCATAGAAAAGATTTCACGATCAATCTCCACAAAAGAATGTTACAAACTCCAGCAGGTATCAAACCCATGTCCTCCTGATCATCAGCCAGAGGCGCATCCGACTGAGCTACCGAGGCTGGCAGAACATGATAGAATGCCATTTGTCATACGATTGTGTTATAAAAATGTGACCCCACCTCCCAAAAAAGAACATCTCTGCTGAACCCTATTTTTCTCGACAATTATAAAGTAGGGCATATTTGATAATTAAATGTACTTCTATTACAATATAAGAAGCATTTAAAATGTTTACATCAAACAAGGGTTCATCCCTTAGCCCACAATAACACCTACACAAACACGAATTAAGAGTTAATTCAAATTTTATAATTCTGTTGCACAGTCGGTACTTGATTCCATTTCGGTAAAAGATCAAATTTTCTTTGCCCTATAGTTCTTACCGTAAGTATTCAATACCACCACCCCTTATACCTAGTTCACACCAACGGCGAATGCCGCGCTTTAAATCGGCGAGCAAAGCGCTGTAATTTTTGTTTACTTTTCCAAAAATATCACGATTTCCCAAGTAATGTTACGCTCAGATAAGCTCTGATACGAATTGGTTGCCGCTTTGGGGACGAATTATTTCCCGACTTGTTACGGTTCCTCACGCTTTAATCCCGCTTTGATCATGCTTTGTTACGCTTGAAATCACGCTTTGATAAGCTTTGATAAGCTTTATAACGCTTTATTACGTTTTGATGCGATTATGACGCTTTAAATCAGGGTCTGATACGATTATCGAGTTCTGTTGTGCATTGTTACGCTCTGTTAAGCTTTGTTACGCATTGGAAAATGTCGAGATCGCCGATTTCATGCCGCTTTTGATCCAGAGCCTATATAAAGATGCAGAAGATCCACAAAATCATTGCATCATTGACTCCAGAACACGATGGCAGAACAACAAGATCCAGAAGTTCCAGATGTACCAGAGCATGATCTATCTGAAGAAGACGTGATATTTGTATCCCTGCCGTATAACGACATCCTTGCCCTTGAGGCAGAGGAGAGGGAAGAAGAACAGCAAAAACAAGGGGAGGTTGACCTACCAGCAGGGGGGAGAAGACCATTTATCAGGAGCTGCTGGACGTGAGAGAGCGTGAGGAAGTTTGCCAAGCGTAACAAAGCCTCTAAATTCGTGGGAAAGCATGAGAGTCCTTCATCAAAGCGTAACAAAGCGTGTCAGAGCTTGATGAAAGCGTCTGACCTCGTGTTAGATCTTCATGCCAGATGGTAGCAAATCTTGAGACATCTTAACGAAGCGTGTCAAGTGGTGACAGACCATGAACACTGGGGTCCCCGCTTTGAACCAAGCTCTGTTAAGCTTTCCTACGCATTGGGTCAAGCTTTGCTGAGATTTGTTACGCTTTGTTAAGCTTTGATACGCTCTCGGCGCTTTAATCAATTCGTGACAGAGCGCCCAAAATTTTTAAAACAGTTTAAAAATTTTTGGCTCTCTTGCCGAATGTCCCGCTTTACTCCAAGCTTTACCACGCTCTATTACGACCCTGACGCTTTAATCAAGCTTTGTTACGCTTTGGTTCCGCTTTGCACGCCGCTTTAAAGCGCCATCAAAGTGCCGTTGGTGTGAACTTAGTATAACCATCCTACAGTGGAATTCCGCTATTAAGACCACCTAAAATTAAGACTAATTCCGCTTTGAAAACCTTATTTAGTAGGTTTTAGTTATTCTTTCTTTGCATTTTCAATATACAGTGTCCTCTGGTAAGAGACCACCTTTGGGATTGTGGACTTTAAGACCTATTTTGAACAGTCTCAAAAGTGGTCTTAATTTTTAGCTTGGCTGTTTTCGAAGAAAACAACGAGGTATTGTCATAGCTCTGGCGTCATCGTCATGCAAAAACTTGGACATTTTCGTCTGCGTCGTCGTCGTGCAAAAACTTGGACCTTTTGTAATATCTCTGTCATTACTGAACATATTTACTTGAAACTCGGACTAGGTGTCCATTATGAAAAGGGGCTGCAGCAGAGCATTGGCACCCACAAGCAGTGCTCTTGTTGAATTTTACTGTAGTTCTAAAATTAGAAAAAATGTTTAATTTACTACCCAACGTTGTGTCTAAAAATAGCTGGTTGACTGGTAAAATGTGTAGACCATGATGCGAGATCCTGCATTCTTTTGCTCAGGCCTGTCTGTCCAAATACATAATGGATAATACGGTATAAACTGATTTTAAATCAGCATAATTTCAATTGTATTTTTGTGATCTTATTAACACACAGATTCACATTTAAAAACAGAGATTAAAACGCCATTTATTATAAAGAACTGTTAATTCCAAATCAGCTGAGTTTAACCCTTACAACTTGAAGACGACATTTTCAAAAGAAGGCAAAATAAGACTTGGACATTACAAATGAATGAATTGTCTACTATCCAAAAATGATGAAAAAATCTTTGATGGAAAAAAAAAAGTTATTAAGCAGAGGACATATTTTACTACAAGAATTACAAAGGCATAAAACCTAACCAGTTATTCATCCTGACCAATGTTATATCCATGCAAATTTGATTAAAATCCACCCAGTAGTTCATGAGATATCTTGCACACAAGAAAGTGTCACGCATAAGCAGACGCAGATGCATACCCCGACAGCATCTGCATCAAAAACAATATGTCCCCCTCCCCTTCGGTGGGAGGACATAACAAAACACACTTTCCAGGAGAATTACAACCCTTTCAAGATTATTTCACTTATTTCGAGCCAATTGTTAATCAGAGTGGCGAAGAAAAACCACCTGTACTTTCGTTGCTGAACTTGGCGTCTCACCTGTGCCCCCAGTGAGTGAGTGTTTGAGTTTCACGTCCCACCAACAGCTAAGGTCATACGGAGATGGGACCTCGGTTTATAGTCTCGTCCAAAGTCTGGAGAAGCCCGGGATCGATCCTGCGACCCCTGGTTTACAAGGCGAGTAGCGTAACCACTGCACCACGGAGGCTTCTACATGTGCCCCAAGCCAGGGGCGAAACACAAATCAACCAGTCAATTTACAAGAATGGATGCAGTCAAATTCAAAGATGGGGCCTTCTCATCAGAATCTACAGTTTGCCACCCTGCTTACCCATATCCCGCTGCATAAATTAATTTAGCCACACCCATTTCTGACTTTGAACCAATCAGAGTGAGTGAGTGAGTTTTAGTTTTACGTCCCACCAACAGCTAAGGTCATACGGAGACGAGACCTCGGTTTAAAGACTCATCCGAAAGTCTGGAGAAGCCCGGGATCGATCCTGTGAACCAATCAGATTACTTGATGTAATTTATACCTGAAAATTCACAAACTGAATGTCAAATAGTGTAGATCCTGATCGGATGGCTTCTTCACTGCATGCACAGACAAACACTCACTCAAATGTTGGGTGTAACAAATTGTTATCTCAAGCAATATCGACTTTAAGGGTCTTCAGCCCAAGGTCAAGGTCACTGTCTATCTTTAGAAAACTTTTGTCAGCGCTGTAGTGCTTCACATAGATGTTGGGTATGAATTGCTGCAGTCTGTTGAACTCTTTTACAAAACAAAATGTCTTTTTGGGGAAAAAACCCCTGCATAATTGAAATTTTATTAGGATAACTAGTTCATCTTAGGCCCCTATAGGCAAGCTATGTTGCCTTCTGCCATCTCTTGCTACATATGCAGGTTGCAGCTTTGCTGACGTCAAAACTACTGAAAAACCCATCAATTATTCCGTTAGGCACTTTTCTTGTTTACGGTAAAATTCCGAAAAATTTGGATACCTTGAGGACTTCCTATAATTCTAAACAAGAGGGCCCAGAGGGCCCTGAATCGCTCACCTGAGAATCAGTGTCTCTAGTACATTCTTGGCTCAAGGGCTATACTAGGTGAAGCTTCATACCAAATATCAAAGACATGAGTCTTGTGGTTTCAGAGAAGAAGATTTTTAAATATTTTCCCTATATAAGCCTATGAAAAACCAAAGGGCCCCAGTGATGGGGCATTTTTGGCCCAAGGGCTATAATTTGAACAATCTTGGTAGAGGTCCACTAGATGAAGCTTCACACCAAATATCAAAGATCTGAGCCTTGCGGTTTCAGAGAAGAAGATTTTAAAAGATTTTCCCTGTATAAGCCTGTGTAAAACCAAAGGCCCCCAAGGTGGGGGCATTTTTGGCTCCGGGGCTATAATTTGAACAATCTTGGTAGAGGTCCACTAGGCAAAGCTTCACACCAAATATCAAAGACCTGGGCCTTGCGGTTTCAGAGAAGAAGATTTTTAAAGATTTTCCCTGTATAAGCCTATGTAAAACCACAGACCCCCACTAGATGAAACTTCACACCAAATATCAAAGACCTGGGCCTTGTGGTTTCAGAGAAGAAGATTTTTAAAGATTTTCCCTAATTTTTATTACAAGCCTATGTAAACCCAAAGGCCCCCGGGGCGGGGGCATTTCTGGCCCAAGGGCCATAATTTGAACAATCTTGGTAGAGGTCCACCAGATGAAGCTTCATACCAAATATTGAAGACCTGGGCCTTTCGGTTTCAGAGAAGAATATTTTAAAGATTTTCCCTATATAAGCCTATGTAAAACCAAAGGCCCCCGGGGCGGGGGCAGTTTTGGCCCTAGGGCTATAATTTGAACAATCTTGGTAGAGGTCCACTAGGTGAAGCTTCATACCAAATATCGAAGACCTGGGCCTTTCGGTTTCAGAGAAGAAGATTTTTAAAGTTTTCATTTTAAAAATCTATTTTTAGCTCCTGTGACCTAGATGTGCAATGGAATGGAACCATTTGAACAACTTTGAAAGGGGACCACCTAAGGATCGTTCCTGTGAAATTTGGTTAAAATCCGATCAGTGGTTTAGGAGGAGATGTCATTTGTAGAAAAAGTTTACGCACGCACACACACACACTGACACACACACGCACAACGGACGCCGGACAAAAAGTGATCCCAAAAGCTCACCTCGTCACTACGTGACAGGTGAGCTAAAAAATAACAAATCTGTTTCACAATCCAGCAAGGAGTTCAAAGGTGCAGATGGAATGGCAAACAGTGTAGACCCTGATCAGACTGCACCATTTGCTTTGGCCTATCTATCCCAATACTTAGGATAGTTAGGTAAGGGTGAGCTGGGTAGGATTTATAATCAATCTATGCAAATACATTCGAACTCCAATGGCTCGAACACCTTTGGGACCTTGCAAATCTGTTCGAGACAGGGGTAGTTCGAGCCACTGAGGTTACTGTCACAAGGCATAACGAGATACTTTTAGACATCTTTTCGGTGTTCTATAATGAAAATGTATGCTGTGTGTACTCATTAGAATCGCCTCACCGAGGCGATTCTAATGAGTACACACAACATACATTTGCAAGATAAAAGACTAAAATCTCCTTAATTACCCCCACTATTTCTTATGTAGAGGATTTCGCTAGGGGCTCAAGAATGGGTTCGAAACATCCATGGTAAACGAGCCATCGGTGTTCGAGCCATCGAAGTTCTACTGTAATGGATGTGTCCAAATTCAAAGATGCAAGAGTCCACTTCAAAACCTCTGGGGTGAAAGGGTTGAAAAGAGGTACTTGCACTGGTTTTGTTTTGTTTGAACTGAGGTTTAACATCCCCGTCAACAACTACTTAGGTCATTCTGGAGACACTGCTTCCAATTTTGTGGGAAATTTACCCGACATTGAGATGAAATCACATTTCAAGTCCTGCTGCCCAATCAAACCAATAAGATTTATATGCATGGACGGTCCGACTCACACCACTTAGCCTTGGCAGGCTTATGCTGAAGCCGTTTACCAGTACTTATTTGCTGTCAGTTTTAGGAAGCATCATGCAGCCTCCTCTGGGCCTCCGTGGCCTAGTGGTTAAGAGTGCTGACTCTCGATCATTAGGTCTCTCACCACTGTGGTTCGAGCCTCGCTCGGGTCATATGTGAGACGCCAAGTTCTGCAATGGAAGGTCAGGTGGTTTTTCTCCGGGTACTCCGGTTTTCGTCTACCTCTGATTAACAATCGGCTGGATATGAGTGAAATAAACTTGAAACCAAAATAAAAAAAAAAAAATGCATCCTGATCTATTTCTCCAAGCCCTGATGGGCGGGGGCCCTCCTTGCACTGGTCACAAGATTTTTAAGACAGATCAATGTTACACCCACCGCCACTCGAAATGAATAATACTTAATCTACTCAGGAATGTACCTTAGTACTGACAATACTTATCATTCAAGGACAGGTGGTCAGTCAGTTAACCGCCTGGATGGGTCGACAAGTCCTGACCTATTCAAAATCTTACCTGGTCAAAGATGTATATGTCTCTACTTAGAAATTGAATTTAACCCATTTAGTACCAGAAACCCCAAAACGGGTACCCTGGCAAACAGTGCAGACCCAGATCAGACACCACAGAATGCGGGGTCTGATCAGGGCCTCCTATGTTTGCTAAAAGTTGAGTCATTTTCCAAATTAAATTTTGATGAAAACACAACCTGACACCCCTAAATTTTGAAATGGACTCTTGCTATAAATAAGGTGGAAGATTCCATTTGGTACAAAAAGGGTTAATCTCTTCTACTACATAAGAGGACTTATTTAGCCGTAAGGCAAAAGAAAACAGTATTGTGCAGTAGGTGTTATTCTGCCAAGCCTTATCCCACTGCATAAATTAACCCTTCTCTTGCTGAATATTCAGTTTAGTCACACCCATTTCTGACTTTGAACCAATCAGATTACCTGATGTAATTTATTCCTACAGATTCATAAATTGAATGTCAAACAGTAAATATCCTGATCAGATGGCTTCAGAAGCCATCTGATCTGGATCTACAGTGTTTACAAAGAAAAGGGTTGTCATGAACAGCAGGATAAGAGTTAATCTTTAAACCAAGGTTACATCTCCATATGACCTTAGTTGTTGGTGAGACATAAAACTAGAAAATACATACACACTTGATGATATGGCAGTGAGTACATAATATTCACAATTTTCCATGAATTTAGTCCAAATTTATCTCCCAACAAGTTTTGTTTGTTTGATTTGATGTTTAAAGTCCCCGTCAACACTATATAGGTCAATATGGAGACTTGCTTCCAATTTTGTTTGTTTGATTTGAGGTTTAACATCCCCTTCAACACTGTAAAGGTCATTTTGGAGACGTTGCTTCCAATTTTGTGGGACTTTTACCCGACATTGAGATGAAATGACATCTCAAGCCCTGCCGCCCAATGAAACCAATCCAATTTTGTGGGACTTTAACCCGACAGTGAGATGAAATGACATCTCAAGCCCTGTCGCCAAGTGAAACCAAAAGGGTTTATAAGCATGGACAGTCTGACTCGCACCGCTTTGCCTGGGCAGACATAGATCCTCTAAGTGGTTTACCAGTACTTGTGTGCGGTTGGATTCAGCTCTGCGTGGAAGAATCATGCAGCTCATTTATTTCTTCAAGCCCCAATGGGCGGGGGCCGCCCCAACAAGTTCTTATACCCCTAAATTTCGAAATGGACTCCTGCTATCAATAAGACAGAAGATTCCATTCAGTCCAAAATGGATTAATCATTTTACTAGATATGATTACTTGCTTCAGGCAGTGAGTACATAATCATTCACAATTTTCCATGAATTCAGTCTAAATTTATCTCCAACAAGTTCTTATACCCCGAAATTTCGAAATGGACTCCTGCTATCAATAGGACAGAAGATTCCATTCAGTACAAAATAGGTAAATCATCTTACTTGATATGATTACTTGCTTCAAGCAATGAGTCCATAATCAGTTCCGGTTTTCCATGATCAGTCGAAATTGTATCTCTCTCTATATGTATACGTAACAAGTTCATATAATAAGATTGTTAGCCCTTAAGACTACATCTGAAAATGTCGTCTGCTTATTTCATCTGCTGAATCTTTTTGCAAACTTTTTTAAATATTTTTGCATACAGGCAAACAGTGTGAACCCAGATCAGACTGCTCCTAGAGGAGCAGTCTGACCTGGGTCCACACTGTTTGCAAAAATGACTTTTAAAGTAACCGGCAGACGACAAAGCAGGCTACAGTAACTGTTGTCGTGATTGGCATCTTATGGTTAAGGATCCAAAGCTATTTTGTGTTCACCACACAACCCTTAACCCATATCCTGCTGAATAAACAGATTTAGCGACACCCATTTCTGACTATCCACCAAATCACTCAATATAAAGCATTGGTTCAATTCACAAACTGAACAACAAATAGTGATGCCATCTGATCTGGATCTACAGTTTGCAGAGGTAGGGGTGGTTGTGTTCAGTGGGATAAGGAGCTTATTTAATCAAAGCACTGTCAGCACTGGTGGGTCGATTGTCTCTGAGTCTAGGCTGGAAAAATAGTCCTGTACAGAAACTTGGAGTTTCGTTCAACCATTTAATATCTACTTTAAGTAAAGAGTGTAGAACGGAACCTGGCCAGACACCTCATTCTGGGGCATCTGATCTGGGTCGACACCATTTTCAGATGTCCCAGTACATGAGACCAGTCCTGATTTTACAGTTTACCAACCCTTTTTACTGTCATAGGAAGAAAAGTGCTGCTATAAATAACCACTGCCTTGTACACAGTCAGTGATAGTCACCTTGGTCCAGTTGTTCAAAACTAACGACGTTTGTTAACGCATCATTCATGTATCATATCGCTAAAAGTTTGATAATTTAATATGGCAAATATGCTAATATTTTTGCTGAAAAAAAAAGTGAGCAGCTTTTGCAAAAGCAAAAGCTTCTCACATTTTTTCCAGCAAAAATAACAGAATATTCAATATTGTACTTATAGTATGGTAAACAATTTGACCATTGAGCTCGTTAAGCCTCGTTAAGCTATAACAATGATATGAACAGCTGGGCTCTGGGCAACAACAGGTGGGAAGCTACTGTAGTTTGTAACTTTTTGTCGATTGATAAATAATCGACCCAACAATTTTACCTCCCTTAAAAATGAGAGAATACAAAATCCCGGCTTTTATCGTTCACCCTACAGCCCATTTTTCTTTGCCACAGCACACTTTTCAAGGACTACAAAAGCATGAAGGTGCATCTAAGCCTAAAATAAACAGCCAACACAATGGCCATTGACAGATTTTAAAATCCCCTGCTGTTATTACTACATGTACTAACTATTTCCCGAACTAATGACCATGTATATAACAAAAACCCAGAGAAATCCAGTTGCTAAATAAACCCAATTTTGTGTGCTATCAAAAAAATCCCCCTCCCCCCACCAACACACACACACTCTCCACTGTAATCACATATAAATACAGTTAAATTCTGCTATTAAGACTTATTCTGCTTTAAAAAACTTATTTGAAGGGTGCACTTTATCTTTCTTTGTGTTTTCTGCCCACAATGTCCTCTGATCAAGGACCACCTTTGGGACTGTTCAAAAGTGGTCTTAATATAGGAATTTTACTGTGTTCATTCTTGAAAGGATTTGAATGGAAGCTTAAAAGCTTATTAATTTCATCTCCTCTTTAAACTACATATGTTATATCCAAACGGGTGTAATACTGAGCAATATTACAGAGGTTTACGACATGTATGCGTAATGATCAGACCCATTTAATTTTCTAACCAAGGTTACTGCCCTTCCCTCTAGGAGAATATAGAAGCCTCCGTGATGCTACTCACCTTGTAAACCATGGATCGCAGGATAGATCCTGGGCTTCTCCAGACTTTCGGATGAGTCTTTAAATCGAGATCCCGTCTCCGTATGACCGTAGCTGTTGGTGAGATGTAAAACTCAAACACTCACTCTAGGAGAATAACAAACCCATTTGTGATGGGCTTTCTCCATGTATGTTTTTTCTTTATTAAAAACAAAAAAAATGGCAGATAAAGAAAGAAAAATAAAGTAAACCCTTGAAAAATAAAAACATTTTTCTCTATATAAGGAGGAGATAACAAGGATATTCACTACATTCTTGACAATGCACACCAGGGGATAACTTTTCTTTTCAACAGCCTGGACCCACATTACTGTAACAAGTCTGTGTAAATGAATACCCCACTAAACCCCTATTTAAAGAAAACTGGGGTTAACAGGGGTATCCATTATTTTTTCTTATTTCTGCTGCAAGACTTGGGTTGTGGGTACTTGTTAGAACCGCCTAATCACATGGATGTGTTATAGCAACTAGTTCAAAGTCGTCAGTTAATGTTACCGTCAAACTCCAAGGGCTGGAACTACTTAGGGACCTGGGCAGTCTGATCTGGGTCTGCATTGTTTGCTCACACACTACTGTTCCAATACATGTCCATAGCCTTTACCGTGCTGAATAAACTATTTTTATGCCCCCGCATCATATGATGCCGGGGGCATATAGTTTTTCGGTTTTCCGTACGTGCGTACATGTGTACGTCCGTCTGTACGTGTGTGTGTACGTACATACATACGTACGTACGTACATGATCCTGTAACCTCAGGTTAAAGTTTTTGTAACAGGTAGACCCTGAACTTTTAGAACTCATATTTTCCTAACCATTTGATGGAACTGGTTTATCTTTGGTATGATGATAGATATAGGTCCAAAGTTTTATTAAGCAATACCCCCGTCCATGCCTGTGACCTCAAGGTCAAGGTCACAGACTTAGAAATTTTCAATGTTAAAGACTCAGGTTAAGGTTTTTGTAACAGGTAGACTTGAACATTTTAGAACTCATATTTTTCTAACCATTTGATGGAACTGGTTCATATTTGGTATGATTATAGATATAGGTCCAAAGTTTTATTCAGCGATACCCCCACCCATGCCCATGGCCTCAAGGTCAAGGTCATGGACTTAGAAATTTTCCATGTTAAAGACTCAAGTTAAGGTATTTGTACCTGGTAGAACCTGAACTTTTATGATGGCTTTGGTTCATATGATGATAGATATAGGTACAATGTTTTATTCAGCAATACCCCCACCCATGCCTATGACCTCAAGGTCAAGGTCACAGACTTAGACAATTTTAATGTGAAAGATTTTAAAGAGCTCAAATTTTCCAAACTATATTGTGGATTTGGCTTATGTATGCTATGATGATAGATACAGGTCCAAATGTTTATTTGGCAATACCCCCAATCATGCCTATGGCTTCAAGGTCAAGGTCACAGACTTAGAAATTTTCAATTAGATATTTTAAGAGTTGATATTTTCCAAATTGTGTGATGGATTGAGTTGATATTTGGTATCATGTTAGATACCTGTCCATTTTATTCAGTGATACCCCAACCCATGCCCATGAGCTCAAGGTCAAGGTCACAGACTTAAAATTTTTTAATTATCCCCTCGCACAACATAGCTCTAGCGTCTATATTTCTTCACTGATTTCAATATAACTTCACACAAATGTTCCTTATAAAAATAGCTCGAGCAATTTTAACTTTCAAGGTCATTGCCAGAAGGTCAAGGTCACTGTGGCTATTTTTATAAAAACTTTGTCATCGCTCTAGCGCTTACATTTCTTCACCGATTTCAATATAACTTCACACAAATGTGCCTTATGACAATATCTCTAGCGAGTTCCACTTTCAAGGTCAAGGTCACTGTGGCTATTTTTAGAAAAACTTTGTCATCGCTCTAGCGCTTACATTTCTTCACCGATTTCAATATAACTTCACACAAATGTTCCTTATGACAATATCTCGAGCCATTTCGACTTTCAAGGTCAAGGTCATTGTGGCTATTTTTAGAAAAACTTTGTCATCGCTCTAGCGACTACATTTCTTCACTGATTTCAATATAACTTCACACAAATGTTTCTTATGACAATACCTCGATGGAGTTCGACTTTCAAGGTCAAGGTCACTGTGGCTATTTTTAGAAAAACTTTGTCATTGCTCTAGCGCTTACATTGTTTCACCAATTTCAATATAACTTCTCACAAATGTTCCTGATGACAAGGTCACACACTTAGAAAATTTTGTTGCAACATGGATTTTCTGGGTGAGGCGGGGCCCTTGGCGGGGGCATCTGTGTCGTCTGGACACATTTATAGTTTTTTCTGCTTAACAGTCAATATGTCATCATTTATTTGTCTGAAACTTTATGACAGTTTACAGTAAAATTCTATTAAGACCACCCTTGAGACTGTTCAAAAGTGGTCTTTAAGACCACTTTTGAACAGTCCCAAAGGTGGTATCTTATGAGGAGACACTCGGTGAAGATAACACAGAAAGAATAACTGAAACCTTCTCAATAAGCTTTTAAAAGCAGATTTAATCACAATATTAGTAGGTCTTAATAGCGGAATTTCACTGTTTAGTTCCCACTTTGTCTGAAACTTGATGACAGCTTATGTAGTTTCTGCTATACTCACATGGGTGACGGTTTTGCACAGTGCATAAAACCATGGATAATCTTGCAAGTGCAAATCACACCTAATATGGGCGGCATTTTCAGATTTTTTTATTTTTTTTCTTAGAAAATATGGCAAACTTCTTCATCTCATGATCTGCTGTAGAATTTTCTGTAGGGCTTGAAGTGTTTAATATTTCAGATAAACTTTTGACCAGTTCTATTAACCCTTATCTTACTGAATATTCATTTAAGCCACACCCATTTCTGTCTATCAACCAATCAAATTACTTGATATAATTTATTGCTACAAATTCATAAACTGAATGCCAAACAGTGAAGATCCTGATCAGATGGCTTCAGAAGCCATCTGATCTGGATCTGCACTGTTTGCAAAGACAGGGGTTTTCGTGAACAGCAAGATAAGGGTTAATGATTAGCTTTGCATATAAAATTGTGAACTTACCTTTCACTGTATATAAGGGATATAACTCTAACAAGTCCAGGTGAGGATGATTCTTTGAAGTGTCCCCCTTGGGTGATCTTGGATCTAAAAATAGGACAAATAGACAATCAAAGGACTAACAGCACTGGTAAAACAGGTTTCCGCATCTTTTCTTGATGCGGTACAACCGATTCTGATTTGGTCAAAGCACTGGTGGGTCAAACTAAAAATGGTCATGAACGGGGACTTGGGCTGTTTCCTTTAACCCTTATCTTGCTGAATATGTAATTTTGCCACACCCATTTCCGACTATTAACCAATCAAATTACTGACATTTAAATCTGCAAACTGGATGACAGTGTAGATCCTCATCAGATGACATCTTCAGAAGAGATGCTGCACTCTGTGGGACTTTGTCTGGGCTTGCACTGTTTGCTGTCACCTATCTGTCCAAATACTTGCAGTAAATGTGTTACTTTGTGCTTTGTAAATAATTTGAGGGCCACAAGGAAGATTAGATATTATTCTAAATGTTTGAAATAGACTTGATTTTAATTTCTATTATTATTAAAACCTCCTCCTTACAGTAAAATTCCGCTGTTAAGACCACCTAAAATTAAGACTAATTCTGCTATAAAAAGCTTATTTAGTAAGTTACAGCTATTCTTTGTTTGTGTTTTCTGCATACAGTGTCCTCTGGTCAGAGACCACCTTTGGGACTGTTCAAAAGTGGTCTTAAAGACCACTTTTAAAGAGTCTCAAAGGTGGTCTTAATATAGCAATTTACATGTATATTGCTTTCTGGAGTTAAATGTGCAGGAAATATATCCTTGAGACTCAAGAACGAGTTCAATTCAGCCATGGTAGACAAGCCATTGTGTTTCACCAGTAGTCCTTAACCCTTATCCTGCTGAATATTCAATTAAGCCACACCCATTTCTGACTTTGAACCAATCAGATTACTTGATGTAATTTATTCCTACAAATTCATAAACTGAATGTCAGTGTAGATCCTGATCAGATGGCTTCTTCAGAAGCCATCTGATCTGGATTTACACTGTTTGCAAAGAAAAGGGTTGTGGTGAACAGCAAGATAAGAATTAAATTTTCACTATACCTGATAATGTGGTCACTCTTGGATCTATGTAAGTCTTTGTTAATTCAGAGGAATGACAGTCACTGTGTTGCTCTGAAATGATAAAACTAATTTAAACCCATGTAAACCCAAGTTTTCCCTACATAAAGTGGTTTTTATAAGCTTAGTCATTACAAAGACCTGTTAATGTGACGAAAAGCGTTTTCTTCCATCAATAGGCAAAATTCTGATATAAATCTGGCAACCATTAAAATCCTAAAACATTCGGACACCTGGAGGACTTGCTGTAATTCTCCTAAAATTTTGACAAGTTTGTTTCACAATCCAGCAATGAGTCCAAAAGGTGCAGACGGAATGGTAGACAGTGCAGACCCTGATCAGACTGCAGTCTGATCTTGGTCTGCACAGTTTGCTTTGGCCTATCTGTCCCAATACTTAGGATCATTACGGTGAGTGAGTGAGTGTTTGAGTTTTACTTCTCACCAACAACTAAGGTCATACGGAGACGGGACCTCGGTTTAAAGACTCATCCGAAAGTCTGGAGAAGCCCGGGATCAATCCTGCGACCCCTGGTTTACAAGGCGAGTAGCGTAACCACTGCACCACGGAGGCTTCTAGGATCATTACGGTACATATACCTCACCGATGTGAAATTATAAGAATCTTATAATTATGAGCGTGAGAGGTGGATTGAAAAATCCGTCCCGAGGGACACTGTTCGGCATCACGAGGCTTTCCTCGTGATGCCGGCCAGTGATCCCGAGGGACGGATTTTTCTATCCACCCCTCACACCCATATTGGATTCTTTTTCTTGCATACCTTCCATTTCTATTGCGAATTTTTAATGCTGCTGTCACTTCCGTTACCGACATCCGCCATTTTGTGATGGCACAACAGGAATATTTAGTGACGTCACGCATGACGTCGCCGCGCATGAGGTTGTAATCAACCAGTGCATTTATCAAACACACATTTATATTAGATTTGGGGTCGGAACACCAGGGTCAAAACACAAATTTCTATCCCAGGGTATAATCGAGGATTTCCTTGTCTGGTGTGCAAGAATGTATTTTCTGTTTAAATGCTTGTGTTTTGGTTAACTGACTGGCTTGATATGACCCAAATGGTGTTGACTGGTCCTTTAACCCATTGTATGTGGGAAACCCCTAAAGGTGCAGGCCCAGATCAGACACCGCAGAACACGGCATCTGATCAGGGCCTGCACTATTTGCTAACAGATTTTTCTGTCAAAAATAGAATAAAAATGTCCTAACACCCTTTATATGTCAAATGGAATTGTCCAGCATATAGTAATGGAAGAGTTCACTAGCATACAATGGGTTAACTCTTATCATGCTGTTCACGACAACCCCTATCTTTAGAAACAGTGAAGATCCAGATCAGATGGCAGAATCTACAGTGTTTGACATTAAGTTGTGAATTTGTAGGAATAAATTACATCAAGTAATCTGATTGGTTCAAAGTCAGAGATGGGTGTGGCTAAACTGAATATTCAGCAAGAGAAGGGTTAAACTCAAAACAAATGAAGCTCAGTCGTTTGACATGTTCTATATTGCAGTTTCCCATCGAAAATGGGTTAAAAATAAACACTTTTCATCTTACATTTCTTCACTTTGTTTTCAATGCAATAAAAAGTTTTTATGAAATTAATTTAATCAATGACTGTTGATATTAGTCATGGTTTTCTACTTTAAATGTCTGTATTTCATGGTCTGATGGTTTCTTTACAATACAACATTCATTATACCCATTGTAGGTGGGAAACACTGGCAAATAGTGCAGGCCCAGATCAGACGCCACAAAATGTGGCGTCTGATCAGGGCCTTCACTGTTTGCAAAAAAAAAAAAAATTAAAGTATTTTCCTAAAAGAATTTCTAAATCTACCCTATGTTTTGAAATGGACTCTCGCTATAATGTAAGGCGAGAGAGTCTATAAATTAGCTACAAATGGGTTAAATGAAATAATTTCTTGTAGATGACACCCTCAAAAATAAAAAAAAAAAAAATATTACACATGCATGCATTAACACACAACAGTTACTGTGGCCTCGCTCGGGTCACATGTGAGACGCCAAGTTCTGCAACGGAAGGTCAGATGGTTTTTCTCCGGGTACTCCGGTTTTCACCCACCTCTGATTAACGATCGGCTCAATATGAGTGAAATAATCTTGAAAGGGCCATAAAACTAAAAAAAAACAAAAAAACTCAAATTGCGAAGATGTCTCTCTTCAAGGTTCAGTAAACAGTTTGATTTCTATCTGCAATGCCTGCCATTCATATCAGTACGTTTTTGACACACCCCTAGATTAAAATCACTTTATTCAAATTTTTCACTTAATTACTTTCCAGTGATGATATCATTCTGGTAGGCCCAATAATTTGAGAAATTAAGGTAATATATATATAATAAAAAAAGATATTGTCACCAAGTTTATGGGGGTAAACAAACAACATAAACAATAGGGCCACATGTTACCTGTGCAAAATATTGGAAAAACCGGTGGGCTTTATAAATAACTCATAACTAAGTTATAAATAGCAATCCTACATGTTTTACACCTGGCTGAACAGAACACACCTGAAACTTGTTCTACTGGTTTGGCACAGGTAGTCAACTAGGTATAAAAATAGAAGTCTTTCAACCATAGCTGGGTTCAATACATGTGAATGTAAAATTTTGGACTTAGCCTCACCCTACTGTGAAAAACTAAGTAGGGACAATTCTACCCCTATACTGAGGACTATTAAAGGATCTTGATCCCTATTAGGGGTAGTGGGGCCAGCATGGAGAATACATTCAATCCAGAGACGGCCAGACTTTATCATTTTCGATATATGAGGGAATACAGAGCTGTTTGTGTTCTATGGGCTGTACTGACAATAATTTGGTGCACTTTGAATGTGGTGATTTTCGTACAGCCTCAGTGGATTGGAGATACACCTGAGAGTCCAGGATTCGGACACCATGGCGTATACAAACATTGCTTTCCTGACAACATCAATTTGCGATATGAGTGCAGTGGGTCTTTTGCCGATTTCAACTCTATTATCAACAGCCAGTATAAGGCATCAACATTTTTCGTCGGAGTATCTGCTCTTTTAATGTTGATATCAGTGGCCTGTCTACTGCTTTTCTTCTGTTTTAAGAAAACTGCTGTTTTCATCCTTGTGGGGATCCTTGAACTTATTACCGGTAAGTCAACATCATGATAACATGTCCGTGCAATGATCACCCCCTTATACCCCACTTTATATAGAGAAAACTGGGGTTTGTGGGGGTGTAAGATATTTTTCTTATTTCTGGCAGCCTCCAAGACATAGGTTGTGGGTACTCATTAGAACCGCCTCCATGAGGCAGTTCTAATGAGTAGCCAGAACCTATGTTTTGATTATAAATAAGAAAAATATCATGGATTTTCATCAGATAAATAGCCATTTTGAGATGTGAAAAAATGCACTATGTCGCATGGGGATGTGATCGTTATGTTGTGGACTGCACCATTTTTGTAAAATTCTCAAATCATGAGCTTTGTTTACATTCTCCAGGCAGGAATTGTAGCAGCTTGTAAGGGGCATGCTTTATGGCCCTTCAGACAGTATTTCAGTTAATTATGGTGACATTAATTTTATTCATGCTTTTTTTTTTGTAAAGTACATGATAGCAGTGCTTTGTGCGCTTGCCTCTGATGTTGGAGGCCCCTGGTTCAATACCCAGCGGTGGTGATCATTTCAACTGTCTTAACACGCTCCATTGGTATCATTTGCAGGGTTGACTGTCAAAAAAGTGCACCGTCTTTCAGATCGAGACATTAACTGTCGCCTGTGCAGGTTAAAAACACAGTTTGTGGGTGTTAATTTGCCTCAATGAGGCAGTTCTATATAACCAGTACCCACCGTCTTTGTTTTATAGCAAAACTAAGCAATAAAAATATATACCCATTTTCCTGGAGAATGATTGTCTAAGAACGTGTCACCAGTAAACAATTCTGATTCTGCTTCCAAATAAGTGTTTTAATGTATGCCAGGTCCCAAAGAACATTCATTGAATGGGAGACAGCAAATGTATCTGCTCTTTTAATGTTGATATCAGTGGCCTGTCTACTGCTTTTCTTCTGTTTTAAGAAAACTGCTGTTTTCATCCTTGTGGGGATCCTTGAACTTATTACCGGTAAGTCAACATCATGATAACATGTCCGTGCAATGATCACCCCCTTATACCCCACTTTATATAGAGAAAACTGGGGTTTGTGGGGGTGTAAGATATTTTTCTTATTTCTGGCAGCCTCCAAGACATAGGTTGTGGGTACTCATTAGAACCGCCTCCATGAGGCAGTTCTAATGAGTAGCCAGAACCTATGTTTTGATTATAAATAAGAAAAATACCATGGATTTTCATCAGATAAATAGCCATTTTGAGATGTGAAAAAATGCACTATGTCGCATGGGGATGTGATCGTTATGTTGTGGACTGCACCATTTTTGTAAAATTCTCAAATCATGAGCTTTGTTTACATTCTCCAGGCAGGAATTGTAGCAGCTTGTAAGGGGCATGCTTTATGGCCCTTCAGACAGTATTTCAGTTAATTATGGTGACATTAATTTTATTCATGCTTTTTTTTTTGTAAAGTACATGATAGCAGTGCTTTGTGCGCTTGCCTCTGATGTTGGAGGCCCCTGGTTCAATACCCAGCGGTGGTGATCATTTCAACTGTCTTAACACGCTCCATTGGTATCATTTGCAGGGTTGACTGTCAAAAAAGTGCACCGTCTTTCAGATCGAGACATTAACTGTCGCCTGTGCAGGTTAAAAACACAGTTTGTGGGTGTTAATTTGCCTCAATGAGGCAGTTCTATATAACCAGTACCCACCGTCTTTGTTTTATAGCAAAACTAAGCAATAAAAATATATACCCATTTTCCTGGAGAATGATTGTCTAAGAACGTGTCACCAGTAAACAATTCTGATTCTGCTTCCAAATAAGTGTTTTAATGTATGCCAGGTCCCAAAGAACATTCATTGAATGGGAGACAGCAAATGTTAACACTTCAATGAAGACCTTATACAGTAAAATTCCCCTAATAAGACCACCTAAAATTAAGACTAAATTTGCTTTTTGTAGATTGCAGTTATTCTTTCTTTGTCTTTTCTGTATTCACTATCCTCTGGTCAGAGACCACCTTTGGGACTGTTCAAAATTGGTCTTAAAGACAACTTTTGAACAGTCCCAAAGGTGGTGTTAATATAGGAATTTTACTGATATAACCCTTTTTGTAACAAATGGAATCTTCCACCTTATATATAGCAGGAGTCCATTTCAAAATTTAGGGGTGTCAGCTTGTGTTTTCTTCAAAATTCATTTGGAAAATGACTGTACTATTAGCAAATAGTGGAGGCCCTGATCAGACGTCACGTTCTGCGGCGTCTGATCTAGGCCTGCACCGTTTGCCAGGGTACCCGTTTTGGGGTTTCTGGTACTAAATGGTTTAATGTTTGCCAGTCCCAAAGAACATTCTTTGAATGGGAGGCAGCAAATGTTAACGCTTCAACGAAGACCACGTAGATTATTCCTTATATGTGTATATAATCAAGTTGTTAGTGCAAAATGGTGAATATTGGGTTTTTGTTGAGATTGAGTCTTTCGGATAAATGTGGCTCCAAGCCCGAACAATTAGGAAAAGGCAAAAAAAGAAAGAGAGCAGAACTCATTACATCACGAAAACACACTTATATAATTTTTACCCCTTGAACCCCACTTTTATACAGTAAATCTGGGGTTTACAGAATTTTTTTTTACCTTTTAATGGTAACAAAAGTTGTCTCCCCTGTAAAGATGGCCGAAAAATCTTTTGTTAACCCTTAAAATTCTGAGGAAACCTACATCTGAAAATGTCGTCTGCTTATGTCATCTGCTGAATCTTCTTGCAAACTTTTTAGAAAAAAAAATTTCATACAGGCAAACAGTGTGGACCCAGTTCAGACTGCTCCTAGAAGAGCAGTCTGATCTGGGTCCACACTGTTTGCAAAAACTAATTTTAAAGGAACCGGCAGACGACAAAGCAGACGACAATTGTCATATTTTTCTGTTTCAGCTGTCTTCCTGTTTCTTGCCTGTGTTATATACCCAAGTGGATGGGACAATGACGAACTAAGGAAAATCTGTGGACCCGACTCCGGACCATACCGAACAGGCGCTTGCAACATACGATGGGCATACATCCTCGCAATACTGGGAATTTTCGATGCGGCCATCCTTGCCGTGTTGGCCTTCTTCCTTGCCTCAAAGCGGGCAAAGATTGAAATGTACAGCGCCACAGGCGCAGTCACCAAATGTAAGTTTCCATACTTTAATTGTTAAGTTTGTCGCAAATTGCACTTTAATCCTTAACCCTTTTTGTACCAGATGGAATCTTCCTCCTTATATATAGCAGGAGTCCATTTCAAAAGTTAGTGGGTGTCAGGTTGTGTTTTCTTCAAAATTTATTTGGCAAATGGCTGAACCTTTTGCAAACAGTGTAGGCCCTGATCAGACGCCGCATTCTGCGGCGTCTGATCTGGGCCTGCACTGATTTCCAGGGTACCCGTTTTGGGATTTCTGGTACTAAATGGGTTAACTTAAACTACTGATAATCAAAGCACTGAGGTGTAGATTGTGAGGCCAAGGGAGTGCGATCTCAAACTATGGCCACTGTGATTAGATCTTGTAAAGCCATTTTTAAGCTTTCTCTTGCTGAATATTCAGTTAAGCCACACCAATTTCTGACTTTGAACCAATCAGATTACTTGATGTAATTTATTCCAACAAATTCATAAATTGAATGTCAGTGTAGATCCTGATCAGATGGCTTCTTCAGAAGCTATCTTATCTGGATCTACACTGTTCGCAAAGGTAGGGGTTGTCGTGAACAGCAGGATAAGAGTCAAAGCCTCTCTCAGGCCACACGTGAGACGCCAAGTTCTACAACGGAAGATCAGGACTGGTGGTTTTTCTCTGGGTACTCAGGTTGGTGCCCACCTCTGATTAACGATCGGCCGAGCAGTAGACAATTGTGTTGCAGAGAAATTTGAAAGTAGCTTTTGAAAAATTTGGAAATTATTTAACCCATTGCATGCGTGGAAACATGGGAAAACAGTGCAGGCCCAGATCGGACATCACAGAAAGCGGCGTCTGATCTTGGGCTGCACTATTTGCTAACAGAAATCCCCTTCAAAAATAGAATAAAAACAAGAACAAGAGGACCATGATGGTCCTATATCACTCACCTGAGCTAAGAGCTAAGAGTTTTGCACGTTCCCCAGTGTCATGTTTGAGACGAGACTTTAAAGGTTTTTCCCTAATATGTCTATGTTAAGCTAGTGGGCCCCGGCGTGGGGCCATTTTTGGTCCCAGGGCTATAATTTGAACAATCTTGGTAGAGGTCAACTAGATGAAGCTTCATACTAAATATCAACTGGTTTCAGACAAGAAGATTTTAAAGATTTCCCTATCATAAGCCTGCATAAAACCAGTGGGCCCCCGTGTGAGGCCATTTTTGGCCCCACGGCTATAATTTCAACAATCTTGGTAGAGATCAACTAGATGAAGCTTCATACTAAATATCAAAGACCTGGGCCTTCTGGTTTCAGACAAGAAGATTTTCAAAGGATTTCCCTATATAAGCCTATGAAAAACCAGTGGACCCCGGCGCGGGGGCATTTTTGGCCCCAGGGCTATAATTTGAACAATCTTGGTAGAGATCAACTAGATGAAGCTTCATACTAAATATCAAAGACCTGGGCTTCGGCTTTCAGACAAGAAGATTTTTAAAGGTTTTCCCTATCATAAGCCTGCATAAAACCAGTGTGCACTGGCGCGGGGCATTTTTGGCCCCAGGGCTATAATTTGAACAACCTTGGTAGAGTTCCTCTAGATGAAGATTCATACCAAATATTAAAGACCTGGGCCTTCTGGTTTCAGATAAGAAGATTTTTAAAGGTTTTCTGTATATAAGCCTATGTAAAACCAGTGGGCCCCCATGTGGGGCCATTTTTGGCCCCAGGGCTATATTTTGAACAATGTTCATAGCGGTCCACTTGAAGCTTCATACCAAATATCCGGCCCCCGCCTATAGGGGCTTCAAGAAATATATGGGCTGCATGATGCTTCCACGCAGAGCTGAATCCAGCCCGCACACTAGTACTGGTAAACTGCTTAGAGGATCTAAGCCTGTCCAGGAACCGCGGTGCGAGGCGGACCGTCCATGCTGATAAACCCTATTGGTTTCATTGGGCGACAGGGCTTGAGATGTCTTTTCATCTCAGTGTCGGGTAAAAGTCCCACAAAATTGGAAGCAACGTCTCCAAAATGACCTTTACAGTGTTGACAGGGACGTTAAACCTCAAATCAAACAAACAAATCATACCAAATATCAAAGATCTGGGCCTCCTGGTTTCAGACAATAAGATTTTCAAAGGATTTCCCTATATAAGCCTTTGTAAAACCAGTGAGCCCCGGCGCGGGGGCATTTTTGGCCCCAGGGCTATAATTTGAACAATCTTGGTAGAGGTCCACTAGATGAAGCTTCATACCAAATATCAAAGACCTGGGCCTTGCAGTTTCAGAGAATAAGATTTTTTAAGATTTTCCCTATCTAAGCCTATGTGAAACCATTGGGCCCCGGCGCAGGGGCATTTTTGGCCCCAGGGTTATAATTTGAACAATCTTGGTAGAGGTCCACTAGATGAAGCATCATACCAAATATCAAAGACCTGGGCCTTATGGTTTCAGACAAGAAGATTTTAAAAGGTTTTCCCTATATAAGCCTATGTAAAACCAGTGGGCCCCCGTGTGGGGCCATTTTTGTCCCCTGGGTTGTAATTTGAACAATCTTCATAGCGGTCCACTAGATGAAGCTTCATACCAAATATCAAAGACCTGGGCCTTCTGGTTTCAGACAAGAAGATTTTTAAATGTTTCCCTATATAAGCCTATGTAAAACCAGTGAGCCCCGGCGCGGGGGCATTTTTGGCCTCAAGGCAATAATTTGAACAATCTTGGTAGAGGTCCACTGATGAAGCTTCATACCAAATATCAAAGACCTGGGCCTTGCGGTTTCAGAGAAGATTTTGAAAGATTTTCCCTACATAAGCCTATGTAAAACCAAAGGGCCCCGGGGCGGGGGCATTTTCGGCCCCAGGGCTATAATTTGAATAATCTTGGTAGAGGTTCAATAGATGAAGTTTCATACCAAATATCAAAGTCCTGGGCCTTCTGGCTTCAGACAAGAAGATTTTCAAAGGATTTCCCTATATAAGCCTATGTAAAACCAGTGGGCCCTGGCACGGGGACATTTTTGGCCCCAGGTCTATAATTTGAACAATCTTGGTAGAGGTCCACTAGATGAAGCTTCATACCAAATATCAAAGACCTGGGCCTTCTGGTTTCAGACAAGAAGATTTTTAAAGGTTTTTTTCTTATTTTCCCCTTTTGTTGCCATGGCAACCAGAGATCTGCATGGAATGGAATTCTTAATAATGATAATAATAATAATAATAATAATCGACCTTATTTATAGAGGGTAACACATTTAGTACTAGTACTAATCTTCCATGTGGCCCTCTTTTTTCCTGGGTAGAAACCAGTACTGAGCAATGTGGATAAAGTCTCTTGCTCAAGGAAACAACACATGACGCGTGTGAGGCTCGAACCCGGTACCTCTCGATCTCTAAGCCGATGCTTTTCCACTGCACCATTGCGCTCCACCCCGACACCCTTATATGACAAATGGACTTGTCCATCATACAGCAATGAAAGAGTCCACCAGGATACAATGGGATAAAATGCCTCCGCTATACAATTTTGCTTGGCGTTCCAGGGTTAATTTTTAAACTCTGGGCGAAGCCCCCCAACATCAGTGGTGACTAGAAGGACCTGGATTCGGATCCAGACAGGTCCTGAAACATTCTTTCAGGTTCATGTGCTGGGTCATTGGCATACAGTGCAGACCTACATCAGGGATCCTATCAGATTCAACAGGATGTTGTTTTTTATCAGGCCTGGGTCTACACTGTTTGCTTAAGGGGAATGGGTACACCTTCAGGGGAATCAACTCCTGCAAAAGTTTTTTGTCTCCCATGTTAATAGGGGTCAACTCTTATATGAAAGAATTTGCTCCTGAGGAGCAAATTCTTACCTTTATGAGTAGACCCCTTTTTCGGTGGGACTGGGTCTATAGAAAAGGGAGCCGGAAGCCACGCAAGTTATCTTCCTTCGAAAAATGGCGGAAAACTGCTGTGTGTTCCCATTCCCCTGAAGGTATAGCTATTTAAGGGCTGAAGGAAACAACCTAAATTCCTATTAAGGATCATTTTAAGCTTACACTGGGATACAATCAACCCGCTAGCACTGTCAGTGCTTTCATTCTTCAGAAGTGACCTACACAAGTGCACAGTTGCTATATAGGAATACACTAGGTGTGAAGAATTTCTTAAGCTCACCAGAGCTGAAGGCTCCAGAGGAGCTTATAGGATAGGCAGTTGTCCATTGTCGTCTGGCGTCAACACTTCTTAACGACATCTGAAGCCACTGAGCCGATTCAGCCCAAATTTCATCTGTAGCATCCTTGGGCCGGGGGATTGAAAGTTTGTTTTTAATGAAAATCAGCTCATTAGTTTGGTTTATACGGCAACTTAGAGTTTCCATAGACTTATAATGGGCAACATAGAAAAATGGCATTTACTGCAAAGACTTTGCAAATAGTCTAACAAAACTTCTATAGAAATATTCCTTGAATGAACTTTTTTCAGCCATATGCTTTTGTGCTAATCTGGGGGTCCCCCAGGGTGTGCCGGGGCCATGCCTCACCCCCTCCATTCCATAAAAGGCCAAATAACTCAGAAATCATTCAGATCCCCATCCCCAAACCACATATCGTCTGCTGAGTGCAATAACGGTGTAACTGACATTTTGGCCAAAATAGTTTTTTTTGCATATAAATGGGTGCCTTAGGACTTGACACACTTGGTAAATAAGTTCTACAGCTGGATTCTGCCTCAATCATGATTTTTTTCAGCATTTTGGAATTTTTTTTGTCAGTTAAACCGTTTTTGCTCTGCCTTTTAGAAAAAAGTTGGCGCAAAAACAGTGTAAGTGCACTTACCCCATTTTTGCGCAAAGTTTTTTTAATACCTAAAAAATATTGAATCCTGCTGCTTGATATTTCAGAATAAGCATGTAAGTAACATGCAGAATGTATAAAATGTGACCTATTACCTACCAAGTGTCTTTAATTTACTGCTTTACCATGTAAAAGGCAAAGAAATAAGGTTTGTACATTTACACCGTTTTAGCGCTGGATGCACTTACACCGTTTTTGTACCAAAAATACTCGGCGCAGAAATGGTGTATCAACCCTTAAATGCTAAATATTTCTTTTCAAATGTCATTTATTCAACAATACTCGGCGCAGAAATGGTGTATCAACCCTTAAATGCTAAATATTTCTTTTCAAATGTCATTTATTCAACAATAAACATCACACACAAGGTTGGTCGGTAAATACCGGTGGTGGGAATTCCCACTGGTATTTACCGGTAATTACCGTCCTGGGAAATACTTCAAATTTCAGCCAATGTGGGAAATACTGGGAAATAGTGGGACATATGATTTTTGTTTAGTTATTTCATAGAAAAACACTATTAATATTCATGTAATTTAATTGAAGTAATGAACAGTTAGCTATTTTGCAATATCATACCTGTGATACCTCCCTCATCAAGAGGGAGACTCCCTCATTTTGATGCTAATTTTGCACAATTAATGCTGAATTTTAGTATAATTTTGGAGTCTCCATCATTTGAACTGAGAATTTCCCTATATATTCTTTACATCTCCCTCATCACAATGGCAATTCTCCCTCATACAATTAAAAAAATTACCACAGGTATGCAATATGCCTCCCCATACATGTATGTTAAAAGTCTGCCTTTACTCAAAAGTCTGCTTTTATTCTGACAACCAAACACAAGCATAAATATATCAAAGCGCCAAAGGCACTGAAATGACAGATTCTATGAGAAAATCAAAACACTGTGAAAACTTACAGACAGCTTTTCTAAAAAGATCTTAAAATTAAAAAAAAAAAAGTTCTGCAAATTCCATTGTATATGTTTGCAGATGTCTATACACCGGTGGTATCATGAAATGCCATTCGATGTTTCAAATTTTGGAAAGAAACTATTTACGTTTTCAAAACCAAACATTAAAATTCAAGTTTTAACAATACTACTGTCAATTACGTACATTTTTGTCTGGTCGGTTGTGGATACCCCCCCCCCCCCCCCCCCCAAAAAAAGATTCTCTATTTTTCACAAAGATATCGAAGGAGAAAGACTGGTCAGTCCAGTACATGAATTCCATTGGCTTGAAGACATTTTGAGTAAGAACAGCACTATAAACCCGCGCGTAATCCTGTTGGATTAGATATCCCGGATTCTGAGCGTAAACAAATAAATGGAACCAGGTGAAGCCGACGCATTTGATTGATGTAACGTCTCGCTGTTCAGTTAACGTCTCAGCCATCTTGAATGTTCTTAATGTCGCTAGCTACATGCAATAGCTCGACATACCATTTCGCTTATACCATCCGATATGTCATGCTCTATTACGCACGCGTCGCCTCGGCATACCTTACACCTATATGTCAAAACACCCCGAAACGACAATCGGCGTGATTCACGCTGAAGTGCGATGTGTCACTGAAACGCATATCACGCGAGTCGCTTAGACGCCAATATACATGTACGTATTTCATGCACCAGCGTAAGTGTTCCGTACTGTGTCGACGTCTTAATTTTGGTCACGACAGGGACGTGTAGCTCTCAAAAGTGCATCGCATAAGGGCGACGAACAGTGTCAGTGCTTATTAGTCGGTAGTTGAAACCCTTTGTTTATCTACATATACAGTGTAGCAGATACCGGCGGAAATCTGCTTCGCATATGCGTCTGTCGGATTAATCGATCTGGACGTACTGACGTGGTTCTTCCGCTACGTCGACGTCCACTAGCGTCTTCTGTTGATAGTAAGATGTCGCACCAACAGACAAATAGATCACACACATTTGGCACCCAAAATCAGAGTCAACGCCATCCGCTTTCCGACCAGCTTCTTATTGTCCATTAGAAGCCTCCTTGGTGTAGTAGTTATGCTACTCGCCTTGTAAACCAGGGATCGCAGGATCGATCCCGGAATTCTCCAGACTTTCGGATGTGTCTTTAAACCAAGGTATCTTCTTGTGTCTTTAAACCGAGGTATCGTCTCCGTATGACCTTAGCTGTTGGTAGGACGTAAAACTCAAACACTCACTCACTCTAACTGTCCAGGGTTTAATGAAAAATGTTGCAATACGTTCTCACTTGATGCTTTTTGAGAACAAAATACAATTTCTTCTTTTCTAGGCACGACCTTACATCACACATCAAAAGTTTGATCCTGAACATGTGGTTTCTATCAGTGCTGGTGTGCAAGTGGTATACAGGATCGTTGGCCCCCGCCCATCGGTGCTTAAAGAAATAGATGGGCTGCATGATGCTTCCACGCAGAGCTGAAACCGACCCGCACACGAGTACTGGTAATCTGCTTAGAGGATCTAAGCCTGCCCAGGCAAAGAGGTTCGAGTCGGACCGTCCATGCATATAAACCCTATTGGTTTCATTGGGCGGCAGGGCTTGAGATGTCATTTCATCTCAGTGTCGGGTACACGTCCCACAAAATTGGAAGCAACGTCTCCAAAATGACCTATACAATGTTGACGGGGACGTTAAACCTCAAATCAAACAAAACAAAACACAGGATCGTGGCCGGACTGGTAACCATACGTCACGGTTGATTGATTTAACCTGTTTAGCTTAAGGGCATGGTGCCTAAGCGTGTTGTAATCATGCAATCGTTTGGTTTCAAAACCAAAGCACCGAAAGTGTTGGTGGGATGTAGGTTGGGGTAAAGGTCCTGGGCTGAGATTAAACTGTTTAATTTAACTCTGAAATTCCAAACAAATAGTGAAGATTTTGATAAGAAGCGCGTTCTGCAGCGTCCGAACTTGGTCTACACTGTTTGCCAAGCTCACCCTATGATTCCAGGATGACCCTCTTCAGTCTTATGGAATACCCTGATCTCACTGCGGCTATTTTCTGCAAGGAAAAGGTTATTCTGAGAAGTCAGTGATAGTCACGTAGACGTTAGCTCTGAATCGCTTTTTTATTAGTAACTTTGGGTCGAATGCCAAACAATCAACCCAAACATAGCCGGGTCGTTTGTCAGTCTTGGGTACATGTAAGTGTTATCTGTAAAATCTGCACTTGAATAAAATGTTCGATTTGGCAAACAATGTAGACTAAGATCAAACGCCACAGAACACGGTGCTGATCTTGTTCTACATTTTCTGCATCAGTTACTAACATCCGTTAAGTTTAAACGGATCAGTCCAAGTCCTCGTTCATGACCAGCCTGCATTTAGAGACAATCGGCATGAGTGTTGTCAGTGCTTTGATTTATTCACTGCCTTGAGTTTCTGGAGTGTACTCTTCCATCGCTGAATTTGGGCTTGTCCATTCTGCTAAATATGGCACCTAGAATTATATCACAGGACCTACACTGTTTGCATACGTATCTGTACCATATTCCAGGGTTGAAAGGGACAGCCTTTCTCGCAAAGTCTGATATACACCTAGTTGTAACTGACCTAGACTTGACCTCGAATGTCGGAAAACCCATTGATATTCTGGTCTGCAGCTGACCGGCTGGTCTTTAAGGATTAAATATGACAGCACTGTTAGAAAACAGTGTAAAACCTGAGCAGACGTCTGAGCAGGTGCCGCATTGATCTAGGTATACAGTATCGCATGATGCAGCTTATTCGAATCTACTCTCTGAAAGGTAAGATAAAATCGTCAAGTCGTCTGCTTCAAAAGTTTGTATTGCGATTATAGGATGTACAATTTTGATAACTGTGCCTAACCGGACTACATTTTTGTGCGGACTCATATCTCTTTGGCGGTCAAAGCCGGAAGAAAGTCGTAAGAAAGCCGGAACTACTTTACAACACGCAGGACAGCTAGAAATGACAGAATGAATCTGTCATTAAAAATGATCTGTTGTTATGTAGGGTGCAGAGAGTTTAAATGATCCCAATATTTGGGACAGACTTGCCTGGGCAAACAGTGCAGACCCAGATCAAAATCACTTAGCTACTTTAAGAGAGTTTGCCATTGGATCAAACTACATGTTTTGTATGCTTTAGGGTAACACTAAACCACACAGTTCATTTTTATGCCCCCGGAATCTAAGATTCTGGGGGGCATATAGTTTTTGGTCTGTCCGTCTGTTTGTCCGTTTGTCTGTTTGTCCGTTTGTCCGTCTGCAAAAACTTTAACATTGGGCATAACTTTTGAATGGTAATAGATGGAGCTTTCATATTTCACATGTGTATACCTTATCACAAGACCTTTCCAGTGGTACCATAATTTTTGATCTCGTGACCTTGAAATTGACCTTTGACCTATTTTTTTCAAACTTTTTAAAAACATTAACATTGGCGCTGTCCTGGGGCATCAGTGTTTCACAAACACATCTTGTTTTCTTTTTTTTTGAGATTTACAACAACTCTTTGGATGTTTGAATTTTAAGGATGTTTACACTAGAAAAAAAGGTTTGTTTGCAAGTTTGTGTCAAGTCATCATACCCCTAATGCTAAAAGGTGTGATAATTTAATTGTTTGTTTGAGACAGGTATTAAAAGAACACAGTTAATTTAAGCATGAAATGTGTCTTTAAGTATCTACAGATATTCACCGAAGTATTAAAATTACATGTATTTACAAGTCAAGGGAAATAGCTGAAAGTTAAAAAAACTTATATTTCAGAATCATATTTGAAATTATATATGAAGGCAAGGAACTATAGAATACATGTACATGTAGCTCTTTCAAGTTATTCAATATAAAAAGGCCTGAAAAATTCTTCAAAATTTCTCTTGTCCTACATGACTAAGTGCAGGTAAACTTTGGTAAATGTCATAATGACTAGACAAACTTTTTATATGTCCTTCATTTTTTTTTCTGTAAGTGCAAGCAGACAAGTGGAATTTTCAAGCCCTGCATGAACTTGAAATAATTTTGCTTTCAAATAGCTAGGTAGTTGGGGTATATTAAGCAGTCTCAGTTGGTACCACCTATGTAAATATATATATTTCCCAGTATTTCCCGGGAATTCCCTGTATTTCGCGGGAATTCCCTTTATTTCCCGCCGTCCAGGGAAATATGAGTATTTCCCGCTTTTTTGCCAACCTTGATCACACACAAATGAAAGAAATCGCCATGAAGTTAAGAAACCAGCTTATAGTATGGTTTTCTATGCCATTCTTTAATAAAACAGTTTTTGTCTCTCCTGAAAAGTTGCCATTTTGCACTTACAACGTTATTGCACTCAGCAGACGATATGTTCTTTATTCTTATAATAAGACGCATTCAGTGACACCAACCTGGGGGTTCCCTGGGATGTGCCGGGGCCATGCCCCACCCCTCCACTTCGTAAAAGGCCTAAAAACCTTTCATATCACTACCACTAAACCATGTATATTCTTGTTCCTTATGATAAGACTCATTCAGTGATACCAACATAGGGGTCTACAGGATGTGCCGGGGCCATGCCCCACTCTCTCTTCTCAATAGGTCTTATATCTCAGAAACCATTCAGATCCCCACTCCTAAACCATATATTGTTTTTTCTTATGATAAGAGGCATTCATTGACACCAACCTGGGGGTCCCCTGGGATCTTCCGGGGCCATGCCCACCCCTCCACTTCTTAAAAGGCCCAATATCCTAGAAACCTTTCAGATCCCCACCCCTAAACCATATATATTCTTGTTCCTTATGATAAGACATAGTGATACCCACCTAGGGGTCTCCTTGGAAGCACCGGGGTCATGCCCCACTCCCTCTTCTTCATAAAAGGCCATAATTATATCTCAGAAACTATTCAGATCCCCATTCCTAAACCATATACTTGTTTCTTATGATAAGACGCATTCAGTGACACCAACCTGGGGTAGCCCCTATGTGCTTTTAACGCCCGGTTACCTTACAAGATCTATCAAGTCAAGTGACACCAACCTGGGGTCCCCTGGAATGTGCCAGGGCAATGGCCCACCCCCTCCACTTCAGGCCTACTATCTCAGAAAACTTTCAGGTCCACACCCCTAAACCATTTATATTCTTGTTCCTTATGATGATAAGACACATATTCAGTGATAACAACCTAGGTGTCTCCCCAGGTGCACCGGGGCCATGCCCCACCTCTCCACTTCATAAAATGCCATATATCTCAGAAACCTGTTTCAGATCCCCACCCACCAAGAAGCCTCCGTAGTGGTGTAGTGGTTATGCTACTCGCCTTGTAAATCAGGGGTAGCAGGATGGATCCCTGGCTTCTCCAGACTTTAAGATGAGTCTTTAAACCAAGTCACGTCTCCGTATAACCTTAGCTGTTGGTGAGATGTACAACTCGAACACTCACTCAGATCCCCACCCCTAACGTATGTATATTTGTGGTAAGGATTAAACAGTCATACCCATTCAGAATATATTCCCTTGAATGGGACCTCTTCAAGTCTGCAAAACTGGCACCCAGGGTCAGGCCCATTGGCAAGACTAAGGTCACATTGACTTTAAAAAAATATTTTATAGTTCACAGCTCATAGCCGTTACAGTATTGTATGAGTAAACTTTTATACTACCATAACAGGCCCTGGGTTGGGCTCTGAACGGTCAACAATTATGTCATGCTCACATTCAATGGAATAATAAGTCCTGTAATCTGACTGGCTGATATTCAGAAATGGGAGTGACAGAATTAATATATTCAGCAGTACAGGATTCAAAAATTTTGCAAGAAGATGCAACAGATATCATTAACCCTTACGACGCCAAGAAAAACATCTAAAAATGTTGTCTGCTTATGTCGTCTGCTAATTATTTTTTGCAAACTTTTTAAAACATTTTGCATACAGGCAAACCATGTGGGCCCAGATCAGACTGCTCCTACAGGAGCCGTCTGATCTGGGTCTACACTGTTTGCTTTAAGGTAACCGGCAGACCGTCTGACGGCAAACCAGACGACAATCATCGTGATTGTCATTTTATGGGTTAACAGACACATTTCAGATGCAGTTTTCTTGGCATTACAAGGGTTGAAAGAGTTCTATACATGTATGCGTCAAAATAGGTACATTAAGGCACAAAACAGACAACCTGTGCCGTCCTGTAACAGCTCTTGTTGGCTATCATCAACCAATCAAATTACTTGTTGTAATTTATTCCTGAAAATTCATCAACTGAATGACAGACAGTGAAGAAGCAGTTTAGATGGCTTCTTCAGAAGATAAAGCATAATACAATGGTTGAAATTTTTTTAACTTCCACATACATGTATTTTACACAGAAAACTTTAAATGCGAAACTAGCAACAGTGCAGGCCCAGATCAAACACTGTGCTTGATCAGGCTCTTCACTGTTGGCAAAAGTTCAGACATTTTCCTGAACAAATTTCTGGAAATAACGCAACCTGACACCGCTAGATTTAGAAATGGATACCGGCTACAGTATAACTTCGATGGCTCGAACACCGATGGCTCGTTTACCATGGCTGAGTCGAACTCATTCTTGAGCCCCTAGGGAAATCCTGTACATAAGAAAAAGTCGGGGATAATTTAGTGGATTTTAGTCTTTTATCTTGCAAATGTATGCTGTGTGTAATCATTAGAATCGCCTCGATGAGGCGATTCTAATGAGTACACACAGCATGCATTTTCATTATAGAACACCGAAAAGATGTCCAAAAGTATCTCGTTATGGCTCCTGACAGTAACCCTCGGTGGCTCTAACTACCCCTGTCTCGAACAGATTTTCGAGGGCCCAAAGGTGTTCGAGCAATTGAAGTTCCACTGTATATAAAGATACATGCAGAAGATTCCATTTGGTACAAAATGGTTTAAAGGCTTGTCACAGTTACCGTATTGATCCTTAGTATTCGGACAGCCAGGCCTAAGCAAACAGTGCACACCCAGGTCAGACTGCTCCCAAAGGAGCAGTCTGATCAGGGTCTGCACTGTTTGGCATTCTGTCTGTATTTTTTGGATTCATTACTGAATTAGAACAAAGTTGTTCAATTAAAATTTTACCAGAACTACAGCAAGTCCTCAAGGTGTCAGAATTTTCAGGATATTTACAGTAATGTTTTATTCTTCAGCTGAACTCGGTGGATACGGAACAGACACAATGTCAAAGAGGTCAATGGCCATCCAACCAGCTGTTGTAGCAGTGCCAGCACCAGGACCAGGAGAGACACGTGACAGCTACTCCGAATATTCTCAAGTCAAGGGCCCACGATCCACATCAAACTTCAACCTTTAAGAGCCTCATGTTTAACTACTGAATACTTTTCATATGCATTTGTCCACAGAACTCGGGACACTCGCTGATTATCATGGATTATAAACTGTCCACACAGGACAGCGGACCTATTTATGACTAGTTAGCTGAAATAATACTCTGTAGTTTTGTTGCTTTCTTGTCTCAGAAATATGATCTTAAGCTTGAGTAACATGGAAATGACGATAATTTGGGATGATTCACCATATCTCTCATAAAAGCATGTTTATGTGGGCACTCACTAAATATGCTTTTAAAGACGCAGGAAAAACACTCAGAATTATCGTCTGTTACTGTCAATAACTTTTCGCATGCTACAAACATCTTCAGCTATGTCAGAGGTTATTAAATCGTTTTCATACTCAAATCTCATTTAAGCCTGAAATTCGTAATGCTGATAAAAATTAAAGTTTTCCTGTTCATAACAGCAGAAAATCTTATACATCCTGCTCATGAATTTTAAAATGGCAACATTATTGGCATTTTAAAAATTGTTGGCATTTTAAAATCTGTAACTTAAGCAGGACAAATTTCATGGGAGTTGAACATGAAACCAGTTTTATAACCTTGCGGTCAGATGACGGGTTTGTATTTTTTTTTAAACAGAGATTGGCATTTCATATAAGTCTTGAAAAGAACACCATTTGAATGAAAATGTCAAGCTCTGTTTTCATGAAAAAAAAACCCACAAAAAACATTGTTGTATTTTGTCTGAAAACAAATTCAACAAGAGCTGTATGCTTATTGTTCTAACTGAAGAAGTCTTATGATTGTAACAATGGATGCATTAATAATAATGAACAGGGTAAAATGCCAGGCTGTTAAGTATCAAATGTTCAAACAAGATGCAGTAGCTGATCAAAAAAAAAATCATTCATTAAGCTCTAAAAATGTTATATCTATAAAACATTAGCTACCGTTTTGATTAAAAAATATAGTAAAATCTGATTTTGACTGAATACTTATTGAACAACCCACTCAGCCTGAAAATTTGAAAAGTTTTCAACAATATTTTTTTGTTTCTTTTTTTGTTTTCAGGGCATTGTTAAGCCCTGCAGGATATTATAAATTGTTGAGTTGTATTTATTACATCAACATTCCAAGTATATAGGGTATGTGCTGTGTTAGAATACTCATTGCCTATCCAGAATAAGCATGGATCATAAGATGGAGTAAGCCAAAGACATTCCCAACAGGACAATGTTGTAAGAGAACAATCAAGCATGCCAAAGAACAGACTGTCACTTATGATTTATGAAAATTATTGGACTGGCTTCCAAGATGGGTAAATGTTATGTTTGCTGTGAAAGCAAATAGTATGGAAAGCTATTTTTATATTTTCTCAACATATTGTATATAAATCCATAATAATATAGCCTAAATTGTGCTTGTATGTAAATATATAGAAATCTTTAATTAAAAAAGGCCTTATTTTGTAAAGTGTATCACATTGTGAGCATGGAGTCGGTGAATGTATGTATTTTGTGTGACTGAATTCTGCATACAGAAAGAAACACGATATCAAAATTAGTATAATGATACTGTGTGTAAAAAAACAACATTCTGAAATTGTCAGAAAAGTTTTGAGAAAAAAAAATATGAAAATATAAATGGCCAGTCATGAAGATAAATTTTACACCTAAAATATGTTCCTTCACAATGTTTCAGAATGAAAGTTCGAAGTGAATATGTATAAGCAACATTCAACTTCATAAGTAATGTAGCCAATTCCTGCTTTTCTATTCCTTTCATTCACATTCATATACATGTTTGTACATTTCTCAAAAAGATCAACCAAGTTATTAAGAGAGCTGTGGGTTTGAGTTTCTCTCTGATCATATGCAAGATGCCAAGTTCTACAACAGAGGGTTAGGTGCTTTTGCTCCACTTACCATTAATGACCAGCTTAATATAAATGAAATAATATTGAAAGGGCTGTAAATATGTTCTATAAAAGGGTTATCCTTCGGAAGCAAGGAATACACCACAGAACTGGAAAATATGAAGTGTACATGTTTTCTGGACCAGACTAGCTAGTTTCGGCCAATTAGGCCTCATCAGTGACCCTCAAGTATTTTCAAACCCAAATAAAAAAAAAAAAACTGAAAGAAATTTAGAAAAATTCAAAAAAAAAAAAAAATGTAATTCGTTTAGGGTAATGAGTTACTAAATCACTCAGGGGCACCAAAAAAAAACTAAATCACAAACAGGGGCAATAGAGATAACACCTTCATAGATTTATTTACTTAATCAGCATATTGCAATTTTCATTATTTTTCACCTGACCCCAGCAGTTCAAAGTTAAGGCAAAAATGTTGGGATACATACAAACTTTCTGCGGATGCCAAAAATGAGTGGTGCAGCAAAACCCAACCTTCTCAAAATCTGCCAATGAAGTTGGTACTACACATGTTTTTGCTGGAAATTCTAACAGGATTAAAATTTAATTGAATTCAATAGTATTATAGTTTCAAAAAGTAATCACCCAAAACTGCAAGAATATTGGGTAAAGTTTGCTATGCTTGCAGCAGGTGGAGGACTGCAGGGTGCATCTTTTACCAAGTCTATTCATCAATTTATACTTCTCCTCTCTTATCTCTTCGGTCCCTAACAAAATCAGTCTGAAGGGTTTGCATGTCCTCAAACCTCAATTCAATAATGATGGGTATATTTTCACAGCCCAGTTTAACTTGTGCTCTACTTTTATTCCCTTAACCCTTATCCTGCTGAATAATTAATTTAGCCACACCCATTTCTGATGTTTAACCAATCAGAATACTTGATGTAATTTATTCCCACAAATTCATAAACTGAATGCCAAACAGTGTAGATCCTGATCAGATGGCTTCAAGCCATCTGATCTGGATCTACACTGTTTGCAAAAGTAGGGATTGTTGTATCAGTGGGATAAGGGTTAAGTGCTATTGAAAAATCTGGATTTATTTTTCAGAGAAAAGGCCTTGACATTTCATTCATCTAAATCATCTGCTCAGCTTAGCAGATGATTCATCATGAAATATCAAGTCTTGTTTTCTCTGAAAATAAGAAGAAAAACTTTGTAATGCAGCCTGTTTGTCTTGACTAGCACTTGCAATGCAGCCTGTTAGTCTTGACTAGCACTTGCAATGCAGCCTGTTAGTCTTGACTAGCACTTGCAATGCAGCCTGTTAGTCTTGACTAGCAGTTGCAATACAGCCTGTTAGTCTTGACTAGCACTTGCAATACAGCCTGTTAGTCTTGACTAGCACTTGCAATGCAGCCTGTTAGTCTTGACTAGCACTTGCAATGCAGCCTGTTAGTCTTGACTAGCAGTTGCAATACAGCCTGTTAGTCTTGACTAGCACTTGCAATGCAGCCTGTTAGTCTTGACTAGCAGTTGCAATACAGCCTGTTAGTCTTGACTAGCACTTGCAATGCAGCCTGTTAGTCTTGACTAGCACTTGCAATGCAGCCTGTTAGTCGTGACAAGCACTTGCAATGCAACCTGTTAGTCCTGACAAGCAGTTGGAAGCATTAAGGCTACAAGGCTTTGAACATTTATGTACATAAAAGGGGTTTATCTTAAAAGAACCAAGCAAAGTTTAAGTGAGTATTACATCATTAATGTTCATGAACAATAAGGTCGGAGGCAGACAGGATTTATATAAAATGCAAGGCTGGAATTGAAAAATGTCTGCTCAAATTTTGCTTGGTACTAAAGTTATGGGATAAACTAGAGGAAGTTCTATGCTGGAGGTTATCTCCCTTGAAAAAAGGAGGCAAAAACATAAGAGAACACACTTTAACCCTTGTCCTGCTGAGCTCGGAGCTCGGATAGGCCTTATTTTCCGACCAATGGAAATCCAGATCAGATGGCTTCTTCTTTTTCCTGCTGAGCATGGATATGCCTTATTTTCCAAACAATGAAGATCCAGATCAGATGGCTTCTGATGAAGCCATCTGATCAGGATCTTCATTGTTTGCCATTCAGTTTAACAATTTGTTGCAATAATTTGCATCGAGTAATCTGATTGGTTGATAATCAGTAGTGGGTGTGGCATATATAAATATTCAGCAGGTCAAGGGTGAAGAACAACATGTTACAGCAGCTGTTTTTGTAAAATGAAATAAACCATTTCAGTAGGCCAGTGAAGAGTTTGTTCTTGATTCTGTCCTGCTAAGGTTTTTGATTGAATGATTTGATGTTTAACCTCCCTATCAACACTATTTAGGTCATTTTGCTTCCAATTTTGTGGGACTTTTACCAGACACCGAGGTCAGCCTCTGTATAGCTTATTCGGATGCAGGTCTGACTGGTGATCTGACTGGTTCAATACCTGCCGGAGTCGGCAACATTCTTTTATGGAGATTTATCATGAAATCTTTTCTCCCTTCCGCTGATTGAAGAAGAGCAGTTGTCAGTTTCTGGCAAAAGAATGTGCAACCGCTTACGTATAAGTTTGCCCAGGAAAAGTGTGGATAGGTAAACAGACCGACTCAAAAATGACCTAAATAGTGTTGACTGGGCCATTAAACTCCAATACAAAAAAAACCGACTCTGAGATGAAATGTCATCTCAAGCCCTGAGACACACTGAAACTAATAAGGTTTATATGCAATTGGACAGTCCCACTCGCACCACTTTGCCTAGGTAGGCATAGACCTAAGCAGTTTACCAGTACTGAAGTGGTTGGTTTCAGTTCTGCTTGCAGCCCAATGTATTTATGAAACTTGTTATGCTCCTGACCCAGGCTTGGCAGGGCATTTTTTTTTTGTTTGAATTGAGCTTTACTGTCCCCGTCGACACTATTTAGGCCATTTTGGATTTTTACCTGACACAGATTAGAAGCATCAAATTTTTACTGGACATTGAGATTAAATGACATCGAGTCCCGTGTCTGATTCAGGTGATTAACTGGTTGCGGGTTCAGCCCTGCTAGGACAGGCTACATTCTTTCGTGGAAAATGATCAGTAAAATTTTCTTATTTCTGCTCTAAAATATAGATTGTGGGTACTCATTAGAGGTACTCATTAGAACCACCTCAATGAGGCGATTGTAACGTGTTACGTGTACCCACAATCTATTTTTTGAGCAGAAATAAGAAAAATATCAATTTTTTTCATCTGAAAATTTGTTTTTTCTGCGTTGACATTTACAATGTATTTGTACAGGCATGTTTTCGGAATGCCACTCTGAATGCATGTAGTAAACTTCAATAGCTTTGAGGTCATAAAAATTTGAGATAGGGATGATCCGAACTAATGGGGATTAATCTCAGAGACGGGCCTTGAGGAACAATGGGGATGACTTCAAGGGATCTTTTTCCGACTTCCATGAAATCGAGAAATGTTCTGTGTACTCCACAGCATTGCCTCACTGAAGCAATGTTCTGTGTACTCATCAGAATTGCCTAACTGAAATCAACATAACTTTAATAAACGGCCCCTGCCCATCAGGGCTAGAAGAAATAGATAAGCTGCATGATGCTTCCACGCAGAGCTGAAACGGACCCGCTAAGAGTACTGGTAAACCGCTTAGAGGATCTAAGCCTGCCCAGGCAAAGCTGTGCGAGTCAGCCCGTCCATGCTAATAAACCCTATTGGTTTCATCGGGCGGCAGGGAGATGTCATTTCATCTCATTGTCTGGTGTCAGGTAAAAGTCCCACAAAATTGGAAGCAACGTCTCCAAAATGACCTTTACAGTGTTAAAGGGGACGTTAAACTTCTAATCAAACTGTTTAACAAAATCTCATTGTCTGGTAAAAGTCCCACAAAATTGGAAGCACTTACATCTCCAAAATGACCTAAATAGTGTTGACAGAGACGTTAAATCAAATGATCATACAATAGCTCCAAGATTTCCAAAAATTTTAGGGTGGTTGTCCTGATTTTATGTTTAAAGTTTTGTTTGTTTGATTTGAGGTTTAAAGTCCCAGTCAACACTGTAAAGGTCAATTTGGAGACGTTGCTTCCAATTTTGTGGGACTTTTACCCGACATCGAGATGAAATGACATCTCAAGCCCTGTCGCCCAATGAAACCAAGAGGATTTCTAAGCATGGACGGTCTGACACTCGCACCGCTTTGCCTGGGCAGTCTTAGATCCTCTAAGCGGTTTACCAGTACTAGTGTGCAGGTCGGATTCAGCTCCCTGCATGCAATGGGTTAACATTATAAACAGCTCCAGATACAAATCACAATTGTCATCTGCTGGTAACTTTAAGTCATTTTTGCAAACAGTGTGGACCCAGATCTGACTCGGATCTAGAAGCAGTCTGATCAGGGTCCACACTGGTTGCCTGTAGGCAAACAGTTGTTTTTAAAAGTTTTCATGAAATTGCAGCAGAAAACATACATAGACAACAATTTCAGATGCAGTTTTCAGGCATCGTTGAACATTACAACTTTCACTGCTGTGAGTGTGTGCGACACCCAAGTACGGTAATCGAATGTCAGGTGGTTAAGCTCAAGGTACTCTAGTAATCGCTCACCACCGATTTAACCCTTGTCCTGCTTAATATTTTAATCTGCCACACCTACTACTGATTATAAACCAATCAGATTACTTGATGCAAATTATTGCAACAAATTCACAATCTGAATGGCAAACAATGTAGATCCTGATCAGATGGCTTCGTCAGAAGCCATCTGATCTGGATCTTCATTGTTTGGAAAATAAGGCATATCCAGGCTCAGCAGGACAAGGGTTAATCTGCTTGGTTTAGAGGTCAGCAACATTCTTCCCTGGAGGTTGATCATGAAATCTTTTCTATGGTCATTCTCTCCTTTCCGCTGATTCAAGAAGGGCAGCTGTCAGTTTCTGGCGAAAGAATGTGCACTGTACTGGTTAACGGCTTTAATATGTATAAGCTTGCCCAGGTAAAGTGTGGATAGGTAAACGGACCAGCTAAAAAATTACCTAAATGGTGTTGACCGGGCCGTTAAACTCCAATACAAACAAATAATCTGCTTAGTATAAGAGAACTACATATACTTAGATTATCAAATATAAACAAAAAACTCCTCAACAGTAGATCGAGAAGAAGAAAGTGACGTCTGCTATTGTTTTTGCTTAACTCTTATCCTGCTGTTCACGACAACCCCTATCTTTGCAAACAGTGTAGATCCAGATCAGATGGCTTCTGAAGAAGCCATCTGATCAGGATCTACACTGTTTGTCATTCAGTTTATGAATTTGTAGCAATAAATTACATCAAATAATTTGATTGGTTCAAAGTCAGAAATGGGTGTGGCTTAGATGAAAATTCAGCAAGATATGGGTAAAAACATTTTCCTCTGTTGTCAAAAGGTAATGATGCTTCGGGAGTAATAACTATAATGGTATAACCTGACTTGCCTATCCATGATGGTTATAACTTACCTATCCAAGTTGACGTCACTTTCTGCTTATTCTCAGACTACAGTACTTAACTCTTATCTTGCTGAATATTCATTTAAGCCACACCCATTTCTGTCTATCAGCCAATCAAATTATTTGATGTAATTTATTGGTACAAATTCATAAATTGAATGTCAAACAGTGTAGATCCTGATCAGATGGCTTCTTCAGAAGCCATCTGATCTGGATCTACACTGTTTCCAAAGATAGGGGTTGCCGTGAACAGCAAGATAAGGGTTAATGCAGTTGAACATTAAAATCCTGCTTCTAACACCTCAACAAACTACTAAGAAACCCAAAAGACTATTTCCATTTAATCTTTGTTGTCTGCTGCCGCTCTTTAATAGTCATTCTTTCAAACAGTGGGGACCCAGATCAGACTGCTCCTCTTGGAGCAGTCTTATTAGGGTATAGACTATATGCCTGTATGCAAAATTAGTTTTTAACAAGTTTGCAAGAAGATGTGACCGACAACATATTCAAATGTCTTAAGCCTTAAAATGCCAATCGCGATAACTGTCGTCTGCTTTGCCATCTGCTGGTTACTTTAAAAGTCATTTTTGCAAACACAGTGGAACAGATCAGACTGCTCATAGAGGAGCAGTCTCTATGAGCAGTCTGCTCCTAGAGGAGCAGTCTGATATGGGTTCACACTGTTTGCCTGTATGAACTAGAAAAGCGTCCAGACGACACAGATGCCCCCACCAAGGGCCCCGCCTCACCCCGAAAATTCATGTTGCAACAAAATTTTCTAAATTTTCTAACCTTGAGGTCATGGGCAGGGTCGTTGGTATGGGTGAATGAGACTTGCGACCTGTATCTATCATCATTCCAAATATGAAGCCAATCTATAAATGTGAGCTCTAAAACTTTAAAAGCATAATAAGACTAAGTCTGTCACCTAGACCTTGAGGTCATGGGTGGGGGTATATACAACTTTGGACCGGTAACTATCACCATACCAAATATGAAGCAAATCTATATGGTTTGGTGAGTATGAGCTCTTAATAAACTTTAAATAAAAAATTTCTCTGTCTGTGACCTTGACCTTCAGGGCACGTGCATGGGTGGGGGTATTGGACCGGTATCAACCATCATACCAAATATAAACTTAATTCATCATACGATTTGGAAAATATTGACTCTTAAAATGTCTAATTAAAAATTTCTAAGTCTGTGACCTTGACCTTAAAGCCATAGGCATGAATGGGGGTATTGCCAAATAAACATTTGGACCTGTATCTATCATCATAGCATATATAAGCCAAATGCATAATATGGTTTGGAAAATTTGAGCTCTTTAAAATCTTTAACATTAAAATTTTCTAAGTCTGTGACCTTGACCTTGAGGTCATAGGCATGGGTGGGGGTATCGCTGAATAAAATGGACAGGTATCTAACACCATACCAAATATAAACACAATCCATCACACGATTTGGAAAATATCAACTCTTAAAATATCTAATTAAAAAATTTCTAAGTCTGTGACCTTGACCTTGAAGCCATAGGCAGTGAGCATGCAGATGCTCACGATTATGACCACAGAAGTTGCGAAGCAGATGCAGCGAAGTTGCAGCAAAAGCGCTGATAAGACGAAACTGTTAGTGACAAACCTGACAAAAGGATATACATATTAGCTGTCGTAGATATCATAGAATCTAAGAAATGACTGAAGATTGTATGTGTAAGATTGTCGAGGGGCAAAACAAAAAGACAATAGACGAATATTAAACAACGAACAAGACAGGGAATAATATAAATCCATTAATTATCAATCTTATTCAATCTCAAGGTTTTTATTTTGTAGCAGACAGCAAACTCTTCAAAGAAAGGGAGAAATGTCATATCCAGTCTATTACGTAACGTAAATAACGTTGGTTGCTAAGTTACTTGACTTCAGACTTCATGTTCATATTATAGTTCTACCATTACACATCTACGAGTAACTGATCGAGTTGTTTCTTTTACATTACTAAACGTAAGGGCTTAGGCCCTTTCGCAAGACATTACAGTATCATCATATGAACCAAAGCCATCATAAAAGCTCAGGTTCTACCAGGTACAAATACCTTAACTAGAGTCTTTAACATGGAAAATTTCTAAGTCCATGACCTTGACCTTGAGGTCATGGACATGGGTGGGGGTATCGCTGAATAAAACTTTGGACCTATATCTATATATAATATATACCAAACAGGGGCTGACAAATCCATTGCCCGGCCGCCCGGGACAAGTCCGAAATCGCGCCGGGCAGGTGCACTTTGACCTTTCGACGTCCGGTCGGGCAAGTGCAAAAAATCGTCTACAACTGTCAGTCTTTTGAGTCCTTAAATACGCTAAAACTAGACCCGTAAGTAAATCACAATAATATCCCCTTTGTCGGCAATTCAGAGACAAAACCATCTATGTTTTTATAACGGTTCAATTATGACACTATTGTTAATCCCTGTCATATAATTACCAATTAAACAAGATTGCCCGGCGGTGCGTGTCTTTCATTTCTGGTGTAGTGTGTACCACCAGCGCTATCGATAAGCGTGACAAGGTGTGAAAATAAGATTAAGTTATGTCTCTAATTTGCGTTTATCCCTGCCATAAAATTTAATCCACAATCAATGTGAAAATGATTTAATAGCTCCTAAGACGATTTGCTACATCTTACGGTAGTAAAAACGGACTATTTTACTATCTCGTGAATGGTTATGTTTTGGCGCCAAATAGCAGACGCTGGCGGAAAAAGTCGAATTTTTTAATGTTGGTAACCGCGGATTGGTCGCGCCTCTATCCACAACCGTTTAGCTAGCGAGAAAATATTTTTTTACCGGTTCCAAACATTTTTTAATGAAAGAGATACGCCCCATTAAAATAAAACAATGAGGTTAAACACGTGTAGGGTTGCTGGGGTCGGATGACGTCATTTACCGATCGCGTGCAGAAAAATGGGAGTGGTGGTTTATGGACGACGATTTGGATGGCGGAAATGATGATCGCATTGAACTTGCTTGTAGGGCGGGTGTGAAAGTTTGGGTTTGTTTTTGATTGAGGGGGGGGGGGGGGGGTCCTCGTCTTGTGGTTCAATTTAATAAATTGCATTCTTTTAATCTTTTATCTCGCTGCCCTGACACTTCTGATCTTTTGAGTAGATCTATATCGGCTGCAGCTCTTGTTCATCATGCGTGTCAAGCTAAATGAGTTTATATAACTGTATCTTAAATTGCTAATCGGTAAAGGTATTATGTCAATTAACTTGAAAAAGTACCGTTATTGACTGTGACAACAACAGTATTTTCTACCGTATTACCGCACAGAGGGAAATAAATAGAAGTGAATGCAATGATCAGGAAGCAATACAATTAACCCTGAGCTCCCATCAGAGACACCAAAGAGAAAGAAACACATACATGAATTAACTAGATCATAATGGAGAGTGGTTGTGCTTGAAACTTGACAGAAACCTTGGATTATATTTATAAATGTCGGTCGTCATCATCGTCACCACCCCCCGCATCCAACTCCACTTTGAGTTCCAAAATCCTGGGCAAGTAGGATTTTGAGCTGGGCAAGTGCAAAAATATTTTACTTGCCCGGTGGGCAAGTGGAAAATTTTTGGATTTGTCAGGCCCTGCCAAATATGAACCAATTCCATCAAATGGTTTGGAAAATATTAGTTCTAAAATGTTCAGGTCTACCTGTTACAAAAACCTTAACCTGAGAGTGAGTCTTTAACATTGAAAAATTCTAAGTCTGTAACCTTGACCTTGAGGTCACAGGGATGGGTGGGGGTATTGCTTAATAAAACTGGACCTATATCTATCATCATACCAAAGATAAACCAGTTCCATCAAATGGTTAGGAAAATACGAGTTCTAAAGTATGTACGTACACACACACACGTACAGACGTACGTACACATGTACGCACGTACGGAAAACTGAAAAACTATATGCCCCCGGCATAAGCCCGATGCGGGGGCATAACAAAAAATGCTAATTTTTTAATGTTGTGATTTTTTTTTCCATTTTTGGCGTGAATCATGCATATACTTTGATCAAAATCTGTCAATTCATTCACAAGATATTGAACAGAAACTGTTTCTGGCAACAGTCATGGGCAATAATTCTGGGTGTAAACTGACAAAAATGCCAGCAAGGTATATGGGATCGCAACCACACCCTTAGTTTTCACTGGAGTTCAGAACAATATTTGACAGTTTGGTTCACTTGATGGCTTTCTAAATCACAAATGCATCATGTAACAAAGTCCATGTAATTATCACCACTGAAAATCCCACTTTATCAAGGTTTACCTAATGCAAAATCTTGCATCCATACATGCATATTTTCCAGCCTGTACACCATGCATCCGATGGGACACACATTTTTCTTCAGCAACAAAATTCCAAATTGGTTTTTCCCCACTTAAATTCTAATTTAAGAAATGAGCAAGCTGTTTATTTATATTGACTAATAATCGGTGGGGCTTTTGTTAATGATCAATCGCAATGCTTCTTACGGTGTAACTAAGAGGTAAGACGCTGTCTTCAGAACGTTCTGAAATTATCGCTACAAATTTAAGTAAAGATAACTTCTAAAGAAATTCTAACCAATCTAAAGCATAATAAAACAAACCACTCTAAAAAACTTTTTTGGGAAAAGAATCTGGATAAGTGATAGTCAGCCCTCCAAGTCACCAGTCCCTGATAGCAATGCTTCAAGTTCATCATCGTCGGCCAGCTTGGCCCAAAAATGTCGGCCAAGTATATTTAAACCGGCAACATGAGTGGATACAGATGAAGTACATGTATATTACATTCACTACAGTTTGGCAGGATAAAAGACTACACAGTAGGGCTGGCTAATCGGAGCTGAAAAGATAATCGATTATCAGTCCTGCCATTGTGACTGATAATCGATTAGAAATCACTCAAAGATTTAGTCATAATTTTACATGTCTCGCTTCCCATCTGAGCATGACACCTACCATATGTTTTACTTTACCATGTGTATTTAAACAGATAGACCTGAATAAACAGTGTAGACCCAGATGAGACGCCGCAGAATGCGGCTTCTCATCAGGGTTTGCACTGTTTGCCACTCATCCAGCTATTTTAGGTACAACTTTGGGTAGTAAATTGTACTTATCAAATAATCGATTCCAAGGAAATCAGTAATTATAATTAATTTTTTGTGGAATTTATCCATCGATTAATCAATTATTTGATTAATCGAGCCAGACTTACTACACAGTAATCATGTAATTATGGTAGGGTTCTTTAACCTGCACATAGACTAGCTACCACATGTAGTTGGATATCATATCTTATTTAAAGTTAATTAGTAATATTCTTCTATATTTATTTTTTCTCTTCTTTTTCCCTTTCTGATAGCAACTTGTTTTATCTTGGGAAGATATTTGATGTCTGAGCAAGTCTAACAAGGTTTCATATTAGATAAAACACACAGGAAGATTGGTCTTTGGTCAATTTGACGTCAAGGTCTAGGAGCTAGACTAATCTGCACAATGCACAGGGGATTGCTCTCCCTGCACAGGGTGCCTCCAGTTAACATCTTGATCTGAAGGATGGCACACTCTATAACATTCAATCCTGCAAATGATGCCAATTACACATGTTCGGACACCAAAATTATCATCGCTGCCGCTGGATTCTGTCTAAAAACATGGCCCATCGAATTACCCCAAACCACCCAAAAACATCCCAGACCAATTTGTTTATATATTTGTTTAGTTTGATTTGAGGTTGAAGGTCCCAGTCAATACTGGTTAGGTCATTTTGGAGATGTTAGTTCCAATTTTGTGGGATTAAGAGTCTATAAGAGAAAAAGAGAATATTTGAATCCAAGAGCCCTCTTGAATAGGGCTACTGCTGCCTGGGACCGAACTGGGGGCCTCTAGCAACATGAGCAAGTGCACAGCCACTAACCACTGAGCTATCAGTATCACACTTAAATACCTCTGATGTTATGAAAATGATTTGGCACACCTGAGGGGAACAAGTTTTTTCACCGACAAGACAACTCACCGGACAATTCACCGACACAATTGAAGACAATTCACTGACACTTTTTGAAGACAATTCACCAACACATTGTATATTTCATTCATATTAACCCAAATGATAAAAAGAAAACATTATTTTGAAAATAAAATGATGTATTATCATGTTTTTGGTTAAAATAAGAAATGTAGGATAACATTATTAATTTTTTTGCATTTTGCATTTTTATAACAAGAGACTAATTTAATGCTGCTAATACACATGATACACATACACCATTTTCAACCGCATAGGATGCCAGACGTTAATAAATTTTAACGTTATTTTAGGGGCATGATTGAGAGTAGAAATGCCCCTTGTTCAAGGATTGAGCCTCTTTTATCCCACAATTTCAATTCATGAGCCATGACTATTGAACTGCAATAAATCATCATCCTAAAAAGCTAGAGGTTAGCCGACAGCTGTCACAGCTCACTGACAGACAAACCTAAGTGACATCAAGTCAACAAGGCAATCGTAATCCTATTCTGGTTTTATAGTGAGTGTGCATCCGTCAGCAGCTGCATCCTACAGGATGCAAAACATAAGTCATGACTTGAACATTTCCCCTTTCTTAGCATAATAATCGACTCTCAGAGTGTTCACCAACAGACAGGAAAGGTCTGGTCATTCAAAGGTACGGTCAGTCGAACACCATTTATCCATAATTACCTTTAATTACTTTTGATTACCAATCATAATTGTCAGTCAAAGGTCTATCTATCTAACTTCATATACTGAGTCGGTCAAACTTGGCCATTACCTCAGTTGGGTGGTGCGCTAAATTTAGAATTTAGCAAAAAAATAACAAAAAAAAAAAAAAAAACACCCACTGGATGAGTTCTTAAAACTCATCCAGTGGTCACAGGTCTCACGGGGTTGATTATCTATGAACAAATGTGTCGGTGAATTGTCTCCAAAAACCATGTCGGTGAGTTGTCTCTTGATTCCCACTAGAAACGATGTCGTTTCGACAAATGGGCTTTTTTTTTATTTTTGTTAGATTTGCCCATATTGAGTATCGTTACTTGGTAGTGATCTCATTTCTAGATTCCCACCTGAGGCAGACAGATCACAGGTTTTCATTTTAGAAGAGGAAACAACAACAAGTCACATGGCCTGGTCTCATGCATTGATTTGAGCACTGAATGATACTAAACATAGACATACATGTATGTCATTACTTCGTTAACTGCCAAAGCATTTGTACAATAGCCACTAAATTTCTAGTGTCATTCTCGCTGCTCTGAGTCACAAACTAATCGAAAACAATCTTACCCGCGGTTTTCTGTTATGATGTCGCCTTGCTCAGACTGGTATATGTAACGATTCTTTAAGCTGTGGCTGACTAATTTGAGCAAAATACTGTAAACCAGTCTATATGACCTTCACCTTCTACTTTCGGTTTTACTTTCATTTTTGACTAAGGGGAATGTACTCTTACAGGACTGACTAAAAATAAGCAAGAACTTGTCAAACGAGTATTTTATCAATCTTTAAATAGATTTACCTGTGAAAACTCACCTGTGTTGAAGTTAGCAAAGGTACAAAGTTGTAAACCTCACCCAAAACAAGGGGATTTTGACAGGACTTTTGAACCTCATTCTTCTGTAACTTGGCCGGTCTGGGCCAAAATCAGAGCGATCAAAATGAATAATGAGGTGGAATGGAACACACAAATTACGAAAATTCGCCACACTAAATATGTGCGGAATACAAGAGCTATAACAGTGGCATGGTTTGTGTTTTGTGCATGTTATACCATTCTAAACATTGTCGCTTTCATTCAGCCTTTTTGGTTCGGAGACACAGATGAATCCCCTGGGGTGGGATATTTTGGCGTCTATGAATGGTGTGAACGTGTTCAAGGAACTAATTACAGGTGTGAAGGCGATTTCCTGGATTTCAACACAATAAAGAATGATTACTTTCGTGCTACAAGTTTTCTCGTCGGACTGCCGATATTATTATTCATGCTGAGTATCATCTGCATGCTTTTATTCCTGTTCCTGAAACCCAGAATTGTTCTCCGTATGTGTGGATCCATGCAGCTTGTTGCAGGTAAGAAACTGATCACCGATGTGTGTGTTTGTTTTTTCATCCCACTAACATCTAGGGTCATACTGAGAGGGGACCTCAGTTTAAAGTCTGGAAAAGCCCGGAATCAAACCAACGGGCCATGTGTCTATCTCTAATATAAAGGTCATACTGGGAGCGGGTTTAAATTTTGGAGAAGCCCAGAATCAAACAAATGGGCAACCGGTCAGGTCTGGTTTTCGCCCACCTCTGATTAATGACTGGCTTTACATTTATAAGTGAATCTGTATTGAAAGGTCCATAAAACCAAAATCAACAAACTATCAAGGCATAGATTTATGGGTACTTGTTAATAATGCAACAGTCTATAAATAGATGAACTGAGTGAGTGAGTTTTAGTTTTACCTCCCACCAACAGCTAAGGTCATACGGAGACAGGACCTCGGTTTAAAGACTCATCCGAAAGTCTGGAGAAGCCCGGGATCGATCCTGCGATCCCTGGTTTACAAGGCGAGTAGCGTAACCACTGCACCACGGAGGCTCCTAAATGAACTGAGTCACACTTTCATTCATGCAGAAAAATGCCATTTCCTTGATACATGTAGATAACTCATTAACTGTATTGCAAAGGGTATCAAACACGGCAATGTTTCCAATGGACCTCAGACGTGGCACCCCCACGCATCAGGGCCTGGAGAAATAGATTGGGCCACCAGGTGCTTCCGCGCATAGCTGAAACCGACCGAACTTGAGTACTGGTAAACAGCTTAGGTCTAAGTCTGCCCAGGAAAAGTGATGTGAGTCGGACTGCTCCTTAAACCCCAGCGGTTTCTATGGGCGGTAGGGCTTGAGATGTCATTTCATCTCTATGTTGGGTAAAAGTCCCACAAAATCGGAAGCAACGTCTCCAAAATGACCTTTTTAGTGTTGACAGGGACATAAAACCTCAACTCAAACAAACCAACAAAATGACCTCAGGCATAGATCAATATGAACATGTCCATTAACCCTTGTCCTGCCGAGCCTGGATATGTCTTATCTTACAAACAATGTAGATTAGGAGCGTGATAGCTCAGTGGTTAGTGCACTTGCCTCTGATGCTAGAGGCACCCGGTTTGGTCCCCTGAGGCGGTGTTTATTTCGGTGTCCGAACATGCTCCATTGGCATCATTTGCAGGGATGAATGCCAAAAAGTGCACCGTCATTCGGATCAGGACGTTAACTGGAGGCCCCCTGTGCAGGAAGAGTCCTCTCCTGTGCAGGTTAAAGACCCCTACCGTAATTACATGATTGCTGTGTAGGCTTTCAACCCTGCAACCTGGAGTGTATGTAATGTACACTTGCAAGTAATGGTCAAATGTGACCATGTGAACAAATACATGAAATGAAGACCCCCCTAAACACCACTTCATATAGTGAAAACTGGGGTTTATGGGGTATACATTATTTTTCTTATTTCTGCTCCAAGACATAGGTTGTTGGTACTTGTTTGAACCGCCTCCACGAGGCGGTTCTAACGAGCAACCACAACCTATGCTTTGAGCATTTATAAGAAAAATATTTCACAGATTTTCATCAGACAAGTAGCCATTTTGGAGATGTGAAAAATGTACTATGTCGCACGGGTAAGTTATCATAATGATTAGTTTCTGTGGTGCGTAGGGAGGTACAGGTAAGATTTTCTTGACATGACACATTATTTGAAAAATCGGAGATTGTCATGCTATCAGATTTTTGCTGTTTTATGTTCTAATAAAATAGTACTATAGAATGATTTTAAGCAGTACACATGTAATTGCTATATATCACCTTTGTCCTCTATGCAAGCTCTTGAGTATTGAAATCAAAAGTAGAAAGATGGCATACATAAAGTTGCTTTGTTTGTGCATTTGCAAGCAAGCTTCCAGTTAAACATCTTCAATGCAGTTGTATTCATCCGTATCACATATCATCTTTCAAACCACTTTTACAAAATGCACACTCAGATCATTTTTATATTGGCAGTAAAATTTAGGAAAAGCTCAAACATTGGCCCCCTTGTAAAAATGGGGGATGATATGGTGGGCTGTCTCCTCACCTTTAATATTATATATTATTAATTGACTATCCTGAATTGTTCAGAGGTCATCCGTATTAACACTGAGGTCAGTAATCATGTTTTTAATGGTGTCAATTAATAAAATTGTTATTGATCAAGTACATCACAACCTCATTATAACACGTTTCATTATGACTCAGTTTTGGATATAACACAGTTTCAAGATCGATCCCAAAAATGTGTAGATTACATAGAAAAATGACCATAAAAGGTCATTTTTCTATATAATCTATACATTTTTGTTTGGATATAACACGATTGTTTAACTAACAGGGTTTCTGCTTTGGACCCCATTAATAGTGTTATAAAGAGGTTGTGGTGTAATTTAGTATTGTCCAAGTTACAAGCCGTGAGTGAGCTGTATTGGCCTCTGCCTTCGGTCTCCGGCCAATACAGCAGTCTGGGCCAATACAAAATTACTTGATTAATAACATTATATTATTATTACAGGAGTTAGTTTGTTAGTTGCCTGCATAATTTATCCAAATGCCTGGGATGATGACGATGTACGAAGAATCTGCGGCCAAGAGGCAAAGTCTTACCAAATGGCCGACTGCCAGATCCGCTGGGCATACATCCTCGCCATAGTTCTGATTTTTGACGCCCTGATACTCTCAATTCTTGCCTTCGTTCTTGCTGCTAGACAGGCCAGAGAGCTGCCGTCAGAAGAAAAATCCAAACAAGGTATTTATTTTGCATTATGATAACCAGTTTGTGTGACAAAATGGGGCCTTTCATGACTGTAGAATAGGATTGTTCAGAAAACAATTTTCTCAGTTTTGCTTCAAACATAGATTTTGGGTGCTTGTTAGAACTACCTCAATGAGGTGGTTCTAATGAGTATCCACAATCTAATAGATTATGGGTGCTTATTAGAACCGCCTCAACATGTACCCACAATCTGTGTGTTTGTGCAAAAATATGGAAAATAACATACATCTTTGTAAAACCCACTTTTCTCTGTATAAAGTGGGGTTTACAGGGGTACAGAATTTTTATAGTGATAGAATTTTGCAACTTGCAGTGCTTTTATTTTAGTTCAAAATGTATACAGTATACCAGTATCTAACAAAACATCACAGATTTGAGCTCGTCATGAAAAAAAAAACAGCCAGTCCTGTGTTTGTGACCAGATTAGACAGAAACTAGCCTGCTCAGGTACACAGACTAGCAAGAAATAATTTCAGTTATTTTAAACTACAGCAGGCTTGGAAAATTCTTCAAAATTTCACTCGTCCTGCATGGCCTAGGGCTGTAGATTTTGGAAAAATTTCATTGGGAAGTGACAAAATTTTTACTCGTCCTCCAAAATTTTTACTAGTCATGGCGAGTGGACGAGCAGAATTTTCCAGATCTGCTAGAGGTATATATTTGTACCAGCCAAACAGCAACACTAAGGTACTGATTAGACAGCATACTAGAATCTTATATGAATGTGAGGGGTGGATTGAAAAATCCGTCCCGAGGGTCACTGTCGGGCATCACGAGGCTTGCCGAGTGATGCCGGACAGTGATCCCAAGGGACGGATTATAAGAATCTTATATGGGTGTGAGGGGTGGATTGAAAAATCCGTCCCGAGGGTCACTGTCTGGCATCACAAGGCTTGCCGAGTGATGCCGGACAGTGATCCCAAGGGATGGATTATAAGAATCTTATATGGGTGTGAGGGGTGGATTGAAAAATCCGTCCCGAGGGACACTGTCCGGCATCACAAGGCTTGCCGAGTGATGCCGGACAGTGATCCCGAGGGACGAATTTTTCTATCCACCCCTCTCACCCATATTGGAGTCTTTTTCTTGCATACCTTCCATTTCTATTGCGAATTTTTAATGCTGCTGTCACTTCGGTTACCGACGTCCGCCATTTTGTGATGACACAACATGAATGTTTAGTGACGTCACGCATGACGCCGCCGCGCATGAGGTTGTAATCAACCAGTGCATTTATCAAACAAGCGATTATATTCGATTTAGGGTTGGAACACCAGGGTCAGAACATAAATTTCTATCCCAGGATAAAATCACAGATTTCCTTGTCTGGTGTGCAAGAACATACATGTTAGCACAGGCTGGTCTGTACCTTTGTTGTTCACAAATGGCAAAAATAGGGTTCATGACAGGCTTCATTTCATTTAACCTTCGTCATGCTGAATATTTACATACAGGGTAGTCCCTATTTAACGCCATGTTTGGGATGCATGAAACAAGACCGTGTTATAAGTGATTGAACCGTGTTATAAAGGGATATCTTTTCAGACAATTTATAGTAAATTGACAATTGGCCATGTTATAACCAAAACTGTGTTATAATGAGTAGAGTACTAAAGGGACTAAAGTGTACTACACTCCTCCCCGATTTTCAGTCATTTTTGTTCCATGATTTCAGTTTTTAACATGGATTCAGAAGCAGAAGAGAAAACAGTATAGATCCTGATCAGCTGGCTTCTCAGAAGCCAGCTGATCAGGAGTTATACTGTTTTTAAAATAAGATATATCCAGGTTCAACATGATGAGGGTTGTTAAATATAACACCAGGGTGATAATATATTTTATAAATAATTTCACCATGTTTTAGTTTCTTATTCTTATATTCATGTACCATGTTTGACTTTGTAACCATTGAAATGTCTACCTAACATAGCTGTTTGAAACTATTTTTTCATGGTTCACACTGGGGAACAAGTTAGAACAAATTATTACAACACTAGGGATATCAAATTGTGTTTCCACTGGGGACCAAGTTGCATCAGATCAAATTTTCTTCACACTAGGGACCATGTTGTTCCAGATCAATTTGTGTTCACACTAGGGAACATGTTGGATCAGACCCAATTATGTTCACACTAAGAAACAAGTTGACCCCAGATAAAATTATGTGCACATTATGGACCATGTTGTTCCAGATCAAATTGTGCCACACTAGGGACCAAGTTGATCCAGATCAAATTGTGTTCACACTAGGAAACAAGTTGTGTCAGACCCAATTATGTTCACACTAGGGAACAATTTGACCTTAGATAAAATTATGGTCATGTTAGGGACCATGTTGTTCCAGATCAAGTTGTGCCACACTAGGGACCAAGTTGATCCAGATCAAATCTTGTTCACACTAGGAAACAAGTTGTGTCAGACCCAATTATGTTCACACTAGGGAACAAGTTGACCCTAGATAAAATTATGTTCAGGTTAGGGACCATGTTGTTCCAGAAAAACTTGTGCCACACTAGGGACCAACTTGATCCAGATCGAATTTTGTTCACACTGGGTACCAAGTTGTTCCACATCAATTTGTGTTAACACTAGGGACCAAGTTGATACAAATCAAATTGTGTTCACACTAGGGACCAAGTTGATACAAATCAAATTGTGTTCACACTAGGGACCAAGTTGTTCCAGATCAAGTTGTGTTGACACTGGGGACCAAGCTGATCCAGATTAAATTGTGTTTACATTAGGGACCAATTTGATCCAGATCAAGTTAGGTTCACACTAGGGACCAAGCTGATCCAGATTAAATTGTGTTTACATTAGGGACCAATTTGATCCAGATCAAGTTGTGTTCACACTAGGGACCAAGATTGTTCCAGATCAAATAGTATTCATACTAGGGACAAAGTTGTTCCAGATCAAGTTGTGTTAACATTGGGGACCATTTTTTCCAGATCAAATTGTGTTCATACTAGGGACCAAGTTGATCCAGATCAAAGTGTGTTTACACTGGGGACCAAGTTGGCCTAGATCAAGTTATGTTCGCTCTATGAGCCAAGTTGATCCAGATGAAATTGTGTTTACACTAGGAACCATCTTGATCAGTCTCAAGTTAGTCCTGGTGTGAATGCAGACTGATCCAGCTCAACCAGGGCCCAGTTGTTCAAAGCATTATTAGCTTAAAAGCTCATTAGTGATCAAACTCTTAACTGTTCTACCAAGTAAAGTGCATCATTTGCGTGTAATACAATTGTATTTTGCTGAAGAAAAAAAATGTGAGTAGCTTTTGCAGTGCAAAAGATGATCACATTTTTTTTTCAGGAAAAATATTAGTGTTTTTTACATATTGACATGATCAAAGTTTTAACAGTTAATATGTGAACTAACGGCGTTGTAAGCTTTGAACAATTCAGTCCAGTTGTTCAAAGCATCGTTAGCATATTTATAAACAAGCTCGTTAGTGGTCAAATTGTTAACTGCTCTGGTAAGTACTATATCTAATACTTTGGTATTTTGCAGAAAAAAATGAGAGCAGCTTTTGCATTTGCAAAAGCTGCTCTCATTTTTTTCTGCAAAAATATTAGTGTATTTGCCATATTTAATGGTCAAAGTTGTAACGATTCATTACCAAGCGACATCTTTAGTTCTGAACAACTGGCCCCTGGTTAACTTGGACCAAATTCCCAGTGTGAACGTGGCCCTGGAGCCTCTTGTATTTAATGACCTTATTTGCCGTATTTTGAACTTTGAATTTACACTTGTATTATGTTTATTCTTTTCAATAAATAATACAGATTTCATTTGTAAAACCATGTATTTTAGATTTGGTGTATATGAATGCCAGCTGGCGAGGTAAACTTTTAACTAAAAACACTTTTGACAATCTGTCTTTCTTTGGTTTAGTTTTTGTTCTAACTTCTAAGACCAAAATAATGGTACTGTTTTTCTGAAACTAAGACTGACTTGTCAGGTGAGACATGTATCTTAGCAGATTTGGTTGCCACTTTTTGTTATATTTTAAATTGTGCAAGTCTCGCTACTTTGGACATCTCCTTCCTGATGCCCGGGACTTTCGTGGAGTGTGGGCCATGTTTGCTGATATTGGATTGGTGGGGGATGCCTATAAGTCCGCAGGTGGGCGTCTCTTGCCTGATGCCTCCAGTTGACCTGTCTCACGAGCTACGTCAGTCGATGTGTGCCCAGAGAGGGATGTGCTGTGTTGGCCGGGTCTTGTCCATCATCAGTTTCAGTCCCGGAACTTTGGGGTTGAGACACACTTATGAAGATTAAATATCACAAAGGCCTCTGTGTCACTAAATTTGGTATAGTTACACCTTAATTTTAATCATGACTTAATTGATACGTCTGTTTAATTTAATATCTGCTAACATTTCAATAGCTCACCGATGTGCTATCATGGCACATATTTCATATATTTCATGAACTTTCTATTGGAAAGTTCATGTTGAATGTAAAAGTGGTGTCCACATAATTAATGCTAAGAAAGAGGGGAGACCCACGAAAATTGGGAAAGTGTTTAAGGAAAACAAGTGGTTGTATGTTACTTACAATGCTAGATAATGTTGATGCTAACTTTGCAAACACTTTTTACATTAAAAATCATTCAGTGCCATTTCAGCATTTTCACGTTGCAATTTCATGTAACATCTGCTCTTAGCGGAAACGGTGTCATTACGATAACATACCCATGGGACAAAGTGCATTCTTTCATATATCCAAAATGGCTACTTTTCCGAATAAAATGCGTTATATTTTTCTTATTTATACTCGAAACATAGGTTGTGGGTGCTTGTTAGAACTGCCTCATCGAGGCGGTTCTAACAGTTACCCACAACCTACTATTTGGAGCAGAAATGAGCAAAATAATGTGTACACCTTTACATCAACTTTATAAAGTGGGGGTTAGAGACGGACTTGTTTACATGATGTAAAATCATAAACAGAAACAGTACCATTATTTTTTATGTTGTTCGGTATCTGCTAATTTCTCTTTTTTTATATACCATGATTACTCAAAGTGTGCCTATTAGCAAACAATGTAGACTCGATAAGACTGCTCCTCAAAGGAGCAGTCTGATCTGGGTCTTCACTGTTTACTATGATTCGACAACCACTATGATCGATCATGAAAAATTTTTCTGCAAAAAGAAAGCTGTCTGCTGGGTAAAGAATTTACACTGCGCTGGATAACAGCAATTGTTGTCAGCATAACCATATAAGACTTAGTGATGACTGGGTGGTTGAAATTTAAAATAGAACAAAGAAAATAGGGCTAGGTGTCCCAGTTTTTAGAGTAATTATGTTATGTTTTTTTCTCTTCTTCAGGGCTAATATGCGGAACCCGGGAAGGGACATGAATTTTTTTTTTAATTTGTTGTGCGAACAAGATATTAAGTTGTGTGAACAAGATATTATCTTGTGCAGACAACATATTATCTTGTTTGCACAAGATAATATCTTGTTCGCACAAGATAATATCTTGTTCACACAACATATTATCTTGTTTGCACAACATAGATCTTGGGAAGTTGTGCGAACAAGATATTATCTTGTGCGGACAAGATATTATCTTGTTCGCACAACATATTATCTTGTGCGGACAAGATAATATGTTGTGCGCACAAGATATTAAGTTGTGCAAACAAGATAATATCTTGTCCGCACAAGATCTATGTTGTGCAGACAAGATATTACCTTGTGCGGACAAGATATGTTGTCCACACAAGATAATATATTGTGCACACAAGATAATATGTTGTGTGTACAAGATAATATCTTGTGCGCACAAGATAATATATTGTGCACACAAGATAATAATTATGTTGTCCGAACAAGATAATATCTTCTGCGCGCAACTTATAAAATAAAAAAATCAAGTCCCTTTTGGGTTCCGTTCTAATAATACATGTTTTGTTTTTGTGTTTTGTTTTTTTTTTTGTTGCTTTTTGTCGCGCCTGCTATTAGCATGGCGCGATATAGGCGCCCGGTTTTCCGTCCGTCCGTTCGTCCATCTGTCCGTTTGTCAAGGCGTGAACATTTGCGACCACCCTAGCGTTCACCCAAAGGTTCAAGTTTATTTCTCAAGAACTATAAGAGCTTCATTAATGATACTTGATACAAACTTGTATCTGGGGATGGTTACTTAAATGCAAGCATTTACATTTGACCTTGACCTATACTTCATGGTTCACTGACTTCGTAAAATATTGCGACCACCCTAGCGTTCACCCTAATGGTCAAGTTTATTTCTCAAGAACTACAAGAGCTTTATTAATGATACTTGGTACAAACCTGTAGCTGGGGGTGGTAACTTAAATGCAAGCATCCATATTCGACCTTGACCTATATTTCATGGTTGGCTGACTTTGTAAAATATTGCGACCACCCTAGTGTTCACCCTAATGGTCAAGTTTATTTCTCAAGAACTTATAGAGCTTCATTAATGATATTTGGTACAAACTTGAATCTGGGGATGGCAACTTAAATGCAAGCATCCATATTTGACTTTGACCAAAATTTCATGGTTCACTGACTTTGTAAAATATTTTGACCACCCTAGCGTTCACCCTAATTGTTAAGTTCACTTCACAAGAATTATTACAGCTTCATTAATGATACTTGGTACAAGCTTGCATTTAAGAATGGAAACTTTTATGCAAGCATCTATGTTTGACCTTGACCTACATATCATGGTTGGGTGACATCGCGCCCTCACAGGCACGACATAGCCTTTGGCGGAATTCTTGTTTTCACCCAGACTGCCATATTAATTAGGCTAAAATAAAATGTATGAGTGGGTCTAAAGTATATGGTATCAGAGTAAGAATCGGCCCCCGCCCATCGGGGCTTGAAGAAATAGATGAGCTGCATGGTGCTTCCAGGCAGAGCTGAAATTGACCACACACGAGTACTGGTGAACCGCTTATTCCAGACAGATGGGCAGTCTGTTTTTTTCCACTTATCGCATTACGAAAACACACCTATTGGTAAATCTTTACCATCAAAAATATTTTTAGTAAAAAAATCCTGATATTTTTCATATTGCTGCTCAACACATAGATTGTAGGTCATAACTTTTGAACCATTAAAGATAAAGCCTTCATATTTGGCATTTAGGTTCCTTGTGACAAGAGCTTTACATTCATGCAAAAACATTTGGCCTGTGACTTTGATGTATGACCTACTTAAAAGAAAAAAAATATTATTGTTCATAACTTTTGAACCATTTAAGATAGAGCCTTCATATTTGACATGTAGGATCTTTGTGTCAAGGGCTTCCCACTCAAACAAAAAATCTTTAGCTGTGACCTTGACCTTGAAATCTAACCAACTTTGAAAAAATGGCCATGCCCGGGGGTATGTTTGTGTTTCACAAACACATCTTTTTTCTAATTATTTCTGTCAGGTAGGGAGGTCTGTAATTCTTCTTCTTCTTCTCTGAAAGGGAGGTCTGTGATAGTTTACTTCTTCCTGTATGGTAACTCTGTGGTCATGTCCTTACTTTTTCCGTCGTAATGATTTTTATTACTGTTTATATGGAGATAGAAAAAAAGGTAGTAAAACCAATTTTGATGCACTTGCATATAAGGCTGACACGATTAATCACATAATCGATTAATCAGTCGATAAATTCCACAAAAATGATTATCATTTCTGATTTGCTTTTAATTGATTACTTGATAGGTACAATTTACTACCCAAAGTTATTCCTAAAATAGAGGGATGAGTGGCAAACTGTGGAGACCCTGATGAGACGCCACATTCTGCGGCTTCTAATCTGGGTCTACATTTTTTGCTCAGGCCCGGCTGTTCAAATATACATATGGTTAAGTGCAACATATGGTAAGAGTCATGCTCAGACAGAAAGCCAGACAGGTAAAATTATGACAAAAACCTTAGCGATTACTAATCGATTATCGATCGCAATGACAGGACTGATAATCGATTATCTTTTCAGCTCCGATTAGCCAGCCCTACTTGCATACCTGTATATAACGCAACATCTGATTAGATAACATCAAAAAATCTGCAGCCCTGGTCATGCAGAAATCCAACATACCGTAATCACGTAATGTTGCTTTTCATTTTCTCACGTTTGGTTTAATTTTTGCAACCAACAGTTTTTTTTCTATCTTCAAAACGCGTAGTTGGCAAATAGTGCAGGCCCAGATCAGATGCCACAGAATGCAGCACCTGATCAGGGCCTACACTGTTTGCAAAATTTTCAGCCAATTTCCAAATAGCTTTTGAAAGAAACACGACCTGGCACATGAACTCCTACTATATATAAGGTGGAAGATTCCCTTTGGTACATAAAGGGTTACACCTTACTAATAAATAAGTGCATTACATGTATATAAATTGTCATTTGGGGAGGTATATTTAAGAAATAGATCAGCTCTAACTGTGATTTGTTGAGTAATAAATCACAGTTTGGAGGTCAGTTGTAAAGTAGACAAATCACGAGCGCGTAGCACGCGTGATTTGTCTAATTACAACTGACCGACAAACTGTGATTTATTATTCAACAAATCACAAACTAGAGCTGATCTATTTCGATTCTAACACGCTGAAAATCGGCAATAATGCTGTTGTTTCCTTCAAAATCTCACAACTTTTCGCCATTGCTAGAAGAAATCCCGCTAAAATTATCGACTGAAACACATGCATTTATACCCTTTTCTACTGTTTTCGATGCGAGAATATGACGTTACACCGTCTAACGTCATGGAAATCGACTAGTTACGTCATAAATTTGCAGTTTTTAATGACGTCACTCGTCACGCTCTTCCAAGCTGTGATTTGTTGCAGAATGAAACACAGTTATTTTCCATTGCCTATATAGGCGCGCTGTGTTAGAATGTCAGTTTAAGGTCACAAATGACAATATACGGCTCTGCTGACACGTTGCCGCAAAACAAAATTTAAGACATTGTCCCTTTACCTCTCCAAATGATAATTTTCAGAACATTTATCCCTTAAATTACCTACTCCATATGACAATTTTTATTGGAGTTATCTCCTAAATTTACCTTTCCCCATTCTAAAATTCTGCACAACAATGCAAGCACTCTCAGCAGAGACATTTTATGGATTATGGAATACCGTAATGATCCTTTGTATTGGGACAGATAGGCCTAAGCAAACAGTGCAGACCCAGATCAGACTGCTCCTGAAGGAGCAGTCTGATCAGTGTCTTCACTGTTTGCCATCCCTTCTGCACCTTTTAGACTCCTTGCTGGATCGTGAAACAAATTTCTTAATAATATAGGAGAATTACAGCAAGTCCTTAAGGTGTACGAATTTTAGAATTTTTACGGTAATATTGCATGTAAATTTTTGACCTTATCCAGTCAGAGGTCGCGTTATATATTTGCAAGGGCAGTGGAATATATAATTTGTTATTATAAGTAACTTATAGTTAATACGGTAGGTCAAGTACATCACAGGTATTTGTTATCTGCCTGCAATACATCATAAGCCTACAAGAAATATCAAAAATATCTTTGATTAAATTTTATTAATCAATATTAAAGTCAGTTTGTTTAACTAACTGGATTGAATTGTCAGCAAAAAGTTTAGATACATAAAGTCATAAATTATTGTCACTGAAAGCTTGGAAATAAGGAAAAAAGAACATCTAATATTATTATTTTTATTATTATTATTACATGTATTATTATTACATGCATGCTTTCGAGAGACATTTCTTATTTCTTGTATCTGGACATTGGCTTGCCCTTAAGATTTAATGTGAAACAGCTTTAGCTCCCTGGAATTTGCTCAGAATGTAGTTGAAGATGCCAAGCATTATTTCTTCTCTAGCCTATAGCACATGCATGGCACAGTATAAATCTTAGGCCCCTGACATGAGCATAGAGTTCACAACAGAATCCCAGGCCCAGAGTTGATCTGATTACACACTAACATATATGTCTGCCCAGGAAAAGTGTTTTTGCCAGTAGGTAAACTGACTGGCCCATTATGACATTAATAGTGCTGACTGGGCCACTAAACTCCAAAGCAAACCAAAACATGGCACATGCTATAAGACAGATTAACTCTTAACAACCCTTATCCTGCTGCATAAATTAATTTAGCCACACCCATTTACATTTCAACCAATCAAATTACTGTACATGTACTTGATGTAATTTATTCATTCAAAATCACAAACTGAATGGCAAAAAGTGTAGATCCTGATCAGATGGCTTCTTTCAGAAGCCATCTGATCTGGATCAACACTATTTGCAAAGGTAGAGGTTAAACATTTGTCTTGAACAGCACTTTGGATAAGGGTTAAAATGAACTATATTTCATAAAATTCTTTCTTTCATATATTCTCAGCCTTTGTTTTCAAATGCAAGGAAAATGGGACTCAGCAACTGAATGGCAGTTATTTTACTGCCCTTCACTATCTGTTTAGTTGATACTGGGCAAGGACTTTAAGTTACCGTATTTACCGTTTGTATTCAGAGAGGCAGGCCTGAGCAAACGATGTAGACCCAGATGAGATGCCACAGAATGCAGCATCACATCAGGGTAGACCTACAGTTTGCCACTAATACAGCTATTTTAGGCACAACATTTAGTAGTAAATTGTACTTGTTCAAATTGTTCAAAATTCAAATGTGTTGCCCGAAGGTGAATACTAAGGGTAAAGATGGTATATGAACAAGTTACATACACCCTTTGGAGGGCTTAAGCACTTTCTGCATGAAAATTCTTTTTATATGCATGTTATTTTCTTTCTGTATGTTTTTCTTAGGATTTTCTCGTCTTCTAAATTCCACAAAATTAATGCATGGATGCGGGCGCTGCTATTCATTAGGGTAACACAGACTAACATGTCTGTGAAACATGGTCAGTTTGTTCATGGCTCCAAATATGACATTTTCTTATGAAAACAATGTGATATTTATTCTGATGAAAAAAAAAAAATGTGATATTTTTCTTACTTTTTCTGCAAACATACACTGTGGGATTTTGTTCGAACAGCCTCGTTGAAGCGATTCTAACAAGTACCCACATTCTATGTGTTTGAGTGAATTAAGGAAAATAATGTATTTACACCGGCCTCGGTAGATCAGACATGTAACCCCCAATTTTGGTTTTCAAAGTTTGTCTTTTAAAATGGCAAGTCCAAGCTGGCGTCAGGCAGGCATTGTCCGGCAGGTTTACCTTTTGGTTAATCAATCTTGTTCTCTGTATAAAGTAGGGTTATCAAAGGTGTTCATTACATGGACATGTTAACGTGATGAACTCTAGCATGGTGTTAATGTTTACTATATAGAACATCTAAGAAAACTGTATCACATGAAAATTTCGATAACACATGTTACCGACACAGTGCATCTACTTCTGTATCAGATTCTTTCAGAGAATATTGCTGATGAAACATTTCTTTTATATATCATGTTAGAATCAAAATAATTTTCCTTACCCATGTTTTGGGGTTGTCTTTTTTTAGATTAATGCATGTTTTGTTGTTATCAGGCAGATGCAAATATTAATTCACTCTGACTTTTCCATTATGAATTAATATTTTGCAGTCCTCCTTCTTACAACATAATTTAACCAGGATAGATTTTTGTTTGATTTGAGGTTTAACATCCCCATCAACACTGTGAAGGTCATTTTGGAGACGTTGCTTCCAATTTTGTGGGACTTTTACCCGACATTGAGATGAAATGACATCTCAAGCCCTGCCACCCAATGAAACCAATAGGGTTTATAAGCATGGACGGTCCGACTCTCGCACCGCTTTGCCTGGGCAGGCTTAGATCCTCTAAGCGGTTTACCAGTACTCGTGTGCGAGTCAGTTTCAGCTCTGCGTGGAAGCATCATGCAGCCCATCTATTTCTTCAAGCCCCGATGGGCGGGGGCTGTTAAACAGGATAGAACAAAGTGACGAAATATATATATATTTTAAATACATGTAGCTTTGAATTGATAATGTCATTTTTATGCCCCCGCCATCGAAGAATGGTGGAAAAGGCATAATATGTTACCCCTGTCCGTCAACGTCTTGTGTCTGCCTCTGTGTCCGAGATGGTGTTAGCAATATGTGTTTAAGTTTTCATAATTGGGCTACCAGGTGGGGGCATCCGTGTCCTTTGAACACATTTCCAGTTTTTCCATCACGTAGGTTATGACTAAACATGATAATAAACTCTCATTTTATGTACATATAAAATTTTTACCATTATATATATATATCATCATCAATGTGTTAAATGTGAAAAGAATAATACACAGAATTGTGCTGTTGCACGGTAGAGCTTCCGGCCTCTATAGGCTTGGAGATTGTTGTCCTTGAGTGTTTTAGAGGACAAGTTCACCTGCACTCTACAACCAAACTTCAGTAACTCAAACTTTATGACTTGGAAAGTTTGTTTTAGACAGGGCACCAGTTAAAGAGGCATAAGGGGGATAATTTATGGATATCTTTCCACATATGTTAAAAAGGTAAGTTGTGTGTGCTCATTAGAATCACCTCAATGAGGCGATTCTAATGAGTACAGACTTTCGGATGAGTCTTTACCCCGAGGTCCCGTCTCCGTATTACCTTAGCTGTTGGTGGGACGTAAAACTAAAACTCACTCACTCTAATGAGTACACACAACATGGCGATTCTAAAGAGTACACACACCATACCTATTCAAGATATGATAGAAAATATCCCTAACTTAACCCGGAGATTTGGAAAGAACTCCATTCATGTCTGTCTTTTAGCAAATCAAATTGCTTGATATAATTTATTCTTCAAATTCACAATCTGTCTAAAGGACCCCAGTATCTTGTATGGTGTCAAGGTTTTTGAAACAATGAGGCACATTCGATTTACCTGAATCAGAATGCAGATTCCAAATCATGATTTCTAAATCACAAACATCATACTGCCACTTTAAAAACAGTATTTTTCGATTCTGTGAGTATATTCCCCGATTCCGCCATTTGGATGCATTTGATCATTTTAAAACATAAATGGAGTATGATTTCCCTGATTCAGTATCGTGTTTCTGTTTCGCACATATAAAACGATGAAACAGAAACATGATTTTGAATCCTGATTCTAATTCTGGTAAATCAAATGCACTCATGAGCAGCCCATGATTCACTTGTTTAGGTATCTTGTTTATTTTTTGCACAAATACAATGCCGAAACAGAAAAATGATTTGGAATCCTGTTTCTGATTCAGGCAAATCAAAAATGGCCCTAACCTGGATGCAATAGTCATATGGGCAATAGCAGGCGGGACGCTTCTGTAGTTAGTAACTTTGGGTTGATTGATAAACAGTTGACCCAAAAAGTTGTTTTAACGCTTGACCTGCTGAATTTATATATGCCACGCCCATTACTGATTATCAACCGATCAGATTACTTGATGCAAATTATTGCGACAAATTTATAAACTGAATGACAAACAATGAAGATCCTGATCAGATGGCTTCTTCAGAAGCAATCTGATCTGGATCTTCATTGTTTGAAAGACAAGACATATCCTGGTTCAGTAGGACAAGGGTAAATGATAACTTGATAGAAAACCTTTTATATTTAAAAATTCATCATTTTTGTACTCCTTTTCTTACAGATTTTGATTAGAGATAAGCAGATTGTATGGTAAGACTAGGTCTTTAACGTGCATGAAATTTAACAAACTAAAACAAAATACCCCATAGCGTAGTACTAACTTAATATTTTAACTACATGTATTTTAACATAGTGATTCTAACCTTCTTACAGTATTATTTTGTAATAAATATTTGTTTCTATTATTTAGGAAAAAAATCACTGTCTTCATACTTGTCATCTGGGGAGATAGAAGGTAGATTGTCGGTCTTATGGTCACGCATTTCATTTTATGGCAACATGTCATTGGACCCATGAAACAGCATTTGCAGCTTCATGTTTTGTGTTGGTGGTTCTGATTCTTTCCCTAATCATATATGTTGTTACGTTGATGATTCTGATTCTTCCCCCTTTTTGGTTGTTCATTTTTAGTTACGTTTGTCCTTCCATTTTATTTTCCCCTATTATCTATATTGCTCCTTTTTAGTTATGTTTGGATTTTCTGAGTTACCACATGTTTTGGAAAGAGCTGCTTACTCGGTTTACCTGTTGTCCGTTTTGTTTACTGTCATCACTCCATGTTTCGACATATTGTGGGAAGAATTTGGGATCTGAATGTATCAGTTCCTGATCGTTTCCCTTTTTAATTAAGATAAATTATCTTTTTAATGACAGATTCTATCTGTCATCTCTAGCTATCCTGCGTGTTGTAAAGTAGTTCCGGCTTTCTTACGACTTTCTTCCGGCTTTGACCGCCACAGAAATATGAGTCCGCACAAAAATGTAGTCCGGTTAGGCGCAGTTATCAAAATTGTACATCCTATAATCGCAATATAAACTTTTGAAGCAGACGACTTGACGATTTTATCTTACCTTTCAGAGAATATATTCAGCACTTCATATGAATCAGCTGCATCATGCGAGACTGTATACCTAGATCAATGCGGCATCTGCTTAGACGTCTGCTCAGGTTTTACACTGTTTTCTAACAGTGCAGTCAACATTTAATCCTTAAAGACCAGCCGGTCAGCTGCAGACCAGAATATTAATGGGTTTTCCGACATTCGAGGTCAAGTCTAGGTCAGTTACAACTAGGTGTATATCAGACTTTGCGAGAAAGGCTGTCCCTTTCAACCCTGGAATATGGTACAGATACCTATGCAAACAGTGTAGGTCCTGTGATATAATTCTAGGTACCATATTTAGCAGAATGGACGAGCCCAACTTCAGTGATGGGTGAGTACACTCCAGAAACTCAAGGCAGTGAATAAATCAAAGCACTGACAACACTCATGCCGATTGTCTCTAAATGCAGGCTGGTCATGAACGAGGATTTTGACTGATCCGTTTAAACTTAACCGAAGTTTAGTAACTGATGCAAAAAATGTAGAACAAGATCAGCACCGTGTTCTGTGGCGTTTGATCTTAGTCTACATTGTTTGCCAGATCGAACATTTTTTCAAGTGCAGATTTTACAGATAACACTTATGTAACCAAGACTGACAAACGACCCGGCTATGTTCGGGTTGATTGTTTGGCATTCGACCCGAAGTTACTAATAAAAAAAGTGATTCAGAGCTAACGTCTACGTGACTATCACTGACTTCTCAGAATAATTTTTTATTGCAGAAAATAGCCGCAGTGAGATCAGGGTATTCCATAAGACTGAAGAGGTCATCCTGGAATCATAGGGTGAGCTTGTCAAATAGTGTAGAACAAGTTCGGACGCTGCAGAACGCGCTTCTTATCAAAATCTTCACTATTTGTTTGGAATTTCAGAGTTAAATTAAACAGTTTAATCTCAGCCCAGGACTTTTACCCCGACCTACATCCTACCAACACTTTCAGTGCTTTAATTTTGAAACCAAACGATTGCATGATAACAACACGCTTAGACACCATGCCCTTAAGCTAAAAAGGTTAAATCAATCAACCGTGACGTATGGTTACCAGTCTGGCCACGATCCGGTTTAACGTCCCCGTCAACACTGTATAGGTCATTTTGGAGACGTTGCTTCCAATTTTGTGGGACTTTTACCCGACACTGAGATGAAATGACATCTCAAGCCCTGCCACCCAATCAAAACCAATGGGGTTTATATGCATGGACGGTCCGACTCGCACCTCTTTGCCTGGGCAGGCTTAGATCCTCTAAGCAGATTACCAGTACTCGTGTGCGGGTCGGTTTCAGCTCTGCGTGGAAGCATCATGCAGCCCATCTATTTCTTTAAGCCCCAATGGGCGGGGGCCAACGATCCTGTGTACCACCTTCACACCAGCACTGATAGAAACCACATGTTCAGGATCAAACTTTTGATGTGTGATGTAAGGTCGTGCCTAGAAAAGAAGAAATTGTATTTTGTTCTCAAAAAGCATCAAGTGAGAACATATTAAAACATTTTTCATTAAACCCTGGACAGTTAGAGGGAATGAGTGAATGTTTGAGTTTTACGTCCCACCAACAGCTAAGGTCATACGGAGACGATACCTCGGTTTAAAGACACATCCGAAAGTCTGGAGAAGTCCGGGATCGATCCTGCGATCCCTGGTTTATGAGTAGCATAACCATTACACCACGAAGGCTTCTAATGGACAGTTAAAAGCTGGTCGGAAAGCGGATGGCGTTGACTCTGATTTTTGGTGCCACATGTGTGTGATCTATTTGTCTGTTGGAGCGACATCTTACTATCAACAGAAGACGCTAGTGGACGTCGGCGTAGCGGAAGACCGACGTCAGTACGTCAAGATCGATTCATCCGACAGACGCATATGCGAAGCAGATTTCCGCCGGCATCTGCTACACTGTACCTGTAGATAAACAAAGGGTTTCAACTACCGACTAATAAGCACTGGCACTGTTCGTCGCACTTTTGCGATGCACTTTTGAGAGCTAGACGTCCCTGTCGTGACCAACATTAAGACGCCGACACAGTACGGAACACTTACGCTGGTGCATGAAATACGTACATGTATATTGGCGTCTAAACGACTCGCGTGATATGCGTTTCAGTGACACATCCCACTTCAGCGTGAATCACGCCGATTGTCGTTTCGGGATGTTTCGACACATAGCTGTAAGGTATGCCGAGGCGACGCGTGCGTAATAGAGCATGACATATCGGATGGTATAAGCGAAACGGTATGTCGAGCTATTGTAGCTAGCGACATTTAGAACATTCAAGATCATGACTGAGACGTTAACTGAACAGCGAGACGTTACATCAATCAAGTGCGTCGGCCTCTCGTGGTTCCATTTATTTGTTTACGCTCAGAATCCGGGATATCTTATCGAGCAGGATTACGCGCGTGTTTATAGTGGTGTTCTTACTCAAAAATGTCTTCAAGCCAAAGGAATTCATGTACTGGACTGACCAGCTCTTCTCCTTCGATCTCTTTGTGAAAAATAGAGTATCTTTTGCGGGGAGGTATCCACAACCGACCAGACAAAAATGTTACTAATTGCCAGTAGTATTGTTAAAACTTGAATTTGAATGTTTGGTTTTGAAAACGTAAATAGTTTCTTTCCAAAATTTGAAACATCGAATGGCATTTCATGATACCACCGGTGTATAGACATCTGCAAACATATCATACGATGGAATTTGCAGAACTACTTTTCTAAATTTTAAGATTTTTTAGAAAGGTTCTCTGTAAGTTTTCACGGTGTTTTGATTTTCTCATAGAATCTGTCATTTCAGTGCCTTTGGCGCTTTGATTTAGATTTGTTGTCTGTGACATAAACCAAATGCCAGCAAACGAAAAGAAATGATACATGATGATATCGGGGTTTCTGTCAGTAGATAAGTCATATTAGACAATATTTACATTTCTAGTGTAAAGTCTAATGTAAACCTTTAGAAAAGAATGTAGTTCATACTTCCATCGAGTCACATGAATTTCAGTGACATCAAGTGAAGTCAGTCTAAACCCTGGTTCTCTACAGGCGGTTGTGACGTCAACAGAGTTCCTCTCTTTGTAGAAAAACAGCTTGTTTATGTTTTTTTAGCTTTAAAAGATTGCCATGTAAGCACTTTTTAGCCGAGTGATGAGGGGCAAAGTGAGTGAGTGTTTGAGTTTTACGTCTCACCAACAGCTAAGGTCATACGGAGACGGGACCTCGGTTTAAAGACTCATCCGAAAGTCTGTAGAAGCCCAGGATCGATCCTGCGATCCCTGGTTTACAAGGCCAGTAGCATAAACACTACACCACGGAGGCTTCATGAGGGGCAGAGAATGTAAGTATAAAAAATAAACTTAATCTTTCTGCTATTCATGAATGTATGAACGACATAGGGTCGCAAGCAAAGTTTACCTGAAACCTCTTTGGGGTTCATTTACTTTTCACGCGACCCACTAGGTTCATACTTTCATGAACAGCAATATAAACTAAGGATGCTGTGTTAATTCTCAAGAGCTGTGGAACTTACATTACATTTCTGTTTGCCATTTTAACTCGTAAAGTGCCATAGAAATGTTTTAGAACAGACAACAATTTCATTGTATTTTTATATTATTTATCAGATGAATGAAGGCTTGACATTTCATGTGAAACAAATATTTGAAAAATGACTGCAAAATTCATAATTGACAGTTTATTGGCAAATGTTAACATATACATATACATGCATGTACCAACTTTAACTGCTACATAAAATCCTAGAGCAGTCGACAATCTGATTTCAAAAATATTTTTTTCATAGTAAATAACCGTTTCTAGAAATATTTGACAAAATATCAAGCACTATTTTCTCTGAAAAATAATAAGAAAAAAAAACAATTTGAAAAAGTTGTTGTCTATTTGTGATTAGCAATCGAAGGTTTATAGAGTTATTATTTTACCCTTATCCTGCTGAACATGATTAACAAACCATATCTTTGCAAACAGTGTAGATCCAGATCAGATAGCTGATCTGGATCTACACTGCTTGTCATGCACTAATACATTATATGAAGTAGTAATTTGGTTGGTGGATAGTAAAAAATGGGTATAGCTAAATAAATTTGTTCAGCAGGATAAGGGTTGAAGTAGTTTTGTATTTTTGCATGCATATATCTGCAGTAGTTCTGTATATCAAAAGGTTACAATGGTTGTCAAGTAGTATTTTTTAAGCCCTGATATTATTTTTGCACCCCTGACATGAAGCCAGTAAAGGCATATAGTTTTACCCTGGTCTAAACAGTTAGGTTATCCCCTAACTTGAATTTACAAACATAATTATGCACATGTATGTAATTGTCTGTCCGTCACCCTTTACAGTACTGCTTGTAGCATCCACATGGAACTAACTACAATCACACCATGTGACATAGTGCTTTCTTTCATATCCCTGAAATTGCTACTTTTTCCAATGAAAATATGTGATATTTTTCTTATTTACCGGGTAAACTCATAACATAGGTTGTTGGTGCTTAATAGAACCACCTCATTGAGGTGGTTCTAACAAGTACCAACAACCTATGTCTTGGAGCAGAAATAAGCAAAATAATGTATATCCATGTACATATCTGTGATACCTCCCTCATCAGGAGGGAGACTCCCTCATTTTGACGCTAATTTTTGCCCAAATTATGCCGAAATTTTGAAGTCTCCCTCATTTGAATTGAGAATTTCCCTGTATATTCTTTACATCTCCCTCATCACAATGGCAAATCTCCCTGATGCAGCTAAAAAAATATTACAGGTATGCCCGTAAACCCCAGTTTTCTCCATATGAAGTGGGGTTTAAAGGGATGTTGATTTCATTAACTTGTTAACATGATGACCTGCAGTTTTCAAGATCATGGTTTGTAACTCGTAGTTTGTTTATAGGTTCGCCATGTGCATAAAGGTCAGAGAAATCTGTTCAGAATATTAGTCTGAGAGTTACCTGCCCTTGATTAACTTAGACATTTTAGCATAAAGCACATCCATCCCTGCATATTAACTCTGTTGGTTTGTTTGGGCGGTAGGGCTTGAGATGTCATTTCGTTTCAGTGTTGGCTAAAAGTCCCACAAAATTGTAAGCAGCATCTCCAAAATGACCTAAATAGTGTTGATGGGGACATAAAACCTCAATTTTAACAAACAAACCAGCAACATTCTTCCTTGAATATTTTCCATGGTCATTCTGTCCCTTCCACTGACAGAAGGGCAGTTGTAAGTTTCTGGAGAAGGAATATGCACTGTACTGGTTATCAACTTAGGTATAAGACTGCCCAGAAAAAGTGTGGTTAGGTAAATTGACTGACCCAGCATGACCTAAATAGTGTTGACTGGGCTGCTAAACTCTGAATCAAACCAAACCAACAGACTATACTTGCTTGCCGAGAAAATATGCTTTGGTTAAGTGACCAGCTCTATATAACCTTAAAAGTGTTGACTAGGTTATTAACTCATTGTATATGGGAAACCCCTAAAGGGGTACCTTTGCAAACAGTGCAGGCCCAGATCAGACGCCGCAAAACGCGGCGTCTGATCAGGGCCTGCACTATTTGCTAACAGAATTTCTGTCAAAAATAGAATAAAAACGGGGAAAATAGGCCTCACAACCCTTTTATGACAAATATATTTATGTTTATTAATTAACGGTTCTGCATGTATATGATAACATAAAGGAAGAAATGTTTAACATTAATCAGCTGGTGATGGTACAAATATTTAATCAGAAAATACTGATAAACTGATTCCTCATTATGATACAAATTGTAAATGGAAGGTTATCTTTAATTGTTGATGTAATAGTGGGTGTGGTTGGTATCTCGGCTAGGTCATCAGAAAACCTACTTTTCACATACTGATTACAACTAGAAAGTATTTTTTACTCATTTGTAAAATAAGGCTGGACATTAGTTGGTAAAGGAAATGTTAAGGGACAGAATGCTAACCCATGTCCTGCTGATCCCGGATATGTCTTATCTTTCAAACAATGAAGATCCAGATCAGATGGCTTCTGAAGAAGCCATCTGATCTGGATCTACATTGTTTGTCATTCATGTTATGATTTTGTTGCAATAATTTGCATCAGGTAATCTGATTGGTTGATAATCGGTAGTGGGTGTGGCATATATGAATATTCAGCAGGACAAGGGTTAAGAAATTTTTGTCCCGAGTGTTTAACCCTTATCTCCTGCTGAATACGACAACCCCTACCTTTGCGAACAGTGAAGATTCAGATCAGCTTGCTTCTCCAATTGCTTTTGAAGAAGCCGTCTGATCAGAATCTATACTGTTTGTCAAGCAGTTTGTGAAATGAATGAATACATTATATCAAGTAATTTGATTGTTTGATAGAAATGGCAGTGGCTAAATGAATTTATTCAGCAGGATGAGGGTTGATAACCATACTTATATCATTATATGCCCATGCTTTTAACTCATAAAATGCCAATCCAGACAAATATCGTCTGCTTTTCCGTCTGCTGATTACCTTAAAAGTATTTTTTTTTGCAAACAGTGTGGACCCTTATGGAGCAGTCTGATCTGGGCCCAAACTGTTTGCCTGTATGCAAAAAAATTCAGCAGACAACATAAGCAGATGTAGTTTTTCTCAGCGCCTTAAGGGTTAAGCCTTTTTAGATGAAAAAACCCTAAACGGGACACTGGCAAGCAGTGAAGGTCCAGATCAGCCATCACAATCAGGACCTTCACTGTTTGCAGAACTTTCAGCTATTTTTATCTAAATGAATTTCTATAAATAACTCCTGTGGCACCCATAGAATTGAAAATGGACTATTTCAATACATTTTTAACCCATTTTGTACCAGAAACCACAAAACGGGTAATTGGTAAACAGTGCAGGCCCAGATCAGCCACCGCAGAATGCAGCGTCTGATCAGGGCCCACACTGTTTGCAAAAAGTTCAGCAATTTTCCAAATAAATTTTGAAGAAAACACAACCTGACATCCCTAAATTTTTAAATGAACTCCTGCTATATATAAGGAGGAAGGTTCCATTTGGTCCAAAAAGGGTTAATGTGGAAGTCCATTCTGTATCAAACATTGTATGAAGAATGTTAACTTCCTCCATTCAAATGTAAAAATTTGTATTTCTTATCAATGATCAATATTGATGACTGATATTAAAAGCTGCCTAAATAACACTTAAAGCACTGCAGAAATTTTACAGCAGATGGCAATTTTCTTTTTAAATTATTTTTCAGTGAAAACAAGGTTTGACATACTGTGAATCATCTCTCTAGCAGACAATTCACATGTAATGTATAGTCTTTTTTTTCTCCGAAAAATATGATACAAAAATAGGAAAATGATGTTGGAAAATGTTATGATTGTCATGCAATGTAAGGATGAAGGTTAGTGGAAACATCCGACATATATTTTCGGACAAGGGAGATAAGTCATGTGTGCCTTCCTGTGCTTTTCAGTAATATGAGCCCTTCCAAAAAGGGGGACTACTTTTGAAAGGAAAGAATTTGGTCTACTTTTGAAAGGAGAGAGTATGGTCTATTCTTGAAAAGAAAGAATTTTTCCTGAGGAGCAAATTCTTTCCTTTCAAGAGTAGACTACTGTTTAAAAGGGAGACAAAAACATTTTGGAAAGAGTTGACCCCCTTGAAGGTGTACACCTAGTACATTTTTCCACCATTTTTCAAAGGGAGACAACTCTTGGGACTTCTTGTTCATTTTTCAATAGGATCAGTCCCACAGAAAAAGGGGTCTACTCTTAAAGGAAAGAATTTGCTCCTCAGGAGCAAATTCTTTCCTTTAACAGTTGATCGGCCCCCACCCATAGGGGCTTGAAGAAATATATGGGCTGCATGATGCTTCCACGCAGAGCTGAATCCGGCCCGCACACTTGTACTGGTAAACCGCTTAGAGGATCTAAGCCTGTCCAGGAACCGCGGTGCGAGGCAGACCATCCATGCTAATAAACCCTATTGGTTTCATTGGGCTACAGGGCTTGAGATGTCATTTCATCTCAATGTCAGGTAAAAGTCCCACAAAATTGGAAGCAACGTCTCCAAAATGACCTTTACAGTGTTGACGGGGACGTTAAACCTCAAATCAAACAAACAAAATTTTAACAGTTGACTCCTTTCACATGAGAGACAAAGCTACTTTTGCAGGAGTTGCTCTCCTTGAAGGTGTAAATATGTAGGAACTGATGATTTTTTGATAAGCTTGTACTTGTTAAGCTAGGAATGGGTCACCCACACTCATCTGTAATGGGTTCAAGCCTTGCTCGAGTCACATGTGAGACACCAAGGTCTGCAAATGGAACGTCCAGTGTTTTTTTCATTGGGTACTGAGGTTTTTATCCACCTTTGATTAACGATAAGTGAAATTATCTTGAAAGGAATGTAAAAAATACATATACACGCAAAATGTATAGGGAAGTGTGGGTTTTACCATGATATCCATAATTTTTCTCATGCATTTCTACTCCAAAACATATATTGCGGGTTAGACAAAAAGCTCCCACAACCTACATGTACCGGCCCCGATAGCTCAGTTGATAGAGTGTCCGCTCCAGGGAAGGGAGGTCACGGGTTCGATCCCGGGCTGCGACATAGCAAAGTCGTTAAAAATGGTACTAGCTGCTCCTCGCTTGGCACTCAGCTATGGGGTTGAGCTAGGACTGGTCGACCCAGTGTCAGGATAATGTGACTGGGTGTGGTATCATGTAATGTGTCTGGGACATGATACTTCAGAGAGGCAGCGCTATAAATGTGAGCATTGAGCTTCCTGGCGCAACCAGACACCGTCGTGATATGACTGAAAAATTGTTGAAAGCGACGTTAAACCCGAATTCACACACACACAACCTACATGTATTGTATAACGTACACCTCTATGTTTAGGGGTTATGGCCTCACAAGCCCCACAACCTAATTCGGAGTCTTTGATGGTTCTATCCTATACACACAACCTACCTTTTGAGATTGTGACCGTGCTCAAACCAACTACAGAATATGCTGCTTTGTGGTCAAGATGTTAAGAATTTAGAGTTGGTGGTGGTTCTAACGAGCATGTACATGTATACCCCATGTTTAAAGAAAAAAACATTATGATAACTGACCCATGCAACCTAGTGCATTTTTCACATTTCCTAATGGCTAGTTTTCTGATGAAAATCCGTGAAAATTTTCTTAAAAATACTCAAAACATAGGTTGTGGGTGCTCGTTAGAACCGCCTCATTGAGGCGGTTCTAACAAGTACCCGCAACCTATGAATTGGAGCAGAAATAAGAAAATAATGTATACCCCCATAAACCCCAGTTTTCTCTGTACAAAGTGGGGTTTAGGGGGGTCTTCATTTTACGGACTAGTTCACAGGATGAAGAAAAATAAAAATGTCATGTCTAGAGCTAGTAAAACAGCAAATACAGTAAAATTTCTATATTAAGACCACCTTAGGGACTGTTCAAAAGTGGTCGTTAAGACCACTTTTGAACAGTCCCAAAGGTGGTCATTGACCTGAGAACATTGTGTGCAGGAAACACGAAGAAAGAATAACTGCATCCTTCAAAATAAGCTTTTTAAAGCAGAATTAGTCTTAATCTAAGGTGGTCTTAACCTTTACCCTGCTGTAGGTGACAAGCCCTATCTTTGCAAACAGTGTAGATCCAGATCAGATGGCTTCTGAAGAAGCCATCTGATCAGGATCTACATTGTTTGCCATTCAGATTGTGAATTTGTTGCAATAATTTGCATCAAGTAATCTGATTGGTTGATAATCGGTAGTGGGTGTGGCATATATGAATATTCAGCAGAACAAGGGTTAATAGCGGAATTTCACTGTACATCATAATTCAAGTGGCATTTTTTATTCTTTTGCAGATAGAGGACATATTAATGATGGATTTTCCGGAAATATCATTCGAGATACCGACAACAATTTAAACATTGAAAGTTCCCTCCGACAACGTCACTCATACCAAGACATACAGCAAGGCTCCCAGCGTATTAAACCATTTTATCATGCAGTTACACACAAAGTCCCAGACCAAGACTTAGACTCTCCCCGTGATGTACCCCTTGTTTTTCCTGTAGAAAGTTTCGGGGATTCCTCAGAGTCTAACAGGTCAGATCCAGAAAGTCCACAGTCCAATGAACGTAGTCCACCAGGAAGTTCACAATCGGATAGTGACCGGGTGCCGGTTATTTCACGGTCTGATGTTGATGAGAGTGCTGACATTCATTTGTAGTTTTCTTTAGATGCCAATCACAACAATTGTTGTCTTCTTTGTTGTCTGATGGTTACTTTAAAAGTCATTGTTGCAATCAGTGTGGACCCAGATCAGACTGCTCCTGGAGGAGCAGTCTGATCAGAGTGCACACTGTTTGCCGATTTGCAAAAATATTTTTAAAAGGTTTGCAAGATAGAGTAGATGACATGAATACATTTTCAAATGCAGTTTTTTGTGGACATAGATCAGACTGCCTCTAGAGGAGTAGTCTGATCAGCATCCACACTGTTTACCGATATGCAACAATATGACATAAACACAATATTTTCAGATGCAGTTTTTCTTGGCATCTTAAGGATAAATCTTATTTACACTAAAACCTCTTTATAACATATTTTTAAGCATTAAGGCACCATAGAGAAATACAGACCATTAATTTTGTGGTCATTTTTTTCTTTATAATCTATACATTTTTGGGATCCATTTTTAAGCCATGATACACCACAACCTCTTTATAACAGTGTTAATGGGGTCCCAAACAGAAACTGTGTTAGTTAAACAACGGTGTTATATGCAAACAATTATGTAAAGATTATAAAGTAAAATGACCATTTATGGTCATTTTTTTTCTATATAACCTATACATTTTTTAGGGATCCATCTTGAAACCGTGTTCTATCCAAAACCGTGTTATAAGGGAGAGTGTTATAATGAGGTTGTGGTGTATGTCCAAAGCCATATAATATAATATATTCTTGGTGTGTTTACAGAATTTTTACCTCTAAAGTCAGCTATTGGGACACAATGTTTATACCCCATTGACTTACCCGACATCAGACATCAAAATAAACCATGGTTCTCTCAAATACGATTGGACAATGGCGACATTATGACCTCAATGAAGCTCTTCTGCTGTTACTAGGAAAACTGCATGCAATTATTTTCTTGTTTCAATTTTAGTGTGATCTGGATCTGTACTGTTTGTTTAGGCCTGTCTGTCCCAATACTTAGGATCATTAAAAATAAAAAACCTGTGGATCAAACTTTTTGGCGTCTAAGACAGGTTGAGCAACCATGGATTTATCATAATCCCTCATAAGGATACCTTATGCATGCTGGGTATTTTTTTATTTTTTTTTTTCAGCAGACGACATTTTGAAATATTTTTTCTATTTTTCTCAGAAAACAGGATATGACATTTCATGCAAATTGTCTCTTATGGAGACAATTTGCATGAGATGTCAAGTCCTGTTTTCTAACTTTCTCGGAAAAGCAAGAAAAAACATCAACAATTTGTCGTCTGCTGAGTGAGTGAGTGTGAGTTTTACATCCCACCAACAGCTAAGGTCATACGGAGACGGGACCTCGGTTTAAAGACTCATCTGAAAGTCTTTGTCGTCTGCTGAATTAGCTCAGAGAGGGTAAAGGTTTAATAAAGGCACATGTATATTGTGTGTACTCATTAGAATCCTCTTGATGAGGTGATTCCAATGAGTACACACAACATATGTTTTCAAGGTAAAATAGGGTTGGGGGCGGGGGGCACAAAATATTTGCCTTGAGCTTTCAGAAACTCAGCCAAAGTAAACAAGCTCTTGATGTTTGAAGCGTTGAAGTCCTACTGTTTAAGGTAAAAAGCATGGTTAATGTAAAAAGTGGAGTTTACCACTTTTCACATTATTAACCCATTTAGTACCAGAAACCCCAAAATGGCTATTTGGCAAACAGGGCAGGCCCAGATCAGACGCCGCAGAACGCGGCGTCTGATCAGGGCCCTGACTGTTTGCAAAATGTTCAGTGATTTTCCCAATAAATTTTGATGAAAACACAACCTGACACCCCTAAATTTTGGAATGGACTCCTGCTATTATATAAAGAGGAAGATTCCATTGGTACAAAAAGGGTTAAAATAATGAGACTATAAATGGACAGAAAAACAATAGAGAAGCAGTACATTTTCTTTACACATGTATTACCATAATTATCAATATCTATAGATCACACTTTATTACATGGTGAAAAAAGTGATATTTACCAGGGTATACAATGCACATGTACCTGAAGAAGTGATTTTTTTTTCACATCTTTGTTACTTAAGTTTGGTATTTTGTTAACCATTATCCCGCTGCATAATTAATTTAGCCATACCCATTTCTGACTTTGAACCAATCAGATTACTTGATTTAATTTAATTCGTGCAAATTCACAAACTGAAAGTCAAGCAGTGTAGATCCTGATTCTGATGAGGTAGGGGTTGTCGTGATCAATGGGATAAGGGTTAAGCATTGTTTATCATCATTTTCAGCAGTTTAATATTAAAAATATACACCACATGTTCATAAAAAACACATTAGGACACTATACATGTTAATACAGATTCCTGCAGCAGTCGACAGTCTGAATTTTCAAAATATTTTTCACAGTAAATAAGACTTGACATTTCATGTGAATTGACTGCTTGGTAGAGGATTCACATATAATGTCGGGCCTTATTTTCATTGAAAAATAATACACTTTGAAAATGTCGTGATTTTCACAGTAAATAAGACTTGACATTTCATGTGAATTGACTGCTTGGTAGAGGATTCACATATAATGTCGGGCCTTATTTTCATTGAAAAATAATACACTTTGAAAATGTCGTGATTAGCAGTCAAAGGGTTTAAAGTCCCATGCTTGGCAGAACATTTAGGCATGAACATGCTTACCAAATGAGGAATGTTACAAAGCCAAATCTTAACCCTTGACCTGCTGAATATTTAAATAGACCACACCTACCACTGATTATCAACCAATCGGATATCTTGATGCAAATCATTGCACTAAATTCATGGACTGAATGACAAACAATGAAGATCCTGATCAGATGGCTTCTTCAGAAGCCATCTGATCCGGATCTACATTGTTTGAAAGATAAGACATATCCGGACTCAGCAGGACAAGGGATAATAAAACTATTGTGGTTGACAAAAGTTGTTTATTTATCTGGTCTTTGGTATTTAGAAAATGCATTTACAGAAAAATCATGATTTTTGTCTGGCCTTAAACTTTTTTTCTAAATTTTCAATGCAATACAGTATGTTGCTTTATCATATGACGTCGTTGATAAGCAGTGGATAACGTCGTGTAATAAAAATCACATGACCACACGTGTAATAACACTTTGGCGGGATTAAGTAACGTCATGACGACTTCCATGTCAACCATGCATTTTTTTTGTGGAAAAATTGTCAAATTTAAAGGCGGTAACATCTAATTCAAAGTGTTCATATGATAAACAGAATTTTACACTCATGGTCATTTCATATGAAATTTATGAAACTCGCCAAAGGCTCGTTTCATAAATATCATATGAAATGACCACTCATGTAAGGTCCTCTTTTTATCAAATGCAGATGAAACAAAATTTATAAGTTTATATATGCGATGTATATGTAATGAACAGGATTCAAAATAGCTGCTTTTATAGTTAGAAATGTTTATATATATAGTGCTGAAATAATGTATAGCCTGTGTGGGTGGGGGTCGGGGGAGGGGGAAGGTCTGGTTGTGAAATATGTACACACACTAAGAAAAAGCAAATTTTGACAAAGTTTTTTTTGCCATAGGTCTCAGAACACTGCTATTTGTATTATATACTGGTATTTTTGTATAAAAATATTAAACCTATCAAAAAGTTCAGATTTGCAGTTTTTCTTTTTAAAGCCCAGAATACAAATTGGTTTAAACACATTTATTATCCCATGTGGGAAATCCATAAAGGGGTACCTTGGCAAACAGTGCAGGTCCAGATCAGACGCTGGACCTGTAATATTTGCTAACAAAATTTTCCATCAAAAATAGAAAAACGAAAAAATAGTCCTGACACCCCTTATATGACAAATGGACTTGTCCAACATATAGCAATGGAAGAGTCCTCTAGTAGACAATGGGTTATTATAATAGTAACATCATTACAATATGAAACAAGTGATGATACAATTTGGGGTTAGAACGAAAGCACGAGTACTTACATTGAAACTTGGATAACTCAAACATGGATATCTTGTGTACCACGGCTAATTCGAACTCCAGAAATCCTATTTTTAGGGTAATGTATGGAGATTTGTTTGATTAATCTTGAAAAGTTATGTGTATTCATTAGAATCGCCTCAATGAGGCGATTCTAATGTGTACACAGATCATAAGGATCATTCTCGATATGTTCCATGCCATGGCTCGGCATTATGATTACCCCTCATTTATTCAAACTACCTCTATCTCGAACAAAATTTCATGGTCCTGAAGGTATTCGAGTTATTGAAGTTCGTATATAGTTCTCTTCCGAGAAATACAATTTATTCATGTATCAGGGGTCATTCAAAGAATTGGATCCATCTTGAATAACTTAAAATGCTCAGCAGTGCCAGGATCCTGAAGCCTTCAAGCACTAGGGAAAATTCTGGAGCAGATGCCAGTCTATCATATGATGTCGCGTCTGAGAATGTAATAATGCCATTTTTCATATGATGTCGCTTCTGAGAATGTAATAATGCCATGTACAAAATATAAAATTCAATAATCCACTGCTAGATTAACCCATTCAGTTCCAGAAACCCTTAAAGGGGTACCTTGGCAAACAGTGCAGGCCCAGGTCAGACGCCTCAGAACGCGGCGTCTGATCAGGGCCTACACTGTTTGCGAAAAGTTAAGCCATTTTCCAAATAAATTTTGAAGAAAACACAACCTGAAACCCCTAAACTTTTAAATAAACGCCTGCTGTATATAAGGAGGAAGATTCCGTTTGGTACAAAAAGGGTTAAATATGCAAATTAGTTAGATATGCCCCTTAACTTTATACATACGATGTACTTGAAGACGTTGCATTAACTAATAGCAGAATATTGACATTTTTACAAATCCTGAGTAAACTGCACTTTTAATGCCTTCAAGAGCTATGGAAAATTCTAGAGCAGATGACAGGTTATCATATGACGTCATGTCTGCCATTTGTCATATGATATCCCTTCTGAGAATGTAATAATGCCATGTATAAAATTTGATTATCCGCCAGTGGATTCAAATTGCAAATTAGTTAGCAAAGCCTCGTAATGTTACACATACAACGTCCTTAACGACGTCACATATAAATTTACTAATGGCGGAATATTGACATTTTTGTACAATATCGTGAAATAAATGCATTTTAAATGTCATATGATAAAAAGAATCTTGCATTCGTGCTCATGTATTATTGAACTTATTAAACTCATTGAGGAAAAGGGCTAAAATGCTTGGCAATGCCTTGCCTTTATCCCTTTTCTTCAACTTGTTTAATAAATTCAATAATATAATTATGTAAGATCCTCTATGCATTAATTTGGTGATCCACTTGTGGATTAAATATGCAAATTAGTAAAATATGCCCTGTAATGTTACACGTACGATGTCAGGCTTACTAATGGTGGCATATTAATCTAGAATAAAGTGCATTTTTAATGTCACATGATAAATAGAATCTTGCATTTGTGCTCATGTATTAATTTATTAAACTCATTGAGGAAAAGGCATAAAATGCTCCACACAGCCTCACATTTTATCCCTTTTCCTCAACTTGTTTAATAAATTCAATAATACATGAGCACTCATATCCTTTATTTGTCCCCCCCTTTATTTGTTTTGAGGTTACGGTCCACCAAATAATAATAGAGTTATGCCCCTTGGAAATTTTTTGTAAATTTTTCATTTCCGGATGAATCTTCCAACATTTTGTATATTGTTTCAAGGTTATGGTCCACCAAATAATAATAGAGTTATGCCCCTTTGAAAAATTCTGTAAACATTTTGTTACCCGATAACTCCTCCTACATTTTAGATCCGATGATGTTGAAACTTTACATACAGTAAGACCATGATATGGAACAGTGCATATTATTTTGAGGTTACGGTCTGCCAAATATTACCAGAGTTATACCCCTTTCACAGATTTTTCTAAACATTCCATTTCCGGATAGCTCCTCTTACATTTTACATCTGATGAAGCTGAAACTTTATATATAGTAAGACCATGATGTGGAACAGTGCATATTATTTTGAGGTTACAGTCCACCAAATATTACCAGAGTTTCACATATTTTTCTAAACATATTTTGTTTCCGGATAATGCCTCCCACATTTTACATCAAGTGAAGCTGAAACTTTACATATAGTTAGACTATGATGTGGAGTAACAAATATTATTTCAAGGTTACAGTCCGCCACTTATTGCCAGAGTTATGCTTCCAAATATTACCGACCATGAAAATTTGTTGGAGACAGGTAGTTTGAGCCATTGAGGGTTATTAATAGTGCCAGGTAAGACATGGAGCACATATTGTTCCTTGGTTACATTCATTAAACCCAAACTTGTACATAAGTCAGTATATATATGCTCCCTCTAACTAATTGCCACGGGCGTATTATGCCCCCCTTGTGGAGCTCTTGTTACCAAGAGTTATGACCCTTTGTCAGTTTTAGCCATTTTATCAATAAAAGGTCTTGCCTCCGCAATTACTGCTACAGTTTTAAGGGATTTTGATGAATTTTCCAGTTATAGTTCCCATGACCTGAAGATGATCATATTTCGTCGAGGTCATGCTCGACTGATTTTTACTAGAGTTGTGGCCCTTTATCAGTTTTTGCCATTTTACCAACAGAAATTCTTGTTTCTGCAACTACCAAAATATGGTTTTTGGCATATACATTATAGACATGTTCCACATACTGACATTTCAAACGCTGGGACACTTGTCCTGCGGCCTTTTATTTTTTCTTATTTTTCAAAGAAAATAAGGCTTGATATTACATGTGAATTGTCTGCTTACTGTAAACGTGCATCCTCATGTGGCAGTCAAACAAAAACTTGTGAGCAAAGAACACAAAAACACACACATTGTGACACATACATATCAAAGCACTGAGACTACCGGCGGGTCAATTGTCTCTGAGTGAAGGCATGTAAGACTTAAAACTGTTCTGTTAACCCTTAAATTCCAGTATTTTAAGCAACAAGTGTAGACCCTGATCAGAACATAGATATCCTTATCTGGGTATCAGCACATGGCCAACAAGTCATATGGGCAAGAGCAGTGCGGAAGCTTATATCGTTAGTAACTCTGGATCGATTGATAAACAATCAAGCCAACAAGAATGATGACTGGCTTGAAGAAATAGATGGGCTGCATGATGCTTCCACGCAGAGCTGAAACCGACCCGCACAAGAGTACTGGTAAACAGCTTAGAGGATCTAAGCCTGCCCAGGCATAGTGGTGCGAGTCAGCCTGTCCATGCTTATAAACCCGATTGGTTTCATTGGGCGACAGGGCTTGAGATGTCATTTCATCTCAATGTGGGGTAAAAGTCCCACGAAATTGGAAGCAACGTCTCCAAAATGACCTTTACAGTGTTGACGGGGACATTAAACCTCAAATCAAACAAACAAAACAAAGACTGGTGGAGTGTTGACAATTAAGTTGTCTCCTTCCATTACAATAATGCACCCATGTGCTAAAATCATACAACAGATAAGGTAAGTATTTTGTGATAACTGGAGGATAGTTGTTGTCAATTCTCCACAAAATCCTATGTTGTGGGTATTCATTAGAACCGCCTTGCCGAGGCGGGTCTAATGAATACCCACAACACAGGTTTATATGGAGAAATAAGGAAAACTATCCTTCAGTTATCACAAAATACGCACCTTATCTGTTGCTGTGCTAAAATGGCATCCGAACTGATATTTTGTTTGACTTATTTTCAATAGGTCTGTAAACTTTAGCTTTGTTCTGCTAAGGAAGATACGTCTATTAAGATATGTGTGTTATGGGCAGATAATAGCCGGTTCCCGATGTAACTCCGGTTTTCAAGCCTCAGCATAATGTGATGTTCTGCTGGCCCCAGTAACGGCTTTATGAGTCGGAATGTGGCTGAAATAAACAGAAAGTGTTTCTTAAACATTTGATGTTAATGCAATGCAATAACCATGGATGATCCTTGCTCTTGCATAACTTACGAATCCCACCGCAAATTTTGACGAAAACGCCCAAAAACTCCATATGGATTCCATATAAACTCTTCAAATGCGACAGGCAAACCAAAATGGCGGCCAGTTCAGAATTTAGGGATTAACCATAGTTTTTCATGCATTAACATTTGCCGGGTCCAGAGGAAGCTGTTTGAACATGAGGCCACAAGGCCGAATGTTCAAATATCTTCCGAGGGATCCGGTAAATGTTAATGCAATGAAATAACCATGGATGATCGTTGTTCTTGCATAACTTACGAATCCGACCTCAAATTTTGACGAAAATGCCCAAAAGCTCCATATAAATTCCATATAAACTCTTCAAATGCGACAGGCAAACCAAAATGGCGGCCAGTTCAGAATGTTGTTAACAATGACGATGTCATGCAGTAACCCTCTGCCATCATCATAGAACCCTAAAACGCTATGTTCAGGGCGATAACGTTACATCGCTCAATGTAACGTAAACAAAGCAATGCCAGTCTTGTGATATCAAAAGCTCAAAATCCATGTTCAAACAGCACGCGAATTTCATGATTTGAACATGGTTTTTGCTGTTTGAGCACGGCTTTCGGTCCATTTGACAATGGCTTTAAACAGCCATGTGCATAGGTATTTATGCAAGAATGTTGTTTATAATGACGTTGTCATGCAGTAACCCTCTTACGTCATCATAGAACCCTAAAACGCTATGTTCCGGGCTATAATGTTACGTCGCTCAACGTAATGTAAACAAAACAAGGCCCATCTTGTGATATCTAAAGCTCAAAATCCATGTTCAAACAGCACGCCAATTTCATGATTTGAACATGGTTTTTGCTGTTAGAGCACGGCTTTCGGTCCATTTGACAATGGCTTCAAACAGCCATGTGCATAGGTATTTATGCAAGAATAAACATTTGATGTCTCACTGAAGTAGGTTAGAGCCTTACTGACACAAAGTTCTGCAAAGGAAGGTCTGATGGATTTTGTTTTTAACCCAGGCAAAAAAAAAATGTTGTTCCCTGCATAATGTCTGAACACAGAAATATTACTTTCCTTTCAGAGCGGGTGTACACCTCTGATTAATGATAGGCTCAATATAAGTGACATAATCTTGTAAGGGCTATAAAAGCAAAATAAAACTAGAGCAAGTCAGTGAACCATTGCAAATACATGTACCCGCTTTTTCAAAATTTGGCCTTCTGGGCCAGACACTATGGGCCAGAGAGAGTACCTAAAGGGGTACCTTGGCAAACAGTTCAGGCCCAGATCAGACACCACAGAATGTGGTGTCTGATCAGGGCCTGCACTATTTGCTAACAGAATTTTCCATCAAAAATAGAATAAAAATGAAAATATAGGCCTGAGCCCCTTTTATGACAAATGGACTTGTCCAATATACAGCAATGGAAGAGTCCACTATGTTACGAGATGGAATAGGAAACCTCTCTGGTGCTTATGCACATCTAAATTATTTTAGTAGATATATGGTAGGGCGGTGCGAGTGAAATATTTTAGGTGAAATATGGTACGCAAACTATGCTGCTCCATGAACAAGTCATGCACATATCATACGATGTATGCATGAGTGGTTTATAGAGAGCTGTTTTTACAATACAGGGGGCCGCTAAAAGGCAGAGTCCTATAGAATTTGCCTAAAAATCGCCAACCGCCAAATTGTGCCATATATGATTTTTATTCCCGTCACGTGTTGTGTGGGTGTTCGTTTTGACAGGAGTCATGTCATTGATTATAGGGTCGTTTCATCAATTTTTCCTATGGGAAATATACTATTTGAACGCAAATCCATTATCTACTCGATTTTTGCTATCTGGCTTTGTTTGTGGCCGGTATCTCCACCTCGCCACGAATTGAGCAAGGTAATATGAGTAGGCATGATTTTCCGGTAGTATTCATAGATATATAAACCCTGAAAAAAGCGGACACTTTAGCAGCAGGTCAAGTTGTAAGAGTGAACGCAACATTGTGACGGGGAAATAGAAAGTATATTGAAAGGTATGTTAAATCTATGTTTAGTATTATGCTTGTAGGTTTTGGAGGGGTTTACTTCTAGTATACCCCAACTTTCTGAAGCCTATTCTGAATTCACTGTTGTGGCCTGTAGTGATTAGGCTACTAGCTTTGCCAGCTAGACGTCGCAGAATTGATCCCAGGCTTCTCCAGTAGTAGAATGAGTCTTTCTAAGTGAGGTCCTGTCTCATGCTGACCCTAGATGTTGGTGAGACGTAAAGTTTGGACACCCGCTCATTCTAGATTCATTTAGGCATTTAGACCCCTTTTGTAGAATGTAATTAATAAACACCGGGTCACTTGTTTGATCCATGACTTGTGACTAGCTGTGGTTAGAAAACCGTGGTTCCGTCCCAATATGATATTAGGTGTAGAGGGGACGTAAACTTAAGACGGGTTTAACCACATCTTCATCATCAGGGCAAACTCTTACAAGAGCCTGTTGGGTTATCCGTGATGATGAACAGTAATGAATTTTATTTTACAAGCATGTTCACGTTGATTAGAAATAATTTTGTTCAAAAAGAATTACGAGTTCATTTTGTAATGATGCCGTTTTTGTCTGATAACTCAGTTTGTGCATGTATGTACATATAAAGAACGTGATGATGATAAGTGGGAGTGTTTGGTCGCCACACATCATGACGGCCTGAGCAGCGGGGATGACGTCAGCTGCGTCATCAGCGTCGCGAGGACGGTTGTGACGGGGTGCCTACCAAATACAGAGTGAATTTACGGCAAACAGTGTTGGCCCTTATGAGACACTAACAAATGTTGTGGATTATAGATGAAAATCTTCTGTTTGTAGTTTCTATCTGTTATTAATGTAATGAATTTGTGAATAGCTATATTTGTGAGCCGTGTTGCGGAGAAGGATATGAAATAGAGATTGTTATGTTTCCTGTAATTGGCGGCTGACCAGGTAGCGCAAAGGCGTTGTCTGTTCAACTGCCTCTTACTTGTGATAATGTATTGAGCACAAATTTGGTGAGTATTATGCTCAGTAGTAGTGAGCATTAATTGATTTCGGTAGTGCTCAGTAAGGAAACATGAACTTTGAGTATTATTGTGTCAAGCGCTGGGTGCTGATAATTTGATGCACAGTCAAGTTGAGTTCTGCTGTACGGTTGTTTGTCGCATGCACTAATCAGCCTGTATGTCTGGTCGGCGCATGCGCAATAACGGTATATGCATGAACATATTCTTACTTCTCCGGGAGGGGGATCATGATATAGCATGTATGTTTTGTGACTCGTTTCTAGTCCCGTTATCGTAATTTGCAGGCACAACAATGTGTGACCTGCTGCTCCCTGCTTCATAGCAGCAGGTACTGGTACGACGCTAGGCGTTAGGGTCCAGCAAGGGCGGACAGACCGCCGTAATCAGCGCCTACCAGGGTAGAAGCAGAATATAAATCATTGTTCGTTGTAAACAAATGTGAGACCATGGAAGAGGTCAACTTACCTGCAGGTTATTTGGACGATCGCTAAACCTCTGATCGGCAAACGTGATCGCTAAACCTATGGTTATCAACTATGTTGATAGACTAGTTCTACTAGTTCGCGAGAGGAAGTTTCACGCGAGTGGGGGATTCACCCTAAGTTATAAACTGGCCAGTCGCGTCTTGTGTTGTTTCTTTTTTTTGTTGTTGTTGTTGTTTTTGTTGTTTGCTTCTGTAGGTATTCACGTCACCTGTTCCGAGCACAGAACATTGTTTTGCCTTCGGAGCGGACGTCGTGAGTTGGCTACAGAAGCAACAAATTGTGATGTTTTGTGTTTGTAAGCGTTGTATGTAGATATTGTAAATAACTCATGACATTCATTTAACATCTTTCTTGTGCCTTACCCCACAGCTGCCCGTACACCTGTCAGAGATCACGCTCGGTTGTCTTGTCAGCATGGGGGTTTGCGGGATGCCGTAAACCCACATGTAACACACTAGCATACAATGGTTAAAAAAAACATTGTTTTAATGTTCATGCTCCTTTATTATAGAAGGAGACCCGCAAGCTCGCGTCCTTCGATATTCGAATTCCCACCTCGGGGATGGTTATTTATATTTACCAATATTGGGAGGACACAAAATGACCCAAAAGAGCTGACGTGTCTATAAACCCCAACACAATCAATCAGTCACCAATATTGCTGTAATAACCCTATTTATTATATGATGTCACATCTGGGAATGAAATAACACCATGTGATAAATTTGATAATCTAGTGGATTAAATATGCAAGTTAGTGAGATATGCACTGTAACATTACATGTATGACGTTGTTAATGACGTCGGTTTACTAATGGTGGAATATAGATATTTTTTAATAAAATGCATTTTAAATGTCATATGATTAATAAAAAAACTCACTTTTGTGCTCATGTATTATTGAATTTATTAAACAAGTTGAGGAAAAGAGATAAAATGCGAGGTTTTACTCATGTATTATTGAATTTATTAAACACATTGAGGAAAATGAATAAAATGCTCAGCAAAGCCTGGCATTTTATCCCTTTTCCTCAACTTGTTTAATAAATTCAATAATACATGAACACTCATGTAAGATTCTCTATATAAATGGCAAACAACTATTTACCTGTGTCACCCTCCACAACTGTGTCAAACAAACCATCCTCGTTTCCAGAAAAAATGTACAAATACATCTGTGGCACCAGCGCAAATCCCTGTGCCGTAATGTTTAACAAAACTACTGGCCAGTAGATCTTTGGAATAATGGGGAGTGCTAAGAACTGGAAGGAAACTGACTTGGTTTTGTTGTGAACGCAATGTACATCGTAGGGTTTACAATTCTTTATGCATAAAATGTCGTCTGACTCCACAACTACATCGCTGAAAATATAATTCTTTCCCATTATCTCAAATAAGTACAGAGGACCCATGTTTTATTGTTTGTTTTGAAGTTTAATGGTCCAGTCAACACTATTTTGGTAATTTTTGAGCTGGTCAGTTTACCTATCCACACTTTTCCTGGGCAGGCTTGTATGTAAGCGGTTATCCAGGACAGTGCACATTCTTTCGCCAGAAACAGGACCACATAATAAAGACATTATCTGCTCCCTAATATTTTGCCGATATAAAGAATATGTATAAAGAATACCAATAACATCATAGTATAAAAGGTAATAATGGATCTTTTTCCCTTACTAACTCCAAGAAATCAAGAAAACAATGTTGTAGATATTTGTTAGAATTGCCTCGCCGAGGCAATTCTAAAGGCGAGGCAATTCTAACAAATATCCACAACATTTGTTTCTTGGAGTATCCTATCTCCATATTTCTGTCTCATCTTGGACTATTTCTTCTGCTGAAATTGTAGTCATTACGAGTTTTGTTGTTATATCAAACGTCGGTATAAAAAGACTTGACATTTGTTTTACCTTTGCTTGTATTTTATTGGTTTTCATTTTTATTCACAATATATGAAGGATCACTATTATTAAAGTATAAAATATGAACAAATGAACCAATACAAAATTAGGGTATTTTTATTCACAAAATTTTGTATACAAATATAACTGAAGGTTCTGTACTTCAAACAATATTAGCTAGATACAAAATGCTTATAAAATATATGCAAAAGTTTCCAGTGCAACCAATAGAATTTGTCAGTACATAAACAGTGGAAATCTAACTCTCAAACACCCTTTGGACAATCATGATGTTAACGAGTCTGTGCAATGAAGGCCCCTGTAAACCCCACTTTATACAGCAAAAACTGGGGTTTACTGGGTACACATTGTTTTCCTTGGGCCTCCGTGGCCTAGTGGATAAAACTCTAATTCTTATTCACTAGGTCTCTCACTGCTGTGGTTCGAGTCTGGCTCAGGTCACATGCGATGCCAAGGTCTGCAACAGAGGGTCAGAGGGTTTTTCTCTGGGTACTCCAGTTTTCGCCCACCTCTGATTACCGATTGGCTCGATATAAGTGAAATAATCTTGGAAGGGCAGTCATATGTTGTAGGTACTCGTTAGAACCACCTCAATGATGTGGTTCTAATGAGCATCCACAATGCATGTTTGGAGAGTTAGTACGAAAAATATTACTAATTTTCATCAGAAAAATAACCCATTACGAAAACACGCCTATACAAATACCCTGGCAATTTTTTGGCCAAAAATTAGAAATTTTAAGATAAAAGATTGTGATATTTTTCTTATTTCTGCTCAAAACATAGATTGTAGGTTTTTCTTATTTCTGCTCAAAACATAGATTGTGGGGACTCGATAGAACCGCCTTGACGAGGCGGTTCTATCGAGTACCCACAATCTATGTTTTTGAGCAGAAATAAGAAAAATAATGTATATCCCCTTAAACTCCAGTTTCACTATATAAAAGTGGGGTATGAGGGGGTCAAAATTATATAGGCGTGTTCTCGTAATGATTTTAGAGATATGACAGAACACACTATGTCACATGGATGTGTGTTTATCTTAATGGAAGTTTCTTCGAGACAAGTGTAGCTTGAGCCCTTGAGATTTTACTGTTTTGCAAGATCAGAAGGCAAAACGGGAATAATTTACAGTAAAATTCCTATATTAAGACCACCTTTTGGACTATTCAAAATCCAAAAGCAGAAACTGTGCTAGTTAAACAACTGTGATATATCCAAAAAAAAATGTACAGATTATGTAGAAAAATGACCAATGATTTTAATTTTATGTTTCTGAATAATTTAACCCATTTAGTACCAGAACCACCCCCCCCCCCCCCAAAAAAAAAAAAAAAACGGGTACTCTGGCAAACAGTGCAGGCCCAGATGAGACGCTGCAGAATGTGACATCTAATCAGGGCCTACACTATTTGCAGGAAATTCAGCCATTTTCCAAATCAACTTTGAAGATAACACAACCTGTCACCCCTAAATTTTGAAATGGACTCCTGCTATATATAAGGAGGAAGATACCATCTGGTACAAAAGAGTTAAATGTATTGATCATACAGAAAAATGACCATTTATGGTCATTCAGAAAAATGACCATTAATGGTCACTTTTCTATATAATCTATACATTTTTGGGGTCCATTTTTGGTTATTTTTTCTATATAATTTATACAGTTTTTGGCTCCAGCTTTAAAACTCGTTGTATCCAAAATCATGTTTCAATGAACAGTGTTATTAAGATGCTGTGGTGTAATTTTGGGATGACTTTTTAGTTCTTCACAATAAACTTGTTTTGTGGGTTTCTCACCAGTACGAGTGTCTCTTATGAAGAATTTAAGATAATTATTCTAATCTCGTCTAATTTAATTTACACATATATACATATAGAGCAAAAATTGTCAAGCATATTCCGCATTTCATTCAGAGTCTTAGGCCATTTTGTACCAGAAACCCCAAAACGTGTACCCTGGCAAACAGTGCAGGCCCAGATCAGACGCCGCAGAATGCGGCGTCTGATCAGGGCCTCCACTATTTGCTAAAAGTTTAGTCATTTTTCCAACTAAATTTTGATGATAACACAACCTGACACCCATAAATTTTGAAATGGACTCCAGCTTTATATAAGGTAGAATATTCCATTTGGTACAAAAGGGTTAACCCTTGCCTTGCTGATCAAAGATATGCAAACTGTAAACCCAGATCAGATGGCTTCTGGAGAAACCATCTTATCAGAAAAGATAAACAGTGTAAATCCTGATCAGATGGCTTCTGAAGAAGCCATCTGATCTGGATTTAGACTGTTTGTCATTCCGCTCGTGAATTTATAGGAGTAAATTACATCAAGTAATTTGATTGGTTGAACACCCCTCTAAACCCAACTTTATATAGAGAGAACTGGGGTTTATAGGGGTAGTCATTAATTTTCTTATTTCTGCTCTGAGACGTAGATTTTGGGTACTCCTTAGAACCGCCTCATTGAGGCGGTTCTAACGAGTACCCACAACCTATGTTTGGAGTATGAATTAGGAAAATATCCAAATTTTCGTCAGAAAAATAACTGTTTTGAAGCAATGAAAAAATGAACTATTTCACTGGATGTTACCGCAATGATCTGACAACCTCCCTGCTTCATTATTTGCAACAAGACTGGCACTAAATTGCCATTTTCTCTGGGTATTTTTTCGCAGCAGACAACATTTTGAAATATTTTTCTAATTTTCCCAGAAAATAGAAATGTCTCCTTGCATGAGATGTCAAGTCCTGTTTTCTTAGAAAAATGAGAAAAATATCAACAATTTGTCATGCTGGATTCACCTATAGAGTGGTCAAGGTTAATTCATCAAGTGATGGAATGATTTTTATAAAATGCCATTTTTTCTGAGTTCACAAACAACGACTCCTAATATATGCCTCTGAGGTTGCCTGGCGTGACATACAGATAGATGCGGGATAACGCTTTTCCTGTGTAGCCAGTGTAACGATCTGTTATTGTCATTGTTAACTGCAATTCAATGTCTTGTGGCCCATCGATCTTATTCTGAAGTGATACCACCGCATCATTTCTACCAATTTTCAAATCAAAGTAGTTCCTGTTCACAGACATGATGCCGGAATGAGCGGGGTACACGGAGGTTACATTGAGATGCCACTCAAAGAATTTTTCTGACGTTTGTGGTCCTGACATAGAGAACAGATCTGTAGGTACTTTCACGTTGGTTGGGAATGACAGGAAATTGTAGGAGAGGGAAAGTGGTGCATTCAAACATTCTTCATCGCCCTGACGACAGGTGAAACTAATACGTCTGCATCTCACGCTAAAAATAGAAATATGAAAAGGCATCAGAATCTGCAATGATGTCTGATTGCGACTGCCATGAATGTTTAAAATCTCGATTTAAGACTTGTGTTTCATAAGTTAATTTAATAAATTGGAATGAATAAAGTTTTCTGTACAATAAATAGTCAGTAGCTATAGACTGTTGCATCATGGTAAATTCCATGCCAAATGCCTCAGTGCCCAGCATGGAAAATCTCACAATGCATCAGCATGCTGTGACCTATATGTGTATAATTTTCAGTGCATACAGTTTTGTAACTTGAGAAAAAATTTAACCAATAAAATGCCAATCATGACAATTGTCGTCTTCTTTGCCATCTGCCGGTTACCTTAAAAGTAATTTTTTGCTAACAGTGTGGACCCAGATCAGACTGCTCCTAGCAGTCTGAAGTTTGATCTGGGCCCACACTGTTTTTGCCTCAATGCAAAAAATATTTTTAAAAAGTTTGCAAAAAAATTTAGCAGACGACATAAGCAGACAACATTTTCAGATGTAATTTATCTCGGCATCTTAAGGGTTAAAATATAAATATTTAAAACTGATATGTGTTAATTCAATGTGAGCTGTTTGGAATTTCTGATAACTTTTTGACAACTTCTAAACTCATGGCTGAGACATTATTATCGAAATCTTAGTTTACCATTACCCAATTGCAGACTTCTGTAGCTTTTCACATTCTATTTTATGCAGTTATATTAGCCTGCCACATGCTAGAAGCAAAAGTTTATCATTTTACTGATGTGGTAAGCAAATAAGCCATGCATTAGCTACAAGCTTGCAATTGGGTAACAGATGTGGGGCCAGTTGTTCAAAACTAATGAAGTCATTAGCTAACATACAGTCGAACTTCAATGGCTCGAACACCTTTGGGACTCGAAAATCTGTTCGAGACAGGGGTAGTTCGAGCCACTGAGGTTACTGTCAGGAGGCATAACGAGATACTTTTAGACATCTTTTCGGTGTTCTATAATGAATATGTATGCTGTGTGTACTCATTAGAATCGCCTCATCGAGGTGATTCTAATGAGTACATACAGCATACATTTGCAAGATAAAAGACTAAAATCTCCTTAATTATCTCCCACTATTTCTTATGTAGAGGATTTCGCTATGGGCTCAAGAATGGGTTCGACTCATCCATGGTAAACGAGCCATCGTTGTTCGAGCCATCGAAGTTCTACTGTATCATTAAAACTTTGATAATTTAAAATAGCAATATTTTTGCTGTCAGATAAAAATGTGAGTAGCTTTTGCATATGCAAATGCTACTCACATTTTTAAGCTAAAATACCACTATAGTAGACATTGTACTTACTAGAATAATTCACATTTTGAGTGCTTACGAGTTCGTTAAGCTAATGATGCTTTGAACAACTGGGCCCTGGACTATTGACTTAGATACTGCTATCAAAAACATGCAGTGAAACACATTTTACTCGATGTTCCAACATGACTAATGCTTTCCCTAACAGAGCATACAGAAAAGAGCATCACATTGTTTGAAAATTTCCAACAAAACACATTGCTAACAAAGTGTCTGGTGATGTTGGATAAACGATTTGCAGTGAAACTTCATTCTAATGCACATGCAAATGTAACGGGACATTTGATTGGATAACGTCAAACATTTACAAGACTTTCGGATGAGTCTTTAAACCGAGGTCCCGTCTCCGTATGACCTTAGCTGGAACGTAAAACTAAAACTCACTCACTCACTCAAACATTTACAACAGTATATGCTGCGATACACTGTGGAAAACCCCATGTCATGATGTAACATCCCTTTTCATTTGGTTTTATGCAGTTCACAGCACTTGCCAATTTGAGCAATATACCGTATTCGCCCTAATTAGCGCACCGTGCGCTTAGTTGTTTAAAAATCGTGTCAAAATATCACAGTGAAAAATCTATCTAATTAGCGCACACTCGATGCGAAAATAATAGTGTCCGAGATGATGCATTCTGATATTTAATGGGTCGGAAAAGGATAATAAAGCATTGTCTTCACTGTTGAAGAAAAAACGGTAAGTTTTTTATTGATTTACTGGGAGAGCTTCCAATGGGGAGTTACTCTAAAGTGTGCGCTAATGCATTTCCTTTTCAAAAATAGCTTTGGTGTGCGCTTATAGGAGCATGTGCGGTAATTAGGGCGAATACGGTAGTACCATTTTTAACAAAACAACTGAATGGGGATACCTGTATTGAAAATTGTCATTTAGGGAGGTAAATCTGTTTTTTTATGGTCACAAATTCTGTTTAAAGGCCACGTTGCCATAGAACAAAATTTCCAACCATAAAACTGCAGATGTACCTCCCAAAATGACAATTTTGAAACTGCAATAACTCGAACAGGAAAATAGATAAATCTTTAAGGGAGGCAATTCTTTAAAAAAATCCTTGACTCCCTTATCAAAAGAAATCTACTTTGTAGCAAATGCTTTTCATTAAGAAGAATAGATACACCATCAGGGGAGGCAACTCCTGCAAAAGTATTTTTGCCTCCCACGCCATTGGGGTCAACTCTTAAAGGAAAGAATTTGCTCCTGAGGAGCGAATTCATTCCTTTTAGAGCAGACCACTTTTTCCATGGGACAGAGTTTATAGACCAGAGATTCAACTTCGGTGAAGTTGATGTCGCACCTGCTCCCCACCTGCCCCACACAAAAAAAATAAAAGTTTATTTAAGGCAGAAGAAATGAATATAGGGCTTTGAGAAGAATCCTTAGCCTATATATGTGAGGAAAAAACTGACTAAGTTCACAATGTGGAAAAAGTGATAAAAATTGATCCCAAGATAAAGTCAAAACCACATGCACATCCTCATACCATAGCACAAACACACACAAAGTTTTAAAATTATCAATATAAAACTGTAAGAGGAGTTGCGATGACAAGAGGTACCTATTGTATATCAACTGAAGCTTAAAATTGGCTAAGTTCATAATGTGCAAAAAGTGAAAAAAAAAATATTCTGAGAATTATGTCGACTTCACATGCACAACCGCATACCATGGCGAAAGCACCCAATAAGTTTCAAAATGATCGGTATAAAACTGCAAGAGGAGTTACGATGACAAGAGGTACCTATCATATATCAATTGAAGGTTAAAAATGACTAAGTTCACAATGTGGAAAAAGTGACAAAAATTTATCTGAAGATAAAGTCCAAACCACATGCGCACCCTCATACCATGGCAAAATTACACACAAAATTTCAAAATAATCGGTATGAAACTGTAGGAGGAGTTGCGATCACAAGAGGTACCTATCATATATCAAATGAAGCTTAAAAATGGCTAAGTTCATAATGTGCAAAAAGTGAAAAAAAATAGTCTGAAAATTATGTCGAAACCACATGCACATCCTCATACCATGGCGAAAGCACATGCAAAGTTTCAAAATGATCGGTATAAAACTGCAAGAGGAGTTGCGATGACAAGAGGTACCTATCATATATCAATTGAAGGTTAAAAATGACTAAGTTCACAATGTGGAAAAAGTGACAAAAACTGATCCAACAATAACGTCCAAACCACATGCGCATCCTCATACCATGGCAAAAACACACGCAAAGTTTGAAAATAATCAGTATGAAACTGTAGGAGGAGTTGCGATGACAAGACACCCAGTGTAAAATGTTGAAGGAAAGACGGAAGGACAACTGGACGGACGGACAAACGCACGGACAGACGGACTGAAACTTGCACGCCTATGTGTTCCTGCTAAAGCAGGTGCGACAAAAAGCAAACAGGAAGTTCCAAAAGTTGTCGCTCTTTGAAAAGTGGCAGGAAATTCTGCCAGGTGTATACATTTCCCTTAAATGCTGAACCATTTTCAGGAAATCATACAGGAAGTTGTAGAAGTTGTCTCCCTCGTAACAAATGTCAGCAAATGTACCAGGTTTGTCTATTCGCCTTAAGCAGTAGATGCTGATGAAATGGAAACCAAATACTCTTAACCCATAAAATGCCAATAACTACAATTGGCGTCTGCTTTATCGTATGATGGTTACTTTAAAAGTAATTGTTGCAAATAGTGAAGACCCAGATCAGACTGCTCCTCTAGGAGCTGTCAGATCTAGGTCCACACTGTTTGCCTGTATGCAAAATATTTTTCTAAATAGCTTGCAAGAAAATTCAGCAGACGACAAAAACAGAGAACGGTTTCAGATAGTTTTTCTATGCATGTTCAGGTGGCACTACAGTAAAAAAAATCCCCTTACTCACAATGTAAATTGGGGCATATTCCATGTTCTACCACATTTCAGCAAGTCTAATGCTTCCAATATGAGGCATATAATTTGACAGGCTGACCATTTACCTTCCAGAAGAAGCTAAAAAATATGTATGCTGTGCGGCATATTTTGGCCTTTTTGGCAGCCAGCGTCAACAAACCCATACCGCAGCGAATAAATCCAGGCATTTCCAGTGGCCAGTCAGCACAATTTTATGGTTCAATTTAAATCAACTGCATTTTACAATAGCAAATACCTACTAATATTTCTTCTAATAAACAATAATACTTCTCAGAAAAATAATGGCTTAGCACCAGATCCAATCAGAAGCAGCAGAATATTCAATTCTGTACTGAAAGCTCTCCCCAAAGCAAGTGCAGCTTTCATAAAGACCAATTATTTACTGTAGTGCAACCTATACCAAACCCTAATTTCTCTATGATCCACCAAAAGAATTGCCAAACACAAGTTTAGACCATATCTAATAATATAGTCATGCATAATTAATGTTCAGTGACAAAGAATCTTTAAACTTTGTGAAAAAGTTATCGCTTCCAGATTCTACGATGAAAGCCGGACAAACCATGTTTTGTGAAAAAGCGCAAAGTTTACTTCTTTCCAGAATGGAACCCAGAAACCGGCTTGCATCAGTGCTTCTTCTCAGATGTCTTTGGAATACTTTAATCCTAAAATGCACTAAATCATGTCCTATTAGCAGCCATGCTAGAAATTTTGGCTGTTCTCACACCTATACCCCCTAATTTCAGTAAAAATTGGCATTTTGAGGATATTTTGGGGACAAAACTTTGATGAAAATGATTATAAATGCCTTAATGCCATGAGAAATGTCTGAATATATCTATTCAAATCTTGTAACATGAACCCAACCAGTAAGAAATTACAACGGCTGAGAAAACTCATTGCAATATTGCAGCGGGCTGTTCGGAGAGACAATTTTGAAATTTTGCATTGGCTTGAGACCCTTGTCTAATGCCAAGTAACCTCAGTGTTATATTCAATATTGAGTATTTTCTTTTTCTTGTGTTCCTGTTTAGACATTTACTGCAGGTCTGCTTTCCAAACAGACCAATGACAACTGATTTACATGGCTTTTAAGTACCCCCCCCCCCCTCCAATTACATGGAACAGAAGCAAAAACTTATAAAATACACCCAGTTAGTCCTAAATTAGCACTAAACTTACAATTTGTACAGTTTCTGTGACAAAATACATGCCAGGAAGATCCACCTTAAGATACAGAATTGGAGGGAACCTATTATGTGTGAAAATATTATGTAATGAATGAAAACATTAGAGGGGAGCTGATTTTTCTACTTTCGGTTTAGGTGGCACTACAGTAAAAAAAATCCCCTTACTCACAATGTAAATTGGGGCATATTCCATGTTCTACCACATTTCAGCAAGTCTAATGCTTCCAATATGAGGCATATAATTTGACAGGCTGACCATTTACCTTCCAGAAGAAGCTAAAAAATATGTATGCTGTGCGGCATATTTTGGCCTTTTTGGCAGCCAGCGTCAACAAACCCATACCGCAGCGAATAAATCCAGGCATTTCCAGTGGCCAGTCAGCACAATTTTATGGTTCAATTTAAATCAACTGCATTTTACAATAGCAAATACCTACTAATATTTCTTCTAATAAACAATAATACTTCTCAGAAAAATAATGGCTTAGCACCAGATCCAATCAGAAGCAGCAGAATATTCAATTCTGTACTGAAAGCTCTCCCCAAAGCAAGTGCAGCTTTCATAAAGACCAATTATTTACTGTAGTGCAACCTTCAGGGTTAGTGCATTCATGATTGTAACAAAGCATCGCATGCGATACAAATCCCCTCGCACAAGACAACTTCGTGCGTGGAAAACACATAAATGGCAAAAGTCCAACTTGCTTGAGATATTATCATATGCAACATTTGTGTAAAGTTTGTTTAAAAATCCACAAATAAATGTAGGTTCTAGAGTGATGACAATATTTCTCTAAAAATAGCCATAGTGACCTTGAATTGAGGCCATAACTGCGAAAGTAGATCTTGCTCAAGATATTATCATAAGCATCTTTTGTGTGAAGTTATATTAAAATCTGTTAATAAATGTTGGCGGTAGAGCGATGACAAAGTTTTTCTAATAATAGCCACAGTGACCTTGACCTTGAGGTCATGACCTTAAAAGTCAAAGCAACTCTAGATATTATCATAAGAAACATTTGTGTGAAGTTCTATTAAAATCCATCAATAATTGTAGGCGCTAGAGCGATGACAAAGTTTTTCTTAAAATAGCCACAGTGACCTCGACCTTGAAAGTCGAAATAGCTCAAGATATTGTCACAAGGAACATTTGTGTGAAGCTATATTGAAATTGGTGAAAAAATGTAAGCGCTAGAGCAATGACAATGTTTTTCTAAAAATAGCCACAGTGACCTTGACCTTAAAAGTCAAACTCGGTCGAGCTATTGTCATAAGGAACATTTGTGTGAAGTTATACAGAAATCGGTGAAGAAATGTAAGCGCTAGAGCCATGACAAAGTTTTTCTAAAAATAGCCACAGTGACCTTGACCTTGAAAGTGGAACTCGCTAGAGATATTCTCATAAGGAACATTTGTGTGAAGTAATATTGAAATTGGTGAAAAAATATAAGCACTAGAGCAATTACAAAGTTTTTCTAAAAATAGCCACAGTGACCTTGACCTTGAAAGTCGAACTCGTTTGAGGTATTGTCATAAGGAACATTTGTGCGAAGTTATATTGAAATCGGTGAAGAAATGTAGGCACTGGAGCGATGACAAAGTTTTTCTAAAAATAGCCATTGTGACCTTGACCTTGAAAGTCGAAATGGCTCGAGATATTGTCATAAGGAACATTTGTGTGAAGTTATATTGAAATCGGTGAAGAAATGTTAGCGCTAGAGCAATGACAATGTTTTTCTAAAAATAGCCACAGTGACCTTGACCTTGAAAGCGGAACTCGCTAGAGATATGGTCATAAGGAAAATTTGTGTGATGTTATATTGAAATCGGTGAAGAAATGTAGGCGCTAGAGCGATGACAAAGTTTTTCTAAAAATAGCTACAGTGATCTTGACCTTAAGGTTATGACCCTGACAGTAGAACTCGCTCGAGATATTGTCATAAGGAACATTTTGTGTGAAGTTATATTGAAAATGGTGAAGAAATGTAGGCGCTAGAGCGATGACAAAGTTTTTCTAAATATAGCCACAGTGACCTTGACCTTGAGGAGATGACCTGGAAAGTCAAACTGGCTGGAGATATTTTTATAAGGAACATTTGTGTGAAGTAATATTGAAATTGGTGAAGAAATGTAGGCGCTAGAGCGATGACAAAGTTTTTCTAAAAATAGCCACAGTGACCTTGACCTTGAGGCCATGACCTTGAAAGTCGAACTCGCTTGAGATATTGTCATAAGAAACATTTGTGTGAAGTTATATTGAAATCAGTGACGAAATGTAGGCGCTAGAGCGATGACAAAGTTTTTCTAAAAATAGCCACATTGACCTTGACCTTGAGGCCATGACCTTGAAAGTCGAACTCGCTCGAGATATTTTTATAAGGAACATTTGTGTGAAGTTATATTGAAATTGGTGAAGAAATGGAGGCGCTAGAGCGATGACAAAGTTTTTCTAAAAATAGCCACAGTGACCTTGACCTTGAGGTCATGACCTTGAAAGTCCAACTCGCTCGAGATTTTTTTATAAGGAACATTTGTGTGAAGTTATATTGAAGTTGGTGAAGAAATGTAGGTGCTAGAGTGATGACAAAGTTTTTCTAAAAATAGCCACAGTGACCTTGACCTTGAGGTCATGACCTTGAGGTCATGACCTTGAAAGTCGAACATGCTCGAGATTTTTTATAAGGAACATTTGTGTGAAGTTATATTGAAATTGGTGAAGAAATGTAGGCGCTAGAGCGATGACAAAGTTTTTCTAAAAATAGCCACAGTGACCTTGACCTTGAGGTCATTACCTTGAAAGTCCAACTTCCTCAAGATATTGTCATAAGAAACATTTGCGTGAAGTTATTTTAAAATCGGTCAAGAAATGTAGGCGCTAGAGCGATGACAAAGTACGTACGTACGTACAAAGTTTTTCTAAAAATAGCCACAGTGACCTTGACCTTGAGGTGATGACCTTGAAAGTCGAACTCGCTCGAGATATTGTCATAAGAAACATTTGTGTGAAGTTATTATAATATCGGTCAAGAAATGTAGGGGCTAGAGCGATGACAAAGTACTTACGTACGTACGTACGTACGTACGGGACAAATGCTATATCCCCCCTCACAACTATGTTGTGCGAGGGGATAATTAGCTATGTAATACGAGGACTGTTCAAATATGAATGCAACTAAGCACATAAAAATGATTCTGTGATAGATTTCTATGAAAAATTTATTTTGTCCCCTCAAAGTATTCCCCTTTAACAGATATACAAACTTTCAGTCTTCTGATCCAATCATTGAATGCATTTTGGTAGTCTTTTCGAGGTATACTATGAAGGCACTGGAATATTGCAGAACCGAGGTGTTTGCGCTGTAAAAATTTTCGAACAGAAAGGTACTTTTTCAGCCGCGGGAACAAAGAAAAGTCACACAGGGCAAGGTCAGGGGAATACGGGGGGTGAGGGAGTTCAACAACCTTTTCCTGCTTCAGATAGTCTTGCACAATGAACGCCTTGTGCGATGACGCATTGTCATGTAGCAATCTCACATTGGCCAAACCAGTTGCGGGTCTTCGTTCTTTGAAATATTTCTTCAATTTTCGAAGAACTTTATTCTTGTAAAACTTCACATTTGCAGATTTACCTTTAGGCACAGCAACCTGAATAGCAGGGCCCTGATTTGAAAAGAATATGGCATACATTACCTTCTTGACGCTCATGGTCCGCTTTGCAATGCATGGCCTTTTGCAATACTTTGTTGCCCATATTTTGTTCTGAATCTTTCGTTTTGGCTCAAAAAAGTGAACCCATGTCTCGTCACCTGTGACGACATTAGCGTAAGACCGTGCATTGTAATTTGGAAACTTTTAAGCAACTTCTTGGCGCACTAAACGCGTGTCTTTTTCTGCTCATCTGTCAACAGATGGGGAATCCATCTAGCACAGATCTTTCTCATTTTCAAATCCCGTTTCAGAATTGTATGAGCTGCTCCTAATGAGATGCCAACCATACTAGCTGTTTGCCTAGTGGTGTATCGTGCATCGGTAGCAACTATTTCTTTCACTCTAGCAACCATCTTGGCAGATGTTGCTCTTTTCGGCCGACGATCATGTGGTGCATCTTCTGTTGAGCCTAGCCCACAGCTGAATTTCTAACACCAACGAAAAACTGTCGGAAAAGACATTTCATTATGCCCATAAACCGAACATATTTCATCAAAAATGTCTTTGCACCGTATACCAAGAATACAACGATTCTTAATATAGGACCGTATTTCAACGGTGTACTCTGACCTTCTTCCAACCATGTTTTGTATTAGTATACAAGAGAAGACAGTGTTTATCGGACGATATACATGGCTAAAGTGCACGGATTTTAACAGGTTTGGTATCAATGTATAGGTAAAATGTTTTTCTATGCTGTTATATTTATTTCCAGGTGGTTTTCGCATTAGTGCATGAGAAAACGTTCTACTTGCATTCATATTTGAGCAGTCCTCGTATACAGCTGATTTGCAATTGTGCCATTACCTATGTAATGTTTTGATCATTTGCAAATGTGCCATTATCTATTGGTACCTTATATACAGGTAATTTGCAAGTGTGTCCTTATCTTTGTAATGTATAGATGATTTGCAAATGTGCCATTATCTAGGTAATGTAAGGATTTGCAAGTGAGCCATTACCTATGTAATATCTAGATCATTTTCAAGTGCAAGATATTGATAATTTGCAAGTATTCCATTACCTATGTAATGTATAGATCATTTGGAAATGTGCAATACATATGTAAAGTATAGGTCGTTTGCAAGTGTGCATTACCTATGTAATGTATAGATGATTTGCAAGTGTGCCACTTCCTATGTAATGTATCAATAATTTGCAAGTGTGCCACTTCCTATGTAATGTATCAATAATTTGCAAGTGTGCCACTTCCTATGTAATGTATCAATAATTTGCAAGCATGACACTTCCTATGTAATGTATCAATAATTTGCAAGTGTGCCACTGCCTATTTATTTTATCTGATTTGCATGTTTGCCTCTACCTTTGTAATGTATCAATGATTTGCATGTGTGCCATTACCTATGTAATATATAGAAGATTTGCAAGTTTGCCACTTTCTATGTTATGTATTAATGATTAGTAAGTGTACCAGTACCTATGTAATGCATGAATGATTTGCAAATTTGACAAAACTAAATGCTAGGAATTCATTTTGAATGTCTTGCTGATTTTTTCTCTAATTTCTCTGATTACTCAACAGACAAAGGCTGAGAAAGGTGAAGTAACTGATACACACTGATATATACATGAAGTCAATTCTGGCTGGTACCCTGTTTAAAATGTACTAACCTGTTGCCTCTGGGTCCCAGCTGAGATCTTTCGAAGCCTGGAGGGCATGTGATCCTAGGACACTTGTGACTCCCTCTGGTGTTGAAACACATGACATCAGGATCCTGGCCGCAACGGTCAAGGCCCTCAGAACATTCGTTAATATCTTTGAAAATAAAAGAAAGTAAACCATACTATATTGCTGCAAATAGTGAAGTCCCAAATCAGACTGCTCCTAAAGGAGCAGTCTGATCTGGGTCTGCACTGTTGGCCATTTTGCCAGCAACTTCTAGCATATGACTATATTGTAGATCAACTTACACCCAGTGACATATGGTAACAGCAATCTGTTGATGTGTGAAGTTTCATTAGAGTAGGGAAAGTACTTTTTACATAATGACCGCGGTTAAGTTTTTGGGTTAAGACGTGACAAACACATGGACAAAAGCAATATAGTTATGGCCAGGGTGGAGCCCTAACAATATATGCTGCTCCAAATCATGGTCTTAAAAAATATAAATTTTCAGCTTGACCGAATGTTAATTGCAGCAGGAGTTAGCCAGAATCAAATGTTTACAGAAATATTCAAAGGGGCGTAAGTCTGAGAATATTTGGTGGACAAGTAACCTCAAACTTTAAGCACATCTCCACATCATAGTCTTACTATCTATCAAGTTTCAGCTTGATCAGATGAAAACTGTAGGAGTTATCTGGAAATGAAAATGTTTACCGAAATTTTCAAAGGGGCATAACTCTGTCAATATTTGATGGACGATTAATCTTGAAACTTTACGCACATCTCCGCATCATAGTCTTACTATCTTACAAGTTTCAGCTTGATCCGATGAAAACTGTAGGAGGAGTTATCCATAAACAAAAATGTTTGCCGAAATTTTCAAAGGGATATAACTCTATTAATATTTGGTGGACTGTTAACCTTGGAACTTTACGCATATCTCCACATCATAATCTTACTATCTACAAAGTGACAGCTTGATCGGATGAAAACTGTAGGAGTTATCCGGAAACGAAAAAGTTTACGGATGGAATTATCATACTGGTATATAGTTTCAAAGTGTGAAAATATCGTTTTTATTTGTTGAATCAGATATGCATTGATTTCACTGCTATGTATAAAATAAAACAAGTTGCTTGCTTTAATGAATAATCAAAATTTGCTTGCTTAATACAGGCAAGTCTGAATGCGTTCCCCGAACACAGGCTTGTTAAAAAAACAAGTGCCTTGGGTTAAAGGGATAATCAAATTACTTGCCTAAGATACGTGGTGAGTTTTAATACAGTCATCTGATACACACTTGCTTAAGATAGGTGGCTTGCTTCAAAATTTGCTTCCTTTAGACAGGTGCTTTCTCAACACAGGTGAGTTTTAATGCATCCACCTTTTTCGGGAATGAGAAACAGGGCTAGAAAATTGTTCCAAATTTCACTCGTCCTGTATGTGCAAGGGTATGTCGAGTTTTCTTAATTATATTTCGACTCTGAAAAACAGGATTGCTTAAACTCATTGCATGTGTGAAACCCTGAAGGGGTACCTTGGCAAACAGTGCAGGCCCAGATCAGACATTCTGCGGCGTCTGATCAGGTCCTGCACTATTTGCTAACACAATTTTCCATCAAAAATAGAATAAAAACCAAACAAATAGGCCTGACACCCCTTACATGACAAATGGACTTGTCCAACATATAGCAATGGAAGAGTCTACAAGAATACAATGAGTTTAACATAGAGGTGGCCACTATGACAGGGTTATAGCAATTACCTTGACAAGACCTTCCATTACCCAAAAGCCTCCAGCCATCAGGGCAGGTGCATCGGTATGACCCTGGTAAGTTGATGCAATTACCAATACAAATACTGCCACGCCCAGCAAACTGTTGGCATTCATCAATATCTGCCAATATAAATAATTAGGGAATGACTGTCTTTGAATCTAACATATGGGGAGGTAAATCAGTTTTAAGGCTGAAATTTTTTTTTCACAGTGGTACAAAAGTGGAGCCATAAAATGTAATCTGCAACCATTAAACCGACAATTTACCTTCCCAAAAGAAATTTTTAGTACAGCTGTCCTCACTCTAATACATAGAGATTATCATATGATCCAGGGCACAGCATTTCTTACAATTTACATGTGCATCCAGCAAAGACTCAGATCAGCCCAAGGATAGCTGGGGGCCCAATGCTCCTTCATGCAGCAAGAGAAGTCTCTGGTCAGACTATATGGATGTGCAGGCTGATCTGATATTTTGCTGGGTGCTCATGTTAAGTAGGCAATGCTGTGCCTAGGCTCATATGGAATTTTTCATAGCATACCTCATATTTGCCCGAGACTCTCATATTAGCCTGAGGGTCAAAGGGGTATTATATACAAAATGCCATATCATAATCTATTTATTATAATTTTCCCAACCTTTCTCCTTTTAAAAAATTGTTGAATTATGGTTTTATGTAACAATAATTACGCCAAATGCTATGTCGCACCTGTGGGGGCACAAAATCACCAGACCATGTAATCTAGGACAAGGTCAAATATTAATGCTTCCATAAAAGTTGCCATTCCTAGATGCAACCTTGTACCAAGTATCATTAATGAAGCTGTAACAGCTGCTAAGAAATGAACTTATTAGGTTGAACACTAGGGTTGATGCTGTTCACTAAGCCAGTGAACCATGAAATTTAGGTCATGGTCAAATATGGATGCTTGCATTAAAATTGCGATCCCGAGATGCAAGTTTGTACCAAGTATCATTAATAAAGCTCTTATAGTTCTTTTGAAATGAACCTGACCATTAGGGTGAACGCAAGGGTGGTCACAATTTTTTCATAAAGTCAGTGAACAATAAAATGTTGGTCAAGATCAAATATGGATGCTTGCATTTAAGTTGCCATCCACAGATACAAGTTTGTACAAAATATCATTAATGAAGCTCTTATAGTTCTTGAGAAATAAACTTGACCATTAAGGTGAATGCTAGGGTGGTCGCAATATTTTACAAAGTCAGTGAACCATGAAATGTAGGTCAAGGTCTAATATGGGTGCTTGCATTTAAGTAACCATTCCCAGATACAAGCTTGTACAAAATATCATTAATGAAGCTCTTACAGTTCTTGAGAAATTAACTTGACCATTAGGGTGAACGCTAGGGTGGTCGCAATATTTTACAAAGTCAGTGAACCATGAAATGTAGGTCAATGTCAAATATGGAAGCTTGCATTTAAGTTACCATCCCCAGATACAAGTTTGTACTAAGTAACATTAATGAAGCTCTTATAGTTCTTGAGAAATAAACTTGACCATCAGGGTGAACGCCAGGGTGGTCGCAATATTTTACGAAGTCAGTGAATCATGAAATGTAGGTCAAGGTAAAATATGGATGCTTGCATTTAAGGTGCCATCCACAGATACAAGTTTGTACCAAGTATCATTAATGAACTCTTACAGTTATTGACAAAATAAACTTGACCCTTTGGGTGAACGCTGGGGTGGCTGAAATGTTGACGCCTTGACAAACGGACGAACGAACGGACGGGCGGAGGGACGGACGGAAAACCGGACGCCTATACTGCTCCATGCTAATAGCAGGCACAACAAAAAGCTTTTCTAAAAACAAATCAAAGTTTTAGGTGAAAAGCAAAGCAATAGTTTGCCTTGCTAATACTTTTATACATATTTACTCAGAACCAACTATATACAAGGTATTTACAAATTCCAACATTTACACAACACAGGGTCAGATGCTGCAGAATGTGATCAGGGCCTTCACTGTTTGCCAAAAATTACGGTGTAACAGGAAGACAGCCAAGTGTTCCGAAGATTGTCATGTCAGAGGTATAATAATGGTTTGTATTAGGGTTTTGTTATTTCATGTTTGTGTTTCTTTCCCTTTTGGTGTCACTGATGGGAGCTGTGGGTTAATTGTATCGTTCCTGATCATTGCCGTCACTTCTATTCTGAGAGTATATTGCAGAAAATACTGTCACAAATTTTTGGTGCTCTCTGATCAGACTATAACACATACATGTAAGCTAACATTCATGTTAGCATAATTTCTTATTCTTCTTCTCTGCTGTTGATAAACATTTCACAGTCAATCCTTCATCAGAATAGTATGTAAATGTATGTAACAATTCTTTTGTGTGATACATCAATAATTCCAACTCTTCATCATTATATACATTTCGAGCGATTGGATTGGATGAAATAAAAGTTTGTTACTATGATAAATTCCATGAGCAAGAATCTCATAACTATTTCACACAGTGACAGGCAGTAATATAACATGATGTCAAAGACATGATGTCAAAGAGCATGTTTAGAACCCCATTTCGAAAACACGCCAATACCAATACATTGTAAATTTTACCGCCGAAAATATGAAAATTTTAAGATGAAAAATTGATGAGTTTTCTTATTTCTGCTCAAAATATAGATTGTGGGCACTCGTTATAACCGCCTCAGGTTGTGGATACTCGTTAGAACCGCCTCATCGAGGCAGTTCTAATGAGTACCCACAGATGAGGCGGTTTTAATGAGTACCCACAATCTATATTTTAGAGCAGAAATAAGAAAAATAATGGATACCCCTGTAAACCCCAGTTTTACAATATAAAAGTGGGGTTTAAGGGGTCATCATTAAATAGGCATGTTTTCGTGATGCCGTCCGTTACAACATTGTATTATGAAGTAACGTCAACAGTGTTCCATCAAAAGATGGGAAACTACTGAAATCGTATGTGTTAGAAGAGAAATAAATTGAATTTAAAGACTTGAAGTTTTTTCTTCATTACGAAAACACGCCTATACAAATACATTGTAAACTTTACCGCCGAAAAAACGAACATTTTAAGACGAAAAATTGTGATATTTTTCTTATTTCTGCTCAAAATACAGGTTTTGGGTACTCGTTAGAACCGCCTCATCGAGGCGGTTCTAACGAGTACCCACAATCTATATTTTGGAGCAGAAATAAGAAAAATAAGGTTTACCTCTGTAAACCCCAGTTTTACTATATAAAAGTGCGGTTCAAGGGGGTCAAAATTATATAGGCGTGTTTTTGTGATGTGCTTGAGTTTCTTTTGAAGATGACAGCTTCTAACTGCATAATAATTCCGCTGTGGATGCTGGTAAGTTCATTCTTATGAATTTGAAATAAGTCCTAAAAAAACCCATTTTGGTGGCATTTTTTAATATTTTGATGACATAGTTGGAATTTTAAGGAATGAATTATCACTTTTGTGGCGTTTACATATCAATGAAATCCACAAAAATAAAATTCATTCCTATAACAGATTCAATGTCATATAATAGATGGATCCAATGTTTTGACATGTGACCTTGTTTACATTTCATTGTGCATGCGCCAATTACCTCCCCTGTCGAGGTACTCTTTTATCTGGTTGGCAAAACATGACTGTTGCCATACAGTGTCAAAGAGAATTTCGAATATTTATAGTGTGATTAAACTCATTTCTTTTCCAGAAAATTAACTGACCCTTGTCAGTTAGTGTTTTTGAAGTAATAAATGATATAGAACCAGTCTCTTCTGACATTTTATCGCACATTTTGTTGCCTAAAAAGGGTTATAAAACTACCGGTACCCACCAACATGCCAAAACGTAGTCGATGCGCTTTATTTAACGAATGGAAATAAGATTAAAGCATGTATATTTTCTATCCAATTTTATACGAAAAAAGAAGCAGTTTAATGTCAAAATGGTTTGTGGCAAACAGTTTTGATAGAAAGACGATTTAACAAAGGTTATTACAGAAAATAATTCATGCTACATCAACGGTAGAGTATGGAACCGGAAGTTTTTTTTGCCTACCAGATAAAACGAGGCTAATGACCTTTGACCTTGTGTGACATAGACTTTGGATATGTCTATAGTAAAATTCAATGTGATTTATACTGCAATCAGCCTTTCTAGTAGCCTAGCAAAAGGGGGTCAAATAACTGCATGTTGTAATCAGTACTGACCTTCTCAGAAGTACCTTCTACCGACCTATAATATGTCTAGTGACTGTTTATGGACCTGACCTACTTTCCAAGTACCTAATTTGCAAACTTGTGTAAACAATTAATGCAACATTTTATACCCGGTAAAACAACCAAACTGAAAGTCATTATCCTTTTTAAATGAATTTTCTGAAATATCAGCTTGATACTTTCCTTCTCAGGCTTTCCTGGTTTGAATGATCACATTACGAAGACACTACTATACAAATACATTGTAAACTTTTCCACCGAAAAAACGAAATTTTAGGATGAAAAATTGTGATATTTTTCTTATTTCTGCTCAAAAGATAGATTGTGAGAGCTCATTAGAATCGAGGGGGTTCTAACGAGTACCCACAATCTATATTTTAGAGCAGAAATAAGAAAAATGAGGTTTACCCCTACAAACTCCAGTTTTACTATATAAAAGCGGGGTTTAAGGGGGTCAAAATTATATACCGCTAGGCGTGTTTTCATGATGAGCTGGAATAATTATATAATGCTATTACAATTGCATCTAGCCATCACGAAAACATGCCTATATAATTTTGACCCCCTCGAACCCCACTTTTATATAGTAAAACTGGGGTTTACAGGGATAAACCTTATTTTTCTTATTTCTGCTCTAAATTATAGATTGTGGGTACTCGTTAGAACCGCCTCGATTCTAACGAGTACATACAATCTATATTTTGAGCTGAAATAGGAAAAATATCGCAATTTTTTATCTTAAAATTGTCGTTTTTTCGGCGACATAGATTACAATGTATTTGTATAGGCATGTTTTCGTAATGCCTCAAAAATAATTTAAGGCTAAAATAAACTAATTGTTTGCAGGCTTTCATACAGAATGTAAAGTTGTGAGAAACTTTTATTTAAGCGACCATGTTTTTTTCTGACGTCTCAATAGCCCGGAGGCGTCAGAAACTTTACTTTTTTGACGTCAAATTATGCTATGACTGTGCACACCATTTTAACCTGCCACACTGTCAGCAGTCTTTTTTGGTGAAATTTGCTTAATTATTGCAAAACCCCATGATTTCTTTTGGGTTGTGGTATAAACTAAATACATGATTAGTGTCTTTAATAATAAATAATCGGCTGACCACAACAAGTTTTTAGGGGTCAGCTGAATCTCGCCCCTATAAGATTGTTTAAGCCTCATTAATTATATTTCATTATTAAGGACACTAACCATGTACATGTATTTACAATATTAATACCAAAATTTTTCTCGCACAAGTGTTACCGGGTATGTGACTTTTATGTAATGCCCTTTTGTTTGTTTGTCTGTTTGAATTGAGGTTTAATATCCCCATCAAAACTATTTAGGTCATATTGGTGACATTGCTTCCAATTTTGTGTGACTCCTACCTGACACTGAGATGAAATGACATCTCAAGCCCTGCTGCCCAATAAAACCAACAGGGTTTATATGCCTGGATGTTCCAACTCGCATCACATTGCCAGAGCTGACTTAGACCTTCTAAGCGGTTTACCTGTACTCATGTGTGGTTGGTTTCAGCTCTGGATGGAAGCCCCATGCAGCCTAATCTATTTCTCCTAGCCCAGATATGGTGTGAGCCCCAACAGCACTATTAAAAACCCAGACAGGATGTAATATAATAAATTCTATACCTTCACACGTTCTTTCATCTGCTGCTAGCTGGTACCCAGTGTTACAAGCACAGTGATAGGAACCAACATCATTAACACACCGGTGCTGACATATGTTGGCCTGTTGACATTCATCAATATCTGAGAACAAAAAAAGTGATCAGTTTAACCCTTATCCTACTGAATAAATCTACTTAGCCACACCCATTGCAGACTATCAACCAATCAAATTGCTTGATATAATGTATTCATTTATTTAAAAAATTACATGACAAATACTGTAGATCCTGATCAGATGGACATCTATGATGAACCTTCAATGGCTCAAACTACCCTGATCTCAAATTTTCATTGCCACAAAGATGTTTGAGTTACTGAAGTTTGATCAAATTAACCTTTACTTTGTTGTTCACAACAACCCCTACCTTTGCAAACAGTGTAGATCCAGATCAGATGGCTTCTGAAGAAGCCATCTGATCTGGATCTACACTGTTTGTCATTCAGTTTGCGAATTTGAATGAATAAATTACATCAAGCAATTTGATTGGTTGAAATGTGAAAGGGTGTGGCTAAATTAATTTATGCAGCTGATAAGGGTTAAATAAAATGTCATTTGAGCCAGAGCATGGCAAGACCTACAATAAGAACAGAACTGTGAAACCAGGAAAGACTTAGATCAGCCTGTACATGCTGTCAGTCTGATTAGAGTCTTTGCCTGTAGCTCTTTGAAAAGCCAATTCTTTCCTTTAAGAGTAGATCCCTTTTTCAGTGGGACAGGTTTTATTGAAAAGCAAACAGGAAGTCCCGAAAGTTGTGGCCCTTTGAAAAATGACAGAAAAATCTGCCAGGTGTTCCCATTACCCTTAAGAGCTAAGTATTCAGTGGTTGCAAAAACAACCCTTTTTATACTGTCATTCATTGTAATGACAGAACTCATTATAATGACAATTTAAATGGAATGAATCCTTAATTCAAGGCTTAGCCTCGGTTCTGATTGGCATAGGCATCCCTCGGGTTGGAAACTCCTATAGCAAATTCATAGTCATGAAAAATTATAGTAATCTAATACCCCAAAAATACACAAAAAATATTATAGATATTTGTTAGAATTGCCTCAGGGAGATGATGCTAACAAATGTGTACAATATTTATTCTCAGAGTAATTAACAGAAAAGGCCTTTTATTACCTATAAAACACCTTAACCAATTGCATACGGGAAACCCCTATAAGGGTACCTTGGCAAACAGTACAGGCCCAGACCAGACGCCGCAGAATAGATGCCGTATTCTGCAGCATCTGATCAGGACCTACACTATTTGCAAAAAGTTAAGCTGTTGTCCAAATCAATTTTAAAGATAACACAACCTGTCACCTCTAAATTTCGAAATGGACTCCTGCCATATATAAGGGGGAAAATTCCATTTTGTACAAAAAGGGTTAATGGGATTCTTTATAATGACAAATTCTTACACCGGTAATAGCAAAATGTTAGGGAACAAATACTGCCATTAAAATGAAGATCCTCTCTCGGTTTTGTCCTATGCTGGTTAATTTTGTGTCGCAGAAGACATGAACAGAATGCTGTTGTTGGGAACAACAGTGTATTTATAGTAGGCGTCACATGAACAAGTTACCAGCCTCGGTAGCTCAGTCAGATGCACATCTAACTGCTGATCAGAAGGATGTGGATTCTATACCTGATGAGGTCCGCAACATTCTCACGTGGAGATTGATCATTCTCTCCCTTCCGCTGATTCAAGTTTGGAGATTGATCATGAAATCTTTTCTACGGTCATTCTCTTCCTTCCGCTGTTTCAAGAAGGACAGGTGTCAGTTTCTGGCAAAAGAATGTGCACTGTACTGGTTTACCGCTTACGTATAAGCCTCCCCAGGAAAAGTGTGGATAGATAAACTGAGCGGCTCAAAAATGACCTAAATATTGTTGACTGGGCCATTAAACTCCAATACAAACAAACACTTTAATTTGTTTTAGATATGCACTGATTTCACTGCTAAGTATAAAATTAAAACCCTTACCTACACACTGCTGGCCCCTTTTCTCAAGTCCAGGGTTACATACACATCTGAAGCTCCCTTCCGTATTCTCACAAAATGAGTTGAAGGGACAAACATTACCATATTGGCATTCATCCTTATCTATAAATAGCACATGAAGGAACAGTTAAACTTTGACCTTCTGAATTTGTCCAATATATTGTGGACTCTTATACAGTGAAATTCCGCTATTAAGACTGCCTAGAATTAAGACTAATTCACCTTTAAAAGCTTACTTTGTCGGTAGCAGTTATTCTTTCTTTGTGTTTTCCGCTTACAGTGTCCTCTGGTCAGAGATCACCTTTGGGACTGTTCAAAAGTGGTCTTTAAGACCACTTTTGAATCGTCCCAAAGGTGGTCCTAATACAGGAATTTTACTGTATATCATGGGCAGTATGTTGTGGGCATTCATATTTTCTGGTCACTAATATGTTGTGGCCAGTCATATGTTAGTGGCACTGATGTTATGTTGTGGGCACTTATATGTTTTTGGCACTTATATGTTGTGTGCACTCATATGTTGTGGGCACTAATATTTCATAGGCCCTCATATGTTGATGGCGAAAATAGGTCATTGACACTTTTATGTCAAGTATGTAACAAAAATAATTGTTGTTCGCACTGATTTGTCAAAGGCACTCATATATTGTGTACACTAATATGTCATGGACATATGTTTTGGACACTGACATGTAAGAAGTACTCAAATGTTGTGAGCACTAACATGTCATGAGCACTCATATGTTGTCTGCAACAATATGTTGTCGGCCTTACATACATGTACAGTAACATACCATTGTGTAAACTCATGCTATCGACATTTGTAGGTTACCAGTTATATGCTGTCATCAACAATATCCTGTGATCCTCATGTGATGTGTGCAGCTGTGTGCTGTAAACCTTCATTTGTAGTGGGAACTCTGTGTTGTAGATATTTGTAAGTTTTTGTTGTCTGTTCAGGACTCGTATGTTGTGAGCAGCCTTATGTTGAGCCTCCAATGGTATGTGCACTCATATGATCTTAGCACTTGATTTCATGTGTTGAGGGCCTAAACATTTTGGACAGTCATATGAACTTGTATATGGTATGCTTACTTGTATGTTGTATGCACTCATTATGGTGCATTTACTCTTATTGTAAGCACTCATATTGTATGTTTAGGTAAATTATATAAGAAGCCAAATGGTACATTTACAGCAAGTACTTATATGGTGTACATGTTGACTCATATATGTTCTAAGCACAGATGTTGTGTTTACCAAAACAATATAAGCACTTAAATAGTGTGTTTCTGAATGCTGTAAGCAATCATGCAATCATCTGATATAAGTACTCAAATGTTGTGTTTACTTATATACAACTAGAAATGCATCCATAGGACATGGATGCCCCCGCCTGAAAATATGTTGATGTTAGGATTTGACCTTCAACTGCTAAGTATGATCTTGACCTTACAGGTACGGACCTGGACAAATTGTCTCATGATGGTTACCTTTTTGCCAAATAATTTCCAAATCCATCCAGGAACAACATAGATATTGAGCGGACACAAAAAAAAAACACTTTTCTTTACCTTCGACCTCTAAGTATGACAATGACCTTGGACATACCAACCTGGGTCTTGTGCATGATATATCGACTCATGATTGTTAACATTTCTACCAAGTAATTTCCAAATCCATTCAGAATAACCGTAAACAAGAAAAAGACATTTTTTTTTACCTTTGACCTCTAAGTATGACCTTGACCTTGGAGGTACCAACCTGGGTCTCGGGCATAATACATCGTCTCATGATGGTTAACATTTCTGCCAAGTTATTTCAAAATCCATCCAGAAATAAGAATTTATTGATTGTGTTTAAGATTCGGACCCTTTTTTAACCTTTGACCTCCCAGTACGACCTTGACCTTGGAGGTACAGACCTGGTTTTTGTGTGAAACAGATTTTCTCATGATGGCTGTCATTTCTGCCTACTAATTTCAAAATCCATCCAGAAATAAGAAACTTAATGACCGTGTTTAAATTTGGACACTTTTTTTACCTTTGACCTCTAAGTACGACCTTGACCTTGGAGGTACGGATTTAGATTTTGTGCACAACACATTGTCTTATGATGGTTAACATTTCTGCTAAGTAATTTCAAAATCCATCCAGAATAAGGAAGTTATTGGCCGTGTTTAAGTTTCGGACCCTTTTTTTTTTTACCTTTGACCTCTGAGTACGACCTTGACCTTGGAGGTATGGACCTGGGTTTGTGCGTGACACATCAACATTTCCAAAGTAATTTCAAAATCCATCCAGAAATAAGAAAGTTATTGACTGCGTTTATGTTTCGGACAGACGGACGGACGAACAGACAGGGGCAATGCTATATGCTCTTCCAACATTCTTCGAATGGCGGGGGCATAAAAAAGTACTCAAATGGTGTGTTGTCACATATGTTGTAGGTAAGCACCAATATGTTGTGGTACTGAAATGCTGTGTTGGCTCATATGTCTTCCATACATCAGAAATGTAAATCAACCCATGAATCTAAAGGTGATTAAACTCTGAAAGAAGGGAGGAAATCCAGTACCTGATTTCTACATTTTATAAACATTTTTCCATTCTGAAATCATCTGAGCATTAAATCTGTACTGCTCATAAATTGGTAAAGCAGTAAACAATTCAATATTTTTGGCCTTTTACTATTTATAAGCAGGACAAAATATACAGTTCAATCATTTAAGCATGGATACCTATGTTAAAAACATTTTTTTCCATTCTGAAACCATCTGAGCATTATTTGTACTGCTCATAAATTGTAAAAACAAGGTATCAACCAATAAGACTTTCTATGCTCAGATCAGCAGTAAACAATACAAGTCCTGCTCATAAACAATTAAATGCTGGTATTGTGGGCATTTTAATATTTATGAACAGGACAAAACCCATAGTCCAATTAGTTGATCATGAGCATGGATCCTTTGTTTATAAAAACAAAATTTGAACTGAAATCATCTGTTGAGCATGGATCTGTTGGTTATAAAAACATTATTGAGCTGAAATCATGTGAGCATTAATTTGAGCTGCTCATGAATTGTAAAAGACAAATCAATAGGACTTTCTATGCTCAGATCAGCAGTAAACAAAGCTGGCCTCAGTAGCTCAGTCGGATGCGCGTCTGACTGGTGATCAGGAGGACGCGGGTTCGATACCTGCCGGGGTCGGCAACATTCTTTCGTGGAGATTGATCATGAAATCTTTTCTAAGGTCATTCTCTCCCTTCCGCTGATTCAAGAAAGGCAGTTGTCAGTTTCTGGTGAAAGAATGTGCACTGTACTGGTTACTCGCTTACGTATAAGCCTGCCCAGGAAAAGTGTGGAGGCTCAAAAATGACCTTAAATAGTGTTGACTGAGCCGTTAAACTCAAATACCAAACAAAGCAGTAAACAATAGATGTCCTGCTCATAAACATTAACAATTATTGGCATTTCATCAGAACAAAGCCTATTCTCAAATTAGTTAACTCTTATCAAGCTGTTCAAGACAACCCCTATCTTTGGAAACAGTGTAGATCCAGATCAGATGGTTTCTGAAGAAGCCATCTGATCAGGATCTACACTGTTTGGCATTAAGTTTATGGCTTTGTAAGAATAAATTACATCAAGTAATCTGATTAGTTCAAAGTCAGAAATGGGTGTGGCTAAATTGAATATTCAGCAGGATAAGGGTTAAGCATGGTATTTTTCACAACATACCTTGGCACTGTCCATTAATTCTTCTGTATCCCTCTGGGCATGTGCAGACATAGCTTCCCTGTCTGTTGATACAGTTCGCTCCTCCGGTGCAGTCGTGAGTCCCTCTGGTACATTCATCAATATCTAAAATAAACACAGTCACACAGAGCCACAGATAAGGTAAGTACAGTGAAATTCCACTATTAACCCTTGTCATGCTGAATATTCATATATGCCACACCCACTACCGATTATCAACCAATCAGATTACTTGATGCAAATTATTGCAACAAATTCACAATCTGAATGGAAACAATGTAGATCCTGATCAGATGGCTTCGTCAGAAGCCATCTGATCTGGATCTTCATTGTTTGGAAAATAAGGCATATCCGGGCTCAACAGGACAAGGGGTTAAGACCACCTAAAATGAAGACTAATTCTAATTTTTAAAGCTTATTTAGTAGGTTGCAGTTAATCTTTCTTTGTATTTTCTGCATACAGTGTCCGCCGGTCAGAGACCACCTTTGGGACAGTTCAAAAGTGGTCTTTAAAGACCACTTTAGAACAGTCCCAAAGGCAGTCTTAATAGAGGAATTTTACTTATTTTGAGATAATAGAAGGATAGTTTTCCTTATTTCTGCTTATAAACCTATGTTGTGGGTACTCATTAGAACCGCCTCGGTGAGGCGGTTCTAATGAATACCCACAACATAGGGTTTTATGGAGAATTGACATAAGCTATCCTTCAATTATCACAAAATGCTTACCTTATCTGTTGCCATGGTCACAGTCTCATAGCATTAACAAGTTTGTGTATTGAATATCCTTGTAAACCCCACTTTATATACAGAAAACTGGGCATTTATAGGAGTATTTATTTTATACTTAGCAGTGAAATCAATGCATATCTGAAACAAATAAAAATGATATTTTCACACTGTGACCATGACCATGTTATTTTCACAGTAGCAGTCTGAACTACTTTTTTGGTTTTTCTTATTTTTCTTATTAAATAAAAAAAAATTTACCTTTTTTGAATAAAACTAATTTCATCGAATGTGTTAAAAACATATTTCATCAAGTACGAGTGTGAAGCATGTTATCAACAGCTGTTAATTTACAGAACATTGCGAATGTCCATTACGAAAACACGCCTATACAAATACATTGCCACCTTTATCGCCAAAAAAAATGAAAATTTTATTATGAAAAATTATGATATTTTTCTTATTTCTGCTCAAAATGTAGATTGTGGGTACTCGTTAGAACCGCCTCATCGAGGCGGTTCTAACAAGTATTAACAATCTATATCTCAGAGCAAAAATAAGAAAAATAAGGTTTACCCCTGCAAACCCCCATTTTACTATATAAAAGTGGGGTTCGAGGGGGTCAAAATTATATAGGCGTGTTTTCGTGATGACATATAAAATAAAAAGAAAATTTACCTTTTTTTTGATAAATACTGAAAATATTTCATATTGTGTGTTGAAAACATCAGAATTTCCACTTGTGCTTCGCACTCGTGAAAATTCTGATGTTTTCAACACACTCGAAATATTTTTGGTATCCATCTCAAAAAAGAAAATATCCTCTATATAATTTTTCTTATTTCTTCTTGACAAAATAAGTGGTAGGTGTTTGTAGGTCCTTGTTAGAGCCACCTCAATGAGGCAATTCTGATGAGCACCCACAATCTATGTTTTGAGTATTTAAGAATAATATACCAAATTTTCAACAGAAAATTAACCAATTTGGACATTTGAAAGAACGCACTTTGCCACATGGAAGTGTTTTCTTAATCTCACCTCAGAATGCAGTAAAATTCCTATATTAAGACCACCTTTGGGACTGTTCAAAAGTGGTCTTTAAGACCACTTTTGAACAGTCCCAAAGGTGGTTTTTGACCACAGGACATGGTATGCAGAAAACACAAAGAAAGAATGACTGCAAATTGCTAAATAAGCTTTTCTAAACAGAATTAGTCTTATTTTTAGGTGGTCTTAATAGTGGAATTTTACTGTACAGGGAACTGGAATTCTTGGTTTCAGACAACAGTAGTTTGAGTTAGCAAGTCAGTATCCTAAGCCATACTTTTACCCAGCAAGTTTAAGCATAAATGGTTAACCAGTACAGTGCACATTCTTTTAACAGACACTGACAACTGCCCTTCTTTAATCTGGGGGAGTGAGAGAATGACAGTAGAAAAGATTTCATGATCAAACTCTTTGACTGTTTACATTCATAAAGGTTCGTAAAAGACCTTTTTTTCTTTTCATAAAGTATAACTGTATTAGATACAAGCACTATTTACCGGTAACCTTTTTCCCATTCTAACGCTTTAGGGAACAAATTTGACCTTGCCATAAAATAGGTCAGGGTAAACCCAGGGTCATCATTTATATTACTTTTGTAGGGCTCAAGCTCAAGTCCCTTTTGCATTCTGCCAAGTTTCAAGGTCATCCAACTTATGGTTCTGGATAAGATGATCTTTAAAGGGTTTTTACCTTCCATGGTCATGATGGCCATCTTATTTATGTGACCATGACCAATTATACCAAATTTAGTTCCCTTGAGACATATATGTTCTATAAATAAATTAATGTGACTTCAGTTGGCCCTGTGATTTCTGAGGAGAAGCTGATGGTATTTAAATCCTTGTGACCTTGACCTTTGACATTCCTAGATGTTCATCTTTGCATAAACTACCATTGTATTTGATAAAAGCACTATTTTACCTTTTTCCATTCCTATGCCTTAGGGACCAAACATCACCATGCTGTAAAATATGTCAAGGTCAACCCAGGGTCATCATGTATTTAACTTTTGTAGGGCTGGAGACCTTTTGCATTTTACCAAGTTTCAAGGTCATCAACCTTATGGTTCCAAAGAAGAAGATTTTCAAAGGCTTTTTTTACCATATATGGGCATGGCTGCCATCTTGGTAATGTGACCAGGACTAATTATACAAACTTTACTTCCCATGAGGCATAGATGCTTTGGAGGCCCAGTGGATTCTGAGGAGAAGATGTTTGAAAGTGTGGACAGACAACCAACGATGGGCCATTGAGATTCTATAAGCTCACCTTGTGAGCCTTCTGCTTAGGTGAGCTAAAAATACAGGGAGAGCCTTAAACGCAAGACATAGCGCACCTTTGGCATCAGCAGGAAGAGAAAAACTCACAGGGAATGAGCACATGTCTCTGCTTATGTCGTCTGCTGAAATTTTTGCCAAATGTTTTAAAAAATATTTTTGCATACAGGCAAACAGTGTCGACCCAAATCAGACAGAGGAGTAGTCTGATTTGGGTCCACACTGTTTGCAAAAATGACTTTTAAAGTAACTGGCAGACAACAAAGCAGACGCGAATTGTCGTGATTGGCATTTTATGGGTTAACAAGCGGAACAACCAGTCCTCTCTTCCTCAAATAGGGTGATTAAACTTCTAGAAAGCTCTTAATAATAATGCAAAATAAAGTACAAAATGCAGAACAGAGATATCAATAGAAATTTGTGCACAAAAACCCCATTTTTGATGTGTTTCTGCTTAACCCTGCAGATTTTTGTTTGTTTGTATTGAGGTTTTACATCCCTGTCAACACATTTTTTGGAGACCTTGCTTCCAATTTTGAGGGACTTTTATCCAACATTGAGATGAAATGACAATTCAAGCCCTGCCACCCAAACAAACCAACAGTGTTTAAATGCAGGGGCGGTCCGACACGCATCACTTTGCCTGAACAGGCTTAGACCTTCTAAGTGGTTAACCAGTACTGTACTCATGTGCAGTCGGCTTCAGCTCTGCATGCATCAAGTGAACAAGTCCGTGAAACGAACACCCCACTAAACCCCACTTTATATAGAGAAAACTGGTGTTTACAGGGGTCTACATTATTTTGCTTATTTCTGCTCCTAGATATAGGTTGTGGGTACTCGTCAGAACCGCCTCAATGAGGCGGTTCTAACAAGCACCCACTACCTATGTTTGAAGTACAAATAAGAACAAGAGGGCCATGATGGCCCTGGATCGCTCACCTGATCCATATGATAGAGTAACAAGCGGGCCTCGGGGAGGGCCATTCTTGACCCCAGGGCTACAATGTGCATAATGTTGAGGGAGGTCTAAAACGGTGAAGCTTCATACCAAATATCAATAAAGGCTATAATTTGAACAATCTTGGCAAAGGTCCACTAGATGAAGCTATACACCAAATATCAAAGACCTGGGCCTTCGGGTTTCAGAGAAGAAGATTTTTTAAAGATATTCCCTACATTAGCCTATGTAAAACCAAATGGCCCCGGGCGGGGGCATTTTTGGCCTCAGCGCCATAATTTAAACAATCTTGATAGAGGTCCACTAGATGAAGCTTCACACCAAATATCAAAGACCTGGGCCTTGCTGTTTCAGAGAAGAAGATTTTCAAAGATTATCTCTATATATAAATCTATGTAAAACCAAAGGGCCCCGGGGCGGGGGCTATAATTTGAACAACTTCGGTAGAGGTCCACTAGATGAAGCTCCATACCCAAATATCAAAGGCATGGGCCTAGTGGTTTCAGAGAAGAAGATTTTAAAAGATTTCCCAAAGGGTCTCTGGGCGGGGGCATTTTTGGCCCCAGGGCTAATAGCCTATAATTTGAACAATCTTGATAGAGGCCCACTAGATGAAATTTCACAACAAATATCAAAGACCTAGGCCTTGTGGTTTCAGAGAAGAAGATTTTTAAAGATTTTTTCTATATAAGTCTATGTAAAACCAAAGGGCCCTAAGGCGGAGGCATTTTTGGTCTCAGGGCTATAATTGAACAATTTTGGTAGAGGTCCACTAGATGAAGCTTCATAACAAATATCAAAGACCTAGGCCTTGTGGTTTCCAAGAAGAAGATTTTTCAAGATTTTCCCTATATAAGTCTATGTAAAACCAAAGGGCCCCGGAGCGGGAGCATTTTTGGCCCCAGGGCTATAATTTAAACAATCTTGGTAGGGGTCCACTAGGTGAAGCTTCATACCAAATATCAAAGACCTGGGCCTTGCGGTTTCAGAAAAGAAGATTTTTAAAGATTTTCCCAATATAAGCCCATGTAAAACCAAAGGCCCCGGGGCGGTACCTGGGCCTTGTGGGGTGAAGCTTCATACCAAATATCAAAAACATGGGCCTTACAGTTTCAGAGAAGAAAATTTTTAAGGATTTTCCCTATATAAGTCCATTTAAAACCAAAGGGCCCCGGAGCAGGAGCATTTTTGACCCCAGGGCAATAATTTGAACAATCTTGGTAGGGGTCCACTAGGTGAAGCTTCATACCAAATATCAAAGAACTGGGCCCTGTGGTTTCAGAAAAGAAAATTTTTAAAGAGTTTCCCTATATAAGCCATGAAAAACCAAAGGGCCCAAGAGCGAGGGCATTTTTTGCCCCAGCACTTTAATTTGAACAATCTTGGTAGGGGTCCACTAGGTGAAGCTTCATACCAAATATCAAAGACCTGGGCCTAGCAATTTCAGAGAAGAAGATTTTTAAAGATTTTCCCTATATAAGCCCATGTAAAACCAAAGTGCCCCGGGGCTGGGGCATTTTTGGCTCCAGCACTATATTTTGAACAATCTTGGTAGGGGTCCACTACATGAAGCTTCATACCAAATATCAAAGACCTGGGCCTTGCGGTTTCAGAGAAGAAGATTTTTCAAGATTTTCCATATATAAGTCTATTTAAAACCAAAGGGCGCCGAAGCGGGGGCATTTTTGGCCCCAGAGCTATAATTTGAATAATCTTGGTAGGGGTCCACTAGGTGAAGCTTCATACCAAATATCAAAGATCTGGGCCTTGCGGTTTCAGAGAAGAAAATTTTTAAAGATTTTCCCTATATAAGCCCATGTAAAACCAAAAGGCCCCGGGGCAGGGGCATTTTTGGCCCCAGCACTATAATTTGAACAATCTTGGTAGGGGTCCACTAGATGAAGCTTCATACCAAACATCAAAGACCTGGGCCTTGCGGTTTCAGAGATGAAGATTTTTAAAGATTTTCCCTATATATAAGCCCATGTAAAACCAAAGGGCCCCGGGGCGGGGGCACTTTTGGCCCCAGCACTATAATTTGAACAATCTTGGTAGGGGTCCACTAGATGAAGCCTCATACCAAATATCAAAGACTTGGGCCTTGCGGTTTCAGAGAAGAAGATTTTAAAAGATTTTCCATATATAAGTCTATGTAAAACCAAAGGGCCCCGGAGCGGGGGTATTTTTTGGCCCTAGGGCTATAATTTGAACAATCTTGGTAGGGGTCCACTAGGTGAAGCTTCATACCAAATATCAAAGATATTGGCCTTATGGTTTCAGAGAAGAATATTTTTAAAGATTTTCCCTATATAAGCCCATGTAGAACCAAAGGGCCCCAGAGTGGGGGCATTTTTGGCCCCAGCACTATAATTTGAACAATCTCCGTAGGGGTCCACTAGGTGAAGCTTCATACCAAATATCAAAGACCTGGGCCTAGCGGTTTCAGAGAAGAAGATTTTCCCTATATAAGCCCATGTAAAACCAAAGGGCCCCGGGGCGGGGGCATTTTTGGCCCCAGCACTATAATTTGAACAATCTTGGTAGGGGTCCACTAGATGAAGCTTCATACCAAGTATCAAAGATCTGGGCCTTGCGGTTTCAGAGAAGAAGATTTTTAAAGATTTTCCCTATATAAGCCCATGAAAAAACAAAGGGCCCCGGAGCGGGGGCATTTTTGGCCCTAGGGCTATAATTTGAACAGTCTTGGTAGGGGTCCACTAGATGAAGCTTCATACCAAATATCAAAGACCTGGGCCTTACGGTTTCAGAGAAGAATAATTTTAAAGATCTTCCCTATATAAGCCCATGTAAAACCAAAGGGCCCCGGAGCGGGGGCATTTTTGGCCCCAGCACTATAATTTGAACAATCTTGGTAGGGGTCCACTACATGAAGCTTCATACCAAATATCAAAGATCTGGGCCTTGCGGTTTCAGAGAAGAAGATTTTTCAAGATTTTCCATATATAAGTCTATTTAAAACCAAAGGGCGCCGGAGCGGGGGCATTTTTGGCCCCAGAGCTATAATTTGAATAATCTTGGTAGGGGTCCACTAGGTGAAGCTTCATACCAAATATCAAAGATCTGGGCCTTGCGGTTTCAGAGAAGAAAATTTTTAAAGATTTTCCCTATATAAGCCCATGTAGAACCAAAAGGCCCTGGGTGTGTGTGTGTGTGTGTGTGCAGGGGGGGGGGGGGTGAAGCTTCATACCAAATATCAAAGACATGGGCCTTACGGTTTCAGAGAAGAAATTTTTTTAAAGATTTTCCCTATATAAGCCATGTAAAACCAAAGGGCCCAAGAGCGGGGGCATTTTTTGCCCCAGCACTATAATTTGAACAATCTTGATAGGGGTCCACTAGATGAAGCTTCATACCAAACATCAAAGACCTGGGCCTTGCGGTTTCAGAGATGAAGATTTTTAAAGATTTTCCCTATATATAAGCCCATGTAAAACCAAAGGGCCCCGGGGCGGGGGCACTTTTGGCCCCAGCACTATAATTTGAACAATCTTGGTAGGGGTCCACTAGATGAAGCCTCATACCAAATATCAAAGACCTGGGCCCTGTGGTTTCAGAGAAGAAGATTTTTAAAGATTTTCCCTATATAAGCCCATGTAAAACCAAAAGGCCCCGGGGCAGGGGCATTTTTGGCCCAAGCACTATAATTTGAACAATCTTGGTAGGGGTCCACTAGATGAAGCTTCATACCAAACATCAAAGACCTGGGCCTTGCGGTTTCAGAGATGAAGATTTTTAAAGATTTTCCCTATATATAAGCCCATGTAAAACCAAAGGGCCCCGGGGCGGGGGCACTTTTGGCCCCAGCACTATAATTTGAACAATCTTGGTAGGGGTCCACTAGATGAAGCCTCATACCAAATATCAAAGACTTGGGCCTTGCGGTTTCAGAGAAGAAGATTTTAAAAGATTTTCCATATATAAGTCTATGTAAAACCAAAGGGCCCCGGAGCGGGGTAATTTTTGGCCCTAGGGCTATAATTTGAACAATCTTGGTAGGAGTCCACTAGGTGAAGTTTCATACCAAATATCAAAGATATTGGCCTTATGGTTTCAGAGAAGAATATTTTTAAAGATTTTCCCTATATAAGCCCATGTAGAACCAAAGGGCCCCAGAGTGGGGGCATTTTTGGCCCCAGCACTATAATTTGAACAATCTCCGTAGGGGTCCACTAGGTGAAGCTTCATACCAAATATCAAAGACCTGGGCCTAGCGGTTTCAGAGAAGAAGCCCATGTAAAACCAAAGGGCCCCGGGGCGGGGGCATTTTTGGCCCCAGCACTATAATTTTGGCCCCAGGGCTAATAGCCTATAATTTGAACAATCTTGATAGAGGTCCACTAGATGAAATTTCACAACAAATATCAAAGACCTAGGCCTTGTGGTTTCAGAGAAGAAGATTTTTAAAGATTTTTCCTATATAAGTCTATGTAAAACCAAAGGGCCCTAAGGCGGAGGCATTTTTGGTCTCAGGGCTATAATTGAACAATTTTGGTAGAGGTCCACTAGATGAAGCTTCATACCAAATATCAAAGACCTAGGCCTTGTGGTTTCCAAGAAGAAGAAGCCCATGTAAAACCAAAGGGCCCCGGGGCGGGGGCACTTTTGGCCCCAGCACTATAATTTGAACAATCTTGGTAGGGGTCCACTAGATGAAACCTCATACCAAATATCAAAGACTTGGGCCTTGCGGTTTCAGAGAAGAAGATTTTAAAAGATTTTCCATATATAAGTCTATGTAAAACCAAAGGGCCCCGGAGCGGGGGTATTTTTTGCCCTAGGGCTATAATTTGAACAATCTTGGTAGGGGTCCACTAGGTGAAGCTTCATACCAAATATCAAAGATATTGGCCTTATGGTTTCAGAGAAGAATATTTTTAAAGATTTTCCCTATATAAGCCCATGTAGAACCAAAGGGCCCCAGAGTGGGGGCATTTTTGGCCCCAGCACTATAATTTGAACAATCTCCGTAGGGGTCCACTAGGTGAAGCTTCATACCAAATATCAAAGACCTGGGCCTAGCGGTTTCAGAGAAGAAGATTTTCCCTATATAAGCCCATGTAAAACCAAAGGGCCCCGGGGCGGGGGCATTTTTGGCCCCAGCACTATAATTTGAACAATCTTGGTAGGGGTCCACTAGATGAAGCTTCATACCAAGTATCAAAGATCTGGGCCTTGCGGTTTCAGAGAAGAAGATTTTTAAAGATTTTCCCTATATAAGCCCATGAAAAAACAAAGGGCCCCGGAGCGGGGGCATTTTTGGCCCTAGGGCTATAATTTGAACAGTCTTGGTAGGGGTCCACTAGATGAAGCTTCATACCAAATATCAAAGACCTGGGCCTTACGGTTTCAGAGAAGAATAATTTTAAAGATCTTCCCTATATAAGCCCATGTAAAACCAAAGGGCCCCGGAGCGGGGGCATTTTTGGCCCCAGCACTATAATTTGAACAATCTTGGTAGGGGTCCACTACATGAAGCTTCATACCAAATATCAAAGATCTGGGCCTTGCGGTTTCAGAGAAGAAGATTTTTAAAGATTTTCCCAAAATAAGCCCATGTAAAACCAAAGGGCCCAGGAGCGGGGGCATTTTTGGCCCCAGCAAGATAATTTGAACAATCTTGGTAGGGGTTCACTAGAAGAAGCTTCATACCTAATATCAAAGACCTGGGCCTTGTGGTTTCAGAGAAGAAGATTTTTTAAGTTTTTGGTGAAAAAAATCTATTTTTGGCTCCTATGACCTAGATGGGCAACGGACCGGAACCATTTGAACAACTTTGAAAGGGGACCACCTAAGGATCCAATCAGTGGTTTAGGAGGAGATGTTGTTTAAAGAAATTGTTTACGGACGCACGGACGCACGACGGACGAAAAGCGATCCCATAAGCTCACCTCGTCACTACGTGACGGTGAGCTAAAAATATCACAGATTTTCATCAATAAAGTAACCATTTTGGAGATATAAAAGAATGCACTATGTTGCACGGCTGTGTTATCGTAATGGAAGTACCATGCAGGTCAATCTATTTCTCCAAGCCCTGATGGGCAGGGCCTTAACGCTGGAGATAGCTTGTCTATGAATAATTTTTGCAAATTTGAAAATAGTGCAAAATCTATCAGTAACAATTGAGCTGGGGCACAGCATTTCCTACAATTTACACATGTGCCCAGCAAAGAATCAGATGCTCCTGTGCATCGATATAGTCTGACCAGAGACTTCTCTTGCTGCATGAAGAGCGTTGGGCCGTTACCTATCATTAGAGTGCACAATGAAGACTCTGATCAGACTGCGCAGATGTGCAGGCTGATCTGAGTCTTCGATGGCTGCACATGTAAATTGTAGGAAAATCCTGTGCCCGGCTCAATTATTGTTCTACTCACCAACACAAAACTGGCCATTTGAATCCAGTTCATAACCAGGCCGGCAATCTATTGGGTTTACACAACGATACGAGCCATACGAATTCTCACAAGTCTGGTAACTCTGACAAATACTAGGCTGCTCCGAACACTCGTCAATGTCTGTCGGTAAAATATGATACAAATATATTTCATAATCATAATGCCGTTGTTATCAGTCATATTCAACTATTCAAATTTTGCAACACCCATTTCTGACTATCAACCAATCAAATTTCTTGATTTAATTTATTGCTATTGAATTTACCCTGTTCGCTTGCTTTACCCTTAAGAGGCCGAAAAAAACTACATCTGAAAATGTCGTCTGCTTATGTTGTCTTCTTAATCTTCTTGCAAACGTTTTAGAAATATTTTTTTCATACAGGCAAACAGTGTGGACAAAATTGTAATGTCGCTGATATTAGCCATATTCAACTGTTAACTTTGCCAGGCCCATTTCTGACTTTCAACCAATCAAATTTCTTGATTTAATTTATTCCTATTGCATTTACCCTGTGTGCCTGCTTAACACAGTTTTTACCATTGTTATCAATTTCCACAAATTCATTTGGTTTAATCTTATGTGCTTGCATAATACTGGTTAAGCCTTGCTCTGCTGAATAAATTAATTTTACCACACCCATTTCTGACTATCAACCAATGAAATTACTTGATGTAGTTTATTCCTATAAATCTGATCTGGATCTGGATTGACACTGTTTGGAGAGGTAGAGCATTTCCTAGGTCAGTATATGTTCAGATGGTTTTTATTGCAAAACTTTACTTCAGCAAACGAAAAATTGTTGATATTTTTCTTATTTTTTTCCCAGAAAACTGAACTTGACATCTCATGCAAATTGTCTCCATAGGAGACAATTTGCATGAGATGTCAAATCCTGTTTTCTTGGAAAATTAGGAATATATTTCAAAATGTCGTCTGCTGAAAAAAATAAAAATACCCAGCAAACAGAGCGTTAAAGAAATTACAAATCAAACTTGGGTAAGTTTCATTCATTTTTGATTTGGGATTTACAGCTTTTCTTAGATTATTTTATTTATGTCAAGTCAAATGTGAATCAGAGGTTGGTTTCAGTGTGGTTTTGGAGTTTAATGGCCCAGTAAACACTATTTTGATTATGTTGAACCTGTCACTTAACCTAACCACACTTTTCCTGGGCATTACGAAAACATGCCTATACCGAAGAAAAATGAAAATTTTCAGATGAAAAATTATGATATTTTTCTTATTTCTGTTCAAAACGTAGATTGTAGATACTCTTTAGAACCACCTGGGTGAAGCGGTTTTAATGAGTACCCATAATCTATGTTTTGAGCAGAAATAAGAAAAATAATGTATATGCCTGCAAACCCTAGTTTTACTATATAAAAGTGGGGTTTAAGGGGGTAAAAATTATATAGGCGGGTTTTCGTGATGGCATGTTTATACATAAGCGGTTAACCAGTACAGTGCACATTTTTCCAAGGAACTGACTACAGCCTTCTCGAATCAGCCAAAGGGAGAGAATGAATGTTGAAAAGATTTCATGATCAATTTCCCAAAAATGAAAGTTGCTCACCTGGTGGGGATCAAACCATTGTCCTCTTGATCACCAGTCAGAAGCACATCTGACTGAGTCACCAAGGCTGACTCAGAGGTTGGTAAGACATAAAAAGTACCAGGAGAAAAACTATGACCTTCCATTTCAAAATCTGATTTCTCAAGTGTGACCAGAACCAGACTCGAACCCACAGTAGTATGAGACCTTACATTTAATAGACAGCATAAATAGGCCATGGAGGCTCACAAGCATTGTATTTAACCCTTGTTCTGCTGAGCCCGGATATGCCTTTTCTTTGAAACAATGTAGATTCAGATCAGATGGCTTCTGAAGAAGCCATCTGATCAGGATCTTCATTGTTTGCCATCCAGTTTATGAATTTGTTGCAATAATTTGCATCAGTATTCTGATTGGCTGATAATCAGTAGTGGGTGTGACATATTTAAATATTCAGCAGGTCAAGGGTTAAGAGGATTATAGAGGTGCTTACCATAAATCTCCTAAAAATTCGAACACTTGGAGGCCTTGCTGTAATGCTCCTAAAATTTGAACAAATTTGTTTCACAATCCAGCAAGGAATCCAAAAGGTGCAGACAGGATGGCAAACAGTGTAGACCGTGATCAGACTGCTCCTTCAGGAGCAGTCTGATCTGGGTCTGCACTGTTTGCTGAGTCCTATCTGTCCCAATACTTAGGATCATCATGGTATTTCTAGTAAAACTTACCCACACATACAGATGAACTACCAGCCCTTAGACCAGTGGGGCATTCCACCCACTCACAGCGACCAGTCCTCGAGTTGACTATATAACCCTCTGGACAGCCCTTTGGAACACATCTGAATGACCCCTGAATATTCACACATTCGTAACCATTGCCACAGTTGTGGGTACCAGCTTCACATTCATCTTGATCTGTATATAATAAGAACAATCAAAGCACTAATAGTACTGGTGGTTTTACTGTCTCAGTTTGTTTGTTTGTATAGGAGTTTAAAGGCCCAGTCAACACTATTTCAGGTCATTTTTGAGTCGGTCCGTTTACCTATCCACACTTTTCCTCGGCAGGCTTATACGTAAGTGGTTAACCAGTACAGTGCACATTCTTTTGCCAGAAACTGACAACTGCCCTTCTTGAATCAGCGGAAGGGAATAACCGTAGAAAAGATTTCATGATCAATCTCTACGAAAGAATGTCGCTGACCCTGGCACTAATCAAACCTGCGTCCTCCTGATCACCAGTGAGACACGCATCTGAATAAGTTACCGAGACCGGCTTTACTGTCTCAGAGAGTTTTGTTCGTTTAATTGGAGGTTTAACATCCTCGTCAACACTATTTAGGTCATTTTGGGGACATTGCTTCCAACTTTCTGGGACTTTTACATGATATTGAGATGAAATGACATCTCAATCACTGTCTCCCAATGAAACCAATAGGGTTTGTAAGCATGGACGGCCCGACACTCACACCTCTTTGCCTGGGCAGGCTTAGAACCTCTAAGTGGTTTACCAGTACTCATGTCTGGTCAGTTTCAGCTATGTGTGGAAGCATCATGCAGCCAAATCTATTTCTCCAAGCACCGATGGGCGGGGGCCAACTGTCTCTGACAGTAGGCACTGGTGGGTTGAATGTCTCTGTCAGTAGGCTTGGAAAAAAGCCCTGACGGAGGACTCAGGCTATTTCATTACAAAAACAAGCCTATCAAAATATATATGAAAATTTTACCACCAAAAAATGAAAATTTTCAGATAAAAAAAACATTCTGATATTTTTCATACTTCTGCTCATAACATAGACTGTGTGTACTCATTAGAACTGCCTCGACGAGGCGGTTCCATCGAGTACCGGCAATCATTTGTTCTGAGCAGAAATAAGAGAAATAATATATATCCCTGTAAACCTCAGTTTTACTATATAGAAGTGGGGGTCAAAGGGGTCAGAATTATGTAGGTGTGTTTTCCTGATGCTTTGACCCTTTAGTTTCTGTTCTTTAAGCAAACAGAGTAGACCCTGATCAGATTCCACTTTCTGTGGCATCGGATTTGGGTCTGCACTATTTGCCCAACGCAGCAAATGAGTCAAGTCCATGTTTTACAGATAGTCCTCTTAACTTATAAAATGCCAATCATGACAATTGTCATCTGCTTTGTCGTCCACCTAGGCAAAATTACTGTGAAGTTTGAATCAAATTAGCCCAAGGGTTAGTAGACTTATGAGTTGGTGGTTCCCTTTGACAATAAAGAGCTGACTTGTATTTCACTCACCTTCTGAACATTGAGGGTCAGGTTCTAGAGCACCAGATGGAGATGAACCGGCTCACTGTAACTAACAATGCCTTAACTCTATATAAAACCGGTGGGCCACAGGCAGGTCCATTTTTCACCCAAGGGATATAATTTGAACAAACTTGGTAGAGAGCCACAAGATGAAACTTCATTCCAAATATCAAAGACTGGTTTCAGACAAGAAGATTTTTTTAAAGGTTTTTCCTATATAAGTCTATGTAAAACCAGTGGGCTGCGTGGTGGGGCCATTTCTGGCCCCAAGGCTATAATCTGAACATTCTTGGTAGAGGTCCAAACTATGAAGCTTCATATCAAATATCAAAGACCTGGGCCCTCTGGTTTCAGACAAGAAGATTATTAAAGGTTTTTCCTATATAAGTCTGTGTAAAGCCTGTGGACTCCGGGCCATATTTGGCTCCAGCGCCATAATTTCAACAACCTTGGTATGAAGCTTCATACCAAGCATCAAACACCTGGGCATTCTGGTTTCAGATGAGAAGATTTTCAAAGGATTTCCTTATAAAAGTCTAAGTAAAATCAATGGGCCCCCGGCCAGAGGCATTTTGGCCCCAGGACTATATTTGAACAGTCTTGGTAGAGGTCCAATACATACAAGTTCATACCAAATATCAAACACCTGGGACTTTTGGTTTATGAAGATTTTTAAAGGTTTTCCCTATATAACACTACGTAAAACCGGTGGTCCTCGGTGCGGGGGCATTTTTGGACCCAGAGCTATAATTTGGACAATCTTGGTAAAGGTCCATTAGATACAACTTCATACCAAATATCAAACACCTGGGCCGTCTGGTTTCATACGACAGACAATAAGTAATCACAAAAGCTAATAAAACTGTGCTTCTATATCTGTTATCATACCAATATAAACAAACATCATCATATGGTTGGGAAAAAACTTAAATGAACTAGAAACGTGTCAATACCACACAGATGCCCCTCACCCCTACCCCACCCCCCCCCCCCCCCCCCCCCAAAAAAGTTATGCTGCAAAAACAGCTATTACGCTGTGTAACGAAATTGCCAACCATAAAACCTCTGGTTTACCTCTTCAAATGAAAATTTTTGATACCCTATAATTATGTATCATCATATCAAATATGAACCAAATCCATCAAATGGTTTGGAAAATATGAGCTCTTAAAAACTTTAACATTAAAAATTTCTAAGTCTGTGACCTTGACCTAGAGGTCATAGGCATGAGTTGGGGTATTGCTGAATGAAACTTCGGACCTATATCTATCATCGTAACAAATATGAACCAAATCGGTTGTACAGTTTGGAAAATATGAGCAGTTAAAAAACTTTAAAATAAAAAAAATGAAAAAAAAAAAAAACTTTAACATAAAAATTCTAAGTTCATGACCTTGAGCTTGAGGCCATTGGCATGAGCAGGAGTATTGCTGAATAAAACTTTGGAACTATATCTATCATCATACCAATTATGAACAAAATCATATGGTTTGGAAATTATGAGCTCCTCAAAAACTTTAACGTAAATGTGGACACAGACGCCAACGCCAATGCCAACACTGACACCGACACCAGGCATAGTGCAATAGCTCTTCCTGGACTTCGTGGAGGTGAGCTAAAATGACCGTTTTATGCTCATTTTTCTATATATAGAGGATCTTACATGAGTTCTCATGTATTATTGAATTTATTAAACCACTTGAGGAAAAGGGATAAAATGCGAGGCAAAGCCTCGCATTTTATCCCTTTTCCTCAAGTCGTTTAATAAATTCAATAATACACGAGCACGAATGCAAGATTCTATTTATCATATGACATTTAAAACGCATTTTATTCACGAATGATTACAAAAATGTCAATATTCCACCATTAGTAAACGTGACATCGTTAAGTACACCGTACATGTAACTTTACAGGACGTATCTAGCTAATTTGCATATTTAATCCACTGGTGGATTATCGAAAATATTACATGGCGTTATTACACTCTCAGACGCGACGTCATATGATAAAATCTATACATTTTTGGGATCCATCTTTAAACAGTGTTTTATCCAAAACTGTTATAGTGCACAGTGTAATAGAGAGATTCATCTGTACCTATGCATTCCTGTGTTCCTTCATCTAATGTATAACCAGTCCCACAGCCAGTCAACCTACGGCACACATATGACCCCTCGGTATTTTCACACCTCTGTGAAGATGTACAGGTGTCAACTCTTGTAGCACACTCGTCAATGTCTGAAAGAATGGGGAAATGGAATATACAGTAAAACCTCCAATAAAGATTACCTTTGTTTAATAGCCTCCTCTTTTCAGCAGTCGCAATCATTCAAAATATATTTAAACCTTAAGACGCTGAGAAAAACTACATCTGAAAATGTTCTGCTTAAGTAGTGTGCTGAAACTTCTTGCAAACTTTTTAAAAAATTTTTTGCATACAGGCAAACAGTGTGGACCCTAATCAGACAGCCCCTAGAGGAGCAGTCTGATTTGGGGCCACACTGTTTGCAAAAATGACTTTTAAAGTAACCAGCAAGACGACAAAACAGATGACAATTGTCGTGATTGGCATTTTATGGGTTAATAACAATAACGTTTGAGTCCACAGTAGAAACCATATTTGCTAAATAACTGCGTTATATCCAAACATGTAAAAATTATATAGAAACTAGAAGTGCGTCCATAGGACACGGACGCCCCCACCTGAAAATATGTCTATGTTTGTATTAATTCATAGGAAGTTATTGACGGTGTTTAAGTTTTGGAGCCTTTTTTCACATTTGGCCTCTAAGTATGACCTTGACCTTGGAGGTAAGGACCTTGGTTTTGTGTGAGGCAGATTGTCTCATGATGGCTCATATTTCTGCTTAGTAATTTCAAAATCAATCCAGAAATAAGAAAGTTATTGACTGCATTTAAGTTTCGGACCCTTTTTTTTTCCTTTGATCTCTAAGTATGACCTTGACCTTAGAGGTACGGACCTGGATTTTGCACATAACACATCCTCTCATAATGGTTAACATTTCAACAAAGTAATCTTAAAATCCATTCAGAAATAAAAAATTATTGACTGCGTTTAAGTTTCGGAACCTTTTTTACCTTTGACCTCTAAGTATGACCTTGACCTTAGAGGTACGGACCTGGGTTTTGCATGTGACACTTTGTCTCATGCTGTTTAACATTTCTATAAAGTAATTTCAAAATCCATCCAGAAATAAGAAAGTTATTGACTGCGTTTAAGTTTCGGACCCTTTTTTTGGACCTTTGACCTCTAAGTATGACCTTGACCTTGGAGGTAGGGACCTGGGTTTTGCACGTGACACATCGTCTCATGCTGTTTAACATTTCTACAAAGTAATTTCAAAATCCATCTGGAAATAAGAAAGTTAATGACTGCGTTTAAGTTTCGGATGGACAAATGAACAGACGGACGGACGGACAGGGGCAACCCTATATGCCCTTCCACCATTCTTCGAATGGCGAGGGCATAAAAAGACCAATGGTCTTTTTTCTATATAATCTATAAATTTTTAAGCCATGTTATATCAAAAATCATGTTATAATGAACAGTGTTATAAAGTGATTTGTGTGTTTTCCTATTTCAGGTAGTCAATGATATCGGTCTGACACATGCTGCAAAAATGCCCTTTTTTGTGTGTGTCAAACAGTTACTGAACATTTTTTTCTTTTGATTTCAGAATAAGACTTCTTTTGCTGTCCCAAATTGTCTCCAATTTTCATTAACCAATTGTATACTAGTGGACACTTCCGTTGCTATATGTTGGACAGGTCCATTTGTCATATATGGGATGTCAGGCCTATTTTTTTCATTTTTATTCTATTTTTGATGGAAAATTCTGAAAGCAGGCCTATTTTTTCATTTTTATTCTATTTACGATGGAAAATTCTGTTAGCAAATAGTGCAGGCCCTGATCAGACGCCGCGTTCTGGGGCGTCTGATCTGGGCCTGCACTGTTTGCCAAGTACCCCTTTAGAGATTTCCCACATGCAATGGGTTAATGTTAATGACAATCAACTATAAGCCAAAGTTCAAAAACGTTTAAACGACGTTAGATCATTTCCCTCCCTATCCTTTGAACTAATCTAAATGTGGATGATGAACACTCAAGACCTAATGGTACTTATAAAGTATTAATGAACACAAAAATAACCGAAATCAAAGGCCAAACATTAATGCTACTTCTCTATGCTTGATATGCCAGTCACCAAATTTTACTACAAAGAAACCGTCAAGGTTACTACTTAATCAGAGCTATCTCATGAGAAATTTTATTTGATTTGAGGTTTAACACTGTATAGATCATTTTGGAGAGGTTGCTCCAAATTTTGTGAGACTTTTACCCAACATTGAGATGAGATGACATCTCAAGCCCTGCCGCCAATGAAGCCAACAGAGTTTATATGCATGAACGGTCTGACTCGCACCACTTTTCCTGGACTAACTGATGAGTTAGGAATAGGGCTGGCTAATAGGAGCTGAAAAGATAATGGATTATCAGTCTCGCCGTTGCGATCGATAATCGATTAGTAATCGCTAAGGTTTTTGTCATAATTTTACCTGTCTGGCTTTCTGTCTGAGCATCACTCTTACCATATTTTGCACTTTACCATATGTATATTTGAACAGACAGACCTGAGCAAACAGTGTAGACCCAGATGAGATGCTGCATAATGCGGCATCTCATCAGGGTCTGCACTGTTTGCCACTCATCCAGGTATTTTAGGTATAACTTTTGGTAGTTAATTGTACATATCAAGTAATCGATTGAAAGCAAATCAAAAATGATAATCATTTTTGGAAAATTTATCGATTGATTAATCGATTATACGATTAATCGTGTCAGCCTTAGTTAGGAAGCTTTCATGAAATTATTTGTCTAAATCACGATGGAAGGGCGAGGATTGCGGTTGAGTACATTGTAAAATCGATTTAATCACCCAGTGAAATACTTTTCACTGACCGTATACCAAGGTGGTTCTTCTGTCGTGGTTTATATTTGTTGTTGTTTGTCTTTGCATATGTGTATTGCTTATCATAACGTGAACAAGTCCGTGAAATAAAGACCCCCTAAACGCTACTTTATATAGAGAAAACTGGGGTTTATGGGGGTATACATTATTTTTTCTTATTTCTGCTCCATGACATAGGTTGTGGGTACTCGTTAGAACCGCCTCAATGAGGTGGTTCTAACGAGCACCCAAAACCTATGTTTGGAGTATAAATAAGAAAACTATCACAAATTTTCATCAGAAAATATACCTTTTTTGAGGTTTGAAAAATGCACTATATCACACAGATATGTTATCGTAATGTATCTTTGGATAGCCAATTGGCCATTTTGTCGGAAAATAACTGTCCTTTTGGCTTTCCACTATTGATATTTCCACTCGGGTCTAGATATTTGTGTTTGTGTTTCTTTCCCTTTCGTGTCTCTGATGGGAGGTGTAGGTTAACTGTATCGATTCCTGATCATTGCCTTCACTTCTATTTTCTAAGCAGTTTACCAGCAATCATGTGCAGTCGGTTTCAGCTCTGCATGTAAGCATCATGCAGCCCAATCTATTTCTTCAAGCCCCGATGGGTGGGGGCCATAGCTCATGAGAAGGGGATACAAATCACATAGGTGAGCACAGAAGCTCTGGCAAGCCTGCACGTATGTGTAAGCTTGTCTCAGCTTCTGCTGCTCAAACACATATAGAGGAATCATTGAAATAACTTCATGCACAAATACATGCTTCTTGCCCCACAGGTACTTGGCACGTTGTTTTGCCAAAAATGTTTTAAATATGTCAAATGAGAAGTAATGAGGATAATTTGGGGACATTTTTTCTAATTTCTATACAAAACTTTATCACATGATGTCGTTGATAAGCAGTGGATAACGTCGTGTGATAAAAATCGTATGACCACATGTGTAATAACACTTTGGTGGGATTAAGTAACGTCATGACGACGTCCATGTCAACAATGAAGTTTTGTGTGGAAAATTATGAAATTCAAAGGCGATAAAATCCAATTTTCAGTGGTCATATGATAAATTGAATCTTACACTCGTTGACAGTTCATATGAAATTTATGAAACTCGCCAAAGGCTCATTTCATCAATATCATATGAAATGACCCCTCCTGTAAGTGAGTGAGTGTTTGAGTTTTACGTCCCACCAACAGCTAAGGTCATACGGAGACAGGACCTTGGTTTAAAGACTCATCCAAAAGTCTGGAGAAGCCCGGGATCGATCCTGCGATCCCTGGTTCACAAGGCTAGTAGTGTAACCACTACACAACGGAGGCATCTACTTGTGTAAGATCCTCTATATATGTTGTGGGTACTTGTTAGAATCGCCTCTTAGAGGCGATTCTAACAAGTACCCACACCATATGTTTCTAACAAGAAATGAAGAAAGTTTTCCCTCAATTACCCTTGTTAATCTTCCTTATATGGGCCCAGTTGTTCAAAACTAACAATGTCGTTAGTTAACGTATCATTAAAACTTTGATCATTTAATATGGCAAATGTGCTAATATTTTTGCTGAAAAAATAAGATGCTCTCATTTTTTCAGCAAAAATAACACTATATTAGATACTGTCTTTGCTTTAACAGGTAACAATTTGACCACTAATTTGATCGTTAAGCTAATGATGCTTTGAACAACTGGACCCTGGATGTTTTTCTTCATTTGTTTGCATTGAGGTTGAGGTTTTAGATCCCTGTCAACACTATTTAGGTCAATTTGAAGATGCTGCAACCGATTTTGTGGGACTTTTACCCGACGATGAGATAAAAATGATATCCCAAGCCCTATTGACTGAAGAAACTGCTAGGGTTTAAGAGCGTATGACTTGCACCACTTTGCATGGGCAGACTTAGACCTTCTAAGCGATTTACCAGTACTAGAATGTTCAGTCAATTCCAGCTCTGCATGGAAGCACAATGCAGCTCAAACTATTTATCTAAGGCCCGAAGCTCTGGATACCATTTTGTTCAGAGCAATGGAACCATTTTAGAAGTTTTGGTAGAGGGTCATCAAAGAACACTTCTGCAAAATTAGGCCACTGGTCTTGGGGGAGATGTCCTTTAATGGTTTTTCTATTTTTAGCTCTGGTGGCCATTTTGTTCAATGGAGCGGAACCATTAAATGGTAGAGGGTCATCCAAAGAACATTTCTGTAAAATTATTTTGAAACTGGCTCAAAGGTTTATGAGGAGATGTCATTTGAAGAAATTGTGGACGGACAGAGGGATGGACAGGCGATGGACACAAAGCGATCACAATAACTCACCTTGAGTACTTTGTGCCCAGATGAGCTAAAAAGCACTTAGTTTTGATAGAAACAAAAAATCGAAGTACTGACAGCATGGGTGGATCAATTGTCTCTGGGTGTAGTGGAGCACTGTGGTGCAGTGGTAAAGCATCGGATTTCAGATCGAGAGGTACCCGGTTCGATCCTCGCAAGCGCCAAGTGTTGTTTCCTTGAGCAAGAGACTTTATCCACATTGCTTAGTACTGGTTCCTACCCAGGAAAAGAGGGCCACATGGAAGATTAGTACTAGTACTAAATGTGTTACCCTCTATAAAAAAGGTCGATTACTATTATTATTATTATTAGTCATTAAAAAAAACGGACTTCAACAGGGACTTTTACTGTTTGGGATAACCCATAAATTTCTGTATTTAAAGCAAATATTGTAGACTGTGATCAGATGCCAAACGGTGTGGCAGAATGTGGTGTGACATCTGATCTGGACCTACAATGTTTGCCTACACAGGAGTCCGCAGGTTTTACAGATTACATTTTCTACACAACACTATAACATCACATTGACAAGAATTCTATGGCTATAAATAGTCATTACCTTGATTTCATTAAAAAGCTATTAGTGTCGTTTATTTTTATTAGTCAAAAACAGTCACCAGGACAATAGCAATATAACTCAAGATTCTTTAGAAACCTTTGGTCAATTGAAAATCAATCCACCCAAAACCTAACAGATGTCGATAGAGGAATAGATAAAGGTGAGAAAAAAGGAGAATTTTAAAGATATTATATACAACATGCACAGTAATCAAATGATGCCTGTATCCATGCTTGATAACATAAATGACGTGCAAACTTCAGTCAAACCTCAATGACTCAAACACCTTTGGAACCACCGCCCCCGCCCATAGGGGCTTGAAGAAATATATGGGCTGCATGATGCTTCCACGCAGAGCTGAATCCGACCCGCACACTAGTACTGGTAAACCGCTTAGAGGATCTAAGCCTGACCAGGAACCACGGTGCGAGGCGGACCGTCCATGCTAATAAACTCTATTGGTTTCATTGGGCGACAGGGCTTGAGATGTCATTTCATCTCAATGTCGGGTAAAAGTCCCACAAAATTGGAAGCAACGTCTCCAAAATGACCTTTACAGTGTTGACGGGGACATTAAACCTCAAATCAAACAAAAAAAAACCTTTGGAACCATGAAAATTTGTTCTAGTTAGGAGTAGTTCTAACCACTGAGGGTTGTTTACAATGCCAGGTCAGGAGGTACATGTATAATGGAGTGAGTGAGTGTTTGAGTTTTACATCCCACCAACAGCTAAGGTCATACGGATACGGGATCTCAGTTTAAAGACTCATCCGAAAGTCTGGAGAAGCCCGGGATCAATCCTGCGATCCCTGGTTTACAAGGCGAATAGCGTGACCACTACACCACGGAGGCTTTTGGAGGTATAATGGATAATTGGGGAAAAATTTGGATCTGGTATGCAAAAAAGGTATGTTTTGTGTACTCATTAGAATTGCCTCAAAGAGGCAATTCTAATGAGTACACACAACATACATTTTTAAGATAAAACAGAAATACCCTTACGAATCAATGTTGTGTAATTCATTAGAATTGCCTAAGTGCCATCAACATACGGTACATTTTCAGGATAAAGTAGATGATACCCTTAAAAATCACTATGTTGTGTTTCTCATTCAAACTACCTCCATGGGGCAATTCTAATGAGTACACATAGCATACATTTTCAAGATCATGTCAAAATACCCTTAAAAATCAATCAGGCAATTCTAATGAGTACATTCAACATACATTTTCAAGATAAAGAAAAAAATACCCTTAAAAATTACTATGTTGTGTTACTTATTAGAACTGCCTCAATATGAGGCAATACTAATGAGTACACACAACATACATTTTCAAAATAAAGTGAAAATACCCTTAAAAATTACTATGTTGTGTTATTAGAACTGCCTCTATGAGGCATTACTAATGAGTACACATGACATCATTTTTGAGATAAAACAAAAATACACTTAAAATCATAATTTTGGGTTACTCATTAGAACTGCTTCAATGAGGCAATTCTAATGAGTACACACAACATACATTTTTGAGATAAAATCAAAATACCCTTAAAATCACTCTGTTGTGTTAGAAATTAGAACTGCCTAAATGAGGCAATTCTAATGAGTACATACAACGTACATTTTCGAGATCAATACAATCACCCTAAATGACCTGTACATGTATTTGTTACTGGAGCTATGGGAATAATTCCCTAGGAACTCAAAAATGAGTTAGAATCAGCCATGGTTACTGGGCCATTAGTGTTCAAGTCAAAGAAGTTCCACTTTACTTTGCCATGCAATGTGTATAATGATACCACTAATATGAAATAAATAGCAAAATTCTAAACTAAATTCTAATAAATTAACTGAGCTGGGTCAAGGAAAACTGTGTTTAATAACAAGAGTATTCAACAATAAATTATCAACCAGTGCATCCAGGCACCATAATATCAGCCACTGCATGCGGGCAGCTTGAATTGCACCCAGGCAGCTTGATATCAGTCAGTGCACCCAGGTATCACATTATCAGCCAGTATTTCCAGGCAGCTTAATATCAAACAGTGCTCTCAGGCAGTTTGATATCAAACAATACTTCCAGGCAGATTGGTATCAACAAGTACATCCATCCAGCATATCAATCCTTGATATTAACCAGCATTTCCAGGCAACTTAACCTCAAGCAAAGCATGCAGGCAGCTTGATATCAACCAGCACATCCAGGTAGTTTGGTAAATACCAGTGCATCCAAGCAGCTTGCTATCAACAATTGCATATAGGTAGCTTGATATCAACCTGTGCATTCAGACAGCAAATCAACCAGTGCATCCAGCCAGCCTTATATCAGCCCGTGCATCTAGGCAGCTTGCTATCAAGCAGTGTGAATATACAGCTTGATATAAACCTGACATTCAGGCAGCTGGCTATCAACCAGTGCATCCACCAACAGCTTGCTTTCACAAAGTTCATCCAGACAGCTTGATATCAGTCAAAGCATTCAAGTTACTTAATATCAACAAGTGAATCTAGGCAGCTTAATATCAAACAGTGCATCCAGATGGCTTGATATCAACCAGAAGATTTAGACAGTCTGATATTAAACAGTGAATCCAGAGTGCATATCAACCAGTGTATCCAGACAGCTTGGTATCAGCCAGTGGTTTTAGGCAGCTTGATATCAACCAGTGCATCAAGACAGCTTATTATCAAACAATGCATGTACACAGGCAGCCAATGCAAGCAGCTTAATATCAACTAGAGCATCAAGGCAGCCTGATATCAAACAATGCACCCATACACCTGGATATCAAACAGATTGTTCAGGCAGCTTAATATCAACCAGTGTATCCAGGAAGCTTGATGTCGATCAGTTCATCAAGGCAGCTTGTTATCAACCAATGCATGTATGCAGTTTTATGTCAACCAATGTTTGCAGCTTGATAGAAACTGGTACATCAGGTCAGCTTGATATAGGTAGCAGTCCAGTTTTTCAAACCTTTGTCCAGGCAGTTTGATATCATCCAGTGTATCCAGGCAGCTTGATATCTACTCATCAAGCAGTATTTCCAGACAGCTTGATATCAACCAGTGCATCAAGACAGCTTGTTATCAACCAATGGATGTATGCAGCTTTATGTCGACCAATATTCCAGGCAGCCTGATATAAACAGTACAGCCAGGAAGCTTGATATAGGTAGCAGTCCGTTTTTCAAAGCATTGTTAGCTTGACAAACTAGTTTGTAGTCAAAATGTGAACGATTCTTGCAGTTACCATTTATAACACACAGACATTTTTGCTGAAAAAAGATGAGTAGCTTTTGCATTTTCAGCAAAAAAATATGAGCATATTTGCCATATTAAATGATCAAAGCTTAATCATATATACTGGCAGCTTGATCAGAATTTTTGCCGAGTTTTCAATGGAAACAACTTACTTGGAAGCTACATATTGCTGCAATGAATGGTTTCAATGAAATAGTGACTCCTATTTTCTATCTGAAAGGTGCTCTTTGTTTCCAAAGACAACTTTTAAGCTTCTGTTCACATCAATCCAACTGGGCCCAGTTGTTCAAAGCATCGATAGCTTAACGAGCTCGTTAGTGGTCATATTGTTAACTGTTCTAGCAAGTACAATATCGAAAATTTTGGAATTTTTGCTGAAAAAATGTGAGCAGCTTTTGCATTTGCAAAAGCTGCTAACATTTTTCCAGCAAAAATATATGTATATTTGCCATATTTAATTACCATAGTTTTAACGATTCGTTAACTAACGACATCGTTAGTTTTGAACAACGGCCCTTGATGTTTAAAGCCATGTGATGGCAGTAGAATGTCTCCTTGTACTTCAACATAGTGCAGTTTATTATTATTTTTCTTTGTGATCATCAAGCTCACTCCTGGTCTTGAAAATTAATACAAGGCTCACTGATTAGGTAGCTATTCGACTGAATGATTAAAAATGCTCAATAAAATCCAACCATGGTGACAACATTTGCTATCAGCACCCTTACTAAACAACCCAGAATTTCACTTGACACGGCCAGCTCAATTCATGCATATTGCCAGGAATACCTTTACAAAAGCCACGTCTATCTCGCTTAAAACCATCGTCACATGAGCATACAAAGCTACCATGTGTGTTCTCACACATTTCAAAGCGGCCATAGCAGCTATGTCTTCTTACAATGCACTCATCTAGGTCTGAAAGTCATGTGATACTAAACACGCCAATGAAATAAAGCCATGCAAATATCTATCATATGATTTTTATCTGCAAGCTCTCTGAAATCACTCTTGGAATGGTCTTAATGACACCTACACCTAAAAGTCTTTTGATATCAAATAAGCCAATGAAATTATTCATGTGGCTAGATATCAGCCAATCATTTTTGTCAATCCAAGGATGTGTAAGTCATGTGACATTGTAAAAGCCAAGTGCCCTAAGGTGAATAGATATCTAGCTAATATTCTGCAATTTTAAAAAGGGAGTAAACTTTTGGGACTTCTTGTTTACTTTACTCAGCCATCTGATAAAGGGATATACTCTTAACCCTTGTCCTGCTGCTACTTTTGCAAACAGTGTAAATCCAGATCAGATGGCTTTTCACTATTTGTTATTCAGTTGGCTGATTTATCAAGTAATTTGATCAAAAATGGTTGTGGTAAAATTAATTTATTCAGCAGAACAAGGGTTTAAAAAAATATTTGCTCCTCATGAGCAAATTCTTTCATTTAAGAGTGGTAGTGTAGTTCAGTGGTTAGTGTACTTGCCTCTGGTGCTGGAGGTCCTAGTTTCAATACCCACTGAACATGGATAAACTTTTGGTTGCAGAACATGCCCCATTGGCATCATTTGGCATCATATGTGGGGATGAATGCCACAAAGTGAGTCATCCTTCAGATAGGGACGTTAACTGAAAGCCCCCTTGTAAGCTAAGCTCAAAGCAGTCTCTACTTTAGACATTATAAGCTAAATACGACATAGCATTTTGCTTTTGCCACTAAAAGCATACTAAGTCAGATACACCATAACATTAAACCTTTTCCCACAATAAGTGTTATAAGCTAAAAGCAAAATAGTATTTACCCATTCTCATAATAAGCAGTATAAGCTAGAAGCAAAATAACATTTACCCATTGTCACAATACGCATTAAAAGCTAACCCTTTTGCCATAATAAGCATTATAAGCATTATAAGCTAAAAGCAACATAACATTAACCCTTTTGCCACAATAAGCATTATAAGCTAAAACCAACATAACATTAACCCTTTTGCCACAATAAGCATTATAAGTTAAAAGCAACATAACATTAACCCTTTTGCCACAATAAGCATTATAAGCTAAAAGCAACATAACATTCACCCTTTTGCCACAATAAGCATTATAAGCTAAAACCAACATAACATTAACCTTTTTGCCACAATAAGCATTATAAGCTAAAAGCAACATAACATTCACCCTTTTGCCACAATAAGCATTATAAGCTAAAACCAACATAACATTAACCTTTTTGCCACAATAAGCATTATAAGCTAAAAGCAACATAACATTCACCCTTTTGCCACAATAAGCATTATAAGCTAAAACCAACATAACATTAACCTTTTTGCCACAATAAGCATTATAAGCCAAAAGCAACATAACATTCACCCTTTTGCCACAATAAGCATTGTAAGCTAAAAGCAACATAACACTAGAATTTGTTTTTCTACAAAAACACAGATGTCTCCCCCGTTTTTTACCTCTAAGTATAACCTTGACATTGGAGGTATTAAGCCGGGTCTTGTGTGCAACACATCATCTAATGAAGATAAACATTTCTGCAAAGTAACTTTAAAAATGTTAAAAAAATTTCAAAGGGCAATAACTCTTGAAATTTAAGGGGCATAATCCGGATGAGAAAAAAAAATACGCGTCTGCTTATTTTCCATTAGGAATGCATATATGAAATTTCAAAACCATAGCATACACAGTTCTAAAGTTATGCTATGCATCCCTTTTAGCATTCATTACAATGGGCACAAATTACCAAAATGACAAAGGGCCATAACTCATAAAGTATTTTTCGGAATTTTGTCAAAAGTTAACCAGTTCATATACTCATCACCATCAATATACTCAACAACTTTCAAGGCTCTAGCTCCAATAGTGTTTGAGAAATTTTGCTGACAAGATTTTATTGGAAAAATTTCAAAGGGCAATAACTCTTGAAAGGGGCATAATCCGGACGAGAAAAAAAATACGAGTCAGCTAATTTTCCATGAGGAATCCATATATAAAATTTCAAAACCCTAGCTTACACGGTTCTAAAGTTATGCTATGCATCACTTTTAGCATACATTACAATGGGCACAAATTACCAAAATGACAAAGGGCCATAACTCAAAGTATTTTTCAGAATTTTGTCAAAAGTTAAACAGTTCATCTACTCATCACCACCAATATATTCACCAATTTTCAAGGCTCTAGCTCCAATAGTTTTTGAGATATCTTGCTGACAAGATTTTATTAAAAAAATTTCAAAGGGCAATAATTCTTGAAAGGGGATTAATCCGGACGAGAACAAAAATACGCGTCAGCTAATTTTCCATGAGAAATCCATATATGAAATTTCAAAACCCTAGCATACACGGTTCTAAAGTTATGCTATGCATCACTTTTAGCATACATTACAATGGGCACAAATTAACATAATGACAAAGGGCCGTAACTCACAAAGTATTTTTCGAAATTTTGTCAAAAGTTAATCAGTTCATCTACTCATCACCACCAATATATTCACCAACTTTCAAGGCTCTAACTCCAATAGTTTTTGAAATATTTTGCTGACAAGATTTTATTAAAAAATTTCAAAGGGCAATAACTCTTGAAGGGGGCATAATCCGGACGAGAAAAAAAATACACGTCAGCTAATTTTCCATGAGAAATCCATATATTAAATTTCAAAACCATAGCATACACGGTTCTTTAGTTATGCTATGCATCAAAAGGTAACGGACAGACGAACGAACAAACGAACCAGAACCAATATGCTCCTCCAACTTTTTCAAAGTTGGAGGCATAAAAAGGCCCCTTTTTGTTCTTTGACCTCTTAGTACGACCTTGACATTTGAGGTACCAACTTGGGTCATGCACGCAACACATCGTCTTATGGTGGTTAACATTTCTGCCAAGTAATTTCAAAATCCATCTAAAAATAAGAAAGTTATTGACAGAACACAAAAAAAGGCCCCTTTTTTTACCTTTAACCTCTATGTATGACCTTGACCTTTCAGATACCAAACTGGATCATGCGTGCAACACATCACCTCATGGTGTTTAACATCTCTGCCAAGCAATTTCAAAATCCATCTAAAAATAAGAAAGTTATTGACCAAACACGAAAAAAAAGGCCCCTTTTTTTACTTTTGACCTCTATGTATGACCTTGACACTTGAGGTATCAAACTGAATCATGCATGCAACACATCGTCTCATGATAGTTAACATTTTTGCCAAGTAACTTCAAATTCTATCTAAAAATAAGCAAGTTATTGACAAAACCGGAAAAAAGGCCCCTTTTTTACCTTTGACCTCTAAGTATGACCTTGACCTTTGAGGTACCAACCTGGGTCATGCACGTAACACATCGTCTTATATTGGTTAACATATCTGCCAAGTGATTTCACAATCCATCTCAAAATAAGAAAGTTATTGACAAAACACGAAAAAAAGGCCCCTTTTTTGACCTTTGAGCTCTAAGTATGACCTTGACCTTCGAGGTACTGAACTGCCTGATGCACACCACACATCGTCTCATGGTTGTTAATATTTCTGCCAAGTACTTTTAAAATCCATCTCAAAATAAGAAAGTTATTGACAAAACACGAAAAAAAGGCCCCTTTTTTGACCTTTGACCTCTAAGTATGACCTTGACCTTCAAGGTACTAGCCTGCCTGATGCACACCACACATCGTCTCATGGTGGTTAATATTTCTGCCAAGTAATTTTAAAATTCATCTCAAAATAAGAAAGTTATTGACCAAATACAAAAAAAAGGCCCCTTTTTTTACCTTTGACCTCTAAGTATGACCTTGACCTTTGAGGTACCGACCTGATTCATGCGCACCACACATCGTCTTATGGTTGTTAATATTTCTGCAAAGTAATTTTAAAATCCATCTGAAAATAAGAAAGTTATTGACCGGACACGATTTGCCCATACATATATACATACCAACAAACTTCCAAGGGAGATAATTCAAAAAGTATAAATGCGAGAGTTATAGTTCTTGCGCACTGCACGTCGTCTAATGCTGATTTATATTTATACTAAGTTTGGTGACGATAGCTCCAACGGTTTTCAAGTTATAGAGCGGACACGAATGTGTGACAGACAGACAGACGGACAGACGGACAGACGGACAGACAGACGCCCGGGGGAAAAACAATATGTCTCTCCGAAAAAATTTTTTTCGGGGGAGACATAATTAACCTTTTGTAACAATAAGCATTATAAGCTGCAATACATAACATAGCCATTTTGCTGCAATAAGCACTATAAGCTGCATACAATTTAACATATAAAGAATTTTGCCGCAATAAGCACTTTTGCTGTTACAGGCAATCATCAAAGATGCTGCAAATAGTCTAGAACCAGATGAGATTGCTGCAAATAGTCTAGAACCAGATGAGATTGCTGCAAATAGTCTAGAACTAGATGAGATGGCTCAGAATGAGCCATCTCATCTGGTTCTATACTGTTTGCAATTCTGCACTCAAACACACCAGTTTTTAAACAAGATATTCAGGAATTTTTTTTAATTCAGGAAAATGAGTATATTTTCAAGGGATACAACTCCACCTACCGTCACACCTATCCGTCAAAGTATTATATTCAAACCCTTCAGGACATCGATCAAGATCTACATCTGGTACACAACGTCTTCGACTCTCATCATACACATATCCTTGTGTACAGGTTGGCGCTACCGTGTCCTGACGTCTACACTCAAATCCACCCTCAGTATTTACGCATATATCATCACGGCGGCAGTTTGCCATTCCTCGTCTGCATTCATCAATATCTGTGCAAGAATTGTTACGATTATTAGTCTGCTCCCTTTGTTTGATGGATTGTTACTACAAAGCTCATTGTAACAACAATTTCAATGGAAAGAAAGATGAGACGGATTAACAGGTCTATTCCAGAATATTGTATTAATACTTAAAAAAAAACAAAAAAACTAGAAATGCGTCCTTAGGACACGGATGCCCCCGCCCAAAAATAAATCTATGTTTGTATTCATCCATAGAAAGTTATTGACAGTGTTTAGTTTTGGACCCTTTTTATGCCATTTGACCTCCAAGTATGACCTTGGAGGTACGGATCTGGGTTTGCACGTGACACATTGTCTCATGATGGTTAACATTTCTTCAAAATAATTTCAAAATCCATCCAAAAATCAGTAAGTTATTGGCTGCGTTTAAGTTTCGGACCCTTTTTTTTACCTTTGACCTCTAAGTATGACCTTGACCTTGGAGGTACGGTCCTGGATTTTGCATGTGACACATCGACTCATGATGGTTAACATTTCTACAAAGTAATTTCAAAATCCATCCAGAAATAAGAAAGTTATTGACTGCGTTTAAGTTTCGGACCCTTTTTTGGACCTTTGACCTCCAAGTATGACCTTGACCTTGGAGGTACGGACCTGGGTTTTGCATGTGACACATTGACTCATGATGGTTAACATTTCTCCAAAGTAATTTCAAAATCCATCCAGAAATAAGAAAGTTATTGACTGCGTTTAAGTTTCTGACCCTTTTTTTGACCTTTGACCTCTAAGTATGACCTTAACCCTGGAGGTACGGACCTGGGTTTTGCACGTGACACGTCGTCTCATGATGGTTAATATTTCTGCCGAGTAATTTTAAAATCCATCAAGAAATAAGGAAGTAATTGACTGCGTTTAAGTTTCGGACGCACGGACGGATGGACGCACGGACGGACGCACGGACAGGGGCAACGCTATATGCCCTTTCCACCATTCTTCGAATGGCGGGGGCATAAAAAGTGAATTTTTGTTAGAATCACTCCGCTGAGGCTGCATAATCAATATACATGTATTTTTGCTTGAATATAAAATGGCTATTTAATCCATAACATGCCAATCACGACAATTGTTGTCTGCTTTGCCATCTGCTGGTTACCTTAAAAGTCATATTTTTGCAAACAGTGTGGACCCAGATCACACTGCTCCCTACAGAGCAGTCTGATCTGGGCCCACACTGTTTGCCTGTGTAAAAACTTTTTAAGAAGATTCAGCAGATGACATAAGCAGATTACATCTTCAGATGTTGTTTCTCTCGGCGTCTTGGATCCCAACAAAGTATTACAAAGAGGTAGGTGCAATTAATAGCAACATGTTTTTCATACGCCATTAGGTCCTAAACTCTGATTCTTCTAAGACATGTTGACAGTGCATACCTGCCAACTTTTTAAATTTTTCATGGGGGAGATTCTGCGTGTCACGGCATTTTTCGATGGAACAAAGCGCGGTGAATATTTTTCCCAAAATTTCCATGGGGGAGATTTTTTTTCAAATTAGTAGACACTCTAGTCCACTAGAACAATCAGAAAAATTGCATGTTTACATTTTATGTATTATACAATAAATCACTGGTATAATACTTAAGCTTCAATAATTAACAGTATTTGCCATAACTAAAGATTGTCTGAATATATGATCTGTCTGAAATTAGGTTCTTTTACTCAGAAACAGTTTTCATGCAATTGCAAGGAGTGCTTAATGTCTGACTATAACAGCCTTTATTTTGCAAAACAATTGTTTCTGAAGTATTAGAACACTCATTACCAAATAACAATAAAATTCTTAGTTTGAGAGATAAAAACTACGATTTTCGTAGTCACGAAAATATGTGACATTGCTCATTCATAGGCATTGTTTGATTCGAGGTTTAACGTCCCCGTCAACACTGTAAAGGTCATTTTGGAGATGTTGCTTCCAATTTTGTGGGACTTTTACCCGACAATGAGATGAAATAACATCTCAAGCCCTGTCGCCCAATGAAACCAATAGGGTTTATTAGCATGGACGGTCCGCCTCGCACCGCGGTTCCTGGACAGGCTTAGATCCTCTAAGCGGTTTACCAGTACTAGTGTGCGGGCCGGATTCAGCTCTGCGTGGAAGCATCATGCAGCCCATATACTTCTTCAAGGCCCTATGGGCGGAGGCCGAACATTCATAGGTAAATATTGACTTTCATTACATCTGGGACAGATTAAATAATTGTTCAAACATACTTACATGAAAAGATCAGCAAAGGGCATCCCTGTTCATGCTCATACAGATAGAAAACTGTTGGCAACTTGCATTTGTTTGTCGTAATCTATCATTGGGTTAAAAATAGTCAATACAGCTAAAAATATACTCAGGGTTTTTCCATCTCCAACACAGAAAGTGAAGAAATTCAAGATATTCCAAATGACTATCCACAAACAATATGGCTGGTAAAAATACCAAGCGTGAGGAGGTGGAAAAATCGTGATTTTTGCCTTATTTTGGCAACACGATCGTGAGGTCAAAATGCATGGAAAAATCGTGAAACTCACTCCTAATGGGTGAAAGTTGGCAGGTATGCAGTGGAAGTGGACTATTATGAACCCCATGTTATTGATTCCATTTTTTCTACTCATCTTGGAACCCATGCTGCAGACACTAATCATGTGATGCATGGAAAGCCTCAGCATGAGGGGTGGGGTAGGGCTGTCAACAGTTATAAATGTATGTTTTATGGAATAAGTATTATCCAGTAAAACTTCGAATATGGAAGCTGCTTGAAAACTATATGTGATTCCGAATTCCCATTTATGATAACCCTAAAGATGCTAAGAAAACCTACATCTGAAAATGCCGTCTGCTTATGTCATTTGCTGAATTTTTTGCAAACTTTTTAAAAATATTTTTGCATGATGGCATTTGAATGTTTTTCTATTTTTAGTTCTGGAGGCCATTTTGTTCAGCAGAGCAGAACCACAAAGGCAATTTTAGTAGAGGGACGACCAAGGAACAATCCTGTAAAATTAATTTAAAATCCTTTCACCGGTTTAGGAGGAGATGTCTGTTAAGTAAATTGTTGACAGACGAGATGTTTAAAGTTTTTCTATTTTTAGTTCTGGTGGCCATCTTGTTCAACCTAGCAGAACAGTTTGAGCAATTTTAGTAGAGGGTCACCCAAGGAACATTCACATGAAATAATTTCAAAATCCGTCCTCTGATTAAGGAAGAGATGTTGTTTAAAGGTTTTTCTATTTTTAACTCTGGTGGCCATCTTGTTCATCCGAGCAGAACAGTTTGAGCAATTTTGGTAGAAGGTCAACTGAGGAATATTCATGTGACATTATTTTTGAAACTGGGCAAGTGGACTAACAGGAGATGGCATTTTAAGGTTTTTCTATTTTTTTTTCTATTTTTAGCTCTGGCAGCCATTTTGTTTAGGGAAGCAGAACCATTTAGGCAAGTTTGGTAGAGGGTCACCTGAGGAAAATTTCTGTACAATTAGGAGATGTCTTTTAAGTAAACTGTTGACAGATGCATGATGGGCAACTGATGACAGACAGACAATGGACATCGAGAAGTCACATAAGCTCAACCTGAGCCTTTGGCTCTGGTGAGCTATAAATGTATATTTCACCCTTGATATGTCAAAGTCTTCCAACAAAATCTGCCAGGCTCTTGGATTCTGAATTATTGACATTCTGCTGTATTGTTGACTTACCTTTGCATGTCTTCCTGTCATTCAGTAATCTGTAGCCCTCTCGACAGGTACACATCGGCCCTCGGCTTGTATCTACACAGTCTTGACTGCACTTGTTACTGCCTGCACATGTCTCCGCTGAAAAATGAAAAATATATGTCTGCTTAGAACAAGATCTGGCCCCTAAGGTTTATTGTTTAACCCTTAAGACACCAAGAAAAACTACATCTGAAAATGTCGTCTGTTTAATTTTTTTTTTGCAAACTTTTTGAAAATATTTTTGCATACAGGCAAACAGTGTGGGCCCAGATCAGACTGCTCCTGCTGAAGCAGTCTGATCTGGGTCCACATTGTTTGCAAAAAATAATTACTTTTAAGGTAACTGGCAGATAGCAAAGCATTCTAACGAGTACTCACAATATATGTTTTTGAGCAGAAATAAGAAAAATAATGCTTAGCCCTGTAAACCTCAGCTTTACTATATACAAGTGGGGTTCAAGGGGGTCAAAAATTTTAAGGTGTGTTTTCGTGACGATACAGTCATCCTCTCCCTTTCACTGATTCAAGAAGGGCAGTTGTCAGTTTCTGGTGAAAGAGTGTGCACTGTACTGGATATAGAGAACACCAGATTTGTGTCTTTTGAAATCAATGTTATCAGGCAAGGCTTCCTGAATGCTTGTAGAATCACAAGGCTTGCTGAGCGATTCTACACCTGTTCTCAAAGCCAAGCCTGATATGCTTGATATGAAATGATACGAATCTGATATTCTATTTATCAGTTTATCCCCTCGTACCCTCTTTAAATATACAATTTACGATCTGTTTTCAATTGTCCTCAGTAAGGCCCAACATTATGGCGTGCAATAATTGGTCCCTATACAGAGGACCCTCATTATAACGACAATATTTGTTCCCTACTATTGTGCCGTTATAAAGAATTTGACGTTATAAAGAATCACAGTTAGGAGTATCTTAGGTAATAAAAGGCCTTTTCCCCATTATTACTCAAAGAAAAAAATGTTATAGACATTTGTTAGAATCACCTTGGTGAGGCGATTCTAACAAATATCTATAACATTTGTTTCTTGGAGTATTAGATTGCAAGACCTTTTCATGCGGTTGACTCAATTTGATTTCCAACCCCCGGAAAGTCCATGTCGCTCGGAACAGAGGCTAAGCCTTTAGCTGAATAGTCATTCATTCAAAATGTCGTTATAAAGAGTTTTGCCATTTTAACAAATGTCGGTATAAAGAGGGTTGACTGTATTAAGTATCATCTGACCATAATTTTTTCCTCGGATATTTTTTCATGTAATTTTTTCCAATATTTCCAGTAATAATAACATTTTTGTTTACCTTTTTCCAGTAGTCTGCTTCATCCATACAAGAATTCCGCCGAAGGCTATGTCGAGCCTGTGGGGGAGCAAAGTCACCAAATCATGACATCTAGGCCAAGGTCAAACATAGTTGCTTGCATAAAAAATGCCATTCTTAAATGCAAGCTTGTACTAAGTATCATTAATTTAGCTGTAATAATTCTTGAGAAATGAACTCAGGGTGAACGCTAGGGTGGTTGCAATATTTTACAAAGTCAGTGAACCATAAAATGTAGGTCAAGGTCAAATATGGATGCTTGCATTAAGGTTTCCATCTCCAGATACAAGTTTGTACCAAATATCATTAAAGAAGCTCTTATAGTTCTTGAGAAATAAACTTGACCATTTGGGTGAACCCTAGGGTGGTCGCAATATTTTAAAAAGTCAGTGAACCATGAAAAGTAAGTCAAGTCAAATATGGATGCTTGCATTTAACTTGCCACCCCGAGATACAAGTTTGTACCAAGTATTATTAATGAAGCTCTTATAGTTCTTGAGAAATTAACTTGACCATTTGGGTGAACCCTAGGGTGGTCGCAATATTTTAAAAAGTCAGTGAACCATGAAATGTAAGTCAAGTCAAATATGGATGCTTGCATTTAACTTGCCACCCCGAGATACAAGTTTGTACCAAGTATTATTAATGAAGCTCTTAGAGTTGTTGAGAAATTAACTTGAAAATTTGGGTGAACGCTAGGATGGTCGCAATTTTTTCAAAGTCAGTGAACCATGAAACGTAGGTCAAGGTCAAATATGGATGCTTGCATTTAAGTTGCCATCCCGAGATACAAGTCTGTACCAATTATCATTAATGATGCTCTTATAGTTCTTCAGAAATAAACTTGACCATTAGGGTGAACGCTAGGGTGGTTGCAATATTTTACAAAGTCAGTGAACCATGAAATTTAGGTCAAGGTCAAATATGGATGCTTGCATTTAAGTTGCCATCCCTAGATCCAAGTTTGTGTCAAATATCATTAATGAAGCTCTTATAGTTCTTGAGAAATAAACTTGACCATTGGGGTGAACGCTAGGGTGGTTGCAATATTTTACAAAGTCAGTGAACCATAAAATGTAGGTCAAGGTCAAATAGGGATGCTTGCATTTAAGTTGCCATCCCCAGATACAAGTTTGTACCACGCATCATTAATGAAGCTCTTATAGTTATTGGCAAATAATCTTGACCATTAGGGTGTACGCTAGGGTCGTCGCAAATGTTAACGTCTTTACAAACGGACAAACAGATTAACAAACGAATGAACAAACAGACGGAAAACCGGGGACCTATATCGCAGGCGCGACAAAAAGTGCAATGTCATGTTAACCTGATAAAGCTATTTTGTCCTGAGATAGCATATTTTTATCAGGTCAAGGTGTTACAATGCAATTAATATAGGGGATAACTGTTAAAACTGCTTATATATAAACCTGTCCAAGAAAAGAGAAGCACAGTACCCTAAAAATCCTGAAAGTCGGACACCTTGAAAACTTATTGTAATTCTCAAAAAATTTTAATAAATTTGTTTCACAACCAGTGCTTCAGCTGAAGTGCACGACCCGCCGGATGCTTTTAGCTTTATGAGTGTTATCATATATGGGTATGGCGGCCATTTTGGTCATGTGACCTGGACCTAAAACGGTTCCCCCAATAAATGCACCTTATCGTAAGGAGCAAAAATATATCTTATACTTTAGTACTGTATTCTGAATCTTTTGCAGGATAAAATGCATTCTCACTTTTCCAATACAAAAGCATATATGTCAAAGTTTGACCTAGGCACAAAGAAGGTCAAGGTCAACCAAGGGTCACCATTTTAGCAATTTATGATGGGCCTACGTCCCAGATGCTATTTATCAAGTTTCGTGGAAATCTGCCCAGTGGTTCTGGAGAAGACTATTTTTGAAGGGTTTTTACCATATATGGCTTGGCGGCCACTTTGGTCATGTGACCTGGACCCCATGAGCAAATTTTGGTTTCCCCCATCCCATAGAGGCTCCATATGAAATTTGACTTCAATCAGCCCAACGGTTTCTGAGGAGAAGCAGTACGAAAATTTTCACATTTTTCGCCTCGGCGAGGCTATACTAAATGGAATATAATATTTTGCAAGTTCATTGGTTAGATCTCATTGATATCTATCAGTATGCCAAAAATTGTTTAAATATTCCAAGCGGTTAAGTCACTATCACCAATTTTCACAAACGGGTTACGGACGGACAGACAGACAGACCATATATGGCTTGGAGGCCATTTTGGTCATGTGACCTGGACCCCATGAGCAAATTTTGGTTTCCCCCATCCCATAGAGGCTCCATATGAAATTTGACTTCAATCAACCCAACGGTTTCCGAGGAGAAGCAGTTCGAAAATTTTCACATTTTTCGCCTCGGCGAGGCTATACTAAATGGAATGTACTATTTCGCAAGTTCATTGGTTAAATCTCATTGATATCTATCAGTATGCCAAAAATTGTTTAAATATTCCAAGCGGTTAAGTCACTGTCACCAATTTTCACAAACGGGTTACGGACGGACAGACAGACTGACACGGTGATTTTAGGGCACTCTTAGAAATCAACCGACTTCAGTCGGTCGCTTTTTCTGCGGGTCGTGCAATCCAGCAAGGTGTCCAAAAGGTGCAGAAAGGATGGCAAACAGTGTAAACCCTGATTAGACTGCTCCTTCAGGGTTTGCACTGTTTGCTTAGGTCTATCTGTCCCAATACTTTGGATCATGAACTGACTCAATATGAACTGAATAGTGTTGACTGGGCCATTAAACTAGCAACAAACAAACAAAACTTACTTTCTCTTATGCAAGTCCTCTCATCCTGTGCTAGGGTATAGCCATGTCTACACTCGCATCGGAATGATCCAACAGTATTTACACATCTCTGACTGCACAACTGTTCTCCAAATACTGTGCATTCATCTATGTCATCAACACCTGAAAGCATAATTATAGAATGTTGACCTTCAACCTCCTGAATTTATGTACATGTGTATGCATTCGAAATGCATCTGTCATCTGTCATCAACATCAGAAAGCATTAAGAATGTTGACCTTCAACCTCCTGAATTTAAGTACATGTACATGTAAATACGAGTATATGTATTCTAAATGCATATGCCATCAACATCAAAAAGCATTTAGAATATTGACCTGAATTTAAATACCTGTATGTGTATATATGTATCATACATTCATTTATCATACATTTAATATAAAATACTAAGTTTTTGAATATGTGATACGAACGTGACACCAATGCACGTATCACGCTTGCACGCGCTGCCATATCGCATGGGCTTTATCATACCCCAAAAATCCATATCACAACCCTTTATCACACCCCTAAGCCTTTATCATACCTCTGACGTCACCCTATTTGGAACACGCGAGGTTCTTCCTTTTGCGTTGTTCAGGACGCCATTTGCAATATTTTCGTCTGTTCGAACTGTTTGGCAAAACAAAAAAACAAAAAAAAAACATGGCACGGCGCAGCAAATACGAGAGGAAAATGGGCGAAAGAACGACGCAGGGGATCACTGATAGACTTTTGGATCTGGATATTATTATTGAGCAAAGAAATTCTAGTGATTCGGTAAACAATGGAAACTTAAGTGCAGCGACAATGTCGGCGAGATTGACACAGCTGAATTTGTTAAAAGTGAAATCTATGATAAATAGATTATGATTTGGCATTTTCATATCATACCGCATATCAGCCCTCGACCCATATCAGCCCTCGGGCCTTCGGCCCTCGGGCTGATATGGGAGTCTCGGGCTGATATGGGGTATGATATGAAAAATGCCATATGATAATCTCTATTTATCATATAACGTTGCCTGTATTTAGTGGATAACATCATGTGATAAAAATCATATGATCACACTTGTAATAACACATAACATCAAGACGCTGTCTGTGACAACCCTTTGTTTTCTGTTTAACTGCTTCAGCGAAAAATCCAATTTAAAACCGTTATATGATAGACAAAATGTTACACTCATCAAAGTTTCAAACTAGAATTTGTTTTTCTACAAAAACACAGATGTCTCCCCGTTTTTGACCTCTAAGTATGACCTTGACATTGGAGGTATTGGGCTGGGTCTTGTGTGCAACACATCATCTAATGAAGATGAACATTTCTGCAAAGTAACTTTAAAAATGTTCATAGAGAAATAAAAAAGTTAATGGCCGTACATTGACCTCTAAGTATGGCCTTGACCTTTGAGGTACAACACATCGTCTCATTATGGTTAACATTTCTGCCAAGTAATATCATAAACCATCAAAGAATAAGGAAGTTATTGACTGTCCCTTTTTTTTACCTTTGACCTCTAGGTATGACCTTGACATTGGAGGTATGGACCTTGGTCTTGCACATGACTCATGGTCTAATGACGGTGAACATTTCTGCATGGTTACTTTATAAAATCCATCCAGAAATAAAAAAAGTTATTGACTGGACACAAAAAAAAACAAAAAAACTATTTTTACCTCTGACCTCTTAGTATGACCTTAATCTTGGAGGTACCGACCTGGTCTAGTGTGCACCACATCGTCTCATGATGGTTAACATTTCTGCCAAGTAATTTCACAATCTATCCAGGAATAAGAAAGTTATTGACTGAACATTAAAAAAGGCCCCTTTTTGTCCTTTGACCTCTTAGTACAACCTTGAAATTTGAGGTACCAACTTGGGTCATGCACGCAACACATCGTGACATGGTGATTAACATTTCTGCCAAGTAATTTCAAAATCCATCTAAAAATAATAAAGTTATTGACAGAACACAAAAAAGTCCCCTTTTTTACCTTTAGCCTCTATGTATGACCTTGACCTTTCAGGTACCAAACTGGGTCATGCTTGCAACAAATCATCTCATGGTGGTTAATATTTCTGCCAAGCAATTTCAAAATCCATCTAAAAATAAGAAAGTTATTGACCAAACACGAAAAAAAGGCCCCTTTATTGACCTTTGACCTCTATGTATGACCTTGACATTTGAGGTACCAAATTGAATCGTGCATGCAACACATCATCTCATGATAGTTAACATTTTTGCCAAGTAATTTTTACCTTTGACCTCTAAGTATGACCTTGACCTTTGAGGTACTAACCTGGGTCATGCACGCAACACATTGTCTTATATCGGTTAACATTTCTGCCAAGTGATTTCAAAATCCATCTCAAAATAAGAAAGTTATTGACCAAACACGAAAAATGGCCCCTTTTTGACCTTTGACCTCTAAGTATGACCTTGACCTTTGAGGTACCGACCTGCCTCATGCGCACCACACATCGTCTCATGGTTGTTAACATTTCTGCCAAGTAATTTTAAAATCCATCTCAAAATAAGAAAGTTATTGACCAAACACAAAAAAGGCCCCTTTTTTGACCTTTGACCTCTAAGTATGACATTGACCTTTGAGGTACCGACCTGCCTCATGGGCATCACACATCATCTCATGGTTGTTAACATTTCTGCCAAGTAATTTTAAAATCCATCTGAAAATAAGAAAGTTATTGACCTGACAAGATTTGCCCATACATATATACAAACCGACAAATATCCAAGGGAGATAATTCAAAAAGTATAAATGCGAGAGTTACAGTTCTTGCGCACTGCACGTCGTCAAATGCTGATTAATATTTATATGAAACTTCGTGAAGATAGCTCAAACCGTTTTCCAGTTATAGAGCGGACACGAATGTGTGACAGACGGACAGATGCACGGACAGACAGACAAACAGACAGACAGATGCCCGGGGGAAAAACAATATGTCTCTCCGAAAAATATTTTTTCGGGGGAGACATAATGAAATGACCACTCATGAAATTTCCTCTATCTATGTCATTAACATCTAGAAGTGTTTAGAATGTTGACCTTTAACCCATTCGTACCTTAAACCCCAAAATGGGTACCAGGGCAAACAGTGCAGGCCCAGATCAGATGCCGCAGACTGCGGCATCTGATCAGGGCCTTCACTGTTTGCTTAAAGTTCAGCTATTTTCCAAATAAATTTTGAAGAAAACACAACCTGATACCCCTAAATTTTAAAATGGACTCCTGCTATATATAAGGAGGAAGTTTCCATTTGGTACAAAAAGGGTTAACCTCCTGAATTTAAAACATTTACATGGATTGTACATTCATCTATGTCATCTATGTTTTTTTTAGCTACCCTTTATTCCTTTGTTCATGTAGCTGTGATTTGTGGAGTAATAAATCACAGTTTGGAGGTCAGTTGTAAAGTAGATCAATTCACTTGCGCGTAGTGCACGTAATTTGTCTACTTACAACTGAACGCTGATTTATTTTGATTCTAACATGCTGAAAACTGGCAATAATGTTGTTTCCTTCAAATTCTTACAACCTTTCGCATTGTTGGAAGAAATCCCTCAATAATTATTGACTGTAAAACATGCATTTGAATCCTTTTGTAATAATTTCGATGAGAGACAGTAACGTTACACCGTCTAACATCAAGGAATCTACGAGTGACATCATAAATCCGCAGCTTATAATTAAAGATGTCACTCGTCATGGTCTTCTGCCTTTTTGCATTATAAACTAGAGAAAGCGACCAGTGGGTCACGTATACCCCACAGCCAGCGCTACCCTCTGATATATCTTTCGAGCTTGTATGAAATATGAACGAAGACGTCAAGAAGCTATAAGAATCTATAAATGTGCTTGTAAAAGCTAAACCAAACATAAAATTTCTAAATGGACCAAGGGAGTGAGGGCATCAAAGTTACTGAAGCAGCAGTGTGGGGTATGCTTCAATGAAATCTTTGGACTGGTATGCAACATCCATGCAAGTATCAATTGAATTTGTTGTAGAGTTTAGAACATACATCTATAAACTTTGTCACAAAACTTTAAGCAAATGTAAAATTTCTAAGTCTGTGACCTTGAGGTCAAGGTCACCATGGGTGGGGAAAGGGACATACATCACGAAATCTTGGGACTGGTATGCAACATTGATGCAAGTATCAACTGAATTTGTCTTAGAGTTTAGAAAATACAGGCATCTATAAACTTTGTCTTAAAACTTTAACCAAAGTCTGTGACCTTGACCTCAAGGTGACTGTGGGGGTGGGACATGCATCAATGAAATCTTTAGACCAGTATATAACTTCAGTATACGTATCAACTTAATCTATCAAATGGCTCAGAAGATACAATCTCTTAGAAACTTTGATGCAAAACTTTAACCAAAATGTTAACGGATGGACGGACAGACAGGTGGATGGAAAGATGGATGCATGGATGGATGGACAGATGGATGAACGGCAGGAGGAAAACTATATACCCCCATAGCATACCGGGGATATAATCACAGTTCCTTCCCATTGCCTGTATAGGCACGCTGTGTTAGAATACAACTATCATGTCATAAGAGCAGTCAGTAAAAAAGCTGTAGACTCGTGATCTGAAGCCAGTGTTTCAAAATATCATTAGCTTAACAAGCTCGTTAGTGGTCAAATTGTTAACTGTTCTAGCAAGTAAAATACCTAACACAGTGTTTTTTTTTTTGCTCAAAAAAATGTATGCAAAAATACATTTAAAATGTTTCCAAACAGTTACAGCAGATGATAACAGACAACATTTTCAGCTACAGATTTTCATGGCATTTTAACTCTTTCGGCGCCCGAGTTGCATTATTGCGCATACCTAGGTAGTCACATCTTTGCAACCTAGAGTACTGATGTGATTCCATTTTTAGATCAACCAATTAGGGGAAATAACTAGCTCAAGTATGTTGCAAATCATTAGGTACGACCTGTTTTTGGCAAAAAACAACAACAAGCAAACAAATTTTACTTTAAAAAAATGTTTTTGATCTTTACATGGTTCAGGGACTAAAAATAAATTTGATTCTTGGTGTTATGTTTGGAAATCAGTTTGGTGCCAAAAGAGTTAAGACTTAACTGTCAATGTGGTGGGGTTGCTGGGTACCAACCTGCGTCTGTGTCTGTATCCGTTTCAGTACTTGTATCAATGTCAGTAATCTCGCTTGGGACTCCTCTACAACATTCCACAAACATCTGATCACACGGGTTGCCAATGGGTGGGGATTCACATTTCATATTCATCAACTTGGCAGTCAGTCCCATGTTGCAACAATGACAACATTCCTGCAATGCAAAACGAAAACTGAAAGTAAAATAAGCCCCGTTGTGAGAAAACCTATTTTTTCTCATTTTATGAACATCAAAGGTGCAGATTAGACTGCGCTGATGCGCAGTCTAATCTGCACCTTTGTGCTCAGTACTTAGATAGTACAATACCTCTATTTTCTGCATATAAAATTTCAAGACTCTTGCTTCGATGTGTAACTGAGCAGGTCCATTTGTTTCTTACCTTTAAAATCCTAAAAATTTTGACATCAGGAAGACTTGTTGTAATTCTCCTAAAATTTAACAGATTTGTTTTCATGATGCAGCAAGGAGTGCAGACGGAATGGCAAACAGTGTAAATCCTGATCAGACTGCTCCTTCAGAAGCAGTCTGATCTGGGTCTGCACTACTTGCTTAGGCCTGTCTGTCCCAATAGTTAGGCTCATTACCGTATTCACCAGCACTCTTTCTGATGAGGCCTCACCACTTTACTCAGTCCAGTTCAATTTGTTCCAAAGGTTTTGTTGGTACAGAGGACCCTCGTTATAACGACAGTATTTGTTCCCAATTATTGTGCTGTTATAAAGAATTTGAAATGACGTCTCAAGCCCTGCCACGCAATGAAACCAAAAGTGTTTATAAGCATGGACGGTCCAACTCACACCGCTTTGCCTGGGCAGGCTTAGATCCTCTAAGCGTTTTTTTTTTTTTTTTTTTTTTTGGTTTTGGTTTTCGGCCCTTTCAAGATTATTTCACTCATATCGAGCCGATCGTTCATCAGAGGTGGGCGAAAACCGGAGTACCCGGAGAAAAACCACCTGACCTTCCGTTGCAGAACTTGGCGTCTCACACATGGCCCGAGCGAGGCTCGAACCTACGGCGGTGAGAGACCTAATGACTAAGAGTCAGGCTCTTATCCACTAGGCCACGGAGGCCCGTTCTAAGCGGTTTACCAGTATTGGTGTGCGGGTCGGTTTCAGCTCTGTGTGGAAGCATCATGCAGCACATCTATTTCTTCAAGCCCCGATCGGCGGGCCCATGCAGCCCAATCTAGCATGCACCTGTTGCTGTGTTGTTTTACATTAACCCTTGACCTGCTGAATATTTAAATTAGCTACTCCCATTCCTGACCATCAGCCAATCAGATTACATGATGTAATATTTTCCTTCAAATTCACAAACTGCATGACACACAGTGCAGATTCTGATCTTGATCTACATTGTTTGCAAAATCGGGGTTGTTGGGAAAAGCAGGATAAGGGTTAATATTAATCCTTGTTCTGCTGAACTCGACAACCCCCACCTTTGCAACCAGTGTAGATCCAGATCCTCTTATGTGGATATTCACATCACGGAAACATGCCTATGTAATTTTGACGCCTTTGAACCCCTCTTTTATGTAGTAAAACTGGGCTTTACAGGGGTAAACCTTATTTTTCTTATTTCAGCTCCAAAATATAGATTGTGGGTACCCGATACTGGTTAGACCCACCGATAAGGCGGTTGTAAAGAGTACCCACAATCTGTATTTTGAGCAGAAATAAGAAAAATATCACCATTTTTCATATTAAAATTTTCGATTTTTCGGCGGAAAAATTTACAATGTTTTTTTAATGAAATTTGAATACCGGTAACTCAAAACACCTTTGGGACCATAAAAATTTGAGGTGATTCTAATGAGTACACACAGTATAATATTGGCAAGATAAAAAGTAAAAAATCTCACTATTATCCCGCAATATTTCTTATGTAGAGGACTTCCCTGGGGACTCAAGAACGGCTTCAACTCAGCCATAGTATATAAGCCATTTGTGTGCAAACTCATTACGAAAACACACCTAGAATAATACATGCAATGGGCGTAGCTAAGTAGATTTATTCAGCAGGATAAGGGTTAAACTGATCACTTTTTTGTTCTCAGATATTGATGAATGTCAACAGGCCAACATATATCAGCATCAGTGTGTTAATGATGTTGGTTCCTATCACTGTGCTTGTAACACTGGGTACCAGCTAGCAGCAGATGAAAGAACGTGTGAAGGTATGGAAATAGAATTTATCATATTACATCCTGTCTGGGTTTTTAATAGTGCTGTTGGGGCTCGCACCCATCACCAAAAAAGACTGCTGACTGCAGTGTGGTAGGTTAAAATGGTGTGCACAGTCAAAGCATAATGTGATGTCAAAAAAGTTTCTGAGGTCTCCGGGCGTCAGCATTATAACGCCCCTACAGTGTACATTGTAAATTTTACCGCCGAAAAAATGCAAATTTTTACATGAAAAATTGTGATATTTTTCTTATTTCTGCTCTAAATATAGATTGTGGGTATATGTTAGAACCGCCTCATCGTTTCTTACAAGTACCCACAATCTTTATTTTAGAGCAGAAATAAGAAAAATAATATTTACCCCTGTAAACCCCAGTTTTACTGTATAAAAGTGGGGTTAAAAGGGGTCAAGATCATATAGGTGTGTTTTCGTGATGTCAGTTCTATTGTAAATGTTCAACTTTTGGTCAGGCGTCAAGGTGTGAAAATATGGTCAAGTTATGTCTCTAATTTGCGTTTATCCTCCGGTCATAAAATTTAATCCGCAATCAATGTGAAAATGATTTAATTGCTCCTCAGACTATTAGCTACATCTAACGGTAAATGTTTGCATTATAAAATCGGACTATTCTACGGTCTCATGAATGGTTAAGTTTTGGCGCCAAATAGCAGACGTTGGCGGGAAAAGTCGAACGCTGTTGTTGGTTATTGACACGCAGCTTCTGGGGATATTTCTGGAGCTGTGCAAAGCATTGATTTTCTATCCACCTCTATTCACAACCGCTTAGCTATCGGGAAAATATTTTTTACCGGTTCGAAACATTTTTTTTATGAAAGAGATACACGCAATGACATTAAACACGTGTGGGGTAATGGCGTCGGATTACGTCATTTACCGATCGCGTGCAGAAAAATCGTAGCGGTGGTTTGTGGGCGGCGATTTATATCAATTCAAAAATCACCGATCGGCTTTTTCCGTATGTCTGGTCTTCGTCGGACATTGCCGGAAAAAAGCCTGCAGTCCATGACCTCGGCTATAAGACGGGGTCATTTTTTTGGGCTCATTTTGGAGGGAAAAATCCTCGTCTTATAGCCGAATTTTTACGGTACACTGTTTGTCATGCAGTTTGTGAAATGAATGGAATGAACAAATACATTACATAAAGAAACTTGGTTGGCTGATAATCAGAAATGGGCATGACTAAATTAACGGTCCCCGCCCATCGGGGCTTGAAGAAATAGATGGGCTGCATGATGCCTCCACGCAGAGCTTAAACCGACCGCACATGTGTACTGGTAAACCGCTTAGAGGATTTAAGCCTGCCCATGGAAATCGGTGCGAATCAGACCGTCCATGCTTATAAACCCTATTGGTTTCATTTGGAGACAGGGCTTGAGATGTCATTTCATCTCAATGTCTGGTAAAAGTCCCATAAAATTGGAAGCAATGTCTACAAAATGACCCATACATTGTTGAGGGGGACGTTAAACCTCAATTCAAACAAACACACAATGACTAAATTAAGTTAAGGACAGCTTAGAACAAAAGGGCCCAAATTTTCATCATAGTAACCCTTTAGATGCTAAGAGATACCTCATCTGAAAATGTCTGTTTATGTCATTAATTTTGATGCATTGATAGATTGCTCCTAGAGGAGCAGTTTGATCTGGGTTCACACTGTTTGCAACAATGACTTTAAAAGTGACCAGCTGACAACAAAGCAGACAAAAATTATTGTGACTGGCGTCTTACAGGTTAACGCTTAAGATGCCATGAAAAAACTACATCTGTTAATGCCGTCTGCTACATCTTCTTGCAAACTTATAAAACATACTTTTGCATGCAGACAAACAGTGTGCACCCAGATCAGACTGCTCCTACAGCAGTCTGATCTGTGTCCACACTGCACAAATCGTGTGGACCTAGATCAGACTGTTCCTGCAGAAGCAGTCTAATCTGGGTCCACACTATTTGAAAAAAAAATGACTTTTTAAAGTTAACAGCAGACGACAAAAGCAGACGGCAATTGTTGTGACTGGCGTCTTACAGGTTATCCCTTATCCTGCTGTTCATGACAACCCCTATCATTGAAAACAATATAGATCCAGATCAGAAGGCTTCTGCAGAAGGCATCTGATCAGGATCTACAGTTTGCCATTCAGTTAGTGAATTTGAATGAGAACATTATATCATGTAATCTGATTGGCTGATAGTCGGAAATGGGCGTGGCTAATTCAAATATACAGCAGGATAATTTGTTTGATTTGAGGTTTACCGTCCCCATCAACACTGTAAAGGTCATTTTGGAGACGCTGCTTCCAATTTTGTGGGACTTTTACCCGACCTTAGGATGAAATGACACCTCAAGCCCTGTCGCCCAATGAAACCATAGGCTTTATTAGCATGGACGGGACGACACGCACCGCTTTGCCTGGGCAAGCTTAGGTCCTCTAAACGGTTTACCAGTACTTGTTTGCGGGACGGTTTCAGCTCTGCGTGGAAGCATCATGCAGCCCATCTATTTCTTCAAGCCCCGATGGGTGGGGACCGATACAGCAGGAGAAGGGATGAAACTTACTCTGTATGTGACAGCGCCCAGAACGTCCTCCCTGATAGCACAAGATGTATAGCCAGTTTCATTGGCATCTTTCTTCCCCTGAAGGCACATCTGTTCTTGTTTGGATTTTAAACAGCACACCTCAAGCACGGTCCGACACAACCCCTGATCCCTGTCCTCCACGCCGTACACACCGGTTGGGTAGTTGTCACACCGGGTATCTGACTGGGCCCATCTGGTTCCCTCCTCACAGCAGATATCAACAATACCAGATAAATCAGCTGGAAATTATCATTTAACACTTTTTGTACCAAATGGAATCTTCCTCCTTATATATAGCAGGAGTCCATTTCAAATTTTTGGGCTGTCGGGTTGAGTTTTCTTCAAAAACTATTTGGAAATTGGCTGAAAATTTTGCAAACAGTGAAGGCCCTGATCAGATGCCGTGTTCTGTGGTGTCTGATCTGGGTCAGCTCTGTTTGCCCTGGTACCCATTTGAGGGTTTCTGGTACTAAATGGGTTAACCCATTTTGTACAGGAAACCCCAAAAGGGTATATGGCAAACAGTGCAGGCCCAGATTAGACGCCGTGTTGTGCAGCATCTAATCTGGGCCTGCTCTGTTTGGAAAAAAGTTCAGCCATTTTCCACATAAATTCTGAAGAAAACACAACCTGTCACCCCTAAATTTTTAAATGGACACCTGCTATATATAAAGAGGAAGATTCCATTTGGAACAATTCGACACCGCCCATCGGATAGAAGAAATAGATGGGCTGCATGATTCTTTCACGCAGAGCTGAAACTGACCCCACATACTGGTAAGCCGCTTAGAGCATCTAAGCCTGCCCAAGCAAAGTGGTGAGAGTCGGCTCTGCCATGCTTATAAACCCTATTGGTTTCATTGGGTGACAGGGCTTGAGATGTCATTTTATCGCAATGTCGGGTAAAAGTCCCACAAAATTGGAGGCAACATCTCCAAAATGACCTATACAGTGTTGATGGGGACATTAAACCTCAATTCAAACAAATCCATTTGGTACAAAAAGGGTTAAAAACACTGAACTCACTCAAGTCTGATCAGAATCTCTGCTCTGCACTTCATGAATGTTTGTTGGCTTAAATTTCTTTCAGAGAACAATGGATATAAATAGAGAATACAAGGTGAGTGTCTCTTGATATCAAGTTCATCAGACAAGGATTAGAGAACGCTTGTAGAATCGCGAGGCTTGCCGAGCGATTCTTCATGCGTTCTCGAAGCCGAGCCTGATAAACTTGATATCAAATGACACAAATCTGGTATTCTATTTATCAGTTAATCCATTGTACACTCTTACATTTTTTCAGCAGCCCAGTTCATAGAAGTGCAATGTCATTTTGACCTGATAAAGCTCACTTGTCCAGAGATAGCATATCAATATCAGGTCAAGGAGTTACAATGCAATTAATATATGGGGTAACTGATAAAAATGTTTTCAGAAGAAACCTATGTACCCTGCCAAAGATATAACACCAAAACTATTTGACCTTGTAAATCAGGTCAAGGTCACCATAGTAAGATCTTGCCATACTAAGGTGTACAAGTATAAAGTTCCAAAAAAAATTCAGGACATTTGTTTCACAATCCAGTAAGGAGTCCAACAAGTGTAGATGGAATGGCAAACAGTGTAGACCCTGATCAGACTGCTCCTTCAGGAGCAGTCTGATCTGGGTCCGAACTGTTTGCTGAGGCCTTTCTGTCTCAATATATAGAATCATTATGGTAATTTCATGAGGAGTTTTACATCCCACCAACAGCTATGGTCATATGGAGATGGACCTGGGTTTAAAGGCTCATCGGAAAGTCTGTAATTTCATGAGGAAGGATAGTAATGTAATTACAAGTGGTCGGGACTTAGCTCAGATTTTGTGATCGATCATCAGCTGACTGATCATCGGTTTGATCAATCATGCAAGTGATGGAGATTTGGCAAAGTACTGCCAGAAATACTTATAGCACTTTTCCTGATTATATGGTTTGGGATATAATACAATAAAATGTATGTTATATAGAAAATTTTAAAAATAACCGCACCCCGGTTGATCGAGGCTTGGAGAAATAAATTGGGCTGCTTGGTGCTTCCACAAGGACCCAACTTGAGTACTGGTGAACCATTTAGGTCTAGGCCAGCCCAGGAAAAGTGTTGCAATTGGACTGCTACCTAAACCCTAGAGGTTTCTTTGGGTGGCAGGACTCGAGATGTCATTTCACCTCAATGTCCGGTAAAAGTCCCATAAAATCTGAAGCAAAGTCTCCAAAATGACCAGAATAGTGTTGATGGGATGTGAAACCTCAAACAACAAAAAACAAGATGTGTTTGTGAAACACGAACATGTCCCTGGGCAAGGTCAATTTTTTCTTCGAAGCTGTTAACAGGTTAAGGTCAAGGGGTCAACATTTTTTGAGTCACAAGGAACCTACATGCTTAATATGAAGGCTCTATCTCAAACAGTTCAAAAGCTATGACTAATGATATTTTTTTTTTAAAGTAGGTCAAGGCCACAGGTCAAAATTTATTGAATGAGTGGAAAGTCCTTTGCAAAAGGCACCTACATGCTAAACAATAAGGCCATATCTAAAACAGTTCAAAAGCTATGACCAATGTTATTTTTTCTTTTAAGGAGGTCAAAGGTCAAGGTCACAGGTTAATGTTTTGTAGGGGCGTGAAGCCCTTGTCACAAGGAACCTACATGCAAAATATGAAGACTCTATCTTAAATACTTCAAAAGTTATGACCAATGTTATTTTTTTCTTTTAAGTAGGTCAAAGGTCAAGGCTAAGGTAACATGTCAAAATTATTCATTTGACTGTGAAGCTCTTGTCACAAGGAACCTACATGTGAATGCTCTACCTCAAACGATTCTAAAGTTATGGCCAATGATATTTTTTCTCTAAAGTAGGTCAAGGCCAAGATCACATGTTAATTTTTTTTGGAAGAGTCGAAAGCCCTTGGAACAAGGAACCTACATGCTGAATATGATGGCCATATTTAAAATGGTTCAAAAGTTATGACTAATGTTATTTTTTTTCTTCTAAGAAGGACAAAGGTCAAGGTTACTGGTCAAAATTTTTGTATGGGCGTGAAACCCTTGGCACAAGGAACCTACATTCAAAATATGAAGGATCTATCTCAAACGGTTCAAAAGTTATGACCAATGTTAATTTTTTCTTTTAAGTAGGTCAAAGGTCAAGGTCATCACAGGTAAAAATTTTTGTAATAATGTAAAACTCATGTGACAAGGAAGCTACATGCCAAATATATGTATGAAGGCTCAATCTTAAATGGTTCCAAAGTTATGACCAATGTTTAAGTTGTCCAACAAACAAACCAACAAACAAACAGACAGAGCAAAAACAATATGTTCTCACTATCGCTAGTAGGGACATAAAAAAGTTAAGAAAAATAACCATAAATTAGCTGTGTATGTGTGAGTTTAACGTCTCACCAACAGCAAAGGTCATACGGAGACGGGACCTCGATCTGGAGAAGCCCGGGATCAAACCCACGATCCCTGGTTTATGAGGCGAGTAGCTTATCCACTACACCATGGAGGCATCTATAAATTAGCTGTTATAAGTTAATTGTGCAGTGAAAACAGAATGTCTTGGGATCCCAACAGCAGTATTTGTATAGGGAGATTAAATTTTGATTGATGATGAAAAACCATGATCGATCAATCATGTACTCATAGTACCATAGAATAAAACAATTTAAGCATTTGAAATGAACAGTAACAAGAATAGACCTTCTACCATTTGTGTAGGTATGTGTGGGTGGGGCTGGGGGAGGGGCACAACTCTCCAACTTTTTAGCTGTTAGATACACTGAGACCCTCTGAAAATGGGTCTTACTGTTAAAGGAAAGAATTTGCTCCTTCAAATTCTTTCCTATAACGGTAGATCTCTAATTGATGAACACGGTCCCAGTTTTGTTTGTGAACAAACTCGCTGCTTTCAATTGTTAAACCTCTGCCTACTCTGTTGGTCGACAGCAAGATCCAGCTAAAAAGGTAACATTCAGATTATGATAACACATCTGTGTGACATGGTATGCTCTTTCATTTCTCCAAAACAGTCATTTTTCTGAAGAAAATTTGTCGTATTTTTTTTTTTATTTATACTCTAAACATAGTTTGTGGGTGCTAGTTAGAATGCCTCAATGAGGCAGTTCCACCGAGTACCCACAACCTATGTCTTGGAGCAGAAAAGCATGCATAACCCTGTATCTATCATATGATGTCACATCTGAGAATGAAATAACGCCATGTAATAAATGATGGATTAAATATGCAAATTAGTTAGATATGCCCTGTAACCTTACATGTACGACATCCTTAACAACGTCTTGTTTACTTATGTCGGAATATTGACATTTTTGTTAAACAATCTTGAATAAAATGCAATTTAAACAGAATCTTGCATTTGTGCTTTTGTATTATTGAATTTATTAAAAGAGTTGAGGAAAAAGAGATAAAATGTGAGGCTATTAAACGAGTTGAGGCAAAAGAGATAAAATGTGAGGCTTTTCGGCAAAGCCACGCATTTCATCTCTTTCCCTCAACGCGTTTAATAAAATCAATAATATATGAAACCTCATGTAAGACTCATGTAAGATCCTCTATGACAACAATTTATTAAATTTAACTCCTTGAGGAAAAGGGATAAAATGCTCGGCACAGCCTCGCATTTTATCCCTTTTCCTCAACTTGTTTAATAAATTCAATAACATATGAACACAAATGTAAGATCCTCTATATAAAGTGGGGTTAACAGAGATGTCCATACTACCGACTTGTTTAACCATTGTATGCGGGAAACCCCTAAAGGGGTACCTTGGCAAACAGTGCAGGCCCAGATCAGACCCCGCAGAATGCGGCGTCTGATCAGGGCCAGCACTATTTGCTGACAGAATTTTCCGTCAAAAATAGAATACGAAAAAATAGGCCTGGCACCCCTTTTATGACAAGTGGACTTGTCTAACATATAGCAATGGAAGAGTCCACTAGTATACAATGAGTTAATGTGATAATTCACTGGAACATCACTTGTAATTTCTCTGTACTCACCATTTATTAGGATGACAAAGCCAAGTATCACAGCCAGTCTCTGTAAAATTCCTCTCGAATAAATATTAAATTCCATTTTAATCAAAATTTTAAACATTTAGCTATTAAAAGTAGCACATTAAATGTAAAAACAATATTTTTGGATAATCCTTATAGCAGTTTAAGAAAAACAATCCCAATCAAAAATGTAAAATGTTTGATTAGCAGTGATAATCTACTTTGACAAATTTTGCTCAACAGGGAAGATATCTTGAGATCCCTGCTCTAGCAAAATCCTGGTTTTAAAAACAGTTGACAATTTCCAAATCACAATATAAACTGGTAAATATTAATCCGGACTATGGAAATGGTCTAGAACATTCTTGGCCCTATTTTTTGTTCCTTGAGATCCACCCCCTTTGACATATATGGCCAAATGTGTAACTTATGCAATGTGTCTCTTGAAACATATTTAGGCCAAGTCACAATACACTGTAACTTAGGGCATTTTTTACATCTACTTTTCTGATAGTTTTCTTCTTTATACTGCAAACATAGGTTTTGAGTGCTAGTTAGAACCACCTCAATGAGATTATAGGCAGCGATAAAATGCCTTATAGATATACAACAACAACAAGGGTTCTAACGAGTACCCACAACCTATGTCTTGGAGCAGAGATAAGAAAAATAATGTAAACCCCCTTGAACCCCAGCCTTCTCAATATAAATCAGGGTTTAGCGGAGGTGTTCATCTGAAGGACTTGTTCACGTGTTATAGAAAATTTTTCTATATACAGTAGAACTTCGATGGCTCGAACACCGATGGCTCGTTTGCCATGGCTGAGTCGAACCAGTTCTTGAGTCCCTAGCGAAATCCTCTACATAAGAAATAGTGGGGGATAATTAAGGAGGTTTTATTCTTTTATCTTGCAAATGTATGCTTTGTGTACTCATTAGAATCGCCTCAATGAGGCGATTCTAATGGGTACACACAGCATACATTTTCATTATAGAACACCGGAAAGATGTCTAAAAGTATCTCGTTATGCCTCCTGACAGTTAGCTCAGTGGCTCGAACTACCCCTGTCTCGAACAGATTTTCGAGGTCCCACAGGTGTTCGAGCCATTGAAGTTCGACTGTAATCTGTATCTTTTTGGGATCCATCTTTAACACTTAAGACGAAGAGAAAAACAGCATCTGAAAATGTCCTCTGCAGAATCTTTTTGCAAACTTTTTAAAAAATATTTTGCATACAGGCAAACAGTGTGGAGCAGTCTTGAGGAGCAGTCTGATTTGGGTCCACACTGTTTGCAAAAATGAGTTTTAAAGTAACTGGCAGACGACAAAGCAGACGACAATTGTCTTGATTGGCATTTCATGGGTCAAACCATGTCATATCCAAAACCATGTTACAACTAACGGTATCAATAAGAGATTTATGTGTAATGGAGTTAGCTAGGCATTAACCCTTATCCCATTGCATAAATTAATTCGGCCACACCCAATTACATTTCAACCAATCAAATTACTTGATGTAATTTTTCATTCAAATTCACAAACTGAATGACAAACAGAGTGGATCCTGATCAGATGGCTTCTTCAGAAGTCATCTGATCTGACTCTACACTGTAAGAAGCCATCTGATCAGGATCTACACTGTCTGGATCTACACTGTAAGAAGTCATCTGATCTGGATCTACACTGTAACTAGCCATCTGATCAGGATCTACACTGTCTGGATCTACACTGTAAGAAGCCATATGAGCAGGATCCACATTTTTCGCAAATGTAGAGAAGAGTAAGGGTTAACAATTCTTAGTGTGTGTGTGTTGAGTTTTACATTCCATCAACAGCTAAGGTCATGGGAAGATGGGCCCCTGGTTTAAAGACTCATCCAAAAGTCTGTAGAAGCCCAGGATCAAAACCACGACCCCCGGTTTATAAGGCGAGTGGCATAACCACTACACCACAGGGTCTTCTAATGATCCTAAGTATTGGGACAGATAGGTCAAAGCAAACAGTTCAGACTTTGGCGATAAATTTCAATTTAAAAGATTATATGATTAACAGAATCTTACACTCATGGTCATTTCATATGAAATTCGTGATACTCTCAGGAAGCTTGTTTCGTAAATTTCATACAAAATGACCACTTGTGCAAGTTCCTCTATGTATGTGATTCAGCCCAAGATTTGTGGTTGATCCTCAATTTTTGCTAGTGACCAATGATTGGTTAAATATTGTTCTTTGATACTGTCAGGAGTATCATAGCACTATTCATACTTTTATGTTTTGGTTTTGGTTTAAGGCCCTTTCAAGATTATTTCACTCATATCGAGCTGAGTAGCCGAAGAAAAACTACATGACCTTCCTTTACAGAACTTGGCATCTAACATGTGACCCAAATCAGGCTCGAACCACAGCGGTGAAAGACCTAATGATTAACAGTCAGTGCTCTTATCCATTAGGCCATGGAGGCCATGTTTTGAATATATTATAGAAGAAAATGTTTAGATTAAATAGACATAATCTGTATATTTTAAATTAGCTATTCCAGTTTTCGAAGTGAACACAAAAAGCCTTGGGATATTTTTGTCTCCCATATCAACAGGGGTCAACTCTTAAAGGAAAGAATTTGCTCCTCAGGAGCAAATTCTTTCCTTAAAGAGTTTACCCCTTTTTCCGTGGGACAGAACTTATAGAACAGCGAACAGGAAGTTCCGAAAGTTATCTCCCTTTGAAAAATGGTGGACAAAATCTGCCAGGTGTTACCGTTTCCCTTAAGGAATAACTAGAAATGTGTCCGTAGGACACGGATGCCCCCACCTGAAAATATGTCTATCTTCGTATTCATCCATAGAAAGTTATTGACCGTGTTTAAGTTTTGGACCCTTTTTTCACGTTTGACCTCTAAGTATGACCTTGATCTTGTAGGTAAGGACCTTGGTTTTGTGTGAGGCAGATTGTCCGATGATGGCCAACATTTCCGCCAAGTAATTTCAAAATCAATCCAGAGATAAGAAAGTTATTGACTGCATTTAAGTTTCGGACCATTTTATTACCTTTGACCTCTAAGTATGACCTTGACCTTGGAGGTACGGATCTAGGTTTGCACTAGACACATCGTCTCATGATGGTTAACATTTCTTCAAAGTAATTTCAAAATCCATCCAGAAATAAGTAAGTTATTGACTGCGTTTAAGTTTTGGACCCCTTTTTTTGACCTTTGACCTCTAAGTATAACCTTGACCTTGGAGATACGGACCTGGGTTTTGCACATGACACATCCTCTCATGATGGTTAGCATTTCTAGAAAGTAATTTCAAAATCCATCCAGAAATAAGAAAGTTATTGACTGCGTTTAAGTTTCGGACCCTTTTTTGACCTTTGACCTCTAGGTATGACCTTGACATTGGATGTACGGACCTGGGTTTTGCATGTGACACGTCGTCTCATGATGGTTAACATTTCTGCTAAGTAATTTTAAAATCCATCAAGAAATAAGGAAGTTATTGACTGCGTTTAAGTTTTGGACGCACAGACGGATGCACGGACTGACGGTCAGGGGCAACGCTATATGCCCTTTCCACCATTCTTCGAATGGCGGGGGCATAATAAAATTTTGGTTGATCATGGAAAACCATGACTGATTATATTTTCATTGGTCTAGAAATAAGTTATCATTGAATAATTTCATTATGAAAACAGGCCTATTCAAATATATTGACAATTTTTCCACCAAAAATGAAAATTTTCAGATAAAAAATTCTGATCTTTTACTTTATCTCTTTTCAAACATAGATTGTGGCTACTCGTTAGAAATGCCTCAAAGAGGCAGTGCTAATGAGTACCCATAATAAAGGTTTTTGAGCAGAAAAAAAGAAAATTAATATATGCCCCTTTGAACCCCAGTTTTACTGTATAAAAGTGGGACCTTTAGCAATCTCTAGGCTAATTCAGCAGACGACAAATTGTTGACATTTTTCTTATTTTTCACAGAAAACAGGACTTGACAACTCATGCAAATTGTCTCCATAGGAGACATTTTGCATGAGATGTAAAATCCTGTTTTCTGCATAGGAGACAATTTGCCTGAGATGTAAAATCCTGTTTTCTGCATAGGAGACAATTTGCACGAGATGTAAAATCCTGTTTTCTCCATAGGAGACAATTTGCATGAGATGTAAAATCCTGTTTTCTCCATAGGAGACAATTTGCATGAGATGTAAAATCCTGGTTTCTCCATAGGAGACAATTTGCATTAGATGTAAAATCCTGTTTTCTCCATAGGAGACAATTTGCATGAGATGTAAAATCCTGTTTTCTGGGAAAATTTGGAAAATATTTCAAAATGTCGTCTGCTTCATAAATTAACCAGCGTTAAGGGGGTCAAAATCAAATAGGCATGTTTTCATGATGGATTAATAAACAAACCAACAATAATTGCATTGTGTGAGACTGTTCTATAACACTGTTCTACACATCGGAACCTTTTCCGCTATTTTTGTAATACTGGATGGGGTTTTGCCAAGAGGACTTTCAGCGTCATGACTTTTTCTTGTGACATCCTCCTTCGAGCCTCTTACTATCTGTACATAATTATCAGACTAATTTTCTCTAATTCCACTTATAACATCAATAGAGATAAGTGGATCAAAAGTGGTAAGGGCCACCAAACTTTGATTCATTAGTCTTTAGTATTTTAACCCATTTTGTACCACACAGAATCTTCCTCCTTATATATATAGCAGGAGTCCATTTCAAAATTTAGGGATGTCAGGTTGTGTTTTCTTCAAAATTGATTTGGAAAATGGCTGAATGTTTCTGCAAACAGTGTAGGCCCTGATCAGATGCCGCAAAGTGCGGCATCTGATCTGGGCCTGCACTCTTTGCCAATTACCTGCTTTATGGTTTCCAGTACAAAATAGGTTATGATTAGACCTTAAAGCACCAAGTGAAAACCGTAGCAAATAACATTCTTTTATTTTTTAATTTTATTTCAGAGAAGATCAGGCTTGAATCATCTGCAAAATCAGGCTTGACATTTCATGTGAATCACATGTCTGGTAGATAATTCACATGAACCGTCCAGCCTGATTTTCTCTGTGGAAAATAAAAGAAATATTTAAAATGTCATCTGCCATTCATGATTGACAATATAAGGGTAAAGATTAGCACACAATTGGCATAATAAATTTCTAAATATGTTATCTAGACTTTAAGGCTTTTGTCTCAATTTTTGACCATATGGTTTATGTAAGTGATTACATCCAATTTTGGATCATTTGGTTTTTATAAGTGATTAGAGAAGGCAGATTAAGCTCTTGCAGAATGCAAGCAAACAAACATACAATCACATCCCTAGACTTATAAGCTTATTATCATATTCATCCTATTTAGTTATTTCAAAATTTCCAAGTCCTGCTGTGAAATATACCTTATAAAAGCACACCAAGTACAAAAATTGAAGCCACCAAGATGTTTTTACCCATTTTGTACTGGAAACCCCAAAACGGGTAATTGGCAAACAGTGCAGGCCCTGATCAGATGGCGTGTTCTGCAAAATGTGGCGTCTGATCAGGGCCTACAGTGTTTGCAAAAAGTTCAGCCATTTTCCAAATAAATGTTTAAGAAAAAACAACCTGACACCCCTAAATTTTGAAATGTACTCTTGCTATATATAAGAAGGAAGATTCCATTTGGTACCAAGAGGGTTAACCATTAAACTGCTACAGAAATTCCTATCTGATTTTTTTGAAAATATTTTTCTTTGCAAATTAGACTTAACATAACATGTGAATCATCTGCTGGGCAGACGATTCACATGTTATGGTAAGCCTTATTTTCATTGAAAAAGAAGAAAAACGAGGCTCTAGTTTCTTTCTAGAAGACAATCACTAAAGGTGATGAATGCCCCCGCCATATGCCTCACTAGATGAGTAATTTGTTTGAGATAGTCAATCAAGGGGACATAATTCTGCAATTAGGGGCTGGATCAGAATACTGTTTCCTTTATGCACATTTTCAATGCATGTCTGAACTGTGTTGCAAGTATTGTTGGAAGGGTTGCGGAGACATGAATTGTATTATCTAACTTCCTATGCTACACATATGGCCAAAATGAGTAAGCTGTTCAAGGGGACATAATTTTGCAATAAGGGGCTAGATCAGAATCTGCTGCACATGTCCAATGCATGTCTGAACTGTGTTGCAAGTTTCAATGCCCTGCATCAAATACTGTAGGAGTTGTGGAGACATGAACTGTTGTATTTAACCTCCCGTGCTACATATATTGTCAAAATGTTTAAGGTGTTCAAAGGGACACAATTCTGCAATAAGGGGCTGGATCAGAAGCCTTTTTCCTTTATGCACATGTTTAATGCATGCCTGAACTGTGTTGCAAAATTCAGAGCCAGGCATCAAATACTGTAGGAGGAGTTGCCAAGACACTAACAGGCCAAAATGTTTAAGTTGTTCAAGGGGAAATAATTCTGCAATAAGGGGATGGATCAGAATCCTGTTTCCTCTATGCACATGTTCAATGCATGTCTGAACTGTGTTGCAAGTACTGTAGGAGGAGTTGCGGAGGCATGAACAGTCTTATCTAACTACCTATGCTACACATATGGCCAAAATGAGTATACCATTCAAGGGGATACAATTCTGCAATAAGGGCTGGATCAGAATCCTGTTTCGTTTATACACATGTTCAATGCATTTCTGAACTGTGTTCCAAGTGTCAATGTCCAGCATCAAATATTGTATGAGGAGTTGCAGAGACACGAACAGTACTATTAAACCTCCTATGCTACACATATGACCCAAAAGGTTTAAGGTGTTCAAAGGAACATAATTCTGCAATAAGGAGCTGGATCAGAATAATGTTTCCTTTAAGTGCATGTTCAATGCATGTCTGAACTGTGTTGCAAGTTTCAATGTCCTGCATCAAATACTGAAGGTGGAGTTTCAGGGACACGAACAGTACTAATTAACCTTCTCTTGTATGACCAAAATGTTTCAGCCTTATAACAATTTCAAAGGGACATAATTCTGTAATAAGGGGCTGGATCCGAATCCTGTTTCCTTCATGCACATGTACAATGTATGTCTGAACTGTGTTGCAAGTTTCAATGTCCTACATCAAATACTGTAATAGGAGTTGTGAAGATACGAACAGTACTATTTAACCTCATATGCTGCAGATATGGCCAAAATGTTTAAGGTGTTCAAAGTAACATAATTCTGCAATAAGGGACAGGATCAGAAGCCTGTTTCCTTTATGCACATGCTCAAAGCATGTCTGAACTATGCTGCAAGTTTCAAAGCCCTGCATCAAATACTGTAGGAGGAGTTGAAGAGACATTAACAGTACTATTTAACCTCCTATACTACACGTGTGCCAAAAGGTTTAAGTCGTTCAAGGGGACATAAATCTGCAATAAGGGGCTGGATCAGAATCCTATTTCCTCTCTGCACATGTTTAATGCATGAATGAACTGTGTTGCAAGTTTCAAAGCCCTGCATTAAATACTCTAGGAGAAGTTGTGGATACAAGAATAGTACTACAAAGTGTGACTTACAGACAGACATATGTACCGACAAGGGTAAAACTATATGCCTCTCCCCACTTCATGGTGGGGGCATAAAAACACTTTCAAACTTTCGTCTGGAAGCCTCCGTGGTGTAGTGGTTATGCTACTCGCCTTGTAAACCACGGGTCACAGGATAGATCCGGCTTCTCCAGACTTTCGGATGAGTCTTTAAGCCGAGGTCCTGTCTCCTTATGACCTTAGCTGTTGGTGGGATGTAAAACTCTAACACTCACTCACTCAAAAACTTTCGTCTTATAGTCATGAGTTAAGAAAATAGGAAGTACACAGAAGGTTTTGTTTCATCTTTTAATAAGTAAACTTCTGACGGTAACGTTTAGTTTTCTGTGAGAGCGAATGGTACAATATGCACTTGCTCAACCTTTTTTTCCAGAAATTGCCTTAATGTGTGTAGTTAACAGGGCAAATACAGTTTGCATCAGAGTGGAAGATAAGAGGCTCATTGAGCCTAAACCGCTCACCAGGGAAACTTAAGTTTTAATACAAGGATATTTCTCTTTTAGCTGTTTTTTTTTGGTTTGTTTGTATTGGAGTTTAATGGCCCAGTCAACACTATTTAGGTCATTTTTGAGCCGGTCAGTTTACCTATCCACACTATTCCTGGGCAAGCTTATATGTAAGTGGTTAACCAGTACAATGTGCACATTCTTTCACCAGAAACTGACAACTGCCCTTCTTGAATCAGCGGAAAGGAGACTCTTTTAGCTGTATAGCTCTACATTAATAAATGACCCCCAGGGCATGGCCAGTTTAGACCCAAGGCAGGATTTAGGTAGGAGACTAACATTGCTACATACTAAATATAAAAGCTGTGGGTCTCATGGTTTCAGAAAGTTTTTCCCATTATAAGTCTACAGGAGCTAATGAATCCTGTGGCCCACTAAACATTGCTACATACAAGGTAACTTACCTATGGGCCACATGGTTTCACAGAAAAAGATTTTTAAGATTCTTTAGCTATTTAGCTATAGACCGCTAATTAAACAAATGATCTCCTGGGGCATGACCAGTTTGGACCCCAGTGGCTAGGTTTTTTATATTTTGCCCATTATAAGTGTATGGGAGCTAATGAGCCCCAGGGCGTGGCCAGTTCAGACCCTTAGGGTATGTTGGTAGGATTTATGTAGGGGACCACCTAACATTGCTACATGCTAAATATCTAAGCTCTGAACCATATGGTTTCAGAGAAGAAGATTTATGTTTTTTCCATTATAAGTCTATGGGAGCTAATGAGCCCCCTCACCCCCACTCCCCCCCATCAACCCACCAACCCTAAATATCTAAGCTCTGGGCCATAATTGTGGTTTCAGAGAAGAAGATTCTGAAGTTTTTCCCATTTTAAATCTATGGGAGTTAATGAGCACTGGGGCATGGCCAATTTGGATCCCAGAGGCATGGTTGGCAGGATTTATGTGTATGTTGGTGACCACTTAACTTGCTACATATTAAATATCTAAGCACCAGGGCTTATGGCTTCATAGAAGAAGAGTTTTGAAGTTTGTTCCATTTAAGTCTAAGGGAAATAATGAGCCTCGGGGTGTGGCCAATTTGGGGCATGGTTGGCAGAATTTATGTGAATGACCACTTAATGCTGCTATATACTAAATATCTAAGCTGTGGGATTTATGGCTTCAGAGAAGAAGATATTTTAAGTTTGTTCCATAATAAGTGTATGGGAGTTATTGAGTCCTGGGGCATGGCTGATTTGGTTCATAGGGGTATGGTTAGCAAGATTTATGTAGGTGACCACTTAAAGTTGCTACATACTAAATATCTAAGCTCTATGCCTTATGATTTCAGAGAAGAAGATTTTTTAAAGTTTTTCCCATTATCAGTCTATGTGAGCTAATGAGCCGTGGAATGTGGCCAGTTCTGACCCTAGGGGCACAGTTGGCAGGATTTCTTTTCATTGCTACATACTAAATATCTAAGCTCTGGGCCTTATGATTTCAGAGAAGCATATTTTCGAATTTTTTCCCATTATAAGTCTATGGGTGCTATATGTTGCCATGGTAATCAGAATTCCAATCTGATCAGCCCCAAAATCTTATGCAGCCTTTCCCCTTGCCATATAATACTTCATATGAAATTTGGTCAAGACTGGCCATCAGGTTCCAGATATACTTATTTGAAATTGTGGACGGACACTGGATGACAACAATGGATGCCGGAGCATTGGCATACTAATAGGTCATGTGAGCCTTCAGCTCAGGACATGAGCCTTTGGTTCAGGATAACAGATTTCATTAGGACTTTGCACCTGCCAGTGTTATATGGTATTCCCTATTCTTGCTCCCAAGGAACCAGATTTCAAATTCTTTAGTCACATATCCCTCCATTGAGTCATAATTATGAGTTCACAATCCCCTGGATGGGCATTTAAAGGGAATGGGTACACCTTCAGGGGAGGCAACTCCTGCAAAAGTATTTTTACCCCCTTTTCAGTGGGACAGGGCTTATAGAAAGGTGAACAGGAAGTCCCGAAAGTTGTCTCCCTTTGAAAAATGGCGGAAAAATATGCCAGGTGTTCCCATTCCCCTTAACTGTTAACCCCTATCATGCTGAATACATAAGTTTAGCCACACTCATTTCAGACTATCAGCCAATCAAATTAATTGATATAATGTATTCATTCAAACTTTCAAACTGAAAGATAGAGTAGATGATCAGATGACTTCTACAGCAACCATTTGATCTGGATCTACAGTGATTGCAAAGGTAGGGGTTTTTGTTTTCAGCGGGATAAGGGTTCAGGTGCCAAGAAAAACTACCCGGTACATCTAAAATTGTTGTCTGTTTATATTGTCTGCTGCGTCTGCTTTCCAATTTTTTAAATGTTTTTGCATACAGGTAACGGCCCCCACCCATCGGGGCTTGAAGAAATAGATGGGCTGCATGATGCTTCAACGCAGAGCTGAAATCTGACCGCACACGAGTACTGGTAAACCGCTTAGAGGAGCTAAGCCTGCCCAGGCAAAGCAGTGCGATTGGGACCATCCATGCTTATAAACCCTATTGGTTTCATTGGGTGACAGGGCTTGAAATGTCGTTTCATCTCAATGTCGGGTAAAAGTCCCACAAAATTGGAAGCAATGTCTCCAAAATGACCTATACAGTGTTGATGGGGATGTTAAACCTCAAATCAAACAAAAAAAAACATACAGGCAAACTGTGTGGATCCAGATCAGACTGCTCCTTTCAATGAATTGACCCTAAGCTGCCGAGAAAAACTGCATCTGAAAATGTTGTCTGCTTATGTCGTCTGATGAATCTTCTTGCAAACTTTTTAGAAATATTTTTGCACAAAGACAAACAGTGTGGGTCCAGATCAGACTGCTCCCAGTCTGATCTGGGTCCACAATGCTTGCAAAAAATGCCTTTTAAGATAACTGGCAGACGGCAAAACAGATGACAATTGTCGTGATTGGCATCTTATACATTAAATAACACTCTACAAACATGTTTAGCTCTTTAATTCATCCTACAAATCACTATACAGCTTTATAGAACTTTTTGCTTTATAGGTTCATGACTGTAGAGCCGTAAAATGGCATTTGCAACCACAAAACTGTCAATTTACCTCCCCAAATGACCATTTCCAATACAATTATACCCATTCTACAGCACTTATTCACTTGGTAGTAAATGCTTTCATCACATGAGAAGGGAGATAAAATGTCATATTTTCATGTCAAGAATTATCTCCCTTTCCCTTAATTACGCTCTCTTAAACCAGAATAAAGCATGACCTAGTTAAGAATCTGAAGTTTTCAGCACTGTCAGGTATCTGTTCGTCTTCTTTTACCAGAGCTGCCTTCTGAAATATATTTGATAAACAGCTGACTACTGTGACATCACAGAATGTGGCATTATAGGTCTCAGTCAAGGGTGACTACCCTAAGAGAAAAATTAATAATGTATCATACATACAAATTTTCTTATTGAGTTAGAAACATGACCATTAACAACCTATGTCAACATTACATCATGTACTGTGTGGGTTTCAACCATTCAACTGTAACTAGTGTTTTTTATAATAAGCAGGGCTTTGCAATAGAAGTTGTATTAAAAAATATGATTAGTGCACTAAAAAGGTTAACATCTGGGTGACATATTTTCATGCAGAAAAATTTTGCAGGTTTTCTTTTTATTTCTAACACCACGACCAAACTCGTCATTGTGTTACGCTTACCTATTTCAATAAGGGTGTTCATGATATTGACAAAATGTCATCATTGTGTGTTTTTGTACAATTACTTGTTTAAATACTGTGAAGTTCATGTACCTGGTACTATTTTGAAAGCGCTTCATACCTTTGAGAAACAAATGCCAATGTCCGAACTTTTGTGCCAGACGAATAACAAATATCCACAAAAGTCTACGTCATCATGATGTAGGTGTTGCCATTGAACAAAGAAACAGCTAACTTCTGTGACATCAAAAAGTGTGGCATTATGGGTCTAAGTCAATAGTGACTACCCTCAGAGAAAAATAGATATTGTATCATGCATCAATTTTGTTTTAATTTTCGTTAGAAACGTATGTTGTAGGTAGTTTTTTAACCCCAATTTGATTCTGAGTGATGATTTTTTTTGCTATATACCCCTCACACGCATGTAACATTCTTTTTCTTGCAAACCTTTCATTTTAAAGTCACTCTGCCACATTGTGATGGCATTTCTGTGGTGCATAGTGACATAATGCTAGTTACCCAATGTAGTGTTTCCCACAAAAAATTAGTTAAACTGACTATATCATATCTAAACAAGAGGCACATGGCCCACTATGCTCACAAGAGGTCATGTAGTTTGTACCATATGCAGACAGGGCACACATCTTAGTCATGTGACTACAATCCCTTGAATAACTTTTCATTACCTCATCCCATAGAGGCTCTCCATGTAATTTGGTGTCAATCAGCCCAGCAGTTTTAGTGGAGAAGAAGATAAATATACTGTGTCTGTGTCAGCCACGGCAAAGGTCAGCAAATGACCTTGACCGTTGGAGTTAATAAACTTATATTCAGCTGATTGCAAATGTCAATTCTGATGCTACAGGCTGCAATAGAATCAGAACAAGAGCACCGCATGCGGGTGCCAACGCTCGACTGCAAAAATTCTAAGTCGAAAAAGGGGCATAACTGTGCCAAAAATATTTTGAGGGTTACCTCACCTCATGGTATGAGTTCCCCTTTTCATAATGAACAACTAGTCCGAGTTTCAAGTAAATATGTTCAGTAATGACAGAGATATTACAAAATGTCCAAGTTTTTGCACGACGACAAAGACGACGCCAGAACTATGACAATACCTCGTCGTTTTCTTCGAAAACAGCCGAGCTAAAAATCCACTGTATTTTCTTTTTACCATACAAATGTCTCAGTGACCACATTTGACCTTGACATAAAACAGGTCAAGGCCAACCAAAAGTCATCATTTGAACAAACTTGGTGGTAACCAAGTCCCTAATTCTATATACCAAGTCTGAAGGTAACTGGTCATTGGGTGCCAGAGGAGAATATTTTTAATGTTTTTTTCCCATATATGGGCATGCAGGCATATTGGTCATGTGACCCAGTACTTATGAACAAACTTTTGTTATCCCTTTCCATAGAGGCTCCACATGTCATTCCCCTTTCCATAGAGGCTCCACATGTAATCTGGTTTCAATCAACCCAACAGTTTAAGTGGCGAAGAAGATAAAGCCATCGAGGACAAAGATCAGTAAATGACCTTGACCTTTGGAACTGATAAACTTCCATTCAGCTGATTGCAAATATCATTTGTAATCAGAAAAATCCACTGTTTAGCCTTTTTTTCCATACAAATGTCTAAGTGACCAAATTTGAACTTAAAGTAAAACAGGTCATGGTCAACCAAAGGTCATCAGTTGAACAAACTTGCTAGGGCCTGAGTCCCTACTGCTACATACCAAGTTTCAAGGTCATCAGCTATTTGGTTCCCGAGAAGAAGATTTTTAAAGGTTTATACCATATATGGGCATGGTGGGCATCTTGGTCATATGACCAGATTCCATGACCAAACTCTCTTTCCCCCCAACCTCAATTGGCCCAGTAGTTTCTTCGGAGAAGTCATTTGAAAATGTTGATGCTGACGACAGACAGTGAACCACTGCCTATACTATAAGCTCCCCCAGAGCCTTAGGCTCTGGTGAGCCAAAAACACTCAAAAATACTCTGTCAATTTTAAACTCTGACCACATATTCTGTTCTGGCATTTTACATAAACCACAGACCCCAACAAAAATTAAAGACCTCAAATCATTTAACTTTACCTGAACTACTGTCTCCTGGTATTTTAAATTGCCCTCCTGGGTCAGATCTTTTTACCTGCCCAATTCCTGATCTGCTGGGGCCAGGTTTGTGGGGGCTCCTAGTTCTTGAGGAAACTGGATCATTTATATCATCAGGGTCAATATCTATAGACTGGTTCCATATAGACAAATCATCTGTAGATAAAACAGTATCCGTTATTTTGATTCTTGACGGATATCACATTCCCCACCTCAGAGTGATATTTACTCGAGCCGTTTGGCGCAAGCGAATATCACTTTCAGGCGAGGAATATAAATAATAATTAATGAATTTGTTATACTGCAAAGCTTTATCACAACACTTCCCAGCAGGAACACGGGGCTAGGGCAACGTCAAATCAACGTTGGTGCAACGTCATGCACCGTCATGACGTTGCACCGATGTTGATGTGACATTGCATAAACATCATGACCTTGTACCGATGTTGATGTGTGGTTATAATTACGTCATGTGCCTGCTGGGTTTGTACATTGTTGTAATGTTTTCTGAATAATTCTATTGTAGCAGACAAGGTGAGAAGTGCATGTTTACATGTGATGTCATCAAACATGTCCTTCTGCACGCATAATGCTCAATGGGAAAATGTTAGAATGAGTTTTATAATGGAAAATAATGGAAAAACATTTATGGCATTTTAGAATGAGAAACAGGACAGAATGGAATAAAGAGTGGAATAAATTGAAAACAATCAAAATTTATATTTATGAAAATTATTGTGGCGCATGAAATTATTTTGCTTTCATTCCTCACCATCCAAGATGGCAAACATCGCAATTCAGCAAAGGCGAGCACAACAGGGTAAAATATTTTTGCTTACAAGAAATATGAAAAAGAATTGCCCCTTAGCTGTCCAATCAAGCACCTACAAATTTTCTTTGTAGTGTAACAACTATTTTTCAAATGTCCTCTCATAAATATTAATCCATCAGCTAAGATGGAAATGCTAAACCAAATACCACTACAGTCAAACATCAACAACTCAGATACCTTTGGGGTCATGAAAATTTGTTTGAGATAGGGTAGTTTGAGCAACAAAGGTATATTGATGTTTTTGTTTGATTTGAGGTTTAACATCCCCGCCAACCCTATTTAGGTCATTTTGGAGAAATTGCTTCCAATTTTGTGGGACTTTTACCCCACATTGAGATGAAATGACATATTTGCCTGGGTAAGCTTATTCCTTCTAAGCGGTTTACCGGTACTCATGTGTGATCAGTTTCAGCTCTGCGTGGAAGCACCATGCAGCCCAATCTATTTCTTCAAGCCCCAATGGGTGGGGGCGAGCCACTAAGGTTTAATCATGGTGCCAGATTATGAGGCATAATGGGCATCACTTAAGGATATCTTAACGATCATCTATACAATAAAGGTATGTTGTGTGTACTCATTAGAGTCACCTAAATGAGGCGATTCTAATGCGAACACACAACATGCCTTTTAAAGATAAAATCAAAAAGCCTCCCAAAAGTATCCAAATTTCTAGATATCGCAGGCTACAAGAAGAATTCTCTAGGGTGTCAAGAGTGAGTCCGAATAAGCCATAGTGAACAAGATGTTTGTGTTCAAGTTATTGAGTTCACTGTATCTGAACCTAAGTCCTTTACATTTTCAATATATTTTTTTCTAAATTATACTACATATATTTACATTTGCAGTTATGGGAAAGTTTTCCAAGAGACTCAGGAATGGGTTCAAAACAGCCGTGGTAAACAAACCTTAGGTGTTTGAGGTACTGAAGTTTCACTGTATTGAGCCTGCCCAGGAAAAGTGATGTGAGTCCGACCGCTTCTTTCATTGAAAGGTAGGGCTTGAGACGTCAATTCATCTCAATTTTTGGTTAAGTCTCACAAAATCAGAAGCAATGTCTCCAAAATGACCTAAATAGTTTTGACAGGGTTGTAAAACCTCAACACAAACAAATGAATGCCCATTGACACAAAGCATGCTTTAAATTGTTGCACACTCTCAACGACATATTTTCCCTTGCTGTGGCCCATCTGCATTTGACCATAGTTGTTAGTGGGATGTAAAACTCAAACACACCGTCACAAATATCTTGTTGTGGCACATTACAGTCCATTGTAATCATCTTTTCCTGCCTAGATGTATGTGGGCTCTGACAAGCAAAAAGGAGTCTGTGAGCATTTGTGCTCAGCGCAGAAAAATCAGCCTGCATATAAAACCCAATCAAAATACAGCTAACCCTCTTATACCAACATTCATTATAAAAATAAATCTCATTATCATGACAATTTCACTGAATGAATCCTTAGCTCAAGATGAGAGATTCACGGTGATACTGAAGAATATTATATATTGCGTAACTATACCAAAGTCAGCGCCACAGAGGCTTTTCTGATTTTAAATCTTCTTCAGTCTGTCTTCACTCCAAAAAGATACCCCAAGGATATTTGTTAGAGTAAATAAGGAGAAAAGGCCCTTCATTACCTATTATACTGCTTCTTTCTGGGATTCTTTTGAGCTGCAAATCCTTTATAACGACAAGATCTTAGAGACCTTAATACTGTCATTATAAAAATGGTATTTGTTTTGGAGTTTAATGGCACTGTCAACACTAGGTGACTAGGTCATATCGAGCCAGTCAGTTTACTTATCCACACTTTTCCTGGGCAAGCTTATACATAAGCGGGTTACAAGTACAGTGCACATTGTTTCACCAGAAACTGACAACTGCCCTTCTTGAGAGAATGACCATAGAAAAGATTTCATGATCAATCTAAAAAAAAATAATGTTGCTAACCTGGTGGGTATCATAAAGAAGGTTGACTGTATAGCCTGCTGACTGGGGAAGCACTGAGTCAACAAACATTTAACGCTCTGCATGCTGGGTATTTTTCCACAGCAGACAACATTTTTAAATATTTTTTTCTAATTTTCCAAGAAAACAGGATTTGACATCTCAAGCAAATTGTCTCCATAGGAGACAATTTGCATGAGATGTCAAGTCCTGTTTTCTTTGAAAAATAAGAAAAAATATCAACACTTTGTCGTCTGCTGAATTAGCCCAGAGAGTGGTAAAAGTTAAATAGTGCACAGTCTGATAAGAGCCTTTGCTGAGCACATACGATGCTCGAATGCCCCATTTAGCCTTGCAAAGACCCCATGTAATGTCATGACCATCCCAAGTGGCTACTCAGAAATAAGCTAGCGCACCACAATACCTACAGTAAGACATGCTTGACCAGCAAAAAAATAGATGAACCTGCTCATCCTACCCGTATAGCAAGAATTTTGGCTTATCTATATTTGCATAGAACATGTGTTTGATTGTACATGCAATTAGCAAAGACTCTGATCAAACTGCCTGGAAGCCCGGGCTTATCTGAATTTTCACTGGCCATACATCTTATTTTATCAGTTACCCCTTATATAAATTGTATTGCAACACGTTGACCTACTAAAAAGATATGCTATCTCAGGACAAGGGAGCTTTATCAGGTCAACGTGACATTGCACTCTTACAAATGACCCGTACTACCCGTATTGGCAAAAATGTTTTAAATACTGGAAAAACTGGAGAAAAAAAATACATAAAAAAAATATCATAGGAAAAATTACGATCAGATGATACTAAATATATGGACCGATGAATGTTTTGACGAACTGAGGACTATCGATAACCTATCGTAAATTGCATATTTTAAGTGTGTACAAGGGGTTAAATTGATAAATAGAATACCAGATTCGTGTCATTTGATATCAAGTTTAACAGGCTCGGTTTCGAGAACGCGTGTAGAATCGCTCGGCAAGCCTCGCGATTCTACACGCGTTCTCGAAGCCTTGCCTGATAAACTTGATATCAAATGACACGAACTTGGTATTCTCTATGTATCTTTCTTGCTTGGCCATACAAGTCTTATTCTAAGGTTTTGTTGAGTATTGGCTCAAATGCATATTAAACCAAATGAATGCATGCACTTTTGTTGAAAGTGTACTCAAAACTATTGCAGTTTACCAAAATTGTCTTCTGCCACTAAACCACTTCCTGTCCTGCCAGGAGCAGGGGAAATCACTCTGCCAGCCTCTGGTGCATTATGGGATACTGGACTTGAGGAATGGCCTTGCTGAAAGGCTGGTGTAGATGTGGCTACTGGCTGTCCTATAAGTAATACATTGTATTATACCATTTTATACCAGAAACCTCAAAATGGGTAATTGGCAAACAGTGCAGGCCCAGATCAGAATGTGACATCTGATCAGGGCCTACACTGTTTCTGAAAAGTTAAGCCAGTTTTGAAGAAAACAACCTGACACCCCTAAATCTGGAAATTGACTTGAGCTATAAATAAAGTGGAAGATTCCATTTGGTACAAAAAGGGTTATAATGATGATAATCTGTCTGCTTTTACTTTTCTCTGTAATTTGTTCATCTACAAATCTTGCCCCGTTTCAGTCTAAATTATTTGCTTAAGTATTTGCCAATGTTCTTAAAAACAAATCTATATGTAGCTGTAATTTGTTTAGCTGTAAATTTCACTTCAGTTTCAGTCTAAATTAATTGCTAAATTATGAGCAAATATTCATAACTAGCTGTAATTCATTCATTTGTAAAACTTGCTTTTGATTCTGTCTAAATAACTTCTAAATTATTTGCCGGTGTTCCTGGCATTAAATCCATCCATACCTAGCTATAATTACTAAATCTGTAAATCTTGCTTCTTTTCCACTCTAAATTACTGCCTTATGTTTTAGTGCACATTCTTCGAATCCAATCCATACCTAGCTGTAATTCATTCATCTGTAAATCTTGTTTCTGTTTCAGTCTCTCTTGGAATTCTTGCTGTTTCAATTTCTGCTTCATGATTCTTTCTTGTTTACCAGCATCAGTTATGTCACTGTAACAAAATCAGTTTCAATGAGTTTTTATCATACGATGTAGCATTAAAGAATGTACTAACATCATGTAATAAATGTGATAATCCATCAGTGGATTAAATATGTAAATTAGTTAGACACGCCCCATAATGTTATATGAACAACATCTTTAACGACATCGCATTTACTTATGGAGGAATATTGCCATATTCATTAAACAATCATGAATAAAATGCATTTTAAATGTCGTATGATAAATAGAATCTTGCATTTGTGCTCATGTATTATTAAATTTATTAAACTCTTTGAGGAAAAGGGATAAAATGCGAGGCAAAGCCTCGCATTTCATCCCTTTTCCTAAACTCTTTTAATAAATTCAATAATACATGAACACTCATGTATGATCCTCTGTATAGCAATTTCAAGTTACAGTTAAACTTCACTGGCTCATCTACCATGGTTGATTCAAACTTGATATGGAGTCTCTAGGAAATTATTCAATGGCTTACTTAAACTTTTTAAGTAATGTTGGTTGGTGCCTGATGCTCTTGTCTCCGGTCAGGTCCACCAGAGCATAACAGACTGAGGTTGTGTCCATGTAAAATAGATTTAAGCCATCCAGTAAAAACCTTTTTACTGACCATTGTAAGGCGGTTCTTATGTTGTGCATGTATGTATTTCTAATATCTTTTTATTCTGATTAGCCATTTGGCCATTTTGTGGGGCAGCAACTATCTTTTGGCCTTCCGCTTGTGACTTTTGCATTATGGTGAATTTATTTTATTAATGTGTTTCTTTTCCATTGGTGTCTTGGATGGGAGGTGTGAGGTATTTGTATTGATTCCTGACCATTGCCTTCACTTCTATAATCATCTACCATGGCCCTGAAAGTAAGGAATTTGGCAAAACTCTTAAATTCTGGGACAGGATCTTAGATACAGTAGCCATTACTTCTTCAAAGAATATAAGAATCTTATATGGGTGCGAGGGGTGGATGGAAAAATCCGTCCCAAGGACACTGTCCGGCATCACGAGGCTTGCCGTGTGATGCCGGACAGGGATCCCGAGGGGCGGATTTTTCTATCCACCCCTCACATCCAGATTGGATTCGTTTTCTTGCATACCTTCCATTTCTTAGCGCGGAATTTCAATGCTGCAGTCACTTCGGTTACCAACGTCCGCCATATTGTGTTGACACTGCAGGAATGTAAAGTGACGTCACGGATGGTGCATGACGTCAACCTTAAGGACAGCGCACACAAGGTCCTTATCAACCAGTGCATTTATCAAACACACGGTTATATTCAATTTGGGGTCGGAACACCAGGGTCAAAACATAAATTTCTATCCCAGGGTAAAATCACAGATTTCCTTGTCTGGTGTGCAAGAATTTGTTTATCTTATTCCCACCATCCTCCTTCTAAGGAATCACTTGTGATAAGTGTCTAAGAGAAGAAGTGGTATAAAAGAAAACAAACCTTGTTTTGTCAGATGACAAACTAGCATTTTCTTTATTACTTGATAATGTGGACATTGACTGAGATCTCCTAAGTGCTGGATTCTTGACTTCTGGTTCCATATTCCTAGCTGGTACCCTGTGCTGTACTGTATCAGAGACTGGTTCCTTGTTTTCAGAAGTCATACTTTTTGACCTTTGCTGCATTTGTCTAACTGAAGTTCCTGGCAGTTTAATGTTTGCACTAGCACTTCCTGTCTGAATCAAATTTGCTGAGTCACTTTCTGATATCACTTCCTGTTCAGGTAAACAATTCTGCTGCATAGCATTTGATTGGTCACACTGTCTAGTTGTATTTCTTATTCTGTCTGCAGCTTCCATACTTGCACGACGTGCTTGACTAATATTTAAATCCTTTGCAGTATGCTTCATATCTGTGACGTTGTACTGCTCCGCTGGCTGTTGAATAAATACAAACAAAAATTTCACATTAGCCAGTTCAGGGTCAGTATCACATAGGTGACAAGCAAAGGCTTTGGCAAGACTCATCAGAGCCTTTGCTGCTCACAGACATAAGGACATGAACATGTATTAATACGATGTCTTCTTGTTTAAATTTCAGCCCTCAAACCAAACTTTTTTGTGAAATAGTTGATGGAAAACAATGTAAATAAAGGTGTAAAAGGTCACTTATTTAACATTCATTGCAGTATGAACAGTAAACTTTAATTGGACCCCAATAACTGAAGTATGAACATCTGGTCACAAGGAAACTTTGTTTGCGACCCAATGTTGTTCATACTTATATAAACACTAAGGCATTACCTTCATTTCTTGAAATAAGCTACCACCTAAGGCTTCTTTTGTAAGCAAGAAGTGGTTTATCTCTTTTTAAATGGGGTCTACTCTTAAAGAAAAAGAGGATCTCACATAAGTGTTCATGTATTATTGAATTTATTGAATGAGTTGAGGAAAAGGGATAACCCCAAAGTTGGTGTGCTATTGATAAGGAACATATATGATTATGGGGTGGGGATTTGAATGGTTTCTGAAATATATGACCTTTTAAAGTGGAGGGGCAGGGCACATTGCCCCAGCACTAAGTGATCCCCAGGTTAGTGTGATTGTAAGGAACAAGAATATTATAGTTTAGGAACTGGCTACTGACAACCGGTTGTCACCAGTGTGTGAGGCTGCTGACAACCGGTTGTCACCAGCCTGTGAGGCTGCTGACAACCAGCTGATATAAAACTCGTTTATAATGGTTAGGTTTTATTTGACATCATTTTAAAATAGATTTTTAATGTATATTTGCTATCCTATCACAAACTGGGGCTGATACTAGCTGATTGAGAATGGGTTCAAACCATGAGACATGGAAAAAAATGCTTGATGTTCTGAAGGATATGGTCTTCAGTCTGCAACAGTTTACCCTGTTTTTTGCTTGTTTGACAATTATTTCTGAATGGCCTCTTGTGTCAGACAAGGTTTTGGATGGAAAAGTACATATATTTGCCAGTAACCATAAAAACTAATATTTAGTCAAACTACCAGTATGTGTCTGGAAAAAAAATATCTAACAAATGAAAGCACTGGTGGCCAGTGGTAGGTTGTTTATCTTTATGTATAGGCTGAAAAAATGGTAATGAACTTTGACTTAGGCTGTTTCATTATATCATCAGCAATACTGATTAACACTTTTTGTACCAAATGGAATCTTCCTCCTTATGTATAGCAGGATTCATTTCTAAATTTAGGGGTATCAGGTTGTGTTTTCATCAAAATTTATTTGAAGAATGACTGGACTTTTAGCAAACAGAGGAGGCCCTGGTCAGACGGCATCTGATCTGGGCCTGCACTGTTTGCCTGGGTACCGATTTTGGGGTTTCTGGTACTTAATGGGTTAAATGGGTTAATGGGCTTAGTCCAATATTTGACCACCCTGGTACTCGAAATGAAATTCACTGATGCCAACCTCAGGACCCGGGGGTATGCCCCCTCCGAAACCATTCAGATCCCCACCCCCCAACCCACTCCAGTTTCATTAAGGCATGGAAAAATTAGCCCAAAATTTTGTCAAAAAGGGTCCACAGTAAAATTCTGTTAGGTGACTTAATTTGAAATTTGAGGATATAATAAAATATATATATAAAATTTTGTAAGAAGGTTTCAAAGGTCCCCATTCCACATCATAAAAGGATAAATGTATCTCAGAAACCGTTCAGATCCCTGCCCCCTAAACCATGTATATTCTTAAGGTAAGACACATTCAATAATACTGACTGTGGGTTCCCCAGGGGTATGCTCCACATCTCCAGTTCAAATAAGGCCACCAGAGCAAAAGTGTAGATTTTCTTTTGCTCCAGCATTTCAGTAATTTCATGCCAGTGAGTCCTCATCTTTGAGCTATTTCTGTAACAGTTTTGTTAATCTGAATTCAGGTTTAAAGTCCTCGTCAACACTATTCAGGTCATTAAATTGGAGATGTTTGTTCCTATTTTGTGGGACTTTTACCCCACATTGAGATGACATGACATCTCAAGCCCAGCCATCCAATGAAACCACTGTCGCATTTATATGCATGGTCGGTCCGACTCACACCACTTTGCCTGGTCAGGTTTAGACCTTCTTAGCATTTTAACAGTACTCACATGCCGTAGGTTTCAGCTCTTTATGGGAGCATCATGCAGCCAAATCTATTTTTCCAAGCCCAGATGTGCGGGGCCGGATTATTTCTGTTCTAGTTTGATGTTTATGTTCTCAGAGAAGTTGCACTGTTGAGTGTGGGCTTACACCTCAGAAACTGTTCAGATCCCCACCCAAACCCTTAAGATAACGATCACAACAGTTGTCGTCTGTTTTGACATCTTTTGGTAGCTTTAAAAGTAATTTTGTAAACAGTGTGAACCCAGATCTTTAGGTGCAGTCTGATTAGAGTTCACACCCTATGCCTGTATACAAAAATATTTTCTAAAATGTTTGCAAGAAGATGCAGCAGACAATACGAACAGATGACATTTTGGATCATTTATACTGTTCCTAAATATGATGAGATACATTCAAAGGCATTAACCCAGTATCCCCCTTTAAATATGCCTCGATCACACACTCCAGTTCACTGTTGACTGAATATCTTGGAAACTGTTCAGATCCTCACTGATAAACGATATACATGTACACTGTTGTTTCTTATGATAAGACGGCCCCCGCCCACCAGGGCTTGAAGAAATAGATGGGCTGCATGATGCTTCCACGCAGAGCTGAATCTGACCGCACACATGTACTGGTAAACCGCTTAGAGGATCTAAGCTTGACCAAGCAAAGCGGTGCCAATTGGACCGTCCATGCTTATAAACCCAATTGGTTTCATTGAGCGACTGGGCTTGAGATGTCTTTTCATCTCAATGTCGTGTAAAAGTCCCACAGAATTGGAAGCAACGTCTCCAAAATGACCTATAGTGTTGACGGTGATGTTAAACCTTAAATCGATCAATCAAATCCTTATGATAAAATGCATCCATTTGTATACTGACAGGGGAATCCCCATGGGGTATGCCTCACCCCCCCCCCCCCCCATGAATTTGTCCCTCTTAAAACCCACTTTTATATATAAATAGTAAAACTGGGATTTAGTTTTAAGTTTTGTCAGAACAAAAACAGCCGCTCGCCGGCAAAATTAAAGCAATTAAAAACAGTCTTTAATGAAGGACGATTAGATTAAACTAGTACCGATAATCGTTTTTTTTTTACACCCACATTAATCGGTACACGATTAACTAAAGTGTTAATTAAATTAACCCAAATGGAATCTTCCATCTTATATATTTCGAAATTTAGGGGTGTCATGTTGTGTTTTCTTCAAAATTTATTCGGGAAGTGGCTAAACTTTATCAAACAGCGTCCGCCCTGATCATACGACGCCGTGTTCTGCAGCGTCTGATCTGAGCCTGCAGTGTTTGACAAGGCATCCCTTTGTGGGTTTCTGATACTGAATGGGTTAAAGGTGAACAATAATATAATAATAATAATAATAATAAATATAATAATAATAATAACAACAATAATAATAATAATAATAACTAGAGCAAGTTGATGGCGCGCCATCACATATCCCCGCGTTCTGCGGCGTTGGATCTTGGCCTGCAATGTTTGACAAGGTACCCCTTTGTGGGTTGCAGGGACGGAATGGTTTAAAGTGAATAATACTAATAAAATGATGGAACTGGCTGCTGACAACCGGTTGTCACCAGCCTGTTAAGCTGCTGACAACCGGTTGTCACCACCCTGTTAGGCTGCTGACAACCAGCTGATATAAAACTTGTTTACAATGATTAGGTTTATTTAACATGATACAAAAATAGATTTTTAAGTTATATTTGCTATCCTATCATAAACTGGGGCTGATACTAGCTGATTGAGAACAGGTTCAAACCATGAGATGTGGAAAAAATACTTGATGTTCTGAAGGATATGGTCTTCAGTCCGCAACTGTTTACCGTGGTTTTTGTTTGTTTGACAATTATTTCTGAATGGCTTCTAGTGTCAAACAAGGTTTTGGATGGAAAAGTACATATATTTACCAGTAACCATAAAAACCAACAGTTTATATAGTCAAAGTACCATTATGTATAGCTATCAGTTTATTTTGATTTGTTTGTTTGTTTGATTTGAGGTTTAACGTCCCCGTCAACACTGTAAAGGTCATTTTGGAGACGTTGCTTCCAATTTTGTGGGCTTTTACCCGACATTGAGATGAAATGACATCTCAAGCCCTGTTGCCCAATGAAACCAATAGGGTTTATTAGCATGGACGGTCCGCCTCGCACCCCGGTTCCTGGACAGGCTTAGATCCTCTAAGCGGTTTACCAGTACTAGTGTGCGGGCCGGATTCAGCTCTGCGTGGAAGCATCATGCAGCCCATATATTTCTTCAAGCCCCTATGGGCGGGGGCTTTAGTTTATTTTGAAGTTTGAGTCTTGAAAAAATATCTAACAAATGTATTAAAACACTGTTGGCCAGTGGTGGATTGTTTATCTCTGAGTGTGGTTGCAAAATGGTTCTGAACTTTGATTTAATCCTTACCCTGCTGAATATTTTAATTAGCCACACCCGTATCTTATTATCAACCAATCAAATTACGTGATATTATGTTTTCCTTCAACTTCACAAACTGAATGACAGTGCAGATCCTGATCAGATGACTTCTTCAGAAGCTATCTGATCTGGATCTACACTGTTTGCAAAGGTAGGGGTTGTTGTAAACAGCAGGATAAGGGTTAAGACATTCATTATATCAATATTGATTAATGGGCTCAGTCAAATACCTGATCACTGTGGTACTCGAAAAGAAATTCACTGATACTAACCTCAGGCGGCCCCCGCCCTTTGGGGCTTGAAGAAATAAATGGGCTGCATGATGCTTCCATGCAGAGCTGAATCTGACTTCACATGAGTACTGGTAAACCGCTTAGAGGATCTAAGCCTGCCCAGGCAAAGCAGTGTGAGTAAGACCGTCCATGCTTATAAACCCTATGGGTTTTATAGGGCTACAGGGCTTGAGATGTCATTTCATCTCAATGTTGGGTAAAAGTCCCACAAAATTGGAAGCAACGTCTCCAAAATGACTTTAATAGTGTTGACAGGGATGTTAAACATCAAATCAAACAAAAGTATGCCCCCTCAGAAACCATCCAGATTCCTACCCCACGAGGGAATGTGCTACTCCCTCCAGTTCGTATAAGGCTGAATATCATAGAAATTGCTTGGATCCCCACCCCTTAACTACATGTATTCATTTTGTTGCTCGTATTTGGTGACAACAACCATGGGTCACCTAGGGGTATGCCCCAACCTCTTCAGTACAAATAAGGCTTACTATCTTTGAAACTGTTCAGATATCCAGTCCTAAACCATCTCTGTTATTGTTTCTTACAATGATAAAATGTGTTAATGATGTTGACTGGAGGTGCATCTTCATAGAAATGGAGTTCACATTGGAGCTCATTTGAGCATTGGGGGCTTGTCTGGGAGACTATAATTGGTAGATCCGTTATGCAACATGCACATGTATGTACATTGTAATTATATCTTGTTTACACCAAATTTGAGATTATTTTGTTTGTTGATATACTAGAGAATACAGTGCAAATTTGAGTCTATATACTGGTGTGACCTTGAAAACTAGCAGTAGGTCATGGTCAGCACAATCTATTGAAATTTTTGGCAGCCCCCGCCCATAGGGGCTTGAAGATATATATGGGCTGCATGATGCTTCCACACAGAGCTGAATCCGGCCCGCACACTAGTACTGGTAAACCGCTTAGAGGATCTAAGCCTGTCCAGGAACTGCAGTGCGAGACGGACCGTCCATGCTAATAAACCCTATTGGTTTCATTGGGCGACAGTGCTTGAGATGTCATTTCATATCAATGTCGGGTAAAAGTCCCACAAAATTGGAAGCAACATCTCCAAAATGACCTTTACAGTGTTGACAGGGATGTATGACCATACATGTAATTCATACATTCATTCTGGAGGCAAAGTATTTCTGATAAAAAAGACAGATTAGGGCAGCCTGTGACCTTGAAAATAAAGTCAAGGTCAAAAGACCTTAGTCATTATTTTGCCTGGTCTTAATCATTTAGTTAATGATGTACATACTGATGCAAGTGTCACCTTATAAGAATCCAATAAATTTGTTCTAGAGATACACTGCATCAAATTACCCAAATCTGACAAAAACACACCAAAAACATCATGCCCCCTTCCCTATATTGGGGTACATACCTCCAGGACACATTCGATAAAGTTTTTCTGTATGTTGTATTTCTTTTTAACCCTTACACAATGGAAGTTTTAACTGAAGTAATGGCATCTTTCTGCACCAGAAACAATGCCCCCCCCCCCCTCCCAACTGTTTGTTGGGGGATATAACTCTATTATTGGGCCTCTGTGGACTAATGGGTAAGAGTACTGACTGTTAATCATTAGGTCTCTAACTGAAGTACCTTAGTTCAAGGCCACATGTGATATTCCACGGGAGGTCAGGTCAGAGGTGGTTTTTCTCTGGTTACTCTGGTTTTCGCCCATCTGATTAATGGTTGGCTTGAAATAAGTGAAATAATCTTGAAAGGGCTGTAAAACTAAAAAAAAAAAGCTCTGTTATTAATGATTCATTTGGCAAGGTATCCCATATGCATGATACATGTACATCATATTTACTGTTTTGACTCTCATACAACATGTACAATAGAAGTTTCATCTAAACTAAGGGCATCTTTATGACAGTAAATGGATAAAAACTTAGGAATTTTGTATAGCAGTTTCTGCATTCAAGGGCACACATGTCATAGTCTCATATAACAAACTTTTGACAGAAGATTTTCCATTATTTAGCAGTCTCCAATCACTGACAAACTCGTCTGCCAAAAGGGGGACATTTTATATTTCTGATGTTGTGGGGTTCACAAAGATGCAAACCTGTGATACCTCCCTCATGAGGAGGGAGACTCCCTCATTTTGATGCTATTTTTTGCCAAAATTATGCTAAATTTTATTAAATTTTGGCGTCTCCCTCATTTGAACTGAGAATTTCCCTATATTTTCTTTACATCTCCCTCATCACAATGGCAAATCTTTTGTTTTGTTTGAGTTGAGGTTTTACGTCCCCGTCAACACTTAAGGTCATTTTGGAGACTTTGCTTCTGATACCTGACATTGAAATGAAATGACATCTCAAGCCCTACTGCCCATAGAAACCGCTAGGGTTTAAGGAGCGGTCCGACTCGCATCACTTTTCCTGGGCAGGCTAAGACCTAAGCTGTATAGCAGTACTCAAGTACTCAGCTTTGCGCGTAAGCATCATGCAGCCCAATCTATTTCTCCAGGCCCTGATGGCCCAATGGGCGCGAATGGCAAATCTCCCTCATACAGTTCAAAAAATTATCACAGGTGGGAAGTGCAAATATTTAACAAAATTCGCAAATTGCAAATAAAGTGAAATTTTTTAGCAAAAGATCCTAATATCTTATCAATATGCTTCCGCAGCTTAACAATTTTATGCCTCAATCCAGATAGTTCTTCCAGGTCTTGGCGGATATGGTATTACCCCACCCACCCAGATCTCACCATATATTTTTAACTAAATTAAAAATATCTGATGATAATTTCTGGACTTCCCTTTTCATTCACATCTTTGTGGGTAAATTATGATCACATAAAGCAGATACTGCTGCAGATTTATATTTGTTCTAAGAACATGAGTTTGCATTAACCTACAATATATAGCAATACTAAATAATAAACCATAAAGACTCCAAGAAACACCCCAAAAAGGTTTTTAGGAAAGATAAAGTCATTCAGGATATTATATCAATTAAGAACAAAAGAAAAAAAAACCTACTAAATTCAGATTTTATACAGCTGGTTGTCAGCAGCCTCACAGGCTAGTGACAACCGGTTGTCAGCAGCCTCACAGGCTAGTGACAACCGGTTGTCTGTAGCCTCACAGGCTGGTGACAACCGGTTGTCAGTAGCCGTCGCCTAAAATGATAATAATAATGAGAATAAAAATAATAATAACTAGAGCAGGTTGATGGCGCGCGATCGCAAATCCCCGCGCTGTGAAAACCATGTTACAATAAAAGGACCCAAAGTACTTCTTTCTGGCCTCCGGTGAACTCAAGACATGTCTCGGGGCAAGTTATAACCCATTTCAACTATTGTTCGGCAAAAAATAGAGTACCCCACCTACCCCTGGGGTACGAGTTGACCAAAATAGGTACGAGTTGACTAGGGGGTACGAGTTGACCAAAGAACGGGTACGAGTTGACCAAAAACAGGTACGAGTTGACTCAGGTACGAGTTGACTTAGGTACGAGTTGACCAGTTACCGTCTGAAGGCTATCAGTGTTGGAAAAACAGGTAACCAGACCCCCCTTACCGGTCTCCAACATTACAAAACACTGAAAATGAGGGAATTTCAACATCAAAATATTATTTTCAGTCCAGATGATGTATTTGTGTTAGTCACACATTGCGGGAGTTTAATTCAATCTGGCATTTTTTGTCGATAAATACGTAATAAGCCTGGTATAATGATCGCGGACATTACATGCATTTTTGCAACAAATCCATGCACATTTTGTAAGGCGAGTAAGTTTCATTTCCTATTGTACAGGTAATATCAAACAACCTTATATGCTTAATATAATATAGAACCTCCATTTGGTCACGTTTCCGTGTATAAAAACCTAAACGCTGTTTTGAAATATCAAGAAGAAAAACGTCGTCTCGTACATTACAATGCTTAATTAAATTTCGGCGACAGCCATAATCGGGAAAAAAATACTTAGTAAGACTCCGTGTGATCCTGCTAATGGTAGTTATTTCTCTACCCAGGACATGTAAAATTTATGGAAACCACCTAACCCTTTCATTTCTAGTGGTAGCTTTAAAAGTAATTTTGTAAACAGTGTGAACCCAGATCTTTAGGTGCAGTCTGATTAGAGTTCACACCCTATGCCTGTATACAAAAATATTTTCTAAAATGTTTGCAAGAAGATGCAGCAGACAATACGAACAGATGACATTTTGGATCATTATACCCCCACAAATGAAATTTGGGGGTGTATATAGGAGTGAGCTTGTCGGTCTGTCGGTCTGTCTGTCTGTCTGTCGGTCGGTCTGTTGACTTGGTTTCCAGACGATAACTCAAAAAGCGCTTCACAGATTTTTATAATTTTTGGTACACTGATGTAACATCATGAAACACAGGTCAAGTTCGATTTCCACTACAATTCGTCAATTTTCGACATAGTTATGGCCCCTTTCAAGTGAAAAAATTGCAAAATGCTGCTGATGTACTATCAAGGCAGTTTTTGTGGGGGTATTCATCACCTTTAGTGATAGCTCTAGTTTATACTGTTCCTAAATATGATGAGATACATTCAAAGGCATTAACCCAGTATCCCCCTTTAAATATGCCTCGATCACACACTCCAGTTCACTGTTGACTGAATATCTTGGAAACTGTTCAGATCCTCACTGATAAACGATATACATGTACACTGTTGTTTCTTATGATAAGACGGCCCCCGCCCACCAGGGCTTGAAGAAATAGATGGGCTGCATGATGCTTCCACGCAGAGCTGAATCTGACCGCACACATGTACTGGTAAACCGCTTAGAGGATCTAAGCTTGACCAAGCAAAGCGGTGCCAATTGGACCGTCCATGCTTATAAACCCAATTGGTTTCATTGAGCGACTGGGCTTGAGATGTCTTTTCATCTCAATGTCGTGTAAAAGTCCCACAGAATTGGAAGCAACGTCTCCAAAATGACCTATAGTGTTGACGGTGATGTTAAACCTTAAATCGATCAATCAAATCCTTATGATAAGATGCATCCATTTGTATACTGACAGGGGAATCCCCATGGTGCATGCCTCACCCCCCCCCCCCCCCCCCCCCATCCCCCAGTTCACATAAAATAGAAGTGGAGGCAATAATCTGGAATCGATACAATCAACCCACAGCTCCCATCAGAATATCTTGGAAAATGTTCAGATCCCCATGACTAAATCATAAATTTCACAGAAATAGAGTTCACTTTTGAGCTCATTTGAGCATTGGTGGTTTGTCTGGGAGACTATAATTGGTAGATCAGTTATACGCAACATGTACATGTATGTAATTATATGTTGTTTACACCAAATTTGAGATTGTTTGGTTCGAAGATATACTGGAGCATACAGTGCAAAATTTGAGTCTATGTACTGGCATGACCTTGAAAACTAGCTGTAGGTCAAAGTCAGCACAATCTATTCAAGATTTTGGTACATTGCACTGACAGATTGTACCAAGTATGACCATACATGTAATTCATACATTCATTCTGGAGGCAAAGTATTTCTAATAAAAAAAATGACAGTTTTGGGCAGCCTTTGACCTTGAAAATAAAGTCAAGGTCAAAAGACCTTAGTCACTGTTTTGCCAGGTTTTAATCATTAAGATAATGATGCACATACTGTGAGTGAGTGTTTGAGTTTTATGGCCCAGCAACAGCTTAGGTCATACAGAGAAGGGACCTCGGTTTAAAGACTCATCTTAAAGTCTGGACAAGCCCGGGATCGATCCTGCGACCCCTGGTTTACAAAGCGAGTAGCCAAACTACTACACCACGGAGGCTTCTGATGCACATACTGTATGTATCCAAGTGTGGTAAGAATCCATTAAATTGGTTAAGAGAGGCACTGCATCAATTACCCAAAGCCAGCAAAAACACACCAAAAACATTGTGCCCCCTTCCCTATATTGGGGTACATGTACATACCTCCTCAACTCATTCAATACTTTTTTTCCACATATTGTATATCTTTTCAACCCTAAATACACAACGGAAGTTTTAACTAAAGCAAGGGCATCTTTCTGCACTGGCAACAATGCCCCCCCCCCCCCTCCCCGTTATTTGGGATACAACTCTATTATTGGGCCTCCATGGACTAATGGGTAAGAGTGCTGACTCTTAATCATTAGGTCTCTCACTGCCATAGTTCAGGGCCACTTGATACTGTATGCCAAGTTCTGTCACAGGAGGTCAGGTCAGAGGTGTTTCAGCTTTTTTCGCCCACCTGATTAACGACTGGCTTGAAATAAGTGAAATAATCTTGAAAGGGCTGTAAAACTAAAAAAAAAAAACTATTATTAATGATCCATTTTGGCAAGGTATCGATAATCCCATATGCATGATACATGTACATTATATTTACTTCTTTGACTCTCATACAATAGAAGTTTCAACTAAACCAAGGGTGTCTTTCTGACAGTAAATAGATAACAACTTGTGACTATAAAAGGGATTTTGTATAGCATTTTCTGCATTCAAGGGCACATGTTTCATAGTCTCTGACAGAAGATCTTCCATTATTTAACAGTCTCCAAACTCGTCAGCCAAAAGGGGGACATTTTACAATTTTGTTCTTGATAGAGAAATGTGGGTTTTCACAAAGGTGGGAAGTGTAAATATTTAACAAAATTCACAAATTGCAAATAAAGTGATATATTACATGCATTACAGAGAAATACCATGATTTCTACCAGACATAAACTTGGTATTTTCCTTTTTGCCAAGAAGAAATATTTCCTCTTAGCCGGGGAAATAAATCCCTTCAGCTGGAACTACTTTATGTACAAGATACGAGATACCGCTTTGCAGTGAAATTGTTCTATTCAAACGCGGGAAAGTTTCAATCACGGCGACGTTATTCATGACGTCATTGTAATGGCATCTAAGAAATATCAACAGACGTTCAGAATGCGTGACTTTTGAGTCGGATGCAACGCTGAAACAAAAGAAAACATGGATATGACCATTGATTAGGATGTAAGTTTTGCTTTATTTAATCTAACGTTTTACTTGTTTTATCACTGAAACACTTTGTTTCTTCTATTTTTGTTCAAAACTGTAGAAAGCGCTTTCAAAATGGCGCCCATCCAGTTGTTCTTCCACCCAGATTCTGTAACACTTCGCTGATTGAACCGTTTACATGAGCTGTAAACAGTCAACTGAACGGGCATTCAGATCCAAAGTTCAAGATCCAAACTCTCCTAAAAGTCTATGGAAGTGCATGTAATATACAGATTATACATTTCTCCTATTTGAAATATGGGATTTATAAACCTCGGGAGGTAAAACAATCCGTTAAAGAAACTCGTGCTTCGCACTCGTTCCTTTATCGGATTGTTTTACCTCCCTCGGTTTATAAATCCCATATTTCAACTAGGAGAATGAATAATCTATATATATTTTAGCATAATTTGGCAGCATGCAAAAGATATTAATATTTTATCAATATTTTTCTGCAGCTTAACAATTTTATGCCTCAACCTTAAGTTAATTGATATATGATTATCTTGGCTGATATGAAATTATCCCACCCACCCAGACCTCAACGTAATTTTTTTTAACTAAATTAAAAATATCTAATGATAATTTCTGGACTTCCCTTTTTATTCACATCTATGTGGTTAAAATATGATCACATAAAGTAGATACTGCTGCAGATTTATATTTGTTCTAAGAACATCAGTATGCAACCTACAATATATAGCAGTACATGTACTAAATAATAAACCATATAAAAGACTCCATAAAACACACCCAAAAAGTTTTATAGGAAAGACAGTCATTCAGGATATCATATCAATTAAGAACAAAAGAAAACACCTATGAAATTCAGGTTTTATACAGCTGGTTGTCAGCAACCTCACAGGCTAGTGACAACCGGTTGTCAGCAGCATCATAGTTTATGGGTGGGGATCTGAATGATTTCTGGGATATATGGCTTTCAATGAAGTAAAGCAGTGGGGCATGGCCTGGGCACCCCGGATGACTCCCTAGCTAGTATAATTTGAATGCGTCTTATCATAAGGAATATGAATATATATGGTTTAGTGGTGGAGCTCTGAACAGTTTCTGAGATATATGGCCTTTTGTGAAGTGGTGGTGTTGGGCAAGGCCCTGGTTTGATCCGGGAGACCTTCAAATTGGTGCCAATGAATGTATCTTATCATAAGGAACAACAATATATATGGTTAAGAGGTGGGGATCTGTAAGGTTTCCGAGTTATTGGGTCTTTCATGAAATGAAGGGGTGGGGCACATCCCGGGGGACCTCCAGGTTAGTGTCACTGATTGCGTCTATCATAAAAAATAAGAATATATGAGGTTTAGGGGTGGGGATCTGAATGGTTTGTGAGATAAATGGCCTTTTGTGAAGTGGAGGGGTGGCCCTGGCACACACAGGAAGACCCCCAATTGGTGTCAATGAATGCGTCTCTTCATAAGGAACAAGAATATATATGGTTTAGTGGTTGGGCTTTGGAGGTTTCCAAGATATTGGGCCTTTTATGAAATGAAGGGGGTAGGGCAATACCCCGGTGCATCCCGGGGGACCCCCAGGTTGGTGTCACTGAATGCGTTTTATCATAAGGAACAAGAATATATATGGTTTTGGGACGGGGATCTGAATGGTTTCTGAGATATATGGACTTTTATGAAGTGGAGGGGTGGGGCATGGCCCTGGGACAACCTGGGGGACCCCCATGTTGGCATAAAAGATTATGACTGAGAGACGTTTACTCTAGAAACATTTCTATAAAGTTTTGTCAAAATATCTGCAATGACTTGGAAGCAAATGCCATTTTTCAATTTTTCCCATTATAAGTCTATGGTAAATCTAAGTTGCCATAGCACCCAAACTAAAGAGCCGAATTTCATAAACAAGAGGCCCATGGGCCACTACGCTCACCAGAGGTCATTTGGTTTATACCGTATACAGGCATGATGCCCATCTTGGTCATGTGACAATAAAAGGCCACCATGCAATCAGTAAAATCCACTGTCTTGCCTTTTTTCTATACAATTGTCTATGTGACCAAATTTGACCATGACGTAAACACAGGTCAAGGCCAGCCAAAGGTCATAATTTGAACAAATTGGTAGGGTCCGAGCCCCTTGATGCTGCATACTAAGTTTCAATGTCATCGGCCATTTGGTTCCTGAGAAGAAGATTTTTTTAAGGTTTCTACCATATATGGGCATAGCAGCTATATTGGTCATGTGACCCAATCCTTACGAACAAACTTTCATTCCCCCTTCCCATAGAAGCTCCACATGTAATTTGGTTTCAACCAACCTAGCAGTTTGAGTAGAGAAGATTAAAATACTGAATCTGAGCCATCCAGGACAAAGGTCAGCAAATGACCTTGACCTTTGGAGTTGAAAAACTTCCATTCAGCGGATTGCAAATATCATTTCTGATGCCACAGGTTACCGGGCAATCAGAAAAATCCACTGTTTTGCCCTTTTTCCAAACATTTGTCTAAGTGACCATATTTGACCTTGACATAAAGTAGGTCTAGGTCAATCAAAGGTCATCATTTGAACAAATTTGGCAGGGCCTGAGTCCTCGATGCTGCATACTAAGTTTCGGCCATTCGGTTCTTGAGAAGAAGATTTTTAAAGGTTTTTACCATATATGGGCATGGTGGCCATATTGGTCATGTGACACAGTCCTCATGAACAAACTTTCGTTCCCTCTTCCCACTGAGGCTCCACATGTAATTTTGTTTCAATTGGCCAAATAGTTTCAGAAACGATGTTGTTTGAAAATGTTGACGATGACGACAGACGACAGACCAATGCCTATACTATAAGCTCCTCCGGAGCCTTAGGCTCTGGTGAGCTAAAAATATGCTGTTTTGACTTTTTCCCACACAAAAGTCTATGTGAGCAATTTTGACCTTGGTGTAAAATGGGTCAAGGACATCCTAGAGTCATCATTATAATAGACCCGAGTCCCCAATGCTACATACCAAGTTTCATCACAAGCAGACCACTGGTTCAGGAGAAGAAGATTTTTGAAGGGTTTCTACGTTATACGGGCATGGAGGCCAGCTTGGTCATGTGACCTGGACCCTGAGAGCAAACTTTCTTTCCCCCATCCCATGCATGCTGCACATGAAATTTTACTTCAATCGGCCCAGCAGTTTTTTGAGGAGAAGTCATTTGAAAATATTGAAGCCGACGCGGACGGCGGATCACTGCCTATACTATATGCTCCCCCGGAGCCTTCCGCTCTGGTGAGCTAAAAATATATGCTATTTTGACTTTTTCCCATATAAAAGTCTCTGTGACCAAATTTGACCTTGCCTTAAATTGGGTCAAGATCGTCCGAGGGCCATCATTTTAGCAAATTATGATGGGCCCCCGAGTCCCAAATGCCACAAACCAAGTTTCATCACAACTGGCCCACTGGTTCAAGAGAAGAAGATTTTTTAACGGTTTTTACCTTATATGGGCATAGCAGCCATCTTGGTCATGTGACCAAACTCAAATTAATTTAAATTTCATTTCCTTGTTCTAAAAAGTTTTCAGACAAAATTTGGTTGTAAATGGCCTAGTGGTTTCAGTGAAAAACAAATTTTTAATTTTCATATCTGAATGACCGTGGGCTAAGGTCAGGGAACAATCTTGACCTTGAAAACTAGTGTAGTTTCACTAGCACATTTTGCCCACTGCATTTACTAATTTTCAGGTCACAGGCTGCAATAGTTTAAAAAATGATGCTGTTTTGACTATTTCCCATACAAAAGTCTATGTAACTAAATTTGACCTTGGCATAAAATGGGTCAAGGTCATCCGAGGGTAATCATTTTAGCAAATTATGATGGGCCCGAGTCCCCAATGCCACATACCAAGTTTCATCACAATCGGCCCACTGGTTCAGGAGAAGAAGATTTTTTAAGGGTTTTTCCCTTATATGGGCATAGCGGCCATCTTGGTCACATGACCAAACTCAAATTAATTAAATTTCATTTCCTTGTTCTAAAAAGTTTTCAGACAAAATTTGGTTGCAAATGGCCTAGTGGTTTCAGTGAAAAACAAATTTTTAATTTTCATATCTGAATGACCTTGGGCCAAGGTCAGGGAATAACCTTGACCTTAAAAACTAGTGTAGTTTCATTAGCACATTTTGCCCACTGCATTTACTAATTTTCAGGTCACTGGCTGCAACAGTTTAAAAAAATTATGCTGTTTTGACTATTTCCCATATAAAAGTCTATGTAACCAAATTTGACCTTGGCGTAAAATGGGTCAAGGTCATCCGAGGTCATCATTTTAGCAAACTATGATGGGCCCAAGTCCCCAATGCCACATACCAAGTTTCATCACAATCGGCCCACTGGTTCAGGAGGAGATGATTTTTTAAGGGTTTTTACCTTATATGGGCATAGCTGCCATCTTGGTCATGTGACCTGGACCCTGTGAGCAAACTTTTGTTCCCCCATCCCATGGATGCTCCACATGAAATTTGACTTCAATCGGCCCAGCAGTTTTGGAGGAGAAGTCATTTGAAAATGTTGATGCGGACGCGGACACGGACACGGACGACAGACGACGGATCACTGCCTATACTATAAGCTCCCCCGGAGCCTTCGGCTCTAGTGAGCTAAAAACATAAAACTTCTAAAGGCAAATATGGTGAATATTTCCAAAAACTCTCAGCCTCATAGAGCGTACGGTTGCTGAGGAGATGATTTTTTAAGTATTTTTTTTTTCTATTTTTTTTTCATTTTGGTTTCCATGGCAACCAATAGAAATGAGCAGTAGGCCTAAAATCATACGGCAGATAGTAGATTGCCTAAGGAACATTTCTATGAAAGTTTTGTCAAAATATCTGCAGAGGCTTGGCAGAAAATGCCATTTTTCAATTTTCCCCATTATAAGTCTATGGAAAATCTAAGTTGCCATAGCAACCAAACTAATGAGTCGATTTTCATTAAAAACACAAAGTTTCAATCCCTCAGCCTAAAGATGCTACAGATGAAATTTAGGCTGAATCGACCCAGTGGCTTCAGAGGAGATGTTGTTTAAGTGTTGACGCCAGACGACGACGATGACAACGGACAACTGCCTATCCTATAATCTCCCCCGGAGCCTTCGGCTCTGACGAGCTAAAAATGCAAGCTCAGAAATCAAAGGTATGCAAGAAAAAGAATTCCTACATGGGTGAGAGGAGTGGAAAGGTGTGATGCCGGACAGTGACCTTCAGGACGGATTTTTCCATCCACCCCTCACACCCATATAAGGTTCTTATATGATAAGGAGTTGAGGTGTTCAAATACTTAGAGTAATTGTGGTACTTACAGGTTTAGGAGCTCTGTTGATACATTTTAGATAGTCCTTGTCACCCAGACAATTACCCATAGCATTGCCAAAACTCCTGAAGAATATACCATTATTTATTAACTGACTATCCTGTATTGTTCCGAGGTCATCCATATTAACACTGAGGATCATATTTTTAATGTTGTCAATAAAATTGTCATTAATCAAGTAATTTCGTATTGGCCAAGTTACAGGTCCTTCGGCCTCGGGCTTATACAGCAGACCTCAGACCTGGGCCATGAAATTTCTTGATTAATAACATTATAGTATTTACGGTATTTGAATGTTTTATTTACATGTCTGGCCAACTTTCCAAAATGCTAAGTGCTATTTATGTAATTTCTATTTGTGTTAAGAATGATCTGGAATATGAAAGAGTTTTGACAAATTATTGTTTACTTCTAAAGGTATAAAAGATTCCAATAATTCTGTAATAATTCAGTAGCCCCCGTCAGAATCAGAATCAGAATTGTTACTGGTGATACGTCAAATGACATTCATACACCAGGACATGTGATATGGGAAGTTAGTCCCTAGCTCTAACCAAACAGGTAAACTTAGCTACACAATCCTCAGCACCTTCAGCTGTCGAAATAATCAAATCGAGGGAACAAGGTCATCTGTTGGAATGCTGGCAGCACCCGTCCAATGAGGCTTGGAGAAAAAGACTGGGCTGTATGGTGCTTCTGCATTGAAATTGACCAAACATTTGAGTACTGGTAAACGGCTTAGAACGTCTAAGCCTGCCCAGAAGAAGTGGTGCACATTAGACTGTCCCTTAAACCCTAGAAGTTTCTTTTAACAGTAGGGCTTGAGATGTCATTCCATCACAATATTGGGTAAAAGTCCCACAAAATCAGAAGTAACATCTCCAAAATGACTTCAATAATGTTGACGGGGATGCAAAACTTCAAAACAAACAAAACAAAACTGTTTTTAGTAAAAGAGCACTATTTTTAGCATATGAGAAGATTCTTCCTCTGAAAAGTTCTGGCATTTTTCATGATTTTATATAAAGAGAAGAGATTTTTTATGATGCATAGTTTTAAGAAATTGTCATTAGACTGGTTCTAATTGGTTATTAATTCTGTGCAAGATTACTTAAGAATTAATATTCATTGTGGACTTAGTGCTCATGAAGAAATAATAAACTTTGGGATGTTTTCACAATCAAAATGAAACTTTTAACCCTCATCCTGCTGCATAAATTAATTTTACCACACATACTTACATTTCAACCAATCAAATAAGTTGATGCAATTAATTCATTCAAATCTGCAAACCGAATGACAAACAGTGTTTTTGTTTGTTTGATTTGAGGTTTTATTTCCCCATCAACACTATATATGTCATTTTGCACAATTGCTTCTGTGGTAAACCTGTCTAAAATTAGCAGGAATCTGTGTCTCAAACTCCCGAAAATTCTAGCGGGTTGTAAGGGGAAGGCTCATAATAGGCTTACAGTATTGCGTAGGTAAAGGGGTCTTTAGGGTATTAACCTAGCTGAAATCACTTCTGCATCCTCGTCAGACACCAGGTGCTTCTATTGAGGCGATTTACACGGTCACTCGCTCTGATGACTAAATCAGACTTCGGATGCTTGTTCTACAGCTATCAGAAGGGACAAAGGCCACCACTCTGGTGATTTCATCAGACTCCGTTTTTCTATTCAGGATTGCCGACACCACTGACTTTTGTATTTAAGGGTAAGTCAGGAACCCTTTCATAGCAAACAAGGCTCAGGTCTACGAATAGAGCTAACTCTCGTTTACTGCTAAGTTCATGCAAGAGACCACACAACAATAATTTGACAGTTCTAGTTATAATTGATATCTTTTCTGTTTTTCAGTAACATATATGTGCCAAACAAAAATAACAACATAAATCATGAAACCAAATTACACAAAATAAAGAGACACAAATAAGCTAAATTTTATGCAATAAACCCCTCATGATCTATGCAGGATTCTTAGACATACTTCTCCGAAGACATGGCAGTTTGATAGTAGTAAGACCCAAAATAGTAAATTATGATCCCAGACACAACTGCACAGAAAATGGCTATATTGACAAGTAAATTTAGAATCAGAGCCAAAATTAGCAGCCACATTTTTAGGGTTCTTACAGCTCAAAAAGCAATGATTTTTCCAGAAGATTAGGCTTTCCACATGCCTGTAAGGCTTCCCAAATATAAATTATTTAATTAAATATTAATTTTCCAAAGGTAAATATTAATTTCTGAAATTACTCAAAAATGTTTGTTACCCCAAAATTTCAGGTTAAATTTGTCCCAAATAATTTAATAAAAAGTATTCCAGAAAGAATTTTACCTTGCAAAACACAGTAGTAATCCCAAACAGATTTTTCACTCTTCACTGCACCATAATAAGTTCAATAATAATTTTCACTGCACAATTAAGTCCAAAGGAATTTCACAAGTCACTAAACACAGAAGTAATTAATCCAAGAATGACAAAGGTCCAAAATTGACCCATATTTATACCTGTCCCAAATTTTAGCTGCAATCTGATTGGTTAATGAATTTAAGAATTTTTAAATCCCCCTTTTTGAGCTAATTAAAAACATTTTTTGCAAACAAAGTATTGCAGACCAATCTTAAGATGCATATTTTTCATCCTGTCAATTTACAGCTCTCAAAAAGGCCCAGAAATACCTTAAAAATGGTGTTTTAAAAATCTGCAATAATGGCATCAAAAAACATGGCTGACTCATTTTTGACAGGTCAACATCCAAGGCAGTTTTTTAACTACTACAACTACACAAAGTCCTGATAAACTATGCAAATAGGTGGAAAATGAGCATTATTTACATAAAAACATGTTAGTAGAGCATTTTCCTGATTAAAAAATGTTAACTTGCTAAAAATTGGAAAAATAGTGAAACTAGGTCAGTCCCTGGAATTTCAGCCCCTGGATGCTAGCTGGACCAAAATGCTCTTTCCAGATTAAAGCAAAAATAAACAGTGAACTTTCATGCTACTTAGCCAACATGAAAATAGCATAAAAATCTACATTTCTGCCACAAATCAGGACATAAATTGAAAGGATAAGCTTTAAATGGCAGAAAATGTAAATCAGACGGCCGGTGCATGATAAAAGGTCACTTATGGAAATGTGTTTTGCAGCCATACCTCAGTAAAAACAAGCCCGATAGACTTGAAACTTTCAAGAAAGCTAGAAAATTGCTCATTCTAAAGAAAAATACAAAAAGAAGTTCAACATTTGCTCAACATTTAAAGAAAATGTACAAAAACATGAAATGCATGTAAAACAATGGGCCAAAACCTGCAAGTTTACCACACTTCCAATTTTGTGGGACTTTTACCCAACACTGGGATGAATTGACATCTCAAATCCTGCCGCCAAATGAAACCAATAGGGTTTATATGCATGGACTGTCTGACTTGCACTACTTTGCCTGGGCAGGTTTAGGTCCTCTAAGCGGTTTACCAGTATTCATGTGCAGTCGGTTTCAGCTCTGCATGGAAGCATCATGCAGCCCATTTATTTCTTCAAGCAAACAGTGAGATCTTCAGGAGCCATCTGATTTGGATCTACACTGTTTGCAAGGTAGGGGTTGTCTGTTCAGCAGGATACGGGTTAGACACACTTTGCTCTTATTAAAGCAAGTTAAGTAGGTATATTATCATAAATAATATTCTAGTGACTTACTTCAAAGCCCTCTTCAGGCCATCTGTGACAGCCTCTTTTCTGGCCTTCTCCAGCGACAGAGCCTTCGACTTCATTCCTTCACTTACACCATACCCAACATCCTCATGGTGAATACCATCCTACATAGTAACAGAAAAGGTGGGTATTTGGTGACTCGGACCCAATATGGATGGACTAGTAACTGACTGAGTTGCCAAAATATGTTGTCGTGTCTTGATCGTACAGCCATTTTAATTATTTATCGTCATGAAAATTAATGAGAATTAATTTTATCAGTTATTAAATGTTAGTTGTCGATTTTGACACAATGTGGTTGAAATAATTTAATGGCGTATTGATTAAAACTGAATTGGAAGCAGCTTACAGTCTCTAAATTTGACATTTTATGCTAAATAATTATGCAGAAAATACCTATAATAGGTGCCTAGGTTTCTCGTTAAAGTTTACAAAAACTTTTCATCAAAATTGTTACATTTCCTCAAGCAATACATCCAACTGTTGTTTTTTAAAGCAAAATAAATACAATTTTGTTAAAATAAGGGATATCTATAGCAATATAACTGTGTCTTGCAAAATATTTAAGTCTGAGCCCCGCTCAGCCACACAGCATTGTCTGGTAAATAGCATCACTTACAGTGTAGTGACTAGTCCATGTATATTGGGTCCGTGTTGGTGATAACTGAAGGATAATTATCATTATTTATCATATGACATCGCAGCTGAGAATGTAATAATGTCATGTAATAAAGTCGATAATTCACTAGTGGATTAAATATGCAAATTAGTTAGATACATCCTGTAACATTACACGTACACAGTCCTTAACGATGTCGCATTTACTAATGGGGGAATTTTGACATTTTTGTTAAAAAAAAATCATTTCAAATGTCATATGATAAATAGAATCTTGCTTTCGTGCTCATGTGTTAATGAATTTATTAAACTCTTTTACGGAAAAAGGATAAAATGCTCAGCAAAGCCTCGCATTTTATCTCTTTTCCTCAACTTGTTTAATAAATTCAATAAATTCTAGGCCGACCTCGATAGCTCATGCACGTCTGACTGGTGATAAGGAGGATGCGGGTTAGTTACCTGCCGGGGTCGGCAACATTCTTTCGTGGAGACTGATCATGAAATCTTTTCTACAGTCATTCCCTCCCTTCTGCTGATGTCAGTTTCTGGTTAACCGCTTACGTATAAGCCTGCCCAGGAAAGTTTTGATAGTTAAACTGACCGGCTCAACTGACCGACTCAAAAATGACCCAAATAGTGTTGACTGGACCGTCAAACTCCAATACAAACCGGCTTACAACTTCTAAAAAAATTTGGTGTAGGGGTTAAACTACTCGCCTAATAAACCAGGGGTCGTGGGTTTGATCCCGGGCTTCTCCAGACTTTCGAATGAGTCTTTAAACCAAAGCCCCCTCTCCATATGACCTTAGCTGTTGATGGAATGTAAAACTCGTACATACACACACAAGGGAGGCAACTTTTGGGACATCTGAATGAGGGGTCTACTCTTGAAGAATAGGAATTTGCTCCGCAAGAGCAAATTCTTTCCTTCAAGAGTAGGCCCCAATTGAAAAGGGAGATAACAATATTTTTGAAAAATTTGCCTTCGCTAAAGGTGTACTGACTTCTCTTGAAACATGCTGGTGAACATCTGGGGGAAAACACTCATCTTACCTTGAGAACAACTTTAACAAAGGCACTAACACCAACATAATATCTACCATTGTAGTGATCCACAAAATCTGAAACAAAACTCATCGGTAAAAACTACCATGTCTTGGTATGATTCACATAAAGCTTTGTTTGTTTCTCTGTAAATTAATGGCCAAGTCAACACTATTAAGGTCATATTGAGCCAGCAAGTCTAACTAACCACACTTGACCTGGGCAGGCTAATACAGAGGACCCTCAATATAATGACAGTATGGCAGATCCAGGGGACCCTCGATATAATGACAGTATGGCAGATCCAGAGGACCCTCGATATAATGACAGTATGGCAGATCCAGAGGACCCTCAATATAATGACAGTATGGCAGATCCAGAGGACCCTCAATATAATGACAGTATGGCAGATCCAGAGGACCCTCAATATAATGACAGTATGGCAGATCCAGAGGACCCTCAATATAATGACAGTATGGCATTGTTTCCTAACATTATGCTTGAATATAGAATTTGCCGCTATAAGAAATCCCAACAAGGACTGGTATATTACTCCAAGAAACAAATGTTGTCAACATATGGTATGGACATTTGTCAGAATTGCCTCGTTGAGGCGATTCTAAAAAATTGTCCACACCTTTTGATTCTTGGAGTATTCAATAAAATATTCTTTAATACCTCATTTATTTGTCTAATCATGCGCTTAGGATTAATTCCATTGAAAATGGCATTTAACGAGTTTTGTCGATATATCGAATGTCGGTATAAAGAGGTTGACTGTATATATGCAATTAATCAGTACAGTGCATTTTCTTTTACCAGAAACACTGCCCTTCTTGAGTCAGTTGATGGGAGAGAATGATGGCAGAAGGGATGTCATGATCATTCTCCACGAAAAAATGTTGGCGACGCCAACAGGTATTGAACACATAGCATCCTGAAGCAATTCTATCAAGTACCCACAACATACATGCATGTTTCTAAGAAGAAACATACATATATGTTTCCAACAAGAAATCAGCCCAAGTTCAAGACAATTTTCCCAGCCTACTGTCAACCCACCAGTGTGATTTTCCGAGAAGGTCGTTATGAGATCAAAAGAAAACAAAAGGGACAACAAATGATCAAATACATTTTTATGCTGCAGGCAAGGAAAATCATCAAACAGCATTCTCTGATGCGGACTGAGAAATCAAAACGCTCGGGATAACAGATAAAGTCTGAAACTTGGAAAAACCTCGTTTCTGACTTTAACTGTCAACTTTCGAGTTGGATTTCTCTGCCTGGGGCCAGTTGTTCAAAACTAACAACTTTGTTAGTTAACAAATCATTTAAACTTTGATCATTTAATACGGCAAATATATTAATATTTTTGCTGAAAAATTTTTGTAGCTTTTGCAAAAGCTGCTCAAATTTTTTTTCAGCAAAAATACCAGAATTTTTTTTATTGTACTTGCTAGACCAGTGAACAATTTGACCATTAATGAGCTCGTTAAGCTAACGATGCTTTGAACAACTGGAACCTAATGTTTAATGGAGTGTGACCAGCCAATGAATCAAAACACCCCCTGGCATATTCCACCAGCTAACAGTAAACTTCATACCAATAGTCTGATGTGTTAGAGAGTATGACTAGCCAGGGATCCAAACATATCATTGGTTAACAGTTACGGCAACTTCTTATCAAAAGTCTAATGTGTTAGAGAGTATGACTAGCCATGGTTAACATTTTATTGGGTAACAGTTAAGAAGTTAACTTCTTACCAATAGTCTGATGTGTTACGTGTTACAGAGTATGACTAGCCATGGAATCAAAACATTTCATTGGCTAACAGTAAACTTCTTACTAAAGGTCTGATGTGCTACAGAGTATAACTGGCCATAGATCCAAACATTCCATTGGTTAACAGCAAACTTCTTACCAATAGTCTGATGTGTTACAGAGTACCAGTATGACTAGCTATGAAACAAAACATTTCATTGGCTAATACTAAACTTCTTACCAATAGTCTGATGTGTTACAGAGTGTGACCAACCATTGAATCCAAACATTTCGTTTGCTAAGTTGACAAGCCTCCATCCTTCAATGTATGCCAACTGAAACAAAATTTATTCGGGCATATTCAACAAAGTTCTAGATAAAGGGATGAAAATAATAAAGGGATAATTTTCCTTAAGGTGAATGGATACACCTGGAGATTTTTCAGCCATTTTTCAAAGGGAGATAACTTTGGGACTTCCTGTTCACTTTTCTATAAACTCTGTCCCACAGAAAAATCGGTCTACCCTTAAAGGGAAGAATTTGCTCCTGAGGAGCAAAAGAGTTGCCTCCCCTTAAGGTGTAACAGTACCCATTCCCCTTAATTCTCCTGAGAAAACTATGTTGTGGATACTTGTTAGAACTACCTATAACATTTGTTTCTATGAAGAAAGAAGAAAACCAACCCTTGAATCATTCCCACTCCCAACCCCTACCCCACCCCTAATCCCTATCTAGGGCATTGTTCAATATAAAAATTCAAAACTACAATAAGCAGAGTAGGAATCTATAAATATTTGTTTTATTTGAGGTTTAACATCCCATGCAACACTATTTAGATCATTTTGGAGATGTTACTTCCAGTTTTGTGGGATTTTACCCGTCACAAATGACCTCAATGAAACTAATAAGGTTTATATGCATGGACGGTCCGACTCGATCCACTTTGCCTGGGCAGGCTTAGACCATCTAAGTGGTTTACTAGTACTCATGTGTGGTCCGTTTCAGCTCTGCGTGGAAGCACCATGCAGCCAAAACTATTTCTCCAAGCTCCGATGGGCAGGGGGGCAGGGGCCGATGTAAATCTATAAATGACAAAAAGTGTTTAAAATGATTTTTAATGACAGATTCTTTCTGTCATTCTTCGTCGTGCTGCATGTTTACAATTTTAACGTCCGAACTTCCGGCTTCCACTACTTTTGAAATATGACTCCGCGCAAATAGTCCGTTGTTTGTTGACTTTTCATGCTCGCTGTCTCAAAACTAATTTCTCATGGCATTATTTCCGCATTTTGATTACATGTTTTGTTTCATTTATAATCAAAATACAAAAATGATCTTTCTTAAATTACAAACAAAACGGGAAAAGTTAATTGAATATGCATAAGGAAAGTTCCCATTTTATACAGACGACCGCATAATGGGTCATTGGCGAATCTTGGAGGTGGCGTCTAACCACGGCCTTCACTGCGGGCTTCACTGTTGTCGAAAGTTAGCCCATTTGTTTCCTAAATTAATTCCTATATTTCTAGCTGACGCCCCTTAATTTTGAACCGGGATTTCGAAATGAAATCTTCGTCAGATAAGTGATAATATTACATTCAGTACAAAATGGGTTATGATTAATTATATTTGTATCAATACGCAATTAAAGTACCTTTGTATATTTTTAGAAAAGAAAAAAAAACAATATGTATAGAGCTACAATCAGTGCACACCATTTAAGCCTAGATAAACTTTGAAAAATAAAGAAAATAGACCGTATAATAAGCTGTATTTAACTTTTGATTATTAGCCAAGCCGCTTTGTCTGGTCCTGACCCGCACACAACAGTTACAGGCCAGGTTAAGATTTTACCCCTTCAACCCACGAGTTTCTCCAGTTCACTCTTCAGTCGACAGCTTCAGTCACTGAATTTGTACGCGTCCATTCTACACATGTAAATTGGGTGTCTAGTCAATAGTCGTCAATAGCATGTCAAACCATGTAGAACCGAATGCGGTGTATCATTATGAGCCATCTCACCAGGTTCTACACTGTTTGCATCTGTAGGTATCTGTACTTGGCTACAAAGGGCTGAAAGGGTACAGACTCATAACACTTGCATGACCTAATTAAATGCGAAGTACGTGACGCTAGAAACTTCACCGTACGGTAGCAAGCCAGCAATAATAAACTCCTAACAGTTATCACTGTCCAATTCTGTTGTATAGGTCAAAATAACTGAATATGTAAGCATGTTTTATTTATAATGTCCAAGTAAAATGGACAAGTTACTATTATCATGTTATATGTTGTACAGTTTGTTTCGAAATAAATATGTTTATACCAAGTAAAATGGAGATGAAAGTGTTTAACAGCCGATTCACCTCAGTTTTGTGAACCAAACTAAAAATCAGCACTCCAGCGCCATTGTCCTTATCACTTAAGAAAGTAAATCTGAATTGCACGACCCGCAGAAAAGCGACCGACTGAAGTCGGTTGATTTTCTAAGAGTGCCCTAAAATCACCGTGTCATTCTGTCATTCTGTCAGTCCGTCCGTAACCCGTTTGTGAAAATTGGTGATAGTGACTTAACCGCTTGGAATATTTAAACAATTTTTGTCATACTGAAAGATATCAATGAGATCTAACCAATGAACTTGCGAAATATTACATTCCATTTAGTATAGCCTCGCCGAGGCGAAAAATGTGAAAATTTTCGAACTGCTTCTCCTCGGAAACCGTTGGGCCGATTGAAGTCAAATTTCATATGAAGCCTCTATGGGATGGGGGAAACCAAAATTTGCTCATGGGGTCCAGGTCACATGACCAAAATGGCGGCCAAGCCATATATGGTCTGTCTGTCTGTCCGTAACCCGTTTGTGAAAATTTGTGATAGTGACTTAACCGCTTGAAATATTTAAACAATTTTTGGCAATCCGATAGATATCAATGAGATCTAACCAATGAACTTGCGAAGTATTACATTCCATTTAGTATAGCCTCGCCGAGGCGAAAAATGTGAAAATTTTCGAACTGCTTCTCCTCGGAAACCGTTGGGCCGATTGAAGTCAAATTTCATATAGGGCCTCTATGGGATGGGCGAAACCAAAATTTGCTCATGGGGTCCAGGTCACATGACCAAAATGGCCAACAAGCCATATATGGTAAAAACCCTTCAAAAATAGTCTTCTCCAGAACCACTGTGCAGATTTCCACGAAACTTGATAAATAGCATCTGGGACGTAGGCCCATCATGAATTGCTAAAATGGTGACCCTGGGTTGACCTTGACCTTCTTTGTGCCTAGGTCAAACTTTGACACATATGCTTTTGTATTGGAAAAGTGAGAATGCATTTTATCCTGCAAACCATTCAGAATACAGTACTTAAGTATAAGATATATTTTTGCTCCTTACGATAAGGCGCATTTATTGGGAGAGCCGTTTTAGGTCCAGGTCACATGACCAAAATGGCAGCCATACCCATATATGGTTACACTCATAAAGCTAAAAGCATCCGGCGGGTCGTGCACTTCAGCTGAAGCACTGGTTTTTCACAGAATCTGTCATTTCAGTGCCTTTTGGCGCTTTGATTTTTTTTTGCTTTTACGGCCCTTTCACTTATATGGAGCCAATCGCTAATCAGAGGTGGGTGAAAACTGGAGGACCCAGAGAAAAACCACCTGATCTTCCAATGCAGAACTTGGCCATTTACGTGCTTAGCCAGGCTCGAACCCACAGCAGTGACAGTCAGTGTTCTTATCCATTAGGCCATGGAGGCCTGTTCAAAATGATGTGTGTTTCCTTTTTTAATTAAGCACATTCATAGGAATACCAGTGCAAGAAACAAAGTAAACAAAGGATTGCAAAGTGGTGTCTTTCAATAGATGTTTAGAAAACATAACAGTTGTTTGGTTAATGATGAAATGACTGTATCCCAGCAATCATAAATACACTCAAATGAAAGTCACAACACTAAACATACAAGTCCCAATGGCTGCAGCTGCTGCACCATGCTTTTGAGTAAACAAAAAAAAAACTAAACATGTACACCTAAACCTCTTTATAACACTGTTCATTACAACACAACTTTGAACATAACACAGTTTCAAGATGGACCCCAAAAATGTTTAGATGCTCGTATATAGAAAAATGACCATAAATGTTCACTTTTCTATATAATCAACATTGGGCCCCCATCCATCAGGGCTTGTAGAAAAAGACCGGGCTGCTTGATGCTTCCAGGCAGAGCTGAAACCAACCACCCATTAGTACTGGTAAACCGCTTAGTGGGTCTAAGCCTGCCCAGGCAAAGTGGTGTGAGTCAAACCGAGTCAAACCGTCAAAATGCATAATATAAACATTCAGGTTTCACTCGATGGCAGGGCTTGAGATGTCATTTTATCTCAGTGTTGGGTAAAAGTACCATAAACTTGGATACAACGTCTCTAAAATGATGTATATAGTGTTGACGGGGACATTAAACCTCAATTCAATCAAAACATGGTTTCTGTTTTTGACCCCCAACTTCAAAGGGGTAATTGGCAAACAGTGCAGGCCCAGATCAGACGCCGCAGAACGCGGCGTCTGATCAGGGCCTCCACTGTTTGCTAAAAGTTCAGTCCAGATTTTCCAAATAAATTGTGAAGAAAACACAACCTGACACCCCTAAATTTTGAAATGAACTCCTGCTATATACAAGGAGGGAGATTCCATTTGGTACAAAAAGGGTTAACCAAACCAACTGTTATTCTCATTGGAACTTTATGGCCCTTTCAGAATTTTTCATCTTCCTCCTTCTGAGCCAAAATTCACTGTGCCTGAAAAACCACCTATCTTCCTTGAGCAGATTTTGAGAAGTATGTTAGCCCTTACCTCTGGTGCCAGAGATCCCTGGTTGCATCCAGAACAAGCTGTGATAAAATTTTGCGTAACATTTGACACAGCTCAAGCAATTTACTGTATGTATTGGGACAGACAAGCCTAAGCAAACAGTGCCGACCAAGATCAGACTGCTCTTCCTGAAGGAGCAGTTTGAGCAGGGTCTACATTGTTTGCCATTCTGTCTGCACCTTTTGAACTCCTTGCTGGGTCATGAAACAAATTTGTTAAAATTTTAGGAGATTTATAGCAGGGTTCTCAAGTAGTACAAATTTTAAATGATTTTTTACAGTAATACAGATAGCATTAAAAAAATCGGACACCTTGAGGACTTGCCGTAATTCTCCTTAAATCTTAACAAATTTGTTTCACGGTCCAGCAAGGTGTCCAAAAGGTGCAGACAGAATGGCAAACAGTGTAGACCCTGATCAGACTGCTCCTTCAGGAGCAGTCTGATCTGGGTCTTCACTGTTTGCTTAGGATCATTACGGTACTAACCTTCTGGCCCCCAGCCCCAGCACGCTGGCTGATGAACTCTGGCCCCAGTCGCTGACGAAGAGCATTCTGTATAGCAGCATGCTCATCTGCAGTAAATTCTACCTACGAAATATAAAATCACCATTCATAAAAATTTATCAATTTTATTAATTTATTCATCATGTTAATGTCCCTGTAATGAGCATTCCTCTAAACCCCACTTTATATAGAGAAAACTGGGGTTTATAGGGGTATACATTATTTTTCTTATTTCTGCACCAAGATATAGGTTGTGGGTATTCCTTAGAATGGCCTCAATGAGGCGGATCTAAAGAGCACCCACAACATATGTTTGCAGTATAAATAAGAAAAATGTCATTAATTTTCATCAGAAATGTAGCCATTTTGGCGATTTGAAAAAAATGCACTATGTTGCATGAGTATGTTCAAAGCTTTGTTAGCAGAACAAGCCATTACATGTTCTCGCTAGAATCATACTGAATATTTGTTTAACCCTTATCTTGCTGTTCACGACAACCCCTATCTTTGCAAACAGTGCAGATCCAGATCAGATGGCTTCTGAAGAAGCCATCTGATCAGGATCTACACTGTTTGGCATTCAGTATATGAATTTGTAGCAATAAATTACATCAAGTAATTTGATTGGTTGATAGGCAGAAATGGGTGTGGCTTAAATGAATATTCATGAAGATAAGGGTTAAAAGTATTGTCTTTATCATTTTACATCTGCCTTTGCATTTTCAGCGAATGCTATGCCTATTAATAGTGAATATACCGGTAATAGTGTTTATCCTAGCACTCTTTGCACGGCGCATTGCCATGTACCTTTTCTCCAGCGTCCTGCACTTTTTCAGATGAAGAAAATGTGTCCCTACATTTTGGCATAAAAATCACTGAAAATGACCAAAAAATAACAAAGTTATGCTTGTTTAAATAATGACTATTTTAGACATATTTTAGCAATAAATTGTTGCTTATTTGATAGTCCCTATTTATGGTTGACTGCTAATCCTCCTGTTGATTGTACTTAATTAACACACTTTTGATAATTAAACAACTGAAGTGTGTAAGTGTGCCTGACCAGTGTCATGTTAGTGGTTACATGTGTGTATTAGAAAATGGGAGCAGTGGCACATACATGTATCAAATTGAATTGTTTGAATTGGTGTTTAATGTCCCCGTCAACATTATTTAGATCATTTTGAGATGTTGCTTCCAATTTTGTGGGACTTTATCCGACATTGAGATGAAATGACATCTCAAGCCCTGCCGTCCAATGAAACCTGAAAGCTTATACATGTCTTTGCCTGGGCAGGCTTATTCCTTCTAAGCGGTTTACCAGTACCCGTGTGTGGTCAGATTCAACTCTGCTTGGAAGCATCATGCAGCCCAATCTATTTCTCCAAGCCCTGATGGATTGGGGCGATTCTTGTTTGTATATCAACTTGCCTATGAAACTTAAACTTCTTGTCACCAATAGTGAATATGATATAACTCGCTACTTAGCATAAAAATAACAGTGTAATTTTAAACAGCATTGTAGACAAAGATAAGAGAAATATCTTTTTATTTCAAGATGAGAAAGTGCCCTTTTAGTATGGTCACATTTTCTGAAACAAGGTATAGTAGTCGCAGATAAGATTGACTAGGCGGAGCTATCGTTTGTATCTGCCTTAGGAATATTCCATTAACAAAACGGTAAACCAAGTCACCGGATTGTGTGAATTCAACTATAACACAAGCATAGTATGACCATTTCTTCCGCTTGTAGAAAGTGTGCAAAAGGCACTCTACCGATTCTTCTGGTGGACTCAGGGAATTTGACATTATATTGACAACACCTTAACTCCAATACCCTTTGAGATATATTGATGGTACTTTGGTATGGTTGTACATGAGGCCAAGAAGACATGAAAGGAGCAAGAACACCAACTCTGGTTGCACTGGTATTTTGGTTATCTCCCCTGACAATATAACCTTGTGATCACCATAACTCCAAAACCCCTTCAGATACAAGGATGTAACTTACACAGTTGTACCCAAGGTTAAGATGGTCAGGAACCACAACTCTAGTTGCCATGTTATTTTAATTATTTCCCCTGACGTTGGTTTAAACAGTATTTATTTCAAACATTTACATGCAAAATATAAAGTACAGACAATATCATTGAATTCAGGATCTGACAGAAAGCAAACATGCTTGTCAAGAAGTCATCTCCTGACGTTATAATCTGGTTAATGCATTACCTCCAATACTCCTTCTTGACTTTGAGATGGTTGATAGGACTTGATAAGATACTTGAGGTTAAGAAGGTGATTAATAAATAAGAACCACAACTCTGGATGCCATGGTATTTCAGTAATCTCCCCTGACAATATTACCTTGCAATCACAATAACTCCAATAGTGAAAACCCTTCAATATATATTGATGGGACTTGGTACATTGTTACACACGATGCATTGGAACGGGGCAACTACCGTGGTCTCAAGCTGACAGAACAGGTCATGAAAGTCCTGGAGAGGATTGTGGATGGCCTCATTAGGCAGTTGGTGTCCATTGACGATTCCCAGTTTGGCTTTGTCCCAGGAAGAGGCACAACAGATGCAATTTTTGTTGTCTGACAGCTGCAAGAGAAGTATCTGGCGGCCAACAGGAGACTCTACATGGCTTTTGTAGACCTGGAGAAGGCATTTGATCGAGTGCCTCGGAAAGTCATCTGGTGGGCACTAAGAAAACTTGGAGTGGACGAGTGGATTGTGAAACTGGTCCAAGGGATGTACGCTAATGCTCGGAGCCGTGTCCGCGTTGGTGATGGTTACAGTGAAGAATTCGAGGTGAAGGTGGGTGTTCATCAAGGCTCTGTTCTCAGCCCACTGCTTTTCATCATTGTGCTTGAAGCCTTGTCAAGCGAGTTCCGCTCTGGAGTCCCCTGGGAGGACCTGTATGCTGATGAACTTGTCATCATAGCTGAATCCCTTGAGGAATGTGTCAGGAGGCTCTTAACTTGAAAAGACGCAATGGAGGCGAAAGGGCTGAGAGTGAATGCAGGAAAGACAAAGATCATGATCTGTGGTACAGGTCTGGACCTCTTGCAGAGTACAGGCCAGTTCCCATGCGCTGTATGTCGCACTGGAGTGGGCAGCAACAGTATCTTTTGTAATGGCTGCAAGTTCTGGGTGCACAAGAAATGCAGTGGGCTCAAACGCTTGATAGAGGACCCTGATTACAGGTGTACACGGTGCCAAGGAACTGCACGCCCCTTAGATGGCAGACCACAGAGGGAAGTCCAAGTCGGATCCGACAAGCTGGAGGTTGTAGCTTCCTTCTGCTACCTAGGTGATATGCTCTCAGCAGCGGGTGGTTGCGACCTTTCAACTACAACACGTGTGAAAACAGCCTGGAAGAAATTCTAGGAGTTGCTACCAGTTCTCTCTTCCCGCCACCTCTCGTTCAAGACTCGTGGCTGTGTGTATAGCTCTTGTGTGCGGAGCGCAATGCTCCATGCCAGTGAGACATGGCCATTGACAAAGCCAAACCTCCAACGTCTACAGCGAAATGACAGGGCAATGATCAGACAGATCTGCAATGTCAAGCCACAGGACACTGTCACCATCAGGTCCCGTGAGTTACTTGAGCGTCTTGGCATTGAGGACCTGGACCTCATCCTGAAAGAGAGAAGACTTCGCTGGTATGGACATGTGGAACGCTCCAACGGTGCAGTCAAGACTGCCTGTGACATACAGGTAAGTGGAAAGCGAGGGCCAGGAAGGCCCAAGATGACCTGGAAGCAGCTAACAGAAAGAGATTGCAGAGAATGGAAGCTCTCTGCTATCGATCCTCATGATAGACAAGCCTGGAGATCTGGTGTAAGATCTGCCATGCGTGCAGCAAGCCAGCTACCTGGAAGGGGACCCACTTATGTGGACATTGCCCCTGTACCTGCACGTTAATCAAAAATCCGTTGATGATGATGTTGATGATGCTGATGATGGTTAAGAAAAGCATGAACCACAACTTTTATTTGCCATGGTCTTTTAGTTACCTCCTCTGACAATTGAACATTGTAATCTCAAACAATTCCTCCAACACCTCTCATGATATATGTTGACGGTACAATTGGGTACATGACATTTTTGTATTTGATGTTCAGAAGACATCGTGAGCAAGAACTACAACATGGTATCTTTATTATCTCATTGCCATAATTTCCAACACTCTCTGACCACATAATTTATGCAATTATTATCTTGCAGATTTCTTGCTAGGTTTAGCAGCAATATGACTGAGGATCAGCTGGTGTGTTTTATCTGCATGTGTTGAACCTTCTGAATGCCATAATATTGGCTTTTGGTCAGTGGTTTTGCCATCTCTTCTTCTTGCTATTTTGTTGAAATTTTACCTTATTTAATTTAAGATACTAAGGAGTTTTTTGTATGGGAGATCCTTTTTTTTTGAAGAATTATCAAATATGGAAGGTATTTAAAAAAAAAAAAAAAAAAAAAACATGCCTCATCTATTTTTGAGGAAATAAAAAATAAAATAAACAAGCGAATTTCACAGAAAATTTATGTCCCCCGCCTTATTTTCATTTGAGTTGTTAAAAAATAAGTGAGTTACCCAGGCAACCATTGGTATCACTTAACGCGGGTTCGATACCTACCGGGTTTGGCAACATTCCTTCATGAAGAGTGAATGTTCATGAAATTTTTTCTATGGTCATTCTCTCCCTTCAAATGATTCAAGAAGGGCAGTTGTCAGTTTCTGGCAAAGAATGTGCTCAGTACTGGTTAAATCACTTGCGTATAAGCACTCACAATGTACCTCCTACATATATAGTTTCATATTATAGATGCGAAAAAAAAAAAAACTCTAAGTTAAAAGTGTGACAAAAGTGATAAGAATTATTTTAAGATTCTGTAAAAAAGCACATGCATATCTTCAGACCATAATTCAAGCAACATTTAAGTTTTGGAAGGATTGGTATTAAACTGTAGGAGGAGTTGCGCTCACAAGGTACTGACTACATTATACTCTTTCATAGAATTGATACATGAAAAAAGTCTAAGTTAAAAATGTGAAAAAAATTAATTAAAGAATTCTGAAAAAAGCATATGCACAACTTCAAACCATGATAAAGACACCTGTAAAATTTCTGAAAGATCGATATAAAACAGTAGGAGGAGTTGCGCTAACAAGATACCCACTAAGTTAAAAAGGTAAAAAAATTAAAATAATTAATTAAAGAATACTAAAAAAAGCATATGCACAACTTCAAACCATGATAAAGACACCTGTAAAATTTCAGAAGGATTGGTATAAAACTGTAGGAGGAGTTGCGCGCACAAGGTACCTACTACATTATACTCTTTCATAGAATTGATGCATGAAAAAAGTCTAAGTTAAAAATGTGAAAAAAAAATAAAACGTTTGTGAGAGAATTCTGAAAAAAGCATATGCACAACTTCAAACCATGATAAAGACACCTGTAAAATTACAGAAAGATCGGTATAAAACTGTAGGAGGAGTTGCGCTCATAAGGTACCCACTATGAATTCAGAACCATGCAAAAAAAAGTCTAAGTTAAAAAAGTGAAAAAAATTAATTCAAGGATTCTGAAAAAAGCACATGCACAACTTCAAACCATGATAAAGACACGTGTAAAATTTCAGAAGGATCGTTTTAAAACTATAGGAGGAGTTGCGCTCACAAGGTGCCTACTACTAGCTCGGAACCACGCCCCACGGAAAGCTGAATACTATATCCCCTCGCTTTTCTTCGAAAAGGTGGGGGACAAAAACCTGCCTCCCTCATCTGTTTTTCAAACAAAGTGTCTGAGAATCTGATACATATTTTTTTGCCTTAATTTCAATATTTGTGGGAAATACGTATATGATAAAAAGCATGTAACACGGTTGTTTTGATATATTTTCTCTCTCTTTTTTTCTCCTATTACTGCTACTCACTCACATCTGAGCATTACGAGCAGGATTTCCTGGGTGGTAACCAGTACATTTTTTAAGTAATGAGGATGAAGTGCCTTGCTCAAGGGCACAACACTTTGGTCAGCGTGAGGCTCGAACCCACAACATCTCGATCACAAATCCAATGCGCTACCACTGCACCAAAACCCATAACTCCGTTCACCTAAGGTTGAACAATCCTGCTTTAAATATTTTTGTTGCAAGAATAATTTTCTGCAGGTATTTTTTAAATATGTGACTAAACGCCTAAGAGAATCTCAAGTTTTAAGAAAATAAACATCACATCTGTTTATTCTACAGCCATCTAGAAATGCAGGGTGTGTTTGGGGCATGTTCACCCAAATTTATTTGATCATCATAATTAATCAGATTCATTGTATGAATATTATACTTGATGAGCAATTTATTTAGACTGTGCACTACTTTAATTCATTGATACTTTTTTATACTCAGTCACATGCTTGTCACTGGTTAGAGATTATTTTGTGACAAATTTTGATTTCTGTGAATTAAATGCGCTCAGACGATTTAGTGAAATCGCCGAAATCTAACGAAATTACCGAAATCACCTTGAATAACCTATTTTTTGTGTGAAAAACAATATTAATTGGGAAAACTACTTAATTCTTTGTATTTTGCATGTCATATCTTGCATGATTATACTTTATTATTTCTGCTGAGCTCAGAAATGTGGAGGCGTATAACACAGTGATACGGACGATCACTGAAATCACCACAGATTTCACGGAAATCACCACCAAGGTTGGGCGACAAATTCCACCCCCGGTATTTACCAGTGGCATTTACAGGTCTGGAAAATACTCATCAAGTGGCAAATACCAGCAAATACTGGCAAATTGAATTTTTTAGCTTTATAATACTGCAGAAATCTTAACAAATTTGAATTAATATAGTATAATGGAGCTAAAATGAGTAAAAGAATGATAAAAGTTAATACATGTATCTATATACATGTAAGTAAAATATTTCTCAATTTACACATGTTGAACCAGCCAAAATGTGAATCTAAGACTCAAATTTTGAAATTATTAAAACAAAAAATATTGTACAAAGTCATGTATCTTTTTAAATCAACAGTAGAAAAATGTAGGTAAAATTCCCCTGTGCACTTGGTTTAAAATTGCCAGTTGCAACAATTATTCTAAGTTTTTTGCATTTACTAACCTTATCAGAGGAAGATCAGACTGTGCTCAGCTGTACCTTTTTAACAAACTTTTGTACGGAATAACCATGTTTTCAAATTTTGGGATAGTTACATCATTTTACTATTGTCAAAAACTTTAGTTTCACAGTAAATAGCTGTGGACCATATGGACTATATTACTAAAACAACAACTCTCAAGACTTGTTTATTCAAGAGTGCACAGGATAGCCAGGGGCAAGGATGGTCTAAATGATGTCATGTTTTATATGACTTTAAACAATTAGTAATGGTGAAAGTCTGTGGCTACTGGAAGGTTCAAAGTAGGCCTTTTTTCCTTAAATTACATTTTTTATATAATTAAATTAGATAGTAACAAATAAACAAATACCAGATTAAATAAAATGTATTGAAATTGCCAATATATACCCACTGAGTTCAGAGTATATGGTTTTGCTTTAATTCCAGGGTGGAAAATTCCATTTTCCAGTTTTTGCCGGTATTTTCCAGTATTTGCCATTATTTACCAGTAAATGCCAGTGGCATGGAAAATACTCATATTTGCTGGCATTTTGCCAACCTTGATCACCACTCCTATCATTATATTGTATACCAAACTATCTATATAAAGGAGTAATAATGTTTTTTTTTTTTTTTTTTTAATTTTAAAATATATACATGTATCAAAATACACTGTCAGACTTTTATTAAAAGAATGCAGTCTAACATTATATTAAATACGATTACTGAAATCACCACAAATTTTACTGAAATCACTGCTAACATCGTAATGTAGCATTCTAAAGTATGTCTGATAGGAAATAAGTGTTGTTGTGGTAGTTTTCATGTCAAATATTGATAACTGTATTAATTTTAATGTAGTCTAAGAATCCAGCCTAACATGCTATTTACCAAAATCACCGCTCATATCGCAACACTGTATATGCCTAAATGTCTCTGTTGGGGAGAAATAATGTTGTTTTGTAGATTTTAGTGAAACACTCATAAATATATTCATAAATATATTCAGTTATAATGTCCAGATTAAGAAGGATGTCTAAATGTTCCGAAATAACCACAGATGTTATTGAAATCACCACTCTTATGCAATACTGTATGCCCCCGCCCCACCCCTCCCCGTATGCCTAAATATCTCTGTTAGTGGGCAATAATGTTGTTTTGTGTTTTTCTGTCAATACTCATAAATATATTCATTTATACTGTCCAGCCTAAGAATGCTGTCTAACTGTTCAGTTAAGATTCAGCAGCTAAAGCAAAATATAGGTTCTTTTTATAACTAACATCATTACGATAACACACCCGTGGGACTTAGTGCATTTTTTCACATCTCCAAAATGGCTACTTTTCTGATGAAAATCCGTGATATTTTTCTTACAAATACTGCAAACATAGGTTATGGGTGCTCGTTAGAACCGCCTCATTGAGGTGGTTATAACGAGTACCCATAACCTATGTCTTGGAGCAAAAAAAAAAAAAAAAATGTATACCCCAGTAAACCCCAGTTTTCTCTATATAAAGTGGAGGTATAGGGGGGGGGGGTGTCTTCATTTCACGGATGTGTTCACTTAATGATTTTAACACTGACCGGATCGCAGAAATTACCAAAATAACCTTCATCAACTTATTTATTTGTGCAAATAAATTCATTTCAATATTTTACATTTACACAGAATCAAAGTTTGGAGGAGTAATATTAAAGCAGTATAAGAAACTATCACAAATCCACATCTAGAAATGTCGCAATTAATATAAAGAAATTATCAAAAATACCTCGCTTAATATATCATGCGCATATTTTAAATATCTAACATGGTTTCACATATATATTATGATATAATTGAAGTGATTTTTCGCGAAATGATTTATATTTGGCCACGTTTAGAATACCTGATAGCAGTATATATAGAAATCAGTATATACAGATACAATGTATATACACATTGTTATAAACAGTCAGTCGATTCGTAGCCTTTACTTCTATTTTACAGGGTGTAACTTCACTACAGCTGGTGTGTGGGAATATGTGGCGGCAGTAAAACGTCTCCCTGCCCTACATCATAGTGTAGATTATATTTTCTTGTCCTTTGGGATCACTGGTGAGGCCTAATTGACCGAAACTAGCTAGTCTGGCCCAGAAAACATGTACACTCTATATTTTTCACTTCTGTGGTGTATTCCTTGCTTCCAAAGGATAACCCTTTTATAGAACATACTATACATTATTTTCCTTATTCCTGCTCTAATAATAGAAGCCTCCGTGGTGTAGTGGTTACGCTACTCGCCTTGTAAACCAGGGGTCGCAGGATCGATCCCGGGCTTCTCCAGACTTTCGGATGAGTCTTTAAACCGAGGTCCCATCTCCGTATGACCTCAGCTGTTGGTGGGATGTAAAACTCAAACACTCACTCTCCTGCTCTAACAGAAGTGAAGGCAATGATCAGGAATCCATACAATTAACCCACAGCTCCCATCAGAGACACCAATGGAAAGAAACACAAACATGAAACAACTGGACCCTAATGGAAACATCACTAGCGAAAAGCCAAAAGGACAGTTACTTTCCCACAAAATGACCAATTGGCTATCCAAAACAAAATAACATAAGCAGTACACAGTCAAAGACAAGCCATTACAAAAATAAACCACGACAGAAGAACCGCCCCGGAACGGTCAGCGAAACGAATTCTACTGTGGCCATAACCCCCGCCCCCACTTTCGTTGGGATTTAAACAAATAATCTGTTCAGTCCGCATGAAGGCCTCCCTCTAAGACATAAGTTGTGGTTACTCATTAGAACCACCTTGGTGCCCTAATGAGTGCCCACAATCTATGTTTGGAACAGAAATATGCAAAAATATCACATTTTTTCACATTACGAAAACATGCCTATACCAATATATTGTAACCTTTATCGCCGAAAAAATGAAAATTTTAAGATGAAAAATTGTGATATTTTTCTTATTTCTTCTCCAAATAAAGATTGTGGGTACTCATTAGAACTGCCTCATTGATGATAGGTACAAGAGTATATACAGTCTTAATTTGGTTTATTAAATACTTTTAGGTATTGAAAAGCCTTCTAACACTCTTGTGGAAAGAAATAAATAATAAATTTTGGTGTCTTGGGGTGTCGTGTGGTGTCTTGGGGCTTTCAGACTGACCGCAATAAAGTGATATTTTGGGAATCTTTTCTACTGACATTAATGATTCACCCCTAAACCATATCACATATTGTCATATTTTAAATATTTTGTATGGTTTTGTATCAAAATGATGGTGATTTCGGAGGTGACTTGTGATTTCCATGTTATATTAAGAAAAAAAAAAAGTTAAAATTTTGGGGATTTTTTCCACTAATATTAATTCCAAAATATTATAAAATTGACCCCTACAATTTGTTTAAATATTTAACATGGTTTTATATCAATAAAATGGTGATTTCGGTAATTTATTAGGTGATTTCGTTAGATTTCGGTGATTTCACTAAGTCGTCCGACCCAATTAAATGTAAATCAAAATTGATTTTCTTCAAAACAGGTTGCAATGTTAGTTATCAACTAGAAATCCTGATGTGACATAAATGTAAAAATTATTCCTTTTCATATTATTCAAAGAGAGTGAACGAAATTATGAGACTGAATGGAGATATGAGAAAATGGGATAACCTAACAGCACTAGTACCACACTTCAAATAAGGCTGCTCATACCTGGCCAAATTTTGCAGATTTGTCCATAGTTCAGTTCTGGAACAAATGCCTTTTACAGACACTGAACAATAACATGGCCAGAAGGCAGAATACTGACGGAATCAGGTTACAAGCTGGTTATTTGATTCGTACGCCCAAGAATACTGCTCCAACTTCTAACAGATTCATCTGAAAGTCTCGGATCTATTGTGACTATGAGATTGTTGCAGATGAAATGGTTCAAAGTTACTGACGTTAGTATTTGCTGATAAATTTAACGATTTTAAGACATTTGCATTTTGCCGGTTCTGCCTCTTGTTTACTTTAACACCGGTTGTTCTATTACACCGGTTAAATCAAAATGCCAAACTCTAATTTTTAAATTGGACGAATGAAAAAAAAAAAAAAAAAAAAAAAAGCTGCACGTAGGGTCATCTCTCTACATTGGCGGTATTCGACTGGTAGGTTTCGTGAAATTTCCGTGAAATTCCACGTAGGAGTGTGGTTCCTAGTTGTAATAGCTGGTCACATGGTCCAATCAAATATTTTATTTGCGTATAGCTCATAAGCGACCGTGGTGCACGAAAGGTTCGACTTTTCCTTCGAATAGAATCGTGCTCCACGATCGCTTACGTATTTGAAAAATAACTCATATTTGATTGGACCATGTGATCGGCTATTACAAGATAACACCGCACTCCTGCGTGGAATTTCACGAAAATTTCACGAAACTTCCCAGTCGAATATGGCCATTGTTTTATAGAAAGAATGCTGTTGTTTTTGCTTTTATATTTTCCAAAATAATCGAGGGGTTTAAAAGCCATGGCTGGGAATAATAATAATATTTCTTAATTTCTTGAAAATTTATAGGTCAAAGTACTTATTTTTGTCCTCAGAATTGTTACTGGTGACACGTCAAATGACATTCATACACCAGGACCTGTGATGTGGGAGGTTAGTCCCTAGCTCTAACCAAAGAGGTAAATTTAGCTACACAATCATCAGCACCTTCAGCTGTCGAGATAATCGAATCGGGAAGGGCATTCCAATCTCTAATGGTTCTGGGGAGGAACGACTCTTTATAAATGTCAGTTCTTGCGCTAAGGGTCTGAAACGCCAACGAATGGTGATTTCTACAGTGTCTAGCTGGGGGAACAAGGTCATCTGTTGGAATGCTGGCAGCACCCTTTAGACCTTTGTATAAAAGGATTAGCCTACTGTCTTTTCTCCTTTTCTTGAGAGACTCCCATTTTAATTTTCCAAGTATTCCAGTCATGCTCCCAGTTTCAAAGCAGTAATTGCCTGTTACAAATCTAGCAGCTCTATTCTGAACTTTCTCAATTTCATCATTAAGGACCACTCCACTGGGGTCCCAGATACAACTACCATATTCCAAGATTGGGCGAACAAGACCTTTATATGCTGCCTCTTTTACATCCTGAGGGCACTGATGAAGATTTCGCCTCAGGAAACCAAGCGTTCTATTTGCCTTAGTACACATGTTGCTAATATGAGTATTCCATCTCAAGTTGTGTGAGATTGTCACTCCAAGGTATTTAATGGAGTCCACATTCTCGAGGACCGTTCCCTCTAAGGTGTAAGAAGCCTCAACTTTATTAGATCTCTTCCTAGTTATCTGCATAATATTGCATTTAACTGGCTGAAATCTCATGCCCCATTTACGTGCCCAACATCCTAATCTATCTATGTCAGCCTGAAGTTTCAATGAGTTATCTGAATCTCTAATTTCCCGGTAACAAACACAGTCATCTGCGAACAGTCTTATTTCTGAGTCAATGTCAGTGGCAATATCATTGATGTACAGGGAGAACAAAAGTGGACCAAGAACGGTCCCTTGCGGGACTCCAGACAAAACTGGAGCCCACTCCGAAGATTCACCATTAACAACAACCCGCTGTTTTCTGTAGCAAAGAAAGGAATCTATCCATTTGAGGGTCTTTCCCCCAATTCCATAACCAAATAACTTAGATTTAAGTAGTTCATGAGGAGGGGTGTCAAAGGCCTTCTCGAAGTCCAGAATAAATGTGTCCACCTGTCCCCCTTTGTCCAAGATTTTTGCCCAGTCATTTATAACTGTGCTTAGCTGAGTTTCACAACTGTGCCTTTTCCTAAATGCATGTTGCCTGTCTGACAGAAGTTTATGCTCGTCCAAGTGGGCCATGATGTTTGAGCAGACTATATGTTCCAGCAATTTACACAGAACACAAGTCAGAGACACAGGGCGATAATTACGGGCAAGAGCCCTATCTCCTTTTTTGAAGAGTGGACAAATGTTTGCTTAGAGCCATTCTTTGGGGATTTCACCCGTATAAAGAGACTGTTGAAACAAATGTGCGAAAACTGGACCCAACTCATTTGCTAGTTCCTTCAGGACTCTGGGATGAAGCTCATCAGGTCCTAAGGCCTTACTGGGGTTTAAGCCTTGAAGTAATTTGATCACTCCTGCAGCTGTCACAACAATATTATTCATGAATGGGGCCGATCTTCCAGTCAATGGAACCTCCGTGAACTCAGTTTTATTAAATGCATCATTGAATTGACCAACTAGTTCCTCTGCCCTTTCAGAGTCTGATTCAGCAACCCCGTCCCCTCCTCTTTTATTAAGGGGCGGGATACCTTGCCTGTCTTTCTTCTGGCTATTAATATATCTGTAGAAGTCTCTGGGATTTGCCTTTACATCACCTACCAAGTTATTCACATACAAATCATGCTGATTTTTTATATCAGTCTTGATTTCACGTCTCAAGTTTTCAAATTTTGTCCGGAGTTTACCACTTCCCGTCTTTTTTGCCTTTGCATGAATCTTATTCCTTCTGCGAATTTTCCTTCTTATCTCTGGAGTGATCCAGGGATTAGAAGATACAGCCCTACTAGTTTTTGAGGGGATATGATTTTCGGCCGAAGTATGAATGAAAGAAGTTATCAAATCAAAATTCTCTTGTATAGACCGAGCATCTGAATGACCATTAAAGTAATTCTCCTTTGCAAATCTGAGTGCATCCTTCCTCATAGTTTCATAGTCACCTTTCTGATATGAGTACACCTTCCTCCGAGGTTTCTTTATTGGTGGGATGTGAATTTTTAAATATCCGGAGACAACATCGTGGTCACTTAGTTTATCTGGGGAATGAATGTCTTCGAATTGTCCTGGCAAAGTCGTAAGGATCAGATCCAATGTGTTCTTATCACGAGTGGGGAAGTTAACAATTTGTTCAAGGCCATGATCGTTCATAATGTCAATCAATATTTGTCCTTCCGACTGACTCAGCATTGTACCTTGTTTGCTGAGCCTGTCGGGCCAAGCAATGTCTCGGAAGTTGAGGTCACCTAGAACATGTACAGCCGGGAGTTTTTTACCCTTATGCTGCGATTTAATGCAATCCAGTTGGTCTTTAAACAACTGGAAGTTTTCGATTGTACCATTTGGTGGTCGATACCAACTTGCTACGAAGTGGGAAGTTTTGTTTGCAAAAACCTTAACCCAGACCGATTCGGTGTCATTTTCAAGTTCCATGAAAGGCATGTGAGGGATGTCTCTATGAATGAGCAACATCACCCCACCGCCATGAGAGTTCCTATCTTTTCTGTACACACTGTACTCACAAGTTTCAGGGAAAAGCTCAGATGTAGTAATTGAACTGTCAATCTTTGTTTCCTGAATAGCAACAATATGAGGTTGCGATGTATCGAGGAAAGCTAAAAGTTCAAGAATTTTCCCTCTAATTCCATTTATGTTTATACTGCAAAGTTTCAAACCTTTCACAAAATTTGACTTAGTTTCAGCAGCAGTTGAAGATTTGCCTCTCTTATCCTCTGACAGAGGTTCAAACCTGTTTGGCTTACTCAGTTCTACATATTCATCAAAGAAGGAGTCTGAAAAGTTACAGACCTCACATTTTGGACATATCCAGTGGCAGCTTGAATTTACCAAAGTGCCATATTCTGCATCTGAAATGAAGGAACAGTCAGTGTGTATCCACATTTCACATTGATCACACTGAACGGCTTTGTGGCCATTAAGGACAGCACCACTGCAAAGACCACAGTCAGCTTTGCAGTCTTTGCAATACCAAGTTCCAGCTCTAGATTCAATTTCTAACAATTGACTGTTATCCAAATCAGAACATGAGGAGTGAAAGCGCTTGTTACAGTCCTCACATTCTATCCATTTCTCGGAACCTTTGCAATATTTTTTGCAGAGTCCGCAGCGAAACCTTGTAGTAATATTTGAATTTGATTATTCTTATCATGTGTTCATTGAAGATTATAATAAAAATAACAAAATCATCTTAAATTTCTCATTTTCTATTTGTTTCTATTTTTGGTTTGACTTAATCAAAGAAAATGAAAATGACACTTTACAGAGTACTAAAGGTTGCATATTGTGCTCCTGAAGGTATCACTTGCAATTCCTGATGTATCTGAAAAATTAAGAAGCTTGAATACCAGGAAATACATATTATCTGTATTGTGACAGATTGTATCAAGTCTTCAGTAATTTGGCTGCGCCATTTCTCAAGTATCTACTGTAGAAATATCTGAAAAAAAAGAAGACACCACGTTAACAAGTCCGTGTAAAGAATACCCCTTTTCACACCAGTTTACTGTCACGACGTAAGTCGAAGAGGACTGTAGTAATGGGTTCGCCCGTCCATCCATCCATCCATCCATCCATTCGTAGACACAATCTTATCTCCACACCTCCTCCTACAGTTTTCAAGGGATTTTAATGAAACTTTCCAGTTATTGTTCCAACGACCTGAAGATGATTATATTTTATCGAGGTAATGCTAGACTGATTTTTACTAGAGTTATGTCACTTTGTTAGTTTTAGCCATTTTATCAATAGAAATTCTTGTCTCCGCAACTCCTCATACAGTTTTCAAGGGATTTTGATAAAACTTTCCAGCTATTGTTGCCATGACCTAAAAATGATCAAAATTTATTAAGTTCATGCTTTATTGATTTGTATCAGAGCTATGGCTCTTTGACAATTTTTCAACTGTAAGTCTCGTGTCTGCAACTCCGCTTGCAGTTTTCAGTGCATTTTACTGAAACTTTCTAGTTATTGCTCCCATGACTTGAAGAGGATCATATACCGGAGTCATGCTTGGCTGCTTTTTATCAGAGTCATGCGGACTGAACAAATCATTTGTCTAAATCGCGACGGAAGTAAGGGCGAGGATTGTGACCACGTAAAATCGATTTTCGGTATATGATCCTCTTCAAGTCATGGGAGCAATAACTAGAAAGTTTCAGTAAAATAGAAGTAAAACAAAGATCAGGAATTGATACAATTAACTTACTCCACCCATAAAAGACACCAAAGGGAAAGAAATACAAACATTAAGCGACAAGACCATAATGGAAACCTAAACAAAGGAAGGCCATAAGGACAGTTACTTTCCCACAAAATGGCCATATGGCCATCCCAAATAAAAAGACAAAAGTGATACACACAGTAAGTAACAAACAACAACATAAATAAATCGCCACAGAAGAGCCGCCTTGGAACGGTCAGTGGAAGATTTCCACTGGGGGCTTAAATCGATTTTACGTGGCCACAATCCTCGCCCTTACTTCCGTCGCGATTTAGACAAATAATTTTTTCAGTCCGCATGAAGGCCTCCTAACTCATCAGTGCAACATCTCCGTAAACACAAAAATCAAAGAACCACAGAGGTGAGACAACGGTGAGGACTCGACAGCACTGAAAACTGCAAGCGGAGTTGCAGACACGAGACTTACAATTGAAAAATTGTCAAAAAGCCATAGCTCTGGTACAAATCAATAAAGCATGAACTTAATAAATTTTGATCATCTTTAGGTCATGGCAACAATAGCTGGAAAGTTTTATCAAAATCCCTTGAAAACTGTAGGAGGAGTTGCGGAGACAAGAATTTCTATTGATAAAATGGCTAAAACTAACAAAGTGACATAACTCTAGTAAAAATCAGTCTAGCATTACCTCGATAAAATATAATCATCTTCAGGTCATTGGAACAATAACTGGAAAGTTTCATTAAAACCCCTTAAAAACTGTAGGAGGAGGTGCGGAGATAAGATTGTGTCTACGAATGGATGGATGGATGGATGGACGGGCGAACCCATTACTACAGTCCTCTTCGACTTACGTCGTGACAGTAAACTGGTGTGAAAAGGGGTATTCTTTACACGGACTTGTTAACGTGGTGTCTTCTTTTTTTCAGATATTTCTACAGTAGATACTTGAGAAATGGCGCAGCCAAATTACTGAAGACTTGATACAATCTGTCACAAGACATATAATCTGTATTTCCTGATATTCAAGCTTCATTTTTCAGATACATCAGGATTTGCAAGCGATACCTGAGCACAATATGCAACCTTTAGTACTCTGTAAGATTTCATTTTCTTTAATTAAGTCAAAACAAAAATAGAAACAAATAGAACAAATAAATAAATTCAAATATCATTAGGACAGAAAGAAGTACTTTGACCTATAAATTTTCGAGAAATTAAGAAATATTATTATTATTATTATTCCCAGCCATGGCTTTTAAACTCTTTCCACTGACCGTTCCAAGGCGGTTCTTCTGTGGCGGTTTATTTATGGTGTTGTTTGTTACTTACTGTTTGTATCACTTGTGTCTTTTTATTTTGGATGGCCATATGGCCATTTTGTGGGAAAGTAACTGTCCTTATGGCCTTCCTTTGTTTAGGTTTCCATTATGGTCTGGTCGCTTAATGTTTGTGTTTCTTTCCCTTTGGTGTCTTTGATGGGTGGAGTAAGTTAATTGTATCGATTCCTGATCTTTGTTTTACTTCTACTTATAGCCCTTTCTCACTTTTAGCCATTTTATCTACAGGAGTTTTTGTCTCCGCAACTCCTCCTACCGTTTTCAAGGGATTTTGTACTGAATTTCAACAAACATTATATCTTTTTTTTCAAATGAAGTATTGGCCCTTTAACTCTTCTTGCAGTTTTCAATTAATTTTGATGAAGCCTTTCAGTTATTGTTCCCATAAAAAATGCCAACATAAATTTTTATCTCTACAACAACTCATACATCTTAAATAATCGCCATTTACAGTTTTTGAGATGAATTGTTTTTACGTAAATTGTTCCTTACAAATTTAGTGAAATTAAAAAAAATTAGTCTGTTGAAACAACGGTGAGGACTCGACAGCAAGAAACCACTGAAATGCAGGAGCAAAAGAAAACTCCCATGGGCCCGACCAGAGACAGAGCATCAGGCACCAACCAACATTACCTTGAATTAGATCTTTCTAATTCTCAATAAGCCTTTACGCTGGAACCGTCATAGAATCTGAGGCCTGTCCCACCGGCGTGCAATTAAAGAGAAAAGCAAAGTTGTCAACCGAGATTGAGTTAACTATCATGCATGCAGTCTGTCGTATATCATTTATGTTGTACCCGTCAAGCAACGACCACATTGTTAGCGGCCTTATCAGATGGAACCAAAACAAACTTCTTATGAAATTCTTAAAAACCTAGTTTAAGGTGACGTAAAGGCGTCTTAGGTTTAAGAGGTAATAAGTTCGTATTTTGCGAGCTCGAGTACAAAGAAATGCGTTTGTTCACTATTTCGGTCCTTTAGAAATTATATTACGTATCCTAGAATCAGGAATAATTTTTAAATTGCCAGTAATAATATGACCAGCAGCAGGGTAGCCATACACTGAATTTTTACAATCAAAGGTCTCAGGAGTGAAAGTGTCAATATCAAGATCAGAAACAAGTCTATTGAAATTAAAATGATAGATCTAACAGGTTTATTGTATTTTTAGCAAATTATGGGTGTTTCAATATTTTGAAAATAAGCAGGAATGGATGAAATAAACAAACTGTCCCGGAAGATACTATGTAAATCTATAAAAGCAAATCCCTTATTAGTGAAGGATATTTTGATGTAATGACGTTTGTGATTAATTTAAGAATCGATGAAAGGACGAAGAGCATGCTGAGAATAACCTATAGTTAAAAGAGCAGCGTCGTATAACTGATTAGAACTATCGTAGAATTTATTCGCTTTGGTGTCCAGAATCCGTAAAACAGAAATGGGTAATGAACTTAGAAAAGCAAGCGTTGAGTGGCGTCCATGATTCAATAATATTATAAACCATGTTTTGGGATTTGAGAGGTTTCAATTTTTTTTTTTTTATGGTTTGTCTTTGGGTGTTTGTGTCGCTTATATTATTTTATTTTGGATAGCCTGTTGGCTTTTTTGTGGGAAAGTAACTATTCTTTTGGTTTTCCGCCATTGATGTTTCCATTAGTGTCTGTTGTTTCATGTTGTGTTTCTTTCCCTTTGGTGTCTCTGATTTTTATTTACCTTCACTGCAGCTGGTGTTGTGCCGTGTGGCGGCCGTAAAACGTCTCCCCGTACATCAACCATAGTGCAGTTTATATTTTACTTTTGGTCCTTTGAGATCAGCGTGAATATTCTGAGAAATCAGAAATAAATTATTAGTTTAGACTCAAATTCTAGACAGGTTTTAAAATATTTGGACCATTTTGATTTACATCAGTCTTTGAATCGACTGCCTATTCGAAATTCGCAAAATTGCAGTATGCTTCCTCTGGCTTTCGTTGCCGGATCATTACAGGGTCACTGATGAGGCTTTATTAGCCGAAACTACGTAGTATGACCCATCTTCTTTCTTATGAATATTTTCATTGCTCTCAAAGGAACTCATTTTTGATTTTTATCTGATGGGAGCTGTGGGTTAATTGTTATCGATTCCTGATCATTGCCTCCACTTCTATTTTGAAAATATTGGAAGGTGGCTTATGAGGCCTACTTTGGCGAAACTAGCTAATCTGGTCAAGACAATTTGACCACTCGATGTTGTAATTCCTTTGGATTTCATTTTTCCAGAGCATAAACCTTTACAGAAGACATGTGCATGTACTAGGCCTAATATAAAGCGACTGTTTGTTCGCCGATTGTTTTTTTACTGCTGTTCTTGTTTCTTTTAATTATTTTAAATTTTCGGAAAAAATGTTAATATTTCTTAACCGTTACTAGCAAGTATTCAAGCTGAATAAATTTATATTGATATGTTAACGACCAAGTCAACACTTTTAGGTTATTTTTGAGCTGGTCAGTTTACCTATCCACACTTCTCCTACATATACGTAACCGGTAAACCAGTACAGTGCACATTATTTCACCAGAAACTTCCAGCCGGCCTCGGTAGCTCAGTCGGATGCTCGTCTGATTGGTGATCAGGAAGACGGGGTTCGATACCTGTCGGGGTCGGCAACATTCTTTCGTGGAGATTGATCATGAAGTATTTTCTATGGCCATTCTATCCTTTCCGCTGATTCAAGAAGGGCAGCTGTCAGTCTCTGGCGAAAGAATGTGCACTGTACTGGTTAACGGCTTTCGTATAAGCCTGTCCAGAAAAATAAAAGTAGAGGCAATGATCAGGAATCGATACAATCAACCCACAGCTACCATCAGAGACACCAAAGGGAAAGAAATACAAACATGAAACAACGTACCCTAATGGAAACACACATAGCGGAAAGCCAAAAGGACAGTTATTTTCCCACAAAATGGCCAATAGGCTTTCCAAAATAAAATAATATAAGCGCCACAAACACCATAACAAAAATAAACCGCGACAGAAGAACCGCCTTGGAACGGTCAGCCGAAACGAATTCCACTTCGATTTTACGTGGCCACAATCCTCGCCCTTACTTCCGTCGCGGTTTAGACAAATAATTTGTGAAGTCCGCATGAAGGCCTCCTAACTCATCAGTGCAACATCTCCGTGAACACAAAAAATCAAACAACCACAGAGATGTAACAACGGTGAGGACTCGACAGCAAGAAACTATTGAAATGCCGAAGGAAAAGGAAACCAACAGTTAGACCCCGATGGGCCCGACCAGAGACAGAGCATCAGGCACCAGCCAACATTTCCTTGAATTAGATCTCTAATTCTCAATAAGCCTTTACGCTGGAACCGTCATAGAATCTGAGGCCTGACCCACCGGCGTGCAATTAAAGAGGGAAGCAAAGTTGTCAACCGTGATTGGGTTAACTACCATGCATGCAGTCTGTCGTATAACATTTATGTTGTACCCAATCTTTTTATACCGAAGAATAATTTTACGAAATTGGGTGCTTAAGTCATTGCGGTTATATTTTTTCTGAATTTATATACCAAGTCACCATAAAAGTCGGGTTCCGATAGACCTTGTTGCAGAAGAGATTTTAGTCCAATATTAAATTTTGAAATTAAATCAGAATGACGTCTATAAAATTTTGAAAAGGCTTTGCGTAGTTTATGGTACCGATAACCCTGATTAAGAAGTTTAGCCGTTAACAATTTATTACGAGTGTTGGAGTCAGTTACATGACTGCACACTCTGGCAAATCGAATTAAGTGTTGGTATGTAAACTAAGCGGCTCAAAAATGACTTAAATAGTGTTGACTGGGCCTTTAACTCCAATACAAACAACCAAACAAGAAACTTCCAACTACCCTTCATGAATCAACAAAATGGAGATAATCACCGTGGAAAAGATTTCATGATCAATCTCCAAGAAACATGTTGCTGACCCCGGCTGGTATCGAACCCGCATCCTCCTGATCATAAGTCAGTCGCGCATCCGACTGAGCTACCGAGACCGTTCACATGCCTAGGGCGCTAACACTTAACCATTAGGTATCTGAAAACAAAATTAATTCCTCGTTCTTGATATAATTGATATAAACACCCCATCAACTTATGTATGCCTAGCGGCCTTTGTGGGGACATTTGCAAACATTGCAGACCAAGATCAGACGCCGCAACACCTGGCGTCTCATCTGTTTCTTAACTGTTTGCTGAAAGTACATACTAGTTTTGCCAAATTTACTGCTAACAATACAAACCTGGCTCCCCTACAATTGGACATGGGCCACTCCAAACTTCTTAACTGGGAGATTTTAATTGTCTTATATGGGTTAATGACACAAAGAATTACATAATCGACCCGCACTGCGTACTTTTAACCCATTTTGTACTGAATGGAATCATCAACCTTATATCAGTATGAAACGAGTCCATTTCAAAATTTAAGGATGTCTTGTTGTGGCTTCTTTAAACTTTATCTGGAAAATGCTGAACCTTTCGCAAACATGAGACTCCGCGTTCTGTGGTATCTGGTCTGGACCTGCGCTGTTTGCGAGTTGCCAGTTTTGTGATTTCCGGTGCAAAATGAACTGTAAAATGGGCTAATTGTACTGATCTATAAAAAGACAATGGATGGCGTATTAGTCTACATTGTTTCATTCGCGTTTTTACAGGCGGAATCCCTGTCACGGTAAACTTTATGGATAAATTGATAAAACATTCAAGTTATAATATTTATTTCCATCGGCTGTTTAATTTAATGAGAAACTTTTTAAACTGTTTTGAATATTGCGCTATATTTTCTCAAGGTGTCTCTTGGTGGTGATTACGTCGTATGCATTAACACATAAAGTAGTGCCACAATCACTCCTCAATACACTGGGGCTATTGCCCCAAAAAACGATACAACTGTAACAGATTGAAAAAAAAAAAGCTAATCATCTTTACCCGGTCGGGGATTGAAAAGTCCAACACTCTACTGACTGAGCTACTGAGCCGGCTTGACCGCAAGGCAGTAGAAGTGCACTTTATACCTAACACTACTACACAACGACACCGCCGAAATGACCCAGTTATCAAGTTGATTTGAGGTTTAATGTCCCCGTCAACACTGCATAGGTCATTTTGGAGACATCGCTTCCAATTTTGTGGAACTTTTACCCAACATTGAGATGAAATGACACCTCAAGCCCTATCGTCCAATGGAACCAATAGGGCCTACAGGCATGGACGGTCCAACCCGCACCACCCCTTTCGGGCTGGTCCAGATCCTTCAAGCAGTTTACCAGGACTTGAATGCGGTCGGATTCAGCTCTTGACAACTTAAAATGCTAAGTTTCCAGTCCTTAAGGGCTTTACGCTCAACATACTCTCGCTTACACCCTCGATTACCGAATTCATTCAAGGAAGCAGCGATTTCATCTCTACATTTACTGAAATCAATTTTAGAAGGAAACCGATATTTCGGTCTGAATCACTTTTGTCTAACCCAAATGCTATATCGATGGGCAATTTTCGTTCTCGGCCAAACAAAATCATATAAGGGGAAAGATTCCAGGACATTTGCCCCCGCCCCCAGGACATTTGCCCCCCCCCCCCCCCAATGAATTATTCTATAAAATGGACATTTACCCCCCCCCCCCCCCCCAGTTGAAAAAGCGACCCGGACATTTGCCCCCCCCCCCCCCCCCCCAAGAGCTTATTTTTGGTATGGACATCCGCCCCCCCCCCCTCCCGCCCAGTGCTTATTTTACAGGTGGACATTTGCCCCCCACTGCTTATTTCAGAAATGGACATTTGCCCCCAGATAGACCAGGGCTAACACATAGGAGGAAAAATGTACTTATTGGTTTATTATCATCAGAATACAAAATGTTAAGCAATAAATTACTCCATCTATATAAATATGAATCCCATAATAACCTGCTGTTATGGACAACCCCTACCTTAGAAAGCAAAATAGATCCAGATCAGATGCCATAACTGATGGGGATCTATACTGTTTGTCATGCATTTTGTTAAGTTAACAATTAAGGCGTGACTATACCTAATTTAGCGACACAGAGGCCTTTCTGATATTTAATCTTCATCAGTGTGTCTCAACCCCAAAGTTATGAAAACCGAAACGGATGATGGACAAGACAAAATATACCAAGAATGTAATGGTTAATAGTCAACAATTGGAGATGCTTAATTTATTCAGCATGATAAGGGCTAAGCAAGCCAGCTACAGAACCATATATTGAGTTTGTGCCCCACTTTTCTCAGTTTCAAAATATGAAGAATGTAATGCAATGCCCTGTATTTTGCACATCTATGTCATCCCAATGTTTTGAAAGTAGACTTGTTATAGAATAAAATGGATCGTATAAAGTCAGCACACTTATGGATAGTACATCAAGCTCCTGTCATTTAAATAGCACATATAAAACAGCACAATAACAAAAATTATTTGAGCAACAATATATGTTAATGGAATTCAGTCTATGACGCCTAAGATATCTTTCACTGAATCAGTAATGTCTAATGACATGTCCGATGGCCTGCAGAAACTCTGGGAGTGATTTTATTCCTCGAGACTGTTGCTCACAGAGGGTCTTTAACTTCTTCTGAAGATCACTGGTTTCTTTGCGGACTCGTTTTCTCGGTGGCTGGCCTTTTCTTAATCTTTTTAGTTCAGTCAATGCATTTAGCTGATCTTTCTGTATACATTTAATAGAATACCACAGTTCTGGGTTTTTAAGACCGACTAAATGTGTGAACCCACTATTCCATCCTTCACATATGTTGTTTGTACGTGTACCTACACTAATTATTACACCGTGAACATTCCATACCTCTATTGGGTATCTTGGACTGTTTGTACGCGACAGTCGCAGAATTCCTCTAGGGCCGCGAACTGACCGGAACTGTCCACTGACATATGTACAGTTAAAGTACTCTAACAGTCCTTCTAGCTCATGTGGCACAATTGTCTGCAAGTACTGCATTCCATCCATCACTAGATCAGTTGGTAAGAAAGCCAAGCCATCCAACATTCCACAGAAGTGTTTTACATTTGCATCATCCTTGTACAAGATTGACAGTCCTTCATTTTTAATTTTTCTCCATGTACTCTGCGTCAAATGAAAGAAACACGCCTGAATTTGAATGTTAGGGTTCAACCTTGTGTGTATTGCTCTATGAATAGACAGTTCAAAGTCAAATGAAATTGCTGTTGGACACGGGGTCACTTCAAATCTATCACAAGAATCCAGCAGTGCAGCAAATACTTCTTCATATGTTGTCTGTAGTTTGTTTGGAAGAAAAGCATATATGCATGTGACATTAACATCATCCACAGCAGCGCTAATGACAAACAGTTGCTTAAACTGTCTGGGAGATGTATCAAATGTTCCATCCATATACCATTTGTCACTGTCACACATATGACGGAGTCCCATTTCTGTACCAAAGACCGTGATTCTGTTTTCGTCGGCATCTCCTGCTCTGTAGTTGTCATACAGAAGGAACGGAAGATCATCAGCACCACCCGTAGTAGTGTATTCTTCAGGAAGCTCTGGAATGTCTGTGATATTATCAGGTTCTGATGGAGAGTTCCCAAGTCTGACACGCCTTACTGCATGACCGATGGTCTCTGGTTTTCCAGCTGCTACACGTACATTTACGGGGTTTTCTGAAAGTTTGTCAACAACAAGCTGACTGGTTTTGCAACGACTGTTTTTTTTGCATTGGTCTTAATCTCTTCTCTAACTTTCATTGCTTCAGTGGCAAATTGATCTGCTGGGTGGCTGTGTGGTGTTTATGCAGTAATCTGGGACACTTATAAAACAAAATAAAGAATAATAAGCAAAAATTGTCGAATTGGGAATAATTGCATTAACCAGTGCAAAGTTCTGTTTGATTTGTGCAGGTCAACACAATTCAGATCATTTTAAACACCATAAGCCCTGACCCCAACCCCCACCCCCAAAAAACCATAAAACCATTAAGGTTTATGTGCATGGACAGTCGGATTCTCACTAATTTGCCTGGACAGGTTTAGGTTTACCAGTGCTCAATGCAGGGCAGCTCTAACGAGCACCCATAATCTTTTTTTGGAACAGAGTGAAATAAATATTAAAAGTTTCATCTGAAAAATTCTAGTGAAAGGTGCAAATAGAATCTTCCTCCATATATATGGCTAGAGTATATTGCAAAATTTAGGGATGTTGGGTTGTGTTTTCTTAAAAATTTGTTTGGAAAATGGCTTAACTTTTTGCAAACAGTGTAGGCCCTGATCAGACGTCGCGTTCTGTGGCTTCTAATCTGGGCCTTCACTGTTTGCCAAGGTACCTGTTTAGGGAGTTCTGGTACAAAATGGGTTATAGCACATCGTTTTCGATAGTTTTGCTCAAGCACCCATTAGAAAGATTCAAGAAGGGCAGTTGTCAGTTTCTGGTGAAAGAATGTGTACTGTACTGGTTAACCGCTTAAGTATAAGCCTGCAGGAAAAGTGTTGATAGGTTAACTGAGCGGCTCAAAAATGACCTAAAAAGTGTTGACTGCTGTTAAACTCCAATACAAACAAACAAATAAAACCCATTAAAATGAACATGAAAAGGAATCAAAATAAATAGAATAGTATGGTTGTGCTGCATCATTTCTAATGTTCATAACCTATTTTTTGTGCAGTACATAAACTTTAAGGAGACTTAGTGAAGCCCAATTAATTTCTAACACCTTCCAACATTTTGATTTCATGTTTTATTTAAATTTAATCAACTATAGTTATAATTAAATTCAATCAACTGTAATCCTTAAAACTGTCTCCTTACAATCTTGATGACAATAGCCAAACACTCCAGTCATACAATGATTGGAAAACAAAGAATGTTTTATTAGATAAATAATTATATTCAATTAGTACTTTTTAGTAATTCTTGATTATAACAATGGTTAGACTACAACAATGTTTAAACCATTGTCATTATTTTGTACTGAAACTGTCTTTCCAGTTTGAAGTATACAAGTGAAACAATCTTGAAAACTGTCATTCCCTAAAATATTCACATACAATTCATCACAAATGTCTTAAAGAAACCACCTTGATCAGAAAAATAATAGCAATCAGGGGCCAGACTATCAATGATCCAAGTTAATGTATTGTGAAGACTTTGATGAGGCCTAATTGGCCGAAACTAGCTAGTCTGGCCCAGAAAACATGTACACTCCTTATTTTTAGTTCTTTGGTGTATTCCTTGCTTCCAAAGGATAACCCTTTTATAGAACATATTTAACTTCACTACAGCTGGTGTGTGGGAATGTGTGGTGGCGGTAAAACGTCTCCCTGCCCTACATCATGGTGTAGATTATATTTTCTTGTCCTTTGGGATCATTGATTCCATTGTGGAATTTTGAAAATATCTGAGGGTCACTGATGAGGCCTAATTGGCCGAAACTAGCTAGTCTGGCCCAGAAAACATGTACACTCCATATTTTTAGTTCTTTGGTGTATTCCTTGCTTCCAAAGGATAACCCTTTTATAGAACATATTTGAGCATTTACAAAGACAAAAATGCCAATATTTTTGCTGAAAAATATTTTCCACAAAAATAGAGGAGAATTAGATATTGTAGTTACTCGAACATTTAACAATTTAGCAATAATAAGGTCATTGAACAACACTGAAATGAAATGACATCTCTAGTCCTGTTGCCCAATGAAACCAATAGGGTTTATAAGCATGGAGTTGGCAACATAAGGGTTAACCTCTTCAGAAACATATGTTTTGGATACTTGTTAGAACCAATCAAGGTGGCTCTAAAAAGTTTTGTTTGTTTGTTTGAATTGAAGGTTAACGTCCCTGTCAACACTATTTAGACAATTTTGGAGACATTGCTTCCAATTTTGTGAGACTTTTACCCGACATTGAGATGAAATGACTGTCATCCAATGAAACCAAAAGGATGAAACCAAAAGGAACCCATTTTGATTTATATAAGTCTTTGTATCGACTGCCTATTCGAAATTCGCAAAATTGCAGTATGTTTCCTCTGGCTTTCTTTGCCGGATCATTACAGGGTCACTGATGAGGCTTTATTAGCCGAAACTACGTAGTATGACCCATCTTCTTTCTTATGAATGTTTTCATTGCTCTTAAAGGAACTCATTTTTGATTTTTTATTTGCCTTCACTGCAGCTGGTGTTGTGCCGTGTGGCGGCCGTAAAACGTCTCCCCGTACATCAACCATAGTGCAGTTTATATTTTACTTTTGGTCCTTTGAGATCAGCGTGAATATTCTGAGAAATCAGAAATAAATTATTGGTTTAGACTCATATTCTAGACAGGTTTTTAATTATTTGGAACCCATTTTGATTTATATAAGTCTTTGTATCGACTGCCTATTCGAAATTCGCAAAATTGCAGTATGTTTCCTCTGGCTTTCTTTGCCGGATCATTACAGGGTCACTGATGAGGCTTTATTAGCCGAAACTACGTTGTATGACCCATCTTCTTTCTTATGAATGTTTTCATTGCTCTTAAAGGAACTCATTTTTGATTTTTTATTTGCCTTCACTGCAGCTGGTGTTGTGCCGTGTGGCGGCCGTAAAACGTCTCCCCGTACATCAACCATAGTGCAGTTTATATTTTACTTTTGGTCCTTTGAGATCAGCGTGAATATTCTGAGAAATCAGAAATAAATTATTGGTTTAGACTCATATTCTAGACAGGTTTTTAATTATTTGGAACCCATTTTGATTTATATAAGTCTTTGTATCGACTGCCTATTCGAAATTCGCAAAATTGCAGTATGTTTCCTCTGGCTTTCTTTGCCGGATCATTACAGGGTCACTGATGAGGCTTTATTAGCCGAAACTACGTAGTATGACCCATCTTCTTTCTTATGAATGTTTTCATTGCTCTTAAAGGAACTCATTTTTGATTTTTTATTATATGCATTGGACAGTCTGACTCACACCACTTTGTCTTTCTAAGCGCTTTACCAGTATTCATGTGAGGTTGGTTTCAGCTCTGCGTGGAAGCATCAAGCAGCCCAATCTATTTCTCCAATGGGCGGGTGCATGGCTCTAACAAGTACCCACATCACAAAACAGAAATACCAATTATGTGGCTTCTTAAAACACAGACAGCTGGCAGACTCCCATGTATAATATATGTATATGTACTTACAGCAAGATCTGTTGTTACTGTTCCTTTACAAGATGCACTCTTCCTTTTTGAACACTCCCAGTGAGTTGAAACTTTCCTGGATTTCTTCTTGGTGTAAGAGAATCCTTCTTTAAGCAGTTTCTGTCCTCCACGGGTACTTCTGATGACTTCCATGATTATTTTGATGGAAAATCATTTTGGGGCATGTCTTATATGCAGATCAAAGAGTTTAATTATCTTCCTAATTAAAATCAATCAATCAGGTAATGAACTGGTATGATTTTGTTCACAATAAATGTTAATTAGGGCCCCGCTCTGAAAGTGTGGGTGCCCTATAGTAATCACTCTGTCTGTCCGTCTGTCCGTCCACAAATTTCTGATAGCGCTGCCGGGGCCCTAGTCAGTTTCACTGACAGCTCTAGTTTTTTAAGTAATTAATACATAAGAACTCACCAATTGCTTATCATGGATTAGCTAATTAATAAATAGCTTTAACTGATTAACTGCATGTAATTAGTTAATTTAACATGCACCTGGATTAAGCTAATTCGTAAATTGTTAAAAAAGTTCTTCTTGATGCAAGTTAATGGTAATGTAAGACTTATTTTTATTTATTTTATTTAGAGATAATACAAAATATGGAATGGTAGATGTATCAGGCAGCGGGGTGTGGGGCAAATGTCCCTTTCTGAAATAAGCAGTGGGGGCAAATGTCCAGCTGTAAAATAAGCACTGGGGGGCAGATGTCCATACCAAAAATAAGCTCGGGGGGGGGGGGGGGGCAAATGTCCGGTTCGCATTTTCAACTGGGGGGGGACAAATGTCCATTTTTAGAATAAGTCATGGGGGGGGGGGCAAACGTCCTTGGGGGGGGGGGGGTAACGTCAGGAGACAAAGGGGAAACCCCTGTACTCTCATGTTTTATACAACTGTATGCGTGCACTAAAGGAGCCGTGTATTGCTTCCAGTTTTTCTTTTCCTCTATTTCCAGTGTACCTAGCATTGATATAAGTGTACGTCTGAATCTCTCAGTCATACCATTTCCCGATGCATGATACGGCGTGGTCCTACTTTTTTATTCCCATTACATTGCACAACTCTTTGATAATATTACTCTCAAAGTCAACACCCTGATCAGAATGGAGACGTGCGGGAATGCCATATTTTGCAATGAACTTGATTGTATAGGGCATCTACTGTTGTTTTTGCAGTTTGATTTTTTTTTTGGAATAGCTACTGCAAACCCTGTGAAGTGGTCAGTCATAACCAGTATATTTGAAATATTTCCCTTTGAAGGTTCTAACGTTAAATGGTCAAGACACACAATTTCCAAAGGATATGTGGTACTGATATTGACCAAAGTTGCCCTAACATTAGTACTTGACTTTCGTTTTACACACCTATCACAATTTGAGACCCATGCATCTGTGTCTGAGTACATTCCTGGCCAGAAGAAACGTTCACGCAACAAGGAGAATGTCCTGTCTCTGTTTGGATGTCCCATTTCATTATGTAATCTTAATAAAACTGGCGGAATGAACTTAAAACCTTCATTAAATTTGAGCCACAATCACACAGAGACATACTTTCTCATGATGCGTCTACATTATGTAATGTCGTATGACTGCAGCGGTCACAATAGCCATGCCTTATTTGTGAAACATGAAAAAGTTACATAAATAATCCGTGAGTATCCTGCCTGTTATACCAAACAGAACAGAATATGAAACTAAAAACAAAACCTAGATTTCTATAAAACCTACCCGTATGACACCAACATTAAATTAAAAACACGAATGTGTAGCTTGACTGATATTTCCTTCTATCTGGAAAGCACAACTTGAAATCAATACTGGTAATAAATAAAATAAATAATCAAGAAAGTCGAGCGTCATGAGTAATGGTGAGAAAACATTATACAATGAACAAAACAATAAAAATAAATAAATAAATCAATAAATAAGTAAATCTTACCTGTCCGGCATAGGTGATGCTGCCACACACACATCACAAAAAAAAAACAAAATGGCGACGTCCATCTACTTCCTTCTGACATGCAATACATGAAACAGACATTATTGCGCTGCGTACCAACGCAGCGCCATTTGTAATGAGTTTGAGACACGGACTAAGTAATCATGAAACTTGACTTTTCAATGATGTAAGCGAATTGTCAGTTACAGGAGTTCGCGTTATTGATAAAATTAAAACACTTTTTTAACAATTTTAATTTGCTACTATATTCATTTATACATTTAAAATCTGAATTTTTGCCATTCGAATTCTATTTTTGATACATTCTGGATTTTTAATATCGAACTATGTTTTTTGTTTTAATCATCGAAAGGGTATTCGGTTTTGATTATTATTTTATTTTCAGTCAGTACAGTCCTGAATATACTCCTGATATTTCATTGTTGAATGATCCCAAAATTAAAATCCATTGTTTGATATGGATGACAGAAGTCTATGTGTGTTTAAAATAGATGACAGTGCTTCTACGCAGAATGCTACAATCTACGGTTTAAACGTATCCCTTTCGATTCCAATGATTGTTTACTGCGCAATATTTAAGCCTGTTACTACAGCAAAGGCTAACCCTTTCAACCCTGAAGCCCGGCACAGATACTAATGCAAACATGTAGATCCTGATGAGATGGCGCATAATGAGCCACCTTATAGGGATATATAACTTGCTATCCTGATGACTCTATTAAGCTAGATACTATATAAAGTGGAATGGACGTGCCCAAAGTCAGTGATGGTAGAGCCCACGCCGAAAACTCAGGGGTGGGAGGGTTGAAGGGTAAATAAATCAAAGCACTGACAGCACTGATAGGTCGAGTATCTCTTGGTGTAGATTGAAAAAAAATGGCCCTGAATGGGAACTTGAACTGTTTCGTTTAACCCTTTACCCTAAGCAAACAGTGTAGACCCTGAACAGACACCGCGTTCTGATATGGGTCTACACTGTTTGCAAAACCCAACACATGATTGCCGTCCAGATTCTACAGATAATTCTCTAAGATGTAAATAAGGCGGCTTTTTTTTTTTTTTTTTTTTTTTGTTATTTGAGGTTTAACGTCCCCGTCAACACTGTAAAGGTCATTTTGGAGACGTTGCTTCCAATTTTGTGGGATGTGTACCCGACACTGAGATGAAATAACATCTCAAGCCATGTCGACCAATGAAACCAATAGGGTTTATAAGCATGGACTGTCCGACTTGCACTGCTTTCCAGGCTAAGTTCCTCTAAGTGGTTTACCAGTCCTCGTGTGGGGTCGGATTTCAGCTCTGCGTGGTAGCATCATGCAGACCATCTATTTCTTCAAGCCCCGATGGACGGGGGCCGCCCGACATTGAGATGAAAAGACAACGCAAGACCTGCCACCCAATTAAACCAATAGGGTTTATAAGCATGGACGGGCCGACTCACACCGCCTCGCCTGGGCAGGCTTATATCCTCTTAGCGGTTTACCAGTACTCGTGTGCGTGTCGGTTTCAGCTCTGTGTGGAAGCATCTGGCCGCCTATCTATTTCTTCAAGCCCCGATGGGCGGGGGGGGGGGGGCGTTTTTTTTGTAAATGATCCCTACCTTGATTTCCTAAAAAACACGCCTATATAATTTTGACCCCCTTAAACCCCACTTTTATATAGTGAAACTGGAGTTAACGGTGACACTCATTATTTGTTCTTATTTCTGATTAAAATAGCTTGTAGATGCCCGTTAGAACTGCCTCACCGAGGCGGTTCTAACGAGTAATCACAATCTATATTTTAAACAGAAATATGATAAATATCAGATTTTCTTCTATCTGAAAATTTTCAGTTTTTTTGACGGTAAAATTTTCAATGCATTTGAATAGATGTTCTTTGGTAAAGAGTGATAGTCACGTGAGCGCGAACGTTGAAAGTGTTGTGCTTAGTAACTTAGTAAAAGTGTTTTTGTGTGGGTCTGGGAGAGGTGGAATTAACAGTGATTTCCGACATTGTTGGTTACTTCCCATCAGGCACATGACGTAATTGTGACGTCATATCAGTCCCATTTTCCATTGCATAATGAATGCTTTAATACTGTAGTTTAAAATCAGTATGAGAATATCAATAAACCAGCAGGCACACGTCGCAAGGGCAACGTCAACTCTACGTCGGTGCAATGTCACGACGTTGCACCGACGTAGATGTGACGTTGCATTAAAGTCATGACACGGTGCTTCGTGACATTGGCATTTGACCGTTGACCTCGAAAATCTATAGTGTTCATCATCGCTCCACGGGAAACATTTGTGGAATGTTTGATACTTCAATGATGTAGCTTTGTTTTTTATCCTGTTCACAATGTTTTCAATGTCAAGTCCATTGTTAACTTGGCATTTGACCCTTGACCTTGAAAATCAATAGGATTTATTCTCACTCCATGGGGAACATTTATGGAAGGCATGATGCTTCTCCGATGATGGCATTGTCTTTAATCCTGTTCACAAGTTTCCTGACACACGGACACCCACACAAACACCCACACACGGACGTATGGTCTCGATCGCAACTTTGTTGCGAGGGGATAATAACGAACAATCATGTAATGTGTCATTGACTGGTGACAGATAGATCTCAAAGCTATAATTCTGAAGTCATTCAAAATTCCTAAAGTATTATGTTGCTTATTTGCGGCGAAATGCTCTTTATGACCTGTTCGCGATGTTTCATACTCTTGTTCCACCTTCTCTGTTTATGATTTGTACTGCCCGCAATTGGGAATGGCCTTAGAAAACATTTCTTATAATGAATCGGTACGAAAAGGCTCATTCTCATGTATTAATCCAACCCTTTAAAGACATGCACAATTATGAAATCTTTTAATGAAATTAAAGGTAAACTAGATCGCGCAGTCGATGGTATACCATCGCAAATACCCGCTTTTTCTATGAAAAACACTAATGACTATATATTAGCTATCCAAAACTACATATAAGTTAAAAAAGTTGCAAAGAACATTCTAACTGATAAGCAAAGTTTCAGGAGTGTAACTCCAATAGTTTAGAAGATATGGCAAAATCATACTTTTTGACCTTTGACCTTGAGGTCATGTTGAGAACGAGGCCACACCAAAAGTAGTCCAATATATTCTAAATTCCAAGGGCCGTCCAATAACCAAAGTTTCAGAAGTGTAACTCCGATAGTTTTGAAGATATGACAAAGTCATACTTTTTTACCTTTGACCTTGGGGTCATGTTGAGGTCTAGGTCACACCAAAAGTAGCCCAATTTATTCTATATTCCAAGGGTCATCCAATAACCAAAGTTCCAGAAGTGAAACTCCAACAGTTTAGAAGATATGGCAAAATAATACTTTTTGACCTTTGACCTTGGGGCCATGTTGAAGTCAAGGTCACGCTAAAAGTAGCCCAGTGCCATCTACATTCCATGTATTAGCCACAGGCAAAGTTTGAAAAATGTATCTTAACAGGTTTCAGAGGAGATCCATTCCATAGAAACTCGACGGACACACACACACATACTGACATACAAACATACATACATACAGACCCCCGGACGGATAGACACTCGACTCTGACACGAAAACAATATACCCGATTTTTTTCGATAAAGCGGGTATAAAAAAGTTGTTTTCCGCAGCGCTTCCTCCTTTGCTCCAACATGGAGCAATTTTTTACTTGTTCCCCTTAAGAAGACTTTTACTTTTGGTCCTTTGAGATCAGCGTGAATATTCTGAGAAATCGGAAATAAATTATTGGTTTAGACTTATATTCTAGACAGGTTTTTTTGAATTATTTGGACCCCATTTTGATTTATATCAGTCTTTGAATCGACTGCCTATTTGAATTTCGCAAAATTGCAGTATGTTTCCTCTTGATTTCTTTGCCGGATCATTACAGGGTCACTGATGAGGCTTTATTAGCCGAAACTACGTAGTATGACCCATCTTCTTTCTTATGAATGTTTTCATTGCTCTTAAAGGAACTCATTTTTGATTTTTATTTAATAAACGTATCTAACGGTTCCGGGTCATTTCAGCCCATAACAAAATCGGCGCATGACAAAATCGGCCCATGTTAATATCGGCCTTTAGCAATTTATTAATACCCTCTTTTCACCGCTCCGCATTTATATCATTATTTTCAACAATTACCACCCTCAGATGTGAGTCTTCTCGCAGTGCAACCTTTGTAATAGAATATATGAAATTAAAAATAATATAAAGAGAGTGTTTGTATTTATATATGAACTTGGAATTTGTAGTTCTGGGAACACTATTTATTTATTTATTTTGTTGGCACATGCCGGTATGCAAAATGTTGACCAATAATTACTTTACGTTGTTACCTTTATCGACACGTGCCGTAGAGTAACAAACAGAACGATTATCATATTACTCAAACCTCAGTCCTTATTGGGGCACGTGCCAATCACCATAAGTTAAAAGGTCTCTAATGCGTGTCTTTAATTCTCTCTTTAATTCTCTCTGAGGGCCAAATGGATGATTAGTACTAGTATTAAATGCACTACCCTCTATTATTATTATTCTACCATTATTATTATTATTACTATTTGTTGCTTTCGGTTTCATTTTATGAAGACACATCGATAGCTATATGTTGGTCTATCATCGGGCCCCAGCGAAGACTTACATAAGCATGCACATCCGCGCAGTCTGATTTGTGTCTTTGCTGTGCAATGTAACTATGAATCATGACCATACTGTGAAGCTGAGCAAGCTGATCTGTGTATGCTGGGGACTGTAACTATGAATCGTGAAGTAGCCAAAGCTTCCTCATGCCTTCAGCGATCTTGACCAGACTTTGCGGCTGAGCAAACTGATCTGTGTATGCTGGGCGAATTGTTGAAATTACTGTGTCCTTGCTTACTTATTTCCTATGTTTCAAACGGTCTAAATGTTCAAACGGCTTCCTCGGGACCCGGCAAATGTTAATGCACGAAATGAGGAAATATTATTAATTTCACAAACTAACCATATTTTGGATATTTTTCACTTTATCCCCCTTTTTCGACTTACGTGCTACTGATTTTGCCGTACAAACAAACCAATTGTATGCAAACATAGTAATTATACAATCTTTCAAATTTTGGACAGTAACTGCTATGGGCCGATTTTGTTATGGACCGAAATAAACAGGGACCTATGGGGACCGGACCTATGTAACGAATTCAGAGATGAATGACGCTGGGGTCGTTGGGTCCCTGTCGTCGGTGTTTGAAAAATTTCTTGAAATAAAAGATAAACCACTTATGACAATTTTACCTTTTTCAACCGTAGTTTGTCGACAAAGTTAAGGAACCAGCCGGCCAATTTAAATGTGAAAAAGAGATAATTAAAGACAATTAATTTTTCATAGAATATGTATTTTCACACCTCAACCATTAATCTTTGCTAGCCTGCTCTGTAAACGAACCAACCGACGAATTTAAAACAAAACTGGTAAAGGGGCTTAAGCGATAATTAAAGACGTTTAATTTTGTAAAGAATACGTGTTTTCACACCTCAATATTAATGGCACAAATAGTGTGATTAATGAGTCAATCCAAACAAACAATGTGATTAACGGTATGGATCAAAAGAGGTAATACCGATCATAATTCCCAATTTCCGCATTCGCACCCACCCACCTGTAAAATTTTATTTAATATGTTGAAAAGGAAAGCTACAAGAGACATAAATGAATTCGCCTTTTTTGGGGTTATTATTATTTATTTCGGCCAAAATAAATTTCGATAAATGCATTTCCTTTGATAACCCGGAAGTAGGTAGCGCTGCTAATTTATGAATGACCTCGGTACGGTGTCTGCTAGTGGATTCCTAATTGGCAATTTTCGATCCATTTTAGGATAAATTTTAGCTCATATAGTCGCATTTTATTCACGTAAGGTGAGATCGAAGGAAACATGTGACGCCCAGGGATCAGTAAGCAAAGTCATGAGCCGAACGGCTTGTTTTGCAAGAGATTAACTGATTTTGCAAAAGATTGCTTGATTTATCAGGCTCAGCAACTACATCATGTATTATGTGAGAGATCTGATCCGGCTCTGAAAGTAACTTCTCTGTAACAACGCCAATATGTTTAAGCGAAAGAAGAAATCACCCAGTGCAAAGGACATTAATGCCCTTTCCAAAAAGGAAAGTGAAGCTCTTGCATCCCAGAGTTATTCCTCGCTGCCAAAGAGTATGTACTCAGGCAGTGATAAGCAGGGTACACCTAAAAGATCTGTTTCTGGTTCTAAGACTCTTAACTTGTCTGCTTCATCAAGCAGCCAAGAATTCAGACCAACAAGCCCTCTGGATCTACCCATGGAAACGTTAGCATCTATTAGTGCGGCATACAATCTTGGAAAAGGTTATGGCTCTGACATGAGTGCCACTAAGTCTCCAGGAACACAGAATAGGAGCCCATATCAAAGCCCAGTGCATTCTTCTAGTACATCCAGTATGAAAAATTCAACAAGACATAGGTCTTTAGAGAAAGGAGAATTGTCCGGAATGTTCCAAGGTGACACATTAGAACAACAGTTTGAAAGGCTACAGATGATGATGCCTAGAGAGACTGATCATTCAAACACAATGCCAGTTTCTCGGGACAGAAGAGGAGGCTCATCAATGAATTATTCGCGGGAAAGGTCACAAGAGAGAGAACAGTATCCGCACATGGGTGCCAGATCCTTAGAAAGAGACCATTATTTTCATGTGAATAACAGGTCTAGATCGAGTGACAGACAAGATTATACCTCACAGTTAGCACAAACTCAGGAGCAGTTTAGAAATCTCAGCAGAGACTCTTTAATACTGGAACTTCAGTCGCAGATTACTGATTTAAATAAAGATTGTGCCAAATTACAGCAAGAGTTAGATTCAACAAAGGATAAATTAAGTTCTACCATGAATAGTATTAAAACATTCTGGAGTCCTGAACTTAAAAAGGAAAGATCGTTGAGGAAAGAAGAAAGTGCTAAATACAGTCTCCTCAACGAGCAGTTCAAAGTCACACAGGCTGAGCTGAAGGTAAGTCCAGAATGACACCCAACTACAGACCTACACCCCCTCCCACACTACCACATACACACCTTTGGAACTGTGTAAATAGTAACAGCACTTAGACCATCAGCCTTTTATTTTCAGCAGCTGAGATGAAATTTCAGGATATTTGTCATCATCATCAGTTTTGATTAACATGCAGGTACAGAGACAACATCCACATAAATGGCCCCCTTCCAGGTAGCTGGCTTGTTGCATGCATGGCAGATCTCACGCCAGATCTCCAGTTTGTTTATCATGAGAGAGCTTCCACTCTCTGCAATCTCTCTCTGTCAGCTGCTTCCAGGTCATCTTGGGGCTCCCAGGCCCATGCCTTCCATCTATCTGTATGTCACAGGCAGTCTTGACTGCACCATTGGAGCGTTCCACATATCCATACCAGAGGAGCCTTCTCTCTTTTAGGATGAGGGCCTGGTCCTCAATGCCAAGCTGTGCAAGTGATAGTGTGCTCTGGCTTGACATTACAGATCTGTCCAGATGATCATTGCCCTGTCATTCCGCTGCAGACACTGGAGGTTTGTGTGCTAAAAATTGATACCATGGTACAGACACTTGCCATTTCATTTTTTTCCCAACCACCCATTCTTTTTTTTTCTCCTAATCGCTTAGGCCAAAACAAAATATATTTGTGGTTCCGGTTACCCGACCGTGCCTAGCTTTTTCCCGCCGACCCTAATTATTTTTTCTATCATGAATATTCCAAACATTTTATGTGCAAAAACGATCTTTCAATTTTTCATGGTCCAAGTATTTAAGTACATATTCATTAAAAAGCGCTTTCATTAAAGGACAATCTGGTCGTATTTACGCATGAAAATGGTGTGCGTCTGCCAAAAACAACATCAAAAACATCCGTGTTCGTCTCCAAATAACCGTGAGCCTAGAATAAAAATGCATATCTTAGCATCGGTATTTAAAAGCTGTTTTTTTGTCAATTACCGCGAGCTGTCTGTTAACGGTAAGTGGTCTGTACTAATCAATAACAATTAGCCAAATACAGTTCAAATGGGTCAGGGATATGGCACGTGGCTACTTCTGAAGAAGCCGATGCTTTGAAGTAACCCATAATTATAATCCAAACTCTCCAGTACTTAGCACATTCATGACAGTTCATGCAACCAATAGAACCACCACCGGAAAGAAAATAAATAAGAAAAAACAAATACTACCAGAGGGAAAAACGTCTGTTGTCTCCTGTGATCAACAGGTATTTTGCATAGACCAGTAAGAGAGACAAAATTAGGAAGCGGTCCGAACCCACAAATTTTGAATGCAATTTGTTTTCGGAAGTGCAAGATGCATAAAACACATGTCTCGGACGCATTAAAAAAGGACAATGAGACACAATATTTCTTGCGGTATGCTGACGGTATGACCCCTCTCAATAATCAGATTACTTTTGTGACAATAAAACATCCAAAACGTTTTACCACCTGTAGCGATAATCAGACGTGTATACGCTTCAACAAACATAAATAATGCAGACAGCTTGTATAAATCTCTCAAGTATTTTTACTATCTCCATGGACCGAAAGCTAAGCCTTCACAGGTGCGCAGGATGATCGTAGTCTTCGCTGGTCACACATGTATAGTTTTTGTCATGCCGTGCCTAATTTCCCGCCGTCATTTTTGAACTTGCATTTGTTGCAGTCTGAAATTTTCCCACGTTTTTTCAATAACACGTCATCGATAGTTTGCACACACGGTCTTCGCATGCAACTTTTGGAAAACATGACAGTAAAACTATGCGATAGGTGAAGACACAGATCAGCCTGCGCAGTCTTATCAGTCTTTGCTCTTTGTACAAACCTGTTGTAGTACGGCTTCTGGGATATACAGAGAGCAGCAAACGAAGTGCTCGATGTACAGGCTGATCTTTCGTTAAAAGAAAAGTTTTTTCCTGAGTGCTGGATGCAGTTTAACGTGTTGTAATATATGCAGCCCTTTCTGCGACCAACCAACACGGTAGCTAATAAGAGCTAGGATGTCATATGGTGGTGTCATCAGAAATGCTTTCCGAGAAATGCACTGAATGCGTATGCGCACACAGAAAAGACGCAGATCAGCTGGAAGTTCTGCACAGTCTGATCTGAGTTTGTTGTTCACAAGGTTTCATTTCTTAGAAAGCTTAGACACTGTCGCTGATCAAACTGTTCGCATAAGGCATTGTCTTCGCTACACGCACATGATAACACTGGTCAAGTAACTTTTCACACCTAATCGTTTAATTGGTATCACTTACATGTACACTTGTTATCAAATCTTAAAGTGAGATAATTTGGAACAATAAACAGCGGGATTAGCGGTAAACCATCAAACAGGCAACAATCTATTGCTAAAAAATGTCTAAAACATCCAATCTTTAAACAGGCATGACGTTATTTTTTGGTCATTTGATTTGAGGTTTAACATCCCCGTCAACACTGTAATGGTCATTTTGGAGACGTTGCTTCGACTTTTACCCGACATTGAGATTAAATGACTTCTCAAAGCCCTGCCGCCAAATGAAACCAATAGGGCTTATAAGCATGGACGGGCCGACTGGCACCGCTTTGCAAAGCCTTTTCAAAATTTTATACACGCCATTCTGATTTAATTTCAGAATTCAATATTGGACTTAAATCTCTTCTGCAACAAGGTCTATCGGAACCCGAATTTTATGGTGACTTAGTATATAAATTCAGAAAAATATATAACCGCAATGACTTCAGCACCCAATTTCGTAAAATCGTTCTTCGATATAAAAAGATTGGGTACAACATGGATATTATACGACAGACTGCATGCATGGTAGTTAACCCAATCACGGTTGGCAACTTTGCTTCCCTCTTTAATTGCACGCCGGTGGGTCAGGCCTCAGATTCTATGACGGCTCCAACGTAAAGGCTTATTGAAAATTAGAGAGATAATGTCGGTTGGTGCCTGATGCTCTGTCTCTGGTCGGGCTCATCGGAGTCTAACTGTTGGTTTTCTTTTGCTCCAGCATTTCAGTGGTTTTTTGCTGTCGAGTCCTCACCGTTGTCTCACCTCTGTGGTTCTTTGATTTTTGTGTTCACGGAGATGTTGCACTGATGAGTTAGGAGGCCTTCATGCGGACTGAACAAATTATTTGTCTAAATCGCGACGGAAGTAAGGGAGAGGATTGTGGCCACGTAAAATCGATTTAAGCCCCCCAGTGGAAATCTTCCACTGACCGTTCCAAGGCGGCTCTTCTGTGGCGATTTATTTATGTTGTTGTTTGTTACTTACTGTATGTATCGCTTGTGTCTTTTGGTTTTGGATGGCCATATGGCCATTTTGTGGGAAAGTAACTGTCCTTATGGCCTTCCTTTGTTTAGGTTTCCATTATGGTCTGGTCGCTTAATGTTTGTATTTCTTTCCCTTTGGTGTCTTTTATGGGTGGAGTAAGTTAATTGTATCAATTCCTGATCTTTGTTTTACTTCTACTTAGATCATCTAAGCAGTTTATTAGTACTTGTGTGCGGGTCGGTTTCAGCTCTGCATGGAAGCATCAAGCAGCCCATATATTTCTTAAAACCCTGATGGGCGGGGGCCGTATTTTTTTTGGTCAATTTCAGAGATTTTTGTTCCAAAATGTAAGGCAACATTTGCTCTTATCTGCAAAAAGTAAAAAAAGATCTTGGCGCTAGAGAAAATGGGTCTGGAGCCACACCATCATAAAAAGGCTGGGAAAACCGATTAAAATAATAATGTGTGCAGTATGTCTGCATTTTCTTGTTCTTGAAAAAGAAATCAGCTGTCAGTTTTCATATTCATGTCAGCGTGTCAAAAAGATTGGCTTATGGGGTGACAATAAGGATACCATGTTCAGGCACGGAGAATACACCATGATCTGTGGCGGGAAAAGACGCCAAGAGTAAGTAGAAAATGGAAAGGAAATTTGTGCCACCTCGTCATGGAAGTGGGGGTGGGTGGGTAGAAAGAAATTAACTAGCCATACTGTAGCTCAATTTATCTATTTTAATCGTGTATGATAAACAAAAAAAAATCCAACCTACCGACGCTAATTTGGTTTGAAAAAAAAAGCCTACCTAGGTTTAAATTTATAGGCCTTATCTAAGAGCCAAAATATTTGAAAAATGCTGAAAGTTATTTTAACCGTTACCAGATGGGTGACAGATAGATAGAGCTCTAATGTTTCGGCGCCCAGCCGATTTTTCAGTCACCCTAGTTAAAGGGGAAAGCAGGCTTAACTGCGATATATTTTTTCCCAATCTCTGCTCCAGAACATTCATGTACGTTGTGGTTTCTTATTACAACCACCTCAATGACATGGTTCTATTGAGTTTCCACACTGTACACGTTTGGATTGAAGTCATGATTGAAAGAGGCAGTTAGGGAAACATGCAACTATGCAGTAGTGCACACGTGTGTAGAAATGTCTATGTTTTGTGTGCAATCAAGATCAGGGACTTAACTTTTCAAAATGAAGGATTTTGGACTCCTGTTTTCAGAATCATTGTGAGATCTATCTATCTATCTATCTATCTATCTATCTATCTATCTATCTATCTATCTATCTATCTATCTATCTATCTATCTGTCATGTTCAGCATTAAGACAAGTAAGACTACAATTTGAAAAGACTATATAAAATAAGTTTCTGCTGGTGCTAATTGCGGGATGTTTAATTTGCAGCATTAAGCCATTCAAAGAAACTTTCTGATCTCTGTTTACTCTGTCATTTCATCTTGATCTTTTGAACTTTTACATTTACCTTCAATGTATATATGGTACAATAACAGTTACAACACTATTCATGATAAAGCAACCTTCACTAGAACGGCAAGTCCCAAAGGCTGCCCTTTTGTAAAAGGCAAACACATACACAGGATGTCCAATCAAAATACTTTGTTCTGGCTGAAGAACACCCTTATTTTTAGAACAATTAGGACAATATGGATGAAAACTAAGCATTATTTATTATACTTTTATTTGCATTTCATAAATTGTTTACAATCTTTTCAAGTACAATTATACAACAAAAGCAAAACAATATAACAAAAATAAGTGCAGTGTGTAGCAAAGTATAAAAGGTGAGAAAAAATAAAAATAAAAAATAAAATAATTTTCCTACCTACCTACCCTATTTTTGAAAACCATGTAATAGGAACCACACATATAATTTGTTTTGGCCTTACTGTAACTCCATTACTTGTGGTCCGAAAATTTGAACAGTGTACTGATGGAATGGCATGCCCTGGGCTGCAGAACTTAGCATCTGTGATTAGTGTTTCTCCCAGCTGCTAAAAAGGGCATGGTGCTGGTAAGGAAAAAAGGCTCTTTCAGCGTGCAAAAATATGTAAAAAGGGCACTTTAAATACGAACAGCCATGTAAAAAGGGCACATTCACATGCAGCACCTTGCTGATATGGCACATGTCTCAACTTGAAATAAAAAGATCCTTCCCTTACCCTTTGTCTTCAATGCTAAATTATACTGCCATTTTGTTATGCTACATGTAAGAGATTATGTTACATTAACCATTGGTGGCAGGAAGTTTGAGTTTTGCATGCAAGCTGATTACTGATACAAACAAGATCAGTTTGGAACATGTTTGGGCCACACTACACACAAACACTGACATGACACTGACCAGGCACACTTACACATTTCATTTTTTTTAATTGGTGTCACTCACATTTGTTTTCAAAACAGTTATGACTTCTTAAAGTGACATTATTAAGAACAATAAACAGGGGGATTAGCAGTCAACCATAAAGGTGGACTGTCAAATAGGCAACAATTTATTGCTAAAAAGTGTCTAAAATAGTCCTAACAGGCATAACTTTGTTATTTTTTTGGGTCAGTTTTAGTGATTTTTGTACCAAAATGTAGGGCAACATTTACACTATCTGAAAAAGGGCATGGCGCTGCGCCATGCTAAATAGGGCTGGGGGAAACATTAGGGCTGACACGATTAATTGTATAATCGATTAATCGATCGATAAATTCCACAAAATGATAATCATTTCTGATTTGCTTTTAATAGATTACTAAATAGGTACAATTTACTTCCCAAAGGTAATGTATGCCTAAAATAGCTGGATGAGTGGCAAACAGTGCAGACCCTGATGAGACGCCGCATTATGCGGCGTCTCATCTGGGTCTACACTGTTTGCTCAGGCCTGTCCTAATATACATATGGTAAAGAGCAACATATGGTAAGAGTCAAGCTCAGACAGAAAGCCGGACAGGTAAAATAATGACAAAAACCTTAGCGATTACTAATCGATTATCGATTGCAATGACAGGACTGATAATCGATTATCCTTTCAGCTCCGATTAGCCAGCCCTAGGAAAGACTAGCGGTGTAGTGGTAAAGCATAAACTAGGGATCCTGTGTCCTTGAGACTTTGTGGGGTCTACACTGTTTGACAATCCATCTGCACTTTTTGGTCCCATTGCTGGATCCTTGCACATATTTGTTCAGATTTTTGGAGAATTGCAGCAAGTCCTCAAGGTGTCCTAGCTTTTAGGATTTTTACTGTAATTATGAACTTATGGTATGGGGCCATGCCAAGTGAGAAGAGGACCGTTCATATGTGTACAGCAAAGTCTCAGATATGACATTGTGTAAAACTTAATCAGATTGCATTGATGTTTATTCACCATATAATTTGCATTATTTGCTGGCTCCCAGCTTGCACATTGTCAATATTGGAAAAACAGGTAACCAGACCCCCCCTGACCTTGAAAGGTCAGGGGGGTCTGGTTACCTGTTTTTCTAACACTGATAACCTTCAGACTAGGAACCAGCAGATAATGCAAATAAGGTGAATGGCTCACAAAGAGGGTTGACACGTCGTTAAACACAAAATCATCATCATACCCTTCTCTAATCTCTAGCTGCATTATGAAGTTTGGTGTCAATGACCAACCAAATAGTGATCCGAGTCTTTGGTTGGCACACATGCAGTGACATGCTGGAAGACTATAGTTTAAGAGGACTGGGAACACCTGGCAGATTTTTCCACCATTTTTCAAAGGGAGACAACTTTTGGGACTTCCTGATCACTATTCTGTGGGCTCATTCCCACCGAAAAAGGGGTCTACTCTTGAATTAGCTCCTTAGGAGCAAATTCTTTCCCTTAAGAGTTGACCCCAGTTGACATGGGAAACAAAAACACTTTTGCAGGAGTTGCTTCCCCAGGGCCTGACAAATCCAAAGCTCAACCACTTGCCCGGCAGTCAATATCATGTTGGAAATTTCTTGGAATTACAATTTTCATTATATTTTCTATACATTTTTTCTGGACAAGTGAAATGAAAAATCACTTGCCCAGCCAAAATTTGGACTTGTCCTGGGCAGCCGGGCAATGTATTTGTCAGGCCCTGCTTCCCCTGAAGGTATTCCCATCTGCCTGAAATGAGCTACCATGAGAAAAAGTGCATTACAACATGGTCATCAAGCAATGGGGTCCAACCAGATTGGAACTCAGCTCGTGTCTGAAGAGAAAGGACACCTGGAAGTTGTCTTGCATGTCAAGGAACATTTTAAAATTGTTTCAGTCACCCATATAAATAGGGACCCATTCTTAACCCTTGTCCTGCTGAATAAATTAATTTAATAGCACCCATTTCTGACTATCAACTCATCAAATTACTTGATCTGCATTCCTGTCTAACGTATTTGCTTCTGCGATAGTGTAGATCCTGATCAGTTGGCCTCTGAAGAAGTCATCTGATCTGGATCTACACTGTTTGTAAAGGCAGGCGTTGTCATTCTCAGTGGGATAAGTAAGGGTTAACCTTTGCCCTGCTGAATAAATTAAATTAGTAACACCCAATTAATCTAGCAGTGTTTGAGTTTAACATCTCACCAACAGCTAAGGTCATATGGAGACGGAACCTGGGCTCATCTGAACCAAATTACTTTATGTATTCAAACTGAATGACAAACAGTGTAGATCCTGATCAGATGGCTTCTTTAGAAGCCATCTGATCTGGATCTTCACTGTTTGCAAAGGTAGAGCATTTCCTGGTTCAGCAAGACAAAGGGGTGTAAAATTCCACTCGCCTGCACGCATTTGCGAGTAAGTTTTAAGGCAGGGCGAGTAAGGTTTTCAAAACTGACCTTACTTTTTCTTCATTTTTAGCACCTAAATGAAAAGTTTAGACGATAAGGGCGAGTAAGTTTGAGGGAAATTTTACACCTCTGGTTATAGTAAAGGATTTGCACCTTATGCTTATCATGGTCAGAAAAAAAGTGGGAGCAGGTAATGTTTTGGTGACCTGTTTGCTGATTATTTCTGGTCTTTACAGGATCTAAAAATGGGATAAAATAATCATACCTCATTCACTTTCTTTTGTGGAGATTGATCATGAAATCTTTTCTACGGTCATTCTCTCCCGCTGATTCAAGAAGGGCAGTTGTCAGTTTCTGGCGAAAGAATGTGCACTGTACTGGTTAACCGCTTACGTATAAGCCTGCCCAGGAAAAGTATGGATAGGTAAACTGACCGGCTCTAAAATGACCTAGAATTGTGTTGACTGGGTTGTTAAACTCCAATACAAACAAACAAACCAAATTTATTCACTTCAGATAAGAGTGAGTATTTGTCTGTTTGAGTTGATTTGATTGTTTGATTTGAGGTTTAACGTCCCCGTCAACACTGTAAAGGTCATTTTGGAGACGTTGCTTCCAATTTTGTGGGACTTTTACCCGACATTGAGATGAAATGACATCTCAAGCCCTGTCGCCCAATGAAACCAATTGGGTTTATTAGCATGGGCGGTCCCGCCTCGCACCGCGGTTCCTGGACAGAATTAGATCCCCTAAGCGGTTTACCGGTACTAGTGTGCGGGCCGGATTCAGCTCTGCGTGGAAGCATCATGCAACCCATATATTTCTTCAAGCCCCTATGGGCGGGGGCGAGGTGTTTGAGTTGAGGTTTTACATTCCCATCAATACTATTTAAGTCATTTTGAGACATTTCTTTTGATTTTGTTGGACTTTTACCCGACATTGTGATGAAATGACATCTCAAGCCCTTCCATCCAAAGAAACCACAAGGGCTTACAACTAGGGATGGTCCGCCTTACATCACTTTGCCTGGGCAGGCTAGACCTTCCAAGCGTTTTTGTCGCGCCTGCTATTAGCATGGCGCGATATAGGCGCCCGGTTTTCCGTTCGTCAAGGCGTCAACATTTGTGACCACCCTAGCGTTCACCCTAATGGTCAAGTTTATTTCTCAAGAACTATAAGAGCTTCATTAATGATACTTGGTACAAACTTGTATCTGGGGATGACAACTTACATGCAAGCATCCATATTTGACCTTGACCTACATTTCATGGTTCACTGACTTTGTAAAATATTGCTACCACCCTAGCGTTCACCCTAATGGTGAAGTTTATTTCTCAAGAGCTATAAGAGCTTCATTAATGATATGTGGTACAAACTTGTATCTGTGAATTGCAACTTAAATGCAAGCATCCATATTTGACCTTGACCTACTTTTCATGGTTCACTAACTTTGTAAAATACTGCGACCACCCTAGCGTTCACCCTAATGGTCAAGTTTATTTCTCAAGAACTATAAGAGCTTTATTAATGATACTTAGTACAAACTTGTATCTTGGGATGGTAACTTAAATGCAAGCATCCATATTTGACCTTTACCTATATTTCATGGTTCACTGACTTTGTAAAATATTGCGACCACCCTAGCGTTCACCCTAATGGTCAAGTTTATTTCTCAAGAACTATAAGAGCTTCATTAATGATATGTGGTACAAACTTGTATCTGTGGATTGCAACTTAAATGCAAGCATCCATATTTGACCTTGACCTACTTTTCATGGTTCACTAACTTTGTAAAATATTGCGACCACCCTAGCGTTCACCCTAATGGTCAAGTTTATTTCTCAAGAACTATAAGAGCTTTATTAATGATACTTGGTACAAACTTGTATCTTGGGATGGTAACTTAAATGCAAGCATCCATATTTGACCTTGACCTATATTTCATGGTTCACTGACTTTGTAAAATATTGCGACCACCCTAGCGTTCACCCTAATGGTCAAGTTTATTTCTCAAGAACTATAAGAGCTTTATTAATGATATTTGGTGCAAACTTGAATCTGGGGATGACAACTTAAATGCAAGCATCCATATTTGACCTTGACCTAAATTTCATGGTTCACTGCTTTTGTAAAATATTGCGACCACCCTAGCGTTCCCCCTAATGGTTAAGTTCATTTCTCAAGAATTAAAAGAGCTTCATTAATGATACTTAGTACAAGCTTGCATTTGAGAATGGAATCTTTTGTGCAAGCATCTATGGTTGACCTTGACCTATATGTCATGCTTCGATGACTTTGCGCCCCCACAGGCGCGACATAGCCTTCGGCGGAATTCTTGTACTAGTTCTCATGTGTGGTTAGTTTCAGCTCTGCAAGGAAGCACCATGCAGCCCAATCTATTTCTCCAAAATAAGCGGGGGGTACAGATAAGAGTGAGTAATGTAGATTTAATTAAAGAAGCCTCTTATTTCTTTATAAAAGCCTGTGTTGTGGGTACTCGTTAGAATTGCCTCAGCCAGGCGGCTCTAACAAATACCCACAACATACCTATACATGATAGTAGGTTTCTGAAGAGGGTGAATGAAAAATATCCCATAATTATCCTTGTTACAATTGCTTGTAAGAATCTGTGATACAGTCAACCCGCGTTACTCTGACATTCGTTTTAACGACAAAACTCGTTACAACGACAATTTCAATGGAATGACTTCTTAGCTTTAGGCTTAGCCTCGATGTCGAGTGACGTGGGCTTCCAACGGCTATGAAATGCCCAAATCGAATCCATCTTGTTATATAATACTCCAAGAAACAAATGTTATAGATATTTGTTAAAATCACCTCACCGAGGCGATTCTAACAAATGTCTATAACATTTGTTCCTTGGAGCAATGATTTATAACCTATCATACTCCTAACTGGATTCTTTATAACAGCAAATTCATTATAACGGCACAAGAATAGGGAACAAATACTGTCGTTATAACGCGGGTCATCTGTACCGGCACAGTGTGTGTGAGTCAGATGGCCCAAACCCTAGCGGTTCCTTTGTAGGGGTAGGGCATGAGATGAGATCATGTCATTTCATCTGTATGTCTGGTAGAAGTCCCACAAAATTGGAAGCAGTGTCCCCAAAATGACCTAAATAGCATTGACATAAAACCTCAACACAAACAAAACCTGCACACACTGTCAACAGGGTATCACACATTAACCCTTAACCTGCTGAATATTTGTATATGCCACACCCACTACTGATTATCAACCAATCAGATTACTTGATGCAAATTATTGCACCAAATTCATGAGCTGAATGACAAACAAAGCAGATCCTGATCAGATGGCTTCTTCAGAAGCCATCTGATCTGGATCTTCATTGTTTGAAAGATAAGGCATATCCGGGCTCAGCAGGACAAGGGTTAATGATATAAATTCAAAATTCTTGATAGGGGCCATATTTCTATTCAGAAATGTGATCAACCGAGATCACATATTCATGTTTCACCATTTAAATACAGAAGAAATTTGAAATTGACTCCATACAGAGTCAAATCGCTTTAACTTCACTAAAGAAATAAATTTCTTACATGAATTATTTTGCTTTAGGTGTCACTTTAATGGAAAAGTATGCATATAATTTATGCAGAGTAAGACAGAAAAGTCTGACCGTCACGGCGTGTGAGGTCAGATTGTCTCTGTTGCAAGAGGAGCAGTTTGATCAGGGTTTTTGTTCTGTGTTAATGTGACTCTGTTAATTCTGCCAACACATTTTTGACCAATCCTGGCGAAGTAAAATTATTTGGTCGTGATTTTAACATTACTTCACAACCTCTTTATAACACTATTGTAACACAATCTTAGTTAAGCAACTGTACTTTAACCAAACAAAAAATATTTATATGCCATAAAAATCCTAGAAATTGGGACGCCTTGAGGACTTGCTGTATTGTATTTCTCCTAAAAGGGGGAGTTCCAGCCTATAGTAAATTTCCATAGGGTTCTGCCCACGCACAGATTTCCATGATATTGTACATAATTAATACCTGGCAAATGACTGTTCATTATTTAGCTATTTCGCTCTCATATCTGTGTTCATTATAAATCTACAATGTTTTGTTTATTTCTGCATCTGAAAATAGGGGTGCCCCCAAACAAGTTTACATATACACAACAGCTTCTTATGTTTTGGAGTTATTTTGTTCTCAGGCATCACTGTTGTCATTTTAGATTATTTTTGTATCACATTTACTATTGTTCAGGTAAAGTTCTATAGACCATGTTCAATTTCATATGGAGGAGACCCCAGACTTCACAACCATAAAATCTTTTGGAGTATGTTTGACTTTTGATTTCATACTGTTGCAGTTCTTGTCACCTCATAATTTTAATATGAAAATTGCCTGTATATGTGTAGAACATTTTATCAAATTTTCTTGAAAATCTGAGACCGGTAACATACTGCATTTGAACATTGGATAGTAATGGCAGATTTTTATTTCTTTTTTCAAACCATTTGTAGATATGGTATAACACTTTCAATCGAGAAATTGCTCGCAAATAATATATATAAACATGAATATATGTATGTTAACACCATGATGTGTATAGTAAGAGCTCATATAATCAGCAGCTGTATCAGTTATGGTACCCTGGGGGACACCAATAACACAATTTATTTTGAGCGTTCATTAACAATTCAATAAAATATATTTCATTATTTAACAAGAGTGTTTGTATTTAATGTAATCTTAAAGCTTGCTGAAGCTTATTATGACAAAAACTGTTGAATTGGCAAGTAAAATGGATGGTTCTGTAAACCAGACAATTTTCTTGATTCTGTAATAGAATGTATTATGCAGTATTATAAGTATGATGCAGTCAACTTAAAATGTTTGAAAAGTATGTCATACCGGAATGGCACAGCTTGCTTGAATAGCCAAGATTTATGGTGTTTTTATTATGGTGTGCCAGGTAGTTCATAATACCACAGACTTTTGGCCCAATGTATACCATCACGCTAACAAGTCCGTGAAATGAACACCCCCTTACACCCCACTTTATATAGAGAAAACAGGGGTTTACTGGATCTACATTATTTCCCTTATTTCTGCTCCTAGACATAGGTAGTGGGAGGCGGTTCTAACGAGCACCCACAACCTATGCTTGCTTTATAAATAAGGAAAATATCATCGATTTTCGTCAGAAAAGTAGCCATTTTGGTGATGTGAAAAAAATGCCCTATGTCGCACGGGTGTGTTATCGTAATGCACAGATTTCTGTAGACAAAATGGAAACACTGTTGTTTTGGCTCTTTTGCCACTCTGACAATGTCCCCTCAAAATCTGAACTAAGCTACAGTCTACTTAAAACGTAACAAATGTTGCCTGCTGTGAAAATCCATGTAAGAAAGTTAAATTCTTAAATATGATCTGGAAAACAACCAGTTATTTTTTAGTAACATGATTTAATATAATAGAGAAGACTATTCATACTTTCAAACGATTTCAGAGGAAGAAAAGAGCCAACAGTATATTTGCTATCAGTGCTATAGAAAAATATAAAGCCAACTGCAGATTTTTGCTCCACAAATATGCTAGTAGTACAGCTAACAGCTGATTCACGCCATTTGTAAAACTGATGAATACATAGCTAGAAAGCTTAACATTGACGGAAGGTACTGCATACTTATTGACTAAATATGCGAATGGTTTAGCTACATCTAAATATAATATCAGCTATAAAATAAATTTGTTACAGCAACTTGCCTTCCACCTATTTCATTTAGGGAAGTGTATGCCAAATGACAATTCTACAACTAGTTCCAGTATGACTAGCTCTGAATTTATTTTGAAGACTAAAACATTGTACCTTACACTTTTGCAGATGTTATAATGAACTTAGAAAAAAATGCAGAAAGGTCCTTCCATGATCTCACAAAACTTTTGGTGGGGGAGCGGAGTGTGAGTCTCTTTGACCAAGTGATGTAAGAAAACATCAATAATACAAGGACCAATCAATCATAAGAACAAATCAGAAAATCAGTCTGTCCCTTCAAGTTTGCAAATTATTGACTGCTGTTTTATTTTAAAGAAGAAAATGACAACAACAAAAATAATTAAGGAAAAAAAAGGATTATGAAAGTAATTCATTAAGCAAATCCATAACGTCATTGAGTATTACTGACATCAAGTGTCTTTGTATTTCAGGGTTTAAAATGTACAAGAAGGCCAAATAAAATAGGGTTAAAAGATCCACCATGTCGTATTCCTATTGTGTCATAATGTAATTTTTTTCAGCAATATTGTCAACACTAACATTCATCATGGACAGTGCATGAATGCATTTTATTTTTCTCTTTAAAATTTTTGGATAAAACTTGACTTGTATACATTGATAATGTATGTTCTCATTTACTTTTTTTATCATTTTTTTTTTTTACTTTTTTTGGGGGGGTGGGGGGTGTGGGGGGGTGAGTTTTTAATGCTAAGCTTTGTATGATAAGGTGGCCCTAAATTGACATAAAACACAATGAAAATACACTTTAAGGAAATCTTGTCCCCTGGTATTGAAACTGATTTTGGCACAAAAAATGACCTGAACCCATATCTAGCTTTCAAAAACATTGTTACCGGTTTCTGATTTTATTGAAATTTGTTTGCTATATAGAGCACATATGTGGCCTATTTTATATGCAATATCTTGGGGTGACAAGATCAATAACACATCTAATACTTATGATGAACATCTTAATCTTTGCAAATTTTCATGAAAAATAGAAGAAATGTTGTAAATAAATTTATCAGGAAGATTAAAAGACATAGACACATTTACATTTTTTGTATTAGATTAATCCTTATGGAGTTTTGCTGTCAATCAAAGCAACAAAATTTGAAAATAATCATACCTATTGATTTAAGACTGAAAAGTTCATAGGTGTGTATGACCTCTACAGGGGATTACCTCAGGGACCTCTCCTGAGACCTATAGTAATTTATCAAATGAAACAAAGTTATGTATATAGTTGTTAGACCTCAAGTAAACAACAACTGAAGTTTCAAGAAAATCTGTGCGTGGGCAGATTTGGAACTCCCCCTTTTCACAAATTTGTTATACGATTCTGCAATGAGTCGAAAAGGTGCAAATGGAATGGTAAACTGTGTAGACCCTGATCAGAGTTCAGACTGCGGAACACGACAACCCTCCTTTGGAGTTAGGTTATTGTTGGGGTTTCAGTTTCGTTTGCAGGCGTGGCGGCTGGGACAAAAAATTGAAGAGCAGAGTTTTTACCGAGAACATAGTGTTTTCTCATAGTGTCTAGAAGACACTGTCTGATCAGTATCTACACTGCTTGGCATTCAGTTCATGACTTTGTACATGTATGAATAAAGAACTCAAGTCAGGCACAATTTTCGGGTGAGATTTTGAGAGATTTGCTCATTTCTTTCCCCCAAAATCTCATTGAAATGAGCTAAATGGGAGAAAATCTCATAGCAAAATGTAATTTAAGTGAAGATTTTGCTAAAATTTCTCACTTCTCACCAGTTTTGTTTGAATGAGATATTTTCTCCCATTACAGCTCAGCCAGAATTATCAAAGCAAGTAATCTGAGAAATGGGTGTGGCTAAGCCTTAATTAACCCATTGTATACTAGTGGACTCCACCATTGCTATATGTTGGACAAGTCCATTCGTCATATAAGGGGTAAGGCCTACTTTTCGTTCTTATTCCAGTTTTGACGGAAAATTCTGTTAGCAAATAGTGCATGCCCTGATCAGACGCCGCATTCTGCGCCGTCTGATCTGGGCCTGCACTGTTTGCCAAGGTACCCCTTTAGGGGTTTCCCTGCATAAAATGGGTTGATTCAGCAGAACAATGGTTAATAGTACAGTCCAGCTTGTATTGAATAAGTACATGTTTGTTTTATTTATTATAGCCCCGCTTTGAAAAAGTGGGGCTATATTGGATTTGCCATGTCCTTCTGTCATTCCGTAATTCCGTGATTCCGTTAATTTGTGTTGGCTCCATAACTTTGTATCTGCTTAACATATTTTCATGAAACTTCACACAAATGTTAAACACCATAAGACAATGTGCAGAGCGAAGGAATTATAACTGTGGATTGCCTACTTTTGGAGTTATTGCCCTTTGAACATTTTCCGTAATTCCGTGATTCCGTTAATTTGTGTTGGCTCCATAACTTTGTATCTGCTTAACATATTTTCATGAAACTTCACACAAATGTTAAACACCATAAGACAATGTGCAGAGCGAAGGAATTATAACTGTGGATTGCCTACTTTTGGAGTTATTGCCCTTTGAACATTGAAAAATGGCAATTTTAATTGTGTCCGCTTCATAACTCGAAAACCGTTTGAGATATTTTTAGGAAACTTCACACAAATGTTAAGCACTGTGAGACGATGTGCAGAGCGCAGGAACCATAACTCTGCATTGCTTATTTTTGGAGTTATTGCCCTTTGAACATTGAAAAATGGCAATTTTAACAGTGTCCGCTTCATAACTCGAAAACCGTTTGAGATAATTTCTTGAAACTTCACACAAATGTTAAGCACTATGAGACAATGTGCAGAGCGCAAGAACCATAACTCTGGTTTTCATATTTTCTGTGTGTCTGTCTGTGTGTCTGTCTGTGTCTGTTAACAATTTTCGTGTCCGCTCCATAACTTTAAAACCCATTCACATATTTTCATGAAACTTCACACAAACATTAAACACCATGAGATGGTGTGCAGAGTGCAGGAACCATAACTCTGGATTGCCTAATTTTTGAGTTATTTCCCTTTGAATATTGAAAAATATCAATTTTAGCCGTCTTTGCTCGATAACTCAAAAACCGTTTGAGATAATTTTATGAAACTTCACACAAATGTAAAGCACCATATTACGTGTGCAGAGCGCAGGAATCCAAACTCTGGATTGTCTACTTTTTCAGTTATAGGCTTTTGAAGTTTTGAATATTAAAAAATGGCAATTTTAACTATGTCCGCTCCATAACCGTTTCTGATATTTTCATGAAACTTCAAATAAATGAAAAGCACCTTGAGATGATGTGCAGAGTGCAGGAACCATAACTCTGGTTTGCCTACTTTAGGAGTTATTGCCCTTTGAACATTTAAAAAGGCAATTTTGACTGTGTCGGCTCCATAACTCACAAACCATTTGAGATATTTTCATGACACTTCACACAAGTGTAAAGCACCATGAGACAATGTGCAGAGCGCAGGAACCCTGACTCTGATTTGCCTACTTTAGGAGTTATTACCCTTTGAACATTGAAAAATGGAAGATGAAATTTAGTATAAACATGGACATTCTGGTAATGTATCATGCTCATTGAAATGAGGGACAAGGGCTCACAACTCTTAGAGTTTTTCCAGATAATGTAAAATTTTCAACAGTTATTTCTTGTTCATAACTGTTTTCTCTGCAGCTTAAATAACTTTCTTCTCTGACAGCGCTGAAGCGGGGCTATAGTCAGATCCTCTGACAGCTCTAGTTTGAATTGAGGTTTTACGTCCCTGTCAACATTATTTACATGTACCGGTAGGTCATTTTGGAGACGTTGCTTCCAATTTTATGGGACTTTTACCCGACATTGAGATGAAATGACATCTCAAGCCCTACCCCCCAAACAAACCAATAGTTTTTATATGCAGGAACAGTCCAACTTGCACCACTGTGTCTAGGGCATTTACCAGTACTCATGTGGTTAGTTTCAGCTCTGTGTGGAAGCACCATGCAGCCCTGTCCCGATTTGCTGGGGTTTGAATTAAGTCATGTACCTAATGGGATCAAAATATGCTTTCTTAAAACAGATTCTTGCTTAATACTAGTGAGTCTTAATACTTTTTTTGGTGGGGGTGGGGGGTGGGATGGGTGAGGTAGCTGAATGCACTTAACCCTTATCCTGCTGAACACAACAACCATGCCTTTGCAAACAGTGTAGATCCAGATCAGATGGCTTCTGTAGTAGCCATCTGATCAGGATTTAGACTGTTTGTCATGCAGTTTGTAAACCGAAGGAATACATTGTACATTATATCCAGCTATTTTGTTTGGCTGATAGTCAGAAAAGGGTGTTTGTTTTATTTTGTTTGATTTGAGGTTTAACTTCCCCGTCCACACTGTAAAGGTCATTTTGGAGACGTTGCTTCCAATTTTGTGGGACTTTTACCCGACATTGAGATAAAATGACATCTCAAGCCCTGTCGCCCAATGAAAGCAATAGGGTTTATAAGCATGGACGGTCCAACTCGTGCGTACCGCTTTGCCTGGGCAGGCTTAGATCCTCTAAGCTGTTTACCAGTAGTGAGTACTCGTGTGCGGGTCGGATTCAGCTCTGCGTGGAAGCATCATGCAGCCCATATATTTTTTCAAGCCCCGATGGGCGGGGGCCGCAGAAAAGGGTGTGGCTAAATTAATTTATTCAGCAGAATAAGGACCAAAACAGGTTGGTTGCTTGATAGAGGTGGCTGCTGTGACAGGTTTTACAGTAGATCTTTGGGTTTTGAAATGGTTGTCTTCCCTGAAAGAGAATGCATTCCCCTTAACCCTTTCACCCCTAAGTTTCTGAAATGGGCTCTTCCAGCTTTAAATTTGGACACATCCATTCTTGTAAAAAGGAGGTCCAGTCAAAATTATCAACAGTGCAGATCCTGATCAGATGGCTCTTTATGAGCATCTCTGACATCTAGATCTACACTGGTTACACAGGCATTCGCCTTTTTATCCCCCGACCGAATAGGTTCGGGGGATATAGCGATCAGCCTGGCGTCCGTCCGTCCGTCTGTCCGTCCGTCCGTCCGTCCGTCCGTCCGTCCGTCCGTAGACGCAACCTTGTGATGGCCATAACTCCTATACCCTTTGAGATTCATTGATGGTTCTTGGCACAATTGTTCACAAGGCCGAGACGGCGTGTCATGCGCAAGAACCAGAACTCTGGATGCCATACTTTTTTAGTTATCTCCCCTTTTAATAAAATAGAATGACTACTTTGTGATGGCCATAACTCCAATACCCTTTGAGATATATTGATGGTACCTGGCACAGTTGTTCACAAGGCTGAGACGGCATGTCATGCACAAGAACCACAATTCTGGTTGCCATGGTTTTGGAGTTATCTCCCCTTCCAATAAAATAGAGTGACAACTTTGTGATGGCGGTAACTACTATACCCTTTGAGATTCATTGATGGTTCTTGGCACAATTGTTCACAAGGCTGAGACGGCGTGTCATGCGCAAGAACCAGAACTCTGGATGCCATACTTTTTTAGTTATCTCCCCTTTTAATAAAATAGAATGACTACTTTGTGATGGCCATAACTCCAATACCCTTTGAGATATATTGATGGTACCTGGCACAGTTGTTCACAAGGCTGAGACGGCGTGTCATGCACAAGAACCACAACTCTGGTTGCCATGGTTTTGGAGTTATCTCCCCTTCCAATAAAATAGAGTGACAACTTTGTGATGGCCGTAACTCCTATACCCTTTGAGATTCATTGATGGTTCTTGGCACAATTGTTCACAAGGCTGAGATGGCGTGTCATGCGCAAGAACCAGAACTCTTGATGCCATACTTTTTTAGTTATCTCCCCTTTTAATAAAATAGAATGACTACTTTGTGATGGCCATAACCCCAATACCCTTTGAGATATATTGATGGTACCTGGCACAGTTGTTCACAAGGCTGAGACGGCGGGTCATGCACAAGAACCACAACTCTGGCTGCCATGGTTTTTTAGTTATCTCCCCTTCCAATAATATAGAATCACTACCTTGTGATGGCCACATCTCCAACACTCTTTGAGATATATTGATGATACTTGGTACAGGTGTACATGAGGTTAAGCAGGTGTGTCACGTGCAAGAACCACAACTCTGAATGCCCTGGTTTTTTTAATTATCTCCCCTGACAACATTACCTTGTGATTGCCATAACTCCAATACCCTTTGAGATATATTGATGGTACTTGGCACAATTGTATACAACATGGAGACGGTGATTCATGCCTAAGAACCACAATTTCGGTGCTATGATATTTGAGTTATCTCCCCTTCCAATATAACAGTATGACAACCTTGTGATCATCGTACCTCCAATACCCTTTGAAACATATTGGTGGTACTTGATGCAGATGTACATGAGGTTAAGCATGTGTGTCATGCTCAAGAATTACAACTCTGGGTGCTCTGGTTTTATAGTTATCTCACCTGGCAATATAACCTTGTGATGGCCATAACTCCAACACCCTTTGAGATATATTGAAGGACTTTGGCACAATTATATACAAGGTATAGAAGGGATGTCATGTGCAAGAACCACAACTGTTGGAGCTGTGGTATTTGAGTTATCTACCCTTCCAATATAACAGTATGACCAGCTTGTGATCACCATATCTCCAATACCTTTTCAGACATACTGATGGTACTTTGTACAGAAATACATGAGCTTAAGCAGGCATGTCATGCGCAAGAACCACATTTCTGAGTGCCCTGGTTTTTCAGTTATCTCCCCTGACAGTATAATCTTGTGATGGCCATAACTGCAATACTTTTGTGATATATTGCTGGTTTGATTCTGGTGCACTTTCTATTGGTGAACAATCTTCTGAAGGCCATATTGGCGTTTGGTCGGGGGATTTGCCATCTCTTCCGATGGCTATTTTTTGCATTATCTGCTGGTTCCTAGTCTGAAGGTTATCAGTGTTGGAAAAACAGATAACCAGACCCCCCTGACCTTAAAAGGTCAGGGGGGTCTGGTTACCTGTTTTTCCAATATTGATAATGTGCAAGCTGGAAGCCAGCAAATAATGCTAATATGGTGAATTTGTTGCTGTCTGCAGGGTTGAAAGGTGTAAATAACTGTCATTGTTAAAGTTGTTTTTAGTCAAAGCCAGGAGTAATGTTAAACATTTATCAAATACACCATGCCTACATGTACATAGGCAATGGTGGGCCCCCCGCCAATCAGGGCTTGGAGAAATAGATTGGGCTGCATGATGCTTCCACACAGAGGTGAAACAGACTGCACATGAGTTCTGGTTAACCATTTAGCCTGCTTGGGCTAAGTGGTGGGAGTCTGACCATCCATACATATGAACCCTATTGGTTTCATTGGGCCCATGGCTTGAGAAGTCATCTCATCTCAGTGTTCAGTAACAGTCCCACAAAATTGGAAGCAACATCTGCAAAATGAACTGAATAGTGTTGATGAGGACATTAAACAACATTTCAAACGGATTTAGGAACTGGTTTATTCTGCAACAAATCACTGGATGGAACAGCGTGATGTGAAAGGCCATTGATTTGTGCGATCACATAGTTTCTTTGAGGTTAGACTGTGTAATGTCAATTTCTTTCAGTCAGAAGTGTTGTTTAACAGTGGCGAAAGACTGTAAACAACACAATACATGCAGAAGCCTTCGTGGTGTAGTGGTTATGCTACTCGTAAACCAGGGGTCACAGGATCGATCCTGGGCTTCTTCAGACTTTCGGATGAGTCTTTAAACCGAGGTCCCGTCTCCCTATGACCTTAGCTGTTGGTGAGACATAAAACTAATAAACTCACTCACAATGCAACCGTCGATTTCTAGTGTGTTAGAATCGAAATAGATCAGCTCAAGTATGTGAATTGCTGAGAAGTAAATCACAGTCTGTCAACGGTAAGTCACTTGACTTTGCCCCCGTGATTTGATCTACTTTACAACTGACCTCCATATTGTGATTAATTACTCGAAAGTTCTCTGCTAGAGCTGATCTACATGTATTTCTTAAATACAAGGTACCACCAAGGGCATGTGGCACTGATATTTGTATAGAGCGCCACTCGGCATGTGACCTTGGCCCTGTGTGTGTCCAGTACAGTGACTGACATGTACATATAATAGTGCATTATTTCACCCCCGCCCTTCGGGGCTTGAAGAAATATATGGGCTGCATGATGCTTCCACGCAGAGCTGAATCCGGCCCGCACACTAGTACTGGTAAACCGCTTAGAGGATCTGAGCCTGTCAAGGAACCACGGTGCGAGGCGGACCGTCCATGCTAATAAACCCTATTGGTTTCATTGGGCGGCAGGGTTTGAGATGTCATTTCATCCCAATGTCGGGTAAAAGTCCCACAAAATTGGAAGCAACGTCTCCAAAATGACCTTTACAGTGTTGATGGGGACGTTAAACCTCAATTCAAACAAACAAAAACAGTGCATTATTTTAGAAATCTGAACATCTAATATGTACATATGCTGCATTTCCTTCACTGAAAGCTCTCTTGTCAATTGATTTCCATTAGAATGGTCCCATAAAATACTTTGTTATTGATCACTGGCAGTATAAATACCGAGCCGATACTCAGTAAATGACCTATGTGAGCAGCAAAGCCGTTGATCAGTCTACATGTACATTGTGTGTACTTGTACATTCTGTTCAGCTATCCATCCTCCTGTCATGACACTGATCTCGGGTTGGGGATTGGGGTACTATTTGGGGTTTGAAATCCAAAGATTTGGGTCAGGTTTTACTGAAAATTAGAGCTGCTCAGTATCTCCTTTTGGCTTTAACCCTTATCTTGCTGAATATTCATTTAAGCCACACCCATTTCTGTCTATCAGCCAATCAAATTACTTGATGTAATTTATTGCTACAAATTCATAAATTGAATGCCAAACAGTGTAGATCCTGATCAGATGGCTTCTTCAGAAGCCATCTGATCTTGATCTACACTGTTTGCAAAGATAGGGGTTGTTGTGAACAGCAAGATGAGGGTTAATGAGTACATAATGAGTGCGTTTCTGGTGTTCATGTGAATCTGTTACATAACATAAGGGGTTTTAAGGTTAGTTGTCGGCTTGTCGGATTTACATGTACATGTAGCTTGTAATGGTACTAACCATAGAGCACCCAGCAAAGACATAGATCAGAATGTGCCGGCCCCTGCCCATCGGGGCTTGGAGAAATAGATGGGCTGCATGATACTTCCGCGCAGAGCTGAAACCGATCGCACATGAGTACTGGTAAACCACTTAGAGGATCTAAGCCTGCCCAGGCAAAGCGGTATGTGTCGGACCATCCATGCTTATAAACCCTATTGGTTTCATTGGGCAACAGGGCTTGAGATGTCATTTCATCTCAATGTCGGGTAAAAGTCCCACAAATTTGGAAGCAACATCTCTAAAATGACCTATACAGTGTTGACCGGGACGTTAAACCTCAAATCAAACAAACAAACAAAGATCAGTTTGTGCTAATGCGCAGTCTGATCTGAGTCCTTGCTGGGTTCTTATGTTCTCATGTGACATTCTGTTCATGCAGTTATTTGTCAGTGGTGGTGGGTGTGGGGTGGGGTATGGGGATACTGGTAAAATGCAATCTCTTCTTTTTCCTAATAGGCTATAACTGAGGTGGATGCTGGATAATGGATAATGCGATTTAATATTAGGTTTGTTCAGAGAATATTCGTTGTGCCTGCTATGTAGGTGTCCGATTTTCCATTAGTTGGTCAATATGTCAAGCCAGTCAACATTAATTTTGCGACAACCCTAGCTTTCACCCAAATGGCCAAATTTACTACAGCTTTGGCGAAATTCTTGTTTCTTCAGGTGTTAAGAGGTGTTTTTAGCCTACTTTGGAGTGAAAGAGTTGAGCAAATAATTGCTGTCTGTGTCTGTCAATTTCCCCATTTTCAACTGAATAGAATTTTCCTCACTATGGATATCCATTTCACAGCTCCAGATAAGGTGCTTTTTTCATCCGAAAAGTACTGATATTTTTCTTATTTCTGCATGAAAACATATGTTGTGGGTACTCATTAGAAGCGCCTCACAGAGGCGCTTCTAATGAGTACCCATAACATATGTTGTCGGGCAGAAATAAGAACAATAATTAATCTGGGGCTGCATTTATGGGTAGTTTATGGGTAGAACACTCACTCTGTAAATTATTGAGCTCTTTGGGAAGCACTGATCTGTTTTTGTTTGATTTGAGGTTTAACGTCCCCGTCAACACTGTAAAGGTCATTTTGGAGACGTTGCTTCCATTTTGTGGGAATTTTACCCGACATTGAGATGAAATGGGAAGCACTAAAGGCCCCAGGTTCAGATGCCACATTCTTCATTGTTTGATCTGGGCCTGCACTGTTTGCTGGTATGCCCATTTTAGGTTTTTTCCCCTGACTGAAATGGGTTAAGAGAGCTTTTATTTAACCCATGTGTGACAGATCGGGGCTTGGAGAAAAGATTGGGCTGCAAGATGCTTTCAGGCAGAGCTGAAACCAACCACATGAGTACTATTAAGCTGCTTAGGGGGTCTTAGCCTGCACAGGCAAAGTGGTGCCAGTCGGATCGTCCCCACAAATAAACTTTTGGTTTGTTTGAGAGGTACATGTAGGGCTTGACATAACATTTCATCTCAATGTCTGGGAAAAGACCGACAAAATTGGAAGCAGCGTGTCCAAAATGTTCATAGTGTTGACGGGAATATAAAACATCCATTCAAACAACCTTTGCAAAATCCATTACAGGTTGTCAGATTTTTTAACAAACTGTGTACCGGTAGATCCTGATCATGAGGCATCTGATCAGGGTCTACACTGTTTGCCAGTGTCCCGTTTTTTGAGATGCTAGGCATATATGGGTTGGGAGAAAATTGTTGCCAGATAGTTCTGACAAAAGTTATCAGCATATAATTGGCTTGCCTGTTATTATTCTGCTGCTGTTAGAGATATGATTTCTGGTATGGTTTTGCTACTTGTCAGTGTATACAGTCTCAGGGGAGACAATTCTTTAAAAAATACATTGTATTTTCACTCTGTTGTCAATAAGGGCCTGCTCTACTCATATAATTGGCTTGACTATTATTGTGCTGCTGTTGTGAGAAATAAGTTTTGTGATTTTGTTTGTTTAAATTGAGGTTTTACATCCCAGGTCATTTTGGAGACGTTGCTTCCAGTTTTGAGGGACTTTTACCTGACATTGAGATGAAACAACTTCTCAAGCCCTGCCGTGGAAACCAGTAGGGTTCATATGCAGGGGTGGTTTGACTTCCACTACTTTGCCTAGACAGGCTTAGACCTTCTAAGCGTTTTAGTTTTACCACCACTCATGTGTGGCCGGTTTCAGCTCATGAAGCCCAGCTATTTCTTCAAGCCCTGAGCTATTGTGAGAGATGGTGTGAGATTGTCTGGCTGTTTCAAAGCTCCAAGGGATATGATTCTTCATCACTTTTATGCCCCCGACATTCGAAGAATGATGGAAAGGGCATAGAGCGTTGCCCCTGTCCGTCTATCCGTGCGTCAGAAATTTAAACGCGGTCAATATCTTCCTTATTTCTTGATGGATTTTAAAATTACTGGGCAGAAATGTTAACCATCATGAGACGAGGTGTCATGTGCAAAACTCAGGTCCGTACCTCCAAGGTCAAGGTCATACTTAGAGGTCAAAGGTAAAAAAAAAAGTCCGAAACTTAAACGCAGTCAATAACTTTCTTATTTCTGGATGGATTTTGAAATTAATTTGTATAAATGTTGACCATCATGAGACTATGTGTCACGGCAAAAAACAGGTCCGTACCTCCAAGGTCAAGGTCATACTTAGAGGTCAAATGTCAAAAAAAAAGGGTCCGAAACTTAAAAGCAGTCAATAGCTTACTTATTTCTGGATGGATTTTGAAATTACTTTGAAGAAATGTTAACCATCGTGAGACGGTGTGTCACGTGCAAACCCAGATCCATACCTCCAAGGACCAGATCATACTTAGAGGTCAAAGGTCAAAAAAGGGTCCGAAACTTAAACACAGTCAATAACTTTCTTATCTCTGGATGGATTTTGAAATTACTTGGCAAAATACAGGGTCCGAACTTAAGTATTTTTGCCACAAGCAAAATTTAGCTTGTTACAAAAAACATCTACTAGCTAAAATGAAAATCAACTCGATTTTAAAAAAAAAAACCTTTAATAAGAGCAGAAATTTTACAAGAACAACAGTAAGATTAACTTGTATGCGTTGTGTTTATGCAAATTGCATATTATAATATAGATCCACCATATTTTGATAGATCTGTATTATGCAATTTGCATATAAAACTGCCATAGATACTGAGTCTTCAACTTACTTTGGTCTAACTCAAAGAATGTTAATGTGTGTCTTTCTGGCTTCATAAGGATTCATGTTTCTATATTTCCTTGTTTAAAACCCTTGTCTGTAATAATTTGGTTTTCGGTGTAATCAACCGAAGCTGATGACCGTTTAAAAAATTTCTCCCATTCCAACTCAAAAACTGATGACTTGTTACGCCTCCTGACCTCTGGAAAGTTTATCATCTAAATTTAGAACGTCGGAATTCCAGAAGCTGTCGCGGAAATGGCGAGTAATTATTGTCGTCTGAATTATTTTTTGCTTTTTTTCAAAGATCGGACATTTTTGCATTCGCAAAAATTGTCTTGTACATACATTTTTGCCTCGCATTTTGAAATTCTCACTCGCATTTAGCCTAAATGCAAGCTTAATTTCGGACCCTGAAAATGTTGGCCATCATGAGAAATCTGCCTCACACAAAACCAAGGTCTTTACCTCAAAGGACAACGTCATACTTAAGGTCAAATGTGAAAAAAGGGTCCAAAACTTAAACATGGTCATTCACTTTCTATGGAAGAATACGAACATAGACATATTTTCAGGCGGGGGCATCCGTGTCCTATGGATGCATTTCTATAGTCTTTTAGGAATTCCTCTTTTTGTCTTCATTCCACCCCCCGCCACCCAAAAAAGAAAAAAAAAACAAGCTTGGGCATGATGCTTAGAAACAACATTTTCTGTCAGGGGTTTAATGGGTTTTCCAGTGTTTTCTACAGATTTTCCTCCCCTGCGGAAGTGAACCAATTCCTTCTCTAGCTCCAGATAAGGGGGAATAATGTGGGTACTTGTTAGAATCACCTCGATGAGGCAATCATAACAAGTACCCACAATGCATGTTTGTGACAAGAAATAAAAAAAAATTAACCTTTGATTATCCTCGCCTACCGTAAATATCCTGGAAGTTTGGACAGCTTGAGAACTTGCTGTTTTTTTTTGTTTTGGTTTTGGTTTTACGGCCCTTTCAAGATTATTTCACTCATATTGAGCTGGTCGTTAATCAGAGGTGGGCGAAAACCGGAGTACCCGGAGAAAAACCACCTGACCTTCCGTTGCAGAACTTGGCGTCTCACATGTGACCCGAGCAAGCTCGAACCACAGCGGTTAGAGACCTAATGGTCAAGAGTCAGCGCTCTACACCACTAGGCCACGGAGGCCCGTTGAGAACTTGCTGTATTTCTCTAAAAAAATTTTTAAAAAATCTCTTCCAGCAAGGAGTCCAAAGGGTGCATAATAGAATGGCAACCAGTGTAGACCCTGATCACACTGCTCCTTCAGGAGCAGTCTGATCTGGATCTGCACTGTTTGCTAAGGCATATCTGGCCCAATACTTAGGATGAGTACGGTAGGGTATCCTACTTTAATATTGGAGCTATACATGTTCCGTAATTCACTGTGTGTAATTGAACAAACAGGTCTGAGCAAAAATTTAATGTTGAAGACACATTCGCAGCTTCTCATCAGGGTCTACACTGTTTGCCACTCATCCAGCTATTTTTAGACTATCAGGGAGTAAATTTTACTTGTTCAAATTTTAGAACAGGTATGGTAATGAGTTGAGGTGCCCGAATACTTTGTATAAATACGGTAACTTTTATAAAATTTTGTACTCTATTTTCTGGACTTTCTGCCACATTCACAAATATGTGGTTTCCAGTACTTTCAGTTCCCTAGCAGAAATTCTTGCTGCCAACATAAATTCATCAATAAATCACCTAAGCTGATTTACCTGTAAACATCTAAAAATCAAAGCACTGACAGCACTGTTGAATCAATTGTTTGTGAGTGTTGGCTGGAACATTGACTTTACTTGGATTTAACCAGTCTTTGTTTGATTTGAGGTTTAACGTCCCCGCCAACACAGTATAGGTCATTTTGGAGACGTTGCTTCCAATTTTGTGTGACTTTTACCCGACATTGAGATGAAATGACATCTCAAGCCCTGTTGCCCAATGAAACCAATCGGGTTTATAAGCCTGGACCCCTGGTTCCTGGACAGGCTTAGACAACTCTTCCTACAATATTTGTTGCAGGACATTGAAACTTGCAACACAGTTCAGATATGCATTGAACATGTGCATAAAGGAAACAGGATTCTGAACCAGTTTTCTTCAAAATTGATTAGGAAAATGGCTGAACATTTTGCAAACAGTGTAGGCCCTGATCAGACGCTGCTTTCTGCAGCGTCTGATCTGGGCCTGCACTGTTTGCCAGGGTACCCATTTTGGGGTTTCTGGTACTAAATGGGTTAATAGCATTGGCAGATGCTTGAGATACTGTGAGTGCTTTTTGATGCAGATTGCTGTTGTACAAAAAAATGATTATTTTCATAAATAGTATGAAAATGGATAGGATAGAATATAGAATTTGTATGCACCATTTGAGTTTGATTTAAAACACAGCATGTCATAATGATTATAAGAATTTTTCAGGGCTTCCTAAGTGGACTGGAATGCCCTTGCACTGGTGAATATCTGACACTGATTCTTAAATTTTTTCCAAATTTCCACAAACATGCCCAGACTGTTGCAAGGCTGCAACCATGACAATTTGTTTGTTTTTGTTTGTTTGTTTGATTTGAGGCTTAACATTTTGTTTGTTTGATTTGAGGTTTAATGTCCCCGTCAACACTGTAAAGGTCATTTTGGAGACGTTGCTTCCAATTTTGTGGGACTTTTACCCGACATTGAGATGAAATGACATCTCAAGCCCTGTCGCCCAATGAAACCAATAGGGTTTATTAGCATGGACGGTAAGCTTCGCGCCGCGGTTCCTGGACAGGCTTAGATCCTCTAAGCGGTTTACCAGTACTAGCGTGCGGGCCGGATTCAGCTCTGCGTGGAAGCATCATGCAACCCATATATTTCTACAAGCCCCTATGGGCAGGGGCGGCGAGGCTTAACGTCCCCGTCAACACTGTATAGGTCATTTTGGAGACGCTGCTTCCAATTTTGTGGGACTTTTACCCAACATTGAGATGAAATGACATCGCAAGCCCTGTAGCCCAATGAAACCAATAGGGTTAATAAGCATGGACTCGCACCGCTTTCCCTGGGCAGGCTTAGATCCTCTTAGCAGTTTACCAGTACTCTTGGTTGGTTAAGCATCATGCAGCCCATCTATTTTTTCTAGTTTGTTTGTTTGTTTGTATTGGAGTTTAATGTCCAAATCAACACTATTTAGGTCATTTTTGAGCCAGTCAGTTTACATTTCAACACTTTCTCTGGGCAGGCTTATATGTAAGCGGTTAACCAGTACACTGCACATTCCTTTGCCAGAAACTGACAACTGCCCTTCTTGAATCAGTGGAAGGGAGAGAATAACAGTAGAAAATAACAGTAGAAAAGATTTCATGATCAATCTCCACGAAAGAATGTTGCCGACTACAGCAGGTATCGAACCCCTGTCCTGATCACCAGTCAGACGTGCATCCGACTGAGCTACCGAGGCCAACCCATGACTACCCTATTTACCTATGTATTCATACAGACAGGCCTGAGCAAACAGTGTAGACCCAGATGAGATGCGGCAGATCTCATCAGGGTTCTTCCCTGTTTGCCATTCAACCAGCTATCAGGTTAGTGTTTTGTACTTATTCAAATTTTAGAACAAGTATGTTAAGGAGTTGAGATTTCCGAATACTTATGGTAAATACGGTAAACTGTACTGCCGTGAGAACTTCAATGTGGCCTATTGTTCAAAGCAAACTAGCTAGTATTCAAACAGTCACTGTTTTTGGAAAGTTCAATATCTAATAGAAAATCTGGTATTTTTGCTGAAAAAGCTGCTAACATTTTGAGTTTTTATGCTGTACTGAATACAGTTGAAGCCAACACATAAATACAAATGACTAAAATGTGTGATGGCTGTAAAAAAGTCTCCTTGCCCTGCATCATAGTGTCTAGTCTTCTGATATCATTGATTTCACGGGGGAACTTAGAAAGTATTTGAGAGTCATTGATGAGAACTAATTGGCCGAAACTACATGTAGCTAGTCTGACCCATAATTTTTTTTTACCTTCCATGGTTTTTGTTGCGCCTGCTATCAGCATGGCGCGATATAGGTGCCTGGTTTTCCGTCTGTTCGTCCGTTCGTTCGTCCGTCCGTTTGTCAAGCCGTCAACATTTGCGACCACCCTAGCGTTCACCCTTAGGACCGAGTTTATTTCTCAAGAACTATAAGAGCTTCATTAATTATATTTGGTACAAACTTGTATCTGGGGATAGCAACTTAAATGCAAGCATCCATATTTGACCTTGACCTACATTTTATAGTTCACTGACTTTGTAAAATATTGCGACCACCCTAGCGTTCACCCTAATGGTCAAGTTTATTTCTCAAGAACTATAAGAGCTTCATTAATGATATTTTGTACAAACTTGAATCTTGGGATGGCAACTTAAATGCAAGCATCCATATTTGGCCTTGACCTAAATTTCAGGGTTCACTGACTTTGTAAAATATTGCGACCACCCTAGCGTTCACCCTAATGGTCAAATTAATTTCGACACGGGCCTCCGTGGCCTAGTGGTTAAGAGCGCTGACTCTTGATCATTAGGTCTCGCACTGCTGTGGTTTGAGCCTCGCTCGGGTCACATGTGAGATGCCAAGTTCTGCAGTGGAAGGTCAGGTGGTTTTTCTCCGGGTACTCCGGTTTACGCCCACCTCTGATTAACGATAGGCTCAATATGAGTGAAATAATCTTGAAAGGGCCGTAAAACCAAAATAAAAAAAACAAGTTAATTTCTCAAAAACTATAAGAGCTTCATTAATGATACTTGGTACATTTCATGGTTCAATGACTTTGTAAAGTAATGCGACCACCCTAGCGTTCACCCAAATGGTCTTGTTAATTTCTTGAGAACTATAAAAGTTTTATTAATAATACTTGGTACAAACTTGTATCTGGGGGTGGCAAGTTAAATGCAAGCATCCATATTTGACCTTGACCTACATTTTATGGTTCACTGACTTTGTAAAATATTGCCACTACCCTAGCGTTCACCCAAATGGTCAAGTTCATTTCTCAAGAACTATAATACTTGGTGCAAACTTGTATCTGGAGATGGAAACTTAAATGCAAGCATCCATATTTGACCTTGACCTACGTTTTATGGTTCATTGACTTTGTTAAATATTGCAACTACCCAAGCGTTCACCCTAATAGTTAAGTTCATTTCTCAACAATTATTAGAGCTTCATTAATGATACTTAGTACAAGCTTACATTTAAGAATGGCAACTTTTATGCAAGCATCTATGTTTGACCTTGGCCTAGATGTCATGGTTCAATGCAGGGCTTTAGATAATTTTTTTTTCAAAAGAGTACAGTACTCGTCCTTTTTTAAAAAAAGGAGTAACGAGAAATGTTTAAGAGTACTGAAAAATAAACCAAAAAACTTCATTTTGCAGTCTCGACACAATGTTTTTATGGACTGATTTGTGGCCAGGTGTACTGTTTGTTTTCTTATATATACACATATTCAATACTTGTGTCTATTAGAAAACAAGCAGTATGCCTGGTCACAAATCAGACAAAACAATGCCATATTGAAATCTCTTCTGAGCAGTATGTTGACGGAGAAATCTAACTTTTGGGGTTCAGTTGTCTTGGCGGATAGCCGGACTTCAATGGCTGATTATTGTGGCCAAAGAGTTTCTAAATATTTAGAATATCAGCTTCACTTTATTGTCCAAGATATGGAGTGAAACTCATATTCTTTAAAACTTTTAAAATTCCTTTTCAAAACCATATTCTCAATTTCATCATATATTGTCCATGGATATTTATTTTCTTCCACCCTTCGATCGTGGGACCAATCGTGTTTCCTTACAGGCAATGTTATAATCGGAACCAGTTACTGAATCAAAAATCTGTCAGGATCTTTTTCACAAAAAGTGCGCCTGACCAGCTGAAAAGAACTTGAGGATTGCAGTGCTCCATCTAGGATTTTAGAGCAGAGGGGCGCTAGGCTGGGCGAGGCAGTTTTGCATGAAAAATTTGGGTACCATGTTTTGGTTTATGAAATGCCATCAAAATCGTTATGATCAGTTGGCTTTTCACACGTTAGTGAAGCTAATGGTACTGGTGTCCCCAGTGGAATTATATACAGGTATATGTACATGCATTTCACAAGTAAGTAGTGTACTGGGTCGAAACAATAGCAACGTTTATTATTTAAAAAACATTTGAACATTTAACTTCTGGGTATCTTTTAATATAGAATTATAATATTTAAATAAAAAAAATAATTTGTTTGATTCATCTGAAAGCGTGTTATTAAAGCAATACAAAAAATAACCGATGACTGAATAAATAATCTGTTCAAGGGAGACTACTCAATAATTATCCATGTCATTTGACGTTTTAGAACTCAGGCTGAACGTGCGTCTTCACTGGTTGCCAATGATCGGCAAAGACTCTGATCAAAATGCGAAGCTAGTGTTTGCAATATCCCCGCAGCTTGACCAGTCTGCGACAGTATTACAAGTAAACAGTGTGTATAACGAGCTGCGTCGCACAACACCTTGCAAAGACCCAGATCAACATGCGCAACTCGGGCAACCTTTTTTCTCACCTATCTCTGAGTAGCCCTGCAAAAGGCTCTTGGGGTCAGCGAAGACTGAGCAGTTTGCAATGATGCGCAGGCTACTCCGAGTCTTCACTGGTCGCACGATACTCGAAGACTTAGAACAGCATGCGCAACCACTACGTAAGTCAGAACAACATGCGCAACAACTACGCAAGTCCGTTTGGATAACCCAGCTTGTAAAATCAGCGATGCGCAGACGGATGCGCGTAGATACTGTTGAGCAATGACCTGCTCATCCAATCAATAAGGCTAATGAAGGCTCGTGCGCATGCGCTGACTGATCCGAGACTTCACTGCTCGCTCGTCTTACAATAGTTCAGATTACTCCGGTTTACGCCCACCTGATTAACGATCGGATCGGCTCTATATGTGATATAATCTTGAAAGGACGGTAACCCCAACCCCAATAAACTTGATTCCCTTGAAATAATTTATGAATGCATAATTTTCCCGTGTGAGAATTTCCCGCCTTTTTTTACACACGTCATTTATTTCACGTGCGTTCCAAATACGCTCTCAAAAAATATTAAATGCGTAATGCTAATTTGTTTTTCGTACCTGATACGCAGCAGATTTCCCCAAATTATTTTCGTAATTTACGCGGTACGCAGTCTTATCTAAAGCCCTGTTCGATGACTTTACACCCCCTTAGGCGGGACATAGCCTTCAGCGGAATTCTAGTCTGTTCTATGCTGTAGTCCTTGCTTCCAAAGGATTACCCTTTCTTCAGAACATTTAATAACATTGTATTGCATGTTTTTTTTACTTTCCATGGTTTTCTGTTCTATGCTGTAGTGATTGCCCTTTTTTCAGAACATTTAATAACATTGTACTGCATGGGACCAGTTTTTCAAAGCCGAAAAAGTGACTTCATTAGCTTTGAACATATGGGTCCCGGCAGGTGCCATCACTACATTTATTTGGAAAAGTGCTGGGTGGCCAGTTGTTCATGACTATATACTATAATGCTGTCACTTTTCTCATTTAATCAAATATGGCAGATATGCTGATATTTTTGCTGAAAAAACTGTGTATAGCAAAATGCAAAAGCAACTCTCATTTTTGTCGCACCTGCTTGTAGCAGTGTGCGACATAGGCGTTCGATTTTCCGTCCGTTCGTCCGACTGTCCATCTGTTCACATTTAAGTAAGTTCGACATTTACGTCAAAGTTTTTATTTTACAAACCTCAGCTACCATCAAACCTTACATGAAACATCTCATAGACCTTCTTAATTTGTAAGCACCTTGACCTGGTGACTTTGACCTATATTTTGCGTTCCAGTGACTTTGACCATTACGTCGAAGTTCGACATTTACGTCAAAGTTTTTGTTTAAGTCAACTACAAACCTCAGCTACCATCGAACCTTACAGGAAACATCACCTTGACCTTCTCTCTTTGTAAGCAACTTGACCTGGTAACTTTGACCTATATTTTGCGTCCGTCCGTCTGTTAACATTTACGTCGAAGTTCGACATTTACGTCAAAGTTTTTATTTAAGTCAACTACAAGCTTCAGCTACCATCAAACCTTACTTTAAGCATCTCCCTGACCTTCTGACTTTGTAGGCACCTTGACCTATATTTTGCGCTCCAGTGATTTTGACCATTACGTCGAAGTTCGACATTACTTCGAAGTTTGTATTGTATTCAACTATACGACTAAACAACCATCAAATCTTTCATGAAACTTCATTCAAAGCTCCTGACTAGGCAAGCACCTTGACCTGGTGGCCTTGACCTATATTTAGCGCTCCAGTGACTTTGACACAAATTAAGTTGATGTTCCAGATCTTGTCAAATAAAAGGCCTACAACCATAAAATCTTGCATAGTGCTTCTCCTAGATGTACTGACTCTGCAGGTACCTTGACATGGAGACCTTGACCTATATTTTACTCTCCACAGACTTAGACACATTTAACGTTGAAGTTCCAGATCTCCTCAAATAAAAGGCTCACAACCATCAAATCTTGCATAATGCTTCTCCTGGATGTACTGACTCTGCAGGTACCTTGACCTGGTGACCATGACCTATATTTTATGCTCCAGCGACTTTGACACATTTTATGTCGAAGTTCCAGATCTCTGCAAATAATGGGCCTACAACCATCAAATCTTGCATAATGCTGCTTCTAGATGTACTGACTGTGCAGGTACTGTGACTTGGTGACCTTAACCTATTTATCATACTCCATACTTTTACACATTTTAGGTTGACATGCCATATCTTCTTAACTATAAGGCCTACAACCACCAAACCTTGCATGGTGCTTCTCTTACATTTACTGACTCTGCAAGTACTTTGACCTGGTGAACTTGACCTATATTATGCACTCTAGTGAGTTTAACACATTTTATGTCAATGTTCTATATGTCCTAAAATAAATGGCCTACAGCCACCAAGCCTTGCATAGTGCTTCTCCTCGATGTACTGATTTGGCACATACCTTGACCTGGTGACCATGGCCTATATTTTTTGGTCCAGTGACTTTGACACATTTTACATCAACTACCAACTGCTAAGAATGAAATTTTCTTATATAATAACAACGTTCTGATTGTTGCTCCTGTGACTTTTGCCCCTAGCAGGTGCGACGCCGCCTTCTGCGTAATTCTTATTTTATTTAAAGTGTTTTTGCATTAGATATTGAACTGCTTTTGCTAGCCTTTTTGACCTTTTGGCCCCTAACAAGTTCATTAACCCTTAACCTGCTGAATAAATTAATTCAACCACACCTATATCTGTATATCAACCAATCAAATTACTTGATATAAAGTATTCGTTCAATTCGCCAACTGCATAACAAACAGTGTAGATCCTGATCAGTTGGCTTCTGAAGAAGCCATATGATCTTGATCTACACTGTTTGCGAAGTAAGGGGATGTCGTGTTCAGCTCACAAGGCTTTGAACAAATGGGCCCTGGTACAGTATTTATGTCCCCCCCACTGGAGGGGCGGGGGACATATTGTTTTTGGTGTGGATCCCGTCGGCGTCGGCATTGGCATAGCCTGTTTGAAGCATTATATCTCCTGAACCTATGGATGGATTTTAATCAGTCTTGCAGAGACACATCACTAGGATAGGGGAAAACAGTTGTTAGGTCATGATGTCCTTGACATCATTTTCAAGGTCACAGCGACCCAAAACAGTCATTTTTGGGCCAAAAAGGGCTTGTCTGCACTCTATCTCATTAATGAATTGATTAATTCTAATCAAACTTGGTAAATATTTCATTACAACAAACCGCAGATTTAATTAGATTTTGGTGACCTTGATCTCATTTCACAGCGACCCCAAAACAGTCATTTTTGGGCCAAAAATGGCTTGTCTTCACTTCATCCCATTAACAAATTGATTAATTTTAATAAAACTTGGTACAGTATATCATTACAACAAACTGCATATTTGATTAGATTTCGGTGACCTTGATCTCATTTTCGAGGTCACAGCAACCCCAAAACTGGGCAAAAAATGGCTTGTCTGCACTCTGTCTCATTAAGAAATTGATTAATTTTTGTCAAACTTGGTACAATATATATTTACAACATACGGCAGATTTGATTAGAAATTGGTGACCTTGACCTCATTTTCAAGGTCACAGTGACCCAAAAACAGCCATTTTTGGGCCAAAAATGGCTTGTCTGCACTCTATCTCATTAATAAATTGATTAGTTTTAGTCAAACTTAGTACAATATATGATTTCAACATACCACAGATATGATTAGATTTTGGTGACCTTGACCATATTTTCAAGGTCACAGCATCCCCAAAACAGTCATTTTTGAACCAAAAAAGTCTTGTCTGCACTCCATCTCATTAAGGAATTTACCAAATTTTGTCAAACTTAGTACAATTTATCATTACAACAAACCGCAGATTTGATTAGATTTTGGTGACCTTGACCTCATTTTCAAGGTCACAGCGACACCAAAACAGTCAATTTTGGGCTCAAAATAGCTTGTCTGGACTCTATCTCGGTACAATATATTATTACAACAAACCGCAGATTTGGTTAGTTTTTGGTGACCATGACCTTTTTACAAGGTCACAGTGCCCAAAAGACAGTCAATTTTGGACGAAAAATGGCTTGTCTGCACTCTTCCTCATTAACGAATCGATCAATTATAGTCAAACTTTGTACAATATATCAATACAGTACAGAAAAACCTGTCTTAGTGGCCACCTCTATTAAGCAAGCAACCTGTTTTAAGCCCGCAGCCATTCAGTTCCCAAAAATGGCAAATGTGTTAAATTTCACCTGTATTAAGCAAGCCCCTGTCTTAAGCAAGCACATTTTGGTTATCCCTTAGGTGCTTGCTTAATACAGGTTGGACTGAATACCACAGATATGATTAGATTTTGGTGACCTTGACCTTATTTTCAAGGTCACAGCATCCCAAAAATAGTCATTTTTGGACCAAAAATGGCTTGTCTGCACTCCATCTCAGCGACACCAAAACAGTCAATTTTGGGCTCAAAATAGCTTGTCTGGACTCTAGCTCATTAAGGAATTGATTGATTTTCGTCAAACTTGTTACAATATATCATTACAACAAACCGCAGATTTGGTTAGTTTTTGGTGACCATGGTTAGTTTTTGGTGACCATGACCTTTTTACAAGGTCACAGTGCCCCAAAGTCTTTGGGCCAAAGACAGTCAATTTTGGACGAAAAATGGCTTGTCTGCACTCTACCTCATTAACGAATCAATCAATTATAGTCAAACTTGGTACAATATATCAATACAATACATGTATACCACAGACTTAATTAGATTTTGGTGACTTTGACCATTTTCAAGGTCACATGCCCCCCCCAAACAGTCAATTTTGGGTCAAAAATGGCTTGTCTGCACTCTAAGGCCAAGGTCTCCCAAAACCTGTTCTTTTGGGGCCCAAAAATGGCTTATCTGTCACCTATATCATTTAAGAATTTATGAATGTTGGTCAAAATCGGTACAATATTTAATTACAGTCTGCCAAATTTGGCTGGTGATCTGAGCTTTTTGATGACTTTGTTTTTTAAGCTCACAGGCTCCCGAGAAAAATATCAGTTTTGGGCCAAAAATGGCTTGTTTGCAGCTGACATTTTGGTGACTTTAACCTGGTTATTAAAGTCAAATGGGCGTTATAAGATATATTTATGGTGGGGAGACAGTGTTTTCCTCTGAAAACATTTCTAGTTTTCAGCTGAGAAATTGATCAAACTGTTTATATAAAAGCCTACCTACCATATTTACCCTAAGTATTCGGACACTTAAACGCCTTTCCATACTAAGTCTTGTTCTAAAATTTGAACAAGTTCAATTTACTATCCGATGTTGTGTCTTAGAATAGCGGGATGAGTGGCAAACAATGTAGATCCTGATGAGATGCCACATTTTGTGGCATCTCATTTGGGTCTACACTGTTTGCTTTATATACATTAAATATGGCAGTTAAAAGTTTAATGCAATCTTGATTATGCATCAAACCTTTGATGTTGTCTTAATTTTCAATTCTGCCTGTAATCACTTTAAAACACTGGTATCTGATATTAATGATGGTGGGAGAGAAATCTTGCCAAAAAATACTTATTCATGATTTGATGAAAGAAAAAGTTGCAGTTATTAAGGTGTATCAGACTCTGCATTGTTTTTTTTTTTTTTTTTTTAGTTTTGGTTTTACGACCTTTCAAAATTATTTCACTCATATCGAGCCGACCGTTAATCAGAGGCAGGCGAAAACCGGCTACCCGGAGAAAAACCACCTGACCTTCCGTTGCAGAACTTGGCTTCTCACATGTGACCCGAGCGAGGCTCGAACCACAGCGGTGAGAAACCTAATGTTTAAGAGTCAGCACTCTTAACCACTAGGCCACGAAGGCCCGTGAGTCTGCATTGGGCAAACTTGTATGCAGCTGTGGTTTGTTTGTTAACGTCCCTGTCAACACTGTAAAGGTCATTTTGGAGACGTAACTTCCAATTTTGTGGGACTTTTGCCCGACATTGAGATGAAATGACATCTCATGCTCTGTCGCCCAATGAAACCAATAGGGTTTCTAAGCATGGACAGTCCAACTCGCACTGCTTTGCCTGGGCAGACTTAGATCCGCTAAGTGCTTTACCAGTACCGTACTTGTATGCGGGTCGGTTTCAGCTCTGCTTGGAAGCATCATGCATCATGCGGCCGAATATGTAGCTGTGGTTCCTCTTGAAAAGCTAGCATTAACTTTTTTTTCCACCAGCATTTTGACACTAATTAGTGCTTTTACTGCTGAAGAGACTAACTTTGCCACACCCATTTCTGACTTTCGGCCAATCAGAGTATTTGATGTAATTTATTCCTACAAATTCTCAAACTGAATGTCAAACTGTAGATACTGATCAGATGGTTTCTTCAGAATTCATCTTATCTTTACCTACACTTTTTGCAAAATGCACTTAGCAGGTTTATGATGGGTTATACCAGAATAGGGGCTGAGGGTCCATAACTCTTGGACTTACATCCCTTGGTAGGTTTTTAAAAAATTAAAATACATTTTGTTCATTGACTTCTATGTTTGTGGTCCTTCTTCAATGAAATGGTCTCAAAAGTAAGGAAGGTGTACTGCCAATGGCAGAACAGTGGCCAAGAGCCATGGAGTTTTGTCCCAATTTATGTAGGTTTTCAAATTTTGCAATTCTTGAAACATTTCCTAACGGATTTCTCAGGAACTATGAAAGTTTGAAAGCTGTAAGCTCGTATAAACACAGACAATGACTGGGTGTATCATGTTTACCAGAATAAGAGTTAATGGTCCATAACTCTTGGAGTTATGATCTTGGTAGGTATTCAAAAAAAAATTTAAAATGCATTTTACTTGATAGCTTTAATGTTTGTTGTCCTACTTTGATGAAACATATACAGTCGAACTTCGATAGCTCGAACCCCTTTGTGACCACGAAATTCTGTTCAAGACAGGGGTAGTTCGAGCCACTGAGGGTTACTGCCAGGAGGCGTAAAGGGGATAGTTTGGGGCTTCCTTTTGGTGTACTATAACATAAATGTATGCTGCGTGTACTCATTAGAATCGCCTCAACGAGGCGATTCTAATGAGTACACACAGCATACATTTGCAAGATAAGGAACGAAAATACTGTATTCGACCTATTTACCGCACATGCTCCTATAAGCGCACACCCAAGCTTTTTCTGGAAAAAAATACACAAGCGAACACTTTACAGTAACCTCCCAACAAATTCATATTGAGTTTTGCTGCATCTTTGACCTGGACAATCATATGTATATGTGGTGAACCCCTATGCTGAAATTCAACTCTATAAAATAATCATATCAGAAGCTTTTTTTCGTATTTTTTTCGTATTGAGTGTGCGCTTATTAGGTAGATTTTTCACCACAATATTTTCATACAATTTTGAAAAAAGTTAGCGCACGGTGCGGTAAATAGGTTGAAATTTCTTATGTAGAAAAATTCCCTAGGGACTCAAGAAAGGGTTAGACTCAGCCATGGTAAACGAGCCAGCGGTGTTCGAGCCATCGAAGTCCTACTGTACCTGTTCTCAAGAACTGTAAGGGTAACAAAGTTGAAACTTTGTACACACATGGACAGTGGGTTGATGAAAAATGTACACCATAACCAAGGCTTTTACCTCATGGAATTAACTCCCTTGATAAATTTTATGTTGTCACACACCCATTTAGGCTTGAAGAAATAAATGAGCTGCATGATGCTTCCACGCAGAGCTGAAACCGACCGCACACGAGTACTGGTAAACTGCTCAGAGGATCTAAGCCTGCCCAGGTAAAGCGGTTCGAGTTGGACCCTCCATGCTTATAAATCCTATTGGTTTCATTGGGCAACAGGGCTTGAGATGTCATTTCATCTCTGTGCCGGGTAAAAGTCCCACAAAATTGGAACCAACATCTCCAAAATGACCTATATTATAATGTGTTGACAGGGACTTTAAACCTCAAATCCGACAGCAAAAAAAAAAACATGTGCTACAGTGACTTTAGTGCTTATTTCGACACTATGGTTCTTTCTCCTGTAATAATGCTGAAGGGGGGCTATAGTCGGATCCTCGGACAGCTTTAGGGTTTGCTGAAAAATAAGTGAAAAAGTACTTTGAATATGCCATCTGCATCTAACCTTGCTTAGTGCTTGAAGATTTTAACCCTTTTTGTACCAAATGGAATCTTCCACCTTATATATAGAGTAGGAGTTCATTTTGAAATTTAGAGGTGTCAGGTTGTATTTTCATCAAAATTTATTTGATAAATAACTGAACTTTTAGCAAACAGTGGAGGCCCTGATCAGACGCCGCATTCTGCGGCGTCTGATCTGGGCCTGCACTGTTTGCCAGGGTACCCGTTTTTTGGGTTTCTGGTATGAAATGGGTTAAACATTTTGCCCAGGGTAACTTTTATTGCTGGGCTGTGAATGCAGTATTTTTAAATCTTTCTGTTTTCGTATGTTTTACAGAAGCAGACCAGTAGTATTCGAGAACTCGAGTCCAAGGTTAAGTCTCACAAAGATTCTGCCATATCTAGTCCAGTGCCAAAGCAGGAGCATGAAAGCCTCAAGAAAGAATTCACAGATCAAACCAAAGAAATTAGAATTTTACGTAGAACTGTTGATGAAATGGAGTTACGTTTGGAAACGCAGAAACAAACTCTCGCTGCACGTGATGGCAGCATTAAAAAACTTTTAGAAATGCTACAGAGTAAAGGATTAGCGGCTGATAAAATTGAAGAGTCACAGAAAGAGTTAGAAAAAGTACGGGTTGAGAAAATTGAGGACCAGAAAAAGATCAAAGTACTGCAGGACAGTATTGGTGCAAAAGAGAGGAATATAGTGGATTTAAAAGAGGTAGGTATAGCAGTCGCAGATAAGATTGACTAGGCGGAGCTATTCAGGTGTTGTCAATATACGTCAAATTCGCTGAGTCCACCAGAAGATTCGGTAGAGTGCTTTCGCATGCTTTCTGCAAGCGGACCAAACGACCATATACCGGTATACGACACAGCTTTGTTTGTGTTACAGTTGAATTCACACAATCGAGTGACTTGGTTTACCTTTCTGTTAACCCTTTTTGTACCAAATGGAATCTTCCTCCTTATATGCAGCAGGAGTTCATTTCAAAATTCAGGGTTGTAAGGTTGTGTTATCTTCAAAATTGATTTGGAAATTTGCTCAAATGTTTGCAAACAGTGTAGGCCCTGATCAGATGCCACGTTCTGCGGCGTCTGATCTGGGTCTGCACTGTTTGCAAGGGTACCCGCTCTGGGGTTTCTGGTACTAAATGGGTTAATAGAACATTCCAAAAGCAGGTACAAACGGTAGCTCAGCCTAGTCAGTCTTATCTGCGACTACCATAACATTGTGCAATATCCATCCCCCTTGATTCGTGTGTATGTGTATACCGTAAAAATACTAAAAATTCGGACACCTTGAGGACTTGCTGTAATTCTTCTAAAAGTTTAACAAATTTGTTTCATGATCCAGCATTAAAGAGTCCAAAAGGTGCAGACGGAATAGCAAACAGTGTAGACCCTGATCAGACTGCTCCTGAAGGAGCAGTCTGATCAGGGTCTGCACTGTTTGCTTAGGCCTATCTGGCCCAATACTTAGGATCATTACAGTACCTAGCTACATAGAAATGTTGAGTACTGAGAAGACTTCTGGACCAAGTTTTCTTATTTCTTCATTTGTTTGTTTGTTTGATTTGAGGGTTAACGTCCCCGTCAACACTGTAAAGGTCATTATACCCCCACAAATGAAATTTGGGGGGGTATATAGGAGTGAGCTTGTCGGTCTGTCTGTCTGTCGGTCGGTCGGTCGGTCGGTCGGTCGGTCGGTCTGTTGACTTGGTTTCCAGACGATAACTCAAAAAGCGCTTCACCGATTTTTATAGTTTTTGGTACACTGATGTAACATCATAAAATACAGGTCAAGTTCGATTTCCACTACAATTCGTCAATTTTCGACATAGTTATGGCCCCTTTCAAGTGAAAAAATTGCAAAATGCGCTGATGTACTATCAAGGCAGTTTGCAAAATGCGCTGATGTACTATCAAGGCAGTTTTTGTGGGGGTATTCATCACCTTTAGTGATAGCTCTAGTTTTGGAGACGTTGCTTCCAGTTTTGTGGGACTTTTACCCAACATTGAAATGAAATGACATCTCAAGCCCTGTCGCCCAATGAAACCAATAGGGTTTATAAACATGGACGGGCCGACACTCACACCGCTTTGCCTGGGCAGGCTTAGATTCCTTTAAGCGGTTTACCAGTACTCATGTGCGGGTCGGTTTCAGCTCTGCAAGGAAGGTGCTTCCTGGAAGCATCATGCAGCCCATCTATTTCTTCAAGCCCCAATGGGCTGGGGCTAAAAATCCTAAAAATTTGGACACCTTGAGGACTTCTTGTAATTCTCCTAAAATTTAAACAATTTTGTTTCATGATCCAGCATTAAGGAGTCCAAATAGAAAACAGTGTAAACCCTGATCGGACTGCAGGAGCAGTCTGATCAGGATCTGCACTGTTTGCTTAGGTCTGTCTGTCCCAATACTTAGGATCATTAAGCCCCCGCCCATTGGGGCTTGAAGAAATAGATGGGCTGCATGATGCTTTTACGCAGAGCTGAAACTGACCCGCACGCTAGTACTGGTAAACCGCTTAGAGGATCTAAGCCTGCCCAGGCAAAGCAGTGCAAGTCGGCCTGTCCATGCTTATAAACCTTACCGGTTTCATTGGGCGGCAGGGATTGATATGTCGATTTCATCTCAATGTCGGGTAAAATCCCACAAAATTGGAAGCAACGTCTCCAAAATGACCTTTACAGTGTTGACAGGGATGTTAAACCTCAAATCAAACAAACAAATAGATTATAGAGAAATAAGAAAACTTTCTCCATACTCACCCTTTCTATGTAGCTAGGTACCCTAATGATCCTAAGTTTTCCTCAAATCAAACAAACAAACAAACAAAACTTAGGATCATTAGGGTACCTAGCTACATAGAAAGGGTGAGTATGGAGAAAGTTTTCTTATTTCTCTATAATCTATTTGTTTGTTTGATTTGAGGTTTAACATCCCCGTCATCACTGTATAGGTCAGTTTGGAGACATTGCTTCCAATTTTGTGTGACTTTTACCCAATATTGAGATGAACAGGCCCAGTCCAATGAAACCAAAAGGGTTCATAAACATGGACGGTCCCGCCTCGCACTGCTTTGCCATGGCAGGCGTAGATTCTCTAACCTGTTTACCAGTACTCAAGTGTGATCGGTTTCAGCTCTGCGTGGAAGCATCATGCAGCCAATCTATTTCTTCAAGCCTCGATGGGCGGGGGCAACTTATTTCTCCATTGAAACATGGCTTTTGGGTACTTGTTAGAATCACCTTGATAGGGCGATTCTGACAAGTACTTGCAGCATAATAGCAGAATCTTACATGGATGTGAGGGATGAATAGCAAAATCCATCCGTATGGTCACTGCCTGGCGGCATCAAAACGCTTCCTAGTGATTCTAGATGGTGATCCCAAGGGACAGACTCCTGAAACTCATGTAAGATTCTTTTTCTTGCTACCTTACATTTCTGAGAGTGGATTTTTATATTGCAGTCACTTTGATTGTTGACATCGACCATATTTTGATGACAACAATTTTTTATGTGTATGTGCAATGACGTCAAACATAACAACACCATACATGATGTCTTTTCAACCAGCACACATCAAATACATGAAAATTCTCAATTTTTATCCTATCCCTGGGTAGGATAACCCGGGTAGGGTAAGAATTTCTATCCCACGGTTAAGTCCAAGATTTCTGGTGTGCAAGTATTATGTTTCTAAAAGTAAAAAAGGGAGGTTATCCCCTGATTACCCTCATTACTCCTTATCTGGAGCTATTTCTAAGCTATGACAGCAGCTGAAAAGAAAACTGAGAAATCAAAAGCAAAAAACAACAACAAAATATTTATGGTAGGGTTGGATGAGGCAAAGGTGATGTGTATCTTGCATCACTGGGGCGTCCAACTGATATTGACTTAAGTTGGGCAAGGACAGCAGCAGGTAAGGGTAGAGGAGGAGTGTTGTTATTCCTTCTGTTTCTTTACTTCCATTCATTGTCGCTATTAGCATGGCGCGATATAGGCGCCCGGTTTTCCGTCCGTTTGTCCGTTCGTTCGTCCGTCCGTCCGTTTGTCAAGGCGTCAACATTTGCGACCACCCTAGCGTTCACCCTGAGGTTCAAGTTTATTTCTCAAGAACTATAAGAGCTTCGTTAATGATATTTGGTACAAACTTGTATCTGTGGATGGCAACTTAAGTGCAAGCATCCATATTTGACCTTGACCTACATTTCATGGTTCACTGACTTTGTAAAATATTGCGACCACCCTAGCGTTCACCCAAAGGTTCAAGTTTATTTCTCAAGAACTATAAGAGCTTCATTAATGATATTTGGTACAAACTTGTATCTGTGGATGGCAACTTAAGTGCAAGCATCCATATTTGACCTTGACCTACATTTCATGGTTCACTGACTTTGCAAAATATTGCGACCACCCTAGTGTTCACCCAAAGGTTCAAGTTTATTTCTTAAGAACTATAAGAGCTTCATTAATGATACTTGGTACAAACTTGTACCTGTGGATGGCAACTTAAATGCAAGCATCCATATTTGACCTCGACCTACATTTCATGGTTCACTGACTTTGTAAAATATTGCGACCACCCTAGCGTTCACCCAAATGGCCAAGTTTATTTCTCAAGAACTATAAGAGCTTCATTAACCTTTAGCATGCTGAATTAATTTTTTTATCGATACTCCGTCCCACTGAATTGTTTATCAAATACTACCATTTTCAGCAACTTTTAACATGCAAAAACCCGTATTTTTCTTGATTTCTCCACCATTCAAAGCATATGGAAAACGAAAGTAGCCTACTGTCACTCAGCTGACTGAGTCGAAAAATCGTTTAAAACACCCTTTCAGAGCGTATTTTGGGCTCGATTAGATCAAGTTCCTCAAAAAGTAGCGATTTCCTCAAAAAAATTGCATCCTTACCCAGAAAACCCGAAGAAAATCCATCCAAAAACATCGAAACGGCAAGTTTTTTTTTTCATCGATGCCCGGATGTTATTTGATACCGCAATGCCAAACCGCACCGAAAAACGAGAGTTCCTCCTTTAACTATGAGTCGCACCATGCACACCAGTCAATTTCGGCGCACGATTGCGCCTACAGCGTGGCGCCGTTACATTTTCACGGGCGCACGAATGCGCCTACAGCATGCTAAAGGTTAATGATACTTGGTACTAACTTGTATCTGTGGCTGGCAACTTAAATGCAAGCATTCATATTTGACCTTGACCTAAATTTCATGGTCCACTGACTTAGTGAACTATTGCATCAACCCTAGTGTTCAACCTAATGTTTTAGTTCATTTCTCAAGAACTATTAGAGCTTCATTAATGATATTTGGTACAAGCTTGCATCTAGGAATGGCAACTTTCATGGATGCATAAATATTTGTCCTTGCCCTAGATTTCATGGTTCGGTGACTTATGCCCTCACAGGCGCGACATAGCCCTTCGGCGGAATTCTTGTTTTCCTCTTTCTCCTGTGTCCCTCACTTTTATCTCCTCTACTATCTCTTCTCACCCCTCTAGGAGACGGCACAAAGTGACCCACAAGGGTTGACGTGTGGTTAAACACAAGAACAAATATTTCAACTTTAGCTGCGATCCCCAATATTAGTTTTTTGCATATGTCAGATTTTGAGTCATCTTTCTGAAAAAAGTCTTCTCACATGCGTGGCCAGAGAAAGCTCAGATCAGACTGCGCTTCAGCACAGTCTGATCTGAGTCTTCTCTATCTGCATGAGCCTTCTATAGAGCATAAGCTACCCCAAACAAAAGCACAGTGACTGAAGTCTCTTATCATAATAAACAGATGCTTGTTTGTAACTTCACTGGTTGGCTGACCAGGAAGACAGGTTTTAGTAGTGACGTAGTTCAGTCACGTTCAGACTTTGGTATTCCTATTTCTGTAGCTGACATTTTAATCAATGCCAAACGTCATATGATTGTTTGTCACCGACACTCTGATGCCATTGATACACCTTTCCAGATCGCCCCCGCCCATCAGGGCTTGGAGAAAGAGATAGGCTGCACGGTGCTTCCACGCAGAGTTAAAACTGACAAAACTTGAATATTGGTAAACCACTTATGTCTAAGCCTGCCCAAGAAAAGTGATGCGAGTCAGACTGCTCCTTAAACCCTAACGGTTTCTATGGGAGGTAGGGCTTGAGATGTCATTTCATCTCAGTGTCAAGTAAAAGTCCCACAAAACTGGAAGCAACATCTCCAAAATGACTTAAATAGTGTTGATGGACTTTCTATTTCCACCTGAGAACGCCACTGCCCTTTGGGCTTGCTTGGAGAAATAGTTCAGGCTTCATGCAACAGGTGCTTCTGCATAGAGCTGAAACTGACCAAACATTTGAGTACTGGTAAACCATTTAGAATGTTTAAGCCAGCCCAGGCAAAGTGGTGGGAGACAGACTGTTCCAAGCGGTTTCTTTGGGCCTGGACTCTAAACAAACCAACAAAGAACACTATTTCAGAGCATCATGCCATAATTGGGCATGCTTGGGGTGCCTTAACTGGGCATGCATCTAAATGGTGATCAGGAAGTCGTACATTCAATTTTCTTTGGGTCAGCTGAAATTCTTTCATGTTAATTGATCATACAATATTTTCTATTCTGATACCAGGAGAACAGTTGTCAGTTTCTGGTGAAGGAATGAACAGTAAGGCAAATTTGGTTGGGTAAATCCGTAAAAATCCTAAAATTTCGGACACCTAGCTGTAATTCTCCTTCAATTTTAACAAATTTGTTTCACAATTCAGCAAGGAATCCAAAAGGTGCAGATGGAATGGCAAATAGTGTAGACCCTGATCAGATTGCTCCTTCAGGAGCAGTCTGGTCTGGTTCTGCACTGATGGCAAATAGTGTAGATCCTGATCAGACTGCTTCCAGTCTGATCTGGTTCTGCACAGTTTGCTTAGGTCTATCTCAATATCTGTCCCATTACTTAGGATCATTATGGTAGTATATCATCACCACGTTTTATAGTCACTACTTTTAGAAATGTATTTGCTGTAAATATCCAGACATCAGAAGGTTATGAAAATAAGCCAGTGCAAACAGTATAGGAGAAATCTGATCTACGCTGTTCAACTTTGAGCAGTTTTGCAACAAAAACATACAACCTACAGTAAAAGGCCTATCCCAGCCCATCAGGGCTTGAAGAAATAGATGGGCTGATTCAGCACACGGATACTGGTTAACCGCTTAGAGGATCTAAGCCTGTCCAGGCAAAGCACTTGGAATCGCTCTGTCCATGCTTATAAACCCTATTGGTTTCACTTACTGACAGGGCTTGAGATGTCATTTATGTGTCTGGAAAAGTCCCACAAAATTGGAAGCAACGTCTCCAAAATGACCTATACAGTGTTGGCGAGGATATTAAACCTCAAATCAAACAAACAAACAGTAAAAGACTCCTTTTTAAGGTAAATATGGTATAAACAGTTTTCCTGTTTGTTCTTTTTTGCATTTTTGTTGCAGTCAAAAAAGCAGCATTTATAAACAGTTTGATCTCAATCAAATGTTTGAAAGATGTGCAGAATCTGAGATAATTTGGCCAACTCTTGGAAAATCCTAGACCTTGCCTGGCTGTGTGTCCATTTTGTTTGTTTGATTTGAGGTTTAATGCCCCCATCAACACTGTAAAGGTCATTTTGGAGATGTTGCTTACAATTTTGTGGGACTTTTACCCGACATTGAGATGAAATGACATCTCAAGCCCTGTCCCCCAATGAAACCAATAGCATTTGTTAGCATGGACGGTCCGCCTCGCACCCCGGTTCCTGGACAGGCTTAATAGATCCTCTAAGCGGTTTACCAGTACTAGTGTGCGGGCTGGATTCAGCTCTGCATGGAAGCATCATGCAGCCCATATATTTCTTCAAGCCTCTTTGGGCGGGGGCTTACTGTGTGTCCCTTAAAACACCAGTCATGTCAGTATCAGATAACATTTTCAAATATTGTCAGAGAAAATATGAATGACATTCTTGTGAATCGTCTGCAAATGTGATTTTTAGCTCGGCTGTTTTCGAAGAAAACGACGAGGTATTGTCATAGCTCTGTCGTCGTCTGCGTTGTCGTCGTGCAAAAACTTGAACATTTTGTAATATCTCTGTCATTACTGAACATATTAACTTGAAACTCGGAATAGTTGTTCATTATGAAAAGGGGAACTCATACCACTAGGCGAGGTAACTCTCAAATATTTTTGGCACAGTTATGCCCCTTTTTGGACTTAGAACTTTTGCAAAAACTTGGACATTTTGTAATATCTCTGTCATTACTGAACATATTTACTTGAAACTCGGAATAGTTGTTCATTATGAAAAGGGGAACTCGTACCAATAGGTGAGGTGACCCTTAAAATATTTTTGGCACAGTTATGCCCCTTGTTCGACTTAGAATTTTTGTTTAACTAAAAGAAACTGCAGCCGAGCGTTGGCACCTGCATGCGGTGCTCTTGTTCTCCTTTCAACTGACCCACAAACTGTGATTTATAGCTGAAGAAATCACACACTAGAGCTCTAACACACTAAAAATCGACAATAGTCAAACCCTCTGAGCCTTAACCCATTGTTGGAAGAAATCCTTCCAATGTTACTGACTGTATCACACACATTTAAATGTCCTTTTGTGATGTCTTTTATGCAAGAAAATTAGCTTTCATTGTCATAGAATCTACAAGTGACATCATAAAGGTAGGGGGCTATTTATGATGTCACTTGTCATGCTCTTTTGCCCAGTGGTTTGTTGCAGAAGAAATCATAGTTCCTTTCCACTGCCTTGTAGGTGCACTGTGTTAGAATCAGTTATATATAACACATGCCTATTTGTTGTAATCTGCATGTGGTGGCTCAGGCTGTATTAATGAAGAAAGAAGATTTTTTCCAGCTGTTTATAAAACCTGTCTGAGAAAAACTGCAAATTGCATTCTTATTGCCGATTTATTGTAATGGTTGTGAACTTTAAAAGGGCCTCACAGTCAGTGTTTTGTTTGTTTGTTTGTTTTGGAGTTTGATGGTCCAATTGGGGGTGGTTGTGTGGGTTGAAGTAGTTGTTGTATACCTTTCAGCATTAGGGTGTCCAAACTGATACTGACATCTAACTGAGCTACCAAGGCAGGCACAGTTACTGTGCCTGCCTTGGTAGCTCAGTTAGATGCGCATCTGACTAGTGATCTCAACAACATTCTTTTGGTGGAGATCGACTTTGAGATCTTTTCTAAGACCAATCCGCTAAATCATGAAGGGCAGTTGCAAAAGAATGGACACTGCACTGGTTGCTCAATAGCGTTCAAAGTGACGTAAAACCTCAACACAAACAATATAATATTATGTTGCCAATGGCCCCCGCCCATCGGGGCTGCATGCTGCTTCCACGCAGAGCTGTAACCGACCGCACACGAGTACTGGTAGACCGCTTAGAGGATTTAAGCCTGCCCAGGCAAAGCGGTGCGAGTCGGACTGTCTGTGCTTATAAACCCTTTTGGTTTCATTGGGCGACAGGGCTTGAGATGTCATTTCATCTCAATGTCGGGTAAAAGTCCCACAAAATTGATTCGCCCAAATGACCTATACAGTGTTGATTGGGATGTTAAACCTCAAATCAAACAAAACTAAATTATGTTGCCAAGCGAAATAAAGATAATTAGGCTATTTATTTATCATTAGTACTTTTCCTGATCTGTATCACCCCCACACGTCCATTGGGGCTTGGAGAAATAGATTGGGCTGTATGGTGCTTTAACCCTTGTCCTGCTAATCCCGGATATGCCTTATCTTTGAAACAATGTAGATCCAGATCAGATGGCTTCTAATGAAGCCATCTGATCAAGATCTACATTGTTTGCCATTCAGATTGTGAATTTGTTGCAATAATTTGCATCAAGTAATCTGATTGGTTGTTAATCGGTAGTGGGTGTGGCATATATAAATATTCAGCAAGAGAAGGGTTAACACAGAGCTAACTGACTGAACGTTCCTGTACTTGGCAAAGAAGTGCAAGTCAGACTATCCTTAAACCCTGGTAGTTTCTTTGGCCTTGAGATGTCATTTCATATTAGTGCCACAAAATTGGAATTATTCTCGCCAAAATTATCTAAATAGTGTTGATGGGGACTTAAAATCTCACAAACTAAATCTCCTGATCTGGTTCTCTTGGCCCAGTTGTTCAAAGCATCATTCTTGCATAAATAACTATGCGCATGTCTGTTTGAAACCATTGTCAATTGACCGAAAGCCGTGCTCAATCAGCAAAAACCATGTTCAAATCATGAAATACCCGTGCTGTTTGAACATGGATTTTGAGCTTTTGATATCACAAGACTGGTCTTGCTTTGTTTACGTTACATTAAATTTAACGCGCTGAACGTAGCGTTTTATGGTTCAATGATCATGCTCTGACAGTTACTGCATAACAATATCATTGTTAACAACACTCTCAACTGGCCACCATGTTTGTTTGCCAGTCGCATTTGAAGAGTTTATATGGAGCTTTTGGGTGTTTTCTTCAAAATTTGCTGTCATAATCATAAGTTATGCAAGAACATCCATGGTTATTTCATTGCATTAACATTTGCCGGATCCCTCGGAAGATATTTGAACATTCACCCTGGCGGCCTCATGTTCAAACAGCTTCCTCATGACCTGGTGAATGTTAATGCATGAAAAACCATGGTTGAGCCTTATAGTTGCTTAACGAGCTTGTTAGTGGTCAGGGGCCAGTTGTTCAAAACTAACGATGTCGTTAGTCAACGTATTGTTAAAACTTTGATCATTAAATATAGCAAATATGCTAATATTTTGGCTGAACAAATGTGAGCAGCTATTGCAGATGCAAAAGCTTCTCACATTTTTTCAGCAAAAATACCAAAATTTAAAATATTAAACTTGCCAGAACAGTTAACAATATGACCACTAATGCGCTCGTTAAGCTAACGATGCTTTGAACAACTGGGCCCAGACTGCTAACTATTCCAGCAAGTACAATATCTAATACTTTCGCTACTCACATTTTTTCAGGAAAATAGCATATTTGCCATTTCATAGTTTTAACATTACATTAACTAATGACATCGTTAGTTTTGAACAACAAATGGGAACGACAAATGACAGGCCAAGAAATAAACGTCAACGCGTCAGGACACGTCGACAGGACTGATAAATCTGTCTAACCCACCTTCGTAATCGGTTCCGTACAGCCATCGAGATGTCTCAGGGGACCCCAGGAATGCACAACAATCGAATAAGTGCAGATACTGTCAGGAATCGCCTCCGAGAGTTCGGCTTACATCCTCCCCGTCCTTACGTTGGTATGCCATTAACACCATGACGATGTCAGGTTAGAATGCAGTGGCTCACACAACATAGGCCAAACCTGTTTCCCCTTCGTCAGTGGCGTAACGTAATGTTTTCTGACGAGTCCAGGTACTTGTTGTACAGAGCTGATGGCCGTCAACGTGTGTATAGGCGTGGCGGAGAGCGTTATCGTGACAATTGTTTGGTTGAATGTGATCGATTTGGAGGCAGTGGGTTGATGGTGTGGGCTTGCATATCTTATGGTCATAGAATGCCCCTGGTATTCATTAATGGATCTTTGACGGCTCAGCGTTACGTTGACATCTTTTTACTACCGGTAGTTGTTCCATATGTATGACAGCACAACGTTGCGTTTCAACAGGATAACACTCAGGTGCATGTAGCAAGGCTCACCGAGGCGCTTCTAATGAGTACCCACAACATATGTTTTCGATCAGAAATAAGAAAAATATTATTGGGATACCCCATCTTATCTGGGTCTGTGTATGTACATGTATACGAGGCAGAAGATTCAGTCCAGTACAAAATGAGTTAACGGTGAAGTTAATCTGTGCTGATTCACAGCTCAGCAGCAGCCAATCTGAACCAGTAGATTTACTGTGCAAGACATTGCAATGGCGAACATGATTAAAGAGAATTGTAATCACTTTGTTTTGTGTTTTTCAGTGCTATAGTAAGTTAATGGAGAAGTTAAACCATGCTGATTTACAGCTCAACAGCAGCCAACCAGTAGATATACTCTGCAAGGCAGTGGTGAATTGCGAGTTGTAATCACTTTGTTTCCTGTTTTTCATAAGTTAATGTCTCCGAGAAGTTAAACAATGCTGCTTTACAGCTCAACATTAGCCAACCAGTAGATAAACATGTACTGTGCAAGACTTGGCAATGATGAAAGAAAGTTATAATCACTTTGTTTTGTGTTTTTCAGTGCAATAGTAAGTTAACAGAGAAGTTAAATCATGCTGAATTACAACTCAAACAACAGCCGGCCAGCACACACACTATGCAAGCCATCTCGGAGGCAAAGGTAAGTAAAGCGCTGTGCAAAGCACTGTCAGCACTGGTTGGCCAATTGTCTCTGAGTGTAGGCTGAAAAAATGGTCTTGAACTTGGACATGGACTGTTTCGTTAAGCACACATCAGAATACAGTGTCTGATCAGGGTCTCCACATTTTGCTTCAAGTATGGAAATCAATGTTAAATGAATCAAAATAAATCTGACACCACCTATTTTGTAACTGGATCTCTCAAAAGCTTTTGAGTGGAACGATACAGGGTTTAATTGATATATTTGCTCACTTTAACATTATTGATCAGTGAGTGGTATAGTAGCCGCAGATAAGATTGACTAGGCGGAGCTATTCAGGTGTTGTCAATATATGCCAAATTCGCTGAGTCCACCAGAAGATTTGGTAGAGTGTCATTCGCATGCTTTCTGCAAGCGGATCAAATGGCCATATATGCCACAGCTTTGTTTGCGTTACAGTTGAGTTTACACAATGGGGTGATCTGATTTACCTTTTTGTTAATAGAACATTCCAAAGGCAGGTTAAAAAGATAGCTCCGCCTAGTCAATTTTATCTGCGACTTCTATAATAACATTGACATTAGCAATAAAGCTGCTGCAGTATTATTAACTTTGAGTTGATTTATAAGTAGTCAACCCAGATACAATGTAGTAATAATTTCTCCTGACTATTTGAACACAAATGTCTGAACAATGTAGACTTCGAATAAGTAGTCTCTTGGACTGTTTGCAAGGCCTTGTCTAGATATGGAATGCCAGCAAACTTTGTTAGCCCTTCTCTTGCTGAATATTCATTTTAGCCACACCCATCTCTGACTTTGACCCAATCAGATTACTTGATGTAATTAATTCCTACAAATTCATAAACTGAATGTCAAACATTGTAGATCCTGATCAGATGGCTTCTTCAGAACCCATCTGATCTGGATCTACACTGTTTCCAAATATATGGGTTGTTGTGAACAGCATGATAAGAGTTAAGACTCACCCCTGAGTTTCTGAGGTACACTGTTCCTTTTATTTTACCATAATGATCCTTAGTATTGGGACAGATAGGCCTAAGCAAACAGTGCAGACCCAGATCAGACTGCTCCTGAAGGAGCAGTCTGATCAGGCTCTACACTGTTTGCCATTCCATCTGCATTTTTTGACTCGTTGCTGGATCGTGAAACAAATTTGTTAAAATTTTAGGAGAATTACAGCAAGTCCTCATGGTGTCCAAATTTTTAGTATTATTACGGTAAATTGGACTCATCACAGGCCTCTGGGACCTAGTGTATAAGAGAGCTGACTCTTAGTCATTAGGTCTCTCGCTGCTGTGGTTCGGGCCTCACTCACCTCTGATTATGGTATAAATGCTAAAAATTTGGACACCTTGAGAACTTGCTAAAGTTTGAACGAAAATATTTCATGACCCAGCAAGGAGTCCAAGAAGTAGTGATGGATTGGTATACTTTGGCTTTAAATAAGTGAAATAATCTTGAAAGGGTCGTAAAACCAAAACCAAAAAGAAAAAATATGGAATCATCCATTTTTGTAAACAGGGGATTTACAGGATTTCAAACAGTGAAGATCTTGATGAGATGGGTCATGATGAACCAGCTCATCTGGATCTACACTGTTTGCATAGGTGCCTATAAAGGTCTAGGGGGTTGAAAGAGTTAAAAATGTCTAGAAACAAATATCAATGTGTTTGGAAAGGATACATTATTTTGTCCAGAAAATGATATTTCATATTATACATAATAGTGCATGATTACCTATAATAATATTCTTGAGGATACTGTCATTATTGTGCTTGAATTAGTCAATAAATTTCAGATAATACAATAAAAAATTCAGATAATTAGCCATTTCACAAATAACCATTTTAATTGAAAATGCGAAATTTTATGAGTTATATCATGACTAAATTTTAAATCTCACTGAGATATGAAGTGATGAAAATTGTGCTCAGAAACATGTCTGGTGTCTCCAATATGGTGGATCAAGGGAGACTACTCTTATAAAACTGTAGATATTTTTCTTCATTCCGGATGTACATGTCAGTTATTCTTAAGGGAAATACATACACTTGACATTTTTTCGGCAATTTTAATTTTTACAGGGGAGACAACTTCTGCGAATTCTGATTAGTGCATTCTTTCAGCTCTGCAAAACAGTTAATTTTCTGATTGAAAATTTGTGATATATTTCTTTTTTCTACTCAAAAAGTAGGTTGTGGGTGCCCATTAGAACCTCAATGAGGAGCAGATATAAGAAAAATAATGTATACCCCTGTAAACTGCAGTTTTTCTCTATATAAAGTGGGTTTTCCAAGGGTTTTCTTTACATGGGCTTGTTATCATGATGATTATCTATCTATCTATCTATCTATCTATCTATCTATCTATCTATCTATCTATCTATCTATCTACCTACCTACCTACCTACCTACCTACCTACCTACCTACCTACCTACCTACCTACCTACCTACCTACCTACCTACCTACCTACCTACCTACCTACCTACCTACCTACCTACCTACCTACCTACCTACCTACCTACCTACCTACCTACCTACCTACCTACCTACCTACCTACCTACCTACCTACCTACCTACCTACCTACCTACCTACCTACCTACCTACCTACCTACCTACCTACCTACCTACCTACCTACCTACCTACCTACCTACCTACCTACCTACCTACCTACCTACCTACCTACCTACCTACCTACCTACCTACCTACCTACCTACCTACCTACCTACCTACCTACCTACCTACCTACCTACCTACCTACCTACCTACCTACCTACCTACCTACCTACCTACCTACCTACCTACCTACCTACCTACCTACCTACCTACCTACCTACCTACCTACCTACCTACCTACCTACCTACCTACCTACCTACCTACCTACCTACCTACCTACCTACCTACCTACCTCTCTCTCTCTCTCTCTCTCTCTCTCTCTCTCTCTCTCTCTCTCTCTCTCTCTCTCTCTCTCTCTCTCTCTCTCTCTCTCTATCTCTATCTATCTATCTATCTATCAAAAGAAAAGTGGCCTGCTGAACCAGGTTATACTGAACTGTTCACAAAGTTTGAGTTACCTTACCTTTGTGAACAGTGTCGATTCACATAGCAACCGATAAGGTTGGTAATTTGTGGTAACTGAAGTATAGTTTTTGTCAATTCTCCATAAAAACCCATGTTGTGGGTATTCATTAGAACCACCTCGATGAGGCGGTTCTAATGAATACCCACAACATACGTTTATATGCAGAAATAAGGAAAACTATCCTTCAATTATCACAAAATATGCACCATATATTTTGCTATGGATCCAGATAAGATCTGATCAGGATATTCACTGTCATTCAGTTTTTAAATTTAAATGAAAACATTATGCCAAGTAATTTGACTGGTTTAATAGTCAATGGGTGTGGCAAAATAGAGGATCTTACATGAGTGATCATGTATTATTGAATTTATTAAACGAGTTGAGGAAAAGGGATAAAATCCGAGGCTTTGCCGAGCATTTTATCCCTTTTCCTCAACGAGTGTAATAAATTCAATAATACATGAGCACGAATGCAAGATTCTATTTATCATATGACATTTAAAACGCATTTTATTCACGATTGTTTACAAAAATGTCAATATTCCGCCATTAGTCAACGCGACGTTGTAAAGGACGTCGTACATGTAACGTTACGGGATGTATCTAGCTAATTTGCATATTTAATCTACTAGTGGATTATCGAAAATATAACATGGCGTTATTACACTCTCAGACGCCACGTCATATGATAAATAAATTTATTCAACAGGAGAAGTGAAAAAGGAAGATATTTGCTTTTGAGTAATTCTTTCCTTTAAGAATGGGGAGACACAACATTTGTTTTAAAGAGTTGCCTCCCCTGAAGATTTATTTGTTCCGTTTATTGCAGGATTCTAGAATCGCTGCCCTTGAGAAGGAGTTGCAGAGTTTAGAAGAACGGCTCCACCGATTTGGGGAGGAAGGGGCCGCTGACAAAGATGGCGGCAGTCTCAAAGAAATACTTCCAAGCAAGGAGAAAGCTTTAAAAGCAGAGGTGAGAAAGAGCAGTAAAATTCCTATATTAACCCTTGTTCTGCTGAATATTCATATATGCCACACCCACTACCGATTATCAACCAATCAGATTACTTGATGCAAATTATTACAACAAATTCACAACCTGAATGACAAACAATGTAGATCCTGATCAGATGGCTTCTTCAGAAGCCATCTGATCTGGATCTACATTGTTTCAAAGAAAAGGCATATCCGGGTTCAGCAGGACAAGGGTTAACCCTCAGCATGCTGAATATTTTTATATACTACACTTCTCCCCGATTTTCAGCCATTTATGTCATACACTTTTAATTTTTACCATGGATTCTGAACCAGAATGGAAAACAGTATAGAACCTGATCAGCCGGCTTCTTGAGAAGCTGGCTGATCAGGGTCTGCACTGTTTTAAAAAAAAAGGATATATATATCCGGGTTCAGCATGGTTAGGGTTAAGACCACATCTGGGACTGTTCAGAAGTGGTCTTAATAGTTGGGTGGTCTTAAAAAAAGGATACAAAAATTTAAGGAAAACCTACTTTGGGACTTGTGAATGGGATTTGTAATAGCGGAGTAGTCTTAATACATGTTTTGGGTGATCTTAACCCATTTAGTACTGGAAACCCAAAAAGGGGTATTTGCCGGCCTCGGCGGCTCAGTCGGATGTGCGTCTGACTGGTGATCAGGAGGACGCGGGTTCGATTCCCGCCGGGGTCGGCAACATTCTTTTGCGGAGATTGATCATGAAATCTTTTCTACGGTCATTCTCTCCCTTCCGCTGATTCAAGAAGGGCAGTTGACAGTTTCTGGCGAAAGAATGTGCACTGTACTGGTTAACCACTTACGTTTACGCCTGCCCAGGAAAAGTGTGGATAGGTAAACTGACCAGCTCAAAAATGACCTAAAACAGTGTTGACTGGGCCGTTAAACTCCAAAACAAAGCAAACAAACAAACCAAAAGGGGTACCTTGGCAAACAGTGTAGGACCAGATGAGTTGCCACTATTTGCAGGAAGTTCAGCCATTTCCCAAATCAATTTTGAAGATAGCACAACCTGTCTCCCCAAAACTTTGAAATTGACTCCTGCTATGTGTAAGTAGGAAGATTCCATTTGGTTTGTTTGTTTGTTTGTTTGAGTTGAGGTTTAATGTCCCTGTCAACACTGTAAAGGTCATTTTGGAGGTACAAAAAGGGTTAAGTAACCCTCACCATGCTGAATATTTTAATTTACTACACTTCTCCCCAATTTTCAGCCATTTACACCACAACCTCTTTATAACACTATTAATGGGGTCCAAAGCAGAAATAGTGTTAGTTAAACAGCCATGTTATATCCAAACAAAAATGTATAGATTATATAGAAAAATGACCATTTATGGTCATTTTTCTATATAATCTACATTTTTGGGATCCATCTTGAAATCGTGTTATATCCTAAACTGTGTTATAATGAACTGTGTTGAAACGAGGTTGTGGTGTATGTTGGACAATTTCAATTTTTACACTGGATTCTGAAACAGAATGGAAACAGTTTAGAACCTGCTCAGCCGGTCCCTGAGAAGCCAGCTGAGCAGGGTTTGCAGTGTTTTCAAATAAGGATATGTATATCCGAGTTCAGCATGCTGAGGGTTAAGACCACCTTTGGGACTGTTCAGAACTGGTCTTATTAGTGGGTTGGTCTTAAAACGGATATTTAAGGAAAACCTACTTTGAGACTAGTGAATGGGGTTCTTAATGGCAGAGTGGTCTTAACCCGTAAATGCCAATCACGACAATTGTTGTCTGCTTTGTCGTCTGCTGGTTACTTTAAAAGTCATTTTTACAAACAGTGTGAACCCTAATGAGACTGCTCCTCTAGGAACAGTCTGATCTGGGTCCACATTGTTTTCGTGTACGCCAAAAAATTTTAAAAGCGTTTGCAAAAAATTCAGCAAACCACATAAGCAGACAACATTTTCAGATGTAGGTTTACTAGGCATCTTAAGGGTTAATTGTTTGATTTGAGGTTTAACATCCCCGTCAACACTGTAAAGGTCATTTTGGAGACGTTGCTTCCAATTTTGTGGGACTTTTACCCGACATTGAGATGAAATGACATCTCAAGCCCTGCCGCCCAATTAAACCAATAGGGTTTATAAGCATGGACGGGCAGACTCTCGCACCGCTTTGCCTGGGAAGGCTTAGATCCTCTAAGCAGTTTACCAGTACTCGTGTGCGGATCGGTTTCAGCTCTGCATGGAAGCATCATGCAGCCCATCTATTTCTTCAAGCCCCGATGGGTGGGGGCGGTCTTAAGGGTTAACAATGGGTTGAGTTAATAGTGTAATTTCATTGTTTATTGTTACATGATTGTATGAATAAAAATAAGTTCTATCCATAGCTCCAGATTAGGCACTTTTTTCATCGGAAAAGTACAGTACTACTGATATTTTTCCGAGTTGCTTCTAATGAGTACCAACAACATACAGTAGAACTTCGATGGCTCAAACACCGGTGGCTCGTTTACCATGGCTGGGTCGAACCCGTTATTGCGCCCCTAGAGAAATCCTGTACATAAGAAATAGTGGGGATAATTTAAGTTATTTTCGCTTTTTTTACTTGCAAATGTATGCTGAGTACAATGAGGCGATTCTAATGAGTACACACAACATACATTTTCATTATAGAACACCGAAAGGATGTTTAAAAGTATCACGTCATGCCTCCTGGCAGTAATCCTCAGTGGCTCGAACTACCCCAGTCTCGAACAGATTTTCGAGGTCCCAAAGGTGTTCGAGCCACTGAAGTTCGACTGTATGTTTTTGTGCAGGAATAAGAAAAATAATATGTGGATACCGTCTTATCTGGGGCTATGTCAGATCATACTAAATCTTGACTTTGCAGTATCACTGAACATCCCACCCCTGGGACAAGTTTTTAGCTCACCTGTCACGTAGTGAGCTTTTGGGATCACTTTTTTGTCCGTTGTGTGTGTGTGTGTAAACTTTTTCTTCAAACAACATCTCCTCCTAAACCACTGATCGGATTTTGACCAAACTTCACAGGAATGATCCTTAGGTGGTCCCCTTTCATAGTTGTTCAAATGGTTTTGGTCCGTTGCACAGCTAGGTCACAGGAGCTAAAAACAGATTTTTTTTTTTACTGAAAACTTAAAAAATCTTCTTCTCTGAAACCGCTTGGTCCAGGTCTTTGATATTTGGTATGAAGCTTAAGCTAGTGGATCTCTATCAAGATTGTTAAAATTGTAGCCCTAGGGCCAAAAATGCCCCCACCATGGGGCCCTTTGATTATACATAGGATTATATAGAGAAAAGTTTAGCCCAGTGGTTATCGCGTTCGACTCATGATCGAGAGGTGCGTTCGAATCTGGCACCCGGTATCGAGGTATGTCTTTGGGCAAGACACGAAATGACACTGCCTCACTCCACCCAGGTGCAAAATGGGTAGCAGTGGTGTAATAGTCACTGCCTCTCTCGCACGCGCATGAAAACATCCGGAATGAGTGTTCGAGAATGATTAAATAAGCTTGAAGCTACTATCGCAATCAAACTAAAATAAATTAGTATAAACTGTGTAGGGAAAATCTTTAAAAATCTTCGTCTGAAACCGCAAGGCCCAGGTCTTTGATATTTGGCATGAAGCTACATCTAGTAGACTTCTACCAAGATTGTTCAAATTGTAGCCCTGGGGCTAAAAATGCCCCTGCCCCGGGGCCTTTTGGTTTTTCATAGGCCTATAAATAGGGAAATCTTTAAAAATCTTTTTCTCTAAAACCGCAAGCAGCCCAGGAGTTTGATATTAGGCATGAAGCTTCATCTAGTGGACCTCTACCAAGATTGTTCAAATTATAGCCCTGGGGCCAAAAATGCCCCCGCCCGGTGCCCTTTGGTTTTACATAGGCTTATATAGGAAAAATCTTTAAAAATCTTCATCTTTGAAACCGCAAGGCCCCGGTCTTTGTTATTTGGTATGAAGCTTCATCTGGTGCACAGGACCCTTTGGTTTTACATAGCCTTATGTGGGGAATATCTTGAAAAATCTTCTTCCCTGAAACCGCAAGGCCCAGGTGTTTGATATTTGGTGTGTAGCTTCATCTAGTGGACCTCTGCCAAGATTGTTCTAATTATATCCCTAGGGCCAAAAATGCACCTGCCCAGGGGCCCTTTGGTTTTACATTGACTTATATAGGGGAAATTTAAAAAAAACATCTTCTTCTCTGAAACCGCAAGTCCCAGGTCTTTGATATTTGGTGTGAAGCATCATCTATGACTTCTATCAAGATTGTTAAAATTATAGCCCTAGGGCCCAAAATGCCTCCACCCCATGTCCCTTTGGTTTTACATAGACTTATATTGGGAAAATATTTAAAATCTCATTCTCAGAAACCGCAAGGCCCAGGTCTTTGATATTTGTTGTAAAGCTTCACCTAAAGGACCTCTATCAAGATTGTTCAAATTACAGCCATAGGTTCAAAAATGCCCCTGCAGTTGGGCCCTTTTGTTTTACATAGACTTATATAGGAAAAATCTTTAAATATCTTCTTCTCTGAAATGAGAAAGCTCAGGTCTTTGATATTTGGTATGAGGCTTTGTCTAGCGGTCCTCTATCAAGATGGTTAAAATTATAGCCCGGGGTCCAAAATTTGGTCCACCCTGGTGCCCACTGGTTTAATATTGACTTATATTGGGTAAAACCTTTGGAAATCTTGTCTGAAACCAGAAGGCCTAGGTCTTTGAAATTTGGTATGAAGCTTGTCTTGTGGATTTCTACCAACATTGTTCAAATTATAGCCCTGGGTCCAAAAACGGCCCTGCCCCGGGGCCCGCAGGATTTGTATAGAATTATATTAACCTGTGTATGCCCCACAGAGTGGTTTAAGTGCTGAAGTCAAGGACTTGTTCTTTGACCTACTGCGTGCTGTGACTGCCAGGATCCCAGGATCCGAACTCCTGATCCCATGCGGAGATTGTAATGGCCACGTAGGCCGTGCAGGCACTGGATACAAGGAAGTGCATGGTGGGATCGGGTATGGTAGACCTGAACCAGATGTTGAGGGTGAGAGGATTCTAGAGTATGCCCTGGCATTTGACCTGCTTCTTGGAAACACATGTTTCAAGAAACTTGACAGTCATCTTATCACATACAAGTCAGGAAGCGCAGCGACGCAGATAGATTTCATCCTTTACCGCAGGACAATGCGCAAACTTGTCACAGATGTGAAAGTGATCCCTGGAGAGGAAGTAGCCCTGCAACATCAGCTACTCATATGCGACATGAGGATTGATGTGCCACCAAAACCCAAGCGCAAGTTCACCCCCAGACTAAAAGTTTGGAAGCTGAAAGAAACTCAGACAAGAAATCATTTCCAGGAGGTTTTCAGCCAGCATGTGAGTGCTTCGGCAGGTGTAGCAGATGCTACCACTGAGGATATATGGAACAGCATCAAGACCGGTCTGCTCAAGACAACTGAAGAGGTGTGTGGCACAACTCGGCCCCACCGCTGGCGTCGCAAAACCTGGTGGTGGAATGAGGATGTTAATAAGGTCATTGCAGCCAAGCGACAAGCCTTTAAAGCTTGGAAGACTGGTAAGGGCACCCGTGCATCATATCTTGCGGCCAAACGCATAGCCAGGCGTGAGGTGCACCATGCTCGCCAAGAAGCTGAGGAGATCTACAAGAATATTGACCCTAAGTCCTCAGAAGTATACCGCCTTGCTAACCAGATGAGAAGAGAGAATGCTGATGTTGTAGGTGACAAACCAGTAAAAAATGATGCAGGAGAGATGTCAATGAGTGAAGACTCAAAGCAGAGGGCCTGGTTAGAACACTACCAAAGGCTACTCAATGTTGAGTTCGACTGGGACTCAGACCACCTGTCTGATGAACCACCAGTGGAAGGGCCACCCATCCCAATCACTATTGATATGGTTAAGAAGGCTATCTCTCAGATGAAGACTGGCAAAGCACCGGGTCCCTCTGGCATAGTGGTGGAGATGATAAGAGCTGCAGGTGATGCGGGTGCCTCAATGATCCGCGACCTTGCAGCTGCAATCATCCGTGATGGGAAGGTACCCTCTGACTGGGAACAGAGTTTCATTGTCTGTCTCTACAAGGGCAAGGGCGATGCATTGGAACAGGGCAACTACCGTGGTCTCAAGCTGACAGAACAGGTCATGAAAGTCCTGGAGAGGATTGTGGATGGCCTCATTAGGCAGTTGGTGTCCATTGACGATTCCCAGTTTGGCTTCGTCCCAGGAAGAGGCACAACAGATGCAATTTTTGTTGTCCGACAGCTGCAAGAGAAGTATCTGGCGGCCAACAGGAGACTCTACATGGCTTTTGTAGACCTGGAGAAGGCATTTGAGGAATGTGTCAGGAGGCTCTTAACTTGGAAAGACGCAATGGAGGCGAAAGGGCTGAGAGTGAATGCAGGAAAGACAAAGATCATGATCTGTGGTACAGGTCTGGACCTCTTGCAGAGTACAGGCCAGTTCCCATGCGCTGCATGTCGCACTGGAGTGGGCAGCAACAGTATCTTTTGTAATGGCTGCAAGTTCTGGGTGCACAAGAAATGCAGTGGGCTCAAAAGCTTGATAGAGGACCCTGATTACAGGTGTACACGGTGCCAAGGAACTGCACGCCCCTTAGATGGCAGACCACAGAGGGAAGTCCAAGTCGGATCCGACAAGCTGGAGGTTGTAGCTTCCTTCTGCTACCTAGGTGATATGCTCTCAGCAGCGGGTGGTTGCGACCTTTCAACTATAACACGTGTGAAAACAGCCTGGAAGAAATTCAAGGAGTTGCTACCAGTTCTCTCTTCCCGCCACCTCTCGTTCAAGACACATGGCCGTGTGTATAGCTCTTGTGTGCGGAGCGCAATGCTCCATGCCAGTGAGACATGGCCATTGACAAAGCCAAACCTCCAACGTCTACAGCGAAATGACAGGGCAATGATCAGACAGCTCTGCAATGTCAAGCCACATGACACTGTCACCATCAGGTCCAGTGAGTTACTTGAGCGTCTTGGCATTGAGGACCTGGACCTCATCCTGAAAGAGAGAAGACTTCGCTGGTATGGACATGTGGAACGCTCCAACGGTGCAGTCAAGACTGCCTGTGACATACAGGTAAGTGGAAAGCGGGGGCCAGGAAGGCCCAAGATGACCTGGAAGCAGCTAACAGAAAGAGATTGCAGAGAATGGAAGCTCTCTGCTATCGATCCTCATGATAGACAAGCCTGGAGATCTGGTGTAAGATCTGCCATGCGTGCAGCAAGCCAGCTACCTGGAAGGGGGCCCACTTATGTGGACATTTCCCCTGTACCTGCACATTAATCAAAAATCCATTGATGATGATGATGATATATAAGGAAAACCTTTTAAAATCTTCGTCTGAAACCAGATGGCTCCGGTCTTTGATATTTGGTTTGAAGCTTCACCTTTTAGACTACTACCAAGATTATTCAAATTATAGCCCTGGGGCCAATAATGGCTCTCCTTGGGGCCCACTTGTTACCCTATGGATCAGGTGAGCGATCCAGGGCCATCATGGCCCGCTTGTTAAAAATGTTGTTAGCTGGTTGAAGTTTTAACTATTCTAGCAGAATAAATATCAAATGCAGTAGTATTTTTGCTTAAATTCCCACAAAATTGGAGGCAACGTCTCCAAAATGACCTTTACAGTGTTGACGGGGACATTAAACCTCAAATCTAACAAACAAACAATTTTTGCTGAAAAAAAATAAGTAGCTACTCACATTTATTTTCAGTAAAAATATTGTTTTTTTTTTTTTTTTTTCAAAAATGAAAGTTTTAACATAATCATGTAAACTGACAAATAGCTTTGAACAATTGGGCCCAGAGGAGATACAGTATTTTAAGCTGCTGGTGGTGGGTGGTTCATTGCCCAGAGCCTGTCACTGTCACCCATTCATTTAGAGATTGATATATAAATTATAATAATATATATCCCTTGTCCTGCTGAGTCTGGATATGTCTTATCTTTCAAACAATGTAGATCCAGATCAGATGGCTTCTGAAGAAGATCTTCATTGTTTGTCATTCAGTTTATGAATTTATTGCAATAATTTGCATCAAGTAATCTGATTGGTTGATTATCAGTAGTGGGTGTGGCATATTTAAATATTCAGCAGGATAAGGGATATACTTAAACCCCAAAACATCATGACTTTCATGGTGACTGTTGCCATTGTCGTCATCATCATCATCATCCTCAGTAGCAGCAACAGCATTTTTATCATCGTCAGTGTTGTCATGATGATGATGATTAGGCATCATCATCATCATTATCATCAACATCAACAACAACAGCAACTGAGAGCACCAAGTTCTATGAAAGTCTTAAATTTGAAATAGCTTATAGACTGACTCATTTAATACCGGAAACCCCAAAAGCTGATACTAGCAAACAGTGCAGGGCCAGATCGGATGCAGCAGAACTTGGCGTCTGATCAGCGCCTACAGTGTTTGCAAAAAGTTCAGCCATTTTCCAAATAAATTTGAACGATAAAACAATCTGTCCCCCATAAACTTTAAAATAGACTCCTGCTATATATAAGAAGGAAGATTCCATTTGGTACAAAATGGGTTAATATTTTATTCAAGACTTCAAGGCATTAGTCAGTTCTTGAGCTTATTGATATCTGATGTTCTTTGCACCAAAATTTTATACTGTAGGAAGAATAATGTCTGCTCTGATTGCAAACATAGTTAGATTATTTGAAGTGTTTTCCTAAGAGATCCTTTGACTTGACATTGAAGTTTTGAGATGGTTTCCAATTTATATTGAGTGTTTGTATTGAAGATTGCTTGTTTACTGAGGAAATCCAGATGCCTGTCAGAAAAACAAACCAGAATGTACTTTTAGTAATTTAGTGGAATGCAGGCCTCGGTAGCTCAGTCAGAGGTACGTCTGACTGGTGATCAGGACTTTGAGGGTTTGATACCTACCAGGATCCAGTTGTTCAAAGTCTCGTTAGCTTAATGAGCTCATTAGTGGTCAAATTGTTAACCATTCTAGCAAGTGCAATACATATCTAAAATTTTGTGATTTTCGCTGAAAAAATGTAAGCAGCTTTAGCATTTGCATTTTTTTCACCAAAAATATTAGTACTTTCATCATATTGAATGATCCAAGTTTAGACGATAGCTAACAACGTCTTTAGTTTTGAACAAATGACCCCAGGTCAGCAACATTCTTTCAGGGAGATTGATCATAAAATGTTTCTACAGTCATTCTCTCCCTTCTGCGGATTCAAGAAGTGCAGTTGTTAGTTTCTAGTGAAAGAATGTGCACTGTACTGTTTAACCCTTTAATTAGGTCTAAAACTGCCCAGAAATGGCATTGTTGGGTTAACTGATGGGTTTGGTGTGACGTTTGGTAATTTGATTGGTCAAATTTGAAATTTGAAAAACAGACCAGAATGTACTTTTAGTAATTAAGTGGAATGCCGGCCTCGGTAGCTCAGTCGGATGCACGTCTGACTGGTGATCAGGACTTTGCGGGTTTGATACCTACCGGGTTAGCAACATTCTTTCAGGGAGATTGATCATAAAATGTTTCTGCAGTCATTCTCTCCCTTTTGCTGATTCAAGAAGGGCAGTTGTCAGTTTCTGGCAAAAGAATGTGCATTGTACTGTTTAACCCTATAATTAGGTCTAAAACTGCCCAGAAATGGCATTGTTGGGTTAACTGATGGGTTTGGTGTGACGTTTGGTAATTTGATTGGTCAGCAATGGTTGTAGCTAAATTAATTCATTCAGCAGGATAAGGGTAAGACAGGGATTCACGTGGCATCTTTTCCGCAATTTTTGCAAGGGAGACAACTTTTGGGACTTCCTCTTTGCTTTCCCTAAATCTCAACCCTCTGAAAAAGAGGTCAACTTGTTAAAGAAAGAATTTACTCCTCAGGAGCAAATTCCTTCCTTGAAGAGTAGACTTGTAGTGATAAGGGAGACAAAAAAGATGGTTGAAGGATTTGACTCCCCCGAAGACGTGACCATACCTCTTAATAGAGGGGTTCCTTAGCTGCTAATAGAATCATGGGATGTGATGTCATTTTGTCTCGGTCTGGTAAAAGTTTTGCAAAATCAGAAACCTCATCTCCAAAATGTCCTAAATAGTTTTGTCGAGGAGGTAACAAACAAACAAACAAGTGCACAATGTGCTTAGACATTATATTCTAGTCATACAAAAGAACCTACTAGTATTATTAAGCCCATGCTCAGGTACAACCATATTGTGGAAATGTCTGGTTGAAGCAAACATGTCCAAATCTGGCATAAGTAGTATGTATATTAAAGCAAAATACTTCATAAATAAACATGTCAGCAATTTATCCCTCCTTGTCACAAAAACATGATTATACATTTGCAAAAGCGATTTTTATATGCCCGTTTTGAAAAAAAAAAATGGTTGTATTATGTTATGGGGTTGGCGGCCGTATGTTCGTCTGTCCATCTGTCTGTAAACTTTTTCCTTTCTGGATAACTCATCCTACAGTTTTCATCGGGTCAAGCTGAAACTTTGAAGATAGTAAGACTATGATGTGGAGATGTACATAAAGTTTAAAGTTTCAAGGTTTAACTGTCCACCAAATATTTTACGAGTTTATGCCCCTTTGAAAATTTCTGGTAACATTTGATTCTGGCTAACTCCCCTTACAATTGACATTCAACCAAGCTGAAACTACATGTAGAGTATTGGAACGCTTTTCCGCAATTTATTGCGGAAAACAGCACGTGAAGCTCTGCAAACTGTGGAAAAGGAGCTGAGAATTCTCCGCATCACATCTTTTTCATTTGTTTTCCGCATGATGCGTAAATATTGTTCCAATACTCCGCAAGAGATTTTCCGCAATAAACATGCAGAAAATGGAGGCTTTTGGGGAAATTTGAGGTACAGGTAATTATGGAAAATAAGGACCTGCTCTTAAAGGCAAGAAAGTGCTCCTCAGGAGGGACACAATTCACCACAACACAAACAGGTGGTCCCAAAAACTTGTCTCCTTTATAAAATTGACAGAAAATCTGGCAGGCTAACCCATAACCTGCTGTTCACAACAACCTGTATTTTTGCAAACAGCATAGATCCAGATCAGATGGCTTCTGAAGAAGCCATCTGATCAGGATCTACACTGTTTAACATTTAGTTTGTGAATTTGTAAGAATGAATAACATCAAGTAATCTGATTGGTTCAGAAGTCAGAAATGGGTGTGGTCAAGTTAATTTTTTCAGCAGAATAAGAATTAAGCCGTTCCCATTCATACCCGCCACCTTTTCCTGTCAGATTCTAGCCACGCCTTCTAGCTTTAATGGGTCAAACCTCTAATCCCCAATTCTAGGATTAAGCTAGATTCAGACCAGCCACTGATTGCCAATAATTATATGCACTTTTCTGATACAAATCTCTTTGTCTATGTGTCATTACAATTATTTATGTATTTATTTTTAGATCGAGACATGTAAGACCGAGCTGACGAACAAAGACAATGAGATTACGGGTCTGAAGTTGAAGGCGGAGACTTTACAGAATCAGCAGTCCGAACACCAACATTACATCAACGTTCTCAAAGATCAAATAGCGGCCAAAGAACAACAGTCATCTATGTTCCAAGCTGATGTGAGTATTGTTTGTTTGTTTCTATTGGAGTTTAACTGCCCAGTCAACACTATTTTAGGTAATTTTTGAACCGGTCAGTTTACCTATCCACACTATTCCTGGGCATGCTTATACGTAAGCGGTAAACCAGTATATTGCACATTCTTTCGCCAGAAACTGACAACTGCCCTTCTTGAATCAATGAACTGATGTGAGTAATGACCTTTAGGTCACAAGTAAGGCTGACACGATTAATCGTATAATCGATCTATAAAATCCACAAAAATGATTATCATTTCTGATTTGCTTTTAATTACTTGATAGGTACAGTTTACTACCCAAAGTTATGCCTAAAATAGCTGGATGAGTGGCAAACAGTGCAGAACCTGATGAGACGCCGCATTCTGCGGCGTCTCATCTGGGTCTACACTGTTTGCTCAGGCCTATCTGTTCTAATATACATATGGTAAAGTGCAACATATGGTAAGAGTCACGCTCAGATAGAAAGCCAGACAGGTAAATTATAACAAAAACCTTAGCGATTACTAATCGATTATTGATCGCAATGACAAGGCTGATAATCGATTATCTTTTCAGATCCGATTTGCCCGCCCTAGTCACAAGGGTCATCTTTGGAATGCACTGGAATGGTAACTGCCTTAGAAGCTTAGTCAGATGCATGTCTGACTCGTGGTCAGGAGGTGATGGGTTCGATTTCTTAGAGATTGATCATGAATTCTTGTCTACGATCATTCCCTCTCTTCAGCTGATTCAAGAAGGGCAGTTGTTTGTTTCTGGCAAAAGAATGTGCACTGAATGCTTAAATGCATATATATAAGCCTGTCCAGGAAAAGTGTTTTTATGTAAAATGATTGAACTGCTCAATGAGGCAGTTCTAACGAGCACCCTCAACCTTTGTATGGAGCAAAAATAAAAAAACTATAACAAATTTTAATTAGAAAAATGTCAATTTTTGAGGTTATATGAAATAATGCACTATGTCTCACGGATATATCGTGATGCCCTTTTTTGCACCATTTCAGATAGAAGATTTACGAGAGAGGTTAAAAGAAAAAGATACTGTGATAGATAAGAAATCCCAGAATTCTCAGACGTTAGCAGTGGAGAAGAGAAAGTTAGAGTTAGAAATAACAGAATTGAAGGACAACATTGATATAAAGGAACGGAAAATTAGTGTATTACAGAGAAAGGTATGAGATAGTTGGCCCTGAATATATGTACACTGTGCTCATCTCAGTGGAGCATGAACTTTGTACTGCTCAAAAGTATTGACTTACCAACATGTAAGGGACTGTAAACATCCATTGAGGACGAGGAAAAATTTTGTCTAGTGCCTAGGAAATTATCCATTGGTCATGCAGGGTGATTAAATTTTGGAGAATTTTCTGCCTTGGCAAGCAAGAGCAACATAAGATCACTTTCTTGTGTTTCGGTTAGTGTTGTCGTCACTATCATGGCAGGATTTTATTACGCCCCCGCCATTCGAAGAATGGTGGAAGGGCATATAGCGTTGCCCCTGTCCGTCCGTTGGTTCGTCCGTCCGTTCATTGTCCGTCAGTCTGAAACTTAAACGCAGTCAATAACTTTTTTATTTATGGATGGATTTTGAAATTTTCTTATAGAATTAATAAACATCATGAGAGGATGTGTCACGTGCAAAACCCAGGTCCGTACCTCCAAGGTCAAGGTCATACTTAGAGGTCAAAGGTCAAAAAAAGGGTCTGAAACTTAAACGCAGTTGATAACTTTCTTCTTTCTGAATGGATTTTGAAATTACTCTGTGAAAATGTTAACTATCATGAGACGATGTGTTACATGCAAAACCCAGGTCTGAACCTCCAAGGTCAAGGTCATACTTGGAAGGCAAAGGTCAAAAAATGGGTCCGAAACTTAAACGCAGTCAATAACTTTCTTATTTCTGCATGGAGTTTGAAATTACTTTGTAGAAATGGTAACCATTATGAGACGATGTGTCACGTGCAAAACCCAGGTCCGTACCTCGAAGGTCAAGGTCATACTTAGAGGTCAAAGGTCAAAAAATGGGTCCAAAACTTAAACGCAGTCAATAACTTTCTTATTTCTGGATGGATTTTGAAAGGAGCAGTCTCTATAAGGCTGTATTCATGGCCACAACCGATTTGCTTTAAACTTTGTAGCCTCAAAGTGGTACATATTGACTGTCTAATGGTGAATTTTTAGACTCTTTGATCCAATGGTTTTTGCTGTATACACTATTAAAGTGGGTGGGGTAATGTCACCCCATCAAGGGTATACCAACAAAAATGCTATTACTTTTGTTCAAAGTGCGTGACTGGAGGCGATGTTTGCCATATGCTTACTACCCTTTTAGGCATAACAGCCGGTGATAACAGTCTTATTAATATCAAACAAGACAAGAGTTAATACGCGCTTGTAAGTTGTACCCAAATATTAGTAATTTTTATTCCCCAACTTTACGAAAAACCACAACACCTTTACAGTTTTCAACTTATTTCAAAGATCTTTCATAAATATAATGTTGATGTAATAGTCATTCTAGGTATATGTCAGAATTATTGTTAGTTCATAAAACTTAAAGAGTTACCTGCCCCTGAAATTGGATTTACCCATTTTTTAAATCAGAGTGCATTTATCCGTTTGGCGTACTCACAACTTCATTTGAAAGTGAATAAACCGATCCCATGCAAGTATTATTAAATAGATGTGGACAAGGAAGTCATTTGATTTAATTGTGCATGCTAGTATTACCTTTTTTTTTTTTTTTTTTTTGGTTATTTATGAATTCTTAATGACCAGGTGCAAATGGAACATTTGTCAACTGTCAAACAATTTTGACCATCAAAGCAGGCTTTGGTCATGTTGTGGAACCTCATTTTAGACTGATACTGTGCTTAAATATAAGACCGTATTGTCTCACGACATGTTTAAGAATTTGTTAATTTACTGATCTTCCTCTGAATCGTTAGATGTACTCCATGTGTCAACAGCAGCATCATAAACAAAATCAATATGTGCCCATGTTGGTTTTGCTTCACTATTTTTTGTTTTGTTCCGGTAATATCCCAAATACCAGAGAACAGAAGCCACATGTGCGCAACATCCCACGGTACGAGCTCCACTTCTGCACCCACAATACATCCAGTGATTGGGTTCAGTCCTTGTGTATATTCAACCCACATGTTATATGTTTTATTAGATGTGTGGCGAGAACGTATCTGTGCTTTGAGAACACCATCTTCTTCTTTGTGTGCCATTATCTCATATGATCCATTGTCGCCAAAATGTTCATCTGTGTAGGATTTGGCTTGTTTCAGCTGGTAAATACCCATTGTCAAATCCCTGAGTTCATCCTCAGTCATCTCTGGGAAATTCTCAAGTTTCTCATCATCGATCTTATTCCAAATAACCCTTTTGTTATCCCAGCCATTTTTTACAACCTTATCCTGCAGCTTATTTGGAGTTTTTGCTAGGGCCATCATTCTTCTAGCAATTACTTTGTCTGAATCTTTGCTTATTACCAAAGGTGGTCTAAATGCATTGCACAATGAGCAAACAATCCTTACATAGTCGCCAACATATGGTATTTGACTATTGGGCATTGTGTTGCTAAGGGCTTTCCACTTTTTAATTCATCCATCAGCTGATTCGACAACCCATCTCACCTTTGTAACTAGCCTTGACTCATTCGCCTCTTCAGTCGTATGTTACTTCTGAGATTTGTTTAGGAAGTGAGGCATATGAGAATTGATTCCAAAATCTTTTAGTATATCTATAGCATCCCTGAAGCCGCGGTCTACAACGAGTACATCATCTTCTTCAAACCAGTCAGTAATATTTTCTGCATTAGTCTTTATCATGTGTTCGGTAATCTTAGCAACTGTGTTTTACCCGTCTGCAAGATATGGTCATTTCGGATAAGATCTTATTCCGTACATAAAGGACAGCCTTTGCTGAAACCTATGATGCTTGTGGCCACTGATGGTTACATTTTGACTGTGATGGGACCATATCTTGCAGATGGGAAAAACACAGATGCTAAGATTACCGAACACATGTTAAAGACTAATGCAGAAAATATTACTGACTGATTTGAAGAAGGTGATGTACTCGTTGTAGACCGCAGCTTCGGAAATTCTATAGATATATTAAAGGATTTTGGAATCAATTCTCATATGCCTCACTTCCTAAACAAATCTCAGAAGCAACATACGACTGAAGAGGCGAATGAGTCAAGGCTAGTTACGAAGGTGAGATGGGTTGTCGAATCAGCTAATGGGAGAATTAAAAAGTGGAAAGCCCTTAGCAACACAATGCCCAGTAGTCAAATACCATATGTTGGCGACTATGTAAGGAATGTTTGCTCATTGTGCAATGCATTTAGACCACTTTTTGTAACAAGCAAAGATTCAGACAAAGAAATTGCTAGAAGAATGATGGCCCTAGCAAAAACTCCAAATAAGCTGCAGGATAAGGTTGTAAACAAGAGGGCCACGATGGCCCTGGATCGCTCACCCGATCCATAGAGTAACAAGTGGGCCTCGGGGAGGGCCATTATTGACCCCATGGCTATAATGTGCATAATGTTGAGGGAGGTCTAAATAGGTGAAGCTTCATACCAAATATCAACAAAGGCTATAATTTGAACAATCTTGGCAAAGGTCCACTAGATGAAGCTACACAACAAATACCAAAGACCTGGGTCTGGCGGTTTCAGAGATGGAGATTTTTTTAAAGATTTTCCCTGCATAAGCCAATGTAAAACCAAATGGCCCCATGGTGGGGGCATTTTTGGCCTCAGGGCTATTATTTAAACAATCTTGATAGAGGTACACTAGATGAAGCTTCACACCAAATATCAAAGACCAGGGCCTTGCAGTTTCAGAGCAGAAAATTTTTAAAGATTTCCCAATATAAGTCCATGTAAAACCAAAGGGTATCGGGGCGGGGACATTTTTGGCCCAAGGCTATAATTTGAACAATCTTGATAGAGGTCCACTAGATGAAATTTCACAACAAATATCAAAGACCTAGGCCTTATGGTTTCACAGAAGAAGATTTTTAAAGATTTTCCCTATACAAGCCCATGCAAAACCGAAGGGCCCCAGGGCGGGGGCATTTTTTGGGCCCAGCACTATTATTTGACCAATCTTGGTAGGGGTCCACTAGATGAAGCTTCATACCAAATATCAAAGACCTGGGCCTTGTGGTTTCACAGAAGAAGATTTTTTAAGTTTTCGGTGAAAAAAATCTATTTTTGGCTCCTGTGATCTAGATGTGCAACGGACCGGAAACATTTGAACAACTTTGAAAGAGGACTATCTAAGGATCATTCCTGTGAAGTTTGGTCAAAATCTAATCAGAGGTTTTGGAGGAGATGTCGTTTGAAGAAATTGTTTACGCACGGACGGATGCACGCACGGACGCACGAGGGACAAAAAGTGATCCCAAAAGCTCACCTCGTCACTACGTGACGGTGAGAAAAAATGGCTGGGATAAAAAACGGGTTACTTGGAATAAGATCGATGATGAGAAACTTGAGAATTTCCCAGAGATGACTGAGGATGAACTCAGGGATTTGACAATGGGTATTTACCAGCTGAAACAAGCCAAATCCTACACAGATGAACATTTTGACGACAATGGATCATATGAGATAATGGCACACAAAGAAGAAGATGGTATTCTCAAAGCACAGATACGTTCTCGCCACACGTCTAATAAAACATATAACATATGGGTTGAATATACACAAGGACTGAACCCAATCACTGGATGGTATTGTGGGTGCAGAAGTGGAGTTCGTACCGTGGGATGTTGCGCACATGTGGCTTCTGTTCTTTGTTATTTGGGATATTACCAAAACAAAACAGAAACTAGTGAAGCAATACCAAGCCGGGAACATATTGATTTTGTTTATGATGCTGCTGTTGACACACGGAGTACATCTAGCGATTCAGAGGAAGATCAGTAAATAAACAAATTCCTAAACATGTCGTGAGACCATACGGGTTTATATTTAAGCACAGTATCAGTCTAAAATGAGGTTCCACAACATGACCAAAGCCTGCTTTGATGGTCAAAAACGTTTGACAGTTGACAAATGTTCCATTTGCACCTGGAAATTAAGAGTTCATAAATAACCAAAAAAAAAAAAAAAAAGGAAATACTAGCATGCACTATTAAATCAAATGACTTCCTTGTCCACATCTATTTAATAATACTTGCATGGAATCGGTTTATTCACTTTCAAATGAAGTTGTGAGAACTACAAACGGATAAATGCACTCTGATTAAAAAAATGGGCAAAATCCATTTCAGGGGCAGGTAACTCTTTAAGTTTTATGAACTAACAATAATTCTGACATATACCTAGAATGACTATTACATCAACATTATATTTATGAAAGATCTTTGAAATAAGTTGAAAACTGTAAAGGTGTTGTGGTTTTTCGTAAAGTTGGGGAATAAAAATTACTAATATTTGGGTACAACTTACAAGCGCATATTAAATCTTGTCTTGTTTGATATTTATAAGACTGTTATCACCAGCTGTTATGCCTAAAAGGGTATTAAGCATATGACAAACATCGCCTCCAGTCACGCACTTTGAACAAAAATAATAGCATTTTTGTTGGGATACCCTTGATGGAGTGACATTACCCCACCCACTTTAATAGTGTATACAGCAAAAACCAGTGGACCAAAGAGTCTATAAATTCACCATTAGACAGTCAATATGTACCAATTTGAAGCTACAAAGTTTAAAGGAAATCGGTTGTGGCCATGAAAACAGCCTTATAGAGACTGCTCCTTACTTGGCAGAAATGTTGGCCATCATGAGACAATCTGCCTCACACAAAACCAAGGTCCTTACCTCCAAGGTCAAGGTCATACTTAGAGGTCAAATGTGAAAAAAAGGGTCCAAAACTTAAACACCGTTAATAACTTTCTATAGATTGATACCAACATAGACATATTTTCAGGCGGGGGCATCCATGTCCTATGGACGCATTTCTAGTTGTAGGTGTTGGCTATGCTAAGTCTGTGCATTTAGTTCATTTTCTTCAATACACAGCCTTTTAGGGTAATGAAACTTCGTACACACATTCGACATGATGCACCTTGCTAATCCCATCAACCATTACTGATCCTTCACCTACTTTTCATGTTTGGCTGAACAGTGGTGATTCACCTTGACCAGTACTGTCAGATGTTAACTCTTAAGATGCCGAGAAAAACTACAACTGAAAATGTCATCTGCTTTTGTCGTCTGCTAAATTTTTTTGCAAACTTTTTATACCCCGGCATACGCAGTATGCCCTGGGGGTTTATCGTTTTCGTATTTTCTGTGTGTGTGTGTGTGCGTGTGTGTGTGTCTGTTAACATTTTCGTGTCCGCTCCATAACTTTTCAATCGCTTGATGTATTTTCAAGAAACTTCACATAAATGTTAAACACCATGAGACGACGTGCAGAACACATGAAACGTAACTCTTGCTTTTCTACTTTCAGAGTTATTGCCCTTTGTATTTTTTAACTTGCATTTTCGTGTCCGCTCCATAACTTTTCAACCGCTTAATATATTTTCATGAAACTTCACAACCGTAACTCTTGCTTTTCTACTTACAGAGTTATTGCCCTTTGTATTTTTTAACTTGCATTTTCGTGTCCGCTCCATAACTTTTCAACTGCTTGATATATATTTTCATGAAACTTCACATAAATGTTAAACACCATAAGACTGCGTGCAGAACACATGAACCGTAACTCTTGCTTTTCTACTTTCAGAGTTATTGCCCTTTGAATGTTTTAACTTGAATTTTCGTGTCCGCTCCATAACTTTTCAACCGCTTGATATATTTTCATGAAACTTCACATAAATGTTAAACAACATGAGACGACGTGCAGAACACATGAAGTATAACTCTTGCTTTTCTAGTTTCAGAGTTATTGCCCTTTGTATGTTTTAACTTGCATTTTCGTGTCCGCTCCATAACTTTTCTTCGCTTGATATATTTTCATGAAACTTCACATAAATGTTAAACACCATGAGACGATGTGCAGAACACATGAATCCTAACTCTTGCTTTTCTACTTTCAGAGTTATTGCACTTTGTATGTTTTAACTTGCATTTTCGTGTCCGCTTCATAACTTTTCTACCGCTTGATATATTTTCATGAAACTTCACATAAATGTTAAACAACATGAGACGACGTGCAGAACACATGAAGTATAACTCTTGCTTTTCTAGTTTCAGAGTTATTGCCCTTTGTATGTTTTAACTTGCATTTTCGTGTCCGCTCCATAACTTTTCTTCGCTTGATATATTTTCATGAAACTTCACATAAATGTTAAACACCATGAGACGATGTGCAGAACACATGAATCGTAACTCTTGCTTTTCTACTTTCAGAGTTATTGCCCTTTGTATGTTTTAACTTGCATTTTCGTGTCCGCTTCATAACTTTTCTACCGCTTGATATATTTTCATGAAACTTCACATAAATGTTAAACACCTTGAGATGACGTGCAGAACACATGAACCGTAACTCTTGCTTTCCTACTTTCAGAGTTATTGCCCTTTGAATGTTATAACTTGCATTTTCTTGTCCGCTCCATAACTTTTAAACTGCTTGACATATTTTCATGAAAATTCACATAAATGTTAAACACCATGAGACGACGTGCAGAACACATGAACCCTTACTCTTGCTTTCCTACTTTCAGAGTTTTTGCCCTTTGAATATTACGATTTTTACCATACACTTGTGTCCGCTCTGTAACTTTAAAACCGTTTGAGATAATTTCATGAAACTTCAAACAAATGTAAAGCAAGATAATAGGATGGGCAGAACACAAGAACCATAACTCTTGTTTGCATACATTACAAATTATTTCCCTTTGAAGATTGTAAATTATGTGTCTGCTATCATCTTCGTGTCTTCTCCATTTCTTTTAAACGGCTTGACATATTTTCATGAAACTCCACAGGAATGTTGAACACCCATGAGACGACGTGCAGAACACATGAACCATAACTCTTGCTTTCCTACTTTCAGAGTTATTGCCCTTTGAATCTTGAAACTGGCCATTCTATGGAATATGGCCTGTATATGCAAAGAAGCTTTTGACATTACTATTTTCAGCTGAGGTGATGGCACTGGCCGGGGGTATACGTGCCCCACTGGGCACTTTTGTCTAGTTAAAAATATTTTTGTATACAGGCAAACAGTGTGGACCCAAATCAGAATGCTCCTAGAGGAGCGTCTGATTTGGATTCACACTGTTTGAAAAAATTACTTTTAAAGTAACCAGCAGACGACAAAGCAGATGACAATTGTGCTGATTGGCATTTCCTGGGTTAATGTCCTCAACTTGCTTTTCATACTTGGCTGAACAATGTTTAATCTGTGCATGCATCGCTATTCAGCCCATCAGCAGTCATAACAAAGCCATTTAGCAAATGTTTCTTGTCATTCTCTCTAAATTATACAGTATTTATTCTAAATATATTCGAACACATCATATCCTTACCATACTTGTTCTAAGAACAAGTCCAATTTTCTATCCGATGTTGTATCTAAAAATACCAGGATGAGTTTTTGTTTGATTTGAGGTTTAACATCCCCGTCAAGACTGCATATGTCATTTTGGAGACGTTGCTTCCAATTTTATGGGACTTTTACCCGACATTGAGATGAAGTGACATCTGAAACCCTGTCACCCAATGAAACCAATAGGGTTTATAAGCATGGACGGTCCAACTTGCACCGCTTTGCCTGGGCAAGCTAAGATCCTCTAAGCGGTTTACCAGTATTTGTGTGCTGTCCGTTTCAGCTGTGCGTAGAAGCATCATGCAGCCCATCTATTTCTTCAAGCGCCAATGGGCGGGGGCCTATGAAAATAGCCGGATAAGTGGCAAACAGTGTAGACCTTGATGATACACTGTGTTCTACAGTGTCTCATCTGGGTTTTACCCTGTTTGCTGAGGCCTGTCTGTCCGAATACATGTAAATACCGAACCACTGTTTTATACAGTACGGCTCAGGTATAAGAACCAAAAAACTCTTTATTCCGAATCTCGGCGTTTCGAGCACTTTCCAAAACACTCGGAATTGTTCCGAGTAGATGTATATAGTCGGCGGACACTCCTCGAAAACACTCGCAAGGTCCGCCCTAAGTATGCGGTACGCGAAGTTTCACGAAATTATTCCGAGTCGTAATATCGTACCAGGAGGCAATATTTTCTTGCAAAGTTACGCGGAAATACTTGGAGGAATTTGACGAAATACCTGGGCATTTTTTTTGTGTTTATTTAATGTTCTTTTACCATCATATATATTTTATATATAATTATAAGATAATATATATCACTGATAGTTATTATAATGTAAACGATGTCAAAAGTCAACAAAGAGGTAATCACTGATTACCCAAGGTGAAACTGTACAGTGATTTCAAACAAGGGAATCAGTTGGGCATGACGAGTACATACAACATTTTCAAGTCCGTAATTGAAAGCATGTTGAACATTATAAAATTATGGTTAAATTCAATGTAATTACCTTAGACATGTTAATGAGGTAATTGTAAGAATCCCCGTGATAATGTCGTATTGCTATCGGCCCAAGCTTGGCCCGCTGTTGCATGCTTGCAATATGATGTAGTATGTGGTCGCTGTCTGCAGTCAGTTAGAGTTGACTCTCTTAGTAAACTGTCAATCAACCGGCAAGCTTCCCTTCAGACAATAGTGCAAAATCGGTCATTTTGAACTCAAACTTTCTCCATGTAATTTTGATATTTTAAAAAAAAAGAAAATTATTTTGATATAAAATATTCATTTGTCTTTCATTCTTTAATAATTTTAATGTGAAGTATAATCGGACAAATGAGAAACAAATAATCAAAGGTGATAACTGTCAGCAAAATTTTAACAGGTTTCGGACGCCATTATTGGCTTCTTTTAAACTCAAAATTTCTCCATGTAATTTTGATATTTTAAAAAAAAGTAAATTATTTTGATATAATATAATCATTTGTCTTTCATTCTTTAATAATTTTAATGAGAAGTATTATCGGACAATTGAGAAACAAATAATCAAAGTTGATAACTGTCAGCGAAATTTTGACGGGTTTAGGTCGCCATTATTGGCCTCTGATACAGAGAAAAAAAAATGACCGTCCCGTTGTCAAAGTTTAATTAAATTAATCACCACCCGCAAATACTCGCAAACACTTCGAATATCACAGGTAAGCTCTGAGGTCCGCGGAATTTCCTCGAAATATCGAGCGCATAACTTGGAGTAAAATATTTTCACTCGGAGTGGTTAACTTCAAACCATTCGGCGGAAAAACGTGGATTTAAAAAGTTGTCTGCGGAATGAAAAAGAAAAACGGTTCAAATACCGGAGCCGTACTTTAAATCCATTACTTTTTCTCCATGAACAGATAGAAAACCTTGAAGATCTAGTCAGTGAGAAAGATGACCAACTCAAGGCTCACCTCACCTGTAACTCTACTGAGTCAACGGACAGTGCAATATCTAGTATGGAGGAAAGTATTTTTGAGAAGGACAAACAGATAGAAAAGTAAGAGTTTAAAATGTCATCATTTTTCAGAACGGGCCTCTGTGGCCTAATGGATAAGAGCCCTGACATTAGGTCTCTCACCCCTGTGTTTCGCGTCTCCCTCAGGTCACATGTGAGATACTAAGTACTGCAACGGAAGGTCAGGTGGTTTTTCTCCGGGTACGCCGGTTTTTGCCCACCTCTGATTAACGATCTGCTGGAAATAAGTGAAATGTTCTTGAAAGGGCCTTAAACCAAACACAACAAAAAATCATTTTTCAGATGAATTACTGATAATTTTGCTTATTTCAGATCCAAAGATAGATTGTGGGTGCTTGTTAGAACTGCCTCATTGTGGCAGTTCTAATGAGTACCCACAATCTATGTTCTTGAACAAAAATGAAGAAAACGATTTTCACTCCAGAAATTCCACTTATTGGGGCTTACAGCAGTGTTCATTCCACAGTGATGTTAATGTAATGGCTTTTTGCATGCTTGCTGTAGGATATTTGCATACCAGATCATGATAGGGACTAAACTGAGACAGGGGAAATCTTTGGCAAGCTTTCAGATGATACAAAAAATCTGTATAACACTGTTCATTATAACATGATTTTGGATATACACCACAGCCTCTTTATAACACTATTAATGGGGCCCACACCAGAAACTGTGTTAGTTTAACAACAAAAATGTCCAAACAAAAATGTGTAGATTATATAGAAAAAAGACCATAATCTGCATGTTTTTGGGATCCATCTTGAAATGTGTTACATCCAAACCGTCTTATAATAAAGCGTGTTATAATGAGGTTGTGGTGACCTGTATTTACCCTATAAATATTCAGACACTTCAACTCCTTACCTTACTTGTTCCGAAATTGAACAAGTACAATTTATTATCTGATGTTGTATTTAAAAAATTCTAGATGAGTGGCAAACAGTATAGTCTAGTAGACTGATGAGGCATCACATTTTGCGGTGTCGTATCTCGGTTTACACTGTTTACTCAGGCCTGTCTGTCCCAAAACATGGTGAATACTGAATAAGGTAAAAAGCTTTAGAGATGGATCCCAGGGACAGGATGAAGAACTGATTAGGTTTTGGTGACCTTGACCTTATTTTCAAGGTCACAGCCATGCTAAATAGGTCAAATTTAGGTTATGTGCAGTATATCTCATGTACTACTTGGTGGATTTTAATCATATTTGCACGGATATAACATTTGGTCAGGATTAAGAACTGTTTAGGTTTTCATAACCTTGACCTTATTTTCAAGGTCACAGTGGTGCTGTTAAATTAAGGTTGTTTTGAAAGGAGTATGTGGTGAGGGGACACCTGTTTTCTAAGAAAACAAGTCTAGTTAGAAACATACGTTGTGGGTACTTGTTAGAATCGCTTCAATGAGGCGATTCTAACAAGTACCCACAACGTAAGTTTTTATGGAAAAATAAGAAAAAAATATCCAAAAATGGTTCTTGTTTCTCATCTGGACGTATGCAATATTGTAGATTAAAAGAACAGCGAGAAATTCTAGAACTAGAACATCAAGAGGAATGCGAACATCTTATGAAATCCAACCAGGAACTGAAGTCACAACTTGACCTACTTCAACTTGATCTCACGGATAAACAGGTGGGTCATGGACAAATAGCACAGATAAGGAAATCCTGGATTACCTTGGGACAGAAATTCTTATCCCACTCAGGGACAGGATAATAATCGAGTATTTTAACGTGTCTGATGTTCACTGGTTGAAAAGGACCTGATGTACGCCGTCGTTAAGGTTGACGCCACTGCATTTTACGTTATCTCACTAAACATCAAACAGTTGTCATCACAATATGGATGTCGGCAATCATTGAATGCCTGAAAATTCTCACTCAGAAATGACACGTCGGCAAGAAAAAGGATCTTTAATGGGTGTGAGGACTAAATTGAAAAAATTGTCTCTCAGAATCACTATTCGACATCTCTCAGGAAGCCAGCTGATGCCAGAATGTTACCCTCAGGACAAATTTTTCTATCTACCCCTTACACCTATGTAAGATTCTTATACAGAATGAGAGGTCCAAACCATGAGGTCTGGCGGGTGTTTTGTTGAGTCTCTTGATGAAGTTCTTATTTCTGTTATTTTCTGTCTTCATGATACAGTGTAATATCAAATTGTGGGCCCAGTTGTTCAAAGCATCGTTAGCTCAACGAGCTCGTTAGTGGTCAAATTGTAAACTGTTCTAGTAAGTACAATATTTAATACAGTGGTATTTTTGCTGAAAACAATGTGAGCAGCAAAAGCTGCTCACATTTTTTTTCAGCACAAATATTGGCATATTTGCCATTTTAAATGATCAAAGTTTTAATGATCCATTAAAAAAGGTTAGCATTGAACAACTGGCCCAGTTGATGGTTTGAGTTGCTATAATCATGGGTGTATTTATAGGCCCATCGGGGCTTGAAGAAATAGATGGGCTGCATGATGCATCCACGCAGACCTAAAACCGACCCGCACACAAGTACTGGTAAACGCTTAGAGGATCTAAGCCTGCCCAAGCAAATCAGTGCGAGTCGGATGGTCCATGCTTATAAATCCTATTGGTTTCTTAGGGTGGCAGGGCTTGAGATGTCATTTCATCTCAAAATCGGGTAAAAGTCCCACAAAATTGGAAGCAACACCTCCAAAATAACCTATATATTGTTGAAGGGGACGTTAACTCAAATCAAACAAACAAACAAAATCATTCATCCTAATCTACATGACCAAAGGCCAGGTTATTTTCATTCTATATTTGGTACATGATAACTGTCTAGAATTGTTTTTAACATCCAGCACTCCGACGCAATGGTCAGTCCCCCTGGTGGGGTATTTGTAAAGTTTTGCACCCTTTCTCTTAATTTAATCCCCACACCTGGAGATATCCTTCTTGTGGGACCTGCTTTAACCATTGCATGCGGGAAACCCCCTAAAGGGATACCTTGGCAAACAGTGCAGGCCCTGATCAGACCCCACAGAATGTCTGATTAGGGCCTGCACTAGTTCCTAACAGAATTTTCCGTCAAAAATAGAATAAAAATGAAAAAATTGGCCTGACACCCCATATATGGCAATTGGACTTGTCGGACATATAGCAATGGAGTCCACTGGTATACATAGAGGATCTTACATGAGTTTTCATGTATTATTGAATTTATTAAACGAGTTGAGGAAAAGGGATAAAAGGCGAGGCTTTGCCGAGCATTTTATCCCTTTTCTTCAACGAGTTTAATAAATTGAATAATACATGAGCACGAATGCAAGATTCTATTTATCATATGACATTTAAAACGCATTTTATTCTCGATTGTATACAAAAATATCAATATTCCGCCATTAGTAAACGCGACGTCATTAAGGACGCCGTACATGTAACGTTACGGAACGTAACTAGCTAATTTGCATATTTGATCCACTAGTGGATTATCGAAAATATTACATGGCGTTATTACACTCTCAGAAGCGACGTCATATGATAATATGGGTTAAGCTTGGCACAATATAAGAGTCTGGTTTTCAATGAGCTCATCTTTGTGTTAACCCTAGCTGCAAGCATCCATATTTGACCTTGATCAACATTTCTTGGTTTCACTGACTTAGTGAACAAAGGCATCAACTCCAGTATTGACCTTAATATTTAAGCTCATTTTTCTCACTAACTATACGAGCTACATTAATCAATCTTGGTTTTTTTGTTTGTTTGAATTGGGGACTAATGTCCCTGTCAACACTATTTGGGTCATTTTGGAGAAGTTGCTTCCAATTTTGTTTGACTTTTTTTTATCCAACACTGAGGTGAAATGACATCTCAAGCCCTGCGGCCCATTGAAACCAGAAGGCTTATATGCACTGGACGATCTGACTCACACTGCTCTGCCTGGGCAGGCGTAGTCCCTCTAAGCCGTTTACCAGTACTCGTGTGTGATCAGATTCAGCTCTGCGTGGAAGCATCATGCAGCCCAATCTATTTCTCCAAGCCCCGATGGCAGGGGCGATAATGAATCTTGGTACAAACATACATTTTAAGTCAGATTTTCTCCCTACATGCTCGACATAGCCTTCGTCAGAATTCTTGTCAGAACACATTATAGATCCCGATCAGCTTGCTTCTTGGAAGAAACCAGCTGAACAGCATCTATTCTGTTTCAATTCTGCCTGGTAAAAATTGAAATCATGCAAAACAGAGTGCTGAATATCTGGCAGGAGTGTAGCATATTGAAATGGTGATGGTTAAATATAATCTGACTTTTCAGACAGAGCTTTGTGAATTACGTGAAGAAGTTTCGGAATTGAAATCTGCAAGATTTAAAGCTGACACTCGGTTACGGCAAGTTGATCTTAGTCTCTCTGAGAAAGATGCAGAAATAAACAGGTTGTCATCAGACTTGAATGAGGTAGGCTTGCTTTTTAAAGATCCATGTCGTGCATTAGGTATACTCATTGTGTATGGAACAGGCCAGTAGACAATACAAAGAACCCTCGCTATAACGACAGTATTTGTTCCTTAACAATTTGCAGCAATAGCGAATTTGCCGCTATATAGAATCCCATTAAGGAGTACCGTAAAAATTCGGCTATAAGGCGATTCGGCTATAAGACGGGACCCCTTTTTCAGTTTTTCTAAGGTGGGATTTTGCTTATACTCTTTTATAAGACGGGTCAAATTTTTGCCATATCTGTCGGGGCCTATCTGCTACCGCCAGGTGCTGTTTAGATGTGAGAAATCGGACTTTTTTCGTCAGAAAACCCCTCCACTTACCCCTCACGATCCCGGCCGCCCGAAACAAGACCGAAATCGCGCCGGGCAGGTGCACTTTTACCTTATGACGCCAGGTCGGACAAGTGCAAAAAAAAGAAAATCGTCTACAACTCAGTCTGTAGGGTAAAACTAGACCAGTAAGTAAATCGCAATACATGTAATTGCTGCACTGTCAATTCAGAGACAAACCATCTGTGTATTTATTACGGTTCAAGTATGACACTATTGTTAATCCCTGTCAATAATTGCCACCCTGCGGTGCGTGTCGATAAGGTGTGAAAATATGGTCAAGTTATGTCTCTAATTTACGTTTATCCTCCAATCATAAAATTTAATCCGCAATCAATGTGAAAATGATTTAATCGCTCCCCAGACAATTAGCTACATCTAACGGTAGATATTTGCCTAATAAAAATGGACTTTTCTATGATCTCATGAATGGTTATGTTTTGGCGGGAAAAGTGGAACGCTATTGTTGTTTATTGACACGGAGCTTCTGGGGATAATTCGGATGCTTTGCAAAGCGCTGGTTTTCTATCCACCTCTATTCACAACCGTTTAGCTATCCAGAAAATATTTTTTAACGGTTCCAAACATTTTGTTATGAAAGAGATACACGCAATGACATTAAACACGTGTTGGGGTACTGGCGTCGGATGACGTCATTTACCGATCTCGTGCAGAAAAATGGTAACGGTGGTTTGTGGGCGGCGATTTATATCAATTAAAAAATCACCGATCGGCATTTTCCGTTTGTCTGGTCTTCGCCGGACATTGCCGGAAAAAAGCCTGTAGTCCATGACCTCGGCTATAAGACGGGGTCATTTTTTTGGGCTCATTTTGGAGGGAAAAATCCTCGTCTTATAGCCAAATTTTTACGGTAGTACAATAGGTTGTAAAGGACCTTTTCCCTTAGTTACTCCAAGAAACAAATGTTGTGGACATGTGTTAGAATCCCCTCATTAAAGCGATTCTAACAGATATTCACAACATTTGTTTCTTGGAGTATTGAGTATGTAATTACAATATTCTGTGGCGTCTGATCTGGGCCTACATTGATTGCCCGGGTGCCCATTTTGGGGTTTCCAATACAAAATGGGTTAAACTTGTATAGGAAAGGGATAAAATGCATGGTGAAGCCACGCATTTTATCCCTTACTTGTTGAGGAAGGGGATAAAATGCTCTGCAAAGCCTTGCATTTTATCCCTTTTCCTCATTAGTATAATAAATTTGATAATATATGAATACTCACGTAAAATCCTGTATTTACATTCTCAATGCATTCGTTTATACTTCATTATTTACATTCTTAGTGCATTCGTTTATGCTTCAGTATTTACATTCTTAGTGCATTTGTTTATACTTCAGTATTTACATTCTCAGTGCATTTGTTTATACTTCAGTATTTACATTCTCAGTTCATTCATTTATACTTCAGTATTTACATTCTTAGTGCATTTGTTTATACTTCAGTATTTACAGTCTCAGTGCATTTGTTTATACTTCAGTATATACATTCTCAGTGCATTTGTTTATACTTCACTATTTACATTCTCAGTGCATTTGTTTATACTTCAGTATTTACAGTCTCAGTGCATTTGTTTATACTTCAGTATTTACATTCTCAGTGCATTCTTTTACACTTCAGTATTTACATTCTCAGTGCATTTGCAGAAATAACTATGGTTATTTATTGGGGCATAATGTTATCCATACTCCATCGCCTTTCACAATGTCACATAATCATTAATGGTGGTCAAAAATTATGATTTTCTCCAATATGATTGGGTGTTAACATCGTAATGACTTCATCAGTGCTGTTCAGCTGTTTAATGGAAAAACTGTGTGCATTTGTTTTCTTGTATCAATTTTAGCCCGCAAACCAGATGTTTTCATCAAATAATGAATGGAAAATGATATAAGTAATTAGGGTAATTTATTTAATGTTAATTGAAGTATGAACACCACGTCATAAGGTCAAGAGCTAAGTAACTTAAGTGAACCCCATCATTGTTTGACATATGAACACCATTACCCTAGAAGCCTCCATGGTATAGTCGTTATAAACCAGGGGATTCGGGTTCAATCCCAGGCTTCTCCAGACTTTCGGATGGTGTTAAAACCTGCCATCTCTCTGTATGATCTTAGCTGTTGGTGGGATGTAAAACTCAAACACACACACAACACCATTGGCTCACAAGAATACTAAGGGAACCCTGAAGAATTTTGGGGGTTTGCTTACTTTGCTTATGACCTGATTGTGGTCATACTTCAATGAACATTTAAAAATTCATGTTCTTTCAAAAAAATAATGAACATTTTGATGGCATCTTTCTCAATTGAATTCAAACTGGCATTCTTGTTTGTATGTTTAAGCTGAAGTCAACCCCAAAGTCAGATGCTGTGATGGAAGTGCAGATAGCAGAGCTAGGTAAACAGGTTGAACAGTGTCAGAGTGAGTTGAAAACTGCTCAGACCGAGGTTGACAGGCTGCTCGAGATACTCAAAGAAACTGAGAACGAGAAACACGATAAAGACAATCAAATCAAAGATCTACAAGAGTAAGTTTTCTTTAATACACTCAAATTCTACTTTTTTAGTTTGAATACAGCAGTTCTGCATTCCAGATTAAATACAGTAGAATTGAATAAGGTAGAATTCCATTATTAAGACTTGCAGTAGATTTCTACTACTAAGATAGAATATAGTAGACTTCTACTAAGTTTGAGAATTCCACTGTTAAGATTGAAAACAGTAGGATTCCATTATTAAGATTGAATACAGTAGAATTCCACTATTAAGATTGAATACAGTAGGATTCCTCTGTTAAGATTAAATAAAGTAGGATTTTCCTCCATTAAGGTTGAATACAGTACGAATTACAGTAGGATTCCACTATTGGGATAGAATACAGTAGGATTCCACTATTGAGATTGAATATGGTAGGATTACACTATTAAGATTGAATACAGATACAATAGTATTCCACTGTTAAGATTGGATACAGTAGGGTTCCACTATTAAGAATGAATATAGTAGGATTCCACTATTGAGATTGAATACAGTAGGATTACACTATTAAGATTGAATACAGTAGGATTACACTATTAAGATTGAATACAGATACAGCTCAGCAGTATTCCACTGATAAGATTGGATACAGTCGTATTCCATGATCTAAATAGTGTTGACAGGGATGTTAAACCTGAAATCAAACAAAACAAAACTATTGTAGGATTCCACTATTAAGATTGGATACAGTGGATTTCCACTACTATGTTTTAGAATTCCACTATTAAGATTGAATACTGTAGAATTCCACAATAAGGTTTGAATACTATTTGGATTTAATACAATAGAATTCCACAATTAAGATTGAATCCAACAGAATTCGACTATTAAGATTGAATACGGTTGAACTCCACTATTGAGATTGCAGTAGAATTCCACTGTCAGGCGATTTTAACAAATATCCACAACATTTGTTTCTTAGAGTTTAATTTCAATAATACAGTCGAACTTCACTGCCTTGAACTTGGTAGGCTTGAACTCCACATTTGGGTCTAACTGACTTCCCAGTCCTGGCAAAATCCCCATTCATTTTTTTGACTAAACATGCCAGCCTTGGCTCCAACAATGATGGCTTAAACCCCAAGACTGGTCTCTCGAGTGCATTTGCTATATAAAATACCACCGATGGCTTGCACTAATGACCTTGTTAAAAATCCCTTGTTTAATCAATCTAGGTCACTCAGGTGTGTGATCAGTATCATTGACAAAGCATCTTTCCGAAACAGCTAGCTAAATAACACAGGTGTACTTGATTGGCGCTAGCTCATATAAGGCTGCCCTTTGATCAAATGGTCAGTCGATTAATGTTGAGCTCTAGTGACCTTAAAAAGTATGCTAATTTAATCAAGTCTTGTGCCAAGAAATGTGCCTTTTGCCATTTGTGAACACCAAAGAAAGGAGTGAAGCAGCTTGCTTTGTTGTTTGCTGCTTTGTCAGTCTAGTGCATATGGTTGTCAGTTTCCGAATTTCAGGAGTCTATCGGTTTTATAAGCCGAGTAGTCTGGTTCGGGTCTTAGTTAATGGAACTTTTTTCGTCACTAGACTAAATACAGATCGTATATCTTTTACAAAGTTTGCTTTATGCCTGTTATTTTAATCTTTTCATCTTGTAAATAAAGTTAAAAGACAGATATATTATTGTTGTCTTATTTCAACTCCCTGATAGTGTGAAAGGAATGATAAGTAGCTGAAATTATGTCTGATAAATATATACAGGAAGTCACTGAAATTACCGTAGTAATGATAGAAAATCATAGTACACAAAGATAGATCTTGCCGAATTGGTCTTCAGTGGCTTGAACTACCGATCAGTTGAAGTTTTTTCAGCGGTCCCAGCCGGTTTGAGTGAGGGAGTGTTTGGGATTTATGTCTCACCAGCAGATAAGGTCATATGGAGACGGGACCTCTGTTTAAAGACTCATCTGACAGTCTGGAGAAGCCCAAATCAATCTAGCAACCCCTTTTTTACAAGGCGAGTAGCATAACCACTACACCATGGAGGATTCTGACCAGCAAGTTCGAGCTATTGAATTATTCTGTATTCTTGAATATCTCCATTAATCTATCTCACGTTGAGCTAAGGACCCATTCCATTGAAACTGTCTCTATAATGGGTGTCAGTATAAAGAGGCTTGATGATACAGATTTAAATTCAATATTATTTAAGAAATAGATCAGCTCTAGTTGTGATTTGTTGAGTAATAAATCCCAGTTTGGAGGTCAGTTGTAAAGTAATTTAAATCAGGAGCGCAAGCGCGTAGCGTGCTCGTGATTTTTCTACTAACAACTGATCGACAAACTATGATGTATTACTCAACAAATCACAGACTAGAGCTGACCTTTTTTGATTCTAATACGCTGAAAATCGGCAGTATTGTTGTTGTTTCCTTCAAATTCTCATTTACTTACACCATTATTAGAAGAAATCCCGCAAAAAATATTGACTGTATTATGCATTCATGTCCTTTTGTAACGATTTCGATGCGAGAAAATGACGTTACATAGTCTAACGTCAAGGAATCTATGAGTGATGTCATGATTCGGCAGCTTTTAATGATATCACTGGTCGTGTTCAGCCCTGTGAGACAGGCTATATAGACACGCTGTGTTAGAATTTATCCTAATGCACTTGCATATGTAACATGACGTCTGATTGGATAACGTCAAAAATTTGCGACAGTATATTCTGCGATATACTGTCTGAAACCGGACATCTTGTAACGTCGATTTTCCTTTGCTGGTTTGGTTTTACGCAGCTGGCCACGCTTGCCGCATTGTGCAAAATAGTAAAATTTTTAACTTAACAACCGAATAAGTGCATTAGAATGGGGATAACAGTATTGAAAATTGTCATTTGGGGAGGTAAATCGTCGGTTTTATGGTCGCAAATTACGTTTTACAGCTATAACTGTAAAACCTTCAATTTACCTCCCCAAATGACAATTTTCAGTACAGTTATCCCTTAAACATGGTTTTTGTTATTACGAAAACCAGCTATACAAATACATTGCCACCTTTATTGCCGAAAAAATGAAGATTTCAAGATGAAAAATTATGATATTTTTCTTATTTCTGCTCAAACTGTAGATTGTTGGTACTTGTTAGAACCGCCTCATTGAGGCGGTTCTAACGAGTACCCACAATCTATATTTTAGAGCAGAAATAAGAAAATGTAGATTGTTGGTACTTGTTAGAACCACCTCATCGAGGTGGTTCTAACGAGTACCCACAATCTATATTTTAGAGCAGAAATAAGAAAAAATAAGGTTTACCCCTGCACCAGTTTTACTATATAAAAGTGGGGTTCGAGGGGGTCAACATTATATAGGCATGTTTTCGTGATGTATGAGTCTTGCTTTTTTCTTTCCAGCACTCTAAAGGAGTATAAGCAAAAGTTTGGAACTCTGAAGAGAATACAACAGACTGAAAAGAAGAAAAATGCTCATTTGCTGGAAGAGGCACGGAGAAGAGAGGAAGACATCAGTACTGACACCATACATCTCAAGGTGAGCAGAATCGGAGTGGAAATATTTACAACGATTTTTAGAGGGATTTACATCAGACTTCTGTGGCATGGTGGGTAAGAACACCGTCTCCTAACCCTTGTCCTGCAGAATATTTTAATCTGCCACACCCACTACCGATTATCAACCAATCAGATTACTTGAAGCCAATCTGGATGTCAAACAATATAGATCCTGATCAGATGGCTTCTTCAGAAGCCATCTGATCTGGATCTACATTGTTTGAAAGATAAGGCATATCTGGGCTCAGCAGGACAATCATTAAGTCTCTCAGTGCTATGGGTTTGACCCTCGCTTGGGTCACAAATGACGCCAAGTTCTGCAACAGAGGTCAGGTGGTCTTTCGCCAGATACTCCAGTCCAGTTTTAGCCCAGCTCTGATTTATTACCAGCTTGAACTAATCTTGTCAGGGCTGTAAAATGAAACCAAAAGAAAAGGGAGGTTACTCAGAGGATCCTGGTACTGAATCCTTTCCTAGATGCTGGCTACTCTTGAAGGTAAGAATTCGCTCCCTCTCTGAAAGCAAATTCTTACCTTTAAGGGGAATGGGAACACCTGGCAGATTTTTCCGCCATTTTTCAAAGGGAGACAACTTTCGGGACTTCCTGTTCCCTTTTTAGCTCACCTGTCACGTAGTGACAAGGTGAGCTTTTGGGATCACTTTTTGTCTGTCGTGCGTCCGTCCGTGCGTGCGTGCATCCGTAAACTTTTCTTCAAACGACATCTCCTCCTAAACCACGGATCGGATTTTGACCAAACTTCACAGGAATGATCCTTAGGAGGTCCCCTTTCAAAGTTGTTCAAATGGTTCCGGTCCGTTGCACATATAGGTCACAGTAGCCAAAAAAAGATTTTTTTCACTGAAAACTTAAAAAATCTTCTTCTCTGAAACCGCAAGGCCCAGGTCTTTGATATTTGGTATGAAGCTTTATCTAGTGGACCCCTACCAAGATTGTTCAAATTATAGTGCTGGGGCCAAAAATGCCCCCACACGGGGGCCCTTTGGTTTTACATGGGCTTATATAGGGAAAATCTTTAAAAATCTTCTTCTCTGAAACCGCAAAGCCCAGGTCTTTGATATTTGGTATGAAGCTTCATCTAGTGGACCCCTACCAAGATTGTACAAATTATAGTGCTGGAGCTAATAATGCCCCCACACGGGGGCCCTTTGGTTTTACATGGGCTTATATAGGGAAAATCTTGAAAAATCTACTTCTCTGAAACCGCCAGGCCCAGGTCTTTGATATTTGGTATGAAGCTTTATCTAGTGGACCCCTACCAAGATTGTTCAAATTATAGTGCTGGGGCCAAAAATGCCCCCACACGGGGGCCCTTTGGTTTTACATGGGCTTATATAGGGAAAATCTTGAAAAATCTACTTCTCTGAAACCGCCAGGCCCAGGTCTTTGATATTTGGTATGAAGCTTCATCTAGTGGACCCCTACCAAGATTGTTCAAATAATAGTGCTGTAGCTAAAAATGTCCCCGGCATCAGGGCCCTTTGGTTTTACATGGGCTTATATAGGGAAAATCTTGAAAAATCTTCTTCTCTGAAACCGCAAGGCCCAGGTCTTTGATATTTGGTATGGAGCTTCATCTAGTGGACCCCTACCAAGATTGTTCAAATTTTAGTGCTGGGGCCAAAAATGCCCCCACACGGGGGCCCTTTGGTTTTACATGTGCTTATATAGGTAAAATCTTTAAAAATCTTCTCTGAAACCGCAAGGCCCAGGTCTTTGATATTTGGTATGAAGCTTCATCTAGTTGACCCCTACCAAGATTGTTCAAATTTTAGTGCTGGGGCCAAAAGTGCCCCCACACGGGGGCCCTTTGGTTTTACATGGGTGCTTATATAGGGAAAATCTTTAAAAATCTTCTTCTCTGAAACCCCAAGGCCCAGGTCTTCGATATTTGGTATGAAGCTTTATCTAGTGGACCCCTACCAAGATTGTCCAAATTATAGTGCTGGAGCTAAAAATGCCCCCGCACGGGGGCACTTTGGTTTTACATGGGCTTATATAGGGAAAATCTTGAAAAATCTACTTCTCTGAAACCGCAAGGCCCAGGTCTTTGATATTTGATATGAAGCTTCATCTAGTGGACACCTACCAAGATTGTTCAAATTATAGTGCTGGGGCCAAAAATGCCCCCGCACCAGGGCCCTTTTGTTTTACATAGGCTTATATAGGGAAAATCTTTAAAAATCTTCTTCTCTGAAACCCCAAGGCCCAGGTCTTTGATATTTGTTATGAAGCTTCATCTAGTGGACCCCTACCAAGATTGTTCAAATTATAGTGCTGTAGCTAAAAATGCCTCCCCCGCACCAGGGCCCTTTGGTTTTACATGGGCTTATATAGGAATAATCTTGAAAAATCTTCTTCTCTGAAACTTCAAGGCCCAGGTCTTTGATATTTGGTATGAAGCTTCATCTTGTGGACCTCTACCAAGATTGTTCAAATTATAACCCTGGGGCCAAAAATGCCCCCGCTCCGGGGCCCTTTGGTTTTACATAGACTTATATAAGGAAAATCTTGAAAAATCTTCTTCTCTGAAACCACAAGGCTTAGGTCTTCAATATTTGTTATGAAGCTTCAGCTAGTGGACCTCTATAAAGATTGTTCAAATTAAATCCCTGAGACCAAAAATGCCCCCGCCATGTGGCCCTTTGGTTTTACATAGACTTATATAGGGAAAATCTTTAAAAATCATCTTCTCTGAAACACAAGGCTTAGGTCTTTGATATTTGTTATTAAGCTTCAGCTAGTGGACCTCTACCAAGATTGTTAAAATTATAGCCCTGGGGCCAAAAATGCCCCCGCTCCGGGGCTCTTTGGTTAAACATAGACTTATATAGGGAAAATCTTGTTTTACATAGACTTCTATATGCAGGGTAAACCTTTAAAATCTTCTTCTCTGAAACCAGAAAGCCCAGGTCTTTCATATTCGATTAGAAGTTATATCTTGTGGACCTCTACCAAGATTGTTCAAATTATAGCCCTGGGGCCAAAATTGACCCTGCCCGGGGCCCACTTGTTATACATTGGATCAGGTGAGCGAACCAGGGCCCTCTGGGCCCTCTTGTTTGTAAGCCCTGCCCCACTGAAAAAGGGAAAATTATAGCCCTGGGGCCAAAATTGACCCTGCCCGGGGCCCACTTGTAATACATTGGATCAGGTGAGCGAACCAGGGCCCTCTGGGCCCTCTTGTTTGTAAGCCCTGCCCCACTGAAAAAGGGAAACAAATTCTTTCCTTTAAGAGTTGACTCTTTTTTTCAGTGGGTGGGAGACAAAAATACTTTTTTAGGAGGTGCCCCTGACCCCCCCCCCCCCCCCCCCCCCCCCCCTGAAGTTGTATCCATTCCCCTTAAGAGAAGTCGGTTATTACAGAGTAGTTAGCCTTGTAACTTTCAAACAAATTCAGCAGTCTGAAAAAAAGAAGTTTCATTGGCTGGAAGAGGCTTGATACTGATATCATACATCTTAAGGTTGGTGGAATTGAATGGAAATATTTACTACCATTTTAAAAGGGAAGTTACTCAGAGGATAGGGACTGTTCTCCTGGCATCTGAAACCTTTGCTATAATCTACTCTTAAAGGTAAGAATTTGCTCCGTCTCTGGGAGCAAAATCTTACCTGTTAGAGTAGCCCTCTATGGAGTAGTATGTGGTTTTATGGCTATTTGATCCCATTTCTGAATGCTTCATAAATGAGAATAAAGTCAAATACGCCAATGCCAAGTTGCAGCGTATCTGTGGAGGGTGGTAACTCAGTGGTTATTTACTTGCATATCATCTCCCGGTTCGATTCCTGGCAGTGGTAATAAAATCGCTGTGTCCAAACATACTCCACTGGCATCATTTGCAGGAGTGAACTCCACAAAGTGCACCGTCCTTCAGATCTGGACATTAACTGGAGGCCTTCTGTGCAGTGAGAACCATCTCCTGTGCAGATAAAAGATCTCTGCCGTAAATAGGAATTACTGTGTAAGCTTTCATCCTGCAAACCGGGAGTGTATGTAATGTACACCTGCATGTAATCCTCATGAGGTGTTTATAGAAAGAAAGAAAGTGAGATATTCTTGAAAGGACAATCATACCCATCTGAAGATCACATTGTTTTGGATAATAACAGTTTATGCTTCTTCATTATACAGGGTTCAGTAAAGGAGAAAGAGGGTCGTATAGAGGAGTTGGAAGAAGCGTTACGAGAGAGCGTGAAGATCACGGCAGAGCGAGAAATGGTGATGATGGAACAGAAGATGCAGATTGATGCCTGTAATAATGAGGTGAGAGGAGACACTATAAGTTATTTTGATTCTTGATGGGAAATATGGGCTCATATTCCCCGCCTGAAAGCGATATTTGCCCAAGCCATTCCCCTTCAAGAATCAAAATAATGAATTTGTAATACTGCAAAGCTTTTTCATGACATTTTGTACATCGTTCCAATGTTTTCTTTTGAAGCAGACATCGTAAGTAGTAAATGTTTATATGTGACGTCATCAAACGCACCCTTCTGCACGCACTATGTTGATCATGGCGCTCAGTTTGAAATTGTTTATGTCATGTTAAAATGAACGTTTTATAACAGAAAACAATGAAATAAAGTACCGAATGAATGAAAAAACAACTATAAGTTTCTATTTTATTGTGGTTTGTAATAACTATTTTGCTTATATTTTATCAACTACAGTAAATCCAAGATGGCAGACATCGCAATTCAGTGAAGGCAAGCGTGAGAGGGGTATATATTTTTGCTCACTGGGTGTATGGAAAATAATTGCCCTGGCGCTGTCCAATCAAAAGCCAGGAAATTTCTTTGCAGTATAACACGAGTAATTGGCTTTATTAACACTTTTTTAGCTCACCTGTCACGTAGTGACAAGGTGAGCTTTTGGGATCACTTTTTGTCGTGCGTGCGTGCGTCCGTCCGTAAACTTTTTCTTCAAATGACATCTCCTCATAAACCACTAATCGGATTTTGACCAAACTTCACAGGAATGATCCTTAGGTGGTCCCCTTTCAAAAATGTTCAAATGGTTCCGGTCCGTTGCACATATAGGTCACAGTAGCCAAAAATAGATTTTTTTCACCGAAAACTTAAAAAATCTTCTTCTCTGAAGCCGCAATGCCCAGGTCTTTGATATTTGGTATGAAGCTTCATCTAGTGGACCCCTACCAAGATTGTTCAAATTATAGTGCTGGGGCCAAAAATGCCCCCGCACCGGGGCCCTTTGGTTTTACATGGGCTTATATAGGGAAAATCTTTAAAAATCTTCTTCTCTGAAACCGCAAGGTCCAGGTCTTTGATATTTGGTATGACGCTTCATCTAGTGGACCCCTACCAAGATTGTTCAAATTATAGTGCTGGGGCTAAAAATGCCCCTGCACGGGGCCCTTTGGTTTTACATGGGCTTATATAGGGAAAATCTCGAAAAATCTTCTTCTCTGAAACCGCAAGGCCCAGGTCTTTGATATTTGGTATGAAGCTTCATCTAGTGGACCCCTACCAAGATTGTTCAAATTATAGTGCTGGGGCCAAAAATGCCCCCTCACCGGGGCCCTTTGGTTTTGCATAGGCTTATATAGGGAAAATCTTTAAAAATCTTCTTCTCTGAAACTGCAAGGCCCAGGTCTTTGATATTTGGTATGAAGCTTCATCTTGTGGACCTCTTTCAAGATTGTTCAAATTATAGCCCTGGGGCCAAAAATTCCCCCGCTCTGGGGCCCTTTGGTTTTACATAGACTTATATAGGGAAAATCTTGAAAAATCTTCTTCTCTGAAACCACAAGGCTTAGGTCTTCGATATTTGTTATGAAGCTTCAGCTAGTGGACCTCTATAAAGATTGTTCAAATTATAGCCCCTAGACCAAAAATGCCCCCGCCATGTGGCCCTTTGGTTTTACATAGACTTATATAGGGAAAATCTCTAAAAATCATCTTCTCTGAAACACAAGGCTTAGGTCTTTGATATTTGTTATGAAGCTTCAGCTAGTGGACCTCTACCAAGATTGTTAAAATTATAGCCCTGGGGCCAAAAATGTCCCCGCTTTGGGGCCCTTTGGTTTTACATAGACTTATATAGTGAATATCTTGTTTTACATAGACTTCTATATGCAGGGTAAACCTTTAAAATCTTCTTCTCTGAAACCACAAAGCCCAGGTCTTTCATATTCGATATGAAGCTTCATCTTGTGGACCTCTACCAAGATTGTTCAAATTATAGCTCTGGGGCCAACATTGACCCTGCCTGGGCCCACTTGTTATACATTGGATCAGGTGAGCGAACCAGGGCCCTCTGGGCCCTCTTGTTTACCAAATGGAATCTATATATAGCAGGAGTCCAATTCAAAATTTAGGGGTGTCAGGTTGTGTTTTCTTCAAAATCAATTTGGAAAATTGCTGAACTTTTTGCAAACAGTGTAAGCCCTGGGCCTGCAGTGTTTGCCAATTACCCGTTTTAGGGTTCCTGGTACAAAATGGGTTAAGGGGATACCTTCAAAATTCATCAGTTTTATGGTTAGAAATTTTGATTTATAGTGACGAATTAGTGGAACTGTAATCTTCAACCTTGAAAAAGATACTATTAGTGTTTATATTTCTAGAGCAGATTATCTCAGATTTATGGTCCTATCTAGAGACAACAGCATTATGATGTCTCTAATCGGTGCATGTCAATAAGGTGTGAAAATATAGTCAAGCTATGTCTCTAATTTGCGTTTATCCTCATGTCATAAAATTTAATCCACAATCAATGTGAAAATGATTTAATCGCTCCTCAGACAATTAGCTACATCTAACGGTAGATGTTTGCATAATAAAAACGGACTATTCTACGATCTCGAACGCTGTTGTTGGTTATTGTCATGGAGCTTCTGGGGATAATTGGGGAGCTGTGCAAAACGCTGGTTTTCTATCCACCTCTATTCACAACCGTTTAGCTATCGAGAAAATATTTTTTGCCAGTTCCAAACATTTTTTTTTATGAAAGAGATACACACAATAACATTAAACACTTGTGGGGGTGCTGGTGTCGGATGACGTCATTCACGGATCGCGTGCAGAAAAATGGTAGTGGTGGTTTTTTTATGGGCGGCAATTTATATCAAATTCAAAAATCACTGATCGGCTTTTTCCGTATGTCTGGTCTTCGCCGGATATTGCCGGAAAAAAGCCTGCAGTTCATGACCTCGGCTATAAGACAGGGTCATTTTTTGGGGCTCATTTTGGAGGGAAAAATCCTCATCTTATAGCCAAATTTTTACGGTACCTGTCGCTGTGTGAAATTGCTCTTAAAATTGATCAAAGTATAAAATTTTTATTTCAAACAATCAAATGGCTCTAAATATATATAATGATGGAGAGTTGGAATTATTGGAGATCATCAGTTCATGAAAATGATAATAAACACACAAATATTCAACACATGATTACTGACATGACACCCATCGCTGACAAGCATAAAATTATGTTTTCTGTTGAAATTCTCTGAACATATTAAGCAATAAACCCAATTTAAAACCTTTATATGGTATTACAGAATCTAACAGTCATAGTCAGCGGGCCTCGGTAGCTCAGTCAGATGCGCATCTGACTGGTGATCAGAAGGACGCGGGTTCGATATCTGCCGGGGTTGGCAACATTCTTTCGTTGGGATGGATCATGAAATCTTTTCTAAGGTCATTTTCTCCCTTCCCCTAATTAAAGAAGGGCAGTTGTCAGTTTCTGGTGAAAGAATGTGCACTGTAATTGTTAACTGCTTACATATTAGCCAGCCAGGAAAAGTGTGGATAGGTAAACTGACTGGCTCAAAAATGACCTAAATAATGTTGACTGGGCCGTAAAACTCTAATACAAAAACACAGTCATAGTCATTTCATATACAATTTTTGAATGGGCCAGAGGCTCTTTACATACATTTCATATGAAACGACAATCATAGCAACAGATAAGCTAAGTATTTTTTGCTTACTGAAGGATAGTTTTTGTCGATTCTCCATAAAAACCTATGTTGTGGGGACTAACCGCCTCACTGAGGCGGTTCTAATGAGTACCCACAACACAGGTTTATATGGAGAAATAAGGAAAACTATCCTTCAATTGTCAGACAATACTTACTTTATCAGTAGCTATGGGGCAATGAGTGTAAGCTCCTCTATGTATGTCTCACAGATTGAAGAGCTGAAAGCAGATCTTCTGAAGTCTCAGTCTTCTAGCAAGGAGTACAGTAATAAATTGGCTACGTATGTCAGACAGCTGGAAGAGAAAGACACCAAGTTGAAGAAACTGCACTCAGAGAGACATAAACATTTGGAAGAGGTCTTTGAAATGAAGTAAGTAACTGTTTTGTCGTGCCTGATTTAAGCTTGACATGACATAGGAGTCCGGTGTTTCATCTGTTTTTCAAGTCATCAACATTTACAACTGCTCTTTCAACCTAATGTAAGAGTTCATTCCTCAAGGCACGACATAGTTTGGTGGACTTCTCTTGTTTAGCTGGCTAGCATTAAAACTAGCATTAAGAAAACACGCAATTTCAAATACCTTGTAATTTTTACTGCCAAAATAATGAAAATTTAAGATGAAAAATTTCGATTTTTTTCTTATTTTTGTAAAAATATAGATTCTGGGTACACATTCAACTTTGAGGCTGTTCTAAAGAGAACTCACATTCTATATTTTAGAGCAGAAGTAAGAAAAATTAGGTTTACCCCTATAAACCCCAGTTTAACTATATAAAAGCGGGGGTTCAAGGAGGTCGGAATTATATAGGCGTGTTATCGTGATGGAAACCGGTCTAAACTTCTTAATCCGGGTTATTGGTACCATAAACTATGCAAAGCCATTTCAAAGTTTAACAGACGTCATTCTGATTTAATTTCAAAATTCAATATTGGACTTAAATCTCTTCTGCAACAAGGTCTATCGGAACCCAAATTTGATGGTGACTTAGTATATAAATTCAGAAAAGTTTATAACCACAATGACTTCAACACCCAATTTCGTAAAATCTTTCTTCGATATAAAAAGATTGGGTACAACATAAATGTTATACGACAGTCTGCATGCATGGTAGTTAGAAGCCTCCGTGGTGCAGTGGTTACGCTACTCGCCTTGTAAACCAGGGATCGCAGGATCGATCCCGGGCTTCTCCAGACTTTCGGATGAGTCTTTAAACCGAGGTCCCGTCTCTGTATGACCTTAGCTGTTGGTGGGACGTAAAATTAAAAATCACTCACTCATGCATGGTAGTTAACCCAATCATGATTGACAACTTTGCTTCCCTCTTTAATTGCACGCTGGTGGGTCAGGCCTCAGATTCTATGACGGTTCCAGTATAAAGGCTTACGTTGGTTGGTACCTGATGCTCTGTCTCTGGTTGGGCGCATCAGTGTCTAACTATTGGTTTTCTTTTGCTCCAGCATTTCAGTGGTTTCTTGCCGTTTAGTCCTCACCGTTGTTTCATCTCTGTGGTTGTTTGATTTTTGTGTTCACGGAGATGTTGCACTGATGAGTAAGGAGGCCTTCATGCGGACTGAACAAAGTATTTGTCTTAATCGTGACGGAAGTAAGGGCAAGGATTGATTGTGGCCACATAAAATCGATTTAAGAAGGGCACTTGTAAGGTATGGAAGGCTTTCATATCTTGCCTATACCCTTCTTAAGGGGTGTGCTTTACATTTCAGGCTGATCCTTTATCAGGGTCATGGTTACTTTGACGTGTTTGATTGAAAATTACTTGGAAGATCTAATACATGGAATAACTAAACACCCTTTCAAGGTAGCTCTTTGTAAGGGTATGCCTGTATGCTTCACTCATTAGTTAGTGATAGTTAGTGATAAAATTATGCAAAATGTTCAGGGAAACTCCACTGTGAATTCGTCACATTGCCTTTTAGAGAGAGAACTTAAATACAACACAGCTCCAGATCAAGGATATTTATGGGAAAATTTTTCACGTTTCATGATACGAAGGCTGATTGATATGTTGTGAGCCGCGTATAAGAGGAGGTACACAGGGGATGTTCTTTTTAAGTCCTACTATTCTCTGACTATATGGGACTCATTTGGTCAGTTTATATCGAGGAGGTAGCACTCTAAAGTAAACAAGACGACCAGCGTTTGCAAAATGGACAAAATCGGTGAAAGAGCAGTGATCCAATATATGCATAAAAAAGGTTTAACACCTAAGGATATCCATAATGATATGGTAGCAACGCTAAGGAAAGATGCCCCTTCATATGCTACAGTGAAAAGGTGGGTGGCGGAATTTAAGCACAGCAGACAGAGCCTTGAGGATGACATCTATTTCTTCAACATGTATATGTTCATGTATATGCGGACGAAATCTGACTTGCATGTAGATTGTGAACAGATACAATCTACTACCTGAAACTGTGCTTAAGAATAGCAGGATGAGTGGCAATCAGTGTAGACTCTGATGAGATGCCGCATTTTGTGGCGTCTCATCTGGGTCTACACTGTTTGCTCCGGCCTATCTGTCTGAATACTTACAATAAATACGGTAGCTTTTGGTGGAATTCTTGATTTACTGGTATATTTCTTGCTTTTACAGGCAAGAGGCATTACAAGCAGCCATCTGTGAGAAAGATGCTAACATCGCTCTGTTGGAGATGACCAGTACTAAGAAACAGAGAAACATAGAGGAGATTGAGAAACTGAGTAAAGAGAAGGAAAAAATAGCACAACAGTTAAAAGAATTGGTATGTACAAGAAGCAATGGATTCAGTAAAACTTAAGTGGTTGGATCACTCATAGCTTGTTTACCATGATTGCTTTGAACCCTTCCTTGAATTCCAAGGAAATTCTTACTATAACTTGGAGTAACAAATATTTAAGTTTTTTTATGCCCCTGAATCAAAGATTCGGGGGCATATAGTTTTTGGTCTGTTTGTCCGTCTGTTTGTTTGTCCACAAAAACCTTAACATCTTGCATAACTTTTGAATGGTAAGTGATAGGGCTTTGATATTTCATGATATTTCACATGTGCATTACTTGTCACAAGACCTTTCCAGGGGTGCCATAATTTTTTATCTTGTGACCTTGACCTTGATTAGTGATAGGGCTTTAATATTTCATTTGCGCTGTCCGGGGGCATCTGTGTTTCACAAACATATCTTGTTTTATTCCATTTTGAAAAGCTATTTTGTGTGCACTCAGTTCATGAGACAATTCTAACGAGTACATAAAACATACTTGCATTTTATTGCACACCAGATAAGGAAATCCGTGGTTTTAGCCTGGGGTAGAAATTCTGTTCTTACTCTTGTGGTCTTACCCAGGGACAGGGTAAAAATCGACTCTTCTCACGTGTTTGATATGTACTGGTTGAAAAATATGTTTTATTCTCCGTCGTTAAGGTTGATGTTACAGCACTTTACATGATGTCACTACACATCAAACTATTGTCATCACAGAATGGCGGATGACGGCATCTGAAGTGACAGCATTATTAAAAATTCAGAAATGAAAGGTATGCAAGAAAAAGAATATTACATGGTGTGAGGGGTGGATAGAAAATTCGTTCCTTGTGATCCCAGTCTGGCATCGCTTGGCAGGCCTCATGATGGTGGACTGTGGCCGTCGGAACGGATTTTTCTATCCAACCCACACACCCACATATGTTATAGACATCAAAAATATACCTCAAATATACCTAAACCATTCTGGACTGGCCCTGAGAATAACCCTCATAGTTCACCTACGACTGTCTTGAACGAATTTTCATGATCTGAATGGTGTTTGAGCCGTTTAAGTATGACTCTATGTATAGCTAGCCATTACAATAACACACTGGTGTGACATAGTGAATTCTTTCCTTTCTCCAAAATGGTTACTTGTCTGGTGAAAATTTGTGATATTTTTCTTATTTACACTTCCAACATAGGTTGTGGGTGCTCGTTAGAACCGCCTCATTGAGGCGGTTCTAACGAGTACCCACAACCTATGTCTTGGAGGAGAAATAAGGAAAATAATGTATACAGTAATGATCCTAAGTATTGGGACAGGCAGGCCTGAGCAAACAGTGCAGACCCAGATCATATTCCTGAAAGAGCAGTCTGATCAGTCTCTACACTGTTTCCCATTCGGACCCTTTGGACTCCTTGCTGGATCCTGAAAGAAATTTGTTAGAATTTTAGGAGAATTACAGCAAGTCCTAAAGCCGTCCAAATTTAGGGGGTATTCATTAGAACCGCCATGGTGAGGTGGGTCTTTGTTTGTTTGTTTGATTTGAGGTTTAACGTCCCCGTCAACACTGTAAAGGTCATTTTGGAGACGTTGCTTCCAATTTTGTGGGACTTTTACCCGACATTGAGATGAAATGACATCTCAAGCCCTGTCGCCCAATGAAACCAATAGGTTTATTACCATGGTCGGTCCGCCTCGCACCGCGGTTCCTGGAGAGGCTTACATCCTCTAAGCGGTTTACCAGTACTAGTGTGCGGGCTGGATTCAGCTCTGCGTGGAAGCATCATGCAGCCCATATATTTCTTCAAGCCCCTATGGGCGGGGGCTGGTGAGGTGGGTCTAACGAATACCCACAACATAGGTTTATTTTGAGAAACAAAGAAAACTTTCCTTCAGTTAACAACAAAAAAAACAACAAAAAAAAACAAGCTTATCTGTTGCTATGGAGTGGTATTGCAGGTAATAATGGACCTTTTTATGCCCCCGCCATTCGAAGAATGGTGGAAAGGGCATATAGAGTTGCCCCTGTCCGTCCGTCCATTCGTTAGTCCGTACGTCCGAAACTTAAACGCAGTCAATAACTTCCTTATTTCATGATGGATTTTAAAATTACTGGCAGAAATGTTAACCATCATGAGTCGATGTGTCACGTGCAAAACCCAGGTCCCTACCTCCAAGGTCAAGGTCATACTTAGAGGTCAAAGGTCAAAAAGGGTCCAAAACTTAAATGCAGTCAATAACTTACTTATTTCTGGATGGATTTTGAAATTACTATGAAGAAATGTTAACCAGCATGAGATGATGTGTCACGTGCAATCCCAGATCCGTACCTCCAAGGTCAAGGTCATACTTAGAGGTCAAAGGTAACAAAAAATGGTCCAAAACTTAAACGCAGTCAATAACTTTCTTATCTCTGGATGGATTTTGAAATTACTTGGCAGAAATGTTGGCCATCATGAGACAATCTGCCAAGGTCAAGGTCATACTTAGACATCAAATGTGAAAAAAGGGTCTAAAACTTTCTATGGATGAATACGAACATAGACATATTTTCAGGCGGGGGCATCCGTGTCCTATGGACGCATTTCTAGTTCTGTTAATTACTTCAAGAATCAAATGTTATGGATATTTGTTACAAATGCAGTACATGTATTTTCCACAAAAAGCATTGTTAATATTAAATTACTTCAAGCATGAATATTTTGTTTATCTCTTTAGACACAGAATCGCACCAGGTATCTGCAGGAAAGATCCAAAGGCAGGTCTAAGTCTTCCGGGCGGAAATCCAAATCAGTGGAACGAGAAGTGAAAGTGGAAAATGACAGTAAAAATGATTCACAATCAGACAGTAAAATAGATAATAATAATAAAGACCATGAAGATGAACCTGTGAACACAGCTGATCCCACATGCTGACACCAGCTTCCATCCAAGATGCACTCAGCTTTCTTGATCATTTCATCAACAAAACCTGTAAAATGATCACCTCGCTAAATTCCACTTTATGTAGCAAAAAGTGAGATTTAAAAGAGTAAACCTTTTCATTACAAAAACTAAATAACAGCGAAACGAGCCTCCGTGGCATAGTGGGTAAGAGCCCCGACTCTTAATCATTAGGTCTCTCCCAGCTGTGGTTCGAGCTGGGCTCGGGTCACATATGAGATTCCAAGTTCTGCAACGGAAGGTCAGGTGGTTTTTCTCCACGTACTCCGGTTTCACCCACCTCTGATTAGTGATAGACTAGATATAAGTGAAATAATCTTGAAAGGGCAGCAAAGACAAAACCAAAAAAATAAAGATAACAGCGAGATCATATGGGCCCCGTCAAGCGATTTTGGTACTTATCGCCTATGCGAGCAGCGAAGGTTCAGGCGAGCCTGCGCAGTCTCGCCAGAACCTTCCCTGCTCGCTCATACAAGCAGTGAATCAAGAGGTACCTTCAGACAGAAAGCCACATCCCTGGCCCCTCTGAATGGCTGGGCATGCGCAGTTAAAATTTGTCATGACAGAATGCTCGAAGACACAAATTCGCTTGGCGGGGCTCATATGATAAAGAATGTCTATTGATTGTTTATGTTTGATGACCACTGATTAATTACAGACTACAAAGATACATGCTGCATCTGGTGAAAATGTGTTTTGACACTTGAACACAGCAAAGACTCAGATTAGTCTGCATCTGATTTAAAAGGGTAAACCTTTTCATTACGAAACCTAAATAATAGCGAAACGAGCCTCCATGGCCTAGTGGGTAAGAGCACTGACTCTTAATCATTAGGTCTCTCACAGCTGTGGTTCGAGCCGGGCTCGGGTCACATATGAGATGCCAAGTTCTGCAACGGAAGGTCAGGTGTTTTTTCTCCACGTACTCCGGTTTCACCCACCTCTGATTAGTGATAGACTGGATATAAGTGAAATAATCTTGAAAGGGCAGCAAAGACAAAACAAAAATAATAAAGATAACAGCGAGATCATATGGGCCCGTCAAGCGATTTGGGTACTTATCGCCTATGCGAGCAGCGAAGGTAACAATTCTGATCTGAACAGTCTGTTTAGAATGGAAGCTTGCTGAATACAAGCTTCTTCTAACAGACAGGAAATGCAGTATTCTTGGTCTTTAACAGCCCAGTCAACAATATTCAGCTCATGTCAAGCCAGTTGGTTTACCTAACCACACTTATCCTGTATTATGCCTATTCGAATGTTTTGAGAATTTTGCAGTCAAAAATGAAAATTTTTCGATGAAAAATTCTGATATTTTCATATATCTAGTATAAACATAGGTTGTGTGTACTGGTTAGAACCGCCTCAATGAGGCGGTTCTAACAAGTACCACAATCTATGTTTTTTGAGCAGAAATAAGAAAAATAATGTATACCCCTGTAAACCCCAGTTACAGGGGGTTTGAAAGTGGGGTTTGAGGGTGTCAAAATTATATAGCATGTTTTCCTTATGTAGGCAGACCTATACATAAGGGATTAATCAGTTCAGAGCACAGTCTTTCACCAGGAGAGAGTAGGGAGAGAATGACCATAGGAAAGATTTCATGAACAATATCCACAAAAGAACATTGCTCGGCAAGGAATGTATGTACTCCAGATCACCAAGACATTTCTGACTGAGCCACAGAGGCAGGCTGTATTCTGGCTAGGCTGGTAAACAGACTGATTTGTGTATCTTTTTTTCAATGCAGATGTCAGAAGACATATTTTTCTTGATTTTGGCTTACTCTGTGGTTTTCTCGGTAATTATCCACCTCCCTCCCCTACACCCACCCAACGAAGGGAAGGTTGCTATACATGTTTTTTCTTCTGAAACATTTTTTGTTCTCATTGTGTTTCACAATATGTGTTCAGCTGGTCATATCCAAAGGTTGTCCAGTCTGTTACGTTTTAAGGGTATGACCATACCTGACATGTTTTCATTTGTTTTCACAAGAGAGATAATTTCGATGTCTTATTGTTTTCTGGCCAACACACTACTGTAAAACTGCTAAAAGTTGGGACTCCTTGAAAACTTGCTGTAATTCTCCAAAAATTTAACAATCCAGCAAGGAGTCCAAAAGATGCAGATGGAATGGCAAACAGTGTAGACACTGATCAGACTGCTCCTGAAGGAGCAGTCTGATCTGGGTCTGCACTGTTTGCTTAGGCCAATCTGTCCCAATACTTAGGATCATTAAGATAAACTTTTCTGTAAAGAGCCCTGCTCTGAAAGGAAAAAAGTTCTGCCCCTATTGAGCAAATTCTTTCCTTTAACTTGTCCTGCTGAATATGTTAAGCCACACCCATTTCTGACTTTTTAACCAATCAGATTAATTGATGCCATATATTCCTACAAATTCACAAACCAAATGTTAGACAGTGTAGATATGGATCAGAAGCCATCTGATCTGAATCTACACAGTTTGCAAAAGGTATTGCAGTGACTCCAGGTAGACGCCAAGTTCTGCAGTGGAAGGTCAGTTGTTTTTTCTCAGGGTACTCTGGTTTCTGCCCACCTCTGAGTAAGGATCGGCTTGATATCAGTGAAATATTCTTGACAGGGCTGTAAAACCAAAACCAAAAACAAATAAATGTAGAACATATCCTGGTTCAGCAGGACAAGGGTTAAGATTTGTCCCTATGAGTAAGGGAAAGAAAAATATTTTTTGAAAGAGTTACCTCCCCTCTTAAGTATCCCCTTAAGTTAACCGGGTACATCTGGGTATGGTTATGCAATAAGTTCTCCTGAGCTGACTCATAATTGTTAGGGTAGTCTCGCTTGAAACTAAGGTAGAACCTGTCAGGTATGTGCATTCCTAATAAAATTATCGATGTTATGTCAGTTCATAAATCTTTGATAGTTTCGTCAAAATAAAGCTTTTTATATGTATGTACCGCTGCTCCGACATTATTGTGAATTTTGTTTGCTTGGAGTTATGTCCCAACCGGAGCGGAGGGGGGCATATAGTTTTTGGTGTGGATCCCATTTGCGTCGGCGTAGCCTGTTTGAAGCACTATATCTTCTGAATCTATGGATTGACCAAACTTTCATAGACTCATCACTAGGATGGGGGAAAACAGTCATTAGGTCATGATGGCCTTGACCTCATTTTCACGGTCACAGGGGCCAAAAATGGCTTGTCTGCACTCTATCTCATTTACAAATTGATTAATTTTAGTCAAACTTGGTACAATATATCAATATAACATACCGCAGATTAGATTTTGGTGACCTTGACCTTTTTTCAATGTCACAGGCCCCCCAAAACAGTCAATTTTTTGCCAAAAATGGCTTGTCTGCACTCTGTCTCATTAACGAATCGATTGATTTTCATCAAACTTGGTACAATATATCATTACAACATACCGCAGATTTGATTAGATTTTGGTGACCATGAAGTTTTTTTTCAAGGTCATAGTGCCACAAAGACAGTCAATTTTGGGCCAAAAATGGCCTGTCTGCACTCTTATCTCATCAAAAAATTGATTAATTTTAGTCAAACTTGGTACAATATATCATTACAACATGAAGCAGATTTGATTATATTTTGGTGACCTTGACCTTTTTCAAGGTCACAGGCCGCCAAAAACAGATGATTTTGGGACACAAAAAAGGCTCGTCTGCACCATTTCTCATAAACAAATTGATTAATTTCATTCAAACTTTGTACAGTATACCATTACAAAATACTGCAGATTTGATTAGATTTTGGTGACTTTGACCTTTTTTCTACGTCACAGCCCCCCTCGACAGCAGCTTCTGCTTGGAAAAAGTGACCTGCTTTTGAAAACATAACGACTATCAAAGCATATCTCTTCTCCCTTTACCCAATTTGCCCTAAATAGAACCCCCCTCCCCCCTCGTTTAGAAAATGACAACATTTTGCTTACAGTGAAGGCCCTGATCAGGCACCACACTCTGCACAGCATCTGAACTGGGTCTCCACTGTTGGCCAGTGTTCTGTTTTGCAGTTTTCAATATACCATAAAAATCCAAAAAATTGGGACACTTGAGGCCTTGCTGTAATGCTCCTAAAATTTTAACATTTATTTCATGATCCAGCGAGGAGTACAAAAGATGCAGATGGAATGGCGAACATTGTAGACCCTGATCAGACTGCTCCTTCAGGAGCAGTCTGATCTGGGTCTGCACTGTTTGCTTAGGCCTGTCTGTCCCAATACTTAGGATCATTACGGTAAGATGAGTTAAATCTATGTCCTGCTGTTCATTGTAACCTGCTTGCTTCTGGTCACAAATACCGGAGTTTATGACATTGTTTTGTTGACATTTATGTGGTTGTCTTTGAAGTGCAATATTTTTTACCGCGGTGCAAACTACATGTATTATGAGGGTTGCATTTTTATATTGTAAACAAATTTTATATATATTTTGAGATGTTCCTTGGTTATTTTGTAAGTTTGTACAATTGTTCTGTCGAAAATGGTTGAGTGAGCTTGAAAGAAGAGATATAAAATCATGAGATTAATATGGATTCAAATGATAATCAAAATGTAAAATAACGTAAATGGGACTTCACTTTAGATATTGGAGGGTAACAAGGACAATTTTGGGATATTTTTTTTATTTCACCATGAAACTATGTTGTGGGTTCTGGTTAGAATCGCCTCGTTGAAGTGCATCACGAAAACACGCTTATATTATTTCGACACCCTGGAATCCCACTTTTATACAGTAAAACTGGGGTTTAGAGGTGTAAACCTTAGTTTTCTTATTTCTGCTCTAAATATAGATCGTGGGTTTCTAACGTGTACCCATAATCTATATTTTGAGCAGAAAAGAAAAAATATCACAATTATTCTTCTGAAAATTTTAGATTTTATGCAGGTAAAATTTACAATGTATTTGAAGAGGCGTGTTTTCCTAATGGATCTAACTAGGTTGCACAACATACGAACGAGGGTATTCTAACAAGTACACCACAACCTCGTTATAACACGGTTCATTATAACACGGTTTTGGATATAACACGGTTTCAAGATGGATCCCAAAAATGTATAGATTATATAGAAAAATGACCATAAATGGTCATTTTTCTATATAATCTATACATTTTTGTTTGGATATAACACGGTTGTTTAACTAACATGGTTTCTGCTTTGGACCCCATTAATAGTGTTATAAAGAGGTTGTGGTGTAGCCACAACATACTTTTCTAATGAGAAACAAGGAAATTTTATCCCATAATTGTCCTCGTTACTTCCTCCTTATCTGGAGTCCTGGGGCCATTTGTTCAAAGCATCGTTAGCTTAAAGAGGTCGTTAGTGGTCATATTGTTATCTCTTCTAGCAAGTACAATATCGTAAATTTTGGTATTTTTTGCTGGAAAAATGTGAGCAGCTTTTGCGTCAGCAAAAGCTGCTCACATTTTTTCAGCAAAAATTTCAGCATATTTGCCATATTTAATGAACAAAGTTTTAACAATACGTTAACTAACGACGTCGTTAGTTTTGAACAACTGGCCCCTGGTGGATACAGCCAACAGATTTTCTTCGTTAGAAGGGAGGTAACTTTAATTTCGTCCTGCTTGCTAAAATGTAAATCCAGCACCTCCTCTGAAAAATGGGTCTAATCATAAAGGAAGGAGTTGCTTTTAAATTCTTCCCTGAAAGTGTGGACCCCTAAGCAAAAATACTAAAGCCTTCTCTTAGCCTGTTTTTATATGGAAAACTCAACATGTGTCATTGGTAAACAGTGCAGGTCCAGATCAGATGCAGTACAATTCAGCATCTGATCAGGGCCTTTTCTGTTTACAGAATATATAGCCATCTTGCAAATTTTTTTTTTCTGAAATAAGATGATTCCTTGGACCGATCCAATACCGGGGTCCAAGGTGATTCTGATGAATACATACAGAACATATTTTTATAGAGGATTAAAATGTTATCTGTAAATTACACTTCCTGATATATATTACTATGATGAACCCTTGGTTTGGTGACTTGAACTTCCCCAGTCTAGAACAAGTTTTCTTGACCAAGAAGTATTTGAACCATTGCTGTTTGACTTTATTTTTTGCAGCAAATAGCTAGCAATATTAGATTTTTGTACAGCCATTTTTCCTTTAACCCTTCTCTTGCTGAATATTCAGTTTAGCCACACCCATTTCTGACTTTGAACCAATCAGATTGCTTGATGTAATTTATTCCTTCAAATTCATAAATTGAATGTCAAACAGTGAAGATCCTGATCAGATGGCTTCTTCAGAAGCCATCTGATCTGGATCTACACTGTTTGCAAAGATAGGGGTTGTCGCGAACAGCAAGATAAGGGTTAATAGAAAATTCAACTGAGAAAGCTGAAAGTATTCAACAAAGTTCATGGCTTTATTCTGGACAGCATCATTAAGCTTAACAATGTAACATAATGACTATTAAGAGGAATGAGAACACCTTCAGGGGAGGCAACTCCTGCAAAAGTATTTTTTGTCTCCAATGTCAATAGGGGTCAACTCTTAAAGGTAGAACCCTTTTTCAGCAAGACAGGGCTTAAAGAAAAGGGAACAGGAGTTTTCTCCCTTTGAAAAATGGTGGACAAATCTGCCAGGTGTTCCCAATCCCCTTAAGCTTATGAATATAGGATTTTAGCTCCTGATAAGAAGTAACAATTATAATTAAGGATTGCTTATTTTTTTCCTAACATACTGGTATGTTGTGGGTACTTGTTAAAATCTCCCCATAGGGGAGATTTTAACAAGTACCCACGACATAATACATTTTAATGAAGAGATAAAAAAATAAGAAATATCTTGTTACATTCGCATCTTTTGTTTGTTTGTGTTGAGGTTTTAGTCCCCATCAGCATTATTAGGTTATGTTGGAGATGTTGCGTCCAATTTTGTGGGACTTTAACCCAACATTGAGATGAAATGACATCTCGAGCCCAACCGCCCAAAGAAATTGCAAAGGTTTAAGGGACAATCTGAGTTGCACCACATTTCCTGGGCAGGCTTAGACCTTCCGAATGGTTTATCAGTACTCAGATGTGTTGTCGGTTTATCTTGAGCTATGAAAAATATAGTGTGTGATACTGCTTAAGAAATTCACAAATTCAGAATATAACATTATTTAAACATTATTTTATCATGCTTAATACACCTAAACCTCTTTGTAAAACTATCAAGGGGGTCCAAATCAGAAACCATGTCAGCTAACATTTGTGATCCAAACAAATATGTATAGATTATATACATACACCGGTACATAGCCTATACATTTTTTGGATCTTGAAACTGTGTTCTATTCAATTCAAAGCTGTGTTATAATGTTTTGTTTGTTTGATTTGAGGTTTAACGTCCCCGTCAACACTGTAAAGGTCATTTTGGAGACGTTGCTTCCAATTTTGTGGGACTTTTACCAGACATTGAGCTGAAATGACATCTCAAGCCCTGTCGCCCAATGAAACCAGTAGGGTTTATCAGCATGGACGGTCCGCCTCACACCGCGGTTCCTGGACAGGCTTAGATCCTCTAAGCGGTTTACTAGTACTAGTGTGCGGGCCGGATTCAGCTCTGCGTGGAAGCATCATGCAGCCCATATATTTCTTCAAGCCCCGATGGGCGGGGGCGAAGATTATATACATACCCCGGTACATAAGCTATACATTTTCGGGATCCATCTTGAAACTGTGTTCTATTCAATTCAAACCAGTGTTATAATGAACAGTGTTATAATGATGTTGTGGTATATGTGTACAAAAGTGAAAATCTCCATATTAAAAAAGCTCTCTTATATGGGCCCCGTCAAGCGATTTTGGTACTTATCGCCTTTGCGAGCAGCGAAGGTTCAGGCGAGCCTGCGCATCCGCGCAGTCTCGCCAGAACCTTCGCTGCTCGCTCATACAAGCAGTGAATCAAGAGGAACCTTCAGACAAAAAGCCATATCCCTGGCCCCTCTGAATGGCTGGGCATGCGCAGTTAAAACTTGTCATGACGGAATGCTCGAAGACCCAAATTCGCTTGGCGGGGCTTATATGTCTTTGCTATCTGCTGTTCATGTCAGTTGTGTTCAAGCTCAGTCTTTCATTGTTTTAACCCTTATCTTGCTGAATATTCATTTAAGCCACACCCATTTCTGTCTATCAACCAATCAAATTACTTGATGTAATTTATTCCTACAAATTCATAAACTGAATGTCAAACAGTGTAGATCCTGATCAGATGGCTTCTTCAGAAGCCATCTGATCTGGATCTACACTGTTTGCAAAGATAGGGGTTGTCGTGAACAGCAAGAGAAGGGTTAATAATGTTTGTGTATCTGTCAGACATGGAATGAAAATCCTGTATGAAAGTGTTCACAAAAATGGAAGTCCCATAGGTCTTTATATTGTGGAAGTTCACAAACCCTTTAGGAAGTTCACAAAAATGAAAAAAACCTAGATATTTATACATTGTGGAAGTTCACAGTAATGAATATTGTGTAAGTCTTTACATTGTGGAAGTTCACAAAAATACAAATCCCGCACCTCTTTGTATTGTGGAAGGATTTTAAAATGAATATTTTTAACCAACCCTGAAATGGGTACCCTGGCAAACAGTGCAGGCCCAGATGAGACGCCGCAGAACGTGGCGTCTCATCAGGGCCTACACTATTTGCAGAAAGTTCAGCCATTTTCTAAATCAATTTTGAAGATACCACAACCTTTGACCCCTAAATTTCGAATTGGACTCCTGCCATATATAAGGAGGAAGATTCAATGTGGTACAAAAAGGGTTAAAAAGAGGGTGTGAAGTATCATACCATCCTGTATGCACAGAAATGATTTCCATTTGGTATCTTTTGGAGAGATAAGTGTACTGGATTCATATTATATACACAGGTGTAGAATCATAAATATAAGTCAAGTTCAGTTTAGAGTAATTATGGAAGTTGGCAAAATGCTTGTTTCTGAGTGAGGACGGCCTCTGTGTAGGGGCATCTGCGTTGTATTGGCACATTTCTATTTTTTTTATTTCAAAAATCATTATTTTTATGGAAAACTATAGATTTTATTTTTTCACAGATTTTGTTAAGTTATATCGTAGGCCAGTTTTACAATATGCCTCAAAATCAAAGTTCTGAATATCTACAACAAAGTTCAGGCAATAAAGTTCTAAAAATCTGTTATAAAGTTCAGTCAGTCATCACGTATCTCTATAAAGTTCAGTCACTCATCATGAAAACACACCTATATAATTTTGACCCCCTTTATATAGTAAAACTGGGGTTTACAGGGGTAAACCCTTATTTTTCTTATTTCTGCTCTAAAATAAAGATTGTGGATTGTTAGAACCTCCTCGATGAGGTGGTTCTAACGAGTATCAACAATCAATATTTTGAGCAGAAATAAGAATATCACAATTTTTCATATTAAAATTTTCATTTTTTCGGCGATAAAGGTTAGAATGTATTTGTAGGCGTGTTTTCGTAATGAAAGTTCTGAATATGTTATAAAGTTCAGGCAGGGCATTTTGTAAAACTTGCCAAGGCCTTGTGTATTGTACAAGACAGTAACCCAAAGATACCAGTCACAACAATACTAGTTATCTGCCTTGTTTTCTGCTGATTGCTTTTAGGAGCGCAATAGCTCAGTGGTTAGTGCACTTGCCTCTGATGCTAGAGGTCCCGGGTTCGATCCCCGGCAGCGGCGATAAAATTTCGGTGTCCGAACACGCTCCATTGGCATCATTTGCAGGGATGAATGTCATAAAGTGCACCGTCCTTCGGATCGGGACGTTAATTGGAGGCCCCCTGTGTAGGGAGAACCATTCCCTGTGCAGGTTAAAGATCCCTACCGTAATTACATGATTACTGTGTAGGCTTTCGTCCTGCAAACCTGGAGTGTATGTAATGTACACCTGCGGTAATGGTCAAATGTGACCGACGCAGTATCAGTAGATAGATAGATAGATAGATAGATAGATAGAAAGTCACTGTTGCAAGCTGTGGACCCAGATCGGATCAGACTGCACCTAGAGGAGCAGTCTGATCAGGGTCCACAGTTTGCCTGTATGCAAAAATTTTTTTTAAAAGTTTGAAAGAAGATTCAGCAGACAGAAGGCATTTTCATATGCAGTTTTTCTTAGCATCTTAAGGCTACAAACATGTGCAGCGTAAGGGGAATGGGAACACCAGGCAGATTTTTCTGCCATTTATCAAAGGGAGACACCTTTTGGGACTTCCTGTTGGCTTTTCTATAAGCCCTGTCCCATTGAAAAAGGGGTCAGAGTTGACCCCTATAGACATGGGAGACAAAAATACTTTTGCAGGAGTTGCCTCCCCTGAAGGTGTTCCCATTCCCCTTAAAATCATTTTACTTCATTTTTGTTCAGTTTTATGGAAACATGGTTTTATATTATATTATGTATTAAGTTAATGTACTATTCAGCTTTAATATTGTTGTACGGCTGCATATTTTATAAGGGCATTAGATAGACATCATTGTACATGCATCCAAAGAAATATCCATGCTCACCCTCAGGTTTTTGCTCACCCTCAGTGTTTCCAGTTACTCAGCAACCATTTCTAGGTAGATATTAAATCCTGTTTTTGAACGGGCCTCTGTGGCCTAGTGGATAAGAGCGCTGACTCTTAATCATTGGGTCTCTGTGGTTTGAGCAATAGAAGGTCAGGTGGTTTTTCTTTGGGTACTCCAGTTTTCGACCACCTGATTAGCGATCGGCTTGATATGAGTGAAATATATCTTGAAAGGGCCGTAAAACCAAAACAACAAAAAAAATCCTGTTTTTGTCACGTACAATGGTGCTTTCCAGCCATAAAAAATGTCTTCAGGATTTTTAACTAAGAGACAAGTCATCCTGGTCAAATACTCAGACTAGCTAATAGAAGCCTTAGTGGTGTAGTGGTTGTGCTACTTGCCTCATAAACCAGGAGTTGTGGGCTCAATCCTGGGCTTCTTCACTCTTTGGGATGAGTCTTTAAACCGAGGTCCCATCTCCGTATGACCTTAGCTGTTGGTGGGACTAACACAAACACAGACTGCTTTAAAGTCTCATCCGTAAGTCTGGGGTAGCTCAGAATCAAACCCACAACCCTGGTTTATGAGACAAATAGCTTAATCACTGAATGAGGCGATTCTAATGAGTACACACAGCATATATTTATATCAAAATTATCCACGTTATGCATCCTTGAAGTAGCCATCAGTGGCTCGAACCACCCCTGTCTCGAACAGATTTTCGTAGTTCCAAAGGTGTTCGAGCTATTGAAGTTCGACTGTACTTTTATATTCTGTTATGCTGTATTTATGGTGCTATATGTTCATTATTTTTCCACAGATATTCATTTGTTATACAGTAAAATAATTTATTAACCCTTTTTGTACCAAATGGAATCTTCCTCCTTATATATAGCTGGAGTCCAGTCCCAAATTTATGGATGACAGGTTGTGTTTTTCTTCAAAATTTATTTGGAAAATGGCTGAATTTTTTGCAAACAGTGGAGGCCCTGATCAGACGCCGCATTCTGCGATGTCTGATCTGGGCCTGCACTGTTTGCCAGGGTACCCATTTTGGGGTTTCAGGTAAAATAAGCATGACAGAGGAAACTCAGATACTGTAGACTTCAGACACAATTCATAATGAGCGGCCTCATCTAAATGTAGACTTTTTACAGACATGTACATATCTGTAATGGTCTTTAGGTGTGGAAGGGTTATTACAGAAAGTTTGAAGCTGGGTCATAAATTCATCCCCATTAGGGATGGCCTAGATGTTGCGATAAACAGTCATGGTTTGCTTTGTCACTGCCACTATCGTGTGATTGGAATGACTACAGTGTGTGTGTGTGTGGATTTGGGTTTAACGTCGCTTTCAACAATTTTTCAGTCATATCACGACGGTGTCTGGTTGTTACAGGGATCTCAATGCTCACTTTTATAGTGCTGCCTCACTGAAGTATCATGTCCCAGTCACATTATTCTGACACTGGGTTGACCAGTCCTAGCTCTACCCCGTAAATCTGAATGCCAAGCGAGGAGCAGCTAGTACCATTCTTAACGACTTTGGTATGTCGCGGCCCGGGATTGAACCCGTGACCTCCCGTTCCCCGGAGCGGACACTCTACCGAGCTATCGGGGCCGGTAAATGACTACAGTAATAATGTGTTATAGTTGTGATGGGAATGACTACAGTAATATTTTTGTTATGAGAGAGACAATATACAGTAATGTATTATAGTTGTGAGTGGAGTGACTGCAGTAAAGTTATAGTTCTGACTGGAATGACTTTAGCTACTAATGTTATAAGTTTTGACTGGAATGACTATCATAATGTGTAATAGATGCGACTGGAATGACTATCATAATGTGTAATAGATGCGACTGGAATGACTATCATAATGTGTAATAGATGCGACTGGAATGACTATTTGCTGTATCAATCTGAATCTCGTCATATTCAATACTGCCTCATATAAAACAGATGCTATAGATTTACTTCATACACCTAAACTTCTTAACACACTTCATTTTAGATACACAGTAAACTGTCATGTTTTAGTAAGAATGCAGTAGGTTCTCAAACAAATATTTCCATTAACATTCATTTGTATTAAGCAAGCCCTGCTTTTGGCGTTTCATTAATACAGGTTTAACCCATTTCAAACTGTAAACCCTTAAACGGGTACCGTGGCAGTGCTGGCCCAGATCAGATGCCGCAGAACGCGGCGTCTGATCAGGGCCTACACTGTTTGCAAACAGTTCAGTCATGTTCCAAGAAAGTTTTGATGAAAACACAACCTGTCACCCCTAAATTTTGAAATGAACACCTGCCATATATAAGGAGGAATAGTCCATTCGGTACAAAAAAGGGTTAAAGATAGATCCCAAGAATGTAAACATTATTTGGCCATATTTCTATATAATGTAAACAGTAAAATTCCTTTATTACCATAAGACCACCTTAGGTACTGTTCAAAAGTGGTAAGACCACTTTTGGAACAGTTCCAAAGGCAGTCTCTGACCAGAGAACCCTGTATGCAGAAAACACAAAGACATTACGAAAACACGCCTATACAAAAACATTGAGAACTTAACTGCCGAAAAAACAAAAATTTTAAGATGAAAAAATTTAACATTTTTATTATTTCTGCTCAAAATATAGGTTGTGGGTACTCATTAGAACCGCCTCGGTGAGGTGGTTCTAATGAGTACCCGCAATCTATATTTTAGAGCAGAAATAAGAAAAATAAGGTTTACCCCTGCAAACCCCAGTTTTACTATATATAAGTGGGGTTCAAGGGGGTCAAAATTATATAGGCGTGTTTACGTAATGATTACTGCAACATACTGAAGCAGTATTAGACGTAATTTTAGGTGGTCTTTTTAGCAGAATTTCCCCCCCCCCCCCTCCCAAAAAAAAGGTATTACATTTGAGATGTATCACGAAAAAATGCATACAGTAACCAATTGGTTTAAGCTTTAAGTTCCACCAACAATTAAGGTGATATGGAGGCGGGACCTCGATTTAAAGACTTATCCTTATGTCTTCAGAAGCCCTGAATCAACCTACGACCCGAAGTATATAAGGGGAGTAACCATAACCACTAAACCGTAGTGTGTATCTGGGCAATCTGATCAAAGCCTTTGTTGACCAGCCATGTTCAATTTTCTTGAGAAACAGCTAAATTTTATTTATAACAACCATACATGTACTTCCAGTGCACAACAAAACCTACAAACCTACCAGCTAAGACTCACATCAGACTGCAGTCTGATTAGTATTTGCTGATAGAATGAGCCACCCAGACTACAGGCTATCCAGAGAGATAAACAAAGAGAATCTTACAGGAGTGCTCATGTATTATTAGATTTATTAAATGAGTTGAGGAAATGGGATAAAATGCGAGGCTTTGCCGAGTATTTTATCTCTTTTCCTCTACAAGTTTAATAAATTTAATAAAAATTAACACAAACAATAGATTCTATTTATCATGACATTTAAAACACATGCATTTTATTCACAATTTTTAACAAAAATGTCAACATTCTGCCAGTAAGACGTCGTTACGGACATGACGAAGTGGATCTTACATGGCATTATATTCTCAGCTGCGTCATATAATAGTTTTTTGTCATATTGGATTTCTGTGCAAGCTGATCCGAGTCTTTGCCGGTAAAGTGTTATATTGCTGGTTCTGTCGTGGATTGCCTCATTTATCATTTTCATACATGTACTTCAAAAGTATTGTATTTTATTGCTTGAACTTGTTTTTTAGTACCAGTATGCATGTGTACGATGCACCCCAAACTTTATTAAAATATTAAATTTGTTACCTTAAAAGTTGTTTTTATATCCCAACTTGTTAGTTGACCATTGTCCTGCTGAATAAATTAAGTTCATCATAGCTAGCTACCAACCTTTGATGGCACCCGCCCATATGGGCATGGACAAATAGATTGGGCTGCATGGTGCTTCCATGCCAAGCTGAATCTGACCACACACGAGTACTGGTAAGCCACTTAGGACTAAGCCTGCCCAGGCAAAGCGGTGTGAACCAGATCGTCCAATGCATATAAGCCTTCTGGTTTCATTGGGTGGCAGGGCTTGAGGTGTCATTTCATCTCAATGTTGGGTAAAATCTCACAAAATTGGAAGCAACGTCTCCAAAATGACCTAAATAGTGTTGACGGGGACATTAAACCCCTATTCAAACAAACTACTGATCTTTGCTCCTGAAGTTTGTAAATACTCCATAAAATTTAATACACTTGCTGATAAGACATGATGCTTTTACAGTTTTTAGCTCACCAGAGCCGAAGGCTCCGGGAGAGCTTATAGGATGGGCAGTTGTCCGTCGTCTGCGTTGTATGTCTGTCGTCAACACTTTCAAACTACTTCTCCTCTGAAGCCACTGGGCCGATTGGGCCCAACTTTTATCTGTAGCATCCTTGGGGGGGATTGAAAGTTGGTGTTTTTTAGCTCACCAGAGCCGAAGGCTCCAGGGGAGCTTATAGGATAGGCAGTTGTCCGTCGTCGTCTGCGTCAACACTTTCAAACGATATCTCCTCTGAAGCCACTGGGCTGATTGGGCCCAAATTTTATCTCTAGCATTCTTGGGCTGAGGGATTGAAATTTTGTGTTTTTTAAGAAAATCGGCTTATTAGTTTTGTTGCTATGGCAGAGTTTCCATATGCTTCTAATGAGGAAAATTGAAAAATGGCATTTACTGCCAAGCCTCTGCACATATTTTGACAAACTTTCATAGAAATGTTCCTTAGGCAATCTACTATCTGCCATATGATTTTAGGCCTACTGCTCATTTTTATTGGTTGCCATGGAGACCAAAATGCAAAAAAATAGAAAAAAAAAATTAAAAGCACTGCAGACACTGCATAATACCCCGCCACTGCTAAGCAATGTAACTTATTTGAAAATATATCAACGCTAAATAACTAGAAAGGGGATAGCAGAGATATGATCCGCAAGTGTAATGTCTTAATGTGAGTGGATGAAGTTGTTAGAAGATGTGGGAAGCATATGTAAAAATCCATTTTTCAGACATTTGATGGGAAGGCAACTCAATAAGTTGACATTATTAGAAAATTATGGAGGCAAGTATTTACCTTAAATGGCTGTGGAACATGTATCTTTATGTGGTACATGTAAGAATTTCATGTTTTTCGATGTACTGCCTGTCTGACTATATTCTTTCGTGAAGACTGATCATGAAGTAATTTCTACGGTCATTGTGCTCCTTCCGCTGATTTAAGAAGGGCAGGCATGAAGTATGTGCACTAAGTACTGGTTAACCACTTAGAAGGGCCTTTATTTTAGGCATCTATTTGGTTAGGCTTTTACTGCACATTCCAAGGGTGAGGTTGATTAGGCTTCAATCAAAAGGATTAAGCATAAATGGCAACCAATCATAAATTAAGATGTTTGTGGGTGATCTTTTGGCATTCTCACAGGGACAAAATCCACAAATTAATTCTAGCATTGGTAGATGTACTATCTCACCTTTTTCACTATTAGATAGCAGCAGCTTCAGCAAAGAATGTTCAAATTATTGACTGGAAATAAAACACAGATGGCTTGATGGATTTCCATTAAGTATGCACTGACCAACAGACACAAATTCCGTTTTGTATGCACTGACCAACAGACACAAATTCCATTTTTCAGACTTATCAAGGGCATGGACAGCAAGAGTCATGTACCTTTGCCACAATATGTAATATTTAGTCTGCTGTACATCTATGAAATTTCAGCAAGATATTGCAAATAATAAAGGAACTAGAGTCTAAAATTGATTTTTAATACATCAAGGGCAAATAACTAAACTGGAACAGCCAGAGAAGTGGTCCTTGGCCACAATATGTACCCTTTACTCCTCTATATGGTCCTTGGTCACAATATGTACCCTTTAGGCCTATATATATCTGTAAAGTTTAATCCAAATATTTCATATAGTAAGGGAACTAGAGGCCAAAAATATTTTTCAGATACAGAAAAGGGACAGACAGCAGAGGGTGTAGAAGTTTTATCCATATATATCAAATAATAAATGAACTATAGGCCAAAATCCCTTTTTTTATATATATTTCAATGGCAGATAACTCAATTGCTGGGAAAGCCAGAGTCATGTTCCTTTGCCACAGTGAGTGAGTGAGTTTTATTTTTACGTCCCACCAACAGCTAAGGTCATACGGAGACGGGACCTCGGTTTAAAGACTCATCCGAAAGTCTGGAGTAGCCCGGGATCGATCCTGCGATTCCTGGTTTACAAGGCGAGTAGCGTAGCCACTGCACCACGGAGGCTTCTCCCCTTTGCCACAGTATGTAACATTTAATCTACTTCATATCTATGAAGTTTCAGCAAGATATTGTAAATAATAAAGGAACTACAGTCTAAAATGCATTTTAAATACTTCAAGGGCAGATAACTCAAGAACTGGTACAGCCAGAGTAGCGGTCCTTGGTCACGATATAAACCATTAAGTCCTCTATATATCTGAAGTTTCATCGAGATATTCCATATAGTAAGGGAACTAGAGGCCAAAAACCATTTTTCAGATATTTCAAAGGCAGATAACTCAATCGCTGGAAAAGCCAGAGTCATGTTGCTTTGCCACAGTATATAACAATTTATCTACTACATATCTATGAAGTTTCAGCAAGATATTGTAAATGATAAACTAACTACAGTCTAAAATGCATTTTTTAAATATGTCAAGGGCAGATAACTCAAGAACTGGAACAGCCAGAGTAGCAGTCTTTGGCCACAATATGAACCGTTTAGTCCTCTATATATCTGTGAAGTTTCATCGAGATATTCCATATAGTAAGGGAATTAGAGGCCAAAAACCATTTTTCAGATACTGAAAAGGGCAATAACTCTGCTAAAAATTAACGGATTTTGCCCATTAACAATCCCAAACCACTCATCCCCAATACCAATATGTATGCAAAATTTGAACAAAATCCGTGAAAAAATACTCAAGTTATCGATCGGAAACGAAGTGCGGACGGACACTGGAGGGTATAACATAAAACCCAGCCACTATCGTGTGGCGGGGTATAAAAAATACTTAAAAAATCATCTCCCAAGAAACCATATGCTCTAGGAGGCAGAGACTTTATGAAAATATTCACCATATTTGCCTTTACAAGTTTTGTGTTTTTGTATGAAATTTGGCTCTTAAGTTTGGTTGCTATGGCAACTTAGATTTTCCATAGACTTATAATGGGGAAAATTAAAAAATGGCCTTAACTGCCAAGCCTTAGCTTTGCAGATATTTTGACTAAACTTTCATAGAAGTGTTCCTTAGGCAATCTACTATCTGCCATATGATTTTAGGCATACTGCTCATTTCTATTCGTTGCCAGGGAAACCAAAATGAAATAAAAATAGAAAAAAAAAATACTTTCAAAAATCATTTCCTCAGAAACCATATGCTGTATGAGGCTGTGAGTTTATGGAAATATTCACCATATATGCATTTACAGGTTTTGTGTTTTTAGCTCACCAGAGCTGAAGGCTCAGGAGGAGCTTATAGGATAGGCAGTTATCCCTCGTCTGCGTCAACACTTTCAAACGACATCTCCTCTGAAGCCACTGGGCTGACTGGGCCCAAATTTTATCTGTAGCATCCTTGGCCTGGGGAATTGAAAGTTTTTTTTTTTTTTTTATGAAAATCGGCTTATTAGTTGCTATGGCAACTTATAATTTCCATAGACTTATAATGGGGAAAATTGAAAAATGGCATTTACTGCCAAACTTCTGCAGATATTTTGACAAAACTAATAGAAATGATCCTAAGGCAATCTTCTATCTAGCTGCCATATGAATTTAGGCCTACTTCTCATTTTTTAGCTCACCAGAGCCGAAGGCTCCGGGGGAGTTTTAGGCTAGGCAGTTGTCCGTCGTCGTCTGCGTCGTCGTGTGACGTCAACACTTTCAAACGACATCTCCTCTGAAACCACTGGGCTGATTGGGCCAAAATTTCATCTGTAGTATCCTTGGGATGGGGGACTGAAAGATTGTGTTTATGAAAATCAACTCTTTTTGTTTGGTTGCTATGGCAACTTGACTTTCCATAGACTTTTAATGGGGAAAATTGAAAAATGGCATTTTCTGCCAAGTCATTGCAGATGTTTTGACAAAACTTTCATAGAAATGTTCCTTAGGCAATCTACTATCTGCCATATGATTTAAGGCCTACTGCTCATTTCTATTGGTTGCCATGGAAACCAAAATAAAAAAAAAGAAAAAAAAAATACTTCAAAAATCATCTCCTCAGAAACCGAATGCTCTATTAGGCTGAGAGTTTTTGGAAATATCGACCATATTTGCCTTTACAGGTTTTGTGTTTTTTTTATAAAATTTGGCTCTTTAGTTTGGTTGCTATGGCAACTTAGATTTTCCATAGACTTATCATCATCATCATCATCAATGGATTTTTGATTAACGTGCAGGTACAGGTAGCTGGCTTGCTGCATGCATGGCAGATCTCACACCAGATCTCCAAGCTTGTCTATCATGAGGATCGATAGCAGAGAGCTTCCATTCTCTGCAATCTCTTTCTGATAACTGCTTCCAGGTCATCTTGGGCCTTCTTGGCCCCCGCTTTCCACCTACCTGTATGTCACAGGCAGTCTTGACTGCCCGGTTGGAGCGTTGCACATGTCCATACCAGCGAAGCCTTCTCTCTTTCAGGATGAGGTCCAGTTCCTCAATGCCAAGACGCTCAAGTAACTCACTGGACCTGATGGTGACAGTGTCCTGTGGCTTGACATTGCAGATCTATCTGATCATTGCCCTATCATTTCGCTGTAGACGTTGGAGGTTTGGCTTTGTCAATGGCCATGTCTTGAAAACCACGTGTCTTGAAAAAACTTATGAGGAAAACTGAAAAATGGCATTTGCTGCCAAGTTATTGCAGATATTTTGACAAAACTTTTATAGAAATGTTCCTTGAGTAAATGTCTCTCAGCCATATGCTTTAATGCCAACATGGGGGTCCACCAGGTTAAGCCGGGGCCATGCCCCACCCCCTCCACTTCATAAAAGGCCAGATAACTCGGAAACCATCCAGATCCCCACCCCAAAACCATATATATTCTTGTTCCTTATGATAAGAAGCATTCAGTGACACCAACCTGGGGGTTCCCCGGTACATGCTGGGGTCATGCCCCACCCCTCCATTCCATAAAAGGCCCAATATCTTGGAAACCTTACAGATCCCCACCCCTAAACCATATATATTCTTGTTCCTTATGAAAATATACATTCACTGACACCAACTTGGGGGTCTCCCAGGGTGCGCCTGGACCTTGCCCCACCCCTTCTTCACAAAAGGCCATATATCTCAGAAACCATTTAGATCCCAACCCCAAAACCATTTATATTCTTGTTCCTTATGATAAGACGCATTCAGTGAAACCAACCTGGGGGTCCCCCAGGTTGTGCCGGGGTCATGCCCTACCCCCTCCGTTTCATAAAAGGCCCAATATCTTGGAAACCTTACAGATCCCCATCCCTAAAACCTATATACTCTTGTTCCTTATGAAGAGACTCATTCATTGACACCAATTTGCGGGTCTTCCTGGGTGCGCCGGGGCCTTGCCCCACCCCTCCACTTCACAAAAGGACATCTATCTCAGAAACCAGTCAGATCCCCACCCCAAAACCTTATATATTCTTGTTTCTTATGATATGATGCATTCATTGACACTAACCTGGGGATCCCCAGGATGTGCCCTACCCCTTCATTTCATTAAAGACCCAATATCTTGGAAACCTTACAGATCCCCACCTCTCACCATATATATTGTTGTTCCTTATGATAAGACACATTCATTGACGTCAACCTGGAGGTCTCCTTAAGAGGCCTTATAACTCTGGTATACAGATCCCCACTGCTACACCATATATATTCTTATTCCTTATGGTAAGATGCCTTTAGTGATACCAACCAGGGCTCCATTGGGTCCATGCCCTTCACCCTCTACTTAATAAAAGGCCTAATGTTTTAGATACTGTGTCCAGATGGATGCTCATTTGGATATAGGGGTTCATTTGGGAGACTTTCAAATTGGTAGATTAAAATGATATCATGTTAAAATACATGGCTGTCATTGGGCAGTGCCAACCTGAGCTCTGGTGAGCATAGTGGCCCATGGGCCTCTTATGAAAATGAAAATTGGCTCATTAGTTTGGTTGCTATGGCAACTTAGTTCCCATAGACTTATAATGGGGAAAACTGAAAAATGCCATGCCTCTGCAGATATTTTGACAAAACTTTCATAGAAATGTTCCTTAGGCAATCTACTCTCTGCCATATGAATTTAGGGCTGCTGCTCATTTGTATAGGTTGCCATGGAAACCAAAGTTTTGTGTTTTTTTATGAAATTCAGCTCTTTAGTTTGGTTGCTATGGCAACTTAGATTTTAATGGGGAAAATTGAAAAATGGCATTAACTGCCAAGCCTTTGCAGATGTATTTTGACAAAATTTTCATAGAAATGTTCCTTGTGTAAACTTCTCTCAGCCATATGCTTTTATGTCAACCTGTGGGTCCCATAGGTTGTACCGGGGCCATGGCCCGCCCCCTCCACTTCATAAAATGCCTTATATCTCAGAAACCTTACAGATCCCCACCCCTAAACCATATATATTCTTGTTCCTTATGATAAGATGCATTCAGTGACACCAACCTGGGGGTTCCCCCTGATGTGCTGGGGACATGCTACACCCCCTCCACTTCATTAAATGCCATTTATCTCAGAAACATTCAGATCCCCACCCCTAAACCATAGATTTTCTTGTTTCTTATGACAAGACACACTCAGTGACACCAACCTAGGGGTCCCTCGGGATGTGCCTGGGCCATGCCCCACCCCCTCCATTTCATAAAGGGCCCAATATCCCAGAAACCTGACAGATCCCCACCCCTAAACCATATATATTCTCGTTCCTTATGATAATTCTCATTCAGTGACACCAACCCGGGCGACACCCGGGATGTGCCTGGGCCATGCCCAACCCCCTCCACTTCATAAAAGGCCAAATATTCCAGAAACCTTACAAATCCCCACCCCTATACCATGTATATTCTTCTTCCTTATGATTATAAGATGCATTAAGTGACACCAACATGGGGGTTCTCCCAGATGTGCCGGGGACATGCCCCACTCCCTCCACTTCATAAAATGCCATTTATCTCAGAAACCATTCAGATCCCCACCCCTTAACCATATATATTCTTGTTCCTTATGATAAGACACACTCAGTGACACCAACCTGAGGGTCCCCTGGGATGTGCGGGGTCCATGCCCTATCCCCTCCACTTCATAAAAGGCCAAATATTCCAGAAACCTTACAGATCCCCACCCCTAAACCATATATATTCTTGCTCCTTATGATAAGACACATTCAGTGACACCAACCTAGGGGTCACCCAGGGCATGCCGGGGCCGTGCTCCATCCCTAAACTTCACAAAATACCATATATCTGAGAAACTGTTCAAAGCCCTACCCCTAACCCATATATTCTTGTTCCTTATGATGAGACGCAATCAGTGACACCAGCAGGGGGGACCCCCGGGGTGCCATGGGCCATGGCCCACCCCTTTAATTACTTCATTAAAAGCCATAAATCTCAGAAACTGTTCAGATCCCCACCCCTTAACCATATACATTTGTATATTCTTGTTTCTTATGATAAGACCCCACTTCATAATAGGCCATATACCATTCAAATCCCCACCCCATAATCACATATATTCTTGTTCCTTGTTATTAGACACATTCAGTCACCCCCATCTTGGGGGGTCTGCAGGGGCCATTTCTCTCTCATCCACTTCATAAAAGGGCCTCATATCTCAGAAACCGTTCAGCATTCAGTGACAACAATCTTGGGCTTTTCTGGGATCCGCCATGCCCGAATCCCTCAACTGCTTAAAAGGCCTTACATCTCAGGAGCCATACATATCCCCACTGCTCAACCATATATGTCTCTGTTCCTTTTGATAAGACGCATTTAGTGACACCAACCAGGGCTTGTGGCCCCCGCCCATTGGGGCTTGAAGAAATAAATGGGCTGCATGATGCTTACACGCAGAGCTGAAACCTACCGCACATGAGTACTGGTAAACCTCTCAGAGGATCTAAGCCTTCCCAGGTAAACCCTCCATGCTTATAAACCCTATTGGTTTCATTGGGCGACAGGGCTTGAGATGTCATTTCATCTCAATGTTGGGTAAGAGTCCCACAAAATTGGAAGCAACATCTCCAAAATGACCTTTAGTGTTGACGGGGACGTTAAACCTCAAATCAAACAAAAACCAACCAGGGCTCCATGCCCCACCCTCTACTTTATAACCGTCTCCGTATGACCTTAGTTGTTGGTGGGACGTAAAACTCAAACACTCACCTCTACTTTATAAAACACCTAATATTTCAGATACAGTCCATATGAGTGCTCATTTGGGTATGGGGTTTGTTTGGGAGACTTTATAATTGGTAGATTAAAATCATATCATGTTAAAATACATGGCTGCCATTGGGCAGTGCCCACCCGAGCTCTGGTTTATGAAATTTGGCTCTTTGGTTTGTTTGCTATGGCAAGTTAAGAAGTTCCATTTACTTATAATGGGAAGATTGAAAAATGACATTTATGCCTTTCAAGATATTTTGTCAAACTTTAATAGAAATGTTCCTTTAATAATGTTCTTTTAGGCCTATCAGTTGCCATAGATGGGAAATTTTCAATTGTCATCTGTAGTCCTGCAACAACACATTCAAGCGACATCAGGCTGATCGGGTCCAATTTTATCTGTTGTATCCTTGAGCGCAGGGCTTCCATGGTTAATTAAAATACATTGCTGCCAGTCGGCAGTGCCCCCTGAGCTCTGGTGAGCATAGTGGCCCATGGGCCTCTTGTTTAATTTGGTTTTGTCGGGTTTTACAGCCAATTTCTCCAGTTATTTGCCATAATTAACCCTTATTTAGCTACACTAATTTACATTTTAACCAATCAAATTACTTTATTCATTCAATTGCAAACTGCATGACAAACAGTGTAGATCCTGATCAGATGGCTTCTGAACCATCTGATCTGGATCTACACTTTAAAGGTAGTGGTTGTCGTGAACAGCAGGATAAGGGTTAAAGCACAATGCTCTGACAAAGCGCAAGCGGATACTTTTTCAAGGAGTGTGAGTGAGTGAGTTTTAGTTTTACGTCCCACCAACAGCTAAGGTCATACGGAGACGGGACCTCGATTAAAAGACTCATCCGAAAGTCTGGAGAAGCCCGGGATCGATCCTGTGATACCTGGTTTACAGGGCAAGTAGCGTAACCACTGCACCACGGAGGCTTCTTTCAAGGAGTGTAGCTATGCAAGATTGTTCAGTCTGCACAAGTTAAAACAGTACTAAGAAATCACTTGAACATGGTTGGCTCCACCATAAAAGATTTTGCAATTTGCTTGTACATCACGATAAGAAGTCCGTGCAATGAACAACCCTCTAAACCTCACTTTAAATATAGAAAACTGGGGTTGGTAAACATTTTGCTTATTTCTTCTCGAAGACAGGTTGTGGGTATTCCTTAGAAGTGCCTCATTGTGGTGGTTCTAATGAGCACCCAAAACCTATGTCTGGTATATAAATAAGCAAAAAGCAAAATATGACAAAATTTCACCAGCAAAATTACCGTTTTCGTGATATGAAAGAATGCACTATGTCAAATGGTTGTGTTATCGTAATGAAGACTGTTCTAAAACTTATTGTCTGTTCTAAAACCTTGTTTCTTCACAGTATCCTTTCTGATTGGACACGAGGCCTTTTGTCACACAAGCAGAATAGAATAAAACTGAAAAGCTATTTTTGTTAAAAAAAAAAAAAAGTATAGTTATGAAGTTTGGTGATTGGACAGATCCTAATTGGGGACAATTTCAAACACAGGCATTTTTGTATTCAATATATAAAATTTATGAAACGAGTTTTTGTCAAGTTTCATAAATACCATACGAAATGACAGAGAGAGCAATATTTTGTTTTAAAATGACAATGATTTTCTTTGAATTTCTCCCTACGAAGAAGAGAAAGTATTATAATTACGATAAAACACCCATGCTGCATATAGTGAAAATTTAGGAACTGATTTAGGTCAGTGTTAGTTGTCTGAACAATAGCTCATTCAAAATTTTTGTTATCTCAATCTCTGTTGTAAATTTAACAAGAGCACCGCATGCGGGTGCCAATGCTCGGCTGCAGCCCCTTTTCATGATGAATAACTAGTCCGAGTTTCAAGTAAATATGTTCAGTAATGACATAGATATAACAAAATGTCCAAGTTTTTGCACGACAATGACGCAGATGAAAATGTCCAAGTTTTTGCATGACGACAACGCCAGAGCTATGACAATACTTCGTCGTTTTCTTCGAAAACAGCCGAGCTAAAAATGGTTCCCCGCCCCCACAGGAAAATGGCATGTTGTTTTTTTGAAAATGAGAGAAACACAGATCTAAAATTATTTTTGGGTAATGTTAACTCGTCTCGAATGTGGGAAAAATTTCTAATATCAGTGATTTTTGAGTAATTTTCTCAATATGATAACACACCCGTGTGACATAGTGCATTTTTCACACGTCCAAAATGACCACTTTTCTGATGAAAATTTGTGATATTTTTCTTACCGTATTCGCCCTAATTACCGCACATGCTCCTATAAGCGCACACCAAAGCTATTTTTGAAAAGGAAATGCATAGGCTCAAACTTTACAGTAACCTCCCCCTGGAATTTCTCACAGTAAATTGACAAAAAACTTACCGTTATTTCTTCAACAGTGAAGGCAATGCTTAAGTATCCTTTTCTGTCCCATTAAATATCAGTATGCATCATCTTGGAAGCTATTGTTTTCGCATCGAATGTGCGCTAATTAGGGAGATTTTTCACCGTGATTCTTTGACATGATTTTGAAAAAGCTAAGGGCACGGTGCGGTAATTAGGGCGAATACGGTATTTATAATGCAAACATAGGTTGTGGGTGCTTGTTAGAACCGCCTCATTGAGGCAGTTCTAACAAGTACCCACAACCTAAATGTATGTCTTGGAGCAGAAAAAAATAATGTATACCACCATAAACCCCAGTTTCCTCTATATAAAGTGGGGTTTAGGGGTGTGTTCATTTCACAGACTTGTTAACGTGGTGTATCTTAAAATGTCATGTTTTATTTTTTGTATTCATTGATGATTCTAATGAGTACGCAAAACATCTTTTCTTAACCCCTTATCCTGCTAAAAAACAAAAAAACTCTACCCTTGCAAACAGTGTAGATCCAGAAAAGATTGCTGGCTTCTGAAGACGCCATCTGATCCTGATCTGCACTGTTTGTGAAATGAACAAATAATCAAGTAATTTTAGTGCAGCTAAATTAAGATGGGAAGATCCCATTTACATCTCCTTAGCAGGATAACAGTTAAAAGATGGAAAGATATCTCATTTGTATCTCCTTAGCAGAATAAGAGTTAAGAGAAGATGCAAAGATCCCATTTATATCTCCTTAGCAGGATAACAGTCAAACGATGGAAAGATCCCGTTTATATCTCCTTAGCAGAATAGGAGAACAGAAGATGGAATGATCCCGTTTACATCTCCTTAGCAGAATAGGAGTTAACAGAAGCAGAAGATGGAAAGATCCCATTTATATCTCCTTAGCAGAATAAGAATTAACAAAAGATGGAAAGATCTCATATATATCTCCTTAGCAGGATAACAGTTAACAGAAGATGCAAAGATCCCATTTATATCTCCTTAGCAGAATAAGAGTTAACAGAAGATGCAAAGATCCCATTTATATCTCCTTAGCAGAATAAGAGTTAACAGAAGATGCAAAGATCCCATTTATATCTCCTTAGCAGGACAACAGTAAAAAGATGGAAATTTGTTTGATTTGAGGTTTAACGTCCCCGTCAACACTGTAAAGGTCATTTTGGAGACGTTGCTTCCAATTTTGTGGGACTTTTACCCGACATTAAGATGAAATGACATCTCAAGCCCTGTCGCCCAATGAAACCAATAGCGTTTATTAGCATGGACGGTCCTCCTCGCACCGCGGTTCCTGGACAGGCTTAGATCCTCTAAGCTGTTTACCAGTACTAGTGTGCGGGCCAGATTCAGCTCTGCGTGGAAGCATTGTGCAGCCCATATATTTCTTCAAGCCCCTATGGGCGGGGGCGTAAAAAAAAAAAAAGATGGAAAGATCCCATTTATATCTCCTTAGCAGAATAGAAGAACAGAAGATGGAAAGATCCTGTTTATATCTCCTTAGCAGAAAAGGAGTTAACAGAAGCAGAAGATGGACAGATCCCATTTATATCTCCTTAGCAGAATAAAAGTTAACAGAAGATGGAAAGATCCCATTTATATCTCCTTAGCAGGATAACAGTTAAAAGATGTAAGGATCCCATTTATATCTCTTTAGAGGAAATGGAAAGAACCCATTTATATCTCCTTGGCAGGATAACAGTTAAAACATGGAAAGACCCCATTTATATCCCTTTAGCAGGATAAGAGAGCCGAAGATGGAAAGATCCCATTCCTAGCATCACAATTCTTGTGAAAGCTTATACATGTTGTTGCATTAAAATATATAAAGGTCAACCTGAAATGTGGGTAAATAATGGCTGTACTTCTGTGTTAATCCCTACGTCTATAATGTCTACGCCCATGGGCTTAGACAATGACATTTAAAACTCATTTAATTCACAATTGTTTTATAAAAATGTCAATAATCCAATATAAGTAAAACAACACATTGTTATGTCTAATGTTGACTGATTTTTACATGAAGATTCTTGGAAGATATCTTGAACAGGTTTCAAATTAAAGAATGTACACAATTTTGTGATGGACTATCTTCCAAGGGAAATTACTTTATAAGAATAAAAACAAGAGTTAAAGTTCTTATGCTCTGTATGTTGTCTAATGATGACTGATGTTTATATGAAGTTTCGGGAAGGTATCTTGGAAGGTTTACAAGAAATAGAGTGGATATGATTTTGTGACAGAAAAACCTATAAAGGAAATAACACAAAAAGTATAAATGCAAGTGTCATAGTTCTTACACTTTTCTCAATGTCTAATGTTGATGGATATTTATATGAAGTTTCGTGAAGATATCTTGAAAGGTTAAAGAGTGGACAAGATTTTGTGATGGACATACTTACAAGGGAAAAAATAGCCATCAAAGAGATGGCAAATCCCCCGACCAAAAGCCGATATGGCCTTCAGAAGATTGTTCACCAATAGAAAGTGCACCAGTATTAAACCAGCAATATATCACAAAAGTATTCGAGTTATGGCCATCACAAGATTATACTGTCAGGGGAGATAACTAAAAACCCAGGGCACTCAGAATTGTGGTTCTTGCACATGACATGTATGCTTAAGCTCATGTATTTTTGTAAGAAGTACCATCAATATGTCTCAAAGGTGAGATATGGTGATCACAAGCTGGTCATACTGTTACATTGGAAGGGTGGATAACTCAAATACCACAGCACCAACAGTTGTGGTTCTTGCACATGACACCCCTTCTGTACCTTGTATACAATTGTGCCAAGTTCCTTCAATATATCTCAAAAAGGTGTTGGAGTTATGGCCATCACAAGGTTATATTGTGAGGGGAGATAACTAAAAAGACCAGAGCACCCAGAGTTGTCATTCTTGAGCATAACACACCTGCTTTAAAACCTCATGTACATCTGCATCCACCAATGTCTCAAAGGGTATTGGAGGTACGGTGATCACAAGGTGGTCATACTGTTATATTGGAAGGGGAGCTAACTCAAATACGATAGCACCCAGAGTTGTGGTTCTCAGGCATGAAGTGCCGTCTCGACCTTGTATAAAATTGTGCCAAGTACCATCAATATATCTCAAAGGGTATTGGAGTTCTGGCCATCACAAGGTTATATTGTCAGGGGAGATAATTAACAAGAATTCCGCCGAAGGCTATGTCGCGCCTGTGGGGGAGCAAAGTCACCGAACCATGACATCTAGGCCATGATCAAACATAGATGCTTGCATAAAAGGCTTGTACTAAGTATCATTAATGAAGTTCAAATAATTCTTGAGAAATGAACTTAACCATTAGGGTGAACGCTAGGGTGGTGGCAATATTTTACAAAGTCAGTGAACCATGAAATGTAGGTCAAGGTCAAATATGGATGTTTGCATTTAAATTGCCATCCCGAGATATAAGTTTGTACCAAGTAACATTATTGAAGCTCTTATGGTTCTTGAGAAATTAACTTGACCAGTAGGGTGAACGCTAGGATGGTCACAATATTTTAAATAGTCAGTGAACCATGAAATTTAGGTCAAGGTCAAATATGGATGCTTGCATTGAAGTTGCCACCCACAGATTCAAGTTTGTACCAAATATCATTAAAGAAGCTCTTATAGGTCTTGAGAAATAAACTTGACCATTAGGGTGAACGCTAGGGTGGTGGCAATATTTTACAAAGTCAGTGAACCATGAAATGTAGGTCAAGATGAAATATGGATGCTTGCATGTAAGTTGCCATCCCCAGACACAAATTTGTATGTAGTATCATTAATGAAGCTCTAATAGTTCTGGAGAAATAAACTTGACCATTAGGGTGAACGCTAGGTTGGTCACAATATTTTACAAAGTCAGTGAACCATGAAATGTAGGTCAAGGTCAAATATGGATGCTTGCATGTAAGTTGTCATTCCCAGACACAAGTTTGTACCAAGTATCATTAATTGAGCCCTTATAGTTCTTGAGAAATAAACTTGACCATTAGGGTGAACGCTAGGGTGGTCGCAAATGTTGACGCCTTGACAAACGGACGGACGAACGAACGGGCAGAAAACTGGGCGCCTATATCGCGCCATGCTAATAGCAGGCGCGACAAAAACTCAGGGCAGCCAGAGTCGTGGTTCTTGCACGTGACACACCTGCTTAACCTCATGTACAACTGTACCAAGTACCATCAACATATCTCAAAGAGTATTGGAGATGTGGCTATCACAAGGTAGTGATTCCATTTTATTGGAAGGGGAGATAACTCAAAAACCATGGCACCCAGAGTTGTGGTTCTTGTGCATGACACACCTTCTCAGCCTTGTGAACAACTGTGCCAGGTACCATCAATATATCTTAAAGGGTATTGGAGTTAAGGCCATCACAAGGTAGTCACTCAATTTTATTGGAAGGGGAGATAACTAAAAAACCATGGCAACCAGAGTTGTGGTTCTTGTGCATGACACGCCGTCTCAGCCTTGTGAACAATTGTGCTAGGTACCATCAATATATATTTCAAAAGGTATTGGAGTTATGGCCATCACAAAGTAGTCATTCTATTTTATTAGAAGGGGAGATAACTCAAGAAGTATGCCATCCAGAGTTCTGGCTCTTGCCCAGGACACAGCGTCTCAGCCTTGTGAACAATTGTGCCAAGAACCATCAATGAATCTCAAAGGTATAGGAGTTATGGCCGTCACAAGGTTGCATCTACGGACGGACGCCAGGCTGATCGCTATATCCCCAGAACCTATTCGGTCAGGGGGATAATAAAAAGGATAAATGCAATATTTTCAGTTCTTGCGCTCTGCACGTCGTCCAATGTTAATTGATATCTATATGAAGTTTCATGAAGATAGCTTCAATTGTTTTCAAGTTATAGAGCAGCCACTATTTTGGGAGGGAAAAATTTCCACAACAAAAAAGGCAAGAATTCTTGCATACTTCATGTTGTCTCGGCCCCAATGCACTCATCGGGGCTTGAAGAAATAGATGGGCTGCATGATGCTTCCATGCAGAGCTGAAACCGACTGCACATGAGTACTGGTAAACCGCTTGGAGGATCTAAGCCTGCCCAGGCAAAGCGGTGCAAGTCGGACCATCCATGCTTATAAGCCCTACTGGTTTCATTGGGCGACAGGGCTTGAGATGTCATTTCATCTCAATGTCGGGTAAAAGTAGCAACGTCTCTAAAATGACCTATACAGTGTTGAGGGGGACGTTAAACCTCAATTCAAACAAACAAACACTTAATGTTTTCTAATGTTGACTGATATTATGAAGTTTCATGAAGATAGCTTGAAGGGTTTTCAAGTTATTGTGCGGACAGGGGGGGGGGGGGGGGGAGACATGTGTCCCCGCTAAGTGTGGGTGGAAGATATTATGATCACTGAAGAGCTGCTGTCAGGTACTGTACTTGATTGTGTTTCAACACACGGTTTGTTTCCACCATATGATTGTCTCTGCTTGTACATGTAACGATGTACAGTAAAATTTCTATAATAAGACCTCCTTTGGGACTGTCCAAAAGTGGTCTCTAAGACCACTTTTGAACAGTTCCAAAAGTGGTCTCTGAAAAGAGGTCACTGTATGCAGAGAACACAAAGAAAGAATAACTGCAACCCACTAAATAAGCTTTTTGTAGTAGAATTAGTCTTAAGTTTAAGTGGTCTTAATAGCAGAATTTTACTGTATATTGGTTAAAAACCATTCACGGTGGCCACTATTACAGAAATAATATTCCCCGAGGTTTCCCTGCTTTTTCCTTGAGAAATAACATTTTTTCCCCACAACATAATAGCCTCACCCTCCCCTTACAGCAGTCTGCACCTTTCAAAATTTAATTCTATAACAGCAACAAACAATTAAGTTCTACTTATTTTTAAGTGGTATGGCCAAAATGAATAATTTTTTAATTCCCATACCCCACAGTCCATACAAATTGGGCCCCTAACCATTTTTTTTTTTGAAATCAAAAATCTCCGACTATGTTTTGGGCCCCTAACCATTTTTGGAAATTAATAAAAATAGTCATCAGAAATGGCAAATCTCCAACTGAGAGCCAAAGTAGTGCTCATGCAGAAAGTGACCTAGAAATAGAACACACCAGGCTAGCCAATCCTCAAGTACATTTACAATCTGCAGTTTCAGCAAAACATCTACAAGCTATTGTATAAATTACACGCTTGTGGTACATGAATTTGTTAGGGTTTTCTTGAACAACCCTTCTTAACACAATGGAAATTTCTATCCTAGATCATCAGTATAAACAAGAGGACCATGATGGTCCTATATCGCTCACCTGAGCTAAGAGATTTATATGTGGGTGCCATGGCAGGGCAATTTTTGGCCTCTGGGCCATAATTTGAAAAATTTTGGTAGAGGTCCACTAAATGCAGCTTAATAACAAATATCAAAGTCCTGGGTTTTGTGGTTTCAGACAAGAAGATTTCTAAAAGTTTCCCTATATAAGTCTATGTAAGACCACTGGTGGGGTGAATTTTGGCCCCCATGCTATAATTTGAACAATCGTGGTAGAGGTCTACCAGATGAAGCTTCATACCAAATATCTAAGACCTGGGCCTTTTGGATTCAGACAAGAAGATTTTCAAATGTTTTCTCCATATAAGTCTATGTAAAACTGGTGGGCCTCAGGCAGGGCAATTTTTGGCCGCAGGGCTATAATTTGAACAAGCATGGTAGAGGTCCACTAGATGACGCTTCATACCAAATATCAAAGACCTGGGCCTTCTGGAATCAGATAAGATGTTTTTAAAGGTTTCCCTATAATGCCTTTGTAAAACCAGGGGGCCCTGGAGCGGGGCATTTTTTGGCCCCAGGGCTCATAATTTGAACACTCTTGGTAGAGGTCCACTAGATGAAGCTTCATACCAAATATCAAATACCTGGGCCTTCTGGTTTCAGACAAGAAGTTTTTTAAAGGTTTCGCTATAATGCCTTTGTAAAACCAGGGGGCCCTGGTGCAGGGACATATTTGGCCCCAGGGCTATACTTTGAACAATCTTGGAAGAGGTCCACTAGATGAAGCTTCATACCAAATATCAAAGACTTGGGCCTTCTGATTTCAGACAAGATTTTTGAACGTTTTCCCTATATAAGCCTATGTAAAACCAGTGGGCCCCGGCACGGGACCATTTTTGGCAATAATTTGAACAATCTTGGTAGATGTCCACTAGATGAAGCTAATCATACCAAATATCACAGACTTGAGCCTTCTGGTTTCAGACAAGAAGATTTTTAAACATTTTCCCTATATAAGCCTATGTAAAACCAGTGGGCCCCGGGACGGGACCATTTTTGGCCCCAGGGCAATAATTTGAACAATCTTGGAAGAGGTCCACTAGATGAAGCTTCATACCAAATATCAAAGACCTGGGCCTTCTGGATTCCGACAAGAAGATTTTTAAAGGTTTTCCCTATATAATGTATAACCAGTGGGCACTGGTGCGGGGGCAATCTTGACTCCAGCGCTATAATTTGAACAATCTTGGTAGAGGTCCACTAGATGAAGCTTCATACCAAATATCAAAGACCTGGGCCTTTTGGTTTCAGACAGGAAGATTTTTAAAGGTTTTCCCTATAAAAGCCTATTTAAAACCAGTAGGCCCTGGTGCTGGGGCATTTTTGGTCCCAGGGCTTTAACTTTAACAATCTTGGTAGAGGTCCACTAGATGAAGCTTCATACCAAACATCAAAGACCTGGGCTTTCTGGTTTCAGACAAGAAGATTTTTCTTTTTTTTTTCTTTTTTTATCACATTCGTTGCCATGGCAACCAGAGATCTGCATGGAATGCAATTCTTTGAACCACTTTGAGAGAGGACCACCCAAAGATCATTTCTGCTAAGTTTGGTCAAAATCTGTTCAGTGGTTTAGGAGGAGATGTCTTTTAAAGGAATTGTGGACGGACATCCTAACGGACGACGACAACGGACGATGACCCATCACAATAGCTCCCCTGGAGCCTTCGGCTCAGATGAGCTAAAACTAGAGGAACTAGAGCTGTCAGTGAAACTGACTAGGGCCCCGGCAGCGCTATCAGAGGAGTAGGAAAATGTTGATGTTAAAAAAGACGTTTTTTTTTTTCCTTTCACCTCTAAGTATGACCTTGACCTTTGAGGTACGGACCTGGGTCTTGCGCGTGACACACTGTCACATTATGGTTAATATTTCTGCTAAGTAATATTTAAATCCATCCAGGTATAAGAAAGTTATAGATTGGACACAATGGAAAAGACGCTTTTTTGACCTTTTATCTCTAAGTATGACCTTGACCTTTGAGGTACGGCTGTGGGTCTTGCGTGTGACACTTCGTCACATTATGGTTAACATTTCTGCCAAGTAATATTTAAATCCATCCAGGAATAATAACAAAGTTATTAATTGGACACAGGAAAGACCCTTTTTTGACCTTTAACCTCTAAGTAAGACCTTGACCTTTGAGGTACGGACCTGAGTCTTGCGCGCAACACTCCATCACATTATGGTTAACATTTCTGCCAAGTAATATTTAAATCCATCCAGGAATAAGAAAGTTATGGAGGATAAAAAAAATTGTGGACGGACAGACGGACAGACAGACAGACAGACAGACGGACGGACAGAATGATGCCAAGTAATATTTAAATCCATCCAGGAATAATAAAAAGTTATGGAGGATAAAAAAATTTGTGGACGGACAGACGGAGGGACAGACAGACAGACAGACAGACAGACAGACAGACGGACGGACAGAGTGATTACTATAGGGCACCCACACTTTCAGTGCGGGGCCCTAACTATCACTAAAGGTGATGATTAATACCTGCACCTCAATACTTGACACAGAAAGCAAACATAAACAGTGTCCACTGAGTCCATTCAGGGGCACTAACTCCATAATTGTTGGACAGATTCTCCTGAAATTTGCGTCTTGCACATCTACTTATCCTAGTGAATAAGTATGCCAAGTATCCATTGAATCCAACTGAAAGTGAAGGAGGAGTTCAGTGGACAAGATGTTTGCAAGCAAATCAGGGTCAAGAAAGTAGGTTTCAAATTGATTCAGGGGCCATAACTCTGTAAATATGCGACAAACTTTAGTAAAATTTGCATCTTGCACATCAACCCCTCCTGGTGAACAATTATGGCAAGTATCAATTGAATCCGACTGATTGTGAAGGAGGGGTTGAGCGGACAAAGCTTTTTAGCACATTTTTTAGCAAATCAAGGGCCATAACTCCGTAACTATGGGACAAACTTTAGTGAAATTTGCGTCTTGCGCATCTACCCCTCCTGGTGAACAATTATGGCAAGTATCAATTGAATCCGACTGATAGTGAAGGAGGAGTTGAGCAGACAAGGTTTTTAGCACATTTTTTTAGCAAATCAAGGGCCATAACTCCATAATTATGGGACAAACTTTAGTGAAATTGGTGTCTTGCACATCTACCCCTCCTGGTAAACAATTATGGCAAGTATCAATTGAATCCGACTGACAGTGAAGGAGGAGTTGAGGGGACATAATTTTGCAGACAGACCGCCCGACAAACCAACCAACCGACAGGATGATTCCAGTATACCCCCTTCAAACTACGTTCACGGGGGTATAAATACTGGTATATAAAAGTTATGACAACTATTGGCCCTTTGCCTTAAATTACATGCACCTGAACTCAATTCTAATTTCAACTTTCGATCCAACTTAACCCTATACAACCAATATATCTCAGGGGGTGTTATCTATTGTTTTCTTTGTATTGGAGTTTCATGGCCCGTTCAACACTATGTAGATTATTTTGAGCCAGTCAGTTTACCTATCAACACTTTCCTGGGCAAGCTTAACTAGTACAGTGCACATTCTTTTGACAGAAACTGACAATTGCCCTTCTTGAATCAGTGGGAGAGAATGACCGTAAAAAAGATTTCATGATCAATCTCGATGAAAGAATGTTGCCGACCCTGGCAGGTATCAAACCTGATCACTAGTCAGAAGAGCGTCTGACACAGCTACCAAGGCCGGCATGTAAGTTATGGAGATCACAATGTTATACTGTCTGGAAAGAAATGCTATGGCATCCAGATTTGTGGTTTATGCACAGGCCACACCTTAAAAGCCTCAGAGTACCATTTATATACCTCAAAGGGTGTTGCAGTTATAGCAATCTTGATGTGAGGGGAGAAAACCAAACAACCATGGCAATAGGATGGTATCCAGACTTGTGGTTCTGCTCGGATCTTAGTGTATAATTGTACCAAGTACCATTTATATACTTCAAAGGATGTTGGAGTTATGGGGATCATAAGGTTGTATTCATTGCGTGAGATATCTAAAATACCATGGCAGCCAGAATTGTGGTTCTTTAAAGGTGCATTATTGAGCTACCAGGTCTCAAATTTTTTTTTTTCTGGTTTTTATCTTCAATTCATACTCCTTTGTCATGTGTACACTTTTGGAGCCCAATACAGTTTCAGAACTTTGTGAAAATGGTCATTTTCATTCGTGTTTACCCTTTGCTCTTAACATGTGTTCGGAATTTCTGTTCTAAAAATAAATCTGTCACTTTACACATACATGGCGACAGTATAGTGTCTGAGTGTCGTTACTTATGGCATGGTATTCAGCATCATATTTTTTTCCGATTCAGGCATGGCCTTAGCAAACAAGGACAAAAATGAACGTCGCATAACGTCATATATGGGGATTCTATTTTTGTCACAAACTAAAAATAGATCTAACTAGTGTTCGAAACCTAGTTAGGGAATCCCTCTCAAACTCATTTACCTGTCATCATAATTGTTCGCATTTTTGCAGAAAACGCATTCATTTGTATTGTTTTAAAGAAAAATACCGGCTATATGTATTTTATTTAAGGAAGCATTTTTTACCGATAGCTCAATAATGCACCTTTAAAGTGTTTCTATTTCAAGCTTAGTTCTTGTGACCATCTTGTTCAACAAAGTGGGACAATTTGAGCAATTTCAAAATCTGTCCACTGGTTAAGGAGAAGTCAAAGGTTTTTTCTATTTTTAGCGCTGGGGGCCATCTTGTCCATCAGAACAGAGAATGGCTTGAGTAAATTTGGTAGAAGGTTATCCAAGGGACAATCATGTGAAATTATTTCAAAATCTGTTCACTGATTAAGGGTGAGAAGTAGTTTAAAGGCTTTTCTAGTTTTAGCTCTGGTGGTCAACTTGTTTATCCGAGCACAATGGTTAGCGCACTTTAGGTAGAGGATGACCCAAGGAACATTCCTTTGGAATTATTTCAAAATCTATGCACTATTTAAGGAGACGATGCTTAAAGACATTTCTATTTTTAGCTCTGGTGGCCATTTTGTTCAACTGAGTGAAAAGGTTTATGTTACTTTGTAGAGGGTCATGTAAGGAAGTTTCCTGTGAAATTATTTCAAAATCCTTCCACTGCTTACTCAGGATAAGTCGTTTAAATGTTGTTTTATTATTTTTAGCTCTGGCAGCCATCTTGTTCATCTGAGCAGAATGATTTGAGAAAATTTATTTTGAAACTGGGTCAATGGCCTTTGAGCAGATGTCTTAAAAGAGTTGTTCTTTTTTTTTTTTGCTCCAGCAGTTATCTTGTTCAACTGTTTGGGCAATACTGGTAGAGGGTCACCCAAGGTACCTGTAAAATTATTCCAAAATTTGTTCACCGGGTAGGAGATGTTTTTTAAGTATATTGTTGACAGGCAAGAAGAGGTATTCTATTTTTAGCTCTGGTGGTCAGTGTGTGTGTGTTTGAGTTTTACGTCCCACCAACAGCTAAGTTCATACAGAGACAGAACCTCAGTTTAAAGACTCATACAAAAGTCTGGAGAAGCCCGGGATCGAACTCACGACCCCTGTTTTATGAGTCTTTAAACTGAGGTCCTGTCTCCGTATGACCTTAGCTGTTGGTGGGATGTAAAACTCAAACACAAGCACTCACTGGCTACCAGAGCGAAAAATAGACATCTTTTCTATCATTGTCTAACAACAATATACATCTTGCTCATCCGAGCGGAACGGCTTGAGTGACCTTGGTAGAGGGTCACCAAAGGTATATTCCTGTGAAATTATTTTAAAATTGGGCCACTGGCCTTGAAGCAGATAGTGTTTGAAGGTTTTTCTATTATTTTTTCTTTTCTATTTTTAGCTTTAATGGCCACCTTGATCATACGAGCAGAATGGTTTGGGCAATTTGGGTACATGGTAACCCAAGAAACATTCAGGTATAATTATTTAAAAAATCCTTTTTACTGGTTCAGGAAGAGATGTCTTTAAACAAGAGGGCCAAGATGGCCCTTGATCGCTCACCTGATTTCAAGATGTAGCAAAACTTCTGGAAGTCAAGTGGACAACTGGAGCAGAACTATTAAAAAAAAAAAGCTCTTTTGATAGAGCATCATATCAGCAACATTTCTATGAAGTTTGAATGAAATTGGCTCAGGACTACATGTATATAGGTAGAGTTGTTGTTTCAAGATTTTTCTATTTTTAGCTCTGGGGGCTATAGGCAAAATTCCTGTGAAGTTTGAATCAAACTGACCCAAGGGTTTCTATATCTAGCAGTCCCGGTCATTTGTCTCAACACAGGGAACTGTTTTAGCTGGTAGAGAGTCACCTAAGCAACTTCCCTTTGAAGTTTGAATGAAATTGTCCAGGGGTATAGAAGTTGTATTTAAAATATTTTTTTTCTATTTAAGATCTTGTTCATTGGAGCGGAACCATTTTACCGGTAGCTATTTTGGCAGGCAGTAACCTTGGCAATATTTCTGTGAAGTTTAAACTTAATTTGCCCAATGGTTAAGGAGGAGTTAATATTTTCGGCAAATTGTTGACAGCTACAGCATTTTTAACTCTGGTGGTCATTTTGCTCATTGGATCAAAATAGTTTCAGCTAGTTCGTTAGACGGTCACCTAAGCAACACTCCTATGAAGTTTAAATGAAACTGGCCCAGAGGACTACACGGAGTAGTCAATTAAAGACGTTTCTATTTTTAGCTCTGGCAGCCATCTTGTCATCGCAGTGGGTTTTAACCATTTTGGTAGAAGGTCACCTAAACAACATGTCTATTAAAACATAAAAGTGAAGGCAATGATCAGGAATTAATCCACATCTCCCATTAGAGACACAGTTTGAATCAAATTGGCCCAGGATATAGGAGTAGCCATTTGAAGATTCTTCTATTTTTAGCTCTGGTGGCCATGTTGTTCATCCGAGTCCGAACGATTTTAGCTATTTTGGTAGAGACCACACCTAGGCAACATTCCTATGAAGTTTGAATCAAATTGGCCCAGGAGTATGGGAGTAGTCATTTAAATATTTTTCCATTTTTAGCTTTGGCAGCGATCTTGTTCATCAGAGCTGAAAGCGTTTAACTATTTTGGTAGAGAGCCATTTAGGCAGCATTTCTGTGAAGTTTAACTGAAATTTGCCCACAGGTTAGTAGAATATAGCCTTTTAAGCAAATTGTTAATGTTTTTCTACTTATTTTTAGCTCTGGCAGCTACATTGTTCATTGGAGTGGAACAATATTAGCCATTTTGGTAGAGGGTCACTTAAGCAAGGTTCTATGAAGTTTGAATGAAATTGGCCAAGGGATATGGGAGGAGTTGTCATTTAAAGATTTTCTACTTTTAGCTCTAGCAGCCACCTTGATAGCAGAAAGATTTTAGCTATTTTGGTAGAGCCACCTAAGGCAATTCCTGTGGTTTAACTCAAATTGGCCCACAGGTTTAGGAGGAGTTAGCATTGTAAGCAAATTGTTGATGTTTTTCTATTTTTAGCTCTACGGCTATCTTGTTCATGAAGAGCGGAATGATTTTAGCTAGTTTCATAAAGGGTCACCTAAGCAGCATTCCTATGAATGAAATTGGCCCATGGTATGGGAGTAGTCACTTAAAGATATTTTCTATTTTTAGCTGCGGCTGCCATCTTGTTCATCAGAGCAGAACGATATTAACTTTTTCATTAACAGCCACCTTGGCAACATTCCTATGATTTTTATTTGTTTGAATTGAGGTTTAACATCCCTGGTCAACAATATTTGGGTCATTCTGGAGACACTGCTTCCAATTTTGTGGGATTGTAACCAGGCACTGAGATGAAATGATAGCCCTGCCACCAAATGAAACCACAAGGCTCACACCACTTTGCCTGGGCAGGATTAGTCCTTCTAAGCGGTTTACCAGTACTCATGTGTGGTCAGTTTCAGCTCTGTGTGGAAGCAACATGCAGCCCAATCCACTTCTTCAAGCTCTGATGGGGGGGGGGGGGGGGGGGGGGGGGGGGTGGGGGGAGGGGATTGGCTCAAAAGTGCCAAGGGTTTAGGAGAACTAAGCCTAAGCCTTTAAAGCAAATTGTTGACGTTTTTCTATTTAAATTTATAGCTCTGGTGGCCATCTCGTTCATCTATGCAAATGATTTTTGCTATCTTAGGTAATGGGACACCTAAGCATCATTCCTGTGAAATTTGAAACTGGACAGGGGTATGGGAGGAGTAGGCATTTGAAGATTTTCTATTTTTAGGTCTGTCGACCATCTTATTAATTAGGGTGGAGCGATTTTGGCCATTTTTGTAGATGGTCACCTAAACAACATTCCATGAAGTTTGAATCAAGTATGGGAGGAGTTCTCCAGGTGTATGGCAGGAGCTGTCGTTTAAAATTTGCTATTTTTAGCTCTGGCAGTGTTCATCAGAGCATAACATGGGTGGAATAGTCATTTAAAGATTTTTCTACTTTTAGCTCTGACAGCCACCTTGTTAGCTGAAAGATTTAAGCTTTTTTGGTAGAGAGCCACCTAGGCAACATTCTTGTGAAGTTTTGACTGAAATTGTGAATTGGAGGAGTTAGCATTTTAAGCAAATTGTTGAGGTTTTTCTATTTTTAGCTCTGGCGGCAAGCCATCTTGTTGATTGGAGTGGAATGATTTTAGCTAATTTGGTAGAGTGTCAAAGGGTTCAACATTAACTTTCTAAATAACTCGACAAGCTGGTCTATTTTCAGCTCTGGTGGCCATGTTACTCAAATAAGCAGAACTGTTTTAGCTATTTTGTTAGAGGGTCACCAAAGCAACATTCCTATGAAGTTTGAATGAAACTGGCCCAGTGTACAGGAGTTGTTGATTAAAGATTTTTCTATTTTTAGCTCTGGTGGCCATCTTCTCCAGGGAGCTGAACGCTTTTAGTTCTTTTGGTAGGGAGCTACCCGGACAACATTCCTGTGAAGACTGAATCAAATTGGCACAAGGGATTAGGGGCAGTTTGCGTTTGAAGCAAATTTGTTTTTCTATTTTACTCATCGGAGCAGAACTGTTTTAGCTTATTTGGTAGAGGGTCACCTAAGCAAAATACCTATGAAGTTTGAGGGGTACACGAGTTATCATTTAAAGATTTTTTCTATTTTAAGCTCTGGTGGCCATCTTGTTCATCTTAGTAGAAAGATTTTAGCTATTTTGCTAAAGAGTCACCCAGGCAACATTCCTGTGAAGCTTCAATCAAATTGGCCCAAGGGTTTTGGAGGAGTTCGCATTTAAAGCAATTTGTTCACAACACACGCTGGACAATGACTGATCACAATAGTTCACCATGAGCATGAACAGTGAGCAAAAAAGCTACTCACATTTTTTCATCAAAAATACCAGAGTAATAGATACTTCACTTGCTTCACTGAGCATTTAGGCCACATATGAACTTATTAAGCCTAAGATGCTTAACTCTCTATCAAATTAGCTGTACCCCTGTGTATCCATTCCATTCTCCTCACAGGCAATGATAGAAGCGGATCTCAAGCCCAAACAAGAAACCGTGGGCTGCAAACAAACCATTGCTCCTTTATTTAAATTTACCTGGCTGCAGTACATCTCGACCTTTTCTACAGTAACTTTCAATCTAATGCATTGTGAATGTACCGCAATGTTTCATTTTAGAAATAGATCAGCTCTTACTGTGATTTGTTGAGTAATAAATCACAGTTTGGAGGTCCGTTGAAAAGTAGACAAATCGCGAGCGCATAGTGCGCGTGATTTGTCTACTTACAACTGACCGACAAACTGTGATTTATTACTCAACAAATCACAAACTAGAGCTGATCTATTTCGATTCTAACATGCTGAAAATCAGCAATGATGTTGTTGTTTCCTTTGAACTCTCACAACTCTTCGCCATTGTTAGAAGAAATCCCGCTGAAATTATCAACTGAAACACATGCATTTATATCCTTTTCTAACGTTTCCGATGCGAGAATATGACATTACACCATCTAATGTCAAGGAAATCGACTAGTGACGTCATAAATTGGCAGTTTTTAATGAGGTCACTTGTCACGCTCTTCCGAATTGGGATTTGCTGCAGTTATTTTCCATTGCCTATATAGGCGAGCTGTGTTAGAATTGATAACATAAAAAATTTACACAAGTATATTCTGCGATATACCAGGGGGCAACATGTAATACTGCTGAAAGCTTCAGCCTGTTTTGCACAACTATACATTTTGAAGCAAAAAGTATGTTTGCTCATTAGAATGATAACCAGTGCTTCAGCTGAAGTGCACGACCCGCCGGATGCTTTTAGCTTTATGAGTGTTACCATATATGGGTATGGCGGCCATTTTGGTCATGTGATCTGGACCTAAAACGGTTCCCCCAATAATTGCGCCTTATCGTAAGGAGCAAAAATTTATCTTATACTTAAGTACTGTATTCTGAATCGTTTGCAGGATAAAATGCATTCTCACTTTTCCAATACAAAAGCATATGTGTCAAAGTTTGACCTAGGCAAAAAGAAGGTCAAGGTCAACCCAGGGTCACCATTTCAGCAATTTATGATGGGCCTACATCCCAGATGCTATTTATCAAGTTTCGTGGAAATCTGCTCAGTGGTTCTGGAGAATACTATTTTTGAAGGGTTTTTACCATATATGGCTCGGCAGCCATTTTTGTCAAGTGACCTGGACCCCATGAGCAAATTTTGGTTTCCCCCATCCCATAGAGGCTCCATGTGAAATTTGACTTCAATCGGCCCAACGGTTTCCAAGAAGAAGCAGTTCGAAAATTTCCCATTTTTTCGCCTCGGCGAGGCAATACTAAATGGAATGTAACATTTCGCAAGTTCATTGGTTAGATCTCAATGATATCTATCAGTATGCCAAAAATTGTTTAAATATTCCAAGCGGTTAAGTCACTATCACCAATTTTCACAAACGGGTTCCGGACGGACAGACAGACAGACAGACCATATATGGCTTGGCGGCCATTTTGGTCATGGGACCTGGACCCCATGAGCAAATTTTAGTTTCCCCCATCCCATAGAGGCTCCATATGAAATTTGACTTCAATCGGCCCAACGGTTTCCAAGGAGAAGCAGTTCGAAAATTTTCACATTTTTCGCCTCGGCGAGGCTATACTAAATGGAATGTAATATTTCGCAAGTTCATTGGTTAGATCTCATTGATATCTATCAGTATGCCAAAAATTGTTTAAATGTTCCAAGCGGTTAAGTCACTATCACCAATTTTCACAAACGGGTTACGGAGGGACAGACAGACAGACCATAATGGCTTGGCGGCCATTTTGGTCATGTGACCTCACCTGGACCCCATGAGCAAATTTTGGTTTCCCCCATCCCATAGAGGCTCCATATGAAATTGGACTTCAATCAGCCCAACGGTTTCCGAGGAGAAGCAGTTCGAAAATTTTCACATTTTTCGCCTCGGCGAGGCTATACTAAATGGAATGTAACCAGTGATTTTTTTAGGCGTGCGTCCTGCGTCCTGTACGCATAATTTCGCCAGAGGACGCATAAAAATATCGTCGGCGGGTCCTGGGACGCATAAAAATTCTCGGATGAATGCTTGTTTATGAACTCTTACTTTCGTTTTCGGAATGCAAAAACGGTGTTTAAGTACAATATTTGATAAAACCCAGACGTCTGATATGGATTAAAACTGTTTGATAATTTATAACGGTTCAATTATGACACTATTGTTAATCCCTGTCATATAATTTCCACCCTGCGGTGCGCAATCAATTGAAACTTATTTAATTGCTCCTAAGACGAGTTGCTACGACTATTCTACTATCTCGTGAATGGTTATGTTTTGGCGCCAAATAGCAGACGCTTGGCGAGAAAAGTTGAACTCTTTAATTTGTGTTAACACATCTATATGTTGTTGTTGGTTATTGACACGGAGCTTACGGAAATCGTTGTTTTCCACAACCGTTTTGCTATCGAGAATTTTTTTACCTTTACCGTTTCCAAACAATTTTTTATGAAAGAGATACGCCCCATTAAGATAAAACAATAGACATGTGTGGGGTTGCTGGGGTCCGATGACGTCATTTACCGATCGCGTGCAGGAAAAAAACTAGCGGTGGTTTGTGGGCCGCAGTTTGGATGCTGGAATTCGATGTTGGCATTGAACTTGCTTGTTTATTTCGTTTAAAACCAGAGTTTTAGGAGAAATACTCACAAAAATCGGGCTTGCTTAGTAATGGAGATTGTTATATTACTCATGTTGAGTAAAATTGAGTGGACAATTATTCAATTATATCATAATACGTTATTTATGTCGGGAATTGTAAAAGGATACAGCATAACATGAGATGCATCGTATTTTCGGCTGATAAAAGTAAAAATAAAATGGTCCAAAAATAATTTGGGCAGGTTACCCGCACCCTGAACTTGGGCTTGTAATTTGAGGGAAAAAAACTGCGGGTAATACACGCCTGAATACGGTATATACACAAGTTTAAATAAAACTGAAAACGGGCAATGATCAGGAATTGCTACAATCCAGAATTCATGCATTCCAGACTACAAAACTTACTCTAGGGTGCAAAAGAAGGTTTCACAATGGGTCCTGGGTTGGATGCATGGTTTGGGTCTGGGATGCATTAATTCTGGACCCAGTGGGTCCCAGGACTCACAATGGCAAATTTGTAAAAAAATCACTGTGTAACTATTTTGCAAGTTCATTGGTTAGATCTCATTGATATCTATCAGTATGCCAAAAATTGTTTAAATATTCCAAGCGGTTAAGTCACTATCACCAATTTTCACAAACGGGTTACGGAGGGACAGACAGACAGACAGACCATATATGGCTTGGCGGCCATTTTGGTCATGTGACCTGGACCCCATGAGCAAATTTTGGTTTCCCCCATCCCATAGAGGCTCCATATGAAATTTGACTTCAATCGGCCCAATGGTTTCCGAGGAGAAGCAGTTCGAAAATTTTCACATTTTTCGCCTCGGCGAGGCTATACTAAATGGAATGTAATATTTCGCAAGTTCATTGGTAAGATCTCATTGATATCTATCAGTATGCCAAAAATTGTTTAAATATTCCAAGCGGTTAAGTCACTATCACCAATTTTCACAAACGGGTTACGGACGGACAGACAGACTGACAGAATGACCGAATGACACGGTAATTTTAGGGCACTCTTAGTCTTAGAAAATCAACCGACTTCAGTCGGTTGCTTTTTCTGCGGGTCGTGCAATTATTAGGGATGTAACAATACATCACACAATAGTCACCCTGGCAACAGTTATCATAAAAGTAAAAGGCAATATTACCCCTTTCCACTCAGAAACGTCTTTTTACGTGTCTGAACCCCCCACCCCACCCCTTTTTGAGCCTCAGAACGACCTAAAGTCTGCATCCCCCACCCATGGATAGCTTCGTTTGGGTTAGGATAAGTTGTCCTAAAAAATGACCTGTTTTTTCATGCGGCTCCCCACTAAAAATATATCTATGGGGGGTTTGAAGGGGGCAATAGTCCCCCGGAGGGCAAAAAAAAATGGGAGTATGGCCTAACTGGCCACTGAAATGAAATCCGAGGGGATCTGGGATCAAAAATGCCTAGAAACTGACGCTGAAAAAACATGCTGCAATCAGTGAAAAACGCCAGTGCCAAACCCCTTAATTGTTGCCTTGACAGCAGTGTGAAGATTAAGATTCTGTCAAAAATACATATGAAATCCCTTTTTTTGACAATTATGAGATGCCCCCTTGTTACCATGGCAACAATGATTTAGTCTAAAAAGGTTCCATTCAAAAGGCTTCTGCCCAGTGAACATTCATGTCAAGTTTGATGTAAAATGGACCTTTCATTATGAAATAATGGCTATATGAAGTTGCTGTCCTAAGCAACACTGTGAAAATCAGCAAAATTCACAAAGTCCCCATGTGGGAATGGGCTAATACATGTACATAGTATTGGCAATTGTGTTATCACTATCACAATATTCTGTAAACAGAAATATTAGACATAAAAACAGAAATCATAGGTCTATATATACTAACATATCTGCGTGTCCTTTTAGCAAATGATGTTCCCAATATTTATCAAAGTAGTATTCCAATAGGAACCGGCAATCAAGGTTGGCAAAATGCCGGCAAATATGAGTATTTCCCGTGCCAGTGGCATTTACCGGTATATACTGGAAAATACCTGCAAATACTGGAAAATGGAATTTTCCAGCCTGGAATTAAAACAAAACCATATATTCAGCAGGTACATATTGGCAATTTCAGTGGTAGAGGTTACATTTTATTAAAATAGTTTAACTCTGGTATTTGTTACTATCTAATTTAATTATATAAAAATGTAATTTAAGAAAAAAGGCCTATTTTGAACCTGCCAGTGGCCACATACTTTCACCTTTACTAATTGTTTAAACAAAGTCATATAAAAATGACATCCTTAAGTCCAACCTTGCCCCTGGCTATCCTGTGCTCTCTTGAATAAACAAGTCTTGAGAGTTGTTGTTTTAGTAATATAGTCCATATGCTCCACAGCTATTTACTGTGAAAAAAAGTTTTTGACAATAGCAAAATGTTGTAACTATCCAAAAATTTGAAAACATGGTTATTCTTTACAAAAGTGTGTTTAAAAGATGCAGATTTGCTCAGTCTGATCTTCATCTGATAAGGTAAGTCAATACATAAAAAATAAGAATAATTGTTGCAAATGACAATATTAAATCAAGTGCATAGGTTTTTTTTTTTAACTACATTTTTCTACTGTTGATTTAAAAAGATACATGTAAAATATTTTGGGGTTTTTAACTTTTAATATTTTCAAAATTTGAGTCTTAGATTCACTTTTTGGCTGGTTCAACATGTTTAAATTGAGTAATATTTTATTCTGTAGGTTGGTAGCCTTATATAGATATTAACTTTTAACATTCTTTCACTCATTAAGTTCCATTATACTATTTTAATTCAAATTTGTAAAGGTTTCTGCAGTATTTTAAAGCTAAAAAAATCAATTTGCCAGTATTTGCCACCTGATGAGTATTTTCCAGACCGGTTAATACCGGTAACTGCCACTGGTAAATACCTGGGGTAGAATTTGCCGCCCAACCTTGCCGGCAATATTAATAGTACTGCTAATATGCTTCTGGCAGTAGTGATAGTATCACAATAGTCATTTTGGCCTGCAATAGCCAATGGCCAACCCTTTTATAATTAATATTTGACATGCTGGAAACTGTCGTTTGTGGTGGTCAATCATCCGTATTAGTTGCATGTATGTTTTACAGCTCTGTTGATGCATCACAGTAAAACAAAGTTTGCAATCTAAAAAAAGACCAACTACCTCCCCAAATGACAATTTTGAGGACATATCCCTTTACTCTATGATGCTTTTACCATTTTATCACAACCCCATAAAGTAAGCAAAAATAAACAAACAAAATTAAAAGGTATCTAGAGAGAATCAAAATAATTTTGCCAAAAGAGCTAGATAACATTGTATTAAAACATTAAAAAACAAAACAAAAATAACGACTGTAAAAATAAAACAGATGTAAAAGTTTGTCTTTGGTAAAATATCAACCACACAGGAATAGATGTGAAGTGTATAAAGTGAATAATTAGCACCAAATTTTGAAGAGCACATTCTGGACAATAGTTTTCCCAAATAAAGCCCAGTACAATGTGACTAGGTCCCCATGAAAACTGGTTTATGAAAAATATTTTCAGTTTTTCATGGAGAGAATGCTTCCAAGAACCTTGATGAAGCTTAGTCGTAACGTAAGAATTGTGTGTTTCCGAGCACTCAAGGTCGCAGAACAGTTTCACTGAACCATGCACTGTATTAAATCATTGCATTACATTAACTAGATGAATTTTTGCCTTTGTTGTGATGAAATGATGATTAACTCCATGCCGAATCCTGGATCACCGGTGAACGTAGGTAACGACAAAGCATAACATCTACAGCTGCTTGCTTCTTTACCCGGGAATGATGTGTGTATCATTTAAAACCACTTCAAAGAAGCGAGGTAGCTAAATTGCATACTTTTGTGCAAAAACTTTTTAGTTGAGATGTAACTATCAGTTCCCATTTCCACTCCACGGTAATGCTCAAAACATTTTATCCCTCTCATTAAGCAGAAAACAAGAAATGCATTTTCACTGGACTTGTAGTTAAGCACACACAGTACTCGTTTCATTATCCATGGAAACACAATTCTTGAATCTGAAATCTTAAGTTACATCTACTAAAAGAATTCCTGCACACATCTTCCAAACTTTGTTCTTTCTGGCACACCTGTATTGCTTTCAAGAACAGCTTCGTAGTGCCAAAACAGGAGTACTGTGGATATTTTTTCTTCCTTCTTCATTTTAACCCATGTCCTGCTTAATATTTTAATCTGCCACACCAACTACTGATTATCAGCCAATCAGATTACTTGCTGCAAATTACTGCAACAAATTCACAATCTGAATGACAAACAATGCAGATCCTGATCAGATGGCTTCTTCAGACCTGGATCTACATTGTTTGAAAGATAAGACATATCCGGGCTCAGCAGAACAAGGGTCAACATGTTGTGGGTACTTGTTAGAATCTCCTCAAAGAAGTGATTCTTACGAGTACCCACAGTATGCATTTCTAACTAGAAATCAAGGGAGAACTGCCCCTTTCGTATCCGTGTTACCCCAGATTATGGAACCACGGTAGCTTCACTAGAGATAATTTGGGTCGTAATGCTTCAACGGCATGCTTTTCCCGGTCCACGAAGAATGCAAACGTGAAAACTTTCCGGTCTGGATGGTTTGCTAACGTATTCGCTAACACTTACACGTTATCGTGTATACACATATGAAAGCACTTGGGATGCAATTTCTATTTTCCTATGAATACCCGGTACTTTTTGACCGTAAACAATGGCACGAAGACGGAACTAACACAATAAAACAATTTGTATCTACGTTTATTTCTAACTACTTGTTCCAAAGAAATCGCCACAGTACCATCAAACTAAGTTAAGCAGCATGTAAAATCGCATCAAAAGAATCATCTAAAGCAGGCACAAATTACACCATGATGTTTTTCTCATGAATTAACAAATTCATTTAAACAACAACAAATTTTTCTTTTGATTTCGTGATTTTCATTGCACAAACAGATTTTGTTAAGATATGATGACACGATTATCAATGAAATAACACTTATCAAGAAAGGTTCCTCGACGAGAATCTTCCTTGAAGAGTATAAAATTTCTTCCGAACACTATGGGAGCTGAATCACATCAAACATTTCCTTAAAATCTTAAGAAAACACGATTTTTGTTTTTTTCTAAACTAAAACACTTCATTCTGTGTATGAATAATAAGCCTTTTGAAAATGGTAAACAACAATTTTCACTGCTAAAAATGCACATAGGGTATACAACATAAAACAATCATTAAATGAAATTGCAAACACAATCAAATTTTCTACACTTCAATAGAATTAAAACACTGTCTTTGATCATTAAACAAACCAACACTTCCCTCCAAGAATGTTCATTTTTAAACACAATTTTCCTTCAAGTCCTCCAGTTCGGAATATAAAACATGAACCTATTTTAAACCATTTCTAAACGTGAACACCCCAAAAATGGGTCACTGGCAAACAGAGAAGACCGAGAGCAGACGCCGCAAAATGTGGCGTCTGATCACGGCCTTCTCTGTTTGCAGAAAGTTCACCATTAGAAATTTACATCAACACAGTTCCATTTCCATCCTGGGAATGTCACATTATCACATAAAACTTCCTGGATTCCTTTTTTTTCAGAAACAAGTTTATACCTCTAGCACACTTAAGGAAAGTGTTCCATCTCGTATTAACCACTTCGTATTAACAGAAACAGCACTTTTGTAGATCAAACTTCAGAATAACTAGTCTTTCTGATTTCCTTTTTCTCCAGTATCAGGTTCCACCAATCTGCCGCCTTCATCTAAGCACAACACTTGCCTGCAAAAGACAACAGATTCATGTAAGTGGGTGTCATTTGTGGTTAGAAAAATGGAAAAGGGTGACGACTGCAGCGACCGCGCAGAACTCTTTTATTTAAGCCACCCACTGTTTCAAGGCGATTTTTCAGTCGCGGTTTTTTTTTCATATAGTTTGTCTTTTGAGTGTTTGTAACGCTTATATCTTTTTGCTTTTTGTTTTGGATAGCGAACTGGCCATTTTGTGGGAGTGTTAACTGTAATTTTGGCTTTCCGCTATCGATGTTTCCATTAGGGTCTAAGTTATTTCATGTTTGTGTTTCTTTCCCTTTATTGCCTCTGATGGGAGGTGTGGGTTAATTGTATAGATTCCTGATCATTGCCTTCACTGCTATTTTCTATACATCTGGATGTTGTCTGAAAAACATCAGCAACTATTTTACAATGGTTCCTTTAAATTATGTTTGTTTTTGTTTGGGATGAGGTTTAACGTCCCCGTCAACACTATTTAGGTCATTTTGGAGACTTTGCTTCCAATTCTGTGGGACTTTTACCCAACAATGAGATGAAATTACATCTCAGGTCCTACCGCCCATAGAAACCGCCAAGACTTAAGGAGCAGACCGACTAGCATTACTTTTCCTGGGCAGGCTTAGACCTAAGCGGTTAACCAGTATTCAAGTTCCGTCGGATTCAGCTCTGTGTGGAAGCACTGTGTAGCCAATTTATTTCTCCAAGCCCTGATGGGCGGGGGCGACTTCAAATTATGTCAATGTACATGTACAGTTTACTGTTACATCTCTAGGAAGCTTGATTATGTCTGGATCAGAATTCCATGAGAAAAATATACATTTGACCAAATTTCATGAGAAGCTTTGCAGCCTCAATGTCAGATTTAAGAACTCTTCATTACTAAACTTCACTTTTGCCCCAACTCTTTTCTCCCATTTGTGAGATTTTGAGCAAAAAATTGGAGCATCCTCTCAAAATCTCACCAGAAAATAACCTCAGCAATCAAAGATCATGGGATACAATGAATTACTGAAAACTCTGCAGAATTTTGCTAGGATATGCGTCAAAAAAAGAATGCCTTTCACATTCCTGCATAGCATGGAAGATGTAACTTGTGGGTACACATTAGATTCGCACTGCTAAGGCACATTTAATGAGCACAGACAGCAGAAATATGAAAAAAATAGCCATCGGAAGAGATGGCAAATCCCCCGACCAAAAGCCAAAATGGCCTTCAGAAGATTGTTCACCAATAGAAAGTGCACCAGAATTAAACCAGCAATATATCACAAAAGTATTGCAGTTATGGCCATCACAAGATTATACTGTCAGGAGAGATAACTAAAAAACCAGGGCACTCAGAAATGTGGTTCTTGTGCATGACATGCCTGCTTAGTGCTTAAGCTCATGTTTCTGTACAAAGTACCATCAATATGTCTCAAAAGGTGTTGGAGATATAGTGATCACAAGCTGGTCATACTGTTATATTGAAAGGGCAGATATCTCAAATACCACAGCACCAACAGTTGTGGTTCTTGCACATGACATCCATTCTGTACCTTGTATACAATTGTGCCAAGTTCCTTCAATATATCTCAAAGGGTGCTGGAGTTATGGCCATCACAAGGTTATATTGCCAGGGGAGATAACTAAAAAAACCAGAGCACCCAGAGTTGTAATTCTTGAGCACGACACACCTGCTTAACCTCATGTACATCTGCATAAAGAACCACAAATATGTCTCAAAGGGTATTGGAGGTACGATGATCACAAGGTTGTCATAATGTTATATTGGAAGGGGAGATAACTCAAATATCATAGTATCCAGAGTTGTGGTTCTTAGGCTTGAAGCGCCGTCTCAATGTTGTATACAACTGTGCCAAGTACCATCAATATATCTCAAAGGGTATTGGAGTTATGGCCATCACAAGGTTATATTGTCAGGGGAGATAATTGAAAAACCAGGTTCCCAGAGTTGTGGTTCTTGCACGTGACACACCTGCTTAACCTCATCTACTACTGTACCAAGTATCATCAGTATATCTCAAAGAGTGTTGGAGATGTGGACATCACAAGGTAGTGATTCTATATTATTGGAAGGGGAGATAACTAAAAAACCATGGTACCCAGAGTTGTGGCTCTTGTGCATGACACACGGTCCCGGCCTTGTGAACAACTGTGCCAGGTATCATCAATATATCTTAAAGGGTATTGGAATTATGACCATCACAAGGTTGTCACTCGATTTTATTGGAAAGAGAGATAACTCCAAAACCATGGCAACCAGAGTTGTGGTTCTTGTGCATGACACGCCGTCTCAGCCTTGTGAACAACTGTGCCAGGTACCATCAATATATCTCAAAGGGTATTGGAGTTATGGCCATCACAATGTAGTCATTCTATTTTATTAAAAGGGGAGATAACTAAACAAGAGGGCCCAGAGTGCCCTGGTTCGCTCACCTGTGTGTCACTGTCTTGAGTACATCCATTTTTAGCTCTTGTGGTCATCTTGTTCATCAGCAGAGTGATTTTAGCTTATATGGTAGGGAGTAACCTGGGCAACATTCCTGGGAACTTTGAATCAAATTGGCCTTAGGGTTTAGGGGGAGTTTCCGTTTGAATCAAATTTACAGTATTTTTCTATTTTTACCTCCGGTGGCCATTTTGTTAAGTGGGAGTGGGATTGTTTTAGCCTTTTCGGTAGAGGATCATCTAAGCAAAATTGTCACAAGGAACCTACATGCTAAATATGAAGGCCGGTAGAGGATCATCTAAGCAAAATTGTCACAAGGAACCTACATGCTAAATATGAAGGCTGTATCTCAAATGCTTTAAAAGTTATGACAAAGTAGGTCAAAGGTCAAGGTCATGGGTCAAAAGTTTTGAATGGCTGAGAAAATCTTGTCACAAGGAACATGCATGCCAAATATGAAGGCTCTATCTCATATTGTTCAAAAGGTATGATAAAGTAGGTCACAGGTCAAGGTCACAGGTCAAATCTTTATGAGTGGGAAGCCCTTGTCAGAAGGAACCTACATGTCAAGTATGGAGGCTCTATCTCAAACGGTTCAAAAGTTATGACAAAATAACCTACTGATCTACTTTTTGATTTGACATGACCCATATTCGAACTTAACTGAGATATTGTCCAGATGATCATTCTGAGCAAGTTATATGATGATTTGACCTGCTGACCTACTTTTTGACCCGACATGACCCATATTCAAACTTGACACAGATATTGTCAAGATGATCATTCTGAGCAAGTTTGATGATGATCGGACCAAACCTTGGGCCTCTAGTGTGTTCACAAGGTTTTTCAACAATCTGACCTACTGACCTACATATTGACCAGACATGAACAATATTCAAAATTAACCAAGATTTTGTCAAATGATCATTTTGATCAAGTTTGATGATGATCGGACCAAAACTGTAGCCGCCAGTGTGATCAAAGGTTTTTTCTATGATTTGACCTACTGACCTACTTTTTGACTCAACATGACCCATATTTGAACTTGACTGAGATATTGTCAAGATGATCATTCTGGGCAAGTTTGATGATGATCGGACCTAAATTGTGGCCTCTAGTGTGTTCACAAGGTTTTTCTCTGATTTGACCTACTGACCTACTTTTTGACCCTACGTGACCAATATTCGAATTTGACCGAGAAATTGTCAAGATAATCATTCTGAGCAAGTTTCATGATGATCAGCCCAAAACTGTGGCCTCTAGTGTATTCATAAGGTTTTTCTATGATTTGACCTACTGACCTACTTTGTGACCAGACATAACCCATATTTGAACTTGACCGAGATATTGTCAAAATGATCATTCTGGGCAAGTCTGATGATGATCGGACCAAAACTGTGGCCTCTAGTGTGTTCACATGGTTTTTCTATGATTTGACCTACTGAACTACTTTTTGACCCGACATGACCCGTATTCAAACTTGACCGAGATATTGTCAAGATTATCATTCTGGGCAAGTTTGATAATGATTGGACCAAAACTGCAGCCTCTAGTGTATTCACAAGGTTTTTCTATGATTTGACCTACTGACCTACTTTTTGACCCGGCAAGACTCATATTCGAATGTGACCAAGATATTATCAAGATGATCATTCTGAGCAAGTTTGATGATGATTGGACACAAATTGTGGCCTCTAGTGTGTTCAGAAGGTTTTTCTATGATTTGTCCTACTGACCTACTTTTTGACTCGACAACACCCATATTCAAACTTGACTGAGATATTGTCAAGATAATCATTCTGGACAAGTTTGATGATGATCGGACCAAAACTGTGGCCTCTCGTGTCTTCACAAGGTGTTTTACCTGATTTGACCTACTGACCTACTTTTTGACCTGACATGACCCATATTCGAACTTGACCGAGATTTTAAGGTAGTACAAATTGTGTGATAGTTTAGTTAAAATCAAATCATAAATAAAACATCTATCATGCAGTCAAGAGCAAAATAGGCAATTTTTGCCTTTTCAGGGGCCGTAACTCCGTAACACATGATGGGATATGGCTGGTTCAAGAAAGGAACCCAGATATCATGGTGGTACAAGTTGTGTGCAAGTCTGGTTAAAATCAAATCATAAATGAAGATGCTATCGTGCGGACAAGACCAAAATAGGCAATTTTTGCCATTTCAGGGGCTGTAACTCTGTAACACATGATGGGATTTGGCTGGTTCAAGAAAGGAACCTAGATCTCATGGTGGTACAAGTTGTGTGCAAGTTTAGTTAAAATCAAATCATAAATAAAACATCTATCATGCAGACAAGACCAAAATAGGCAATTTTTGCCTTTTCAGGGGCCGTAACTCCGTAACACATGATGGGATATGGCTGGTTCAAGAAAGGAACCCAGATATCATGGTGGTCCAAGTTGTGTGCAAGTCTGGTTAAAATCAAATCATAAATGAAGATGCTATCGTGCGGACAAGACCAAAATAGGCAATTATTGCCATTTCAGGGGCCGTAACTCCGTAACACATGATGGGATATGGCTGGTTCAAGAAAGGAACCTAGATCTCATGGTGGTACAAGTTGTGTGCAAGTCTGGTTAAAATCAAATCATAAATGAAGATGCTATCGTGCGGACAAGACCAAAATAGGCAATTTTTGCCATTTCAGGGGCCGTAACTCCGTAACACATGATGGGATATGGCTGGTTCAAGAAAGGAACCTAGATCTCATGGTGGTACAAGTTGTGTGCAAGTCTGGTTAAAATCAAATCATAAATGAAGATGCTATCGTGCGGACAAGAAATTGTTTACGCACGCACGCACGGACGCACGCACGGACGGACGCACTGACGACGGACAAAAAGTGATCACAAAAGCTCACCTTGTCACTACGTGACAGGTGAGCTAAAAAGTATGGCATCCAGATTTCTGGTTCTTGCGCATGACACGCCGTCTCAGCCTTGTGAATAATTGTGCTAAGAACCATCAATGAATCTCAAAGGATATAGGAGTTATGACCATCACAAGGTTGTCACTCTATTTTATTGGAAGGGGAGATAACTCAAAAACCATGGCAACCAGAGTTGTGGTTCTTGTGCATGACACACTGTCTTAGCCTTGTGAACAACTGTGCCAGGTACCATCAATATATCTCAAAAGGTATAGGAGTTATGGCCATCACAAAGTAGTCATTCTATTTTATTAAAAGGGGAGATAACTAAAAACGTATGGCATCCAGAGTTCTGGTTCTTGTGCATGACACGCCGTCTCGGCCTTGTGAACAATTGTGCCACGAACCATCAATGAATCTCAAAGGGTATAGGAGTTATGGCCATCACAAGGTTGCGTCTACGGACGGACGGACAGACGCCAGGCTGATCGCTATATCCCCCGAACCTATTCGGTCGGGGGATAATTATCAGTACTTTTCAGAAAGAAAACAAAAGCACATTATCTGGAGATTTGCTGGTAAGTCTTTGTTTGTTTGCGTTGAGGTTTAACGTCCCCGTCAACACTGTAAAGATCATTTTGGAGACGTTGCTTCCAATTTTGTGGGACTTTTACCCAACATTGAGATGAAATGACATCTCAAGCCCTGTCGCCAAATGAAACCAATAGGGTTTATTAGCATGGACTGTCCGCCTCGCACCGCCGTTTACCAGTACTAGTATGTGGGCCAGATTCAGCTCTGCGTGGAAGCATCATGCAGCCCATATATTTCTTCAAGCCCCTATGGGCTGTGCTGGTAAGTCACTTTAAGATTCAACGATGTAAAGTTGTTTGACATTCACTGCAGCTTTAAGTCAAGGTTAACCCACTGTATGCGGAAAACCCCTAAAGGGGTACCTTGGCAAGAAGCCAAGCCAGCTGATCAGGATATATACTGTTTTTGAAAATGGATAAATCTTGGTTCAGCATGGTGTGTCTTGAACAGATAATAGAAGGAAAAATCAAAATCTTAAAAGCCTAAATTCAACAAAAAGACAAGCTTTAAAAGCCTGAAATCCTGCAAATGCCTAAAAAATATGAGGCTTGTCTGTATGGTTTTCCATTCAGTTTCTGAATCCGTGGTACAGTCAGAATCATCATTGACATGCAACATAAATGGGTAAATATCTGGGACGAGTGTAGCATATGCAGCATGGTGAGTGTAAACAATAACATTGGGCAACAATATAAGAATCTTATATGGGTGTGAGGGGTGGATGGAAAAATCCGTCCCGAGGGACACTGTCTGGCATCATGAGGTTTGCCGAGTGATGACGGACAGTGATCCCGAGGGACGGATTTTTCTATCCACCCCTCACACCCATATTGGATTTTTTTTTTGCATTTCTTCCATTTCTATTGCCAATTTTTAATGCTGCTATCACTTCGGTTACCGACGTCCACCATCTTGTGATGACACAACAGGAATGTTTAGTGACATCACGCATGACGCCGCCGCGCATGAGGTTGTAATCAACCAGTGCATTTATCAAACACGTGATTATATTCGATTTGGGGTCGGAACACCAGGGTCAGAACATAAATTTCTATCCCAGGGTAAAATCACGGATTTCCTTGTCTGGTGTGCAAAAATGCTATTATCACTGTCTATTTGTTTGATTTGAGGTATAAGGTCCCCGTCAACACTGTATAGAACATTTTGGAGATATGAAAGTTTTGATCGTATTTTCCATATATAGCATTAACAAAATAACATCAAATTAAGAATGGACCCTTGGTTCCAGTCAAAACTATTTACCCATAAAATGCCAATCACGACAATTGTCGTCTGCTGGTTACTTATAAAGTCATTTTTGCAAAAAGTGTGGACCAAAATCAGACTGCTGCAGTAGGAGCAGTCTGTTGGGTCCACACTGTTTGCCTGTAAGCAAAAATATTTTTTTTTAAAGGTTTGCAAAAAAATTCAGCAGACGACGTAAGCAGACGTCATTTTCAGATGTAGCTTTTCTCGGAATCTTAAGGGTTAAAGCCATATCGAGCTGGTCAGTTTACCTAAATCTAACTATACTTTCCCGGGTAGGCTAATACCTAACCAGTTTACCAGCACAGTACAGATTCTTTTGCCAGAAAAAGGTAACTGGTCTTCTTGAGGATAATTACTGTCTGTTTTGTTTGTTTGGTTTGATATTTAACGTCCCTGTCAACACTGTATAGGTCAATTTAGAGATGTTGCTTCCAATTTTGCGAGACTTTTACCCGACATTGAGATGAAATGACATCTAAAGCCCTGTCACCCAATGAAACCAATAGGATTTATAAGCATGGACGGTCCGACACGCACTGCTTTACCTGGGAAGGCTTAGATCCTCTAAGCGGTTTACCAGTACTTGTGTGCAGTCTGTTTCAGCTCTGCGTGGAAGCATCATGCAGCCCATATATTTCTTTAAGCCCAGATTGGACAAGGACCGTAGGATAATTACTGTAAAAAATAGGTTATGATCAATCTCCACGGGTAATTTTCTGTTGGACAATCCTTGGTGTGTAGTTATACCATTTATATTAACTAACAATCCTATATTGATTGGAGGTCATCCGTATTTACACCAGGTCAACCAATTATTTGATTAATAACATCATATTACTGAACCTTGCTGAGTAGTGATAACTAAAGCCAGATTAATGCAAGACTGCATATTCCTACATGTAGCCCTTATCCTGCTAAACACAACATCCCCTACATTTCCAGTGTAGATCCTGATCAGATGCTTCTGCACAAGCCATCTGATCAGAATCTACACACTTTGCTATGCGGTTTGTTAACTGATTACATTACAGCTGACTCGCGTTATCTCAAACTCCAAGGGGACTGGAAATTTTAGTTTTAGATAAATGTAGTTCGAGATAAAAGAAGTTGAAATCAAATGTACAGCAGAACTAAAACAAGATGTGTTTGTGAAACACTGATGCCCCCGGACAGCGCATGTTAAATATGAAAGCAGTATCACTAAGCAATCAAAAGGTATGGCCAATGTTCAAGTCTTAAAAAAGTAGGTCAAGGTCACAAGGTAAAAAATTATGGGATTGTTGAAAAGGTCTTGTGACATAGTATGCACATGTGAAATATGAAAGCCCTACCACTTACCAATCGAAAGTTATGGCCAATGTTAAAGTTTTTAAAAAGTAGGTCAAACATCACGGTCAAGGTCACAAGGTCAAAAATTATGGGACCACTAGAAAGGTCTTGTGACAATGAATGCACATATGAAATATGAAAGCCCTATCACTTACCAATCGAAAGTTATGGCCAATGTTTTTAAAAATTTTGAAAAAAATAGGTCAAAGGTCAAGTTCAAGGTCACGAGATCAAAAATTATGGTACCACTGGAAAGGTCTTGTGATAAGGTATACACATGTGAAGTATGAAAGCTGTACCACTTACCATTCAAAAGTTATGCCCAATGTTAAAGTTTTTGCAGACGGACAAACAGACGGACAGACCAAAAACTATATGCCCCCGAATCTCTTAGATTCCGGGGGCATAACAAACCCAAAATTTACTTTGACTAAAGCAGAAGTTTGACATCAGAGTTTGAGATAATGAGAGTCTAAGAAACTAAATCTAACTTGAACATCAGGATCAAAGTTTTTTATGCGAGACAAAATCTAACTGAACATCACGATCAATGTTTTTCCCGATGAGACTAAATCTAACTTGAACATCAGGAGCAATGTTTTTCCCGTTGAGACTAAATCTAACTTGAACATCAGGAGCAATGTTTTTCCCGTTGAGACTAAATCTAACTTGAAAATCAGGAGCAATGTTTTTCCTATCAAGACTAAAATCTAACCTGAACACCAGGCCTGACTTTAACATCAGATGACGTACCATAATGATGCTAAGTATTGGGACAGATAGGTCTTTAGCAAACACCACAGACCCCGATTAGACTGCTCCTCTGATCAGAATCTACACTATTTGCCATCCATTTGCAGCTTTTGGTCTCCTTGCACGACCATGAAACAAATTAAAAAATTTTTGAGAAGTACAGCAAGTCCTCAAGGTATCTTAATTTTGGGATTTTTATGGCAAATGTTGATGGGGGGAAGACAAGCAAATAACAGCTGCGAGCACTGCATGATGCCCCGCTACAACAATTACATCAAGCAAGTGGCACATCACAGTCAAAAAGCAATTCAAAGTAAGGATGCATTACTCTTTCCCTTAATAAAGTTGACAGGAATACATGACTGAGATGACTATTTTCAATGTTTAAAGAACCATGGCCCCAAAGGAATTACAATTCTCATTTTCAGGGCTGCCCTTTAAAATAAAGTCAAGGCTTCAAAATCTAATCTAATCTTTGGCCAAATGCAATGATATATTGTACCAAGTAAGACCACATTTCATTGATGTGCAGATTGGGTGAAGACAAGCCATCTTTGACAGTTTTGGAGGGCCTATGCCCTTGAAAATGAGGTCAAGGTCATCAAAAACCTAATAGCTGTTTTCCCCGATCCTAGTGATGTAACCATGCAAGTTTGGTCAGAATCAATCATCAGGTTCATGAGATATAGTGCTTCGAACAGACTACATGACAGATATGGCTAAGTTCAATGTTCAAAGGGCGGCGAACGCCAAAAGTAGAAAAATCAGAGTTATGGTTCATATGTGCTGCATGTCGTCTTAGGGTGCTCTACATATCTTTGAAGTTTCGTCAAAATATCTCAAATGGTATTAGAGTTATGGAGCGTACACAAAACAGATAGCAACAGCTATGTTCAAAGGGCAATAACTCCGAAAGAAGGAAAATCAGAGTTATGGTCCATAAGTCTTGCCTATCCTCTCATGGTGCTCTACATATCTGTGAAGTTTCATGGAAATACCTAAAATCGTATCGAAGTTATGGAGAGAAACGAAACTGATAGGAATTGCCTCTGTTTGATGTTCAAAGGGCAACAACTCCAAAAGTAGGAAAATCAGAGTTACGATTCATACATATTGCACATTGACTCATAGTGCTTATCTGTGAAGTTTCGTGAAAAGATCTCAAATGGTATCAGAGTTATGGAGTGGATATGAAACTATGAGGCGAAGACTCAAAATTCCGTAGTGTATAACATAATTCCTTGCCATTTTTTGAATGGCCGGCATAAAAAGCTGGCATAAAAACCTGTCCCCTTCATCACGCCATGCTAAAAGCAGGTGCGACAAACATGATGAAAAAATTGGCCTGGCAAATCCATTCCTGCAACATATTTAAGTATGTACCTTCAAAAGAACCAGTCAGTTTTTGTCGCTGTTACACTGGACTGATATCCATGCCGTTGTTTTGTAAAGTTTTGGTTTTAGCATGGGCTTCAGCAACAGTCTGCTGCTGCCAAACTGGTTTCAAGGCATCTAGCTTAGAATCTGAAGGGCGACGATAACCATTGCTGTGCTTGTAGTCATGTCGTCTCTGCGACTGTGACAGTGTTCGTGTTGAAGCTTGGCTCGCTGACAGTCTGGTATTTTGTTCAGTCTGACGACAACTGCAAGACTCAACAAAGATTTAACAACAACAGAAAATATGTACACCTATTACAACTGTACAATACTTCATCAAATTGCTTATTTTCTATACAAATTATAACATCTCAAAGAGGCCTTTTAATGGTTGAGTACCTGATGTCAATTTTGGGATAATTTTCTTCAAAACATTGTCATTGGTCCTCATCAAGGCCCAGCTGTTCAAAATTATCGATGTTGTTGGTAAACATATTGTTAAAACTTTTATTATTAAATATGGCAATTATACAAGTTAATATTTTTGCAGAAAAAATGTGAAGCTGTTCACATTCTTTCAGCAAAAATACCAGAGTACTAGATATTGTACTGGAAAAGTTAACAAGTTGACCACTCACAAGCTCGTTAAGCTAACAATGCTTTGAACAACTGGCCCCCGTAGTTCAAAGTAATGTTAGCTTTATGAGCTAGTCGGGGGCAGGTTTGCAAAGGTAAGAGTTATTTAAGGTTTAGCTGGACAAGGGTTATTAGCCCTTTTCGTAGCAAATAGAATCTTCCTCTTTATATATACCAGGAGTCCATTTCAAAATTTAGGTGTGTCAGGTTGCATTTAATTTAAAATTTATTTGGAAAATAGCTGAACTTTTTGCAAACAGTGTAGGCCCTGATCAGACACTGTGTTCTGGGGCATCTGATCTGGGCCTGCATTGTTTGCCAATTACCCATTAAGGGGTTTCTGGTATGAAATGGGTTAGGGCATTTCCATTCAACATTTTCCCCAATGTCAGAGAGCAAAAATGTATCCCATAAGAAACATCAAGGACACAACCTTTTCAGACCATCTTAATACTGCTATCATTATTTTTTCTTATTTGCTTCAAGATTTTCATATACATGTACATACATCTATTGAAGATAATTTTAGGGGAATGAATACACCTTCAGGGGAGGCAATTCCTTAAAAAATATTTTTGACTCTCTTAGCAAGGGAGGTCTACTCTGAAGTTATTTCTTCCTTTTAAGAATAGCCCCCCTTTTTCAGTCGGCACTCAGTTTATATGTGTAGTAAAGGTTTTAACAAGACTTCATGTGCACTTTCCAAAAGCCCCCAGAATGTCTGGGAAATTGTCTCCCTTGGAAGAAAAAAATATGTGACAAAGTAGGTTAAGTACGGTATTCATTCCCCTTATACCAGAAGCTGGGGTTCGTTTTCTCCCTTTTCTTGGGAGTTCAAAATGAAATACTGGAACAAGTAAAAGCTCTGCTCAGCCATAGGATGGTATGTAACAAAGAGGATGGTATAAACTGACTTTTTTTGGTTTACGTTCTAAATGATCATCTATAGGCCATAGCAACAGATAAGGTGATAAGGTTCGCATTTTGTGATAATTGAAGGATAGGTTTTGTCATTTCTCCATAAAAACCAATGTTGTGGGTATTCATTAGAACCGCCTGGCAGGGGCAGTTCTAATGAATACCCATGACATAGGTTTATATGAAGAAATAAGGAAAGCTATCTTTAATTACCTTATCTGTTGCTATGAACAGACAACCAGCACAGGCTTAAGACAGCAGCCTCATCATTATTATTAGCCTATGCTACGTCCAGACATGTAGAAGTTTTTGTTTGAATTGAGGTTCAACACTATTTAGGTCATTGCTTCCAATTTTGTGGGACTTTTACCCGACATTGAGATGAATTTTGAAATATCATCTCAAGCCCTGCCACCCAATGAAACCAAAATTTGGACTGTCTGACTCACACCACTTTGCCTGGGCAGCCTTAATCCTTCTAAGCGGTTTACAAGTTATCATGTGTGGTCAGTTTCAGCTCTGCATGGAAGCACCTTGCGACCCAATCTATTTCTCCAAGCCCCAATGGGTGGGGGGACATGTAGAAGAGTCACACAAAATCTGTTAGTTGGATGGATGAGCAGGTGCATATGATTGACTGTGAACACACATTTGAAGAACGTTAACTGGAGAATGCAGAGACCTTTTCTCCTGTTGGCATAATGCTTTGCATGCTGTATTTCCCAGTAGATGACAGTTTAAATATTTTTCTTACCCCCACCCCCTCCCTCCGAAAAAAAAAAACAGGATTTGACATTCCATGCAATTTGTCTCAAAGACAATCTGCACAACTCAAGACCTGTTTTCTGTGGGGAAAAAAACAACACAAAAGTCAACAATTTGTCGTCTGCTGATTAGCCAAGAGAGTAGTAGAGGTTAAATGGTTTTCAACTTTCGTAACTCAAACACATTTGTCAACTGTAGTAACGATCAAAATTCTGCATCTCAGGCAGACGACAAATTTAGTTCAGTACAAATGTCTAAGCCCTACAACTGTGAAATTCTTAAATTTTCCAGGGCCTGCCATTGAACCCTTGTAACACTTAACGGAATCATGTTGCAATTTAGCAGTGTCAAGCCAGGTTATGTTTAAGTAATATGGTAAAATTCCTATATTAAGACCACCTTTGGGACTGTTCAAAAGTGGTCTTAAGAACCCTTTTGAATAGTCCCAACAGTGGTCTCTGACAAGGGTACACTGGGTTAAGAAAATACAAAGAAAGAATAGCTGCACCCTTCTAAATTAGTAAATAAGCTTTTTAAATAAGAATTAGTCTTAATTTTTTAGGTGGTCTTAATAGCAGAATTTCACTGTATACATAGATGTGGCTATTTTTTCGCTGTGTGCACAAACAATGAGGAACCTGATGAGTGAGACATGCGAATCTTTGTCGCCTGATCTGGACCTGCACAGTTAGCCAGAGCCATGTATAGATTGCATAACAAATTCACTCGTATTTCTTCTTAAATTATGAGATAATAACTACACATGTACTCATTCTTTGCAAAAATAATCCATCAGATCCTGCCTTTGCTGGAACATTCGAAAATTTCCATCACTGACAAGTTTGTTAACCCCTAAGCCATCAATCAGAACAACTGTTGTCTGCTATGTTGACAGCTGGTTACTACAAAAGTCAATGCTGCAAACAGTGTGGACCCAGATCAGGGCCCACAATGTTTGCCTGTATGCAAAAATGTTTTTTTAAAAGTTTTCAAGAAGATTCAGCAGACCACGTAAACAGGCTGCATTTTCCGATGCAGTTTTCTTGGTGTCTCAAAGAGTTAACCTATTTAACCTTTACCATTCTCTAGGCTAATTCAGCAGATGACAAATTGTTTTTCTTATTTTCCCCAGAAAACAGGACTTGACATCTCAAGCAAATTGTCTCCATAGGAGACAGTCTGCATGAGATGTCAAATCCTGTTTTCTACGTAAATAAGAAAAATATTTCAAAATGCCATCTGCTGCTAAAAATTACCCAGCATGCAGAGCGTTAACGCATTGTCTTCCACTGCTATATGTTGGACCAATCCATTTGTCATTAGGGGTGTCAGGCCTATTTTTTTGCTTTTATTCTGTTCGTGATGGAAAATTCTGTAAGCAAATAGTGCAAGCCCTGATCAGACACCACATTCTGAGACGTCTGATCTGGGCCTTTGTTTGAATTGAGGTTTAACGTCCCCGTCAACACTGTAAAGGTCATTTTGGAGACGTTGCTTCCAATTTTGTGGGACTTTTACCCGCCCAATGAAACCAATAGAGTTTATTAGCATGGACAGTCCGCCTCGCACCGGGGTTCCTGGACAGGCTTAGATCATCTAAGTGGTTTACCAGTGCTAGTGTGCGCGGGCCGGATTCAGCTCTGCTTGGAAGCATCATGCAGCCCATATATTTCTTCAAGCCCCTATGGGCGGGGGCGAAAGATCTGGGCCTGCACCGTAAGCCAATGCACCCCTTTAGGGTTTTCCCGCATGCAATGGGTTAAGCTTCCAAGCTCCAACAACTGGGCCAAGATTTTGTAACTAGAATCATCAAAATACCATCACCGTCAAAAGATACAAACCGATGTTTCTTCCTCAGATCATGGCATCCAACAAGCCCCAGCCTCTGTCTCACTTACACAATAAATATTTCGCCTCTATTGGTTTATAGCTATGTCAACAACTGTCACAGAAAGCACATCTTTGTCATTATATAAAAATACTGGACGTTTTAACAAATATGAAAAATGCAAAAGCAGATTAAGAACCCATACTACACTAGCTCATTTTGTGTTTTGTACAGGTGACATACATGTAAGGAGTTGTAACGAGATCAACCCTTTTTGTACCAAATGGAATCTTCCAACTTATTTATAGCGAGAGTCCATATCAAAATTAAGGGGTGTCAGGTTGTTTTCTTTAAAAAAAGATATTTGGAAACCGGCTGAATGTAAGCCCTGATCAGACGCCGCGTTGTGCGGCATCTGATCTGGGCCTGCACTGTTTGCCAACTACCAATTTGGGGGTTTCCAGTACTGAATGGGTTAACCCTTATCCAGCTGCATAAATTAATCAGGGGTCTCACTAGGATTTTGACGGCCCCCCACCCATCAGGGCTTGAAGAAATATATGGGTGCATGATGCTTCCACGCAGAGCTGTATCCGACCCGAACACGAGTACTGGTAAACCCCTTAGTGGATCTAAGCCTGCACAGGCAAAGCGGTGTGCACGAGTCGGACCACCCATGCTTATAAACCCTATTGGTTTCATTGGGCGACAGGGCTTGAGATGTCATTTCATCTCAATGTCGGTGTTATTAAATCATTCAAACTCGCAAACAGAATAACAAACAGTGAAAATCCTGATCAGATGGCTTCTTCAGAAGTCATCTTATCTGGATCTACTCCGTTTGCAAAGGTAGGGGTTATTGTGAACAGCTGGATACGGGTTAAGAGATACCTTTTGTTATTTCTTGTCAGAAACATACTCTGTGGGTACTTGCTAGTAAGAACTGCCCACATGTACAGTAGTCACAGACAGATGGACCAAAACCACATGCCCCTGAATCCTCGACATAAGGGGCATAATACTTTTCTTGATTCTTCAATTAAACCTTATGGGCATTTGTTACATTCATTTGAATGAGGCAATTCTAATGCTAAAATGATACTAAGAAGCACCCACGTTTTGCAAGAAATTTTACAAAGGGGACATTATCCCATAGCCATTTTTGTACTGAATGGAATCTTCCAGTCCACCTCAGGCTCATATACATAAAGTCTATTTCAAAATGTATGGGTGTCAGGTTATGTTATCTTTAACACTGGAAATTTTCTGAATTCTTTTCAAACGATGGAGTTCCTGATCAGATGTCACATTATGTGGCATCTGATCTGTGCCTGCACTGTTTGCAAGTATCTTCCTTGGGGCTTCCAGTACAAAAAGGGTTATTAAACATAGCAACAATTAAGCTTGGTATTTTTTGATACCGGAAGAATAGTTTTCTTGATTTCTGGATATAAACCTATGTTGTGGGTATTCATGAATCTAATGAATACCCATAACATAGCTTTTTATTGAGAATTGACAAACTCTATCTTTCAGTCATCACAAAATACCGTTCTTATCTGTTGCTATAATGATTTTCGCAACTCCTTGTCTGTTGTTCTGTGTCTCATGTATGTACTTTATCAATACAGAAAGGATCATGTGACCCAAATCTTTGCTGTTTCCAAGCTCACTATTTTGTTGATTTTTGAAATTTTCTGCAACTACAAAGAAATATATACATGTACATACATATAGAAACTTGATTTAATAGTTCATGCATATAACAACAGATAAGGTGCATATTTTGTGATAACTGAAGGATATCTGTGATAATTGAAGGATATCTGTGATAATTGAAGGATATCCCAAAATACTAAGCTTACCGGTATCTGTTGCTGTATACATGTATACATATCACAATGAACCAGTATAAACTGTTACACTGCTTCCCAGTTCAGTATGATCACATGATACTCTTATCAACATTATACTGCTTTCATGTACCATATTCTCCGTAATGAGCACACAATGCGCTTTAATTTCGGTCCAATAAAAACAGGCCCTAGATGGTCATGTGGTCTTGAAAATGTTTGATGAGCCAACCAAACATGCCCCAAGTTGATATACTGTAATGATCCTTAGTATTGGGACAGACAAGCCTAAGCAAACAGTGCAGACCCTGATCAGACTGCTCCTGACGGACCATTTGTCATTCAGTGTCATCTTTTGGACTCCTAGCTAGATCGTGAAACAAACCTGTTAAGATTTTAGGAGAATTACAACAAGTCCTCAAGGTGTCAGAAAATTTAGGATTTTTATGGTACATGTAAGCAGCGTAGACATTGTACATAAAATTGCTTTGTAAATCATTAAAGACCATTTGTCCCTCTTTATCATAAAAGCATAATAATTATATATTAGTGATTTTTTTACAATGTTACAACATCAGCAGACATCTAGCACTCTGAATTGGTGCAAACTATTCTTATTGTATAAATGTATATACACCGAACCGGGCGAGCCCGTCAAGTTCATTACTCAAACTGTCGACCCCCTTCTCCTGGCAAAGATGACTAAATTAGTAATGATCCTAATCACTTCCATATTAGTACACCACAACCTCGTTATAACATGGTTCCTTAAACACAGTTTGGATATAACACGGTTTCAAGATGGATCCCAAAAATGCGAAGATTATGTAGAAAAATGACCATAAATGGTCATTTTTCTATATAATCGACACATTTTTGTTTGGATGATAACATGGTTGTTTAGCTTACACGGTTACTGCTTTGGACCCCATTAATAGTGTTATTAAGAGGTTGTAGTGTAGCTGGCACTTACAATCCCCCATACACTGTCACTGTGATCAATACAGTCTACAGGAAGTAAACATGAAGTCCTAAAATTTGTCTCCCTTGCAAAGATGTTGGAAAGTATGTCAAGTGTTTCCATTCCACATAAACCATAGCCTAATCACAGAGCTAGATATTTTGATACGGATTATGTACCTGCATACAACTTGGAAGTCCAGTCAACTGTAATATTGACCCGGCAGCCTAGTTCCAATGTTGTCAATACATAGCCAAATTGTATACTTTTTTGCAAGGGCAGGTCTGGAAAATTCTGCAAAACATGTGCATGTAGATTTTGGTAAATTCCATAGCGAGTCGCCCGGACAAGACAAAACTTTTAATCGTCCTCCAAAGTTTTTACTCATCATGACGAGCAGACGAGTGGAATTTTCCAGCCCTGAGGCGGACTATTAAATGGCTGTATGAACATTACATGTAGCTGAATTCGCATAATTGTAGCTTAATTTACCTTTTTGTTAACAGAATATTCCAAATTCAGGTGTAATGTAGATGAAAACAGCATACTGCCAATCATACAGGTAAATGAAACAACTATAATTTATTAACAAACAGAGCAAATTATACCATTTTGGCTACATCTTAGGACCTATGCCAACTTTGCCAAGACATGTTAGTAAGTACTAATTTCTTACTCAAATAACTTTCATTTAACCCATTGTATGTGGGAAACCCCTAAAAAGCTACCTTGGCAAACAGCGCAGGCCCAGATCAGATGCCACAGAATGTGGCGTCTGATCAGGGCCTGCACTCTTTGCTAACAGAATTTTCCATCAAAAATAGAATAAAAATGAGAAAATAGGCATGACATCCCTTATATGACAAATGGACTTGTCCAACATACAGCACTGGAAGCGTCCACTCGTATACAATGGGTTAAACCATCTGGGGACCAGTTGTTCAATCAAAGCATTATTAGCGTAACAAACTTAAGTGATGCCAATATCTTTAATACATCATGATCAGTATTTTGACTAAAACAAAGATGTATGTATGTACATGCAAACTTGCTGAACTGAGTGCAGAAGTTACGAACAACATTGCATGTTCGTTTTTATTTTCTCCATGAGAAACAACAAGTCATCGAAATTCCATACATATACATGTACTCGCAAAACCATTTTAAAGTTTTGGCCACTGATTTTATTAAGCTGACAATAATTTGAAGGCAGTCGGCTGTCGATAGCTAACTGTTCGGTATCGACAGCCGGCTGTAAATAGCCACTTCCTAATTTGAATAACTGGACCCAGGAAGAAATCTAACGAGCAAAAGAGCATAATTATCCTAAGTATTGGGACAGATAGGCCTAAGCGAATAGAGTAGCCCCAGAACAGATTGCTCCTGAAGGAGCAGTCCGATCAGGGTCTACACTTTTCGCCATTCTGTCTGCACATTTTCAATTCCTTGCTGGATCATGAAACAAATTTAAGTCAAAATCTTAGGAGAATTACAGCAAGTCATCAAGTTGTCCGAATTTTTGGGGATTTTCTGTACAAGACTGGACAACTCTCACGTTCTGCAAGCAATATTAATTTAAGGGTATAACAAGACCACTCATGAGACAGAGTAGCTCCTCTTTTATCAAACCCATCTTGTGCTGAATGGAATCTTTCCCATATATACAGCAAGAATTCATTTAAAAACTAGAGCTATCACTAAAGGTGATGAATACCCCCACAAAAACTGCCTTGATAGTACAACAGCGGCATTTTGCATTTTTTTCACTTGAAAGGGGCCATAACTATGTCGAAAATTGATGAATTGTAGTGGAAATCGAACTTGACCTGTATTTTATGATGTTACATCAGTGTACCAAAAATTATAAAAATCGGTGAAGCGCTATTTGAGTTATCGTCTGGAAACCAAGTCAACAGACCGACCAACCGACAAGCTCACTCCTATATACCACCCCAAATTTCATTTGTGGGGGTATAATTAGGGGTGTCCGGTTCACTTATTTTATTCTTTAAGAACTTTTAGCTGTTTATTTAGAAAATGGTTTAAATCATTTCCTGCAAACAGTGAAGGCCCACATCACATGCTGTGTTCAGCAGCACCTGATCTGGGCCTGCACAGTTTGAGACCAAATGACCATTTTTTGGGTGACAGTTTCCCGTATACAGTGAGTTTAAACATAAATCCCCAGGTCATGGTCAGGGATTATGCTAAACAAAATTGTAGATGATCAGTAGCTATCATCATGATCATCATGCTAAGAAATTAAGTAACCTAAATAAATCTAACCCTTGACCTGCTGAATATTTAAATATGCCACACCCACCACTGATTAGCAACCAATCAGATTTCTTGATGCAAATCATTTCAACAAATTCATTAACTGAATGACAAACAATGAAGATCCTGATCAGATGGCTTCTTCAGACTTCTGAAGAAGCCATCTGATCCGGATCAACATTGTTTTACATATATATAAGACATATCCGGGCTCAGCAGGACAAGGGTTAAGGCTTTAGGCAATTCTGAAATCTGTGATGCAAACTTGTTAAATTTTCGGATGCTGAAGAGTGAAGATGCAGCCAATGCCAGGAGTAGTGCGAAAAGCTCTACATGTACTTTCATACACGTAAGTCAATAAGTACATACATGTATGACATAACATGCTACATGAAAGATAAAGATTTAGGCAGCACCACGAACAACAATAACGATGATGTAATCATCCAGCATGGAATCAGCTGGCAATTTCGGAGCTCTCTGTAAAAGGTAATCATAACCGAACTGACAGGGAGGAAATGCATGCAGCAAGCCAACATTCTCTTTATCCTTAGTTTCATAAACTGGTAATGAAATCACTCCAGCAGCCTCTTTTTGTTTCAGGTATGTTACAAGGTTTTTCAGTGGTCTTTGCTGAACCGACTTTATATGACTTTCAAAGTTTTGTAGACTGCTAGGCATTGCTAGTAAAATGCAGTGTCCATGTGGACCAGCCTGAAGCACACGTTTCTGAACGTCATCTGTTTTGCTTCTGTCAAGTCGTAGTCGCTGTTTGATAGTCAACGAGGGAGTTTCAGTACTGGTAGGATCTCGCATCAAAGTGTCCACCACAGTTACATCTCCACTAACCACATGCATCCTTGCTGGAAAAGCACTATTTTTCAAAATGAGGGCACCATTCCACGCCACATGTAAGCACTTTGCAAGTTCTGTCATGGATACGACATGGTCAAGTGGCATTTGATCGTCTGATGCAACAGAACTTCTTTTTCTTCTATAATCATCTCTCTCTCTCTCTGGTGTATATCTGTCACGTCTGTGATCCAGCCTGTCATCATAGCCTCTGTCATAGGGTCTTCCAGGTGACATCCTTGGGTCTGGAGATCTGCGACGGTATTCAGCAGGGCTCCTGTATCCATTATCCCTCTCATCACGCCGATCCCAGTCGTCCCTTCTGGGTTCATCATATCTATCTCTAGGTGGACCATGGCCCCAGTCTTCCCTTGGTGGTGGGGGATTGAAGTTTGGTGGTCGGTCATCTCGCCGAGGTGGGGGTACTTCTCCAGCTGCTCCAATATGTGAAGGATCAGCAAAATCAACCCTTAGTCTTCTATCTTGTCCACCAAGTGGAAAACCACGCATTTCAGATGCTGCCGCTTGGGCAGCATCCATGCTGTCATACAAAACATAAGCATAATTTTTACCATGCGGCCACTCTATTCTATGTATAACACCGAATCTATCGAATTCACGCTCCAGCGTTTGATGGTTCACCCACGGCCCCAAACCTCCAACCCACAAGCAGTTTGATGGTGTAACTTTACCATAACCTATTTTGCATTGAAACCTACCAATATATTTACCAGATGTTTCAACCTTACAACGATGAGCACAATCTAAATTCATGTACTTAACAAAAGCATATGCATTTCCTTGTCCTCTTTGTGGGCGTTTGATATCTATCTCCTCAATGGGTCCAAAAGCTTCAAAGATATGTCTCAATTCTGGCTCTTGAATATTGTAGTCTAAATTTCCAACAAAAAGCGTTCTTGTTGCTTTATCGTCATCCTCAGGATTGATATGATCAAGATGGTGTGGAAACTTCTCACTTCCTGGTGCCCTTTTGGGAATGAACTCCTTATTCTGAAAATCATGGTCTCTTGGTGGGAAGTCACGAGGTGGTGGTGGGCCACGAAATTCACGTCCAGGTGGCCCCATGGGAGGGCCAGGTGGATGACCTCTTCCCATTCCATTACCATAATTATGATAAAACCCCCGACCACCACCACCTCCAGGATTAAAATGGTCACGGTGACCTTCACTACTACGGATTTTATTGTAAACAGCTTCCACCCTCACTGGTCTTTCAAACACAATCAACTTTCCTGCCTTGTCATGTTTAGCTGAACGTGCATCTTCGGGGTATTTGAAATTGATATACGCCACTCTCTGATCACCACTGTAAGTAACATTGACATTCATTTCACCATATTTTTCAAACTCCCTGTACATTTGGTCTTTCAGTACACGGTCTGGGATTTTGCTACTAGCACCACTTATACACAATGACCTATAGTCAGGGGTTTTTATTTCTGGTCTGGGCATTTGGGGAGGATAATCTTGTTCGTATCTATCATCGCGATATCTGGCACGAGGACGATCCATGTCGTCGTCAAATTCACGGTAGCGTCCTCCACCGCGCCTATCCATATCAGGTGAAAGTCGGTCTCTTAAATCTTCATGATCTATATATCCAGAACGGGATCGTTTGCTTCTTGGCGAAACATCCCTATCTTGTGATCGCTTCATAATGTGTAATACAAAATTTTGTGTGTGCTTCCTCGCCGCTCTGGCTGTTCAACACCTTGTCGCCATAATCGATTCCTTTTGTGTTCATCCGCAACACGGTGTTCAAGATAATTTTGATAAAAAGGTGAAATTGCGGTCATATTTGAACAAAAAAAATCAGATAAAATATATTTTTATATACAGCATCATTGCACTGCAGGTTTATAAAAGGTTTATTGAAATACGTTCCATTAGCTTTAGAACTATGTTTTGTATAGTGAGAAGGGACAGAAAATAGTTCATAGCGCCGCCAACTAGGTGTAACAAATCACCACAAGTGAAACACCCCATCCATACAAAACACCCCGAACTTTTGAGTTGGGGGTTAAAATGTCCCCGTCAACACTATTTAGGTCATTTTGGATACATTTCTTCCGATTATGTTGGACTGATATGAAACGACATCTCAAGCCCTACCGCCCATAGAAACTACTAGGTTTTAAGAGCCGGTCCAACTCGCATCACTTCTCCTAAGCAGTTTACCAGTACTCAAGATTTTTTTTCTCTCTCTTTTTCTCATATTACTGCTACTCGCTCACATCTGAGCATTACGAGCAGGATTTCCTGGGTGGTAACCAGTACTTTTTTAAGCAATGTGGATGGAGTGCCTTGCTCAAAGGTACAACACTTTGGTCAGCGTCAGGCCCGAACACGCAACAATTCGATAACTAATCCGATGCGCTACCACTGCACCAAAGTGCTGCACTTTCGGTCGGTTTCAGCTCTGCGCGGAAGCACCATGCAACCCAAGCTATTTCTCCAAGCCCCGATGGGCGGGGACGCAGAAAAAAACACCCCAACCCGTTTCCAATTGGTATTACCCTATGTACTTATTACCGGTGAATACTAATTACCGGTGTATTCTGTTTTACCCGAATTATTGTCGCGTGTGTTATCATCATTCGGAATTTCTCACATGATTGTTTACAAGACATTTTTCTCGCTGTCTGTATAAAGAAAAAATATATCAGACCTGTCCGTTTCTCAGGCTAAGTGACTTCTTTTATCTGTAGTCATAAAATATGATGTCGGTTCACCGTTATTACATAAAAACATAAATGAGGAAGCAATGATAAATATTATTTCCTACTATGATAGTTTGGGGAAAAGCGACCATTTAGTCATCTTTATACAATTTCAGTGCTTTACAGAAATAGCAAAACCATCTTTCAAAAAACTAAACTACTTCAAAGGAAACTATATTGAGATCCCAAGAGAGCTAGAAGCAACAAATTTGGAGTATTTACTACAGAGACATAGCTTGTCAGAATCTTGGAATATCTTTGCTGATAAACTTATCAAATTAGCAGAATCAAATATACTCGGAGAGCAGGATTGCACGTGATACTAACAAGAAATGTCCCTATGTAAACTCTCAATGTATGAAAGCAATAAAATACAAGCACTCTTAGTGGACACAATACCAACACTGTAAATCAGATTCAAATTACAAGTTGTATAAAGCAGCCAGAAATAAAGCCATCTCGGAACTTAGGAAGGCCAAATATTATCATGAAAAGGATCTTGCTTAAAAGAGAAAAACTGATAGCAAACTCTTCTGGGGGTATGTGAGCTCGAGGTCCAAGCATAAAACTAAATCAGCCATAGGGCAGCTAGAGGCACCAGATGGATCACTGGTACATGATGATCAGGAAAAGGCTAATTTACTGAATAACTTTTTTCGCTTTTGTGTTTGTGTTATTTACTGAATAACTTTTTTGTGTTCCAAAAAGAAAAAGCTGAACCACTACCAGATTTTCACGAGGGGCATTTTACACAAGAGCTCAAAACAATAATTATCAGCACGGACAAAATCTCCAAAGCAGTAGACAAACTGAAGCCATCAAAATCCCAAGGTCCCGATCAAATCCATCCAAAACTAATAAAGGAATGTAAAAACGCTCTACTACAGTCTTTGAAAATTATATTTGACAAGTCGATCAATGAAGAAAAAATACCTGAAATATGGAAACTAGCGAATGTATCAGCTATACTCAAATCTGGCTGTAAGTCAAAAGCCGAAAACTACCGATCAATTAGTTTGCCATCAGTTCCAGGTAAAATATTAGAATATTAGTGAAGAACTGGTAAAGTAGAAGTAAAACAAATATCAGGAATCGATACAATTAACTTACTCCACCCATCAAAGACACCAAAGGGAAAGAAACACAAACATTAAGCGACCAGACCATAATGGAAACCTAAAGAAAGGAAGGCCATAAGGACAGTTACTTTCCCACAAAATGGCCAAATGGCCATCCAAAATAAAAAGACACAAGTGATACACACAGTAAGTAACAAACGACAACATAAATAAATCGCCACAGAAGAACCGCCTTGGAACGGTCAGTGGAAAGATTTCCACTGGGGGGGGGGGGGGGCTTAAATCGATTTTACGTGGCCACAATCCTCGCCCTTACTTCCGTTGCGATTTAGACAAATAATTTGTTCAGTCCGCATGAAGGCCTCCTAACTCATCAGTGCAACATCTCCGTGAACACAAATAATCAAAGAACCACAGAGGTGAGACAACGGTGAGGACTCGACAGCAAGAAACCACTGAAATGCTTGAGCAAAAGAAAACCAACAGTTAGACTCCGATGACAGACAACAATCTTTTCTCAAACGCACAACATGGCTTCCTAGCTGGGAAATCACGTACAACCCAGTTACTAGAATTTTTAGAAGATGTAACGGAAGCTCTGGATAAGGGAAACAATGTGGATGTGATCTACTTGGATTTCTCCAAAGCTTTTGACCGCGTTCAGCACCGGCGATTGCTAATAAAGCTTTGGGGGTACGGGATACGAGGCAATATTCATGCTTGGATAAAATATTTACTATCAAAAAGGAGCCAGAAAGTCTGTGTAAGCGGAAAACTATTAGGTAGCCAACCAGTCACCAGTGGCGTGCCCCAAGGCAGTTTACTGGGGCCAATTCTATTCCTGATTTACATAAATGACCTACCAGAGATGATCACAGTTCTGATCAAACTATTTGCTGATGATGCGAAAATCTATAGAAGCATATCAAATGAACACCATGAAAGCCAAGTTCAAACCAGCATAAACAAAGCAGTCACCTTGGGACATGCTCTATAACTACAAAAAAGTGCAAACACCTACATATCGGTTCAAATCAAGACCCCACTACATACAAAATGCAGACTGCCCAAGGAGAATCAGAAATAGAACAGGTTACAAGTGAGAAAGATTTGGGAAGTAGAAGTAAAACAAAGAGTCATTATTGACAGCGCATTAAACTTCAGTGAGCATATTACCAGTAAGGTCAACAAAGCAAACCGAAATTTGGGTATAATATTTAGGACTTTTACGTTTATGGATAAAGAAATGTTCCTGAATCTTTATAAGACGATCTTAAGACCGCATTTCGAATATGCAGTAACAGTTTGTAGCCCGATGTATAAAAGAGATATGATAACAATCGAAAATGTACAAAGGAGAGCTACTAAATTAGTGAGAAGTATTAGTCATCTGTCATATCCTAGAAGATTGAAAGAATTAGGACTTCCAGCATTAGAATATAGAAGAGAGAGAGCTGACTTAATAGAGGTGTTCAAAATCATGAATGACATCGACAAAATAGACAAGAACAAATTCTTTACAGTATCAACCTATAGGGCAACTAGAGGTCACCAAAAAGTTTGCAAAAAAGCAATATAGGCTTAAGGTTAGGGCAAACAGCTTTAGTCTTAGGGTCATTGACTCCTGGAACGCGCTGCCAGAAAATGTGATTATGGCACCTTCCCTAAACTGTTTTAAGTCGAGGCTAAACAAGCACTGGAAAAATCACCCCTATAAATTTGACCCTTGGTGCTATCATCCCGGACCAAAACCAAGAGATTACTACAAGAAGTCACCTACACAGGCTGTATAGCCTGTTCCGGTGTTCCAGTTATGTGAGTTATGTGAGTTATAAACTGTTCACTTAAAATAGTTACATTGCTGTTAGAAAAGTGTGTTTGCTCGTATTCGAACTTTTTGACAGCCTGGTTCCCGGTGTATAGATAAAGAAAATGACGTCAAATCTTTTGGCTTTAAACATACACCACATGATACCCAAATATGGACGAAGGGTGTAGATATGAACACAAATCCACTCATATTTTATTTTGTTAGTTTCTTACCTTCCTGGTACTACCTCTTGAAGGGTAAAACATAATATGTGATATGTATTCTGTGATAAAAACATAAATGTGGTTATATCCCTTACATAAATGGAATAATGAAAAATAATAATAACTAATTGTGACTCTTGATTCTCCCTAAAACACTATATTGTGATATTCTGTTTTGTGTAGTTAACAAAATGGTATACTTCATAAAACATACTGTAGAAACACCCTCCCATCCCCCACCCCCCCCCCCCCCCCCCAAAAAAAAAAAAAAAAAAAAGAAAAATAAACTTTCAAACATACCGCTTTTGCTTTCATTTTGAAGGCCAATAACTATTACATTACAGAACCTTGTCCAATGTAGGCTCTTATACCCAAATAACTTTCTACAGGATTTGTTTACATATACACCGGTAATTAGTAACACGGGACATGCCAGATGGTGGCAGGGGTAGTCCAATATAAATAAATAATTTAGCCGGCTGGATTATTTTTTGGAAAAATATATTGTTTATTTCCGTTGAAGGAATGAAATAATAGTTTAACTAGACACAATTTATCAGAATCGGTAGAACAGTTTGTTTTATATACTGACATGAACAGTTAATACACCAGTAATTAGTAACACCAGCATATGTATTTAAATGCTTCCATAGTGTCGCTTACATTAGACAAATACATATAGAACAGACAAAGAACATTTTTGGTCGATTATTTGTTACAATATAACAGACGAGCAGGGCTTTTTCATCTACAAACCCATGTTAAGCAACAAGAAAATTAAGAAACATATATCACAACATGCAACAATAAGAAGAAACATATATCCCAGCATGCGGCATAGAACATACTAAACATACGAGCATCTAAGAATGAGGGGCACACAAGAGCACGAAATATATTCGTATGTAATTCAGATTAAACAGTTTATTTATATTATTGTTAAAAGATACGAAAGAAAAATGAAGGAAAATTAAATACTCTTGAAATAAATATATGAAAAAAAAAAAAAAAAAAAAAACTACTTCTGGCAGGGGTGAAAGGCTTACTAAGGCCTATGAACTTCAGCCTTTAGCTGAAGAGAGGGAATGTGTGGCGGCCGTAAAACGTCTCCCTGCCCTACATCATAGTGTAGTTTATATTTTCTTGTCCTTTTGGATCATTGATTCCATTGTGGAATTTTGAAAGTATTTGAGGGTCACTGATGAGGCCTAATTGGCTGAAACTAGCTAGTCTGGCCCAGAAAACATGTACACTCCATATTTTCCAGTTATGCAGTGTATTCCTGGCTTCCAAAGGATATCCCTTTCTAGTACATATTTAGTTGATGACAATATTTGTCATTCAGCCACCAAGTTTGCTATCTGTGTTACAGAAGGTCAAGACAAGCTTCCTACATTATATTGGTTACCTTATTTTAATAAAAGAAAACAGGGTTGGTTGCAAATTCAAGCTCTAGTATCACCATTGAACTCTTCAAATTATTAACCCATCAAAAAACAGGGTGGGGAACCCAGGTGACCATTTGATATAGTAAACGGAATTAATAGGCGGAAACTTGCTCGCTTCAGGTACGTTTTTGCCCAGATATTTTGGTTATTACAGCACGCATTTTTACGAGTTATATACCAAAGTACTCTACTCAACTTCCGATTTTTGATGACGTTTGCTTTTGAGGCAGAAACTGCCTGGTTTTCGAGAAATGCTCGCCCAAATGTTTTCCCCGAGCCCGACAGGTGATGATAAAGGCCACCGCAAACACAAGAAAGCTTTAATTTATTGCAAATAGAGTGTTTTAGATGATCCTACCGCATCCGAAATTGCAAATATTACTTCTAGCATGTTTCCATGTAACAGTTAACACCGATACACCGTTTGTTTGCCTGGTATGCAAAGTTTTATAAAATGATCCAGTTCACGGTACAAAATCGGGAAGGTAAAGTTCACGGAATTTCCAGAATCACGATAACCTAAACGCCATACTGATAACGCTTTTCAACATATCGCAATAACAAGATAGCAATTCACGTGATGTTGGCCATGGGAAATACATTTTCGTTGATACATTATGTATTCCTTTTTTCCAAATGATTTTCGCATGCCAGACATGTTGTAAAGACTGAAAACATCTAAACGAACATACGAAAAATCGGAAGTTGAGCAGAATACTTTGGTATATGACTCGTAAAAATACGCGCTGTAAAAACAAAATATCTGGGAAAAACCGTACCTGAAGCGGTCGAGTTTCCGCCTATAAATTCCGTTTACTATATCAAATGGTCACGTGGGTTCCCCACCCTGAAAAACATGTGATAGAATATTGCGAAAAAAACAGAAGTAGAGGCAATGATCAGGAATCGATACAATCAACCCACAGCTCCCATCAAAGACACCAAAGGGAAAGAAACACAAACATGAAACAACAGACCCTAATTGAAACATCAACAGCGGAAAGGACAGTTACTTTCCCACAAAATGGCCTCTAGGCTATCCAAAATAAAATAATATTAGCGACACAAACACCCAAAGAAAAAACATAACAAAAATAAACCGTGACAGAAGAACCGCCTTGGAACGGTCAGCCGACCAGAGACAGAGCATCAGGTACCAACCAACATTACCTTGAATAAGATCTCTCTAATTCTCAATAAGCCTTTACGCTGGGACTGTCATAGAATCTGAGGCCTGACACACCGGTGTGCAATTAAAGAGGGAAGCAAAGTTGTCAACCGTGATTGGGTTAACTATCATGCATGCAGTCTGTCGTATAACATTTATGTTGTACCCAATCTTTTTATATCGAAGAATGATTTTACGAAATTGGGTGCTGAAGTCATTGCGATTATATATTTTTCTCAATTTATATACTAATTCACCATAAAATTCGGGTTTCTATAGACCTTGTTGCAGAAGAGATTTAAGTCCAGTATTGAATTTTGAAATTAAATCAGAATGACGTCTATAAAATTTTGAATAGGCTTTGCGTAGTTTATGGTACCGATAACCCTGATTAAGAAGTTTAGCCGTTAACAATTTATTACGAGTGTTGAAGTCAGTTACATGACTACACACTCTGGCTTCGAAAGATCATGTAGAAAACTGTTTTGGTCTATAAAAAATTCTAATGGAAGTTTTAAACAAATTGAAATCCAGGCGTTTACGTGCATAAATATGTTCTATAATAGGGATATCATTTGGAAGCAAGGAATGCACCACAGAATTGAAAAATATTGAGTGTACATGTTTTCTGGGCCAGACTAGCTAGTATCGACCAATTAGGCATCATCAGTGACCCTCAGATATTTTCAAAATTCCACAATGGAATCAATGATCCCAAAGGACAAGAAAATATAATCTACACCATGGTGTAGGGCAGGGAGATGTTTGACCGCCGCCACACATTCCCACACACCAGCTGTAGTGAAGTTAAATATTTTCTATAAAAGGGTTCTCCTTTGGAAGCATGGAATACACCACAGAAGTGAAAAATATGGAGTGCACATGTTTTCTGGGCCAGACTAGCTAGTTTCGGCCAATTAGGCCTCATCAGTGACCCTCAGATATTTTCAAAATTCCACAATGGAATCAATGATCCCAAAGGACAAGAAAATATAATGTACACTATGATGTAGGACAGGGAGACGTTTTACAGCCGCCACACATTTACACACACCAGCTGTAGTGAAGTTAAATATGTTCTATAAAAGGGTTATCCTTTGGAAGCAAGGAATACACCACAGAAGTGAAAAATATGGAGTGTACATGTTTTCTGGGCCAGACTAGCTAGTTTCGGCCAATTAGGCATCATCCGTGACCCTCAGATATTTTCAAGATTCCACAATGGAATCAATGATCCCAAAGGACAAGAAAATATAATCTACACTATGATGTAGGGCAGGGAGACGTTACCGCCGCCACACATTCCCACATACCAGCTGTAGTGAAGCTAAATATGTTCTATAAAAGGGTTATCCTTTTGAAGCAAGGAATACACCACAGAAGTGAAAAATATGAAGTCTGTCTACTTACGATTTTTCCACCCTTTACACTACGCTTCCTCATAATCTTATAAAAGAAAAACTTAATGATTTAATTGAATGGAGAATCCCTGTATCTTGCATGTAATGTAAGAAATGCCTTTTTCACTTATGAAGAGCATAAAAATTATACTTTATGGTCATGTCAGAAAGTGTGTGGAGCGCTCACCCTTCTACTTGACAATATTTAGATAAGATTTGGTACTAAGTTATTTAGACAAGTTGTGGGTATTCCGATGGGTACTAATTGCGCACCACTGCTGATCCGTTTTGTTCTGTTATGAGAGAGACTTCATGGTGTCCCTTTCTACTGAAAACCAGTCTGAAATCATTGAAGCTTTTAGCTTCACTTCTAGATAATTGGATGTTTTATTAAATATTGATAATACCTATTTCGATGGTTTGATCAGTCAAATTTACCCACCCCACCCCCCCCCCCCCCCCCAGAACTTCAGCTGAATAAATCATATTCTTCTGATACAGAGGCCCCGTTTTTGGATTTACATCTGTCTATTGTAGATGGGTTTGTTTCTTGCAAAATTTATGATAAACGCGATGATTTTGATTTTGAGATTGTAAATTTTCCTGTTTTGGATGGCGATGTTCCTCATGCGCCATCCTATGGCGTTTATAGTTCGCAATTAATTCGATTTGTTAGCGTGTGTTGTCATGTAACTGACTTCAACACTCGTAATAAATTGTTAACGGCTAAACTTCTTAATCAGGGTTATCGGTACCATAAACTACGAACAGCCTTTTCACAATTTTATAGACGTCATTCTGATTTAATTTCAAAATTCAATATTGGACTGAAATCTCTTCTGCAACAAGGTCTATCGGAACCCGAATTTTATGGTGATTTAGTAAATAATTCCGAAAAAATATATAACCGCAATGACTTCAGCACCCGATTTCGTAAAATCATTCTTCGATATAAAAAGTTTGGGTACAACATAAATGTTATATGACAGACTGCATGCATGGTAGTTAACCCAATCACGGTTGACAACTTATCTTCCCTCTTTAATTGCACGCCGGTGGGTCAGGCCTCAGATTTTATGACGGTTCCAACGTAAAGGCTTATGTTGGTTGGTACCTGATTCTCTGTCTCTGGCCGGGCGACTTCGGAGTCTAACTGTTGGTTTTCTTTTGCTCCAGCATTTCAGTGGTTTCTTGCTGTCGAGTCCTCACCGTTGTTTCATTTCTTTGGTTGTTTTATTTTGTGTTCACGGAGATGTTGCACTGATGAGTTAGGAGGCCTTCATGCGGACTGAACAAATTATTTGTCTTAATCGCGACGTAAGTAAGGGCGAGGATTGTGGCCACGTAAAATCGATTTAAGTCCGCTATTGGAATTCGTTTCCGCTGACCGTTCCAAGGCGGTTCTTCTGTGGCGGTTTATTTTTGTTATGGTTTGTCTTTGGGTGTTTGTGTCGCTTATATTATTTTATATTGGATAGCCTGTTGGCCGTTTTGTGGAAAGTAGCTGTCCTTTTGGCTTATCGCTGTTGATGTTTCCATTGGGGTCTGTTGTTTCGTGTTTGTGTTTCTATCCCTTTGGTGTCTATGATGGGAGCTGTGGGCTAGTTGTATCAATTCCTGATCGTTGCCTCCGCTTCTATTTTTCAATCTGAAATCGTTGAAGCATATTTGGATGATTTATTAAATATTGATAATACCCAATTCCATGGTTTGATCAGTCAAATTTACCCAAAGAACTTCTGTTAAATAAAACAAATTCTTCTGAAACCGAGGCCCCGTTTTTGGATTTACATCTTTCTATTGTAGATGGTTTTGCTTCTTGCAAAATTTATGATAAACGCGATGATTTTGATATTGTAAATTTTCCTTTTTTGGATGGTGATGTTCCTCTTGCGCCAGCCTTTGGCGTTTATATTTCGCAATTGATTTGATTTGCCAGAGTGTGTAGTCATGTAACTGACTTCAACAGTCGTAATTAATTGCTTGTTTGTTTGTTTGTTTGATTTGGGGTTAAACGTCCCCGTAAACACTTTTTAGGTCATTTTGGAGACGTTGCTTCCAATTTTGTGAGCTCCCCGTACATCATCATAGTGCAGATTATATTTTCTGGTCCTTTGGGATCATTGAGTTCATTTGGTATCATTTTGAAAATAGAGTTCTGCTCAAGCCGGTGCTAGAGGACGTGGCCGGTGTTGCACATTTCAGTACTGGTCATGATCAGACTCAATAAAACCGAGTCTGCTTTTTTCGTTTATTTGGTATATTCCTTGCTACGTAGTATGACCCATCTTCTTTCTTATGAATGTTTTCATTGCTCTTAAAGGAACTCATTTTTGATTTTTATTTGCCTTCACTGCAGCTGATGTTGTGCCGTGTGGCGGCCGTAAAACGTCTCCCCGTACATCAACCATAGTGCAGTTTATATTTTACTTTTGGTCCTTTGAGATCAGCGTAAATATTCTGAGAAATCAGAAATAAATTATTGGTTTAGACTCATATTCTAGACAGGTTTTTAATTATTTGGACCCCATTTTGATTTATACCAGTCTTTGAATCGACTGCCTATTCGAAATTCGCAAAATTGCAGTATGTTTCCTCTCTGGCTTTCGTTGCCGGATCATTACAGGGTCACTGATGAGGCTTTATTAGCCGAAACTACATAGTATGACCCATCTTCTTTCTTATGAATGTTTTCATTGCTCTTAAAGGAACTCATTTTTGATTTTTATTTCCAAAGGATCTAACTTCAGAACTTATTTTACCCCACATTGAGATGAAATGACATCTCAAATCATGCCACCCAATCAAATCAAAATGGCCGAAACCAGCTAGTCTGGCCCAGAAAACATGATCGCGCCATACTTTTCAGTTCTGTTGTGTATTCATTGCTTCCAAAGGATAACCCTTTCTAGAACATATTTGACGTCACTAATCTCTTCTGCAACAAGGTCTTTCGGAACCCGAATTTTATGGTGACTTAGTATATAAATTCAGAAAAACAGATAACCGCAATGACTTCAGCACCCAATTTCGAAAAATCATCATTCGATATAAAAAGATTGGGTACAACATAAATGTTATACGACAGACTGCATGCATGGTAGTTAACCCAATCACGGTTGACAACTTTGCTTCCCTCTTTAATGGCACGACGGTGGGTCAGGCCTCAGATTCTATTACCGTTCCAGCGTAAAGGCTAACTGAGAGTTAGAGAGAGATCTTATTCTATGTAATGTTGGTTGGTGCCTGATGCTCTGTCTCTGGTCAGGTCCATCAGAGTCTAACTGTTGGTTTGTTTTTGCTCCAGCATTTCAGTGGTTTCTTGCTGTCGAGTCCTCACCGTTGTTTCATCTCTGTGGTTGTTGGTGAGTTAGGAGGCCTTCATGCGGATTGAACAAATTATTTGTCTAAATCGCGACGGAAGTAAGGGCGAGGATTGTGGCCACGTAAAATCGATTTAAGCACCCACCCCCAGTGGAATTCGTTTCACCGACCGGTCCAAGGCGGTTGTTCTGTCGCGGGTTATTTTTGTTATGGTTTATCTTTGTATCGCTTATATTATTTTGTTTTGGATAGCCAATTGGCCACTTTGTGGGAAAGTAGCTGTCCTTTTGGCTTTCCGCTGTTGGTGTTTCCATTAGTGTCTGTTGTTTCATGTTTTTGTTTCTTTCCCTTTGGTGTATCTGATGGGAGCTGTGGGTTAACTGTATCGATTCCTGATCATTGCCTTCACTTCTATTTTTCATACCGAAATAACATTAGTCCATACCCAGTACTTTTCACTTGTGGAAAGGTTGCTTGATTTTCTTTCCTGAAATTATACGAAGAGTTTTGTATAGTTATGAGTTCTTTGATATATTCAGGAGACATATCATTCACAGTTTTGAACACTTCAGAAGCCATTTCTTTAATCCTCCTTATACGCAAATGTAGGATAGGAGATCTTGAAGAGATGACCCGAAATCATTGTTGATGACTCGAAAACCCCTCTCTTAAACTTTTTCCATCTTGTCTGTACTGGAATTACTGCAAAAATGTCAGGCTATCGGACAGTAATTAGAATTAGAAATGATAAAGAGTAGTAAATAGTCATTTTTCCTTGCTACGTTAAGAACCTTCCAATACGTTTTAAAACTACCAGTTGTTATGAAGCTTTTTTACATATAACAGACACATGGTAGTCGAAACTCAACATAAAATCAATATTTACACCTAATTTTAAGAAGTATATAGCCAGATAAAATGTCTATCAATTTGTTGAAAGACACCAAAACCACACTCACAGGATTATAACGGTCATATACACAAAAGAAAAATCGTCAGAATCGGTCTGGGTTAAGGTTTTTGCAAACGAAACTTCTCACTTTGTAGCAAGTTGGTATCGACCACCAAATGACACGGCCGAAAACTTTCAGTTGTTTAAAGACCAGCCTGATTGCAGTGAGTCTCAACATAAGGGTAAAATTGCATGTATACGAGGGATGTTCGAAAAGTATTGCCTATTATCCTATGGCTCGATACCCACGTGGGGCTCGATAAAAACCAAAGCATACCTAAAAAGGATTATTCAATGCCTACACAACGGTGTATATATGTGCATGTTAGATTAAGTGTAAGACATAAAATTTGCCCTTTCAATACACGCATTCATTGACCACTGCAGTAAAAATGGTTGGTAGAAGCGTCGAAAGAAAGTTGAAATACGGGCTTACATCAAAGCTCGCTCAAAACTTGGTTGTTCTTTGAAGCAGCTGACGACTGAAAATTCTACTGCTTATGGACCATCTTGTGTGTCTTATGACACAGTTCGGCGATTGAAAAAGAAATTGAGTCTGGTGTAGAGTCCATCAAAAATGCACCGAAATTAGGTAGGCCAAAATCTGCATCTCGTAAAGAAATCATCTCCAAAATAAAGGAAATCATTGAAGGAGATGCCTGATTTACAGTTCGTGATAATACACTGTACACGAAAGGTAGGCATATCACTATCAACGGTTGACCTTATTTTGAAGAAGCATTTTAAAGTCAGAAAGGTTTCTGCTAGATGGGTGCCACATCTGTTGACTGATGAGCAAAAGTGGCAACGAGTTAAAGTGGCCAAAACGCTGCAACAAATGTTTCCAAAATATGACAACAAGCAGTTTGCCAATGACGTCACAGGTGATGAAACCTGGGTCCATTATTTTGAGCCCGTCAGAAAGGTTAGCAATAAGATCTGGGCCACTAAGCACACCGTGCCCCCCCCCCCCTCCCCAATAAGTGCCAAAAGTACAATCTTCTTCTCTGGTGAAGGAGTCGCAATAAAAGTGGTGTTGCAAAAGCATCACCGGAAAGCACTACAAAGATGTAGTACTGAAGAAACTGCGCCCTGTCACTGGTTTTAAACATGTCCGTCTTCTACATGACAATGCCCCGCTCATACCTCCGCAATGGTTACGGCGTTCTTGAAGAAAGAAAATGTAACTGTTTTGCCTCACCCCCCGTATTCTCCAGACCTTGCCCCATGTGATTTATTTTTGTTTCCTCCTTGCTGGGCGGAATACCAGTCCCCACATGCACTTGGATCTGCCATTTATCAGTTCCTTATTACTGTGCCCAAATTAGCGTACCGTGACGCCTTCAAGAAGTGGATGCATCGGCTGAAACTTTGCATTTCTAGCCACGGGGAGTACTTCGAGGGCATGAAATGAGCACTTTTGGGCTAACTTAAAATTTGAAGTCTCCAGATAGAAATTAGCAATTTTTTTCGAACATCCCTCGTAGATCCCAAGGTTAGTCCGCCTTTTGCCGGAGCTCTGGCCTTTTTAAAGGCCACCTCGGTCAGATATTCTGACAGCCACCGGTAATGGAACATGATTTGCAGGTCGGAATTGACCACGTTCCATAGCCGCGATTGATGGCCCACCGTATTTTTTTGGAGTGTCATTAGAAATTACTTTCACTTACAGACCACTTTCGTCTTTATTGCACCGTCTGAGGCGAGAGGGATGCACCGGCCCCGCTGTATCCCTCCATGCGAAAACCTTTTAGAAAGTGGGAAAACTAATCCTGGACATGTTCAAGGGGTAACCCCTATGTGCTTATAACGCCCGGTTACCTTAAAAACCTGTCACGACGACAACTTTGACACTAGTAGCTTTTTTACAGAAGCTCTCGCATAACCATTGAAAAATGGTAAATGATGCAAAGGGTATCAAAGCCCGGTATCAAAGGTGAATTCTAAAAGTATGATAAGTTCTATACAAATGAAAAAAAAATAGTTATACTACATAGTGTAAATGTCCACTCTTAATTATTGGTGTACAGTTACACCGATATAATGAAGGAAACATTACACCCACCTCGCAACGGAAACGTTCCCTTAAAAATGATGGTAATTTTACACCAATAATGAACATCAGTTTAACTATGGTGTAAACTTTCCTTCGATCTTCTGGTGCTTACTTCTACTAATTACCGGCTATTCGGTGAAAAGTTACCGAGCATACAATGGAGATAACATATACCAAAACTGGTGGCAGCTCAGGTGGCAGCTCAGCTGCCACCAGTTTTGGTGCAATGTTTCCTTTCATTTTTACAGTGTGTATGTATGTCATTTGACGTGTGACAAGCAACAATTCTGATTCTGAATTGTTTAGCCTTTTAGCCCGTAGAATGGGTTACATTTGTGCAATAAAATCAATATATTCTACCAGAAAGTGCTACACCAGAAATCTTGCCTGGATTTAAACGGGCGGAACTTGTACATGTATAATGGGTTTCAAGGGCACCTATTCACATCCAGTGGTCCCAAAGTAAAGAAGAAGAAGAAGAACAAGTCGCCCAGCGGGCAACGATCGCTCACCTGAGAAATATCACAGGTTGTCAGATTCAAGGCGAATTCGAACTCATCTGAGATATTATGCTTGTCTTTGTTTACTTAAAGTTTCAAAAAGATCCGATCGAAAACAGCGGAGAAAAAGCGGACACCATTTTTTTGCTCATATATATATTCAAGGGCAGGTAGCTAACTCCAAAGCTGTTGGTCCTGCGAGACCCAAATTGGAACTTGACGTAGACTGTATGCCTCTCCTGGTTAAAAGATCAGATCAGAAATGTCTGAGAAAAATTGGAGACGTCGTTTTTCCGTTGTAAGCCTATGGTAAAATTTTTCACGCTCAAGGTACTTAAATGCTAAACCAGTTGTCAGATTCGAACTCATCTGAGATATTATGCTTTTCCTTCTTTTCTAGAAGTTTCAAAAAGATACCATTGAAATCAGCTGAGAAAAAGTGGAGACACTATTTTTTGCTAGTTTTTATGCTCAAGGGCAGGTAACACCAAAGCCCTTGGTCCTGCATAACACAACTTCAAGCTCGACGTACATGTAGACTGTATGCCTCTCCTGGTTACCTGCAAGTTTGATAAAGATCAGATCAGAAATGGCTGAGTACAGATCAGAAATGGCTGAGTAAAGTTGGAGACTTTTCCATTGTAAAATATAAGTGAAGGCAATGATCAGGAATCGATACAATTAAACCCACAGCTCCCATCAGAGACACCAAAGGGAAAGAAACACAAACATGAAACAACGGCCCCATAATGGAAACATCAATAGCGGAAAGCCAAAAGGACAGTTACTTTCCCAAAAAATGGCCAATTGGCTATCCAAAACAAAATAATATAAACGATACAAACACTCAATGACAAACCATTACAAAAATAACTGCAAAACGGAATGTCAGATTCAAGCCAAATTTGAACTCATCTGAGGTTTATGCTTATCTTTGTTTACTGAAAGTTTAAAAAAAGATCACAGCAAAAATGGCTGAGAAAAAGTGGAGACAACAATTTTCATTAATATTATTTATGCTCAAGGGCAGGTAACTCCAAAGCCCTTTGTCCCATGTCGCACAAATTGGAACTCAGCATAGACTGTATGTCCCTCCTGGTTCTCTGCAAGCCTAATTAAGATCAGTTCAGAAATTGTGGAGACAGTTGGAGATGTTGTTTTTCCATTGTAAGTCTATAGGAAAATTTTTCAGGTTCTAGGGACTGTACCTGCAAAACTGAATGTCAGATTCAAGCCTAATTCGAACTCGACTGAGGTTTTATGCTTGTCCTCGTTTGCTATAAGTTTCAAAAAGATCGGATCAAAAAGGTTGATAAAAGGTGCAGACATCATTTTTCACTAATATTCATTCTCAAGGGCAGGTAACTCCAAAGTTGTTTGTCTCATGCAGCCGAAAGTCGACTCTATGTAGACTGTATGTCCCTCCTGGTTATCTGCAAGTTTGATGACGATCAGATCAGAAATGGCGGAGAAAAGTTGGTAACGTCATTTTTCCATTGTAAGTCTATGGGAAAATTGTTCGCGCTCTAAGGGCTGTAACTGCAATCGAATGTCAGATTCAAGCCAAAGTCTGAGGTTTTATGCTTGTTCTCGTTTACTGAAAGTTTCAAAAAGATCAGATTAGAAAAGGCTGAGAAAAGGTGGAGACACTATTCTTCACAAATATTTATGCTCAAGGGTAGGTAATTCGAAAGCCTTTTGTCTAATGCGGCCCAAATTCGAACTAAACATAGACTGTAAGCTCCTTCTTGTTATCTGGAAGTTTGATGAAGATCAGGTAAGAAATAGCCAAGCAAAGTTGGAGACATCGTTTTCCCATTGTAAGCTTGTGGGAAAAGTTTTCACCCTCAAGGGGATGTAACTTGAAATCCGGTGGTCAGATTCAAGCCAAAATCGAACTCATTAGAGATTTTATGCTTATCCTTGTTTACCAAAAGTAACAAAAAGATCAGATCAAAAACGGTTGCGGAAAGCTGGATACACATTTTTTTTGCTAATATTTATGCTCAAGGGCAAGTAAATCACAAGTCATTTGACCTGCGTGGCCCAAATTCAAACTCAACATAGACTGTATGCCCCACCTGGTTATCTGCAAGTTTGACGAAGATCTGATTTGAAATGGTCGAGAAAAGCTGGAGACGTCGTTTTCTCATTGTAAGTATATGGGAAAATCTTTCACACTCAAAGAGACGCAACTGAAAAACCACTGGTCAGATTCAAGTCAACTTCGAACTAGAAATGTCAATACAACACAAATGCCCCCGCCCAGGGACCTACCTCACCCCCCCCCCCCCCCCCATCACCTTAAGGTCATGCCGCAGGGGCGGGATTATGGCTGAATGAAACTTCTGACATGTATCTATCATCATTCCAAATATGTAGCAAATCCATCACATGGTTCAAGCAATATGAGCTCTCAAAAAATATAATATAAACTAGAGCGCGATGACAAAGTTTTTCTAAAGATAGCCATAGTGACCTTGACCTTGAAAGTCGAAATGGCTCAAGATATTGTCATAAGGAACATTTGTGTGAGATTATATTGAAATCGGTGAAGAAATGTAAGCGCTAGAGGGATGACAAAGTTTTTCTAAAAATAGCCACAGTGACCTTGACCTTGAAAGTGGAACTCGCTAGAGATATTGTCATAAGGAACATTTGTGTGAAGTTATTTGAAATTAGTCAAGAAATGTAAGCGCTAGAGTGATAACAAAGTTTTTCTAAAAATAGCCACAGTGACCTTGACCTTGAAAGTCAAAATAGCTCGAGATATTGTCATAAGGAACATTTGTATGAAGTTATATTGAAATTGGTGAAGAAATGTAGGCGCTAGAGCAATGACAAAGTTTTTCTAAAAATAGCCACAGTGACCTTGACCTTGAGGTGATGACCTTGAAAGTCGAACTCGCTCAAGATATTGTCATAAGGAACATTTGTGTGAAGTTATATTGAAATCAGTGAAGAAATGTAGGCGCTAGAGCAATGACAAAGTTTTTCTAAAACTAGCCACTGTGTGACTGTGACCTTGACCTTGAGGCCATGACCTTAAAAGACGAATTTGCACGAGATATTTTTATATGGAACATTTGTGTGAAGTTATATTGAAATTGGTGGTACAAATACCTTAACCAAAGTCTTAAACATTAAAAAGTGTCTAATTCTGTGACCTTGACCTTGAGGTCATGGGTATGGGTGGGGGTATTGCTGAATAAACCATTGGCCCTATATGTATCATCATACTAAATATAAACCAAATCTATTGTATGGTTATGAAAATATGAGCTCCAGTTCTACCTGGTACAAGTACCTTAACCTGGGTGTTAAACATTAAAAATTCCAAAGTCCACGACATTGACCTTGAGGTCATGGGTATGGGTGGGGGTATTGCTGAATAAACCTTTGAACCTATATGTATCATCATAGTAAATATAAACCAAATCTATTGTATGGTTATGAAAATATGAGCTCCAGTTCTACCTGGTACAAGTACCTTAACCTGGGTGTTAAACATTAAAAATTCCAAAGTCCACGACCTTGACCTTGAGGTCATGGGTATGGGTGGGGGTATTGCTGAATAAAACTTTAGACCTATATCTATCATCATACTAAATATAAACCAAATCCATTGTATGGTTTTGAAAATATGATCTCAAGTTCTACGTGGTACAAATACCTTAACCTGGCTCTTAAACGTTAGAAATTTCTAAGTTCGTGACCTTGACCTTGAGGTTATGGGTATGGGTGGGGGTATTGCTGAATAAAACTTTGGACCTATATCTATCATCATACTAAATATAAACCAAATCTATTGTATGGTTTGGAAAATATGAGCTCAAGTTCTACCTTGTACAAAAACCTTAACCTGAGTCTAACAGGATTACGTACGTACGTACGTACACACTTTCGTACAGAAGGACGTACATTCGGACACCCGTACGCACGTACACACGTACGCACGTACCCACGGACGCACGTACGGAAAACCGAAAAACTATATGCCCCCGGCATCATACGATGCGGGGGCATAATAAAAATCAAAAATGAGTTCCTTTAAGAGCAATGAAAACATTCATAAGAAAGAAGATGGGTCATACTACGTAGTTTCGGCCAATAAAGCCTCATCAGTGACCCTGTAATGATCCGACAACGAAAGCCAGAGGAAACATACTGCAATTTTGCGAATTTCGAATAGGCAGTCGATTAAAAGACTGATATAAATCAAAATGGGATCCAAATAATTAAAAACCTGTCTAGAATATGAGTCTAAACCAATAATTTATTTCTGATTTCTCAAAATTTTCATGCTGATCTCAAAGGACCAAAAGTAAAATATCGTTTATGAAAAGTTACAAAAAGATCAGATCATAAATGCATGGCTGAGAAAAGATGGAGACACCATTTTTCACTTATATTTATGCTCAAGGGCAGGTTACTCCAAAGTTGTTCGTCCGTGCAGCCCAAATTCGAACTCGACGTAGACTGTAAGCCCCTCCTGGTTATCTGCAAGTTTGATGAAGATCGGATCAGAAATGGCTGAGAAAAAGTGCTGACGTCGTTTTCCCCAATAAAAGTCCATGGGAAAATTTTTCACGCTCAAGGGGATGTAACTGGAAAACCGCTGGTCAGATTCAAACCAAATTCGAATTCTTCTGAGATTTTATGCTTGTCCTCGGTTATGAAAAGTTACAAAAAGATCAGATCATAAATGGCTGAGAAAAGATGGAGACACCATTTACCACTTATACTTATGCTCAAAGGCAGGTAACCCCAAAGCTGTTCGCCCAAATTCGAACTCGACGTAGACTGTAAGTGCCTCCTTGTTATCTGCAAGTTTGATGAAGATCGGATCAGAAATGGCCGAGAAAAAGTGGAGACCTTTTCCCCATTATAAGTCTCTTGAACCTTCTTGTTTCCATGGCAACCACAGTTCTGATCAAAACTTGTCCAAAACATAATGCAGTCAATCCCCCAACCCAGTGACGCTGCACATAAAATTTGATTGGGATTGGCCAGCTAGTCACTTAGATATTCAAGTTCAAAAGTGTGGACGACGGACGGACGGACGACGGACGGACGCCGGATGCCTACCTATACTATACTGACCGGACATAGAAACTATACACTTTTAAATCGTTTCGCCTGACAAAACAAGTGAATAGTTCAGTTAAAAATTACTTATTAAGGATTTGACTAACTATAGACATGAATCCTGTAACAATTTAAAGAAAATCTGGTGTTCAAAATAAAAGTTTTTGGGGGAATATGTAAAAAAGTGCACTTTTCACAAATCTGTTTGTAATCGAATTTTGATTTCAATTTTTTCCGGATAGGTAATAAGTTAAAAGCAAGGAATAAAAAAACTTAACATAAAATCTAAAACTTATCGAGAAACAAATATTTTATTGAAATCTCAAAAACTGCTTTTTTTCAACGAAATTTTCAAAATAATGTTGCAAGCCAAAAATCGACCCAAAATTGCCTTCAATCATTTTAGCATCTTCAGCTGTGTCTTTAGCCCCCGCCCATAGGGGCTTGAAGAAATATATGGGCTGCATGATGCTTCCACGCAGAGCTGAATCCGGCCCGCACACTAGTACCGGTAAACCGCTTAGAGGATCTAAAACTGTCCAGGAACCGCGGTGCGAGGCGGACCGTCCATGCTAATAAACCCTATTGGTTTCATTGGGCGACAGGGCTTGAGATGTCATTTCATCTCAATGTCGGGTAAAAGTCCCACAAAATTGGAAGCAACGTCTCCAAAATGACCTTTACAGTGTTGACGGGGACGTTAAACCTCAAATCAAACAAACAAATCAGCTGTGTCTTAAATATTGATTAAAACAAAATCCGCAATCAGAAATGCCATACATTTCGCCCACTTCCGGTGGTTTGGTCCAATATTTAATGGTCGATAACTTCTCAACCATTGTGTAAATTTTCATTTTGTAAAGAATATTCCCAACATTAGGTGATGAGTAATAACTGGTAAAAAAGGGAATCACATTCGCGACACAAAATGTTTGACTCAATGGAAACTTGAATAGCAATATTTTAACCCTTGCTTTGAACCTGTGGCTTTACCCGTTAAATCGTAGCTATCATTAAACATTTTATTCGATAAAGCAGACATGCCACTGATGATAATTTATATAATTGGAATTCAAATTTCATTTAAATGTTTTGTCAGTGACAATGTAAAAATGAGTGTATAGTTTCTATTTCCGGTGAGTATATAAGCTCACCTTGTGAGCCTTCGGCTCAGGTGAGCTAAAAATACGTGTACACCAGCATTTTAAAATTGTGGATAAACCGGAATGTGTCATTTTGACGAAAATTACAATTAACTGTCCGTAGAATGCTGATGTTTCTACCAAAAAATTGAGGTTTCCATATAATTTACGAGACCTGTTTCCATTCTTCGCTATGTCCTGGATAGCTTAAGTTTTGACCAAGATACATGTACAGACTCTAGCACATGATTTTGTTTGTTTCGTTTGATTTGAAGTTTAACGTCCCTTTCAACACTGTAAAAGTCATTTTGGAGACGTTGATCCCAATTTTGTGGGACTTTTACCCGACATGGAGATGAAATGACATCTCAAGCCATGTCATCCAATGAAACCAATAGGGTTTAATAGCATGGATGGTCCGCCTCGCACCGCGGTTCCTGGACAGGCTTAGATCCTCTAAGCGGTTTACCAGTACTAGTGTGCGGGCCGGATTCAGCTCTGCGTGGAAGCATCATGCAGCCCATATATTTCTTCAAGCCACTATGGGCGGGGGCAACTAGCACATGCTGTAACGCTGTTAGACTCAGTAAGTTCACTTACGCTTGTATAACCTCACATATGTTCTGGATTGAATCTAATCTTTCAGCCTTTCTGCCTCTGCACATGTCCTCTTGCTGTGCTTTGGCACTTAGTTAATAGTAACTGAGCCAGCGCATGACAAAACCTACAATAAGACATGTGCGCCCCACGAAGACTCAGATCAGCCTGCGCATCCGAGCAGTCTCACAAGAGTCTTCGCTGTGCGTTATATAAGGATAGCTAAGGACGCAATGCTCCTTCATGCAGCAAGAGAAGTCTCTTGTTAGACTATATGGATGCGCAAGTTGTGCGCACATGTAAATTGTAGGAAATGCTGTGCCCCGGCTCAGTTATGCAGATTAGTCAAGCTCAGCTTCCACTTTTGGATCTTTTTGGACTGGTACTCGGCATACACCTTGAGGGAAGGCAACTCTTTCAAAAAATAGAGGGTCTTACAGACAGGAGTGTTGTTAATTAAACTAGTTGAGGAATAGGGATAAAAAGCGAGGCTTTGCCGAACATTTTATGCATTTTCCTCTACGAGTTAATAAATTTGATAATACATGTACACGAGTGCAAGATTCTATTTATCATATGGCAATTAAAACGCATTCTTTTCGCGACCTTTTGACAAAAATGTCAATATTTCGGCATTAGTAAACGCGATGTCGTTAAGGACGTTTTGTGTGTGTAATGTTATCTACTAATTTACATATTTAACCCACTGGTGGATTTGCGAATTTAATACTATAAGTTATTTTGATTCTTGACGGGATTCTTGACTGATTCTTGAGAGCGATATTTGCACGAGCCCACGGGTACTATTATATACATAAATATGTTAGCTACTTCAAGTAGGGCTGGCTAATCGGAACTTAAAAGATAATCGATTATAAGCCCTGTCATTGCGATAGATAATCGATTAGTAATCGCTAAGGTTTTTGTCACAATTTTACCTGTCTGGCTTCCTCTCTGAGCATGACTCTAACCATATGTTGCACTTTACCATATGTATATCTGAACAGACAGGTCTGAGCAAACAGCGTAGACCCAGATGAGACGCCGCATAATGCGGCGTCTCATCAGGGTCTGCACTGTTTGCCACTCATCCAACTATTTTAGGCATAACTTTGGGTAGTAAATTGTACCTATCCAGTAATCGATTAAAAGCAAATCAGAAATGATAATCATTTTTGTTGAATTTATCGATCGATTAATCGATTAAACGATCAATCGTGTCAGCCTTAGCTACTTGTGTCACAGGAGTTTTTACATGTGTTACACACAATTTCATTCACGATTGGTTATATTTTCCCGCTGATGTCCTTGTCTGTTTTTTATAGGATAGTACATCTTTTCCCTCAAAATAGAAGTGGAGCCCGGTGGAATTAACCCACAGCCCTCATCAGAGACACGAAAGGGAAAGAAACATAAACATGAAACAACAGACCCTAATAGAAACATCAACAGCGGAAAGCCAAAAGGACAGTTACTTTCCCACAAAACGCCATCCAAATCAAAATAATATAAGCGATACATACACACAAAGACAAACCATAACAAAAATAATATAAATCGCGACAGAAGAACCGCCTTGCAACGGTCAGTGGAACGAAACCACTGGGGGCTTAAATCGATTTTACGTGGCCACAATCCTCGCCCTTACTTCCGTCGCGATTTAGACAAATAATTTATTCAGTCCGCATGAAGGCCTCTTAACTCATCATTGCAACATCCCCGCGAACACAAAAAATCAAACAACCGCAGAGATGAAACAAAACGCTTGATACTGGCCCCTGTTCCCGAGCCGTTAGTCGAGGGTAAATATCGCTTTCAGGCGGGGAAAGTGATCCCATGTTCCTCATCAAGAATCAAAATAACGTGTTATACGTAGGCCCTATTGGAAAGCTTTTTGACGGCATTTTGTTCATTGTTGCATTTTTAACACACTTTTTTCAAACCACTGAAACTGTGCGGTCGGTTTCAGTTCTGCGTGGGAGAACCAGGCAGCCATCAAGAAAACACGCCTATATAATTTTGACCCCCTTTAACCCCACTTTTGTAAAGTAAACTGGGGTTTACAGGGGTAAACCTTATTTTTCTTATTTCTGCTCTAAAATATAGATTGTGGGTACTCGTTAGAACCGCCTCGATGAGGCGGTTCTAACGAGTACCCACAATCTATATTTTGTGCAGAAATAAGAAAAATATCACGATTTTTCATCTTAAAATTTTCATTTTTTTCAGCGATAAAGGTAACAATGTATTTGTATAGGCGTGTTTTCGTAATGACAATCTATTTCTCCAAGCCCTGAAGGCGGGGCCCACACAGCACGTAATACCAGCTATAATAATGTGAAAAATAGCCATATGTATGGTTTTTCAGATTGTGCACATGCAGAAAGTGCACTAGAAACAAAACACACCGACTTATCCTCAAATACATGATAGAAGTGGAATCGATACAATTAACCCAAAGCTCCCATCAAAGACACCAAAGGGAAAGAAATACAAACATGGAACAACTAGACCCCAATGGAAACATCAACAGCGGAAAGCCAAAAGGACCGCCACTTTCCCACAAAAGGGTCAATTGTCTATCCGAAACAAAATAATATAAGCGATGCACACACTCAAAGACAAGCCATAACAAAAATAAACCACGAGAGAAGAACCGCCTTTGAACGGTCAGTGAAACGAATTCCACTAGGGGGCTTTAATCCATTTTACGTGGCCACAATCCTCGCCTTTACTTTCGTCGCGATTTAGACAAATAATTGTCCTCAAATACATTGCTGCAAAGTATGAGCAAAACAACTTCAAGATATTGTAAAACCTGAATGGTGTTTATTATGGTTTTCATGACCAAATGATAAATAAAATCCCATTTACAACACATTGGAGATTTCTATCCTGCTATATTGAAGGGCCATCACGTGTGAGAGGTATACGTGGTACTAGACATAATTATTTGCCTTTTGCTACTTGAATCACCTGGTCCTGTATTGAATCCTACTGTACGTATGTATCAAGTACTATCAACATAATGAAGGACGTTAGAGTTATCACACAGTTAAACTGTGTACAAGTGTTCCAAGTACCTTACAATATATCTCAAAGGACGCTAGAGTTATGGTAAGCACGAGGTCATACCGTGAGTAGAGAACTAAAAGACAATGGCACCAGAGGAACGGTTCGTGCTCATGACACGCCTTCTCAACATCGGGACAATTGTACGAAGTACCATCGATATATATCAAAGGGCGTTGTATAGTGATGGCGATCACAAGGCTGCTTTGTCAGGGGAGATAATATAAATACCATGGAAGCCAGAGTTATAGTTCTTGCTCTTGACACACATTCTTAATCTCGTGTGCAATTGTACCAAGTACCATGAATATCTCTCAAAGGGGTGTTCACAAGGTTATATTATCAGGGGAGATAACTAATATATCATGGCACCTAGAGTTGCGGTTCTTGCGCATGACATGCCTTCACAGCCACGTGTACAGTTTTACCTAATAATTTCAAAATATCGCAAAGATACGGGTGATGGCAAGGTTATGTCTACGGACGGACGCCAGACTGATCACTATATCCCCCGCTCATATTCGTTTAGCGATAATGAAGGTTGTCATTTCGATAACACCCGTGCGACATAGTGCATTTCACACCTTCAAAATGGCTATTTTGCTAATGAAAATGCGTGATATTTCTCTTATAAATACTGCAAACATAGGTTGTGGGTGCTCGTTAGAACCGCCTCATAGAGGCGGTTCTAACGAGTACCCACAACCTATGTATTGGAGCTTAAATAAGAAAAATAATGTATACCCCCATAAACCCAAGTTTTCTCTATATAAAGTGGGGCTTAGGGGTTCTCATCACGTGATGTGCCTTTGGAAAGAAAGACTGAAACTTCAGTTCATATAATTTCCGGAATATCACTGCAAGTTATATATAGACATATACTCAAACACATATAAACATAATTAGAGATTATCACAGAATATATATATTGTATACATGAGCTGATGACATGGTCAAGGTAATAAAGAAAGATGCGTAATATAATCTCAGATGCTGGACCCCCGCCCATCAGGGATTGAAGAAATAGATAGGCTGCATGATGCTTCCACGCAGAGCTGAAACCGATGCGCACACGAGTACTGGTAAACCGCTTAGAGGATCTAAGCCTGAGCAGGCAAAGCGGTGCGAGTCGGAGCGTCCATGCTTATAAACCCTATTGGTTTCATTTGACGGCAGGGCTTGAGATGTCATTTCATCTCAATAATGGGTAAAAGTCCCACAAAATTGGAAGCAACGTCTCCAAAATGACCTTTACAGTGTTGATGGGGACGTTAAACCTCAAGTCAAGCAAACAAACAAACACAGAATATATATATTGTCACAGAATATATATACATTGTATTGTATACATGAGCTGGTGACATGGTCAAGGTAATAAAGAAAATATGCTTAATATAATCTCTTACCATCAGATAGGTTATTGTTCATAATATATAAGGTTATTAAAGTATCTACTCAAGGAATATTTCACAGGCCCCGGGTTCTTTTTTCACGCTCAGCTCACTTTATTAGGAAATTAGTCACGAACATAAATTGTAAAATACAAATGGGCCCCGTCAAGCGATTTTGGTACTTATCGCCTATGCGAGCAGCGAAGGTTCAGGCGAGCCTGCGCATCCGCGCAGTCTCGCCAGAACCTTCGCTGCTCGCTCATACAAGCAGTGAATCAAGAGGAATCTTCAGACAGAAAGCCATATCCCTGGCCCCTCTGAATGGCTGGGCATGCGCAGTTAAAAGTTGTCATGACAGAATGCTCGAAGACACAAATTTGCTTGGCGGGGCTCAAATAAGATGACAATCTATCTATTCAGGTCAGTAGAAAGAAGTATTTGTCCTGTTCATAAATTTTAAAATGCCAGCAATTGTCGGCATTTTAAAATTTATAAGCAGATCGAATTTCGTGCTCAATTGAGTTGAGCATGAACAAGTTTTATAACCTCAGGGTGATACTGCTTATGAAAAAGTATTAAAAGCGCTTTTGATGATCCACACCCATTTTTTGGTGATCCGAATCAGTTTTTAATGACAGATTCCATTTGTCATTTCTTGCTGGCCGAGACGTTTTCTAGCCACATCCGGCTTACACTCAGTAACACTAAAATATGAGTCCGCGCAAAAAAGTAGTCCGCCTTGTTTTCAGTTTTTGTTCTGTTTCGCTCAAATCATATTTATACGATGTTGTTGTTTTTTTGTTATTTTTTCTCGTGCATATTTGTATACATGTATTGGTTTTAAGTTTGAAAATGCCTTGAATAATCATTAGACTTGTGCCGTTTAAAATACAAAATGAATATGCACAAATGTGTTATAAATAAATCCCGCCATCCTTAAAGTGTCATGCGAGTTTTGAAAAGACGTCAGCCATTTTTCGTCAGTCATTTTTTGTCTTAATTTTCAGAAGCATTGATTTAAACTCCCCAGTGGTTCTCGCAACTGATCGTCCAAAGGCGGTGGTTCTAATGTTGTTTCTTTTAAATATAGCTTTGTCGGATTTCCGACTGGGTTCTTCATGTTGTACATGTATGTGCTTATGGTTGTGTATTATTATTATTATAATTTATCAGTTACTCCCTATATATATTGCATTGCAACGCATTGACCTGATAAAGATATGCTATCTCAGATCATGTGAGCTTTATCACGTCAACATGACATTGCACTTTTATGAATGAACCGGACCACTGAAAAAATGACAAAAATGTTATTGCTACTGAGAAAAATGGAAAATTTACATAAAAAAAAATATCGTAGGAAAAATTCGGTCAGCTGATACTAAATATATCGACCGCCAGAATGCTGGGACGCACTGAGGATCATCAAAAACTGATCGTAAATTGCTAATTTAAGAGTGTACAAGGGTATAACTGATAAATAGAATACCAGATTCGTATCATTTTATATCAAGATTATCAGGCTTGGCTTCGAGAACGCATGTAGAATCGCTCGGCAAGCCTCGCGATTCTACAAGCGTTCTCGAAGCCTTGCCTGATAAACTTGATATCAAAAGACACTCATCTGGTATTCTCTATTTATTTTATTTTCATTAATTGTGCCTGTTGCACCTTGATCACCTTTTGTGGGTAAGGGGAGCTGATAGCTGGGCTGTTTGTGATTCTGTTTTCATTACGAAAATACGCCTATCTAAATACAGCCCAACCTGTATTAAGCAAGCACCTAAGGGATAACCAAAATGTGTTTGCTTGAGACAGGTGCTTGCTTAATACAGGTGAAATTTAACACATTCGCCTTTTTTGGGGAACTGAATGCCTGCTTGCTTAAGACAGGTTGCTTGCTTAATAGAGGTGGCCACTAAGACAGGTTTTACTGTATATTGAAAAATTTACCGCCAAAAAATGAAAATTTTCTGATGAAAATTTTGATAGTTTTCTTATTTCTGCTCAAAACATAGATTGTGGGTACTCGTTAGAACCGCCTCTCTGAGGCAGTTCTAACGAGTACCCACAACATATGTCTTAGAGCAGGAATAAGGAAAATATACCCCTGCAAACCCCAGTTTTACTATATAAAAGTGGGGTTATAGGGGGTCAAAATTATATAGGCGTGTTTTCATCACGAAAACACGTCTATATAATTTTGACCCCAGCTTTTATACAGTAAAACTGGGGTTTCAGGGTGTATACCTTATTTTTCTTATTTCTGCTCTAAAATATAGATTGTGGCTACTCGTTAGAACCGCCTCGATGAGGCGGTTCTAACGAGTGCCCACAATCTATATTTTGAGCAGAAATAAGAAAAATATCAAAATTTTTCATCTTAAAATTTTCATTTTTTCGGCGATAAAGGTGACAATATAATTGTATAAGCGTGTTTGCGTAATGTCGTGATGTTTTTCCTTTTTTTGTTTTCCTCATTGTTTGTGACTCTTCCTCTTGGTGTCAGACAGCCCCCGCCCATCGGGGCTTGAAGAAATAGATGGGCAGCATGATGCTTCCACGCAGAGCTGAAACCGACCCGCCGCCACAAGTACTGGTTAACGGCTTAGAGGATCTAAGCCAGCCCAGGCAATGAGGTGCGAGTCGGACCGTCCATGCTTAAAAACCTTATTGGGCGGCAGGGATTGAGATGTCATGTCATCTCAGCGTTGGGTAAAAGTCCCGCAAAATTATTAGCAACGTCTCCAAAATGACCTTTACAGTGTTGACAGGGAGGTTAAACCTCAAATCAATCAATCGAATCCTGGTGTCAGTGGTAGGCTGTGATCTTTGATTGTGGCATTTCCTGGGTATCTAGTTTTATATTTTTATAAGTATTTCTTCTGAATTCTGACGTATATATATGTGAAAAAAACAACAACAACACCTAAATGACACCCGCTGCATTCGTTACAGGCTCTTTATCATATCAATGGTCTAAATACGTGACATGAGGAACTTAAACCGTGGCCTTCTTTGACCAACAATGTTACTGTTTGATGAGTGCCCATATTTAATGCAGATTCCAAGAACGTTTGAATGCCGGATAAGCCAATATAGCTATGGTTATATACATGTACATGTATCACACTTTTCAAAAAAAAAAAAAAAAAAAAAAAAGAAGAAGAAGAAGAAGAAGAAGAAGAAGAAGAAGAAGAAGAAGAAGAAGAAGAAAGATAATATTCCAAACAAATAAAATGAGTAGGCCTTTGCCATGAACTTATTTTATTCCAAATAGCATGACACTGTATCTATTCTATCTCGGAAACGAAGGATATTTACACTCGTATGGGCCAGAATCACGTCTCCATTAACCCTTTTTGTACCAAATGGAATCTTCCTCCTTATATATAGCAGGAGTTGATTTCAAAATTTAGGTGTGTCAGGTTGTGTTTTCTACAAAATTCATTTGGAAAATGGCTGAGCTTTTTGCAAACAGTGAAGGCCCTGATCAGACGCCGCATTCTGCGGCGTCTGATCTGGGCCTGCATTGTTTGCCAGGGTACCCGTTTTGGGTTTCTGGTACCAAATGGGTTAATGTTGAAGTCGCCCATCATTTCACTGACGCGTTTGAATCACATCAATTTTGTTTGCTTTACTTTCACTCCGGGGCGTGGATTGTGGGCAACGGTTTGATTTGATTTGTTTTGATTTTAAGTTTAACGTCGCCGTCAACACTATTTAGGTCATTTTGGAAAGTTGCTTCAAATTTTGTGGGACTTTTAACTGGCATTGAGATGAAACGACATCTCAGTCCCTGCCGTCCAGTGAAACCAATAGGGTTTATATGCATGGACAATCCGACACTTTTTCTGGGCAGGCTTAGACCTCGGTCCGACACTTTTCCGGGCAGACTTAGACCTCCTAAGTGGTTTACCAGTATCATGTGCGGTCATTTCAACTCTGCCTGAAAGCATCATGCAGCCCAATCTATTTTCTCCAAGCCCCATGGGTGGGGGAATAGACACAGGTTCGAACGGCCTAATTTAGCGGGTACTGACGAAAATCAGCAATCTTTTTTTTTCTAGGAAAATAATCACAAAATTTCCATTTCAGGTGTCAATGATACTGCACTTAAAAAAGTTTGAAGCAGAATGGGCAAAGCTTGATTCAAAGTTGTATTGCTCAACTCACTTCAGCATGATCTGTCATTTCTCATAAATATTAAATCACTGATAATCAAGGAATAAAAAACTTAATAAAATAAAATAAACTTAAAAAAGGCTTCTCTCATTCTTAAATCAGCAGAAGTCAGTTTTTCATCACGTTAACAAGTCCGTGTAACGAACACTCTTGTAAACCCAACTTTATATAGAGAAAAATGGGCTTTACAAGAGGTATATATTATTTTCCTTTTTTCTACTCCAAGACATAGGTTGTGGGTACTCGTTGAAACCGCCTCTTGGAGGCGGTTCTAACGAGCACCCACACCCTATGTTTGAAGTACACATAAGAGAAATATTTTAAATTTTCAACAGAAAATTAATTATTTTGGAGAAATAAAAGAGTTCCCTTCTCTCACGATGTGGTATCGTAAAGACCCTCTCATAAATATTAAAATGCCAATAACTGCTGGGATTTCAATATTTTTGAGCACTTAAAATTTCATGCTAAACTGACTCGGGCACGAAAAAAAATTAAAACCTCAGAGCCTGGCATAATTTTCAAATGGAGACAACTTAAATGACTTCCGGTTTGTGTACACTGAGTAAAGAAATTGCTTCCGGAAGTGCATTTTTTTTTTCGTTTAACAGTTCACCTCAACTGAAAAAGGAAGACTAATTTTAGATAAAGTTAACTCCCCTGATAGGTCACCCATTTTCTTAAAATATTTCTAGCTGGGCCGCAGACGAGACGTGTCGTCTGAAATTTGACACCAAAAGGTTTAAGTCTGCTTTTCTTGCGGATATAGCTCTGAGTACCCAGGAGGAGCAGCCGGATTTCCGGTAGAATTCGGTGGAATTTGTGGCATCGGTTGCGAAGGGCCCTGTGCGGAACTGTACTCATTCCGTCCAGGAATAAGGCGCTGGAAGAAAATCCAGTTTTTGGTCCAGATGGTTGGCTGAAACATTCCCTCAATTCTTGTATCTGGAGTTTCCACGATTCTCACAACCTGCCAGCCATACCGCCCCATATGTTGTACAAGGCCTTCCCAGTTCGCGTCAACAATGGTCTCTGCTCCACCGAACCCCATTGCATGCATCTGCACTTTAGTCTTGAACCAGTGTTCCACCATGGTGCCTTCAAAGTAAGGCGTGTTATCATTGACACGTGACTCAGGCTTCTCAAAGATCCAGAGACAGTTCTTGGTCAGAGCTGTGTTTGCAGAAAGCCCGCCCATTTTCATCATGGTAACAGCCGAATTATCTTCAAATATCTCTACCAGTTTCCAACCAGCCCCTGAAACAAATTAAATTTAAAGCGCTGACAACACAGATGGGTCGATTTTATGTGTGTAGGGCAAACAGTGACGACCCTGATCAGATGCCGTTATCTGCTGATCTGGGTCTATAGTGTTTGCCAATGTCACAGCACAAGAGACCAGTTCATGTTTAACCCATTTGGTACTGGAAACCCCAAAACGGGAACCCTGGCAAACAGTGCAGACCCAGATCAGACGCCGCAGAATGCGGCGTCTGATCAGGGCCTACACTGTTTGCAAAATGTTCAACCATTTTCCTGATAAATTTTGAAGAAAACACAACCTGACACCCCTTAATTTCGAAATGGACTCATGCTATATATAAGGAGGAAGTGTGTGTGTGTGTGTGTGTGTGTGTGTGTGTGTGTGTGTGTGTGTGCGTGTGTGTGTGTGTGTGTGTGTGTGTGTGTGTGTGAATTCGGGTTTAACGTCGCTTTCAACAATTTTTCAGTCATATCACGGCGGTGTCTGAGTGCCAAGCGAGGAGCAGCTAGTACCATTTTTAACGACTATGGTATGTCGCGGCCCGGGATCGAACCCGTGTCCTCCCGTTCCCAGGAGCGGACACTCTACCAACTGAGCTATCGGGGCCGGTATATATATATAAGGAGGAAGATTCCATTTAATACAAAAAGGGTTAACAGATAACTTTTTAGACATCACTTTGATGTCACTACGACAAGCTTACCATGGCTATAAATAACCATCACCTTGATTTCGTAACTATCAGTGAAAGTAACGCAAGCTACTGCGCTTAGTAACTTTGGGTCGGCTGTCAAACAATCGACCCCAAAACGAGAGCATGCATCACATGAACAAGTCCGTGGAACAAACACCCTCACCACCTAAACCCCATTTTATACAGAGTAAACTGGGGTTTACGGGGTTTACATTATTTTTCTTAATTCTGGTCCAAGACATAAGTTGTGGGTACTCGTTAGAACCGCCTCAATGAGGCGGTTTCAACGAGCACTCGCAACCTATGTTTGGAGCATATAAATAAGATAAGAAAAATATCACAAATTTTCACCAGAATTAATAGCCATTTAGGAGATGTGAAAATGCACTATGTCGCATGGGTGTGTTATCGTTATTTATGACAATCCCCGTTTGATATGGAGAGGACAGGTTTTCAGTTGCTTCTGTTTACTACAAGTCTATTTCTATTATTATCATGCATAAAATGGACCTCCGTGGCAAAGTGGGTACGCGCTGACTCTCTCACCGCTGTGCTTGGAGCCTCGTTTGTGCCACATGTGAGACGCCAAGTTCCTGCAACGGAATGTCAGATGTTTTTTCTCCGGGTATTCCGGTTTTAGCCCACCTCTGAGTAACGATCGGCTCGAAATAATTGAAATAATATTGAAAGTGCCGTAACAATTGAAAAATGAATAATTAATTAAATAAATAAATAAATAAATAAAAACTTCCAAAATAAGAAGTTCAAAACTACGGGTTATGCAAAATGCTCGGCCGCTGAGGACAACTCTGACATTTTACGGTTCTGATCAGGAGCACGCGGGTTCGATACCTGCCGAGGTCGTCAACATTCTTTCGTGGAGATTGATCATGAAATCTTTTCTACGGACATTCTCTCCCTTCCGCTGATTCAAGAAGGGCAGTTGTCAGTTTCTGGCGGAAGAATGTGCACTGTACTGGTCAACCGCTTACGTATAAGCTTGCCCAGGAAAAGTTTGGATAGGTAAACTGACCGGCTCAAAAATGACCTAAATAGTGTTGACTGGGCCGTTAAACTAAAAAAAAAATATTTCGGATATGTTCGAAAAAACATAACTGTTGTATGGTTGTTGCCTTTGTGTAATTTTCTGTCCATCATTGTGCAAAGATCGTCAATATTTGTCCTAAACATTGCACTTGCACACCTGAACACATTTCATTCTCACGAACAAACGTTTTCTACTAAAATCCTTTCTTTTTACAATGTTACACATACCTGTAGCAACAGATGAGCTGATTGAAGGATAGTTTTTGTCGATTCACCATAAAAACCTATGTTGTTGGTATTCATTAGAACCGCCTCGCCGAGGCGGTTCTAATGAGTACCAACAACATAGGTTTATATGGCGAAATAAGGAAAACTATCCTTCAGTTATCACGGAATACTTACCCTATCTGTTGGCATGAATGTACAATGAAATTTGATATTAAGCCAATCTGAAATTATCAATATGAAATATTCTTCTTTTTAAAATAGAAGCCCCTGTGGCGCAGAGGTTATGTTACTCGCCTCGCAGGACCGACCCAGGGCTTCTCCAGACTTTCGGATGGGTCTTTAAATTGAGGTCCCGTCTTCGTATGACCTTAACTGTTGGTGGGACGTAAAACTAAAACTCACTTTCACTCTTTTTAAAACACATTTAATACATTTCAGATTTTCTACAACAATTGTCCTCAATAACAAGCCACTTATTGGACTTTATAAAAGTGGTCTTATGACCACTTTTGCACAGTCCAAAAACGTGACCATGAAAAAGAAATTCCGCCGTATTTTAACCCATTTAATATCGGAAACCCCAAAACGGGTACCCTGGCAAACAGTGTAGGCCCAGATCAGACGCCACAGAACGCGGCGTCTTCAGTCATTTTCCAAATAAATTTTGATGAAAACACAACCTGACACCCCTAAATTTTGAAATAAACTCCTTCTATATATAAGGAGGAAGATTCCATTTGGTACAAAAGGGTTAAATAGTAACAGATCTAACCTAGGTACTGTCCCATGATGCCTTGCCAGTCGCAATAAGAGTTCCAAGTTCCGTGAGGAAACGAAAATTCAAAGTTGGAATTCACTGGACAGTTAATTATCTGATACATGTACCGGTCAGGCGACGGATGAAGCGGTATTTCGTAGAAAACATCCACAGCAACCTCTGAAATTATAAAGAATATTTATCATGGACTGAGCAATTTTATGTATTTTTTATTTTATTTATTTATTTTTTGTTCGTTTAAGTTTCAAACAGTTCATAGAAGGTGGATATTTGGTTAGGCCTAAAACATTACGCTAACACACCCGTGCGACATAGTGCATTTTTTCACATCTCCAAAATGGCTACTTTTCTGATGAAAATCAGTGATATTTTTCTTATTTATACTAAAAACATAGGTTATGGGTGCTCGTTAGAACCGCCTCATTGAGGCGGTTCTAACGAGTATCCATAACCTATGTCTTGGAGCAGAAATAAGGACGTAAACCCCAGTTTTCTCTATATAAAGTGGGGTTTAAGGGGGTCTTCATTTCACGGACTTGTTCACGTGATGAAATAGTTGTGTTTCCGCTAACCCGGGCGACCATGTTTTGTACCCCCGACTCTACTATTTTTTTTCAATAAAAGAACAAAATAAAAATTAAAACACCGACTCTACCATTTTCAGTTTCCGACCGTACCCAGTGTCGTCTTTGCAACATTTTTTCATAGTAATTTGGCGTTTTAAGACTTTTTTAAGACTAAAATAGAACGCTGACTTTTTTGAGCATCTAAAATGAATTACGTTATACCATGCAAGTCTCAACATGACAATTTTATTGACAAAAAAAAAAAAAAAAAAACATGTTAAAACAAAAAAAAAAAAAAAAAAAAAAAAAAAACATAAAAATACAGGCCCGACCCTGCTTTTGTTTCGGGGGAAAAATAAAACAAAAAAAAATTCTTCTACCTATCGCCCAATTTTTTTCAGCATGTTAGTAGAAACACGGCTATTTTTACGCGTTATTATTAAAGGATACCCTTTTCTCCATAAATTCGTATGCTGTGGGTATTCATATGAGCCGCCTCGGCGAGGCGGCTCAAATGAATACCCGCAACATAGGTTTATAGGGAGATATAAGGAAAATTTATTAATATCATAAAATACCCGCTTATTCTGTGCTATACTTCGAACTTTTTGTGTTTAGCCCATTCTAGACGAGAAACACCCAACGGGACATTGCCAAACAGCGTGCGTCCAGAGAGCAAACACTGTTTAAATTAAAAAAGTTCAGCCATTTCTGAAAAATAACAAACTGACAACGGTGGCTAAATTTCGAAATGGACACCTGCTATATATTTTGTTCGGCTGAAAATGGATGGAGTCGTTGCATAGCGCCAGATAAGGTAAGTATTTTGTGATAATTGAATGATAGTTTTCAAAACCTGTGTTGTGGGTACTCATTAGAACCGCCACAGCATAGGTTTTATGTAGAATCGCCAAAAACTGTCCTTTTATTATAAAAATACTTACATGCTTTGTCTCTGGTCGGGCCCATCGGAGTCTAACTGTTGGTTTTCTTTTGCTCCAGCATTTCAGTGGTTTCTTGCTGTCGAGTCCTCACCGTTGTCTCACCTCTGTGGTTCTTTGATTATGTGTGTTCACGGAGATGTTGCACTGATGAGTTAGGAGGTCTTGAACAAATTATGTATAAATCGCGACGGAAGTAAGGGCGAGGATTGTGGCCACGTAAAATCGATTTTAGCCCCCCAGTGGAAATCTTTCCACTGACCGTTCCAAGGCGGTCTTCTGTGGCGGTTTATTTATGTTGTTGTTTGTTACTTACTGTGTGTATCACTTGTGTCTTTTTATTTTGGACGGCCATATATGGCCATTTTGTGGGAAAGTAACTGTCCTTATGGCCTTCCTTTGTTTAGGTTTCCATTATGGTCTGGTCGCTTAATGTTTGTGTTTCTTTCACTTTGTTGTCTTTGATGGGTGGAGTAAGTTAATTGTATCGATTCCTGATCTTTGTTTTACTTCTACTTTTCCTTATCTGTTGCTATACGTTGCTTTTGAAAATAGGCTACAGTTGGAAAGCGGACCCAAAATTCCTTGAAAAATGAAAGCTGTGAGTGGAATGCCACACCCGTTTGACTTAAAACATTCTTTAACTCTTATCATGCTGTTCACGATAACCCCTATCTTTGGAAACAGTGTAGATCCAGATCAGATGGCTTCTTCAGAAGCCACCTGATCAGGATCTACACTGTTTGACATTTAGTTCATGGCTTTGTAAGAATAAATTACATCAAGTAATCTGATTGGTTTAAAGTCAGAAATGGGTGTGGCTAAACTGAATATTCAGCAAGAGAAGGGTTAAAGCCTCCAAAACCGTCAAGAAAATTTGTGATACTTTTCTTATTTATATTCAAAACATTGGCTATGTGCACAAGAGTTCAGTAACGCGGCGTCTGATCAGTGTCTTCGCTGCATGCTTAAAGTAAAATGGATGTTCCGTAAACTTACCATAAATAAAATCAATCAGGCACCCATTAAGTTGGACACTGTACCTGCCACAAGCTATTATACGGACAATTTTCTGTGCCATATATGGGTAATGGGTCTTAGAATCCAGTTTAGACCTTACCTATCAGCATTCTAAATTCCTGAAAACGTTACAAATTATCACAAATTTCGGAGTCCACGACCTTTCCATTGTTGAACAAAACTTTAGACCTATACCTATTAGCATACCAAATCGGAACTACATCCAAACTATAAGAGCTCTTAAGCCTTGCCCTGCTGAGTCTGGATGTGTCTTATCTTTCAAACAATGTAGATCCAGATCAGATGAATTCTGAAGAAGCATCTGATCAGGATCTTCATTGTTTGCCATCCAGCTTATTAATTTGTTGCAATATTTTGCATCAAGTAATCTGATTGGTTGATAATCAGTCTGGGTGTGACATATCTAAATATTCAACAGGTCAATGGTTAAAATCATTAAATGAGAACGCCGATACTAACGCCAGCTTAAAAACAACTTACGTATCATGGGCATCTGACCGGTTCTCATGTAATGGAAATATTGCTGCCGGTATGCTAGATTCTGTGTCATCTCAAGTTCCTGCCCCGCCATGCCAACCATCTCGACACTTATCAAGCGTCCGTGATTTTGCGAGATCTGATTTATCGTCTGGAATATATGCTGACTGTCTGACAGACTGCCAGAATGTGCACCGCCAACTAATAACGGCCCTCCCCATCTATAAAACATCTGGTTAATGAGGACGGATTTCTGGACCTGCAACTGCCATTTCTGTCCAACCTCCTCGGGAAAAAGTCTTCTGAATATGCCTTGAAACTTGGCGTCCATTTGAACGCGACCCATTTGCGCGAACCCACCAGATTTTTGCCCGCCAGGGAGAGCCACAAACAAAAGCATCTTGTAGCCTTGCTCGTATAACGCGGTAAGCCTGTGGTATTGTGCTTCTACCTGTGTCGACTGGAAGCTTACATCAGGTCGTACAAAACTCAAGTGTGCCTGCATGTCAAGCGTCGCCATGATTTCTACAAACTGATAATCAACAGGAGTGCCGGCATACGGGGGTTGTGGAGGATATGGATCCGGCGCCTTGGACTGCGCCCCTTTCACGGCCCCTGAGCCTCCTTTCTTGCTAGCTGATGCTCCCATTGCAGAGAAAAAAGCTTAAACGTCTCACATTTCAGGTCTGAAACAGAAATAAGACATAGCAACAGATAAGGTGGATATTTGGTGATAGATCGATTGATCGAATGTTCGATCGATCGATCGACTGACTAACAGACTGACTGACCGACCGAATGACCGACCGAGCGACTGACTGACTGATAGACTGACTGATTGATACGGAGCCCGGGAAGTGACATTAAACTCTTTTATTTATTTCGTTATATCGATTGCCTTATATCGAATTATTATTGCGTTTTATCGAAATATTAATTCGTTTTATCAAATTATAATTGCGTTTTATCGAATTATTAATTCGTTATATCAAATTATTATTGCGTTTTATCGAATATTATTATTGCGTTTTATCGAATTTTTAATTCGTTATATCGAATTATTATTGCCAAAGAAAGGGAGAAATAGATAGAACAGATAGCAGATGAGAAGAAATTGAGGACCACGAAAACACACCAATATAGTTTTGACCACTTTGAATCCCATTTTTATGTAGTAAAACTGGGGTTTACAGGGGTAAACCTTATTTTTCTTATCCCTGTTCTAAAATATAGATTGTGGGTACCCATTAGAACCGCCTCGATGAGGCGGTTCTAAAGAGTACTCACAATCTGTATTTTGATTAGAAATACGAAAAATATCACATTTTGTCATCTTAAAATTTTCGGGTTTTTTTTCGGTGGTAAAGCTTACAATGCGTTTGTATGGGCGAGTTTTCGTAATGGGAACAGGGGAGAATGTGGAAAATAAAAGGAAGCGTAGAAACAGAAGAAATAACAACAAGGCAACGCAAGCGTAGCATCCCCTCGCAACTGCATACCATTCATTAACATGAAAATCCATTGTGACCTTGACCCCTGACCTTGAAATTCAATAGGGTTCATCCTCTGTACATGATGAACATTTGTGGAAGGTTTGATGCTTCTACGATGAATACTGTAACTGCATACCAATTATTAACATGAAAATCCATTGTGACCTTGACCTTTGACCCCTGACCTTGAAATTCAATAGGGTTCATCCTCTGTACATGGTGAACATTTGTGGAAGGTTTGATGCTTCTACGATGAATACTGTGTCTTCTATCCTGCTCACAAGGTTTTCAAGGTCAAGTCCATTGTGACCTTGACCTTTGACCACTGACCTTGAAATTCAATAGGGTTCATCCTCTGTACATGGCGAACATTTGTGGAAGGTTTGATGCTTCTACGATGAATACTGTGTCGTCTATCCTGCTCACAAGGTTTCCAAGGTCAAGTCCATTGTGACCTTGACCTTTGACCCCTGACCTTGAAATTCAATAGGGTTCATCCTCTGTACATGGTGAACATTTGTGGAAGGTTTGATGCTTCTACGATGAATACTGTGTCTTCTATCCTGCTCACAAGGTTTTCAAGGTCAAGTCCATTGTGACCTTGACCTTTGACCCCTGACCTTGAAATTCAATAGGGTTCATCCTCTGTACATGGTGAACATTTGTGGAAGGTTTGATGCTTCTACGATGAATACTGTGTCTTCTATCCTGCTCACAAGGTTTTCAAGGTCAAGTCCATTGTGACCTTGACCTTTGACCCCTGACCTTGAAATTCAATAGGGTTCATCCTCTGTACATGGTGAACATTTGTGGAAGGTTTGATGCTTCTACGATGAATACTGTGTCGTCTATCCTGCTCACAAGGTTTCCAAGGTCAAGTCCATTGTGACCTTGACCTTTGACCCCTGACCTTGAAATTCAATAGGGTTCATCCTCTGTACATGGTGAACATTTGTGGAAGGTTTGATGCTTCTACGATGAATACTGTGTCTTCTATCCTGCTCACAAGGTTTTCAAGGTCAAGTCCATTGTGACCTTGACCTTTGACCCCTGACCTTGAAATTCTATAGGGTTCATCCTCTGTACATGGTGAACATTTGTGGAAGGTTTGATGCTTCTACGATGAATACTGTGTCTTCTATCCTGCTCACAAGGTTCCGGACAGACACACACACAGACACACACACACACACTAACACACGGACGCACGGCACCGATGCTATATCCCCATTCGCAACGTTGTTGCGAGGGGATAATAATCTCCCTCTACAAGGACAGCATACCTTGCCCAACCGTCAGCCAGTATCAGCTGGACGCCCCAGTGACGCAAGATACACGACACCTTCGCCTCACCCAAACACCTCATGGGTGCGTATTTGGTGATCACTGGGAATATTTTTTTCTTATTTCTCTATATGAATCTATGTTGTTCAAGGGAGATAACTAAAACCTTTTGTATCTCTCTTCTGAAGTCAATAAAAATAAACTAGAGCAAGTCGATGTTGCACCATCGCAAATACCCGCTTTTTCTAAATCTGACCTTTTACGTAACACCATGACCCCAGCGGTTCAGATCAAAATTTGGATACCGTCATGCAAATCTCCAGTTCCTACCCAATATTTGTGGCAAGTTTGGCCACCAAAGTTGAAAAATTAAAGACGAAGTTGCATTCACAAGCATTTTCTTGAAAATTTGACCTTTGACCCCAGCCCATGACCCCAGGGGTTAAGATCAAATGTTGGATACCCTCATGCATATCTGCAGTCCCTAAGCAATATGTGCAGCAAGTTTCGCAACCATGCGTGAAGAAATAAAGACTTAAGTGGTTGCATTCACAAGCATTTTCTTGAAAATTCGCCCTTTGACCTCACCCCACGATCCCAGGGGTTCATATCAAAATTTGGACACCCTTATGCACAGCTGCAGTTCCTAAGCAATATGTGTCCAAAGGGCAGGAAATAAAAAAAAGGAGTTGCAGTCACAAGCATTTGCTTGAAAATTTGACCTTTGACCTCGTCCCATGACCCCAGGGGTTCAGATCAAAATTCGGATACCCTTATCTACACCTGCAGTTCCTAAGCAATAAGTGTACCAGTTCGGTGGCCATAAGGCAAGAAATAAAAAAGCAGTTCAATTGAAAAAAATGACAGACGGAAGAACGAACGGACGTACACCCGTGCCGAAACTAATATACCCCCACACAAATACTTTTTTAGCTCACCTGTCACGTTGTGACGAGGTGAGCTTTTGGGATCACTTTTTGTCCGTCGTCCGTCGTGCGTCCGTGCGTATGTAAACTTTTCTTGTGAACAAACTAGAGGTCACAGTTTTAGGCCAATCATCATCAAGCTTGGTCAGAATGATCATAATGACAATATTTCGGTCAAGTTCGAATATGGGTCATGGCAGGTTATACAGTAGGCCAGTAGGTCAAATCAAAGAAAAACTTTGTGAACACTCTTGGAGTTCAAAGTTTTGGTCCGATCGTCATCAAACTTGCTCAGAATGACCATCTTGACAATATCTCGGTCAAGTTCGAATATGGGTCATGTCGGGTCAAAAAGTAGACCAGTAGGTCAAATCATAGAAAAAACCTTGTGAACACTCTAGATGCCACAGTTTTGGTCCGATCGTCATCAAACTTGCTCAGAATGATCGTCTTGACAATATCTGCGTCAAGTTTGAATATGGGTCATGTCAGGTCACAAAGTAGGTCACTAGGTCAAATCATAGAAAACCATTGTGAATATACTAGAGGCCACAGTTTTGGTCCGATAATCATCAAAATTGCTCAGAATGATTATCTTGACAATATCTCAGTCAAGTTCGAATATGGGTGTTGTCGGGTCAAAAAGTAGGTCAGTAGGTCAAATCATAGAAAAAAAACCTTCTGAACACACTAGGGGCCACAGGTTTAGTCCAATCATCATCAAACTTGCTCAGAATAATCTTCTTGATAATATCTTGGTCACATTCGAATATGGGTCATGTCGGGTCACAAAGTAGGTCAAATCATACAAAAACCTTGTGGATACACCAGAGGCCACAGTTTTGGTCCAATCATCATCAATCTTGCCCAGTATGATGATCTTGACAATGTCTCGGTCAAGCTCGAATATGGGTCATGTTGGGTCAAAAAGTAGGTCAAATCAGAGAAACGCCAAGTGTGAACACACTCGAGGCCACAGTTTTGGTCCGATCATCATCAAGCTTGCTCAGAATGATAGTCTTGACAATATCTCGGTCAAATTCGAATATGGGTCATGTCGGGTCAAAAAGAAGGTCAGTAGGTCAAATCATAGGAAAACCTTCTGAACACACTAGAGGCCACAGTTTAGGTCTGACCATCATCAATCTTGCCCAGAATGATCATCTTGACAATATCTCGGTCAAGTTTGAATACGGGACATGTTGGGTCAAAAAGTAGGTCAGTAGGTCAAATCAAACAAAAACTAGAGGCCGCAGTTTTGGTCCGATCATCATCAAACTTGCCCAGAATGATCATCTTGACAATATCTCAGTCAAGTTCGAATATGGGTCATGTCGGGTAAAAAAGTATGTCAGTAGGTCAAATCATAGAAAAAACCCTCTGAACACATGCCACAGTTTCGGCCGATCATCATCAAACTTGCTCAAAATGATCATTTGACAATATCTAGGTTAATTTCGAATATGGGTCATGTCTGGTCAATAAGTAGGTCAGTAGGTCAGATTGTTGAAAAAACAATTTGTGAACACACTAGAGGCCCCAGTTGTGGTCCGATCATCATCGAACTTGCTCAGAATGATCATCTTTACAATACCTGGGTCAAGTTTGTATATGGGTCATGTCGGGTCAAAAGTAGGTCAGAAGATCAAATCATAGAAAAAACGTTTGAACACTCTAAGAGGCCACAGTTTTAGTCAAATCATCATAAAACTTGCTCAGAATGATCATCTGGACAATATCTCAGTTACGTTCGAATACGGGTCATGTCAAATCAAAACGTAGATCAGTAGGTTATTTTGCCATAACGTTTGAACCGTTTGAGATAGAGCCTTCATATTCGATACGTAGGTTCCTTGTGACAAGGGCTTCCCACTTATATAAAGATTGACCTGTGACCTTGACCTGTGACCTACTTTATCATAACTTTGGAACCATATAAGATAGAACCTTCATATTTGGCATGTATGTTCCTTGTGACAAGATTTTCCAACCATTCAAAACTTTTGACGCATGACCTTGACCTTTGACCTACTTTGTCATAACATTTGAAGCATTCGAGATACAGCCTTCATATTTGGCATGTAGGTACCTTGCGACAAGGTCTTCCTATTCATACATAAAATGATATGTGACCTTTACCTTGGCATTTGACCTATTTTATTGTAACTTTTGAACCATTTGAGATAGTGCCTTTATATTTGGCATGTATGTTCCTTGTGAAAAGGTCTTCCCACCCATACAAAAATTTTGTCTCATGACCTTGACCTACTTTGTCATAATTTTGAAGCATTTGAGATAGGGTCTTCATATTGGCATGTAGTTTCCTTGTGACAAGGGCTTCCTATTCATACAAAATGATTTGTGAATTTGACCTTGACATGTGACTTACTTTATCATAACTTTTGAACTATTTGAGATAGAGCCTTCATATTTGGCATGTATGTTCCTCGTAGCAAGGACTTTCCACCCATACAAAAATTTTGACTTTTGACCTTGCCTTTGACCTTCTTTCTCATAACTTTTGAACCATTTAAGATAGAGCCTTCATATTTGGCATGTAGGTATCTTGTGACAAGGGCTTCCCACCCAATGCAATATTTTTGACCTGTGACCGGTCATTGCCCATATTTGGTAAAAAACTTAAAAATCTTCTTCTCAGGAACCGAATGGCCAATGACCTTGAAACTTGGTATCCAGCATCGAGGACTTGGGGGTCCTTCCAAGTTTTTAAATGATGACCTTTGGCTGACATTGACCTGCTTTACGGCAAGGTCAAATTTGTTCACTCAGACATTTGTATGGAAAAAGGCAAAACAGTGGTTTTTTTTTAAAGCATGGTAGCGTGTGGCATTAGAAATGATATTTGCAATCAGCTGAATCCAAGTTTATCAATTCCAAAGGTCAAGGTCATTTACTGACCTTTATCCTGAAGGCACAGATTAAGTATTTTTATGCCCTCGTAGGAGGGCATATAGTTTTTGTTTTTGCACTGTCCGTTTGTTTGTGGGTTTGTGGGTTAGTCCGCACTTTTTAGCTCACCAGAGCCGAAGGCTCCGGGGGAGCTTATAGGATGACAGGCCTCCGTCGTCCGTCGTCGTCCACACTTTCAAACTGCAATACATCGGCAACCTGCAGGCTGATTTCAATCAAACTTCATATGTGGTGTACACTGGATGGGGGAACAATGACATAGTAGGTTTTGTTAGAATCAATTGCAAAGTCTTGTTGCCATGGTAACCATTTACCGAAAGCTTGGACACTCTTTAACGCATTCATTTTTGGCCTTATCGTTTTGATATTGATATATATATTGTAGAGATCACAAAAATCTGGGCGGGTTCGAAAACGGGTCAGGTCCGATCATTTTTGGTGGAGTTATGACCCCTTTTAGATTTATGACAGCATTCTCCATAGGTCCCCATTGCTTACTATGGTAAAATGCTTGTGACCAGCATTACTCATTCATTTCGAATTGGATCTTCATGAAACTCTGTCAGAGTATTCATCTCTATGAAACCTAGGCCAAGTTTGAAACTGAGTCATGTTGGGCCAAAAACTAGGTCAGTAAGTCAAATCTTAGAAAAACTGTGTACACTCTAGGAGCATTTTTGATCCAATCTTCATGAAACTTTGTCAGAATATTTATCTTTACGAACTTTAGACTGAAATGGAAACTGGGTCATGTTGGGTCAAATGCCAGGTCACTAGGTCAAATCTTAGAAAATCCTTGTGTACACTCTAGAAGGCACATTTTTGATCCAATCTTCATGAAACTTTGTCTCTGGTCGGGCTCATCGGAGTCTAACTGTTGGTTTTCTTTTGCTCCAGCATTTCAGTGGTTTCTTGCTGTCGAGTCCTCACCGTTGTCTCACCTCTGTGGTTCTTTGATTTTTGTGTTCACGGAGATGTTGCACTGATGAGTTAGGAGGCCTACATGCGGACTGAACAAAGTATTTGTCTAAATCGCGACGGAAGTAAGGGCGAGGATTGTGGCCACGTAAAATCGATTTAAGCCCCCCAGTGGAAATCTTCCACTGACCGTTCCAAGGCGGCTCTTCTGTGGCGATTTATTTATGTTGTTGTTTGTTACTTACTGTGTGTATCACTTGTGTCTTTTGGTTTTGGATGGCCATATGGCCATTTTGTGGGAAAGTAACTGTCCTTATGGCCTTCCTTTGTTTAGGTTTCCATTATGGTCTGGTCGCTTAATGTTTGTATTTCTTTCCCTTTGGTGTCTTTTATGGGTGGAGTAAGTTAATTGTATCAATTCCTGATCTTTGTTTTACTTCTACTTTGTCAGAAATTATATCTGTATGAACTATAAACTGAAAAGGAAACTGGGTCATGTTGGGTTAAAAACAAGGTCACTAGGTCAAATCTTAGAAAAATCTTGTGCACACTCTAGAAGGCACATTTTTGATCCAATCTTCATAAAACTTTGCCAGAACGTTTATCTATATGCACTTTAGACAAAAGTGGAAACTGGGTTATGTTGGGTCAAAAACTGGGTAACTAGGTCAAATCTTAGAAAAAATCTTGTGTACACTCTAGAAGGCACATTTTTGATCTTATCTTCATGAAACTTTGTCAGAATTTATATTTTTATGAACTTTAGATAGAAGTGGAAAGTGGGTCATGGTGGGTAAAAAACTAGGTCACTAGTTAAAATCTTAGGAAAATCGTGTACACTATGGAAAACGCATTTTGATCCAATCTGCATGAAACTTTGTCAGAATGTTTATCTTTAATAACTTCAGACTAAAGTAGAATTTACGTCACTAGGGCAAATCTTAGAAAAAGCTTATGTACACGCTAGAAGGCACAGTTTTGATCCAATGTTTACAAAACTTTGTCAGAATGTATATCTTTATGAACTTTAGACTAAAGTAAAAACTGGGTCATGTTGGGTCAAAAACTAGGTCACTAGGTCAAATCTTAGAAAAACCTTGTGTACACTCTAGAAGAAGCATTTTTGATCCAATCTTCATGAAGCTTTGTCAGAATGTTTATCTTTAATAACTTTAGACTAAAGTGGAAAGTGGGTCTATTGGGAGAAAAACTAGGTCACTAGTGCAAACCTTAGAAAAACATCGAATACACTCTAAAGGGCACTTTTTTGCTCAAATCTTCATGGAACTATGTCAGAATGTATATCTTTAGGAACTTTAGACCAAAATGGAAGTGGGTCATGTTGGGTCAAAAACTAGATCACTATGTCATATCTTAGAAAAACCTTGTGTACATTCTCAACGGCACTTTTTTCATAAAACTATGTCAGAATGTATATCTTAATGACCTTTAGACTAAAATGGAAACTGGGTCATGTTGGGTCAAAAACTAGGTCACTAGGTTAAATCTTAGAAAAATCTTGTGCATACTTAGATGGCACCTTTCTGATCCAATCTTCATGAAACTTTTTCAGAATAATTATCTTTATGAACTTTAGACTAAAGTGGAAACTGGGTCATGTTAGGTAAAAAACTAGGTCACTGGGTCAAATCTAAAGAAAAGATTGTGTACACTCTAGAATGCACATTTTAGATCCAATCTTTATGAAACTAAGATGGCTGCCATAGCTAAAAATAAAAAAAAAAAACATCTTCAAACAACAACTCCTCTTGCAACCTTGGGCCGATTCCATTCAAAATTCACAGGAGTTTTGCTTAGATGACCGTCTATCAAACGAGCTAAATCGATCCTGCTCTGGTGAGCAAAATGGCCACCATGGCTAAAAATAGAAAAACATTGTAAATTTGCTTCAAACATGGACTCCTCCTAAACCCTTGGGCCAATTTTATTCAAACTTCACAGAAATGTTATCAGGTGACTCTATACCAAAATAGCTAAAATTGTTCCGCTCTGATGAACAAGATGCCCCCCCCCCCCCACCCCCGAGCTAAAAATAGAAAAAAAACATTAAAGCGACAACTCATGTACCCATTGGGCCAATTTTATTCAAACTTCATAGGAGTGAGTGTTTGAGTTTAAGTCTCACCAACAGCTAAGGTTATACGGTGATGGGACCTCGGTTTAAAGACTCATCTGAAAGTCTGGAGAAGCCCGGGATCGATCCTGCTACCCCTGGTTTACAAGACAAGTAGCTAACCACTTTACCATGAAGGCTTCTAAATTTCATTGGAATGTTGTGTAGATGACCCTCTAGGAAAATAGCATAATCGATTAACAAATGGTCACAAGAACTAAAATAGAAAAACATTGTAAATTTGCTTCAAATGCGAACTCCTTCTAAACCCTTGGGCCAATTGGATTTAAAACTTCACAGGACTGTTGCCTAGGTGACTCCCCACGAAAATAGTTAAAACTCATTCCACCCCAATGAACAAGATGGCTGCCAGAGCTAAAAATAAAACAAATCTTTAAACGACAATTCCTCCTGTACCCTTGGGCCAATTTCATTCAAACTTCGAAGTAATGTTGCTTAAAAATGTTGCCAAAAAAGCTAAAACGATCCCGCTCCGATGAACAAAATGGCCACCGGAGCTGAAAATAGAAAAAATATTGTAAATTTGATTCAAACGTGAACTCCTCCTAAAACCCTAAGGCCAATTTGATTCAAACTTCACAGGAATGTTGCCTAGGTAACTCCCTACCAAATCAGCTAAAATCACTCTGCTGATGAACAAGATGGCCACCAGAGCTAAAAATAGAATGTACTCGAGACAGTGACATACAGGTGAGCGAACCATGGCCCTCTGGGCCCTCTTGTTTTACAAAAAAGCGGATATAATGATATCGACCTGAATTAATGATATCTATAATTCGAATTATGGATATCCATGCAGTATTCGACTGATTTATGGATATCATTGATTCGAATTAAGGTTATCCATAAATCGAATTAGTGATAACCATAATCTGAATTAAAGATATCCATAAATCATTCAGGTTACTAGATATCTATAATTCGAATTAGGGATGGTGTAACAGAGTCAAGTTTGTCTATTGCAACAGTTCCATGAAATTGATAAATTAAATATCCATCGAATTCACATGTATGTATGCTTAAGCAAAAATCCTATTTTAATTATTATGATTTACTTTGGATTCGATTATGATTGGATTTGGAATGGCTTGCATAATCATGCTCATTTTTTTATCCAGCCACCGTATTTGGTCAAGGTATTTCGCTAAATTCTTGCTATTATGAGTAATAATAGTCCATTTCTTGGTTGGTATAACAACCGTGAGAATGCGGGTGCGTAGTCTTTGTTGTTTGGGTTTTTCATGTGGTTGCTTGGAATTTTTGTTTAGTGAAAAAGAACAAGTCATGCCATTCTATTGTTGCCACTAAAATTTTAAAATTATTAAACAGTGAAAATTTATTATTTGGTTCTTGTGTGGCTATTTACTCAATACTAGCAAATTACAACAAGCAGAAATAAATTATAGTTTTTGTTTGTTTTGTATGATCAACACTGTATAGGTCATTTTGGAGACATTGCTTCCAATTTTGTAAGACTTTTACCCGACACTAAGATGAAATGACGTCTCAAGCCCTGTCGCCAAATGAAACCAATAGGGTTTATATGCATGGACAGTCCGACTTGCACCACTCTGCCTGGGTATGCTTAGATCCTCTAAGCGGTTTACCACTACTCATGTGCGGTCGGTTTCAGCTCTGCGTGGAAGCATCAAGCAGCCCATCTATTTCTTCAAGCCCCGATGAGTTATAACTGATGATTGTTTTTTGTAACAATATCACTAAGAAATATGGATATCAATAATTCGTCTTTGTAAACGAAAACAATAAACGATGCCTGAAACCAAAGGCTTTTGAGGTGAATTATTGGTATCCATAATACGATTTATGGATGTCCATAATTCAGATCAGTGATATTCATAAATCAGCGGAATATTGGATATCCATAGTATGATTTCATTGCTACCCATAACTGGAATTAGTGATATCCATAATTCGGATTATGGATAGACATAAATCGACCAGAAGTAACGGTATCCGTAAATCGATTATCTATAATTCGAATTATGGATATCCATTATGATTATTTGGCTTATTTATGGCTACTACTAATTCGAATTATGGATATCCATAAAAATTGATCAAATAGTAAAACGGCGCCCCATATTCGGCCAGGGCAGCCGTTCAGCATGCGCATTTGTTTGTTCATTTGTATGGGAGTTTAAGGGCCCAGTCAACACTATTTAAGGTCGATTTGAGCAGGTCAGTTTACCTATCCACACTTTTCCTGGGCAAGCTTACATAGGTAGGCGGTTAACCAGTACAGTGCACATTCTCTCGCCAGAAACTGACAACTGCCCTTCTTGAATCAGCGGAAGGGAGAATGACAGTAGAAAAGATTTCATGATCAATCTCCACGAAAGAATGCTGCCGACCCCGGCAGGTAGGCCTATCGTCCTCCTGATCACCAGTCAGACGCGCTTCCGGCTGAGCTACCGAGGCCGGCAGCATGTGCATTCACTTTGCCAGTTGAATCAAAAGGTAGACAGAGTGCATATAAAGCTGACTTCTAAGTACAAAAGGATCATCACCAGCAGGCACTCGGCGCTGAAACCACGTTTGCAACGTTGTTAACGTGCAGTAACAGCAGTAGATAGAGAATTGGGCGGTTTCATAGGAGACGTACAAGTCCGGCCGCACATACCAAATACAAATACAAAATACAAATACCAGTGGGAAAATGTCGGACCGACATCGACAGACGTAATCGACATCCCGTCAATGACCCGGCACGCAGGAGTATTAGAAATCGCCTCATACAGTCATAGGGGCATTTGATGGAAATTCATTTATTCAAACTCATGTGACCGGTATTCCTGGCTTTTACTCATTTTCCGGATTTTGTACGATATCAGCCCTTTCGAGTAGGCCGATATACAAGGGAGGCCTATACAAGTTTACTTACGTGAAAAAATATTATCCAAATAATATATTATGTCTAGAAAAGGGAAAGAAGTAGATTGTCATCCATTTTGAAATAAAATATTGCTCAATAACAACAGGTATTTATATTTTCACACCGTCTTTGAGTATGTACAACATAACGTAATTAGGCTGTGTAGCCTACTTCGCTGTTTCATCCCGCTCCCAGAGGTCACCCCATCCCTCACCGGGGTATTTTCTGCAAGTGGTATTCATCGATGTAAACTCATGAACATTCGCTTTTGACTTTATGAACACTTAGTTTGATTGCTCGTCTTACATGGAAAGGTTGTGCATCGGTTATAAGGCGTGTCTTTATTTTTTTTTTTTTTTTGGTATATATTGATTTTATACACACGCTGATCATTCGAAAACAAAAATGACGGAGTGAATTGTTGTTCGGTCATTGAATTCACAAGCGGATTAACTTAGACATGCACCGTAACGTTACACGTCCGACGATCTTAACGACATCGCGTTTAACAATGGCGGAAAATTGATATATGAGCCATCATACGACAAAACCTTCAATAAGACATGTGCGCCCACCTATGATTCAGATGAGCCTGCGCATCCATACAGTGTAACCAGAGACTTCTCTTGCTGCATGAAGGAGCATTGAGCCCTTAGCTATCCCTAGAGCACACAACGAAGACTCTGATCAGTCTGCACGGATGCGCCGGCTCATCTGAGTCTTCGTTGGGCGCACGTCTTATTGTAGGTTTTGTCATGCGCTGGCTCATATATATATATATATATATATATATATATATATATATATATATATATATATATATATATATATATATATATATATATATATATATATATATATATGTTCAGCGCAAAGTAAGAATCGGTACAATTCTAGAATTGTCTTGCGCAAAGTAGGAATTCCTACTTTGTTGCGCAATTCTAGAATTGTACCGCTACAATTCTAGAATTGCGCAAGGGATTCGAATGTTATATGAAACAGGTAAATGTCTCTGCGCAAAGTGGGAATCTTTTGGACAAAGTGAGAATCGAATGTTTCATCCGTATGGACAAAGTGGGAATATTTGGGACAAAGTGAGAATCGAATTTTCATATGTGGGAATAGCATTTATCATCTGTATAGTCTGGGTAACATTACTTTGATGGTTTTGTGAGTAGAAAATTATTTGCGATTGTAGGAGCTGAATGTTTTGTATATTATATGTACACAATGTATTTGCTAATTTCACTTTTTATTTTTTCAAATCGATAAGTCAAAAAAGACATAATCAACACGTGTGATTAATTTCAAGTATGAAAAGAAGACTATATATAGAGAAACTGGGGTTTAGGGGGTGTACATTATTTTTCTTATTTCTGCTCCAAGTCATAGTCATAGAGGTTGTGGGTACTCGTTAGAGAGCATTATCATTGAGTAAGCACGGCATAGCATTATTTTAAAAGTTATCGCTTTTTGGTCTCATCACGAAAACACGCCAAAACACGAAAAGTCTAACCCCTCCAGCCCCCAATCTTATATAGTAAACCTTATTTTTCTTATTTCTGCTCTAAAATATAAATTGAGGGCCTCCGTGGCCTAGTGGATACGAGCGCTGACTATTAATCATTAGGTCTCTCACCGCTGTGGTTCGAGCCTGGCTCGGGTCATATGTGAGACGCCAAGTTCTGAATCGGAAGATCAGGTGAATTTCCTTCGGGTACTCCGCTTTTCGCCTACCTCTGATTAACGACCGGCTCGATATGAGTGTAATAATCTTGAATGGGCCGTAAACCAAACAAAAAAAACCCGAAAAAAAAAAACGTAGATTGTAGTCATTCGTTATGAGGCGGTTCTAATGAGTACCCACAATCTATGTTTTGTGCAGGAATAATAAAAACATTTCAATTTTCATCAGATATTGTTCGTTTCTTTTTCCGTAGTAAAATTTACATTGGATTTGAATAAGCCTGTTTTCGTAATATGCTGACTTGCCAACAGTGGCTCATGAGTGGAACCACTCGAGCACCTAAATCTATGTGAAGAACAGAAAAAAAAACTTGTGATGCCGAACACGACAACCCCTACCTTTAAAAATTGTGTAAATCTAGATCAGATGGCTTCTACAGAAGACATCTGATTAGGATCTACTCTGTTCGCCACTGTTTGTGAATTGAACAAATATCTATTAAGTAATTTGATTGGTTGATAGTAAGAAATGGGTGAGGATTAATTTATTCAGCAGGATACGAGTTAAAAGGTCACTACAAGTTACGATCTAAATATATCTGTCTGAATGATATATGTAGCTGGTATGTTGGCTAGCACGTCAGATTCACAATTATCTGATTAATCAGGAGGTCGTGAAAGCGAATCCCGGTTCGGCCACTTTCTTTCGTAGATATTTGGTTCTCTCCCCACCGCTGATTCAAGTAGGACAGGTTTCAGTTACTGGCAAGAGAAAGAGCACTGAGTACGGGTTAGCCGCTTAGAAGGTCTAAGCCTGCCCAGAAACTGTGCGGTCAGGGTTACCTGATCAATTATGCATGAAATGACCACTTGTGTAAGATCTTTTAGTTTTCACTTGATAAATATCAAAACAAGGAAAATGGGAAATCAACCTAAAATGCGTAATAAACTAGACAATATATCAAGTCAACTCTCATCAAGAGGGCCCAAGAACGAAATTAACAGTACAAATTATGATTGTCAAAAAGCGAATAATTATGTTCTTTTTTACCTCCAAAAAATGAAAACTTTCAGAAAAAATGTTATAATATTTTTCACATTTCTGCTCAAAACATACATTGTGGGTACTCCTTATAACCGCTTCAGTGAGGCGGCTTTAATGAGTATCCTCAATCTATATTTTGGAGTAGAAATAAGAAAAAAATAATGCATACCCTGTAAACCTGTTTTACTTTTTTACCTCCAAAAAAATGAAAACTTTCAGATAAAATGTTTTTATGTTTTTCATATTTCTGCTCGCAACATTGTGGGTACTCCTTATAACAGCTTCAGTGATGCGGTTTTAATGAGTACCCACAGTCTATATTTTGGAGCAGAAATAAGAAAAAAATAACGCATACCCTGTAAACCTCAGTTTTACTGTTTTACCGCCAAAAAATGAAAACTTTCAGATAAACTCTCATCAAAAGGGCCCAAGAACGAAATTAACAGTACGAATTATGATTGTCAAAAAGCGATTAATTATGTTCTTTTTTACCTCCAAAAATGAAAACTTCAGTGAGGCGGTTTTAATGAGTACCCACAATCTATGTTTTGGAACAGAAATAAGAAAAAATAATGCATACCCCTGTAAACTCCTGTATATATATTATCGCGAATAGAATGCGTTTAAAATGTCATTTGATAAATAGAATCTTGTATTCATGCTCCTTGAACTCGTTTAGGAACGGTGATTAAATGCTCGGCAAAGCCTCGCATTTTATCCGTTTCCGCAAAGCATTTAATAAATTCAATAATGCAGGAACATTCATAAAATATCCTCTATGGCAGAATCTTAATTCTATTGCTAATACTCACGTGACTATCACTGTCCGTGCAAATAGCACCCCAGTGGGCAGTGTAAACAATATCGTATTGACGTCGATGTAACGTCATGACGTTGCATCGACTTTGATGCGACGGACGTTGCACGGACGGCATGTGGGGCACGGGCGTCCTCTGGGGTGTATACGAAATCCAGGTAACGGTTATTTATAGCTTTGCTAGTCTTGTCCCTGTGACATCAAAGGTTGTTTAACTGTTATCTCTGGACTGGGCTTGGGTACTGGGACATTGGCAAACAGTGTAGCTCTGGAGCAGACGCCACAGAACGCGCCGTCTGATCAGAGTTTACACTGTTTGCTTAAAGTACAGGAATTTAAGGGTTAAACAAAATAAGTTTACGTCCCCGTCCTTTTGCTTACTCAAGAAGGGCAGTTGTCAGTTTCTGGCGAAAGAATGTGCAATGTACCGGTTAACCGCTTGTATAAAAGCTTGCCAAGGACCTTGGTTAGGTCAACTGACCGGCTCGACACGGCCTAAATAGTGTTGGCTGGGCCTTTAACCCATTTAGTACCAGCAACCCCTAAACGGGTACCCTGGCAAACAGTGCAGGCCAGATCAGACGACGTAGAACGCGGCATCTGATCAGGGCCTACACTTTTTGCAAAATTTTCGGCCAATTTCCAAATCGTTTTTGAAGAAAACACAAACCTGACACCCCAAACTTTTGAAATGAACTCTTGCTATATATAAAGCATCGCTTCCGCAACTCGTTTGATAAATTCAATAATACATGACCACTCATGTAAGATCCTCTATTAAGTCTTTCCAGTGGTGGATACAAACACGAAAATATATTAAATTTATAAGAAGTTGAACTCCTAGAAATATTTCAAAATGTTATACCTTGTTTTCTTATTGTCTCATTGCTTATAACATTGATATCCTTTCTCATTTGTTATACTTGCGTCTGATACTGACAGAACTTGGCCTACGCTACAACATCTAGCTAGGATATGCAAATGTCATTTCTGTGAAAAATGTGTAAAATTGCCCTGCAGACACTCAACGCTGACATGAGTGCCTCGTGGGCGAGTGCCAGCTGGGGATACATGCCAACGGTCAAGCAAGTTTTTCCCGGAAATTGCCGCAAAGTTTTATTGCAATTTAACACATTTTTCCATTTTTTTTTTTTTTTTGCTCGGACTTCGCATTTATGCGGATCAGTTTCGGCACGTTACTGTATTTATGACGTATTGGTTAATGTTTAAATCAGAGCACTAAGAGTAGTGGTCCGGTCAACATTATTTGGGCCATTTTTGAGCCGGTCAGTTTACCTAGCCACACTTTTCGACTGAACTACCGAGGCCAGGCCTGGTTGGTCTATTTTCTGTGAGTGTAGGGAAAATAGTTCTGAACTCAGAGTTAAATTCATAAATCCCAGTTTTTAAAGCAAAATTATACACTCTGGTCAGACGCCGCGTTCTGTGGCGTCTGATATAGGTCTTCCCTGTGTACCAAGTCCAACCCATGATTCAAGTCCAGATTCTATAGAAAACCCTCTTACGCACATTAATAGCCTGAATAGCGTGATAGATTAGTGGTTAGTGCACTTGCCTCTGATGCTAGAGGTCACGGGTTCGATCCCCGGCAGCGGTGTGAAAATTTCGGTGTCCGAACACGCTCCATTGGCATCATTTGCAGGGATGAATGTCATAAAGTGCACCGTCCTTCGGATCGGGACGTTAACTGGAGGCACCATGTGCAGGAAGAACCATCCCCTGTGCAGGTTAAAGATCCCTACCGTAATTACATGATTACTGTGTAGGCGTTCATCCTGCAAACCTTGAGTTCATCCTGCAAACCTTGCAAAAGGTGCACATGTGCAAAAGGTTATAAGAGATGCATATTGGAAGCATGTTTCCAGCATCTTTACCTTTGAAGATGACAATATAGATCCCGATAGTCCCCAAAAGAATGGTAAAGTTAAAAAGCTTTGGTCATTCGTAAAGTCCCTGAAAAAGGATGCGTTTGGGATCACTTCGCTAAGGGAAAATGGAATTCTAAAAACAGATGCTCGCGATAAGGCTAATATTTGCAATAAACAGTTTCAATCAGCATTTACGCGTGAAACTGATGGTGAGCTACCATCTAAAGGTGCAAGTCCGTTCCCCTCTATGGGGGACATAACAGTTGACCCCAATGGGGTCGCTAAACTGTTAGGTAAGCTCAAGATACATAAGGCATCTGGGCCCGATGACCTGAATGCCAGGGTACTTAAGGAATGTAGTGCTGAAATATCTCCTGTGTTGGCCTTTATCTTCAATCAATCACTTGCCCAGGGCACTGTACCAGATGACTGGCGACAAGCAAATGTAACCCCGGTCTATAAAAAAGGGGAAAAATATGATGCAGCAAATTATAGACCAGTGTCGCTAACATGCATCTGTTGCAAAACCTTGGAGCATATATTAGTAAGCAACATCAACAAGCACTTAGCCTTTGAAAGCATTCTTGCTGACTGTCAACATGGTTTCCGGAGTCAAAGGTCTTGCGAAACGCAGCTTGTTCAATTTTACCATGACATTGTGAGCAATCTGGATGGGGCCATAAATCGTGGCCACAAACAGACTGACTTGATCATCATGGACTTTGCTAAGGCCTTTGACAAGGTACCTCACAGAAGGCTATTACATAAACTGGAGTACTATGGGATAAGAGGATCCACGCATAGGTGGATTAGCTCATGGCTCTCTGGGCGCTCACAACAAGTTGTACTTGATGGCCAAGCGTCTGATCCAGTCCCTGTTTTATCTGGAGTCCCCCAAGGTTCGGTCCTTAGACCGGTCCTTTTCTTGGTTTTCATTAATGATCTCCCCGATAATATCAGGTCATTGGTCCGTTTGTTTTCTGATGATTGTGTCCTGTATAGGAACATATATTCTCCTTCTGACTGTCTTATTTTACAAGATGACCTGGATCAACTTGCACAGTGGGAGGCCGATTGGCAAATGAAGTTCAATGTGGCCAAATGTCACTCAATGAGAGTGTCACGACACCCTCCGGACAAGCAAATTAAGTTTGACTATACTCTTCACCAGCAAGTTTTGGAGCATGTTCAATCCGCCAAATATCTTGGTATCACCATCAATGACGATCTTGATTGGGGTCAACATATCTTAGAGATTACATCTAAAGCAACTAGGACTTTGGGATTCCTTAGACGGAACTTGGCTTTTGCACCTAGGCAGACAAAGGATGTTGCATATAAAACATTGGTTCGCCCTCAACTCGAATATGCATCACCCATTTGGCACCCCTATGTTAAAACTCAGACTCAGCAGGTGGAGAAGGTGCAGAGGACAGCTGCTCGATGGACCTGTAGGCGATGGCGAAATAGAAGTAGCGTCGGTGACATGCTTAATGAGCTAGAGTGGCCGTCCCTGGAGGCCCGTCGTGAGCAGTCCTCTTTAACCTTCTTCTACAAGATACACTCTGATTCAGTGTCTATTGATAAAGATAGGTACTTGACCCCCGTAACACTGTCGACCCAAACAAGGGCATCAAAATTAAACGACTCACAATATCGTAGATACCAGTCCTATAGTGATGCCCTGAAGAACTCGTTTTTTCCTAGAACTATTCCCCAATGGAATAGTCTTCCCTCCTCTGCGGTGAATGCCAAGTCCGCAGAAGTGTTCAAAGCCCGCACAGTGTAAGATTGGGTCTCAGAGGTATGCGTTTTAGGATACCTCTGTTATGCAGATTGTAAATAGTTTTAAGGACGCATCCAGTGCCTCTCTTTTTTTTTTTTCAGCTAAATTCTAAATTTAGCCACCCAATCAACTGAGGTAATGGCCAGATATGACCGACTCAGTATAAGAAGATAGAAGATAGATAGATAGATAGATAGAGTGTATGTAATGTACACCTGCGGTAATGGTCAAAATGTGACCGATGCAGTATCAGTAGAAAGAAAGAAATAAGAAAGAAAGAAATGGCTAAATGTGACCGACTCTCAATATCTATCTTCATATGCTGAGTCAGAAGCCTCTGTGGTGTAGTGGTTACCTTGTAACCCAGGGATCGCTGGATCGATCCCGGGCTTCTCCAGACTTTCGAATGAGTCTTTAAACCGAGGTCCCGTCTCAGTATGACCTAAGCTGTTGGTGGGACGTAAAAACCAAACACTCACTCATATACTTGGCCAGATAAAACTTATCTGCGACTACTATACCTCAGTTAAGAATATTAGAAGATAGATAGATACATTTTCTATTAAGTACCTTTACCTGGTTTTCCGACAAGTCAGTAATAGTCACGTGGACTTCAGCAAAAATCCGCTGTATAACTTTGGGTCGATTGACAAACAATCGGCCAAAAACATCTATCCAGGAAGTTTGCACGAATTTGCACCGGAAGTATGAAATATATATTGACGTATTCCTTCATTTAACGTCTATTTATGTTATATTATTATTTATTTTTTCTTTCTTTATTATTATTAGTTTGCATCAGTTTTGGCACGCCACTGGATTATGGTTGCCAACGTACGTAATATACGTTAGCCAACGTATGTAACGTACGTTTCTAGCGTAATTTGTGGGAGCAAACGGATCTTTTTAGATATCTATTATGAAAAGAGAATAGGAATTGTGAACACATTTGTTCTCTCCAGTCTGTTGTTCGGTAAGATATGAGTATACGTCTGGCTATGTTCAGCCTGTAGGGAGTGACCGTTGAAGAGCCTGTGCAAACATGGTCTAATAGTCGCAGATAAGATTGACAAGGCGGGGCTCCTTTGGAATGTTCTATTAACAAAAAGGTAAACCAAGTTACCCGATTGTGTGAACTTAACTGTAACACAAACAAAACTGTGGCGTATATGGTCATTTGGTCTGCTTGCAAAAAGCATGCGAAAGGCACTCTACCGAATCTTCTGGTGAACTCAGCGAACTTGGCATAGAATAGCTCCGCCTAGTCAATGTTTGTGCCTGCGACTAATATAGATCATGGTAAGGCGGCTCGGTTGGAGCCATTTCACCTGACCCCGATGTTGTTAAATTTATTTCAGTATGCTCAACGATGTTTTAATTTATCACAAGTTTCCCAGTTCAAAGGTGACACGTAAAATGACATTCATTCTCCTGGAGTCTATTGTTCCTACTTCATTCTTTCATTCCCAAAGTGCTGGAAAATAGAGTCAAATTCCTCTATTAAGACCACGTTTGGGACTGTTCAAAAGTGGTCTTAAAGACCACTTTTGAACAGTCCCAAAGGTGGTCCCTGAACAGAGGACATTTTGTGCAGAAAACATGAAGAAAGAATAACTGCACATTTCTAAATAAGCGTTTTAAACGAGAATTAGTCTTGGCGGAATTCCACTGTATTTGTCCTGCCTGTAAGTATTAAAATGCCAAAAATGGGAGCTGAATAGATTTATACATACATGGATTGCACACACACACACACACACACACACACACACACACACACACACACACACACACACACACACACACACACACACACACACACACATACACACACACACACACACACACACACACACACACACACACAATACTTTTATTTATTGGTATTGTGTATTTAAAGGCATTTATTCTTGAACAGTAGGATACACCGTGTGTCCTTTATTGTTTTATTGCCCTTGTGATATACTGACTATAGCAGATCAAAGGCGGCCCTTAATAGGGTGATTAGTAGCTCTTGTTGTATCCCCTGACTGAGGCATTTAAGGGGAAAATCAATAATGTACACCAGTCAACGGTTAGTACAATATTGATTTTCCCCAAGGAGGCCCCTTACCTGTTGAAGACCTCAGTCAGCTCTGAAGGCTACTAAATATTATATAATCAAATGATAGTCCTCAATAATCAAGAATAAATGCCTTTAAATGATGGTTTAGCAGATAAAATTGACTAGGCGGAGCTACCGTTTGTACCTGCCTTTGGAATGTTCTATTAACAAAAAGGTAAACCAAGTCACCCGATCGTGTGAATTCGCCTGTAACACAAACAAAGCTGTGGCGTATATATGGCCATTCGGTCCGCTTGCAGAAAGCATGCGAGAGGCACTCTACCGAATCTTCTGGTGAACTCAGCGAATTTGAAATATATTGACAACACCTGAATAGCTCCGCCTAGTCAACTTTATCTGCGACTACTATACTTGTTTATTTATTTATTTATTTATTTATTTATTTTTTTTCAAGTCAAGTCAAGTAAAATTTATTTTGAGTCGCTACAGCACTTAACCTAGTTAACACAAGCTCCTTGGAGCTTTTTCCACAGACTATAGAACATGCATACTATATCATAGTCTAAATCACACAATAAAATAACAGTAAGATTATCACAGACAATATGTACATATATGTTAAGAATTAAATTTGTTTAATTAATTACTGGTTTTGTCCAATCACTGGTTTTGTCGAATTAATTTATTCGACAAAACCAGTGACCTACATTAAATATATACAGATCCCGTTAATGAAAAAAAAAAATCAAAATTTGACATCAGGCAAAATTTGGTAGTAAAATGCCTTATTGTCTTTCTTTCCTGTAGGAAACATCGGACTCCTGTAGGCTGGAGAAAAGTTTAGAAAACTAGAGGCTTAGACAGGTTTGGAGAACCATATGTGCTTCAAAACAACTTGCGAAAAATGCAAGAAACCTACATGGGTTGGTAGGTAGCATCCTCCTTTTAATTTCCAAATGAGCGGCCATTTAACATTTACCACTCTCTAGGTTATTTCTGCAGACGACAAATTGTTGATATTTTTCTCATTTTTCCCAGACAACAGGACTAGACATCTCATGCAAATTGTCCCCATAGGAAACTGAAAATGACCAAACTTGAGTACTGGAAAACCGCTTAAAAGGACTTAGCCTGTCCAGGCAAAGTGGTGTGAGTCAGACCGTCCAATGCATATAAGCCTTTTGCTTTCATTGGGTGGCAGGGCTTGAGAAGTCATCTCACCTCAATGTCGGGTAAAAGTCCCACAAAATTGGAAACAGCGTCTCAAAATGACCTAAATAGTGTTGACATGGACGTTATACCTCAATTCTAACAACAACAACAACAAAACAACAACAACAACAACAACAAAAAAAAAAGTTCTTATAAACTTCACTTTTCTTTTCGGCAAGGGTTTTCATTCACGTGATGTAGTTGCCAGAGACAGATTGGAATATACTGACGCTTCACAAGGAAAGCGACTGATCAGCCTGCGCGGACAAGGGTTGTCATTCATGTGGTGTAGTTACCATAGAGACCAATTGGAAAATACTGACGCTTCACAAGGAAAACGGCTGATCAGCGCGTGCGGTCAAGGGTTGTCATTCACGTGATGTAGTTGCCAAAGAGACTGATTGGAATATACTGACGCTTCACAAGGACAGCGACTGATCAGCCTGAGCGGACAAGGGTTTTCATTCACGTGATTTAGTTGCCATAGAGACAGACTGGAATATACTTACGCCTCACAAGAACAGCGCCTAATCGGCTTGCGCTGAAAAGGCGTTATCGTTCACGCGATGTACCATAGACACAGATTGGAATATATTGACGTTCCCAAGAACAGCGAAGGATCTGATTAGACAGCGCGCATGCGCAGACTGATCTGATCCATTGCTGGTCGCCAATGTTCTAATCATTTTTTTCCGGTTCCGGCTCTGTTAAGATTATGCGTTTGCAGGGGCTTCCAGTGTGGATCTTTGGTTACGTATTGACTAGTTAGGCTATAAACTAAGATCAGTCACCACGGATTCACAGGCTGATCTGAGCGTTTTCTGGTCGCCATTTCGAAAACACTTCCTTATTGCTAAGCTCAAATCATATACGAAACATTAGATAGCGGTCATTACGCATAATACGCAATGTTATATCTCCTAATTATTAATTGATTATCCTATATTAGAAAAGGTCAACCAATATTCAGTAATCATAAATCATGTTTTTAATTGCGTCAATTAATAATATTGTCATTAATCAAGTAATTTGGTATTAGCCCAGTTACAGGTCCTCGGTCAGCTGTATTGGCCTCGGCCTTCGGCCTCGTGCCAATACAGCAGACCTCGGACCTGCAACTGGGCCAATACGAAATTATTTGATTAATAACATTATAATATTAACCATTCTTTCCCCATCTTAGGGACTCCTCTTAAAGGAAAGAATTTGCTCCTTAATTCTTTCCTTTAAGAGTAGGCTGGTGCAAAGGTGATGTGTAGCTTTCAGTGCAGGCTCGATCTACTGCTTTAGCTCTTGTAGGGCAAGGGCCTGTTGTGCTTGTAGCAGGTGTGGCATTGGTGAGGGTTGCTTTTTATGGAGCACGAAGCGCTCACGGTGAGCTATTGTGATCAGTGAATGTCCGTCGTGCGTCGTCAACAATTTGATTTAAATGCGAACTCCTCCTAAACTTCACAGGAATGTTGCCTAGGTGACTCCCTATCAAACTAGCTAAAATCATTCTGCTCTCACGAACAAGATGGCCGCCAGAACTAAAACAGAAAAAAAAATCTTCAAACGTCAACCTCTTCTGTACCCTTGGGTTAATTTCATTCAAACTTCATAGGAATGTTGCACAGATGACCCTCTACCAAAATAGCTGAAACGATCCCGCTCTGATGAAAAAAAAAAATGGCCACCAAAGCTAAAAAATAGTTAAAATATCGTAAATTAGCTTTAAACGCGAACTCCTCCAAAACCCTTGGGTCAATCTGATTCAAACTGCACAGGAGTGGTGCCTATGTGGCTCCCTACCAAACTAGCTTAATTGTTTCTCCGATGAACAAGATGACCTCCAGAGCTAAAAATAGAAAAATCTTTAAACGCCAACTCTTCCTGTAGCTTTGGGGGCAGTTTCATTCAAACTTCATAGGAATGTTGCTTAGGTGACTATTTACTAAAAGAGCGCTAAAACGGTTCCGCTCCGATGATCAAAATGGCCACCAGAGCTAAAAATAGAAAAGCATCCTAAATTTGCTTCAAACGGGAACTCCTCCTAAACCCTTTGACCAATTTGATTCAAACTTCATAGGAATGTTGCCTAGGTGACTCCCTACCAAAATAGCTTAAATCGTTTTGCTCTGACGAACAAGATGGCCACCAGAGCTAAAAATAGAAAACAATCTTCAAACGTCAACCTCTCCTGTACCCTTGGGCCAATTTCATTTAAACTTGATAGGAATGTTACTTAGATGACTCTCTATCAACATAGCTAAAACGATCCCGCTCCGATGAACAAAATGGCCACCAGAGCTAAAAATAGAAAAGCACCGTAAATTTGCTTCAAACGTGAACTCCTCCTAAAGCCTCCGGCCTGTTTGATTCAAACTTCGCAGGAATGTTGCCAAAGTGACTCCCTAACAAAATAGCTTAAATCGTTGTGCTCTGACGAACAAAATGGCCACAAGAGCTAAAAATAGAAAAAAATCTTCAATCTTCAAACGTCAACTCCTCCTGTACCCTTGGGCCATTTTCATTCAAACTTCATAGGATATCGCACAGATGACCCTCTTCCAATCCCGCTCCGATGAACAAAATGGCCGCCAGAGCTAAAAATAATTAAAACATCGTAAATTGGCTGCAAACGCGAACACCTCCTAACCCCTTGTGCCTATTTGATTCAAACTTCACAGGAATATTGCCTATGTGGCTCTCTACCAAAATAACTAAAATTGTTCCGCTCCGATGAACAAGATGGCCTCCAGAGCTACAAATAGAAAAATCTTTAAACGCCAACTCCTCCTGTACCCTTGGGCCAGTTTCATTCAAACTTCATAGGAATGTTGCTCAGGTGACTCTCTACTAAATGAGCTAAAGCGGTTCCGCTCCGATGAGCAAAATGACCACCGGAACTAAAAATAGAAAAACATCGTAAATTTGCTTCAAACGCGAACTCCTCCTAAACCCTTGGGCCATTTGGATGCAAACTTCATAAGAATGTTGCCTAGGTGACTCCCTACCAAAAAAGTTAAAATCGGTCTGCTCTGACGCACAAGATGGCCACCAGAGCTAAAAATAGAAAACATCATCAAACGACAACTCTTCCTGTACCCTTTGGCCAATTTCATTCAAACTTCATAGGAATGTTGCTCAGATGATCCTCTACCAAGATGGGTACAACGATCCCACTCTGATGAACAAATAGCCACCAGAGCTAAAAATAGAAAAAAATCGTAAATTTGCTTCAAACCCGAACACCTCTAAAACCCTTGGGCCATTTTGATTCAAACATTTCAGGTATGTTGCCTGGGTGACTCCCTGTCAAAATTGTTACAATATTTGCGCTCTGGCGAACAAGATTGCCACCAGAGCTAAATATAGAAAAAATCTTCAAACGACAACTCCTCCTGTACCCTTTGGCAAATTTCATTCATACTTCATCGGAATGTTGCTTAGATGACCCTCTACCAAAATTCAGCTCTCATGAACAAAATGGCGCCAGACATAAAAGAGAAAAACATCGTAAATTTAATTCAAACGCGAACGCCTCCTAAACCCTTGGGCCAATTTGATTCAACTTCGCAGGAATGTTGCTTTGGACACTGCCTACCAAAAAAGCTAAAATTGTTCCACTCTGACGAACGACGGCCACCAGAGCTAAAAATAGAAAAAAAATCTTTAAACGAAAATTCCTCCTGCAGTCTCGGGTCAGTTTCAAGTAAACTTCTCAGGAATGCTGCTTAAGTGATCCTCTACCAAAAAAAAAAACTAAAATGTTTATGCTCAGATTAGCAAAATGGCAACCAGAGCTAAAAATAGAGAGACAAAAAAAAAAAAAACAGTAATTTTGATACAAATACGAACTCCTCCTTAAACACTTGAGCCAATTTGATTCAAACTTCACTTCCTACCAAAATAGCTAAAATCGTTTTGCTCTGATGAACAAGATGGCTACCAGAGCTAAAAATAGAAGAATGTCATCAATTTGTTTCAAACACGAACTTCTCCTGAACCCTTGTGCCAATTTCATTTAAACGTCATAGGAATGTAAGTGCAACTTTTATGCTTCACCCACATGACTTTCAGAAGCTATGTGACAACTTGATATCAGGTGAGCGATTCAGGGCCATCTTGGCCCTCTTGTTTTTTATTTTACTCTATCCTATCTTTTGACCCATCGCCTGTTGTCATCGGGGTGATCTCACGAAGTACTGGTAAACCGCTTAGAGGGTCTAAACTTGTCCAGGAACAGTAATGAAAACTGACTGACCCAACATGACCTTAGCTGCTGACTGGGCCTTAAAACCACAACACAATCACAACAACAACAACAAAACAATGGCCCCTCCCCAACCCCATGTCGGAAAAAGTATATGCAGGTATACGACTGCAACATATGAAAAATAAAAACTTGGTTGATTTTACAATACATTGCATAATTGGCCTGTTTTGTTGTTATTAAAACTATAACACACTTTAAAATAACCTTTTGTGTTCCGTTTACATTCAAGAAAAATTCGATCAGCAATAAAGCAATTATTCCATTGTCAAATAAATCAATGTCATATTTATAGATCTATAAGTAAAATTCTTAATTTGTTTGGTTTGAGGTTTAACGTCCCCGTCAACACATTATAGGTCATTTTAGAGACGTTGCTTCCAATTTTGTGGCACTTTTTCACGACATTGGGATGAAATGACATCTCAAGCCCTGTCGCCCAAAGAAACCAATAGGGTTTATAAGCATGGACGGTCCGACTCACACCGTTTGGCCTGGGTAGGCTTAGATCCTCTAAGCGGTTTACCAGTACTCGTGTGCGGTAGGTTTCAGCTCTGCGTGGATTCATCATGCAGTCTATCTATTTCTGCAAGCCCCGATTGACGGGGGCCCAAAAAATCTTAATAGTTGTGTATTTCATTTCATCAAGATAGTAAAAAATACTGACACCCCTCCCCCCATAGTCATTTTTTTTCACGGACGAAAAAGTGAGACCCAATGGGGCGTAGCTAGTAGAAAATACTAAAAATAATAACTCCGTTTACCAAGTGGGGACCACTCTTACGGGAAAGAATTTGCTCCCGAAAGAATTTGCTCCCTTTCGGGAGCAAATTCTTTCCTGTAAGTGCGGTCCCTGTGGCAAAGGAGGAAACGACATGTGCTAGGTAATAAATAGTGCTGAGTATATCCTAGACACATACAGTTTTTCTTCTTCTTCTTCTTCTTCTTCTTCTTCTTCTTCTTCTTCTTCTTCTTCTTCTTCTTCTTCTTCTTCTTCTTCTGTGTATCTGCGTACAGGTAGCTACGCCCCTGACAAATGAACTGGTTATTGTTATTATTACAACTATTATTATCGATATTAATAAAAAATATTTTTCAGCAAAATACCAAAGTATCAGATATCGCACTTGTACGTTTCCACCACTGCCGGGTTACATAGAGGATCTTTCATGAGTGTTCATGTATTATTGAATTTATTAAACGAGTTGAGGAAAAGGAATAAAGTGCGAGGCTTTGCCGAGCATTTTTTGCTTTTTCCTCGACGAGTTTAATAAATTCAATAATACATGAGTACGAATGCAAGATTCTATTTATCATATGACATTTAAGACGCATTGTATTCACGTGATTTCATTCTCACACGCGACGTCATACGACAAAACCTTTATCTATTATGTTAACAATGGTTTGAACATTTGTGCACAAGTTGCAATTCCGCACATACCGCGTTAACAAGTTGTTGAAATGCTCCAACTTTATATAGAGACAACTGAGGTTTACATAGCTATTCATTATTTTGTCTCATTATGTTGAAAACCATTAATTGTGGGTACTCGTTAGAACCGCCTCAATGAGGCGGTTCTAGCGAGTGCCCACATTCTATATTTAGAGCATAAACGAGAAAATATGTATATGACATTAGTCATTGAAGCTCAAAACAGTATTCCGGAGCAGACGACATTTTTTTTTCTTAACTCTTGCCATCTTATGTGAAACGTCTGCTAACGATTCACACGAAATATCAAGCCTTATTTTCTCTGAAAAATGAGATTTTTAAAATGCAGTATGTTCATTGAACAAGGGAAAAAATAAAAGAATTAATGACGGGTCACCTGCAGTTCCCTAGAAAAAAATATTTGGGCTTTGTGAAATTCACGGTTACGTCAGTAAGTTGGAAACGTGCGTATTTAATTTTTATCAACGTATGTAAATTTAACCTTCAATAATTTATATTTGCCTTTAATCTTCGAAAAAAGGAAAAATACGTATTTAATATACTTTGCTGCTTTTTTGTCACGTCTGTTTAGTTACATCAGTCGGTATGGATTTTCTGTTTTGAATACGGGATGACAGTGCAGATTTCTTTTTGGGAATTGCAAGGGACATTATTGGTATAAATACGCATTCAAGGCAGACAACTCGATGTTTTCTCCCATCGGGGCTTGAAGATGGGCTGCATGATGCTTCCGCGCAGAGCTGAAACCGATCGCACACGAGTACTGGTGAACCGCTTAGAGGATCTAAGCCTGCCCAGGCAAAGCGATGCGAGTCGGACCATTCATGCTTATAAACCCTATTGGTTTCATAGGGCGACAGGGCTTGAGGTGTCATTTCATCTCAATGTCGGGTAAAAGTCCCAAGAAAATACCCCTGTTTATGGAAGCTTTTGTTTGATTTGGGGTTTAACGTCCCCATCAACACTGTATAGGTCATTTTGGAGATAGATAAAAAAAATACTCCTGAGGAGCAAATTCTTTCCTTTAAGAGTGGACTCCTTTTAGAGGGGTTCAGTTTACAGATACGTGAACAGGAAATCGCAAAATTTCACCGCCAACGCTCACACCCACGCCGCTTAGATGAATGGATACACACCGTTATTTTTATACCATTTTTGAAGGGGAGAAAACTTCTGTGGCTTTTCCTTTGCTTTTCTAAAACCTTTTCCATCCGAAAAAAAAGAGGATCTACTCTAAGAAAAAGATATTTGTCCTTAGTAACATTTTGACAATCGACTCAAAATTACTAAGCACAGCAGCTTCACGTTTCTGATGTCCACGTGACTAACACTGTCTTTGACGGAATCCAGGTAATCATCACGAAAACACGCCTATATAATTTTGACCCCCTTGAACCCCACTTTTATATAGTAAAACTTATTGGCCGAAACTAGCTAGTCTGGCCCAGAAAAAATGTACACTTCATATTTTTCTAGTTCTAAAATATTTGAGGGTCACTGATGAGGCCTAATTGGCCGAAACTAGGTAGTTTGGCCCAAAAAAAATGTACACTTCATATTTTCTAAAAAATATTTGAGGGTCACTGATGAGGCCTAATTGGCCGCAACTAGCTAGTCTGCCCCAGAAAAAATTGTACACTTCATATTTTCTAGTTCTGTGGTATATTCCTTGCTTCCAAAGGATAACCCTTTTATAGAACATAGTTACAGGGGTATATCTTATTTTTCATATTTCTGCTCTAAAATATATATTGTGGGTACTCGATGAGGTGAGTATCTAAAATCTATATTTTGAGCAGAAATAAGAAAGATATCACAATTTTTCATCTTAAAATTTTCGTTTTTTCGGCGGTAAAGTTTTCAATGGATTTGTATAGGCGTGTTTCCGTAATCGCTGGTTATCTAAAGCCGCGATATTCATGTCATTGTAAGGCTGGAGTGTTGTGCAAAGAAGATGACCTTTAGAATCGATCTGCACTGGACTCATGTGTTGGGTTTGGCAAACAATACATACCCAGATCAGACGCCACAGAAAGCGGCATCCGGTCAGGGTCTACACTGATTGCTTACAGTACGGAATTTAAGGGTAAAAACGAAACAGTCCTAGTCACGGTTCAGAACCATTTTCCCAGCCTGAGACAATGCAACCATTAGTGCTGTCAGTGCTTTGATGTGTGTTCTTTTTTTCATCTAATAGCCCGTCTCCGTATGACCTAAATTGTTGTTGGGACGTAAAACTGGAACACACACACATAACAGACTCCTATTGATTAGGATAGAGTAGTCGCCCTTTGAGACGGACACAGCTGCAGTTTTGAAAGAATCAGCTCCCTTTAAGTAGTTTTCATATCCCTCGTTAGCCGCCTCGGTAGCTCAGTCGGATGCGCGACTGACTGGTGATCAGGGGGACGCGGGTTCGATACCTGCCGGGATCGGCAACATTCTTTCGTGGAGATTGATCATGAAATCTTTTCTACGGTCATTCTCTCCCTTCCGCCGGTTCAAGAAGGGCTGTTGTCAGTTTCTGGCGAAAGAATATGCACTGTACTGGTTAAGCCCAGGAAAAGTGTCGATAGGTAAACTGACCGGCTCAAGAATGACCTAAAATAGTGTTGACTGGGCCTTTACACTCCAATACAAACAAATAAAATCATCCCTCGTTAATCCTTATCCTGCTGAATAAAATAGTTTAGCCACATCAATTTCTGACTATCAGCCAATCGAATTACTTGATACAGTGTACATGTATTCGTTATATTCACAACCTTTATGACAGTGTAGATCCTGATCAGATGGCTTCTTCGGAAGCCATCTGATCTGGATCTCCGTCTGGATCTACACTGCTTGCAAAGGTAAAGGTTTTCACGTTCAGTGGGATAAGGGTAGCTTGAAAAATGGCGCTTTTATCGTGCATTCCAACATATAGATCGGGCGGAGTCTCTCTCTCTCTCTCTCTCCCCCCCCCCACCCTCCCCCCATGCCGTTGTGGTAAAGGGTTCGATCCTTTGTATTTGTGTTTGAGTTTTACGTCCAACCAAAAGCTAAGGTCATACGGGGACGGGATCCCGATTTTAAGACCAAAGGGCTGCAGAAGCCAAAGATCGAACCCATGACTCCTAGATAGTGAGGCGAGAAGCATAACCACTACACGGCGGGGGCTTCTCGATCCTATGTGAAATAACAGAAAGTCGACTGGGTTTCCTTTATGTACCCCACTTTTGCCCATCCTCGATATATATATTTTTAGGACAATATTCTTAAACAAAAAGAATTATTTATTTAGACACATTTAAACGACTATGAATCATTCATGGAACGTGTTTCGTTATTGATTCGCGTGTCCGACACTCAAAGCAACAGTTCGTTAAAATTAGCTTTCGACCGAGCAGTAAACTACAGTAAAATTTCAATATTAAGACCACCTTTGGGACTGTTCAAAAGTGGTCTTAAAGACCACTTTTGAACAGTCCAAAAGGTGTTGCCTGATCAGAGGACACTGTGGACAGAAAACGCAAAGAAAGATTAATTGCACCATTCAAAATAAGCTTTTTAACGCAGAATTAGTCTTAATTTTAGGTGGTCTTAATAGCGGAATTTTAGTGTAATATCAACATGAACAATACGCTGTGATAGGAAATATATCGGAGAAAATTCTGCTTATATTCTATATACAAAATATGCTTTGAAATAAGCCTTGCTTTTCTGACCGAATACTTTCTTTCGGTGCAATGTACTTAAACTTCTATGGCTTGAACACGGATGGCTCTCATTTACCAAGGCTGTTTCGATCTCCTTTTGTAAGTTCCCAGGAATCAAATTGCCATAATATATATGAAATGATTTAACCCTTTTGTACCAAATAGAATCTTCCTCTTCATATATAGCAGGAGTCCACTTCTTCAAAATCTACTTGGAAAATGGCTGAACGTTTTGCAAACTGTGTAGGCGCTGATCAGACGCCGCGTTCTGCGGCGTCTGATCTGGGCCTGCACTGTTTGCCAGGGTGGGTACCCATTTTGGGGTTTCTGGTACTGAATGAGTTAAGGGAAAATCTTCTTATTTTATCTTGAAAACTTATGTTGTGTGTACTCATTAGAATCGCCTAGATGAGGCGATTCGAATGATTACACACGTCACACATTTTATGAAAATCAAAATGATACCCCCTCCCCCACCCCTGACCTGGCACTGTAATCAATCCTCAGTGTCTCGAACTATCCCTTTCTCGAACAAATTTTCACGGTCCCAAAGGCCGCGTTCGAGCCATTGAAGTTTCGTCTGCATTTCGAAACGGAGGCTTCGGACAGGTACACACAAAGAAGACATAAATCAACCAGCGCCTCCACAAAATCTGAATACAGCGTGAAAAAATGATCCAAAGGCATCCATATAGCACACAAAAAGACTGATCATACTGCGAGCAAGCGCTGGCTGGTCGGAGTCTTTGTTGGGCGCTTATGTATGGAAAGTAGAAGTGGAAGCAATGATCAGGAATCGATACAATTAACCCACAGCTCCCACCAGAGACACCAAAGGGAAAGAACACAAACATGAAACAACAGACCCTAATGGAAACACCAACAGCGGAAAGCCAAAACAACAGCTACTTTCCCTAAAAATGGCCAAAAGGCTATCAAAAATAAAATAATATAAGCGACACAAACATCCAAAGACAAACCATAACAAAAAAAAAAAAAAAAAAAAAACACAACAGAAGAACCGCATTGGATCGGTCAGCGGAAACACCTGTTCGCCTGATGCGGACCCAAATTATTTCTATATACAGACGAAGTTCAATGGCTCGAACACCTTTGGATCTTGAAAAATGTGTTCGAGTCAGGGATTGTTGGATCCTCTGAGGGTAAATTATAGCGCTAGATCAGGAGGCATAATTCGGGTAACTCAAGGATATATTTTCTATCTTCTCAAAGGTGAAAGTATGTTGTGTGTACTCTTTAAAATCGCAACATTAATGCGATTCATATGAGTACACACAAACTTTTAAAGTAAAACATAGACCTAAAACAGCGAGTTGTTGTTAGTGGTGAAACTTAAGAGTGGGCTCAAGTTTTGTCTGGTGTCCCGCAAGGAACCATTCTATGTCGATTATTGTTCTACTGTTTTCTTCCATATTGTGTGTACTCCTTAGAATCGCCTCAAACCAAAAGCATTTTCAAGACAAAATTAAAAAAAAAAAAAAAAAAAAAAAAAAAGAAGAAAAATCTCCCTAAATAATCCTAAACGTATGCTAATCTGGAGCTACGGAAAGATGTCTCTTGCGACTTAACGGAAATGGGAATACCTGGCAGATTTCTCCGCCATTATTCAAAGGGAGACAACTTTCGGGACTTCCTGTTCGCTTTTCCTTGGGAGCAAATTTTTTTTAAGCGTTTTGATCTCTATTGGCATGGGAGGCAACATACTTTTGCAGGAGTTGCCTCCCCTGAAAGTGTATTCATTCCCCTTAATAGTGAGTTCATATTAACCACAGAAGACGAGCCATCCGTGTTCGAGCCACTGAATGTTCACTGTACTCGTATCTCAACAACTTCGAGCCAAGGTTCTTTCATGTTTTACACGATACCCGGGCCCCCGTCCCTCCATAGCGCTTCCACGTAGCTGAAACTGACTGCACATGAGTACTGGTAAACCGCTCAGAAAACATAATGCGAGTTGTATTCATTTTTTTTCTGCATTTACATACGGATTCAGGCTGCTGATTTAATTGACGTGTTGAACAGTTTCTGGAGGATGTCGGTTAATTAAAAAGAATCCAGGAATGTTCAGATGGAACATGCCTGTTTAAAATGAATGAATGAATGAATGAATGAATGAATGAATGAATGAATGAATGAATGAATGAATGAATGAAATGAATGAATGAATGAATGAATGAATAAACATGGACACAAGCATAATATTCTACGAAAATTTTTAATTCCTTAAAGGTGTGCTAAAATAGAAGCACAAAAATGTATCTATTTATTACATTACATATCGATACTCCAGCTCCTGGAAAACCTGTGAGATTTATGTAGGGGGTAGTCATTCCGCATCCTAAAATAACTCCAACAAATACCCAAACACCCAACTAATTTATTATTCTTAAAAGTCTCAAACAAGCGACAATCAGCTGGTGTCCTAAATCCCACACCTTGTACCAGCCACTCTGGATCTGTCGGATGCACGTTCGACTTGTGTTCAGGAGGATGCAGTTTTGAACTCCGCCGGGTCGGCGACATTCTTTCGTGGAGATTGATCAGGAAGTATTTTCTACCGTCATTATCTCCCTTCCGATGATTCGAGAAGGGCAGTTGTCATTTTCTGATGAAAAACTGTGCACTGTTATTGTTAACCCCTTACCAGGAAAAAGGTGGGGTTTGATAAACTGACCAGCTCGAAATGACCATGATAATGTTGACTAGACCGTTAAACTCTAAACCAAACCAAACCACCGCCTGTATCTTTATATAAACAAAGCGCCAAAGGCACTGAAATGACAGATTCTATGAGAAAATCATAACACTGTGAAAACTTACAGAAAACCTTTCTAAAAAGATTTTAAAATTTAGAAAGGAAGTTCTGCAAATTCCAATATATGATATATTTGCAGATGTCTATAGACCTGTGGTAGTATGAAACGCCATTCGATGTTTCAAAATTTTTAAAGAAACTATTTACGTTTTCAAAACCAAACATTAAAATTCAAGTTTTAACAATGCTACTGTCCATAAGTAACAGTTTTTGTCTGGTCGGTTGTGGATACCTCTCCCAAAAGATACTCTATGGGAAAGAGATCGGAGGAGAAAGGTTGGCTAGTCCAGTGCATAAATTCTATTGGCTTGAAGACATTTTTGCGTAAGAACAGCACTATGAGCCCGCTCGTAATCCTGCTGGATACGATATCCCGGATACTGAGCGTAAACAAATAAATGGCACCATGTGTGGCCGAAGCACTTGACTGATGTAACGTCTCGCTGTTCAGTTCACGTCTCAGCCATGATCTTGAATGTTCTTAATGACACTAAGCTGCGTTCGCTAACTACATGCAATAGCTCGCCACACAATTACGCTTATTTCACCCGATGTGTCATACTCTATTACGCACGCGTCGCCTCGGCATACCTTACACATATACGTCGAAACACCCGGAAACGACAATCGGCGTGATTCACACTGAAGTGCGATTTGTCACTGAAACGAATATGTCAGTCGCTTAGACGCCAATTTACGTATTTCATGCACTAGCGTAAGTGTTCCGTACTGTGTCGACGCGTTAACTTTGGTCACGAGAGGGACGTCTAGCTCTCAAACGTGCATCGCATAAGGGCGACGAACAGTGTCAGTGCTTATTAGTAGGTAGTTGAGACCCCTTGTTTATCTACATGTACAGTGTAGCAGCTGCCGGCGGAAATCTGTTTCGCATATGCGTCTGACGGTTGAATCGATCTTGACGTACTGACGTCGGTCTTCCGCTACGTCGACGTCCACTAGCGTCTTCTATATATAGTAAGATGTCGCTCCAATAGACGATAGATCACACACATGTGGCACCTAAAATCAGAGTCAACGTCATCCGCTTTCCGACCAGCTTCTTACTACCCAGGGGCACACTTACGATCCTTTAATGAAAAATGTTGCAATATGCTCTCACTTAATGCTTTTTTGAGAACAAATTTCAGTTTCTTCTTTTCTAGGCACGACCTTACATTACACATCAAAAGTTTGATCCTGAACATGTGGTTTCTATCCGTACTGGTGTGTAGGTGCACGGTGCACAGGATCGACGTGGCCGCGCTGGTAACCAGACGCCACGGTTGATTGATTTAACCTTTTTAGCTTAAGGGCATGCTGCCTAAGCGTGTTGTAATCATGCAATCGTTTGGTTTCAGAATCAAAGCACCTAGAGTGTGGGGTGTAGGTTGGAGTATTAGTCCTGGGCTGAGATTTAAACTGTTTCATTTAACTCTGAAATTCCAAACAAATAATGAAGATTTTGATAAGAAGACGCGTTATGCAGCGTCTGATCTTGGTCTACACTGTTTGCCAAGCTCACCCTATGATTCCAGGATAACCCTCTTCAGTCTTATGGAATACCCTGATCTCACTGCGGCTATTTTCTACAAGACAAAAGGTTATTCTGACAAGCCAGTGATGGTCACGTAGACGTTAGCACTGAAGCACTTTTCTTATTAGCAACTTCGGGTCGAATTCCTTACAATCAACCCTAACATAGCCGCGTCGTTTGTAAGTGTTGGATACATGTAAGTTTTATCTGTAAAATCTGCACATGAATCAAATGTTGGATCTGCCAAACAATGTAAACTCAGATCGAATGCCACAGAACACGGTGCTGATCTTGTTCTACACTTTGTTGCACTAGTTACTAACATCTTAAGTTTAAACGAATCAGTCAAAGTCCCCGTTCATGACCAGCCTGCAATCAGAGACAGTCGGCATGAGTGTTGTCAGTGCTTTGATTTATTCGCTGCCTTGAGTTTCTGGAGTGCACTCTTCCATCACTGAAGTTGAGTTCGTCCATTCTGCTAAATATGGCACCTAGAATTATATCACAGGACCTACACTAAGTATCTGTACTAAATTCCAGTGTTGAAAGTGGCAGCCTTTCTTTCCAATTTCCCCACGCAAAGTCATTATACACCTAAGTTGTAATTGACCTAAACTTGACCTCGAAAGTCAGAAAGAAAACCCATTAATAGTCTTGTCTACAGCTGACCTGATCCAACAGCAGGCTGGTCTTTAAGGATTAATTATTGACAGCACTGATAGAAAACAGTGTAAAATCTGAGCAGACTGCTGAACAGACGCCGCATTGATCTGGGTATACAGTCTTCGCCAAACTCGTCGCATGATGCAGCTGATTCATATGAAATGCTGAATCATAAGATAAAATCGTCAAGTCGTCTGCTTCAAAAGTTTGTATTACGCTTGTAGGACAACTAATACGCTTGTACAATTTTGATTACTGCGCTAAACCGGACTAAATTTTGTGCGGACTCATATTTCTGTGGCGGTCAAAGCCGGAAGAAAGCCTGAATTACTTTAAAACCTGCAGGATAGCTAGAAATGACAGATTGAATCTGTCATTAAAATGTACCAATTGAGCTCAGTGTCCTACTTTAAAATTCGACAGTAATGTTCAAATTACAAGCCCAGAGCTGTAATCAGAAATAGGACACTATCCCGACATACTTTTTTTAAACCAGACTTAGAGACAGTGGGTGCGTCTTTAGGTCAGGAAAGCTTTCTTTGTTTCAAAATAGTCTTGCCTCTCTATTCAGTATGGGTCTACTCTTAATTAGGAAAGAACTTGCTCCTGAGGAGCAAATTCTTTCCTTTAAGAATAGACCCCTTTTTGAGAGGTGATCAGTTTATGGGAAAACTTACAGGAAGTCCTTCAAGTCGCCTCTTGCGGAAAACAGGGGTTTGTGGCAGGTGAACCCATTCCTCAGCCTTCTGAAACGGAAGGTCAGGTATAGTTTTTCTCTGGGTAATCCGGTTTTCGCCCACCACTGATTAACGATTGGCTCGAAATAAGTAAGTTTGAAAGGGTCGTAAAACCAAAAATTAAATAATAAAAATAAAATAAATAAATAGATGCATTTAGCTTTTAGAGAGAGCTCTACTCGTTCAAACGATAATCTTAGCGGAATTGATTTTATGGCCGTGTTGCAACTTCATATATAACGGCGTGTTTTGATTTCGACATTCAAGTTGGGTCGGAAAAGGAAAGTCGATCATGTGTTTCAAAGTGAAATGTGATGGTTGTCAGAAGATAACATGGAGAGGTAGGCTACCAATTTTCAGATTTTACGGGCTGGTGTAGGTCTAGTCATTTAAATAATTAAGATGACGTAATCCTTATTTTCGTCATTGAAACATCACTGAGAGTAACGTGCAGATAAAAACCAATAAATGTTTCACTTTTTTTTAACAGACACGCACTGCTGTGGGCTGGTGGGTACTCGTTAGAACCACCTCATATTTTTTATTATCGACCAGGGGTACTTCTATATATTTTATCGTATGCCAGAGGGTAGAAGTACAGTCAAGGTCACACGGTTTATGTGATTTCGAAAGTTTATATATATGAAAAATATGGGAAGTGATAGGGGCCTACTAAATATGGTCGCCGGGCCCCTGTGCTAGCAACGGAGAGACAGAAATTGAAAAGGCAACGGTAGATTTATATAAAAAAAAAGAGAGAGAGAATTTGAAAAAAAAGAAAGAAAAGAAAAGAAAAGAAAAACGAGTAAACCCCCAGTTACATGTACGAACCAGTTATTTTTGTACTTTGTTTTTCACAGAAATTGGATACAAAAGTCAGTTTTCTTTTAACTAAATGGTACTCCCGATCATTAACAGCACAGATTTTAATCAGATGCCGTAATGTGACATGATCTGGGACCACACGAACAACAGTACGAAGGATGTTTATTTTTGCGTTTTTACATGAAAGGGTCCATCCCCTGCTCCCATCTTCTTCTTCTTCTTCTCTTAGGTGTCTTCACAGGAGGGTGTGGTACCATGAAACTTTTGGCCAATTCTCCCCGTTCTCCAAATTGACTCCCCCAAATTGTATTCACCATATTTGCATTATTTGCTGGCTCCCAGCTTGCACATTGTCAATAATGGAAAAACAGGTAACCAGACCCCCCCTGACCTTGAAAGGTCATGGGGGTCTGGTTACCTGTTTTTCCAACACTGATAACCTTCAGACTAGGAACCAGCAGATAATGCAAATAAGGTGAATGCAACCTGCTCCCTGAACCTGTGCTTGTTAATACCATTACTGCCCTGCCCCTTCTTCCCAAGATCCCCGAAATATCAGGACTAGGGCCTCTTTTCTGTCCCAGGCAAGTCATACCAAATGCAAACGCATGTGCAGATCAGTGCAAATCAGAGAAGGGCAAGGGCGAAATAGGCCTACCTGCTCCGGTGAATGATTGCCATTTGACGTGTCACCAGTAACGATTCAGATTCAGATTTAATAAATGGCTTTGGTTTCCTTGTTTTCACAAAATCAGAATTTTTTGTTCCCAAAAATATTATTACGCCAACTCATGTGAATTCCAACGACGTGATGGTGCGGATACTGATCGGCTTTCCTATAGCCCCAATCCAATCAGAGAGTACGCTAAGGATCCCATTAACCCATATATGCCTAGTGGCCCTTTTTTGGGACGTTGGCAAACAATGTAGACCCAGATCAGACGCCGCATAACGCGGCGTCTGATCTGGGTCTACACTGTTTGCTCAAAGAACATACATTTTTGTACAACTTACATTAAACAAAACAAATCTGACACCCCTATAATTGAAAATGGACAACTCCAAATTTATATGATGGAAGATTCCATTGTCATATATGGGTTAATTACATTGATATGCGACTGGCAAAGGCTCCGATCAATCTGTACGTATATACAAGCTTTTCCGAGCCATCGCTGGTGGCCAGATTTTCGGAAATTGCATGCGCTGGCTAAAATTTATTGAGAGAGAGAGAGAGAGAGAGAGAGAGAGAGAGAGAGAGAGAGAGAGAGAGAGATTTTATCTTTTGTAATGCAGGGCTTCATTGCCCCATACGTTACATTGGGTTAAATGTGCATTATATCCAGCCATTCTCAACCGAAGTAGAAAGTGTGTTGGTTTTACGGCCCTTTCAACATTATTTCATTTTTACCGGGCCGATCGTTTATCAGAGATGCATATGGGTGAAAACCAGAGTACCTGGAGCTCTCGCCCATCGGGGCTTGGAGATTTGGCTGCATGATGCTTCAACTGACCGCACATGAGTACTGGTAAATCGTGTAGAAGTACTAAGCCTGCACAGGCAAAGTGGTACGAGTCGGACCGTCCAGTGCATATAAACTGTATTGGTTTGCTTGAGATGTCATTTCATCTCGGTGTCGGGTAAAAGTCCCACAAAATTGGAAGCAACGTCTCCAAAATGACCTGAATAGTGTTGACGGGGACGTAAAATCTCAATTCAAACAAACAAACAAACACGGGAAAAAACAGCCTGACATTCCGTTGCAGAACTTGGCGTCTCGCATGTGGAGATCTACTGATTAAGAGTCAGCGCTCTTACCCATTTGACCGCGAAGACCCGTGAAAATGTAATATAGGCATGTTTCTTGTCTTTTGCACATAGTCTGTTGAAGGTTCACATGTCTGTAAAGTTGCATGAAAACATCTCACAGTTTTCAAGTGAGAGAGGGCATCGGTAAATGACAAACTCGTTATTTTCAATGCCCAAAGGGCCATAACTCCAATCATAGTAAAGCAGGACTTATGATTTTAGTCTAATGCACGTCGTCCCACGGTGTTTTTTTTTTCATTTCTATAAAGTTTGAGACTACCTCAGATGGTTTCAAAGTTACGTAGCGGACACGAAAACGTGGCGCACATCCAGACGGTTTGACGTCTTCGACCCCATCGGGGCGGGGTGATTTTGTTTGATTTGAGGTTTAACGTCCCCGTCAACACTGTAAAGGTCATTTTGGAGACGTTGCTTCCAATTTTGTGGGACTTTTACCCGACATTGAGATGAAATGACATCTCAAGCCCTGTCGCCAAATGAAACCAATAGGGTTTATTAGCATGGACGGTCCGCCTCGCACCGTGGTTCCTGGACAGGCTTAGATCCTCTAAGCGGTTTACCAGTACTAGTGTGGGGGCCGGATTCAGCTCTGCGTGGAAGCATCGTGCAGCCCATATATTTCTTCAAGCCCCTATGGGCGGGGTGAGACATCATCCCAAATTGATATTTAGTAATAATAATAATAATGATAATAATAATATTAATCGACTTTATTTATAGAGGGTGACACATATAGTAAACTTCTACTAATCTTCTGTGTGTCCCTCTACCTTTTCGTCCTCTTCCTGGATATAGAAACGAGTACTAAGCAATGTGGATACATTTAAAGTTTCTTGCTCAAGGAAACAACACATGGCGCTTGCGGGGATCGAACCGGCTACCTCTCAATTCCGATGCTTTACCACTGCACCACAGGGTACGTTTGTTACAACGCATAATGTAGTAATGTAGTAATTTCTTCATTTTGATTTTTTTTTACTACATTATGCGATGGCATAGTCGACGCGAAATGAAGTAAAAAAATTATTTCATTTCGCGTTGATATGCACCATATCGACGCATAATGAAGTAATGATGGTAGAACATAGCTGTCTTCGAAAAGACTTAGGAAGCAATACAGTTAAATTCCTACAATTTAGACCACATTTGAGACGGTTCAAAAGTGGTCTTTAAGACCACAGTTGAACAGTCCAAAAGACGGTCTTCCACAAAAGCACACTGAAGGTCAAAATCACAAAGAAAATGTAGCTTTAACCTTCCAAATATGCTTTAAAAACAAAATTTGTATTAATTTTAGGTGGTCTTAATAGTGGAATTTCATTGTATTTGATTAAGCCAGTAGAATTAAAATCGTACGCCTTGCGCTATTTTGGTCTCATGCCTGATGTCTTTCCCTCATTTGTGTTTTAAGGCTCAACACATGATCGTGTAGTGCACACAAAAGTTGGGACGGGGGATCCTATCGGCTTGTACCTGTCCATAGCCCAGTTGTTTGTCCATCTTTGCATGTTAAAAGGAGTGCGAGTGTGTTTCAGTTACCGTCCCACCAACAGCTTAGGTGATACGAAGTAGCGAACTTGGTTTCAAGACTCATTCATATGGAGACGGGAACTCGGTTGAATCCGAAAGGCTGGAAAAAGCCGGGGATCGATCCAGCTACCCCGGTTTGTCAGGCTAGTAGCTATAGCATAACTACTACACCACAGAGGCTTCTGTGTCTTATATGGAAGTAGATATCTATATGTTAAGGTTATTTGCTACATGGGTATAAATAGATGGGCTGCACGATGCTTCCACGCAGAGCTGATACCGCCCGTACATGAGTCCTCGTAATCTGCTTAGAAGGTCTAAGCCTGTCCAGGAAAACTGCTGCGAGTCGGCCCATCCATGCATATAAACCCTATTGCTTTTAATTGGACGGCAGCGATTGAGATGTCATTTCATCTCAATATCGGGTAAAAGTCCCATAAAATTTGAAGCAATGTCTCCAAAATGACCTAAATAGTCTTGACGGGAACGTTAAACCTCAAATCAAACAAACAAACTGTTGACGCATAATGAAGTAAAATTAAGTATGCCACCCATCGCCGCAAAATGAAATAATTCTTTCATTTTGCTCAAACCTCTTAGTATCGACGCATAATGAAGTAAAAACGACATTTTATTTCATTTCGCGTCGACTATGCCAACGCATAATGTAGTAAAAATTTCAAAATGAAGAAATTACTACATTACTACATTATGCGTTGTAACATACGTTTACTGAATGCCACTGAAAAGGAACTGGCATATTTTGATCGTTTCCAAGTAGTATAACGCATTACGAAAATACACCTATACAAATACATTGTAAACTTTCCCGCTGAAAAAACGAAAGTTTTAAGATGAAAAATTGTGATAATTTTCTTATTTCTGCTCACAATAGAGATTGTGGGTACTCGTTAGCACCGCCTCATCGAGGCGGTTCTAACGAGTAACCACAATCTATATTTTAGAGCAGAAATAAGAAAAATAAGGTTTACCCCTGTAAACCCCAGTTTTACTATATGAAAGTGGGTTTCAAGGCGGTCAAAATTATATAGGCGTGTTTTCGTGATGCTAGTTTAAACTTTTAGCCCACATTTATGCATATTCAATCACCATAATTATGTTTATATGCAATTAGAACACAATAGACTGCAGCTCATGTTTTGTTTAACCTAACCTTATATTGTTGGATTAACACAAAATATTTTGTCTGTTTGAAATGAAAATCGTGAATTCACAAAGAAGCTAATAAAATCACTAAGTTAATATTTTCACATACCATTCCATGTATACCCGATTTTCACAATAGCTTCTCCGAGACGCAGAAAAAATATTTGTCGTCTTTTCTGATTTTCAAAGATTTTTCATGTCGGATTACAATGAAAATACTTGTTATAGTTAAAACACAGTATGGCCAACTTAGCGAGCACTAAGATTAGCCTTAGACGGCCCCCACCCACCGGGGCTTGAAGAAATAGATGGGATGCACGATGCTTCCACGCAGAGCTGAAACCGACTGCACACGAGTACTTGTAAACCACTTAGAGGATCTAAGCCTGCCCAGGCAAAGCGGTGCGAGTCGGACCGTCCATGCTTATAAACCCTATTGGTTTCATTCGGCGTGAGGGCTTGAGATGTCATTTCATCTCAATGTTGGGTAAAAGTCCCACAAAATTGGAAGCAACGTCTCCAAAATGACATATAAAGTGTTGACGGGGACGTTAAACCTCGAATCAAACAAACCAACAATATTAGCCTTACAACGATATGTAGGCTAATCTTACCGTTCGCTTTATGTATGACAGGATGTACTCTGAACAGGTCAAACCCTACGGAGATCCAGATCAGACGACTTCCATCTGTTCAGGATCTACATAGTCATCAAGTAATTCAATTGGTTGATAGTCAGAAATGACTGTGGCAAATTTAATTTATTCAGCAGGACAAATGTTAATGCTACCGTAAACCTCAAGAGGTGAACTCTAATCTGATTGAATGGATGCACAGGCTGATAGTGCACAGTCCAGGTTGTAACCTCTGCTCTGTCCCGGCTTAAAATCAAAGCGCTGATAGCACTGGTGGGTCTATCGTTTCAGGAGAGAAAATTGGATTATGTCCCTTGATCTCAGTGGGTCTTTAAAGTCTCATTCGTCTGAGCTTCGAAAATGGTTCTGAACTGAGAATTTTATGTATCTTTTATGCAAGCAGTGTAGATCCTGGCCAGACGTCGCGTTCTACATGAAAAGATATGTTGGGGGTACTCATTAGAAGCGCCTCACTGAGGCGGTTCAAATGAATAACAACCTCATATGCTTTCATGCAGAAATAAGAAAAAATATGACTACTTTTCGGATGAAAAAGGCGCCTTATGGCGTGAACTGGGAAGATTTATATATAGAGAAAACTATATAAATACTTTATAGGAGAAACTTTATATAGAGAAACTGGGTTTCCAGAGGTATGCATTATTTTGCTTATTTCTGCTCCAAGACATAGGTTGAAGGTACTCGTTAGAACCGCCTCATTGAGGCGGTTCTAACGAACACTCACAACCTATGTTAGGAGTAAAGATAAGAAAAATATCACAATTTTTTATGGGAAAAGTAGACATTTTGGAGAAATGAAAGAATGCACTATGTCACACGGTTGCGTTATTGTAATGAGAACCATATTTCCAGCCTACATGTACACCCAGAAAAATCGACAGGATACTAGTGCTGCCAGTACAATGATTCGCAAGCGGACCCAGTCTACAGGAAAACAAATCAAAGCACTTAGAGTACTGGTTGGTCGATTGTTTCTGGGTAGGCTGAGAAAATAGTCCTGGGCTGAGTCAGACGATTTCGTTTAACTTCCAGTTAAGCAAAGAGTGTGAGTGTAGACCCTGATCAGACGCTACGTTTTGCGGTGTCTGGCCTTTGAATTCCTGAACTTTAAGCAAACAGTGTAGACCCTGATCAGACCGTGTTCTATGGCGTCTGGTCTGGGTCTACACTATTTGCCAAGCACAACCCATAATTTTAGCCCAGATTCCAGATTACGTCTCACAACCAGCTAAGGTCATACGGAGACGGGACCTCGGTTTAAAGACTCATCCGAAAGTCTGGAGAAGCCCGGGATCAAGCCTGCGACCCCTGGTTTACATGGCGCGTAGCATAACCACTACAACACAGAGGCTTCTAGAGGATTTCTTACAAATCAGTGATAGTCACGTGGACTTCACATGCTTTCGGTAAACAATCGACCAAATAAAATATCTGCTGCGAAACGCAGAAAATTTTAATTCGCATTGATTTCTTTCTTGTATGTATCCATGTGAAATCTATGCCAGCCAGGAAATTAATAAGATTATTTCTTTTGATAACAGTGATTGTTATATAGGATGTTACAGAATGCTGTCAATTACATAACATCCATTGATCTATAGCGAGATGGTCCCCGCCCATCGGGGCTTGAAGAAATAGATGGGCTGCATGATGCTTCCACGCAGAGCTGAATCCGACCGCACACGAGTACTGGTAAACCGCTTAGAGGATCTTAGCCTTTCCATGCTTATTAACCCTATTGGTTTCATTTGGCCACAGGGCTTGAGATGTCTTTTCATCTCAATGTCGGGTAGACGTCCCACAAAATTGGAAGCAACGTCTCCAAATGACCTATACAGTGTTGACGGAGACGTTACAAAATCTAGAACGAGGCCAAATAATATACCGCGATCTCTTCAGTTTAACGCATTCATTTCTTTTTGAGTGGATAGTTTGTCAATCGACCCAAAGTTACTAAGCATAAAAATTCTCCAGTGCTAAAGTCCACGTGACTATCACAGACTTGTCGGAAATCCAGGTAACGGTTATTTATAGAAATTAGCTGCTGTAAGGTCAGAGTGTTGCGTAAGAGGGTTATCTGGACTGGAATCTTGGGTTGCACTAGGCAAACAGTGTAGACCTAGATCAGACGCCACAAAACGTGGCGTCTGATCAGGGTCTACACTGTTTGCTTAAAAAAACTGGAATCAGTTTAAATCGCAGTCCGGGACTATTTTCCTAGCCTACACGGCACACCAGTGCTTTAAGTGCTTTGATTTCGCTATATAGCACTGTTGTGGGGTTCTACAGCAGAAACCGTCTTAGTTAATTGTCCTTTCGTTCAAGAGTGGACCCCTATAAATAAAGAGAGCAAGTTCTTTAAACCTTTAAGTGTGGGCCACTGTTGAAAAGGGGACGTAATACTTTCCGTTGTCTCACGTGAAACTATACCCATCTTTCTGAACACCCTAAACACAACTGAATTTTAAATCCCCCTTTCTTTCTAGGCTGTGGACGTCACATAGAACAGGTTCTGAAGGACGTACCGCCAGCGGAGAGATGTAAATGTCCGCGGAATTAACAAGAATACCACTATGTCTGTTGTAAGTTTCTGTAAGTCCGCGGAATTAACCCTTCTCTTGCTGAATATTCAGTTAAGCCACACCCATTTCTGACTTTGAACTAATCAGATTACTTGATGTAATTTATTCCTACAAATTCATAAATTGAATGTCGAACAGTGTAGATCCTGATCAGATGGCTTGAAGAAGCCATCTAATCTGGATCTACACTGTTTGCAAAGAAAAGGGTTGTCGTGAACAGCAGGATAAGAGTTAACACTAATACCACTGTGTCTGTTGTAAGTTTCTCAACTCTAATGCAGTTGCTAATGTAACGCAGCATCCTATTGGACCACGATATAGTGCGAACCTGACGACATCATGTAACACCACTTTTCATTGGCCGGCATTTGGTTTTAGTACTGTTTTACGCAGCCGACTGCGCTTGCCCTTGTGTCCAAATAGAAGAGTTTAAAAAAATAAATAAATGCATTAGAACAGGGATAACTGTAGAAGTACAAGGCGTACACAAGAAAATAACTTAGCCGCTATGGTCTGAATAGCATGGTTTGAACCATTAATCTCCATAAAAAGGAAAAGGACATTAGTCAGTTTCTGTTGAATGTCCTATAGAAGGGTAATCCCTTCGAAGCAAGGTCCTCAACACAGAACTGAAAAGAATCTCTCACTTAATAGTTTGGACTACTACTGGCGCGTGAATAAAATTCCTGCAAAATACAAGTGTTTTACAGTATAGTTGCTGTGAAAGGCAGTCCCACCCACGGTACAATCGATGACTTGCAAAACGTATTCAAACATGGGCTTGTACAATGATACTGCTTTATTTAACTGGAACATGGATAATAATACAAGAATAAACAAATCAAATCACTTTAGCGGTATTCAATTAAGTCATTTTACTCGTATAATTTTCAAACTCAAGTGTCAGTCAGAAAATGAAATGTGTACGTGAAACCAATACAAAATGACGTATGTAGACTAGTAAAATTACACTTAGATAAAATTGGACAGGCGCAGTTGAACCTTATTTTCACGTTCCGGGTAGATTGCCTGTCACGCACTGAATGTTCTAAATAACAAGCAACTGTTCAATTACGTAGGTTAACCTTTACCACTCTTAAGGCGAATTCTGCAGACGACAATATGTTGATATTTTTTCTAATTTTTCCCAGAAAACAGGACTTGACTTGACATTTTCTAATTTTTCCCAGAAAACAGGACTTGAGAATTGTCTCCCGTGGAGACAATTTGCATGAAATGTCAAATCCTGCTTTCTGAGAAAATTTGAAAAATATTACACACTGTCGTCTGCTGCTAAAAATACCCAACATGCAGAGCGTTACATGTAATGACGCCTACTCCTACAGAAAACAAGCATGTTCTCATAATTATTGATTTGTATGAATTGAGGTTTAATGTCCCCGTCAACACTGTAAAGGTCATTTTGGAGACAATGCTTCCAATTTTGTGGGACTTTTACCAGACATTGAGATGAAATGACATCTCAAGCCCTATCGCCCAAAGAAACCAATAGAGTTTATAAGCATGGACGGTCTGATTTGAACCGCTTTGCCTGGGCAGGCTTAGATCCTGTAAGTGGTTTACCAGTACTCGTATGCGGGTCGGATTCAGCTCTGCGTGGAAAAATCACATGCAGCCGATATATTTTTCAAGCCCCAATGGGCGGGGGCCGGGTTCTCATAATTAAGTCAAGTCATGATGAAAACATGTTTTTGTCATTTGCGAACGAAAAAAAGGTGCCGCGCATGTGCGCAGGCTGATCAGCACCTTAGTGTTCGCTGGTAGAGAAGCTCAATCACAACAATTCAGTGGTCGTCTGCTTTGTTGTCTGCTGGTTACTTTAAAAGTAGCTGTAAGCAATGTGGACCCAGATCAGACTGCTCCTAGAATTGCAAACAGTGTGGATTCAGATCAGACTGCTCCGATCGGGGTCCACCGCAAAAAATAGTTTAAAGAAAGTTTGCAAGAAGATGTTGCTGACGACATAAACAGACGCTATTTCCAAATGTAGGTTTTCTTGGCATTTTAACATTTTACATTCTCTTAGCTAATGCAGCAGACGACAAAGTGATGCATTATTCCTCATTTTTCTCAAGTAAAAAGCTTTGCCATCTCATGCAAATCATCTCTAATCCTGTCTGATCCTTTTTTCAAGAAAAGAGAGAGAGAGAGAGAGAGAGAGAGAGAGAGAGAGAGAGAGAGAGAGAGAGAGAGAGAGAAAATATTTCAAAATGCCGTCTGCTGAAAAAATACCCAGCATGCAGAGCGTTAAGGGCTAAGTAGTCCGGTTAATGACATACTTCGTCGCAAATCCAGAAGACATGTTTTCTCGTGACGTGGCTCGTGAAACTGACTTACGGTTTGGGGTTTAACGACATCAACCCTGTCTGTGTTGCATCTTCCCCCCCCCCCCCCCCCCCCCCCAAAAAAAAAGGAGAAAAGAGACAGAAAGTGAGAGGGACAGTGAAGAAAGAAGAAACTTAATGGAAGTGTAGAAACAGAAGAAATAACAGCACACCCCTCTGCCCTTACCTGTTACAAGGACATAAAGAGGAAAATGAATGGAAGTGTAGGCATCCCAACCCACCTCCTCTATACTTGCTTGCTGCAAGGACAGTAGGCCTTGCCCAACCGTAAACCAATATCAGTTGAACGCCCAATTGACCATTTCTTTTCTGCATTTTCTACTGCTGACAGGGTAGGGACTAACCCCGTACGCACCTACATGTACCTGTGAGGAAAGGTTCCCTGCTTATCGGGACTTTAAGAAATAGATTGGGCTGCATGATGCTTCCACGCAGAGCTGAAACTGAGTACTGATAAACCGCTTAGAAGAACTACGCCTGCCCAGGCAATGTGGTGCGAGTCTGACCGTCCAGTGCATGTAAACCCTATTGGTTTCATTGGGCTGCAGGGCTTGAGATGTTATTTCATCTCAATTTCGAGTAAAAGTAAAATTTCGGTTAAAAGTCCCACAAAATTGGAAGATGACCTAAATCAAGAGCACATTAAACGTCCCCGTTTAACCTCAATTCAAACAAACGAGCCGGGGCGCATTATTTCCTACAATCTACATGTGCGCCAAGCGTAGACTCATATCAGTCTGCACATCCGCACAGTCTGATCAGAATCTTCGCTGTGCGCTCTAAGGGTAGCTAAGGGCTCAATGGTCCTTCATGCAGCGAGATAAGTCTCTGGTCAGACTATATGGATGCGCAGGCTGATCGGGCCCACATGTTAATGGTAGGAAATGCAGTGCCCAGGCTCAAACATCATTTTCCGATTTATGTTATTCAAATACGACCAGCCTCGACAGCTAAGACGAATGCGCGTCTATTGGGGATCAGAATGTCGCGGGTTCGAAACCTGCGGGGTCGGCAACATTCCACTTATGTAATCTTTTCTACGCGGTTGCTAATTCAAGAAGGGCAGTTGTCAGTTTTGGGCGAGGAATTGGCAGTTTACTGGATAACCTCTTATGTAACACAAATATCATGCCCAGGAAAATTGTGGTTAGGTACACTGATCGGCTCGAAATGACATAAATAATGTTGACTGGGCCGTTAAACCATAAACAAAAACAAAATTTACAAGTCACGAGGGTTGGAACTTTAAACCCAAAACAATCAATCAATCATAATTAACCCACATGTTCAGTGCGAAGGGTAAACACGAATGAAAACGACCATTTTCACATAGTTCTGAAGCTGTATTTGGCTCCAACAGTGTATATACATGACAAAGGAGTATGCATTGAAGATAAAACCCAGAAAAAAAAAATTGAGACCCGGTAGCTCAATACGCCGAGAAAATATCGTTTGTTTATGTCATCTGCTGAAACTTCTTGCAAACTTTTTAAAAATATGTTTGCATACAGACAAACAGTGTGGGCCCAGATCAGACTGCTCCTCAAGGAACTGTCTGATCTGGGTCCACACTGCGAAAAATGACTTTTAAAGTAACCGGCAGACGACAAAGCAGACGACAATTGTCGTGATTGGCGTTTTATGGGTTAAATTGCACTAGGATGTTGGCGCAAAAAACCAAGGTTTGATTCTCGGTTACTCCGGTCTTTTGTCCATGAAGTAAGCTAGATATGACAAAAACCTTCACGTTGAGTGGGCCATTAAACCAAAAATGCGTATGCGGCTATCTAATATGGCTAGACGCTTGACACCTTGCATTAAAGCCTGCCTCAAGGTCTCAAACTCATCTGTGTTCAGCAAGGGCTCTGGCGAGACTGCGCGCATGCGAAACTGAAGTACCCTTTTTGAGTCGATTGTTTATCGACCCAAAGTTCTAAGAACAAAACCTCTGTTAGTGCTGGAGTCCACGTGACTATCACTGATTTGTAGGGAATCCATCAAACTTATTTATAGAATTTTATCGCAGTGAGGTCATGCAGCGTGTTGCGAAAATGGGTTATCTAAAGAATCTTGGCTGGAATCATGGGTTGGGCTGGGCAAACAGTGTAAACCCAGATCAGACGCCGTCTACACTGTTTACTTTTAGTACAGGAATTAAAGGGTCAGACGCCGAAAAACGCGGCGTCTGATCAGGGTCTACACGGTTTGATTTGAAAGTTAAACGAAACAGTCTAAGTCCCCGTTTAGACCCATTTACCAAAACACTCAGAGACAATCGACCCACCTGGACTCTCAGTGCTTTGATTTCATGAGCTTGCCCATTTATTGAAATCTCTTCTTTTGCTCTTAAGCTTTATATTTATTTATTTTCAGGTAGACACGCACCAGAAGTTTGCATAGAACCTCTCACTAGTCCCGCTTTCCAGCTTTCATGACTTGTACATACGTTTTTTCAACGTTTTCCAGATTCTAGTTTATTGTTGTATGCTTGAGTATTATATTTTATTTTTCAATAAAATGAAGAAAATGCATTTCGGTTTATTTTGTATTTCTTGCATTTTCATATTCACTGCTGCAGACAGAATGCATATGTTCTATCAAGAGAGAGCCGACCGGGCTTGGTGGTTCGGTCGTATGTGCTTGTTAGTTTGATTTAAGGTTTAACGTCCCCGTTAAGTCTACATAGGTCATTTTGGAGATGTTGCTTCCAATTTTGTGGGAATTTTACCCGACACTGAGATATATTAACATCTCAAGCCCTGTCGCTCATTGAAACTAATAGGGTTTATAAGCATAGTCGGTCCGACTAGCAGTTTTTCCTGGGCATGCTTAGATCCTCTAAGCGGTCTATCACTACTCGTGTGCTGTCGGTTTCAGCTCTGCGTGGAAGCATTATGTAGCCCATTTATTTCTTCAAGCCCCGATGGGCGGGGGCGTCAGTCGCATGTTCGTCTGACTCTTGATCAGGAGATAACGGGTTCGATCCCCGCCAGTTTCGGTAACATTTTTCCGTACAGATCATCACGTGAACAAGTCCGTGAAATGAACATGCCTCTACACCCCACGGGGGTTTACGTGGGGTCTACATTATGTTTTTTATTTATGCTCTAAGACATAGGTTGTGGGTACTCGTTAGAACCGCCTCAATGAGGCGGTTCTAACGAGCACCCACGACATATGTTTGCGGTATAAATAAGAAAAATATCACATTTTTATCAGAAAAAATGACCATTTATAGATATGAAAGAATGCACTACATCATACGGATGTGTTATCGTGATGTTTTCTGCGGCCATGCTCATCCTTTCACTGATTATGCGCAAACTTGAACATGTTTAGTTGTAACCATGTAGGGGAACGGCCGTAACTCATGTTGCGAGAACTTGTGGCCAAACCCCATTGCTTGTTTTCCAATAAAATATTGTTAAACTATACTGACTTAAAATGGCATAAGGATAATGCTCGCCCCCGCCCATAGGGGCTTGAAGAAATATATGGGCTGCATGATGCTTACACGCAGAGCTGAATCCGGCCCGCACACTAGTACTGGTAAACCGCTTAGAGGATCTAAGCCTGTCCAGGAACCGCGGTGCGAGGCGGACCGTCCATGCTAATAAACCCTATTGGTTTCATTGGGCGTCAGAGCTTGAGATGTCATTTCATCTCAATGTCGGGTAAAAGTCCCACAAAAATGGAAGCAACGTCTCCAAAATGACCTTTACAGTGTTGACGGGGACGTTAAACCTCAAATCAAACAAACAAAGCATAAGAAAACAATAAGCAAGCTCCTTAATGGGAATGGGAACACATGACAGATTATTCCGCCATTTTTCAAAGGGAGACAACTTTCGGGACTTCCTGTTGGCTTTTCTATAAGCTCTGTCCCACAGAAAAAGGGGTCTACTCTTATAGGAAAGAATTTGCTCCTTAGGAGCAGTCTACTCTTAAAGGAAAGAATTTGCTCCTTAGGAGCAAGTTCTTTCCTTTTAAGAGTTGACCTCTATTGACATGGGAGACAAAACTGCTTTTGCAGGAGTTGCCTCCCCTGAAGATGTACCCATTCCCCTTAAACCAGATTTTTCTTAATTTAAGGTTGTCTTAATAAATGTCAAGTCAGCAATTTGTCCCACTTTATCAGAAAGGCCAAATAGCACATAAGGTCTTGCAAAGGCATAATAATTGGTCTGTCAGCAGGATGCAAAATCTCTGCACTCTAAATCGGTACCAATTATACTTCTTGATGGTTGGTTGGTTGATTTGAGGTTTAACGTCCCCGCCAACACTGTATAGGTCACTTGGGTCTGCGGTTACATGTGCGCTAATAACGGCGAATACGGTATTTTAACTGACTGTATACGCAGGCCGATGTGTGTATGCGTTCATGTCTGAAGGGTTTTTCGCTTGTAGTTCTGTTGTGGCATGTGCGGCCAGTGTAGACTCAGATCCTTCTTTATGCAGGCGGACTTCAATGGCCCGAAGACCTTAGAGACCATAAACATTTCTTTCGAGATAGGGGTAGTTCAAAACAATGAGTGTTATTAGTAGGTATAGGGGGGATAACCATTAGAAACATCTTTTTGATCTTCTGTAAAATAATATATGTTATGTGAACACATTAGAATCGCCTCATCGAGGCGATTCTAATGAGTACACATTACATACATTATCGTAATAAAATGAGAAAAATCTACCTACAGTATCCCTAAATTGGTTCGAGCCTGGCTCGGGTCACATGTGAGACACCAAGTTCTGCAACGGAAGACCAGGTGCTTTTCCTCCGGGTACTCCAGTTTTCGACCACCTTTGATTAACGATCGGCTTGATATAAGTGAAATAATCTTGAAAGGGCCATAAAACCAAAATAATAATAATAAAAATAAAAATCCCTAAACATTTGTTATCAGGAGCAAATCCGAAGAATTTATTAAGGACAAGAGAACGATCTTGAATCAGTCATGGTAAACGCGCCATCAATGTTCGAGCCATTCAAGTTCTACAGACACTGCCTGTGTCCGTTGATGTACCAAGAAAAGTAACTCTGGTCGATTAGCAGTCAGGATAGAAAATTGAATTATGTCTCTTGACCTGCGTGGAGTTTCAAATACCAGGATCCCCATATAATGCAAATGTGCCGACACAAGAGAAAAGGACCCTTAGCATTCTCCGATTTCTGCTCTTCAAATATGCGTGCGCATGCGCAGACAAATAATAGGGCTAGAAGCATGACTACCTCAAAGTATCCCCTGCGCTTAGGCGAGCAGCAAAGAATCTGGCGAGACTGCGCTTATGCGCTGTCTCGCCAAGGCCTATGCTGTTCGCCTGAGCGATACGCCCCGCTGTTCTATGAAATGTCACATTTATTGAAGCGTATTCTTTGCGCAGTTGAGGACTTTGATAAGATTTCATAGATGTACATGCTGCTTATATTCGTTTCTGCTCGTATTTACGAAAGTTCAGAAGTTATTGCACTACCACCGGTGTTATTTGCGTCGATTTCAGTGTCTAAGATCCTAGGGAAGCTAAATAAACTGGAATCAAAGAGTGTTGTTTGTTTTAGAGATTAACCACCCATTCAGCACTATTTAGGATATATCGAGTCGGTCTGTTTACCTAACCACACCTCCTAGGCAGGCATATATATACATAAGCGATTATCCAGTACAGGACACATTCTTCCGGCAGAAACTGACAACTGTCCTTCTTGAATCAGCGGAAGGGATAGAAAAGGTTTCATGATCAATCTTCATTGGCTCGAACTGCTGTCTCGAACACATCCACAAGATCCCAAGGATGCGCGAATCCTATGAGGAATAATCATCAATCATAAAAGGGCGTGTATTTTTGTAACAATTGCTGATTAATAACATATATGTTTGTCTGTCAGGACAGTTTTACTGTATACCTAAACTCCGGTCTCTGTAGTTCAGTCGAATGCGCGCGCCTAACTCGTGATCAGAAGGTGGCGGGTTCGATATTTGCCAGATCGGCAACATTCTTCCGCGGAGATTGATCATTCTTGCACACCAGTTTTATTGGTGTTCTTACCCAGGCAAACTAAATCAGTATATTGCGCGAAAAATAAAATGTTAAATAAAGTAAAGTGAAGTTTTTCGGTGGTGTTGTGAAAGAAAAAGAATCTAATATGGGTTCTGTTGTAGTTGGGCGTTCCCAACCCTCGGGGGTGACCGTGTTGAGCGGAACCTTGACATAGCTTCGGTTCCGCTCAGCACGGTTATCCCGAGGATTGGAAACGCCCATCTACAACAGAACCCAATATCAGATTCTTATATGAAATCTTTTCTACGGTCATTCCATCCCTTTGACATAACGAAGATTGGCAGTATTTTACTGGTTAACCCTGCCCAGGAAACGTGTAGTTAGGTAAACTAACAGACTCGACATGACATCAGTGGTGTTGGCTGTGCGTTACAAGTAAACGAAGTACTACATGTAGTCCTAAGTAGGGATATACTGAATGTGTCCTGTCCGCGGGTGAATATCATATCCGTTCGCACGGGCCTCCAAGAACGCTGACTCTAAACTCTTATCATGCTGTTCACGACAGCCCATATCTTTGGAAACAGTGTAGATCCAGATCAGATGGCTTCTGAACCATCTGATCAGGATCTACACTGTTTGACATTCAATTTATGAATTAATAGGAATAAATTACATCAAGTAATCTGATTGGTTCAAAGTCAGAGATGGGTGTGGCTAAAATGAATATTCAGCAAGAGAAAGGTTAATCACTAGCTCTCTCACCGCTGTGATCAGGCCACATGTGAGACGCCAAGTTCTACTGCGGAAGGTCATTTCTCTAAACGGTCGACTTGAAATAAATAAGTGAAATAATCATGAAAGGGTCGTAAAACGAAAAACAAAAACCAAAATAAATAAGTAAATAATAATAATACAGTCGATCTTCGATGGCTCAGACCCCTTTAGGACCATGAAATTTTATTCGAGACAGCGGTAGTTCGAGCCACTGAAGGTCACTGCCAAGAGGCATAACGAGATACTTTTGAACATCTTTCGATGTTAGATAATGAAAATGTTTGCTGTGTGTACTCATTAGAATCGAAAATGTTTGCTGTGTGTACTCATTAGAATCGCCTCACCGAGGCGATTCTAATGAGTACACACAGCAAACATTTGCAAGATATAAGACTAAAATCTCCTTTATCATCTCCCAACATTTCTTATCTTGAGGATTTCCCAAGGGGCTCAAGTACGAGTTTGACCCAGCCATGGGAAACGAGCCATCGGTGTTCGAGCCATCGAAGTTCTACTGTATTAATAATAATTATAATAAAATACTTGGATGAATAAAGAACGTTGTGTGCTAAGGCGAAATGAGCAAAAGCAACCAGAACAATAACACCCTTTACGCAATAATGCAGTTGCATTTGTTTGTTTGATTTCAGGTTTAACGTCCCCGTCAACACTGTAAAGGTTATTTTGGAGACGATGCTTCCAATTTTGTGGGACTTTTACCCGACGAAATGACATATCAAGCCCTGTCGCCCAATGAAACCAATAGGGTTTTTAAGCACGGACGGTCCGACTCGAACCGCTTTGCCTGGGCAGGCTTAGATCCTTTAAGCGGTGTACTAGTACTCGTGTGCGGGTCGGACTTAGCTCTGCGTGGAAGCATCGTGCAGCCCATAATTTCTTTAAGCCCCGATGGGCGGGGACCGAATGCAGTTGTAAATGAAGTAGAAAGAGGGTTTTCATTACTAGAAACATGTTGTTTTGGGGTCTAACAAGAATTTATGAAGAAATAAGAAAAAAATCCGAGTTCAGATAAAAAATGTTATTTTTCATATTTCTGCTCTCATAGATTGTGTGAACACGTTAGAACCGCCTCACCGAGGCGGTTCTGACGAGTACCCACGATTTATGTTTTTTTCAGTAGAAAAAAGAACCAATATGTATATCCCTGTAAACCCCAATTATATCATATAAGAGGGTCAAACTTATAAGTTTTTTGGCATAAGTTTAATTTGTAGGTCCAATGTGGTCTTCGTACCTTTATAGTGGTCCAAAGTAGATAAAATTGGTATCAAAATAAACATGGGCATCTTATCTCCATAATGAGACCTAGTATTCTTTTCTAAATCATGTACTTTTTGCACCAGGGCAACTCAAATGCCACTAGGGTCAGTCACATTTTGATCTATCTGGATCGCGATATATTTTAGCAGTTTCTGACTTCGTTCACTGTGCAACAGATACGGAGAGTGAAAATCCGGCTTCAGTTATGAGGAGTAATCATTTGACTGTCATAAAATTGCTTTCTTACCAACATACATTGCAAACTCATATCATAAAACTGTGATTTCTAGACTTCAGTAGACCGACAGCCATTTTCGCGCACTTGGTGACTTGTTTACATAAAGCGCCTCAATGACGTGGAATGACGTGCCAAATTAAAGCGACCTCTGAAAAAGGCGCGAAAATTAAGGGACGTAACTACGTAAAACGATGTTTTTTGTTCTTCGTTCTATTCTAGAGAAGACTGTAAAATCTTCTGAATGCGCGAGATAAAAGCATCCAATTTTTTTCCGTCACTTATTATAGTAAATTGTTATTAGCTTCCGATGAATACAGATTTTTTTACCTCAGCAGGATTGTCAGGATCGACTGGTTTTTGGTCGATTGTAAGAAGGACGGCGGTGTATCATTTTGAGAATGCTTACAGTAACTTACTCATTTGCATACCGCATGCTAAAACTATATTCAGCCAAGAAATTCCACAAACGTTCATTTTTCTGTTTAATATTTTGTATTTTATTATTTTTCAAACATTAACTTAGGAGTCATTCTTTAGTTGCATCTTACATCTTTATTTTAATAAATAACCAATGGTAAATCACGAGGAAGACAACAACAAAAAAGAGGCTCCATTGGGGGTATTTGAATACTGTTTGGAGTGTGTAAAAATATTACTACATGCGATTTATTCCGTTAATGCTCTCAAATGGACCTATGTCTATAAAGTGACGAAAATGCGGCCTCAAATGCAAAAATATCCAATTTAGCCCAGGCTGAAAGAATGACAGAATAACAGCTTGCTGGAAGACTGGTCTCATCTCTGAATAGGGATGAAACCACATTATTCAGGAAAATGATAAATTCATGGCAAAGCTAAAAAATGTGGTCTCACTCCTATATAGAGAAGAAAATCTGGTCTCACCTCAAATAATATACTAAAAGTCTGGGCTGAAGGAATGTGGTCTCATCTCTATATAGGGATGAGACCACATTATTAAGGAAAATGATAAATTCATGGCAAATCTAAAAAATGTGGTCTCACTTCTATATAGAGAAGAAAATGTGGTCTCACCTTAAATCACATACTAAAATCCTGGGCTGAAGGAATGTGGTCTAATCTCTTTATAGGGATGAGACCACATTATTTAGGAAAATGATAAATTCATGGCAAATCTAAAAAATGTGGTCTCACTCCCTATATAGAACAGAAAATGTGGTCTCACCCTAAATAACATACAAAAAGCCTGGGCTGGAGCGAGACCACAATATTTAGGCTAATGATAAATTCATGGAGAAGAAAAAAGCCTGGGCTGAAGGACTGTGGTCTTAATAATTTGCTCACCCATTAAAAAACTTAAGTTGTGCCTATTATTATTAGACACGCTACATACACGGAATGAATCTAATTTTGATAATGATTAGGGCCCAATTATTCTATATGTTAATTAGGATATAACTGCGCATCCCTCTAAATTGAATCCAGAAATCCCATTGGTGGAAGCTAAAAATCTTGTTGTGCTTTAGAATGCTTACAGCACCCTTCAAAAATTTATGAATGAAAGGTCACGTTGTCTCTTTGATCCAAGTTAGTGGACGCTTGCATGTTCGTAACGCCCAGAGAGCTAAATTTTGCATTAGATTGTAAAATGTAGACATTTTAAAGAATTTACCGTCATCATCAGATGAACAGTATCTCTAGTTAAGTATTTGGTTAAAGATAAATTTGAAATCACAATGAAATATAGTTGCCAAGTCATGCAAATTAGAGAAAAACAGTTGCTACCCCCTTGCACTAGAAAGCAAAATGGCGGAGCAGAAGCGGAAAAATTTCCATACCCTACCTCAGTTCATCCGATCCTAGCCAACCATCATTCGGCCTAGGCTATCATTTTTCTTTGTGATATTAGAGATGAGATATTGAAGTTTGTTTTAAGACCTTATTTGGTGTGATTCGCCTTCTTATAAGGCAGGGGACCACATTGGACCTACAAATTAAACTTTTACCATTTTTTTTTCGTGATGTATTTGGGGTGGGGGGGGGGGGGGGGGTGGGGGTGGGGGGGGGGGAGGGGAGATGTGCAGGGCTTGAGATGTAATTTCATCTCAATGTTGGGTAAAAGTCCCAAAGAACAGGAGCAACATCTATCTCCAAAAATACCTAAATAGTGTCGACGGGGACGTTAAACCTCAAATAAATCAATCAATCAATCAATCAATCAATCAACCAATCAGTCAATCAATCAATCGCACATTTCTTGTCGCTATGACGTCGGAGTGTTGAGAAAAGAGTGTTATCGGTAAAACCTGGACTGGGCTCATCTGCTGTGTTTGGGCTCGAACATTAATAGTTTAATCTAAGATGTGTTTTGATATTGAATTGGAAACTACGTATATTGAGTGGCTGTGTTAGCGTATAACGACACATCAACCCTTGTGGGTCATTTTGTGACTTCTCCCACAGAAAAGGAGAAAAAAGAGCTAGAAAAGACAGTAGAGGAGAGGAAAGTGAGGGACAGTGGAGAAAAAAGAAATTGAATGGAAGTACAGAAACTGAAGAATATAAGAATCTTATATGGGTGTGAGGGGTGGATGGAAAAATCCGTCCCGAGGGACACTGTCCGGCATCACGAAGCTTGCCGAGTGATGCCGGACAGTGATTCCGAGGGACGGATTTTTCCATCCGCCCTTCACACCCATATAGGATTCTATTTCTTGCCTACCTTCCATTTTTAGTGCGGTTTTCAATGCTGCAGTCACTTCGGTTACCAACGTCCGCCATATTGTGATGACACTGCAGGAATGTTTAGTAACGTGCATGACGTCAACCTTAACGACGGCGCATACGAGGTCGTATTCAACCAGTACATTTATCAAACACGCGGGAATATTCGATATTGCGTCTGAACACCAGGGTCAGAACATAAATTTCTATCCCAGGGTAAAATCACGGATTTCCTTGTCTGTTGTGCAAGAAAACACCATGCCCCCACTTCCTTTACCTGCTGCAAAGACAGCAAGCCTTGCCCAACTGTAAGCCGCAACAGTGATCAAAATACAGACATCTTTGCCGAACCCAACCACCCCTGAAAAATTCTATTTAAATCTAGGGTCCCAAACAGGGACATTGGTATGCGGTGTAGACCCGGATCAGACACCACAGAACTGGAATGTATAGGAATTCAATGATTGAACGAAACAGTCCGAGTCCCCGTTCGAGACATTTCCAGTCAATGCCCAGTGACAGTCGACCCACCAGTGCTGTCAGTTTTTTGATCAGATATAAAAACCTGTTAACCTTTATCCCGCTGCATAAATTAATTTAGCCACACCCATTTCTGACTTTGAACCAATCAGATCACACGATGTAATTATTGCTGCAAAATCACAAACTGAAGGTCAAACAGTGTATACCCTGATCAGATGGCTTCTTCAGAAGCCATCTGATCTGGATCTACACTGTTTGCAAATGTAGGGGTTGTCGTGAACAGCAGGATAAGGGTTAATGGCTGATGACCCCTGCATGTCTGCACGGTTCCAGAAATTTAGTAAGTGCTTGATTATCACTTTTGTGCTTGCTTAATACAGGTTGGACATTGTTCATATATAGAGAAGAATTTTCTCCCTAAGAACTAATTCTTTTCTTAATGAGTAGGCCTATATCCTGTTTTCAGAAGGTTTTTGGGACAAATTAGCGGTCATCTGTTAACCCATATATGCCTAGCGTCCCATTTTTTGAACATCGACAAACAGTGAATACCCAGAACGCGGCGTCTGATCTGCGCATGCACTGTTTGCTCAAACAGATGGAGCGCTGTGGTGCAGTCGTAAAGCATCGGATTTGAGATCGAGAGGTAGCCGGTTCGATCCCCGCAATCGCCACGTGTTGTTTGCTTGAGCAAGAAACTTTATCCACATTGCTTAGTACTGGTTCCTACCCAGGAAATGAGGGCCACATGGAAGATTAGTACTAGTACTAAATGTGTTACCCTCTATAAATAAGGTCGATTATTATTATTATTATTATTATTTTAAAGTCCATTCCTTATTTGTAAACTTTACTTACAACAAAACAAACCTGACATCCCTACCACTGAACATGGAAACTCCAAACTTACGAGGTAGAAGATTCCATTGTCATGACGCGAAGCTGTATAAAGATTAAATAATAATAATAATAATAATAATAATAATAATAATAATAATAATAATAATAAATAAATAAATAAAAATCTATGATTAATATGGACATGACAGAATAACCAATTGTCTCAGTAATGGCTTAATTATTCGATATGAATATATCATAAAAGTTATCTTATGAGAGATAATTACCGTAAACTTTATACGAATAATAAAATACTAGGAAACAACCTATCGGTATTATATGTCCCAGGCAAGCAGCCGTGTAGATCTCGATAACTGCATTTGCAATGTAGGTCTTGATCAGGGTATTCTTTGAGAGCATTCTAATCCTGTTTTGTCTCTGATTTCTTCTGGGTAGGTCACATCCTCGACTTTAGGCGTTTACGACTGCTGATAACAATGAAGGTGGCCATCATGTCAATAGTTTATTTTTAACTTGCTGTTTGTATAATATTTCTTTATTTATTTGGGATAATTTTAATGAATATCACAGAAATGAGAGTTTTATACCCCCTTTTAACAGTTTTATTCCTTGGAGTCGTGCAGGTGAGTGAATTACCTTGGTACTTCATACGTTCATACGTTTTTCGACCGTTGTTCGGTTAAATGTAATCGAATTCAATACTTTCGAAGTTAACAATGTCGACGAGGCATCGGTGTTTTGTTTGTTAGAGAGAGAGAGAGAGAGAGAGAGAGAGAGAGAGAGAGAGAGAGAGAGAGAGAGAGAGAGAGAGATTCTCAGCTAAAAAAATTGTTGCAAGCGACGAAGGCCTTGAACAGACCGCTGTGTTCTATGGCGTCTGATTAAGCCAGTGCGGTTTAAGGGGTTTCCCGTATAAATGAAGTAGCATTATTTTAAATATAATATCACATGTCGTTGATAAGCAGTGGAAAAAGTCGTGAAATAAAAATCGTTTGGTTTGTTTGATTTGAGGTTTAACGTCCCCGTCAACACTGTAAAGGTCATTTTGGAGACGTTGCTTCCAATTTTGTGGGACTTTTACCCAACATTGAGTTGAAATGACTTCTCAAGCCCTGTCGCCCAATGAAACCAGTAGGGTTTATTAACTTGGACCTCGCACCGCGGATCCTGGACAGGCTTATATCCTCTAAGCGGTTTACCAGTACTAGTGTGCGGGCCGGATTCAGCTCTGCGTGGAAGCAGCATGCAGCCCATATATTTCTTCAAGCCGCTATGGGCGGGGGGAGGGGGGGTGCGTTGAAATAAAAATCGTATGACCACACGTGTATTAACACTTTGGCAGGATTAAGTAACGTCATTACGACGTCCCTGTCAACAATGCATTTTCTGTGGAAAAAAAAAGGTCAAATTCGATGGCGATAAAATCCAATTTAAAGTGGCCATATGAAAAATAGAATCTTACACTCGTGGTCATGTCATATGAAATTTATGAAAGTCACCGGACGTTTATTTCATATCAACGTACCGCATTAATGTAAGAATCTCATTATGAAATATGTACTATCACGTAACAGAGTAGCGAAAAGTTCACACCGTCCGTCGGGAGAAATGATATCTGTAGCGGTTGTCTCCAGTTCACACTGGTCAATACATACGCACAGGCTGCGTAGCGGTCGCATAGGCTTCGTATTTTGGACGCATAGGCTTCGATGAAAAATGGCGGTTGACAGTTCGTCAGTGCAGGTAAGAAACGGTTTTACGTCAATCTAAATGTTGTATAGCGTTGTCCAATACTGACATCTGCCTTACGGACCACTTTATTAACGTGCGGCTTCGTCTGTTGCAAGAAAAAGTTTGAAAAACGGAATATAGAAAAATAGACCCCAAAAGAAATTTGGCATTCAACACAGATTCACCTGTAGTTTCACTATTGCCCGGTCGCCCTATGTAACTACACGTTTTTGGCTGGTGTTCTGGCCGATAAATTGTGAATAATGATAATGAAATTGAAAAGCTAACATAAAACTTTCGTCACATCTTTGGCGAAAAAGAAAAATTATGATATTTCGATACAACGAACGTAGCTTCGTTACCTATTACAACGCAGAGGCTGCGAACAAAATTTGAAAGCCCTGAATTATGCAGTGTAATAACGAATGATATTAAATTAATATCGAGAAATGAGCCAACCAGCGTTAGTTGATGATGCTCAAGACATTCTGCATCATTTATACCAAACACATTTTCATTCTCAGCTATGCAAATACAACATTATGATTCGAATGCCAAAATCTGTCAAGTTACAATTATTTACACTACTGTTCATAAACTTGGTAAGTCTTCGCCAAATCTGTAAAGTATTAAGCCAAATAATATTTGCACTATATGAATTTCTGTCGCGTTTTTATTACAACGCACGTGGCTTAGGAATTTACGACGTGCAGGTTACAGAGATGGGCAGACGCATTACGAAAACACGCCTATTAAAATACCACTTAAAAGATAAAAACATTCAGATAAACCATCCTGATAGTTTTGATATTTCTGCTCGCCCGGGCCAGGCGGTTCTAACGCGTATCCACAATCTGTGTTTCTGAGAATAAATAAGGAAATATAATAAATGCAGAAAATCTGTCAATGTACACTACCGTTCATAAACTTTGTAAGTCTGTCCTCGTCAAATCTGTTAAAGGAGACAGGAAAGCGATAATCTGTTACAAAAAATAGGTAAACATCAATAAATCCTTTCTTCTACTGAATACTGCAGGTTTCTAAGTGGTCTGATAAGGATTTTATCACTGTGTAATCTCCAGCCGTTTACTCTGCTAAAGAACTGACCTTGAAAATTCCAATTAACCACAGATATGCCCTGACGTCATCCATGAGGAATCTAGAAGCTTTGTGTGTACTGAATAGGCAGATGTAGCAATGTTGAGGTTTAAAACAGAAGCTTAAAATGGAGAAAAATAAGCAAGAACTGGCCACTCTTTCAGGGGACTTCACTTTAGATATTCAGCCTTATATGTTTGAGTCCAGGGAAACTTGTGATCAGGAATTTAGTGTGGGAAGCAGCAGCTCTGAAGATAGCTATCTTACATGTCAATCACAACAATTGTTGTCTGCATAGTCATCTGCTGCTTTCTTTAAATGTTACCTGAACCAATCTAAGTCTGATCCAGTCTGATCTTGGTCCACACTGTTCGCCTATAAGCGAAAAAAAAATTAAAAAAAAAAAAGAAAAAAAAATTTAAGAAGATGCAGCAGACAGTATAAACAGGGGCCATTTTACAATTCAGGTTTTTCTTACGGTTGATTCGTCCGGTTTTCCACCCATGCGCACTCATGAGCACTCTTAAAATGGAGATAGCAGTCTTCATTTTGGATTGGGTGTTTATGGATTTACCTAACTGAGATAGGAAAATGAAACAGCAACCAAATTAACCAAAGCTAGCCATTGGCTCCAGATGAATTCGGCCTAGGTTGGTATCCCTAACGAACGGTTGTATGTCAATTCATTATTGGTAGAGAATCCTCTCATGTCACAGCGCATGACTCAGTGGAACCTTTTTGTTTGTGTTGATGTTAACGTCCCCGACAACATCATTCAGGTCATTTTTGAGACATTGTTTCCGAATTTATGGGACTTTTACCCGACACTGAGACGAAATGACATCGCAAACCTTACCGCATATGAAGCATACTTGCAATTGCTAAATATGAATGACCCGTTTACTTTTTGAAAAGACAAATACTAATTTGTGGGTCGATTATTTGTCAATCGTCACAAAGTATAAAAGTGCAAGTAGCTCTACAGTGCTTAAGTCAACGTGATTATCACTGATTCAACAGCGTTTATTTTTCTTCGAAGAGAGGTCTGCGTGTTGCGTAATACGGAAATCCATAGATCATGGATTGGGTTTTTCAAACAGTGTATGTCCAGATTTAATGCCGCAGAACGCGGCGTCTAATCAGGGTCCTCACTGTTTGCTCACATAACATGAATTGAAGGGTCAAACGCAGCGTCTTATCAGGGTCTTCACTTTTTGCTTTAAACTGTAGTTTAAGGGTTAAAGGAAGCAGTTTAAATCCATAAGTAAGCATCCAGCCGACAGACTTTCTTAAAAAAGTAAATCTTTGGGCCGGAGCCGTCATAGAGTTATGAAAGGGCCGTAGAGCAAAAACATTTTTATCTATCTTATCTTATTATATCGAAGAATGATTTCACGAAATGGGTTACTGAAAACATTGCAAGCAAGTATTTTTTTTTCTGAATTTATATTCTAAGTCACTATAAAATTCAGACTCTGAAAGGCTATGTTGCAGAAGACAGTCTGGTTAGCAAAAATTATGATGTAAGGACAGAGATTGAAAATAGATCTGAGATAAAGAAAAGTCTTGTATTTTTTTTTCTTCTTTGATCCTAAAAAGGCTAGAATTAGCTTATATGTTTACTGTTTAATGAGCAGATGCTTCTATTTTATCGGAAACGAAGACTGGGATCAGACTGTGCAGGCGCGATTTATGAACCTTTGCTGAAGTTTTGTAGGAGCTGCATGTATTCGATTGAAGCATTTAAATACAAGTCGGAGAATCACGTAAACATGCCTATATAATTCTGAACCCCTTAAATCCAATTTTTATATATTAAAACTGAGCTTTAATGGGATATACATTGTTTTCCTTATTTCTTCTCAGAAATACAGATTGTGGATACGCGATAAAACCGCCTGGTCCGGGCGGTTGTAACAAGTTCCCATACACTTTGTCTTGAGCAGAAATATTAAAACTATCAATGTTTTATCTGAAAGTATTTTCTTTTTAACTTTTTAGTGGAATTTTAATAGGCGTGTTTTCGTAATGCGTCTTCCCATCTCTGTAACCTGCGAAGCCACGTGTTTTGTAAAAAAAAAAAAAAAAAAAAAAACACGACAAAAATTCATACAATGCAAATATAATTTGGTTTAATACTTAACATATTTGACGAGGACTTGCCGAGTTTATGAACAGTGGTGTTAATAATTGTAAATTGACAGATTTTGTGCATTCGCCTCAAAATGTTGTACATGCATTTGCATAGCTGAGACTGAACATGATTTCGGTATAAATGATACAGAATGCCTTTAGCATCACCAACTAACGCTGGTTGACTGATTCCTCGACATTAATTTAATAGCATTCGCTATTATCCTACATAATACAGGGCTTTCAAATTTAGTTCGCAGCCTCTGCGTTGTAATAGGTAACGAAGCTACGCGCGTTGTATCGAAATATCAAGATTTTTATTTTTCGAAAAAGATATGACGAAAGTTGCATATTAGCTTTTCGATTTCATTATCGTTATTCACAATTTATCGGCCAGAACACCAGCCAAAAACGTGTAGTTACATAGGGCGACCGGACCAAAGTGAAAATACAGGTGAATCTGTGTTGACTGCCAAATTTCTTTTGGGGTCTATTTTTCTATATTCCGTTTTTCAAACTTTTTCTTGCAACAGACGAAGCCGCACATTAATAAAGTGGTCCGTAAGGCAGATGTCAGTATCGGGAAATGCAATACAACAGTTAGTTTAACGTAAAAACAGTTTCTTACCTGCATTGACGAACTGTCATCCGCCATTTTTCATCGAAGCCTATGCGTCCAAAATACGAAGCCTATGCGATCGCTACGCAGCCTGTGCGTATGTATTGACCAGTGTGCAGTTTTCCGCTGAAAAAATGACGTGATTAAAAGAACAACACAATCGCGATCATTGCATATGCACTTTAGGAAACTCGCCAAAGGCTCGTTTAATAAATTTCATATGAAATGACCACGTATGGGGGATCCTCTATTTATGAATTTGAGTTTTACAAGAAATATTGAAAATAATGACAATAAAACGACGAATGTTTGACAAATATAGCGCACCACGTAACGGATTACCTTTTCACCAATGTGGAATTCAAACGCATTCATGAATAATGGACTCTTTCATCCCTTTGTTTGTTTTGTTTGAATTGAGGTTGTACGTCCCCGTCAACACTATTTAAGTCATTTAAGAGACGTTGCTTCCAATTTTGTGGCACTTTTACCTGGCATCATCTCAAGCCCTACTGTCCAAACAAACCAATACGGTTTATATGAATGGACGGTGCGACTCGCACCAATTTGCCTGAGCAGGCTTAGACCTCTAAACGCATTACCAGTACACATATGCGGTCGGTTTCAGCTTTGCTTCCCCAATCTATTTCTCCAAGCCCCGATAGCCGTATAAGAGGTGGCTGACTCATGGCATTGTTGTAAGTTTTGTATCCCCCCCCCCCCCCCAAAAAAAAAATCCTAAAACAAAGTTACTGTATTTTGCTTATGCATTTACCATTATTTACCATTTAAGCACTAGGTAAAATACTTCAAGAGACGACAATCTATATTTCCTTTTTTTTTGTCAGAGACAAAAACATCACGCTTATAAGTCCGTGAAATAAACACCCCCTTACACTCCACTTTATATAGAGAAAACTGGGGTTCACGGGAGTATACATTATTTTCCTTATTTCAGCTCCTGGACATAGGTTGTGGATATCAAAAATTTTCTTCAGAAAATTGACCGTTTTGGAGATGTGAAAAAATACACCATGACGCACGGAGGTGTTATCGTAATGTGATTGATTATTAATTCACATCTAATGTCAAGCATGGTTGTCTCTGAAATATAGTTAAATTACTTTGAAAATGTCGTCTGCTTTGTGTGATTAGCACTTGAAAAAAATGTTCTTCATTTATCATATGACGTCGCGTCTGAGAGTGTAATAACGCCATGTAATATTTTCGATAATCCACTAGTGGATTAAATATGCAAATTAGCTAGATACGTCCCGAACGTTACATGTACGACGCCCTTAACGACGTCGCGTTTACTGATGGCGGACAATTGACATTTTTGTAAACACTCGTGAATGAAATGCGTTTTAAATGTCATATGATAAAAAGAATCTTGCATTCGTGCTCATGTATTATTGAATTTATTAAACTCGTTGAGGAAAAGGGATAAAATGCTCGGCAAAGCCTCGCATTTTATCCCTTTTCCTCAACTCGTTTAATAAATTTAATAATACATGAACACTCATGTAAGATCCTCTATTTACATCATAAGGTGGGTTATGCAAAAGTGATTGTCGGTGTGACCATCCATTCCTACTCAAACCCTAATGGCACAGCGTACGTGGAGACATCGTCGTCCAGGAAATGTTGTGACGACCCTCAGAGGCAGTCATGCGAGGTTGGGGACACGTGTGACACGTACTTCGATATCTGCATAGGAAGGTAAGCGTTCGTTATAACTGTATTGGTGGGATTTGAATGGGTGAAATAAAAGTTTCATACTAATATAACATGACGTCAAAGAGCACGTTTAGAACTCGCACGTGCTTATGTGCTGGACATTGGCAAACAGTGAAGACCCAGATCAGGCGCCGCAGTAGGCGATGTCCGATTAGGGTCTGCACTAATTGCTTAAAATACTGGAATTTAAACTCAGTCTACACTCAGACACAATCGACCAGCCAGTGTTGTCAGTACTTCTCAAGTTAAATATTTTAAATAAACCAGCGCACAATAAAACGTGCAATAACGCTTGTGCGACCAGCGAAGACTCAGATCAGACTACGCGCAGTCCGATCTGAATCTTTGCTCATCGCATTTGCCTTCTATTGCCCCTGGACTACCCAAACCAATGGAAATAAGCAAAAGCTCTTGTCGAAGGGGTGGATCTACAGGCCAATCTGAGCCTTTTGGTCGCGCTTATTACGGACATCACATGCACTGGTCGTGATCATTTTAACCACAATGCTTATTGACACATGTGAAAGTCGCTTCCTATGACACTGAATGGCTTCTTTTAATACATTTTAAATAATGCTTTATTACTATAATGGTGTGTGTGTGTGTGTGTGTGTGTGTGTGTGTGTGTGTGTGTGTGAATTCGGGTTTAACGTCGCTTTCAACAATTTTTCAGTCATATCACGACGGTGTCTGGTTGTGACAGGGAGCTCAATGCTCACTTTTATAGTGCTGCCTCACTGAAGTATCATGTCCCAGACACATTACATGATACCACACCCAGTCACATTATCCTGACACTGGATCGACCAGTCCTAGCTCTACCCCGTAAATCTGAGTGCCAAGCGAGGAGCAGCTAGTACCATTTTTAACGACTTTGGTATGTCGCGGCCCGGGATCGAACCCGAGACCTCCCGTTCCCCGGAGCGGACACTCTACCAACTGAGCTATCGGGGCCGGTACTATAATGGTTATTATTATTATAATTCTTCTTCTTATTATTATAATTCTTATTGGTTTAAACTGTATTTATTTGACTTTACCGTAAACATATACAATACATAATATTAGACAGGATTTGACGGTAAGCACTAGTGCTTATTTTTAGTCATCTGCTGGAAGACAAAGAAAATAAGTTACATCTTCTATGAATGGAATGCAGCTTAAACATGTGATATGAATATAAAAACAAATATACAAAGAAAGAAATAAAGATCAAGAACATCTCATTTTATACGTTTGATGAGGATACAGTATCTAGAACTGATTAGCGAATTAAGTGGTAGCTCAGTTATAAATACAGAAGAGAAATAGCTAAGATCTTGAAACGGTAATAAAACACAAGCATATTCTAGAGTTCTAGAGCTCAAATTCTACAGCTGTGAAACATTCTTGCGACCATTCCCTCCCCAATAACCCCACTCGAATCCATGGTTACATCTATGGACTACAAGAATATGCCGGATTTTACTATGTATTGTTGCACTTTGAGAAATATACGTTCGTTTTCCTGGAACGTTAAATTTTGGTTGCCATGGAGAAAAGCATTTACCGTGTAGTTTCGGAGTGTGTGTGGTAAGCAATTTCTCCGAATATGAGCGAGCCTAGGACATACAAAGAAGAAGTGATACGCACTTTCAAAACCTCCATTCGCACAAGTAGGACTGGGAACGATATTATTTGCGATAGAGATCGGCGTTTAAGAAGCTGCATCCCAATCTTAATCGTGCTTGGAGAATTTGGCCGATGCGTGTTCCAGTGTGATAGTACGGAGGAGGCTTATTCAGATCCCTATTCAGTCGTGATTTGAAAGCAGCCACTGATGGCACTTCTCTGACTTCAGCAGGGAGATCGTTCCATGCACGGATAGTTGCTGGGGAAAAGGAATTTAAAACACGTTGGTATTAGCGCAATAGTTCTGGAAATGATTTGAGTTTCTAAGCTTGTAAGTGGTCGTGTCTCGCACGAGTGGTGGTAGGAGATCGTAGAGATAGGTAGAAGTTAGTCCATGGAGAATTTTGAAGAGGGTTATGAGTTTGTGCTTATTTCACCTGTTTTGGAGAGTCTCCCATCCAAGATCTGTAAGAAGTTTGCTTACGCTACATAGTTTAGTCGCACCGGTTATAATTCGAGCAGCCTCGATATGGATTGCGTCAATCTTTTTTTTTTTTTTTTTTTGTCTCCGTAAGGCAGTTGTCCCACACCGAGTCACAATATTCTAGCAGGGGCAGCACATATGCCATGTACAGTGATTTTCTACTTATTCGGAATTATAGAGCTCGGAGTAGGTTTAGTCTCGACAAGGCCTTTTTAGAAATGATTTTTACGTGGGGTGACTGTGTTCTCCTTGAGATAATCATATAGTGAGTTTTATTGGCGTTAAAGTTAACTAGCCAGTCGTCTGCCCAGTGGGAGATGGTTTGTAGATCGGTATTTAATAGCCGAGCCGCAGCATTTGGACACTCGACAGTAATGTAGAGACTTGTATCGTCTGCAAACAAGCGTATAGAACAACCTATATGTTTAACGATGTCATTTATATATATAAAAGAAAAAGCAGAGGTCCCAGAATGGATCCTTGGGGAACACCTGCCAAGACTAGAGTCCAATCAGAAGCTTGATCATTAAGTACAACGCGCTGTCGACGTCCAGAGAGCTAACTCGCGAGCCACTTGAGAACATCGTCTGAACAACCTATACCTGATATTTTGTGCAGAAGACCTTTGTGCTAGACACTGTCGAAAGCCTTACTTATATCACAAAATACGGCGCGAACTTCTTTGCCATTATCAACGGCCTCACAAAAAGTGTGGTATTTATGTAACAACCGATATGTTGTGGAGTCGCCTTGGACAAACATGTCCTGGAAAGGGTTATCCTTTGGAAGCAAGGAATACACCACAGAAACGGAAAACATGGAGTGTACATGTTTTCTGGGCCAGACTAGCCAGTCCCGGCCAACCAGGCCTCATCAGTGACCCTCAAATGTTTTCAAAATTCAACAATGGAATCAATGATCCCAAAGGATAAGAATATAAAAATCTGATATGGGGTTCTGTTGTAGATGAGCGTTTCCAACCCGAGGGATGACCGTGCTGAGCGGAACCGAGGCTACGCCGAGGTTCCGCTCAGCACGGTCATCCCGAGGGTTGGAAACGCCCATCTACATCAGAACCCCATATTGGATTCTTTTTCTTGCACAACACCTCCGGTTAGTTTTGACAGGTCGCACATGTATATTGTTTACGAAATAAAAGTAGTGCGGGAGTAGTTCCGGCAGTTGAATAGAATTGAAGCGCATTTATGTTAGTTGCCTGGGTCGGAACACCAGGGTCAGAACATAAATTTCTATCCCAGGGTAAAATCACGGATTTCCTTGTCTGGTGTGCAAGAAAATATAAACTACACTATGATTGAAGAGGGGTTAAGCCCGATTGAAGAGGGGTTAAGAGTCGATGTGAAATGACGTAGTTATACAAATGTTTATGTACACAGCGTTCCATTACTTTGCCTGGTGAGCTGAGGAGAGATATAGGTCGGTAATTACTAGGTATAGCTTTTTCGTCTTTTTTATGGATTGGGGAGATGTTTGTATGTTTCCATTCGGATGGGAAATAACCCTGTCGGAGAGAACGACTGAAAATAATGGAAAACGGACCGACAAGAACGAAAGCGCCTTCTTTCAGTAAGCGTGGACTGATAAAGTCTGGACCGCTTGCCTTGTTTATTTTCAAATTTTGAAGACAGTCTTTCACATCCTCCTCTGAAATGTTTATAGATTTCAATCGGTAAGGTACTAGGTCTAAGTTCGGTAAAGGTTTGTTTGCGTCGTTAAAAGTTGTTTGTGATGTGAAAAAGTATTTAACATGTTTGCTTTTTAAAGATCACTTTCTGCATATTCCTGATTCATGCACAGAGTAGGTATTTTGGTTGTTGTTTTTTTGTAAGTTTAGAATTTGTTTAGAAGTTTTCCAAAATACTTTGGGATCACAGCCATCAGAAGAAAGTAATCGGTCTAGTTTATCATAATATTCTTTTTTAGATTTTCTTATTTTATTTACTACGGCGTTTCGAACTTTTTTATAATCGTACCAGAAGCGGATGTTGTTAGTTCTTTTATACTGGCGAAATGTACGTTTGCGGTTCCTGATTAGATGCTTTATGCGACATCTTACCCATGGTAGATCGGATGCTTTTACTGTGACAATCTTGTTCGGAATCGCACTTTCTGCTGAAGTGATAATTGCTGCAGAGACAAAATTAACGCTGGAATCGACATCATTATCTGTTTGGAGATGTTCTATAAGGTTAGATTCTAGTAATAATCTACGATATTTATCGTAGTCAGCTGACTTGTTATTCCGTATTTTTCTCTTAAAACTTTTGGTCGACGGGCGTATACATTTTAAGAAAACAACGATTGGGCAGTGATATCGTATTTGATCAGGTATAAAAGGATCGGTTACTCGACTCTGCAGAATGTTTGCTGTATTACGGACAAGAATCAGGTCAATCGTTGATGGTGAGTGTTCGGTAAAGTGCGTCGGATCTGTGATAAGCTGGCTTTAGTTGAACTCGTAAATTAGTTCGGTAATCTTATTGTCCCTGTTTAGCGCCATATTTAAGTTAAAGTCACCTAGACTAAGTATATCGACAATGTTTGTGTTGTAGGCACGATCGTCACTTTCTTTTATCAAGTCCATGAACGCTGAATTGCTGTTTGGAGGTCGATATATACCTGCCACGAGTACTGTCTTAGATTTTACTACGAGTTCGAGCCAGATAGCCTCTAGACCGTTTATCTGTAAATCGTGGGGACGTTTGCAGGTTATTGTACGCAAGAACACCACCTCCAAGACGATCGCGTCTGTCGTTTCTAAAAGGCTGCGAAAAGTTTTCAATATGGACAGTGGTGTCTGAAATGTCTGGCTTCAGCCAACTTTCTGTAAATATGAGACTATCATAAGCATCTGCCTCGCTCTTGATCAAATCCATTTTCGGTACGATGCTTTGGATGTTAATATGGAATGGAGAGCATTTCTAGTGATGACGCTGAGACGTTTTGATTTGAGTCAGTATTGCTGTCGACAGAGCCTGGACCAGGATTGACTTCTACGTCGCCAGACAAGAGGAGGAGAATAGGAATCCAGAGCACTAGATCAAACGCAAATATAAAACGGATTAAAATGTGCATAAATTGTATGTTTTCGAAATTTGGGGCTAATTTGCAAGTACGAGGATGAATCATTCTTAGAGTCTTATACATTTCAGTACTGCGTTGTAATGCAATAATTAAACTAATTATTATTATCATTAATATTATTTTTACTTCTACTACTACTTACTGCTTTTTTTTTTATCTATTTCATTATTATCTTCAATTTCTAGCATAAAAACGCATTGGGGTTGTAAGGGTGCCTTCATGACGTCAGGAATCTACAACAACACCAATAACATCACCAATATCCCTGAGCTGAGAGCTACCACTGACTTCTGGGGACCCGTAAGTCACTTTCTTTCTTTCTTGTACATAAAGGATTTTACATGAGTATTCATGTATTATTGGATTTAATAAACGAGTTGAGGAAAAGGTATAAAATGCGAGCTTTCGTCGAGCATTTAATGCATTTTTTGACAAGTTCAATACATTTAATAATACATGAGCACGAATGCAAGATTCTATTTGAAACGTATTTCATTCACGTTATTTTCAAAAATGTCAATATTTCGCCATTTATAAACGCGCGTTTTTCAATACTGAATTGGTTAAACCACACAGTCTAATCAAGATCTACACTGTTTGATTAAACTATAAGATTTGAAAGTGTTACACAAATTAGTCTAAGTCGAGACTCGGGACCATTTTCTAGCCTTCACCCAGAGATAGTCGACCCACCAGTGCTGTCAGTGCTTTGATATTTTTTTTTATTATGCCACAGGAAGCAAAGATTCGGGTGGGGGGATATAGTTTTTGGTCTGTCTGTTTATCTGTCCGTCCGTCTGTCTGTCTGTCCCCAAAAACTTTAACATTTGGCATAACTTTTGAATGGTAAATGATAGGGCGTTCATATTTCACATATGTACACCGAGTCACATGACCTTTCCAGTGGTTCAATAATTTTTACCTTATGACACTGACCTTGACGTTTGACCTACTTTTTAAAAACTTTAACACTGGTAATAACTTTCGATTGGTATGCGATATGGCTTACATATTTCACATACGCATTCCTTGTCACAAGACCTTACCAGTGGAACCATAACTTTTGACCTTGTGACCTTGACCTTGACATTTGATCTATTTAAAAAAAAATACATTGGCCATAACTTTCGATTTGTAAGTGATAGTACTTTCATATTTCATTATTATTATTTTTCACAGGGCATGACGATTTTCGTTTTCATCCGAGACGATGATTCCCATGGTGCGGTACAAGCCCACGATCATATTGACACGCTGATTGACACGTTAGATTTCAAACCAGACAACCAGGAACTACTTGCACAGGAACATGATTATGAGTGGTTGGGCAAAACACAGTAAGAATCACCACAGAAGCACGCCTATATAATTCTGACCCCCTTGGACCCACTTTTATAAAGAAAAAACTGATGAGGCGTAATTGGCCGAAACTAGCAAGTTTGTACACCATATTTTGCAGTTCCGTGGTGTATACCTTGCTTCCAAAGGATAACCCTTTCAAGAAAATGTTTACATGGGTAAACCTGATTTTTGTCATTCTGCTTTAAAAATGAGATTGTGGGTACTCGTTAGAACCGCCTCGATTCTAACGGGTACCCACAATCTATATTTTGAGCAAACAGTAGAAAAATGTCTCAATTTTTCGTCTGAAAATTTTCGTTTTTTCGGCGATAAAGTTTAGTGTATTTGTATAGGCGGGTTTTTATAATGCAAGAGGTTTTTTTTTGGTCGATTGTTTATCCGTCGACCCAAAGTTACAAAGCATAGAAACTCTTCAGCGCTAAAGTCCATGTGACTATCCATGATTTGTAGGAAATCCAATTAACTTATTTATAGAAAATAGGGTCGTTAATTTTGTCGCCGTGAAGTCAGCGTGTTGCGTAGTAGCCGGAATCACGGGCGAGGTTTGGCAAACACTGTGAAGACCCAGATCAAATGCCTAAGAACGCGGCGTCTATTAAGGGTCTACACTGTTTGCTTGCATTACAGGAATTTATGGATCATCTTTAATATGTTGCGTAATAGGGTCATCTATAGAATCTGGGCCGGAATCATAGGTTGGGCTTAAAACACACACACACACACACACACACACACACACACACACACACACACACACACACACACACACACACACACACACACACACACACACACACACACACACACACACACACACACACACACACACAATCAAAACACCCGACCTTCCACTGCGAGAATCTGGGCCGGAATCATAGGTTGGGCTTAAAACACACACACACACACACACACACACACACACACACAATCAAAACACCCGACCTTCCACTGCGAGAATCTGGGCCGGAATCATAGGTTGGGCTTAAAACACACACACACACACACACACACACACACACACACACACACACACACACACACACACACACACACACACACACACACACACACACACAATCAAAACACCCGACCTTCCACTGCGAGACGGTCGGCAAAAACCAGGGAAACGAGAGAAAACCCACCTGACCTTCCGTGGTTCTCTTCTTTGATTCTCCAGACTGAGTCTGACGGTGAAGGTTTGGTGTGCACCTAACCACTACGGGGACCGGTGTGACAAACACTGCACGGGGATCCAACAAATAGTCACATGTAACAGACAGACTGGGCAACTGAGCTGCCAGTACTCGGGTAAGTCGTGCGACACATGAGAAAAAAGACCTTATATTTCTCCGATTATTCTTCTTCAGATGCGCATGCGTAATCAATCAAATAGGGGTAGACGCATGTCTTCTTGCATGAAGCTAGTACAATATCTCCTCTCAAAGTCAGCGAACAGCAAAGGCTCTGAGCATTTGCCGCTTGTATATGCAATAAGTATCACTTTCTCATGATCTAGCCCGCGCCGTCAGAATACATGTTTCGGTGTCGATTGATTCACAGATGTCTTTCTTGGTCGACTGACACAGAGTTGTATAGGCCTATACAGAAACTCTTATTGCTGATGCCCACGTGACTACCACGGTCCAATTAACTTAAACCGCGAGCAAATTAATCTGAATGTATATGTACTGTTAAGGGGAATTTGAGCACCCGGCAGATTTTCCCGCCATTTTACAAAGTGAGACACATTTCGGGACTTCCTGTTCGCTTTTCTATGAGCCCTGTCCCACTGAAAAAGAGTCTACTCTTAAAAGAAAGAGTTTGCTTCCTTTAAGTGTAGACCCCTGTTGACATGGGAGACAAAAATACTTTTGCAGAGGTTGTCTCCCCTGAAAGTGTTCTTATTCCCCCTAAACTCGTTAATGACAAAGAGTTCTTCAATCCAATAGCTTTGGAGAACTAGTGTTGGCAAGGACCAGCCGGTGAGTCTAAAGAGCCAGATAGAAGCCATTGCTGGTTCCCATATGGATAGACCGGGGTACATGGACGCTTCACGTGGGCATCGAAGGCTCTGATCAGACTGCGCAGTCTGATCTGAGCAATTGCTGGCCACCAATATGCCGACTTGCCACCCTCGTTATTAAACTCATTTTCTTATGATGCATAAATGCAAATTGTTGACTATACAAAATTCGCTAGACAAAACGACTTTGCGACCAGCGAAGACTCAGATCATTTTGTTCATCAAACCAGTTCACCCCTCCTATTGGGACCTGGAGAAATAGATTGGGCTGCATGGTGCTTCCGCGCAGAGCTGAAACCGACCGAACGTTTAAGTAATGGTAGACCGCTTAAGATTAAGCCTGCACAGGAAAAGTAGTGTGAGTCGGACCGCTCCTTAAAGTAGAAGTAAAACAAAGATCAGGAATCGATACAATTAACTTTCTCCACCAATCAAAGACACCGAAGGGAAAGAAACACAAACATTAAGCGACCAGACCATAATGGAAACCTAAACAAAGGAAGGCCATAAGGACAGTTACTTTCCCACAAAATGGCCATATGGCCATCCAAAATAAAAAGACACAAGTGATACACAGTAGCGGTTTCTTAGGGCGATAGGGCTTAAGATGTCATTTCATCTCAATGTCTGCTAAAGCCCCACAAAATCGGGAGCAACGTCTCCAGAATAACCTAAATCATGCTGACGGGGAGTTAAAACTTATACACAAAAACAAAAATAAATCATCAATCAAGTCTTGTCAGAGTTTTTTTGTTCCTTGGATAGCCAAGAGACTAAAGAAGGGTTATGTGCAGTCTGATCGGAGTCTTTGCTGTTCGCACACTTCTTCTGGATGGTTTTGTCGTGCAATGGCTCAAAAATATGTGTGCCTCGCAAAAATAAACTGTATGCATAGCAACATATATAGTTAAGTATTTTTTGAGTATTGAAGGATGGTTTTCCTTATTTCTCCATAAAAACCTATGTTGTGGGTACTCATTAGAACCGCCTCGGCGAGGCGGTTCTAATGAATACCCACAACATAGGTTTTTATTGAGGATTGACAAAAACTGTCCTCAATTTATCAGTGCTATGTGTATGACTTGTTATGGCTGTGTTGTTTGAGCCTTTTTTTCCTGAGAAACATTGTTCTTTCCATTTCAAATTAATATTCCTACTTCAGATGAGATTTTATTGGAGTTTAAAAACAACGCAACTGAGAACCAACTACCACAGTTTATCCGGGAAATCAACAGTTTTGTTGCCAATGAAGTTTGTCCATCAACGGGTCTTCCGGAGGTTGACCTTCCACAGCTTGATGTTTCAAGGTATGTGGTATTTTTTTGTGGTGGCGCATTGGATGCTATCCAAGTGTGGCCTTCAACGGACCTACACGAGGCCGTCTCACTCAGTTTCAAGGAATCACATGAGCAAGTCCGTGAAATGAACACCCCCTAAACCCCATTGGATTAAAGGGAGTATACGTTATTTTTCTTGTTTCTGCTCCAAGACATAGGTTGTGGGTACTCTTTAGAATCGGTTCTAACGAGCACTCACGGCCTATGTGTGCAGTATAAATAAGAAAAAATTCACGGATTTCATCAGAAAAGTAGCCATTTTGGAGATGTCATGGCATACACTTTGTCGCACGGGTGTGTTATTTCGTTTGGCAATCAATGGGCCTACCCGCAACTTCACGTGTTTTGTGTGTGTGTGTGTGTGTGTGTGTTTTTTGTTTTTGTTTTTTTTTGGTTCATTAACCACCCTATCCGAGGTGTTTCTAACCAGTACCCACGACCTATGTTTGCAGTATAAATAAGAAAAATATCACGGATTTTCATCAGAAAAGTAGCCATTTTGGAGATGTAAAAATGCACTTTATTCGCAAGAGTGTGTTATGTCGTTTGGCAATCAATGTATGGTAAGTTCAATTGTACATTATTTATTACACAGGTTTCTTAACGTGACACGAACATGGTTGATAAAAATCTTGATTGTTTCCAAGCTAGAGAAAGCCTTTTTGGTTCGATTGTCTGTCAGTCAACCCAACGTTACTAAGCACAGGAGTGTTCCGTTGTTGATGCCCACATGACTATAGCTGATCATGTACAAAATCCAGATAAACGGTTATTTATTGCAGCGCTATGTTTTCTCCTTGTACGTCAGAACGTTGTATAAAATAAGCCCCGCCAAGCGAATTTGTGTCTTCGAGCATTCCGTCATGACAAATTTTAACTGCGCAATGCCCAGCCATTCAGAGGGGCCAGGGACAAGGCTTTCTGTCTGAAGGTTCCTCTTGATTCACTGCTTGTATGAGCGAGCAGCGAAGGTTCTGGCGAGACTGCGCGGATGCGCAGGCTCGCCTGAACCTTCGCTGCTCGCATAGGCGATAAGTGCCAAATCGCTTGACGCGGCTCAAATGTTATATCTGGACTGGGCTCGTATACTTGGACATTGTCGTATGATCAGGGTATACACTGTCAGTTTAAGTACAGTTTATATTTAAGTTTAAATGAAACGGTCTAAGTGTTCACTGTCGCCCCCGCTGCTTCCACGCAGAGCTGAATCTGGCCCGCACACTAGTACTGGTAAACCGCTTAGAGGATCTAAGCCTGTCCAGGAACCGCGGTGCGAGGCGGACCGTCCATGCTAATAAACCCTATTGGTTTCATTGAGCGAAAGGGCTTGAGATGTCATTTCATCTCAATATCGGGTAAAAGTCCCACAAAATTGGAAGCAATGTCTCCAAAATGACCTTTACAGTGTTGACGGGGACGTTAAACCTCAAATCAAACAAAACAAAAAAGTCCACTGTTAAGGTCCAACACTCAGATACCGGCCCCCCCGGCATCGGGGTTTGAAGAAATAGATAGGCTGCATTATGCTTCCACGCAGAGCTGAAACCGACCGCACACGAGTACTGGTAAACTGCTTAGAGGATCTAAGCCTGCCCAGGTAAAGCGGTGCGAGTCGGACAGTCAATGCTTATAAACCCTATTGGTTTCACTGGGCGACAGGGCTTGTGGTGTCATTTCATCTCAGTATCGGGTAAAAGTCCCACAAAATTGGTAGCAGCGGCTCCAAAATGACCTATACAGTGTTGATGCGGACGTTAACTCATTTAGTACCGGAAACCCCAAAACGGGTACCCTAGCAAACAGTGCAGGCCCAGATCAGACGCCGCAGAACGCGGCGTCTGATCAGGGCCTCCTCTGTTTGATAAAAGTTCGGTCATTTTCGAAATAAATTTTGAAGAAAACACAACCTGACACACCTTAATTTTGAAATGGACTCCAGCTATACATAAGGACGAAGATTCCATTTGGTACAAAAAGGGTTAACCTCAAAACAAACAAAAACTCTCCAGCGCTGTCATCGAGTTTTTTCTTTTCAGTAATTCCCTGATTTTTACCGCTTACTGTGACGATCGTGAGATCACCCCTCTAGAGTTCGAGTCCCTGATACAGCTGAAGGACGGACCAGGCGCTGACAGCCTTCTTTCCTTCAGGCATAGTTAGAGGACCCGTCATCGCACCCAGAAAATTATGGTGAGGTATGTAGGGTTTTGACTCTGAGGCGAAAATATGATTTAACGCTCTGCATGCTGGGTATATTTCGTAGCAGAACAAATTCTGAAATATTTTTTAACTTTTCCCAGAAAACAGGACTTGACAATTTAGGCAAATGGTCTCCTAGTCCATTTGCATGAGACGTCAACCCTGTTTTCCTATAGGTTACAACTTGCATGAGATGTCAAGTCCTGTTCCAGAAAACAGGAATTGACAATTCATGCAAATTGTCTCCCATGGAGATAATTTGCATGAAATGTCAAATCCTGTTATCCTATAGGAGACAATTTGCATGAGATGTCAAGTCCTGTTTTCTGAGAAAAATAAGAAAAAATACCAACTATTCGTCGTCTGCTGAATTCGCCTAGAGAGTGGTAAAGGTTAAACTGCGCGCACCGTAGGTAACACCTACGAGGAGAGGACACATATAGGCTTGCCTACATTCAATCCCATGACAATAAGATAGATATTAACAAAAAGAGTAAGTAAAAAGGATAAAAAAACTATAAATATGTATAACTCTGCATTTTGTTATGGTGAGTTGTAAACGAAGCCGGTTGCGAATAATATTATTTATTGTATTTTTACGAGAGATGTTATTTGTCTTTTTTATATATAATTCACTCGACTCGGCTTTTCTACGTTTTTATCCATATGTCTAAATCTGTTTATACCACCGTCAGCCATTATAGTATCCGAATAACTGTACGCTATAATCGGTTGTGACCCCGACTTTCTTACATGCTTTTCGATGAGAGATTTTTCAGTGGAATCGAAAACGATATTTGTCACTGTTTCAAACAGTGACTGATATCAAGTTTGGGACAACTTTTTTCTCCAAATCAAATTCTATGGTCAATTTTCCATTATCAGATAATTGAAAATTAATGAACTGTATTAGACTATATGATTGACGCTAAGCCCGTTCACACGTACACGAGGATGTTGACGTCACGTTTTGTTTTGTCGCGCGACGTTAGATCGATCCGCACCTTCTTTGGGAAACTAATCTCCCAATTATTTCAGTAACCATTCATAAAAATGCCATCCAGGCTTTTTCTCAGTTACACCCAATATTATACCCAGTTAATACGTTGGACACCATTAAATGAACGCGAAAACGACCAGGAACAAAGTTAGTTTTCTCTGAGTGTGAGTGACGCGATTAGTGATGCTAAATATTGCCGTTTTGAAGCATGTAAGAAACAGAAAATTTGTTGTTTTTTTAGTGTAATATCAATTTGTATTAAACTCATGAACACCAAAAGAAGTATTTTCACTCGTGGCTTCGACACACGTGAAAATATTTCTTTCGGTGTTCATTCGGTGAAATAGAAATCGATCTTACACTGAAAAATCAAATTTCCTCTATCTATATAATACGTCTGGGTGACCGGATCTACAAATGAAAACAATAAAATGCAAGCCTGCATACCCGGAGAAACAATCAAACTGCAAGTTATTATCTTTGCTATATTTATTTAAACACATTTTCAGAATTTTAGCTAGATTCTTACCTTCTCAGGCTTTGATGGTTTTAATGGTCCTTTGAAATAATTGCGCACTGCAACTGTGGTTGAGGCTAAACCTCGAAAATAATTTCCAAAGCTAAAATAAACTATTTATTTGCAGATGTAAAGTGCCAAGAATTTTTTATTCGAGCGCCTATGTTGTTTCCGACGTCTCTGTGGAGCAGAGACGTCAGAAACGTGGCACTCTTTGACGCCACGTTATGCTACGTTTTCGGGCCAAGGCAACGAATATCGTTTAACAAGCCTGACTGTCTGCAGTGTATGTGTGTGTGTGTGGTGTGTGTGCTTGTGTGTGTAGTGTGTGTAGTGTGCGTGCGTGCGTGCGTGCGTGCGTGCGTGCGTATGTGTGTGCGTGTGTGTGTTGTCTAAGGCTCACTGATTATATTTTATCATTAACGACACCATGTACTGGTGTGTTATCGTAAAGATAAGGGAGATAATAATCGTCTGAATAAATACCATCCTTTAAAAGTGTGCTATTATTTCCTTTAAATCATTTTCAGCATATTATCCCAAATGTGTATCTGGGAATAGAAGTCAAAAGTTTTGATCATCCGTCGGGGACGTCATTCAACGGAATTAACGTCAATGGTAGCCGTCGGTGTTGTGACGTGCCAAAGACCAACACCTGTGACGTGAGGAAGATAGGTGCGACGTTCATCTGTCGATCTGCATCGGCAAGTACGTTCTTTGTTTTACATATGGCTTTACGTCTTAAACATTAATCGAACGTATCATATCACTTTTATCTTTTTGAAAATCGTCTTTCAGCTTTTTTGTACGCAGAAAAGATAACGAAAATTCCAAAGTACTTGCGTATGTAACACGACGTCTGATTGGATATCGTCAAAATAGTTCGACGGTATATTCTGCGATATACTGTCGGAAACCTGACGTCGTCGGAAACTGAAGTCATCATGTAATGTCACTTTTTATTGCTTGGTATGCGGGTTTACGCAGTTGACTGCTCTTTCCATTTTGGGAAAAGAGAGCAATTTAACAACAAAACAAGTGTAATAAGTGCATTAGAATGGGGATAACTGTATTTAAAATTGTCATTTGGGGAGGTAAATTGTCAGTTTTACGGTCGCAAATTCCGTTTTAACGAAATTTCCGACTGCAAAACCGCGGATTTACCTCTCCATTTGGGGAGGTAAATCGTCGGTTTTACGGTCGCAAATGACAATTTTTGAATGCAGTTATCTCCTAAATGGGGCCAATTGTTCAAAACTAACGACGTCTTTAGTTAACATATCATTAAAACTTTGATCATTAAATATGGCAAATATGCTAATATTTTTGCTGAAAAATGTGAGCAGCTCAGCTGCTCACATTTTTCAGCAAAAACACCAGAGTAGTAGTTTTTGTACTTACTAGAAAAGTAAACAATTTGACCACTATAACGAGCTCGTTAAGCTACATGTAACAATGCTTTGAACAACTGGACCCTGGTTATGCAGTTAGCAGAACCTAATTTGGCCCCGTCAAGCGATTTTGGTACTTAGCGCCTATGCGAGCAGCGAAGGTTCAGGCGAGCCTGCGCATCCGCACAGTCTCGCCAAAACCTTCGCTGCTCGCTCATACAAGCAGTGAATCAAGAGGAACCTTCAGACAGAAAGCCATATCCCTGGCCCCTTTGAATGGCTGGGCATGCGCAGTTAAAATTTGCAATGTCGGAATGCTCGAAGACACAAATTCGCTTGGTGGGGCTCAATTAAGATATGTGACTTTTTCATATGCGAATCAAAGTACCGTCAACACTGGTGAGTCTTGTTTGTTTGAGTTGAGGTTTAACGTCCCCGTCAACACTGTAAGGGTCATTTTGGAGACGTTGCTTCCAATTTTGTGGGACTTTTACCCGACATTGAGATGAAATGACATCTCAAGCCCTGTCGCCCAACGAAACCAATAGGGTTTATTAGCATGGACGGTCCGTCTCGCACCGCGGTTCCTGGACAGGCTTAGATCCTCTAAGCGGTTTACCAGTACTAGTGTGCGGGCCGGATTCAGCTCTATGTGGAAGCATCATGCAGCCCATATATTTCTTCAAGCCCCTATGGGCGGTGGCCGACTGGTGAGTCTATTGTATCTGAGTGTTCGCTAGGAAAATGGTCATTTCGCGACCGTAGAACCGACGATTTACCTCCCCAAATGACAAATTTTATTACAGTTAGCCCCATTCTGATGCATTTGTTGTTTTGTTCAAAATACGTTTTGTTTGCACCAAATGGCTGCATAAAACGAAATATCAGCCAATGAAATGCGACATTACATGATCTACTGTTATTATCCAATAGGACACCGCTGTTACAACGCATAATGTAGTAATGTAGTAATTTCTTCATTTTGAAATTTTTACTACATTATGCGTTGGCATAGTCGACGCGAAATGAAATAAAATGTCGTTTTTACTTCATTATGCGTCGATACTAAGAGGTTTGAGCAAAATGAAAGAATTATTTCATTTTGCGGCGATGGGTGGCATACTTAATTTTACTTCATTATGCGTCAACAGTTTGTTTGTTTGATTTGAGGTTTAACGTTCCCGTCAAGACTATTTAGGTCATTTTGGAGACATTGCTTCAAATTTTATGGGACTTTTACCCGATATTGAGATGAAATGACATCTCAATCGCTGCCGTCCAATTAAAAGCAATAGGGTTTATATGCATGGATGGGCCGACTCGCAGCAGTTTTCCTGGACAGGCTTAGACCTTCTAAGCAGATTACGAGGACTCATGTACGGGCGGTATCAGCTCTGCGTGGAAGCATCGTGCAGCCCATCTATTTATACCCCCGGCATACGAAGTATGCAAGGGGGTATATAGTTTTTGTCCATTCTGTGTCTGTCTGTCTGTCTGTCTGTCTGTCTGTCTGTCTGTCTGTCTGTCTGTCTGCCTGTCTGTCTTTTGTTTGATTTGTTTGATTTGAGGTTTAACGTCCCCGTCAACACTATTTAGGTCATTTTGGAGACGTTGCTTCCAATTTCATGGGACTTTTACCCGACATTGAGATGCCGCCCAATAAAACCAATAGGGTTTATATACATGGACTTTGACCTTCAGTGTGCTTTTGTGGAAGACCGTCTTTTGGACTGTTCAACTGTGGTCTTAAAGACCACTTTTGAACCGTCTCAAATGTGGTCTAAATTGTAGGAATTTAACTGTATTGCTTCCTAAGTCTTTTCGAAGACAGCTATGTTCTACCATCATTACTTCATTATGCGTCGATATGGTGCATATCAACGCGAAATGAAATAATTTTTTTTGCTTCATTTCGCGTCGACTATGCCAACGCATAATGTAGTAAAAAAAATCAAAATGAAGAAATTACTACATTACTACATTATGCGTTGTATCACACCGCGTTACGTGTGCAAGTGCGTCGGAATCGTCATTGCGATTTTCTTATTTTCATATTTTATTTCAGATTGGTAAACGAAGCCTGCATAGGAGCTTACGTCTCTTCTCCGACGTATGCTAACACGACGTCACTTGATATCTGCGGTCCGACGTTAATGGATCACACCAACGGACTGACGTTTGTATCGCACCCAATGATAGGAGCAATGAGACTCACAGAGGTCTGTGTTTTCTGTACGGTTTTAAGGGGAATGGATACACCTGGTAGATTTTTCCGACATTTTTCAAAGGGAGACAACATTCGGGACTTCCTGTTCGGTTTTCTATAAACTCTGTCCCAGGGAAAAAGGCCGGGGTCTACTCTTAAAAGAAAGAATTTGCTCCTCAGGAGTAGACCCCTAATGATATTGGAGACAAACATACTTCTGAAGGTGTTGCCTCCCCTTTAGTAGGGGATTCAACTCTTTTAAAATATTCTGTCTTCCTTTGTTTGTTTGTTTGATTTGAGGTTTAACGTCCCCGTCATCACTGTAAAGGTCATTTTGGAGACCTTGCTTCCAATTTTGTGGGACTTTTACCCGACATTGAGATGGAATGACATCTCAATCCCTGCCGCCCAATGAAACCAATATGGTTTATAAGCATGGACGGGCCGACTCGCACCGCTTTGCCTGGGCAGACTTATATCCTCTAAGCGGTTTCCTAGTACTCGTGTGCGGGTTGGTTTCAGCTCTGTGTGGAAGCATCATGCTGCCCATCTATTTCTTCTAGCCCCGACGGACGGGGTCATTGCCTTCCTTTACACAAGGGTCTACTATTAAAGGAAATAACCAGTGCTTCAGCTGAAGTGCACGACCCGCTGGATGCTTTTAGCTTTATGAGTGTTACCATATATGGGTATGACGGCCATTTTGGTCATGTGACCTGGACCTAAAACGGTTCCCCCAATAAATGCGCCTTATCGTAAGGAGCAAAAATATATCTTATACTTCAGTACTGTATTCTGAATCGTTTCCAGGATAAAATGCATTCTCACTTTTCCAATACAAAAGCATATGTGTCAAAGTTTGACCTAGGCACAAAGAAGGTCAAGGTCAACCCAGGGTCACCATTTTAGCAATTTATGATGGGCCTACATCCCAGATGCTATTTATCAAGTTTCGTGGAAATCTGCCCAGTGGTTCTGGAGAAGACTATTTTTGAAGGGTTTTTACCATATATTGCTTGGCGGCCATTTTGGTCATGTGACCTGGACCCCATGAGTAAATTTTGGTTTCCCCCTTCCCGTAGAGGCTCCATATGAAATTTGACTTCAATCGGCCCAACGGTTTCCGAGGAGAAGCAGTTCGAAAATTTTCACATTTTTCGCCTCGGCAAGGGTATACTAAATGGAATGTAATATTTCGCAAGTGCATTGGTAAGATCTCATTGATATCTATCAGTATGCCAAAAATTGTTTAAATATTCCAAACGGTTAAGTCACTATCACCAATTTTCACAAACGGGTTACGTACGGACAGACAGACAGACCATATATGGCTTGGCGGCCATTTTGGTCATGTGACCTGGACCCCTAAGCAAATTTTGGTTTCCCCCATCCCATAGAGGCTTCATATGAAATTTGATTTCAATCGGCCCAACGGTTTCCGAGGAGAAGCAGTTCGAAATTTTCACATTTTTCGCCTCGGCGAGGCTATACTAAATGGAATGTAATATTTCGCAAGTTCATTGGTTAGATCTCATTGATATTTATCAGTATGCCAAAAATTGTTTAAATATTCCAAGCGGTTAAGTCACTATCACCAATTTTCACAAGCGGGTTACGGACGGACAGACTGACAGACTGACAGAATGACCGAATGGCAGAATGATACGGTGATTTTAGGGCACTCTTAGAAATCAACCGACTTCAGTCGGTTGCTTTTTCTGCGGGTCGTGCAATTTGATCCATACTCTTTGCAGCCCTTATTCAAAGGGATTTAATTCTTTCATGTAAGAGTAGACCTCCTAAAGTAAAATACAGATACTAAATTAACTTTATTGTACATACACAGCAGGCACACGTCGCTAGGGCAACGTAAAATCAACGTCAGTAAAACGTCATGACGTTGATGTGACGTTGCATAAACGTCATGACGTTGTACCGACGTCGATGTGACGTCATAGTTACGTCATGTGCCTGCTAGGTATATACGTCAACAGCTCAAATACACTGGCGAAGTCTCCGAACGGATGGTAATCGATTAGGGAAGTCCAACTAACTGTTACATCGGCATTCCTGTCTTTGCATCGCGGAACTCGCTGTATTTAGAAACAGGCTTGGAGTGAGTGTCCAAGTTGTGTTTTACGTCCCACCAACAGCGAAAGTCATACGGAGACGGGACCTCGGTTCAAAGACTCATCCGAAAGTCTGGAGAAGCCCGGGATCGATCCTGCGACCCCTGGTTTGCAAGGGAAGTAGCGTAACCACTACACCACGGTGGCTTCTAGAAACAGGCTGGGAATCCCTGGCCGAACGACGTAGACAAAAGAGACTGTCAATGATATAATAATTCTGATGCATCTTCATACATGTAAATAGTCCATCTACTTCCAGTACTTGTCGAATCCGCAAGCAATTACTATTTACGAACAAGAGAGAACTTCGAAACTCTTTTACAAGATTGTGCGAGAAGCCTCCATGGTGCAGTGGTTCAAGTACGCTACTCGCCTTGTAAAGCAGGGATCGCAGAATCGATCCCGGGCTTCTCGAGTCTTTCGGATGAGTCTTTAAACCGAGATCCCGTCTCCGTATGACCTTAGCTGTTGGTGGGACGTAAAACTCAAACACTCACACGATTGTGCTCGCTTGAATCATCATTTTTCCCGTCCACTTTGAGACTTTGGAATGAACTAGGAGAAACAGCTAGGAATACACCAAACCTGTTTCAGTTTAAAAGAACGCTTAGAGCTCCCTGAGAAAATTCATGCATTTTTGACGAGCAATCAAAGAACATTAATATTATGCTGACTCGTCTTAGCCACCTAAACGGGGATCTATATTGCATTAACATAGTAGTAAGTCCCCAATGGGACTGTGGTTTAGCAATCGAAGATGCCCAACACTATTTCTTTACTTGTCCAGATCATACCGATCAAAGAAACAGCCTTATAGCCTCTCTCAGTTTTGTGGCTAATCTTAATATTCATATATTAAGTCGTGGAAACTTTAAACAGCTTTAACAACGCAGTAACTTATTCCTGGCCTAGCCTGTGCATACGTAATGGCCTGTTATGCAAAGCGTGACATGATTAAGACATAAAGGTATTTTTAACGTTCCAGAAAGTATGAACAACATTGGATCTCGAGCAAAGTAAGTGAAACTCTACATATGAACAACATTGGGTCACAAGCAAAGTAAGTGACCCCCTAATACAACATTTTGTCATGAGCAAAGTAAGTGAAACTCTACATACGAACAACATTGGGTCACAAGCAAAGTAAGTGAACCCCTTAAACGACATTTGGTCATGAGCAAAGTAAGTGAAACTCTACATAAGAACAACATTCGGTCACGAGCAAAGTAAGTGAACCCCATAAACAACATTTGGTCGGAGCAAAGTAAGTGAAACTCTACATATGAACAACATTGGGTCACGAGCAAAGTAAGTGAACCCATTAAACAACAATTGATCATGAGCAAAGTAAGTGAAGCCGTTCTCTTACTTCGCTCAAGACCCTAATGCACTAAGAATGTTAATATTTGTTTTTGATGTTGTTCTGGTGTCCAGAAAGTGACTTAATAATAATTGAAACTCAGAAAAGTGTCTTCTTTTCATCCAGAATGTCACTAGCATCGATGTCGCCGTACAAGACAGTGATCTGAAAGGCCATTCTTTTGACCTCGTCGACCAGGTCAGCCTGAACTTCACTCTCAGTATTGGAGCTAACGTCACCGTCGCTCAAGCAACAGAAGTGGTTCTCAAAAATGTCGTAACGTAAGTGAGTCCGCATTTTATTGTCTTCGCCAACGGGCGTAGACTATCTAACGATGACTTCCGTGCTCCGGAAGCATTTAAGAAAAGGTCACGACTGGTTGAATGATTTCCTGTTGACTGGTCATCATAGTTATTTGTCACAATTATTAAAACCCAATTACCGAAACGCTGCCTTAAGTTTATCACATGTACATACATGAGTGCTCTCACGCTTGCAAAATGATCATATATTCGTGAATAACATGCTGTTGACTTTGCCCTTATAGTACACCACATCTTTTTTTTTTTTTTTCATGTTTTTGTTAGACGGCAAGCTGGAAGGATTTTGTTCATAAGGTTAACCTAGAAAACATGAAACAACCAGACCCTAATGGAAACATCAATAGCGGAAAGCCAAAAGGACAGTTACTTTCCCACAAAATGGCCAACTGGCTTTCCAAAACAAAATAATACACACACTCAAAGATAAATCATAACAAAAATAAACCTCGACAGAAGAACTGCCTTTAAACGGTCAGTGAAACGAATTCCACTGTTGGGATTAAATCGATTTTGCCTGGCCACAATCCTCGCCCTTACTTCCGTTGCGATTTAGACAAATAATTTGTTCAGTTCGCATGAAGGCCTCCTAACTCATCAGTGTAACATCTCCGAAAACAAAAAAAATCAAACAACCACAGAGATGAACAACGTTGAGGACTCAACAGCAAGAAATCACTGAAATGCTGGGGCAAAAGAAGACCAACAGTTATACTCCGACCGGAGACAGAGCATCAGGCACCAACCAACATTACATAAAATTAGATAATCTCTCATTCTCTGTAAGCCTTTACGCTGGACCCGTCATAGAATCTGAGGCCTGACCCACCGGTATGAAATTAAAGAGGTAAGCAAAGGTATGAGTGTTGAAGTCAGTTACATGACTGGACACTCTGGCAAATCGAATTGATTGCAAAATATAAACACCATAGGATGCCACACCAGGCACACGAACATCAAAGAAAGGAAAATTTACAATCTCAAAATCAAAATCATTGCGTTTATAATAAATTTTGCAGGAAACAAACCCATCTACGGGGCCTCAGTATCAGAAGAATTTGCTTAATTCAACTGAAGTTCTGGGGGGGGGGGGGGGGGGGGGGGGTTAAATTGAACTGATCAAAATAGGTATTGTCAATATTTAATAAATCATCCCAATATCTTGAAGTCGAGCTAAAAGCTTCAATGATTTCAGATTGGTTTTCAACGGAAAGGGGCATCATGAAGTCTCTTTCTTAACAAAACAAGAAGAGATCAGACACAAGGGGTGCGCAATTCGTACCTATCATGCATTAAGTGTTTTATACGAGCAGAATGCCATTTGACGTGTCACCAGTAACAATTCTGATTCTGAATCCTCTATTAATGCATTAACCGCAGCTATCACTTCATTACTGTCACTTGTTTCAGGATTCGACTGAAGAAGTTCCTGACATCGTTGGAAACCGCTTCCTTTTCTTCTGATTACAATTAGCCCTTTTTGTTCTAAATGGCATCTTCCGTCACATATATGGCATGAGTCCATTTCAAAAAGTATCTTCATCATCATCAGGTTGTGTTATCTTCAAAATTTATTTGTAAATTGGCTGAACGTTTTGCAAACAGTGTAGGCCTTGATCAGAAGCCGCGTTCTGCGACGTTTGATCGGGGCCTACACTGTTTGCCAATTACACCTTTTGGGGTTTCCAGTACCAAATGGGTTAAACAACCACAATAAGTGGTGGGAGTAAAGAATGCAGGCATCATGGTCTCTATAACATTTACTCTTTACTGCCTTGTAAGTTGATAAACCACTAACTCATTTGTTTTCAATTTAACAAATCAAGAAATCAAATAACAAATGTCATATTACTCGATATGCAAATAAAGGCCGTAAATAATGGTGGGTGGGGTAACCGGCTCAAAAATGTAAACATTTATTTGCTTTTTACCTATGTTTGATCCAATAGGACAATATTCCAGCTTAAAATAAAAAGCAAAGTTTCTTCCCTTCCATAAATGTTGCGGAAATACACATATCGAAAAATAACACTGTGTTTGGTGGGTGGGGTAACAAAATAACCTCTGAAAAAAAAAAAACTGCACCACTTTTGAATCTGGCATACACATTCTTTTTCTTTCTATATAGTTATACTACCACCTTGTATAAAGGGAATTTTTCTACCATGCCGATTGAAAAAAAAAATGTCATTCACCTGACCAGCCCTTTGACAAGTCATCACAACTATTTTTTTTTTTTTTTTTTCATGTTTTTGTTAGACGGCAAACTGTGAAGTTTTTTTTCATAAGGTTAACCTAGAATGCGAAATTAAACAACTAACCTAGAATGCGAAATGAAACGGTTAACCTAAAATGCAATAGGAAAGAAACCGTAAATGTAGGCTTGTAGTACATGTTGTTGTAATCGGTAATTTTGTGGAGAGAACATTTTGAAAGCCTTGTTTGTAATCTGAGACTGTAAAACACGTACATATTAACTGACATTATTACAACATACACGTGATAAGTTTTGTCATTTTACTTTCAAGTCCAGGTACTACACAAATTAGTGTGTGCTGAGCGTAGATTCAAGCTTTTTGTAAAAGCTAATATTTGTTATGCTAAATGGCTAGTAACACTAGTGTTTAGGCCATATTCGATATATTTATACCATAAACCGGTCAAGCGGTTAACCATTACATTGTACCTTTCGCCGAACCTGACAACTGCCCTCTTTGAATCAGTGGATAACCATAGGAAAGATTTCCTAGTACGAATGATCCGAAAGGTATCGAGCCCTCAAGACCAAGTATTCTTTCTTCATTGTTTAATGACAGTATGAACCTGCACTAGCTCAATGTGAACCATTTATATATAGATAGATTCATTTTTAAGCCTTTTCCTAATAGAACACGATACATGTAGCCCCTACGTTTGCAAACATTGTAGATCAAGATCTGATGGCTTCTTAAGCTTTGCGAATTTGGACGAAAACAATTGGTCGATGGACAAGATTGGGTGTGGCAAAAATTAATTTTTTTTTTTCTCTAAAAAAGAGAAGAAAACACCTTGTTTGTTTGATTTGAGGTTTTACGTCCCCGTCAACACTGTATATATCATTTTGGAGACATTGCTTCCAATTTTGTGGGACTTTTACCTGACATTGTGATGAAATGACATCTCAAGCCCTGTCGCCCGATGAAACTGATATGATTCCTAAGCATGGACGGCCCGACTCGCTGGGCAGGGTTAGATCCTCTAAGAGGTTCACCAGTACTCGTGTGTGGTCGCTTTCGGCTCTGCGTGAGTGTGTTTGAGTTTTACGTCCCACCAACAGCTAAGGTCATACGGAGACGGGACCTCGGTTTAAAGACTCATCCGAAAGTCTGGAGAAGCCCGGGATCGATCCTGCGATCCCTGGTTTACAAGGCGAGTAGCGTAACCACTACACCACTGAGGCTTCTTTCGGCTCTGCGTGGAAGCATCATGCAGCCCATCTATTTCTTCAAGCCCCGATGGGCGGGGGCCGCGAAAACATCTTGACAATGTCGTCTGCTAGTAGCGGTGACTGTCACATGAAGGGTTGATAACTGTTCCCAGCAGGCACACGTCGCTAGGGCAACATCAAATCAACGTCAGTGCAACGTCATGAGGTTGCACCGACGTTGATGTGACGTTGCATAAACGTCCCGACCTGGCACCAACGTGATGTGTCGTCACCATTACGTCATGTGCCTGCTGGGTTAACTTACAGCTAAATATTCTATCAGAAGATAATTCTTTGGGAGCAAGAACTTCAACACAGAACTGAAAATTGTGGTGCATAGCTAGTTTCGGCCAATCATGCATCATCGATGACTGTTTTCATTTTAGTTTGAAGCTAAACGTTCTCGCCTGGTGTGCTCCTGGACACGCGGGGCCTACTTGTTTACCTGTAAATGGAACTGATAAATGTGAGCAAGGTATGTTAACATTACGCGCCCCATAGCCTAGTGGCTGGTTTAAACATATTTATTCATAGATTACACCTCCGTTGTGTAGTGGTTATGCTACTCGCCTTGTAAACCATGGATCGCAGGATCGATCCCGACTTTCTCCAGACTTTCGGATGAGTCTTTAAACCGAGGTCCCGTCTCCGCATGACCTTAGCTGTTGGTGAGAAGTAAAACTCAAACACACTTTTTCGTAATTGTACATTACAATCATCAGTACATGAAGGGATCCAGAAAGAAGTCACACGACTTACTGATGATTATACAGGTTGTGAAGTAAAAATAACTGTTCTTCGGATCCTAATGATAATGCTATTTGACACTGTTATATAGTGAGACAAAAGTTTAATCAAAGATGAAATGTAGTTATTTGTCTTAAACAAATAATCGCCTAGTAGATCGATTAATCGGCAATCTACTTTAATCGATAAGTAAACGAATTAATAGTATCGATAGAATTGTCTACAGGTATAAGTTATAACGGTAATAAGTATCGATGTAGTAAAAAGTAAAAATATCTTATAAGTAAAACAGTTATGAGTATCGATAAATCAGTGGCACCGACCTGTAAAATTATTAAATGGGACAGATTCGGAGGGCACTGCCAACTTGATAGATGGCAGTGGCGCCCGAATGAATGCCCATGAATGATACCCTTCCTAAAAATATCGAGGTTTTATTATTTGCATGTGGACCTCCAGTTCTTACGTATATTAACCACCATGCCATGTATCATTGTTATTTACATGTTTTGTGCTTTCTCATGTTGTGTACTATAATAATAATAATAATAATAATAACAATCGACCTTATTTATAGAGGGTAACACATTTAGTACTAGTACTAATCTTCCATGTGGCCCTCTTTTCCTGGGAAGAAACCAGTACTAAGCAATATGCATAAAGTTTCTTGCTCAAGGAAACAACACGTGGCGCTTGCGAGGATCGAACCGGCTACCTCTCGATCTCAAATCCGATGCTTTACCACTGCACCACAGCGATGTTAACCTGAGATATAAAAAAAAGTTTGAAGTTAGTTAAGTTAAAGACAAGTAAAACACTTACAAAGTAGGAGAGTAATTTCAGGTAGGTTATTAATGCTCTGAACTTTATTTTCAGGATGGTACGGGGCAGACTGTGATAAACAAGTAGACCTATGTCACCCTAACCCATGTGGCAGTGGACAATGTGCTTTGATTTCAGGCAAGGTAAACTGCACGTGTCCCCCAGGTCTTCAAGGTTCCCGGTGCTCTCAAGACGTCAACGAATGCAACAATAATGTCTGCCAGAACAACGCCACTTGTGAAAACAAATTTGGTTCATTCATATGTCACTGTACACCCGGTTGGGATGGTTTGATTTGTTCTGAAAATACAGTATGTTATCCGTCGCCGTGTGTTCATGGCAAATGTTCATTGAGCAATTCCCGTAGTTATGTATGCAAATGTGATCGCGGATGGATGGGCCAAAACTGTAGCGAGAAGTATGTATGTAACAACAGTACATGTCTTCATGGTCAATGCTACATGTCAAACTGCCTTTGTTATGACGGCTTTGAAGGACCACAGTGTTCTCAGGATAAGGACGAGTGTAAAGATAACCCCTGTCAAAATGCTGGCAGTTGCATCAACACCGTCGGAAGTTTCACTTGCGCATGTCCTATTGGTTTAACTGGGAAGGTTTGTGAAAATACAACTGGACCTTGTCCAGTTGGGTTTTGCAGCAATGGCGGCACTTGTTCTGTTGATTCGACAGGAAAACAGACTTGCTTATGCCCGTCGAATTTTACAGGACCTCAATGCGACCAGATTAATTTGTGTTCCCTGGTAACGTGTGAACATAATTCTACCTGCGAACAGTTCGCCGATGACTTTGATTTTGTATGCATCTGTGATTCTCATTGGTCAGGAAAAACATGTGATGTTGACGTCAATGAGTGTACAAAACAAGTTTGCCAGCACAACAGTTCATGCAACAATTTACCGGGCTCTTATATGTGTTCATGTAAAGATGGCTGGACGGGTGAAAACTGTAAATCGGATATTAACGAATGCACCAACATGACACTTTGTAACCATGGTTATTGCATAAATTCACCTGGAAGTTTTAAATGCACGTGTGAAGAAGGGTATACGGGCCACTATTGTCAGACGAAGATCCAGCATTGCCAGAACGTGACATGCAGTAACCATGGAAGTTGTCATGACGACATTCTTGACTACCTCTGCGCATGTCAAACCGGTTGGATAGGAAACGACTGCCAAGAGGACATCAATGAATGTAACCTGAATTACTGTGGAGCAAATAAGTTAAGCTGCAATAATTCTCCCGGTGGATATAACTGTACTTGTAAAAAGGGCTGGGGTGGTGTCAACTGCAGTGAGGATTTTAACGAGTGCAAAAGTCACCCTTGTCATGGAAACGGTGTGTGTACAAATAATATGGGTGGATACAGTTGTAATTGTTATAGCGGATTTACTGGTTCACAATGTGAAGTGTTTATAAATCGATGTGCTTATAACAAGTGTATGGATGGCGGTACATGTCACGTGACTCAAAATGGAACCGAGTGTATATGCACTGATGGCTGGACAGGAAGGATGTGCGAACATGATGTTAATGAGTGCTTAAATAGACCCTGCAAAAATTTTGGGTTGTGTTCAAATACAAACGGCTCTTTCAGTTGTTCTTGTTCTCGAGGTTGGAGCGGGTCTACTTGTGAATCGGACGTCAATGAATGTATCACTACGCAATGCGAAAATAATGGAGTGTGTTCAAATCTGCCCGGAAGTTTTAAATGCGCATGTCAGACAGGATGGCAGGGACAATTGTGTGAAGTAAAACGTTTTAAGTCTTTATCAGGTAAGTGTTTTTGCCATGTGTGCTTTAGATTTGACTTCTAGGCGGCAACGCCCTAAAAGGGTATCCTGGCAAATAGCGCAGGCCCAGATCAGACGCCGCAGGATGCGGCGTCTGATGAAGGTCTGCACTATTTGCTAACAGGATTTTCTGTCAAAATTGGAATAAAATTGTATAAAAATGAAAAAATAGGCCTTACACACCATAAATGAAAAATGGACTTGTCTAACATATATCAATGGAAGAGTCCACCAGCATACATTGGGTTAAAAGGGACCAGATTATATGAGGCTAAAGTGCGCCTTCACGCATATATCGCCTTCACGCATATGTTCACAGTAAAGACTCAGATCAATTAGCGCGAATGTCTCATCAGAGTGTATCAACTTTGCCATGTTTATCTGAATGATCGTTGACCGAAAGATTCTGCATGAAACTCCCACAAAGTTTCCACTACCCATCTGCGAGTAGCAATGGCTCTTGTGAGACTGTGCTTATTTGCAGGCTCACCTGAGTCTTTGTTGCTTGCCTACATGACATTTACCATTTTCACACGTGCTGACTCAAATAATTTTTAGTTCTTTATCGGTGTCCTCCTTCAGTATAAAACGTCGTCGTGGTGTCCATCAGAATCCGCCAATGCTTTACGTAACCATGAGTCGCATTTCAAGGTGTTTATATCCGAGTTCCAGTTGTTGAAAGTCGGTTTTCAGGGTATTTGTATCATTACCCAATTGTTCAAAATCGCCTTAGAATGTATTTTTATCAGGGTCCAGTCGGTCAAAGTCATCTTACAAGTTGTTTGTATCAGGACCAAACTGTTCACAGTTCTTCAAAGTCGTCTTTCAAAGTTTCTGTATCTGGTGCAAGTAGGTCAAAATTTTGTATCAGGACGAAGTTGTCCACAGTTGTTCAAAGTCGCCTTTCATGTTTTTGTATCAGGGTCCAGTTCACCTTTCAAGGTGTTTATATCAGGACCAAGTTTTTCACATTTGATCAAAGTTATCATTAATGGTTTTTGTATCAGGGACCAGTTGTTCAAAGTCACTATTTAAGGTGTTTGTATTAGGACTAAGTTGTTCACAGTTGTTCAAAGTAGTCTTTCATGGGTTTCGTATCAGGATCCAGTTCACCTTTCAATGTGTTTGTATCATGACCAAGCTCTTCACAGTTGTTCAAAGTAGTCTTTCATGGTTTTTGTATCAGGATCCAGTTCACCTTTCAAAGTGTTTGTATCATGACCAAGCTCTTCACAGTTGTTCAAAGTAGTCTTTCATGGTTTTTGTATCAGGATCCAGTTCACCTTTCAAAGTGTTTGTATCAGGACCAAGCTCTTCACAGTTGTTCAAAGTAGTCTTTCATGGTTTTCGGATCAGGATCCAGTTCACCTTTCAATGTGTTTGTATCAGGACCCTGTTGTTCACAGTTGTTCAAAGTAGTCTTTCATGGTTTTCGGATCAGGATCCAGTTCACCTTTCAATGTGTTTGTATCAGGACCCTGTTGTTCACAGTTGTTCAAAGTAGTCTTTCATGGTTTTTGTATCAGGATCCAATTAACCTTTAACAGTTTTTGTATCAGGACCAAGCTCTTCACAGTTGTTAAGAATCAAGTTGTTTACACTTATTCAACATCGTCTTTCATGGTTTTTGTATCAGGACAAAACTGTGCACAGTTGTTCAAAGTATCGGGGTCCAGTTGTTCAAAGTCACTATTTAAGGTGTTTTTACTAGGACCAAGTTATTCACAGTTGTTCAAAGTAGTCTTTCATGGTTTTTGTATCAGGATCCAGTTCACCTTTAAATGCGTTTGTATCAGGACCAAGTTCTTCACAGTTGTTCAAGCTGTTTACAGTTGTTCAACGTCGTCATTCATGGTTTTTGTATCATTTGTATCAGGATCCACTTGTTCAAAGTCACCTTTCAAGGGATTCGTATCAGTACCAAGTTGTTCACATTTGTTCAAAGTCATTTTACATGTTTTTTTTTATTTATCAGGGCCCAGTTGTTCAAAGTCACCTTTCAATGTGTATGTATCAGGACCCAAATTGTTCACAGTTGTTCAACGTCTTCTTTCATGGCATTTGTATCGGAATCCAGTTCGACTGTCAATGCATTTGTATCAGGGCCAAGTTGGTCAAAGTCACAAGTGAAGTTGTTTTTATCAGGACCAAGTTCTTCACAATTGTTCAGGATCAAGTTGTTTACCGTTGTTCAACGTCGTCTTTCATGGTTTTTGTATCAGGATCCACTTGTTCAAAGTCACCTTATAAGGGATTCGTATCATGACCAAGTTGTTCACAGTTGTTCAAAATCGTTTTACATGTTGTTGTTTTTTCTGTCAGAGTCCAGTTGTTCAAAGTCACCTTTCAAAGTGTTTGTTTCAGGACCAAGATGTTCACAGTTGTTCAAACTTTAAGTCGTTTTACATGTTTTTTGTATCATGGCCAAGGTGGTCAAAGTCACTAGTAAAGGTTTTTGTATCAGGACCAAGTTGTTCATAGTTGTTCAAAGTCGTTTTCCATGGTTTTTGAATCAGTATCCAGTTCACCCTTCAATGCGTTTGTATCAGGCCCAAGTTGGTCACAGTTGTTCAACGCCGTCTTTCATGGTTTTTGTATCAGTGTTCGGTTGTTCAAAGTCACCTTTTAAAGTGTTCGTATCGGGACTAAGTTGTTCACAGATGTTCAAACTCGTTTTACATGGTTTTCGTATCAGGGCCAAGTTGATCAAAGTCACAGTTCAAGGTGTTTGTGTCAGGACCAAGTTCTTCACAGTTGTTCAAAGGCGTCTTCATGTTTTTTATATCAGGGTCCAGTTGTTCAAAGTCACCTTTCAAGGTGTTTGTATCAGGACTAAGTTGTTAACAGTTGTTCAAAGTTATTTAACATGCTTTTGTATCTGGGCCAAGTTTGTCAAAGTCACTATTCAAGGTGTTGGAATCAGGACCCTGTTGTTCACAGTTGTTCAACGTCGTTTTTCTTGGGTTTTGTATCGGGGTTAAGTTGACCTTTCAAGGTGTTTGTATCAGGACCAAGTCGTTCACAGTTGTTCAAAGTCGTCTTGCATGGTTTTTAAATCAGGGTCAAGTTGGTCAAAGTCACTATTCAAGGTCCATTCCAACTTTCAAGGTGTTTGAATCTAGACCAAGTTGTTTACAGTTGTTCAACGTCGTTTTTCATGGTTTTTGTATCAGTGTCCAGTTGTTCAAAGTCACTATTTAAGGTTTTGAATCAGGACAAAGTTGTGCACAGTTGTTCAAAGTATCAGGGTCCAGTTGTTCAAAGTCACTATTCAAGGTGTTTGTATTAGGACCAAATTGTTCACAGTTGTTCAAAGTAGTCTTTCGTGGTTTTTGTATCAGGATAAAAGTTCACATTTCAATGTTTTTGTATCAGGACCAAATTGTTCACCTCGTTCAACGTCATCTTTCAAAGTTTCAGGATCAAATTGGTTAAAGTCACTATTAAAGGTGTTTGTATCACGACCAAGTTGTTCACAGTTGTTCACAGTTGGGTACTCGTTAGAACCGCCTCGTTGTGGTGGTCTAATGAGTACCCCAAACCTATGTTTGCAGTATAAATATGAAAAGAAAAACACGGATTTTCATCAGAAAAGTAGCCATTTTGGAGATATGAAAAAATGCACGATGTCACACGGTTTTTCTTATTGAAATGTCAAATTAGCCTAGGTAAACGAGATACCCGTATTCGATTTGGTGAAGTTTCGCTGTATTTTCTGATTTCAGGTGCAAGTTTCGATATGCATTTTGTAAGGAACGTTTCATCCGCAGTGCAAGAACAGACAATTTCTTCTTTATACAAATTCATACATAACATATGCGGAAACGAAGAGGTGAAACTTTTTATTAAATCTATAATGTAAGTATGAGACGACTTGACCGCGAAAAGACGTTACCCAGCAGGCACATGTCGATAAGGCAACGTCACATCAACGTCAATACAACGTCACTACGTTGCATTGACGTTGATACGACGTTGACTTCATGATGAGTGTCTACTGTGTTGTCTTTTAACATGCCATGTTTTCCCTTGTGGGTCATTGCGTGAAAGGAAGAGAAATAAATAAAAATCGTAGAGGAGATGATGATCACGAATTCTATTCTACGGTCGTTCTCTCCCTTTCGCTGATTCAAGAAGGGCAGTTGTCAGTTTCTGGCGAAAGAACGTGCACTGTACTGGTTAACCGCTTACGTATAAGCCTGCCCAGGAAAAGTGTGGATAGGTAAACTGACCGGCTCAAAATGACCTAAAATAGTGTTGACTGGGCCGTTAAACTCCAGTACAAACAAACAAGAAGAGGAGATGAACGAGAGGGATGGTGGAGAAAGAGGAATGAAATTAACGAAACAGAGGAAATAAAAACGTTTTCCTTCCAGCACTGCCCGCAAGGATAGCAGGTCATGCCCAAACAAAGAAATATATTTTATTTTACTGCTGTTCATGAAAGTATGAACGCAGTGGGTCGCGGCAAAGTAAATGAACCTCGAAGAAGTTCATGTAAACTTTGCTAGTGACCTGCTGACGTTCATACTTTCATGATCCTGAAAAGCAGAAAAACTAAGTTTAGTTTTTTATATTTACATTCTTTGTCCTAATCACTGGGTGAAAAAAATGCTTATAGGCTGAAAAACATTTACACGCTGTTTTTCTACAAAGAGCGGAACAGCATTGACGTCACCAATGTTCGTAGAGAACCATTGATTAGACTGACGTCACTGAAAACCATGTGGCTCGATGGGATCATGGAAGTATGAAGTACATTGTTTTCTATAGGTTTACATTTATAGACTCTACACTGGAAATGTAAACATTATCAAATGTAGACCCCGGTTTTTTAGGCCTCTATGGCGCAGTCATATGCGCTCAGCCCTGAACTCAGGAGATCGCGGGCTCGATATCTGCCATGTCGACAACATCCTTACTTTGAGATTGATCATGAAATCTTTTCTATGGTCATTCTCTCCCTTCCGCTGATCCAAGAAGGGCAGTTGTCAGTTTCATGTGGAAGAATTGCGCTATACTGGTTTGCCGTTTATGCATCAGTCTGTACAGAAAAAGTGTGCTTTGGTATTTGACCGGCTCGACATGACCTAATTAGCGTTGACTGGCCCGTAAAACATATTTTTACTTGTCGGGGCATATTTTAACACTTCAAATGTCCAACAATTGTCCCATGGTTGTTAATTTACAAGTCTTATTGCAAACAGTGTGGCCCAGATTAGACTGCAGTCTGATTAGGGTTCAAACTGTTTGCCTATATGCAAAAATATTTTTAAAAAAGTTTTACGCAAATTATTCTTTAAAAAGTTTACAAGAAGATGCGGCAGACGAAGACGACATTTGTAGTGCAGTTTTCTAGGCGTCTTAAGGGTTGAATTATGACATTTTTAATTTCAGAGGAAATGTAATACAGTTCGTTAGTACTTGTGGAAACTCTTCATTGTCCGAAAATCAAATACAAACTGCTTTCAAAACCACACCGGAAACGGTTATGGAACTTCTGTTTCCGGTTCCGTTCACTGGCGTGTGGCAATCTCAGAAGAAGCAGACGACGCAGTCCCCAGAATCAAAGGTACGGTAGAATCTCAATAATTCAAACTGATAATTCAATGCGTTCAGTAATTCAAACAGAGTTTGACGTCCTTGTTTGAAAATATGTCTATGCCCCAGAGGTAAGATGGTCGGCATGTCGTAGGGGTTCGGCAGCAGAAAAAAATCGCAATTTTCGGAATTTGACGTAACTCATAGATTCCAGGGCGGGATCTTAGATATTGTAGCCATATCTTTAGTCTTCATCAATGAAACAACAAGCGACAAAATACGCACGTTTGTTTTTTCAACAAATCTGATGGTAAAAATGGGCATTGTGGACCTTAGCCCTTTTTAGATACTGAACGGTAGGCCAAAGCTATCATTTTGAAACTCGAGGTAGCACACGTCAAAACCTACAGTAAAACTTGTAAGAGCAATGAAGACTCAGTTCAGACTGCTCATGCGCGCAGTCTGATCAGAGTCTTTGCTGCTCATATGAAGCGTCTGTGTTATCCAAGGATAAACAAGCAAAGACCAGACTGACTTGATGTACAGGCTGATCTGGGTCTTTTTTTGATCACACAGGTTTTATTTCAGGTTTTGTCGTTCGCTGGCTTAACCATTATCTTGTTAAATAAATTAATTTAGACACTTTCAACCAATCAAATTACTTGATATATGCATTCATTAAATCGCCCCGCCCACCGGGGCTTGAAGAAATAGATGGGCTGCATGGTGCTTCCACGCAGAGCTGAAACCGTCCCGCACATGAGTACTGGTAACCGCTTAGAGGATCTAACCCTGTCCATGCAAAGCGGAGCGAGTCCATGCTTATAAACCCTATTGGTTTCATTGGGCGGCAGGGCTTGAGATGTCATTTCATCTTAATGTCGGGTAAAAGTCCCACAAAATTGGAAGCGGCGTCTCCAAAATGACCTTTACAGTGTTGACGGGGACGTTAAACCTCAAATCAAACAAACAAACAAAGCAGTCATTAAAATTCTCAAACTGAATGACAAACATTGAAGATCCAGATCAGATGGCTTCTGATCTGGATCTACACTGTTTGCAAATGTAGGGATTATCGTGGTGATTATTTTTTACTTTTTTTCCATTTAAGAGCTGGATTCATGATCACTGGCCAGTGCTGGCGGGATGTCTTGGTGCTGCAGTCATTATAACCGTTGTTGTTGTGATTGGGTGTTTTAGAGATAGGTAAGTTGGGAATGGAATTGTGTGAGTAGGTAAGTTGGGAATGGAATTGTTTGTGTAGGTAAGAGGGGAATGGAATTGTTATTGTCGTTAACCCTTTTTATACCAAATGGAATCTGTAGTCCATTTCAAAATTTAGGGGTGTCGGGTTGCTGACTGTTTTGCTGCGGTTCTTACGAGTACCCACAATCTATATTTTAGAGCAGAAATAAGAAAAATAAGGTTTAACCCTGAAAATACCAGTTTTACTACATAAAGGTGCTTGGGTTCAAGGGGCTCAAAATTATATGGGCGTGTTATTGTGATGGATGTGTATAATAATATTTCAGATTGTCAGTTTCTGGCGAAAAAATGTCACTGTACTGGTTATCGCCTTAGTGTATAGCATTGTACTTAATATAACTGCTTTATGTATAATCATGTCGGTAAGATAAATTAACCAGCACGATATGGCCTAAATCGTGTTGACTGGGCCAATAAACTCCAAACTAAACAAAAAAAAAAAAAAAAAAAGAACGGTTTGTATATCAAACAATTGTCATAACAGACCATGACTTCAGTCAATATATTACTGACCATGCCTACAGTGTGTTTACTTTCGCATTTATTTTTTTATTTTTTTTATTTCAGAACTTTCGCATTTATTTTTTACAGAACTTTCGCATTTATTTTTATTTATTTTTTATTTCAGAAGACAGAAACAGAAAGAGGACCCAGGGTTCAACAATCCTATTTTCTCGTCAGACCACACCAATTATAGTTGATGCCGAGGCTCTCATTTGCTGTGATCTGTTGGCGTTTCTATCCGTTGATATTTATACATATTTATTGACACGTTCTTCTCAAATTTGAATTTGTCATTTAAGATTGGTTGTATGCAATCCCTTATCCTGCTGCACAAGACAACCCCCGAAGTTCCTTTGCAAACAATGTAGATCCAGATCAGATGGCTTCTGCAGAAGCCATCAGATCAGGATCTACACTGTTTGTCATGCAGTTTGTGAATTGAATGATTTTTTTTCTGGTTTTGGTTTTACGGCCCTTTCAAGATTATTTCACTCATATCGAGCCGATCGTTAATCAGAGGTGGGCGAAAACCGGAGTACCCAGAGAAAAACCACCTGACATTCCGTTGCAGAACTTGGCGTCTCACATATGACCCGAGCGAGGCTCGAACCCACAGCGGTGAGAGACCTAATGTTTAAGTCAGCGCTCTTATCCACTAGGCCACGGAGGCCCGTCAATTGAATGAATACAATTTATCACGTAATTTGGTTGGTGGATTGTCAGAAATGGGCGGGGCTCAATCATTTTATTCAGCAGGATAAGGGTTAACAATACTACAGCCTTTCACTGCTGTTGAAGTGAATATCACAGGCCAATAAAGTTAAACGGTGCGAAAATTAAGGGGAATGGGAACACCTTGTCGATTTGTCCGCCATTTTTCAGAGGGAGACAATTTTCGGGACTTCCTGTTTGCTTTTCTTTAAGCCCTGTCCCACGGAAAAAGGGGTCTACTCTTAAAGGAAAGATTTTGCTCCGGAGGAGCAAAATCTTTCCTTTAAAAGTTGACCCTTATTGCCAACAGAGACAACAATACTGTTGAGGAGGTGCCTCCCCTGATCCCTGAAGGTGTTCCTCTTTCCCTTACATGTTTGTGTACTGTTTAATAATCAAACCGCAAAGGCCCCAAAAGTACCAGAAGTGTTTTTTTGTTCAGTATTGAATAGGTTGAACAAAGCAGTCTTGGTCCAAAATGGTGAACATCGTCCAGATTACACACAAAGACCAGCAATCCACCAGTGATATCAGTGCTTTCATTTGCACCCCGCCCATAGGGGCTTGAAGAAATATATCGGCTGCATGATGCTTCCACGCAGAGCTGAATCCGGCCCGCACACTAGTACTGGTAAACCGCTTAGAGGATCTAAGCATGTTCAGGAACCGCGGTGCGAGGCGGACCGTCCATGCTAATAAACCCTATTGGTTTCATTGGGCGACAGGGCTTGAGATGTCATTCCATCTCAATTTCGGGTAAAAGTCCCTCAAAATTGGAAGCAACGTCTCCAAAATGACCTTTACAGTGTTGACGGGGACGTTAAACCTCAAATCAAACAAACAAACAAACAAACACTCTTGCTAAGTACTCGGCACATTTACCTTAAAATCTTATTTTCTTTGACGAACAAGAATAATAATAATAATAGCAATAAAACAGCATTTAGCACGTTGAGATATGTTATCCTTTAAAGATCAATTGCAAATTATAGAGCAGACGATAGTCTATTTCTTTTTATTACGATTTATTTTCAGAAATGCGTTCATAGGACATGGATGCCCCCGCCTGAAAATATGTTTTTGTTCATATTAATCCATAGAAAGTTATTGACGGTGTTTAAGTTTTGGACCCTTTTTTCACATTTGACCTCTAAGGATGACCTTGACTTTGGAGGTAAGGACCTTGGTTTTGTGTGAGGCGGAGTGTCTCATGATGGCCAACATTTCTGCCAAGTAATTTCAAAATCCATCCAGAAATAAGATAGTAATTGCCTGCGTTTAGTTTCGGACCTGTTTTTTACCTTTGACCTCTAAGTATGACCTTCACCTTGGAGGTACGGACCTGGATTTTGCACGTGACACATTGTCTCATGATGGTTAACATTTATGCAAAGTAATTTCAAAATCCATCCAGAAATAAGAAAGTTATTGGCTGCGTTTAAGTTTCGGACCTTTTTTTACCTTTGACTTCTAAGTTTGACATTGACCTTGGAGATATGGACCTGGGTTTTGCATGTGACACATCGTTTCATGATGGTTAACATTTTTACAAAGTAATTTCAAAATCCATCCCGAAATAAGAAAGTTATTGACTGCGTTTATGTTTCGGACCCTTCTTTGACCTTTGACCTCTAAGTATGACCTTGACATTGGAGGTACGGACCTGGGTTTTGCACGTGACACATCGTCTCATGTTGGTTTCTACAAAGTAATTTCAAAATACATCCAGAAATTAGAAAGTTATTGACTGTGTTTAAGTTTCGGACGGACGGACGGAGGACGGACGTACGTACGTACGGACGGACGGACGGACAGGGGCAAAGCTATATGTCCTTCCACCATTCTTCGAATGGCGGGGGGGGGGGGGGGGTGGATAATGGCAGGGGCATAATAAAACATATACTTTGAAAATATCGCATGCTTTTAGCGATTGACGTTTTAACGCTAAGTTTCAGTAAATAAACTGTCAAATTTTGAAGCACACGTTGCTATTTTTTTATTATTCGAAGGACGCTTTTTAGATTATTCTGTCAAAGGAAATGGTCCTGCGAAGTCCAATTGCTTATAGGGTGATTTCCGGTAAATTTGCATTGTCAAATCAATGATCGCATATTCCGTCAAACAACAGTCGAACCACATTAACTCGAATACCTTTGGGAGCAAGAAAATTTGTTCAAGATAGGGGTAGTTTGAGACACTGAGGGTTAATCAGAGTGCTAGGTCAAGGGGCACATTTGGATAACTCAAGGACATCTTCTATAAAATGAAGGAATATTGTGTGTACTAATTAGAATCGCCTCATCGAGGCGATTATAATGAGTACACGCAATATTCTTTTCAAGCTAAGTCATTAAAAAAAAACCTGAATTGTCCTTAATGTATGGATATATAGAGCTAAGGGAATGATTCGCTAGGGACTTTTATAAGAGCAATTCGGCCCCCGCCCATCGGGGCTTGAAGAAATATATGGGTTGCATGATGCTTCCACACAGAGCTGAAACCGACCGCACACAAGTACTGGTAAACTGCTTAGAGGATCTAAGCCTGCCCAGGCAAAGCGGTGCGAGTCGGACTTACAACTGACTAACAAAATGTGTGATTTATTACCCAGCAATTCTCCCACTATAGGCGGCCCCCGCCCATCGGGTCTTGAATAAATAGATGGGCTGCATGATGTTCCACGCATAGCTGAAATCCGACAGCACATGAGTACTGGTAAACCGCTTAGAGGATCTAAGCCTGCCCAGAATCGGACCGCCCATGTTTATAAACCCTATTGGGTTCATTGGGCGACAGGGTTTGAGATGTCATTTCATCTCAATGCCGGGTAAAAGTCCCAAACAATTAAAAGCAGCGTCTCCAAAATGACCTATACAGTGTTGACATGGACGTTAAACCTCAAATCAAACAAACAAACAAATCACCCATTGGGGCTTGAAGAAATAGATTGAATGCATGATGCTTCCATGTAGAGTTGAAAGCGACCGCACACCAGTACTGGTAAACCTTCCCAGGCAAATCGGTGCGAGCTTATAAACCCTATTCAACTCAATGTCGGCTAAAAGTCCCACAAAATTGGAAGCAACGTCTCCTAAATGATCTATACAGTGTTGACGGGGACGTTAAACTACAATTCAAACAAACATAATCTGTAGCTATGGGGACCCAATAGTGAGCTCGAAATAGGCATGGCGATCGAGCCGGGCCATCCGTTTGGAGTTATCGATGTTTCACTTTAGATTAATCAGGCTACACGCATCAGTTCCGTTGTTAAGAAGGCAGACTGCCATATAGATTATAGATATACAGTAAAATTCCGCTATTAAGGCCACATAAAATTAAAACTATTCTGCTTTCTGCTTAAAAACCCTTATTTTAAAGGGTGCACTTAATCTTTCTTTGTGTTTTCTGCCCAAACTGTCCTCATGCCAGGGACCACCTTTTGGACTGTTCAAAAGTGGTCTTAAAGACCACTTTTGAACAGACCTAAAGGTGGTCTTAATGCAGGAATTTCACCGTACATTGTTTATATGTTTGTGCAGATTGTATTTTGTTTGTTTGTTTTGTAGAACTTTTACCCGACACTGAGATGAAATGAAATGAAATCTCGAGCCCTGTCACCCAATGAAACCAATAGGTTTTAAAAGCGTGGACGCACCGCCTTGCCTGGACAGGCTTAGATTCTCTAAGCAGTTTACCGTACACGTTTCCGTTTCAGCTCTGCGTGGAAGCATCATGCAGCCCATATATTCAAGCCTCGATGTGGTGGGGTGAGGGGGGTTGCGGCAGATTGTATTTTATGTATCATATAAAGAAATAAATGCTTGAACACATCCCGTTACTTTTGCATTCAGTTTGTGGTGGCCTATGCGATAACGACCTCTATCTCATGACCTGGCTTAAGGGGAATGGGAAACACCTTCAGGGGAGGAAACTCCTGTAAAAGTATTTTTGTCCCCCATGCCAATAAGGGTCAACTCTTAAAGGGAAGAATTTGCTCCCGAGGAGCAAATTCTTTCCTTTCAGAGTAGACCCCTTTTTCCGTTGGACAGAGTCTAAAGAAAAAAGAAACGGAAGACCCGAAAGTTGGCTCCTTTGAAAAATGGCGGAAAATATCTGCCAGGTTTCCCATTCCCCTTAAACGATTCCGCTACTTCTATATTGGCATATGCATAATTGCCATCTACTAGCGAAATTTTGGTAACCGGACACTTCGGCCCCAAAACCACCTCGGCCCCTAGACACTTCGGCCCCTAGACACCTCGGCCCCAAAACCATCTCGGCCCCACATAAAATTGAAACCCTAGACGGGTCGGCCCCTGGACACCTCGGCCCCTAGACACGTCGGCCCCATATACCTAGACACTTCGGCCCCACTTTGCGTTTCACGGGGCTTCCACTTAAATAGGAGATCGGGTTGGATGCCCGATGAGTTTATTTTATTTGCTGATTTGGTTATATTGATAGGGAGCCGGCCCGAATATTTGAACCTATAATATATTTATTTATTATATATTATAACGTTACTAAATAGAAAATTTATATGTCCATTTAGAGTGTTTAAGAAGAATGGAAGAAACATTTGAAAATCCCCCTCTTTTATTTCAATGTATAATTCTATTTGCATTGCGACATGCTTTAGAGCAGGCTCTTTTTTCTACATTTCTGCTCTTTTGATCATCTATAGGTTTTTTTATTATCCGAAATAATTCCACACCGCTAAAATACTTTTTAAATTAATTTCAATAAGAACATGATACCTTATTATCCTTACTTATTGGATAGAAATCTGGATGGATTGGTGGATGGGGCCGTAAAACCAAAAAAAAAAAAAAAATCATTTTTTTTTTTGTCAATCATGGTGATGATGAGGGATAATCTTATATTTGTTAACAAAGTTATATATTTATTTATTAATATTTTTTGGCCTCGGTATATAGCTAAGTCGGATGCGCGTCTGACTGGTGATCAGGAGGACGCGGGTTCGATACCTACCGGGGTCGGCAGCTTTATTTCGTGGAGATTGATTATGAAATCTTTTCTACGGTCATTCTCTCCCTTCTGCTGATTCAAGAAGGGCAGTTGTCATTTTCTGGCCAAAAAAAAAAAGCACTGTATTGGTTAACCGCTTACGTATAAGCCTGTCCAGGTTAAGTGTGGATAGATAAACTGACCGTCCCGAAAATGAACTAAAATAGTGTTGACTGGGCCGTTAAACTCCAATACAAACAAACTATTTATTTAGTTATTTATTAGGTAATTAACAGTGTTCAGGTTCGCTGAACTAGAACTATCCTCGTAAGTAAACTAATTAATATAATTTATGCATGCAATTCAAAAACTGCATGAAAAACTGTGCGATCCGGTTCAGAGAGCAGAAGCAATCTGATCAGGATCTACACTGTTTGCAAAGTTAAGGGTTATCGTGTTCAGCGGGGTAAGGATTAATGAAATTCAGGTTAGTACACTATTTAGCAAAAAGTTTTACAAGAACAATTAATTATTGACATAAATTAGTAAAGTATGAAGCTCAATAAACAACCAGGCGTTACTAATCCCTTTTCCCCAATAAAGAGATCGTTGATGATAAACGGATCATTGTTATCAATTTTCACACATTTGATTGTCATTCTAGCTCATATTAAAGACGGACAGTAACGAGTATATGGTATACTTTATTTATTAGTCACATTTCTGATTATCAGCCACTCAAATTACTTGATACATGTATACTATATGTATATATTATTGGCAAACAGTGTAGATCTGGATGTGCATTGTGCGCAAAGTCTTCACTGCTCGTATTTTTGAAGGAATTTCTCAGTATGTTTCCATTGTTATCAATTTTCACACATTTAGAAATTCCTATTTGATTGTTATTTCAGCTCATATTTAAAGACGGACAGGAACAAGTATACTGTATAATTTATTTATTTATTTATTTATTTATTTATTTATTAATTTATTTATTTCTGACTATCAGACCATCAAATTACTTGATGCATGTATATTGTATTCATTGAAAATTCACAAACTGCAGGTCAGATGGATCTGGATGTACACTGAGTGCAAAGTCTTCATGGCCCTATATATTTTGTACAAAGGCTCATTAACCATCAGTATCAAATATTCACAATTAGAACAACCCGCTAAACCCCACTTTTCGTGATGCTGACTCAAGGTCAACGGCGGGGCATTTGCTGTCCTTAAGAGTGTAGTCCAAGTTAAATGTCGTGTATGCGTTGTTATATTTATTATAAACGTCTCATTGGTTATTTGTTATTTTTTATATAAAATAAAAATAGCAATACAATGATTTGATCTTATTTCCTAACAGCTTAATGGAAGATTCCGTAAAACCAAAACGAACATTATAAGAGGAAAATTGTGATATTTTATTATTGCTGCTCAAATAAGAAAAATAAGGTTTACCCCTGTAAACCCCAATTTTACTATATAAAAGTGGGGTTCAAGGGGATCAAAATTACACATTACGAAAACACGCCTATACAAATACATTGAAAACTTTACCGCCGAAAAACGAAACTTTTCAGATGAAAACTTGTGATGTTTTTCCTGTATCTGCTCACAATAGAGATTGTGGGTAATCGTTAGAACCGCCCCATCGAGGCGGTTCTAATGAGTACCACAATCTTTATTTTAGAACAGAAATACGAATAATAAGGCTTACCCCTGTATACCCCAGTTTTACTATATAAAGAGGGGGTTCAAGGGGGTCAAAATTATATAGGCGCGTTTTCGTGATGAAGGCGTGTCTTCGTGATGTAAATAATGTATGCCCCTATGAGCCCCAGTTTTCCCAATATAAACTTGGGTTTAGCGGGGTCTTCATTACACGAGCTTGTTATCATGATGTTTTGTTTGTTAGATTTGACATTTAACGCCTCAATCAACACTATCTCGGTCATTTTGGAGACGTTGTCTCCAATTTTGTGGTAATTTTACCCGACATTGAGATGAAATGACATCTCAAGCCCTGCAGCCCAATGAAACCAATAGGGTTTATAAGTATGAACGGTCCGACACGCATCGCTTTTCCGGCCAGGCTTAAGACCTCTAAGCGGTTTACCAGTACTCATGTCACAAGCTGTGGGTTTCTTGTAGTCCCGATGGGCGGAACCGATTTTAACATGATATAAATGCCCATACCCGAACAGATATCAAAAGTGGGGCCGAGGTGTCTTTGGGGCCGAGGTGTCTAGGGGCCGAGGTGACAGTGGGGCCGAGGTGTCTAGGGCCGAGGTGACTAGGGCCGAGGTGTCTAGGGCCGACTTGGTTTTGGGCCGACCTGTCTAGGGGCCGAGGTGGTAGTGGGGCCGAAGTGTCTGGAAATCGAAAATTTTCCCCACCCACCAGTGCTATCTCTGCTTTGATTTCCATGTGTGTGTCTATATGGACCGTTGTCTAAGCTTCTGCAATGATGCCTTTAGACCCTACAGTTCTTTACGCAAAAAAAAGTAAGGCTGTCCGACCGCCTCAAAAATGACCTTAAACAATGTTGACTGGGCCGTTAAACACCCATACAAACAAACAAACAATGTAACCAATAGTAAAATCTAGTGATATATTGAGTGATAAATCACGGGGCGGAGAGCGATGCGAAGAGCCACCTTTTTGTCCAGTTTTATGACGTCATTCATTGTTACATTGACGCTAGATGGTGTAACGTCGTTTTCTTGTATCATTTTATTCCTGTTATTTTGAAAACAGTATGCCATTGCTGGAGCTGATCTGTTTTTAATCAGAAGACCCACTTTCGCTTGAAGCGGCCCGTCCATGGTAACGCTAAGCTGCAATAATAATAAAAGCACTGAGAGCACCAGTGGGTCGATTATCTCTGAGTGTGGGCTGGGAAAATGGTCATGAAGGGGGACTTGGACTTTCGCTTGTTTGAATTGAGGTTTAACGTCCCCGTCAACACTATTTTTGTCATTTTGGAGACGTTGCTTCCAATTTTGTGGAACCTTTATCCGACATTGAGGTGAAATGACATCTCAAGCCCTGCCGTCCAATGAAACCAAAAGGCTTATCCCTTAAATTCCTGTTCTTCGGCCGAAAAGTGTAGTGCCTGATAAAACGCCGCATTTTGCGGCGACTGATCTGGGTCTAAACTGTTTGCCAAACACATGAGTCATGTCCAGATCGATTTTACATGTAACCCCCTTTACAAAATTGGTCTCACAGCGATGAGAAAAGCGCGGTTTAAAAAAAAACCGTTACCCAGAATTCAATTCGTACGATGAATGATAGTCATGTGAGCATCAGCAACGTAAAGCTATTGCGCTATGTAACTTTGGGTCGACTGACAAACGACCCATAATACAATCTATCTCGATTGACTCGAACTCTTATGGCTAGATTACCATGGCTGATTCGAAAACCTTGAATTCCTGAGAAAGTTTTTCATAGTTCAAGGTAACAGATATTTAGGGAGATTCTTTCTTATTTTATAGAGAAATTGTATGTTGTTTTCACTCATTAGAATCGCCTCATCGAGGCGATTCTAATGAACACAGACAACATAATATCAATTTATAGAAGATCAAATATGTATCCTTACATAATTCCCATTATACTGTTACAACATGTTCTTTTTGTAATGATCGAAAATATGTCCTTACATTAGCCTCATTCTGACTCCTGACATGATGTATTAAATCCCCAAGGGCTCCAAATGATCCCGAAGGTGTTGAGGTTTCAATGTATTTTGTCTTGTTAACTGCGAAATCTACAATTATGTGTTTGTTTTGGAGTTTAACGGCCCAAGTCAACATTATTTAGGCCATATCAAGCCGGTCAGTTAACATAATCGTACTTTCCTTGGCAGACTTATACATAAGCGGTTAACCAGTGCAGTGCACATTCTTTCGCCAGAAAGGAAGAATGAAATGCACAAGATAACATGTTTGCTCAAAGATTTAATCGGATCAGCAGCTGCATTCACAAAGCCTGTGTGTAGAAGCCTCCTTGGTGTAGTGGGTAAGCTATCGCCTTACAAACCAGGGACCGTAGGTTCGATTCCGGGTTTCTTCATACTTTCGGGAGGATCTTGAACCGAGATTCCACATATCTTCATATAACCTTGGTTGGCAGTGGGACGGAAGACCCAATCGTAAAACACACACACACACACGCACGCACGCACGCACGCGCGCGCGAGCGTACGCTTAAAGCCTTGCGGAGTTCCGCTTGTCTTGACTTTTACACGGGCGTTCGGTCAAGCATAGACTTGCCAGTTTGCCTGGATGTGCACGTATATCTAATATCCACTGCAGGGTGCCAACACCATCGTGTGCATCTTTCCTCGGTAGCTCAGTCGTTCACGGGTGTGACTGGTGATCAGGAGGTCCAGGAGATCGAGGGTTCGATACCTGCCTGGTCGACACCAGTCTTTCGTGGAGAGTGACCATGAACTCTTTTACCGGCATTCTAACGCTTCCCCTGATTCAAGAAAGGCGATTGTCAGTTTCAGTCGAAAGAATGTACACTGTACTGGTTACAATGTAAATCGTTTATGTATTGACCTGCGCAGAAAGTGCTGTTAGGTAAACTGGGTCCAGTTGTTCAAAACATCGTTAGTTTAAGCTCGTTAGTGAGTGTTTGAGTTTTACGTCCCACCAACAGCTAAGGTCATACGGAGACGGGACCAGTCTGGAGAAGCCCGGGATCGATCCTGCGATCCCTGGTTTACAAGGCGAGTAGCGTAACCACTACACCACGGAGGCTTCTTTAAGCTCGTTAGTGGTCAGATTATTAACTGTTCTATAGCTAGCCAGTATAATATCTAAAATTCTGGTATTTTTGCTGAAAATACATATTTTTTCAGCAAACATATTAGCGTATTTGCCATATTAGATTATCAAAGTTTTAACGGTACGTTAACTAACGACGTTGTTAGTTTTGAACAACTGGCCCCTGATCGACTCGATATCACCCTGAATCTGTTGACTGGGTCGTTAAACCAATAAAAAAACGCAAAAAAAGTGCAAACAAACAAATCCCAGCGTGCACATCTTTCTTTGCCATGGTCCAGAGGTATTAAATCATTCTTTTTTCATGCTAAACTCACTGAAACATGACAGGGCAAATACCATCCATTGCTTGTCTGCATACCTGCACCCATCAAACGTTATTACAATTGCCTCTGATGTTCGATATTTGGTAGCAGTGATAAGATTTTGGTGTCTGAACATGCTGCACGGGCATCATTCCACAAAAGCGCACCGTCCTTCGGATCGGGACGTTGACTGGAGCACCCCACCCACCCCACCCCAAATGATTACTGTATAGACTTCATTCTGCATATCTGGAGTGGTAAAACTTTTTTTAATTTGCGGTTTAACGTCCCATCAACACTATATAGGTCATTTTGGAGAAGCTGCTTCCAATTTTGTTGGACTTTTGCTCGACATTGAGATGAAATGACTTCTCAAGCCCTGCCGCCCAATGAAACCGATATGGTTTATATCCTTCGCAACACTTTGTCTGGGCAGGCTTAGAGCCTCTAGGCGGTTTACCAGTACTCATGTGCGGTCGATTCAGCTCTACGTGGACGCAACATGCAGCCCGGCGATCTATTTCTCCAAGCTCCGATGGACGGGGGCCCTAGTCGACGTAATGAACTAATGCGACTGATCGCAGAAACCGTAGAAAAAGGGAAGAACGATTCCTGTGCAAGCATGCAGTCTAGGTCTAGATGCTAGGCTCATATCTATCAATCTCATCAGGATCTACATTTTTTTTTTTGTTATCTTATTTACCCTTTTTGTACCAAATGGACTCTTTCTCCTCCTATAACAGGGATTCCCTTCCAAAATTAAGGGTTGTCAGGTTGTTTTCTTCAAATATCTGATTTTTAGCAAATATTGAAGGCCCTGATCAGAGACGGTGTTCTGCGGCGTCTTATCTTGGCTGCACTTTTTGACAGGGCACCCGTTTTGGGTTTTCCGATACAAAATGGGTTAATGATTTTACTAAATCCCACCATCAACAACAATTGTCCTGTTCACTTTCAAAGATTGAATCAAATCACTGAGTGCGGTGGGTCGATTGTGTCTGAGTGCAGGCTGGTAAAGTAGTCCTGAATTGAGACTTAAAATCCAATATTAAGCAAACAGCGTTGACCCTGGTCAGACGCCGCGTTATTCGGCATCTGATCTTGGTCTACGCTGTTTGCCCATTACCATATGCACGAGCCCAGTCGGGATTTTAATTTTGACACAGTCTTCTGATGTCACAGGAACAAGACAAGCGCATATATAATTACCCTCACCTGGATTTTGCACATGATCAGCGATAGTCACGTGGACAAGAGCAGGCGGAAAGCTTCTGTAGTTAGTAACTTTTGGTCGATTGCTTAACAATCGATTCATATATCCAATTCATAAGAGTTAAACGAGTCTGCTGCTTTTATTTTATCTCAGCTACCTGCATGGATGCACCCGCCTATCGGGGCTAGGAGAAATAGATTGTGCTGCATGGTGCTTACACGCAGAGCTGAAACAGACCGCACATGAGTACTGGCAACCGCTTTGTTGGTCTAAGCCTGTCCAGGCATAGTGGTGCGAGTCGCACCGTCCCAATTTTGTGTGCGACAGGGCTTGAGATGTAATTTCAGCTCAATGTCGGTAAAAGCCACACAAAATTGGAAGCAACGTCTCAAAAATTACCTTAACAGAAACCTCAATTCAACAAACAAAAAACTGTACGGATCTTAACACATTAGTTTAAACATATTTTATTGCATCAGAAAAAGCAATGGGGTTGGGCCACAAGTTCTCGCAACATTAGTTACGGCCCTTCCCCTACAACAATCATATATAATGATACAAAGTGAAAACAACAGCAAACAATGTATATTTAAAAAAAAGAGTATGCATGGTATGAGAAGGATTCTTAATAAGAAAGACAGACACTTCGTGTTGGGTGGTAAAGTACTAATACGGTCTGTTATACATCTGTTACACTAACGAAAATAGGTTTATTTTGGTATTTGTAGGACTTAGGCCTAAAATCGATTTGACGTTTTAATAAAGTTATGGACAGCGTCGAACAAAATAGTATTATTATCGACACTAAGATTTTGATTTCCAAAGAGAAGCAATTGAACATTTAGAGGGTGGAAATTTCTTGTTGAGTTGAACAGAATTAGTCGTTGGTGTGTGTATTTGGTACAGTTGAGAAAGTAATGTTCAGCATCTTCGATACCATTTTCACAGCCACAATTTGGATCCGGGTGCAAATGATTATTGAATAAATCGTTATTTAAATTACTACAGTTGTTGCGCAGTCGTGCATGCAATACCGATAATAATCGATTCCCACGAAGGTAGTAGGGTGGTACTTTTGGGACAGTGGTATTCGATCTGGAAGAATGAAATTTGAAGGCGCACAGAGAAGTTATGTCCCTTAAAGAAGGATCTGTGGAATTCCACAAAGAAATAGATGAGGGAATACAAGACTTCTTTGAAATTTCGGTTCGGGTGTGCGGAATGGAGAAGTTATGTTGGTTTCTAAGAGGGTAATTAGACACTTCTCTTACCCTAGGGGGAATTAGATCAGTTATATAGGAAGGCACTAAACCTGAGTTCACCTTATACATGAAATTAAGTTTCTGTTGCTGCCTTCTTTCAGACAGTGAAACCCAGCCACATTCTGAATATAAATTATCGAGTGAGACGGATCTAGTAAGACCTGTAACTAAACGAGCTGCTTCGTTTTGAATTTTTTCAAGAGCATATGAGTTCTGAGCTGAGCAACCATCCCATACAATCGAGGCATATTCCATTACAGGAAGAAGAAAGGAAACATATATTTGATTGAGTGCATTTCTACTCAAAGAATATTTAAGCTTGCGCATAATACCTAATACTCTTGCCGCTGAGTTTTTGATGTTTTCGACATGTTTTGTCCATTTTCCATCGCTGCTAAAGGTTATGCCTAGGTGTTTATGGTTTTCTGCAAACTTTATAATTGTATGATCAAACTTAAGCAATGGCATGAAGTCAAACGGTCTTAACGTGAATAACACTGCTTCAGTTTTGTTTGGATTAAATGTAACAAGCCATTGTTTTGCCCATTCAGATAAGATACTTAAATCATGGTTAAGGAGGCCGTGGATGTCCTGCAGAGATGTTGCAGAACAATATAAGGAGCTGTCATCGGCAAAAAGCCTAGTTAGACTAAGCAGCGATTCGGAAATGTCATTCACATAAATTAGAAACAACAATGGTCCCAGAACCGAACCTTGAGGCACTCCAGCCCTTAAAACTTTAGAATTAGAAATACCTTGCTTTATAACTACTTTTTGATTTCGGTCTGCAAGGTAATTACTTATCCATAAAAGAAAGTTGTCTTCAATACCATACTGTTTTAATTTAAAAATGAGTCCTTTGTGCCAAACTCTGTCAAAAGCCTTGGAGATGTCACAAAATACCATACAAGAGAACTGGTGGTTATCAAAACTCTGACAAATATTTTGATATATATCAATCAACTGAAATACGGTGGAATGCTGGGGAAGGAAACCGGACTGATATTTATACAACAGACTATTTTCGTAAAAGTAGTTATACAGGTTCTTAAAGGCAATGCGTTCTTGGATTTTGCTCACATTGCTCAATAAGGCTATAGGACGGTAGTTACTTGGGGATGTTTTATCTCCTTTCTTGGGTATTGGAATGACGTTTGAATGTTTCCACGGCTCTGGATACTCACCCTCGCTGAAAGAGCGGTTTATTATAATCGTTAAGGCTTTTGATATAGTTTTTGAAACTCCTTTGAGCATTTTATTACTGATGCCATCACTACCGTTAGCTTTGTTTGGATTAAGGTTTTCGATCAGTATCTCAATTTCGGATTCTGTACATGTTACATTTCTTAATCTATTCATTGTTTTATAATTAAAAGTCGGAAGTTCCGTGTTTGTGTCGTCAACACATGAAATTGACACAAAGTAATCGTTTAGACATTCGGCTTTTTCAATGTCTGTACAATGAAAATTTCGTTCACCTGAGGACGTGGTTGAAATTAGTGGAGGAATGTCAGAACACGTGCTATTATTTTTCACAAAATGACGTACAATTTTCCAAAATCTACGTTTATCATTGTTTTGAAAATCCGAAATATTTAATTCTAAATTATTGAAGAAGATCTCTTTTGCATGTTTTTTCTGGTTGTTTACTCGATTACGCAAGATTTTGAATTTCACCCAATCAGAATTATTACCTGTTCTAATAGCTTTTTGTTTTTGCCTGTCTCTTTTCCTAGAAGTTTTTCTTATTTCGCTGTCATACCAAGGTTTGTCGTCTGGCCTAACTGTAACTGATTTGGAAGGAATACATGATTTTACCATTTCAAGAAAAATGCTGTTAAAAAGCTCAGAGGCCTCACTTACTGATCCACGAGTCAGACATGACCAGTCATAATTTCTAATTTTATTGTTTAGTAAATTGAAGTCAGCATTTTTATATAACCAGACTGTTCGTTTATATGGCTTTTTAAGATCGTAGTAAAAGGGTATTGTTATGAAGGTGGCAGCGTGGTCACTTATATAGTCGGGTACCCTAATGATTCCTGTATCCAGGTATGAGAGTTCCTCTGGTATGATAACGGGATCAAGCAGTGCCTGTTGTCGTGTTGGTTCATTTATAACGTTTATTAAGGAATTGATGATCATGACATCTTTTAAATTTGATATGTTTGCGTTTAGTAAGTCTTCATTCAGGTCTCCTACAATTATTATGTTGTTTGATAGTTCCATTGCCTTTTCGATATTGAGATTAAATCCGTCAAAAAATAAAACATCAGATGTACGAGGACTATAGAAAGTGCCTATTAAAAAACGTTCGTGTTTGACTACAAGTTCGACCCAGATAGATTCTTCACAATAAATTTCTAGTTCTGGTTTCTGACAGTGAACAAGTTCTTTTGACACATAGACCATTACCCCGCCTCCATGACTGGTACGGTCTTTCCTATAAGGCGAGTCAAAGGTATCAAGTAATAAGTTTTCGGTTGATACTCCTAAATCTAAATGTGTCTCTGTGAAACACATAATATCAAAATCAGAGAAAAAATCTTCGAGAAAATCAATCTTGTTTCTTATACTTCTTATGTTACAATGAAGGACCGACAGAGAGGAGTATTCGGCCGTGGAGGGTCCAGGGTTGGACTCGATATCACCGGCTCGAAGTAGTAAGAGTGCAATGACGATTTGGAAATGACTGGAGTATATGTATACATGTAGACAGCGTAGAAACGTTATGCATGTAGAAAAAAGGTAAATAATTAATTTCATGAGAATAACAGATGGAAAACAGAAGTTAGCATTAAAAGAGCATTTATAGCTAAGTATATAAGAGCCACTATGGAAGAGCCCAATGCAGACACGCCATTGTTCCAGTCCGTTACCCATCTGGTAACTTCATAAACGAACTAAACCACGTTGCCCGCAACAGAGCCATTCCATTCTGACACCTTACGGTATAATCACCCAACAAGAAGTGTACAAAGATGCAAGAGAGATAGAAAAAGATGATATTTGTACAAAATGTTAAAAGAAGAATGAGTAAAATCCTATGCATATTATTAGGATTCTGAGTATGGCAAAAATGGGCAATAATTATCAGTTCAAGTTTCATGGACGTTATTTACCTTGGCGGTGGGGATCCAGACCAAAATAAAACACGCATCCCAACCACATCACGAAAATATTCCTATACAAACCCTCCGCAAGATATACCGCCGAAAAAGGAAAAATTTAAGATTATGTTTTTGATAATCTCCCTATCTCCGACCAGAGCATGCATCGGGGGTACCCGTTAGAACCGCCTCATCGAGGTGGCCTCAACGAGCACCGACAATCCGCACTTCAGAACAGAGACAATGAAAGTAATGCATGCCTCCAGTAAATCGCAGTTCAGTTATGTAAAAGTGGGACCTCAAGGAGGGTAACTATTATACAGGCACGTTTTCGCGATGAGATAAAAAAAAAAAAACCCAAAAAAAACACGACAACAACAACAAAAAACATCGATCTTTCGTTGGTCCTCCTAGCAAGCAATCGACCTGGATTCAAACTATAAATAAGGTGTGTCTAGGTGTTATTCATTACACGGGATTAACGTGTTTATTATTATTATTATTATTATTATTATTATTATTATTATCGTTATTATTATATCTTCGAGTAAAGAGAGAGAGAGAGAGAGAGAGAGAGAGAGAGAGAGAGAGAGAGAGAGAGAGAGATTATCTTAACACATTGGTCCAGTTGTTCAAAGCACCGTTCCGCTTAACGAGCTTGTTGGTTCAAACTTTATTTTGATTGCTTCAGTGAACACGCCTATTCAAATATATTGGAAAAATTTTAACGCTTTCAGATAAAAATCCTGATATTTTTTCTTATTTCCGCTCAAAACATAGATTGTGTGTACTCGTTAGAACCGCCTCAATGTGGCGGTTCTAACAAGTACCCACAATCTATGTTTTTGAGCAGAAGTAAGAAAATAACGTTCACGCCTGTAAACCCCAGTTTTACTATAAAAGTGGGTTTCTGGGGATCAAAATTATATAGGCGTGTTTTCGGGATGTAAATATAGCAAAGCCCGGGATCTGACATTACGCCAATGGCTTGTGCAAATACCATCTCCTGGTCAGAAAAAAATGTTTTTGTTTGTTTGAACTGGGATTTAACGTTCCCTTCAACACTATTTAGGTCGTTTTGGAGACGTTGCTTCCAATTTTGCGTGACTTTTACCCGGCATTGACATTAAATGGAATCTCAAGCTCTGCCGCCCAATGAAACCAAAAGGGCTTATAAGCATCGGGCAGTCCGACTCGTATCACTTTGCCTGGGCAGGCTTTGTCCTAAGCGATGTATGGTCAGTTTCAGCTCTGCTTGGAAGCATCTTTTACTCCAATCCCCGATGGACGGGGCCCAAGAGAAGATGTGCAATTAGGAATTGTTTAGAGGCATAGGATGTATCAAAGCAGATAGACAGACAGTCTAATAGACAGACAGGCAGATAGACAGACACACGCAAGCACACATGCCTGCACGGACGCGCACACACACACACACACACACACACACACCCACGAGCGCACATTATCCCAGCTCTATAGTAAAGAATAATATCGGATTACTTTTATTATATAATACTGAAACAGTAGACACAAGCCTCCGTGGTGTAGTGGTTATGCTACTCGCCTTCTAAACAGTGGTCGCAGGATCAATCCCGGGCTTCTCCAGACTTTCGGATGAGTCTTTAAACCCAGGTCCCTTCTCCGTATGACCTTAGCTGTTGGTAAGACGTAAAACTCAAACACTCACACTCACTCACTGAAACAGCCACTGAAGTAATTGTCAAAATGTTATGTGTTCCAGCAAATACAATGCAGTATTGTTTTTCACCAAAAATATTTGTGTATATCATTACGCAAACACGCCTATACAAATACATTGCCACCTTTATCGCCGAAAAAAAATGAAAATTTTAGGATGAAAAATTGTGATATTATTCTTATTTCTTCTCGAAATATAGATTGTGGGCACTCGTTAGAACCGCCTCATCGAGGCGGTTCTAACGAGTACCGATGAGGCGGTTCTAACGAGTACCCACAATCTATATTTTAGAGCAGAAATAAGAAAAATAAGGTATACCCCCGGAAACCCCAGTTTTACTATATAAAAGTGGGGTTCAAGGGGGTCAAAATTATATAGGCGTGTTTTCATGATGTATGCTTATTTTATTATCAAACTTTTAATGATATGAGTAAGTGCTGAAAAGCTTGGCCCTGACTGACCGCTCGATATAATAAAAATAGTCTGTCAAAAGCTGGAAACTGTTGGGTCAGCCCTGAGAAAAATTCGGACCGTGCAATGAGTAATCTTGAACCATTTAAACCTAGCTAGTATTTTTGATTTATGCTGTAATAAATAACAATGAAAATATCGAAACGCTGCTTGTCGAAACGTAACGTCGAAGTTTCGAGCAAAATCAAAACGCCGCCAAACACCTGGCGGATTGACGTCATGCGCGAAAAACGTTGCCATGTTATGTGACTTCCTGTCAGTCAAGAAGCAAACAACGCAAGTCTGATATGAAAGCAAACTCCAGAAATTTTTCAAAACATAATGGACGTAAAATCGAATAGTATGATTACTGCAGACGACGATGAGTTCAGACGCCATTTAGCCGTCATGCGTGAAAACGGTACATTCTGCGATGCCTTTATTTGCATTCCCGGAACAAATAAGAAATTGCCAGTGCACAGAGCTGTACTTGCCAGTTGTAGCGAATTTTTCAGAGCTTTGTTCACAAACGGCCTGAAGGAAACGCAACAGAATGACGTCAAGATTCACGGGGTATCCGCAGATATGATGGAAGTTATCATCCAGTATGCATACACCAAACAGGTCAGTCTAGCTAGTCATAACGTTGAAGAACTATTTGCAGCAGCTGACAGATTTAGCATTCTATCCTTGCTTGAGGAGTGCATTAATTTTCTGTCACACCAGCTTTCCCCCGAAAATTGTGTTGGTCTTCTGAGATTTGCAAAATACTACAACTGCAAGCAGTTGATAGATAGATGCTGGATGTATGTCCTTTCCAACTTCAAGCAGATAACTTTGCGAAGCCAAGAATTTGTACAACTTCAACACAAAGAACTGTTAGAAATCATCTCCAACGACCGTTTGGATGTAGCTAAAGAAGACGAAGTGTTAGATGCAGTCATAAGATGGGTTGAATTTTATCCCAAAGACCGCAAACAACATCTCCAAACGCTGTTGGCCGCAACTAGACTTCCTTTTCTAAGCGAAGATTGTTTTGTGAAGAATCTTTTAACCAAGAAAGAATTGAAACAGATACGATGCTGGCCACAAATCAAGAGATTCTCAAAGCTTGTGAAGAACCGAAATTCTCCAAAAGACATTATTTCACAGCTAAATACAAGAGAGATAGAAAAGTTTGCTAATCCGCGTATTCCGGGAACCGTCATATTTGTTATAGGCGGCTGGGGCAAAGATGGTGTCACGGATTCCGTGGAAGCTTATGACAGAAATACGGACCAGTGGTTTGAGGTGAAAGACTGCCATCTCGGGACGCCTCGAGCCTATCACGGTACCGTGACGATTGATGACAAAATTTACGTTCTTGGCGGGTTCAACGGCGCACATTACCTGAACAGCGTTGTCCGTTTTGATGTTTCATCGAAGAAGTGGGAAGAAAGGTCACCGATGTATATGCCACGGTGTTACGTCAGCGCTGCAGAAATTGACGGAATTATTTACGCTTGCGGTGGGTATGACGGCAGACAGAGGCATAATTCAGTTGAAAAGTACAACCGAAGCAACAATCAATGGACGCTGGTCAAACCAATGTGTCAAAATAGAAGCGACGCCGGGTGTGTCTCATGTCAAGGTAATTATATGTGCATAATAAAACATAGAAAGCCTACGAGCCTCTGCATTACAAAATTTGGAAAGTCTATGCTTATGGGGCGCCGTTTTACTATTTATATATATCCATTATTATTTATGGATATCCATAAACTGAATTAGTGACATCCATAATTCGAATTACGGATATTTAAAATTGGTATCCATAATTATTTATGGACATCCATATTAAATCAGTCTGAATTAATTATATCCATAAATCGAATTATGGATATCCATAATTTGATTTATGGATATCTATTATTCGAATTATGGATAGCCATTATTCTGCTGATTAATGGATATCATTAATTCGAATTATGGATATCATTGATTAAGATCGATTTATGTTTATCCATAATTCAAATTATGGATATCATAATTCAAATTATGGATATCATTACTGATTCGAATATGCATATCCATATGGCAGTCCATTTGTGGATATCACTAATTCGTCTTTGCAAATAAATAAAATAAATAATGACTGAAACCAAAGGCTTTTGCGGTGATATGGGGCTATCTGTAATTCGAGATATGGATATTGATCATTAATTCAGCACGATTTAAGATATCCATAAATATTTATGGATATCCATAAATCAGCAGAATAATGTATTCATTCTTATTTTGATTTATTGATATCCATAATTCGAATAAGTAATATCCATAATACGGATATTGGATATCCATAAATCGATCTGAATTATTGATGTCCATAAATCGAATTATGGATATCCATAAATCGATTTATTGATATCCATAATTCGATTTATGTATATCTATAATTCGAATTATGGATATCCATTTTTCGGCTGATTACTGGATATCCATAATTCGAATTATGGATATCCATAAATCGAATTATGGGTATTTATAAATATGGATTAAATAGTAAAACGGCAACCCATATATGCCAGCCAGCGGTGACTCAGCCTGCGTATTTGCACAGTCACTTGTCACATGAAATCTCCATAGTCTCTTCGCTATACTACAGGGTACTGACGTTTCATCACGAACCCAAAAAGAGCTGTCACAGTGGCCTAAATCCGCCTTATTATAGCAAAGTTGGATTAAGGCCACTGTGTTATCTCTTTTTAGGGTTTGTGATGAACCGTCAGTGTCCTGTGGCTAAACGGATAAGTAAAGTTTCTGGCCGTACGGAGTCGTTGCTTTGTGTTTTTGGAGTTTAATGGCCCAGTCAACACTATTTAGGACATGCCGAGCCGGTCAGTTTACCTAACCACACTTTTCCTGAACAGTACAGAGACAAAATGTCAGAAATTCTTGATCAGCGGCAGGGAGAAAGCCGCCATGATGACTATTGCCGACCCGGCAGGTATCGAACCCGGCAGGTATCGAACCCGATAACTTCTAATCACAAGTCAAACGCGCATCCGATTGAGCTTCGGGATCTCTTGTTTACTTTCTACTTGTTTCCATCACGAAAAACATGCCTATTCAAATACATATTAAATTTTATCGCCGAATAAATAAAAAAACTACCATATGAAAAATTGTGATATTTTTCTTATTTCTGTTCAAAATATAAACTAAGGGTACACGTTAGAACCGCCTCATAGAGGCGGTTCAAACGAGTACCCACAATCTATATTATAGAGCAGAAATAATAAAAAATAGGTTTACCCCTGTAAATACCAGTTGTATTAGCTAATGGGGTCAGAATTATATGGGCGTGTTTTCGTGATGTTAAGGTATCTGGGCGCAAAAAGCAGACAGAGGTTACCCTTGTGTACTGGTCGCTCAGAGTCAGAAATTATAAAACTTCTGTCATGCTCAATTCACTTGAGCATGAAATTTGCAATGTTCATAAATATCAAAATACACACAAATGGTGCTATTTTAATACTGAGACGAGCAAGTCCGGGAAACCTGCCTTACAAACACTTTCTCGGCCTAAAATAGGATGGTCCAAAGACGACGTGCAGCCCATTGGACCATGAACGATTTTTAGTTTAAGCTTTGTCATCGCCCATAATAGTGGGATAAAGACGGTGTAATAAACAGAATGGAATCTCACCCAGTGCGCAAGAAATAGACGATATTTGCTTTTTGGGGGTGAATGGTGTTATGCAGTGAAATTCGAAGCAGCAGTAACAACAACAACTATAGCAATAACTGTAAATTTTCCACAGAATGTGCTTAGAACATCAGAGTTTTCATGAGTGCGCGTGAAAATTCTGATGTTTTCGAAGCACTCGAAAAATTTCGAACTCCTGAAACTTCTTTCCCAACGTGAAAATACCATTTTATTTGTTTCAGATATGCATTGATTTTACTGATAAATATGAAATAAATAGAGAATATTTACTTTTTCTGCTAAATATGAAATAAATAGGGGATATTTACCTTTTTGAGGTGGATACCTAAAATATTTCATCGAGTGTGTTGAAATCATCCAAATTTTCAAGAGTGTGAAGCTCGAGTGAAAATCCGTGTGCTTTCAACACACGTGATGAAATACTATCGGTATCCGCCGAAATAGTACATTTTCTTTTAATTTTATAATTATTTACGGTCGTACGTCACAACTTTGACCTGGATATGACATCACAACTGTCAGTTTGAAAACATAAACAGATCGCCATTTTGAATACAGTATGTTTATAGTTCAACAAGTGCTTTTCAAAGTATTTTACAGAAATATTTTATCGATAACATATATAATATATAATATTACATGCATTACAGAGAAATACCATGATTTCTACCAGACATAAACTTGGTATTTTCCTTTTTGCTAAGAAGAAATATTTCCTCTTAGCCGGGGAAATAAATCCCTTCAGCTGGAACTACTTTATGTACAAGATACCTGATACCGCTTTGCAGTGAAATTGTTCTATTCAAACGCGGGAAAGTTTCAATCACGGCGACGTTATTCATGACGTCATTGCAATGGCGTCTAAGAAATATCAACAGACGTTCAGAATGCGTGACGTTTGAGTCGGATGCAACGCTGAAACAAAAGAAAACATGGATATGACCATTGATTAGGATGTAAGTTTTGCTTTATATAATCTAACGTTTTACTTGTTTTATCACTGAAACACTTTGTTTCTTCTATTTTTGTTCAAAACTGTAGAAAGCGCTTTCAAAATGGCGTCCATCCAGTTGTTCTTCCACCCAGATTCTGTAACACTTCGCTGATTGAACCGTTTACATGGGCTGTAAACAGTCAACTGAACGGGCATTCAGATCCAAAATTCAAGATCCAAACTCTCCTAAAAGTCTATGGAAGTGCATGTAATATACAGATTATACATTTCTCCTATTTGAAATATGGGATTTATAAACCTCGGGAGGTAAAACAATCCGTTAAAGAAACTCGTGCTTCGCACTCGTTTCTTTATCGGATTGTTTTACCTCCCTCGGTTTATAAATCCCATATTTCAACTAGGAGAATGAATAATCTATATATAATATTGATAACATATGTAACATATGATATCATATATTTTCACAGAATGAAAATATCATTTTATTTGTTTCGGATATACGTTGATTTCACTGCAGACTATAAAATAAATAGAGGATATTTACTTTTCTGAGATGGATATCAAAAATATTTCATCGAGTGTGATGAAAATTCTGATGTCTTCAACACACGAGATGAAATATTTTTGATATTTATGAAAAAAAGTAAATTTTCTTTTTATTTGATAATATTTTAGGACACCTACTGTAATTGATCTATCAGTTTTTACGTCACATTTTTTGACTTGGCTATGACGTCACAACTGTCAGTTGCTAACCATAAACAGTCGTCATTTTTAATACAGCATTTTTACAGTTCAGAGAATGCTTTTTCAAGGTATCTTACAGAATTATTTTGTAGATAACATATGAATTTTGGCGAGAAAATAGTCCGGGCTGCTACTGTGAAAATAACATGGTCATGTTATTTTTCACACTGTGAAAATATCATTTATATTTTCACAGTGTGAAAATATCACTTTTATTTGTTTCAGATATGCACTGATTTCACTGCTATGTATTAAATAAAATGTTTTCTTTCACACTGATAGCGACTGTGTTTTAGGTAAATTGTATGTAGCCGGAGGTTTTGATGGTCACGCTTGTTTGTTTTCGGCGGAGCGATATGACCCAGTGACTGACCAATGGACACTCTTGCAGCCAATGACAACTAGCAGAAGCGGCGTAAGTATGGCCGTGTGCGAGGACAAAATCTACGCCATTGGTGGATACGATGGCACTTCGAGGCTGGATTCAGGTATGGAATAATAACAAGAAGTACCGTTTATAGAGGATCCTACATGAGTGCTCATGTGTTATTGAATTTATTAAACGAGTTGAGGAAAAGGGATAAAATGCGAGGCTTTGCCGAGCATTTTATCCCTTTTCCTCAACGAGTTTAATAAATTCAACAATACATGAGCACGAATGCAAGATTCTCTTTATCATATGACATTTAAAAGGCATTTTATTCAAGATTGTTTACAAAAAATGTCAATATTCCGCCATTAGTAAACGTGCCGTCGTTAAGGACGTCGTACATGTAACGTTACGGACGTATCCAGCTAATCTGCATATTTAATCCACTAGTGGATTATCGAAAATATTACATGGCGTTATTACACTCTCAGACGCGACGTCGTATGATAAAATAAGATATTCAGCGGTTTTGGTTCCTCCGGAGACGTCACATTTTCAAACTCCTATGCAACTACTAGGCCAATTGAAACACAATTATACGGAGCCTCTGTGGGTGGGGAAATAAAATCGTGTTTGCAACGTCTGGGTTACATGGCCAAGATGGTCACCATACCTATATGTGGTAAAACCTTAGAAAACTTCTTCCAAGGAACCAAATGACTGATAATCTTGAAACTTTTATACTGCATTTGGGCTTACCAAGATTGTTAGTACCTTGGTGACCTTTAACTATTTTACTGCAAGGTCAAGTAAAGCAGTTGATTTTTTCTGACTTTATTGAAGCCTCTGGCATTAGAGTTGACATTTGTAGTCGTTTATCCATACCAAAGATCAGCTTCATTTAGTGACGTTAGTCCAGGATGCCTCAGATTCAGTATCATTATCTTCTTCTCCTCTTAAACTTCTGGGCTGATTGGAACCAATTTACAGGTGGAATGTCTGTGGGGTAAGAGAAAGAAAGCTTCTTCATGGGATCTGGCTCAAACCAACAAGATGGCCACTATGTCCAAATATGACAAAAAAGGCCCTTTGAAAACCTTCTTCTCAGGAACTGAATGGAACTTGGCATGTAACATTGTGGACTCGCGCCCTACCAAGCCTGTTCAAATGATGACTCTTGATTGACCTTCACCTATGTTAACTCAATGTCCAGTTCGGCCACTTGGGCTTTTGTATAGACAAGACAAGGCGCCCCCGCCCATAGGGGCTTGAAGAAATATATGGGCTCTATGATGCTTCCACGCAGAGCTGAATCTGGCTCGCACACTAGTACTGGTAAACCGCTTAGAGGATCTAAGCCTGTCCAGGAACCGCGGTGCGAGGCGGACCGTCCATGCTAATAAACCCTATTGGTTTCATTGGGCGACAGGGCTTGATATGTCATTTCATCTCAATGTCGGGTAAAAGTCCCACAAAATTGGAAGCAACGTCTCCAAAATGACCTTTACAGTGTTGACGGGTACGTTAAACCTCAAATCAAACAAACAAACAAATAGAAAAGACAAAACAGAGGAGTTTTTTTTTTTTCTGTTGCAGCCTATGACATCAGGGTTGATAAATGTGTCTGTAAATACCGAAGGCCAAGGGCATTTACTTCCCTTGGTCCCTCACCCTTTATTTTTTATCAATTGACGGAGATTTTGTGTATTTGTTTGGTTTGTTTAAGAAATAGCGAAATAGATAAGCTCTATCAGTGATTTATTGAGTGGTATATCACTGTTATGGGGTCAGCTGTAATATAGATCAATTTACGAGCGCGTAGCGCGAGTGATTTGTTTACTTACAAATGACCGACACACTAAAACCGACGAAAATGCTATTGATTCCTCCAGATTCTCCCTATCTTCCGCCATTGTTTAGAGAATAACGCAAATATAACTGAATGTATCAAATGCGTTTACCTGTTTTCAAAACATATTTGATACAAGAAAACGACGTTACACCATCTAACGTAAAGGTAACAATGAATGACGTCAAGCAAGGATAAAAAGGCGGCTCTTCGCGTCACGTCTTACGCCCAGTGATTTGTCACCCAATATACACCACTCGTGTAAGATCCTCTATGTACATTCCTTCACATGTATTGATTCACATCTTATTTCAGTGGAATTCTACGACGTCGGCAGACGCCAGTGGTTCGCGTCCCCTGGCATGAATCTGGGCAGAAGTAACTTTTCCTGTGTTAGCATGGATGGAATTATATACGCCATGGGCGGTTACGATGGTAAGTGGTGGCCTCATGATCCTTTCAGTTTTTTTTCAATCGTTCAAAGTTATTAAGCACAGTAGTTTTACATTGCAGATGTCCATGTCACTATCCCTGATTAGTAGGAAATCAAGGTAACGGTTATTTATAGAATTAGCCGCGTTATTCTTATTGACGTGAGGTCAGTGTTGTGTGAAAGAAAAAAGGTTACCTGTACAATATTTCTGACAGGACTCATGTGTTGTGTTTGACATACTGTATAGACACAGATCAGACTCCACAGAACGCAAGTCCTAGCTTTTCTTTTTTAAGATCACCTGAGCCGAACGCTCCGGAGGAGCATATAGGATATGAGGTGTCCGTCGTGCGTTGTCTGCGTCCTTAAAAATTTTCAAACAGCAACTCCTCTGAAACTGCTGGGCCAGTTGAAAGCAAATTACATGTGGCGCCTCCATGAGGAGGGAACAAAACTGGTTCACATGACAAAGAATGCCGCGATGCCCATATCACAAGATGAATAACGTCGACGCGACTAAAACTTTCCCGCGTTTTAATATAACGATTTCACTGCAAAAGCTTGTATATTGTACATAAAGAAGTTCCAGCTAAAGAGATTTATTTCCCCGGCTATTAGGAAATATTTCTTCTTAGCAAAAAGGAAAGTGCCAAGTTTATGCCTGGTAGAAATCATAGCATTTCTCTGTTATGCATGTAATGTATGGAGTTAATGTGGAGTTTTGGAGAGTTTTCGTCAAAATTTGCGATTGGAATCGTAAGTTATGCTAGAACAAGGATCACTCATGGTTATTTCATTGCAATAACATTTGCCGGATCCCTCGGAAGATATTTGAACACTCGGCGTAGCGGCCTCGTGCTCAAACAGCTTCCTCGGGACTCGGCAAAGGTTAATGCATGAAAAAACCATGGTGATCCCTTTATTTGCAACCAGCTAAACGATGATCTATAAATGATAAAGGCCAAGGTCATTTACTGAGCTTTGATCTGGATATCTCAGTATTGTTATCTTCTTCTCTACTTAAACTATTGTTAATACCTGCTGGGGTCGCCAACATTCTTTCGTGGAGAAAATGATAGAAAATTCTTGTGAGGCCACGGTTTTTTTCCAGTCATCACCACTGTTGCTCAGACTGATCAGCTTGACAATATCTCTGTGAGGTTGGAATATGGGTCATGGGGGGGGGGTCAAAATGTAGGTCAGTAGGTCAACTCATAGAAATAAAAACTATGAAAACACTCTTGGGGCCACAGTTTTGATCCGATCATCATCAAACTTGCTCAGAATGATCAGCTTGACAATATCTTGGTCAGGTGAGGTATTTTATGAATAAAATGATAATTTTTCACATGAAAAGTCAGCAAAAGGCACGGAGGTGTCGTCAGACCAACTTAGTACCGAAGTATCGGGCAAAAGGGGTGTGACAATCAGTACTATGCACCGCCCTTTGTCATTACGAGGCATTGTATTAGTTAGACTGAGCCGGTTCATCTCCGTCTGGTGCACTAACACCTGACCCTCAATGTCTACATTGAGCCAAGATCGTGACAAACAAGTTAGCTCAGTACCACCGGCCAGGCATTTCAAGTTAGACTGCGCCGGTGCACCGCCATGTGGTGCACTAGGACCTGACCCTAAATGTCTACAAGATGCTCAGGTAGTGACATACAAGTCAGCTCTGTATTATCAAATGGAACCACCCACTCGTAAGTCTTGCTTCTGATACAAACTCTCTCCCCGCACCCCCCCCTCCCCTCCCATCCCAACCCACTTTGTCACCACGAAGCATTGTACAAGTGAGCTCGGTATTATCAAAGGGAACTTTTGAAAGCATCAATCTCAAAAGAAAACAATTTCGAAGGAATATTCCATGGGTGACCCTCTGACAAAATTGTTTAAAATTTCTTTCGCTCCACTGAACATGATTGCCACCAGAACTAAAAAGTATACAACCCTTAAAATGACTTCTACTCTAATATATAGATTGACTTATTTTGAACTATTTTCACAAAAATGTTCCTTGAGTCACTGTCAAGCCCTTCTCCACCTCATATATCCTACCATTTCATTTATACAATAAGGATCAGGTGAGCGATCCAGAGCCATATTGACTCTCTTGTTAGAAGAAATCCTGCCAAAATTATTGAATGAAACAAAATGAATTTGAGTCCTTTTCCAACGTTTTCGATGTTAGAAAATGACGTTACACCGTCTTACGCAAAGAATCTTGGAGTGACGTCACAAAACGGCAAATAATGCATGCAAACGTTTAAAAAAAATCCTATGGGAGAACCCATTTACGTACTCTTGGCCTTAAGCAAACCGACCTTTTTGCATGTTCAAGCACATACGTTTTTTTGTAGGAGATAAAACATCCTCTCATACAGAATGCTACATTCCTTCTCAAAAAGCATGGCGGAATACTGGTGAAATGATCCTGGGTAGAAGTGCAGTCAGCGCATGCTCCGTTACCAATATCAACAACGCACGTGACTTTACGTTCCATGGAAACAGAAAGACACCAGACGAAGATGGCGACAAGAAAGGAAATTCGCCTCCCGATTCGCCGACGGCAGTATTAAACTCTGAAAATACAAAGTGGCTCGTTTTCTGGCGAAGAAATACAAACCAGCTCGGCGAAGCCAGATAAAACTACGCAGTGGCGATATTTTAAGTTTGCTTTTTGAAACGGTAAAATTGGTCTACGAAAATAAAGCCAGCATGTAAAGTTGTCTTCAGGGTGGACACTTTGGCAAAATTGCTTGCTTCCCTTGACAACTGGGATCTTTTTAGTATTTTTTTTTTTGCTGCAACTTCTTTCAAATTTTAAAAACATACTTTAGCATACAGGCAAACAGCGTGGACCCTGATCAGACTGCTCCTACAGGATCAGTCTGATCTGGTCCATACTGTTTGCAAAATGATTTTTTAAAGTAGAAGACAGGCGACAAAGCAGACGACAGTTGTCGCGATTGGCATGTTATATCAATCAGAGCACTGGCAGCACTGACGGGTCGCGTGTCTCTGAGTGTGGGGAATGGGCGAAAGGTCTTGAAGGGGGATTTAGACTATTTCTTTTAAGCCTTAATTTCCTGCACTTTAAGCAAACTTACAAACCGTGATCAGACGCCGCATTCTATTGCGTCAGATATGGGTCCATACTGTTTGCCATTGTCACAGCATCCTCCGTTACCAATATCAAGAACTCACGTGACTTTACAGCAGACGAAGTTGGCGACAAGCCAGTCCATATGGTGGCATATTTCTGCCATGAGATAGCTAGGCAAAGCATCGTAAGCTTAACTAGCTCGATAGTAGTCAAAATGTTGACGGTGTTACTTACACATGGAATTGCCCCCCACCCATCGGGGCTTGGAGAAATAGATTTGGGTTGCATGATGTCAAACCCCGTTGGGCGGGCTCTATATGCGAACTTAAAAAAAGAAAAAGATATAGGATGGTAGTCCCTAAATGCATGACCTAATCGAAGAAAAGCTCGCTAACTGAGCGAACGAGGGGATGTAACAGCCAGACTAAATAGGATGGTCACTTATGTAATGTAAAGCTCCCATTGTTCTTTAGGCGAAATTTTCGTAGACCAATTTGAATTTGTTTCAGTCAAGAAAAAATCTAGTTTATTTACTAGGAAACTGACAAAGGGGAATGTACATGTATGGAAAAAAAACAGTACCATAAATATTTTCTTATTGCAAATACAGTAAAATCCCTCAATTAAGACCACCTTTGGAACTGTTAAAAATTGATCTTTAAGACAACTTTTGAACACAAAAGTGGTCTGTAAGATTTTGAGAAAACACAAATAAGGAGAAACCGAAATCTTATATGATTTTGAAGGGAGAATATGTTTGAATTTTTAGCTGGTCTAAATAGCGGAATTTCACTGTGCTTGGTGAAAGTGAAGTTAAGCTAAACAGCGAAAATTTTATCGGAATTAACACATGAGAAAAGAACCCTTAGCATTCTTCAATTTACGTCCCTCAGTCACGTGAGTTGTCGGTCGAAAAAGGTATACGCACGTCTGGCATGAAGCAACCCCAACGTCTCTTCTACATGTCTGCGAGCAGCAAAGGCTCCGGCGAGACTGCGCGCATGGCCGGAGACTGCGCGCATGCGCAGGCTCGCCAGAACCTTTGCTGGTTGCCTTAGCGATAAGTGCCATTTTCTCATGAGCTGGCTCGATTGGTTCCGAAAATAGAAAATGGGTGCTAGTTAGAATAATGGGTGCTTTTTGGCCTGTTAATATGTTGAGTACAGCAAATCAATGTGTTTGGGCACCAGAAAGCGACAAAGCGCTGACGGCACTAGTGGGTCAATTATGTCTGAGTGCAAGCTGGAAATTGGTCCTAAATCTGGGTCCGAGTTTATGAAACCTTTTTCATGCTTAACTCGCGTGAGCGTGACATTGGTAATGCTCCTATTTTCTTTTTTATAAATTGAAGCATGACAAACAACATTCTTTCCTGATCTGAGCATACAACTTGCCGCGATTGTTTGTATTTTAGCAATTATGAGCATTTCAAATTTCATGCTCAAGTGGTCTGGACTTACATCCACTAATTCCAATACTTTGAGCAAAAAAAAAAAAAAAAAAGGATATATCCGTAGTGCGACGAGTCTTTACCATTCTCGTATTTATGCTATTACGTCCCTTTATTTAGCTCATTCAAAGGAAACTGCACCTACTGGTAAACATATTTGAGCCGGCGCATGACAAAACCTACAGTAAGACATGTGCGCCCAGTGAAGAGTCAGAGCAGTCTGCGCATCCATATAGTCTAACCAGAGACTTGTCTTGCTGCATGGAGGAGTATTGGGCCTTTAACTAGCCTTAGAGCGCACACCGAAGACTCTGATCAGACTGCGCATCCACGCAGGCTGATCTGAGTCTTCGTTGGGCGCACATGTCTTATTGTAGGTTTTATCGTGCGCTGGCTCATTTTCTTTACAGAATACTCTTGAAAGAAACAAATCCGAGAAAATGCCGTTTCAAGAAATCAAACAAAAGTTTGTTGTTTTTTTTTTTCCAGAAACACCGTACACTCTCCTTTGTTTAACCTTTACCACTCTGTATGCCAATTCAGCAGACGACATAATGATGATATTTTTTCTTATTTTTCCCTGAAAACCAGATCTGACATTACATGCCAATGGAGACAATTTGCATGAAATGTCAAGTCCTGTTTTCTTTGAAAAAATAAGAAAACATTTCAAAATGACATCTGCTGGAAAATATACCCAGCATGCAGAGCGTTAAACCTGTCATTTTGTCTTGAAATCATGAATATTTGAAAAATAAAATATTTTTATATAAAAGTCGTCATTTTATTTTTTGAAAATGGCTTTTATAATTCTAATAAAGTGAAAATTTCAGTTAAAGTCACCGATGAGCAATTTGTGATGGTTGAGTCGACTGCATACTTAAACGACAGGGAAATATTCCCAAATTCCAAACTCGAGGAAAAACGTGGGTCAGAAATCGCTAACGACGACGAGGCTAATCATGATATGTTACACTGTACCATGGTGGCCATCATTGATATCAGATCACACTGCCTATAGCAATTCTGATTCATGTTTCTAAACAGCTCAATCAAACTTAGCATGATGCTGGTGCAGACTGAGAGGTCCTTTGAACAATTTCGATGTTCGCCACGACAGCAGTTTTAGGTATCGGAATGCAATGATTTTAACAATTCTGAATGTCACCTCAGTGCTTCCTACCAAGTTCCAACGCAATGAGAGTGGGCATTTTGTTTGATTTGATAGTTAACGTCCCCGTCAACACTAGAAAGGTCATTTTGGAGACGTTGCTTCCAATTTTGTGGGACTTTTACCCGACACTGAGATGAAATGACGTCTCAATCCCTGTCGCCCAATGAAACCAATAGGGTTTATAGACTGTCTGACTCGCACCTCTTTGCCTGGGCAGGCTAAGATCCTCTAAGCGGTTTATCAGTATTAGTGTGCGTTCAGATTCAGCTCTGCGTGGAAGCATCATGCAGCCCATTTATTTTTTCAAGCCCCAGTGAGCGGGGCCGTAGAGTGGACATGGACAGATGTAATTTGAATATTTTCAAGATGGCCATCGCGGCGGCGGCCATCTTGGATGTCGGAACGGAATGATTTAAGCAATTCTGAATTGCCACGTTGTCCAAGTTTCCACTCAACCAGACTCAATGTTCAAGAGAAGAAAATTTTCAAGATGGCCAATGTTGTGGTCATCGTGGATATCAGAACAGAATCGTTTTACCAATTCTACACCTCCATGTCGCCCTGATGCCTCCTCAATTCACCTTTACATCGTTTGAATATTTTCAATAGGACTGCCATCTTGGATGCCGGAACGTTTTGATTTTAACAATTATGAGTTTCCATGTCGCTCCAATGCCTCCCATCAAGTTTCAGCTCAATCCGATTTACATTTTGGAAGGAGATGACATTGGATAATTTCAAGATGACCTAAATGACGGCCATCTGGGATATCAGAACACGACATTTTCTCCATGTTTCCAAAATACCGCAGGATATTTCGGCTCAATCCGAGTTACCGTTCGGTGCCAGAAGCTAGTGGTTTGAAGATATTTAAGATGGCCATCATAAATATCAGAACATATCGATTTTAACAATTCTGAATCTCCATGTCACCCCGATTTCAGATTCATTACGAAAACACACCTATATAATTCTGACCCCCTTGAACCCCACTTTTATATAGTAAAATTGGGGTTTACAGGGGTAAACCTTATTTTTCTTATTTCTGCTCTAAAACATAGATTGTGAGTACTCGTTAGAACCGCCTCGATCTATATTTTGAGCAGAAATAAGAAAAATATCACACTTTTTTCATCTGAAAACTGTCATTTTTTTCGGCGGTAAAATTTACAATGTATTTGTATAGGCGTGTTTTCATAATGAATCCATGACGGTATCATCTGAAGAATTTCAAGATGGTCGCGATGGTGGCCATCTAAGATTGCATAAACAGTACAGTTTCAGTGATTGTGCCCCAGTGCCTCCTATCAAGTTTCAGCTCTAGCTCAATCCAACTTTCGTTTCGGATGGAGATGTTGCTTAAAAATTTCAAGATGGCTGCCATGCCAGTCATCTTTGATATCGGAACAGAATGATTTTAGCAATTCCAAATCCCCACGTTGCTCCAAAAACTCCAATCGAGTTTTGTTTAATCCTACTTTAACCTATTGTATGCGGCAAACCCCTAAAGGGGTACCTTGGCAAACAGTGCAGACCAGACGCGGCGTCTGATCAGGGTCTGCACTATTTACTAACATAATTTTCCATCAAAAATAGAATAAAAACCAAATAGGCCTGACACCCCTTATATGAGCCCCGCCAAGCGAATTTGTGTCTTCGAGCATTCCGTCATGACAAATTTTAACTGTGCATGCCCAGCCATTCAGAGGAGCCAGGGATATGGCTTTCTGTCTGAAGGTTCCTCTTGATTCACTGCTTGTATGGGCGAGCAGCGAAGGTTCTGGCGAGGCTGCGCGGATGCGCAGGCTCGCCTGAACCTTCGCTGCTCGCATAGGCGGTAAGTACCAAAATCGCTTGACGGGGCCCATATGACAAATGGACTTGTCCAACATATAGCAATGGAAGAGTCCACTTGTCTACAATGGGTTAATAGGTTTGAAGAATTTGAAGATGGCTGCCAGGATGGCCATCCTGGATTGCGTAACGGAACGATTTTAGCAATTCTGAATCTCCATGTCACCTCGATGCCTTCCATCAAGTTCAGCTTAATCCATTTTTTGTTCGGAAGATGCTCTTTGAAGAATTTCAAGGTGGCCGCCACAGCAGCCATCTAGGATATCATAGCGGAAGGATTTTCTCCACGTCGCCTCCATGCCTCATTCAAGTTCCAGGTCGATCCCATTTTCGGTTCGTGAGGATATGTCGGTTGAAGAATTTCAAGATGGCTGCCAAAGCAATTTTCTTGCATAAACACCTATGCGCATGGCTGTTTAAAGCCATATTGTCAAATAGTCCGAAAACTGTGCTCAAACAGCAAATCCCATGTTCAAATCAAGATATTCACGTGCTGTTTGAATATGGATTAGTTCAGAAGGTCACTGCGTAACAAGGTCATTATAATTGTAAACGACATCCTGAACTAGCCGCCATGTTGGTTTGGCGGTCGCTGTTGAAGAGTTTATTTGGATATTATATAGAGCATTTGGGCGTTTTAAAAATTTGCTGTCGGAATCGTAAGTTATGCAAAAAAGATCATTCATGGTTATTTCATTGCATTAACATTTGCCCTCGGAAGATATTTGGACATTCGGCCCAGCAGCCTCATGTTCAAACAACAGCCGCGGGATCCGGAAAATGTTAATGCATGAAAAATCATGGTTGATTATAGGGATCAACCATGGTCTTTCATGCATTAATATTCGCCGGGTCCCGAGGAAGCTGTTTGAACATGAGGCCGCCAGGCCGAATGTTCAAATATCTTTCGAGGGATCCGACAAATGTTAATGCAATGAATTAACCATGGATGATCGTTGTTCTTGCATAACTTACGATTCCGACAGCAAATTTTGAAGAAAACGCCCAAAAGCTCCATATAAACTCCATATAAACTCTTCAAATGCGACAGGCGAACCAACATGGCGGCCAGTTCAGAATGTCGTTTACAATGACGTTGATACGCAGTAACAATCTGACGTCATCATAGAACCCTATAATGCTACGATCAGGGCGATAACGTTACGTCGCTCAACGTAACGTAAACAAAGTAAGGCCAGTCTTGTGATATAAAAAGCTCAAAATCCATGTTCAAACGGCACGCGAATTTCATGATTTGAAAATGGTTTTTGCTGTTTGAGCAGGGCTGTCGGTCCATTTGACAATGGCTTCAAACAGCCATGCGCATAGATAGTTATGCACGAACCCTATATTCTCGCATCAAAGACGTTACATGAGGACTCAAATGCATGATACAGTCAAGTGTTGGCGGATTTTTTTTCTTCTAACAATGTGAAAGTTGGGGAATGTGAAGGAAACAACACAATTATTGTAGATTGTTTTAAATTTTAAGGCCAAATCAACACTATTAAGGTCATATCGAGCATGTCAAATTACCTATCCACGCTATTCCTAAGCAGGCTTATACAAAAGCACTTTACCAGAGCAGTGTACATTCTTTCGCTTTTTCAACTGACAACAGCCCTTCTTGAAGGGAGAGATATTTCATGATCAATCTCCACGAAAGAATGTTGCCGACCCCTACAGGTTTCGAACCCGGGACCTCCTGACCACTAGCTAGGCGCGCACCTGACTTAGTCATCGAGACCCGATGTGTTAGTTGTAGGTAGACAAATCATTTGCGTTAAACCCTCATGATCTAATTTTCAATTGGCTTCCACTCATTTAGGCCCCCGCACATCGGGGCTTGAAGAAATATATGGGCTGCAAGATGCTTCCACGCAGAGCTGAAACCGACTCGCACACGAGTACTAGAAAACCGCTTAGAGGACCTACGCCTGCCCAGACAAAGCGGTGCGAGTGTCGAACCGTCCATGCGTATAAAGACTATTGGTTTCATTGGGTAGCAGGGCTTGAGATGTCATTTCATCTCAATATCGGGTAAAAGTCCCACAAAATTGGAAGCAACGTCTCCAAAATGACCTTTACAGTGTTGACGGGGACGTTAAACCTCAAATCAAACAAACAAACAAAAACAAAGCCTCCACTCATCAATGCACTGCTTGTGGTGATTTATCTCTTAAACAATACTTATACATAGAGGATCTTACACGAGTGGTCATTTCATATGATATTTATGAATGATTTAACCAGTTCTATTCAACTGGCTCTATGGTTGACTCTCGATGACACGGACTATCCCTGTCTTAATATAGGGATCATCCATATTTATTTAATGCATTAACACTTGCTGGGGTCCGAGGAAGAGCCCACTAGGATACGAGCCATTGGCGTTCAATACAGATTTAGGCTTACCTCCTTTTAGGGTCGATTGCTTATCAGTCGACCCAAGTTATTAAACGATCAAGTTTCCCATGCGATTGTCCACGTGACCTAAGCTGACCATGTACGAAGTCCCGGTAATGGTTGTTTATAGCCGCTGTGATGTCAGTTAAACCTGGACTGGGTTTATGTGATAGGAAATTGGCAAACAGTGTATGAACTGTTTGCTTAAATTAAGGATTAAACGAAAGTCTATGCTTCCGTTCAGTCTGCACTTAGATTTCTTTTCAAGACCGACAACCATTCGGCAAAAAAAGAATTTGCACATGAAGTGTTACCTCTCTTCATATAGAGGCAGTGAAATTTATGAAACGAGCCTTAGGCGAGTTTCATAAATTCTATATGAAATAATCAAGCGTGCGATATTCCTTTTATCATGTGCATTATTCCTTTGAAATTTCCCAGCAGGCACATGACGTATTGTGACGTCACATCAACGTCTGTACAACGTCATGACGTTGATGCAACGTCACATCTACGTCGTTGCAACGACGATGATTTGACGTTGCCCTAGCGGCATGTGCCTGCTGGGTTGGTTTTAACTTCTACATAAAAAACACTGCATTGCCACGGACGAGGTGATAACGTTTCTTTTACCCATCCAGAAGTGACGTTACATACGCGAGTGCATTATAACAGCTTGCATAGGGAATATATTCACATCATGATAGAAATTGAGGATCTTATACGAGTGGTCATTTCATATGAAATTATTAAACGAGCCTCTGTGGGGTTTCATAAATGGTATGCAATGACCACCGGAGTATTGGTTGTTTGTTTGATTTGAGGTTTAACCTCCCCGTCAACACTGTATAGGTCATTTTGGAGACGTTGCTTCCAATTTTGTGGGACTTTTACCCGACATTGAGATGAAATGACATCTCAAACCCAGCCGCCCAATGAAACCAATAGGGTTTATAAGCATGGACGCTCCGACTCACACAGCTTTGCCTGGGCAGGCTTAGATCCTCTAAGCAGTTTACCAGTACTCGTGTGTGGGTCAGTTTCAGCTCTGCGTGGAAGCATCATGCAGCCCATCTATTTCTTCAGGCCCCAATGGGCGGGGGCAGAGCCACCGGAGAAAGAATCTGTTTATCATATAACTATTTCATTGTCGAATAATTTCAACGAGTTGTCAAAGACGGCGTTATGACGTTCCGCGCCAGTAACCATGTGTTAATATTTACATTTCCAGCCTAATGTAAACCTATAGAAAACAGATCACATCGAGTCACATGATTTTCAGTAACGTCAGCCTAAATCGTGGTTATCTACGATCTGATTTGGGCGTTGGCGACGTCAACGATGTTCCGCTCTTTGTAGAAAAACAGCGTCTAAATCTTTTTCAGCTTTAAAAAAAATGACCTACTATAAGCATTTTTTCGCCCTATGATGAGGTGCAAAGAATGTGAATATAAGAAATAAACTTATTTTTTCTGCTGTTAATGAAAGAATGAACGACAGCGGGTCGCTCGCAAAGTTTACATGAACCCCTTCCGGGTTCAATCACTTTGCAGTCGAAGCACTGCGTTCATATTTTCACGACAACGGGTCGATAGCAGAGTTTACATGAACCCGTCATTCACACTGCAGGCGATCCACTGCCTATATACTTTCATGAACAGCTGAAAATGAAATTCATTTCTTAATTACACCTGCTATTATATACTTTCTATGACATGACGTTATCCACTTAAACAGCGATGTAATGTGCTAAAATTAAGGGATAACTGTATTCAAAATTGTCATTTGGGGAGGTAAATCGCAGGTTTTACGGTCGGAAATATCGTTTACGGCGACGCGTCACAAAACGGCAAGCGCTGTGAGCTGCGTAAAACCAAATGCCAGCCAATGAAAAGCGACGTTACGTGGTGACGTCGGGTTTCCGACAGTATATCGCAGAATATAATGTCGCAAATTTTTGACGTTATCCAATCAGACGTCGCGTCACATACGAAAGTGCATTAAAATGTGTTTTTATCACAGTCAAGAAAAAGCTCAATTAAAATCATGGAAAACGATTAAGGATAACAGAATAGTTTCTACTTATATTATATTTATTATAAGATAAAAACGAGTGAAATATGAACACAATTAATAAATGCACCAGTTTGATAGAAGTCGTAAGGATCAACGTCACAATAACAATGTCAAATAAAATATGTGACATATAGAGAGGATATTCTTTTTTTGAGGTGAATAACAAAATTATTTCATAACTTTGATAAAACATCAGAATTTTCAGGAGTGCGAAAATTCTGATGTTTTTAACACATTCGATGACATGTGTTTGGTACTTATCGAAAAAGTAGATTTTTCTATTTATTCATACGTGACTTGTGCCAAAAAGCAGTCAATGTGATTATCACATCTTTCTCACAATGTCAAAATTATGATGTTTTCAACACGCTCATGATATAATTTTGGTATTCACCCCAAAAAGTAAAGATCCTCTGTTTATTTATACGTGACTTTGGCGATGTACTGTTTAATTAAACAGCTGTTCGTTACATGCTTCACACTCGAGAAAATTTCTGATGTTTTCAACACACTGAACGAAAAACTCAAATGTGAAAATATCACTTTTATTTGTTTCAGACATGCATTGATTTCACTTCTGAGAGAGGACGTTTACTTTTTTGAGATGGCATCTCTACAGCTTCTACAGAAAACATCACATTGTCAGAATGGAGTGTTACGATTTCGCGTCGTTGCTACGTGACATTACACATTATGAAATGAAGATACACCGTTGAACAACAGTGACGTCATATGACAAAAAACGTATTTTTACTTTGTGCTCCACTGAAAGAATTGGGTACTCACTCAATGTAACCACCACACAGAGGTGGTTCAGACAAGTGCCAATCCTTTATGTTTTGGTGCATATGAAGGAATGTCATGACAAATACAAAATAAAAAACTTAATATTTTTTCTAACAATGAATTAACTATTTTTATCATATGACGTCGCGTCTGAGAATGTAATAATGCCATGTAATAAATTCGGTAATCCACTAGTGGATTAAATATGCAAATTAGTTAGATACGCTCCGTAACGTTACACGTACGACGTCCATAACGACGTCGCGTTTATTAATGGCGGAATATTGAGATTTTTGTAAAACAGTCGTGAATAAAATGTGTTTTAAATGTCAAATGATAAATTGAAACGTGTTTTCATGTTCATGTATTATTAAATTTATTAAACTCGTTGAGGAAAAGGAATAAAATGCTCGGCAGAGCCTCGCATTCTATCCTTTTCTTCGACTCGTTAAATAAATTCAATAAAACATGAACACTCATGTAAGATACTCTATTTCCCCATCTAGGAATTCCAAGTTCAACTATACGCTCGTTTTGTATGAGTGATACAAAGACATTTCGGAAGCAGGAGCAAGCCCTAAAAATTCATGCACTTTGTGGTAAACAGATCATTACAAAGGTCGGCCCCCGCCCATCGGGACTTGGAGAAATAGATTGGGCTGCACGATGCTTCCACGCACAGCTGAAAGCGACCGCACATGAATACTGGAAAACAGCTTAGAGGTTCTAATCATACCCAGGAAAAGTGGTGCGAGTCGGTCAGTCCATGCATATAAACCCTATTGGTTTCAACGGGCGGCAGGCCTTGAGATGTCATCTCAATGTCGGGAAGCAATGTTTCCAAAATGACCTTCAGTGTTGACGGGGACGTTAAACTTCAAATAAAAAAAAACATTAAAACAAAAACAAAAAAAACAAACAATATTACGAAGGTAAAACAGCGATTGAAATGTTACAACAAGTTACATGTAATTTGATTGATTCAATCATTTAGAGAAAAAATGTACCCCTGGTCTGGGGGTTTCATCTAACAAGAAACTCGTTCATCATCATCCACTCATTTCTGTGAGCACCAGAGAGTTATTATTCCACAATCGATCAAAGCGTCCAAATAAGCTCTATCATAGCATCCTTTACGCAAATACGCACTTGCGTACATTTTACAAACGTAAAAAAATCAGAAGAAGAAGAAGAAAAAGAAGGAAAAAGAAGTAGATTTTGTTTGTTTTGGAGTTTAACGGCCCAGTCAACACTATTTAGGTCATTTTGAGCCGGTCAGTTTACCTATCCACAATTTTCCTGGGCACGCTTTTACGTAAGCGGTTACCCAGTACAGTGCACATTCTTTCGCCAGAAACTGACAACTGCCCTTCTTGAATCAGCGAAAGGGAGAGAATGACCATAGAAATCATTTCATGATCAATCTCACGAAAGAATGTTGCCGACCCTGGCCTGTATCAAACCCGCGTCCTCCTGACCACGAGTCAGACGCGCATCCGACTGAGCTACCGAGGCCGGCTAAAGAAGCAGAAGAAGAAGCAGAAGAAGAAGAAGAAGAAGAATAGCAAAATCTGTATGTAACTAGGTTATAAGCTAATTATTAGCTATCATAGTTTCCTTCTTTGCCGCGGGGACCACACTTACAGGAAAGAATTTGCCGCGGGAACCACACTTACAGGAAAGAATTTGCCGTGGGGACCACACTTACAGGAAAGAATTTGCCGCGGGAACCACACTTACAGGAAAGAATTTGCCGTGGGGACCACACTTACAGGAAAGAATTTGCCGCGGGGACCACACTTACAGGAAAGAATTTGCCGCGGGAACCACACTTACAGGAAAGAATTTGCTCCCTAAAGGGAGCAAATTCTTTCCTGTAAGAGTGGTTCCCCATTTCGTAAACGAAATTAAGAGGCGGGATTATTATTTCTAGAATTTTCTTTGGTATTTTCTCCTAGTTACACCCCCGATCGATTCGTTTATATATATAAGAAAATAAAATGTCAGGAAAAAGTACATTCAATCCTAAAATAAAGGCAGTATAATAAAAGCATGACAATATTACATGTGCATGCATTACGAAAATACGCCTATTCAAACATATTGAATTTTTTTTTCAACCTTAAAATGAAGATTTTCACATTAAAAAATCTGATATTTTTCATATTTCTGCTCCAAACCTCGTTAGAACAGCCTCGGTGAGGCGGTTCTAACAAATACCCGCAAACTATGTTTTGAGCAGAAATCAGAAAAATAATGTATACCCAGTAAACCTCAGTTTTACTATTTAAAAGTGGGGTTTAACGGGTCAAAAAGTATATTGGCGTATTTTCGTGATGCAACAGGCGCACCCAACTTCGACGTGGTGTATTCGTATTTCCAAAACGGTATTTCTTCTGGAAATTTGTGATTTTTATTTATTTTTGCTTTTTGTTGTGGGGTTAGAACCGTTCTAATGAGAACACACACAGTATGTTTTCTAGCAGAAATAAGGAAAATAATGTATACCACCGTGAACCCCAGTTTTCTCTATATAAAAATGGGGTTTAGAGGGATGTTCATGATATCATCATCACCGGATTTGTTTTTATTAAAGTACAGGCACAGGGGGCAACATCAACATACGTGACCCCCACCCCCCACCCCACACACACACTTCCAGGCAGCAGGCTTGCTGCACGCATGGCAGATCTTAAACCAGATCACCAGATGTGTCTATCGATGGTCTATAGCCGAGAGCTTCCACTCTCTGTGATCTCTCTCTGTCAGCTGCTTCCAGGTCATCTTGGGCCTCCCAGGCCCCCGCTTTCCATCCATCTGTATGTCGCAGGCTGCATGACTGCACCGTTAGAGCGTTCCACATGTCCATACCAGCGGAGCCTTCTCTCTTTCAGGATGAGGTCCAGGTCCTCAATGTCAAGCCACGCAAGTAGATCACTGGACCTGATGGTGACAGTATCTTGTGGCTTGATATTGCAGATCTGTCTGATCATTGCCTTGTAATTCCACTGCAGACATTGGAGGTTTGGCTTTGTCTATGACCAAGTCTCACTGGCATGGACTTGTTAACATGATTAATAGCTCAATGACATTTTCCGCGGGTGGTTGGATGAGGCAAAGGTGACGTGCATCTTGCGTCACTGGGGTGTTTAACTGATATTGGCTTACAGTTGGTTAAGGCCTGCTGTCCTTGCAGCAGGTAAGGGTAGAGGGGGAGCATTGTTATTCCTTCTGTTTTTCCACTTCCATTCATTTTCCTCTTTCTCCTCTGACCCTTACTTTCATCTCACTTACTGTCTCTTCTATCTCTTTTCTCCCTTTCTCTGGTAGACGACACAAAATGACCCATAAGGCTTGACATGTTGTTAAACCCCAAACAATCAATCCATCAATGACATTTTCAGTGTTAGAAGGTACCTGTGTTGACTATTTGGAGCCTTTGTTATATCTAGCAAGAAGCAATATTTGGTCCCATAATGCATCTCGGCCCAGTTGTTCAAAGCCCTGTTTTCTTATGGAACACATTAGTGGCAAAAAGTTAAACGGATTAGTAAGTACAACATATGTATCTAATACATGGCTAATTTTCCTGAAAAAAAAAATGTGAGTAGCTTTTGCATTTGCAAAAGCTACTCACATTTTTTTTTTAGAAATATAGCATATCAGCAATGGGAAATGCTCAAATTTTTGACAAAATCTGAACAAACAGCATCATTTCCTTTGAACAACCGGGCTCCGATATACAAGCAGGGTAAGTACAGTAATAGTCCTATATTAAGACCACCTTTAGGGCTGTTCAAAAGTGGTCTTTAAGACCATGCAGAAGACACAAAGAAAGAATAACTGAAACCTACTAAATAAGCTTTTCAAAGCAGAATTGGTCTGAATTTAAGGTGGTCTTAATAGCGGAATTTCACCGTACTTTGGCTCTATTAAATAAGCAGATATATATTAAATATAGGCATAACATAAGTGACATCTTCTGCATGAGACCCAAAGCTTATAAATCAAATAACAAGGTTTCTCTTCTTATGCGACCCCCTTCCCCCACCCCCACCCCACCCCCACCCCACCCCCCAACGTGCTATATCCATAAAATTAGCCTTTTATAAGCAAACGGTTTCAAACCTGGTCAGACGTGGCGTTCTGTGTCACTTGATCTGGGTCTACACTATTTGACAAGGTCCCAGAATATGAGCCACCCCGATAACCATGAAGTCACGGCGACAAGAAGAGCGTGGTGTCACGTGGACAACAGCAGGTGGGAAGCTTCTGTAGTATCAAGAACTTTGTGCCGATTGTTGGGTCGATTAATAAACAATCGACCCAATAAACAATCGACCCCAATACTGGAGTCCGAAATAAATTAGTTTTTACACAAAATAATGGATACAAAAGGCAAGAGAAAATATTGGCACAATGTTATTGTTTGTTTGATTTGTGGTTTAACGTCCACGTCAACACTGTAAAGGTCATTTTGGAGACGTTGCTTCCAATTTTGTGGGACTTTTACCCGACCTTGAGATGAAATGACATCTCAAGCCCTGCCTTCCAGGCATAATGTTCTAAATACAATTTTCTAAGTACAGTGATCGCCCAAACACAGGGGTTGGGCTTTGAGACTTGATAAGGAGAACCACCAAATCTGCTGAACCATCCCATAGTTCGGTTTGCATTGGTAGGATTTTGCACTCGGCCCAATCCAGTCAAACTGTTTTCATAATCAACTCAGCTCATCCCCTCATAAATACAGTGGAATTCCGCTATTAAGACCACCTAAAATTAATACTAATTCTGCCTAGAAGGATGCAGTTATTCTTTCTTCGCGTTTTCTGCATGGAATGCTCTCTGGCCAATGACCACCCTTGGGACTGTTCAAAAGTGGTCTTAAAGACCACTTTTGAACTGTCCCAAAGGTGCCCTTAATATGGAAATTAACTGTGTATAAATTGCCAAATGAGTGGAGCAGGAAAAAAGTACATATAAAATTTTGGCCCTGTCATATAATTCGTTGCTCCGCCAGAGATTCTAAAAATCAAGCAAGAAAAGTTAATGCAAAAACTAAGTAATCATGTGACATAGTTGCAGTTTTTGCTTTGCGGAGAAATAGTAGGGAAAAAAGATCACATCTTCTCTGCCGGCGGCGCCGACGGTGTGGACTGGTGCTCCTCATAAGCTGGCGGTGGTTCCCCGCCGTACGGCTGGTACGGTGGTTGGCCAGCATACGGTTGAGCTGCACTGGTGTTTGGAGGCTGGCCATACCCTGAAATAATAATAATAATAATAATCTGTTTGTTTGTATTGGATTTTAATGGCCCAATAAACACTATTTAGCTCATTTTTGAGCCGGTCAGTTTACCTCCACACTTTTCCTCGGCAGGCGTATACTTAAGCGGTTTACCAGTACAGTGCACATTCTTTCGTCAGTCGCCTGCCCAGGCAAAGCGGTGCGAGTCGGCCCGTCCATGCTTATAAACCCTATTGGTTTCATTGGGCGGAAGGGCTTGAGATGTTATTTCATCTCAATGTGGGGTAAAAGTCCCACAAAATTTGAAGCAACGTCTCCAAAATGCCCTTTACAGTGTTGACGGTGACGTTAAACCTCAAATCAAACAAACAAAGCTTTCGTCAGACACTGACAACTGCCCTTCTTGAATCAGCGGAAGGGAGAGAATGACCAAAGAAAAGATTTCATGATCAATCTCCACGAAATAATGTTGCCGACCCCGGCAGGTAGCGAACCCGCGTCCTCCTGATCAACAGTCAGACGTGCATCCGACTGAGCTACCGAGGTAATAGTAAGAAGAAGAAGATTATGATGGTGATGAAGAAATTTTTCATAGATGAGCCAGCGCACGACAAAACTTACAAACAGACATGTGCGCTCATCGAAGACTCAGATCAGCCTGCGCATCCATATAGACTAACCAGTGACTTCTCTTACTGCATGAAGGAGCATTGGGCCCTAAGCTATCCTTAGAGCGCACAACGAGAACTCTGATCAGACTGCGCGGATGCGCAGGCTGATCTGAGTCTTCGTTGGGCGCCCGTCTTATTGTAGGTTTTGTCATGCGCTGGCTCATAGTATGAATGTACGGAATATGCGCTTGTTTGTTTAATCACGAGCTAGTGTCTTCAAAACTGTCATTTAGTATATTGTTCCATCTGCACAGGTCAGCTGCGTAAAACCCAATGCTAGCCAAGGCCGTCACCCTGACCATGACATTTTTGTGACTGCACGTATGTAATTTGTTTTCTAGACAAAAATTCGTAGATGGCAATTTAGGTAAGTGCTTCTAGCACCATTTGTCTAAAACCGTTTGCAAATATCTTTTTATTCATTCGCCAAGGACAACGTCCTGACGACTTAACATTTTTGACGTTACAAACTTAAACATAAAACTATGACTATGTCTAAGCAACATCAAATGACTAATTCCCTTATTTTCATTTAAGAAATGAAATTTATTTTTCTGCAGTTCATGGATGTATGAACGCAGTGGGCCGCGTGCAAAGTAAATGAACCCCCTTCGGGTTTCATGTAAACTTTGCTAGCGACCCACTGTCGTTCATACTTTCATGAAAAAACAGAAAAATTAACTTTACTTTTTATATTTACAGTATTTGCCCCTCATCACTGGGCGAAAAAATGCTTGTAGTGCAAACTTTTAAAGCTGAAAAACATATAAACGCAGTTTTTCTACAAAGAGCGGAGCAGCGTTGACGTCATCAACGCCCATAGAGAAAAATGGTTTAGAATGACGTCACTTAACGTCACTGAAAATCATGTGATTCCGTGCGTTCATGGAAGTATGAACGCAATTGTTTTCTATAGGTTTACATTAGACTTGACACTGGAAATGTAAATATTAGAAATTTAAGGTTTTGACCGTGTATACTATAACCCCAAAAATTGTCACATCAATAGGGTTATTTGTCCTGAATTGCAAAAAATTCCCGACATTTCAAAATTTTAATTTTCACTGACTTCGTTTTCGAAATTCCCTGACTGTTCACTGAGCTTAAACGTTTTCATTCCTTGATGGTGGCATCTGTTAAAGAAATAACTTACCTTGCGGTTGAACTTGTGGGTTCCACTGTGGCCCCGGTTGACCCCAAGGCGGTCCCTGTTGCGGCTGTGGATAATATCCTCCTGGGCCACCAGGGGATGGCTGGACTATAATTGTAGATTGAGCTGTGGGCTGCGTAACAACGGTGCCACGTGCGTTGTCGGGTGGGTTGTCATGGTAATATTCCGCTGGAAATGAAAATTCAGACACTGGGTGGCCTGAGTGGCGGTAGAGATCATGGGGATACTTACTAAGGGTACAATAGTTCTGTTTTTTATTTTTGAAAACCTTAAAGGGAATGGGAACACCTAGCTGGCAGATTTTACCGCCATTTTGCAAAGAGAGACAACTTTCGGGACTTTCGGGACTTCCTGTTCCCTTTTCTATAACCCCTGTCCCACTGAAAAAGGAGTCTAACCTTAATGGAAATAATTTGCTCCTCAGGAGCATTTTTTCCCCTTTAAGAGCTGATCCCTACCAACATACCAGACAAAACAATTTTACAGGAGTTGCCTCCCCTGAAGGTGCATTTTTCCCCTTAAAGGAATTGATGCACTTTTATGGGCAGTAACTCTTTCAAAAATGTGTTTGTCTCTTATCAATAGGGATTTATTCTTAAAGGTGCCACTCTTAAAGGAAAAGGAAAGAATTAAATTCTTTCCATTAAGAGCGGTCCCTTTGTCATAATAGTTCAGTTAATAGGAAGCCAAACAATAAGATACGAAACTTGTCTCATTTGTGAAAAAAAAGCGGAAAATATTGCCAAGTTTATTCATTCCCTTTAACCTACTTCTATACAAATATAATGGTGATAATCGGAGTGTTTAAGAAAACTCAACTTCACTCACTATGTGGTGGTGGTTGGGTGAGGCAAAGGTGACGTGTATCTTGCGTCACCTGGGCGTCCAACGGATATTACATGTAGCTTACAGTTGGATAAAGCCTGCTGTCCTTGCAGCAGGTAAGGGTCGAGGGAGGATGTTGTTATTTCTTCTGTTTCTGCACTTCTATTCATTTTCCTCTTTCTCCTCTGTCCCAAACTTTCATCTCATCTACTAAAAAAATCTTTCTCCTATCGCTCATTACGATAACACATCCGTGCGACAAAGTGCATTTTTCACATCTCCAAAATAGCTACTTTTCTGATGAAAATCCGAGATATTTTTCTTATATATACTGCAAACATATGGTGTGGGTACTCGTCAGAACCGCCTCATTCACTATGTTTCGACCCGGCAGGTAACAAACCCCGACCCGCGAACCCGCGACGCGCATCCGTCTGAGCTACAGAAGCCGGCAGGTTCAGGTAAAAGGCAGCAGCGACATATGGGGAACTGATTTCTGCTATTTTTGGAACCTACTGTTTGTCATCCTAGAAATCCACCCCCTGTCTTCTCTTAAAGGAAAGAATAGCGGCACGAGGAGGACATACGAGATACTGACATTGACATAAGACGCAAGTTTCCTGAGAATTCAGAAGGATTTCGGAAGTTGTTACCTCACCCGCCAAGTCGCTGAGGCGCGTACGTAATAGGCCTGCTATGTAGTCTTGGCTTATAAAACCTCATCAGTGATCTGGAAACTTAGACTCACTGAAGACTAAGATGGAGCCTAAGACTAGGAGAAGGCATAAGACTGAAGACTAAGACTAGGAGGAAGACTAAGACTGAAGACTAAGACTAGGAGGAAGACTAAGACTGAAGACTAAGACGGAAGACTAAGATGGAAGACGAGGAACTGGAGATTCCGGCCCGCGCACTAGTACTGGTAAACCGCTTAGAGGATCTAAGCATGTCCAGGAACCGCGGTGCGAGGCGGACCGTCCATGCTTATAAACCCTATTGGTTTCATTGGGCGACAGGGCTTGAGATGTCATTTCATCTCAATGTCGGGTAAAAGTCCAACAAAATTGGAAGCAACGTCCCCAAAATGACCTTCACAGTGTTGACGGGGACGTTAAACCTCCAATCAAACAAACAAAAGAACTGGAGACTAAGTCGGAGGACTAAGACTAGGAGGAAGACTATATGCTGCCTGTGAAGGCGCGTACGTCATAGGCTTACTTTGTAGTCTCTGCTAATAAAACGTCATTAGTGATCTGGAAACTGAGACTAAGAGGAAGACTAAGACTGAAGATTAAGACTAGGAGAAAGATTAAATCTTAAGACTATGACGGAAGACTAAGACTGGGGGGGGGGGGGGTGAGGGGGGGGGGGAGAGAAACAGACCAAAGTCTAAGACAGAAGACTAAGTCTAGGAGAAAGACTAAGACTGAAGACTATGACGAAAAACTTAGATAAGGAGGAATACTAAGACTGAAAACTAAGATGGAGACTAAAACTAGGAGAAGACTAAGACTAGGGAGAAAGATTAAATCTGAAGACTATGATTGAAGACTAAGACTAGGAGGAAGACTAGGAGGAAGACGAAGAATGAAGACTAAGACAAAAGACTTAGTCTATGAGACGGAAGACAAAGACTAGATGGAAGAATAAGGCTAAAGACTATGACGGAAGACAAAGGTTAAGAGGAAGACTAAGGCTGAAGACCCAGACGGAAGACTAGGCTGAGAGAAAGACTAGGACTGAAGACTAAGACGAAATACTAAGACGTAAGATGAAGAAATGAATACATGTACCAAGACGGGCCACTTAGACTAGGAAGATGAGTAACACTGATGCTAGGACAAGAGAAATATTAAGACAGAAGATTAAAATGGAAGGCTAAGATTAGCAGATAGATTAGGACTGAAAACTAAGACGGAAGCCTGTGACTAAGAGGAATACTATGACTGGAGACTGAGAGGGAAGGTTAAGAGTAGTAGAATACTAAGACTGATGACTAAAACGGAAGGCTACGACTAGGAGAAAGATTAAGACAGAAGTCTAAGACGGAAGACTGAGACTAAGAGGAATCTAAGACTGAAGTCTAAGACGGAAGACTAAGACTAAAGACTACGACGGAAGACTAAGAATAGCAAGAAGACTAAGAGTGAAGACTAAGACGGAAGACTGAGACAAAGAGGAATACTAAGACTGAAGTCTAAGACGGAAGACTAAGACTAAAGACTAAGACGGAAGCCTTAGAATAGGAGGAAGACTAAGACAGAGAACTGAGACTTAGAGGAAGACTAAGACTAAAACTGAAGACTAAGACTGAATACTAAGACATAAGACAAAGACTGAAGACTAAGACGGAAATCTAATACTAAGAGTAAGACTAAGACTAAAGTTTAAGACTAGGAAGAAGACTGAGACTGGAGACTAAGATGGAAAACTTTGACTGAATACTAAGAAAGAAGTCTAAGACTGAAGACTAAGGCGGAATACTAATACTAAGACTGAAGACTAAGAGTAGGAGGAAGATTAAGACTGAAGACTTAGACTGAAGACTAAGACAAGAAGGCAGGTTAAGACTGAAGACTAAGAGGAAAATCAAACCTGAAGACTAAGACGGAAGACTAAAAAGAAGACTTAGACTGGAGACTAAGACGGAAGACCAAGACTGAATGTCGATTGACTCGATTTCTCCCTATATGAAACCATTTATGAACAAAGAACATTTTTGTCGTAATCACTCCTGAAAAAAGGCTGACAACGAACATAAAAACGGTTTAGCTTTGCTGTCTTAGTCTGTCTGAAGTGCCAGTTTTTACGTCTTATTGTCGCAGAAACATTGCATTTTGAACTACAATTGTCGTTATTACATTTCTCTTGACCTTAATTATATTTCCTGGTAACGGCGTCGAAATGTGTAGGCGAGAGGAGAGTTTTCTTGCAAAAAAAAAAAAAAAAAAAATGAAACTGCGTCAACAAGCCGAACAAAATGTCGGGTGATCTTTCTTGAAAGTGTTTTGTTTAAGGGGAAAGGGTACACCTGGCAGATTTTTCCGTCATTTTTAAAAGGGAGACAACTTTCGAGACTTCTTGTTCGTTTTTCTATAAGACCTGTCCACTGAAAAAGGCGTCTACTCTTAAAGGAAAGAATTTGCTCCTAAGGAGCAAATTCTTTCCTTTAAGAGTTGACCCCTATTGTCATGGGAGACATTCCAGAAGTTGCCTCCCCTGAAAGTGTATCCAATTACGCAGATGCGTATTGATTGTGTGTAAGAACCGGTACGCATTTGCTAGTTTACCAGGTGTACGATTCAAGAAGGGCAGTTGTCAGTTTCTGGCGAAAAAAAAGTTGAACTGTACTGGTACCGCTTATTTATAAGCCTGCCCATGAAGTGCGGTAAGGTTAACTGACCGGATCGATATGACCCAACTACAGTTGACTGGTCCGTAAAACTAAAAAAATGTCTTCGAAATAGGTATGCCTCGATAAAACCTTATTTTATAGGATAGAGGAAAAACATAAAAAAAAAAAACAACAGTTTACTGGATTACATACATTCTTCACGGGGACGTTAAACTTCAAACAAAAAAACAAACAAACATTTACATGCATTTTTAGTTGGGTGGGATATATTAAACAGTCTTGCTTCCAGACTTTGATGTCGTTTTCACCAAATATTCTGAGTTTCAAGGAAACCTTGTAGCTAGTAGCTACATGGTCTAGGAACTAGGGATGGTTGGTTGATTTGAGGTTTAACGTCCCCGTCAACACTGTAAAGGTCATTTTGGAGACGTTGCTTCCAATTTTGTGGGACTTTTACCCGACACTGAGATGAAATGACAAGCCCTGTCGCCCAATGAAACCAATAGGGTTTGTTAGCATTCAGCTCTGCGTGAAGAAGCAGCATGCAGCCCATATATTTCTTCAAGCCCCTATGGGCGGGGGCCGAAAGGGACTAGGGAAGTTAGTCCCTAGAACCAGGGACTAACTTCCCATATCACAGGTCGTGGTTTACGAATGTCAGTTGACATGTCACCAGTTATACAATTCTCATTCTGATTCTGATTCTTACCCCCTTATCTTGCTGAATATTCATTTAAGCCACACCTATTTCTGTCTATCAACCAATCAAATTACTTTATGTAATTTATTGCTACAAATTCATAAACTGAATGCCAAACAGTGTAGATCCTGATCAGATGGCTTCTTCAGAAGCCATCTGATCTGGATCTACACTGTTTGCAAAAATAGGGGTTGTCGTGAACAGCAAGATAAAGGTTAATTATCTGTCTCAGGAACATGAAGGTCGGATGTTTTCCCAAGGTTAAATGAAAAGCAATCATACAGAAAAGAAAATAAAGAAAATACCTAAATGAACAAAACATTTTACGCTTTAACTAAAAAATAGATATCAGACTATTAGCTGAGCCCCGCCAAGCGAATTTGTGTCTTCGAGCATTCCGTCATGACAAATTTTAACTGCGCATGCCCAGCCATTCAGAGAGGCAAAGGATATGGCTTTCTGTCTGAAGGTTCCTCTTGATTCACTGCTTGTATGAGCGAGCAGCGAAGGTTCTGGCGAGACTGCGCGGATGCGCAGGCTCGCCTGAACCTTCGCTGCTCGCATAGGCGATAAGTACCAAAATCGCTTGACGGGGCCCAGCTAGTCTATACATTATATTAAACTTAGCTTAAAAAGATGATGATGATGATGATGATGATGATGATGGTGATGATGATGATGATGATGATGATGATGATGATGATGATGATAATGATGATGATGATGATGATGATGATGATGATATAATAATAATAATAATAATAATAATAATAATAATAATAATAATAATAATGATAATACCGATGACGACGACGACGCTGATGGCGACAACGATGATGATAATTTGCTGATGACGACGACGACGATGATGATGATGATGATGACGACGACGACGATGATGATGATGATGATGATGATGATGATGATGATGATGATGATGATGATGATGATGATGATGATGATTATGATAACGATTCGTAACTTGTACTATTGTATCATAAGCTGCGACTTAAGACATTAAATTCTGAAAATTACGGAGAAAAAAAAAAGAAAAGAAAATGACATCGATCTGAATTACGCCTTACCTCACGCAAAGTCTATATTTCACCAGGACTCCATGGAAACCAAGCTTAATGACAGCCATTAACGAAGAGCATAAATCTCGTCATAAAAAATTCTATTAACTTCTTAACAGTGTTGGGTTGACAGCGCCGTGTACCGCAGCCACCCATCTACACAATCAGCAAATTTAAGCGAAACGCAAAGTGCATACGGGTAATCTACATATATACTGTTAGTCCAGTTACCGGATATTAGCTAAGACCCAGGCTGACCTGCGTCTTCGCCAGTGGTCCCTATGTACATGTGAAAATAACGGTATTCAATACGATAAAATATACCCCTATGCAAAAAAAACGTATTTCGGTGCTCAAGAACTAGTATTTTCAGATTGAAATATTCGATATTTTTATTATTTCTAGTCAAAATATAGATTGTTGGTGCTCGTTTGAAGCGATTCTAGCGAGTACCAAAAATCTATGTTTTTGAGCAAAAAGGTTTTTCATTTGATTTGAGGATTAACGTCCCCGTCAACACTGTAAAGGTCATTTTGGGGACGTTGCTTCCAATTTTGTTGGACTTTTACCCGACATTGATACGAAATGACACCTCAAGCCCTGTCGCCCAATGAAACCAACAGAGTTTATAAGCATGGACGGTCCGACTCGCAACGCCTTGCCTGGGCAGGCTTAGATCCTCTAAGAGGTTACCAGTACTCGTGTATGGTCAATTTAACCTCTGCGTGGAAGCATCATGCAGCCCATCTATTTCTTCAAGCCCCGATTGGCGGGGGACGCTCAAGAACTAGTATTTTCAGATGAAAATGTTCGATTTTTTATTATTTCGAGTCAATGAGGCGGTTCTAACGAGTACCAACAATCTATGTACCCTATGAACAAAAAAAAAAAAAAAAAAAAAAAAGAAGTAAAATAAGGTATATCCCCGTGAACCCACTTTTCTCTATATAAAGTAGTGTTTCGTGGGGTGTTCATTTCATGGACTTGTTAAGCTGAAGAAAAGTTGTGTTCGTTCTGGTCGCCGTCTATCTGGGCTTGGAAAAGATAGATTGGGCTGCATGATGCTTCCACGCAGAGCTGAAACCGAGCGCACATGAGTACTGGTAAACCGCTTAGAAGGTCTAAGCTTGCCCAGCAAAGTGGTGCGAGTCAGGCCGACTCATATCCAATGCATATGAATCCTATTGGTTGTATTGGGCGGCACGGATTGAGATGTCATTTCATCTCAGTGTCGGGTAAAAATCCCACAAAACTGGAAGCAACGTCTCTAAAATGACCTAAATAGTTTTGACGAGAACGTTAAACGTCAAATCAAACAAAGACAAGCGTTCGAGAAAAAAACAAGAGCTGGCACTATAGGTGACCAATGCCCCCCGTGGAGGCCAATTTCTGAGTTTTTGCAAAATTTCAAGGGGAGATAATTCAGCCAAAAATGACAACAGAGTTATGGCCCTTAGTCAGAATGTAGCCCTTGTAATGGTGAATAAGTGTATGAAGTTTTATGGGGCTAGGTCAAATACTTTTGAAGTTATGATCAAGGTTAAAGTTTTTGTGACGGACAGACAAACAAACAAACAGACAGGGCAAATACTATATGTTCCCCCCCCCCCGAATCAAAGATTCGTGTGTGTGTGTGTGGGGGGGGGGGGGGGGGGGGCATAAAAAAGACGCCAGCAGTCTTTCCCCTAAAACGCTCTTCTAAAAGTCTGTAAATAACTCCAAATATCGAAAGTTTAGGAATAATGCATCGTTTTACATAAAAAGACCTTTAAAAACCTCATTAAGTCTGCAGGCAGCTGATATATAGTAAAATTCCTATATTAAGACCACCTTTGAGACTGTTCAAAAGTGGTCTTTAAGACCACTTTTGAACAGTCCCAAAGGTGGTCCCTGACCAGAGGACAGTGTGGGGAGAAAACACAAAGAAATATTAACTGATGCCTTCTCAATAAGAATTTTAAAGCAGATTTAGTCTTAATTTTAGGTGGTCTTAATAGCAGGATTTTACTGTAGTTGTAAATGACAAAAGCTGTCTTAACCCTTTTTGTACCAAATGGAATCTTCCTCCTTATATATAGCAGGAGTCCATTTCAAAATTTAGGGTTATTAGGTTGTGTTTCCTTCAAATTAATTTGCAAAAATGCTGATTTTTTTTCCAAACAGTGTAGGCCATGATCAGACGCCGCGTTCTGCGGCGTCTGATCTGGGCCTGCACTGTTTGCCAGGGAACCCGTTTTGGGGTTTCTGGTACTAAATGGGTTAAACATAAGCACAACGCAGTCGCCAATATAATCAAAGCACTGAGAGTACTGGTGGGTCGAATGTCTATGAGTGTAGGCTGAGAAAATAGTCCTGAGAACTTAAATTGCTTCGTTTAACCCTAATTCCGCGGCGTCCGATCTGGAGCTAAACTTTTTGCGAAGCCCAACCCCTGATTCTAGTCCAGATGCTATAGATAAGCACTTACGTATCGCGGGCCTCGGTAGCTCTGTCGGATGCGCGTCTGACTGGTGATCAGAAGGACGCGGGTTCGATACCTGCCAAGTCGACAATATTCTTTCGTGGAGATTATTCATGAAATCTTTTCTATGGTCATTCTCTCCCTTCCTCTGATTCAAGTAGGGCAGTTGTCAGTTTCTGGCAAAAGAATGTGCACTGTACTGGTTAACCGCTTACATATAAGCCTGCCCAGGAAAAGTGTGGATAGGTATACTGACCGGCTCAAAAGGACCTAAAATATTTTAGTTGTGTGAAGTTGGCTCTGCAATCGCCCATCTGCATTCAGCTCTGCATAAGACTTAACAGGATTCCCTTAATGTAACAGGATTCCTGTTAAGTCTAACCCAGAGCTCGACCTAGCTCGACATAGCTCTGCATAAACTTTCAATTCGCCAGTCTTATGCAGAGCTCGACATAGCTCGACGTAGCTCTGCATACAACTTTCAATGTGCCATTCTTATGCAGAGCTCGACATAGATCGACGTAGCTCTGCATACAACTTTCAATGTGCTAGTCGTATGCAGAGCTCGACATAGCAGAGCTCGACCTAGCGTATTGCAGAGCTCGACCTAGCTCGACATAGCTCTGCAAACAACTTTCAATTCGCAAGTCTTATGCAGAGCTCGACATAGCTCGACGTAGCTCTGCATACTACTTTCAATGTGCCAGTCTTATGCAGAGCTCGACACAGCTCGACGTAGCTCTGCATAAATATTTCAATGTGCCATACTTATGCAGAGCTCGACATAGCTCGACGTAGCTCTGCATGCAACTTTCAATGTGCCAATTTAGTGCAGAGCTCTGCAATCGCCTTAGGTCTGCATAATCTTAGAAATCATCACATCAATGCCCAGCTCTGCGCTCGACATAGCTCGACGTAGCTCTGCATACAATTTTCAATTCGCCAGTCTTATGCAGAGCTCGACATAGCTCGACGTAGCTCTGCATACATTTTTCAATGTGCCAGTCTTATGCAGACCTCGACATAGCAGAGCTCGACCTAGCGAATTGCAGAGCTCGACCTAGCTCGACACAGCTCTGCATTAAACTTTCAATGTGCCAGTCTTTTGCAGAGCTCGACATAGCTCGACGTAACTCTGCATAGCTCTGCATACAACTTTCAATGTGCCAGACTTATGCAGAGCTCGACCTAGCTCGACATAGCTCTGCAAACAACTTTCAATTCGCCAGTCTTATGCAGAGCTGGACATAGCTCGACGAAGCTCTGCATACTACTTTCAATGTACCAGTCTTATGCAGAGCTCGACATAGCTCGACGTAGCTCTGCATAAATATTTCAATGTGTCATACTTATGCAGAGCTCGACATAGCTCGACGTAGCTCTGCATACAACTTTCAATGTGCCATTCTTTTGCAGAGCTCGACATAGATCGACGTAGCTCTGCATACAACTTTCAATGTGCCAGTCTTATGCAGAGCTCGATATAGCAGAGCTCGACCTTGCGTATTGCAGAGCTCGACCTAGCTCGACATAGCTCTGCAAACAACTTTCAATTCGCCAGTCTTATGCAGAGCTCGACATAGCTCGACGTAGCTCTGTACACTACTTTCAATGTGCCAGTCTTATGCAGAGCTCGACATAGCTCGACGTAGCTCTGCATAAATATTTCAATGTGCCATACTTATGCAGAGATCGACATAGCTCGACGTAGCTCTGCATATAACTTTCAATGTGCCAGTTTAGTGCAGAGCTCTGCAATCGCCTTAGGTCTGCATAATCTTAGAAATCATCACATCAATGCACAGCTCTGCGCTCGACATAGCTCGACGTAGCTCTGCATACAATTTTCAATTCGCCAGTCTTATGCAGAGCTCGACATAGCTCGACGTAGCTCTGCATACATTTTTCAATGTGCCAGTCTTATGCAGACCTCGACATAGCAGAGCTCGACCTAGCGATTTGCAGAGCTCGACCTAGCTCGACACAGCTCTGCATAAAACTTTCAATGTGCCAGTCTTATGCAGAGCTCGACACAGCTCGACGTAACTCTGCATAGCTCTGCATACAACTTTCAATGTGCCAGACTTATGCAGAGCTCGACCTAGCTCGACATAGCTCTGCAAACAACTTTCAATTCGCCAGTCTTATGCAGAGCTCGACATAGCTCGACGTAGCTCTGCATACTACTTTCAATGTACCTGTCTTATGCAGAGCTCGACATAGCTCGACGTAGCTCTGCATTAATATTTCAATGTGTCATACTTATGCAGAGCTCGATATAGCTCGACGTAGCTCTGCATACAACTTTCAATGTGCCATTCTTATGCAGAGCTCGACATAGATCGACGTAGCTCTGCATACAACTTTCAATGTGCCAGTCTTATGCAGAGCTCGACATGGCAGAGATCGACCTAGCGTATTGCAGAGCTCGACCGACCTAGCTCGACATAGCTCTGCAAACAACTTTCAATTCGCCAGTCTTATGCAGAGCTCAACATAGCTCGACGTAGCTCTGCATAGCTCTGCATAAAACTATCAATGTGAGAGTCTTATGCAGAGCTCGACACAGCTCGACGTAACTCTGCATAGCTCTGCATACAACTTTCAATGTGCAAGACTTATGCAGAGCTCGACCTAGCTCGACATAGCTCTGCAAACAACTTTCAATTCGCCAGTCTTATGCAGAGCTCGACATAGCTCGACGTAGCTCTGCATACAACTTTCAATGTGCCATTCTTATGCAGAGCTCGACATAGATCGACGTAGCTCTGCATACAACTTTCAATGTGCCAGTCTTATGCAGAGCTCGACATAGCAGAGCTCGACCTAGCGTATTGCAGAGCTCGACCTAGCTCGACATAGCTCTGCAAACAACTTTCAATTCGCCAATCTTATGCAGAGCTCGACATAGCTCGACGTAGCTCTGCATACTACTTTCAATGTGCCAGTCTTATGCAGAGCTCCACATAGCTCGACGTAGCTCTGCATAAATATTTCAATGTGCCATACTTATGGAGAGCTAGACATAGCTCGACGTAGCTCTGCATACAACTTTCAATGTGCCAGTTTAGTGCAGAGCTCTGCAATCGCCTTAGGTCTGCATAATCTTAGAAATCATCACATCAATGCACAGCTCTGCGCTCGACATAGCTCGACGTAGCTCTGCATACATTTTTCAATGTGCCAGTCTTATGCAGACCTCGACATAGCAGAGCTCGACCTAGCGAATTGCAGAGCTCGACCAAGCTCGACACAGCTCTGCATAAAACTTTCAATGTGCCAGTCTTATGCAGAGCTCGACATAGCTCGACGTAACTGTGCATAGCTCTGCATACAACTTTCAATGTGCCAGACTTATGCAGAGCTCGACCTACCTCGACATAGCTCTGCAAACAACTTTCAATTCGCCAGTCTTATGCAGAGCTCGACATAGCTCGACGTAGCTCTGCATACTACTTTCAATGTACCAGTCTTATGCAGAGCACGACATAACTCGACGTGGCTTTGCATAAATATTTCAATGTGCCATACTTATGCAGAGCTCGACATAGCTCGACGTAGCTCTGCATACAACTTTCAATGTGCCATTCTTATGCAGAGCTCGACATAGATCGACGTAGCTCTGCATACAACTTTCAATGTGCCAGTCTTATGCAGAGCTCGACATAGCAGAGCTCGACCTAGCGTATTGCAGAGCTCGACCTAGCTCGACATAGCTCTGCAAACAACTTTCAATTCGCCAGTCTTATGCAGAGCTCGACATAGCTCGACGTAGCTCTGCATACTACTTTCAACGTGCCAGTCTTATGCAGAGCTCGACATAGCTCGACGTAGCTCTGCATAGATATTTCAATGTGCCATACTTATGCAGAGCTAGATATAGCTCGACGTAGCTCTGCATACATCTTTCAATGTGCCAGTTTAGTGCAGAGCTCTGCAATCGCCTTAGGTCTGCATAATCTTAGAAATCATCACATCAATGCACAACTCTGCGCTCGACATAGCTCGACGTAGCTCTGCATACAATTTTCAATTCGCCAGTTTTATGCAGAGCTCGACATAGCTCGGCGTAGCTCTGCATACATTTTTCAATGTGCCAGTCTTATGCAGACCTCGACATAGCAGAGCTTGACCTAGCGAATTGCAGAGCTCGACCTAGCTCGACACAGCTCTGCATAAAACTTTCAATGTGCCAGTCTTATGCAGAGCTCGACATAGCTCGACGTAACTCTGCTTAGCTCTGCATACAACTTTCAATGTGCCAGACTTATGCAGAGCTCGACCTAGCTCGACATAGCTCTGCAAACAACTTTCAATGTGCCAGTCTTATGCAGAGCTCGACATAGCAGAGCTCGACCTAGCGTATTGCAGAGCGCGACAAGCTCGACACAGCTCTGCATAAAACTTTCAATGTGCCAGTCTTATGCAGAGCTCGACATAGCTCGACGTAACTCTGCATAGCTCTGCATACAACTTTCAATGTGCCAGACTTATGCAGAGCTCGACCTACCTCGACATAGCTCTGCAAACAACTTTCAATTCGCCAGTCTTATGCAGAGCTCGACATAGCTCGACGTAGCTCTGCATACTACTTTCAATGTACCAGTCTTATGCAGAGCTCGACATAGCTCGACGTAGCTCTGCATGAATATTTCAATGTGTCATACTTATGCAGAGCTCGACATAGCTCTACGTAGCTCTGCATACAACTTTCAATGTGCCATTCTTATGCAGAGCTCGACATAGATCGACGTAGCTCTGCATACAACTTTCAATGTGCCAGTCTTATGCAGAGCTCGACATAGCAGAGCTCGACCTAGCGTATTGCAGAGCTCGACCTAGCTCGACACAGCTCTGCATAAAACTTTCAATGTGCCAGTCTTATGCAGAGCTCGACATAGCTCGACGTAGCTCTGCATACATTTTTCAATGTGCCAGTCTTATGCAGACCTCGACATAGCAGAGCTCGACCTAGCCAATTGCAGAGCTAGACCTAGCTCGACACAGCTCTGCATAAAACTTTCAATGTGCCAGTCTTATGCCGAGCTCGACATAGCTCGACGTAACTCTGCATAGCTCTGCATACAACTTTCAATGTGCCAGACTTATGCAGAGCTCGACCTAGCTCGACATAGCTCTGCAAACAACTTTCAATTCGCCAGTCTTATGCAGAGCTACGTCGAGCTACTTTCAATGTACCAGTCTTATGAAGAGCTCGACATAGCTCGACGTAGCTCTGCATAAATAGTTCAATGTGCCATACTTATGCAGAGCTCGACATAGCTCGACGTAGCTCTGCATCCAACTTTCAATGTGTCATTTTTATGCAGAGCTCGACATAGATCGAGGTAGCTCTGCATACAACTTTCAATGTGCCAGTCTTATGCAGAGCTCGACATAGCAGAGCTCGATCTAGCGTATTGAAGAGCTCGACCTAGCTCGACGTAGCTCTGCATACAATTTTCAATTCGCCAGTCTTATGCAGAGCTCGACATAGCTCGACGTAGTTCTGCATACATTTTTCAATGTGCCAGTCTTATGCAGACCTCGACATAGCAGAGCTCGACCTAGCGAATTGCAGAGCTCGACCTAGCTCGACACAGCTCTGCATAAAACTTTCAAGGTGCTAGTCTTATGCAGAGCTCGACATAGCTCGACGTAACTCTGCATAGCTCTGCATACAGCTTTCAAAGTGCCAGACTTATGCAGAGATCGACCTAGCTCGACATAGCTCTGCAAACAACTTTCAATTCGCCAGTCGTATGCAGAGCTCGACATAGCTCGATGTAGCTCTGCATACTACTTTCAATGTACCAGTCTTATGCAGAGCTCGACATAGCTCAACGTAGCTCTGCATGAATATTTCAATGTGTCATACTTATGCTGAGCTCGACATAGCTCGACGTAGCTCTGCATCCAACTTTCAATGTGCCATTCTTATGCAGAGCTCGACATAGCAGAGATCGACCTAGCGTATTGCAGAGCTCGACCTAGCACGACATAGCTCTGCAAACAACTTTCTATTCGCCAGTCTTATGCAGAGCTCGACATAGCTCGACGCAGCTCTGCATTCTACTTTCAATGTGCCAGTCTTATGCAGAGCTCGACATAGCTCGACGTAGCTCTGCATAAATATTTCAATGTGCCATACTTATGCAGAGCTCGACATAGCTCGACGTACCTCTGCATACAACTTTCAATGTGCCAGTTTAGTGCAGAGCTCTGCAATCGCCTTAGGTCTGCATAATCTTAGAAATCATCACATCAATGCACAGCTCTGCGCTCGACATAGCTCGACGTAGCTCTGCATTCAATTTTCAATTCGTCAGTCTTATGTAGAGCTCGACATAGCTCGACGTAGCTCTGCATACAACTTTCAATGTGCCAGCCTTATGCAGAGCTCGACATAGCAGAGATCGACCTAGCGTATTGCAGAGCTCGACCTAGCACGACATAGCTCTGCAAACAACTTTCAATGTGCCAGTCTTATGCAGAGCTCGACATAGCTCGACGTAGCTCTGCTTAAATATTTCAATGTGCCATACTTATGCAGAGCTCGACAAAGCTCGACGTACCTCTGCATACAACTTTCAATGTGCCAGTTTAGTGCAGAGTTCTGCAATCGCCTTAGGTCTGCATAATCTTAGAAATCATCACATCAATGCACAGCTCTGCGCTCGACATAGCTCGACGTAGCTCTGCATTCAATTTTCAATTCGCCAGTCTTATGTAGAGCTCGACATAGCTCGACGTAGCTCTGCATACATTTTTCAATGTGCGAGTCTTATGCAGACCTCGACATAGCAGAGCTCGACCTAGAATTGCAGAACTCGACCTAGCTCGACACAGCTCTGCATAAAACTTTCAATGTGCCAGTCTTATGCAGAGCTCGACATACTCGACGTAACTCTGCATAGCTCTGCATACATCTTTCAATGTGCCAGACTTATGCAGAGCTCGACCTAGCTCGACATAGCTCTGCAAACAACTTTCAATTCGCCAGTCTTATGCAGAACTCGATATAGCTCCACGTAGCTCTGCATACTACTTTCAATGTACCAGTCTTATGCAGAGCTCGACATAGCTCGACGTAGCTCTGCATAAATATTTCAATGTGTCATACTTATGCAGAGCTCGACATAGCTCGACGTAGCTCTGCATACAACTTTCAATGTGTCATTCTTATGCAGAGCTCGACATAGATCGACATAGCTCTGCATACAACTTTCAATGTGCCAGTCTTATGCAGAGCTCGACATAGCAGAGCTCGACCTAGCGTATTGCAGAGCTCGACCTAGCTCGACATAGCTCTGCAAACAACTTTCAATTCGCCAGTCTTATGCAGAGCTCGACATAGCTCGACGTAGCTGTGCATACATCTTTCAATGTGCCAGTCTTATGCAGAGCTCGACGTAGCTCTGCATAAATATTTCAATGTGCCATACTTATGCAGAGCTAGACATAGCTCGACGTAGCTCTGCATACAACTTTCAATGTGCCAGTTTAGTGCAGAGCTCTGCAATCGCCTTAGGTCTGCATAATCTTAGAAATTATCACATCAATGCACAGCTCTGCGCTCGACATAGCTCGACGTAGCTCTGCATACAATTTTCAATTCGCCAGTTTTATGCAGAGCTCGACATAGCTCGACGTAGCTCTGCATACATTTTTCAATGTGCCAGTCTTATGCAGACCTCGACATAGCAGAACTCGACCTAGCGAATTGCAGAGCTCGACCTAGCTCGACACAGCTCTGCATAAAACTTTCAATGTGCCAGTCTTATGCAGACCTCGACATAGCTCGACGTAACTCTGCATAGCTCTGCATTCAACTTTCAATGTGCCAGTTTAGTGCAGAGCTCTGCAATCGCATTATGTCTGCATAATCTTAGAAATCAGCACTTCAATGCACAGCACTGCGCTCGACATAGGTCGACGTAGCTCTGCATACAATTTTCAATTCGCTAGTCTTATGCAGAGCTCGACATAGCTCGACGTAGCTCTGCATACAACTTTCAATGTGCCAGGTTAGCGCAGAGCTCGACATAGCAGAGCTCGACCTAGCGAATTGCACAGCTCGACCTAGCTCGACACCGCTCTGCATAAAACTTTCAATGTGCCAGTCTTATGCAGAGCTCGACATAGCTCGACATAGCTCTGCATACTACTTTCAATAAGCCAGTCTTATGCAGAGCTCGACAGAGCTCGACGTAGCTCTGCAAAATTATTTCAATGTGCCAGACTTATGCAGAGCTCGACATAGCTCGACCTAGCTCTGCATACAACTTTCAATGTGCCAGCTTAGTGCAGAGCTCTGCAATCGCCTTAGGTCTGCATAATCTTAGAAATCAGCACATCAATGCACAGCTCTGCGCTCGACATAGCTCGACGTAGCTCTGCATACAATTTTCAATTCGCCAGTCTTATGCAGAGCTCGACATTGCTCGAAGTAGCTCTGCATACAACTTTCAATGTGCCAGTCTTATGCAGAGCTCGACATAGATCGACGTAGCTCTGAATACAACTTTCAATGTGCCAGTTTTATGCAGAGCTCGACATAGCAAAGCTCGACCTAGCGAATTGAAGAGTTCGACCTACCTCGACATAGCTCTGCATACAACTCGCCAGTCTTATGCAGAGCTCGACATAGGTCGACGTAGCTCTGCATGCAACTTTCAATTCGCGAGTCTTATGCAGAGGTCGACATACCTCGACGTAGCTATGCATACAACCTTCACTGTGCCAGGTTAGCGCAGAGCTCGACATAGCAGAGCTTGACCTAGCGAATTGCACAGCTCGACCTAGCTCGACACCGCTCTGCTTAAAACGTTCAATGTGCCAGTAGCTCGACGTAGCTCTGCATACAATTTTCAATTCGCCAGTCTTATGCAGAGCTCGACATTGCTCGACGTAGCTCTGCATACAACTTTCAATGTGCCAGTCTTATGCAGAGCTCGACATAGATCGACGTAGCTCTGAATACAATTTTCAATGTGGCAGTTTTATGCAGAGCTCGACATTGCAAACCTCGACCTAGCGAATTGAAGAGCTCGACCTACCTCGACATAGCTCTGCATACAACTTTAAATTCGCCAGTCTTATGCAGAGCTCGACATAGCTCGACGTAGCTCTGCATACAACTTTCAATGTGCCAGTCTTATGCAGAGCTCGACATAGCAGAGCTCGACCTAGCGAATTGCAGAGCTCGACCTAGATCGACATAGCTCTGCAAACAACTTTTAATTCGCCAGTCTTATGCAGAGCTCGACATAGCTCGACGTAGCTCTGCATACAACTTTCATTGTGGCAGTCTTATGCAGAGATCGACGTAGATCGACGTAGCTCTGCATACAACTTTCAATGTGCCAGTCTTATGCAGAGCTCGACATAGCAGAGCTCGACCTAGAGAATTGCAGAGCTCGACCTAGCTCGACATAGCTGTGTATACTACTTTCAATGTGCCAGTCTTATGCAGAGCTCGACATAGCTCGACATAGCTCTGCATAAATATTTTAATGTGCCATACTTATGCAGAGCTCGACATAGCTCGACGTAGCTCTGTATACAACTTTCATTGTGCCAGTTCAGTGCAGAGCTCTGCAATCGCATTAGGTCTGCATATTCAGCACATCAATGCCCAGCTCTGCGCTCGACATAGCTCGACGTAGCTCTGCATACAATTTTCAATTCGGGAGTCTTATGCAGAGCTTGACATAGCTCGACGTAGCTCTGCATACAAGTTTCAATGTCCCAGTCTTATGCAGAGCTCGACATAGATCGAAGTAGCTCTGCATACAACTTTCAATGTGCCAGTCTTATGCAGAGCTCGACATAGCAGAGCTCGACCTAGCGAATTGTAGAGCTCGACCTAGCTCGACATAGGTCTGCATACAACTTTCAATTCGCCAGTCTTATGTAGAGCTCGACATAGCTCGACGTAGCTCTGCATACAACTTTCAATGTGCCATACTTATGCAGAGCTCGACATAGCACAGCTCGACCTAGCGAATTGCAGAGCTCGACCTAGCTCGACATAGCTCTGCATACAACTTTCAATTTGCCAGTCTTATGCAGAGCTCGACATGGCTCGACTTAGCTCTGCATACAACTTTCAATGTGCCAGTCATCTGCAGAGCTCGACATAGCTCGACGTAGCTCTGCATACAACTCCCAATGTGCCAATTTAGTGCAGAGCTTTGCAATCGCCTTAGGGCTGCATAAACTTAGAAATCAGCACATCAATGCACAGCTCCGCGCTCGACATAGCTCTGCATACAACTTTCAATTCGATAGTCTTATGCAGAGCTCGACATAGCTGTGCATAGTACCTTCAATGTACCAGTCTTATGCAGAGCTCGACCTGGCTCGACGTAGCTCTGCATACGACTTTCAATGTGCCAGTTTAGTGCAGAGCTCTGCAATCGCCTAAGGTCTGCACAAACTTAGAAATCAGCACATCAATGCACAGCTCTACGCTCGACACAGCTCGACGTAGCTCTGCAGACAACTTCCAATTTGTGAGTCTTATGCAGAGCTCGACAAAGCTCTGCATGCAACTTTCAATGTGCCAGTTTAATGCAGAGCTCTGCAATCTCCTTAGGTCTGTATAAACTTAGAAATCAGCACATCATTACAGAGCTCTGCGCTCGACATATTTCGACGCAGCTCTGCATACAACTTTCAATTCGCCAGTCTTATGAAGAGCTCGACATAGCTCGACGTGGCTCTGCATACAACCTTCAATGTGTCAGTCTAATGCAGAGCTCGACATAGCTCGACGTAGCTCTGCATACAACTTTCAAAGTGCCAGCTTAGTGCAGAGCTCTGCAATCGCCTTAGGTCTGCATAAAATTAGAAATCAGCACATCAATGCACAGCTCTGCGCTCGACATAGCTCGACGTAGCTCGGCATACAACTTTCAATTCGCCAGTCTTATGCAGAGCTCGACATAGCTCGACGTAGCTCTGCATACAACTTTCAATGTGCAAGCCTTATGCAAAGCTCGACATAGCTCGACGTAGCTCTGCATACAACTTTCAATGTGACAGTGTGTGTAGTGCGGAGCTCTACATAGCATAGCTCGACCTAGCGAATGGCAGAGCTCGACCTAGCTCGACATAGCTCTGCATACAACTTTTAATTCGGGAGTCTTATGCAGAGCTCGACATAGCTCGACGTAGCTCTGCATACAACTTTCAATGTGCCAGCCTTATGCAGAGCTCGACCTAGCGATTGGCAGAGCTCGACCTAGCTCGATATATCTCTGCATACAACTTTCAATTCGCCAGTCTTATGCAGAGCCCGACATACCTCGACGTAACTCTGTATACAACTTTCAATGTGCCAGTCTTATGCAGAGCTCGACGTAGCTCTACATACAACTTTCAATGTTCCAGTTCAGTGCAGAGCACGACATAGCAGAGCTCGACCTAGAGAATTGCAGAGCTCGACCTACCTCGACAAAGCTCTGCATTAAACTTTCAATTCACCAGTCTTATGCTGAGCTCGACATAGGTCGACGTAGCTCTGCATACTACTTTCAATGTGCCAGTCTTATGCAGAGCTCGACATAGCTCGACGTAGCTCTGCATACAACTTTCAATGTGCCAGTTTAATGCAGAGCTCTGCAATCGTCTTAGGTCTACATAAACTTAGAAATCAGCACATCAATGCACAGCTCTGCGCTCGACATAGCTCGACGTAGCTCTGCATTCAACTTTCAATTCGCCAGTCCTATACAGAGCTCGACATAGCTCTGCATACAATCTCAATTCGCTAGTTTAGTGCAGAGCTCTGCAATTACCTTAGGTCTCCATAAACTATGAAATCAGCACGTCAATGCACAGCTCTGCGCTCAACATAGCTCGACGTAGCTCTGCATACAACTTTCAATTCGCAAGTCTAATGCACAGCTCGACATAGCTCTGCATACAACTTTAAATTCGCCAGTTTCGGCTTTTGTCTGCAACCAACTTTGAAATCAACACCTCTATGCACAGCTCTGCGCTCGATATAGCTCTGCATACATTTTAAAATTTGCCAGTCTAATGCAGAGCTTTGCAATCAAGTATGAGTTTGTCATTTCAATGCAGAGCTCTGTAATCGACATAGTTCTGCATACAACTTCCGATGCGCCAGTTTAGTGCAGAGCTCTGCAATCGCCTTAGGTCGACATCCAATTGTGAAGTCTCCATATCAATGCAGAGCTCTTCAATCAACATACCGGGTAGTTTGAAATAGCTCTGTATACAACTTTCAATTCGACAGTTTATTGCAGAGCTCTGCAGTCGGCTTAGATCTGCATCCAACTTTGAAATTGCCATATGAACGCAGAGCTCTTAAATCGGCTTAGCCCTGTATCCAACTTTAAAATCTAAATTTGAATGCAGAACTCTGCAATCAGCCTAGCTTTGCATTTAATTTTTTTAGCCCTTTCAATGCAGAGCTCGAAAAACAGCCTAGCTCTTAATTCGATTCTTAACTCGAAAACTGCCGGCCTCGGTAGCTCAGTCGGATGCGCATCTGATAGGTGATCAGGAGGACACGGGTTCGATACCTACCGGGGTCGGCAATATTCTTTCGTAAAGACTGATAATGAAATCTTTATTACTGTTATTCTCTCCCTTCCGCTGATTCAAGAACGGAAGTTGTCAGTTTCTGGCGAAAGGATGTGCACTGTACTCGCTAACTGCATATGGACAAGCTTGCCCAGGCAAAGTGTGGATAGGTAAACAGACCGGCTAAAATGACCTAAATAGTGTAGACTGGGCCGTTAAACCCCAATACAAACAAAGAAACTATTAACGCGACATTTCAATGCAAAGCTCTGCATTCAGCGTAGCTCTGTATTCAAATCTGCATTCACCATTTCTAGAGCTCTGAATTCTCTCTTCAGCTCTACAATAGACATTTGCATCTATAGAGCTCATGTTCCCATAATGAGGGCAGCCTTTCTGGTAAAAAAGGAAGCAATGAATCCACACAAGAATTAAATGTGGCCGAATGTCTAATTGTGGTTTTACATCGGTGGTTTTAAAACAATAAAATATTGATAAATATTTTGTTTCTTTGTGTTGAGGTTCTACGTCCCCGTCAACCCTATTTGGCTTTGTTGCCTGACGTCGTTTCCAAGTTTGCTTGATTTTTACCCCCGATTGAATTGTAATACCGCATCAAGGACAACCACCAAAAGACACTGCTAGGGTTAAGGATGCGATCAGTCTCTCCGCATTTTTCCTTGGCAGGCGTAAATCTTCGATGCGGTTTACCAGACTGCAGTTTGGTCGGTTTCAGCTCTGCACGGAAGCATCATGCTACCCAATATATTTCTCTAAAACCTGATTCGCGTGTGGCCGATTGTAACGTGATCTATCTCGTATTAACACATAGCAATGTTTATAAAGTCAAGCTTCGATAACTCGAACACATTGGGGACCATGATTTTTGATCGAGCTAGGGGTTATCGAACTTTTGAAAGTTAGTCATAGTGCCAGTCCCTGAGGACTAATGGGGAGGAGCTTGGGAAACATGTTTGACCTTTTATAGATACTTGTATGTTTTGTGTTCGCTGTACTCGTAGGAATCGCCTCAATGAGGCAATTCCAATGAGTATACACAAAATACATTTCACACACATTTGAATCGCCTCAATGAGGCGACACAAACGAGAACTCAAAGCACCCACCGCGCCAAAGACCTGGTTATGCTATCTTGGAAGTAGCCATCACTGGCTCGAACTACTCGTTGGTCGAATAGATTTTTGTTGTCCCAAAGGTGTTCCAGGCATCGAAGATTGACTATATTTCTATTCTTGCCATGAGAGCAAGATTTAACGCATGAATACATATACCTTGATATTTAACAATAGAAGGAGCCCCTTCGCCAGAAAAAAGTATTGTTAATGGGCTTTTGAGTATAAGGATAATGCAACTGATACAGTTCTAACTACCATCACAAGTCAAACAAGAAATATCTTTAAAAAGATATGCGGCGTAGATTTAATTGGAAGGTTGTTTAGAAACCAGTGCTTCAGCTGAAGTGCACGACCCGCCGGATGCTTTTAGCTTTATGAGTGTTACCATATATGGGTATGGCGGCCATTTTGGTCATGTGACCTGGACCTAAAACGGTTCCCCCAATAAATGCGCCTTATCGTAAGGAGCAAAAATATATCTAATACTTTAGTACTGTATTCTGAATCGTTTGCAGGATAAAATGCATTCTCACTTTTCCAATACAAAAGCATATGTGTCAAAGTTTGACCTAGGCACAAAGAAGGTCAAGGTCAACCAAGGGTCACCATTTTAGCAATTTATGATGGGCCTACGTCCCAGATGTTATTTATCAAGTTTCGTGGAAATCTGCCAAGTGGTTCTGGAGAAGACTATTTTGAAGGGTTTTTACCATATATGGCTTGGCGGCCATTTTGGTCATGGGACCTGGACCACATGAGCAAATTTTGGTTTCCTCCATCCCATAGAGGCTCCATATGAAATTTGATCTTAATCGGCCCAACGGTTTCCGAGGAGAAGCAGTTCGAAAATTTTCACATTTTTCGCCTCGGCGAGGCTATACTAAATGGAATGTAATATTTCGCAAGTTCATTGGTTAGACCTCACTGATACTATCAGTATGCCAAAAATTGTTTAAATATTCCAAGCGGTTAAGTCACTATCACCAATTTTCACAAACGGGTTACGGACGGACAGACAGACAGACCATATATGGCTTGGCGGCCATTTGGGTCATGTGACCTGGACCCCATGAGCAAATTTGGGTTTCCCCCATCCCATAGAGGCTCCATATGAAATTTGACTTCAATCGGCCCAACGGTTTCCGAGGACAAGCAGTTCGAAAATTTTCACATTTTTCGCCTCGGCGAGGCTCTACTAAATGGAATGTAATATTTCGTAAGTCCATTGGTTAGATCTCATTGATATCTATCAGTATGCCAAAAATTGTTTAAATATTCCAAGCGGTCAAGTCACTATCACCAATTTTCACAAACGGGTTACGGACGGACAGACAGACTGAGAGAATGACACGGTGATTTTAGGGCACTCTTAGAAAATCAACCGACTTCAGTCGGTCGCTTTTTCTGCGGGTCGTGCAATATGAGCTACAATAGTGACAGCAACAATTGTCTAGCTATGAACTGGTTTACTGTATTCAAACAATTCAGATGTCACGCGAGGATTTTCACAAACGGGTTACGGACGGACAGACAGACAGACCATATATGGCTTGGCGGCCATTTGGGTCATGTGACCTGGACCCCATGAGCAAATTTTGGTTTCCCCCATCCCATAGAGGCTCCATATGAAATTTGACTTCAATCGGCCCAACGGTTTCCGAGGACAAGCAGTTCGAAAATTTTCACATTTTTCGCCTCGGCGAGGCTCTACTAAATGGAATGTAATATTTCGTAAGTCCATTGGTTAGATCTCATTGATATCTATCAGTATGCCAAAAATTGTTTAAATATTCCAAGCGGTCAAGTCACTATCACCAATTTTCACAAACGGGTTACGGACGGACAGACAGACTGAGAGAATGACACGGTGATTTTAGGGCACTCTTAGAAAATCAACCGACTTCAGTCGGTCGCTTTTTCTGCGGGTCGTGCAATATGAGCTACAATAGTGACAGCAACAATTGTCTAGCTATGAACTGGTTTACTGTATTCAAACAATTCAGATGTCACGCGAGGAAAAATAGCTTTGCAGAGGGCGGTGTCCCGCCTGTTTGAGCTAAGGTCAATGTAAAAGGTCAAGGTTAAAAACATGACCTCATTTCAAGAGCATATGATCTCAAGTATATGCACAACAAATAAGAAAACGTTATCATTTACTGTTTTTGAACACAAATTCTAGGGTTAACATTTAGGGTTGTCGCTATGGTGAACGTAAACGCATAGGCGGACGAACAAACGGACGAGCAGACAAACGGACGGAAACTTGATCTTATGTGCACCTAATTAAAACTCAAATTACACTTATTCCTTTTCAGAATTTATATAACATTAATGATATTCGAAAATGTCCATTTTGTGTTAAAATGGAGGACATAAAGTATGCTGAAGACAAATGATACACTGCAACTTTTATTTAGCATATGTTGTAAATTGAACATCTGTCAATTTGTAATGCGATTATTACATGTTTTTGTCATGCTATATCTCTTTATTGGTTTCATTGGGCAACAGGGCTTGGGGTGTCATTTCATCTCAATGTCGGGTAAAAGTCCCACAAACTTGGAAGCAACGTCTCCAAAATGACCTACACAGTGTTGATGGGGACGTTAAACCTCAAATCAAACAAACAATTCCTTTCGCAGAAAATTCTTCCTTTCGCGAAAGGAACCTTCCTTTCGCGAAATGGTTCCTTTCGCTATATAGCACAACCACGTGAAATTAGGTCAAAATAGCTATTCACCACAGCAGTTACAGAATTCACGAGAAACTCAATTATACATATGACGTATGGTCATCAAAGGACAAGACAGTGAGCAAGCCGAAACTGTATATATTTTTCATTCATGTCTCACATAAAAAAACGAAACATTTCCTAGGTTAAAACTTCAGTAAACTGTCGTATTTTTGAGTAGATTTATTTATGCAAATCATAGACCAATGAAATGGTCATCTCCTTGGACATGTGGTTCTATTGACCAATGGAATAACGAAAAATGTAGGACAAAAGCAAAACCATAACGGCTACGCCGTAAAAACTGATTGGGCTGCATGATGCTTTCACGCCGAGGGGAAACCAACCGCACATGAGTAGTGGTAAACAGCTTAGAGGTTCTAAGCATCGTGCGAGGTGGAACATACATGCATATAAACCCTATCAGTTTCATTGGGCGGAAGGGCTTGATAAGCCATTTTATCTCAATGTCTGGTAAAAGTCCCACAAAACTGGGAGTGACGTCTACAAAATGACCTTAACAGTGTTGACGGGTATATTAAGTAGTAGTGGAGGCAATGATCAGGAATCGATACAACTAGCCCGCAGCTCCCACCAGAGACACCAAAGGGAAAGAAACACAAACATGAAACAACAGACCCTAATAGAAACATCAATAGCGGAAAGCCAAAAGGACAGTTACTTTTCCACAAATGGCCAACAGGCTATCCAAATTAAAATAATATAAGCGACACAAACACCCAAAGACAAACCTTATTAAAAATAAACCGCGACAGAAGAATCGCCTTGGAACGGTTTTGTTAAGCCTTATGAAACAAACAAAGCATTACAGTACTATGTTGTTGTGGAGAAATTAAAACACACACACACACACACACACACTGCACTGTCTATTCCAGATTGTAGTACAAACTTAATTCTGATATAATTTTTTTTTGCTTGCACGGTAAATACCCTCATTGAGCAGAACATAATCCAAGTGAACTTCCACGTAAAAAACTGAATGAGAGAGACAATGCAATTACATCTGATGTCGCGATTAAGTAACAGTATGAAACACCTCTAGAACCTGTCCAGCAAACACACAAGGTGTTTTGAACGTCGAACGCTATGACGTTGTATCGACGTTGATACGACGTTGCATATACGTCACGTGCCTTCTGTGTGCATTTAAATTATATAAAAATAGCCTCTCCTTTCCAAGCTATTTAGACTGTCAGAAGATTGTGTCATGCATGACTTTGGTAAAGACAGATTGACAACACTCGTCTTTTTTCCTTTGTTTTAACTTTCTACTGATAGTGCAATCCGTCAAAATAAATTTGACTGTTACTTACAGGAGTACATTTTACACATCGCAGGTTTGCCGGATGTAAGACTACACTGTAATCATGTAATTTAGCCGACACTATCGATGGTTCTACCATCATAGAAGGCCTCCATGTAATGTCCCGATCAAAAGGACGGTGGAATGTGTGTTCCCGCCCACCGGGACTTGTAGATATAGAGCTGAAACTGGCCACACATGAGTACTGTTAAATCGCTTAGAACGACTAATCCTGGCCAGGCAAAGTGGTGTAAGTCAGCCCTTCCAATGCATAAGAGCCTTTTGGTTTCATTTGGCGTCATGATAGGCGGAGAAATTTGGTTTGTTTGTTTGATTTGAGGTTTAACGTCCCCGTCAACACTGTAAAATGTCATTTTGGAGACGTTGCTTCCAATTTTGTGGGACTTTTACCCAACATTGAGATGAAATGACATCTCAAGCCCTGTCGCCCAATGAAACCAATAGGGTTTATCAGCATGAATGGTTCGCCTCGCACCGCGGTTCCTGGACAGGCTTGGATCCTCTAAGCGGTTTACCAGTACTAGTGTCCGGGCCAGATTCAGCTTTGCGTGGAAGCATCATGCAGCCCATATATTTCTTCAAGCCCCTATGGGCGGGGGCCGCATAGGCGGAGAAGAGACAGTAGGTTCATACTATTATACAAAGGTCTAATGGGTTCTGTCAGTATTCCAACAGATGACCTCGGCGATGTAGAAATCACCATGCATTTGCATTTCAGACCTATACTGCAAGAACTGATGTGCAGACCTGAGGCGATTGCAGAGCTCTGCACTAAACTGGCGCATTGAAAGTTGTATGCAGAGCTATGTCGAGTTATGTCGAGCTCTGCATTAGAATGGCGAATTTGAAAGTTGTATGCAGAGCTATGTCGAGCTATGACGAGACCTGCATTAGACTTGCGAATTGAAAGTTATATGCAGAGCTATGTCGAGCTATGTTGAGCTCTCCATTAGACTGGTGATTTGAAAGTTGTATGCAGAGCTACGTCGAGCTATGTCGAGCGCAGAGCTGTGCATTGATGTGCTGATTTCAAAGTTAATGCAGACCTAAGGCGATTGCAGAGCTCTGCACTAAACTACCGAATTGATAGTTGTATGCAGAGCTACGTCGAGCTAGGTCGAGCGCAGAGCTCTGCATTGATGTTTATGCAGACCTAATGCGATTGCAGAGCTCTGCACTAAACTGGCGCATTGAAAGTTGTATGCAGAGCTTTGTCGAGTTATGTCGAGCTCTGCATTAGACTTGGGAATTGAAAGTTGTATGAAGAGCTATGTCGAGCTATGTCGAGATCTGCATAAGACTGGCGATTTGAAACTTGTATGCAAAGCTACGTCGAGCTATGCCGAGCGCAGAGCTGTGCGTTGATGTGCTTTTTTCATAGTTTATGCAGACCTAAGGCGAATACAGAGCTTTGCACTAAACTAGCGAATTGAAAGTTGTATGCAGAGCTGCCTCGAGCTATGTCTAGTTCAGAGCTCTGCATTGATGTGCTGATTCCACTGTTTATGCAGACCTAAGGCGATTGCAGAGCTCTGCACTTACTAGCAAACTGAAATCTGTATGCAGACCTACGTCGAGCTATGTCGAGCACAGAGCTCTGCATTGATGTGCTGATAACAATGTTTATGCAGACCTTAGGCGATTGCAGAGCTCTGCACTAAACTGGCACATTGGAAGTCGCATGCAGAGCTACGTCGAGCTATGTCGAGCTTTGCATTAGACTTGGGAATTGAAAGTTGTATGCAGAGCTATGTCGAGCTCTGCATTAGACTGTGTAATTGAAAGTTGTATGTAGAGCTACGTCGAGCTATGTCGAGGGCAGAGCTGTGTAATGATGTGCTGATTTCAAGGTTTATGTAGACCTAAGGCGATTGCAGAGCTCTGCACTAAACTGGCACATTGAAAGTTGTATGCAGAGCCACGTCGAGCTATGTCGAGCTCTGCATAAGACTGGCGAATTGAAAGTTGTATGCAGAGCTATAATGAGATAGGTCGAGCTCTGCATAAGACCGGCGAATTGAAACTTCTTATGGAGATCTATGTCGAGCTCTGCATTAGACTGGCGAATTGAAATTTGTATGCAGAGCTAGGTCGAGCTATGTCGAGCGCAGAGCTGTGCATTAATGTGCTGGTTTCATAGTTTATGCAGACCCAAGGCGATTGCAGAGCTCTGCACTAAACTGGCAAATTGAAAGTTGTATGCAGAGCTACGTCGAGCGTATGTCGAGCTCTGCAGTAGACTTGGGAATTGAAAAGTGTATGAAGAGATATGTCGAGCTCTGCATTAGACAGGCGAATTGAAAAGTTGTATGTAGAGCTACGTCGAGCTATGTCGAGCGCAGAGCTGTGTAATGATGTGCTGATTTCAAGGTTTATGTAGTCCCAAGGCGATTGCAGGGCTCTGCACTAAATTGGCACATTGAAAGTTGTATGCAGAGCCACGTCGAGCTATGTCGAGCTCTGCATAAGATTGGCGACTTTAAAGTTGTATGTTGAGCTAGGTATAGCTCTACATTAGAACGGCGAATTGAAACTTTTTATGGAGAGCTATGTCGAGCTCTGCATTAGACTGGCGAATTGAAATTTTTATGCAGAGCTACGTCGAGCTATGTCGAGTGCAGGGCTGTGCAATGATGTGCTGATCTCAAAGTTTATGCAGACCATAGGCGATTGCAGAGCTCTGCACTTAACTGGCACCTTGAAAGTTGTATGCAGAGCTACGTCGAGCTATGTCGAGCTCTTCATAAGTCTGGCACATTGAAAGTTGTATGCAGAGCTACGTCGAGCTATGTCGAGCTCTGCATAAGACTGGCGAATTGAAAATTGTATGCAGAACTACGTCGAGCTATGTCGAGCGCAGAGCTGTGCATACCTAAGACGACCGCAGAGCTCTGCATTAAACTGGCACATTGAAAGTTGTATGCAGAGCTACGTCGAGCTATGTCGAGCTCTGCAAAAGACTCGCACATTGAAAGTTGTATGCAGAGCTTCGTCGAGCTATGTCGAGCTCTGCATAAGTCTGGCACATTGAAAGGTGTATGCAGAGCTACGTCGAGCTATGTCGAGCTGTGCATACGACTGGCGAATTGAAAATTGTATGCAGAGCTACGTCGAGCTATGTCGAGCGCCAAGTGCAGAAGACTGGCACATTGAATATTGTATGCAGAGCTACGTCGCGCTATGTCGAGCGATGCATAAGTCCGGCAAATTGAAAGGTGTATGCAGAGCTACGTCGAGCTATGTCGAGCTCTGCAGAAGACTGTCACATTGAAAGTTGAATGCAGAGCTACGTCGAGCTCTGCATAAGACTGGCGAATTGACTGTTGTATGCAGAGCAATGTTGAGCTAGATCGAGCTCTGCAATATGCTAGGTCGAGCTCTGCTTTGTCGTGCTCTGCAGCTACGTGGAGCTATGTGGAGCGCAGAGCTGCGCAATCATGTGCTGATTTCTAAGTTTATGCAGACCTAACTGGCACATTAAAAGTTGTATACAGAGCTACGTCGAGCTGTGACCAGCTCTGCATAAGACTGGCGCAGTGAAAGTCTTATGCAGAGCTACGTCGAGCTATGTCGAGTTCTGCATAATACTGGCGAATTGTAAGTTGAATGCAGAGCTATGCCGAGCTAGGTCGAGCTCTGCAATTCACTAGGTCGAGCTCTAATATGTCGAGCTCTGCACTAAACTGGCACACTGAAAGTTGTATGCAGAGCTAAGTCGAGCTATGTCGAGCTCTGCATAAGACTGCCACATTGAAAGTTGTATGCAGAGCGACGTCGAGCTATGTCGAGGTCTGCATAAAACTAACACATATGCAGAGCTACGTCGAGCTATGTCGAGCGCAGAGATGTGCATGAATGTGCTGATGTGTAAGATTATGCAGCCCTAAGGCGATTGCAGAGCTCTGCACTAAACTGGCACATTGAAAGTTGTATGCAGAGCTACGTCGAGCTATGTCGAGCTCTGCATAAGTCTGGCACATTGAAATATGTATGCAGAGCTACGTCGAGCTATGTAGAGCTCTGCATAAGACTGGCACATTGAAAGTAGTATGCAGAGCTACGTCGAGCTATGTCGAGCTCTGCATAAGACTGGCGAATTGAAAGTTGTTTGCAGAGCTATGTCGAGCTAGGTCGAGCTCTGCAATTCGCTAGGTCGAGCTCTGCTATGTCGAGCTCTGCATAAGGCTGGCACATTGAAAGTTGTATGCAGAGCTACGTCGATCTTTGTCGAGCTCTGCATAAGAATGGCACATTGAAAGTTGTATGCAGAGCTACGTCGAGCTATGTCGAGCTCTGCATAAGTATGGCACATTGAAATATTTATGCAGAGCTACGTCGAGTTATGTCGAGCTCTGCATAAGACTGGTGCATTGAAAGTAGTATGCAGATCTACGTCGAGCTATGTCGAGCTCTGCATAAGACTGGCGAATTGAAAGTTGTTTGCAGAGCTTTGTCGAGCTAGGTCGAGCTCTGCATTAGTCTGGCACATTGAAAGATGTATGCACAGCTATGCAGAGTTACGTCGAGCTATCTCGAGCTCTGCATAAGACTGGCACATTGAAAGTTTTATGCAGAGCTGTGTCGAGCTAGGTCGAGCTCTGCAATTCGTTAGGTCGAGCTCTGGTATGTCGAGGTCTGCATAAGACTGGCACATCGAAAAATATATGCAGAGCTACGTCGAGCTGTGTCGAGCTCTGCATAAGACTGGCGAATTGAAAATTGTATGCAGAGCTACGTCGAGCTATGTCGAGCGCAGAGCTGTGCATTGATGTGATGATTTCTAAGATTATGCAGACCTAAGGCGATTGCAGAGCTCTTCAATAAACTGGCACATTGAAAGTTGAATGCAGAGCTAGGTCGAGCTATGTCGAGCTCTGCATAAGTGTGGCACATTGAAATATTTATGCAGAGCTACGTGGAGCTATGTCGAGCTCTGCATAAGACTGGCGAATTGAAAGTTGTTTGCAGAGCTATGTCGAGCAAGGTCGAGATCTGCAATTCGCTATGTCGAGCTCTGCTATGTCGAGCTCTGCATAAGACTGGCACATTGAAAGTTGTTTGCAGAGCTACGTCGAGCTATGTTGAGCTCTGCATAAGACTGGCGAATTGAAAGTTGTATGCAGAGCTATGTCGAGCTTGGTCGAGCTCTGCAATTCGCTAGGTCGAGCTCTGCTATGTCGAGCTCTGCATAAGACTGGCACATTGAAATTTGTATTCAGAACTACGTCGATCTATGTCGAGCTCTGCATAAGACTGGCACATTGAAAGTTGTATGCAGAGCTACGTCGAGCTATGTCGAGCTCTGCATAAGACTGGCGAATTGAAAATTGTATGCAGAGCTACGTCGAGCTATGTCGAGCACAGAGCTGTGCATTGATGTGCTGATTTCTAAGATTATGCAGACCTAAGGCGATTACAGAGCTCTGCACTAAACTGGCACATTGAAAGTTGTATGCAGAGCTACGTCGAGCTATGTTGAGCTCTGCATAAGTCTGGCACATTGAAATATTTATGCAGAGCTATGTCGAGCTATGTCGAGCTCTGCATAAGACCGGCACATTGAAAGTAGTATGCAGTGCTATGTCGAGCTATGTCGAGCTCTGCATAAATCTGGCACATTGAAAATTTTATGCAGAGCTGTGTCGAGCTAGGTCGAGCTCTGCAATTCGCTAGGTCGAGCTCTACTATGTCGACCTCTGCGCTAACCTGGCACATTGAAAGTTGTATGCAGAGCTACGTCGAGCTATGTCGTGCTCTGCATAAGACTTGGGAATTGAAAATTGCATGCAGAGCTACGTCGAGCTATGTCGAGCGCAGAGCTGTGCATTGATGTGCTGATTTCTAAGATTATGCAGACCTAATGCGATTGCAGAGCTCTGCACTAAACTGGCACATTGAAAGTTGTATGCAGAGCTATGTTGAGCTAGGTCGAGCTCTGCAATTCGATAGGTCGAGCTCTGCTATGTCGAGCTCTGCATAAGACTGGCACATTGAAAAATGTATGCAGAGCTACGTCGAGCTATGTTGAGCTCTGCATAAGACTGGCGAATTGAAAATTGTATGCAGAGCTACGTCGAGCTATGTCGAGCGCAGATCTGTGCATTGATGTGATGATTTCTAAGATTATGCAGACCTAAGGCGATTGCAGAGCTCTGCACTAAACTGGCACATTGAAAGTTGCATGCAGAGCTACGTCGAGCTATGTCGAGCTCTGCATAAGTATGGCACATTGAAATATTTATGCAGAGCTACGTCGAGCTATGTCGAGCTCTGCATAAGACTGACACATTGAAAGTAGTATGCAGAGCTACGTCGAGCTATGTCGAGCTCTGCATAAGACTGGCGAATTGAAAGTTGTTTGCAGAGATATGTCGAGCTAGGTCGAGCTCTGCAATACGCTAGGTCGAGCTCTGCTATGTCGAGCTCTGCATAAGACTGGCACATTGAAAGTTGTATGCAGAGCTACGTCGATCTATGTCGAGCTCTGCATAAGAATGGCACATTGAAAGGTGTATGCAGAGCTACGTCGAGCTATGTCGAGCTCTGCATAAGTATGACACATTGAAATATTTATGCAGAGCTACGTCGAGCGATGTCGAGCTCTGCATAAGACTGGTACATTGAAAGTAGTATGCAGAGCTTCGTCGAGCTATGTCGAGCTCTGCATAAGACAGGCGAATTGAAAGTTGTTTGCAGAGCTATGTCGAGCTAGGTCGAGCTCTGCATAAGTCTGGCACATTGAAAGTTGTATGCAGAGCTATGCAGAGTTACGTCGAGCTGTGTCGAGCTCTGCATAAGACTGGCACATTGAAAGTTTTATGCAGAGCTGTGTCGAGCTAGGTCGAGCTCTGCAATTCGCTAGGTCGAGCTCTGCTATGTCGAGGTCTGCATAAGACTGGCACATTGAAAAATGTATGCAGAGCTACGTCGAGCTATGTCGAGCTCTGCATAAGACTGGCGAATTGAAAATTGTATGCAGAGCTACGTCGAGCAATGTCGAGCGCAGAGCTGGGCATTGATGTGATGATTTCTAAGATTATGCAGACCTAAGGCGATTGCAGAGCTCTGCACTAAACTGGCACATTGAAAGTTGTATGCAGAGCTACGTCGAGCTATGTCGAGCTCTGCATAAGTATGGCACATTGAAATATTTATGCAGAGCTACGTCGAGCTATGTCGAGCTCTGCATAAGACTGGCACATTGAAAGTAGTATGCAGAGCTACGTCGAGCTATGTCGAGCTCTGCATAAGACTGGCGAATTGAAAGTTGTTTGCAGAGCTATGTCGAGCTAGGTCGAGCTCTGCAATACGCTAGGTCGAGCTCTGCTATGTCGAGCTCTGCATAAGACTGGCATATTGAAAGTTGTATGCAGAGCTACGTCGATCTATGTCGAGCTCTGCATACGAATGGCACATTGAAAGTTGTATGCAGAGCTACGTCGAGCTAGGTCGAGCTCTGCATAAGTATGACACATTGAAATATTTTTGCAGAGCTACGTCGAGCTATGTCGAGCTCTGCATAAGACTGGTACATTGAAAGTAGTATACAGAGCTTCGTCGAGCTATGTCGAGCTCTGCATAAGACTGGCAATTTTGAAAGTTGTTTGCAGAGCTTTGTCGAGCTAGGTCGAGCTCTGCATAAGTCTGGCACATTGAAAGTTGTATGCAGAGCTATGCAGAGTTACGTCGAGCTATGTCGAGCTCTGCATAAGACTGGCACATTGAAAGTTTTATGCAGAGCTGTGTCGAGCCAGGTCGAGCTCTGCAATTCGCTAGGTCGAGCTCTGCTATGTCGAGGTCTGCATACGACTGGCACATTGAAAAATGTATGCAGAGCTACGTCGAGCTATGTCGAGCTCTGCATAAGACTGGCGAATTGAAAATTGTATGCAGAGCTACGTCGAGCTATGTCGAGCGCAGAGCTGTGCATTGATGTGATGATTTCTAAGATTATGCAGACCTAAGGCGATTGCAGAGCTCTGCACTAAACTGACACATTGAAAGTTGTATGCAGAGCTACGTCGAGCTATGTCGAGCTCTGCATAAGTATGGCACATTGAAATATTTATGCAGAGCTACGTCGAGCTATGTCGAGCTCTGCATAAGACTGGCACATTGAAAGTAGTATGCAGAGCTACGTCGAGCTATGTCGAGCTCTTCATAAGACTGGCGAATTGAAAGTTGTTTGCAGAGCTATGTCGAGCTAGGTCGAGCTCTGCAATACGCTAGGTCGATCTCTGCTATGTCGAGCTCTGAATAAGACTGGCACATTGAAAGTTGCATGCAGAGCTACGTCGATCTATGTCGAGCTCTGCATAAGAATGGCACATTGAAAGTTGTATGCAGAGCTACGTCGAGCTATGTCGAGTTCTGCATAAGTATGACACATTGAAATATTTATGCAGAGCTACGTCGAGCTATGTCGAGCTCTGCATAAGACTGGTACATTGAAAGTAGTATGCAGAGCTTCGTCGAGCTATGTCGAGCTCTGCATGAGACTGGCGAATTGAAAGTTGTTTGCAGAGCTATGTCGAGCTAGGTCGAGCTCTGCATAAGTCTGGCACATTGAAAGTTGTATGCAGAGCTATGCAGAGTTACGTCGAGCTATGTCGAGCTCTGCATAAGACTGGCACATTGAAAGTTTTATGCAGAGCTGTGTCGAGCTGGGTCGAGCTCTGCAATTCGCTAGGTCGAGCTCTGCTATGTCGAGGTATGCATAAGTCTGGAACATTGAAAGTTGTATGCAGAGCTACGTCGATCTATGTCGAGCTCTGCATAAGAATGGCACATTGAAAGTTGTATGCAGAGCTACGCCGAGCTATGTCGAGCTCTGCACAAGTATGGCACATTGAAATATTTATGCAGAGCTACGTCGAGTTGTCGTGCTCTGCATAAGACTGGTACATTGAAAGTAATATGCAGAGCTACGTCGAGCTATGTCGAGCTCTGCATAAGACTGGCGAATTGAAAGTTGTTTGCAGAGCTATGTCGAGCTAGGTCGAGCTCTGCATAAGTCTGGCACATTGAAAGTTGTATGCAGAGCTATGCAGAGTTACGTCGAGCTATGTCGAGTTCTGCATAAGACTGGCACATTGAAAGTTTTATGCAGAGCTGTGTCGAGCTTGGTCGAGCTCTGCAATTCGCTAGGTCGAGCTCTGCTATGTCGAGGTCTGCATAAGACTGGCACATTGAAAAATGTATGCAGAGCTACGTCGAGCTATGTCGAGCTCTGCATAAGACTGACGAATTGAAAATTGTATGCAGAGCTACGTCGAGCTATGTCGAGCGCAGAGCTGTGCATTGATGTGATGATTTCTAAGATTATGCAGACCTAAGGCGATTGCAGAGCTCTGCACTTAACTGGCACATTGAAAGTTGTATGCAGAGCTACGTCGAGCTATGTCGAGCTCTGCATAAGTATGGCAGATTGAAATATTTATGCAGAGCTACGTCGAGCTATGTCGAGCTCTGCATAAGACTGGCACATTGAAAGTAGTATGCAGAGCTACGTCGAGCTATGTCGAGCTCTGCATAAGACTGGCGAATTGAAAGTTGTTTGCAGAGCTATTTCGAGCTAGGTCGAGCTCTGCAATACGCTAGGTCGAGCTCTGCTATGTCGAGCTCTGCATAAGACTGGCACATTGAAAGTTGTATGCAGAGCTACGTCGATCTATGTCGAGCTCTGCATAAGACTGGCACATTGAAAGTTGTATGCAGAGCTACGTCGAGCTATATCGAGCTCTGCATAAGTATGACACATTGAAATATTTATGCAGAGCTACGTCGAGCTATGTCGAGCTCTGCATAAGACTGGTACATTGAAAGTAGTATGCAGAGCTTCGTCGAGCTATGTCGAGCTCTGCATAAGACTGGCGAATTGAAAGTTGTTTGCAGAGCTATGTCGAGCTAGGTCGAGCTCTGCATAAGTCTGGCACATTGAAAGTTGTATGCAGAGCTATGCAGAGTTACGTCGAGCTTTGTCGAGCTCTGCATAAGACTGGCACATTGAAAGTTTTATGCAGAGCTGTGTCGAGCTAGGTCGAGCTCTGAAATTCGCTAGGTCGAGCTCTGCTATGTCGAGGTCTGCATAAGACTGGCACATTGAAAAATGTATGCAGAGCTACGTCGAGCTATGTCGAGCTCTGCATAAGACTGGCACATTGAAAAATGTATGCAGAGCTACGTCGAGCTATGTCGAGCGCAGAGCTGTGCATTGTTGTGATGATTTCTAAGATTATGCAGACCTAAGGCGATTGCAGAGCTCTGAACTAAACTGGCACATTGAAAGTTGCATGCAGAACTACGTCGAGCTATGTCGAGCTCTGCATAAGAATGGCACATTGAAATATTTATGCAGAGCTACGTCGAGCTATGTCGAGCTCTGCATAAGACTGGCACATTGAAAGTAGTATGCAGAGCTACGTCGAGCTATGTCGAGCTCTGTATAAGACTTGCGAATTGAAAGTAGTATGCAGAGCTATGTCGAGCTAGGTCGAGCTCTGCAATACGCTAGGTCGAGCTCTGCTATGTCGAGCTCTGCATAAGACTGGCACATTGAAAGTTGTATGCAGAGCTACGTCGATCTATGTCGAGCTCTGCATAAGAATGGCACATTGAAAGTTGTATGCAGAGCTACGTCGAGCTATGTCGAGCTCTGCATAAGTATGGCACATTGAAATATTTATGCAGAGCTACGTCGAGCTATGTCGAGCTCTGCATAAGACTGGCACATTGAAAGTAGTATGCAGAGCTACGTCGAGCTATGTCGAGCTCTGCATAAAACTTGCGAATTGAAAGTTGTTTGCAGAGCTATGTCGAGCTAGGTCGAGCTCTGCAATACCCTAGGTCGAGCTCTGCTATGTCGAGCTCTGCATAAGACTGGCACATTGAAAGTTGTATGCAGAGCTACGTCGATCTATGTCGAGCTCTGCATAAGAATGGCACATTGAAAGTTGTATGCAGAGCTACGTCGAGCTATGTCGAGCTCTGCATAAGTATGACACATTGAAATATTTATGCAGAGCTACGTCGAGCTATGTCGAGCTCTGCATAAGACTGGTACATTGAAAGTAGTATGCAGAGCTACATCGAGCTATGTCCAGCTCTGCATAAGACTGGCGAATTGAAAGTTGTTTGCAGAGCTATGTCGAGCTAGGTCGAGCTCTGCATAAGTCTGGCACATTGAAAGTTGTATGCAGAGCTATGCAGAGTTACGTCGAGCTGTGTCGAGCTCTGCATAAGACTGGCACATTTGAAGTTTTATGCAGAGCTGTGTCGAGCTAGGTCGAACTCTGCAATTCGCTAGGTCGAGCTCTGCTATGTCGAGGTCTGCATAAGACTGGCACATTGAAAAATGTATGCAGAGCTACGTCGAGCTATGTCGAGCTCTGCATAAGACTGGCGAATTGAAAATTGTATGCAGAGCTACGTCGAGCTATGTCGAGCGCAGAGCTGTGCATTGATGTGATGATTTCTAAGATTATGCAGACCTAAGGCGATTGCAGAGCTCTGCACTAAACTGGCACATTGAAAGTTGTATGCAGAGCTACGTCGAGCTATGTCGAGCTCTGCATAAGTATGGCACATTGAAATATTTATGCAGAGCTACGTCGAGCTATGTCGAGCTCTGCATAAGACTGGCACATTGAAAGTAGTATGCAGAGCTACGTCGAGCTATGTCGAGCTCTGCATAAGACTGGCGAATTGAAAGTTGTTTGCAGAGCTATGTCGAGCTAGGTCGAGCTCTGCAATACGCTAGGTGGAGCTCTGCTATGTCGAGCTCTGCATAAGACTGGCATATTGAAAGTTGTATGCAGAGCTACGTCGATCTATGTCGAGCTCTGCATGCGAATGGCACATTGAAAGTTGTATGCAGAGCTACGTCGAGCTAGGTCGAGCTCTGCATAAGTATGACACATTGAAATATTTATGCAGAGCTACGTCGAGCTATGTCGAGCTCTGCATAAGACTGGTACATTGAAAGTAGTATGCAGAGCTTCGTCGAGCTATGTCGAGCTCTGCATAAGACTGGCGAATTGAAAGTTGTTTGCAGAGCTTTGTCGAGCTAGGTCGAGCTCTGCATAAGTCTGGCACATTGAAAGTTGTATGCAGAGCTATGCAGAGTTACGTCGAGCTATGTCGAGCTCTGCATAAGACTGGCACATTGAAAGTTTTATGCAGAGCTGTGTCGAGCTAGGTCGAGCTCTGCAATTCGCTAGGTCGAGCTCTGCTATGTCGAGGTCTGCATACGACTGGCACATTGAAAAATGTATGCAGAGCTACGTCGAGCTATGTCGAGCTCTGCATAAGACTGGCGAATTGAAAATTGTATGCAGAGCTACGTCGAGCTATGTCGAGCGCAGAGCTGTGCATTGATGTGATGATTTCTAAGATTATGCAGACCTAAGGCGATTGCAGAGCTCTGCACTAAACTGACACATTGAAAGTTGTATGCAGAGCTACGTCGAGCTATGTCGAGCTCTGCATAAGTATGGCACATTGAAATATTTATGCAGAGCTACGTCGAGCTATGTCGAGCTCTGCATAAGACTGGCACATTGAAAGTAGTATGCAGAGCTACGTCGAGCTATGTCGAGCTCTGCATAAGACTGGCGAATTGAAAGTTGTTTGCAGAGCTATGTCGAGCTAGGTCGAGCTCTGCAATACGCTAGGTCGAGCTCTGCTATGTCGAGCTCTGCATAAGACTGGCACATTGAAAGTTGCATGCAGAGCTACGTCGATCTATGTCGAGCTCTGCATAAGACTGGCACATTGAAAGTTGTATGCAGAGCTACGTCGATCTATGTCGAGCTCTGCATAAGTAAGACACATTGAAATATTTATGCAGAGCTACGTCGAGCTATGTCGAGCTCTGCATAAGACTGGTACATTGAAAGTAGTATGCAGAGCTTCGTCGAGCTATGTCGAGCTCTGCATGAGACTGGCGAATTGAAAGTTGTTTGCAGAGCTATGTCGAGCTAGGTCGAGCTCTGCATAAGTCTGGCACATTGAAAGTTGTATGCAGAGCTATGCAGAGTTACGTCGAGCTATGTCGAGCTCTGCATAAGACTGGCACATTGAAAGTTTTATGCAGAGCTGTGTCGAGCTGGGTCGAGCTCTGCAATTCGCTAGGTCGAGCTCTGCTATGTCGAGGTATGCATAAGTCTGGAACATTGAAAGTTGTATGCAGAGCTACGTCGATCTATGTCGAGCTCTGCATAAGAATGGCACATTGAAAGTTGTATGCAGAGCTACGTCGAGCTATGTCGAGCTCTGCATAAGTATGGCACATTGAAATATTTATGCAGAGCTACGTCGAGTTGTCGTGCTCTGCATAAGACTGGTACATTGAAAGTAATATGCAGAGCTACGTCGAGCTATGTCGAGCTCTGCATAAGACTGGCGAATTGAAAGTTGTTTGCAGAGCTATGTCGAGCTAGGTCGAGCTCTGCATAAGTCTGGCACATTGAAAGTTGTATGCAGAGCTATGCAGAGTTACGTCGAGCTATGTCGAGTTCTGCATAAGACTGGCACATTGAAAGTTTTATGCAGAGCTGTGTCGAGCTTGGTCGAGCTCTGCAATTCGCTAGGTCGAGCTCTGCTATGTCGAGGTCTGCATAAGACTGGCACATTGAAAAATGTATGCAGAGCTACGTCGAGCTATGTCGAGCTCTGCATAAGACTGGCGAATTGAAAATTGTATGCAGAGCTACGTCGAGCTATGTCGAGCGCAGAGCTGTGCATTGATGTGATGATTTCTAAGATTATGCAGACCTAAGGCGATTGCAGAGCTCTGCACTAAACTGGCACATTGAAAGTTGTATGCAGAGCTACGTCGAGCTATGTCGAGCTCTGCATAAGTATGGCAGATTGAAATATTTATGCAGAGCTACGTCGAGCTATGTCGAGCTCTGCATAAGACTTGCACATTGAAAGTAGTATGCAGAGCTACGTCGAGCTATGTCGAGCTCTGCATAAGACTGGCGAATTGAAAGTTGTTTGCAGAGCTATGTCGAGCTAGGTCAAGCTCTGCAATACGCTAGGTCGAGCTCTGCTATGTCGAGCTCTGCATAAGACTGGCACATTGAAAGTTGTATGCAGAGCTACGTCGATCTATGTCGAGCTCTGCATAAGAATGGCACATTGAAAGTTGTATGCAGAGCTACGTCGAGCTATATCGAGCTCTGCATAAGTATGACACATTGAAATATTTATGCAGAGCTACGTCGAGCTATGTCGAGCTCTGCATAAGACTGGTACATTGAAAGTAGTATGCAGAGCTTCGTCGAGCTATGTCGAGCTCTGCATAAGACTGGCGAATTGAAAGTTGTTTGCAGAGCTATGTCGAGCTAGGTCGAGCTCTGCATAAGTCTGGCACATTGAAAGTTGTATGCAGAGCTATGCAGAGTTACGTCGAGCTATGTCGAGCTCTGCATAAGACTGGCACATTTAAAGTTTTATGCAGAGCTGTGTCGAGCTAGGTCGAGCTCTGCAATTCGCTAGGTCGAGCTCTGCTATGTCGAGGTCTGCATAAGACTGGCACATTGAAAAATGTATGCAGAGCTACGTCGAGCTATGTCGAGCTCTGCATAAGACTGGCACATTGAAAAATGTATGCAGAGCTACGTCGAGCTATGTCGAGCGCAGAGCTGTGCATTGTTGTGATGATTTCTAAGATTATGCAGACCTAAGGCGATTGCAGAGCTCTGCACTAAACTGGCACATTGAAAGTTGCATGCAGAACTACGTCGAGCTATGTCGAGCTCTGCATAAGAATGGCACATTGAAATATTTATGCAGAGCTACGTCGAGCTATGTCGAGCTCTGCATAAGACTGGCACATTGAAAGTAGTATGAAGAGCTACGTCGAGCTATGTCGAGCTCTGTATAAGACTTGCGAATTGAAAGTAGTATGCAGAGCTATGTCGAGCTAGGTCGAGCTCTGCAATACGCTAGGTCGAGCTCTGCTATGTCGAGCTCTGCATAAGACTGGCACATTGAAAGTTGTATGCAGAGCTACGTCGATCTATGTCGAGCTCTGCATAAGAATGGCACATTGAAAGTTGTATGCAGAGCTACGTCGAGCTATGTTGAGCTCTGCATAAGTATGGCACATTGAAATATTTATGCAGAGCTACGTCGAGCTATGTCGAGCTCTGCATAAGACTGGCACATTGAAAGTAGTATGCAGAGCTACGTCGAGCTATGTCGAGCTCTGCATAAAACTTGCGAATTGAAAGTTGTTTGCAGAGCTATGTCGAGCTAGGTCGAGCTCTGCAATACCCTAGGTCGAGCTCTGCTATGTCGAGCTCTGCATAAGACTGGCACATTGAAAGTTGTATGCAGAGCTACGTCGATCTATGTCGAGCTCTGCATAAGAATGGCACATTGAAAGTTGTATGCAGAGCTACGTCGAGCTATGTCGAGCTCTGCATAAGTATGACACATTGAAATATTTATGCAGAGCTACGTCGAGCTATGTCGAGCTCTGCATAAGACTGGTACATTGAAAGTAGTATGCAGAGCTACATCGAGCTATGTCCAGCTCTGCATAAGACTGGCGAATTGAAAGTTGTTTGCAGAGCTATGTCGAGCTAGGTCGAGCTCTGCATAAGTCTGGCACATTGAAAGTTGTATGCAGAGCTATGCAGAGTTACGTCGAGCTGTGTCGAGCTCTGCATAAGACTGGCACATTTGAAGTTTTATGCAGAGCTGTGTCGAGCTAGGTCGAGCTCTGCAATTCGCTAGGTCCAGCTCTGCTATGTCGAGCTCTGCATAAGACTGGCACATTGAAAAATGTATGAAGAGCTACGTCGAGCTATGTCGAGCTCTGCATAAGACTGGCACATTGAAAAATGTATGCAGAGCTACGTCGAGCTATGTCGAGCGCAGAGCTGTGCATTGATGTGATGATTTCTAAGATTATGCAGACCTAAGGCGATTGCAGAGCTCTGCACTAAACTGGCACATTGAAAGTTGTATGCAGAGCTACGTCGAGCTATGTCGAGCTCTGCATAAGTATGGCACATTGAAATATTTATGCAGAGCTACGTCGAGCTATGTCGAGCTCTGCATAAGACTGGCACATTAAAAGTAGTATGCAGAGCTACGTCGAGCTATGTCGAGCTCTGCATAAGACTGGCGAATTGAAAGTTGTTTGCAGAGCTATGTCGAGCTAGGTCGAGCTCTGCAATACGCTAGGTCGAGCTCTGCTATGTCGAGCTCTGCATAAGACTGGCACATTGAAAGTTGTAAGCAGAGCTACGTCGAGCTATATCGAGCTCTGCCTAAGTATGACACATTGAAATATTTATGCAGAGCTACGTCGAGCTATGTCGAGCTCTGCATAAGACTGGTACATTGAAAGTAGTATGCAGAGCTTCGTCGAGCTATGTCCAGCTCTGCATAAGACTGGCGAATTGAAAGTTGTTTGCAGAGCTATGTCGAGCTAGGTCGAGCTCTGCATAAGTCTGGCACATTGAAAGTTGTATGCAGAGCTATGCAGAGTTACGTCGAGCTATGTCGAGCTTTGCATAAGACTGGCACATTGAAAGTTTTATGCAGAGCTGTGTCGAGCTAGGTCGAGCTCTGCAATTCGCTAGGTCGAGCTCTGCTATGTCGAGCTATGTCGAGCTCTGCATAAGTATGGCACATTGAAATATTTATGCAGAGCTACGTCGAGCTATGTCGAGCTCTGCATAAGACTGCGCCGAATTGAAAGTTTATGCAGAGCTATGTCGAGCTAGGTCGAGCTCTGGGTTAGACTTAACAGGAATCCTGTTACATTAAGGGAATCCTGTTAAGTCTTATGCAGAGCTGAATGCAGATGGGCGATTGCAGAGCCAACTTCACACAACTAAATATTTTTGACTGTGCCGTTTAACTCCAATACAAACAAAAACGTGGGTATCGATAAGAATATCACGACTATTTTCTATAAATAACCGTTACCTGGGTTACCGACAAGCCCCCTTACCCTGTGGACTGGGGTTGTGTGAAATAGAAATTTACCCTAGGATATGATTTTATTTCAGTAGACAAGGATAGTTGTCAGGGGTTTCAAAGATATAACCTAGAAGGTATAGGGCGTAATTGTGACGTCATATCAACGCCGGTACACCGTCATGACGTTTATGCAACGTCACATCTACGTCGGTGCAACATCATGACGTTGTACCGACGTTGGTTTGACGTTGCTCTAGCGACGTGTGCCTCCTGGGAAATATCTTGGAGTGTGCCCTGACTCTTGGAACTGATGGAATTGTAGTCTATGATTATACTGGCCAGTTGTTGCTAAGCTATGAGTTTTAATGCCAGAGTCCATCTGCCATTCTATTCTAGCACACGAGTTTTCAAGATGCTTCCAGGTTTTACCGCCATAGAAGTGTGTGTCCGCACAAAAAGTAATCCGGCTTATATTCAGTTTTAGTCTAGTTTCACTCAAATAATACTTTTGAACATTTTCTCGGGCATGTTTGCATACATGGATAAGTTGAAACTTCCATGAATGGTCAGACGACACATGCTTTAAAGAAAAAAAAAAAGATATCCACGAAGTGTCAGCTGAACAAGCGTTTTATTGATCTTGAAAGCGTCAAAAAGTTTTAAAACAGACGACTTTCAACTTTTTCCTTATTTTTCAGAGAAGATCGAACTCAACATCTCATTTGAATAAAATTGTAGTCACGTTTTCTGTGCCGAAATATGAGAAAAAAAAAAGAAAATGACATCTGCTTCAGTAAAAATACGCATTAACTCTTTCACCCCAATGTTTCTGAAGTACACTGATTCCATCACTGAATTGAGAAGCCTCCGTGGTGCAGTGGTTACGCTACTCGCCTTGTAAACCAGGGGTCGCAGGATCGATCCCGGGCTTCTCCAGACTTTCGGATGAGTCTTTAAACCGAGGTCCCGTCTCCGTATGACCTTAGCAGTTGGTGGGACGTAAAACTCAAATACTCACTCACTCCATCACTGAATTAGGACACGTTTATTCTACTATATATGAATGGGGTGGATAGTCAATAAACGTCAACAGGATGTCAAGCTATGTAGACCTGGGTGAGATAGCTCAGTATACGGTATACAAACTCATACTCAAAGCCCTAGAAAATTCTTCACATAGCTCCAGATTCCATGCATGCCAGATTAGTATTTTTTCTTCTTATAGTGTGCACTCATTAGAATCGCCCATTGAGTACGAGGACTGTTCAAATATGAATGCAAGTAGAACGTATTCTCATGCACTAATGCGAAAATCACTTGGAAATAAATATCACAGCGTAGAAAAACATTTTACCTGTACATTGATACCAAACCTGTTAAAATCCGTGCACTTTAGCCATTTATATCGTTCGATAAACACTGTCTACTCTTGTATACTAATACAAAACATGGTTGGAAGAAGGTCAGAGTACGCCGTTGAAATACGGTCCTATATTAAGAATCGTTGTATTCTTGGTATACGGTGCAAAGACATTTTTGATGAAATATGTTCCGTTTATGGGCATAATAAAATGTCTTTTCCGACAGTTTTTCGTTGGTGTAAGAAATTCAGCTGTGGGCTACGCTCAACAGAAGATGCACCACATGATCGTCGGCCGAAAAGAGCAACATCTGCCAAGATGGTTGCTAGAGTGAAAGAAATAGTTGCTACCGATGCACGATACACCACTAGGCAAATAGCTAGTATGGTTGGCATCTCATTAGGTGCAGCTCATACAATTCTGAAACGGGATATGAAAATGAGAAAGATCGGTGCTAGATGGATTCCCCATCTGTTGACAGATGAGCAGAAAAAAAGACACGCATTCAGTGCGCCAAGAAGTTGCTTAAAAAGTTTCCAAATTACAATGCACGGTCTTTCGCTAATGTCGTCACAGGTGACGAGACATGGGCTCTCTTTTTGAGCCAAAACGAAAGATTCAGATCAAAAGATGGGCAACAAAGTACTGCAAAAGACCATGCATTGCAAAGCGGACTATGAGCGTCAAGAAGGTAATGTATGCCATATTCTTTTCAAATCAGGGCCCTGCTATTCAGGTTGCTGTGCCTAAAGGCAAACCTGTAAATGCGAAGTTTTACAAGAATAAAGTTCTTCCAAATTGAAGAAATATTTCAAAGAACGAAGACCCGCAACTGGTTTGGCCAATGTCAGATTGCTACATGACAATGCGTCATCGCACAAGGCGTTCATTGTGCAAGACTATCTGAAGCAGGAAAAGGTCGTATTCCCCTGACCTTGCCCCGTGTGACTTTTTTTTTGTTCCCGCGGCTGAAAAAATACCTTTCTGAACGAAAATGTGTACAGCGCAAACACCTCGGTTCTGCAATATTCCAGTGCCTTCATAGTAAACCTCGAAAAGACTACCAAAATGCATTCAATGATTGGATCAGAAGACTGAAAGTTTGTATATCTGTTAAAGGGGAATACTTTGAGGGGACAAAAGTAATTTTTCATCGAAATCTATCACGGAATCATTTTTATGTGCTTAGTTGCATTCATTTTTGAACAGTCCTCGTACAAACAACAGATATTTGACGGGCGTCCTTGGCCGAGTGAGTAAGAGCCCTGACTCTTTATCATTAGGTCTTACACCGTTGTGGTTCGAGCCTCGCTCGGGTCATATGTAAGACGCCAAATTCTACAACACAAGATCAGACGGGTTTTTCTCCGGGTACTCAGCTTTTCGTCCAGATCTAATCACCGATCGAAATAACTAAAATAAGCTGCACTGTTGTAAAACCAAAACTGAAAAACCAAAAAAAAAAAAAAAAAAAACAGGGATCAAAAAGTTATCCGTCACCCAAATTATGTCCCCTGACCAGGCCATTACCACAACGCCCGTGTGTCAAAGTGCATTCTTTCACATCTCCAAAATGATGAATATCCTTGATATTTTTTTCTTATTTATACTTATGATGGTGCTAGGGTAAAAACTCAATGGCTCGAACTACCCTTGCCTCGAACAATTTTTCGTGTCGCCAAAGGTGTTCGAGCCATTGAAGTTCGCCTGTATTTTGCTTACCTGACATTCCAATGAAAAAGACGCCCCAAACACAGCTCCATATCCAGCCAAACAATAGAAGGACGATTGTGATCAGCTGGAGAAGGCCTATCAAGAAACTGATGCAACAACTGCCTATGCGGGACGCTGCCGTCATGTCCTCATTCCGGGCACAACAGAATGTGCTGAATCCAGCGACGATCGTACCTTGAGGAAACAAAAAAAAAAAAAATTGAGCGAGCAGTCGAGGGCCCCCACGCTTTCTCTCCCTGTGTGCGGAGCCAATTTTAATGTTGCTCTCGCACGCTCTCATCATGTATACGGAAGCAATGTGCCCAGTTGGGTTTCATTCTGAATAGCGTTTAAGGAGGAGATAGCGTGACGGACGGACGGACGGACGGACGGCGGCGTTCACAATATCACCAACGCTTTCTTAAAAAGCGTGGGGATAATAAATTCTGTCAAAAACTTATCTATGGAAAACGTCTATTACGATATAACTAGGGCTGGCTAATCGGAGCTGAAAACATAACCGATTATCATTCCTTTCATTGCGATCCATAATCGATTAGTAATCACTGAAAATTTGGTCATCATTTTACCTGTCTGGCTTTCTGTCTGAGCTTGACTCCCACCATATGCTGTACTTTGCCATATGCCATGACTCCTACCATATGCTGTACTTTGAACAGACAGACATGAGCAAACAGTGTAGACCCAGATGAGACGCCGCAGAACGCGGCGTCTCATCTGGGTCTTCACTGTTTGCCACTCATACAGCTATTTTAAGCACAACGTTGGGTGGTAAATTGTACTTAGCAAATAATCGATTGCAAGAAAATTAGTTATGATAATCATTTTTGTGCATGGAATCTATCGATTGAATAATCGATTATCCGATTAATAGTGCCAGCCTTAGATATAACATGCACACGTTTGCAACGAGATATCAAAAGAACTTGCAACTGGATCATTTTCTTGGTTGATTGTGGGTGCTCGTGAGAACCGTGAGGTAATGGCTAAATATGACCAACGCAGTATGAGCATGCGGGTGGGTATGGGACTTTTACCCGGCATTGAGATAAAATGACATCTCAAGCCCTGTCGCCCAATGAAACCAATAGGGTTTATAAGCATGGACGGTCCGACTAGCACCGCTTTGCCTGGGCAGGCTTAGATCCTCTAAGCGGTTTACCAGTACTCGTGAGCGGTCGGTTTCAGCTCTGCCTGGAAGCACCATGCAGACCATCTATTTCTTCAAGCCCCGATGGGCGGGGCCGGTGGGTGGGTAGGTAGGTAGGTAGGTAGGTAGGTAGGTAGGTAGGTAGGTAGGTAGGTAGGTAGGTAGGTAGGTAGGTAGGTAGGTACGTACGTACGTACGTACGTACGTACGTACGTACGTAGGTAGGTAGGTACGTACGTAGGTAGGTTAACGACCCAGTCAACACTATTTAGATCATTTTTGAGCCGGTCAGTTTACCTATCCACACTTTTCCTGGGCAGGCTTATACGTAAGCGGTTAACCAGTACAGTTCACAGTCTTCCGCAGGAAACTGACAGCTGCCCTTCTTGAATCAGCGGGAGGGAGAGAATGACCGTAGAAAAGATTTCGTGATCAATCTCCACGAAAGAATGTTGCCGACCCCAGCAGGTATCGAACCCGCGTCCTCCTGATCACCAATCAGACGTGCATCGACTTAACTACCGAGGCCGACAGGTAGGTAAGTAGGTAGATAGGTAGGTAAGCAGGTTTTTGTTTGTTTGTTTGTTTTGTAGTTTAACGGCCCAGTCAACACCATTTAGGTCATTTTTGAGCAGGTCAGTTTACCTATCTACACTTTTCCTGGGCAGGCTTACACGTAAGGGGTTAACCAGTACAGTGCACATTCTTTCGCCAGAAACTGACAGCTGCCCTTCTTGAATCAGCGGAAGGGAGAGAATGACCGTAGAAAAGATTTCATGATCAATCTTCACGAAAGAATGCTGCCGACCCCGGCAGGTATCGAGCCCGCGTCCTCCTGACCACCAGTCAGACGCGCATCCGACTGAGCTACCAAGGCCGGCGAACACATAATGGCAACTTTTGGAAATTAAAATGGAATGGTCTGACCACAGAGCCTTGAGGGACACCCAGAAACTATGGATGCAGGCTCACTAAGGGGTAATTAAAATGAATTGGGTGAGTGAGCGAGCATTCTAATGCACTAACGTATGATTGGATAACGTCAAAAATTTGCGACAGTATATTCTGCGATATACTGTCGGCAACCCGACGTAATTGGCTGGCATTTGGTTTTACGCAGCTCACAGCGCTTGCCGTTTTGTGAAAAATGGTACAGATTTTAAGAAGACAAGAATGGGGATAACTATATTGCAAAGAAACCGACCCGCACACGAGCACTGGTAAACCGCTTAGAGGATCTAAGCCTACCCAGGCAAAGCGGTGCTAGTCGGTCCGTCCATGCTTATTAACCCTATTGGTTTCATTGGGCGGCAGGGCTTGAGATGTCATTTCATCTCAATGTCTGGTAGAAGTCCCACAAAATTGGAAGCAACGTCTCCAAAATGACCTTTACAGTGTTGACGGGGACGCTAAACCTCAAAGAAGCAAACAAAACTGTATTGCAAACTTGTAATTTGGGGAGGCAAATCGTCGGTTTTACGGTCGCAAATTGCGTTTTACGGCTCCGCTAACGAAATTTCCGACCGTAAAACCGCCGATTTACCTCCCTAATACGGTTATCCCCAAATTGAGGGACATTAGAAATATCCAGCAGACACTCACTGACAATCAAAGCCAAACGAACGGTGAAAACATTGTTTCAGTGTCAATTCAACCCTGCCGGAGTCAACGCCGCGTGCACGTGAGGTAGAGAAGGCCGTTTTGGTACGTATAAACACCAGTGCTTAATATCAGTTTTCCATAAATGTGTTGTAAATAGAGATATCTGTATTTCAACGTTAATACAGATATCTGTATTTTATTACAGATGTCTGTATTTTAAATGCAGATATCTGTATTTAATCCAGTAATTCAGATATCCGCAATTCAAATACAGATATCTGCATTTCAATTACAGATATCTCTAATTACATAAAAATTTAGATATCTGTATTTTAAATACATATATCTGAATTTTACTGATATCTGTATTTTAAATGCAGATATCTGCGTTTAATAGGTTGGACACCATTGGGAGGCACTGGGGAAATCGATAACTGAACGTAAATTACATATGGGCCCCGTCAAGCGATTTTGGTACTTATCGCCTATGCGAGCAGCGAAGGTTCAGGCGAGCCTGCGCATCCGCGCACTCTCGCCAGAACTTCCACTGCTCGCTCATACAAGCAGTGAATGAAGAGGAACCTTCAGACAGAAAGCCATATCCCTGGCCCCTCTGAATGGCTGGGCATGCGCAGTTAAAATTTGTCATGACGGAATGCTCGAAGACACAAATTCGCTTGGCGGGGCTCATATTTAAACACTGGTAAAGGCAAGCGCGCAGGGTAAGGAACAAACACACCGGATAAGGAAATTTTTCCGCTCAGGATAAAAAAGAAAATGGCGGAATGGGTATCACTTGTGCAGGTTTGTTGTTGTTCTAGATCTCGTGTTATGGTTACTTATTAATACAGCTGCTCACATTAGCTTCACGGAAGACACATATTATTTACAAATTTATCTTCGATGGTCCGAATTCGACAGTTACAGCCAGTCAAACGGAGAACCGGACACAGTGGAGCTACTCCACCGCGAAATCTCATTATTTTACATGAAACGCTCTTCTGGGAAGACGGCATGCACTTTTTTGTTGGTTGTAGACATGCATATGATAAATCGGACTGTTGCAAATACGATTTAAGGAAAATTTGAAATTAGAAGGCCCACAGTGAGAAATCCTAGTTCAATTTTCAATACAACGCCCACGGGCAAGGAAATGGGTACAACGCATATGATAAGACACAAAATTTTCCGGCGAAAATGGTTCTTGTATGGTCGTAGCACTAGGAAATTTCCATCACAGATTAGGTTTTCCGATATTAATAATTAGTCCTACATAGTTTAAAGCACCAATTGTGACCTTTAGGAAACGTTCAAAGTTATGTGCATTGTCTTGGCATGTGCATTGCTCTGGTTCTAGCAATATAATCATCCCCTATGAGGGGATAGATGAATTTGGTTCATCGCGGTCATGAATTAGAGAAATGATATTTATGTCCATGCAGTATTTGTGGTAGAAAATTGTATGTTTGTTCTTTTGGCTGAAAAAAAGATAAATAACTTCGCCAAATCCGTGAGACATACCTATTGCATGGTTTCGCCAAGTTCTGTTTCTACCCCAAAGACTGCATGGACATAAAAATCATTTCTCTTATTCATGATCGCGATGAACCAAATCCATCTATCCCCTCATAGGGGATGATTATATTGCTAGGGGATGATTATATCGTAGAACTGTCGCAGATAGTCCAACGTCGTATTACATACGCAAGTGCGGCTCCCGCCCGTCTGGGCTTGAAGAAATAGATTGGGCTGCATTATGCTTCCACGCAGAGCTAAAACCAACCAAACCGACTGCACATGAGTACTGGTAAACCGCTTAGGAGGTCTAAGCCTGCCCAGGCAAAGTATGGTGCGTGTCGGACCCGCTATGCGTATAAACCCTAAATTGGTTTCATTGGGCGGCAGGGCTTGAGATTCCATTTCATCTCAATGTCGGGTAAATTAAGTCCCACAAAACTGGAAGCAACGTTCCCAAAATGACCTAAATGGTGTTGACGGAGACGTTAAACCTCAAGTCAAACAAACAAACATACGCAGGTGCATTAGAATAAGGGCTTGCTCTCTTCAAGAGGAAGCAAGTTCTTTACACCTTATTAGCAAGTTCTTTACTTTAAGGGGAATTGGAACATCTAGCAGAAGCTTCCGCCTTTTTTCAAAGGAAGACACCTTTCGAGACTTCCTTTTCGCTGTTCCACTGAAATGGTGGTCCACTCTTAAAGGAAAGAATTTGCTAATTTTGACCCCTATTGACATGGGAGACAAAAATACTTTTCTAATCAGGCAATGTGGTGCGTGTCGGACCCTCTATGCGTATAAACCTTTATCGGCCCCCACCCATCGGGGCTTGGAGACATAGATGGCTGCATAATGCCTCCACGCAGAGCTGAAACCGACCGCGCACGAGTACTGGTATACCACTTAGAGGATCTAAGCCTGCCCAGGCAAAGCGGTGCTAGTCCGACCGTCCATGCTTATAACCCCTTTCATTGGGCCACAGGGCTTGAGATGTCATGTCATCTCAATGTCGGGTAAAAGTCTCACAAAATTGGGAGCAACGTCTCCAAAATGCCATATTCAGTGTTGCCGGAGACGTTAAACCTCAAATCAAAAATCAAAATTATAAACCCTGAATTTGTTTAAACCCTAAATTGTATTCATTGGGTGGCAGAGCTATCTCAATGTCGAGGAAATTAAGTTCCACAAAACTGAAAGCAACGTCTCCAAAATGACTTAAATAGTGTTGACGGAGACGAAACCTCAAGTCAAACAAACATACGCAAGTGCATTAGAACATTACGAAAACACGCCTATACAAATACAGTGTAACCCTTATCGCCGAAAAAAATGAAATTTTTTGGATATTGTGATATTTTCCTTATTTCTGCTCAAAATATAGATTGTGGGTAATCGTAAGAACCGCCAAAATTTGTATTTTGGAGCAGAAATAAGAAAAATAAGGTTTACCCCTGTAAAAGCCAGTTTTACTATATAAAAGTGGGGTTCAAGGAGGTCAAAATTATATAGGCATGTTTTCCTGATGATAAGGGTAGGAAGCAAGTTCTTTACTTTAAATTACCCATACCTTATTATTAAGTTCTTTACTTTAAGGGGAATGGGAACAGCTAGCAGAAGCTTCCGCCATTTTTCAAAGGAAGGCAACTTTCAAGACTCCTTTTCGCTTTTCTGTCCACTGAAAAGGGGGTCAACTCTTAAAGGAAAGAATTTGCTCCTCGGGAGCAAATTCTTTCCTTTAAGAGTTGACCCCTATTGACATGGGAGACAAAAATACTTTTGCAGGATTTGCCTCCTCTGAACCTTAAATTACCCATATCTTCTCTGCAAATTACCCAGCCTTTTCTTTATTGGTCAGTGATAATCACGCGGACATTCGCAGGTAAGCTTCTGAATCGTAGGTTTAGTTACATTGGGTCGATTTACCCAAAGTTACTGATTAACAATCGACGCAAAGTCACCCAACCCGGAGCTAGGCGAAGAGAGCCACGTTGCATCAAGCCACTCGATCCAACTCATTCAAACCTTGGCCGCTGTTTTCATTTTTGGTAATTAGAAGCTGAAGCAAATAAGTGTTGTAATTCTTGTTCATTGTACGTCCCACATGATTTCAGAGGAACGTTTGCCAAAGAAAACTAGAAATGGACATGGTGGTCAGAATAAGCGATACATGGACACCGACCCTCAAAGCATCCCTTGAGGACTTCAACATTCCAAACGAATCGATGGAACAGCAAAGTGGCGGGGTCTCATCAGAAGGGGTGCAAATGAATTTGAGGCAAAAAGAATCAGCGAAGCTGCACAGCGCAAAGTCAGAGCGAAGGCATCACAAACAGCAATATAGCTTTCTCCTCTGACCTCTCTTGCTCTGTCTGCAGCTTCGGCTATCTTAGTTACATTTCTCGCATGTGATTAAGATTGGTCATTGTCATTAATGACTGACGAATTATTACGTCCAACAAGCTGTTCCTTGTTTTGCCTCGGTAGCTCAGTCGGATGCGCGTCTGACTGGTGATCAGGAGGACGCGGGTTCGATACCTGCCGGGGTCGGCAACCATTCTTTCGTGGAGATTGATCATGAACTCTTTTCTACGGTCATTCTCTCCCTTCCACTGAGCTTATGACCCACAAAGAGGGTTGACGCGTCGTTAAACACGAAATCATCATCATCATCCCTTCCACTGATTCAAAAAGGGCAGTTGTCAGCTTCTATAGCGAAAGAATGTCCACTGTACTGGTAAACCGCTTAAGTATAAGCTTGCCCAGGCAAAGTGTGGATAAACTGACCGGCTCAAAAATGACCTAAATAGTGTTGACTGGGTCGTTAAATCCCAATACAAACCAACAAACAAACAAATCAAATACTTACATGTTATAGTTCTCAAAAGACGGAGTTAGATGGAATAACTCTAAACGTAAGACAACATATCAGTCATATTCATATCGCGATCATGAATTAGAGAAATGGTATTTATGTCAATGCAGTATTTGTGGTAGAAAATTGTATGTTTGTTCTTTTGGCTGAAAATAAGATAGATAACTTCGCCAAATTCGTGAGACATACCTATTGCATGGTTTCGCCAAGTTCTGTTTCTACCACAAATACTGCATGGACATAAATATCATTTCTCTAATTCATGATCGCGATGAACCAAATCCATCTGTCCCCTCATAGGGGATGAACCAGAGCAATGCACATGCCAAGACAATGCACATAACTTTGAACGTTTCCTAAAGGTCACAATTGGTGCTTTAAACTATGTAGGACTAATTATTAATATCGGAAAACCTAATCTGAGATGGAAATTTCCTAGTGCTACGACCATACAAGAACCATTTTCGCCGGAAATTTTTGTGTCTTATCATATGCGGTGTACCCATTTCCTTGCCCGTGGGCGTTGTATTGAAAATTGAACTAGGATTTCTCACTGTGGGCCTTCTAATTTCAAATTTTCCTTAAATCGTATTTGCAACAGTCCGATTTATCATGTGCATGTCTACATACAACAAAAAAGTGCATGCCATCTTCCCAGAAGAGCGTTTCATGAAAAATAATGAGATATCGCGGTGGAGTAGCTCCACTGTGTCCGGTTCTCCGTTTGACTGGCTGTAACTGTCGAATTCGGACCATCGAAGATAAATTTGTAAATAATATGTGTCTTCCGTGAAGCTAATGTGAGCAGCCGTATTGATAAGTAACCATAACACGAGATCTAGAACAACAACAAACCTGCACATGTGATACCCATTCCGCCATTTTCTTTTTTATCCTGAGCGGAAAAATTTCCTTATCCGGTGTGTTTGTTCCTTACCCTGCGCGCTTGCCTTTACCAGTGTGTTTAAAGAGTGTACAAGGGTATAAACTGATAAAGAGAATACCAAATTCGTGTTATATCATATCAAGTTTATCAGGATCGGCTTACTGAGCCTTATATATATACCTGGTAAACTTGGTATCAAAAGACACGAACCTGGCCGGTATTCTCTATTTGTTTTCTAATTCTTTAAAGTCGTCGGCCCCCGCCCATCGGGGCTTGAAGAAATATATGGGCCGCATGATGCTTCCTGCAGAGCTGAAAACGACCGCACATGAATACTTTAAGCCTGCCAAGGCAGTGTTGCGAGTCTAGGGACTGAGGTATAATTTCATCTGTATGTCGGGTAACAGTCCCACAAAATTGGAAGCAACGTCTCCAAAATGAGGTAAATGGTGTTAAATGGGGCGTTAAGCCTCAAATCAAACAAACATCGTGTCGGCCCGCATCAATATGTGTACCCTTGTATTAACCCATACATACCTAGCAGACCTTTTGGGGACATTGGAAACAGTGCATACCCAGATCATATTCATGTTTGTGAAATTTGCTACAAACAAAAACAAATCTGACACCCCTGTAATTTGAAATGGACGATTCCAAACTTACTTGGTGGAAGAGTCCATTGTCATATATGGGTTTAAAACAACGTGGGATGCTACATGTAACATTGCTGGCACACAAACGTTGACTCAATGTTGAATCAACGGTGAAAAACAATCAACGTCGTTTCAACGTTGATCCAACGTTAAGTGAGTGAGTTTTAGTTTTACGTCCCACAAACAGCTAAGGTCATACGGAGACGGGACCTCGGTTTAAAGACTCATCCGAAAGTCTGGAGAAGCCCGGGATCGATCCTGCGATCCCTGGTTTACAAGGCGAGTAGCGTAACCACTGCACCACGGAGGCTTCTGGTCCAACTGGGTAATCGTCTCGTCATCATACACGTAGACGTTAAACTAGAGAGAGAGAGAGAGAGAGAGAGAGAGAGAGAGAGAGAGAGAGAGAGAGATAATAACGCACGCCATAGCAATTCGGGTAGTAACGGAATACACCGGTAATTAGTATACACCGGTAATAGGTGCATAAGGGATATCGTCTCGTCATCATACACGTAGACGTTAAACTAGAGAGAGAGAGAGAGAGAGAGAGAGAGAGAGAGAGAGAGAGAGAGAGAGAGAGAGAGAGATAATAACGCACGCCATAGCAATTCGGGTAGTAACGGAATACACCGGTAATTAGTATACACCGGTAATAGGTGCATAAGGGATACCAACTAGGTAATCGTCTCGTCATCATACACGTAGACGTTAAACTAGAGAGAGAGAGAGAGAGAGAGAGAGAGAGAGAGAGAGAGAGAGAGAGAGAGAGAGAGAGAGAGAGAGAGAGAGAGAGAGAGATAATAACGCACGCCATAGCAATTCGGGTAGTAACGGAATACACCGGTAATTAGTATACACCGGTAATAGGTGCATAAGGGATACCAACTGGGTAATCGTCTCGTCATCATACACGTAGACGTTAAACTAGAGAGAGAGAGAGAGAGAGAGAGAGAGAGAGAGAGAGGAGAGAGAGAGAGAGAGAGAGAGAGAGAGAGAGAGAGAGAGAGAGAGAGAGAGAGAGGTGAATACCTACCAAATCCCGGAATCAGAAAATTTAAAACACAACAAATAATTGCTAGCCACATAGGCATTGCTGGCACTGCCACCCTTTCTGTCTTTCCTCGAGCCAGCCCTGCCCCCAACCCCTGGCCCTGACCCTTAGCCATATCACAGTTATCGTGTTCAAGGAACGTATCTAGTATTTCCAACGCTTTCTCTAATTATCTACATCCTTAGTAAAGTAACAAAACCACGTTCCACGAAATATATAAATTTTCGTTTTTATTCTACACCAATCATCTAATGCAGATGTAAACAAATGCATGCTCTATAAATAACTATCCAATACACAAATTAACCAGCATAGGTATACACTCTGCGCATACGAAATGACGGTTTGGCGGATACATCACTCACTGATCCGTCGATAAGATCAATGCACCCGTGTACTGCACAAAGTTTTGTTTCACAAGAGGGATAAAGTTTCCTTTTAAAAGGAAGGCTTCCCCAGTTTGTAAAGTTGAAAATCCGCCATTTTTGCTCGCCCGCGAAAGTAATGGGGAGCTATTGCCATACCCCGAACGCCCGTCGTCGGCGTAAGCATCGGCGACCGCATCCTGCAAGCAATCATATGTGCTGTTGTACAAATTTATTTGCAAGTAAAGTTATCAACTGGTATAAAAACAAAATTAAAAAAAAAAAGAATAAAAAAAAAAGAAAAAAAAAATATTTTTCACATTCTTTTTCACTCGATTTCCCAGGTTTTGGGGCTTGAAAAATTAATCATTTCCCCTGTATTACCTCCCTTATAAGCATACATTTTGTCAAATGCATGTGCGCAGCCAACTAAAACGCATTTTCTTTTCTTCATATCCGAGAGCAGCAATTAAAGGCTCTGGTAAGGCTGCGCGTACTCGAAGGCTAGCCTGAGTCAGTGCTGGTCGCCTTTGTGAAAAAAGACCCGCGTCTTGAAGTTGCATCGACGTGGTCGCTCTAAATAAGCACGATTTTCCTGGTAAGACTTTTACGGAAATTGTTTCAGTGTTAGCTGACCGTCTTAAACCATTGAAAGGAGGACAATGTACGTAGAAACATATTCACGGACCCTGCGAGGAGCGAAAGCGCAACGTCGATGCGCATCTAACTGTAATGGTTAAAAAAATCGACATTTATGAAGAGCGACGGCTGAATGTGGCGAGCTGCTCACTCGAACAAGTTTTATGCTGGTGGAAAATTTGTCAGAAAAGACTGAACCATGTTAAGCTTTTAAGCTGTTAAGCTTTTAAATTACTCGTTTGACACGCAATTTGATTTGAGAGATGAACATGTTTTGTAAAATTGACCATGTTGGTAGGATATGAGGTCTCTTTCTGCCTGAGTTCGAGGCACGATCGTCACAAGTTCTGCAATGGTTTAAAACTGTCGTTCTCTTCACCCACCGCTTATAAAGGAGCGGTTAATAATGTTCCTAAATAAATGAAGAAAAAAATGACATATCACTTTCATAGAGACCACCCTACAACAAGCACACTTGATTGATTTACTTCGGAAAAATTGTTTTACACAATACAAGTTAGACTATCTGCCTGTAACTGGACTCTGCAAAACTATTTTTACTGATTTCAACTGTAAAACTCCCTTCGTAAACTCGTCCTGGAAATTCTGAGTGACCATGAAAAGTTTGAGACTACGAGAGAAGTCAAGTGACAGAATTAACTTTTTGTAATCTATAGACATTTATTTTTTCTTTTTTTTTTTTTTTTTTTTTTACAAATCCTTAAGAAAAGAAAAGCATTACATCAACATATCCGTGTACTGAACAACGATGATCTTGTTTTTAAGGTAACCGGGCACCAGAAGCACATTAAGGCTACCCCATATGTACTGAACAACACTATAAACCCAACTTTATATAGAGAAAGTTGGGTGTACAGGGGTACATTATTGTCCTTTTTAGGGGGTTCAGAACACCGAGCACCGACAATCTATATTTGGACTAGAAAAAAAAGAATTTTTTTTTTCACATCACAAAACACGCCTGCCTAAGTTTGACCCCTAGACAGTGGGTAGTCGTAAGAACCGCGTCATCGAGGCAGTTCTTACCAGTACCCACAATCTATGTTTAGAGCAGAAATATGAAAAACTATGATGTTTTTATCGGACAATTTTCATTTGGGTGGCAAAATTCTGTATATATTTGGATAGGCGTGTTTTCTTAATGAACTGAAAATGCTAGTTCATGAGATTTTAGCACATAGGTGTTTTACAATGATTCCAATGGAGAAGACCATAGGGTTAGTTTCGAGTCACAACAAACGCTTTTACGTCGAATACGGCAGTTAAGATAATTTCACCATCCTACCGGAAAATGGGAAACTGGAATCAAGTATTCCTGCTTTTTACAATGACCTTCAAATATTGAAATTAACCCATATATGCCTCCATCTTTTGAGACATTGACAAATAGTGCAGACCCAGATCAGACGCCGCATCTGATCAAGGTCTAAACTGTTTGCTCAAAGTACATGCATTTTTGTAAAACTTACAACAAAAAATGACATCCCCTATGCTTAGAAATTGACCACTCCAGACTTATAAAGGTGGAATATTTTTGCCTGGCACCTATGGGTTATTATGAGGTTACGTCAAACGGACGAAAGTGAAAGTAGGTAACTTTTTTTCTTGGTTTGACTTCTTGGAAACGCTTTATAAATAGATATCTGGAAACGACGGGCATCGGCGGGCGCGGCATATTCTTGTTTATTCCGAACGAGTTTAGTCTTATCTGTAGGGCTTTCCTAGTTACGTCATAAGACGGTTAGAAATAAACTGGGGTATCACCAATCCAATAAGCTGGCATATGCGACCTGCGGAAACACACAAAATGACTCAATGTTGGATCAACGTTTCCAGCAATGTTGATTCAACGTTCAGTGCCTGCTTGGTAAGATCTGCTGCCGCTGGATATTTGTTAGTGTTGAGGTTTTACGACCTCGTCAACATTATTTAGGTAATTTTGAAGACGTTGCTTCCATTTTTGTGGGACTTTTACCCGACATTGAGATGATATATCCCAGAAAATGAAAACTGAGGCCGCTCAACGTTGAAACAACGTTTAGAACGTTGATTCATAGTTTATCATATGACGTCGCGTCTGAGAGTGAAATACGCCATGGTAATAAATTGGATAATCCACTAGTGGAGTAAATATGCAAATTAGTTAGTTACGCCCCGTAACGTTTCATTTATATGATGCTTTTAACGCCGTCGCGTTTACTAATGGCGGAATAGTTACATTTTTATTAAACAATCGTGAATAAAATGCGTTTTAAATGTCATACCTTGAATTCGTGCTCATGTATTATTGAATTTATTTAACGAGTTCAGGAAAAGACATAAAAGGCAGCCGAGCATGTTATGCCTTTTCCTCAACTCGTTTAATAATTTCAATAAAACATGAACACTCATGTAAGATCCTGAGTGCCTGCAAGATAACATAGCTACAGCTTTTTCCTAGTCTGGCCCCAGACCCTTTCTTTACTTTTTCTCTCTTTCTTATTCTTTTTCTGGAAGGGACATAAAGCTTATATAGCTATAGAATTTTGTTTTACTTCAGTCCTTTGGCTAGAAAGAAAGGGGTCTGGTAACAAGCGAAATTGGTAGTATGAGACACTAGAAAAACTCTGGTAAAGTCCTGTGCAATGAGAACCTTTGCAGTCGAGAATGAGCCAGATGTTTACAAAGGATGCGAACGAATAATTCATATTTACTCTTACTTTCTTTTTTTCTTTTTTCTTTCTTTCTACATCGCGATCGACCATATTTGACCATTACTCGGCGGTGTGCATTACATTCACCCCATGTTTACAAGGCTGAAGTATACACTTTAAGCATATAATTACGGTAGATGTTCTAGAGAGTGTTATCCTTTTGAAGCAAGGAATACACCGCAGAACTGAAAATATGGAGTGTACATGTTTTCTGGGCCAGAATTGCTAGTCTCAGTGACTCTCATATATTTTCAAAATTCCACAATGGAATCAATGATCCCAAAGGACAAGAAAATATAAACTACACTATAATGTAGGGCAGGGAGACGTTTTACGGTCGCCACACATTCCCAGACACCAACTGTATTGACGTTAAATATGTTCTAGAAATAGAGGATACTTGATTTTTTCAGTGTAAGATCGAATTTTATTTCATCGAATGAAAACCAAAATCAGTATTTTCACGAGTGGCGTAGCCACGAGTGAAAATACTAGTTTGGGTGTTCATGAGTGAAATAAAATTTGATCTTACACGTAAAAAATCAAATTTTCTGTTTCTTACATGCTTAAAAAGTGCAATATTTAGCCTCACTAATCGCGTCACTCACCCTGAGCGAAAACTAACTTTGTTCCTGGTCGTTTAGTGGTATCCAACGTATTTACTGGGTATAATATCGTTGTAAACTAAAAGTTTGCACCTGGAAAATAGACTGGGATGGCATTTTATGACTGGTTACTGAAATAATTGAAATATTAGTTTCCCAAAGAAAGCGCGGACAGATCTAACGTCACGCAATATAATACGTGACGTCAGCGTCGAAAATGACGTCATTAACGTCCTCGTGACGTGTGAACGGGCTTAGTGTCAATTCCATACAGTTCATTAATTTTCAATTATCTGGCGATGGAAAAACTGAGCACAAAATTATATTTGGAGAAAAAAGTAGTCCCAAACAGTGAAAAATAAAAATGATATCAGTCACTGTTTGAAACAGTGACAATATCGTTTTCTATTTCACTGAGAAATCTTTTTATTATATACCTACAAGAAATACTGCTGTCTACTATCAGTTTTCCGACACAAAAATACAGAATCCCGTATCACGCACTCGCGTTTTCCGATTCCGTATCACACTCCTGCAAACCCTGAGTCCCGGCATTTGTTGCGACGTTAGAAAACAGCCATCGATAACGCGGAACCAAACGTTCGAAATGATGACGTCACTTACACACAGAATGTAACGTCAAAGTTTCCCGCCAATTTACGTTGACAAAAGACTTTATTAAAAGCGAAAAAAGGTATATAATAAACGTATTATCACTAAAATAACTTGATCTGTCGCACAGTATCACGTCTCTTGGATGTTTCCAGATCTTACGCATCACACTCGACGCTGCGCGTCTCGTGTGATACGCTGATCTGGAAACATCCACTCGACGTGATACAATGCGTCAGATCAAGTTACTGTAGTAATAATATGTATATATTTCATTGAAACGCATGTAAGAAATAGAGGATATTTGATTTTTTCTGTGTAAGATCGAAGTTTATTTCATCGAATGAACACCAAAACTGTTATTTTCACGAGTGGCGTAGCCACGAGTGAAAATAGCAGTTTTGGTGTTCAGGAGTGAAATAAAATTTGATCTTGCACTGAAAAAATCAAATTTTCTGTTTCTTACATGCTTCAAAAGGCAATATTTAGCGTCTTTAACGGTGTCGCTCACATTGCAGAAAATTATCTTTGTTCCTGTTCGTTTCGCGTCAATTTAGTGGTGTCCATCGTGTTTAGTGGGTATACTATTGGGTGTAAACTGAAAGTTTGCACCTGAGAAATGGCCTGGGATGGTATTATTATGAATGATTAATAAAATAATTGAGAGAGTAGTTTTCCAAAGAAGTTGCTGGCAAGTCTAACGTCGTGCGACAAAAGACGTGACGTCAGCGTCATAAATGACGTCAGTAACGTCCCCGTCACACATGAACGGGCTATGCGTCAATTAGAACACATTTCAGTATTGTTCAGTTATCTGACAAAGATAAAATTGAAATTAGAGTTAGATTTGAAGAAAAAAGTAGTCCCAAACATTGAATAATAAAAAATCGTATTTTCACTGTTTGAAACAGTGAGAATATCGATTTATATTTCACTGATAAATCTCTATCATTCATTGAAAAGCATGTAAGAAATAGAGGATATTTGATTTTTTCAGTGTAAGATCGAATTTTATTTCATCGAATGAACACAAAAACTGTTATTTTCACGAGTGGCGTAGCCACGAGTGAAAATAGCAATTTTGGTGTTCATGAGTGAAATAAAATTTGATCTTGCACTGAAAAAAAATCAAATTTTCTGTTTCTTACATGCTTCAAAAGGCAATATTTAGCGTCTTTAATGGTGTCGCTCACATTCGGAGAAAATTATCTTTGTTCCTGTTCGTTTCGCGTCAATTTAGTGGTGTCCATCGTGTTTAGTGGGTATACTATTGGGTGTAAACTGAAAGTTTGCACCTGAGAAATGGCCTGGGATGGTATTATTATGAATGATTAATGAAATAATTGAGAGAGTAGTTTTCCAAAGAAGTTGCTGGCAAGTCTAACGTCGCGCGACAAAAGACGTGACGTCAACGTCATAAATGACGTCAGTAACGTCCCCGTCACACATGAACGGGCTATGCGTCAATTAGAACACATTTCGGTATTGTTCAGTTATCTGACAAAGATAAAATTGAAATTAGAGTTAGATTTGAAGAAAAAAGTAGTCCCAAACAGTGAAAAATAAAAAATCGTATTTTCACTGTTTGAAACAGTGAAAATATCGATTTATATTTCACTGATAAATCTCTATCATTCATTGAAAAGCATGTAAGAAAGGGTTATCCTTTGGAATCGCAGGGAATGCACAGGGAATGGCTCCTCCTGTATATTTGGGTGTGTGATTAGTCCCATCCGAAAACGGTGCACTTGTGGCATTCGTTACTGCAAATGATTGTACATGGAACTTAGAAAGCATATTTGGCGTTTGTTTCTTGAAAGCTATCATAACAGACCATGTCCAGTCTTAGTCAAATGTGAGTAATGCTACTGTTTTTTTTTTGTGTGTTCTAAGATGGCTGATCATGATGAGACCAATTCTGAAAAAAAAGCTCTGTTGGTAGGTTTGAGCCATTACGAAAACATGCCTATACAAATACATTGTAAACTTTACCGCCCAAAAGAAGAACATTTTAAGATGAAAAAATGTGATATATTACTTATTTCTGCTCAATGAGGCGGTTCTAACGAGTACCCACGATCTATATTTTAGAGCAGAAATAAGAAAAATAAGGTTTACCTCTGTAATCCCCAGTTATACTATATAAAAGTGGGGTTCAAGGGGATCAAAATTATATAGGCGTGTTTTCGTGATGCTCAGCACGTTTCTGTTCGGTTTCGCTGACTCGTTTTGTCTCATTTTCACTAGCACCCCTTCTGGTGAGGCCTCGTCACTTTGCTTGGTCCTGTGCAATATGTTCCAACAAATGTTGGTATTTTGAAGTCCTTGGGTGAGACATCAGGGATCTCATTGAATCGCTTCTTCTTATCACCATTGGAGCGTTCGTTCATTTCTAGTTCTCCATAGAGGGTTTTTATTTTGTAAACGTTCCACATGGCCTGGTCATCTTAGATGTGCTAGCTGTGCCAGTTTCAGAATGTGTACACTGCACACGTGCCCTTTTCAGGACTTCTGTGTCTGTAATCCTGTCTTGCCTTTTAATGTTGAAAACTTTTCTAAGGCAGTTTGTATGGAAGTGGTTCATTCTTTTGGCGTGCCGTAGATAAACAGTTACCGTCCACGTTTCGCATGCGTATAATAGTGTTGGTAGCGCCACACCTCTGTAGACGTACAGCTTTCAAACTGTGCTAAGTCTGATTCCACTTCGATGCCAAACACTACCACGGAGTCGGCCAAATGCTGCACTAGCTTCGGCTATCTTGGTATTGACTTCATCATCAATGTACACGACTCTTGGCAATGTGAATTCAGTGAAGGTGAACTTGTCTACCGCCTGTAATCTTTGATCTTCAACTGCAATGGTTGGCTCCTTGTAAGGCTTGTCAGGTGCTAGTTGATAAGCCACCTCGGTCTTTTATTTGTTGATTGTGAGATTATAACTGTCACAGGAGTCAGATACTTGATCTACACCTTTTTGCATCTTCTCTTTTGTTGGAGAACCTATTACCATGTCATCAGGGAAAATGAGCTCATCTAGCACCTCTGTCTGCACCTTGAATTTGGCTTGCAACCTTCTGAGATATTAAAGCAATACCTAATAGGTAAACTATTGTCTCCATCCTGGAAAACATCTGTGAGCATGACAAAGAATATCATGCTGTACGGCGTTGTGGCTGGTACACATCTTTGCTTGACTCGTTTGTTACAGGAAATGGTCCAGCATCATTTTGAACCCGTGCAAGCATACCATCGTAGAACTGCCTCACCATTGCTATGAACATACTTCATCTTAATTTCCCAAAGACCCTTACAACTGACTGTGTCAAATGCTTTGGTAAGGTCAACAGATCCTGTAAAAGTCCACGGTCTGTTCCTGGCATACCTTTGAAGCTGCCTTTCTGTAAAAATCATGATAATTGTTCATCTGTCTTTCCTGAATCCACACTGGCTTTCTTGTGTGCATGATACCACACCCAGTCACATTATCCTGACACTGGGTCGACGAGTCCTAGCTCTACCCCGTAAATCTGAGTCCCAAACGAGGAGCAGCTAGTACCATTTTTAACGACTTTGGTATGTCGCGGCCCGGGATCGAACCCGTGACCTCCCGTTCCCCGGAGCGGACACTCTACCAACTGAGCTATCGGGGCCGGTACTGGCTTTCTGGTAGAAGCCTTGACTGTTCAAGGTATTCATTCAGTACTTGCGAGGACTTTTCCAGCAATTGACAACAAAGAGATGCCACGATGATTGTCACAGACCTGGGGATTCCATTTCCATGAGAATATCCCAGTGTGTGGCGCGCGTGTGTGTGTATGGGGGGGGGGGGAGGGGCTTGGTACTCTGAATTTTGTCTGCAACATAGCTCGGCCGTTGCATCTAGTGTTCACTCCAAAAATACCAAGATCGACAGTGTTCTCCAAAACATTTCCAGCATATTATCAACACCCCCAGAAAATAACTGCAGATTTTAGCATACCCCAATAATATACCCAAGTCATACTGAATATTAGCTTGTTTTTGTTCATGATAGTGTATTTTTACTTCTTTCTCCGAAATTATAATGACAGTGGTTTGAACAATAACTTTGTAATCACTTTAATGCCACTGAACTGTTGTGCAGAGATAGCATTAATAAAGCAGATTCTGGTATATCAATCTCTGAACATCTGAACAGATGTGGTATCAATACTCTTCATGCATCGAGCATCATTATATAACAACACCCCAAAATATCAAAGCCTTTGGGTTGTCCCAAAACAACAGTCAGTTTTTGAAGTGATCCCCAAAAATACATTCTAAATGACCTATAACCCCCACCCCTTCTCCCAAAAATGGCATGATTTCCGTGAACTTCACAAAATAGCAAAATTTAAAATTCTATACCCCCAAAATACTTCACGAAAACATGCCTATTTTTTTTATTTTTGACCCACCCCTTAGAACCCTATTTTATATAGTAAAACTGACGTTTGCAGGGGTAAACCTTATTTTTCTTATTTCTGCTCTAAAATATAGATTGTGGGTACTCGCCAAAACCGGAGGCGGTTCTAACGTATACCCACAATCTACATTTTGAGCAGAAATAAAAGAATATCACAATTTTTCATCTTAAAATTTTCCCTTTTCCGGCGATAACATTTACCAATGTATTTTATAGGCCTGTTTTGGCAATGAGCCCGAGTCCATGTAATATGCAAACATCTGAGGACCCACACCCATGGGGTGAATAGGTGGATAATTGACGCATCCTCGAATTCTTGAGGGATGACATCTTTTCTCCACATAATGTGAAATAACTCTTGTCACTGTCTTTGCAATAACCTCCTTTGCAGACATTATGAAAACACATCTATACAAATACATTTAACCTTTATTGCTAAAAAAATGAAAATTTTAAGATAAAAAATTGTGATATTTTTCTAATTTCTGCTGAAAATATAGATTGTAGGTACTCGTTAGAACAGCCTCGTCGGTTCTAACGAGTACCCACAATCTATATTTTAGAGCAGAAATAAGAAAAAAAGGTTTACCCCTGTAAACCCCATTTTTACAATTTAAAAGTGGGGTTTGAGGGGCTCAAAATTATATAGGCGTGTTTTCGTGATGTTGTGACATTCATCCCTGCAAATGATGCCAATAGAGCGTGTTCGGACACCGAAATTTTATCGCCGCTGCCGATGATCGAACCCGGGACCTCTAGCATCAGAGGCAAGTGCACTATCCAGATGGCAGGAGTTTTACAGCTTTCTGTGTTTCAGAGGCTGCTGAGAACTCATCAAGCAGCAGATTATATGCCACTTGTGGTAGTCTGTTGATAGCGCATACATTGTTAGATGATGGCCGATTAAGAACACTATCAAAGTGCTCAGCTTATCTTTTCAAGATAGTTTCTTTGTCAGTCAAAAGACGTGTCCCATCTGCACTGAGAAGAGGGGCGGTTCCTGGGCTCTGGGGACCATAAACTGTCTTAAGTGCACCAATGAACTTCTTCATATCCTTTCTGTGAGCAGCGAAATGGATTCCATCAGACTCGCAGCTCAACCAGGAGTCCTAGATATCTCTGAGCCTGGTCTGGGCTGTCTTGCGTACATTTGAATAGGCGGTCTGCAGTAATATACAGGGTAGGCCTGGTCGCAATCCGTGTAGGAGAAGTCATCACCAAATAGAAACCCACATATCTTTAATTGCCTGTTCCAGCTATGTAAAGTCTGCTTCGGCAGCTGGGTAGGAGGAAATCATTTCTTTGCTGCAACGGCCAAAACGGCGATGCAGCACTATGTTGTGTAAGACAAGGCACTAAAGAAGTCATGGTGCATCCAGGATTAGCTCCAGATGTCTTAACACGTTCTTGCCTCTGGATCCAGCTTTGTCAGGAGAGGGTGAGGTTGAATCTGCTCGCCTCTTCCTCACTATAATCCAAGTCACAGTGCATGCCACACACACAGTCAACCTTGAAAGCCAGTACTTGTGACGAGAGGCCGAATCTTAAATATGGCCGATACTTCAAGCCGGCGAAAAGAGGTGCCTGGTTCCCGGTCCATCGAATTACCCCAAACCACACCAAACCACCCAAACACACCAAAACACCGCTTTAATTATATATATTTAATACATAGATTTCACTTGTATGGTTAATTTACACGAGGGTTACGATATTTAAAGGCTCACTTGCAAATACATGTTGCGAAGGGGTTAAGGTTATTATCCATAAATAACGCCTAAATCTTTTTCAGATGACACCTTTCCCAGCAGGCACATGACGTAATTGTGACGTCACATCAACGTCGGTTCAACGTCATGACGATAATGCAACGTCACATCAACGTCGGTGCAACGTCGTGACGTTGCACCGACGTTGATTTGACGTTGCCATAGCAACGTGTGCCTGCTGGGTTTGTATTTCGCTTAATTCACCACTGTTATTCATCAGATATCTAAAATTTTGGTCGTGTGATCCAATATGGACATGTTCACATTTACCAAAGTTTAAAAACATTTCCCACTTGAGGACCCACTCTTCGGAGTTGATAATAGACCTTTGTAACCTAGTGGATTGAACTATATTGTTGGCCCTTTTTTAGATCTTTGCATCGTCAGCATATAGCTTCATACAGCATACAATAGCATCCGGTACGGCATTTATAAAAATCACAAATAATATTGGCCCTAAAACAGAGCTCTGGGGGTATACCGGGGGCTACATTTGACCCTCCAGAGCATCGACAATTCACTACTACCCTTTGCCTTCGATTTGTAGGAATTCTTTTATCCAAGCATAGACACTGCCCCTGAAGAAGGCGTTCGTGTGGTACCTTGTCGAACGCCTTTGTAAAATCCAGATAAATGACGTCGACATTTTCACCATTGTCTATGGCCTCTGAGACTTCTTCTACAAACTCTAGTAACTGAGTAATGCACGATCTGCCAGCAACGAATCCTTGCTGAGACTTAGAAAAAAAGTTATTCTTTGTCATATGGCCTACAAGTGCATTTCTAACAAGCTTTTCCGTCAACTTACATGGAACAGGTGTCAAAGTAATTGGCCTCCTGTCACCACTTCTAAAAATGCCACTAACTTTGGCTTCTTTCCAGCTGCTTGGTAAGGTTGAGTCCTCAAGTGGCTTTTTGAATATGGATGTTATAAGTAGAGTTTGTGCTCGTCTGGTCTCCTTTAGGAGCATGGGATGAATTTGGTCAGGGCCCTGAGATTTGCCTAGCTTCTTTGAGCTCTTCTATAGTTTTCATACCTTTTTTCTCAGTGATTTCTAATGAGTCTAGTGGCTCTTCATAGTCCTGACTGCGGAATTCTGGTATATTGTTTTTATCCTCAACCTCGAAAACGCTTGAAAAGTAGGTGATCAATATGTTCACTGTTTCTTGGTCCGATGAAATGATGGGGATCTTTAAGAGAGCATGGTGACGTGACCTCACTCCAAATGATATTGAGAAAAAAATTGTCCTTAGTACATGAATTATTAGTAGCTAATTATTTGATTAGGCAAATGATTAGCAATCAAGAATTGAGCTAATAAGCCTTTACTTATTCAATATTGGACTTAAATCTCTTAAAAAACAACAACAAAAAAAACAACAGTTAGACTCCGATGGGCCCGACCAGAGACAGAGCATCAGGTACCAACCAACAAAAGCCTTTAGGCTGGAACCGTCATATAATCTGAGGCCCGACCCACCGGCGTGCAATTAAAGAGGGAAGCAAAGTTGTCAACCGTGATTGGGTTAACTACCAGGTATGCAGTCTGTCGTATAACATTTATGTTGTACCCACTCTTTTTATATCGAAGAATGATTTAAAGAAATTGGGTGCTGAAGTCATTGTGGTTATATATTTTTCTGAATTTATATACTAAGTCACCATAAAATTCGGGTTCCGATAGACCTTGTTGCAGAAGAGATTTAAGTTCAATATTGATTCGTTGCTGGCAGATCGTGCATTACTCAGTTACTAGAGTTTGTAGAGATGTTGCACTGATGGGTTAGGAGGGCTTCATGCGGACTTAACAAATTGCACGACCCGCAGAAAAAGCGACCGACTGAAGTCGGTTGATTTTCTAAGAGTGCCCTAAAATCACCGTGTCATTCTGTCATTCTGTCAGTCTGTCTGTTCGTCCGTAACCCGTTTGTGAAAATTGGTGATATTGACTTAACCGCTTGGAATATTTAAACAATTTTTGGCATACTGATAGATATCAATGAGATCTAACCAATGAACTTGCAAAATATTACATTCCATTTAGTATAGCCTCGCCGAGGCGAAAAATGTGAAAATTTTCTAACTGCTTCTCCTCGGAAACCGTTGGGCCGATTGAAGTCAAATTTCATATGGAGCCTCTATGGGATGAGGGAAACCAAAATTTGCTCATGGGGTCCAGGTCACTTGACCAAAATGGCCGCCAAGCCATATATGGTAAAACCATTCAAAAATAGTCTTCTCGAGAACCACTGGGCAGATTTCCACGAAACTTGATAAATAGCATCTAGGACGTAGGCCCATCATAAATTGCTAAAATGGTGACCCTTGGTTGACCTTGACCTTCTTTGTGCCTAGGTCAAACTTTGACACATATGTTTTTGTATTGGAAAAGTGAGAATACATTTTATTCTGCAAACAATTCAGAATACAGTACTAAAGTATAAGATATATTTTTGCTCCTTACGATAAGGCGCATTTATTGGGTGAACCGTTTTAGGTCCAGGTCACATGACCAAAATGGCCGCCATACCCATATATGGTAACACTCATACAGCTAAAAGCATCCGGCGGGTCGTGCACTTCAGCTGAAGCACTGGTTATTTGTCTTAATCGCGACGGAAGTAGGGGCGAGGATTGTGACCACGTAAAATCGATTTACGCCCCTCCCCCCCCCCCCCCCCCCAGTTGAAATCATTCCACTGACCGTTCCAAGGCGGTTCTTCTGTGGCGGTTTATTTATGGTGTTGTTTGTTACTTACTGTGTGTATCACTTGTGTCTTTTTATTTTGGATGGTCATATGGCCATTTTGTGGGAAAGTAACTGTCCTTATGGCCTTCCTTTGTTTTGGTTTCTATTATAGTCTGGTCGCTTGATGTTTGTGTTTCTTTCCCTTGGTGTCTTTGATGGGTGGAGTAAGTTAATTGTATCGATTCCTGATCTTTGTTTTACTTCTACTTTACATACTTTTATTATACAGTATAATGTCAAATACATTATGTTGACTAATAAAAGTCAAAAATGAGTTCCTGTAAGAGCAATGAAAACATTCATAAGAAAGAAGATGGGTCATACTACGTAGTTTCGGCTAATAAAGCCTCATCAGTGACCCTGTAATGACTGGCAAAGAAAGCCAGAGGAAACATACTGCAATTTTGCGAATTTCGAATAGGCAGTCGATTCAAAGACTGATATAAATCAAAATGGGGTCCAAATAATTAAAAACTTGTCTAGAATATGAGTCTAAACCAATGATTTATTTCTGATTTCTCAGAATATTCACGCTGATCTCAATGAACCAAAAGTAAAATATAAACTGCACTATGGTTGATGTACGGGGAGACTTTTTACGGCCGCCACGCGGCACAACACCAGCTGCAGTGAAGGCAAATAAAAATAAAAAATGAGTTCCTGTAAGAGCAATGAAAACATTTATAAGATAGAAGATGGGTCATACTACGTAGTTTCGGCTAATAAAGCCTCATCAGTGACCCTGTAATGACTGGCAAAGAAAGCCAGAGGAAACATACTGCAATTTTGCGAATTTCGAATAGGCAGTCGATTCAAAGACTGATATAAATCAAAATGGGGTCCAAATAATTAAAAACTTGTCTAGAATATGAGTCTAAACCAATAATTTATTTCTGATTTCTCAGAATATTCACGCTGATCTCAAAGAACCAAAAGTAAAATATAAACTGCACTATGGTTGATGTACGGGGAAACTTTTTACGGCCGCCACACGGCACAACACCAGCTGCAGTGAAGGCAAATAAAAATCAAAAATGAGTTCCTGTAAGAGCAATGAAAACATTCATAAGAAAGAAGATGGGTCATACTAAGTCAGCAATAATATGAGCAACAAACGATAAAAAATAGAAGTGGAGGCAATGATCAGGGATCGATAAATTAACCCACAGCTCCTATCAGACACACCAAAGGGAAAGAAACACTAACATGAAACAACAGACCCTAATGGAAACTTCAATAGCGGAAAGCCAAAAGGCCAGTTACGTTCCCACAAAATGGCCAATAGGCTATCCAAAGTAAAATAATATAAGCAACACAAACACCCAAAGACAAACCATAACATAAATAAACCGTGACAGAAGAACCGCCTTGGAACGGTCAGCTGAAACGAATTCCACTGTGTGTGTGTGTGTGTGTGGGGGGGGGGGGGGGTGCTTAAATCGATTTTACTTGGCCACAATCCTCGCCCTTACTTCCGTCGGGATAAAGACAAATAATTAGTTCAGTCCGCATGAAGGCCTCCTAACTCATCAGTGCAACAACTCCGTGCACACAAAAAGCAAACAACCAAGGAGATGAAACAACGGTGAGGACTCGACAGCAAGAAACCACTGAAATGCTGGAGCAAAAGAAAACCAACAGTTAGACTCCGATGGGCCCGACCAGAGACAGAGCATCAGGTACCAACCAACAAAAGCCTTTAGGCTGGAACCGTCATATAATCTGAGGCCCGACCCACCGGCGTGCAATTAAAGAGGGAAGCAAAGTTGTCAACCGTGATTGGGTTAACTACCATGTATGCAGTCTGTCGTATAACATTTATGTTGTACCCACTCTTTTATATCGAAGAATGATTTAACGACATTGGGTGCTGAAGTCATTGTGGTTATATATTTTTCTGAATTTATATACTAAGTCACCATAAAATTCGGGTTCCGATAGACCTTGTTGCAGAAGAGATTTAAGTCCAATATTGAATTTTAAAATTAAATCAGAATGACGTCTATAAAATTTTGAAAAGGGAGCTGTGGGTTAATTGTATCGATTCCTGATCATTGTCCCCACTTCTATTTTGCATAGTTTATGGTACCGATAACCCTGATTAAGAAGTTTAGCTGTTAACAATTTATTACGAGTGTTGAAGTCATTTACATGACTACACACTCTGGCAAATCGAATTAATTGTCAAATATAAACGCCATAGGATGGCGCAAGAGGAACACCACCATCCAAAAAAGGGAAAATTTACAATTTCAAAATAAAAATCATCGCGTTTATCATAAATTTTGAACGAAACAAACCCATCTACAATAGACAGATGTAAATCAAAACAAAAAACAAAAACAAAAAAACGAGGTCTGGGTATCAGAAGAATTTCCTTTATTAATCTGAAGTTCTGTGTGTGGGGGCGGGTAAATTTGACTGATCAAACCATCGAAATAGGTATTATCAATATTTAATAAATCATCCAAATATCTAGAAGTGGAGCTAAAAGCTTCAATGATTTCAGGCTGGTTTTCAGCAGAAAGGGACATCATGAAGTCTCTCTTTCTTTCTTTCTTTCTTTCTTTCTTTCTTTCTTTCTTTCTACTGATACTGCGTCGGTCACATTTGACCATTACCGCAGGTGTACATTACATACACTCGAGGTTTGAAGGATAAAAACCTACACAGTAATCATGTAATTACGGTAGGGATCTTTAACCTGCACAGGAGTTGGTTCTCCATGCACAGGGGGCCTCCAGTTAACGTCCCGATCCGAAGCACGGTGCACTTTATGACATTCATCCCTGCAAATGATGACAATGGAGCGTGTTCGGACACCGAAATTTTATCACCGCTACCGGGGATCGAACCCGGGACCTCTAGCATCAGAGGGTGCACTAAACACTGAGCTATCACGCTCATAACAAAACAAAACAGATCAGCCACAAGTGGTGTGCAATTAGTACCTATCGGAATATCCACAACTTGTCTAAAAAACTTAGTACCAAATATTGTGTAAATATTGTCAAGTAGAAAGGTGAGATCTTCACAAACTTTCTGACATAACCATAAAGTATAATTTTTATGCTCTTCAGAAGTGAAAAAATCATTTCTTACATTACATGCAAGATAGTGGGAGTCTTCTCTATGAAAAGTCCCTTCAGTTAAATCATTAAGTTTTTCTTTTATAAGATAATGAGGAAGTGTAGTGTTAGGGTGGAAAAATCATAAGTAGACAGACTCGAAGCACGAAAACGCCTGGATTTCAGTTTATTTAAAACTTCATTGACCAAAACAGATTTCTACCTGATAATAGCAATAATTTGAGCAACAACCATATCAATATTAGTGGGAAAGCATACCTATATTCACTAAAATACTTCCGAGTTAGTTACTAGATCTATATTGCATAATATATCATTTTTTTTAAAGTGGTTTGGGGTATTTTGGTGTGGTTTTGCGTGTTTTGTAGTTTGGGGTGGTTTGGGTAATTCGACGGACCGCCTGGTTCCCATATTTCTGGTACGGCGGGAAATGTCAAAACATGGCTTTCACGATTCCGAAAAAGTCAAAACATTCAGGTTGTTTTTCTCTTTGCACTCTATTCAGTTACTTTAACGTGAAATTTGAAGTTTAAGTACATATTTGTTCAAATGTCCGAACACCTGGTAATGAAATGTCGGTAACCTTTCAGCGGAGAAATATAGACTGGGCTGCAAGACGCTTCCACGCAGAGCTGAAACCGACCGCACATGAGTACTGGTAAACAGCTTAGATGGTCTGAGCCTGCCTTGGCAAAGTGGTGCAAGTTGGACCGTCAGTGCAAATAAACCCTTTTGGTTTCATCTGTTCATTGAGCAGCAGGGCTTGAGATGTCATTTCATCTCGGTGTCCGATAAAATTCCCACAAAATTGGAAGCAGTGTCTCCAAAATGACCAAAATAGTGTTGACAAGGACATCTAACATCAACCGAAACAAACAAAGCATCAATCAAAGCATCTATATATACAGCATCTATATATAGACACATCCAAACACTACGTCATCACTCAATAATACTATTTGCCGGGACTGACCGGTGGTTGGCAGAAAACGTCTTTGGCCGTTTATCGCCATTGTAAATGCGATGTTATTTTCTCTAAACTTGTATTTTGTTTGGAATCGAAATGGCAAAATTGACCTTTAAACTTTTATAATAGAATTGTCTTGGCTAGTAATTATTGGTTTCTAGAAGATTTGAGGATGTTTCGATGATTAAATTACCTGTTAAACTTATACAGGTAACGAGGCGGGACGGTCTTAATTATTTGTAATAAAAAAGCGCAAAACGAATGACTAAACGCGGAAGATGCACGAATGAGCTCTGTAATATATTTATCTACTCATTTTAAGTGTAATTCGATCGTTTTTCGATGACCGTCAACTAAAATATGCCCGTAATATTGAACCTATTTACAATGTGTTTATATGGAACCAGGGGCTTTTTGCCAACCACGAAAGATTGTAATCAAAAGGAAAAGTAATTTTGCGCATGCGCAATGACAGGTAAACAAGGTCACGTGTCAAAACATTGGATCCGTCTATACAAACTCATTTCACCTTTTATTTCAAGCGGCCCCCACCCATAGGGGCTTGAAGAAATATATGGGCTGCATGATGCTTCCACGTAGAGCTGAATCCGGCCCGGACACTAGTACTGGTAAACTGTTTAGAGGATCTAAGCCTGTCCAGGAACCGCGGTGCGAGGCGGACCGTCCATGCTAATAAACCCTATTGGTTTCATTGGGTGACAGGGCTTGAGATGTCATTTCATCTCAATGTCGGGTAAAAGTCCCACAAAATTGGAAGCAACGTCTCCAAAATGACCTTTACAGTGTTGACGGGGACGTTAAACCTCGAATCAAACAAACAAAATCTTTTATTTCAATTAACCCCCTTCAGTACTTGGCATACTGGAACCCCTTCTAAAGGTCCTCCTTGGAGGTTAAGAAGTGGAGCGTGATAGCTCAGTGGTTAGTGCACTTGCTTCTGATGCTAGAGGTCCCGGGTTCGATCCCCGGCAGCGGTGTGAAAATTTCGGTGTCCAAACACGCTCCATTGGCATCATTTGCAGGGATGAATGTCATAAAGTGCACCGTCCTTCGGATCGGGACGTTAACTGGAGGCCCCCTGTGCAGGGAGAACCATCCCCTGTGCAGGTTAAAGAACCCTACCGTAATTACATGATGACTGTGTAGGCTTTCATCCTGCAAAACTGGAGTGTATGTAATACACCGTCTGTGTCCCCTCCGGGGGTTAAGGCGAAGCCGGAAGAAGAAGAAGTATTGGCAGATACTGAAGAAGCCATCTGATCAGGATCTACACTGTTTTGCACCCCCCTATCTTTGCAAACAGTGTAGATCCAGATCAGATGGCTTCATCAGAAGCCATCTGATCAGGATCTACACTGTTTAACATTCAATTTATGAATTTGCAGGAATAAATTACATCAAGTAATCTGATTGATTCAAAGTCAGAAATGGGTGTGGCTGAACTAAATATTCAGCAAGAGAAGGGTTAAGCTCATCACTGGTACATACATCCTATAAGTCAATCAGAGTGAAACCAGCCAAACATGTTTACTATGTGGGTAAACTCACTAAGACTGGCACGATAAATCTGATAATCGATTAATCGATCAATAAATTCCACAAGAATGATTATCAGTAGCAGAGTTCCCACCCCTGAAAATCTTGCGTGAATCACGCAAAGAAAATAAAAAACATGCACGTTTTTTCTGTCGGGCGAAATTGCAAGCATTTGAAATTGACTGGGGCGAATTGGCCAATTTTGCCCGTTGGGCAAAATCGGCACGTTCGAAATTGACTGTGACGAATCTGCCATTGCCGATTCACGGAAATAGATTTTGGAAAACCCACAGACTTGAATCCATCTTGTCTAGCTAGTACAGCTTCCGGCTTCGCATCAGGAGCCAATACACAGGAAACTTTTGCCGTCTGCAAAAGGCATTACCGCAAAATGTCGCAGCCCGGGTTGGCGAAATTCGGGTTTAAAATGGGGTCTATAAAAACCAAGGATCGTCTTAGAAAGGTGGGAAAAAGCCACATGCTAACTGTGTGTCACAAAAGAACAGCCAAATAATGTTACACTTTCTTTCCAATCATCAATTTGCTTTATTATCGTATATTTCGTAACGCTACATATATAGTTACGGAGCCACGCGAAAATTCTAGCAGCCATTGAAATCACTGTTTTACGATGGCGTCTGAACTGCGGGAGGTCGATAAAACCATTTAGCCGAAAATCAATGTTTTTAGCTCACCTCTCACGTAGTGACAAGGTATGCTTTGTGATCCCTTTTCGTCCGTCGTCATTGCATGCGTATGTGCGTGCATGTGTGCGTAAACTTTTGCTTCAAACAACATCGTCTCCTAAACCACTGATCGGATTTTGACCAAACTTCACATGAATGATCCTTAGGTGGTCCCCTTTCGAAGTTGTTAAAATGGTTCCGGTCCGTTGCACATCTGGGCCACAGGAGCCAATAAATCGATTTTTTTTCACTGAAAATTTAAAAAATCTTCTTCTCTGAAACAACATGGCCCAGGTCTTTGATATTTGGTATGAAGCTTCATCTAGTGGACCCCTACCAAGATTGTTCAAATTATAGTGCTGGGGCCAAAAATGCCCCCACCCCGGGGCCCTTTGGTTTTACATAGGCTTATATAGGGAAACTCTTTAAAACGCTTCCTCTCTGAAACAGCAAGGCCCAGGTCTTTGCTATTTGGTATGAAGCTTTATCTAGTGGACCCCTACCAAGATTGTTCGAATTATAGTGCTGAGGCCAAAAATGCCCTCGCCAGGGGGTCCTTTGGTTTTACAGGGGCTTATATAAGGAAAATGTCTAAAAATCTTCTTCTCTGAAACCGCAAGGCCCAGGTCTTTGCTATTTGGTATGAAGCTTCACCTAGTGAACCCCTACCAAGAATGTCCAAATTATAGTGCTGGAGCCAAAAGGCCCCCGCCCTGGGTCCCTTTGGTTTTAAATAGGCTTATATAGGGAGAATCTTTAAAAATCTTCTTCTCTCAAACCACAAGGCCCAGGTCTTTGATATTTGGTATGAAGCTTCATCTTGTGGACCTCTACCAATATTGTTCAAATTATAGCCCTAGGGCCGAAAAAAGCCCCCGCCGGGGCCCTTTGGTTTTACATAGACTTATATAGGGAAAATCTTGAAAAATCTTTTCCTCTAAAATTACAAGGCCTAGGTCTGTGATATTTGGTATGAAGCTTCATCTTGTGGACCTCTACCAAGATTGTTCAAATTCTTAACCCTTGTCCTGCTGAGCCCAGATATGCCTTATTTTCCAAACAATGAAGATTCAGATCAGATGGCTTCTGATGAAGCCATCTGATCAGGATCTACATTGTTTGCCATTCTGATTGTGAATTTGTTGCAATAATTTGCACCAAGTAATCTGATAATCGGTAGTGGGTTTGGCATATAAGAATATTCAGCAGGACAAGGGTTAACTCATGGATAGTGGCCGGCCTCAGTGGCTCAGTCGAATGCGCGTCTGACTGGTGATCAGGAGGACACGGGTTCGACTCCCGCCGGGGTCGGCAACATTCTTTCGTGGAGATTGATCATGAAATCTTTTCTACGGTCATTCTCTCCCTTCCGCTGATTCAAGAAGGGCAGTTGTCAGTTTCTGGCGAAAGAATGTGCACTGTACTGGTTAACTGCTTACGTATAAGCCTGCCCAGGAAAGTGTTGATAGGTAAACTGACCGGCTCAAAAATGACCTAAATAGTGTTGACTGGGCCGTAAAACTCCAATACAAACAAACAAACAAACTCATGGATAGAATCTGGCATATACAGTGAAATTCCACTATTAAGACCACCTAAAATTAAGACTTAATTCTGCTTTTATAAGCTTCTTTGGAAGCAGTTATTCTTTCTTTTTGTTTTCGGCACACTATGTTCTGTGGTCAGGGACCAGCTTTGGGACTGTTCAAAAGGTGGTCTAAAGATAGGAATTTTTATGTATGTTGAATTATTTTCAGATTTACTCACAGAGAAGATGGTGTTCAGTAGGCACTTCCAAAATGACTTGCTCCCCGCCATACAGAATAGTTATTTTTACCCCATTGGGCAGTCATCCCAGAGGTTCTTCTATTACAAACTACAGACTGTCCACAATGAACGGTTGCAAAGAAAGGTATGTCTGCATTAGGGTGACATCTGTTGAAACATAGAACATTCTTTTATATACCAAAAATGGACATTTTTCGACAAAAATTCGACATTGTTCATCACGAAAACAAGCCTATATACCCGATAATCTTGACCCCTTTGAACCCCATGTTTATATAGTAAAACTGGGGTTTACAGGGGTAAACAGTATTTTTCTTATTTCTGCTAAAAATTATAGATTGTCGGTACTCGTTAGAACCGCCTCAACGGCGGTTCTAACGTGTACCCTTAATCTATATTTTATAAGAAAAATATCAATTTTTATCAGAAAATTTTCATTTTTTTTTTTCGGCGGTAAAATTTACAATGTATTTGAATAGGTGTGTTTCCGTTATGTTTCTTATTTCTGAAGCAGTCATAGACTGCTGTTGCTCATTAGTTTGAACAATATTTTATTAACTTCTTTTCAATTACAGATATATAACAAGATTGTTACATATTAGAAAGATCAACAGGATTTGAAAACAAGCAAGGTTGCTTATACAAATTATCTCCTGGGAGGCGGTTCTAACGAGTACCCACAATCTGTTTTTGACCAAGAATAAAGAGAACAATGTTTACCTAGTTATAAACCCCACTTTTCTGTATATGAAGGTAGATAATATAGAATAAAGGAAATAAGTATTACCCTTGTAACTCTCACTTTCCTCTCAATATAAAGTTGTTTTTTACAAGGACATTTATAATACAGACCTTTACGATAATGCACATACTGCATTTTTCTCGTCTTCAAAATGGCTACTTTTCTAATTATGAAAATCCGTGACATTTTTCTTATTTATACTGCAAACATAGGTTGTGGGTGCTTGTTAGAACCGCCTCATATAAAGTTTGGTTTAGAGGGAGTGTTCATTTCACAGACTTTTTCACATGTTTTTAACCCTTTTTGTACCAAATGGAATCTTCCTCCTTATATATACCAGGAGTCCATTTCAAAATTTAGTGGTGTCAGGTTGTGTTTTCTTCAAAATTGATCAGTAAAATGGCTGAACTTCTTGCAAAGAGTGTAGGCCCTGATCAGATGCCGCCTTCTGCGGCGTCTGATCTGGGCCTTCACTGTTTGCCAGGATACTTGTTTTGGGGTTTCTGGTAATAAATGGGTTTAGTGAATGCAAACAAAAAATAGCTGTTAGAATGGACCATTTCCCAGAACTCTTCTTGTTTCTAAACATTTACGTTTCAAACAAGAAAAGTATTCTTGAAACAACTATAAACCAAATTAAAAAGAATTTCTGAAAGCCGTCTCATTGAAACCACCTTCAGAAATGCTAGATAAATTTAAAATAATTTAAGACTGCCATATATATTAAATTAATTCATTTGAAAGCTAAGAAAAAGAAATTGTTGTTCTTTTTGGATTCAAAGTGTAGGTTTTGAGTTTAAAGCCCATTTAACACTATTAAGGTGATATTGAGCTGGTCAGTTTACCTAATCACACTAGAAGCCTCCGTGGTGCAGTGGTTATGCTACTCGCCACGGGTTGCAGGATTGATCCTGGGCTTCTCCAGACTTTCGGATGAATCTTTAATAGTAGTCTTTAAAACTCAAACACTCACGCACATAACCACACTACCCCTGGCAATGTACCTAAGGCCTACAAAAGTAGCTGTGTTTCTGCTAACAAGACCAACCCTGATTTTTTTTGTGCCGACTCTGCAATTTTTATGTCCATCCAGAAAGGGTTAGTGAGAGAATGACCATTTCATTGTCGGTCACCCTAAATGATGTTGGACCCGATGGGGATCGAACCTGTGACACTTGCAGTGTGTTTTAATAGTTTCAGGAGAAGAAACAAGAGATGCGTAGGGGAGGCTACTCTGACAAAGACCTAAAAGAGAGTTTTGCTTTCTTGTGTGTGGATAATGAGCAGCAGGTATGTGTTGACTGGTGAAGGTTAGAGGACTCTTCCATTGCTATATGTTAGACAAGACCATTTGTCGTTTAAGGAGTGTCAGGCTTATTTTTTCGTTTTTATCCTAATTTTGACGTAAAATTCTGTTAGCAAATAGTGCAGGCCCTGATCAGACGCCGCAGAACGCGGCGTCTGATCTGGGCATGCACTGTTTGCCAAGGTACCCCTTTAGGAGTTTCCCCTCATACAGTGGGTTATTATGGTGGAGGCTGGCAGGATTAATGGTATAGTTGATTCATTATGATAACATATCTGTGTGATATAGTGCATTTTTTTTCAGATCTCCAAAACAGTAATTTTAATCATGAAAAGAGTGATATTTTCTTATTTCTAGTCCAAACATAGTGTCTGGGAGCTCGTTAGAATCGCCTCAATTCGAGGCAGTTCTATAGTACCCAGAATCTGTGTTTTTGAGCAGAAATAAGAGAAAAAACCCTAAACCCCACTTGTCTGTGTAAAAAGTGGGCTTGTTAAAAGTGGGCTTCAGAGGAGAGATTATTATATGGACTTGTTAACATCATGAATCAATCAATATATTCCTTAAAAATGAATATTGTTACTGATTTATTTGACATCTCTGTGTTGGATAGAGTATTTATCCGAATTTTTCAGTCACCTCAACTCCTTACACAATACTTGTTCTAACACTTTAACAAGCACAATTTACTCCACAGAGAGGGAAACTTACAAAAGTGGGGTATTTTTAGGAAATGCCTATATCGAATATACCAGGGATATTTCTTACACAGAATTGTGACAGGCTTTTAAAACAGGCCTAGGGTCCATGTCCCATACAAATGCACATTAAACTTTAATATTTTTGATGGGCCTTTTCAAATTTTCATGTGCTCTGGATATTTGGATGTGTTCAGATATCCTTAATAACTCTTAGATTTGAATAGCGTATATGGTGTATGGGCAGCTAAAACTAATTTCAGATTCAGCCTGTCAATAATAGTTTTTGTCGCACCTGCTTTAGCAGGAAGACATAGGCGTGCAAGTTTCCGTCCGTCCGGTTGTCTGTCCGTCCATGCGGTTGTCCGTCCGCACCAACGAAACGACATTTAGGGGGCAAAAAATTTGGACAGTTTGACACTTAGGTATATATTCGTGAGTCCAAATGGACTTAATTCCGTAATTTTGGTACTTAAGTGGCGAAAATTCGCTCTTAGCTTGCCGCTTAAGAGAATTTGCCGCTTAAGTAGTCAATATGCCGACGCCTAGCCACTTAAGTATCCATTCGTAGACATGTCCGGTTGTCCGTCCGTCTTTCCGTCAACATTTTACACTGGGAGTCTTGTCATCGCAACTCCTACAGTTTGGTACCGAATATTTTGAAACTTTGCCTGTGTTTTTGCCATGGTATGAGGATGCGCATGTGGTTTGGACTTTATCGTCCGATCAATTTTTGTCACTTTTTCCACATTGTGAACTTTGTCATTTTTAACCTACAATTGATATATGATAGGTACCTCTTGTTATCTCAACTCCTCTTACAGTTTTATACCAATCATTTTGAAACTTTGCCTGTGCTTTCTCCATGGTTTGAGGATGTTCATGTGCTTTGGACATAATTCTCAGAATATTTTTTTCACTTTTTGCACATTATGAACTTAGCCATTATTATGCTTTAGTTGATATACAATAGGTACCTCTTGTCATCGCAACTCCTCTTACAGTTTTTGTCGCACCTGCTTTAACAGGAAGACATAGGCGCGCAAGTTTCCGTCCATCAGTCTGTTCGTTCGTCCGTGCGGTTGTCCGTCCCTCTTTCCGTCAACATTTTACACTGGGTGTCTTGTCATGGCAAATAAAAATCAAAAATGAGTTCCTTTAAGAGCAATGAAAACATTCATAAGAAAGAAGATGGGTCATACTACGTAGTTTCGGCTAATAAAGCCTCATCAGTGACCCTGTAATGATCCGGCAAAGAAAGCCAGAGGAAACATACTGCAATTTTGCGATTTTGGAATAGGCAGTCGATTCTAAGACTGATATAAATCAAAATGGGGTCCAAATAATTAAAAATCTGTCTAGAATATGAGTCTAAACCAATAATTTATTTCCGATTTCTCAGAATATTCTCGCTGATCTCAAAGGACCAAAAGTAAAATATAAACTGCACTATGGTTGATGTACGGGGAGACGTTTTACGGCCGCCACACAGCACAACACCAGCTGCAATGATGGCAAATAAAAATCAAAAATGAGTTCCTTTAAGAGCAATGAAAACATTCATAAGAAAGAAGATGGGTCATACTACGTAGTTTCGGCTAATAAAGCCTCATCAGTGACCCTGTAATGATCCGGCAAAGAAAGCCAGAGGAAACATACTGCAATTTTGCGATTTTCGAATAGGCAGTCGATTCTAAGACTGATATAAATCAAAATGGGGTCCAAATAATTAAAAATCTGTCTAGAATATGAGTCTAAACCAATAATTTATTTCCGATTTCTCAGAATATTCTCGCTGATCTCAAAGGACCAAAAGTAAAATATAAACTGCACTATGGTTGATGTACGGGGAGACGTTTTACGGCCGCCACACGGCACAACACCAGCTGCAATGATGGCAAATAAAAATCAAAAATGAGTTCCTTTAAGAGCAATGAAAACATTCATAAGAAAGAAGATGGGTCATACTACGTAGTTTCGGCTAATAAAGCCTCATCAGTGACCCTGTAATGATCTGGCAAAGAAAGCCAGAGGAAACATACTGCAATTTTGCGATTTTCGAATAGGCAGTCGATTCTAAGACTGATGTAAATCAAAATGGGGTCCAAATAATTAAAAATCTGTCTAGAATATGAGTCTAAACCAATAATTTATTTCCGATTTCTCAGAATATTCTCGCTGATCTCAAAGGACCAAAAGTAAAATATAAACTGCACTATGGTTGATGTACGGGGAGACGTTTTACGGCCGCCACACAGCACAACACCAGCTGCAATGATGGCAACTCCTCCTACAGTTTCATACCGATTATTTTGAAACTTTGCGTGTGTTTTTGCCATGGTATGAGGATGCCCATGTGGTTTGGACTTTATCGTCCGATCAATTTTTGTCACTTTTTCCACATTGTGAACTTTGTCATTTTTAACCTACAATTGATATATGATAGGTACCTCTTGTCATCGCAACTCCTCTTACAGTTTTATACCAATCATTTTGAAACTTTGCGTGTGCTTTCACAATGGTTTGAGGATGTGCATGTTGTTTTGACATAATTCTAAGAATATTTTTTTTCACTTTTTGCACATTATTAACTTAGCCATTTTATGCTTTAGTTGATATACAATAGGTACCTCTTGTCATCGCAACTCCTCTTACAGTCTTTGTCGCACCTGCTTTACCAGGAAGACATAGGCGTACAAGTTTCCGTCCGTCCGTCTTTCCGTCAACATTTTACACTGGGTGTCTTGTCATCGCAACTCCTCCTACAGTTTCACACCGATTATTTTGAAACTTTGCGTGTGTTTTTGCCATGGTATGAGGATGCGCATGTGGTTTGGACTTTATCATCCGATCAGTTTTTGTCACTTTTTCCACATTGTGAACTTAGTCATTGTTAACCTTATATGATAGGTACCTCGTCATCGCAACTCCTCTTACACACAGTTTTATACTAATCATTTTGAAACTTAGCTTGTGTTTTCTCCATGATATGAGGATGTTCATATGCTTTGGATATAATTCTTCGATCATTTTAGTTCATTTTATCACATTGTGAAATTAGTCAGTTTTTTACCTCACATATATAGGCTATGGATTCTTCTCAAAGCCCTATATTCATCTCTTTTGCTTTAAATAAACTTTTATTTTTTGTGTTGGGCAAGTGGGGAGCAGGTGCGACATCAACTTCACCGAAGTTGAATTTCTGGTTTATCATATGACGTCGCGACTGAGAGTGTAATAACGCTAAGTAATAAATTCCGTAGTCCACTGGTGGATTAAATATGCAAATTAGTTAGATATGCCCTGTAACATTACACGTAGGATGTCCATAAAGTGGTGGCGTTTACTAATGGTGGGCTATTGACATTTTTGTAAAACAATCGTGTAAATTATAATGCGTTTTAAATGTCATATGATAAACAGAATCTTACATGAGTGTTCATGTATTATTGAATTTATTAAACTCGTTGAGGTAAAGGGATAAAATGCATGGCAAAGCCTCGCATTTTATCCCTTTTCCACAACTCATTTAATAAATTCGATAATACATGAACACTCGTGTAAGATCCTCTATATCATAAACTTGGTCAGCCACATGCTAGAAATCTCCCTGATACACACTATTTTCCAGATAGTCCTGTGCACTGGACTATTCTTAGAAAAAGATTCTACGCATAGAGGACAGAATTTGCTCATAGCAGACTAAATGACATCAATCGTCACGCTCTTTCGACTGGTATTTGTTGCATAATAAAACACAGTTCAATCCATTGCCTATTAAGGCGCGCTGTGTTAGAATAAATGTTAAAATTTGGACACTAAGGACACAGCTCTAGATAAGAGGGAGTAAAGGGTATTTCAGCGTTAAATTTTTGAAAATCAGCATTGAAATTAAATTTGAGGAGTAAAATACTCAATGAAATTTTGGATTTCAGCATTGAAATCAAATTTAGGGGGTAAAAAATTCAGCAAACTTTATCTATTTTAACATAAAGCATTTACCTTCACAATGATTCCCGCCCCTGCCCATCGGGGCTTGAAGAAATATATGGGCTGCATGATGCTTCCACGAAGCGCTGAAACCGTCCGCACACTAGTACTGATAAACTGCTTAGAGTAAAGCCTGTCCAGGAACCACGGTGTGAGTCAAACCGTCCATGCTTATAAACCCTATTGGTTTCATTGGGCGACAGGGCTTGAGATGTCATTTCATCTCAATGTCGGGTAAAAGTCCCACAAAATTGGAAGCAACATCTCCAAAATGACCTTTACAGTGGTCATGGGGATGCTAAACCTCAAAGCAAACAAACAAACAAAACACTATTTTCCAGATAATACTGTACACTGGACTATTCCTAGAAAAAGATTCTACACATAGAGGACAGAATTTGCTCATCATAGCAAATTCTGTCCTTTAAGAGTAGAACCTTGTTCATAAAGAAGACTAAATAACATCACTCTTCTGGTGATTTGTTGCATAATAATTCATAGTTCCTTGCCATTGCCTATAAAGTTGCGCTGTGTTAGAATAAATATTAAAATTTTGGCCACTATGGCGCTTGTTAAGCCACCCTAACCATCACGTGAACAAGTCCGTGAAATGAAGACCCCCCTAAACTCCACTTCATATAGAGAAAACTGGGGTTTACGGGGGTATTCATTATTTTTCTTATTTCTGCTCCAACACATAGGTTGTGGGTGTTTGTTAGAACCGCCTCAATGAGGCGGTTCTAACAAACACCCACAACCTATGTTTTGAGCATTTATAAGAAAAATATCACGGCTTTTCATCAGAAAAGTAGCCACTTTTGAGATGTGAAAAATGCACTATGTCGCATGGATGAGTTATCATAATGAATGCTTAAGCCAGCTGAACCCCAGACTCTTCTTTTCTCTTTTTCAGGCTGAGAAGATATGCCAAGAAGGTCTGTCAGTAGGCAACATACCATCATCCAGTTTAGGACATCCTCATTTTGGTAAATTTCAAGATAAGAAAACTGTATACTAGGATTGTAGCCGGCCTCAGAAGCTCAGTCAGATGCTGGCCTGACTTGTGATCATGAGGTAGCAGGTTCAATACCTGCTGGGGTGGCAACATTCTTTCCTGGAGATTGATCACAAAATGTTTTCTACGGTTATTCTCTCCCTCCTGCTGATTCAAGAAGGGCAGTTGTCAGTTTATGCTCTCTACAGGGTAACCACATCGCTATGTATAAACCTGCCAGGTAAAAGTTTGGTTACTGACTGACTGGCTCAATGCAACCTAAATAGTGTTGAGTGAGCCTTGAAACATCAAACCAAGACATTGCTTCCAAAGTCCTGGCTCTGCTTGTTCAAAACTAACAATGCCATTAGTTAAAGGTGCATTATTGAGCTACCGGGTCTCAATTTTTTTTTCTGGTTTTCATCTTCAATGCATACTCCTTTGTCATGTGTACACTTTTGGAGCCAAATACAGCTCCAGAACTTTGTGAAAATGGTCGTTTTCATTCGTGTTTACCCTTCGCTCTGAACATGTGTTCGGAATTTCTGTTCTAAAAATAAATCTGTCACTTTACACATTCATGGCGACAGTATCGTCTCTGAGTGTCGTTACTTATGGCATGGTATTCAGCATCATATTTTTTCAGATTCCGGCATGGCCTAAGCAAACAAGGCCAAAAAGGAACGTAGCATAACGTCATATATGGGGATTCTATTTTTGTCACGAACTAAAAATAGATCTAACTAGTGCTTGAAATCTAGTTAGGGAATCCCTCTCAAACTCGTTTTTCTGTCATCATAATTGTTCACATTTTTGCATAAAATGCATTCATTTGTATTGTTTTAAAGAAAAATACCGGCTATATGTACTTTATTTTTGGAAGCATTTTTTCCAGATAGCTCAATAATGCACCTTTAAAGATCCCCTTGATCATTTGTTATGGCAAATAGGAATGTCAGTAGGTTGAGATGAAAGCATCAAAGGGACATGTGGCAAACCTAAAACATTGCCCAAAATTTTATTTTGAATTGACCATTTGTTTGAGACATCAGTGTTTGAGATAACGAGAGTTAAGTCTATGAGTCCGACCAATATCAGCACAGTTTGCTTATTAGGATCTGTCACAGCTTTGAGGGGAATGGGAACACCTTCAGGGGAGGCAACTCATGCAAAAGTGTTTTTGTCTCCCAATTTTAATAGGAGTCAACTCTTTAAGGAAAGAATTTGCTCCTCTTTAAGAGTAGACCTCTTTTAACTGGGACAGGGCTTATAGAAAAGTGAACATGAAGTCCGGAAAGTTATCTCCCTTTGAAAAATGGTGGAAAAATCTGCCAGGTGTGCCCAGACTGTTATGGTATTTTCAGAAAGTGTGCGTCTGACCCGTTTCTTATATTTAATAAAGGTCATCTACATCACTGCTGTTTGCTTTCCTGTTTACAAAAAAAGGCACCGGCCCCGATAGCTCAGTTGGTAGAGTGTCCGCTCCGGGGAAAGGGAGGTCTCGGGTTCGATCCCGGGCCGCGACATACCAAAGTCGTTAAAAATGGTACTAGCTGCTCCTCGCTTGGCACTCAGATTTACGGGGTAGAGCTAGGACTGGTCGATCCAGTGTCGGGATAATGTGACTGGGTGTGGTATCATGTAATGTGTCTGGGACATGATACTTCAGTGAGGCAGCACTATAAACGTGAGCATTGAGCTCCCTGTCGCAACTAGACACCGTCGTGATTTGACTGAAAAATTTTTGAAAGCGACGTTAAACCCGAATTCACACACACACTCACAAAAAAGGTCTACTCTTAAAGGAAAGAATTCTTTCCTTTAAGAGTTGACGCCAATTTATAGCTCCAGATAAGGTGCTTTTTTCATCCAAAAACTAACGATTTTTATCTTATCATTAGTTGTGGGTACTCATGAGAAGCGCCTCACTGAGGCCCTTCTATTGTGTACCCACAACATATGCTGTCACGCAGAAATAAGGGTAAAAGAATATGTGGATACCCCCTCTTAACAGGAGCTATGCCAGTTCATTCAGGGGACTGGTGATCTGGAAGTTGTAGGTTGAAGCCATGCATGGTTTGGCAACTTTTTTCCTGGAGATTAATCATGGAATATTTTTCTGTGGTCATTCTCTCCCTGACAGGCTGTTGTCAGTTTCGCGAGAAGAAACATGTATTTTACTGGTCAACAGCGTTTAAGCCTACACAAAAAATGTTTCTCTCTTTGATTTGAGGTTTAAAATCCCCGTCAACACTGTATAGGTTATTTGGAGACGTTGCTTCCAATTTTGTGGGACTTTACCCGACACTGAGATGAAATGACATCTCAAGCCCTGTTGCGCAATGAAACCAATAGGGTTAATAAGCATGGACGGTCCGACTGGCACTGCTTTGCCTGGGCAGGCTGAGATCCTCTATGCGGTTTACAAGTACTTTTGTGCAGTCAGTTTCAGCTCTGCATGGAATCATCATGCAGCCCATCTATTTCTTCAAGCCCCGATGGGCGGGGGCGACTATACAAAAATGTGTGGTTAGGTAAACTGACAGCTCTCCATGACTGTTTTCTGGCGAAAGAATGTGCACTCTACTGGTTAAGCCCTTATGTATAAGCTTGCCCAGGAAAAGTGTGGATAGGTAAACTGACTGGCTCTAATTGACCTAAAATAGTTTTGACTGGGCCTTTAAACTCCAAAACAAACAAACAAAACTCTCTATGACCATAATAATATTGAAAAGGCTGTTTAACTGCTAATTAGGCCATTATGGCAGAGGAGGTGGACTGAACTGAAGAAGAAATGATGATACACCATAACCTCATTATAACACGGTTCATTATAACACGGTTTTGGATATAACACGGTTTCAAGATGGATCCCAAAAATGTATAGATTATATAGAAAAATGACCATAAATGGTCATTTTTCTATATAATCTATACATTTTTGTTTGGATATAAAACGGTTGTTCAACTAACACAGTTTCTGCTTTGGACCCCACCAATAGTGTTATAAAGAGGTTTTGGTGTATTTGGTGCTCTTCAGGTTAAAAATCAAAACAAATCCAATTTCTCTTATAGGTGTACAGTTATGTAGACATGCCGATGTGTTGCAGCCAACGCCTTTGATAGAGGGTGTCACATACAATTTGATTGTCTTCAAGATCCTGAAGGTAGGCTTTCCCTTAACCTATACATGTATATGGTCAGCTTGATATGACCTTTATAGTTTTGACCAGGCTGTTAAACTCCATACAAATCTTTATGCCAAGTGTCAAAAAGATAGGATTGTCAATTGAGGTTATGGTCTTCTAATTTCATTTGCATAAGTTTACATGTTAACATTTGACCTGATAAATCTTCATTTCAAATTGATTTTCTTACCCCAAAGCATTGTAAACAAACTGCCACCTACAAAATTATCCCAAAAAACAAGGGTGTCATGTGGCAATTTCAAGCTTTCTAACAGTCTAAGGGAGGTGACCCTGACTAAACGTCAACATTCAGTCTTGGGAAATTCAGAGATACTACATGTACAATTATTATCACAGCAAAAAATTCAGGAGACAGATCACTTTGTTTCCTTAATGTATTTAGAGCATTTAGAATAGCCTGCAAGAAAAAAATAACAGCTAGCTGTTACTCACCTATTTCATAATTATATCCAATCAGATGTGACTATTGTCTAATACATGGCTGAATCCTGGGTCCACACAACCTCCTTTTCCAGGCTCATAACCTCAAAGGGTGAAGACCTTGATCAGATGCCGCTGAGCACAGCATCTGATCAGGGGCCAGTAGTTCAAAACTAATAATGTCGTTAGTCAATGTATAGTTAAAACTTCAATCATTTGTTGTGGCAGATCTTGCTCACATTTTTCAGCAAAAATACCATTGTATTAGATAAGGTACTTACTATAATGTTAACCCTTATCTTGCTGAATATTCATTTAAGCCACACCCATTTCAACCAATCAAATTACTTGATGTAATTTATTGCTACAAATCCATAAACTGAATGCCAAACAGTGTAGATCCTGATCAGATGGCTTTTTCAGAAGCCATCTGATCTGGATCTACACTGTTTGCAAAAATAAGGGTTGTCGTGAACAGCAAGATAAGGGTTAACAATTTGACCACTAACAAGCTTGTTAAGCAAGCAATGCTTTGAACAACTGGCCCCTGGATTTTAAAATAATGAAAGTGGTGTAAAACTTGCTTTGTTTGTTTGATTTGAGGTTTTAACATCCAGGTCAACAGTATTTAGGTTATTTTGGAGATGTTGCAAACATTTTGTGGGACTTTTTCCCCCAACATTGGGATGAAATGACATCTCAGTCCCTGCCCCTAAATGAAACCAATAGAGTTTATATGCATTGACGGGCCTGCTCGCACCACTTTGCCTGGGCCAGGGTTAGACCTTTGAGTGGTTTACCAGTACTTGTGTGTGGTTGGTTTCAGCTCTTTGTGGAAGCATCATGCAGCCTGTCTGTTTCTCCAAGCCCCGATGGGTGGGGGTGGAGGTGTAAAACTTGCAATGAAGAAAAGAAACCTGATGCTCCTTATATTGTAACTGGAGCTTGACAAAGATATTTTGTGAAAAATACTATTTTACAGTTTGGAACAGTTCTCTATGTCCTAATGGGAAATTTTAATGACTCTCGCTTATAAGGTCTCACACTGCTGTGGGTTAGTGCATTACACGTGAAGTTGTGCAAAGGAAGGTGTTTTTTTCTGGGTGGTATTTTGGCCACCTCTGAGTAACAATTGGCTCAATATTTTGTGAATGAAATAATCTTGGAAGGCTGTGTGTGTGTTTGTGTGTGTGTGTGTGTGTGTGTGTGTGTGTGTGTATGTGTGTGTGTGTGTGTGAATTCGGGTTTAACGTCGCTTTCAACAATTTTTCAGTCATATCACGACGGTGTCTGGTTGCGACAGGGAGCTCAATGCTCACTTTTATAGTGCTGCCTCACTGAAGTATCATGTCCCAGACACATTACATGATACCACACCCAATCACATTATCCTGACACTGGGTCGACCAGTCCTAGCTCTACCCCGTAAATCCGAGTGCCAAGCGAGGAGCAGCTACTGCCAGCTAGTACCATTTTTAACGACTTTGGTATGTCGCGGCCCGGGATCGAACCCGAGACCTCCCGTTCCCCGGAGCGGACACTCTACCAACTGAGCTATCGGGGCCGGTTTGGAAAGGCTGTAATACCTTATGGAAAAAAAATAACGTAACAGATAAGGTGCGTATTTTGTGCTACTTGAAGGATAGTTAGGGCCCCGCACTGAAAGTGTGGGTGCCCTATACTTATCACTCTGTCCGTCCCTCTCTGTCTGTCTGTCTGTCCGTCTACAAATTTTTTCCTACTCCTCTGATAGCGCTGCCAGGGCCCTAGTCAGTTTCACTTACAGCTCTAGTTTTCCTTATTTCTGCATATAAACCAATGTTGTGGGTATTCATTAGAACTGCCTCGATGAGGCAGTTCTAATGAATACCCGCAACACCGGTTTATATGCAGAATTGACAAAAACTATCCTTCAGTTTTCACAAAATACCCGCATATGAGTACTGGTAAACCGCTTAGAGGATCTAAGCCTGTCCAGGCAAAGCGGCAAAGCGGTGCGAGTCTGACCGTCCATGCTTATAAACCCTATTTGTTTCATTGAGCGACAGGGCTTGAGATGTCATTACATCGCAGTGTCGGGTAAAAGTCCCACAAAATTGGAAGCAACGTCTCCAAAATGACCTTTACAGTGATGACGGGGACGTTAAACCTCAAATCAAACGAACAAAACCAACCTTATCTGTTGCTATGAAATAAAGAAAAAAAATGAAGGACTCACAGTCTATATAACTGACATACATGTAGTTTCTATTACTTTTTGGTTAATTGTTTATCTATCAACCCAAAGTTACAGTTAATAACTACAGAAGCTTCCCGACTACTATTGTCCTTGCTAGTATCACTGACCATGTACGAAATCCAGGTACTGTGCTGTAAGGCTGACACAATTAATTGTATAATTTGTTAATCGATCAATAAATTCCACAAAAATGATTATCATATCTGATTTGCTTTTAATCGATTAATTGATAGGTACACTTTACTACCCAAAGTTATGCCTAAAATAGCTGGATGAGTGGCAAACAGTGCAGACCCTGATGAGACGCCGCATACTGCGGCGCGGTGTTTCATCTGGGTCTACACTGTTTGCTCAGGCCTGTCTGTTCAAATATACATATGGTAAAGTGGAACATATGGTAAGAATCATGCTCAGACAGAAAGTCAGACAGGTAAAATTATGTCATAAACCTTAGCGATTACTAATCGATATTCGATCGCAATGACAGGACTGATAATCGATTATCTTTTCAGCTCCGATTAGCCAGCCCTACTGTGCTGTGTAAAAAGTAAAATCTGGACTGGGTTCATGTATTGGGTTATTGGCAAACAGTGTAGACCCAGATCAGTTACTGCATACCATTGTGTCTGATCAGAGTCTACATTGTTTGCTTAACCCTTGTCCTGCTGAGCCCGGATATGCCTTATTTTCCAAACAATGAAGATCCAGATCAGATGGCTTCTGACGAAGCCATCTGATCAGGATCTACATTGTTTGCCATTCAGATTGTGAATTTGTTGCAATAATTTGCATCAAGTAATCTGATTGGTTGATAATCGGTAGTGGGTGTGGCATATATGAATATTCAGCAGGACAAGGGTTAAAATAAGTTAGGATTTAAAGAGCAATTACAAAGAATGGAAACACCTAGCACATTTTTCTGCCATTTTTCAAAGGGAGACAATTTTCGGGACTTCCCGTTCACTTTTCTATAAGCTCAGTCCTACTGAAAAAGGGATTATACTCTTAAAGGAAAGAATTTGCTCCTCAGAGCAAATTGTTTCCTTTAACTTAAGGGTTGACCCCCATTGACATGGGAGACAAAAACACATTCCAGGAGTTGCCTCCCCTGAAGGTGTACCCATTCCCCTTAAAGGTTAAACCGGCCCCGATAGCTCAGCTGGTAGTGTCCGCTCCGGGGAACGGGAGGTCACGGGTTCGATCCCGGGCCGCAACATACCAAAGTCATTAAAAATGGTACTAGTTGCTCCTCCCTTGGCACTCAGATTTACGGGGTAGAGGTAGGACTGGTCGACCCAGTGTCAGGATAATGTGACTGGGTGTGGTATCATGTAATGTGTCTGGGACATGATACTTCAGTGAGGCAGCACTATAAAAGTGAGCAATGAGCTCCCTGTCACAACCAGACACCGTCATGATATGACTGAAAAATTGTTGAAAGCTAAGTTAAACCCGAATTCACACACACACGCAGGTGCATGCGCACGCACGCATGCACACACACACACACACACACACACACACACACAGGTTAAACGAAAAATTTCAGTCTCAGTTAAGGACTATTTTCCCAGCCAACCCTCAGAGACAATCAACCCACCAGTTCTTTCGGTGCTTGTGAACCAAGTCCCTATGGCATGGAGAAAGAAAGTTCACCAGTGTGCTTAACCCTTGTCCCGCTGAATATTCATATAAGCCACACCCATTTCTGTCTATCAACCAATCAAATCACTTGATGTAATGTATTGCTACAAATTCATAAACTAAATGCCAAACAGTGTAGATCCTGATCAGATGGCTTCTTCAGAAGCCATCTGATCTGGATCTGCACTGTTTGCAAAGATAGGGGTTGTTGTGAACAGCTAGATAAGGGTTCTTCAGAAGCCATCTGATCTGGATCTACACTGTTTGCAAAGATAGGGGTTGTCGTGAACAGCAAGATAAGGTTTAACTGCTAAAATTTTAGCCTGTATTGGATAAAATGCGGGTTTGTGTTTTGTCTTAAACAGAACTCATCACGATAATAAGTCCGTGAAATGAAGCCCTCCCCCCTCAAACCCCACTTTGTATAGAGAAATGTGGGGTATACGGTGATATACATTATTTTTCTTATTTCTGCTTCAAGACATGTTTTGGGTACTCGTCAGAACTGCCTCAATGAGGCAGTTCCAGCAAGCACCCACATCCTATGTTTTAAGTTGAAATTAGAAAAATAATACAAATTCTATGTTATAAGTAGATTAAAAAAAAATTACATATTTTCATCAAAAAATTAACGGCACCCGCTCATTGGGGCTTGAAGAAATATATGGGCTGCATGATGCTTCCACGCAGAGCTGAATCCCGCCCGCATACTAGTACTGGTAAACCGCTTAGAGGATCTAAGCCTGTCCAGGAACCGCGGTGCAAGGCAGACCGTCCATGCTTATAAACCTAATTGGTTTCATTGAGCGACAGGGCTTGAGATGTCATTTCATCCCAATGTCGGGTAAAAGTCTCACAAAATTGGAAGCAATGTCTCCAAAATGACCTTGACAGTGTTGACGGGGACGTTAAACCTCAAATCAAACAAACAAACAAAACTGTTTTAGAGATTAAGCCCCCACCCATCAGGGCTTGAATGAATAGATGGGCTGCCTGATGCTTCCACGCAGAGCTGAAACCGACCACAAACTGATACTGGTAAACCGCTTTAATAGAGGATCTAAGCCTGTCCAGGAAACGTGGTGTGAGTCAGACCGTGCATGCTTATAAACCCTATTGGTTTCATTGGGCAACAGCGCTTGAGATATCATTTTATCTCAATGTCGGGTAAAAGTCCCACAGAATTGGAAGCAACGTCCCCGAAATGACCTATACTGTGGTGACGGGGACGTTAAACCTCAAATCAAAACAAAACTGTTTTTGAGATACAAAAGAATGCACTGTGTCGCACGGATATATTTATCATAATTTGTAAAAAACTGGTGCAAGGATGTTCACGTGTGCTGTAGTCTGATTCAGATTCTCAGAACTCCCATTCCTAGAGCTGGCCTTGGTAGCTCAGTTTGATGCACGTCCGACTAGTGACCAGGAAGTTGCAGGTTCGATACTTGCCTGATTTGGCAACTGTCTTTCAAAGAGATTGATCACGAAAAGTTTTCTACAGTCATTCTCTCCCTTCCATTGATTCAAGAAGGGCAGTTTTCAGGTTCTGGGGGAAAGAATGTGCACCACACAGGTTAACCCTTATCCTGCTGCATAAATTAATCAAGCCACACCCATTTCTGACTTTCAGCCAATCAAATTACTTGATATACTCTATTTATTTAAATTTGAAAACTGATTGGCACAGAGTGTAGATCCTGATCAGCTGGCTTCTTCAGAAGCCATCTGATCAGGATCTAAACTGTATGCAAAGGTACGGGTTGTCGTGAACAGCAGGATAAGGGTTAATAGCTTATATAAGCTAGCCCAAGAAAAAGTGCAGTTAGATAAACTGACCAGCTCAGAATAAGCTTATTATTGTTGACTCAGCCACAAAAACTCCAAACAAACAGATCCTGTTAGATTCTGTCAATTTAATCTTGTTGTTATTACAGGGTCATGTCAAAACGGTGCTGGAGAATCATGATCCCCTTCATCTGGAACCAACAAGAGGTTATGATTGTCACGTGTTACCAAGCTCAAAGAATGTTGGTGTTTCATTGCGGAAATTATATCACTCTACTCAGGTAAATTAAACCATAAGCTGTTGCGGAAGTTATAGTAAATTCAACCATGAGCTGAAGGCCTCTGCGGCCTAGTTATATCACTACTCATTTAAATTAAACCATGAGCTGAAGGCCTCTGCGGCCTAGTTATACCCCCGGCATACGAAGTATGTCAGGGGGTATATAGTTTTCGTCTTTCCGTCCGTTCGTTGGTTCGTTCGTTCGTATGTTCGTTTGTTCGTTCGTTCGTACGTTCGTTCGTCAACCTTTACGTCAAAGTTTTGCGTTAAACCTTTTTGATTGCTCATATCTCTGTAACCACAGGTTGGATTCTCTTCATATTTGGTACAGGATATCTCTATAGCATTACCTTTCATATGGAATATCTAAGCCCCTGGGTGGGTTGTCTGTCTGTCCATCTGTCTGTTCATCTACTTTTACGTCAAAGTTTTGTGTTAAACCTTTTTCATTGCTGATATCTCTGTAACCACATGTTAGATTCTCTTCATATTTGGTATAGGATATCTCTATAGCATTACCTTTCATATGGAATATCTAAGCCCCTGGGTCAAGCCCCTAGGTGGGCTGTCTGTCTGTCTGTTCATCTAATTTTACGTCAAAGTTTTGTGTTAAACCTTTTTCATTGCTGATATCTCTGTAACCACATGTTAGATTCTCTTCATATTTGGTATAGGATATCTCTATAGCATTACCTTTCATATGGAATATCTAAGCCCCTGGGTCAAGCCCCTGGGTGGGCTGTCTGTCTGTCTGTTCATCTAATTTTACGTCAAAGTTTTGTGTTAAACCTTTTTCATTGCTGATATCTCTGTAACCACATGTTAGATTCTCTTCATGTTTGGTAAAGGATATCTATATAGCATAACCTTTCATATGGAATATCTAAGCCTCTGGGTCAAGCCCCTGGGTGGGCTGTCTGTCTGTCTGTTCATCTACTTTTACGTCAAAGTTTTGTGTTAAACCTTTTTCATGGCTGATATCTCTGTAACCACATCTTAGATTCTCTTCATGTTTGATAAATGATTTCATGATGCATGTCCATTCCCCCACCCATGGTGACCTTGACCTCAAGGTCATGGTGACCTTGACCTCAAGGTCACGGACTTAGAAATTTTACATTAAATTTTGGTTAAAGTTTTATGTCAAAATTTATAGATGCCTGTGTGTTCTATTTGATGCCCTCACTCCCTTGGTCCATTCCGAAATTTTATGTTTGGTTTAGCTTTTACAAGCACATTTATAGATTCTTATAGCTTCTTGACTTCATTCATATTACATACAAGCTCGAAAGATATATCAGAGGGTGATGCTGGCCGGGGGTATACGTGACCCACTGGTCACTTTCTCTAGTTATATCTCTCTACTCAGGTAAATTAAACCATGAGCTGAAGGCCTCTGCGGCCTAGTTATATCTCTCTACTCAGGTAAATTAAACCATGAGCTGAAGGCCTCTGTGGCCCAGTTATATCACCCTACTAAGGTAAATTAAACCATGAGCTGAAGGCCTCTGCGGCCTAGTTATATCACTCTACTCGGGTAAATAAAACCATGAGCTGAAGGCCTCTGCAGCCTAGTTATATCACTCTACTCAGGTAAATTAAACCATGAGCTGAAGGCCTCTGCGGCCTAGTTATATCACTCTACTCAGGTAAATTAAACCATGAGCTGAAGGCCTCTGTGGCCTAGTAACTTAAGAGCAAATGTTTAAGAGATGGTGCTCTTGGGCCAAAATATTTAAGAGTGTAAAGAGTTTCCCAGCCCAACCTAAATTTTTTGTTGGGACCTAGATTTTTATGTCCCCACCATCAGAATAATGCCAGGGGCACATATTTTTAGCTCACCTGTCACATAGTGACTGGGTGAGTTTTTGTGATCACATTTTGTCTGTCGTCTGTTGTGCATGCGTGTGTAAACAATTTCAAATAAGTGTATCACTAATACCTCATGCCAATCTTGATCTTATTTCATGAGAAGCATGGCAGCACCATGGCACTGCATGGAAGCACCATGTAGCCCAATCTATTTCTTCCAGCCCTGATGGCCATTCTTAACATCACTAATGATTTTCTGGTACAAAGGTGAGCAATACAGGGCCATTGGCCCTCTTGTTTATTGCTTCATTCAATTTTAGTGAAATGTCGCTGATAGCCAGCTAAAATTAAGACAGCGACAACTTTGATCAGTCCGCATTCTCCAGCAGTCTATACATAGTCCTCATAGTACCAGATTATCTTACAGTAAAATATTTCCTTTTCCACGACGTGGGCCGGTTGATATCGAATCCAAAGAATTGATAGTGCATAAAAAATCTACTTGTAATAGAGCTGGATGGAGTCTACATCAATCTGACTGTTATTTTACTTAGTGTTTACTTTGATCATGAAATCTTTCTACGGTTAGGCTCACTTCCGCTGATTCAAGAAGGATAGTTGTCAGTTTCTGGCAAAAGAATGTGCACTGTACTGGTTAACCACTTACGTATAAAAAGGAGAAGTAAAACAAAGATCAGGAATCGATACAATTAACTTACTCCACCCATCAAAGACACCAAAGGAAAGAAACACAAACATGAAGCGACCAGACAATAATGGAAACCTAAACAAAGGAAGGCCATAAGGACAGTTACTTTCCCACAAAATGGCCAAATGGCCATCCAAAATAAAAAGACACAAGTGATACACACAGTAAGTAACAAACAACAACATAAATAAACCGCCACAGAAGAACCGCCTTGGAACGGTCCGTGGAAAGAATTCCACTGGGTGGCTGAAATCAATTTTACATGGCCATAATCATCACCCTCCGTCGTGGTATACACTAATTTTGTTTAGTCCACATGAAGGCTTCCTAACTCATCAGTGTAACATCTCCGAGAACATACAAATAAATAAAATACAGAGATGAAACAAGGTTGAGGACTAGGCAGCATACAACAACAGAATTGCTGGAGCAAAAGAAAACCAACAGTTAGACTCCGAGGGGCCCGACCAAAGACAGAGCAACAGGCGCCAACCAACATAAAAACCTATGTTGTTGGTATTCATTAGAAATGCCTCTGTGAGGTGGTTCTAATGAATACCCACAACTAGGGCTGGCTAATCGGAGCTGAGAAAATAACCGATTTTCAGTCTTGCCACTGTGATCGATAATCGATTGGTAATCGCTGACGATTTGGTCATATTTTTACCTGTTTGGCTATCTGAGCATGACTCCTACCATATGTTGTACATTACCATATGTATTTGAAGGACAGGCGTGAGCAAACAGTGTAGACCCAGGGTCTGCACTGTTTGCCACTCATCCTGCTATTTTAAGCACAACTTTGGGTAGTAAATTGTACTTATCAAATAATCGATTACAAGCAAATCATAAATGATAATCGTTTTTGTGAAATTTAATATTTGAATAATCGATTATTCGGTTGATCGTGCCAGCCTTACCCACAACATAGGTTTATATGGAGAAATAAGGAAAACTATCTTTCAATTATATAAAAATACTTAACTTTATCTGGCCCCTGCCCATCGGGCTTGAAGAAATATATGGGCTGCATGATGCTTCCACGCAGAGCTGAATCCGGCCCGCACACTAGTACTGGTAAACCGTTTAGAGGATCTTAGCCTGTCCAGGAACCGCGGTGCAAGGTGGACCGTCCATGCTAATAAACCCTATTGGTTTCATTGGGCGACCTGGCTTGAGATGTCATTTCATCTCAGTGTTGGGTAAAAGTCCCACAAAATTGGAAGCAACGTCTCCAAAATGACCTTTACAGTGTTTACGGGGACGTTAAACCTCAAATCAAACCAACAAACTTATCCTTATCTGTTGTCATGCTAAGCAAGGCTTTCTCTCATGCACCTTCAATCTATGTTTGTGTCTGTAGTATTGCTGCAAATTACCCCTAATTTACATACGGGCAATGTTATAGCACCTTGAAAATTAATATTATAATGTATACAGATGTTCAAAAAATTATTTTCTTGTTGCTCTTTACATTAGATTGTTGTTTATTTTTTTTGTTTGTATTGGAGTTTAACAGCCCAGTCAACACATGGTCATTTTTGATCTGGTCAGTTTACCTATCCACACTTTACCTGGGCATGCTTATATGTAAGCGGTTAACCAGTACAGAGCACAATCTTTCGCCAGAAACTGACAACTGCCCTTCTTAAATCAGCGGAAGGGAGAGAATGACTGTAGAAAAGATTTCATGATCAATCTCCACGAAAGAATGTTGCCGACCCTGGCAGGTATCAAACCCGTGTCCTCCTGATCGCCAGTCAGATGCGCATCCGACTGAGCTACCGAGGCTGGCCTTGATTATGGTTTCTAGGAATGTTGACATTACACATCTGAAGTGCCCCCGCCCATCGGGGCCTTGAGAAATAGATTGGGCTGCACAGAGCTGAAACCGACTTAACTTGAGTAATGGCAAACAGCTTAGGTCTAAGCCTGCCCAGGAAAAGTGATGCCAGTCGGACCGCTCCTTAAACCCTAGCGGTTTCTATAGGTGGTAGGGCTTGAGATGTCATTTCATCTCAGTGTCGGATACAAGTGTTACAAAATCGGAAGCAACGTCTCCAAAATGACCTTAATAGTGTTGACAGGGACGTTAAACCGCAAGTCAAACAAAACAAACAAATACACATCTGAAATGTTGTTCATAAATTACATCACGAAAACACGCCTATTTAATTTTGACCCCCTGGAACCCCACTTTTATATAGCAAAACTGAGGTTTACAGGGGTAAACCTTATTTTTCTTACTTCTGCTCTAATATATATTTTTTGGGTACTCGATAGAACCTTGATGAGGCGGTTCTAACGGGTACCTACAATCTATATTTTGAGTGGAAATAAGAAAAAAATAACAATTTTCATCTTAAAATTATTTTTTTTCGGCGGTTAAGCTTACAATGTATTTGTATATGCGTGTTTTCGTAATGCATCACATTACGATAGCACATCAGTTTGACATAGTGCATTCTTTCATATCTCCAAAATGGTTACTATTCTGATGAAAATTTGTGAATCTTTTCTTATTTTTACTCCGAACATAGGTTGTGGGTGCTCGTTAGAAACGCCTCATTGAGGTGGGGCGGTTCTAACGAGTACCCACAGCCTTTGTCTCGGAGCAGAAATAAGCAGAATAATATATATCCCCGTAAACCCAAGTTTTCTCAATATAAAGTGGGGTTTAGGTAGTGTTCCTTTCACGGACTTGTTAACGTGATGAAAATGCGGCCAAATTACAGACACCCTACACTTAATGCTGCTAAGGCTAATAAACTAACTTGGAAGTCGTCGGCAACAGTCTTTTGTGGAGATTAATCATGAAATCTTTTCTACGGTCATTCTCTCCCTTCTGCTGATTCAAGAAGGGCAGTTGTCAGTTTCTGGCAAGACCATGTTCACTGTACTGGTTAACCCTTTACCACTCAGGGATTTTGTGAATTTCGCTGATTTTCACAGTGTTGCACCTGACAGCAACTTCAACTAGCCATTGTTTCATAATGGATGGTCTGTTGTACACCTAACTCGATCTGAATGTTCATTGGGCAGTAGCCTTTTAAATGCAACCTTTCATGACTTGATCATTGTTGTCATGGTAAAGAGGGGGCATCTCAAAGTTGGCAAAAAGTGTGTTTTCACATGAATTTTTGACCACATTTTAATCTTCACACAGCTGTCAAGGCAACAATTAAGGTGTTTGGCACTGGCCATTTTCACCGTTTGCAGCATATTTTATCAGCATCAATTTTCAGGCATTTTTGACCCCAGACACCCTCAGATCTAAAATTTTAGCGGCCGGTTGGGCCATACACCCAAAATTATTCGGGATGTGAGGGGGGCGTTGCCCCCCTTCAATCCCCCCTAGAATATTTTTAGTGAGGATGCGCGCGAAAAAACAGGTCACTTTTTTGCCCAACAAATCCTAAAGCAAACATAACTATCCAGGGGTAGAAATGCAGATTTAAGGTGCTTCTGGGGCTTAAAATGGGGGGGGGGGGGGTGCAGACACGTAAAAACACGTATCTGAGTGGGAAAGGGTTAACTGAAATCTGGGAACATACTGAATTTTAGTCTAAAATGCATTAATTATATCTGAAATATTGTTTCTTGCAATAAAATGATGAAAAAACATTATTTTGGTCAGTTGGGATTTTCTTCATTAACCCTTTACCACTCAGGGATTTTGTGAATTTCGCTGATTTTCACAGTGTTGCACCTGACAGCAACTTCAACTAGCCATTGTTTCATAATGGATGGTCTGTTTTACACCTAACTCGGTCTGAATGTTCATTGGGCAGTAGCCTTTCAAATGCAACCTTTCATGACTTGATCATTGTTGTCATGGTAAAGAGGGGGCATCTCAAAGTTGGCAAAAAGTGTGTTTTCACATGAATTTTTGACCACATTTTAATCTTCACACAGCTGTCAAGGCAACAATTAAGGTGTTTGGCACTGGCCATTTTCACTGTTTGCAGCATATTTTATCAGCATCAATTTTCAGGCATTTTTGACCCCAGACACCCTCAGATCTAAAATTTTAGCGGCCTGTTGGGCCATACACCCAAAATTTTTCGGGATGTGAGGGGGGTGTTGCCCTGCTTCAATCCCCCCTAGAATATTTTTAGTGAGGATGCGCGCGAAAAAACAGGTCACTTTTTTGCCCAACAAATCCTAAAGCAAACATAACTATCCAGGGGTAGAAATGCAGATTTAAGGTGCTTCTGGGGCTTAAAATGGGGGGGGGGGTGCAGACACGTAAAAACACGTATCTGAGTGGGAAAGGGTTAACTGAAATCTGGGAACATACTGAATTTTAGTCTAAAATGCATTAATTATATCTGAAATATTGTTTCTTGCAATAAAATGATGAAAAAAACATTATTTTGGTCAGTTGGGATTTTCTTCATTAACCCTTTACCACTCAGGGATTTTGTGAATTTCGCTGATTTTCACAGTGTTGCACCTGACAGCAACTTCAACTAGCCATTGTTTCATAATGGATGGTCTGTTTTACACCTAACTCGGTCTGAATGTTCATTGGGCAGTAGCCTTTCAAATGCAACCTTTCATGACTTGATCATTGTTGTCATGGTAAAGAGGGGGCATCTCAAAGTTGGCAAAAAGTGTGTTTTCACATGAATTTTTGACCACATTTTAATCTTCACACAGCTGTCAAGGCAACAATTAAGGTGTTTGGCACTGGCCATTTTCACTGTTTGCAGCATATTTTATCAGCATCAATTTTCAGGCATTTTTGACCCCCGACACCCTCAGATCTAAAATTTTAGCGGCCGGTTGGGCCATACACCCAAAATTTTTCGGGATGTGAGGGGGACGTAGCCCCCCTTCAATCCCCCCTAGAATATTTTTAGTGAGGATGCGCGCGAAAAAACAGGTCACTTTTTTGCCCAACAAATCCTAAAGCAAACATAACTATCCAGGGGTAGAAATGCAGATTTTAGGTGCTTCTGGGGCTTAAAATGGGGGGGGGGGGTGCAGACACGTAAAAACACGTATCTGAGTGGGAAAGGGTTAACCGCTCAAATATAAGCCTGCCCAGGTAAACTGACAGGCTCAAAAATGACCTAAATAGTGTTGACAGGGCTGTTAAACTCCAGTACAAACAAAACTAACTCAGAAGTCAAGGACTTTTCCACTCCACTAATGAGCTATGCATATGACACAAAATAATGGTTTTGGGGAAAATTCTATGGGCCAGTGAACTTGCTATTGACATTAAAGCTTGAAAATTCGGCAATTTTTGTTGGATTGCCATTGCTTTCTATTCAAATGATACTGATTTTCGTATGGTCTTGGTGCTTAAACGAAATCAATAATCTATCTTTTTAATGGCACTTTTCAGAAAGTGCAGAAGGTGAAGATATACTTGCATGCAGAATTTTAAATTCAGAGTGTCCATTTACGTATACATAACCTTAAAAAGCTTCAGAGTTTCTTTCTTTGTGTTTACAAAACCTAGTGTCCTCTAGCATGAGACCACATTTGGGCCTGTTCAAAACTGGTGAACAGTCCAAAAGGTGGTATGGATATAAGAAGTTTGCTGTGTTATGAGAATATGTTCCTTAGTAGTTTTGTTCAAATTGAGGTTTAGCTTTCCCTTCAACACTATTGAGGTCATTTTGGAGACATCACTTTGCCTGGGCAGGCTAAGTCCTTCTAAGTGGTTTACCAGTACTTGTGTGTGGTCAGTTTCAGCTCTGCGTGGAAGCACCATGCAGCCCAATCTATTTCTTCAAGCCCCAATGGGTGGGGGCATTGTTCCTTGGTAGAAGCCAGTACTAAGCAATGTTGATAAAGTGTAATGCTCCAGAACAAAAGGGTTGGTGCCTTTTGGGAATTGAACCCATAACCTGTAGATATGAACCACTGCATGGCAGTGTCCATAATTATGTTGCAGGTGTATCTGTATGACTATGGGTACGAGAACTTGCTGGACAACCCTCGTCACATCTGCCCAGTAGCTGTTGTGCAGTTCTGCTATGGAGAAAGAAATGCAGCCGAAAAACCAAGGTAGTGTACAGTCAGCTCGCATAGCCCCCCATTTGGGCGTATCCAAATATTATTTTTTATGCCCCCGCCATTCAAAGAATGGTGGAAGGGCATATAGCGTTGCCCCTGTCCGTTCGTCCATCTGTCCTTTCGTTGGTTCGTCCGTCTGAAACTTAAATGCAGTCAATAACTTACTTATTTCTAGATGGATTTTGAAATTACTTTGTAGAAATGTTCACCATCATGAGACAATGTGTCACATGCAAAACCCAGGTCCGTACCTCCAAGGTCATACTTAGAGGTCAAAGGTCAAAAAAAGGGTCCAAAACTTAAACTCAGTCAAAAACTTTCTTATTTCAGGATGGATTTATACTACTGATTTATTGTATAACACAAAAAAGATGAAACATGCAACTATGCTGTTGTATTAAGAGATTGGTGGCTGGAGTGTGTCTGTTTGAAAAAAAAATCTCCCCCATGGAAAATTTAGGGAAAATATTTATCACACTTGATTCTGTTGAAAAATGCTGTGATACACAGAATCTCTCGCATGAAAATTTTGAAAAGTTGGCAGGTATGGGAGATTGATCATGAAATCTTTTTTACGGTCATTCTCTCCTTCATCACGAAAACATGCCTATATAGTTTTGACCCCCTTGAACCCCACTTTTATATAGTAAAACTGGGGTTTCTGGGGGGTATACCTTATTAGGGCCCCGCACTGAAAGTGTGGGTGCCCTATAGTAATCACTCTGTCCGTCCGTCTGTCTGTCTGTCCGTCCACAAATTTTTTTCCTACTCCTCTGATAGCGCTGCCGGGGCCCTAGTCAGTTTCACTGACAGCTCTAGTTATGTCTCCCCCGAAAATTTTTTTTTCAGAGAGACATATTGTTTTTCCCCCGGGCGTCTGTCCGTCTGTCCGTCTGTCTGTCTGTGACACATTCGTGTCCGCTCTGTAACTTGAAAACCGTTAGAGCTATCTTCACGAAACTTCGTATAAATATTAATCAGCATTAGACGACGTGCAGTGCGCAATAACCATAACTCTCGCATTTATACTTTTTGAATTATCTCCCTTGGAAGTTTGTTGGTATGTATATATGTATGGGCAAATCCTGTCCGGTCAATAACTTTCTTATTTTTTGATGGATTTTAAAATTACTCGGCAGAAATATTAACAACCATAAGACGATGTGTGGTGCGCTTGAGGCAGGTCGGTACCTCAAAGGTCAAGGTCATACTTAGAGGTCAAAGGTCAAAAAAGGGGCCTTTTTTTCGTATTTGGTCAATAACTTTCTTATTTTGAGATGGATTTTAAAATTACTTGGATAATTATTAACAACCATAAGACAATGTGTGGTGCACATGAGGCAGGTTGGTTCCTCAAAGGTCAAGGTCATACTTAGAGGTCAAAGGTCAAAAAAGGGGCCTTTTTTTCGTATTTGGTCAATAACGTTCTAATTTTGAGATGGATTTTAAAATTACTTGGTATAATTATTAACAATCATGAGACGATGTGTTGTGCACATGAGGCAGGTCGGTACCTCAAAGGTCAAGGTCATACTTAGAGGTCAAAGGTCAAAAAGTGGGCCTTTTTTTCGTATTTGGTCAATAACTTTCTTATTTTGAGATGGATTTTGAAATCACATGGCAGAAATGTGAACCAATATAAGGCGATGTGTTGCGCGCATGACCCAGGTTGGTACCTCAAAGGTCAAGGTCATACTTAGAGGTCAAAGGTAAAAAAAGGGGCCTTTTTTCGGGTTTTGTCAATAACTTGCCTATTTTTAAATAGAATTTGAAGTTACTTGGCAAACATGTTAACTATCATGGGACGATGTGTTGCATGCATGATTCAGTTTGGTACCTAAAATGTCAAGGTCATACTTAGAGGTCAAAGGTAAAAAAGGGGCCTTTTTTCGTGTTTGGTCAATAACTTTCTTATTTTTAGATGGATTTTGAAATTGCTAGGCAGAATTGTTAACCACCATGAGATGATGTGTTGCATGCATGACCCAGTTTAATACCTGAAAGGTCAAGGTCATCCATAGAGGTTAAAGGTAAAAAAAAAGGGCCTTTTTTGTGTTCTGTCAATAACTTTCTTATTATGCCCCCAACTTTGAAAAAGTTGGAGGGGCATATTGGTTCTGGTTCGTTCGTCCATCAGTTACGCTTTCGATGCATAGCATAACTAAAGAACCGTGTATGCTAGGGTTTTGAAATTTCATATATGGATTCCTCATGGAAAATTAGCTTACGCATATTTTTTTTCTCGTCCGGATTATGCCCCCTTCAAGAGTTATTGCCCTTTGAATTTTTTTTTAAATAAAATCTTGTCAGCAAGATATCTCAAAAACTATTGGAGCTAGAGCCTTGAAAGTTGGTGAATATATTGATGGTGATGAGTAGATGAACTGATTAACTGTTGACAAAATTCCGAAAAATACTTTGTGAGTTATGGCCCTTTGTCATTTTGGTAATTTGTGCCCATTGTAAAGTATGCTAAAAGTGATGCATAGCATAACTTTAGAACCGTGTATGCTAGGGTTTTGAAATTTCATATATGGATTCCTCATGGAAAATTAGCTGACGCGTATTTTTTTTCTCGTCCGGAATATGCCCCTTTCAAGAGTTATTGCCCTTTGAAATTTTTTTAATAAAATCTTGTCAGCAAGATATCCCAAAAACTATTGGAGCTAGAGCCTTGAAAGTTGGTGAATAGATTGTTGGTGATGAGTAGATGAACTGATTAACTTATGACAAAATTCCAAAAATACTTAGTGAGTTATGGCCCTTTGTCAGTTTGGTAATTTGTGCCCATTGTAATGTATGCTAAAAGTGATGCATAGCATAACTTTAGAACCGTGTATGCTATAGTTTTGAAATTTCATATATGCATTTCTGATGGACAAAAAGCTGACACATATTTTTTTTCTCATCCGGATTATGCCCCTTTCAAGAGTTATTTTTTTAATAAAATCTTGTCAGCAAGATATCTCAAAAACTATTGGAGCTAGAGGCTTGAAAGTTGGTGAATATATTGGTGGTGATGAGTAGATGAACTGATTAACTTTTGACAAAATTCAGAAAAATACTTTGTGAGTTATGGCCCTTTGTCATTTTGGTAATTTGTGCCCATTGTAATGTATGCTAAAAGTGATGCATAGCATAACTTTAGAACCGTGTATGCTAGGCTTTTGAAATTTCATATATGGATTCCTCATGAAAAATTAGCTGACGCGTATTTTTTTTCCCGTCCGGATTATGCCCCCTTCAAGAGTTATTGCCCTTTTAAATTTTTTTAATAAAATCTTGTCAGCAAAATATCTCAAACACTATTGGAGCTAGACCCTTGAAAGTTGTTGAGTTTATTGGTGGTGATGAGTATATGAACTGAACAATTTTTGACAAAATTCCGAAAAATACTTTGCGAGTTATGGCCCTTTGTCATTTTGGTAATTTGTGCCCATTGTAATGAATCCTAAAAGTGATGCATAGCAGAACTTTAGAACTGTGTATGCTATGGTTTTGAAATTTCATATATGCATTCCTAATGGAAAATAAGCTGACGCGTATTTTTTTCTCATCCGGATTATGCCCCTTTCAAGAGTTATTGCCCTTTGAAATTTTTTAATAAAATCTTGTCAGCAAGATATCTCAAAAACTATTGGAGCTAGAGGCTTGAAAGTTGGACCATGAATCATGTGCAAGACCTAGGTCCATACCTCCAATGTCAAGGTCATACTTAGAGGTCAAAGGTAAAAAAAAGGACAGTCAATAACTTCCTAATTCTTTGATGGATTATGAAATTACTTGGCAGAAATGTTAACCATCATGAGACGATGTGTTGTACCGCAAAGGTCAAGGCCATACTTAGAGGTCAAAGGTAAAAAAGTGCTTTTTTTGTTTACGGCCAATAACTTTTTAGCTCACCAGAGCCGAAGGCTCCGGGGGAGCTTATAGGATAGGCAGTTGTCCGTCGTCGTCGTCGTCGTCGTTGTCGTCGTTGTCGTCGTCGTCGTCTGACGTCAACACTTTCAAACATCTTCTTCTCTGAAGTCACTGGACCGTTTCAGCCCAAATTTTATCTGTAGCATCCTTGGGCAGGGGGATTGAAAGTTTGTGTTTTTTATGAAAATCGGCCCATTAGTTTGGTTGCTATGGCAACTTAGAGTTTCCATAGACTTATAATGGGGAAAATTGAAAAATGGCATTTACTGCCAAGTCATTGCAGATATTTGGACAAAACTTTTATAGAAATGTTTCTTGAGTAAAATTCTTTCAGCCATATGCTTTTATGCCAACCTGAGGGTCCCCCAGGTTGTGCCGGGGCCATGCCCCACCCCCTCCACTTCATAAAAGGCCATATATCTCAGAAACCATTCAGATCCCGACCCCTAAACCATATATATTCTTGTTCCTATTGATAAGAAGCATTTAGTAACACCAACCTTGGGGTCCTCAGGGATGCGCCGAGGTCATGCCCCACCCCCTCCACTTAATAAAAGGCCCAATATCTCAGAAACCATTCAGATCCCCACCCCTAATCCATATATATTCTTGTTCCTTATGATAAGACCCATTCGGTGACATCAACCTGGGAGTCCCCTGGATGCGCCTTGGCCATGCCCCACCCCCTCCATTTCATAAAAGGCCCAATATCTCGTAAACCTTACAGATCCCCGCCCCTAAACCATATATATGCGTGCTTCTTATGATAAGACACATTCATTGACACCAACCTGGGGGTCCTCAGAGATGCGCTGGGGCCTTGCCCCACCCCTCTACTTCACAAAAGGCCATATATCTCAGAAACTGTTCAGATCCCCACCCCTAAACCATATATATTCTTGTTCCTATTGATAAGACGCATTCAGTAACACCAACCTGGGGGTCGTCAGGAATGCGCACAGGTCAGGCCCCACCCCCTCAACTTTATAAAAGGCCCAATATCTCGGAAACCATTCAGATTCCCACCCCTAAACCATATATATTCTTGTTCCTTTTGATAAGACCCATTCAGTGACATCAACCTGGGAGTCCCCTGGATGCACCGGGGCCATGCCCCACCCCCTCCATTTGATAAAAGGCCCAATATCTCGGAAACCTTACAGATCCCCGCCCATAAACCATATATATGCTTGCTTCTTATGATAAGACACATTCATTGACACCAACCTGGGGGTCCTCAAAGACGCACTGGGGCCTTGCCCCACCCCTCCACTTCAAAAAAGGCCATATATTTCAGAAACTGTTCAGATCCCCACCCCTAAACCATATATATTCTTGTTCATTATGATAAGACGCATTCAGTAACACCAACCTGGGGGTTCCCAGGGATATGCTGGGGCCATGCCCCACCCCCTCCATTTCATAATATCACAATATCTCGGAAACCCTACAGATGGCCACCCCTTAACCATATATAGTCTTGTTCCTTATGATAAGACACATTCATTGACACCAACCTGGGAGTCTCCCTGGGCCTTGCCCCACCCCTCCACTTCACATAAGGCCTTATATCTCAGAGAATGTTCTTAGCCCCACCCTAAACCATATATATTCATCTTTCTTATGATAAGACGCATTCAGTGACACCAGCTTGGGAGTCCCCGGGGCACGCCCAGGCCATGCCACACCGCTTTACTTCATTAAAAGCCATATATATCAGAAATAGTTCAGATCCCCACCCCTAAACCATAAACTTGTTCCTTATGATAATCACACCAACCTGGAGGTCTCTTTGTGCTGAGGCAATGTGCCCCGCCCTTCCATTTCATAAAAGGCTTTATATTTCAGAAACCATTCAAATCCCCACCCCATAATCATATATGTTCTTTTTCCTTATTATTAGCACACCTACTGTAGCGGGGTCCGCAGGGGCCATTCCTATTTCATAAAAGGGCCTCAAATCCCTGAAACCGGTCAGATTCCCAGCACTGAACCATATATATACTTCGTCCTTATGATAAGACACATTTAGGGACAACAGTTTGGGCTTTCCTGGGATCAACAGGGCATGCCCCAACCCCTCAACTGTTAAAGAGGCCTTACAGATCCCCACTGCTAAACCATATATAATTTTGTTTCTTATGATAAGACGCATTTAGTGATACCAACCAGGGCTCCATTGGGTCCATGCCCCACCCCCTCTACTTCATAAAAGGCCTAACTTTTCAGATGCTGAGTCCACATGGGTGCTCATTTGGACATGGGGGTTCATTTGGTGGATTAAAATGATATCATGTTAAAATACATGGCTGCCATTGGGCAGGATGGGCAGTGCCCACCTGAGCTCTGGTGAGCATAGTGGCCCATGGGCCTCTTGTTTATTTTTCTATGAACATTTTTAAAGTTACTAGGCAGAAATGTTCATCTTCATTATATGATGTGTGGCACACAAGACCCAGCTCAATACCTCCAATGTCAAGGTTATACTTAGCAGTCAAAAACGGGGGAGACATCTGTGTTTTTGTAGAAAAACAAATTCTAGTTTTTCTTATTTTTGCTATAAAATATAGATTATGGGTGCTTGTTAGAACCGCCTCGATGAGGCGGTTCTAACGAGTGCCCACAATCTATATTTTGAGCAGAAATAAGAAAAATATCACAATTTTTCCATCATAAAATTTTCATTTTTTCGGCAATAAAGGTGGCAATGTATTTGTATAGCATGTTTGCATAATGTCAACTGATTCAACAAGGGAAGTTATCAATTCCAAGTGAAAGAATTTGCTGTACTGGCTGACCACTCTTCCCAGGAGAAGTGTGGTAAGGTACAGTGATCGGTTTGATATAACCTAAATGTGATGACTGGGGTGTTAAACTCCAGACAACTGTATTTTGACTACATTTCAGACCACAGAGACCCGTTTCAAGGGATTTGCCTGGGAAGAAGTGGGGTAAGGTAAAATGACCGGCTTGATATAACCTAAATGTGATGCCTTGACTGTTAAACTCCAGACAACGGCATTTTGACTACATTTCAGACCACTGAGGCCGGTTTCAAGACAGTTGCTTGCCCCTACAAATGAATCAACAGAGTATGTTATTTGGTCTGGGAGACTCAGCGTGAAAGGCCTTTTTCCATGCAATGTACAGATGTTTTCACCAGAGCTAGTCACAAAACCAGTAAAACTGTAAGTGGGGTTTAGTTGTTCATTTGTTCCATATTTGCTCTTGTAAGGGCACAGTGTGCTTTAGTTTTGTTTGTTTGAAATGGGGTTTCATGTCCCCATCAACACTATTAAGGTCACGTTGGAGACGTTGCTTCCAATTTTGTGTGACTTTTACCCGAAAGAAGCCTCCGTGGTGTAGTGGTTACGCTACTCGCCTTGTAAACCAGGGATCGCAGGATCGATCCCGGGCTTCTCCAGACTTTCGGATGAGTCTTTAAACCAAGGTCCCGTCTCCGTATGACCTTAGCTGTTGATGGGCCGTAAAACTCAAACCCATAGGGGCTTGATGAAATATATGGGCTGCATGATGCTTCCACGCAGAGCTGAATCTGGCCCGCACACTAGTACTGGTAAACCGCTTAGAGGATCTAAGCCTGTCCAGGAACCGCGGTGCGAGGCGGACCGTCCATGCTAATAAACCCTATTGGTTTCATTGGGCGCCAGGGCTTGAGATGTCATTTCGTCTCAATGTCGGGTAAAAGTCCCACAAAATTGGAAGCAATGTCTCCAAAATGACCTTTACAGTGTTGACGGGGACATTAAACCTCAAATCAAACAAACAAACAAAACTCAAACACTCACTCACTCACTTTTACCCGACATGCAGATGAAATGGCATCTCAAACCCAGATGCCCAAACAAACCAAAGGGGTTAATATGTCGAGACGGTCCGACTCGCACCAATTTACCTGAACTGGCTTAGATCCTCTAAGTGGTTTACCAGTACTCATGTGCGGTCGGTTTCTGCTCTGCATGGAAGCATCATGCAGCCGAATCTATTTCTCCAAGCCATATTGGGCGGGGGCCTTCAAGGCTTGTGCGTTAGTCATTTCAGTTTAACCCATTTAGTACCAGAAACCCCAAAACAGGTACCCTGGCAAACAGTACAGGCCCAGATCAGACGCCGCAGAATGTGGCGTCTGATCAGGGCTTACACTGTTTGCAAAAAATTCAGCCATTTTCCAAATAAATTTTGAAGAAAACACCGTCTGTCACCCCTAAACTTTAAAATGGACTCCTGCTATATATACCGTAATTCCCTGTGTATACCACGCACTCATCTATAACACGCACCTCAATTCTGAGTCTGTATGTGAAAAAAAAATATTCCAGTCTAAAACACGCACTTGTATGCTTTTCCCAGTATCACAGAATGCTTTTCTCAGACGCCATTTTGATTGAAAATGAAAGTACACGAATTTTGATTGGCTACTATCAAAATAGCCTGACTGGTTATAGGTATATTTCCTAGTAGTTATAGAATAGAATAGTGGTTAGTTTCTCTCTTGCAGCATAGGCAGTTCTCCGTTTACCCATAACGGTGGTGTGTGACAAGGTGACATTTTAAGGGTGCGGTTATTCATTTGTAATGAAAGATGACAATGCGTTTTCCCAGTTTTCTTTCACAAGGAAAGATAGAAACAGGTTTCTTTCCAAAGGTAAAATTGTGACAACATGCCTCCAAGGCAGGTGCTCCATAGCGTTATTGACAGAAATTTCTACAGGTAGATTGAGTATTTTGACACCTCTGGTTATTCACACGTTCTCTATGCTAATCCCATAATTAACACCTCAGCGTGAGTCAAACATCTCACTCAATTAAAGAAGCCCATTTTGCATTTACTGTTAATAAAACGGTGATTCATGCCTGACTTCAAGGAACCCGATTTCCTGTGCAATTTGAAACTTTGTTGCCCTGCATTAACAATCATAATTAATCAGAGTTCCCACTCACGCAAAATCTTACGTGAATCACGCAAAGAAAATAAAAATCATGTACGATTTTTTTCCGTCGGGCGAGATTCCGCGCGTCCGAAATTGACTGGGGCGAACCGGCCGATTTTTTTTCGAGCGTCCGAAATTGACGGGGGCGAATCGGCCGATTCGCTGAAATAGATTTGGGACAAGCCGCAGACTTGAATCCGTCGCATAGTAGAGCTTCCGCGCATCCGAAATTTACTGGGGCGAACCGGCCGATTTTTTTCGAGCGTCCGAAATTGACGGGGGCGAATCGGCCGATTCGCTGAAATATATCTTTGACAACCCGCAGACTTGAATCCGGCGCATAGAACTTCCGCGCATCCGAAATTGACTGGGGCGAATCGGCACGCAATCGGTAAATGACGTCATCGGACCCCAGCAACCCCACACGTGTCTATTGTTTTATCATAATGGGGCGTATCTCTTTCATAAAAAAATGTTTGGAAACGGTAAAAAAGTTCTCGATAGCAAAACGGTAGTGGAAAACAGCGCTTTCTGTAAGCTCCGTGTCAATAACCAACACCAGAATACAGATGTGTTAACACAATTTAAAGCGTTCAACTTTTCTCGCCAAGCGTCTGCTATTTGGCGCCAAAACATAATCATTCACGAGATAGTAGAATAGTCGTAGCAACTCGTCTTAGGAGCAATTAAATAATTTTCACATTGATTGCGGATTAAATTTTATGATCGGGGAATAAATGCAAATTAGAGACATAACTTGACCATATTTTCACACCTTATCGACATGCACCGCAGGGTGGCAATTATATGACAGGGATTAACAATAGTGTCATAATTGTGCTGTTATAAATCATAGTAAATCCAAATCAGATGTCTGCGGCGTCTTTCTGAGGTGTCTGATCTGGGACTGCACTGTTTGCCGATGTCCCAAAAAGGGATGAAAGGTTGATGTCTGAGATAGGAATATTGATTGCATTTTAATGGTATGAAAGATTCAATGAATTAATATGTCAAACGAACTTTATGAGGGTCTCAAAGTGTCACATTGTATTTGTAATGGGTTTTCGTGACCTGCCGACTTTTCGAGAAAAACAATGTCATTTTTCTATGCCATTGTATTACACGCAGGGGATTTTTTTTACCGTTTTCTGGTTGAAAAAAGTGCGTGGTATACACAGGGAATTACGGTAAGAAGGAACATTCCATTTGGTACAAAAAGGGTTAAGCGTAATAAGAAGTCGGACAAAGTTCTATTAAGCCCAGTCAGGACCCACATTTACTCATTATGCTTTGCAATGGAAGTTTGTGTGTTTTTCTCCAGGTACTCTCGTTTTTTTCCACCTCTGATTAATAATCGGCTTGAAATTTAAGTGAAATAATCTAGAATTGGACATTAAAACCAGAACCAAATACTCTGTATGGCAACTTGGGAGTACTGGAGGCAATCTAGTTGTGAAATGTAGCAAATAAACAGCTCTTGATTTTTGCAGAAATAGACGATCTTACATGTCTGTTCATGTGTTACTGAATTTATTAAAGGAGTTGAGGAAAAGGGATAAAATGCGAGGCGTGCCGAGCATTTTATCCCTTTTCCTCAACAAGTTTAATAAATTCAACAATACATGAGCACGAATGCAAGATTCTATTTATCATATGACATTTAAAACGCATTTTATTCATGATTGTTCACAAAAATGTCAATATTCCTCGAGTTTAATAAATTCAATACTACATAAGCTCGAATGCAAATCAGCTGTCAGCAGCTTGGCCCTACAAGAAGAATTGGACGACATCACGCAAGACCAGATACAGCGTTCGATTAGAAGCATGATGCGTCGATGCCAAGCAACACTTGATGCTAATGGTTACTTACCTGGAATTAGGATATGTGATTTTGATTTCTCATTCGAGCCTCCGTATCTCTGTATCAAATGAAATGCTGTAACTCTGTAGTGAGTCTGTGGATAAGTTAGTGATAATTCATTAAATGTGACCAAATGCTGGAAATATTGCGAATCAATTACAATTTGCGGTATAGTACTAGTAGTGTGTTCTCATTGAATCTGATTATAATTTACAGGAATGTTATATTTTACAGGAATGTTCCTTGGGTGACCCTCTACCAATATTGCCTTAATGATTCAGTCAGCTCGGATGAATGGATTTTGAAATAATTTCACAATAATGTTCATTGGAAGACCTTCTACCAAAATGGCTCAAACTATTCTGCTCTGATGAACAATATGGCTGCGGGAGCTAAAAACAGAAAAGCCTTTAAATTATTTCTCCTTAACCAGTGTATGGATTTTGAAATAACTTCATGGAATAATTCCTTGGTTGACCTTCTACCAAAATAGCTTAAATGGTTTGTTTGTTTGTTTGATTTGAGGTTTAACGTCCCCATCAACACTGTAAAGGTCATTTTGGAGACGTTACTTCCAATTTTGTGGGACTTTTACCCGACATTGAGATGAAATGACATCTCAAGCCCTGTCGCCCAATGAAACCAATAGGGTTTATAAGCATGGACGGTCCGCCTCGCACCGCGGTTAGGGGACAGGCTTAGATCCTCTAAGCGGTTTACCAGTACTAGAGTGCGGGCCGTATTCAGCTCTGCGTGGAAGCATCATGCAGCCCATATATTTCTACAAGCCCCTATGGGCGGGGGCAGATAGCTTAAATGGTTCTGCTCTGATGAACAAGATGGCTGCTAAAGCTGAAAATAGAAAAAAAAACAAAAAAAAAACCGTTCAAGCTACTTCTCAGATTTTGAAATAATTTCACATGATTGTTCCTTGAGTGACCTTCTACCAAAATTGCTCCTGGGTTCATCAGAGCATTTCATTTGCACAACATGGACTATGTGTACAATTCAGGGCCATTATGGCCCTGTTGTTTCCTGGTACTCAGGTTTAGCAAATCTTGGCCCCCAAAATTTCATACACATGATGATGTATTGTAAAGGAAAATAGAGTACCAAGAGGAATCATAGAGGATCTTACATGAGTATTCATATATTATTGAATTTATTAAACGAGTTGAGTAAAAATGATAAAATGCGAAGCTTTGCCGAGCATTTTATCCCTTTTCCTCAACGAGTTTAATAAATTCAACAATACATGAGCATGAATGCAAGATTCATTTTATCATATGACATTTAAAACGCATTTTATTCATGATTGTTCACAAAAATGTCAATATTCCGCCGTTAGTAAACGTGATGTCGTTAAGGACGTCGTACATGTAACGTTACAGGACGTATCTAGCTAATTTGGATATTTAATCCACTAGTGGATTATCGAAAATATTACATGGCGTTACTACACTCTCAGACGCGACGTCATATGATAAATGAATTTCTTGAATATCTTTATAGAGGTGCGAGTATTAATATATCATGGAAAGTAGCACTGAAGGTCGGCAGAGAGAAATTCCTGCGTGGAGTGACTGCTCTGACTAGAGGCAAGGAAATCTACAATGAGGGCCGGTACATCAGCGTTTACCTGCTGAAAGCATCCCAGTCCAAATCCAACTTCGAGAGGATCAGACATTATCTAACCGACAAAGAATGTGTAAGTTATCATCTATTCTAACACAGCGGGCCTATACAGGTAATGGAATTGAACTGTGTTTTATTATGCAATAAACCAGGGTGGAGAGCGTGATGACTGATGTCTATAAAAGATACCAATTTATGACGTCACTTGAAGACTCCTTGACGTTAGACGGTGGAATGTCACTTTCTCACATGGGAAATTGTACAAAAGGACATGAATGCTTGTGTTACAGTCAATAATTTTTGCGGGATTTCTTCTAGTAATGGCGAACAATTGAGAATTTGAAGAAACAACAGCATTTTGCCGATTTTCAGTGTGTAAGAATCGATATAGAACAGCTAGTCTGATTTGTTCAGTAATAAATCACAGTTTGTTGGTCAGTTGTAAGTAGACAAATCATATGTGCTATTCGTGATTTGATCTGCTTTACAACTGACCTCCAAACTGTGATTTATTACTCAACAAATCACTGTTAGAGCTAATTATTTCTTAAATAGGATACTTAACTGGGTTGATTGTTCATCATTTAACACACAGTAACAAAGCACAGTAGAGTTTCGTAGGCAAAGTCCACTGGAAATCACTTTGGCCCCCGCCCATCGGGGCTTGAAGAAATACATGGGCTGCATGATGCTTTCAGGCAGCGCTGAAGCCGACCCACACATTAGTAATGGTAAACCGCTTAGAGGATCTAAGCCTGCCCAGGCAAAGCAGTCCGAGTCGAACCGTCAATACTTATAAACCCTATAGGTTTTATTGGGCGGCAGGGCTTGAGATGTTATTTCATCTGTGTCGGGTAAAAGTCCCACAAAACTGGAAGCAACGCTTGTGTTTCATCCAATATCGCAATGAGAAACAGTGCTTTCTAGAACAGTCAGCCAATTGACCACTTATTAAGCTAACAATGCTTGTATAACTTCACTCAGTTCTGCTTGGCTCAATACAATCTTTAGGAGAATTGAAATACCTTTATAGAAAGCATTTCTTATAAAAGTCTGTTTGTCTCCTATCAGCAGGGGGCAGGGGTTAATTCTTGACCCTTATCCTGTTGAACTAGCATCTGCTCTACCTTTGTAAACCATAGAAGCCTCTGTGGTGTAGTGGTTAAGCTACTCGCCTTGTAAACCAGGGATCGCAGGATCGATCCCGGGCTTCTCCAGACTTTCGGATGAGTCTTTAAACCGAGGTCCCGTCTCCGTATGACCTTAGCTGTTGGTGAACACTCACTCACTGACCTTTGTAAACAGTAAAACTCAAGATTAGGGTCCAGTTGTTCAAAGCATTGTTAGCTTAACGAGCTTGTTAGGGGGCACAGTGTTAACTGTCCTAGTAAGTTAAATATGTTATACAGTGGTATGTACTTTTGCTGAAAAATGTGAGCAGCTTTTGCATATGTATTTTCGCTGATAAAATGTGAGCAGCTGCTCACATTTTTTTCAGCAAAAATATGCAAAAGCTGCTCACATTTTTTTCAGCAAAAATATTAGTATATTTGCCATATTAAACGATCAAAGATTTAACAGTTTGTTGACTAAAGATGTTAGTTTTGTCCCCAGATGGCGTATCTGATCTTATGCATCACTGTTTGTCTTATAGTAATTAATTACATAAAGTAATTTGTTTGATTGATATTCAAAAATGGGTGTAGCAAAATTTCGCAGTATGAGGATTAAAGAAATAAATGCTTCTCAGGAGAAAATAATTCCATTGAATGGCCCCCGCCCATAGGGGCTTGAAGAAATATATGGGCTGCATGACGCTTCCACGCAGAGCTGAATCCGGCCCGCACACTAGTACTGGTAAACCGCTTAGAGGATCTAAGCCTGTCCAGGAACCGCGGTGCGAGGCGGACCGTCCATGCTAATAAGCCCTATTGGTTTCATTGGGCGACAGGGCTTGAGATGTCATTTCATCTCAATGTCGGGTAAAAAGTCCCACAAAATTGGAAGCAACGTCTCCAAAATGACCTTTACAGTGTTGATGGGGACGTCAAACCTCAAATCAAACAAACAAACAAAATTCCATTGAAAGAGTTGGCAGCTTTTTCACAGGTGCTTTATAAGGGGAATGGGAACACCTGACAGATTTTTCCACCATTTTTCAAAGGGAGACATCTTTCGGGACTTTCTATTCGCTTTTCTATAAACACTGTCCCAGTGAAAAAGGGGTCAACTATTAAATGAAAGAATTTGCTCCTTAGGAGCAAATTCTTTTCTTTAAGAGTTAGTTTATACTATATTTATTTTAGTTTGATTGCGATGAAAGCTTCAAGATTATTTGAATCACTCTCGAACACTCATTCCAGATGTTATTATGCGCGCGAGAGAGAGGCAGTGACTGCTACCCATTTACACCTGGATGGAGTGGGTCAGTGGTATTATGTGTCTTGCCCAAGAACACACCTAGGCTCCGGTGGCCGGATTCAAACCTACAACCTCTCGATAATAAGTCGAACACGCTAACCACTGAGCTATCGAGGCAGCCTTTAAGAGTTGACCCCGTTTGACATGGGAGACAAAAATACTTTGCAGGAGTTGCCTCCCGTGAAGGTGTATCTATTCCCCTTAGTTTGAAACAACTCAAGCAGAAGTTCTAGAGTTGTCTGTCTTGTGAAAATGAGTATAACCTTCACTTTTTACGCCCCCAGCCTCTCCCAAGTTTGGAAAATTTTAATATGAAAAATTATATATCTTATTTCTGCTCAAAATATAGATTATGGGTACTCGTTAGAACCCCCTCGATGAGGCGGTTCTAACGAGTATCCACAATCTATATTTTGGAGCAGAAATAAGAAAAATAAGGTTTAGCCCTGTATACCCCAGTTTTACTATGTAAAAGTGGGGTTCAAGGGGGTCAAAATTATGTAGGCGTGTTTTCATGATGTGAAGCGTTTGAAAACTGAATGCCAGTCAATGAAAAGCAACTTAATGTGATGACATGAGGATTTCCAACTGTATATCACAGATTGATGTTAACCCATTCAGTACCAGAAACCCAAAAACGGGTACCCAGGCAAACAGTGCAGGCCCAGATCAGACGCCGCAGAACGCAGCGTCTGATCAGGACCTCCACTGTTGGCAAAAAGTTCAGTCATTTTCCAAATAAATTTTGAAGAAAATACAACATGACACCCATAAATTTTGAAATGAGCCCCTGCTATATATAAGGTGGAAGATTCCATTTGGTACAAAAAGGGTTAACCACTCAGTTATCCAATTAGATGTTGTGTTACATTCGCCTGAACATTGAAAAAAATAATTATCCAATTAGAAGTTGTGTTACATTCTCCTGTACATTGAAATAATAATTATCCAATTAGAAGCTGTGTTACATTCGCCTGTACATTGAAATAATAATTATCCAATTAGAAGTTGTGTTACATTAGCCTGTACATTGAAATAATAATTATCCAATTAGACGTTGTGTTACATTCGCCTGTACAATGTTTTGTTTGATTTGAGGTTCATCGTCCCTGTCAACACTGTATAGGTCATTTTGGAGATGTTGCTTCCAATTTTGTGGGACTTTTACCCGACATTGAGATGAAATGACATCTCAAGCCCTGTCGCCCAATGAAACCAATAGGGTTTATTAGCATGGACGGTCCGCCTCGCACCCCGGTTCCTGGACAGGCTTAGATCCTCTAAGCAGTTTACCAGTACTAGTGTGCGGGCTGGATTCAGCTCTGCATGGAAGCATCATGCAGCCCATATATTTCTTCAAGCCCCGGGGCGTGGGCCGTTGCCTGTACATTGAAAAAATAATTATCCAATTAGATGTTGCGTTACATTCCCCTGAACATTGAAATAATAATTGTATATTTTCCTGTTCTTCCAGATGGCTGTATTAAAGCTAGAACAAGGTATCCTACTCATGATGACCGACAATGAAGTCAGCTTCCAACTTGGTCTTACCAAGCATAGCTTTGAGTCTAATGTTCATTGTATATTCCTCTCAAAATCATCCAGAAAACAAAAAGGTTTGTAATACTGCAAAAAGAATTCCAGGCTTTTGATTGGACAGCGCAATGGCAATTATTTTCCATATACCCTGTGAGCAAAAATATATTACCTTATCGCGCTTGCCTTAGCTGAATTGCCATGTCCGCCATTTTGGATTTACTGCAATGGGTAAGAAATGTAAGCAAAATAATTTCATGCACCACAATAACTTCCAGCCAATAAATTTATAGATAAAGACTTGATTGTTTTTCAATCATTCGGTACTTTATTTCATTGTTTTCCTTTATAAAAATCTCTTTCCAACATGACGTAACAGGGGTCGAAATTTTCTTTCAGACAAACTTGTCGTGCAGGGCAAGTGCTCCCAAAAATTCCCTAGTCCTTACGAAAAATTAACTTGCCCTGCTTCTCTGGAGTGAAAAAAACAAAAACAAACAAACAAAAAAACCCTAAAATAATTGTTTTATTGATACAGAAAATTAGCAAAACATGTAAATGAAAATGGCTAAAGACAATAATAAAAGATAAGATATTACAAGACCAGACAGATAATGTGCCACCTCCATGCACAAATGCTTTATGTTGTCAAATTTTTACTTTTTAATCTTCACTCATTTCCGGTATGACTGTTTCGTCCCATTTCAAATTTGTACTGAGTGTTTTTGTCCCTGTAGGGCTTGTTTCTAGAGATTTCTGCACTAAAGTAGCTTTTCCTACTTATAAATTCAAGACAGGACGTGAGAATAATGTCCCATACAACTATTTGCAATTGAATATGCTTTTGTAATCATGCAGTTATTGAGCAGAACCAACTAGCACGAAACTGCATTAGAACGAATCTGCCACGGGTCGACGATCTCTCTGTGCAGGCAAATAATTTATTTACAATCTCTATTTCTGGTTTTGGAAACATGATGCAAAAAACATTCACAATTCCTGCATTTTGCATCACATTCAACATTAGTTTGGTGTCATTTGATAGTTTTGGAAAACTCTTTCGCTGAACAGCATGATTAGAATTTTCATGGTGGAAAACTCACTCGTCCTGTAGGGCAAGCCAGTAACAATTTTCACTCATCCTTACCAACAAACTACTCGTAAATACGAATGGAGGAGTGTAAATTTCTAGCCCTGTGTAAATATTTTCCCCACTGAACGCTGTAATCAATGTGGGGCATGCAGAAGGGCGCGGTTGATGACATCACATGTAAATGTACTTCTGACAATGTCGGCAAAAGAATCTTTTGGAAAGCATTGCAACAATGTACAGAATGTAGTCAAAAAGCTTTCCAGTATAACAAATTTGTTATATTGATTCTTAGCATGGAACAACACCGGCCCCAATAGCTCAGTTGGTAGAGTGTCCGCTCCGGGGAACGGGAGGTCACGGGTTCGATCCCGGGCCGCGACATACCAAAGTCGTTAAAAATGGTACTAGCTTGCTTCTCGCTTGGCACTCATGATTTACGGGGTAGAGCTAGGACTTGTCGATCCAGTGTCAGGATAATGTGACTGGGTGTGGTATCATGTAATGTGTCTGGGACATGATACTTCAGTGAGACAGCACTATAAAAGTAAGCATTGAGCTCCATGTCCCAACCAGACACCGTCGTGATATGACTGAAAAATTGTTGAAAGCGACGTTAAACCCAAATTCACACACATTAGCAGGGAACATGGGTGCATATTCCCCACCTGAAAGTGATGTTGACAGGTGGGGAATGTGATCCCCTGGTCCAAATCAAGAATCAAAATAGCTAATACATAACTCTTATCCTGCTGTTCACGACAACCCCTATCTTTGGAAACAGTGTAGATCCAGATCAGATGGCTTCTGAACCATCTGATCAGGATCTACACTGTTTGACATTCAATTTATGAAATTGTTGGAATAAATTACATCAAGTAATCTGATTGGTTTAAAGTCAGAAATGGGTGTGGCTAAACTGAATATTCAGCAAGAGAAGGGCTAAAATAGAGAATCTGACACAAAATGTCATTTCATATGAAATTCTTGAAACAAGCCAGTGGGACAGGGATTATAGAAAAGGAAACAGAAAGTCCCGAAAGTTGTCTCCCTTTGAAAAATGGCAGAAAAATCTGCCAGGAATTCCCCTTAAATGACCATACCTGATGCTTTTTCCATAAATTTCATATTATATGGCCATCAATGTAAGATTCTGTTGATCATATGGGCCCCCATCAAGCGATTTTGGTACTTATCGCCTATGCGAGCAGCGAAGGTTCAGGCGAGCCTGCGCATCCGCGCAGTCTCGCCAGAACCTTCGCTGCTCGCTCATACAAGCAGTGAATCAAGAGGAACCTTCAGACAGAAAGCCATATCCCTGGCCCTTCTGAATGGCTGGGCATGCGCAGTTAAAACTTGTCATGACGGAATGCTTGAAGACCCAAATTCGCTTGGCGGGGCTCATATAGAGTTATGTGTCACTAACCTTGTTAGCTCAACTGGAGCAAAGCTCCAGGTCAGCTTATGCCGTGCCCTGTTGTTACTGTCGTCCGTCCGTCGCCCGCCATCATCTGTTTGTTGTAGGTCCTACGTTAACTTTTCACATTTTTGACCAAAAGAATCCTATATGGGTGTGAGGGGTGGATAGAAAAATCCGTCCCTCGGGATCACATTTTTGACATCTCCTCCCTAACTGGAAGTCAGATTAATCTGATACCTAGTGGGAAGCATCCTGGTGACATGAAGATTCAGATTTGCTAAATGGTTCAGATTTCCAAGATGGTGCTTTGGTGGACATCTTGAAATTCTTCAAACGACATCTCCTCCCAAACCAAAGGTCTAATTCAGCTCAAACTTGATGGGAGGCATTGGGGTGACAGGGAGATTCAGATTTGCTAAAATCGTTCCTTTCTGATATCCAAGATGGCCGCCATGGCAGCTATCTTAAATTTCTCCAAATGACATCCCCCCAAACCAAAGGTTGAATTGAGCTAAAACTGAGCATCGGGTTGACATGGAGATTCAGATTTGCTAAAGTCGTTCCATTCGGATGTCCAAAATGGCCACCATGGTGGCCATCTTAAAATGCTGCATGATGCTTCCACGCAGAGCTGAAACCGACCCGCACATGAGTACTGGTAAACCTCTTAGAGGTTCTAAGCCTGCCCAGGCAAAGCTGTGCGAGTGTAGGGACTGTCCATGCTTATAAACCCTATTGGTTTCATTGGGCAGCAGGGCTTGAGATGTCATTTCATCTCAATGTCGGGTAAAAGTCCCACAAAATTTGGAAGCAACGTCTCCAAAATGACCTTTACAGTGTTGATGGGGACGTTAAACCTCAAATCAAACAAACAAATCTTAGAACAACATCTTCCGAACGAAATGTCTAATTGAGCTGAAACTTGATGGGAGGCATTGGGATGGCATGGAGATTCAGATTTGCTAAAAAACTCCATTCCCATATCCAACATAACCTCAAATCAAACAAACAAATCTTCGAACAACATCTCCTCCTGAACCAGAGGCCTTTACAGTGTTGACGGGGACATCAAACCTTAAATCAAACAAAACAAATATATGTCAGTCAGGTCTGACTATTGGTCATGTCATATGAAAACAAGGTTACCATATCATATTTCTATAAAACCATGTTCCATTATGAAAACATTTTAAATTTTACCTCTGAAAATCGAAAAATTTAAGATGAAATATTGTGATAGTTTCCTTATTTCTGCTCAAAATATAGATTGTGGGTACAGGTTACAACTGCCACTCCTGTAAACCCCAGTTTTACTATATAAAAGTGGGGTTGAAGGGGGTCAATGTTTTCGTGATGTCTGTCTAGGGGCCATTGTTTTGCTTCAGTCTTTTTGAATCTTAACCCAGAACGTTTGTCTTGGTAAGACAGAAGTTAAGTTAGAATATAGGTTAGGTTGGAATATGTGTCATTGGGTCAAAACCTAGGTCACCATGTCTAATTTCTTGAAATATGTTTATGAAATCTATTTATGCACTCTAGAGGGTATATATGACTCAAGTGAGTGATAGGCTTGACCTGTCATGGCCCTTACATTATGAAATGACATTATCGGATATCCACTAAATAACAGAGGCGTTACATGATTAACCCTTGTCCTGCTGAGCCCGGATATGTCTTATTGTTCAAACAATGAAGATCCAGATCAGATGGCTTCTGCCATCTGATCAGGATCTTCATTGTTTGTCATTCAGCTCATGAAATTGTTGCAATAATTTGCATCAAGTAATCTGATTGGTTGATAATCAGTAGTGGGTGTAGCATATATAAATATTCAGCAGGTCAAGGGTTAAGAGCTTTTTGTGTAACTTTATTTTTACAAATATGTATATGATAAAAATTCTGATTTTAGGGTCTACACATCAAACGTCACAGATTCAGGTGCATGAAGAACACGATATTCATCATGCTGACACACTGGAGCAAAATGATCAGGCCATACCAACATCTATACGTTACTCCCAGACCAGTTGTACAAATGATGGTGGCCATCTGCAGATCTCGAGAAACACTTCCTTGATGTTACCGGAGAAACAACCTTTTTTGGCAACTGCATATGGTGACAGTAATAGACTATCTCAGAAAGCTTCATCAGTTTCAGAATCTGATATGCCAAGTCAGTTACCTTCAGGAGACGCATTTAGTGACAGGGAAGTTATCGAGAGCTCCAGAAGTCCTTTTCCTAGAAGCTATTCAGAGATGGCAGCAGGTTATGAAAAGTCACCAGAACACTCAGATGATGAGAGCCATTTCCATCCATCCCCCAAATACTCTAATAAGCTTGCCAAAGCCCTGAATCTGTCGTCACAGGAGATAGAACCACACCTTGATGATGATGATTTACCTCCACTTATACCATGGTTGCCTGTGAATATTTCAGAAACAGCTTCCACTCCAAAGTCCTTAGTTGCTAATTCAAAACCTTCAGTAATACACACATCCATTTTCCATCAAAACACAGTTAGTGATCAAAACAACAATATGGAAAATAATAGTCTTAATCACCCTTTGGGTCAATTTCTCGACTCACATCGAACTGTCACTCCTCCCCCTTTATTGCAAAAAGAGTCCTGCATCAATAATGCCGATTTTGAAAATAGTGAAAATCTACCCTCAAGTTTGCTGTCTTTGGAAACTTTGCACAATAGAAGTTCTGTAGAATCTGATATCTCACTTTCTTGTAATTCTAACTTAGCCGTGGGTGTTAGCATCCCCAGATCAACAATCTCTGAAATTCCATTATTAATTAAGCAGGAGCCAGTAGATGAGTATTTCACAAGATTAGAATCGCCTATAACTTCCTCCTTAACATCCACACACCCTTTAGAAGGTGTGATTGATTCTGTTGTATCTTCAGGAAATTTTTCAGATGTATGCTGGCAAAGGTCTTTCATGGATGCCTTCATGGAGCCTAAAGAAAACAGAAATTCAAGTTCGGTATCCAGTTCCAAAAATATGTATGTCTCTGATAGTCCCATGTTCACCCCTGAACACAGTCCTAGTCCTTTCTTGTCTCCCAGAATTCCAGATTTGGGTTCACTGGCAAAGGGGGTTATTGCGTCAGAAACTGAATCAACATCAGCTATGAAAAAGCCTTTGTATGGGCCGATTCCTGGGCAGGAGGAAAGAATAACTGCAGTGTTTGGGATGGATGGAAGTGTAGAATCTCCGATGAACATGTGCAGTAGCTTGTCGGTCAAGGCAGAGCCTGATGATTTTGAGACCAATTTAACAAGCAAATTTCCAGGTAAGTTAGTCCATTTTGTAACGGGTAGTTTGCAAACAGTGCAGGCCCAGATCAGACGACGCAGAACGCGGCGTCTGATCAGGGCCTACACTGTTTGCTAAATGTTTTGCCAATTTCCAAAGTTTTTGAAAAAAGCACTACCTGCCACCCCTAAATTTTGAAATGGACTCCTGCTATATATAAGGAGGAAGATTCCATTTGGTACAGAAAGGGTTAAAACATTACCTATACATCTCATTGGCCTTTGTGAGTTTAGCGGTTAAAAGCACTCACTGCTGTGGGTTCAAGCCATCATTTTCTGGTCACGTGATATGCCAAGTTCTGCAATGGAAGGTCAGTGTTTCTTTTCTGTATATAAATATTATTTCTTTTCACCTATCTCAGATTAACTGTTGGCTTGATATTTTTGAAATAATATGCAAAGCGCTGTATATGGGTGGTATTTGTTTTTAACTCACCTGAGCACAATTCATGGCGAGATATTGTGAACAAAGAATGTCCCCTGTGCGTTGTCTCTCATCAAGTTGCTTTAAATGTGAACTCATAAACCCTTAAACCTAATTTTTTCATACTTTACAGGAATGTTACCAAGGAGGCTCCCTACAAAAATAGCTGAAATCATTCTGCTTCAGTGAACAAGATGGCACCAGAGCTTAAAATAGAAAAAAAAATCTTTCGACAGCTCTAATACCGTTGGGCCAATTTCATTCAAACTTCCCCCAGGTATTAGACTTCCTTGGCATGGCCCTGGGAGCTCAATTCCCACTGGGCACATTGCTGCTATAGTCTTTGTGCCCAATGGGAAGAGCTAAAGGAAGTTCCATCTGTTTGCCATGGGTGGCATCCCATAAGCCAGAAGAGGAGATCCTGGAGGTTGAGGTTTACCCGAGGTCGTGGTGCTTTGGCCTGGCTTTTCAGTGTAAACGGGCAGTCCAGCATGGCCATCAGCTAGTCGGCCCAAGCCCTAGAGATGCCGCTTTTGCTATATTGGATTTGCCTGGTCCTTCTGTGATTTCGTAATTCTGTAATTCATGATAACTCAAAAACCGTTTGAGATATTTTCATGAAACTTTACACAAATGTAAAGCACTATGAGGCGATCACACAGAAGTAAAGCACTATGAGACGATGTGCAGAGTGCTTGAACCATAACTCTGAATTGGCTTCTTTTGGAGTTATTGCCCTTTGAACATTGAAAAAGGGCAATTTTAACCTTGTCCGCTCCATAACTCAAAAAACATTTGAGGTATTTTCATGAAACTTCACACAAATGAAAATGACTACGAGGACTGTTCAAATATGAATGCAACTAAGCACATAAAAATGATTCCGTGATAGATTTCGATGAAAAATTTATTTTGTTCCCTCAAAGTATTCCCCTTTAACAGATATAGAAACTTTCAGTCTTCTGATCCAATCATTGAATGCATTTTGGTAGTCTTCTTGAGGTATACTATGAAGGCACTGGAATATTGCAGAACCGAGGTTTTTGCGCTGTACAAATTTTCGACCAGAAAGGTATTTTTTCAGCCGCTGGAACAAAAAAAAGTCACAGGGGCAAGGTCAGGGGAATACGGGGGATGAGGGAGTTCAACAACCTTTTCCTGCTTCAGATAGTCTTGCACAATAAAAGCCTTGTGCGATGACGCATTGTCATGTAGCAATCTGACATTGGCCAAACCAGTTGTAGGTCTTCGTTCTTAGAAATATTTCTTCAATTTTCGAAGAACTTTATTCTTGTAAAACTTCACATTTACAGATTTGCCTTTAGGCACAGCAACCTGATTAGCAGGGCCCTGATTTGAAAAGAATATGGCATACATTACCTTCTTGAAGCTCATGGTCGGCTTTGCAATGCATGGTCTTTTGCAATACTTTGTTGCCCATATTTTGTTCTGAATCTTTCGTTTTGGCTCAAAAAAGTGAACCCATGTCTCCTCACCTGTGACGACATTAGCGAAAGACCGTGCATTGTAATTTGGAAACTTTTTAAGCAACTTCTTGGCTCTTGGCACACTAAACGCTTGTCTTTTTCTGCTCATCTGTCAACAGATGGGGAATCCTTCTAGCACAGATCTTTCTCATTTTCAAATCACGTTTCAGAATTGTATGAGCTGCTCCTAATGAGATGCCAACCATACTAGCTACTTGCCTAGTGGTTTATCGTGCATCGGTAGCAACTATTTCTTTCATTCTAGCAACCATCTTGGCAGATGTTGCTCTTTTCGGCCGACGTTCGTGTGGTGCATCTTCTGTTGAGCCTAGCCCACAGCTGAATTCCTTACACCAACGAAAAACTGTCGGAAAAGACATTTCATTATGCCCATAAACTGAACATATTTCATCAAAATTGTCTTTGCACCATATACCAAGAATACAACAATTCTTAATATAGGACCGTATTTCAACGGCGTACTCTGACCTTCTTCCAACCATGTTTTGTATTAGTATACAAGAGTAGACAGTGTTTATGGAACGATATACATGGCTAAAGTGCACGGATTTTAACAGGTTTGGTATCAATGTATAGGTAAAATGCTTTTCTACGCTGTGATATTTATTTCCAGGTGATTTTCGCATTAGTGCATGAGAAAATGTTCTACTTGCATTCATATTTGAACAGTCCTCGTATAAGACGATTTACAGAGCGCATAAACCATAACTCTGGATTGCCCACTTTTTGGAGTTATTGCCCTTTGAACATTGACAAATGGCACTTGGAATAAACTCAGTACCGTAATAATGTACTGATAGCGCTATATAGGGGCTATAGTCAGATCCTCTGACAGTCTAGTTTTTCATTCTTTTTGTAGCTTTCCTGATACCCACCATATGCCTATTTACCTTACCCTTTTCTGACTTTTTGTCTGTGGAAGGTTGTGGCCAAATGGACCAATGGTGTAGGGATTTTGTTTATGCAAGTATATCTCCGGTCTGTCTCTAACCCCTACAAGTCTGATAACCTCTCCATTATGGTATTCCATTGTACGTCGCCAAGGAGTGCAGAGAGCACTTGAGACGAACCTTTAATAGGGAAGAACAATACTAACCACAATGCAAAAAACCCGCAAAAAAATAAGATCGCTATGATGATACAAGTCAGCAGTCTGCAGCACCAAACCTCTGTAATTTTTTGCCTTTCTTGGTAATGACGTCAGTTGAAGATACATGCACTGTGCCGAGTTTATCTCCCTTTGTCATCTAAAAGAGTATAGTGTGCATAGCCGAACATCCAAAAAGCATCAAAAAGCCAAAGTCAGGTGATCTTCTCATTGAAGTCGAGAGAACGCAGCAGGTTACAAATAAAAATCAAAAATGAGTTTGCCTGCTCAGCACCAAAAAGTTACCTTTGCACAAGACACTCAATTCATGTAAAGGTGTCATTTGCAGCCTGGAATAACATCTTGGCTGCAATGCAGAGATCATTGACAGGTGTAATTGGTGTTCATTACATCAGCCTACATAAAAATGGTGAGCAGGCCTCGACAGCTCAGTCGAATGCGCATCTGACTGGTGATCAGGAGGACGTGGGTTCGATACCGACCGGGGCAACATTCTTTGATGGAGATTGATCATGGTCATTCTCTCCCTTCCGCTGATTCAAGATGGGCAGTTGTCAGTTTCTGGCAAAGGATAAGCACTGTACTGGTTAACCGCTTACATATAAGCCTGCCCAGTAAAAGTGTGGATATGTGAACTGACCAGCTCAAAAATGACCTAATATATTGTTGACTGGGCCATTAAACTCCAATACAAACAAACAATAAAACAACCAACTGGTAAAGGAGTTGTTGTTTAAAGACACTTCTATTTTTAGCGCCGGTGGCAATCTTGTTCATTAGAGTATTTTAACTATTTGGTAGGGAGCCACCAAGACATTTCTGTTTTGTAGAAAAAAATTGGGATCATTGATTCTATTGTGGAATTTTGAAATTATCTGAGGGTAACTGATGAGGCCTAATTGGCCGAACCTAGCTAGTCTGGCCCAGAAAACATGTACACTCCATACTTTTCAGTTCTGTGGTGTATTCTTTGCTTCCAAAGGATAACCCTTTTATAGAACATATTTAACGTCACTAGAGCTGATGTGTGGGAATGCGTGGCGGCCGTAAAAAGTCTCCCTACCCTACATTATAGTGTAGTTTATATTTTCTTGTCCTTTGGGATCATTGATTCCATTGTGGAATTTTGAAAATATTTGAGGGTCACTGATGAATAAAAATCAAAAAGGAGTTCCTTTAAGAGCAACGAAAACATTCATAAGAAAGAAGATGGGTCATACTACGTAGTTTCGGCTAATAAAGCCTCATCAGTGACCCTGTAATAATCCGTCAAAGAAAGCCAGAGGAAACATACTGCAATTTTGCGAATTTCGAATAGGCTGTCGATTCAAAGACTGAGATAAATCAAAATGGGGTCCAAATAATTAAAAACCTGTCTAGAATATGAGTCTAAACCAATAATTTATTTCCGATTTCTCAGAATACTCGCGCCGATCTCAAAGGACCAAAAGTAAAATATAAACTGCACTATGGTTGATGTACGGGGAGACGTTTTACGGCCGCCACACGGCACAACACCAGCTGCAGTGAAGGCAAATAAAAATCAAAAAGGAGTTCCTTTAAGAGCAACGAAAACATTCATAAGAAAGAAGATGGGTCATACTACGTAGAAGCCTAATTGGCCGAAAATAGCTTGTCTGGCCCAGAAACATGCACACTCCATAATTTCCAGTTCTGTGGTGTATTCCTTGCTTCAAAAGGATAACTCTTTTATGAAACATACGTATCGTCACCACAGCTGATGTTCAGGGAATGTGTGGTGGTGGTAAAAAGTCTCCCTGCCCTTTATCATAGTGTAGTTTATATTTTCTTGTCATTTGGGATCATTGATTCCATTGTGGAATTTTGAAAATATCTGAGGGTCACTGATGAGGCCTAATTTGCCAAAACGAGCTAGACTGGCCCAGAAAACATATGCATAACATGCTAAACGAGCTAGACTGGCCCAGAAAACATGTGCATAACATGCTTCTGACGAGGTTCAAATGAGTACCCACAATCTATGTTTTTGAGCAGAAATAAGAAAAATAATGTATAGCCCTGTAAACCCCAGTTTTACTATATAAATGTGGGATTTACAGGGATCAGAATTATACAGGCGTGTTTTCTTGATGCACTGAACAGACTGAATAAATGTACATGCTAATCTTGAGTATTTGATGTTTGCAGATGTCTAAAAATATTGTGGTTGCTTTTATTGTCGCGCCTGCTATTAGCATGGCGCGATATAGGCGCCCGGTTTTCCGTTCGTTCGTCCGTTTGTCAAGGCGTCAACATTTGCGACCACCCTAGCGTTCACCCTGAGGTTCAAGTTTATTTCTCAAGAACTATAAGAGCTTCATTAATGATACTTGGTACAAACTTGTATCTGGGGATGACAACTTACATGCAAGCATCCATATTTGACCCACAGGCACTTGGCCCGTTGATTTGTCCGAAAAACGTGTGGAATGTGATTAAAGTAAAAAAATGAGTAAAAAAAATATTTTTTTTTTTCATACTGGTATAGAAAGCTAGACAAGGTTCACAACAAATCAGCACCATTTTCTCGGTACACATTAAATGACAATTGGCACAGGTACAGTTTTTGACACAGGAAGGTATATTTTGTATGAAGTTCAACCTAAGGCATGCAGAATTTCAATAAAATAATGCAGAACATCTGGATCAAGCCACATTGTGATCTACACGTCAAATTACCCCGGATAGTATTTAGTAGGACAACTAATTGTCACACCAACTCCATGGTTTTTCACTGTTTCCCTGCGATTTCCTGTTGAAATCCGATAATGTCAGCACAAAAGCCAACTTAACTATAAATCTCAATGAAGATGCTCTCACCTGATGCAAAGGTTTCCGCCAGTTAACCATTATTACCAGCAATTTTCGCCTTTTTGTGTGGGAGCAGGCATTTCTAATTGCAATTGTTTTCATTCTATATTTTGAAGCTGATGTAATTCGAGAGCTGATTGGTCGAAATCGCTGGATTTCCCAAATTTCGACCAATCAGCGCGTGGATTACATCAGCTTCAAGATACAGAATGAAAACAATACTGCTTTGGGAAATGCCTGCTCCCACACAAAAAGGTGAAAATTGCTGATAATAACGGTTATCTGGAGAAAACTTTTGCATTAGGTGAGAGCATCTTCATTGATATTTATAAGAATGTTGGCTTTTGTGCTGACATTATCAGATTTCCGCAGGAAATCGCAGGGAAACAGTGAAAAACCATTGAGTGGGTGTGACAGTTAGTTGTCCTACTAAGGTCTATCCGGGGTAATTTGACGTTTAGATCACGATGGGGCTTGAACCAGGAGCTCTGCATTATTTTGATGAAATTCTGCATGTCTTAGGTTGAAGTTCATACAAAATGTACCTTCCTGTGTCAAAAAATGTGCCTGTTCAAATTGTCATTTTATGTGTACCGAGAAAATGGCACTGGTTTGTTGAGAACCTTGTCTAGCTTTCTATACCAGTGTGAAAAAAAATTTTTTTTACTCATATTTTGTCATTTTATCTATTCTACAAGTTTTTCGGATAAATCAACGGGCCAAGCTCCTGTGATTTGACCTTGACCTACATTTCATGGTTCACTGACTTTGTAAAATATTGCGACCACCCTAGCGTTCACCCTGTGGTTCAAGTTTATTTCTGAAGAACGATAAGAGCTTCATTAATGATACTTGGTACAAACTTGTATCTGGGGATGACAACTTACATGCAAGAACCATATTTGACCTTGACCTACATTTCATGGTTCACTGACTTTGTAAAATATTGCGACCACCCTAGCGTTCACCCTAATGGTCAAGTTTATTTCTCAAGAGCTATAAGAGCTTTATTAATGATACTTGGTACAAACTTGTATCTGGGTATAGTAACTTAAATGCAAGCATCCATATTTGACCTTGACCTATATTTCATGGTTCACTGACTTTGTAAAATATTGCGACCACCCTAGCGTTCACCCGAATGGTCGAGTTTATTTCTCGAGAACTGTAAGAGCTACATTAATGATACTTGGTACAAACTTGTATCTGTGGATGCTAACTTAAATGCAAGGATCCATATTTGACCTTGACCTACATTTCATGGTTCACCGACATTGTAAAATATTGCGACCACCCTAGCGTTCACCCTAATGGTTAAGTTCTTTTCTCAAAAATTATTAGAGCTTAATGATACTTAGTACAAGGTTGCATTTAAGAATGAAAACTTATGTGCAAGCATCTTTGTTTCATCTTGACCTATTTATCATAGTTGGGTGACTTTGCGCCCCACAGGCGCGACATAGCCTTCGGCGGAATTCTTGTTTTCCTAAACAAGATACAGTAATATTCCTATATTAAGACCACCTTTGGGACTGTTCAAAAGTGGTCTTAAAGACCACTTTTGAACAGTCCCAAAGGTGGTCTCTGACCACAGGACACTGTAAGCAGAAAACACAAAGATAGACTAACCCCAATCTTCTAAATAAGCTTTTTAAAGCAGAATTAGCCTTAATTTTAGGTGGTTTTAGTAGCCAAATTGCACTGTATACAGTTGTTCCCTTTCATTAAAAATATGTTTTCTTTTTTCATCAAAGGGTTTCGGGACAAACCAACTCGCCACTTATATAGGAGCTCATCTGTACCCGATTTCGTTGGAAATGCCAAAGTGAAAAAAGACTCTCACATTGTACGACCAGATTTCAGTTTGCTTCTTGACTCTTGCTTCTGGCCAAAGCCACCAAGTACAAGTTTATTAACACTACCCAAAGTCAGAGGCAGTTTCATAGAACAGTCTAAGAAAATGAAAAGAACTAAAAAGACAAGAAGACTAAACAGAAGTAGTAGTTTACTTAATCTGCATGCTTTGATTGGTATATATGGTAGAAGAAAACTAAAGGTTCCTGACAGACTAGTAGCAAAGGGTGCTAGAGCAGCTAGTACCTCTAAAAATGAGAAAAGTAAGTTTGAGAAAAAACAAAGTTCAAAGAAAGATAAAAACAGTGTTGCTTCACCAGATCATAATGTGAATTTGGAACCCACGAGTGTTGACAGTTGTTTAATAGCTAATAAAACTGGAAGGGGGAATGAAATTGCAAGTATTCTGGCAGAAACTAATAAAAGGACACCAAAAGTTGTATTAAAGAGACTGAACTTAACAGATAAGGATATTTATAAGATTAACACCATTGACACTATATGGACAGGTAAATTAGAAAATACAGTTAAAAGTGGAAAAGATCCAAAGTTGAAACTCCAGCTCAGCAATAGAAAGCCAGAAGCGGAATCAGAAAGTAGCTCTACCACAGGTGCTCAAATATCTCAAGAAGAAATAGACTCTGAAACTCAAAATGAGACTGAAATGATTGCAAAAATGCTTAGCAAATCTCTCAGCAGAAAGAAGGAAAAGGAGAAAGCGGAAAAACAGAAGATGGTTGATGATGTGTTAAAAAATCTGAATTCTCCATTACAAAGACAGAAAGAGGCAAAAGAAATGGCCAATTTTTTAAAAGCCGGTGTGGATAGACATCTCGAAAGAAAAGAGGAGGAGACAGCATTGAAAATTTCTGGCAATCTTGAAAGTCTGTTAGAGAAACTCCCAGAAGAAAGTACTGAAGGCATAGATGATGAAGATGTCAGTGGCACTTTTGTGAAAAGTATTGATGAAAATAAATCTGTTGGAAACAGCAAACAGCAAGAACATCATTCTGGGCTATCCAGGCATCATAAGAAACATAAGCATCACAAACATAAAAGTAATAAATCAAAGCACACCCATACATCAGACAGTATCATGGTTGATGGTGATAAGCAGTCTGCAGACAGGAGGAAAGACAAAACTTCTGATGATGAATATCTTCTAGTTGAAAACAAGCTGAAAGACACCATTACTGATAAAGACGGTAAACAGGTTACAGAGAAGCCCAAACAGAAAGATCCAGAAAAGGATAATTTAAAAGTAAAGAATATACAAAAAGACAGGTGTACTTTAAGTAGTGGCGATAAGCAAGTTGATGAAAACTCAAATGAATTAACTTTAGAAAGGTTTGAAAAGAAAGATAAAACCCCAAAAGAGAAGCAAGAGAGCAAAAAGAAAGTCAAACATGACAGTACTTCTGAAATCAAATATGGAAGCTTATTTAGTAAGGCTTTGGATGACATAGATTCTGCGAAAGTTCAAGAAATAGTTTCTGGAAGTAAGAAGAGAAAGGCAGAGGATAAGAAAAGCATAGAAGAAAGGAAAGACAGGAAACACAGAACTGAGGATACTAAACTGGAGAGTCCAAAGAGGTAATGAAATGCATTATTGTCTTCAAGTGCACTGTTACATAAAATTCTGCACATGTACGGTCCCCGCACATCGTAGCTTGAAGAAATATATTTGGCTGAAGGATCCAAAAATGACCAAAATGACCTATAAAGTTGATGGGGGTGTTAAACCTCAAATCAAACAAAAACTGCACATGTATCTTGGATAATATTTTAGAATCAAGCACTCCGCTTTTGCAAGACTTGCTGACAATGATGTTTGTGCAAAATTCTGGATTTTGCATTAATGTTATGGTTCAGTATGTTTCTAAGATTCATTCTACTTCATACAAACTGTGATCTGTGACCTAGGGTAAGAGTACTGCCTCAGATATATGGTATTGCCTCCTTGGTAAGGCCTTGCCCATATCACTTTAGATCCAAGTTTTGGAATGGAAGGTCAGGTGTTTTTTCTCAATTTCTCAGTTGTTGCTCACCTCTGATTAATGATTGACTTAGTATAAGTGAAATAATCGTGCAAGGGTAGTAAAATCAAATATTTAGTCTGGTGTTTTACAAAGTGGCATGAGTGCTTGAAAGTCCAGATCTTATGCTTGCCGGCCTCAGTAGCTCAGTCGGATGCGTGTCTGGCTGGTGATCAGGAGAATGCGGGTTCGATACCTACCAGGGTCGGCAACATTTCTTTCGTGGAGATAGATCATGAAATCCTTTCTGCGGTCATTCTCTACCTTCCACTGATTCAAGAAGGGCAGTTGTCAGTTTCTGGTGAAAGAATGTGCACTGTACTGGTTAACCGCTTACGTATAAGCCTGCCCAGGAAAAGTGTGGATAGGTAAACTGACTGGCTCAAAAATGATGTAAAATAGTGTTGACTGGGCTGTTAAACCCCAATACAAACAAATAAACAAACAATATCTTATGCTGAATGCTTTGGTCTGAGGTTTCTGATGACCCATACAGTCGAACTTCAATGGCTCGAACACCTTTGGAACCTCGAAAATCTGTTCGAGACAGGGGTAGATCGAGCCACTGAGGTTAATGTCAGGAGGCATAACGTGATACTTTTAGACATCTTTTCGGTGTTCTATAATGAAAATGTATGCTGTGTGTACTCATTAGAATCGCCTCATCGAGGCGATTCTAATGAGTACTCACACCATACATTTGCAAGATAAAAGAATAAAATCTCCTTAATCATCTCCCACTGTTTCTTATGTAGAGGACTCCCCTAGGGGCTCAAGAATGGGTTCGACACATCCATGGCAAACATGCCATAGGTGTTTGAGCCATCGAAGTTCTACTGTATTTCCAGAACCACAGAATCATTTCTTTCATTAGTGGTTGGTCTGAAGTTTAACAAAATATTATACCCCGCCACTTAAAGCTTCAGTGTCAGAGCATGGGGTCAGACTATAAGAATCCTACATGGGTGTGAGGGGTGGATGGAAAAATCGGTCCCGAGGGTCACTGTCTGGCATCAGGAGGCTTACCAGAGTGATGTCGGACAGTGATCCAGAGGGACGGATTTTTCTATCCACCCCTCACACTTGTGTAGGATACATTTTCTTGCATACCTTCCATTCCTGAGCGTGGATTTGTAATACTGCAGTCACTTTGGTTGCCGATGTCTGCCATATTGGGATGACACTATAGTGATGTTTAGTCACGTCATGTAACATGCTGTGACGTCGACCTTAACGACGGTCGTATTCAACCAGTGCATTTATCAAACACGCAAGAATATTCAACTTTGGGTAAGAACAACAGGGTTAGAACAGAATTTTGATCCCAAGCTAAAAGTATGGATTTCCTTATCCCTTACTACATTGGTTTGGTTAAAAGTTAAAAGCTTTTAAATCAAATTTTCTAAATCAAATTGATGATTAAGACTTACCAAAGTTTCAAACAGTATCAGCCTCTGAGATGAGGTTAAGGCAATGATATGTAAGCAATAGTCCTTTGACAGCATTTGTTTCTTTCCTTTGACTTTTTCCCATATGTTTGCTTATTTTTGCCTTGCATTACCTTTTGTCATTATGATCTCAGTATGTTTCAGTTTACTTAGCAGCTGTATATATTTTTCAGATTTTCTGATTTCTCATGTGTCTGTTTGCCTGTTTTGCTTAAAAATTATCATGCTGTTCACGACAACCCCTATCTTTGGAAACAGTGTAGATCCAGATCAGATGGCTTCTGAAGAAGCCATCTGATCAGGATCTACTTTGTTTGACATTAAGTTTATGGCTTTGTAAGAATAAATTACATCAAGTAATCTGATTGGTTCAAAGTCAGAAATGGGTGTGGCTTAACTGAATATTCAGCAAGATAGGGTTAAAAATTTCATTTTCTATTCTGAATCTATGGCATGTACAAGTCAGTGTAACATGGTGTCAGATTGTGCTTTAGCATTGTCAGTTTCTTGATATATTTCTATGGCTGAACTTCAATGGCTCAAACAAAGGAAACCATGAAAATTTGTTATCTAGAAGGATATTTCTAGCCACTCAGAGTAAGTCTTCAGGTTAGCAGGCATAATGGGGATAAACAAGGGATACCTGGTTGATCTTCTATAACCCATTGTATACTAGTGGACTCTTCCTCTGCTGTATGGTGGACAAGTCCATTTGTCATTTAAGGGATGTCAGGCCTATTTGTTTTGTGTTTATTCTATTTTTGATGGAAAATTCTGTTAGCAAAGAAGGCAGGCCCTGATCAGACACCGCATTCTGCGGCGTCTGATCTGGGCCTGCAATGTTTGCCAAGGTACCCCTTTAGGGTTTCCCCGCACGCAGTGGGATAAAATAAAGGACATTGTGTTACTGATAAGAATCATGTTATGGCGGCAATTTTAATGAGCACACACAACATACCTTGTATGGATAAAATAAATGAATTGCCTTAAATATTTTTGAGATGATTGTTTATCATATGACGTCGCGTCTGAGAGTGTAATAATGCCATGTATTATTTTCGATAATCCACTAGTGGATTAAATATGCAAATTAGCTAGATACGTCCCGAAACGTTACATGTACGACGTCCTTAACGACGTCGCGTTTACTAATGGCGGAATATTGACATTTTTGTAAACAATCGTGAATAAAATGCGTTTTAAATGTCATATGATAAACAGAATCTTGCATTCGTGCTCATGTATTATTGAATTTATTAAACTCGTTGAGGAAAAGGGATAAAATGCTCGGCAAAGCCTCGCATTTTATCCCTTTTCCTCAACTCGTTTAATAAATTCAATAATACATGAACACTCATGTAAGATCCTCTATTTATCAGACAGCCCCCAAGTTACTAAGCACAGAAGTTCTTCAGTGCTGATGTCCATGTGACTATCACTGATTTGTAGGAAATCAAGGTTATGGTTATTTATAGAAAATAGAATTGTATTCTTATGGTTGTGACATCTGTCATCAGACTGCTGTGTAAAAGAAACCTTATTGTAAGCCATTGACTTAATGCATATCCTAGGGACAATTGCAAACAGTTAACAGCCAGATCAGACACAGTGTCTGATCAGGATTTAGACTGTTTGCATCTTAAAACCGGTGGGAAAAAAGCGATATGCTATTTAAAATCATAATGTATGCGAAAAACAAACCTAAGAAATCAGATGTTTTGCAAAGAAAAACATAACTTGAGACCATCTAATAAAAGGCAGGATAAGCCATGTGCTTGCTAAAATTATATTTCATGCCTGGCTGATTTGCTGGATCTGTTGTTGTATCTGAGAGTGGGAAAAAACATGAAATCAAATGTGATATCGTCTTGAAAAGGCAGGAAAAAGCCACATGCTAACTAAAATCATAATATACCAAGCGTTTTACTTTCAACCCCAGTTAAATAACTACTTAGGCAATACATTTTGTTTATTTATATACAAATGTATTCATTCTTATTTTACTCCTTTACCTGCATTACAATGTGAGTTAGACCCTCCATGCTTGTAAACCCTATTGGTTTCATTGGGAGGCAGGGCTTGAGAAGTCATTTCATCTCAATGTCGGGTAAAATTCCCACAAATTTGGAAGCAACGTCTCCAAAATGACCTTTTACAGTGTTGACGGGGAGGTTAAACCTCAAATCAAACAAAACAAACAAAACCTGCATTACAATTATTGTTTTTCACAGTTGATTGTTGCTTTCACGGATTTTGCACAACTGATTAATTTTGACAGCACATGCTAGGTGACCAGTTGATTGCCCAGATATAACAGATAACAAATTAATCTGATCTAAAATACCTTTTACAGTTCGAATCCTTTGTTTGGTCTAAGTGACAAACGCCTGGTGCCAAACATGAGAAACTTGAGAAGTTTCATATAGAAATAAAGGCATGTTGTGTGTACTCATTAGAATCACCATTGTAATACGAAGTATCCCCATTTTGAACACATTTTCATGGTCCCAGAGGGGTTTAGAGTTATTGAAGTTCGACTGTACTTTGAATTTCTTTTCTAACTTGGTGTTGTATACCAGAAAACACTCAAAGACAGAAGCAGAAAAGGTGCCTAAGAGGTACAAAAAGACCAAGGTCAGAACATCCACACTTTCAAGCAAACAACAAGATGCAGATAAAGGTGACATGCATTGACCTGTTTATCTAACTTTGTTAGTTAGGCCAAAACAAAATATATGTTATTTAGGCCAAAACAAAATAATGTGTGGTTCCGGTTACCTGACCGTGCCTAGAATATTTCCCGCCAAGCCTAATTATTTTTCTTTTTCATGAATATTCCATTTTTATGTGCAAAAATGGTCATTCAATTTTTCATGGTCCAAGTATTTAGATACCTATTTCATTTAAAAGCACTAGTATGTACTAGTCGTATTTAAGCCTGAAAATGGTGTACGTCTTCCAAAAAACAACAACATGTGTATGTCTTTAAATAATTGTGTGAGCCGGGAGTAAAAATGCATGTCGTAATCATCGGTCTTCAAAATCTGCTGTTTTAATAAATTGCCATCAGAGAAACTGGACCACAACTGACAGTAAACGGTAAGTGGCCTGCACTAATTAAAAACAATTAGCCAATTACAGTTCAAATAGGTCAGGGAGATGGCACGTGGCGACTTTTTAAGAAGCAGAGGTCTGTGAAGTAGCCCTTACTTATAATAAAAAATCCCCAGTAGTTTGTCAATTAAGACTGTTCAGGCAAAATCAAAAGAGCCGCTAACGGAAGGTAAAACGTCGGCTGTCTCCTTGGATCAACAGGTGTAATGCCAGTGATTTTTTTACCCCTGCGTCCTGCGTCCACGACGCACAAATAGGACCGAGGACGCACAATTATAAAATATGTGCGTCCGTAGGCCGCAAAAAAATTCATGGGCGAAAAATCCAACTTTCGTTTTGGCAGCTGTAAATATCGGCGGAAGTGATAAAATACCGCACTTTTACCGAACTGCCCAACGAATCACTGAAAAATCGATACAGGTACAATTTAATGATCCAACCACAAGGCGATGATCCCTTCCATCCAAAACAAGCCCGAACTTTCACACAAGCAAGTTCAATGCGAACATCAAAGTTTTCCGCCATTCAAATCGCCGCCCACAAACTACCAAAATTGTTTTTCTGCACGTGATCGGTAAATGACGTCATCTGATGCCAGCAACCTCACACGTGTTTAGTATCATTGTTTTATTTTAATGGGGTGTATATGTTTCATAAAAAATAATGTTTGGACCTGGTAAAAATATTTTCTCGACAGCGAAACGGTTATGAATAGAGGTGCATATAAAACAGCGTTTTGCACAGCTCCCCGAATTATCCCAAGCAGCTTGAACAACAGCTTTCAACTTTTCCCATCTAGCGTCTGCTATTTGGCACCAAAACATAACATTCAAGAGATAGTAGAAAAGTCTGTTTTTATTATGCATACATAGGGGGGATAAACACAAAGTAGAGAGATAATTGACCATATTTTCACACCTTGTTAGCTCACCTGAGCCGTAGGCTCATTGGTGAGCTAATAGGGTGGTCATGCTGTCTGTATGTATGTATGTATGTCAACATTTTCAAACATCTTCTCCTCTGGAACCGCTGGGCGGACTGAAGCCAAATTTCATGTGGGGCCTCAGTGGGATTGGGGAACGAAAGTTTGTTCGGGGGGTCCAGGTCACATGACCAAGATGGCCGCCATGCCCATATATGGTAAAAACCCTTCAAAAATCTTCTCCGGAACCGCTGGTCCGATTTTCACCAAACTTGGTATGTGGCCTTGGGTACTCGGGCCTATCATAGTTTCTTCAAATAATGGCCCTTGGATGACCTTGACCTATTTTATGCCAAGGTCAAATTTGGTAATATAGGCTTTTGAATGGCAAAAAGTGAAAACGTTGGATTTTTCGAAAACTGTTGCAGCCTTTGGCCTGAAAGTTGGTAGCTGACATCAGCTAAATGAGTTAATAAGTATATATGAGATTTATAGGTCAAGGTAATTCCGTGACCTTGGGTCAAGTTTTTTAATATGTCAAACTTTAAACTTATTTTTCAGGGAAACTACTTGGTCAATTTTGACCAAATTTCATATGCAAGCTTTGTGGGAGAAGGACATGTAAATTAAGTTGATGATGTTGGGTCACATAACCAAGATGGCCGCCATGCCCATATATGGATAAAACCCTTCAAAAATCTTCTTCTCTGAAACTACTGGACAGATTTTCATGAAACTTGGTATGTAGCATCTGGGATGCGGGCCCATCATAAATTCTTAAAATGGTGACCCTCGGATGACCTTAACCTATTTTATGCCAGGGTAAAATTTAGTCACATATGCATTTGTATGGGAAAAAGTGAAAATGCATTATATCTAACAAACAGTTCAATATTCCACCACTAAATCATATATATTCTTGTTCCTTAAGATAGGGCGCATTTATTGACATGGGGTCCACCAGGTCCCTTAAAAAAAAACTTCAAAAATCTTCTTCTCCGGAACCGCTGGGCCGATTTCCACCAAACTTGGTATTTAGCCTCGGGGCCCATCATAGTTTGTTCAAATAATTGCCCTGGGATGACCTTGACCTATTTTATGCCAAGGTCATATTTGGTCACATTGGCATTTGTATGGGAAAAAGTCTAAATGGCTGATATCTTGCAAATGGTTGAGAATACCACCCCTAAACCATATATATATGTATATTCTTGTTCCTTGTGATTAAGCATGTTAAATGACATGGACCTTGGGAGTCTAGGGGGTCCCCCGGGGACATGCCCCACCCCCTTCATTTCAAAAAGTGCCCAATATCTTGGAAACTGTCCAGATCCCCACCCATAAACAATATATATTCTAAGGGGCTTTAAGTGACATGCATCTTCGAGACCCTGGGGGCATGCCCCACCCCTGCATTACATAAAATGCATCAAATCTCAGAAACTGTTCAGATCCCCTCCCATAAATCATATATTTTCTTGTTTCTTGTGATAAGGGGCATTTAGTTACATGGATCTTTGAACACCATAGGTTAAATTGGGGGCCGACACCCCCTTTAGAAATGGTTAAGCTCTCCACCCATTAACCATATATTTTCTTGTTCCTGACCTTTTAGCTCATCTAAGGCTTTATCTTGGCTAAATATAACTGAAAATTCAAACTCAAAAGTTTTTCAACTGATCTTCAAGAGTCAGGAATGTGATTAAGGACCACTTGGTCATACAGCCAGATGCATTTAGTGACATGGACCTTAATTTGGGCCCCTGGGGGCATGCCCTACCCACATCATTTAATAAAATGCGTAATATTTCCCCACCCATTAACCATATATATTCTTTCTCTATATACTAATATGGACATTTTCTCTTTTGATAATGGGTTTTCAGAAAAAATTCAATAAAAATTACATCAGGATAAAGAACAAGGTTTAAAACAACTAGCGTTGCAATAATTTAGAAAATCTGTTGACAAATAAGGATTTTATAACCAAAAACACATTTGAATAGGGAAATTTCCTTTGTTAAATTGCTAGCAAGGGAGGTAAATATTTCCCCGCAAACTTTCAATTTCTTCATACACTGTAACTAAATAACTGAAATAATCATAAATGATGCAAAACACATCATGAAGTTCAAAACATTTAAATCGAGGCCAAAAAGATTCCAGAATCAAAACTTTATGATCATGGATTATCTCCCCTTTCAATGTAAAATCTCTATTCAAATCTTATCTTATCAAAAACACATTTGAATAGGGAAATTTCCTTTGTTAAATTGCTAGCAAGGGAGGTAAATATTTCCCCGCAAACTTTCAATTTCTTCATACACTGTTACTAAATAACTGAAATAATCATAAATGATGCAAAACACATCATGAAGTTCAAAACATTTAAATCGAGGCCAAAAAGATTCCAGAATCAAAACTTTATGATCATGGATTATCTCCCCTTTCAATGTAAAATCTCTATTCAAATCTTATTTTGGTCATAATTTTTTAAATAGTGAACCGATTTTCAAAATTTTTGTGGCACATGTTTCAAGAAATTTATAAGCAACTTTTGCTAAAGAAATCATCAATCCTTGTCTTTGTTTACTATAACGAATCTCCGAAATATCATTATCAGAGGACAAAAACAGAACATTAAAACACGTTTGGTGACATGGATCTTAGATCATAAGAGGTCTAGAGGGACCTTGGGTGCATGTCCCTTAGCCCTTTAGACCTAAGGCTGTCAGGTGAGCGTCTTCAGGACCAATGGTCCTCTGGTTCAAGTTGGCTTATTGATGAAATGAAAGACACGCACCGCAGGGCAATCATGTTTACTTGGCAATTATATGAAAGGGATTAACAATAGTGTCATAATTGAACCGTTATAAATACACAGACGATTTGTCTCTGAATTGTCGACAAAGCCGGATACTGCAGCAATTATTGTGATTTACTTACTCCAGTTATACAGTATTTAAGGACTCAAAAGGCTGACAGTTGTAGACGATTTTTTTTTGCACTTGCTCGACCGGGCGTCGTAAGGTCAAAGTGCACCTGCCCGGCATGATTACAGTCTTGTCCCGGGCATCGGGGCAATGCATTTGTCAGCACCTGTTTAGATAGCTGGTGTCCCAATCAGGAGGAAATGTTCGGGATTTTACCTCCATTGTGCATGAAGTAAATTTCACACAAGTTGTGGTGCGGTGCGCATTTATTGAAAACGAAAGTAGAAAACATTCCTCCGAAAAAGAATCGGAAAATAGACGCAAAAACGTACACTTTAGCTGGATTTCTTTGGGCTAGTAAACAACACAAGTTGATGATTGATTCTGTTCATTGCAAATAACAGATACTAGACATTCATTCATCACCACATTATTTTTAAATATACTGAACCGATCTTTTTTTTTTTTGCTTCCCATTTTTCCCTCCAAATATTGGGACTCATAGTTTCAGATTTGGGACGCACAGTTTTTTGGTTGAACGAGTCCCAGGACTCATAGTTGAAAATTTGTAAAAAAAATCACTGTAATGCATAGGCCTGTAAGAGACGCGATATTAGGAATTGGTAGTTCAGAAAAGAGTGAAAAGAATGATTTACAAGGCTTTCTTTACGCTCGTTGTCACACGGCAATTAGTTAACACACCATGTTTATTGTCATCTATAACGGATTGACATATTTACTGATTGGTGTGGTAGGCAATCAAAAGATTAATAGTACTCAGTAAAGATCACATGCAGACAATATCATTAATGGTGACTGACCAATGTCAACTGTAAAATCGTAATTTTTCACTCGGTTCTATGCATGTTTTGAGATTTATAGGTTTCTTGTATTTTACTGCAATTCTACCAACCTCAACCTCTTTCTAACACGGAATTTCGGGTCCAACCAACAGATCGTGTTAGTTGACATTAAACATAAACGCCGACCGCATTTGTCACGGATCAGTCCATTCTACTTTTACACTGTAAACACAAGCCTCCAGTGCTTTCGATAAGCCTACATTGTCCTCGTGACAAGGTTTGAAAATAAGATCAAGTTATGTCTCTAATTTGCATTTATCCCTCAATCATAAAATTTAATCCACAATCAATGTGAAAATGATTTAATAGCTCCTAAGACGATCAGCTACATCTAACTGTAGATGTATGCATAATAAAAACAGACTATTCTGCTGTATCATGCATGGTTATGTTTTGGCACCAAAATAGCAGACGCTTGGGGGGAAAAGTAGAATGCTTTAATTTGTGTAAACACAACTGTATGCTGTTGTTTGTGCTTCATACGGAGCTTCTGTGGATAAGTCGGGAATAGTGCAGAGGCCGTTCTCTATCCACAACCGTTTAGCTATCGAGAAATATTTTTTAGCAGTTACAAACAATTTTTATGAAAGAAATGCGCCTCATTAAGATAAAACAATGCCATTTAACATGTGTGGGGGTTGGATGACATCATTTACCGGTCGCATGCAGAAAAATGGTAGGGATGGTTTGTGAACGGTGGATTTTATGGCGATTTGGGTGGCGGAGAACTTTGATGTTCGCCTTGAACTTGCTTGTTGAGCAGGTGTGAAAGTTTGGGCTCGTTTTGGATGGAGGGGTCCTTGTCTTGTGGCTGGATCATTAAATTAACAAACTCATCTGCAGTCTTTATTCTCTTATTTTGCAAAGCTGACAATTTTAATCTTTTGAGTATATCGGCTGCAGCTCATGTTAACATATTATGCGTGGCAAGGTATATATCTATCTTTAATTTCTAATTGGACAAGCAGTTATGGTATGTCTGCAATTAACTTGAATTTGAAAAAGTACCGTTATTGAATGTGTCAACTTCAGTATTACTTACTGTATTACCGCACTTAAAAGTTGGAGGGAAACAAAGTAATTGTGCTTGAAATTTCATAGAATCCTAGCTTTATATTTATAAATATTGGTTGGGGAAAATTTGGGGCCCAAAGCAAAATCCTGCTATCAGGAATCCTTCTGTAACGAATCGTGCTATAACAAGGTCCGTGTGTATATCTTTCCTCTCACAAAGCTTGAAACTGGCGCCTGTGGGTTGAAGGGGAAAGCTGACTTTACTCGGGGGTATATATTATTTTCCTGATTTCAGCTCCAGAACATAGATTGTCTGTTCATATTACAACCACCTCAATGACATTGTTCTATTGTGTTTCCACAATGTATAGGTTAGGATTGAAGTTACGAAATGTACTTTTCAGAAAAGGGGCAGTTAGGGAAACATGTAAATATGCAGTTATGCATACATGTGTGTCGAATAATAAGAAATGTTGTCTATGTTTTATGTGCAATCCAACTTTTCAAAAGGAAGGGTTCTGGGCTTCTGTTTTCAAAATCCTTGTGAGATCACTCTATCTATCTAATCTATCTGATCTATCTATCATGCTCAGCTTTAAGACCAAGTAGGGCAAATACAAATGACATTAGCACTACGATTTGGAAAGACTATATCAAATATGTTTCTGCTGGTGTTAATGGAATACTGTGCATGTCTGCATGTTTTATTTGCAGCATAAAGCCGTTAAAAGACACTTTCTAATCATGGTTTACTCTGTCACTTCATCTGCATCTTTTGAACTTTAATACATTAAACTAAAATGTATATATGGTACATCAAAGTTACAGCACTATTAAAGATTAAGCAACCTTTTCTAGAACAGCAAGTCCCAAAGGTTGACCGTTAATAAAAGACAAACACATACACAGGGTGTCCCATGAAATTACTATGTTCTTAAAATCAAGTCTGGCTGAAGAACACTCTTGTTTTATAACAATTAGGAGGTTTTGAAATGAAAACTAAGCAATATTTATTATACTTTTATTTGCATTTCATAAACTGTTTATAAGTACAATTAAGCAATGTGTTGCATATAAAATTTAGGGGAATTAAAATAATTTTCCTACCTACCTACCCTATTTTTGAAAACCATGTAATAGGAACCACACATATATTTTGTTTTGGCCTTACTGTTCATGCATTTGATTGCCATTTTCGTTAGTTACTCAAATTGCCATTTTCTTTAGTTACACAGATTGCCATTTTCTTTTGTTACTCACATTACAAAAACATGCCTATACACAATACATTGTAAATTTTATCGCCAGAAAAAGGAAAATTTTAAGATGAAAAAATGTGGTATTTTTCTTTTTTCTGCTCAAAATATAGATTGTGGGTACACCTCAATGAGGCGGTTCTAAGGAGTACCCACAAACTATATTTTAGAGCAGACATAAGAAAAATAAGTTTTACCCCTGTAAATCCCAGTTTTACTATATAAAAGTGGGGTTCAAGGGGGTCAAAATTGTATAGGCGTGTTTTCGTGATGGATTGCCATTTTCTTTAGTTCTATTCATCACAAGAACACACCTATTTTATTTTCATCCCCTTAAACCCCACTTTTATATAGTAAAACTGGGGTTACAGGGGTATGCATTATTTCTCTTATTTTGGCTCAAAAACATAGATTGTGGTTTCTCACCAAGGCGGTTCTAACGAGTTCCCACAATCTATGTTTTGAGCAGAAATATGAAAACTATCAGAACTTTTTTAACAGAAAATTGTCTTTTTTTGGGGGGTGGGGGGTGGGGGGGTGGTATAACCTTCCAATATATTTGAATAGGCATGTTTTTGTAATGTTATTTAACAGCATGTTTGTTTTGTTCCTTTTATGAAATGAAACTTATACTACACTTGGTGTCTAAGGTAAGAAAGGTGTAGTAGCAAAATAGTAATCAAGTACCCTTAACTCTTGGAGTTATGTCCCTTGATAGGTCCTTTCAGTATCACAATCTTGTTGATGACCAAGTTCTTGTGCAAATTTTGATATTTCTGATGGAGGCCAAATGCTAAAATATAAATCAAAGAGATATTTGTTCTTGTCCGGATTAGTTTATCCATTTGAATAATAAGTTTACAGCTGTAGCTATATTTTTAGCTCACTGAGCCTTCGGCTCATAGGTGAGCTTATAGTGTGGCAAGAGTCCGTTGTCTGTCTGTCGTCTGTCTGTCAACATTTTCAAACATCTACTCCTTGGAAACCGCTAGGAAGATTGAAGTCAAATTTCATGTGTATTATCCATGGGATGGGGGAACGAACTTTTGTTTGAGGGGTCCAGGTCACATGACCAAGATGGCCACCATGCCCATATAAGGTAAAAGCCTTTCAAAAATCTACGGAACCAGTGGGCCAACTGGTATGTAGTATTTGAGACTCGGGTTGTTCAAATGATGACCCTTGGATGACCTTGACCTATTTAAAGCCAAGGTAAAATTTGGTCACCTGGGCTTTTTTATGGGAAAAAGTCAAAATTGAGTATTTTTGGAAACAATAATTGCAGCCTGTGGTCTGAAAATTGGTAGATGCAGTAAGCTAATTCAGATATGAAATTTAAAAACTTGTTTTCCAAAGAAACCAGTAAGCCATTCATAACCAACTTGCATATGAAAAGTAGAAGTAAAACAAAGATCAGGAATTGATACAATTAACTTACTCCACCCATAAAAGACACCAAAGGGAAAGAAATACAAACATTAAGCGACCAGACCATAATGGAAACCTAAACAAAGGAAGGCCATAAGGACAGTTACTTTCCCACAAAATGGCCATATGGCCATCCAAAACCAAAAGAAACCCGAATTAGCCACTCCCATTTTGCTCAGTACTTTTGCTTCGTTTTCACTTAAGCTATAGTAAACCTTTAGATGATTCTGTAGACATGGAAGGAAATTTAAACTAGTGCCACAAAAAAAAAAAAAAAAAAGAGAGAGAGAAAATACATGTTCTCCCCCGTAAAGACACACTGCCTAATTTTGTCTAAATATGCTTGGTCCTCGAAACTGCTAACTACTAAAACTTAATGCACCTTCGCTATCATGTAGTAATGTGTATTTTCCTCATATGTCATGTTATAAGTCTTGAGAGAATAAAAGTTTTGTCTGTCTGTATGTTTTATTTGTTTGTTTAAATTGATGTTTTACGGCCCCAGTCAACACTATTTAGGTCATTATGAAGACGCTGCTTCCAATTTTGTGGGCTTTTACCCGACACTGAGATGAAATGACATCTCAATCCCTGCCGCCCAAACAAACCAAAAAGGTTAATATGTAGGGGACGGTCCGACTCGCACCACATTGCCTGAAAGCTTCTCGAAACACGGAAATGAAAATGGATTAATTTAAGATGGCTGCCATGCCCGTATAAGGTAAAAACTCTTAAAAAATCTACTTCTTCAGAAACAGTAGGCCGATTGTCATGAAACTCAGTATGTAGCATTAGGGACTTAGGCCCATTATAATTTGTTCAAATGATGACCCTTGGATGACCTTGACCAATTTTACACCAAGGTCAAATTTCGTGACATACATAGTTTTGTTTGGGAAAATGTCAAAACTGAGTAGTTTTAGGAAACTATTGCAGTCTGTGGTCTGAAAATTGGTAGCTGCAGTAAGGTAAAGGAGTAAATGAAACTTCAGGAGAATTCGAGGTCAAGGTCATTCTATGACCTGGGCCCAAGGTCATTCAGATTTGAGAAATTAAAACTTGTTTTCCACAGTAACCACTGGGCCACTTATAGTCAAATTGCACATGAAAGCTTTTAGGAACAAGAAAATGAAAAACCAGAAATTTGTGTTTGGTCATATGACCAAGATGGCCACCATGCCCATATAAGGTAAACCCCTTCAAAAATCTTCTCCGGAACCAGTAGGCTGATCGTGGTATGTAGCATTGGGGGACTTAAGCCCATTATAGTTTGTTCTAATGATGATCCTCGGATAACTTTGACCTGTTTTATGCCAAGGTCAATTTTGGTGAAATATACTTTTGTATGGGAAAATGTCAAAACTGATTATTTTTCGGAAACTATTGAAGCCTCTGATCTGGAAATTGGTAGATGCATTTAGCTATAGGAGTGAATTAAACTACATGAATATTCAAGGTAAAGGTCATTCTCTGACATTAGCCAAAGGTCATCTAGATATGAAAAATTAAAACTTTTTTCCACTGGAACAACTGTGCCATTTGTTACCAAATTTCTCCTGAAAGCCTTATACGCAGGTTCGATACCTGCCTGGGTCGGCAACACTCTTTCATGGAGATTGATCATGAAATCTTTTCTACACTCATTCTCTCCCTTCCACTGATTCAAGAAGGGCAGTTGTCAGTTTCTGGCGAAAGAATATGTAGTGTACTGGTTATCTGCATACGTATAAGCCTGCCCAGGAAAGGTGTGGATAGCTAAACTGACTGGCTCAAAAATGACCTAAATAGTGTTGGCTGGGCTGTAAACACCAAAACAAACAAACAAAAACCAGAAAGCCTTGAAGAAGAAGGAAATGAAAATTTGGTGGTCAGCTGACCAGTATGGTCGCCATGTGCATATAAGGTAAAAAAAAAAACATAGGCTTTTGTATGGGAAAAAGTCTAAATTGTACTTTCTGCCATGGTAAAACCCTTCAAATAAACTTCAGAAAAAAAAAACAAATGGCTCCACATACATTCAGCACTCAGGAGAGCAGTACAGGACCATTGGTATATAAGGTAAAAAAAAAAACATAGGCTTTTGTATGGGAAAAAGTCTAAATTGTACTTTCTGCCATGGTAAAACCCTTCAAATAAACTTCAGAAAAAAAAACAAATGGCTCCACATACATTCAGCACTCAGGAGAGCAGTACAGGAGTCATTGTATCCTGTGATTCCGTTATTCCGTTATTCATCATAACTCAAAAACCTTTTGAGGTATTTTCATGAAACTTCACACAAATGTAAAGCACCATGGGACGATATGCAGAGTGCATGAATTATAACTCTGGATTGCCTACTTATGGAGTTATTGCCCTTTGAACATTGAAAAATGGCAATTTTAACCTTGTCCGCTCCATAACTCAAAAACCGTTAAAGGTATTTTCATGAAACTTCACACAAATGTAAAGCACTATAAGACGATGTGCAGAACACATGAACCATAACTCTGGATTGCCTACTTTTGGAGTAATTACCCTTTGAACATTGAAAAATAGCAATTTTAACCTTGTCCACTCCATAGCACAAAAACGGTTTTGAGATATTTTCATGAAAAGTCACACAAATGTAAAGCACCATGAGACAATGTGCATGTGGATGGCCTACTTTTGGAGTTATTGCCCTTTGAACATGGAAAAATGGCAATTTTAACCTTGTCTGCTCCATAACACAAAAAACGTTTGAGATATTTTCATGCTGAAAGCTGAAAACATTTTTTTTCTTGTTTTTTTTTTTATGTGCCCGGTAGGGATAGTGGGGACATATTGTTTTTGTCCTGTCTGTTTGTTTGTGTTTGTGCGTGGACAACTTTGGTCATAACTTTTGAACTGTTTGAGATAGAGCATTCATATCTGGCATGTATGTTCCTTGTGACAAAAGCTTTACATTCATGCAAAACATTTTTACCTGTGACCTTGACCTTTGACCTACATAAAAGAAAAAGTTAACATTAGTCATAACTTTTGAACCGTCTGAGATACAGCCTTCATATTTGGCATGTAGGTTCCTTGTGACAAGAGCTTTGCATTCATACAAAAAATTTGACCTTGACCTTGACCTACTTAAAAGAAAAAATTAACATTTTGGTCATAATTTTCGTAGTGTTTCGGATAGAGCCTTCATATTTGGCATGTAGGTTCCCTGAGCTTTACATTCATGTAAAAATCTTTGACCATGACCTTGACCTTTGACCTACTTAAAAGAAAAAATAAAATTGTTGATAATTTTTTAACCCTTTAAGATAGAGCCGTCATATTTGGCATGTAGGTTCCTTGTGATAAGAGCTTTACTTTCATGCAAACTTTTTTGACCTGTGACCTTGACCTATGACCTACTTTAAAGAATTTTTTTTTTATTGTTCATAACTTTTGAACCATTTAAGATAGAGCCTTCATATTTGGCATGTGAGTTCCTTGTGTCAAGGGCTTCCCACTGAAACAAAAAATCTTGACCTTTGACCTTGACTAGACCTTGAACTATGGCCAACTTCAAAAAAAAAAATTACCATGCGTGGGGACATGTTTGTGTTTCACAAACACATCTTGTTCTTTTGTGATAGCGCTATAGTGGGGCTATAGTCAGATTCTCTGACAGTTCAAAATGGACTAGAAATAAGAAAAATACACTGTTTAGCTAATGATGCTTTGAGATGTCATTTCATCTTGATGTAGGTACAAAAAGTCCTTCAAAATTGGAAGCAATTCCTCCCACATGACGTAAAAGTGTTGATCAGGACGTCAAACCTCAATTCAAACAAAAACCATGGTGAGTGAGGCCTTGGTGTTGAAGCCACTGAAAATCTCCCAGTACTTGTTACTTCTGTAGTTAGCATAAAAACCCTAAAAATTCAGACACATTAAGGACCCGCTGAAACTCTAATAAAATTTCTACAAATTTGTTTTACGATCCAGCAAGGAGTCCAAAAGGTGCAGACAGAATGGCAAACAGTGTAGACACTGATCAGAAGCAGTCTGATCTGGATCTGCACTTTTGCCTTTGCCTGTCTGGCCCAATACTTAGGTTGTTGTTCTTGTGCATGAAGTATGCATAGCTCCAGATAAGACGCTTATTTTATCCAAAAAGAACTAGATATTTTTCTTATTTCTGCACAAAAACATGTTGTGGGTATTCATAAGAAGCGCCTCATCGAGGCGCTTCTAATGAATACCCACAATACATACACTCTCCTATCTGGGTCTGTGAGTATGTGTTTTGTTTGGGCACATAGTCTGTGTTAGCTTGCTTGTTCAAATTCAAAACCTCAGAAAAATGAAATTAGCATAACTTGCTTTAATTGTGTGGGCAAACTACCTTGTCTTTTGTTAGGTTTTGTTAGGCATTTTGCATGTTTTTGTGTGTTCAGCATGTTTTTGTTTAGATATTTGTTCTGCTTGTTTGTCCATTATGCTTTCTAACGCCCTAGTATATGTAATGGAGCATCTGATTGCATACCATAAAAATCTTCAAAACTCGGTCATTTTGCATGTTTTTGTGTATTCAGCAAGCTTTTGTTTAGATAGTTATTCTGCTTGTTTGTCCATTATCCATTCTAAATTCTGCTTGTTTGTCCATTATCCATTCTAAAGCCTAAGTGTATGTTTGCATTCCAGATGTATGCTAAATATTCAGACATCTTGAGGACTTGCTGTAATTGTTCTAAACTTTTAGCAAGATTGTTTTGCGATGAAGCAAGGAGTCAACAACTTGCAGACAGAATTGCAAACAATGTAGACCCTGATCAGAATGCTCCTTCAGTAGCAGTCTGATCATGGTCTGCACTTTCAACTTTGGCCTGCCTGTCCCACTACTTAGGACTACATGTATTATGGTTTTTATGCAGAAATAAGGAAAATAATATATGGATACGCTCTCCTCTCTGGGTCTATGAGTATGTGTTTTGTTTGTGCACATAGTCTGTTTTAACTTGCTTACAAGTTCGAATTCAAAACATCAGAAAAATGAAGTTAGCATAACTTGCTTAAGTTGTGTGTGTAAGCTGCCTTGTCTTATGTTGGGCATTTTGCATGTTTTTGTGCATTCAGCATGCTTTTGTTTAGATATTTACCATTATCCATTCTAACGCCCAAGTGTATATGGGCCCGTCAAGCGATTTTGGTACTTATTGCCTTCGCTGCTCGCTTATACAAGCAGTGAATCAAGAGGAACCTTCAGACAAAAAGCCATATCCCTGGCCCCTCTGAATGGCTGGGCATGGGCAGTTAAAATTTGTCATGACGGAATGCTCGAAGACACAAATTCGCTTGGCGGGGCTCATATAATGGAACTTGTGATTGCATCTGATTGCATATCATAAAATCCTAAAAACAACCTGTATTAAGCAAGCACCTTAGAGATAATCAAAAAGTGCTTGCTTAACACAGGTGCTTGCTTAAGACAGGTGAATTTTAGTACATTTTTAGCTCACCGTCTCGTAGTGACGAGGTGAGCTTTTGGGATCACCGTCGTCCGTGCGTCCGTCCGTCCGTCCATAAACAATTTCTTTAAACGACATCTCCTCCTCAACCACTGATCGGATTTTGACCAAACTTCACAGGAATGATCCTTAGGTGGTCCCCTTTCAAAGTTGTCCAAATGGTTCCGGTCCGTTGCACATCTAGGTCACAGGAGCAAAAAATAGATTTTTTTCACCAAAAACTTAAAAAATCTTCTTCTCTGAAACCACAAGGCCCAGGTCATTGATATTTGGTATGAAGCTTCATCTAGTGGACCCCTACCAAGATTGTTCAAATTATAGTGCTGGGGCCAAAAATGCCCCCGCCCCGGGGCCCTTTGGTTTTACATAGGCTTATATAGGGAAAATCTTAAAAAATCTTCTCTGAAACCACAAGGCCCAGGACTTGGATATTTGGTATGAAGCTACATCTAGTGGACCCCTACCAAGATTGTTCAAATTATAGTGCTGGGACAAAAAATGCCCCCGCCATGGGGCGCTTTGGTTTTACATTGGCTTATATAGGGAAAATCTTTAAAAATCTTCTTCTCTGAAACCACAAGGCCCAGGTCTTTGATATTTGGTATGAAGCTTCATCTAGTGGCCCCTACCAAGATTGTTCAAATTATAGTGCTGGGGCCGAAATTGCCCCTGCCCCGGGGCCCTTTGGTTTGACATAGGCTTATATAGGGAAAATATTTAAAAATCTTCTTCTCTGAAACCGAAAGGCCCAGGACTTTGATATTTGGTATGAAGCTTCATCTAGTGGACCCCTACCAAGATTGTTAAAATTATAGTGCTGGGGCAAAAAATGCCCCCGCCCCGGGGCCCTTTGGTTTTACATAGGCTTATATAGGGAAAATCTTTAAAAATCTGCTTATCTGAAACCACAAGGCCCAGGAATTTGATATATGGTATGAAACTTCATCTAGTGGACCCCTACCAAGATTGTTCAAATTATAGTGCTGGGGCAAAAAATGCCCCCGTCCCGGAACCCTTTGGTTTTACATGGCCTTATATAGAGAAAATCTTTAAAAATCTTCTTCTCTGAAACCGCAAGGCCCAGGACTTTGATATTGAGAATGAAGCTTCATCTAATAGACCTCTACCAAGATTGTTCAAATTATAGCCCTTGGGCCAAAAATGCCCCCGCCCCGGGGCCCTTTGGTTTTACATAGACTTATATAGGGAAAATCTTTAAAAATCTTCTTCTCTGAAACCACAAGGCCTAGGTCTTTTATATTTGGTATGATGCTTCATCTAAAGGACCCCTAACAAGATTGTTCAAATTATAGTGCTGAGGCCAAAAATGTCCCCGCCCCAGGGCCCTTCGGTTTTACATAGGCTTATATAGGGAAAATCTTTAAAAATCTTCTTCTCTTAAACCGCAAGGCCCAGGACTTTGATATTGGGTATGAAGCTTCATCTAGTGGTCCCCTACCCAGATTGTTCAAATTATAGTGCTGAGGCAAAAAATGACCCCGCCCAGGGCCCTTTGGTTTTACATAGGCTTATATAGGGAAAATCTTTAAAAATCTTCCTCTCTGAAACCGCAAGGCCCAGGACTTTGATATTTGGTATGAAGCTAAATCTAGTAGACCCCTACCAAGATTGTTCAAATTATAGTGCTGAGGCCAAAAATGTCCCCGCCCCAGGGCCCTTTGGTTTTACATAGGCTTATATAGGGAAAATCTTTAAAAATCTTCTTCTCTTAAACCGCAAGGCCCAGGACTTTGATATTGGGTATGAAGCTTCATCTAGTGGTCCCCTACCCAGATTGTTCAAATTATAGTGCTGAGGCAAAAAATGACCCCGCCCAGGGCCCTTTGGTTTTACATAGGCTTATATAGGGAAAATCTTTAAAAATCTTCCTCTCTGAAACCGCAAGGCCCAGGACTTTGATATTTGGTATGAAGCTACATCTAGTGGACCCCTACCAAGATTGTTCAAATTATAGTGCTGAGGCCAAAAATGTCCCCGCCCCAGAGCCCTTTGGTTTTACATAGGCTTATATAGGGAAAATCTTTAAAAATCTTCTTCTCTTAAACCGCAAGGCCCAGGACTTTGATATTGGGTATGAAGCTTCATCTAGTGGTCCCCTACCCAGATTGTTCAAATTATAGTGCTGAGGCAAAAAATGACCCCGCCCAGGGCCCTTTGGTTTTACATAGGCTTATATAGGGAAAATCTTTAAAAATCTTCCTCTCTGAAACTGCAAGGCCCAGGACTTTGATATTTGGTATGAAGCTACATCTAGTGGACCCCTACCAAGATTGTTCAAATTATAGCCCTTGGGCCAAAAATGCCCCTGCTCCGGGGCCCTTTGGTTTTACATAGACTTATATAGGGAAAATCTTTAAAAATCTTCTTCTCTGAAACTGCAAGGCCCAGGTTTTTGATATTTGATGTGTAGGTTCATCTAGTGGACCTTTGCCAAGATTGTTCAAATTATAGCCTTTGTTGATGTTTGGTACGAAGCTTCACCTTTAAAGGTGCATTATTGAGCTACCGGGTCTCAATTTTTTTTTTCTAGTTTTTATCTTCAATTTATACTCCTTTGTCATGTGTACACTTTTGGAGCCAAATACAGCTGCAGAACTTTGTGAATATGGTCGTTTTCATTCCTGTTTACCCTTCGCTCTGTACATGTGTTCAGAATTTCTGTTCTAAACATAAATCTGTCACTTTACACATACATGGTGACAATATCATTATTGAGTGTCGTTACTTATGGCATGGTATTCAGCGTCATATTTTTTTCCGATTCAGGCATGGCCTAAGCAAACAAGGCCAAAAAATGAACGTCGCATAAAGTCATATATGGGGATTCTATTTGTGTCACGGACTAAAAATATACCTAACTAGTGTTCGAAACTTAGTTAGGGAATCCCTCTCAAACTCATTTACCTGTCATCATAATTGTTCGCATTTTTGCATAAAATGCATTCATTTGTATTGTTTTAAAGAAAAATACTGGCTATATGTATTTTATTTTTGGAAGCATTTTTTACCGATAGCTCAATAATGCACCTTTAAGACCTCCCTCAACATTATGCACATTAAAGCCCTGGGGCCAATAATGGCCCTCTCTGGGGCCCACTTGTTACACTATGGATCAGGTGAGCGATCCAGGGCCATCATGGTCCTGTTGTTCTTTTTTGGGAACTGAAAGCATGCTTGCTTAAGACAGGTTGCTTGCTTAATAGAGGTGGGAACTAGGACAGGTTTTACTGTATATTCATTTATTTACAAATCAAGTTTGGTGTCATCCAAGAAAAAACATTTTGTGAGTTTGAACTGGGCTGTTAAAGCCCAATTATACAAGTCTTTCTGGCAATATGAAAATATTCCTGATGCAGAAAATATGATGCCTAGATATAAATGAAGTACTTTTCTCTATTTCTATGCCATCAAAATAGACCCTATCAGCAGTTAAGCGTCCAGTTTTGCTAAATACCACTACCATATCATATTGTATGGATACTTGATTGATGCCCATTGATGCAGTTTTAGTGATGGCTTTGAGTGAGGTCGATGTAACAGCCGCGGTCTATAATGTGTGACTTAACTGAGATCGAACTATATTTGGTTAGAGGAAATGATGTTAGTTTAGTTTCCATGGTTCAACCAATGAGGATAGGTTGGTTCGCCCATGATTGACTGGTTCCCAGTTTTCTTTAAAGCACTGCAGAACACTAGAACCAGTAATTTCTTTTGTAGGCATTGATTGTTTGCTATACTGACATAGGGGGAAGGTGCAATAAAAGTAACAGCAACCAATAGGGCTGACACGATTAATTGTATAATCCATTAATCGATCGATAAATTCCAGAAAAATGATTATCTTTTCTGATTTGCTTATAATCGATTACTTGACAGGTACAATTTACTAACCAAAATTATGCCTAAAATAGCTGGATGAGTGGCAAACAGTGCAGATCCCGATGAGACACCGCATTCTGCGGCGTCTCATCTGGGTCTACACTGTTTGCCCAGGCCTGTCTGTTCAAATATACATATATTAAAGTACAACATATGGTAAGAGACATGCTCAGACAGGTAAAATTATGACAAAAACCTTAGCGATTACTAATCGATTATCGATCGCAATGACATGACTGATAATAGATTATGATTTCAGCTCGGATTAGCCAGCCTTAGCAACCAAACTAAACTAAACTTCCTCTTGATGAAGCAATTCTAACAATTACCCTTGGGGTGGTTGGGTGAGGCACAGGTGTTGTGTAACTTGCATTACTGGGGTGTCCTACTGATATATTGGCTTACAGTTGGGCAAGGTCTCCTGTCCTTGCCACAGGTAAGGGTAGAGGGGCAATGTTGTTATTATGCCCCCGCCTATCGAAGAATCGCCTATTTGAAGAATAGCGGAAGGCATTAAGTGTTATCCCTGTCCGTCTGTTCGTACGTGTCCCACTTCATGTCCGGGCCATAACTCCTAAACTGTATGGAATATATTTATGACACTTTACAGGTGCATGCATGGCATTGAGATGTGTCATGAACAAGGAAGATAAATCTTGCTTTTTTGGCTTTTGAATTAACTGCCCTTGACTTATTCCTTATAGTAAACTGTATCTGGGCCTGAACCGTATGGAATATATTTATGAAACTACAGGTGCATGCATGGTATTGAGATGATGTGTCATGAACAAGGAAGACAACTCTTTCTTTTTTATGCCCCCGTCATGCGAAGAGTGGTGGAATGGCATATAGCGTTGCCCCTGTCCGTCCATTCGTTCATTCGTTTGTCCGTCCGTCAGTTCGTTCTTCCGTCCGAAACTTAAACGCAGTCAATAACTTTCTTATTTCTGGATGGATTTTGAAATTAATTTGTAGAAATATTAACCATTATGAGACGATGTGTCACGTGCAAAACCAGGTCCGTACCTCCAAGGTCAAGGTCATACTTAGAAGTCAAAGGTCAAAAAAAGTGTCAGAAACTTAAACGCAGTCAATAACTTTCTTATTTCTGGATGGATTTTGAAATTACTTTGTAGAATTGTTAACCATCATGAGACGATGTGTCATATGCAAAACCCAGGTCCGTACCTTCAAAGTCAAGGTCATACTTAGAGGTCAAAGGTAAAAAAAAGGGTCTGAAACTTAAAAGCATTCAATCACTTCCTTATTTCTAGATGGATTTTGAAATTACTTGGCAGAAATGTTGGCCATCATGAGACAGCCTGCCTCAGACAAAACCAAGGTCCTTACCTCCAAGGTCAAGGTCACACTTAGAGGTCAAATGTGATAAAAATGGTCCAAAACTTAAGCACCATCAATAACTTTCTATGGATTAATACGAACAAAGAATATTTTCAGGCGGGGGCATCCATGTCCTATGGACTCATTTCTAGTTTGTTTTTTTATTATCTGCCCTAGACTTAGTTCCATATGGTAATCTGTGCACAGGCCATATTTTTTTTATAAAGGGTAAATATTATGCATCAACATTCCATTGTTATCTATATTGTGATTGACATTTTCAATTGTTAGATCATGAAGAATATTGGACATTTATATTTTGATTTAATTTAAAAGATTGACTGATTGTTTAGCCTTGTTCTATGTTGTCTTAATCATTTCTGTCAAATGAAAAGCAAATTTATGTTTATTATAATGGCGCTTATTGATTAAAGCAAAGGTTTCTCAAAGGTTAAATTGTGCTCTCTTGAAAATGATATGTACCTCAATAATAACTTCATGCTATACCTGTTACAATTACATATAAACCCTTTTTTCTGAATAGCATTTTGGTGGGGGCATCATGTCCTATGGACACTTTTTCTAGTTTCCTCAGTTTCTACACAAGTTTCCATTTATTTTCTTCATCCCCTGTCCCTCACTTTCATCTTTTTTCACCTTCTCTTCTATTTCTTTCTGGCCCACAAGGATTGATGCGTCATTAGTTTGGTTTATACTTATTTATTTTAGATTGATTTCGATGCAAGCTTAATCAATGAATTACTGAATCACTCTCCAACACTCATTCCGGATGTCATAACGCACAAGAGAGAAGCATTGACTTTAATACCACTGCTACCCATAATGATGTATCATTAAAAGCCCATCTAACAATTACCCCCAACTTGGTTTATGGAGAGAAATTAGGGGTTTCCAGCCTGCAATGGGTTATCCATGGGCCCAGTTGTTCAAAGCATTGTTAGCTAAATCAGCTTGGTGAAAATGTGAACGTTCTAGGAAGTACAATATCTAATATAGTATTATTTTTGCACGAAAAAATGAGAGCAGATTTTGCATTTGCAAAAGCTGCTCACATTTTGTTCCGCAAAAATATTAGCATATTAGCCATATTAAATGATATTTGGAGAACTGGGCACGTGTCCCGACAGGATGGCATCCACACAATTTTACAGTTGTTTTTGGGATCTTGTATTTTCCTAACACAATGGTGTATTGGTTTCATGCTTTGTATGGTTTGACTCATCATGTTATAATTCGGTTTATTAATTGATTATCCTCTACTTCACATGGTCAACCAATATTTAAAAAATCATAAATCATGATTTTAATTGTGTCAATCGATAAAATTGTCATTAATCAAATAATTTCATATTGGCCCAGTTACAGGTCCGAGGTCTGCTGTATTGGCACGAGGCCGAAGATTAACATTAAAATATAAAATTGCACAGGGATAATTCTGGAAGGGGCCCTTTGCAAAAAGGCCCATAGTTTTTTTTTTTCCAAAAGGCCCCTCCCTTTGAAAAGCATGGGCCCATTTTATAATGTAAAGAGAAAGGGAGTAGAAAATCTCTGGATCAAGTTTTTGAAAGAATGTCTATAAAAGGCTCAAGCCAGAAATATCCCTGAAAACAGCATGTTCTTATTGATATACCAATTTGATTATCACAACTTTAAGGCCAATGTCACAGACTAAGAACTGTTTAAGGCACAGTGCCAGCAGGAAGGCTACTCTTTCCAACAACAGTTTTATAAATTCTTGTCCTGTTGAATGAATTAATTTAGCCAGAACAATTTTTCTGGCATTAACATAAGTGGTGTCTTTATGATATATATTCCTATAAGTTCATTCACTGAATTTATCATATGAGCCCCGCCAAGCGAATTTGTGTCTTCGAGCATTCCGTCATGACAAATTTTAACTGCGCATGCCCAGCCATTCGGAGGGGCCAGGGATATTGCTTTCTGTCTGAAGGTTCCTCTTGATTCACTGCTTATATGAGCGAACAGCAAAGGTTCTGGCGAGACTGCGCGGATGCGCAGGCTCGCCTGAACCTTCGCTGCTCGCATAGGTGATAAGTACCAAAATTGCTTGACGTGGCCCATATGACGTTGCATCTAATGTAATAACGCCATGTTTGTTTGTTTGATTTGAGGTTTAATGTCCACGTCAACACTGTATAGGTCATTGTGGAGACTTGCTTCCAATTTCGTGGGACTTTTACCCGACATTGAGATGAAATGACATCTCAAGCCCTGTCACCCAATGAAACCAATAGGGTTTATACGCATGGACAGTCTGACTCGCACCGCTTTGCCTGGGCAGGCTTAGATCCTCTTAAGTGGTTTACCAGTCCTCATGTGCTGTTGGTTTCAGCTCCGTGTGGAAACATCATGCAGCCCATCTATTTCTGCAAGCCCCGATGGATGGGGGCCGAATAATGCCATGTAATGAATTCTATAATCCACTGGTGGAATAAATATGCAAATGAGTTAGATACACCCCATAATGTTACAGGTATGGCGTCCTTAACGCCGCCGCGTTTACTAATGGTGGAATATTGTCATTTTTGTTAAACAATCATAAATAAAATGCGTTTCAAATGCCATTTGATAAATAGAATCTTGCATTCGTGCTAATGTATTATTGAATTTATTAAATGACTTGAGGAAAAGGGATAAAATGCGCGCATTTTATCCCTTTTCCTCAACTCCTTTAATAAATTCAATAATACATGAACACTCATGTAAGATCCTCTATGTCAACAATTTATTAAACTCGTTGAAGAAAAGGGATAAAATGCGAGGCTTTGCCCAGCATTTTATCCCTTTTCCTCAACTAGTTTAATAAATTCAATACTACATGAACACTTGTGTAAGATCCTCTATGTCAAACAGTGTAGCTACTGATCAGGAGCCAGTTGTTCAAAGCATTGTTAGCTTAACGAGCTCGTTAGTGGTCATATTGTTAACTGTTCTAGCAAGTTTAAAATTCAAAATTTTGGTATTTTTGCTGAAAAAATGTGAGCAGCTTTTGCATCTGCAAAAGCTGCTCACATTTTTTTCAGCAAAAATTTCAGCATATTTCCCATATTTAATGATCAAAGTTTTAACCATACGTTAACTAATGACGTCGTTAGTTTTGGACAACTGGCCCCAGATGTCTTCTTCAGTATCTACTCTGACGGCAAAAGGAATTGCATATTGTTCAGCAGTGGTAGGGTTAAAATTTCCAGTTCTGTTCTGTTTCAGTATTGTCAGCTCTCAACATGGGAGTGAGTCGTGTAGATGTTTCATCCCTGGGCAGAATTCCAAAGAAACATCAGGACCAGTCTTCAAAGAAATCCAAGAAAGACGATACGGAGGGTGATGTTGGTATAAAGAAAAGGAAGACAGAAGGAAAAGAGAAAGTAGGAACCGGTGTTTCAGAAGTTAAATCCAAAAGCTCAGTTGATAATGCGAAGGAAGATGAAAAATCGGACAGTGTGTATGGAAGGGGATCTATTCCTGCCGATCATGAACTGATTCCTGAAAGTGACCTGGATGATTTTGAACTGAGACAACCACCTCTTTACAAGATAGGTGATGAAACAAAACTTACTGCTAGTGATTCTGGTAACTCACTGTTTACTAGTGTGATGCAGACAAAGCCAGCAACAGGCACAATACCAGGACTTGGAGGACTGGAAGATGTGAAAGTGTCTCCAACCATGTCCTGTAGATGGACGGACTGTTCCAAGAGGCAGGTTCTGAAAGCCGATTCGGGACTAAAATGTGTTCTCTCAGGTTATGACCCCGTTAGAGGAGGCCATACTGCAGACAAAGTAGATATTACAGAATGTCTTAAAGCAGCCATGCATGGGTAGGTTACACTTTTACCCAAAACATGACAATTACGACAATTTTCGTCTGCGGGTTACCTTAAAAGTAATTTTTTTGCAAACAGTGAAGACCCAGATCAGACTGCTCCTGGCAAAAATACATCAGTTGGAGGGGGAAAGAAGTCATCAGATTTTACTGTCTTCTTCCTCATTTTCAATGTCACTACATTATAAAGACGCTGAAAATGAGCCTTGGGTGCCACCAATTTCTTGAATCAATAAATGGAATCTGACTTAACTTACATAGCTTTATCAGTGGAATGGGAGCAATATCAGTGGAATGGGGGAAAGAAATGGTTAGTTTTTTATTAGCTCACCTGTCACGTAGTGACAAGGTGAGCTTTTGGGATCACTTTTTGTCCGTCGTGCGTGCGTGCGTGCGTGTGTGCCTCCGTGCGTGCGTAAACTTTTTCTTCAAACAACATCTCCTCCTAAACTACTGATCGGATTTTGACCAAACTTCACAGGAATGAGCCTTAGGTGGTCCCCTTTCAAAGTTGTTCAAATGGTTCCGGTCTGTTGCACATCTAGGTCACAGGAGCTAAAAATAGATTTTTTACTGAAATTTTTAAAAATCTTCTTCTCTGAAACCACAAGGCCCAGGTCTTTGATATTTGGTATGAAGCTTCATCTAGTGCACCTCTACCAAGATTGTTCAAATGATAGCCCTGGGGCCAAAAATGCCCCCGCCCCGGGGGCCTTTAGTTTTACATAGGCTTATATAGGGAAAATCTTTAAAAATCTTCTCCTCTGAAACCGCAAGGCCCAAGTCTTTGATATTTGGTGTGAAGGTTCATCTAGTGGACCTCTATCAAGATTGTTCATGTTATAGCCCTGGGGCCAAAAATGCCCCCGCCCCGGGGCCCTTTCGTTTTACATAGGCTTATATAGGGAAAATATTTAAAAATCTTCTTCTCTGAAACCACAAGGCCACGGTCTTTAATATTTGGTATGAAGCTTCATCTAGTGGACCTCTACCAAGATTGTTCAAATTATAGCCCTGGGGCCAAAAATACCCCTGCCCCGGGGGCCTTTGGTTTTACATAGGCTTATATAGGGAAAATCTTTCAAAATCTCCTCTCTGAAACCACAAGGCCCAAGTCTTTGATATTTGGTATGAAGCTTCATCTAGTGGACCTCTACCAAGATTGTTCAAATTATAGCCCTGGGGCCAAAAATGCCCCCGCCCCGGGGGCCTTTGGTTTTACATAGGCTTATATAGGGAAAATCTTTAAAAATCTTCTCCTCTGAAACCGCAAGGCCCAAGTCTTTGATATTTGGTGTGAAGCTTCATCTAGTGGACCTCTATCAAGATTGTTCAAATCATAGCCCGGGGGCTAAAAATGCCCCCGCCCCGGGGCCCTTTCGTTTTACATAGGCTTATATAGGGAAAATATTTAAAAATCTTCTTCTCTGAAACCACAAGGCCCAGGTCTTTAATATTTGGTATGAAGCTTCATCTAGTGGACCTCTACCAAGATTGTTCAAATTATAGCCCTGGGGCAAAAAATACCCCCGCCCCGGGGGCCTTTGGTTTTACATAGGCTTATATAGGGAAAATCTTCTTCTCTGAAACCACAAGGCCCAAGTCTTTGATATTTGGTATGAAGCTTCATCTAGTGGACCTCTACCAAGATTGTTCAAATTATAGCCCTGGGGCCAAAAATGCCCCCGCCCCGGGGGCCTTTGGTTTTACATAGGCTTATATAGGGAAAATCTTTAAAAATCTTCTTCTCTGAAACCGCAATGCCCAGTTCTTTGATATTTTGTGTGAAACTTCATCTATTGGCCCTCTATCAAGATTGTTCAAAGTATAGCCCTAGGGCCAAAACTGCCCCCGCCCTGGGGCTGTTTGGTTTTACATAGGCTATAGGGAAAATATTTAAAAATGTTCTCTGAAACCACAAGGCCCAGGTCTTTAATATTTGGTATGAAGCTTCATCTAGTGAACCTCTGCCAAGATTTTTCAAATTATAGCCCTGGGGCCAAAAATGCCCCCGCCCTGGGGCCTTTGGTTTTACATAGACTTATACAGGGAAAATCTTTAAGAAACAGCAAGGCCCAGTTCTTTGATATTTGGTGTGAAGCTTCATCTAGTGGACCTCTATCAAGATAGTTCAAATTATAGGCCTAGGGCGAAAAATGCCCCCACCTGCAGGCCCTTTGGTTTTAAATTGGCTTATACAGGGAAAATCTTTAAAAATCTTCTTCTCCAAAACCAGATGGCCCAGTTCTTTGAAATTCGGTGTGTAGCTTCATCTAGTGGACTTCTACCAAGATTGTTCAAATCATAGCCCTTGGATCAAAAATGCCCCCATCCCGGGACCCTTCGTTTTTACATTGACTTATATAGGGAAATTAAAAAAAAAATCTTCTACTCTGAAACTGCAAGGCCCAGGTCTTTGATATTTGGTGTGTAGCTTCATCTAAATTGTTAAATATTATAGCCCTAGGAAATAGAAGTCAAGGCAATGAAAACCTTTGAAAATCTTCTTGTCTGAAAGCAGAAGGCCAAGGTCTTTGATATTTGGAATGAAGCTTTGTCTTGTGGATTTCTACCAAGATGGTTCAAATTATAGCCCTGGAGGCAAAAATGGCCTGCCCAGGGGACCCCAAGGCTTATATACAACTCATAGACTTACATAAGGAAACTGTTTAAAAATCTTGTCTGAAACCAGAAGTCTCCGTTCTTTGATATTTGGTATGAAGCTTCACCTTTTAGACCACAACCAAGATTAATCATATTATAGCCCGGGGCCAATAATGGCTCTCCCAGGGGCCCACTTGATACCCTATATATCAGGTGAGCGATCCAGGGCCATCATGGCCCTCTTGTTTTATTTTCAAGGTCACATTGGCTCTTTCCAACTCAAATTCTGACCAAAGCAAAAAAGATTGCAAAAATAGGTACATGTACATTCATATACTTTCAGAGCTGAAGTTAGGGGCTATTTGGGCCACTCTGCTATATTACATTATATAGAGAGCTAACCTTGATGAAGAAATAGATGGGCTGCATGAGGCTCAAAATGATCTTTACAGTGTTGATGGGGATGTTAACCTTTGTCCTGCTGAGCCCGGATATGCCTTATCTTTCAAACAATGTAGATCCAGATCAGATGGCTTCTGTAGAAGCCATCTGATCAGGATCTTCATTGTTTGCCATCCACTTTATGAATTTGTTGCAATAATTTTCATCATGTTATCTGATTGGTTGATAATCAATAATGGGTGTGGCATATTTTAATATTCAGCAGGACAAGGGTTAAACTTCAAATCAAACAAACAAACAAAAACTAACCTTGATGAGGTGGGGTCGGGTGGGGGGTGGGGGTAGCCGGTTTTCTAATAAGCACTGCTTATCAATTGTTTTCATTGTATAATTTTCTGAGCATTGCCTTCTTACAGGCTCAGGCTATAAGGTCCCAGTTTTCCAAAGCATCAATAGCTTAATGAATGGTTAGGGGCCAGGTTGCAGATAGAACAAGAGAGGTCTGAAAACGAAAGGTTTGTTTATGATACCTTAGCTCTGGTTTCAGCATATTTGATGATCAGTGACTACCTCTTAATAAAGATAGGCTCAATATAATTGAAATAATTTTGAAAGGATGGTAAAACGTAAATGAAAGTCTGTTTGTTTGATTTGAGGTTTAACATCCCGTCAACATTGTAAAGGTCATTTTGGAGATGTTGCTTCCAATTTTGTGGGCGTTTTACCCGACATTGGGATGAAATGACAGCTCAAGCCCTGCCACCCAATGAAACCAATAGGGAGTATAAGCATGGACGGTCCGACTCGCACCGCATTGCATAGGGCAGGCTTAGATCCTCTAAGGGTTTTACCAGTACTCGTGTGCGGGTCGGTTTCAGCTCTGCATGGAAGCATCTTGCAACCCATCCATTTCTTCAAGCCCTGATGGCGGCCCCCGCCCATAGGGGCTTGAAGAAATAGATAGGCTGCATGATGCTTCCAAGCAGAACTGAAATCTGACCGCACACGAGTACTGGTAAACAGCTTAGAGGACCTAAGCCTGCCCGGGTAAAGCGGTGCTAGTCGGCCCGTCCATGCTTATAAACACTATTGGTTTCATTGGGCAACAGGGCTTGAGATGTCATTTCATCTCAATGTCAGATAAAAGTCTCAAAAAATTGGAAGCAACGTCTCCAAAATGACCTATACAGTGTTGACGGGGATGTTAAACCTCAAATTAAACAAACAAAACAAGCCCTGATGGGTGGGGGGCTATCATAAATGAAAGAACTGAGGGTAACGATAATAATGCACCACAATCTTTCACTAACACTGTTTATTACAACATGGATTTAAATGCTGGTGGGCTCTTCCATTGCTACAAGTTGAACACGTACCTTTAAAAATCTCAAGTCTTAAACCAGGAGGCCGAGGTCTTTGGCATTTGATATGAAGCTTCATCTGGTGGACTTCTACTTTGAATGTTAAAATTATAGCCCTGGGGCCAAGGGTGGCCCAGCCTCAGGGACCAGGTTTTACATAGACTTGTAAGTTCACCTGAGCACGAAGTGCTCATGGTGAGCTGTTGTGATCAGTCAATGTCTGTCGTCCGCAGTGTGTCGTCAGTCATCAACAATTGCTTTAATAGACTACTCCTTCTAAACCCTTTGGCCAATTTCAATTAAACTTCACAGGAATGTTGCCTAGGTGGCTCAATACCAAAATAGCTGAAATTGTTCCGCTCCAATGATCAAGATGGCCGCCAGAGCTAAAAATAGAAAAATCTTTAAATGACTATTCTTATATGCCTTGGCCAATTTCATTCAAACTTCATGGGAATGTTGCTTAGGTGACCTTCTACCAAAATAGCTAAGATCGTTCTGCTCTGATGAACAAGATGACTGCCAGAGCTAAAAATATAAAAATCTTCAAAAGACTTACCTTCTTATACGCCTTGGCCAATTTTATTCAAACTGCATAGGACTGTTGCTTAGGTGACCCTCTACCAAAATAGCTAAAGTCGTTCTGCTCTGCTGAACAAGATGGCCACCAGAGCTAAAAATAGAAAAAAAAATTAAACAACTTCTCCCAAACCCATGGGCCAATTTCATTCAAACTTCATATAATTACTGCTTTATGTGAACCGCTACCAAAATAGCTAAAGCGGTTCCGCTCCAATGTGTAAATTGGCTACCAAAGCTAAAAATAGAAAAGCGTCATAAATTTGCTACAAATGCGAACTCATCCAAAACCCTTGGGCCAATTTGATTCAAACTTCACAGGAATGTGGCCCAGGTGACTCCCTACCAAAATAGCTAAAATTGTTCCACTCTGACAAACAAATAAAAATCTTTTACCAACAACTCCTCCTGTACCCTTAGACCAATTTCATTCAAACTTCATATGAATGTTGCTTAGGTAACCTTCTACCAAAATAGCTAAAACCGTTCTGCCCTGTTGAGCAAAATGACCGCCATAGCTGAAAACAGAAAAAAAAACATCGTAAATTTGCTTCAAATGTAAACTCCTCCTTAACCCTTGGGCCAATGTGATTCAAACTTCACAGTATTGTTTCGTAGGTGACTCCCTACCAGAATAGCTGAAATTGTTCCGCTCTGATAAACAAGATGGCCACCAGAGCTAAAAATAGAAAAAATCTTCAAATGACAACTCCTCCTGTACCCTTGGGCCAATTTCTTTCAAACTTCATAGAAATGTTGCTTAGATGACCCTGTACCAAAATAGCTAAAAGGATCCCGCTCTGATGAGCAAAATGTCCACCATAGCTAAAAATAGAAAAACATTGTAAATTTGCCTCAAACACGAACTCCTTAACCCTTGGGCCAATTTGTTTGAAACTTCACAGGAATGTTACCAAGGTGACTCCCTTCCAAAATAGCTAAAATCGTTCCACTCTGATAAACAAGATGGCCACCAGAGCTAAAAATAGAAAAAAATTTCAAACGACAACTCCTCCTGTACCCTTGGACGAATTTCATTCAAACTTCATGGAAATGTTGCTTAGATGACCAAATACTGAAATAGCTAATTTAAACTATCCTGCTCCGATGAACAAATGGTTAATTTGAGTCAAACGCGAACTCCTAAACCCTTGGGCCAATTTGATTCAAACTACACAGGAATGTTGCCATGGTAGCTCCCTACCAAAACAGCTGAAATCATTCTGCTCTGACGAACAAGAGAGAAGCCACCGTGGTGTAGTGGTTACGCTACTCGCCTTGTAAACCAGGGGTCACAGGATCGATCTCGACTTCTCCAGACTTTCGGATGAGTCTTTAAACTGAGGTCCCGTCTCGGAATGAACTTAGCTGTTGGTGGGACATAAAACTCAAACACCCACTCTCTGACGAACAAGATGTTAGCCAGAGCTAAAAAAATAGAAAAAATCTTCAAATGACAACTCCTCCTGTACCCTTAGGCCAATTTCATTCAAACTTCATAGGAATTTGCTTAGATGACCCTCTACCAAAATAGCTAAAACGATCCCATTCCGATGAACAATATGGCCCCCTGAGCTAAAAATAGAAAAACATTGTAAATTTGCTTCAAATGTGAACACTTCCTAAATCCTTGGGTCTGTTTGATTAATTCCTAAACCCTTGGGTCAGTTTGAGTCAAACTTCACAGGAATGTTGCCTAGGTGACACCCTACCAAAGTAGCCAAGATCCCTCCACTCTGACGAACAAGATGGCCGCCAGAGCTAAAAGTAGAATGTACTAGAAACAGTGACATTCAGGTGAGAGAATCAGGGCCCTCTGGGCCCTATTGTATAATATTATGGAAAACCCTTAAAATCTTGTGTAATATTATGTAAAACCTTTAAAAATCTTCTTTTCTGAAACCACAAGGCCCAGTTCTTTGATTTTCAAGCAAATCAGACTTTTAGGGTGTTAGGCTCAAAGTCAAGGTTCTTTGGGCAATTTTTAGAAAAGCTTTGTCTTCACTGTAGCCCCTACATTGATTGATGGATTTTAATGTAACTTAACACAAATGTATGATAATGTTCATAGCAAGTTAGACTTTCAAGGTCCCAGGTGCAGTGGCTATTTTTAGAAAAACTTTTGTCAGCACTCTAGTGCCTACCTTTATCAAAGGATTTTACGTAACTTTACACAAATGTTGGGTATGATAATATCTCAAGCAGGTTTGACTTTCAGGATTCTGTGCTCAAAGTCAAGGCCACAGTGGCTTTTTTTTTAGAAAAAAAAAAACGACATATCGCTCTTAACATCTACATCTATTGATGAATTTTAATGTAGCTTCATACAGTGTTGGGTATGATAATGAATGAAGCGAGTTAAGACTTTCAGGGCCCTGAGCTTAAGTCAAGGTCACTGTTTTTAGAAAAATTTATTCATGGTTCTAACTAGCACCTAGATTTATCAATGGATTTTGATATGTTACGTAATAAGGTATGATAAAATTCTCAAGCAAGATCAGCATTCAGGGTTCTGGGCTGAAGGTCAAGGTCATTTTAGCTATTTTTAGAAAAACCTTGTTTTGGCTTATGGATCGATTTTGCTCAAATGAACATGATAGCCACCAGAGCTAAAAATATTCAAAGCCTTAAATGACCTAGTCATAAACAGCTAGATTGATTTTGATATAATTTCCCAGAAATGTTCCTGTCAAACAAATTTGTCAAACCCTCCACTCCACCTTACTATATTGCCTACCATTTCATTTGTACAGTATGGATCAGCAGAACCTTCTTGTTTCTACTTTTGACGGCAAATTCTGTTAGCAAATAGAGCAGGTCCTGATCAGACGCTGTGTTCTGCAGCGTCTGATCTGGGCCTGCACTATTTGCCAAGGTACCCCTTTAAGGGTTTCCCCTCACGCAATGGTTTAAAGCTGGATCCCAGAAATGCATTGATTAATTAAAAATGCCCGTCCGTTGTCATTTTCTCTATAATCTATACATTTCTCTTTGGATATAACATAGTTCTTCAACATACATTGTTGGGCTTTGGACCCATTGTATTGCCTATCTAAGCATATAAGGGGCATTCATTTCTTGCAGTACACAAATTGTTTCAGAGTTTTATGGGGTTGGTCAGTTTTACTAGAGTTGATTTTTCTCAGGATACTTATGAATTTTTAAAAAAGAAATATGTTTCTGTAGCAATAGTTCAGACATATTGTTTTTGCACAGGCCTCCATTGCCTAGTGGGTAAGTGCACTGGCTCTTAATCACTAGGTCTCTCATTGCTGTAGGTTCGAGCCTGGCTCGGGTTACATGTGAGATGCCAAGATCTGCAACAGAAAATGTTTTTTCTCCGGGTACTCCGGTTTTCACCCACCTCTGATTAATGGGTGAAATAATCTTGAAAGGGCTGTAAAACCGAAACCAAAAAATAAAAAAAAGTATTGTTTTTGCTCTGTTTGTTTGTTTATTTGTTGGTTTGTACGTAGACAACTTTAAAATTGGTCATAACTTTTTAACTGTAGTAGTAGTAGTAATGTTCTGGTGTTTTTGAACTGGTTGAGATAGGGCCTTTATATTTGGCATGTAGGTTCCTTGTGATCAAACAAAAGATTTTGACCTGTGACCTACTTTAAAGTAAAAAAAGAGCTTGACCTGGGGACATGTTAGTGTTTCACGAACACATCTTGTTTCTTTCAGGGTTAGACAAGGGCAACATGCACAGATAAAAAATGATGAGTTTTCTGAGAATGTTTTTAAAGGACTTCATGGAAATGCAGCTTGGATTGAGAAAAAATCTGTTTCTAAATCCGTAAACTCTGAAGGTGCTACAACCATTTTAATAAAAATAGATGTGAAATGCATCTATATCCAGAGTGAACATGAAACTAACAGGACAGAACACAAAGAAGTAACAGAATATAATAACGACAGTTCAAGTAAGAAAACGGGTAATCTTGAAATTGACTCCAAAACTGTAGATAGTCAGGGTAAACCAGATTTGGTTTTAGTTATCCCTGGTAAAACAGAAGTGGAATCAGATGAAACACCAGGGAGTGATATACTAGAAGACATGGCAAATGAAGTCAATGTTCATGATGAAATTATGGAAACAGAAGTCAGCGAAAGTTCTGGGACACTGAACATGTCTTTTGGAACATCACTAAAACAAAATCTTCATCATATTCATGAAATGAATGCCGATAAATCAGATGGTTATGATAAAGTTGGTGCGACATACGCAGCTGCAGATTCTAAAGCTGGTCCAGCAAAGGTTAGCTTGGTGGAAAAATCAAACCCAATGATTATAGAAGTGACAGTTCAAGATAAACAGAAGACTAAGAAGAAAGAAGAGGCAGTAAATGTATCTGTAGAATTGCATGAGCAGAAAGATAAGAAAGAGATAATAAGCCTAACTGTAGAACTAGATGATGAGTTGGTTAAATTACAGAATGAAAAGAAAGGTATCAGCTTTTTACACATTTGATCCTTGTGACGCAGAACAGAGAAAGATACCACAGCCTCTGTAAAAAATATTTTTTAGCATAGTGTTAGAAAGGGTTGGGCGTATATCTAGACCCAGCATTTGCATAATAGTCCTTTCTGCTCACCTGAGCACAAAGTGCTCTAGGTGCGCTATTGTGATCACTTTGTGTCTTCTTTCTATCCATCCTTTTGTCTTTTCATCCATCCATCTGTCCATCCATCAACAGTTTGTTTCAAATGACATCTCATAGGTCACAATGTTGTTTTGATGACCCTGTGCCAAAAATGCTGAAATTGTTCCCCTCTGCTAATCAAAATGGGCACCAGAGCTAAAAATAGTAAAACCTTTAAACAACATCTAGGCCAGTGGCCCAATTTTAAACTAGTTTCACAGAAGTGTTCCTGAGGTGACCCTCTACCAGAAATACTAAAATGGTTCCGCTTTGCTGGACAAAATGACTGCCATAGCTAAAAATAGAAAACCTTTACATGACATCTCCTCCTGGGCCAATGGGCAGATTTCAAAATAAATTCATAGAGATGTTCCTTAGGTGACCCTCTACCAAAATCATACCTGCCAATTATGGGAATATTCAAAGAGTGGGACTGTCTGGGACTGACCACTTTTCACCTTTTTAGCTCATCTGGGCTGAAGGCTGCAGAGGAGCTTATAGTATGGCTCAGGGCTCGAGAAACTGAAGAATCCAAATCGGTCCAGCCAGATTTCGCCAAAAAATTACGGAAATTGCCGACCCGGTTCGGTAATTTCCGTAAAACTCCTTGGTGATTTGTAATTTCAAAATGTGATATCAGCGTAACGAATGACATACCAATATTGCTCTTACACTTGTTCAACGAATATGAGCACCAGTATCTCGATTATAAACAGCAATTATTGTTCGCATTGTTCAGATTTCATCTACTTTCATTTTCTGTGCCAGATTTCATCTACTTTCATTTTCCCAATATCTGGGTCACTCTGTACCTGAAGACGGCTAAAGGGAAACAACAGGTGTGGTGCAGTAATAGACCAGTTCGATGGTCACTATATTTTTCCGTTTTAAAACCTTTAAAAAATTTCTCTTATTTCATGCATATTTATTTTGTCTAAACTACTTTGCTTACAAATGGCGGCCGATATTGCAGCCACGTGGTCGGAAAATGACGTCATTACGGTTTCCGTTTACACAATACACAATAATGCAGTCACGGACGAAACACACGCCTGATTCATGTCATTGATTTTTAATAGAGCATATTTCTTAAAAAAAAATCGTTTTGAACGAGTTAAAAAAAAATCGAAAAACATTTCTTTACTCTCGAACCAAAACATGGGCGAACGAGAGTCATTGAAAATCTTACATGGCCGAACCGAGTACTAAAGAATATAAATACATATTTCACGATTTTATATTCAAATGCCGGTTCTATAGTAAGCCATAAATTAATGACTTGTGTAAACAAACTAATGTATGTCCTGCATTGATTGATCTGATTTTCTCACCTTGTCACATTGTTTGCCAGCTTACCGATAACGCCTGAGGCAAGTGTTCACGGTTGAATAATTTTGACGCACGGGTCAAATTTCGCTGCGATGAGATCAAAGAACCCGACGTGGACGTGTCTGATTTTCACCTAGTTAGATAATAAACTAGTCTAACACCTTCGTCTCGAGGCGTTTATTGTATACATGCTTGGATTATCAGTGGCAAAAGGTCAGCTTGTTTTTACAACAATGATTTAGTGAAAATTTTCGAACCGATTTTTTAAAAATGTTATTGAATTATGGACCGATTTTTTAATCTTCTTCTGATGTCAAAATCGGTTTAAGGAAACCAAAATCGGTTCGGAACCGACAAACCGGCATTTTCTCGAGCCCTGGTATGGCTGGTCGCCTGCCTCCGTCTTCTGTTGTCTGTCCATCAGCACTTTTGACCAGTTATATCTCTGCAGCATGATCTCAATCTCAATCTCAAACCTTCATATTTGACATGTATGTTCCTTGTGACAAGGACTTTCCACACTTACAAACATCTTGACCTGTGACCTTGACCTATTTTGTCATAACTTTTGAACAATCTAAGGTAAAGCCTTCATATTTGGCATATAGGTTCCTTGTGACAAGGGCAAAAAATTTGACCTGTGACCTACTTTATCATAACTTTTGAACGGTTTGAGAATGATCCTTCATATTTGGCATGTATGTTCCTTGTGTTGTGGCAAGGACTTCCAAACTTATACAAAAATTTTGACCTGTGACCTTGTCCTCTTACCTACTTGGTCATAACTTTTGAACCATTTGACATGAAGCCTTCATATTTGGCATGTAAGGCCCTTGTGACAAGGGCTTTGCACTTATACAAAACTTTTTGAGCTGTGTCCTTTACCTCTGCCCTACTTTATCATAACTGCATTCATATTTCGGATGTAGGTTCCTGTGACAAGGGCTTCTCAATGATACAAAAAATTGATCTGTGACCTTGACATTGACCTGTGACCTACTTTATCATAACTTTTGAACCATTTGAGATAGAGCCTTCATATATTCTCCTTGGGACAAGGGCTTCCCATCCATACAAACATTTTGACCTGTAACCTTGACCTGTGACCTACTTTATTGTAAAATTTTAACTATTTGAGATAGAGCCTTCTTATTTGGCATGTATTTTCCTTCTGACAATGCCCCCCCCCCCCCACACCCATAAAAAAATTACCAGTGGCCTTGACTTTTGACCTACTTTGCCATAACTTTTAAACTATTGGAGATAGAGCCTTCATATTTGGGATATAAGTTCCTTCTTTTGACAAGGGCTTCCCACTCATACAAAAATATTTTGACCTTTGACCTTGACCTTTGACCTATTTTATCATAACTTTTTAACCATTTAAGATAGAGCCTTCATATTTTTGCAGGCATGTTCTTTGTGATGAGGGCTTCCTACCCATACAAAAAGGTTGACCTGTGACCTTGACCTTTGACCTACTTTATCATAACTTTTGAACCATTTGAGAATGATCCTTCATATTTGGCATGTATGTTCCTAGTGTTGTGGCAAGGGCTTCCAAGTTATACAAAAATTTTGACCTGTGACCTTGTCCTCTTAGCTACTTGATCATAACTTTTGAACCATTTGACATGAAGCCTTCATATTTGGCATGTAAGGCCCTTGTGACAAGGGCTTTGCACTTATACAAAACTTTTTGAGCTGTGTCCTTTACCTCTGCCCTACTTTATTATAAATGCATTCATATTTCAGATGTAGGTTCCTTGTGACAAGGGCTTCTCACTGAAACAAAAAATTGATCTGTGACCTTGACATTGACCTGTGACCTACTTTATCATAACTTTTGAACCATTTGAGATGGAGACTTCATATATTGCATGTATGCTCCTTGGGACAAGGGCTTCCCATCCATACAAACATCTTGACCTGTAACCTTGACCTGTGACCTACTTTATTGTAAAATTTTAACTATTTGAGATAGAGCCTTCTTATTTGGCATGTATTTTCCTTCTGACAATGTCCCCCCCCCCCCCCCCCATAAAAAATTACCAGTGGCCTTGACTTTTGACCTACTTTGCCATAACTTTTAAACTATTTGAGATAGAGCCTTCATATTTGGGATATAGGTTCCTTCTTTTGACAAGGGCTTCCCACTCATACAAAAATATTTTGACCTTTGACCTTGACCTGTGACCTATTTTATCATAACTTTTGAACCATTTAAGATAGAGCCTTCATATTTTTGCATGCATGTTCTTTGTGATGAGGGCTTCCTACCCATACAAAAAGTTTGACCTGTGACCTTGACCTTTGACCTACTTTATCATAACTTTTGAACCATTTGAGATAGAGCCTTCATATATGGCATGTATGTTCCTTCTGACAAGTGTCTCCCATCCATACAAAAAATTTGATCTGTGACCTTGACCTTTGACCTACTTCACCTTACTTTTGAACCATTTGAGATGGACCCTTCGTATTTGTCATGTAGGTTTCTGGAGGTAAAACAATCTGATAAAGAAATGAGTGTGAAGTACGAGTTTCTTTAACAGATTGTTTTACCTCCCGAGGTTTATAAATCCCTTATTTCAAATAGGAGAAATGAATAATCTGTATATTACATGCTCTTCCATAGACTTTTAGGGCAGTTTGGATCTTGGATATTGGATTTGAATTTCGGTACAGTTGACTGTTTACAGCTCATGTTAACAGTTCAATCAGCATAGTGTTACAGAAGCTGGCTGGAGGCAAAATTGGATGGGCGCCATTTGAAAGCATTGTCTACAGTTTTGAAAAAAAACAAACAATAGGGCCATGATGGCCCTGGATCGCTCACCTGACCCATAGAGTAACAAGTGGGCCCCGGGGAGGTCCATTATTGACCCCAGGGCTATATTGTGCATAATGTTGAGGGAGGTCTAAAAAGGTGAAGCTTCATACCAAATATCAACAAAGGCTATAATTTGAACAATCTTGGCAAAGGTCCACTAGATGAATTTTCACACCAAATATCAAAGACCTGGGCCATGTGGTTTTAGAAAAGAAGATTTTTATAAAGATATTCCCTACCTAAGCCTATGTAGGACAGGCCTCCGTGGCCTAGTGGTTAAGAGCGCTGACTCTTAATCATTAGGTCTCTCACCGCTGTGGTTCGAGCCATGCTCGGGTCACATGTGAGACGCCAAGTTCTGCAACAGAAGGTCAGGTGGGTTTTCTCCAGGTACTCCGGTTTTCGCCCACCTCTGATTAACGATCGGCTCATTATGAGTGAAATAATCTTGAAAGGGCCGTAAAACAACAACAAAAAAAAAAACAAAAAAACAAAGCCTATGCAAAACCAAATGGCCCGGGGGCTGGGGCACTTTTGGCCTCAGGGCTATAATTTAAACAATCTTGATAGAGGTCCACTAGATGAAGCTTCACATCAAATATCAAAGACCTGGGCCTTGCTGTTTCAGAGAAGAAGATTTTCTAAGATTATCTCTATATAAGTCTGTGTAAAACCAAAGGCTGCCGGGGCGGGGGCATTTGTGGCCCGAGGGCTATAATTTTAACAAGTTTGGTAGAGGTCCACTAGATGAAGCTCCATACCAAATATCAAAGACATGGGCCTTGCAGTTTCAGAGAAGAAGATTTTTAAAGATTTCCCTTTATAAGTCTATGTAAAACCAAGGGTCTTGGGGCAGGGGCATTTTTGGCCAAAGGGCTATAATTTGACCAATATTGATAGAGGTCCACTAGATGAAATTTCACACCAAATATCAAAGACCTAGGCCTTGTGGTTTCACAGAAGAAGATTTTTAAAGATTTTCCCTTAATAAGTCTATGTAAAAGCAAAGGGCCCCGAGGCGGGGGCATTTTTGGTCTCAGGGCTATAATTTGAACTATCTTGGTAGAGGTTCACTAGATGAAGCTTCATACCAAATATCTAAGACCTAGGCCTTGTGGTTTCAGAGAAGAAGATTTTTTCAAGATTTTCCCTATATAAGTCTATGTAAAACTAAAGGGGCCCAGAGCGGGGCATTTTTGGCCCCAGGGCTATAATTTGAAAAATCTTGGTTGAGGTCCACAAGATGAAGCTTCATACCAAATATCAAAGACCTGGGCCTTGTATCATAGAAGAAGATTTTTAAAGATTTTCCCTATATAAGCCCATGTAAAACCAAAGGGCCCAGGGGTGGGGGCATTTTTGGCCCCAGCACTATAATTTGAACAATCTTGGTAGGGGTCCACTAGATGAAGCTTCATACCAAATATCAAAGACCTGGTCCTTGTGGTTTCAGAGAAGAGGATTTTTAAAGATTTTCTCTATATAATCCTATGTAAAACCAAAGGGACCCGGTGCAGGGGCATTTTTGACCCCAGCACTATAATTTGAACAATCTTGGTAGGGGTCCACTAGATGTAGCTTCATACCAAATATCAAAGGTACTTGTGGTATCAGAGAAGAAGATTTTTTAAGTTTCGGTTGAAAAAAATCTATTTTTGGCTCCTGTGACCTAGATGTGCAACGGACCGCAACCATTTGAACAACTTTGAAAGGGGACCACCGAAGGATCAATACTGTGAAGTTTGGTCAAAATCGGATCAGTGGTTCAGGAGGAGATGTCGTTTGAAGAAAAAGTTTACGCACGCACGGAAGGACGCATGACAGATGAAAAGAGATCACAAAAGCTCACCTCTACGTGACAGGTGAGCTAAAAATTGAAGGAACAAAGTGTTTCAGGGAAAAACAACTAAAATGTGTGTTCGAGGAAAGCAAAACGTGCTTCCAATTCAATGGTCATGTCCATTTTTTCTATGTTTCAACGCTGCATCCGACACAAAAGTCACACATTCTGAACGTTTGTTCATATCTTTTATGACACCATTGCGATGACGTCATGAATAACGTCGACGTGACTGAAACTCTCCCGCGTTTTAATATAACGATTTCACTGCACAAGTGGTATTCTGTATCTTGAACAAAAGTAGTTCCAGCTAAAGAGATTTATCTCCCCGGCTAAGAGGAAATATTTCTTCTAAGCAAAAAGGAAAATACCAAGTTTATGTCTGGTAGAAATCATAGTATTTCTCTGTTATGCATGTAATATAACATGATATTGTCTGCCAAATAAAAGTGACAATGTACGATAAGTCACCTGGGTGTCTTGAATTACAAAATGGACTCCAGCTAAGTATAAGGTGGAAGACTCCATTCAGTACAATATGGGTTGAAATGGTACAAATTGGTTATTTTTATCCCCACGCTTTTCGAAGAAAAAGTGGGGATATTGTAATGGTCTTCGTCGTCCGTACATCCGTCCGTCTGTCTTACCGGATAACTCCTCCTAGAAGGTTATAGATAGAAACTTGAAACTTTGGGAACTGAAGGATCTTTGGTCTGGGGAGTGCATGACACTTTCGGAATTTTGATCACACCCCTATAGGTGGGCCCAGGGGGTGGGCCCGCGGGGGTCAAAAATCAAAATTTCCAGAACATGGTCATGTAATATATCAAAGTGAACGGCATGATGAGTAGAAAACATTACAACCAAATTTTGACCCCTGGAGTCAATTTTGAGGTCACCAGAGGTCAAAAACTGATTTTGACCCCTTTACCGGATAACTCCTCCTAGACAGTTTTAGATAGAAACTTGAAACTTTGGGAACTGATAGATCTTTGGTCTGGGGAGTGCATGACACTTTCGGAATTTTGATCACACCCCTACGGGTGGGCCCAGGGGGTTTGGCCCGCGGGGGTCAAAATTCAAAATTTCCAGAACATGGTCGTGTAATATATCAAAGCAAAAGGCATGATGAGTAGAAAACATTACAACCAAAATTTGACCCCTGGGGTCAATTTTGAGGTCACCAGAGGTCAAAAACTGATTTTGACCCCTTTACCCCCATACATTATTGTTACCGGATAACTCCTCCTAGACCATTATGGATAGAAACTTGAAACTTTGGGAACTGATAAAACTTTGGTCTGGGGAGTGCATAACACTTTTGGAATTTTGATCCTACCCCTGGGAGTGGGGCCAGGGGTGGGGCACCTTGGGGATAAAAAATCAAAGTTTTCAGAACATGGTTGTGTAGCATATTAAATCAAACGGCATGATGAGTAGAATACATCACAATCAAAATTTTACCCCTCGGGGGTCAAACACCCCTAGGGGATGGCCCAGGGGGTGGGGCCCGTGGGGATATGCGATGGCTTGCCATCGACTGCGCGATTCTAGTAGAATTATGATTTCTTTTTTAGGAAAATCTGAAGAAACAAGCACATCCAATGCAGAAAACAAAATCAGACACTCTAGTGGTAAAAGCGTTGCTGCAAAAACAGAAAAAGATTCAAGTAAAGGAAGTAATAGAAGTCGCTCAAGAAGTAAAAGCAATGAATGGGTAGTTCTGTCCTCTGAAGGTCATTCAGATGCTATCTGCGAGTCTGTAGAAAAAGGGAAAAACTCAGCTTCTGGGAGCAGACCCAGAAGTAAAAGCAAGTCTGAAGAGAAAGAGGAACAATCTCAGTCGAGCGGAACAAGTTCTAGAACAAACAGCGAGTCTCGATCTTCGAGAAGCTCTAGAGAAAAAAGTACGCCTAAGGAGCTGCACCCTTCATCAGAGAAAAGTTCTAGAGCTGGAAGTGAAATAAGAGATGATGATAAGTCCACAGGTCAAAGATCAAGACATAGCAGTGAGGGCAAGTTGTCAAGGAGTGCATCAAAAGATGAGTCATCTAACAAGGAGAAGAAGCCTATTGCAGAGAGACTTGAATCGGTAATGGTAGCCCCAGATAAGGGGGGTGTAAGTAGGATAAGCAAGGGGATAATTTTTCTGCTGAAGTTCTTGAAAATGTATGCAGTGGGTACTTAAGGGTAATGAGTTCACCTTCAGGGGAGGCAACTCTTGCAAAAATATTTTTGTCTCCCATATCAATAGGGATCAACACATAAAGGAAAGAATTTGCTCCTGAGGAGCAAGTTCTTTCCTTTAAGAGTAGACCGCTTTTTAGCTCACCTGAGCCAAAGGCTCTGAGCTATTGTGATCGTTCACCGTCCGTTGTCGTCCTCCATCCGTCCGTCCACAATTTCTTTAAACATCATCTCCACCTAAATCACTGAACAGATTCTGACCAAATTTGGCAGAAATAATCCTTAGGTGGTCCTCTCTAAAAGTTGTTCAAAGAATTCAATTCCATGCAGAACTCTGGTTGCCATGGCAACAAAAAGGGGAAAATAAGAAAAACCTTTAAAAATCTTCTCTGAAACCAGAAGGCCTAGGTCTTTGATATTTGGTATGAAGCTATATTTAATGGACCTCCACCAAGATTGTTCAAATTATAGCTCTGAGGCCAAAAATGCCCCCGCGTCGGGGCCCACTGGTTTTACATAGGCTTATATTGGGAAAAACTTTAAAAATCTTCATGTCTGAAACCAGAAAGCCCAGGTCTTTGATATTTAGTAAGAAGCTTCATCTTGTGGACCTCTACCAAGATTGTTCAAATTATAGCCCTGGGGCCAAAAACAGCCCCGCCCCGGGGCCCACTGGTTTTATATAGGCTGATATACGGAAACCAGAAGGTCCATGTCTTTGATACTTGGTATGAAGCTTCATCTAGTGAAACTCTACCAAGATTGTTAAAATTATAGCCTTGGGGCCAAAAATGACCCAGTGCCGGGGCCTAGTGGTTTTACCATATGCTTATATATGGAAAACCTTTAAAAATCTACTTGTCTGAAACCAGAAGGCCCAGGTCTTTGATATTTGGTATGAAGCTTCTTCTAGTGGACCTCTCTACCTAGATTGTTCAAATTATAGCCCTGGGGCCATAAATGACCCCGCCCCAGGCCCAACTGGTAATACATAGGCTTATATAGGGAAAACCTTTAAAAAATCGTCTTCTCTGAAACCAGAAGGCCCATGTCTTTGATATTTGGTATGAAGCTTCATCTAATGGACCTATACCAAGATTGTTCAAATTATAGCCCTAGGACCAATAATGCCCCCGCGCCGGGGCCCACTTGTTTTAGATAGGCTTATCCTGGGATGGAAAACCTTTAAAAAAATGTCTTCTCTGAAACCAGAAGGCCAAGGTCTTTGATATTTGGTATGAAGCTTCATCTAGTGAACCTCTACCAAGATTATTTAAAAATCTTCTTGTCTGAAACCAGAAAACTCAGGTCTTTGATATTTGGTATGAAGCTTCATTTAGTGGACCTCTACCAAGATTGTTCAAATTATAGCCCTGGGGCCAAAAGTGCTCCTGCGCCGGGGCCCACTGGTTTTACATAGGCTTATAGAGGGAAAACCTTTAAAAATTGTATTGTCTGAACCCAGAAGGACCAGGTCTTAGATATTTGGTTTAACGCTTCATCTAGTGGACCTCTACCAAGGTTGTTCAATTTATAGCCCTGGGGCCAAAAATGATTTTATATAGGCTTATATAGGGAAAACATATAAAAATCTTGTCTGAAACCAGAAGGCCCAGGTCTTTGATATTTAGTATGAAGCTTCAACAAATGGACCTATACCATGATTGTTCAAATCATAGCGTTGGGGCCAAAAATTGGCACCACCCTTGGGCCCACTGGTTTTACATTGACTTATTAGCTCCACTGGCCGAAGGCCAGCGGGGCTATTGTCATGGCCCTGTGTCCTCCGTGCGGTCGTGCGTCCGTCCGTCTGTGCGTTAACTTTTTCTTTAAACATCTTCTCCTCCTAAACTACTGGGCCAATTGTAACCAAACTTCACAGGAATGTTCCTTACATAGTCCTCTTCTAAATTCCTTCAAAGAATTTTGTTACACCCAGAACTCTGGTTGCCATGGCAACAAAACCAAAAAAAATTAAAAATCTTTAAAAATCTTCTCCTCCAAAACCACCTGTTGGATTTCATTTTTATTTTGCATGACTGTTCCTTGGGTTGACCTCTTTCAGATTCCTTGAAGAAATTTTGATCCGACAAAAAACATGGCCGCCATGGGCGGGGCTTATTTTCCCTATTTAACATATAGTGTAATGCTAAAACATCTTATCCTCCTAAACTATTGGGCCCATTGTAACCAAACTTCACAGGAATGTTACTTACTTAGTCCTCTTCTAAATTCCTTCATAGAATTTTGTTACACCCAGAACTCTGGTTGCCATGGCAACAAAACAACACAAAATATTAAAAATCTTTAAAAATCTTCTCCTCCAAAACCACCTGTTGGATTTCATTTTTATTTTGCATGAATGTTCCTTGGGTGGACCCCTTTCAGATTCCTTGAAGAAATTTTGATCCGACAAAAAACATGGTCGCCATGGGCGGGGCTTATTTTCCCTATTTAACATATAGTGTAATGCTAAAACATCTTCTCCTCCTAAACTACTGGGCCAATTGTAACCAAGCTTCACAGGAATGTTCCTTACTTAGTCCTCTTCTAAATTCCTTCAAAGAATTTTGTTACACCCAAACTCTGGTTGCCATGGCAACAAAACCACACAAAAAATTAAAAATCTTTAAACATCTTCTCCTCCAAACCCACCTGTTGGATTTCATTATCCCCTCGCACAACATAGTTGTGAGGGGGGATATAGCATTTGTCCTGTACGTACTTACGTACGTACGTACTTTTGTCATCGCTCTAGCGCAACGTACGTACATACTTTTGTCATCGCTCTAGCGCCACGTACGTACGTACTTTTGTCATGGCTCTAGCGCCTACATTTCTTGACCGATTTTAATATAACTTCACACAAACGTTCCTTACGACAATATCTGGAGCAAGATTCAACTTTCAAGGTCATGACCTCAAGGTCAAGGTCAATCTGGCTATTTTTTTAAAAACTTTGTCATGGCTCTAGCGCCTACATTTCTCCCCCAATTTCAATATAACTTCAAACAAATGATCCTTATAAAAATAACTCGAGGGAGTTGGACTTTCAAGGTCATGACCTCAAGGTCAAGGTCACTGTGGCTATTTTTAGAAAAACAAAGTCATCGCTCTAGCGCTTACATTTCTTCACCAAGTTCAATATAACTTCACACAAATGATCCTAATAAAAATATCTTGAGCGAGTTCCACTTTTAAGGTCATGGCTTCAAGGTCAAGGTCACAGTTGCTATTTTTAGAAAAACTTTGTTATCGCTCTAGCTCCTACATTTCTTCACTGATTTCAATATAACTTCACACAAATGTTCCTTATGACAATATCTTGAGTGAGTTGGACTTTCAAGGTCATGACCTCAAGGTCAAGGTCACTGTGGCTATTTTTAGAAAAACAATATCTCAAGCCGGTTCGACTATCAATGTCAAGGCCTCAAGGTCAAGGTCACTGTGGCTATTTTTAGCTCACCGTCACATAGTGACGAGGTGAGCTTTTGGGATCACTTTTCGTCCGTCGTGCGTCCGTCCGTGCGTCCGTCCGTGCGTGCGTCCGTAAACAATTCTTTAAACGACATCACCTAAACCACTGATCGGATTTTGACCAAACTTCACAGGAATGATCCTTAGGTGGTCCCCTTTCAAAGTTGTTCAAATGGTTCCGGTCTGTTGCACATCTAGGTCATAGGAGCCAAAACTTAAAAAATCTTCTTCTCTGAAACCACAAGGCCCAGGTCTTCGATATTTCGTATGAAGCTTCATCTGGTGGACCCCTACCAAGATTGTTCAAATTATAGTGCTGGGGCCAAAAATGCCCCCGCTCCGGGGCCCTTTGGTTTTACATGGGCTTATATAGGGAAAATCTTTAAAAATCTTCTTCTCTGAAACCGTAAGGCCCAGGTCTTTGATATTTGGTATGAAGCTTCATCTAGTGGACCCCTACCAAGATTGTTCAAATTATAGTGCTGGAGCCAAAAATGCCCCCACTCCGGGGCTCTTTGGTTTTACATGGGCTTATATAGGGAAAATCTTTAAAAATCTTCTTCTCTGAAACCGCAAGGCCCAGGTCTTTGATATTTGGTATGAAGCTTCATCTAGTGGACCCCTACCAAGATTGTTCAAATTATAATGCTGGGGCCAAAAATGCCCCTGCTCCAGGGCCCTTTGGTTTTACATGGGCTTATATAGGGAAGAGCTTTAAAAATCTTCTTCTCTGAAACCGTAAGGCCCAGGTCTTTGATAATTGGTATGAAGCTTCATCTAGGGGACCCCTACCAAGATTGTTCAAATTATAGTGCTGGGGTCAAATATGCCCCCGCTCCGGGGCCCTTTGGTTTAACATGGGCTTATATAGGGAAAATCTTTAAAAATTTTCTTCTCTGAAACCGTAAGGCCCATGTCTTTGATATTTGGTATGAAGCTTCATCCCACACGGCCATGGTCCTTCTCCCCCCCCCCCTTCCGGGGCCCTTTGGTTTTAAATGGGCTTATATAGGGAAAATCTTTAAAAATCTTCTCTGAAACCGCAAGGCCCAGGTCTTTGCTATTTGGTATGAAGCTTCATCTAGTGGACTCCTACCAAGATTGTTCAAATTATAGTGGTGGGGCCAAAAATGCCCCCGCCCCGGGGCCCTTTGGAATTACATGGGCTTATATAGGGAAAATCTTTAAAAATCTTCTTCTCTGAAACCGCAAGGCCCAGGTCTTTGCTATTTGGTATGAAGCTTCATCTAGTGGACTCCTACCAAGATTGTTCAAATTACAGTGGTGGGGCCAAAAATGCCCCCGCCCTAGGGCCCTTTGGAATTACATGGGCTTATATAGGGAAAATCTTTAAAAATCTTCTTCTGTGAAACTGCAAGGCCCAGGTCTTTGATATTTCATATGAAGCTTCATCTTGTGGACCTCTACCAAGATTGTTCAAATTATAGCCCTGGGGCCAAAAATGCCCCCGCTCCGGGGCCCTTTGGTTTTACATAGACTTGTGTAGGGAAAATCTTGAAAAATCTTCTTCTCTGAAACCACAAGGCCTAGGTCTTTGATATTTGGTATGAAGCTTCAGCTAGTGGACCTCTACCAAGACTGTTCAAATTATAGCCCTGAGACCAAAAATGTCCTCGCCTCATGGCCTTTTGGTTTTACATAGACTTATATAGGGAAAATCTTTAAAAATCCTCTTCTATGAAACCACATGGCCTAGATCTTTGATATTTGGTGTGAAATCTCATCTAGTGGACCTCTTTGAAGATTGTTCAAATTATAGCCCTGGGGCCAAAAATGCCCCCGCCATGTGGCCCTTTGGTTTTACATAGACTTATATAGGGAAATCTTTAAAAATCTTCTTCTCTGAAACTGCAAGGCTCAAGTCTTAGATTTTTGGTATGGAGCTTCATCTAGTGGACCTCTACCAAGATTGTTCAAAATATAGCCCCCCCCCCCCCCTAGCTTATGTAGTGCTGGGGCCAAAAATGCCCCGCCCCGGGGCCATTTGCTTTTAAATAGGCTTATATAGTGAAAATCTTTAAAAAAATCTTCGTCTCTGAAACCGCAAGGCCAAGGTCTTTGATATTTGGTGTGTAGCTTCATCTAGTGGACCTTTGCCAAGATTGTTCAAATTATAGCCTTTGTTGATATTCGGTATGAAGCTTCACCTTTTTAGTCCTCCCTCAACATTATGCACATTATAATCCTGGGGTCAGTAATGGCACTCCCGAGGCCCACTTGTTACTCTATGGATCAGGTGAGTGATCCAGGGCCATCATGGCCCTCTTGTTTAGAAAAACTTTGTCATCGCTCTAGTGTTTACATTTCTTCACCAATTTCAATATAACTTCATACAAATGTTCCTTATGACAATATCTCTAGCGAGTTCCACTTTCAAGGTCAAGGTCACTGTGTCTATTTTTAGAAAAACTTCGTCATCCCTCTAGCGCTTACATTTCTTCATCGATTTCAATATAACTTCACACAAATGTTCCTTATGACAATATCTTGAGTGAGTTGGACTTTCAAGGTCATGACCTCAAGGTCAAGGTCACTGTGGCTATTTTTAGAAAAACATTTTCATCGCTCTAGCGCCTACATTTCTTCACCAATTTCAATATAACTTCACACAAATGTTCCTTATAAAAATATCTCCAGCGAGTTCGACTTTCCAACTCATGGCCTCAAGGTTAGGGTCACTGTGGCTATTTTTAGAAAAAACTTTGTCATCGCTCTATCGCCTATATTTCTTCACTGATTTCAATATAACTTCACACAAATGTTCCTTATGACAATATCTCAAGCGGGTTCGACTATCAATGTCAAGCCATCAAGTTCAAGGTCACTGTGGCTATTTTTTAGAAGAACTTTTTCATCGCTCTAGCGTTTACATTTCTTCACCAATTTCAATATAACTTCATACAAATGTTCCTTATGAAAATATCTCTAGCGAGTTCCACTTTCAAGGTCAAGGTCACTGTGTCTATTTTTAGAAAAACTTCGTCATCCCTCTAGCGCTTACATTTCTTCATCGATTTCAATATAACTTCACACAAATGTTCCTTATGACAATATCTCACCATTTCGACTTTCAAGGTTAAGGTCACTATGGCTATTTTTAGAAAACTTTGTTATCGCTCTAGCGCCTACATTTCTTCACCGATTTCAATATAACTTCACACAAATGTTGCTTATGACAATACCTCGAACGAGTTTGACTTTCAAGGTCAAGGTCACTGTGGCTATTTTTAGAAAAACTTTGTCATTGCTCTAGGGCTTACATTTTTTTCACCAATTTCAATATTACTTCACACAAATGTTCCTTATAACAATATCTCTAGTGAGTTCCACTTTCAAGGTCAAGGTCACTGTGGCTATTTTTAGAAAAACTTTGTCATGGCTCTAGCGCTTACATTTCTTCATCCATTTCAATATAACTTCACACAAATGTTCCTTATGACAATACCTCGAGCGAGTTTGACTTTCAAGGTCAAGGTCACTGTGGCTATTTTTAGAAAAACTTTGTCATTGCTCTAGTGACTACATTTTTTCACAAATTTCAATATAACTTCACACAAATGTTCCTTATGACAATATCTCGGGCTATTTAGACTTTCAAGGTCAAGGTCACTGTGGCTATTTTTAGAAAAACTTTGTCATCGCTCTAGCGCCTACATTTAATGATGGATTGTAATAGAACTTCACACAAATGTTTCTTATGATAATATCTCGACTTACTTCGACTTTCAAGGTCATGACCTCAAAGTCAAGGTCACTGTGGCTATCTTTAGAAAAACTTTGTCATCAGTCTACCGCCTACATTTATTAACAGATTTTAATATAACTTCACAAAAAAGATGCTTATGATAATATCTTGAGCAAGATCTACTTTCGTGGTCATGGCCTCAAGTCAAGGTCACTATGGCTATTTTTAGAGAAACGTCATCACTCTAGATGTACATTTATTGGAGGATTTTTAAACAAACTTTACACAAATGTTGCATATGATAATATCTCAAGCAAGTTGGACTTTTGCCATTTCAGTGTTTTCCACACACGAAGTTGTCTAGTGCGAGGGGATTTGTATCGCATGCGATGCCTTGTTTTTATTTTGCATGAATGTTCCTTGGGTGGACCTCTTTTAGATTCCTTGAAGAAATTTTGATCCGACAAAAAACATGGCCGCCATGGGCGGGGCTTATTTTCACTATTTAACATAATACTTGTGGGATTTCATTGTAATTTGCATGAATTGTCCTTGGGTGGACTGTTGTCAGATTCCTTGAAAAAAATTTGATCTTACAAAAAAACATGGCCACCATGGGCAAGGCTTATTTTCACTATATAACATATAGTGTAATGCTGAAAATATTTTCTGCAAAATTTCTTGTTTTATTTCATAGTTGTTTGGCATGCATGTTCCTTGGGTGGACCTCTGTCAGATTCCTTGAAGAAATTTTGATCCGACATAAAACATGGCTGCAGTGGGCGGGGTTTATTTTCACTATATAACATGTAGTGTAATGTTAAAAAAGTCTTTTCTTCTTCAAAAGTTCTTGTTTATTTATTTATTTATTTATTTAAAAGTACCTTCCTGTATCTGAATTAATCTCCTCCAATTTTGCTGACTATCACATATCTATAGAGGTCCACCTACAAATTGTCATTCTAAAATTCAAAACATCAGAAATTTCACATGCCCAGCACACTAGTGATAGAAACTCTATTTCTACGACTTGATGTTTCAAAATAAATTCAAAATACTGAGGGAGATTGATTTATTAGACCTAATTATACTACAGTGTCAACAGTTCTCCAGATCGCTGAGGGTTAAAATGGCTTAGTTGAAAAGGGAGGCATACCGAATCCGATGGAGGAAAGGAAAAAATAAATAAATAAAGAAATAAAAACATAAATCTGTTCATTTTTTTTAGCTCCACTGGCCAAAGACCGGCGGGTCTTATGTTATATGTTATGGCCCTGTGTCTGTTGTGCGTCTGTGCGGTTGTGCATCCATGCGTTAACTTTTTTCTTTAAACATTTCCTCCTTAACTACTTGGTCGATTGTATCCAAACTTCACATGAATGTTTCTCACATAGTCCTCTTCTGAATTCCTTCAAAGAATTTTGTTACATGCAGAACAAAATGGCATCGAAAGCAAAAAAAAATATTTAAAAATCTTCTCCTCCAAAACCGCTCAATGGATTTTATTCTTATTTTGCATGAATGTTCCTTGGGTGGACCTCTGTCAGATTCCTTGAAGAAATTCGGATCAGGCAAAAAACATGGCCACCATGGCCATGCCCCACATGACTGCCATGGCCATGCCTCTTGGCTCATTAGCTTTCAAAGACTTATATGGGGAAAAGTTTTAAAAACCTTCTCCTCCAAAACCGCTCAACGTAATGGATTTCATTCTTACTTTGCATGAATGTTCCTTGGGTGGACCTCTGTCAGATTCCTTGAAGCAATTTTGATCAGACAAAAAACATGGCCGCCATGGACACGCCCATTGGCAAATTAGCTTCCATAGACTCATAAAGGGATCTTTTTTTTTTTAATCTTCTCCAAAACCGCTAAATGGATTTCGTTCTTAATTTTCATGAATGTTCCTTGTGTCTACCATTGTCAGATTCATTGAAGAAATTTTGATCAGACAAAAAACATGGCCGCCATGGCCACCACCTTTGGCTCATTAGCTTCCATAGACCAATAAACGGAAAAACTTCTTCTCTGAAACCATAAAGCCTAAAGCTTAGACATTTACAGTAAAACCTGTCTTAGTGGCCACCTCTATTAAGCAAGCAACCTGTCTTAAGCAAGCAGGCATTCAGTTCCCAAGAAAGGCAGATGTGTTAAATTTCACCTGTATTAAGCAAGAACCTGTCTTAAGCAAGCATATTTTGACTATCCCTTAGGTACTTGCTTAATACAGGTTGAACTGTAGTATGTAGCAAAGTTATGTGGTCACCTACTAAGTCCTGCGAACTATGACTCTTGAGTCCAAATTGGCAATGCCCCGGTGCTTAGTAGCTCCCATAGACTAATAATGACAAAATCTTGAACCTTTTCTCCTCTGAAACCATAAGGCCAAGAGCTTAGTATGTAGCAACTTGAAGTATTCATCTGCATAAATCCTGCCAACTATGCCCCTGGGGTCCAAATTGGACACACCCTGATGCCCATAAGCTCCCATAGACTTATACTGGGAAAAACTGACAAAAATCTTCTCTGAAACCATCAGTGCCCAGAGCTTAGATATTAAGTATGCAGCAACGTCAAGTGGTCACTCAAATAAATCCTGCCAACAATGCCCCTGGGGTAAAAAATTGGTCACGCCCAGAGGCATATTAGTTCCCATAGACTTATAATAGGAAAAACTTAAAAAAAGTCTTCTTCTCTGAAACCATAAGGCCCAGAGCTTTAGATATTTAGAACGGAGCAATGCCAAATGGTCACTCACATAAATCCTGCCAACCATGGCTCTGGGGTCCAAAAAATATAGAATGGACATTCCTTGGGTGGATCACTTGTTTCTTTTTTACCCATTGCATGCGGGAAAACCCTAAATGGGTACCTTGGCAAACAGTGCTGGTCCAGATCAGACCCCACAGAACACCATGTCTGATCAGGGCCTGCACTATTTGCTAACAGAATTTTCCATCAAAAATAGAAAAAAAATAGGCCTGACACCCCTTATATGACAAATGGACTGGTCCAACATATAGCAATAGAAGAGTCCACTAGTATACCATTGGTTAATGTAATAAATATGACAATTGTCTGAAGTTAGCCGGTGGAGCGACAGGCCCTCTTGGGCCTCTTGTATAGAGAAAACTTTTAAAAATCTTCTTGTCCAAAACCATAAGGCCCATGCCTATGATATTTGATGTTAAGCTTCATTCAGTGGACCTCTGTTTAGATTGTCCAAAAATTGCACTGCCCTGGGACCTACATGTTAAGCTCTTAGCACAGGTGAGCGATATAGGACCATCATGGTCCTCTTGTTCAGGAGGTTAGGGCTTTTACAAAAATGAACAGGAAGTCCTGAAAGTTGTTTCCCTTTGAAAAAAATGGCGGAAAAATCAGTCAAGTGTTCACATTCCCCCAAATAGAATCCTCTCATCAACATGACTTTGACAAGTACCCACAACCTGTAAATTAATTAAGAAATATATAAGAAAATTTATCCTTGAATTATGATCCCAATTACTCCTGTATTATTGGAGCTGTTGGTAAAACTAAATATCTTAGATAATTTCAGACATGCTACATGGTTTAGAACGCTGTCTGTCATATGTTATGTCTGTAATCCCCATAGGTTAGAGTTATATCATTTGAGTGCACATGTTCTGCAACAGAAGATCAGGTGATTTATCGCTGGATACTCAAGTATTTTCCCACTTCTATTAATACATCTCAACCTCGTTATAACACAGAATTCCAGGTCCAACCAAAAGACCGTGTTAGTTAACCCGATTGTTATAACTGCCGACTGTATTTATCACGGATCACACTGTTCTACTATTACACTGTAAATACAAGCCTTTGGGGCTATCAATAAGTCTACAATGATCCTTGTGGCAAGGTATGAAAATAAAGTTATGTCTCTAGTTTGCATATATCCCTCAATCATTCAAATTAAACAACAATCAATGTGAAAATGATTTAATCGCTCCTAAGACTATAAGCTACATCTAACGGTAGACATATGCATAATAAAAGCTGAATAGTCTACTGCCTCGTGTAATTGGCACAATAAACACAAAATATTCTTAAAAGGGCCATAAAACTTAGTCAAAAGGAATATTAAAGGTTCAAATCTTCTATAAACTGATCAAATATGTTCTTTAAAAAAGAAATGGTTAGGAAGTTAGAAATGCAGCTCTGAGAATAGTGAAATGTTCAAGATATTTTTGGCCAGACAAGCTAGTTTTGCCAATTAGGTCTCACCAGTGACCCTCAAATATTTTTGAAAATTCCACAATCTAAAGCTTAGTAAACAATCTATGAAGGGCAGGGAGAATTGTTTTAGCTGCCACACATTTCTTTTGCTCTCTTGGCTAATTCAGCAGATGTCTGCTGAGATATCAATTCATGTTTCATGGATAGGAGACAATTTGCATCTCATGCATGGGAAACAATTTGCATGAGATGCCACACCCTTTTTTCATGAATAGGAGACAATTGGCATGAGATGGCAAGTCCTGTTTTATGGGGGGGGGGGGGGGGAAATATTTCAAAATGTCATCTGCTGAAAAAAAAGAAACATCCGGCATGCTGATTGTTTAAAAGGAAAAGTATCCCTGAATTATCTGCTGCAACATTTCTACCAAGAAATAAGGACAAACATTAACATTTCTAAAAAGAAATATGGTATAACATTCACATTTCTAACAAGAAGTAAGGAATTATAATATTATTTCTAACAAGAAATATACCGGCCCCGATAGCTCATTTGGTAGAGTGTCTGCTCCGGGGAACGGGAGGTCACGGGTTCAATTTTGGCCCGCGACATACCAGAGTCGTTAAAAATGGTACAAGCTGCTCCTCGCTTGTCACTCAGATTTACAGGATAGAGGTAGGACTGGTGGACCCATTGTCAGGATAATGTGACTGGGTTTGGTATCATGTAATTGTCTGGGACACAATACTTTAGTGAGGCAGCACTATAAAAGTGAGCATTGAGCTCCCTGTTGCAACCAGACACCGTCGTGATATGACTGAAAAATTGTTGAAAGCGACGTTTAACCCGGATTCACACACACTAACAAGAAATATGGAATTATGTTATCATTTCTAACAAGAAATAAGGCATTACATGTAATAACATTTCTAAGAAGAAATAAGGAATTACTTTTACATTTCTAACAGGAAATAAGGAATTACATTTACATTTCAAATAGGAAATATGGAATTGCATTAACATTTCTCACAAGAAATAAGGAATTTCGTTAACATTTGTCACAAGAAATAAGGAAATAATCCATTCTTATCCATTCTTATCCTTGTTACTCTTCCTTTTTGGAATTATGTTTGACATTGCTGACAACTTTAGTGTCATACATTACGAAAACACACACGTGCGACATAGTGCATTTTCTCACATCTCCAAAATGGCTACTTTCCTGATGAAAATCTGTGATATTTTTCTTATTCTTACTTCAAACAGAGGTTGTGGGTGCTCGTTAGAACGGCCTCATTGAGGCGGTTCTAACGAGTACCCACAACCTATGTATTGAAGCAGACAAAAGCAAAATAATGTATACCCCTGTAAAACTCAGTTTTCTCTATATAAAGTTGGTTCATTTCAAGGACTTGTTCACGTGATGAAATCATACTTTTCTTTTTCCCTCAATAAAGCTTTCCTCAAAATCTGTTCCGGTTTCTGAAGCTTCCAAGACAGACAGTAGACATGTGAGACAGTTTCATCCTTACAAGAAGGAAGAGAAGAAACCGAAGAAATCCAAGAAGCCTAAGTGGTCTTTTGATATGGCGTACAGGTTAGTTCAAGTTTGGGATGTATATTAACACTGTCATAAGAAAATCTGTCTGCAAGGTTTGCCACTACCATATCTTCAGATATGGCGCTTTTTAACCACAAAAGTACTGATATTTTTCTTATTATGTTGTGGGTACTCTTCAGAAGCCCCTATGTGCTTATTTCTGCACACAAACATACATTGTGGTACTCATTAGAAGCGCATCGGTTAGAAGTGCCTCACCGAGGTGCTTCTAAAGAGTACCCACAACGTTTTCGTGCAGAAATACAAAAGCTTAGGCACTTCTAAAGAGTACCCATGTTTTTGCGCAGAAATTATGAAAAATAATGCATATACCCCCTTCATCTGGGGCTATACACCAGGTAAGATCATGATGTGTTTAGGACACATCAACCCTGTGTGGGTAATAAGAGGGCTGGGGTGTGGTATCGTAATGTCTTACTCAATTCCTTTTCAGAGATATGAATGAATTGCTACAGAACCTTACAACAAGTTTCTTCAGACAGGCAAATAAGAGGGCTGCCATTATTCCAAGAACAACAAATACAAGAAGGTAAAATTACAGGCCTAGAAATTTTGTACCATTTGAAATAAAATAGGTAGACAATTTAACTTAACTTAAAAATCCTAAAACTTACGACACCTTGAGGACTTGATGTATTTCTCCTAAATTTTTAACAAATTTGATCCACCGCCCAGCAAGGAGTCCAAAATGGAAAACAGTGAAGACCCTGATCAGAGCAGTCTCAAACATCACAGGAATGTTGCCTAGCTGGCTGCTTTCCAATATAGCTAAAAAAAATTCTGCACTGATGATCATGGTGGCCACCAGACCTAATCAAAGCACTGAGAGTACTGGTAGGTCAATCGTCTCTGAGTGTATGTTGGGAAAATAGTCCTGAGCTGAGAATCGAACTGTTCGTTTATTTTTTAGCAAGCAAAGTAGAGCTGATCAGACCGTGTTATGTGGCGTTTGATTATGTAGATTCTGTTTGCCAATGCCCAAGTGTACGAGCACAATCCACCCGCCCATGGGGGCTTGAATAATTAGATGGGCTGCATGATGCTTCCATGCAGAGCTAAAAGTCCCGTAACGTCTCCAAATGACCTATGCAGTGTTGGCGGGGACGTTAAACCTCAAATCAAACAAACGAGCACGGTCCAGAATTTTCTTCGTACGCTGCGCTCTGACGTCTTAGGATAGTACTTGGATTTTGTTCAACAGAGTGGGGAGGGTACAAATGCAGCCCCCTCCCATCTTTTGGAAATTATTTCAGATTCATACAGGTGTCACCCTCTGCAAAATACCTGAAATTCCCATCCTCAACCAGCCCCTTTTCAGAGTCTGCGTAACGGCCCTGAATCATGTTCAAAACTGTTATTGCATACATATGGCGAACAGTGCCGACCTGATCAGAAGCAATGTACTCTATATCCGATCTTGGTCTACGCTGTATGTCTAATAACGGTTCCACCTATAAAGTCTTGGCTACTCATTTTTGCACTTTAACATTTCGGGGTTCTAAAATTAAGTTCTTAGCAGGAGTGCGAAAAGTCTATTTTTACTCGACTTGGCATACATTTGTGTAACGTAACAGTTTTATAAATACAATGTTCAGAAAGACGTCACTTGACATCGTGGCCTGGATTAAGATAGTTTTTCTTTCATTACGTGAGCAAATTGGCATTCTTATACTATTTCGTTTAACCCTCAAATGCCACTATTTAACCAAACAGTGAAGTTCCTGTGCAATCTGCTGATCAGACGCCACATTCCGCGGCATCTGATCTGGGTATTATCCAGCACATGATTCCTGTCAAGACTATAGATATCTCTTGTTGCATCGATAAAAATAGTGCAATGTTTCAAGTTCTATTAATAAAACATAATATTGGTTTTCCCAAATCAGTGATGGACACGTGGACAACTGCATGAATTCTGTTTGGCCATTTAGTAAATTAGGGTCGATCGTAAACCAATCTGCCAAAAAATGGAAAAATGTTTAAATGACAACTTCTGTATTGATGAGCAATTTCCATCAACCTTCGTAGGAATGTTGTTTTGGTGACCCTATACCAAAATAGCTAAACCAGCTAGAAGGTCTAAGCCTGCTCAGGCACAGTGGTGTGAGTCAGACCATCTGTGTGTGTAAATCCTACAGGTTTCATTGGGCAGCAGGGCTTGATAAGTCATTTCATCTCAAGGTCTGGTAATAGTCCCACAAAATTGGAACCAACACTCCAAATTGACAGAAATTGTGTTGATCAGGATGTTAAACTTCAAATCAAACAAACAAATCTACCAAACAGTTCCCCTCCAATGAACAAAATGGCTACCAGAATTTAAAAAGGAAAAATCAAACAACAACTGCTTCTATAGCCTTCGCCCAGTTTCATTTAAATGTCACAGGAATGTTTAAAGGTGATCCTCTACCAAAATAGCTAAAATGGTCCAGCACTGATGTCAAGCAAAATGGCCGCCAGAGATAAAAATTGAAAAATGTCAACAATTTGTTTTAAATGCTAACTCCTCCTAACAACAATTTGTTTTAATGCTAACTCCTCCTCCCATTTAGTTCAAACTTCACAGGAATGTTGCCTAGGTAGCTCCCTACCAAAATATCTTAAATCATTCTACCCAGATGAACAAGATGGCAGCCATAGCTAAAAATAGAAAAATAAATCTTTAAACAGTGACAACTCTTCATGTACACAGGGGCCAATTTCAAGCAACCTTCATAGGAATGTTGCTTAGGTGATTCTCTGTCTATAGGGCGAAAATGGTTCCACTTTGATGAGAGAAATGGCTGCCAGAGCTAAAATTAGAAAACTTCAACATCTTGCTTTAAATGCAAACTCATCCTTAACCCTTGGGCCAGAAATGTTGCCCAGGTGGCTCTCTACCAAAATAGTAAAAATCGTTCTGCCTTGTTGAACACGATGGCCACCAGATCTAAAAATATAAAAATGTTTAAATGACAACTCTGTATCCCTGGGCCAGTTTCAGTCAAACTTCAAAGGAATGTTGCTCAAGTGAATCTCTACCAAAATAAGTAAAATGGTTTTGCTTCAGTGAACAAAATGGCAGCCAGAGCTGAAAAAAAATACAATCTTTAGATGATAACTCCTTTTATCATATGACGTCGCCTCTGAGAGTGTAATAAAGCCATGTAATATTTTCGATAATCCACTAGTGGATTAAATATGCAAATTAGCTAGATATGTCCCGTAACGTTACATGTACGGCGTCCTTAACGACGTCGTGTTTACTATTGGCGGAATATTGATATTTTTGTAAACAATCGAATATATAATGCGTTTTAAATGTCATATGATAAATAGAATCTTGCATTCGTGCTCGTGTATTATTGAATTTATTAAACTCGTTGAGGAAAAGGGATAAAATGCTCGGCAAAGCCTCGCATTTTATCCCTTTTCCTCAACTCGTTTAATAAATTCAATAATACATGAACACTCATGTAAGATCCTCTATGTCTACCCTTAGGCCAATTCCATTCAAACTTCATTGCAATGTTGCTTAGATGACCCTCTACCTAAATAGCTAAAACAGTCCCATTGGCCAACAGAGCTACATGTATAAATAGAAAAATGTCAACAATTTGTTTTAAATGGGAACACCTAAACCCTTTGTCCCATTTGATTCAAACTTCACAAGAATGTTGCCTAGGTGGCTCTCTAGCATAAGAGCTAAAAATATTCTGCTCTAATGAACAAGATGGTGGCCAGAGCTAAAAATAGAAAAATCTTCAGACGATGACAACTCTTCTACCCCTGGACTAATTTCAATCAAACCTCGGGAATGTTGCCTACGTGTCCCTCTCCCAAATTGCTAAAAATGTTCAGGTCAAATTAACAAAATGGCCACCAGTTTAAAAATAGACAACTCCTGCTATACCTTTGGTCCAGTTTCATTCAAACTTCACAGGATTGTTGCTGTGTGACCCACCACCAAAGTAGCTAAAACGGTTCTGCTCAGATTAATAAGATGACTACCAAAGCTTCAAATAGAAAAAAGCATCTAAATGACAACTCCTCTTGCACCTTTGGTCCAATTTCAACCAAACTTCATAGGAATGAAGCTTAGGTGACCGAATGAAGCTTAGGTGACCTTCTACCAATTAGCTAAAATGGAACCGCTCCAGTGAACAAGATGGCTGCCAGAGCTATAAAATAGAAAACCATTCAATGCTTATTTCTCCTGTACCTTTGGTCCAATTTCATTCAAACTTCATAGATTATTGCTTAGTTGACCCTCTACAAAAAATAGCTAAATCAGTTACTTGCCAGTGAACAAAATAGCTAACAGAGCTAAAAATAGAAAAAAAAAACTTTTAAATACTAATTTCTCAAACACCTTTGGTCCAGTTTCATTCAAACTTCACAGGAATGTTGTTTAGGTGACCCTCTCCACCTCCCATCCAAGCAGCCAAAGGGAAAGAATCACAAAACATAAAACAGCTTCACCATAAGAACAGTTACTTTCCCACAAAATGGCCAAATAGCAATCCAAAATAAAAAGATATTAGCCATACATAACATACAAAGACGAACTGTAACGATAAAAGAAGAGGACGCCTTGAAATGGTCAGTAAAAAATTATGTATTGGGGTGGGGGGCGGGTTGGGGAGCTTAAATTGATTTTACATGGTCACAATCCTCGCCCTTGGTACCTAGTTGTTCAGACAAATCATTTGTTCAGTCGGCATGAAAGATTTCTAAAGACATAAAGTGTGAAAGACTTGAAAAGCTTGCAAAACAAAAAATAAAATAACAATATTTCCTTTTTCTCATTGGATGAAATTATGGCATGTAATGACAAGCCTTTTTTTTTTTTAAAAAAAAGTTGGAGAACATTTTATGATAAATGCCAAATATTTTGTATTTTCAGCTATGACAGGAAGCCTAGACGTTTTGCAGGTTACAAGTTTGAGAGATCTGAGATACCTAGTAGTCCACCGCGGACTAGATCTCCAAGGTAATTCTATAGCACTGCTACTGATTTCCATTTTCTTGAATGAAATAGTTTGATTTCTGTTTTCTTGAATGAAATACAGTGATATTCCGCTTTTAAGATGACCTAAAATTTTGACTTATTCGGCTTTTAAATGCTTATTTAGAAGGGTGCAGCTATTATACCCCCGGCATACGCAGTATGCCATGGGGGGTATATAGTATTCGTATTTTCTGTGTGTTTGTGTGTCTGTTAACATTTTCGTGTCCGCTCCATAACTTTTAAACCGCTTGACATATTTTCATGAAACTTCACATAAATGTTAAACACCATGAGATGACGTGCAGAACACATGAACCGTAACTCTTGCTTTTCACTTTCAGAGTTATTGCCCTTTGTATGTTTTAACTTGCATTTTCGTGTCCGCTCCATAACTTTTCAACCGCTTGACATATTTTCATGAAACTTCACATAAATGTTAAACACCATGAGACGACGTGCAGAACACATGAACCGTAACTCTTGCTTTTCTACTTTCAGAGTTATTGCCCTTTGTATGTTTTAACTTGCATTTTCATGTCCGCTCCATAACTTTTCAACCACTTGATATATTTTCATGAAACTTCACATAAATGTTAAACACCATGAGACGACGTGCAGAACACATGAACCGTAACTCTTGCTTTTCTACTTTCAGAGTTATTGCCCTTTGTATGTTTTAACTTGTATTTTCGTGTCCGCTCCATAACTTTTAAACCGCTTGACATATTTTCATGAAACTTCACATAAATGTTAAACACCATGAGAGGACGTGCAGAACACATGAACCATAACTCTTGCTTTTCTACTTTCAGAGTTATTGCCCTTTGTATGTTTAAACTTGCATTTTCGTGTCCGCTCCATAACTTTTCAACCGCTTGATATATTTTCATGAAACTTCACATAAATGTTAAACACCATGAGACGACGTGCAGAACACATGAATCGTTACTCTTGCTTTTCTACTTTCAGAGTTATTTCCCTTTGTATGTTTTAACTTGCATTTTCGTGTCCGCTCCTTAACTTTTCAACCGCTTGATATATTTTCATGAAACTTCACATAAATATTAAACACCATGAGACGATATGCAGAACAAATGGACCATAACTCTTGCTTTCCTACTTTCAAAGTTATTGCCCTTTGAATCTTGAAAATGGCCATTCTATGGAATATGGCCTGTATATGCAAAGAAGCTGTTGACATTCCTATTTTCAGCTGAGGTGATGGCACTGGCCGGGGGGTATACATGCCCCACTGGGCACTTTTGTCTAGTTCCTTTGTGGTGTTTTCTGACAACAGTGTCTTCTGGTCAGGGACCACCTTTGGGACTGTTCAAAAGTGGTCTTAAAGACCACTTTTGAACATTCCAAAAGATGGTCTTATAAGACCACTTTTGAACAGTCCCAAAGGTGGTCTTAATATAGGAATTTTACTGTTGTTTCTCTATGTACTCCACTTTTCAGCCTACTTGGTTATAGACTGGTGCAGTATAACTGTAATAGAAGAAAAAAGATTGTAAATGATGTTCCACTTAACTTTTGTTACGGTAGACCGTGATGACCCCTATCTTTGCAAGCAGAGTAGAGCCAGATCAGATGGTATTACTCCTTATTCTAACTCTGCTCACCTACATAGCGAATAGTAAAATCTAGTGGTATATTGAGTGATAAGTCAATGGGTGGAAGGGCATGACAAGAAGAGCTGGTTTGTTCATGATGTCAATGATTGTTACCTTGACATTAGATGGTGTAAAGTCATTTTTGTCACGCCTGCTATTAGCATGGCGCGATATAGGCGCCCGGTGTTCCGTCCGTTCGTTCGTCCGTCCGTCCGTTTGTCAAGGCGTCAACATTTGCGACCACCCTAGCGTTCACCCTGAGGTTCAAGTTTATTTCTCAAGAACTATAAGAGCTTCATTAATGATACTTGGTACAAACTTGTATCTGGGAATGACAACTTACATGCAAGCATCCATATTTGACCTTGACCTACATTTCATGGTTCAATGACTTTGTAAAATATTGCGACCACCCTAGAGTTCACCCTGAGGTTCAAGTTTATTTCTCAAGAACTATAAGAGCTTCATTATTGATACTTGGTACAAACTTGTATCTGGGTATGGTTACTTAAATGCAAGCATCCATATTTGACCTTGACCTATATTTCATGGTTCACTGACTTTGTAAAATATTGCGACCACCCTAGCGTTCACCCTGAGGTTCAAGTTTATTTCTCAAGAACTATAAGAGCTACATTAATGATACTTGGTACAAGCTTGCATTTAAGAATGGAAACTTTTGTGCAAGCATCTATGTTTGATCTTGACCTTCATATCATGGTTGGGTGACTTTGCGCCCCCACAGGCGCGACATAGCCTTCGGCGGAATTCTTGTCTTGTATCAGATATGTTATGAAAAAAAAACAGGTTAACGCATGTGATACAGTCAGTTATATTGGGGGGGATTCCTTTAAACAATGTCGAAGATGGTGAGATTCTAAAGGAACCAATAGCATTCCATCAACTTTAGTGTGTTAGAATTGAAATAGATCATCTCTCGTGCCATGATTTATTGAGTGATTAATCACTGTTTGTCGGTCAGTTGTAAGTAGACAAATCACTCGCACTATGCACTTGTGATTTGTAAGGCTGACATGATTAATCGTATAATCGATTAATCGATCGATAAATTCCACAAAAATGATTATCATTTCTGATTTGCTCTTAATCGATTCCTTGTTAGGTACAATTTACTACCCCAAATTATGCCTAAACTAGCGAGATGAGTGACAAACAGTGCAGACCCTGATGAGACGCCGCATTCTGCGGCATCTCATCTGGGTCTAAACTGTTTGCTCAGGCCTGTATGTTCAAATATACATACGGTAAAGTGCAACATATGGTAAGAGTCATGCTCAGACAGAAAGCCAGACAGGTAAAATTATGACAAAAACCTTAGCGATTACTGATTGATTATCGATTGCAATGACAGGACTGATAATCTATTATCTTTTCAGCTCCGATTAGCCTGCCCTAGTGATTTGATATACTTTACAACTGACCTCCAAACAGTGATTAATCACTCAGTAAATCACTGCTAGAGCTGATCTTTTTATACCCCCGGCATACGAAGTATGCAATGGGGGTATATAGATTTTGTCTTTTCCGTCTGTCTGTCTGTCTGTCCGTAAACAATTATTTTGTGTCAAAGATATCTCAGGAACTGCTTCACATAGAAACTTGAAATTTTGCACACATGATCAGTATGACTATTTGTATTGTGGGAAAGAAAATAAGGGCCAAGGGGTCAGGCCTTTTAGAGTTATTTCCCTTTGTAGTTCTTGCTGTTTAATAGTGTATATTTTTATTTTGTGTCAAAGATTTCTCAATAACTACTGTACATAGAAACTTGAAATTTTGCAAACATGATCAGTATGACTAGTTGTATTGTGGGAAAGAAAATAAGGGCCAAGGGGTCAGGCCTTTTAGAGTTATTTCCCTTTGTAGTTCTTGTTTCAGCTGAGGTGATGGCACTTGCCAATTATTTTGTGTCAAAGATATCTCAGGAACTGCTTCACATAGAAACTTGAAATTTTGCACACATGATCAGTATGACTACTTGTATTGTGGGAAAGAAAATAAGGGCCAAGGGGTCAGGCCTTTTAGAGTTATTTCCCTTTGTAGTTCTTGCTGTTTAATAGTGTATATTTTTATTTTGTGTCAAAGATTTCTCAATAACTACTGTACATAGAAACTTGAAATTTTGCAAACATGATCAGTATGACTAGTTGTATTGTTGGAAAGAAAATAAGGGCCAAGGGGTCAGGCCTTTTAGAGTTATTTCCCTTTGTAGTTCTTGTTTCAGCTGAGGTGGTGGCACTGGCCGGGGGTATACGTGCCCCACTGGGCACTTTTGTCTAGTTGTCATGCCTGCTATTAGCATGGTGCCTGGTTTTTCGTCCGTTAATCCATCTGTTTGTCAAGGCGTCAACATTTGCAACCACCCTAGCGTTCACCCTAATGGTCATTTCTCCAGAACTATAACAGCTTCATTAATGATACTTGGTACAAACTTGTATCTGTGCATGGCAACTCAAATGCAAGCATCCATATTTGCCCTTGACCTACATTTCAAGGTTCACTGACTTTGCAAAATATTGCGACCACCCTAATGGTCAAGTTAATTTCTCAAGAACAATAAGAGCTTCATTAATGATGCTTGGTACAAACTTGTATCTGGGGATGGCAACTTAGATGCAAGCATCCATATTTAAACTTGACCTACATTTCATGGTCCACTGTCTTTGTTAAATATTGCGACCACCCTAGCGTTCACCCTAATGGTCAAGTTCATTTCAAAAGAACTATAAGAGCTTTATTAATGATACTTAGTATATACTTGTATCTAGGGATGGCAACTACAATGCAAGCATCCATATTTGACCTTGACCTAAATTTCATGGTTCATTGACTTAGTGAACTATTGCATCAACTCTGTTGTTCAACCTAATATTTAAGGTCATTTCTCAAGAACTATTAGAGCTTCATTAATGATACTTGGTACAAGCTTGCATCTAGCAGTGGCATCTTTTATGGAAGCATCAATGTTTGACCTTGGCCTAGATTTCATGGTTTGGTGATTTTGCGCCCTCATAGGCACGACATAGCCTTTTGCGGAATTCTTGTTATAAAATCGTTTGTTATTACATTGTTTTGGATATGACTGTTACGTTGTTTAAAGCTGGATCTCAAAAATGTGTTGATTTACCCTTAAGACACCAAGAAAACCTGCACCTGAAAATGTTGTCTGTTTTTGCCGTCTGCTGCATCATCTTGCAAACCTTTTCGCATACAGGCAAACATGTGGACATTGATCAGCCTGATCAGGGTACACACTGTTTGCAACAATGACTTATTGTTAGCAGCTGATAATAAAGCAGACAACAATTGTTGTGATTGACTTCTTAAGGGTTGAAAAGATAATTGATCATAATAGATATTTTTTGTCACACTTGCTTTAACCCAATGCATCCGGGAAATCCCTTAAAGTGGTACCTTGGCAAACAGTGCAGGCCAAGATCAGAGGCCGCAGAATGCGGCCTCTGATCAGGGCCTGCACTATTTGCTAACAGAATTTTCTGTCAAAAACAGAATAAAAACAAAAAAATAGGCCTAACACCCCTTATATGACAAATGAACTTCAGGGTTGACTACCTATGTCATAGTTATAGAGGATCTTACATGAGTGCTCATGTATTATTGAATTTATTAAACGAGTTGAGGAAAAGGGATAAAATGCGAGGCTTTGCCGAGCATTTTATCCCTTTTTCTCAACGAGTTTAATAAATTTAATAATACATGAGCACGAATGCAAGATTCTATTTATCATATGACATTAAAAGCGTATTTTATTCACGATTGTTTACAAACATGTCAACATTCCACCGTTGGTAAACGCGACGTCATTAAGGACGTAGTACATGTAACGTTATGGGACGTATCTAGCTAATTTGCATATTTAATCCACTAGTAGATTATCGAAAATAATACATGACGTTATTACACTCTCAGACGCGACGTCATATGATAAATGTGAGTAAAGTGTTATGGAACACCAAATTTCATTGTCAAAATCCTCCACTTCAGGTGAGAAAACTGTTTTGTGTGCGGCACATAAGCAACAGAATTAAATGCGGTAAAAAGCAGTTACCCTGCATCGGTTTCTAGTTTTATTTTCATGTTTCATCTTTTCTTTAAATTCCGTCTTTTTCGAGATTACTCAAGAAAACCTAGATTTTATGGCGTTACGGGACACACATCCGCTCACTGGCTAGAATGAAATGAACTAAACGAGGCTCTCATAAACACTGGAATTGGTCTGAATTCAAATTTCAGAGATGACCAAGCCTGATTTGTTCATGACATTTTATAACAATGCATTTTTCATGATGACGGACAGTGACTCTAGGGAAGGATTTTTCCATCGACCCCTCACACCCATATAAGATTCTTATAATAGACTATCATGTTAACAAGCCTGTGTAATGAATACCCCTCTAAAGACAACTACCGACCCCGATAGCTCAGTTGGTAAAGTGTCCGCTCTGGGGAACGGGAGGTCACGGGTTCGATCCCGGGTCACGACATACCAAAGTCGTTAACAATGGTACTAGCTGCTCCTCGCTTGGCACTCAGATTTACGGGGTAGAGCTAGGACTGGTTGACCCAGTGTTAGGATAATGTTACTGGGTGTGGTATCATGTAATGTGTCTGGGACATGATACCTCAGTGAGGCAGCACTATAAAAGTGAGCATTGAGCTCCCTGTCGCAACCAGACACCGTCGTGATATGACTGAAAAATTGTTGCAAGCGACGTTAAACCAGAATTCACACACACATCTAAAGACAACTGGGGTGTACAGGGGTAAACATTATTCTCATTATTTATGTTCCAAGACATAGGTTGTGGCTACTCATTAGAATTGCCTTGATAAGGCAGTTCTGAAGAGCACCCACAACCTATGTTTGGAGTATAAATAAGAACAAGGAACAATTTTTTCATCAGAAAAGTAACCATTTGAGAGATGAAAAAGGCACTATGCCTCACAGATCTGATATCTGAATGCGGGCTCACCTGAACAATTGCAGGTTGCCTATGTGATGAGTACCATTATGAAAACACACCTATTCAAATACATTGTAAATTTTACCGCCAGAAAAACAAAAATTTTAAGATGATAAATTGTGATATTTGTCTTATTTCTGCTTTAAAACAGAGATTGTGAATACTTATTAGAACCGTCTCATCGAGGGGTTCTAATGAGTACCCACAGTCTTTATTTTAGAGCAGAAACAAGAAAAATAAGTTTACCCCTGTAAATCCCAGTTTTACTGTATAAAAGTGGGGTTCAAGGGGGTAAAAACTATATAGGTGTGTTTTTGTGATGTTTGTTTCTCACTTGTTTGTTTGTTTGATTTGATTTGATGTTTAATGTCCCCGTCAACACTATATAGGTCATTTTGGAGATGTTGCTTCCAATTTTGTGGGACTTTTACCCGACATTGAGATGAAATGACATCTCAAGCCCTGTCACCCAATGAAACCAATAGGGTTTATAAACATGGACGGCCCAACTCCCACTGCTTTGCCTGGGCAGGCCTTGATCCTCTAAGCAGTTAACCAGTTCTCGTGTGCGGTCGGATTCAGCTCTGGGTGGAAGCAGCGTACAGCCCATTAATTTCTTCAAGCCCCGATGGGCGGGGGTGGTTTGTTTCTCACAAGCTGGCTCATACTAATTCCAGTCCATTTGATCCCGAGAGCAGTGTACTTGGACCAGAGCTGATACCTGATCTGGAAGAAAGGGAGAAGAAGGCAGATCTTCTTGAGGACATGTTCACACAGACAAAAGAGAAGAATGAAGAAGATGAGTACAGCAGGGAACAGGATATTTATAGCCAAGAAGAGGTGAAAAAGTCATTCATTAAAAAAAATACCCAATATAGGGCCTGAGATTTTAAAACCAGGATAAAACTAGCTAGTCAGACCCAGAAAGTGTGTATCTTGATTTTCATTCTAGTGTATATCACAGTATGGTCTTGATGCTCAGCTGAGCAAGAATTTGTAATGTCAAGAAATATTAACCTTTAAGATGGGGAGCAAAACTTCATCTGAAAATGTCACCGGAGGAAGTTGTCCTGCTCAAAAATATTAAACATTGGGAATAATTTAGTTATATTAATATAAAATTAATAATTTAAGACATACTGCCAACTAAAAGCATATTGACATATAACATCTTGTAGAGATTTATTAATAAGCACAATTAAAACTTGATCTGCATGGAGAAACCCTACCTTAGCGAGTGGTGCCACTACCGATTTCAATATTCATTAGACTTTGGCATGGATAACCCTTTCTAGAACATATTTAACGTCACTACAGCTGGTGTCAGGGAATGTGTGGTAAAAAGTCTCCATGCCCTACTTCATAATGTAGTTTATACTTTCTTTTCCTTTGGTATCATTGATTATATTGTAGGATTTTGAATATATTTGAGGGTCACTGATGAGGCCTTATTGGCCGAAACTAGCTAGTCTGGCTCAGAAAACATGCACACTCTTTATTTTCCAGTTCTGTGGTGTATTCCTTGCTTCCAAAGGATAACCCTTTCTAGAACATATTGATACTCAATACCTGTCTAACCCCAACCAATTTCAAACTGTTGCTGAATCCTTTGAACTTTAGATTATGATATCACAAAATGACAAGGAAAGAACAGTATTAGACACATTTTGACACAGCAAGTGTGCAGGTTTCCAATCAGAAACGATCCCCCCTTTCAGTAATTAGCAGATGTCAAATAGACAGGTACAAGCACTACGTCATCACTCAGTCTTACTATTTGCCGTAACTGACCGGCATTTATCGCCATTGTAAATACGATGTTATTTTCTGTGAGCTTGTCTTTCATTTGGATTTGAAACGACAAAACTGAATAGATATGTCTAAGAATGTAATACATGATTTCTATAAGATTTGAGGCTGTTTTAATGATATTTACCTGTCATATTTACGGAGGTAACAAAGCGCGACGGTCTTATTTATTCTATAATAAAAATGCGTACAACTAATATCCCAAAGCAGAAAATACATGAATAAATACAAGAATATATCTAACTACTCATTTATAGTGTAATTCGATAGATTTTCTGTCATATTCAACTGATTTAAACTCGTAACAGAACCTCTATTTGCACTGAATATATATGGAGCCAGTCGCTTTTCGCCAACCACCAAGAAATATAATCCATGTCAAATTTCGAGGGGAAGTAATTTGCGCATGCGCATTGAAATGTAAACAAAGTCACGTGTCAAAACATTGTTCAGCAATCACTTCAGTGACCTGTGGCAAGTCTGGAGTGCAAAGAGACTGGTATATATTTGATGTGTCTTTCTGGTGTGCTAACCTCTGAAATTACATCAGAATGTACCCCTTTGATCTGCTACATTTGACTGAAAGTCTAATGCATATTGAAATCGGTAGTATGAAATAAGTCAATAATGAATCGGGGATGAAAATTCAACAGTAGTCTGTTGTCAGAGCAGAAGAAAAATGTCGTGTAGGTCCCATAGTTACAAACTTAGGACATAGAATGTGAGGCTCCATCCCTCTTAAAAAGATGTGGGATAGGGCTGTCACAAAGTCTGGAACAGCATGAAACCAAAATAGCCAAGTTGTCGCGAAGTCTACACCTCTGCTTTGCATTGGTCTATAACATTGATTCAGATTACATAAAATTTGCACTCCTCAGAAACATGCTTGACTTTAATATTTCCTACAGGATGAAGATGGATGCAGGGGATGCACAGATGAAACTGTTAAGGACACAACCAGTATCGAAAAAAGTGATGACGGGCCTTTAAAATCTTTGACTGCTGCTTTAGTTATACCAGGCGGGCCAAAAACGGCTCTGTACTCTGGAACAGAACTGGATGATGATAATGAGGAATCTAGAGAGCTCCTTGGAGGTCCGACATCTAGGCCATATCAGACTGAAATCACAGTGCAGCTACCCGAGATGGTGGAAACTGAGAAAGCAAGCAAAATGAAACCCATTCCTAACCATACAAAAGAAAAATGTAATGAAGAGACAAAGTTGATATGCAGCAATGAAAAGCTTGAAGATGGTGACCAAACTTGTAAAGATATTGTGTCAGTGTTTCCATCATCAGACACAAGTCATTTAGAATCCTCATTGTCAGAAGTCAAACAACGAAATGTGTCCACTGGTGGTGTAAGTATAGGCAATAATGTGAAAGGGCCATCTATTTTGGAAAACAAAGATGTGACTGAAGATAATAAATTGATCTGTTCGACAGCTGTTAAAACATCACAAGAGAGAGCAGCTTTGCTATCAGCTGATTCTGACTCGTGTTTAGACTGGTCAGATGACGAAATAGCCCTTGACAGTGTGGATGGAAATACAGCTTTCGTATCTACTGATGACTTCTCTGATGCAGGTGAAGAGAAAAAGTATTTGGTGGTTGACAGTGTTGGTGCAAGTGATTCAGAATCATATGAAGATTCAGGACAAAAGAATGAAATAGCAAAGCTTGTCACAGAGAAACAAAGTGAAGAACAAGAAACTGGAAGGAAAGGAATCAAACCTTGCATTCATAACAAAGAAGACAAGCAAACCACTGGTACACAGAATATCTGTAATGAAACTGAAACAAACAATGCTGAATTTCTTTATAAGGCAAAAGCAGATAGGCAGACTGTGGTACCAATTCTTGACATGAAAGAAACAGAAATCTGCACTTCTTCACAACCTCAAAGCTGTCTAAGTGAAGATAAACATAATGCTGTAGGTGAAGGCACTGAAGTACAAGAATCAGTTGCACAAAATGAAAATGCTGAAATGACATTTACAGACACATTAAAAAATGAAATAAAGACTTCTAGAATGCTAGAAATGCTGCCTTTAGTTGATATAGAAGATGGAATCATCACTGGAGCTAAGTCTACTGTGAAAGAAAGTAACACACTGGATATTTCAAGATCTTTGGATATGTCAAGGTCTCCAGTATTGGTGATTGATGAAAATGTGTCAGAAACAAAGACACCAACATCTGCTTCTAAAGATGTCCCAAATGAAAATGTGATGGAAACATTTACAACTTCTAGAATGCTAGAAGTATTTCCTTTAGTTGATAAAGATAATGAAATCATCAGTGGAGCTAAGTCTCCTTTAAAAGAAAGTGACACACTGGATATTTCAAGATCTTTGGATATGACTAGGTCTCCAGTATTGGTGATAGATGAACATGTATCAGAAACAAAGACACCAACATCTGCTTCTGAAGATATCATAGATAAACATGTGATGGAAACATTTAAAACTGAAGTAAAAACCTCTAGAAAGCTAGAATTATTTCCTGTAGGTGATGAAGATCATGAAATCATCAGTGGACCTAAGTCTCCTGTGAAAGAAAGTGACACATTGGATATTTCAAGATCTTTGAATATGTCAAGGTCTCCAGTATTGGTGATAGATGAACATGTGTCAGAAACAAAGAAACCAACACCTGCTTCTGAAGATGCCAAAGATGAACATGTTATGGAAACATTTAAAAATGAAGTTAAGACTTCTAGAAAGCTAGAATTATTTCCTTTAGTTGATGAAGATCATGAAATCATCAGTGGAGCTAAGTCTCCTTTAAAAGAAAGTGACACACTGGATATTTTAAGATCTTTGAATATGTCAAGGTCTCCAGTATTGGTGATAGATGAACATGTATCAGAAACAAAGGCACAAACATCTGCTTCCGAAGATATCACAGATGAAAATGTGATTGAAACATTTAAAACTGAATTAAATACTTCTAGAATGCCTGTATTACCTCCTTTAGTTGATACAGAAAATGAAACGATCAGAAGAGCTAAGTTTCCTGTGAAAGAAAGTGACACAGTGGATATTTCAAGATCTTTGAATATGTCAAGGTCTCCAGTATTGGTGATAGATAAACATGTATCAGAAACAGCGACATCAACTTCTGCATCTGGAGATGTCATAGATGAACATGTAGTTGAAACTGAGTCACCTACATCTGCTTCTGAAGCTGTGACTTTGAGCAAGTCAAAGCCACCTGCACTGGTATTTGATGAAAATGAAAACGAAAGTATGCTAATATCATGTAAAGACCCAAGTGATTCTAGTGAAGAAAGGTCTGATTTATTGGAGTCTGAAGAAATACTATCAGTTAATAAAACAGAAGAAAAAGAGCACTTGCAATATTTGCATACAGATACTGGTGATAAAACTAACACTGAAAGCTCAGCTATGTTTAAAGGAATGGTGCTAGAAGAAAGTTCAAGTCGGCAGGCTGCAGCATTTGTCTATTTGGATGACACATTTTCAAATTCTGATGAAGATGTTGTACAAACTGCAGCTGCATACGTAAGTACTGAGTCAGAAGAAAGAGCAGCTATATTTTTCTTAGATGATACGATTACTAGTGCAGAAGAGACTGACATCAAAGAAATTAATACTAATAAAGACATAGTTGGTGCAGAGCATCAGTCAATAAAGAAATCAAAAGGTAGTGCTCTAGTGCCAGAATGTGAGCACTTAAACTACGACAAGTTATATATCCCACAAGTAGCTATTGAAGTGGAAGTGCAGGATTCTCAGGAAACTAATGAAACTAGTTGCACTGCTTTAAATCCAGCTGAGGCAGAGCCACAACTTATTAGCAGTGATAACAAAGCAGATAATTCGAATACTGAAGGACATACCTTACCCACTGCAGAGGGAGATCAGTTTTATGTTGTGGTTGATGAGGGTATCAATACAGAGGAAATCATTCTGGCAGTTTATGAAGAGGATGGAAGTGGTGACATGAAGAAAGTGGTGGGAATAGTAAAGTCTGGTTTAGATTCTCCAATACATGAAGATAGTCCAGATAATGACAATACTGTTAAGCTCCAGGATCTAGCTACAGGAGCTCAAATTGGTTCTGAAATAACAGGAAAAGATAGCTTAGGTTCACCTATGCCTGATCAGAATCGTCCTGCAGCAGAAGCTATAGGAGGCAGCAGTTGTCAAGAAAAAGTAATTGTGGCCACTGACAAACATTCTACAGCAACAAGCAATGCAGCTGCTTCAGAGTTCATTTATGACAGTACATTAATGCCAAATGCTGCTCCATCTCTTCATATAGATGATACAAAGGTTGGAACTTCTGACAGTGATACAGATTTCGGAAGGGAAAAACACCAGTCTTATAGTCTTACAACTGCAGAACTTTGTGGTGGCTTCCCCTCAGTGCCAATATATCCATTATCATCATCGTCATCATCATCATCATCATCTGTGTCAACTAACACTGAATTTTGGTCCCAAGTGAGCTTAAAGATACCACAGACTGAATGTTCAGCTGTACAGGATGCCAATAAAAATTATTCTGTATGTCTTTTGGAATCTCAGAATCAACTTTTTTCACGTATAGATCCAGCCAAATCTCCAGCCAAATCATTAGATTCGTTTGGCTCACTGCCATCACCAGTACCAAGCAATCCTTCTTTTCATGGGTTCTCAAATAAGATACATCCACAGAAAGTCACTGAAAGTCCTTTAGAAACAGATAAAAAATTAAATGATCAACAAGAACGCATGGAAAAGGTTGGTGAAAGCATTGCAACTGATAAAGACTTTTATGAACCACAGGACTTGATACTTCATGGTGATATTCAGGCTATCACCACATCTTCCATGTCATTGAGAAGTTCAGAAAACATACCTATAAGAACTGTTGCAGCAGTGGCCCCAATGTGTGCTTCTTCTAATACATTGTCCGACGGTAGAATCAATTTAGACCAGACATCATTAAGACAAGCTGCACAAACTGATATTGGGGTTAATTTTGCAGTACACAGCAGTTGTCAGTCGGTTTCACCATATAACCAGAGTCTGCCGAGCCCTTTAATGGCACCTGTCGATCTCCAAAGGCAAGACATTTTATCATACTCGGGACAAGCAGTTTTACCAAGCCCCTATGGTAACTCTGCACTATCACATCCTTGTTCAGGTTTTATGGATACACAAGTACCATTTCCTTCAGCTTTTACACAGAACTTATCATCAGCTTTCAGGCCATTACCTCAAACAACTATCTGGCCAAATTTATACACACCAACAATACCAGGTAGTCATAATGTAAGAGGATTCATTCCTCAGAGAGCACTTAGTTATGGTTCAGGCAACTGGCGAAGCTACCATACACCATATACCAGTGGAAATGCACAACTTTTTCCATGCACAACAGCTGTTCAGCAGAATCAACAAAGTTTAGACCCTGCTGGGCAGCTACAACCCTTGCTGTTTCCTGTTTGTTTGTCCCCATCAAATTTTAGTCAGTCCAATCCAAATACATATTTGTCATTTACTCAGCCAAAAACAAACCCTTATTCCACCTTTGATCTTTCTTTGCCTTGTTTTGATAAACCTACTAACTGTCATTTAAAATACAAGGTAGACCTACATTTAAGCAAAAATAATAGTTTCACAAATCTATCAGGCCTAACTGCTGAAAGTGTTGAATCAAGTAGCCTAACATCAGTATCTGAAGAGTCAGTTATAAAAAATAATGCATATGAAATATACAAATCAGCTGGAGAAGTCAGTAAAAATGAAAGAAAAACCAACATTGCAGAAGTCTACAGCTCAGAAGTAGAGTCTGTTAGGGAACAGGGGCAGGTAGTTACCAACGCATCTGAAGTTATGGACCCACAGCGAGCCCTTACTGGTGTCAAGAATGTTAACCCAAGTACTGAAGGATGCAGTTCAGACTTATCAGAGGAAAAACAATTTCCTGATCAGAACTATCTTGTAACAAGTTTTGAAAAAGACATGCATACATTTTATCCTTATGACTTGGGGCAGTCTGACCCATCTAGGGTTATTGATGCACAGAGTGCAGAAGAACATAAACATATACAGTCATCAGTAAAACAGATGGAAAGTTCAGCAAGTTCATCTATTTCAGAACAGGATTTTAGACTGGAAAGCTGTAACCTATTAAAGGAAAAATTACATCGTGGTTGTGAAAAATTCAGGAAAGAAAGGACTTGTAGAAATATGGAAAATGATCCTGTTTTGATAACATGTAAAGACAAAGGAGATAAGGCTGCAAATCATGTTTCAAGTAAAGCAGACAATGGTAATAATACCAAACATCAAGACTGCCACAAGGAGATTCAGCCTTTCATACTGGATGCTAATATCAAGAACTGTCAGAAGTCCAATAAAACAATAAGTATGGAGCTTGAAACAGAATGTCAGAAAACAAAAATCGGTCCTACTGCTTCATCTATACAGGAGAAACATGCTTCCAAATTGGAAGGAACTGACAAGGCCAATCCAAAACCAGTTAATGAAATGTATCTAGATAACAAGTTCCAAACTTTTGTAGGTCAACTTACAGTTAATAAGCAACAAGGCAAAGAAGTAGAGCTGAGCTGTGAACCAGAATCTGCAAATGACATTTTGGAAGATAAAGCTATTACCAACAGCTCCTGCAAGGCTAATGTACAAGTAAATACTAAGATTATTACAGATGAATCTGATAAAGCTTTGCATGTGCAGCAGAGTGAAATATCAATAGATTGTCTTAGGAATCTTGAAAAAGACAAAGAACTAAACTCCAAGCATGACATATGTATGAAAGGTATTGGACATAATAATGAAGAAAGCAATATTTCTAGCCATTCTGAAAATCCTTCCATTCTATGTACAGCTAAATCAAAAGCAGATTTATCTGTACATTCACCAAGAAGAACCATTACAAACAAAATTTCAAGTTACACAGTTAATGATGATAAAGATTTCAAAATGCAAGAATTCTCTGAAGACAGTCAGCCTTTCTTACTGAATTCTGATAAGGAACCCAGCTGTAGAGCTGATGCTGCATGTGACTTTTATAAAAATTCTATTTTCATTCACAGCTTAAGCAGTACAGATGTGCATGAAAACAGCAGGATTAATACAGGAGTTACCATTCCGCCGAGTAAAGCACTTGAAAAAACACCTTGCCTCATTGATGTTGAGAAAAGCAAAGATCCAAGTGTAAGGCATAGTTTATGCTTGGAAGAAAACCAACTTAAAAGGCCTGCTGTTGGCACAAGCTGCACAAATGCCACTGAAGTATTGACCTGTTCAGGTGATCAGAAGTCCTTTGAAGCATTGACAGGTAGTGAGATAAGACAAACAGAAAGCTCTGACAAGGAGATGGATGAGTTTTACCAAAGTGTAGATCCCCTATTACTTGAAGCTGAAATTAATGAGTGCTACAAAGCTCTTGATATTAAAAGACGAGAGCTGGAAGATGCAGCTAAAAGCAATGCTGTGGAATTAATTGAATTACAGATAAATTTAGAAAAATGTAACAATTTAGCAGAACCGAAGAATGAAAAATTGATAAATAATCTGAAACAAAAAAATTATGTTGATAGAAGCATTGGAACAGGAAAAGTTCGAATCATTAATGCCACAGAAATGGAGCCTGAACAAGAAGGCTGTAATAATTTATCTAGTAACAGTATAAAAGACTTACCTAATAATATTCATCTTTCATCTGACACTATTCAACATTCAGCCGACATCATCAAATTGCCTGGTTCTGACTTGCACTGTGAGAACAAAATGGATAAAATCAACTCAGTATCAAGACCAGGACTGTTAAAATCAGATGATACAAAACCAAAGCATGTGCCACTCAGACAAGATAAGGATCTTGGTAATCAGCAGGAAAATTATGCCACTGACAACCCTCAAATATTTGATATGAACAGTACAAATAATGAAGTGGCAGAACACAATGCAATTATTAATGAAACAAATAAGTCTAATAAAGCTTGCACAAGCAGTTCTTTTGAAAACAACCTTCATGATGATCTTACAACAGACTGTTACATATGGAATGGAAAGGTAATGCCACTAATTGAAGCACTGGCACCTACCAGAAATTATCAGGATGTTGACAGCAATGACATTCCTAAAGCAAATTGTTCAGGTGATGTAGCAAAACCTAGTGTTGAAGGTACAAATTCTAATGTGGATCATTGTTCAAGTAACATAGCAGCCACAAAAAGTTATAAATGTGAAGGTGAGATAAAGAAAAATCAAAATACTGAAAAAATGCTGGTATCAAAGAATCCGAAATCATCAATTGCATCCTCAGAAAAATCTTCAACATCAGAAGTATTTACAAGCTCAACCAAATGTACAGGAAATACATATCCTTCTCGGTCGAAGAAAACACAAATTGCAAAATCAGGTTACAAGAACGCAAAGAAAGTACAGAGGGATATTGATAAGGAACTTGTCAATTTCTACCAGGAATTAAATACTATGAAGAGCAGTTTCACAGTTAATACAGATGTGAAAACTGTACTACCAGTAATTGCTGCCGGGAAATGTCTTGTAGATTATGATGATGAGGATGAGAACTGGTCTGGCAACTCTGATGAAGAAACTAAAACTGATATTAAAACTGAAATAGAATCTATGCAGCGCATTGTTGCCTATGATGATGATGATGATGATGATAATGCCAGTTATGATTGTTCGCCTACATGGACATGTGTTAAAGAAAAGACAGAAAGTACTGGTAGCCTCGGAATTGTCAAAGAGAAATCCGTGCTTAGTGATCAGTGTGGTACAGAAAGGGGAAATTTTTCATCAACAATTGTTGATGTGAAAGGAACGGAAAATTTTTCCGAAAAAAATCTTAATGGATTTTATCAGCTATCAGTTAAACAAGCACCAGTGATTAAGGATGACTTAAAGCAAGAATGTTCAAAATCAGTGTCAAAAATACCTGATAGTTTAAAACTTTGTGTAGATAATGAAACAAGCGAGATTGCAAGTGATCACACTCTTGAAGTTATATATAAACACACTTCTGAAACAAAAAGTAGCAACATGTGTCAAGAAACTGCACACAGAAAATTTACTGATGAAGAAATTGAATCTTGGGATACATGTTCAACAACAGACACTAAAATTGAACAATCAACAAGCACTTCAAAAACAACAAAACCTGGTCAGTTGTCTATATCACTTTTAAGTTCAGCCTATGATGACAGCAGTGATGAAAGCTTTGTCACAGAGATGCAAGGAAGTAAATCAAAAGATACCAAGGATTCCCTTACTGCTTTACAAGGTTACACTAACGATGATTCAGATACATCTGATTCCAGTTCCGACTCAGGTGAATCTGATTCTAGTTCTGATGAGAGTGATATCACAGTTGACGAGGAAAGTTCTGCTAAAACTATTGCAGATACATCAGGTCATGCAGAGCAAATTTGTAGCATCAACGATAAGATTGAAACAAAAGAGAAAAAAGCTGATGATGAAAAGGTAAACTATATCAAGTGCAAATGGGTTGAAGAAGGTATTCTCAGCCCAGACAATAGTGATACTGAAAGTTTGTGCAATACTTCATGTGGTACTCCTGATACTATAAAGGTTCTATCAGATTCTGATGAGTTGTATGGGCCAGATGCTGCTGTACACTCAAAACATTGCACTCAAACCTTTCCAGAGAGAACTTCTACAAACAGTACAAAGGACGAGATGCCAAGCTTAATAAGCATGAAACAGCCAGGATTTGTTAGTGCAGAAATAGCTGGGTCGCCAACAGCAAGGTCTTCATTTTCTGACTTTTCAGACATTTCAGAAAAAACAAATATGCTTAATTGTTCCTTTGAGGACTCTTCCACATCCAATATTTCAAACCTTTCGCTTACAAAATTGGAAGAAAGACAGAAAAGATTACTTAAGAAAATACTGATGGAAACTAAGAGTGGCTCGTCTGTGAAAGCTGGCAGTGATAGTGAATCAGAGAGTGTTCATTCAAAAGTATCTGCTGCTGTATCTAATAAGATAGCGGATATTCGCTCTTGGGTCCAGCATGGACAACAGACCAAGCATCTTTCTCGGAAGATGCTGTCGGAGAAACTTGAAGAAGGCTGGGATTCTTCCAGCTCAGAAAATGAAGGGTCTGATAACACAAAACTTGTGTCTTCAAAGGAGTATTTGGTAATTGATTCCATATCTGGCTCAGATAAAGGTATTAAGTCTAATGACTTCTCAGATTCTGTATCTGTAAAATCAGCTGCGAGTATAAAATCTGTTGGTCAAAGAACTGAGATGGACTTGAAGTCAGTGTTGATAACTATAAAAAATGATAAGATATCTGCTTCATCACCGTCACCCAATCAGCAAAGAATTGAATCTGGGTGTCTGTTTGTAGGAGAAAGATCAGAAAATAATAGCAGTGAAGGAAATTTAAAATATCTGCCAAAAAGCTTGAATTTCAATGATAAAGACCTAAACAAAGAAAATAGTAGATTGATGCTGAGTAATTCACACCAAACCCCACAGACAGTTATTGAAACAACTATACAATCAGAAGGCAGCATAAATGGCTTACTAAGTGACCACAAAAGCAGTGGGCATTCAAGTTTTCATAAAACATGGTCAGACAGACAAAGATCACGGTCAGGTACAGGTGCTACATATGCAGGAGAAGGCCATACATGGATTTCACACCACCAAACATCAAATAAAGACAAACTTAAACCACAGACTCATAGAAGAGAGAGGTCAAGATCATCCGAAAAGTCAGCATCAGTTTCAAATGAAAGATCAAATTCTAGTGATAGAGGATATACAAGATCTCCTTCTTCAACAAGCTCAATATCAGTTTCCTCAAGCAGAAATAGAAGATCTGTTTCTACAGGTTCCACATCTAGTTGTGAATCTAGGCCAGGATCAGTTGCTTCAAGAAATGGTAGTAAGCTTAAACCACATGCAACCAGATATGGTTTTGAAAGTAAGTCAGAATCGATTAATTCTAGATCTCGATTACACACTGCCAGAAGGAGCATAGGGTCAAGTGGTTTTAAAAGTAGATCAAGGTCTAAAACTTCCAGATCAAGTTCATCTCTTTCTAGAGGGAGTTCAAGATCTCATTCCAGAGGTAGGTCAAGTTCATTTGCTTCTAGAGGGAGTTCCAGATCTCGTAGTTTCAGGAGTAGGTCGAGGTCACATTCTTTTAGAGGGCGATCAAGCTCTCGTAGTTCCAGGAGTAGGTCAAGATCATATGGAAGGGGGAGGTCAGATTCTTGGGGTTTGAATACTCGGTCATCCCGTGCTTCTAGAAAAAGGTCAAGGTATGATCAGAATAGGTCAAGATCAAGAGATGGCAGTTCATTGTCAAGTGCTAGTGCAGGAAGTGGGCATCGTGGATGGAAACATTGCTCCAGAAGAGAAGGCATGCAGAAGAGTAGGAATAGAGAAAAGGCAAGATTGATTTCAGATCAGTCCAAATGGAATGCAAAAAATAATAGTAGGCTAGGTAGGACAAGAAAACATTCTAATGAATTCAGTAGCAGAAGCCTCGATCAGAGGTCAAGGCATTATGAGCCTTGGTCAGTTAGAGATGAGAGTCTTAATGATAAATTAAAAAGTAGGAAAAGGAGTGATTCATTTGGAAGTAGAGCTGAGACACATACACATCAAGCTGGCATTTCAACTGTTTCTGATTTGAGAAAAAAACTCGATGGTCATGAGCGATATGCAAAATACAGGGAACTGGATGAAAAAAAGCATCAGTTGGGATCAGGAAGACCGGAATTCTCTAGTAGCCCTGTTCAAACTAAAAATGGACCACTCACCAGCAGAATGGCTAGCAGTGATAAAGTACAAAGAGAGACCAGACCTATAGCTCGGAGAGAAAAAGTTGTCATTCTTCACTCCAGTGCTCTTGCTTATGAAATGCTAGGTATGTATTTTACTCATCTTTGATACATACAAGACTTAAGCTGCAATGAGACTATTAAGGCGTAGCTTTAAGAATGAAAAAGTTAAAATGTAATATTCTTGTGTTCTGTTAAGTTTCCATACTTTTTTCAACTGGGAAGGAAAAAAAAAAATTTTTTTCTAGAAATGATATATATATAGAAATCATTTGATTAGATTTTATAACCCTTTTATCCCTGAGCTTCTTAAATAGACTCTTGGACAGTTCCATTCTGTTATGAAAGGGGATTTTTAGTCAAAGTCACTAATATACTGGCAAATGGAGTAGATCCAGATGAGATGGCTCTTTATCTGCTATCTCATCTTGATGTACACAGTTTGTATGGGCACCCATACTAGCCATACTAGTATACAGGGTTGAAATGGTAAACAGTGTATTTTCCTTAAAAGACCTTTTCAGCTCTTCATTTCATGTATTCAACGCTGATATTTCATTTTCTGAGTAGTACAAGGTTGTGTATACCACAATATATCACAGGCTTCTTTTTATAAGAATGTATTACTAAGATTACCCATATATTGAAAGTAACTGATCATGTTGCAGGTGATGTTTGTGAACTTATAAAATGCCTGGCTCAGTACAGTACGAGTACCTGTCACTGGAAGGCTCTAGTGCATTCAAGGATGATCTGTGATCTGGATGAATTCAGAAGGTGGGTTACAAGACAACAAGGATTTCTCTTATAGATATCATGTGAACAAGTCCGTGAAATGAACACCCCACTAAACCCCATTTTATATAGAGAAAACTGGGGTTTACAGAAGTATACATTATTTTTCTTATTTCAACATAGGTTGTGGGTACACATTAGAACAGCCTCAATGAGGCGTTTCTAACAAGCACCCACAAACTATTTTTGCAGTATGAATAAGAAATCTATCTCGGATTTTCATCTAAAAAGTATCCATTTTGAAGATTTGAAAAATATACTATGTCGCACGGATGTTTTACCATATTGTATGGCCTAAGTAGTTTAGTCAGATGTGCATCAGACCGGTGATCAGGAGGTTACAGGTTAGGTTCCTGACAGTTCAGTGACACCCTTTTGTGGAGAGTGATCATAGAATCTTTTTTATGGTCACTTTCTCAATTTTGCTGATTAAAGAAGGTCAGTTAACATTTACTGGTGAAAGAATGTATTTTTGTACTGATTCAATTCTTGTGTAAAAAATGGAAGTGGAGGCAATGATCAGGTATCGTATTTACCCACAGCTCCCATCAGAGACCAAAGGGAAAGAAACACAAACATTAAACAGACCCCAATGGAAACATCAACAGCGGAAAGCCAAAAGGACAGTTACTTTCCCACAAAATGGCCAAAAGGCTATCAAAATTAAAATGATATAAGCGACACAAACACCCAAAGACAAACCATAAGAAAAATAAACCGCGACAAGAACCGCTTTGGAACGGTCAGCAGAAACGAATTCCACTGGGGGGCTTTAATCGATTTTACGAGGCCTTAATCCTCACCCTGCCGTCACAATTTAAAACCAATAATTTGTTCAGTCCACATAAAGGCTTCCTAAATCATCAGTGCAACATCTCCGTGAACACAAAAATGAAACAACAACAGAGATGAAACAATGGTGAGGACTCGACAGCAAGAAACAACTGAAATGATGGAGCAAAAGAAAACCAACAGTTACGACTCCCATGGGCCCGACCAGAGACAGAGCATCATGTACCAACCACCATAAGCCTTTACGTTTGAACCATCATAGAATTTGAAGCCTGACCCACCTGCGTGCAATTAAAGAGGGAAGCAAAGTTGTCAATCGTGATTGGTTAACTACCATGCATGCAGTCTGTCGTATAAGCCTGCCCAGGAAAAGTATAGTTAGGTGAATTGACTGTGTCAATATTATCTAAATAGTGTTGACTATGCTGTTAAATGCCAGAGGGGGTGGTTAGGTGAGGCAAAGGTGATGTGTATATTACTTCACTGAGGCATTTAACTGATATTGGCTTACATTTGGTCAAGGCCTGCTGTCCTTGCAGCAGGAAAGGGTAAAGGGGGAGTTTTATTATTTCTTCTGTTTCTTTACTGTCATTCGTTTTCCTCTATCATCTAGAAGCCTCCATGGTGCAGAAGTTAAGCTACTCGCCTTGTAAACCAGGGGTCGCAGGATCGATCCCGGGCTTCTCCAGACTTTTGGTTAAGTCTTTAAACCAAGATCCCGTCTCCGTATGACCTTAGCTGTTGGTGAGACATAGAACTCAAACACTCTCTCTCATTTGTCTGCCATTTTCATCTCCTCTACTATCTCTTACCTCGTTTCTCCCTTTCTCTGGGAGCCGACACAAAATGACCTAAAAGAGGTTTTGTATCATTAAACCCAAATCAGTCAATCAATGTTAAATGCCAAGCAATGGAATTAAGGACATTGGCCAGCTGGAAGTTTTATTGTACAAAAAGTAAATCTGGATATGATTTTTTTCTGGGTAGCTACTCTTAACTTTTCAAGTGCTGCAGGAAATTATAGAGCAGACTGCAATCTACTCTAATTGAATCCCATTACAAAAACACGCCTATACAAATACATTGAAAATTTTACCATCAAAAAAATGAAAATTTTAAGATGAAAAAATTTGATATTTCTGTATAAAATATAGATTGTGGGTATATATTAGAACAACCACAGAATTAAAAAAAAATAAGATAAGAACCTCAGTTTTATTACATAAAAGTGGGGTTCAAGGTGGTTGACATTATTATACCCCCGGCATACGAAGTATGCAATGGGGGTATATAGTTTTTGTATTTTCCGTCTGTCTGTCTGTCCGTAAACAATTATTTTGTGTCAAAGATATCTCAGGAACTGCTTCACATAGAAACTTGAAATTTTGCACACATGATCAGTATGACTACTTGTATTGTGGGAAAGAAAATAAGGGCCAAGGGGTCAGGCCTTTTAGAGTTATTTCCCTTTGTAGTTCTTGCTGTTTAATAGTGTATACTTTTTATTTTGTGTCAAAGATTTCTCAATAACTACTGTACATAGAAACTTCAAATTTTGCACACATGATCAGTATGACTACTTGTATTGTGGGAAAGAAAATAAGGGCCAAGGGGTCAGGCCTTTTAGAGTTATTTCCCTTTGTAGTTCTTGCTGTTTATTTTAATAGTGTATATTTTTATTTTGTGTCAAAGATTTCTCAATAACTACTCTACATAGAAACTTAAAATTTTGCAAACATGATCAGTATGACTAGTTGTATTGTGGGAAAGAAAATAAGGACCAAGGGGTCAGGCCTTTTAGAGTTATTTCCCTTTGTAGTTCTTGCTGTAGTGTATATTTTTATTATTTTGTGTCAAAGATTTCTCAATAACTACTGTACATAGAGACTTAAAATTTGGTAGCAACAACCAGTATGACTACTTGTATTGTGGGAAAGAAAAAAGGGGCCAAGGGACCAGGGCTCTTGGAGTTATTTCCCTTTCTAATTCTTGCTATTTTAAAATGTAATTTTCCTCATAACTTCTGTACCGGTCTCAATATTTTCTTGATATTTATTTTACACCTGAAACTTACTGTGTTACAGGTGTGGTATGAAAAGAGGACTGAAGGGCCTGGTCAAGTAGAGTAATCTCCCTTTGTTATTTTATCGACTTGATCAGTATTTAGGCAAATGTTGTACTTTCTGTCAAAGATAAACAAATGCTTTATTAGCTCACCTGAGCCGAAGGCTCATGTGAGGTATTAGGAGGGCAAGGCTCCGGCGTCCGTCGTCGTTGTCGTCGTCGTTAACAAGGCTCTTGAAGTTATTTCCCTTTCTAATTCTTGCTATTTTAAAATGTAATTTTCCTCATAACTTCTGTACCCATCTCAATATTTTCTTGATATTTATTTTACACCTGAAACTTAAAAAAGGGGCCAAGGGACCAGGGCTCTTGGAGTTATTTCCCTTTCTAATTCTTGCTATTTATACCCCCGGCATACGAAGTATGCAATGGGGGTATATAGTTTTTTTCTTTTCCGTCTGTCTGTCTGTCTGTCTGTGTGTCCGTAAACAATTATTTTGTGTCAAAGATATATCAGGAACTGCTTCACATAGAAACTTGAAATTTTGCACACATGATAAGTATGACTACTTGTATTGTGGGAAAGAAAATAAGGGCCAAGGGATCAGGCCTTTTAGAGTTATTTCCCTTTGTAGTTCTTGTTTCAGCTGAGGCGATGGCCCTGGCCGGGGGTATACGTGCCCCACTGGGCACTTTGTCTAGTATAGGCATGTTTTTGTGATTTCTAACGAGTACACCCCCCCCCCCACCCACAATCTTGTAAGATAAAAAAAATAGAAATGTCTACTTAAATTGTTCCTTTACACATCACTGTTAAACAAAATTTCTGACAGTAAAACCACGATTTACCTCCCCAAATGACAATTTTCAGAACAGTTGCATGTATCCCCCTAAATAACCTTCTTTTAAGCATGACAAGATATAGGAGTGTTTTCTATTCGTTCCATTGTCCCTTTGTCAATCTGTCAACATTTGCAACAACCCAAATTTATCATATGACATAGCATCTGGGGGTGTAATAACACCTAACACCATATAATAAATTTGATTATCCATTAGTGGATTAAATATGTGAATTAGTAAGATATGTCCCCTAACGTTACACGTACGACGTCCTTAACGACTTCGCATTTACTAATGGCAGATAAGTGACATTTTTGTAAAAGTCGTGAATAAAATTTGTTTTAAATGTCATATGATAAATAGAATCTTGCATTTGTGCTCATGTATTATTGAATTTATTAAACTCGTTGAAGAAAATGGACAAAATGCTCAGCAAAGGCTCGTATTTTATCCCTTTTCCTCAACTTGTTTAATAAATTCAATAATACATGAACACTGATATAACGTGAACACCCCTCTCAACCCCACTTTATATAGAGAAAACTGGGCTTCACGGGGGTATACACTATTTTTCTTATTTTTGCTCCAATACATAGGTTGTGGGTACTCTTTAGAACCGCGTCACTGAGGCGATTCTAATGAGCAGCCACAACCTATGTTTGCGGTATGCATTACGATAACACACCCGTGTGACATAGTGCATTTTTTACATCTACAAAATGGCCATTTTCCTGATGAAAATCCTTGATATTTTTCTTATAAATACTGCAAACATAGGTTGTGGGTGCTCGTTAGAACCGCCTCATTGAGGCGGTTCTAACGAGTACCCACAACCTATGTCTTGGAGCAAAAATAAGAAAAATAATGTAAACCCCCGTAAACCCCAGTTTTCTCTATATAAAGTGGGGTTTAGGGGGGTCTTCGTTTCACGGACTTGTTATCGTGATGAATAAGAAAAATATCACAGATTTTCATCTGACAAACAGCCATTTTGGAGATGTAAAGAAATGCACTATGTTGCACGGGTGTGTTATCGTAATGAGATCCTCTATGCAAGTTCTTGTCTCAAGAACTACAGTCATAGGCATGACATATTCTTTGGAGGAGAACCTTTCCAAATTGACACCCCTTGATTTGGAAAGTAGAAGTAAAACAAAGATCCGGAATTGATACAATTAACTTACTCCATCCATAAAAGACACCAAAGGGAAAGAAATACAAACATTAAGCGACCAGACCATAATGGAAACCTAAACAAAGGAAGGCCATATGGACAGTTACTTTCCCACAAAATGGCCATATGGCCATCCAAAATTAGGGAGTCTCCTGCCCTATATAGGGTGGGATATTCCATTGAGTGGGATATTCCATTCAGTATAAAATGGGTTTAATTCTCCTATAGTGCCAGCTCAGACTGTCACACACTTCTGGAGCTGCTGTCCCACCACCGGGAAGATGGTCATGTGGAGTTGCTTCCCTTCCATGGATGTGACGAGGAGAAGATGACAAGTGCTCAGTGCGCAGATCTGATGCTGAGAGAGCGCAAGGATGTACAGATGGCTTTCGTTATAGGAGGTAATCATTTCGAAATCATGTTCTTATGAGATTATAAGTACCTTTATTGAGAATGTATTCCATATAGCCATTTCCAGCCTAAGGGATGGATGGGCCGATCTGAACAGAGGCCAAGCCCAGGTTCCAATTTGCCATACCATCCCAAGGGTTGGAAATTCCTATATCTAAGTCAGAGGAATAGAAGGTTCTTTTTCTTGCATACCATGTTTCTTTTTAATTTAATGTATTTCTTGACCGTCGTCAAGAGTTGAGGATAAAAATTATGCAGCACAATACACTGTAGAGGCTTTATAATGCTGATGCTTAAAATGGGGAAATTGTTATAACGCTGTTGGTCTGTGGCTCCAGATTTTTTAGCTCACCAGAGCCGAAGGCTCCGGGGGAGCTTATAGTATAGGCATTGGTCCGTCGTCTGCGTCGTCAACATTTTCAAACAACATCTCCTCTGAAACTACTTGGCCAATTGAAACCAAATTACATGTGGAGCCACTATGGGAGAGGGGAACGAAAGTTTGTTCGGGAGGACTGGGTCACATGACCAATATGGCCACCATGCCCATATATGGTAAAAACCTTTAAAAATCTTATTCTCAAGAACCGAATAGCCGATGATCTTGAAATTTGGTATGCAGCATCGTTGACTCCGGCCCTACCAAGTTTATACAAATGATGACCTTTGGTTGACCTTGACCTGTTTTTTGCCAAGGTCAAATTTGGTCACTTAGACATTTGTATGGAAAAATGGCAAAACAGTGAATTTTTCTGATTGTATGTTAGCTAGTGCCATCAGAAATGGTATTTGCATTCAGCTGAATGGAAGTTTATCAGTTTCAGAGGTCAAGGTCATTTACCAACCTTTGTCCAGAACGGCTCAGATGCAGTATTTTTAGTGCACCTGTCATATAGTGAAAATCTGAGCTTTTGTGATCACATTTCGTCCGTGTGTGTGTGTGGGTGTTTAAACAATTTCTTGTCCGCACAATAGCATCTTCATATATGATTTGATTTTAACCAGACTTGTACACGACTTGTACCACCATGAGATCTGGGTTCCTTTCTTGAACCAGCCATATCCCATCATGTGTTACGGAGTTATGGCCCCTGAAAGGGCAAAAATTGCTTATTTTGGTCTTGTCCGCACGATAGCATCTTCATTTATGATTTGATTTTAACCAGACTTGCACACAACTTGTAAAACCATGAGATCTGGCTTCCTTTCTTGAACCAGCCATATCCCATCATGTGTTACCGAGTTATGGCCCCTGAAAGGGCAAAAATTGCCTATTTTGGTCTTGTCCGCACGATAGCATCTTCATTTATGATTTGATTTTAACCAGACTTGCACACAACTTGTACCACCATGAGATCTGGGTTCCTTTCTTGATCCAGCCATATCCCGTCATGTGTTACTGAGTTACGGCCCCTGAAAGGGCAAAAATTGCGTATTTTGGTCTTGTCCGCACGATAGCATCTTCATTTATGATTTGATTTTAACCAGACTTGAACACAACTTGTACCACCATGAGATCTGGGTTCCTTTCTTGAACCAGCCATATCCCATCATGTGTTACTGAGTTACGGCCCCTGAAAGGGCAAAAATTGCGTATTTTGGTCTTGTCCGCACGATAGCATCTTCATTTATGATTTGATTTTAACCAGATTTGCACACAATTTATCACCATGAGATCTAGGTTCCTTTCTTGAATCAGCCATATCCAATTATGTGTTACAGAGTTACGGCCCCTGAAAGGGTAAAAATTTCCTATTTTGGTCTTGTCTGCATGATAGCATCTTCATTTATGATTTGATTTTAACCAGACTTGCACACAACTTGTACCAGCATGTGGTCTGGGTTCCTTTGTTGAACCAGCCATATCCCATCATGTGTTATGGAGTTACCGCCCCTGAAAGGGCAAAAATTGCCTATTTTGGTCTTGTCTGCATGACAGCCGTTTCATTTATGAGTTGATTTTAACTCAACTTGCACAAATTTTGTACCACCACAAAATATCTCGGTCAAGTTCGAATATGGGTCATGTCAGGTCAAAAAGTAGGTCAGTAGGTCAAATCAGAAAAAAACCTTGTGAAGACACTAGAGGCCACAGTTTTGGTCTGATCATCATCAAACTTGCCCAGAATGATCATCTTGACAATATCTCAGTCAAGTTCGAATATGGGTGTTGTCGGGTCATAAAGTAGGTCAGTAGGTCAAATCATAGAAAAACCTTCTGAACACACTAAAGGCCACAATTTATGTCCAATAATCATCAAACTTGCTCAGAATGATCATCTTGATAATATCTTGGTCGCGTTCAATATGGGTCCTGTCAGGTCAAAAAGTAGGTCAGTTGGTCAAATCATAGAAAAACCTTGTGAACCCACGAGAGGCCACAGTTTTGGTCCAATCATCATCAAACTTGCCCAGAATGATCATCTTGACAATATCTGAGTCAAGTTCGAATATGGGTCATGTCAGTTCAAAAAGTAGGCCAAAAGTTCAAATCAGAGGAAAACCTTGTGAACACACTAGAGGCCACAGTTTTGGTCCGATCGTCATCAAACTTGCTCAGAATGATCATCTTGATAATATCTTGGTCACGTTCTAATATAGGTCAAGGCAGGTGAAAAAGTAGGTCAGTAGGTCAAATCAGAGAAAAACCTTCTGAACACACTAGAGGCCACAGTTTTGGTCCAATCATCATCAAACTTGCTCCGAATGATAGTCTTGACAATATCACAGTCATGTTCGAATATTGGTTATGTCAGGTCAAAAAGTAGGTGAGTAGGTCAAATCTTAGAAAAACCTTCTGAACACACTAGAGGCCACAGTTTAGGTCTGATCATCATCAAACTTGCCCAGATGATCTTGACAATATCGAATATGGGTCATATCGGTCCAAAAAATAGGTCAGTAGTTAAAATCATAGAAAAACCCTCTGTACACACTAGAGGCCACAGTTTTGGTCCTATCATCATCAAACTTGCTCCAAATGATCATTTGACAATATCTTAGATAATTTCGAATATGGGTCATATCTGGTCAGTGTTGAAAAACCTTGTGGACACACTAGAGACCCCAGTTTTGGTCCGATCATCATCAAACTTGCTCAGAATGATCATCTTGACAACATCTTGGTCAAGTTTGAATAAGGGTCATGTCTTTGAATAAGGGTCATTTCGGGTCAAAAAGTAGGTCAGCAATCATAGAAAAACGTTTTGAACACTCTTAAGAGGCCACAGTTTTAGTCAAATCATCATAAAACTTGCTCAGAATGATCATCTGGACAATATCTCAGTTAAGTTCGAATATGGGTCATGTCAAATCAAAAAGTAGACCAGTAGGTTATTTTGTCATAACTTTCGAACCTTTTGAGATGGAGCCTTCATATTTGGCATGTAGGTTCCTTGTGACAAGTACTTCCCACTCATATAAATATTTGACCTTTGACTTTGAGGTCCTGTGACCTACTTTATCATTACTTTTGAACCATATGAGATAGAGCCTTCATATTTGGCATGTATGTTCCTTGTGACAAGGTTTTCTCAGCCGGCCTCTTTGGCTCAGTCGGATGCGCGTCTGACTGGTGATCAGGAGGACGCGGGTGCGACTCCCGCCGGGGTCGGCAACATTCTTGCGTGGAGATTGATCATGAAATCTTTTCTACGGTCATTCTCTCCCTTCCGCTGATTCAAGAAGGTCAGTTGTCAGTTTCTGGCGAAAGAATGTGCACTGTACTGGTTAACCGCTTACGTATAAGCCTGCCCAGGAAAGTGTGGATAGGTAAACTGACCGGCTCAAAAATGACCTAAATAGTGTTGACTGGGCCGATAAACTCCCATACAAACAAACAAACAAGGTTTTCTCAACCATTCACAACTTTTTTGCCATGACCTTGACCTTTGACCTACTTTGTCATAACTTTTGAAGCATTTAAGATACAGCCTTCATATTTGGCATATAGGTTCTTCATAGGAGTGAGTGTTTGAGTTTAAGTCTCACCAACAGCTAAGGTCATACAGTGATGGGACTGCTGTTTAAATACCAATCTGAAAGTCTGGAGAAGCCTGGGATTGATCATGCTACCCCTGGTTTACAAGGCAAGTAGCATGGTCACTTCTGTCTTCACCATGAAGGCTTCTGAACTTAATTGGAATGTTGTGCAGATGACCCTCTAGGAAAACAGCATAACGATTAACAACTGGTCACAAGAGCTAAAAATAGAAAAACATTGTAAATTTGCTTCAAATGCAAACTCCTTCTAAATCGTTGGGCCAATTGGATTTAAAACTTCACAGGAATGTTGCCTAGGTGACTCCCTGCCAAAATAGTTAAAACTCATTCCACTTCAATGAACAAGATGGCTGCCAGAGCTAAAAATAAAAAAAATCTTTAAAATTCCTTCTGTACCCTTGGGTCAATTTCATTCAAACTTTGAAGTAATGTTGCTTAGATGACCCTCTACCAAAAAGGCTTAAACTATCCTGCTCCGATGAACAAAATGGCCAACGGAGCTAAAAATAGAAAAATATTGTAAATTTGACTCAAATGTGAATCCCTCCTAAACCCTAAGGTCAATTTGATTCAAACTTCACAGAAATGTTGCCTAGGTTACTCCCTACCAAGTAAGCTAAAGTTACTCTGCTGATAAAAATAGAACATACTCGAGACACGGAGACAGTGACACACAGGTGAGCGAACCAGGGCCCTCTTGTTATCTTTTTCACTTAAACTACTTGAAACCAAATTACATGTGGAGCCTCTATGGAATGGGGGAATGAAAGTTTGTTTGTGAGGACTGGGTCACATGACCAATATGGCGGCCATGCCCATATATGGTAAAAACCTTTAAAAATCTTCTTCTCAAGAACCGAATGGCCGATGATCTTGAAACCTGGTATGCAGCATCAGGCACTCTGGCCCTACCAAGTTTTCAAATGATGACCTTTGGTTGACCTTGACCTGTTTTACGTCAAGGTCAAATTTGGTCACTAAGACATTTGTAGGAAAAAATGGCAAAACAGTGGATTTTTCTGATTGTATATTAGCTAGTGGCATCAGAAATGGTTTTTACAATCAGCTGAATGGAAGTTTATTAATTCCAAAGGTCAAGGTCATTACTGACCTTTGTCTTGGATGGCTCAGATTCAGTAATTTTATCTTCTCCAGTAAAAGAGCTCTGCTGATTGAAACCAAATTACATGAAAAGCCTCTATGGGGGTGAGGCAATTAAACATTATTCGTAGTATTGTTGTCACATGACCAAGATGGGCACCTGACCTGTATATGGTATAAACCTAATGACCTCTGGTGAGTGTAGTGGCCCATGGGCCACATGTTTTTACATTTTTAGCTCACCTGTAACGTAGTGACAAGGTGAGCTTTTGTGATCACTTTTTGTCCGTCGTCTATCACCAGTGTGTGCTCAAATTGTTCCCCTTGGATGAACAAGATGGCCGCCAGAGTTAAAAATAGAAAAACCTTTAAATGACTTCTCCTCCTTAACCAGTGGATGGATTTTGTAATAATTTCACAGGAAGGTTCCTTTGGTGACTCTCTACTAAAATTGCTCAAACCGTTCCGCTCGGATGATCAAGATGGCAGCCAGAGCTAAAAAAAGAAAAACCTTTAAACGGCTTCTTCTCCTTAACCAGTGAATGGATTTCAAAATAATTTCACAGGAATATTCCTTGGGTGACCTTCTACCAAAGTTGCTCAAATCGTTTCGCTCGGGTGAACAAGATGGCCGCCAGAGCTAAAAATAGAAAAAACCTTTAAACAACTTCTCCTTAACCAGTGCATGGCTTTTGAAATAATTTCACAGGAATGTTCCTTGGGTGACCCTCTACCAAATTGCTCAAATCGTTCTGCTCGGGTGAACAAGATGGCCACCAGAGCTAAAAATAGAAAAAAACTTTAAACGACTTTTCCTCCTTAACCAGTGCATGGATTTTGAAATAATTTCATAGAAAGGTTCCTTTGGTGACTCTCTACCCAAATTGCTCAAACCGTTTCGCTCGGATGAACAAGATGGCAGCTAGAGCTAAAAATAGAAAAACCTTTAAACGGCTTCTTCTCCTTAACCAGTGAATGGATTTCAAAATAATTTCACAGGAATGTTCCTTGGGTGACCCTCTACCAAATTGCTCAAACCGTTAATTATGCTCGGATGAACAAGATGGCCACCAGAGCTAAAAATAGAAAAACCTTTAAATGACTTCATCTCCTTAACCAGTGAATGGATTTCAAAATAATTTCACAGGAATGTTCCTTGGGTGACCCTCTACCAAAATTGCTCAAACCGTTAATTATGCTGGGGTGAACAAGATGGCCACCAGAGCTCAAAATAGAAAAACCTTCAAACGACTTCTCCTCCTTAACCAGTGCATGGATTTTGAAATAATTTCACAGGAAGGTTCCTTGGATGACTCTCTACGAAAAGTGCTCAAACCGTTCTGCTCGGATGAACAAAATGGCCAGCAGAGCTAAAAATAGAAAAACCTTTAAACGACTTCTTCTCCTTATCCAGTGGATGGATTTCAAAATAATTTCACAGGAATGTTCCTCAGGTGACCCTCTACCAAAATTGCTCAAACCGTTAATTATGCTCGGATGAACAAGATGGCCACCAGAGCTAAAAATAGAAAAACCTTTAAATGACTTCTCCATAACCAGTTGATGGGTTTCAAAATAATTTTAGAAGCCTCCGTGGTGTAGTGGTTACGCTACTCGCCTTGTAAACCAGGGGTCGCAGGATCGATCCCGGGCTTCTCCAGACTTTCGGATGAGTCTTTAAACCGAGGTCCCGTCTCCGTATGACCTTAGCTGTTGGTGGGACGTAAAACTCAAACACTCACTCACTCAAAATAATTTTACAGGAATGTTCCTTGGGTGACCCGCAACAAAAATTGCTCAAAATGTCCCGCTTGGATGAACAAGATGGCTGCCAGAGCTAAAAAAAAAGAAAAATCTTTAAAAGTCTCCTCTTCCTTATCTATCTATCTATCTATCTATCTATCTATCTATCTATCTATCTATCTTCTAACTTCTTATACTGAGTCAGTCATATTTGGCCATAACCTCAGTTGATTGGGTGGTAAATTTAGAATTTAGCTGAAAAAAAAAGAGAGGCACTGGATGCGTCCTTAAAACTATTTACAATCTGCATAACAAAAGTATCCTAAAACGCATACTTCTGAGTCTCAATCTTACACTGTATGGGCTTTAAACTCTTCTGCGGACTTGGCATTCACCGCAGAGGAGGGAAGACTATTCCATTGGGGAATAGTTCTAAGAACGAGTTCTTCAGGGCATCACTATAGGACTGGTATCTACGATATTGTGAGTGGTTTTCTTTTGATGCCCTTGTTTGGGTCGACACTTACAGGGGTCAAGTACCTATCTTTATTAATAGACACTGAATCAGAATGTATCTTGTAGAAGAAGGTTAAATAGGACTGCTCAGGACGGGCCTCCAGGGACGGCCACTCTAGCTCATTAAGCATGTCACCGGCGCTACTTCTATTTCGCCATCGCCTACAGGTCCATCGAGCAGCTGTCCTCTGCACCTTCTCCACCTGCTGAGTCTGAGTTTTATCATAGGGATGCCAAATGGGTGATGCATATTCAAGTTGAGGGCGAACCAATGTTTTATATGCAACATCCTTTGTCTGCCTAGGTGCAAAAGCCAAGTTCCGTCTAAGGAATCCTAAAGTCCTAGTTGCTTTAGATGTAATCTCAGAGATATGTTGACCCCAATCAAGATCGTCAGTGATGGTGATACCAAAATATTTGGCGGATTGAACATGGTCCAAAATTTGCTGGTGAAGTGTATAGTAGAAACTTAATTTGCTTGTCCGGAGGGTGACTTGACACCCTCATTGAGTGACATTTGGCCACATTGAACTTCATTTGCCAATCGGCCTCCCACTGTGCAAGTTGATCCAGGTCATCTTGTAAAATATGACAGTCAGAAGGAGAATATATGTTCCTATACAGGACACAATCATCAGCAAACAAACGGACCGATGACCTGATATTATCAGGGAGATCATTAATGAAAACCAAGAAAAGGACCGGTCCAAGGACTGAACCTTGGGCGACTCCAGATAAAACAGGGACTGAATCAGACACTTGGCCATCAAGTACAACTTGTTGTGAGCGCCCAGAGAGCCATGAGCTAATCCACCTATGTGTGGATCCTCTTATCCCATAGTACTCCAGTTTATGTAATAGCCTTCTGTGAGGTACCTTGTCAAAGGCCTTAGCGAAATCCATGATGATCAAGTCAGTCTGTTTGTGGCCACGGTTTATGGCCCCATCCAGATGGCTCACAATGTCATGGTATAATTGAACAAGCTGTGTTTAGCAAGACCTTTGACTCTGGAAACCATGTTGACAGTCAGCAAGAATGCTCTCAAAGGCTAAGTGCTTGTTGATGTTGCTTACTAATATATGCTCCAGGGTTTTGCAACAGATGCATGTTAGCGACACTGGTCTATAATTTGCTGCATCATATTTTTCCCCCTTTTAGCTCACCTGTCACGTAGTGATTTAGCTCACCTGTCACGTAGTGACAAGGTGAGCTTTTGGGATCACTTTTTGTCCGTCGTGCGTGCGTGCCTCCGTCCGTAAACTTTTTCTTCAAATGACATCTCCTCCTAAACCACAGATCGGATTTTGACCAAACTTCACAGGAATAATCCTTAGGTGGTCCCCTTTCAAAGTTGTTAAAATGGTTCCGGTCCATTGCACACAAAGGTCACAGGAGCCAAAAATAGATTTTTTTCACCGAAAACTTAAAAAATCTTCTTCTCTGAAACCGCAAGGCCCAGGACATTGATATTTGGTATGAAGCTTCATCTGGTGGACCCCTAACAAGATTGTTCAAATTATGGTGCTGCGGCCAAAAATGCCCCCACACCGCGGCCCTTTGGTTTTACATGGGCTTATATAGGGAAAATCTTTAAAAATCTTCTTCTCTGAAACCCAAGGCCCAGGTCTTTGATATTTGGTATGAAGCTTCATCTAGTAGACCCCTACCAAAATTGTTCAAATTATAGTGCTGGGGCTAAAAATGCCCCCGCACCGGGGCCCTTTGGTTTTACATGGGCTTATATAGGGAAAATCTTTAAAAATCTTCTTCTCTGAAACCGCAAGGCCCAGGTCTTTGATATTTGGTATGAAGCTTCATCTAGTGGACCTCTACCAAGATTGTTCAAATTATAGTGCTGGAGCTAAAAATGCCCCCAACCCGGGGCCCTTTGGTTTTACATTGGCTTATACAGGGAAAAATCTTTAAAAATCTTCTTCTCTGAAACTGCAAGGCCCAGGTCTTTGATATTTGGTATGAAGCTTCATCTAGTGGACCCCTACCAAGATTGTTCAAATTATAGTGCTGGGGCCAAAAATGCCCCCGCACCGGGGCCCTTTGGTTTTACATGGGCTTATATAGGGAAAATCTTTAAAAATCTTCTTCTCTGAAACCGCAAGGCCCAGGTCTTTGATATTTGGTATGAAGCTTCATCTAGTGGACCTCTACCAAGATTGTTCAAATTATAATGCTGGAGCTAAAAATGCCCCCACCCTGGGGCCCTTTGGTTTTACATGGGCTTATACAGGGAAAAATCTTTAAAAATCTTCTACTCGGAAACTGCAAGGCCCAGGTCTTTGATATTTGGTATGAAGCTTCATCTAGTGGACCCCTACCAAGATTGTTCAAATTATAGTGCTGGGGCCAAAAATGCCCCCGCACCAGGGCCCTTTGGTTTTACATTGGCTTATATAGGGAAAATCTTTAAAAATCTTCTTCTCTGAAACTGCAAGGCCCAGGTCTTTGATATTTGGAATGAAGCTTCATCTTGTGCACCTCTACCAATATTGTTCAAATTATTTCTCTGGGGCCAAAAATGCCCCCGCTCCGGGAACCTTTGGTTTTACATAGACTTATATATGGAAAATCTTGAAAAATCTTCTTCTCTGAAATCACAAGGCTTAGGTCTTTGATATTTGTTATGAAGCTTCAGCTAGTGGACCTCTACCAAGATTGTTCAAATTATAGCCCAGAGACCAAAAATGCCCCCGCCATGTGGCCCTTTGGTTTTACATAGACTTATATAGGGAAAATCTTTAAAAATCTTCTCTGAAACAACGAGGCTTAGGTCTTTGATATTTGTTACGAAGCTTCAGCTAGTGGACCTCTACCAAGATTGTTCAAATTATAGCCCTGGGGCCAAAAATGCCCCCATTCCGGGGCCCTTTGGTTTTACATAGACTTATATAGGGAAAATCTTGTTTTACATAGACTTCTATATGCAGGGTAAACCTTTAAAATCTTCTTCTCTGAAACAACAAAGCCCAGGTCTTTCATATTCGATATGAAGCTTCATCTTGTGGACCTCTACCAAGATTGTTCAAATTATAGCCCTGGGGCCAAAATTGACCCTGCCCGGGGCCCACTTGTTATACATTGGATCAGGTGAGCGAACCAGGGCCCTCTGGGCCCTCTTGTTTATAGACTGGGGTAACATTTGCTTGTCGCCAGTCATCTGGTACAGTGCCCTGGGCAAGTGATTGATTGAAGATAAAGGCCAACACAGGAGATATTTCAGCACTACATTCCTTAAGTACCCTGGCATTCAGGTCATCAGGCCCAGATGCCTTATGTATCTTGAGCTTACCTAACAGTTTAGCGACCCCATTGGGGTCAACTGTTATGTCCCCCATAGAAGGGAACGGACTTGCACCTTTAGATGGTAGCTCACCATCAGTTTCATGCGTAAATGCTGATTGAAACTGTTTATTGCAAATATTAGCCTTATCGCGCGCATCTGTTTTTCGAATTCCATTTTCCTTTAGCAAAGTGATCCCAAACGCATCCTTTTTCAGGGACTTTAAGAATGACCAAAACTTTTTAACTTTACCATTCTTTTGGGGGCTATAGGGATCTTTATTGTCATCTTCAAAGGTAAAGATGCTGGAAACATGCTTCCAGTATGCATCTCTTATAACCTTTTGTACATGTGCTCTGAACCGTTTGTGATGGTTCTTAACGTCAGGGCTGCTAGACTTGCGAGCACGAAATTACATTCTATTGCGTCTTCTGATGAGATGCTTGATCGTGTTATCGATCCATGGTGCCCTATATTTTGTTTTGGTCATTTTCGTTGGTATAAATCTTTCCATTACCGTGGTTAATTCGGACTTAAAACTGACCCACAAGTCATTAACTGACATGTACGAGAGGTCAGAGGAAAGGAATGAATCCTTAAATCGCGCCATATGGTCTCACAGACCATCCATATCCGCACGTTTGTAGAGAAAAACTTTACGCGGGACTTGTCTGATTAGTTTAGCTTTTATGTCATACTCAACAAGGACTATGTCATGATCAGCTTTGCCAATTGGGGGCATCCCCTTAACTCGGCTTACTGGGGATGGAGAATTGGTAAACAATAAATCAAGGGTCTTTTCTTGTCAGGTGGGTATGTTAACAACTTGGGCCAGGCAGTGTTCTTTAATTATGTCCAAAAGTTGTTGCTGTGTCTGCCTTTTAGGCACCCCATGGGGCACCTGCATGTTGCTCCATTCAGTGTCACCACAATTGAAGTCTTCCCCAACCAAAATATGGGCAATTGCATTTGACATTATCCTAGACAAAGACGAATGTAAATCCTCAAGATAGTCTGGGTCATTCTGATCTGGTGGGCGTTAAAAAGAACCAAGGTACAGAGTCTTACATCCAATGATGTTCAATTTACACCAAACTAGTTCACAGTTGGTGTCCAACTCCGGAGTTTCTGTACAGAGTAGGTCTCTCTTGAAAGCCACGAAGACACCTCCATGTGCATCCCCAACTCTGTCTTTCCAGATGACCTGAAAGGATTCAGGAAAAATTTCCGAGTTTTTAATTTCTGGGTTTAACCAAGACTCATCGCCCAAAATGATATCTGGTTTCGCCGAGTCGATAATTGTATGAAGTTCAGCCCTTTTATTCTTTATTGACTTACAATTCATGATCAATATTCTGAGGGGATGGTTAAGGACCGCCTGTTGGATGGATTTTGAAATAACTGCACAAGAATGATCCTTGATGGACCCTCTACCAAAATTGCTCAAACTGCTCTGCTCGGATGAAAAGATGGCCACCAGGGCTAAAAATAAAGAAAAAAACTTTAAACCACTTCTGGCCCTTAACCAGTGGATGGATTTCGATATTTCACAGGAATGCTTCATGGGTGACCCTCTATTAAAATTGTTCAAACAATTATGCTGGGATGAAAAAGGTGGCCGCTAGAGCTAATAATAGAAAAACTTTTAAATAACTTCTCCTGCTTAACCAGTGGATGGATTTCGAATTAATTTCATCATAACACAACACCTGTGTGACAGAGTGCATTTTTCATATCTCCAAAATGGCAACGTTTCTGATGAAAATCCATGATATTTTTCTTATCAATGCTCAAAACATAGGTTGGTCTTTGTAAGAACTGCCTCATTAAGGCCATTCTAACGAGTACCCACAACCTATGTCTTGGAGTAGAAATAAGAAAAATAATGTATACCCCCATAAACCCCAGTTTTCTCTATATGGAGTGGGGTTTCATTTCAGAAAATCTTCTTCTCTGAAACAGCAAGGTCAAGGTCTTTGATATTTGATGTGAAGCTTCATCTAGTGGACCTCTATCAAGATTGTTTAAATTATAGCCCTGAGGCAAAAAATGTCCCAGCCCTGGGCCATTTGGTTTTACATAGGCTTATGTAGGGAATATCTTTTAAAAAATCTTCTTCTCTGAAACCGCAAGGCCCAGGTCTTTGATATTTGAGTGTAGCTTCATCTAGAGGACCTTTGCCAAGATTGTTCAAATTATAGCCTTGTTGATATTTTGTATGAAGCTTCACCTTTATGCACATTATAACCCTTGGGACAATAATGCCCCCCCCCCCCCCCACCCAGGGCCCACTTGTTACTCTATGGATTAGGTGAGCAATCCAGGGCCATCATGGCCCTCTTGTCTTATTTCTACTCCAAGACATAGGTTATGGGTACTCGTTAGAACTGCCTCAATGAGACGGTTCTAATGAGCACCCCCACCTATGTTTGCAGTTTTAATAAGAAAAATATCACAGATTTTAATCAGAAATGAAGTTATTTTGGAGATGTTAAAAAATACACTATGTCAAACGGGTGGGTTATTGTAATGTTTTTTTTAGAATAGTCCAATTCAAAAAAAAGGAAAAAAATCAAGTAACAATAAACAAAAAGTTTGTTGCCTTTCAGGCAGCAGCTTCGAGATCAGAGTCAAAACTCCCCCTAATGTTCCTACAGTGTGTACAGAAAACCCAGTTCAGCAGTTGGACATTCTGCAAAGAGGAGAAAAAGGAGGTATGTTCTATCTTCTGTGTGCAGCAGAAGCTTAATAATCACATATAAATCAAAATGTGATACTTCAAACTGGTTCGGAAGTATAGTCTACACATAAAAATAAGGGATCTTTCACAAGTGGTTGTTCCGCCCCCGCCCATCGGGGCTTGAAGAAATATATGGGCTGCATGATGCTTCCACACAGAGCTAAATCCGACCTGCACACGATTGCTGGTAAACCGCTTAGAGGATCTAAGCCTGCCCAGGCAAAGCTTATAAACCCTAATGATTTCATTGGGCAAGTTTCATAGATTTCAATTAAATGCCATGAGTGTGGGATTCTGTTAATCATGCTACGATTTTAAGCCAAAAGAGTTCTAAAGCGTTTCAGTGAAAACTAACCAGATTGATCTTTTTCCAGGTAAAAGTTTGATGTATATGTGTATTGGAGAACTAAAAGGAGGTTTCAAGTTTACTGTTATTGTGGATGGTAGAAGATATACAGGATCTGGAGGGTCTAAGGAAGATGCCAAGCAAGCTGCAGCAAAGGCTGCCCTTATTGGGAGATACAGAATATTAACCGTACCTAGTAAGTCTGTTTTCACTTAACATTTGGTTGGCAACATTCTTTACCGGCCCCGATAGCTCAGTTGGTAGAGTGTCCGCTCCGGGGAACGGGAGGTCTCGGGTTCGATCCCGGGCCGCGACATACCAAAGTCGTTAAAAATGGTACTAGCTGCTCCTCGCTTGGCACTCAGATTTACGGGGTAGAGCTGGGACTGGTCGATCCAGTGTCGGGATAATGTGACTGGGTGTGGTATCATGTAATGTGTCTGGGACATGATACTTCAGTGAGGCAGCACTATAAACGTGAGCATTGAGCTCCCTGTCGCAACCAGACACCGTCGTGATATGACTGAAAAATTGTTGAAAGCGACGTTTAACCCGAACTCACACACACACACACACACACACACGCAACATTCTTTCACAGAGATTGATCATGAAATCTTTGCTACGGTCATTCTCTCCCTTAGCTGGAAACTGACCAAACATGAGTACTGTAGCAGTACTTAGGATCATTCACGGTACTATCCAGCCCAACAAAGGAACCAAAGGTGCTGAACAGACTGCACAGATGCCCGATATGACCACATTACGAAAACATGCCTATACAAATACATTGTCAATTTTTCAGCCAAAAAAATGGAAATTTTAAGATGAAAAATGTGATTTTTTTCTTATTCGTCTCAAAACATAGATTGTGGGGACTCGATAGAACCGCCTCGATGAGGCGGTTCTATCGAGTACCCCAATCTATGCTTTTAAGCAGATATAAGGAAATACTGATTACCCCTGTAAACCCCAGTTTTACTATATAAAAGTGGGGTTCAAGGGGGTCAAAATTATATAGGAGTGTTTTCGTGATGATAGCTGTTTACTGAGACAATAAAACCACAACATGCATGCATTCCCTGAAAAATTATAAAAAAAAAAAATGTTAGAAATGCCGTTTGCTATTCGTGCTTAATTATTAGTGCTTTTAGGATGAAGTTAGCCATATCAACTTCCAAGTCTCAAAGTCCATGAAGCAAACGTAAGGCATGATTCATGATACTGAATACAGACATTAGCATTAAGTTTTAAACTGAAAACATAGTCAAGTGTCTCCGGAAAAACTGAATTACCAAAAACTTACATTCCCTGTTTTACTTTTATCTGTTAAACACGAGTTGGCAAGCTGAATTTTGCACCCATGTGAAGTAATACTATATTTACCCTAAATATTCGGACACCCCAACTCCTTACCACACTTCTAAAATTTCAATATGAAAACCCGCCAAAACTAATACATTGTAAATTTTACTGCCGAAAAAATGAAATTTTAAATCTTGGACAAAAATTGTGATATTTTTCTTGTTTCTACTCCACATATAGATTGAGGGTACACATTAGAACTGCCTCATTGAGGCGATTCTAACGAGTACCTACGATCTATGTTTTTAAGCATAAATATTAAAAATAATATACACCCCTGTAAATCCCATTTTTACTGTATGAAAGTGGGGTGAAGGGGGTCATAATTATATACGTGTGTTTTCGTGATGAGTGAACAATTACAAATATATTACAATCTGATGTTGTTTCTTTAAATAGCTTGATGTGTGGCATTCTGCAGCATCTCATCTGGGTCTACAGTGTTTGCTCAGGCCTGACTGCCTGAATACTTACAGTAAATACAGTATGCATTTCCACGTCTTTGTTTCAGTGACTGGAAGATGGAGTTCATCTGACCCACATATCGTAAAGTGTAGTATCAAAGACTTCCTGGAGCTGCATCTGTCATCAAAGAATGTGTAGAAAGAAAGCTGGGGAACAGATTTCACTGATTATTCTAAATTCTGGTCTTAACCCTTAAGACCCACAAGAAAAGTTACATCTGAAAATGTCGTCTGCTTATGTCATCTGCTGAACTTTTTTGGCAGACTTTTTAAAAACATTTTTGCATCCAGGCCAACACTGTGGCCCCAAATCAGACTGCTCCTAGAGGAGCAGTCTGATTTGGGTCCACTCTGTTTGCAAAAATGACTTTTAAAGTAACCAGCAGACGACAGTTTTCATGACTGGCCTTTAATGGGTTAAAATAGATCAATCTTATTACCTGTATTAGGAGACAAGAAACACATTTTATTTTATACTTAGCAGTGAAATCAATGCATATCTGAAACAAATAAAAATGATATCAACCACAAGTGAAATGATATCGTATCATTTCACATGTGACTGATACCATTTATATCATTTCACTGTTGCGTGCCGGAACTACTTTTTCGTTTACGTTATGGTCGAAAAAAAGTTAATTTTCCTGTTATTTACTAAGAATAATAATTCCTTGTGTCGTTAGAATATATTTTGACGTTTGAAGACAGAAGAGTGGCATTAAAACTGAATGAACAGGCGCCATATTTGACAACAGCAGCGCTGTGATTTTTGCCAACACACATCTCGGTCACAATTTAAATGCTCCATCTAAGATTTAGGCTTAGCTGTCTTGTTCCAATGGTCTACAAGGCGTACCAGTTCATTGAATGGCTCAGTAAGAGTTTTTGCGAGGAAACATGGGCTCAAATCAGCGTGTTTGTGTGTTTTCTCCAACGTGAAAAACCGCCCGCGACCGACTACTACACATGGAATCGATTCTACAGTGGCTGGGTGCATGCCACGTAGAGCCTTCAATAATAAACTGAACTTCAAATAAGCATAACGTATTCAGTAACATACCTTGAAAAGCATTCTTTGAACTAGAAATGCTGAATCCAATATGGCGATTTGTTTATGCTTTGAAACTGACAGTTGTGACGTCATGTAGCCAGGTCAAAATCGTGACGTCACCGCCTCGGATCGATCAATAATTACCGTAAGTGTCCCAATAAATTATAAAATAAAAAGAACATTAACTTTTTTCGACGGATACCAAAACTATTTCATCTCGTGTGTTGAAAACATCCGAATTTTCACTCGTGCTTCGCACTCGTGAAAATTATGATGTTTTTAACACACTCGATGAAATAGTTTTGGTATCCACCTCAAAAAAGTAAATATCCTCTATATCCTAAAGTCTTGTCATAAAGTGGGTTGTGATTATTGATATGAAATAGCATCCCCAGCCATAGCGGCTTGGAGATATAGATTGGACTGCATGTTGCTTCCATTCAGAGCTTAAACACACCGAAGAGTTGAGTACTGGTAAACGGCTGCAAAGGTCTAAACCTGTCCAGGCAAAGTGGTGCGAGTCAGACTTTACTACCTTAAACCCTAGTGGTTTCTTTAGGGTGTAGGGCTTGAGATGTAAATTCATCTCAATGTCAGGTAAAAACCTACAAAATCGGAAACAATGTCTCCAAATGACCTAAAGAGTATGAAGGGGAAGGCAAACCTCAGCACAACTCAAAACTCATTCAAACTCTTACAGAATTGTGTAAACTTGGATGCAGTCATGAGACAGTGTTGGAGAAAATCCTGAACTTAGTAATATTTATACCCCCACAAACGAAGTTTGAAGGGGGTATATAGGAGTCAGCTTGTCGTCTGTCGTCGTCGTCGTCCGTCCGTTACAAAAAACTTTAACATTGCTCATAACTTCCTTATTCTTTGACCGATTTCTTTAATATTCACACACCACACACCTTGCCACTAGTACTTAAGATTGATATACACAAACCTGACCTTGACCTTAACGTTGACCTTCCTCAAGGTCAAATACTTGTCAAAAGTTGTCGTCGTCGTCGGTCCGTTACAAAAAACTTTAACATTGCTCATAACTTCCTTATTCTGTGACCGATTTCTTTAATATTCACACACCACACACCTTGCCACTAGTACTTAAGATTGATATACACAAACCTGACCTTGACCTTTACGTTGACCTTCCTCAAGGTCAAATACTTGTAAAAATTTGTCTGACAACGCATGCGGGGGTATAATTGGCGCCCGTTAGGCGGCAGCTCTAGTTTTTACTGATGTAAAAGTATTGCTGAAAATACTGACCCTGATAATGCTACTTTTTACTGATGCAAAAGTGTCACAGAAAGTCCTGGGCTTGATCATGCTACCAGTACTTTTAACTGATGTAAAAGTGTAAAAAATCGTGAACTTGAGCATGCTACTTTTTACTGATGTAAAAGTGTAGCAAGTCCTGAACTTGATAATGCTCCTTTTAACTGATGTAAAAGTGTAGAATATCCTGAACTTGATAATGCTCCTTTTTACTTATGTAAAAGTGTAGAAACTTTTTACTGATGTAAAATTGTATAAAAATCCTGAACTTGAGAATGCTACTTTTTATTACTGATGTCACCGCCTCGGATCGATCAATAATTACCGTAAGTGTCCCAATAAATTATAAAATAAAAAGAACATTAACTTTTTTCGACGGATACCAAAACTATTTCATCTCGTGTGTTGAAAACATCCGAATTTTCACTCGTGCTTCGCACTCGTGAAAATTATGATGTTTTTAACACACTCGATGAAATAGTTTTGGTATCCACCTCAAAAAAGTAAATATCCTCTATATCCTAAAGTCTTGTCATAAAGTGGGTTGTGATTATTGATATGAAATAGCATCCCCAGCCATAGCGGCTTGGAGATATAGATTGGACTGCATGTTGCTTCCATTCAGAGCTTAAACACACCGAAGAGTTGAGTACTGGTAAACGGCTGCAAAGGTCTAAACCTGTCCAGGCAAAGTGGTGCGAGTCAGACTTTACTACCTTAAACCCTAGTGGTTTCTTTAGGGTGTAGGGCTTGAGATGTAAATTCATCTCAATGTCAGGTAAAAACCTACAAAATCGGAAACAATGTCTCCAAATGACCTAAAGAGTATGAAGGGGAAGGCAAACCTCAGCACAACTCAAAACTCATTCAAACTCTTACAGAATTGTGTAAACTTGGATGCAGTCATGAGACAGTGTTGGAGAAAATCCTGAACTTAGTAATATTTATACCCCCACAAACGAAGTTTGAAGGGGGTATATAGGAGTCAGCTTGTCGTCTGTCGTCGTCGTCGTCCGTCCGTTACAAAAAACTTTAACATTGCTCATAACTTCCTTATTCTTTGACCGATTTCTTTAATATTCACACACCACACACCTTGCCACTAGTACTTAAGATTGATATACACAAACCTGACCTTGACCTTAACGTTGACCTTCCTCAAGGTCAAATACTTGTCAAAAGTTGTCGTCGTCGTCGGTCCGTTACAAAAAACTTTAACATTGCTCATAACTTCCTTATTCTGTGACCGATTTCTTTAATATTCACACACCACACACCTTGCCACTAGTACTTAAGATTGATATACACAAACCTGACCTTGACCTTTACGTTGACCTTCCTCAAGGTCAAATACTTGTAAAAATTTGTCTGACAACGCATGCGGGGGTATAATTGGCGCCCGTTAGGCGGCAGCTCTAGTTTTTACTGATGTAAAAGTATTGCTGAAAATACTGACCCTGATAATGCTACTTTTTACTGATGCAAAAGTGTCACAGAAAGTCCTGGGCTTGATCATGCTACCAGTACTTTTAACTGATGTAAAAGTGTAAAAAATCGTGAACTTGAGCATGCTACTTTTTACTGATGTAAAAGTGTAGCAAGTCCTGAACTTGATAATGCTCCTTTTAACTGATGTAAAAGTGTAGAATATCCTGAACTTGATAATGCTCCTTTTTACTTATGTAAAAGTGTAGAAACTTTTTACTGATGTAAAATTGTATAAAAATCCTGAACTTGAGAATGCTACTTTTTATTACTGATGTAAAAGTGTAGCAAGTCCTGAACTTGATATTGCTACAATGTACATTTTACTGATGTGAAGTGTTGTAGAAAATCCTGAACTTGATAATGCTACTTTTTACTGATGTGAAAGAGTTGTAGAAAATCCTGAACTTGATAATGCTGCTTTTTACTGATGTAAAAGTGTAGAAAATCTTGAACTTGATAATGCTACATTTTACTGATGTAGAAGTGTAGAAACCCTGAACTTGATAATACTACTTTTTATGCCCCCGGAATCTAAGAGATTCGGGGGCATATAGTTTTTGGTCTGTCCGTCTGTTTGTCTGTTTGTCCGTTTGTCCGTCTGCAAAAACTTTAACATTGGGCATAACTTTTGAATGGTAGTAGATAGAGCTTTCATATTTCACATGTGTATACCTTATCACAAGACCTTTCCAGTGGTACCATAATTTTTGATCTCGTGACCTTGAACTTGACCTTTGACCTATTTTTTTCAAAATTTTTAAAAACATTAACATTGGCGCTGTCCGGGGGCATCAGTGTTTCACAAACACATCTTGTTACTGATGTGAAAGAGTGTTAGAAAATCCTGAACTTGATATTGCTACTTTTCACTGATGTGAAAGTGTTGTAGAAAATCCTGAACTTGAGAATGCTACCTTTTACTAATGTGAAAGTGTTGTAGAAAATCCTGAACTTGAGAATGCTACCTTTCACTGATGTGAAAGAGTTGTAGAAAATCCTGAACTTGATATTGCTACTTTTTACTGATGTGAAAGTGTTGTAGAAAATCCTGAACTTGAGAATGCTACTTTTTACTGATGTGAAAGTGTTGTAGAAAATCCTGAACTTGAGAATGCTACCTTTTACTAATGTGAAAGTGTTGTAGAAAATCCTGAATTTGAGAATGCTAATTTTTACTGATGTGAAAGTGTCATAGAAAATCCAAAACTTAATAATTGTACATTTATGTGTTAGTATACAAAATCAAGTTTTCTTAATTGCTTTACCAGGCCAAGGCATCCGTTCCTTAGGACACATTACAATAACGCACCCATGCAACATAGTGCATTTTATACATTTCCAAAATGGCTACTTTTCTGATAAAAATCCATAATATTTTTCTTACATATACTGCAAACATAGGTTGATGGTGCTCTAACGAGTACCTACAACCTATGTCTTGAAACAGAAATAAGAAAAAATAATGTATACCCCTGTAAAACTCCGTTTTCTCTATATAAAGTGGGGTTTAGGGGTGTTCATCTCACGGACTTGTTCAGATGATGACATTTTTGGTTCTATTCTATCTTTCAGAGAACTGAGCTTGACATTTGTGCATCATCTCTGCCTGGCAGAGGATTTACATGTAATGCCAAAATGATTTGCATGTAATGTCAAGCTTTATTTTCTGAGAAAACGGGCTGGACATTTCATATAAATCATGTGGCAGATAATTCAGATGTAATGTCAAGCTTTATTTTTTGAGAAAAGGGGCTTGACATTTCTAATAATTCCTGTGGCTGATAATTCAGATGTAATGTCAAGCTCTATTTTATGAGAAAAGGGGCTTGACATTCCCTATAAATCTTGTGGCAGATAATTCATATGTTATGTCAAGCTTTATTTCTGAGAAAACAGGCTTGACATTTCATACAAATCCTGTGGAAGATAATTCAGATGTAATGTCAAGCTTTATTTTCTGAGAAAAAGGGCTTGACATTTCTTTTAAATCCTGTGGAAGATAATTCACATGTAATGTCAAGCTTTATTTTCTGAGAAAAAGGGGCTTGACATTCCATATAAATCCTGTGGCAGATAATTCAGATGTAATGTCAAGCTTTATTTTCTGAGGAAAAGGGCTTGACATTTCATACAAATTCTGTGGTATATAATTCACATTCACATTTAAAGTCAAGCTTTATTTTCTCTGAAAAATAACAAAATAAAAAATCTCTGAAAACGCTGTCAGCTTATCAAGATAAGGCTAGTGCTGAAAGGGTTTTTATACATGTTTGAATATTGAATGTTGCCATGTTTTTATTTGCTTAGACTTTTTAAAGTGCATATGAACCCTTATCCTGCTGAACACAACAATCCCTCTCTTTTCAAACAGGAAGCCATCTACACTGTTCATCATGCAGTTTGTAAATTGAACAAATACATTACATCAAGTAATTTGATTTGTGGATATCAGAAATGGGTGTGGCTAAATTTATTCAGCAGGACAAGGGTTAAAAGTGCATATTATTAAATGTGCTTATTCTTGTAAGCAGGGTAATTCAGGAATATAGCTAGTTTTAGTTTATACCATAATAACAGATAAGGGGTAATATTTGAGAAAAGTTTAACCATTGATGCGCTGAACCAAGATAGCCTCTAACTTGCAAATAGTGTTTGTTTTGGAGTTTATTGGCCCAGTCAACACTATTTTAGGTCATTTTTGAGCCGTACAGTTTACCTATCCTCACTTTTACTGGGCAGGCTTATACCTAAGCGTTGAATCAGTACAGTGCAGAAACTGACAACTGCCCTGCTTGGATCAGCCGAAGGGAGAGAATGACTGTAGAAAAGATTTCATGATCAATCTCCACGAAAGAATGTTGCTGACCCCGGCAGGTATCGAACCCGTGTCCTCCTGATCACCAGTCAGACTCGCATCCGACTGGGCTTCCGAGGCCGGCATTGCAAATAGGGTAGATCCAAATAAGATAGTTGAGATCCAGATCATATGCTGATCAGGATCTACACTGTCTCAGAAGAAGCCATCTGATCATGATCTACACTGTCATTCAGATTTGGGAATTTGAATGAATATATTATAATCCAGCAATTTTATGGGCTGATAGTCAGAAATGGGTGTGGCATAATTAATGTATTCACCAGGACAAGGGGTAAGGATAATTTTTCGCATATTTGGGGAATTTTTTGCCACAACTCAGAGGTAAAGTCCTCTAGATCATCATAAAGCATACTTTGCAGGCACTTTTGAGAGTTCAAAAGACAACCCATACAGCGATTTTTTGCAGTGACTGCTTTAGCAAGCAGGAGCAACACAGGGATTTATTTTCAGGCATTGTCAGCATCATAAATGTTAAAACTGCATTGGCCTGCATTTCTAAAACACCTTAGGCATCAAGGATAATGAAACTTCGTACCCACATCCAGCTCAATGCTGTTTACCCATTGTATGCGGGGGCAACCCCACAAAGGGATACCTTGGCAAACAGTGCAGGCCCAGATCAGATTCCGCAGAATGCAGCGTCTGATCAGGGCCTGCACTATTTGCTAACAGAATTTTCCATCAAAAATAGAATAAAAATGAAAAAATAGGCCTGACACCCCTTATATGATAAATGGACTTGTCCAACATATAGCAATGAAAGAGTCCACTAGCATACAATGGGTTAATTATTACTGATGAACTTTTCATGATTGATTGAACAACATTTGGTCTTGGCCTGTAGAACCATTTTTGGAACACCAAGGTCTTTATGGTACGCTATTCAGTATTGAAACATCATATACATATATTGGCACAATTTGCCCTCTTCAACAAACCCTTGACCTTCAACTACTTTTTAGCTCTCTTTCTCTAACCGTGGTGTAGTGGTTTGGCTACTCACCTCATAAACTAGATGTTGGGGGTTAGATTCAGGGCTTCTCCACACTTTAGGATGATTCTTAAAACAGAGGTCCCGTCGCCATATAACTTTAGTTTTTGCTGGGACGTAAAACTCAAACCAACACACAAAACATGGAGGCCGCTAGATTAATGAAACTTCAAACATACACCATGATGCATCTTGTCCATTGTCATCAACCATAATGATTACTGAGCTTGACCTACTTTTTACACTTGGCAGAAATGACCTTTACAGTGTTGACGGGGACGTTAAACCTCAAATCAAACAAATACACTTGGCCAAACAATGTTTTGTCTGTGCGTTGAACTGGGTTTCTAACACTGAGGCCTCTAGGCTAATAAAATTTCGTACATACCCCCAGATAAGAGAGGGTAATCAAATATTATCTTTCTTATTTCTGCATGAAAACAAATGTTGTGAGTACTCATTAGAAGCGTCCTGCTGAGGCGCTTCTAATGAGTACCCACAACATTTGTTTTCATGCAGAATTAAGAAGAGTATCAGTACTTTTTGGATGAAAAAAGCGCCTTATTTGGAGCTATGTTAATACACATCTGTCATGGGGAACCCTGGCAAATGCAATCAGGCGATACTAACCTTGACCTACTTTCACATTTGACTGAACAAGGTTTAGGGGCTTGGAGAAATAGATTGGGCTGCAAGATGCTTCCACGCAGAGCTGAAACCTACCTCACATGAGTACTGGTAAACCACTTAAGTCTAAGCCTGCCCAGGCATAATGGTGCGAGTCGGACCGTCCATTTTGGTTTTATTGGGGGGCAGGGATTGAGGTGTCATTTCATCTAAATGTCGGGTAAAAGTCCCACAAAACTGGATGCAATGTCTCCAAAATTACCTAAATAGTGATGAAGGGGACGTTACACCTCAAATCAAACAAACAAACAAGACTGAATTATGTTTTTAGTCCCATTTAACACTGAGGCCATGATGATTTCACGCTTGGCTTAACAATGTGCAGTCTGTGTGTGAACACCACCACCTGTAGTGACATAGTCGTTAGGCAAATTTCTTAGGAAAATAATGTGGTTAACGGGTAGGTTTAAAAAATGTATATATTTCAGAAACTCAGGGCTCATGTCATACCAGTATCAAAGTCATGGTATAATAAACCATGTTATTAAATTAACCCTTATCTTGCTGTTCACAACAACCCTATCTTCGCAAACAGTGTAGATCCAGATCAGATGGCTTCTGAACAGGATCTACACTGGCATTCAGTTTATGAATTTGTAGCAATAAATTACATCAAGTAATTTGATTGGTTGGTAGACAGAAATGGGAGTGGCTTAAATGAATATTCAGCAAGATAAGGGTTAAGAGGTTGTGATTTACTCCCCTTGTCTGTTACTTTGGATTGGTTGTGATATTTTCTAAATGTGCTATAGATGTATGTAGGTGTGAATCCTGAGAAACTTTTGGGTTTGGAAGTTACAAAAGTCCAGATGTTTTCTCAGACACCAAAGAATGCCTGGCCAAAGTTGGGTCGACAGCGATACGACGTTCACGTTGGGAAGTTCCAAAAATACAGATGTTTTCTCAGACAGCAAAGAATGCCTGGCCAAAGCAGGGCCGACAGTGATACGACTTCGTATCACTGTCAGCCCGACTTTGTCCAGCTGTTTAGTCCTGGCTGGGTTTGTAGATACACTTGTGTAATGTATTCCACATTTGCATATTGATGTATTCCAGTCGTGTGTTATTTAAGAAATAATCTCCACGTACCGTGTGTTATCGTGATTAACACACGGTGTTGGAGGGCAGATTGCGAAATATTAATTCACGACGGCGAAGCCGGAGTGAATTAATATTCGCATCTGCCCGACAACACCGTGTGTTAATCACGATAACACACCGGGTGCGTGGAAATTATTTCGATTCTAACATGATGCTAAACTGAAATACAGTAGTAACAAAGCGTTATCTTCGGGACTCTTTTGCAGCGGATGTCGACAGAAGGAAATGTTTACATGCAACGTCACGATGACGCCAAATTGCACGCACCACGTTGACGACGTGAATTATCGCATATTTGCAAACGCTGACGTTTCCACTGGGTTCAATGGGAAAAACGTTAATGTCATGTTAGAATATAATGTAGAATGATCCCAGTCATAAAAAAAATAAAAAATTGTCTTTGAGTTGTGCAGTCAGGTAAGCCTGTTCTGCTACACTGACTAGCAAAAGTCATGAATTTTTATATAATAGTTTATCCTTCATTACTGACAATGACCTTAATATTGTTTACTTGGCCATTAAACTTGTAAACGAAACAAAATCCTGCTTCGCTGAAAAATGTTAAGACTTGGTTAAGCTCCATTTCTTGGATATCACCAGCAGTGGTGTGACATAACCTATAATAATAATAATAATAATAATAATCGACCTTATTTATAGAGGGTAACACATTTAGTACTAGTACTAATCTTCCATGTGGCCCTCTTTTCCTGGGTAGAAACCAGTACTGAGCAATGTGGATAAAGTCTCTTGCTCAAGGAAACAACACATGACGCATGTGAGGCTCGAACCCGGTACCTCTCGATCTCAAATCCGATGCTTTACCACTGCACCAATGCGCTCCACTTACCACTGCACCAATGCGCTCCACAGTAGCTTGCCCCAGTAACTCAGGTGGATGCGTGTCTGACTGAAGATGTGGAAGTCTATAGTCCAATACCTGCCGGGCGGCAACATTCCTGAACGGAGATCTTTTATACTGTCATCCACTTCCTTCCACTGATTCAAGAAGGGCAGTTGTTAGTTTCTCGTTAATACACTGTATTAGTTAATTGCTTATTATAAACTTACTCAGGAAAAGTACTAAGTGTTGTGTTTATGTAAATAATCTGGCTAGTTATGACCTCAATTGTGTTGACTTGGCCATTAAACTCCTAACAGTCTGAATCAAAATGATGAAACAAAAATGGGTAAGCTTAGTAATTTTTTAACCCTAATCCCGCTGTTCACAACAACCCTACCTTTGCAAACCAGGTAGAGATCCAGATCAGAAGCCATCTGATCAGGACCTACACAATTTGTCATTTAGTTTGGGAAATTGACTGAATAATTTACATCAAGTAATTTGATTGGTTGAAATGTAAATGGATGTGGCTAAATCGATTTATGCAGCAGGATAAGCATGGGATTCATACCTATATTGTCTTCATGCTATTGTCTTTAATAGTGCTGGAGATCTTGTGTTGTGTATATACTGTACTGTATATAGTGTAAATAGTATGTAAAGAGATTACATTACAATAACGCCTTTGTGTGACTATTAGGAAAACATGGACGTGTGAAATAATGGCGTCCAACATGGTGTCATAAGTTACATATATTGGATAAAAATGATAACATCTTTCTAATTTCTGCTTTCGGCATAGATTGTGGGTGCTCGTTAGAACCGCCTCAATGAGGCGGTTCTAGCAAGTACCCACAATCTATGGTTTGGAGCAAAAATAAGGCAGATAATGTTTACACCCCACTTTTCCCTATATAAAATGGGGTTTAGAGGGGTCTTCGTTTCACGGACTTGTTATCGTGATGCATAATACATTCTTTCCGATCTCCAAAATGGTTATTTTTTCTTATGAAAATTTGTTATACTCCAAACATAGGCCCCCGGGGCTTGAAGAAATAGATGGGCTGCATGCTTCCACTCAGAGCTGAAACTGACCGCACATGAGTACTGGTAAACTGCTTAGAGGATCTAAGGCTGCCCAGGCAAAGTGGTGCGAGTCGGACCGTCCATGCTTATAAACCCTTTTGGTTTCATTGGGCGACAGGACTTGAGGTGTCAATTCATATCATTGTTGGGTAAAAGTCCCTGAAAATTGGAAGCAAATCCAGAATGACCTATACAGTGTTGACGGGGACGTTAAACCTCGAATCAAACAAACAAACAAGGCTGTGGGTGCTCTTCAGAACCACCTCCATATTGAGGCAGTTTTAACAAGTGCCCACAACTTACATTTTGGCGCAGATATAAGGAAAAAAAACGTTGACAACTGAAAACCTGTGTTTTCTTTATATAAAGTGGGCTTTACAGGGCTGTTCATTACATGGACTTGTTAACATAATATATACAGTAAATATCCCCAAACTGGACAGCAGGATAGTACGGGTAACATACATATCATTACGATAATACACCCGAGAGACAAAGTGCATTTTTTCACATCTCCAAAATGGCCATTTTCATGATGAAAATCTGTGATATTTTTCTTAGAAATACTGCAAACATAGGTTGTGGGTGCTCGTTAGAACCACCTCATTGAGGTGGTTCTAACGAGCACCCACAACCTATGTCTTGGAGCAAAAATAAGAAAAATAATGTATAGCCCTGTAAACCCCAGTTTTCTCTATATAAAGTGGGCTATAGGGGGATCTTCTTTTCATGGACTTGTTCACGTGATGTATAACAGGATATACTGTAGAAAATTTTCTGACGTTATGAGTTTCCAATCAGACATTGTGTTACATACCTAAGTGCATTTAAAGTTTTAGAGCAAAAATAATGTATGCTCTTATTAACTGTACTTCTGTCGTATAAGGTGGATGTTGCAAGAATGTTTAGTTTGTTTGTTTGTTTTGGAGATTAACGGCCCAGTCAACACTATTTAGGTCATTTTTGAGCCGGTCAGTTTACCTATCCACACTTTCCTGGGCAGGCTTATACGTAAGCAGTTAACCAGTACAGTGCACATTCTTTCGCCAGAAACTGACAACTGCCCTTCTTGAATCAGCGGAAGGGAGAGAATGACTGTAGAAAACATTTCATGATCAATCTCCACGAAAGAATGTTGCAGACCCCGTCGGGAGTCGAACCCGCGTCCTCCTGATCACCAGTCAGACGCGCATCCGACTGAGCTACCGAGGCCGGCAAGAATGTTTAGTATATGAATTTGTTAACAAGTTGCTTTTCTTATACCATAAAAATCCTAAAAAATTCGGACATCTTGAGGATTTGTGTAATTCTCATAAACTTTTAACAAATTCGTTTCACAATCCAACAATGAGTCCAGAAATGTGCAGACAGACTGGCAAACAGTGTAGAATCAGATTCTGAGTCTGATCTGAGCCTACACTGCAGTCTGATCCGGGTCTGCACTGTTTGCTTAGGCCTATCTGTCCCAATACTTAGGGTCATTATGGTAGAAGAGAATTGTAATCAGATTGGGTTGTAAGCTCACCTGAGCCGAAGGCTCATGTGAGGTATTAGTATGCCAATGATCCGGCGTCCGTCGTCCGTTCACATTTTCAACTAAGTATATCTTTAAAGCCAATTGGCCAATCATGATTAAATTTCATGAGAAGCATTATCAGGTTGGGGGAAAAGTTGCATTATGTTTTTGGCAGATCAGATGGAAACTCTTATTGCCATGGCAACATATAGCTCCCATAGACTTACAATGGGAAAAACTTAAAAATTCTTCTTCTCTGAAACCACTAGGCCCAGAGCTTACATATGAAGCATGTAGCAATGTCAAGTGGTCCACTACATAAATTGTGCCAATCATGCCCCTGGGGTCTAAACTGGCCACGCCCCGGGGTCCCTTAACCCCCTATAGAAATAAAAGCTTAAAAAATCTTCTTCTCTGAAACCGCTAGGCACAGAGCTTACATATTAAGCATGTACCAATGTCAAGTGGTCATCTACATAAATTGTGCCAATCATGCTCCTGGGGTCTAAACTGGCCTCGCCCCGGGGCCCCTTAGTCTCCATAGACTTATAATGGAAAAAAGCTAAAAAAATCTTCTGCTCTGAAACCACTAGGCCCAGAGCTTACATATGAAGCCTGTAGCAATGTCAAGTGGTTCCCTACATAAATTGTGCCAATCATGCCCCTGGGGTCTAAACTGGCCATGCCCTGGGGTCCCTTAACCCCCATAGATTTATAATGGAAATTAAGGCTTAAAAAATCTTCTTCTCTGAAACCGCTAGGCACAGAGCTTACATATTAGGCATGTACCCATGTCAAGTGGTCCTCTACATAAATTGTGCCAATCATGCCCCTGGGGTCTAAACTGGCCACGCCCCGGGGCCCCTTAGCCCCCATAGACTTATATTGGAAAAAAAGCTTAAAAAATCTTCTTCTCTGAAACCACTAGGCCGAGAGCTTACATATTGAGCATGTAGCAATGTCAAGTGGTCCCCTACATAAATTGTGCCAATCATGCCCCTGGGATTTAAACTGGCCACGCCCTGTGGCCCCTTAGCCCCCATAGACTTATAATGGAAAAAAAATCTTAAAAAATCTTCTTCTCTGAAACTGCTAGGCACATAGCTTACATATTAAGCATGTAGCAATGTCAAGTGGTCCTCTACATAAATTGTGCCAATCATGCCCCTAGGGTCTAAACTGGCCACGTCCGGGGCCCCTTAGCCCCCATAGACTTATAATGGAAAAAAAAGCTAAAAAAATCTTCTTCTCTGAAACCAATAGGCCTAGAGTTTACGTATTAAGCTTGTAACAATATCAAGTGGTCCCCTACATAAATTGTGCCAATCATGCCCCTGGGGTCTAAACTGGCCACGCCCCAGGGTCCCTTAACCCTCATAGACTTATAATGGAAATAAAAGCTTAAAAAATCTTCTCTGAAACCGCTAGGCACAGAGCTTACATATTAAGCATGTAGCAATGTCAAGTGGTCCTCTACATAAATTGTGCCAATCATGCCCCTGGGGTCTAAACTGGCCATGCCCCGTGGCCCCTTAGCCCCCATAGACTTATAATGGAAAAAAAGCTTAAAAATCTTCTTCTGAAACCACTAGGCCCAGAGCTTACCTATTAAGCACGTAGCAATGTCAAGTGGTCCGCTACATAAATTGTGCCATTCATGCCCCTGGGATCTAAACTGGCCACGCCCTTGGGCCCCTTAGTCCCCATAGACTTATAATGGAAAAAAAGCTTAAAAAATCTTCTTCTCTGAAACCGCTAGTATTATTAGCTCACTTGAGCCGAAGGCTCATGTGAGGTATTAGTATGCCAATGGTCCGGCGTCCATTTACATTTTCATATAAGTATATCTTTAAAGCCACTTGGCCAATCATGATTAAATTTCATGAGAAGCATTATCCGGTTGGGGGAGAAGATGCAGTATGTTTTGGGCAATTCAGACATATAGCTCCCATAGACTTACAATGGGAAAAACTTAAAAAATCTTCTTCTCTGAAACCACTAGGCCCAGAGTTAACATATAAAGCATGAAGCATTGTCAAGTGGTCCCCTACATAAATTGTGCCAATCATGCCCCTGGGGTCTAAACTGGCCACGCCCTGGGGTCCCTTAGCCCCCATAGACTTATAATGAAAAAAAAACAACTTCAAAAGTCTTCTTCTCTGAAACCTCTAGGCCCAGAGCTTACATATTAAGCATTTAGCAATGTCAAGTGGTCCCCTACATTAATCCTACCAAACATGCCCCTAGGGTCCAAATTGACAATGCTGTGTTCCATTAGGAAGAACTTCCAAAAAAATAATGCTCAAAGACCATGAGACAAACAGCTAACTAAAATGTTCCTCAGGTGAGCGGTTAGGCTCATTGAGCCTCTTGTTTTAATATTAGTCGGAGAAGAAATTAATAAGGATCATGTGAAGTTGTGGGAGTCTAGCTGTGATTTCATTGAAAAATGAACAACGTGGCATCTCAACAGTAAACTACAGGTTTTTTTTCTGTAAATGCCCTGAGAATGTAAATATTAACAGTTTATGTATTTGAAGGAAAGAAAGAAGCCAGCTATTAATATTTTTCATATAATGTTACTATAACTCTCATTGAATAACTAGACCTCTCTGTCTGTCCTGTTGTCTATGATAAATAAACACAACAAGTATTGACCTCTACCATATAAGTTTCATGTTTTACATGTGTATTTCTTGTGGCTTTATCTTTCTGTAGGTACTTATGTTTTTGTCACAGTCATTTTTGTGACCATTGATCTACTGAATAGCTCTTTACGGGTATAGGCATGGGGGTGGCATTCCTGTTTCACAAACAAATTTTGTTTGTAGTTCATAATATTTGGATTGGTTTTGTATATGTTATTAAGTGTGGAGTAGTTTACAAAGCAGGCACTCCTTTAGTTTCATTATCAAAGTGATGTCATTTTGTTTTTATTTTTATTATAGTCTGCTTGTAAATAGTCCCTTTAGTGCTAATAAAAGGCATTTGAAATTGACTCAGGAGTTTTGGTTATGCTTTTGCTATGATATAGTTCGAACAAATTGACCTGAGACTGGTGAACTCTATTAACATACAGGCGAACTTCAATTGCTCGAACACCTTTGGGACCTCGAAAATCTGTTCGAGACGGGGGTAGTTCGAGCCACTGAGGTTACTGTCAGGAGGCATAACGAGATACTTTTAGACATCTTTTCGGTGTTCTATAATGAAAATGTATGCTTTGTGTGCTCATTAGAATCGCCTCATCGAGGGGATTCTAATGAGTACACACAGCATACATTTTCATTATAGAAGACTAAAATACCCTTAATTATGCCCCACTATTTCTTATGTAGAGGATTTCGCTAGGGGCTCAAGAATGGGTTCGACACATCCATGGTAAACGAGCCATCGGTGTTCGAGCCATCAAAGTTCTACTGTAATTTCATACCCTACTGAATGCATATATATCTTCATTTTCCGAAGATGGGATTATTGTTAAATTCATAGAGGTCGGTAAATGGGTTTCCATTCACGAGATGTCGAGAAGTTTACGAAAGCAGACGTATTAGGTGATAACACTGACTAATTTTTCCTTGCATAAAGGTCAGTCTCATGTCAAATTGTTTGAACTATATGATATGAATTTAGACAAGACTTGTTCAGTAAAAATCATAGCAACAGATTAAGGTGAGTATTTTGCGATAATTGAAGGATAGTTTTCCTTATTTCTCCATATAAGCTAATGTTGTGGGTATTCATTAGAGCCACCTCAAAGAGGCGGTTTTAATGAATACCCACAACACAGGTTTTTATGGAGAACTGACAAAAACTATCCTTCAAATATCACAAAATACAAACCTTATCTGTTGCTATGAAAACTGGCCAAACCTACACCTTGGTGACATTCTCTCTATCAGCTAACCTGGAGCTTCAGGAGAGCTTATGCCATGGTCTGTTGTCAGTCTGTCTGTTCATCGTTAGCTTCCATATTTTCGATAATCCTCCAGGACTGTAAAGTTTGATTGAGGTGATACTTGGTGGGAGGCATTGGGGCAACATGAAGATTCAGAATTGCTCAAAAAAAGTGCTGTTCTCGTATCCATAGCAGTCATCTTAAAACTCTTAACGTCTCAAAAACGGAAAGTTGATTTGATCTCAAACTTAATGGTAGGCATCAGGTCATCATTGAGATTCAGAATTGCTGATGTAAAAATCGTTACCTTCGGATATCCAAGATGGCCGCTGTGAGAGCCATCTTGAGATCTGCTTCAGAACTGAAAGTTGTGTTAATCTAAACTTTGACAAAATGCAAAATCAGAATTGCTAAAATTGTTCTGCTCTGACATCTAAGCTGGCCACCATGGCTGCCATCTTCAAGTCTTTTGGACATGTTGTCTTCCTAAAAAATTTGGACATGTTGACCACTCATGACAAAGATCTCCAAATTTTGGGCCTATATACCTTCCATTCAGGAACAGTATAAGAATATGTTGTTGTCAGCCTTGGCTGACTAAACGACCTAAAACAGCTTGTTCTCAGGCACAATACGGTAAACATGGAATCTCGTTACCATGTCCGTGAAATAAACATCCTTGAGAACCCCCACTTTATTTATTACAATAATACACCTTATGGTTACTTTTCTTATGAAACATTATGCAAACATGCCTATACAAATACATTGCCACCTTTTTCGCCGAAAAAATGAAAATTTTATGATGAAAAATTGTGATATTTTTAGCTAACCTGGGCCAAAGGCTCCAGGGGAGCTTATAGTATAGTGGGTCCTCCGTCGTCCGTCTGTCCACACTTTTGAGCAGCTATATCTCTGCAGGCTGATCTCAATCATTTCTCATTTGTAGCATGCCTCTGGTGGGGCATTGATGACATAAACTTTTTTTCGAAATTGCTCTAAAACTTTGGTTCCTATAGCAACCACAAGGTCCCATAGACTTACTATGGGAAAATGCTTGTCATCACCGTAGCGCCTTCAGTTTTGATCGGATCTTTCTGAAACTTATATGTAAGGTGGCTGGGGATAAAAACTCGGATGAGTTCGAAAACTGGTCAAGTCGGCCAATTTATCGTAGTTACGTCCCTTTGATTGCTGAAAATGACGATTTTTGACCTTGTCATCACCATAGCCCCTTTAGTTTTGATCGGATCTTTCTGAAACTTACATGTAAGGTGGCTGGGGATTAAACCTTAGATGAGTTCGAAAACTGGCCAAGTCCGCCCATTTATCAATTTATCATACAGTTACATCCCTTTGATTGCTGAAAATGCCTATTTTTAGCCCACCTTGGCCGAAGGCTCCAGGGGAGCTTATAGTATAGTGGGTCGTCCATCCGTCGTCCGTCCACACTTTTGAGCAGCTATATTTCTGCAGCCTGCAGGCTGATCTCAATCATTTCTCATTTGTAGCATGCCTCTGGTGGGGCATTGATGACATAAGCTTTTTTTTTCGAAATCGCACGAAAACTTTGGTTGCTATGGCAATCACAAGGTCCCATAGACATACAATGGGGGAATGCTTGTCATCACCATAGCGCCTTCAGTTTTGATTGGATCTTTCTAAAACTTATATGTAAAGTGGCTGGGGATAAAATCTCGGATGAGTTCGAAAACCGGCCAAGTTCGCCCATTTATCATAGAGTTACGTCCCTTTGATTGCTGAAAATGTTGATTTTTGGCCTTGTCATCACCGTAGCCTCTTCAGTTTTGATTGGATCTTTCTGAAACTTATATGTAAGGTTGCTGGGGATAAATCTCGGATCAGTTCGAAAACCGGCCAAGTGGGCCCATTTATCATAGAGTAACGTCCTCTTGATCGCTGAAAATGCCGATTTTTAGCTCACCTGAGCCTTTAGGCTCATAGGTGAGCTTATAGTATAGCCATGGTCCGTCGTCCATCCGTCCGTCCACCATTTTCAAAGATCTTCTTCTCCTATACTGCAGGGCCAATCAAAGCCAAATTTCATATGGAGCCTCAGTGGGATGGGGGAACAAAAGTTTGTTCGCAGGGTCTGGATCACATGACCAAGATGGCCGCCTTGCCCATATATGTTAAAAAGCCTTCAAAAATCTTCTCCAGAACCATAAGGCCAGTGGCCTTGAAACTTGGCATGTAGCATATGGTACTCGGGCCCATCATGGTTTACAAAATGGTGACCCTGGGTTGACCTTGACCTATTTTACAGCAATGTCAAAATTTGTCGACTTAGGCTTTTGCATGGGGCAAAGTGAAAATAATGGATTTATAGGAAACCATTGAAGACAGTGTCACCAAAATTTGTAGATCAGGTAAAGTAACTGATTACATGAATGTATATAGATCAGAAAGGTCAAGGTCATTCATTGGCCTTGTTCGCGGGTCTGGATCACATGACCAAGATGGCCGCCATGCCCATATATGGTAAAAAGCCTTCAAAAATCTTCTTCTCCAGAACCATAAGTCCAGTGGCTTTGAAACTTTGCATGTAGCATATGGTACTCGGGGCCCATTATGGTTTGTACAAATGGTGACCCTGGGTTGACCTTGACCTATTTTACAGCAATGTCAAATTTTCCGACTTAGGCTTTTGCATGGGGCAAAGTGAAATAATGGATTTATAGGAAACCATTGAAGACAGTGTCAACAAAATTTGTAGATCAGGTAAAGTAATTGAATACATGAAGATCTATGGGTCAGAAAGGTCAAGGTCATTCATTGGCCTAAGACCAAGGTCATTCAGGATCAATATTTCAAACATTTTTTTTCTCCAAAACTGCTGAGCCAATTTAAGTACAATTTAATATGGAGCCTTTGTGAGTTGAACAAATGAAAAAATGCCAATACGGTCTAGATCACATGACCAAAATGGCCGTCACGCCCATATATGGTAAAAAGCCTTAAAAATTCTCCTCCAGAACCGTAAGGCCAATGGTCTTGAAACTTGGCATGTAGCATGTACTCAGGCCCATCATAGTTTGTACAAATGGTGACCCTGAGTTGACCTTGACCTATTTTACAGCAATGTCAAATTTGCCGACTTAGGCTTTTGCATGGGAAAAGGTGAAAATAATGGATTTTTAGGAAACCATTGAAGGCACTGTCACCAAAATTAGTAGATAAGGTAAAGTAGCTGAATACATGAAGATCTATGTGTAAGAAAGGTCAAGGTCATTAATTGACCTTAGACCAAGGTCACGCAGGTTCCATATTTCAAACATTTTTTCTCAGAAACTACTGAGCCAATTGAAGTGAATATGGAGCCTTTGGGAGTTGAACAAATGAAAAGCTGCCAATATGGTCTAGATCACATGACCAAGATGGCCACCACGCCCATATATGGTAAAAACACTTCGAAATTCTTCTTCTCAAGAACCGTAAGGCCAATGGCCTTGAAACTTGGCATGTAGCATATGGTACTCGGGCCTATCAAAATTTGTTCAAATGCTGACCCTGGGTTGAACTTGACCTATTTTACAGTAATGTCAAATATGCTGACTTAGGCTTTTGCATAGGAAAAAGTGAAAATAATGGATTTTAAGCTCACCTGAGCCTTTAGGCTCATAGGTGAGCTTATAGTATAGCCATGGTCCGTCGTCCGTCCGTCCACCATTTTCAAAGATCTTCTTCTCCTATACTGCAGGGCCAATCAAAGCCAAATTTCATATGGAGCCTCAGTGGGATGGGGGAACGAAAGTTTGTTCGCGGGGTCTGGATCACATGACCAAGATGGCCGCCATGCCCATATATGGTAAAAAGCCTTCAAAAATCTTCTTCTCCAGAACCATAAGGCCAGTGGCCTTGAAACTTGGCATGTAGCATATGGAACTCAGGCCCATCATGGTTTGTACAAATGGTGACCCTGGGTTGACCTTGACCTATTTTACAGCAATGTCAAATTTGCCGACTTAGGCTTTTGCATGGGGCAAAGTGAAAATAATGGATTTATAGGAAACCATTGAAGACAGTGTCACCAAAATTTGTAGATCAGGTAAAGTAACTGAATACATGAAGATCTATGGGTGATAAAGGTCAAGGTCATTCATTGGCCTTAGACCCAAGATGGCCGCCATGCCCATATATGGAATAAAAGGAGTAAATGAACATTATATTGTTCACTCAGGTAAGACTTATTCAGGTATATGTGTTAATCTTACCTGCAGGTAAATATTGCAACAATAGAGCTATATCAATGGGTAATTTTGTGGTTCACTGAGCAATCAGTCAGGAAAAAATGGTGTGTTATTTGATGCAATGAGCAGCCAACCTTAACGAAAATGGATTAGTCTATAGATCTGACTCATCACAACAAAGTCTAAAGATAGGGAATGACCTATAGTCATCATGAGACAATGTGTTGCGTGCAGGACCCAGGTCAGTACTTCCAATGTCAAGGTCATACTTAGAGGTCAGACAAAAAAGTGGCCTTTTTTCATGTTTGGTCAATAACTCACTTTTTCCTGGATGAATTTTAAAATTACTTGGTGGAAATGTTAACCATCATGAGACATTTGTTTGAATTGAGGTTTTCATCTCCGCCAACACTGTATAGGTCATTTTGGAGACGTTGCTTCCAATTTTGTGGGACTTTTACCTGGCATTGAGATGAAATGGCATCTCAATAGGGTTTTTGTGCATGGGTGGTCCGACTTGCATCACTTTTCCTGGACAGGCTTAGAACCTCTATGCTGTTTACCAGTACTCATTTGTGCAGTCGGTTTCAGCTCTGCATGGAAGTATCATGCAGCCCAATCTATTTCTTCAAGCCCGATGGGCGGGGGCCGGGGGTCATGAGACAATGTGTTGCCCCCAAGAATCAGGTAGGTACCTCAATGATAAAAAAAGGGGGGAGACATCTGTGTTTTTGTAGAAAAACAAATTATAGTTTTGTTCTGTTACTGCTCTTGAGATATGAAAATAAATTGGAACAAGTTTTCTTTTTGTTTCATTTGCTTCTGTATGCAGTATACCATTTATGTCCAATGGACAGTTCCTCATATTTTCCCTTTCTGTGAGCCAGGCACAGAGGTTATAAAACTTTTTTCACGCTCAACTCACTTCAGCATGAAATTTACCCTGCTCATAAGTTTTAAAATGCCAACAAATATTGAGATGGCATTTTAAAATTTATGAGCAGGGTAAATGACATTTTCTGCTGATCTAAGTAGGAAAATTGTCACCAGACAGGTGAGCGGTTCAGGACCACTGGTCCTCTGGTTGACCTTGTCATCACCGTAGCTCTTTCTGTTTTGATCGGATCTTTCTTAAACTTATATGTAAGGTGGCTGGGGATAAAATCTCGGATGAGGTCGAAAACCAGCCAAGTCGGCCCATTTATCGTAGAGTAACGTCCCTTTGATTGCTGAAAATGCAGATTTTTGACCTTGTCATCACCATAGCTCTTTCAGTTTTGATCCGATCTTTCTGAAACTTATATGTATGGTGGCTGGGGATAAAACCTCTGATGAGTTCGAATACCGGCCAAGGTGGCCAATTTATCATAGAGTTATGTCCCTTTGCTTGCTGAAAATGCCGATTTTTGACCTTGTCATCACCGTAGCACCTTCAGTTTTGATCGGATCTTTCTGAAACTTATATATAAGATGGCTGGGGATCAAACCTAAGATGAGTTTGAAAATTGGCCAAGACGCCCCATTTATCATAGAGTTATGTCCCTTTGATGGCTGAAAATGTTGATTTTTTACCTTGTCATCACCGTAGCCCCTTCAGTTTTGATCGGATCTTTCTGAAACTTATATATAAGATGGCTGGGGATCAAACCTAAGATGAGTTTGAAAATTGGCCAAGACGCCCCATTTATCATAGTTATGTCCCTTTGATGGCTGAAAATGTTGATTTTTTACCTTGTCATCACCGTAGCCCCTTCAGTTTTGATCCGATCTTTCTGAGACATATATGACATTTGTAAGGTGGCTGGGGATAAAACCTCGGATGAGTTTGAAAACCGGCCATGTCGGCCCATTTATCATAGAGTAACATCCCTTTGATTGCTGAAAATGCCAAGTTTGGACCTTGTCATCACCGTTGTCCCTTCAGTTTTGATCGGATCTTTCTGAAACTTATATGTAAGGTGGCTGGAAATATAACCTCGGATGCGTTCGAAGACCGGCCAAGTCGGCACATCTGTCGTAGAGTAACGTGCCTTTGATTGCTGAAAATGCCGATTTTTGACCTTGTTATCACTGCTGCCCCTTCAGTTTTGATCAGATCTTCATGAAACTAGCAAACAAGTAAGTCAGACAAAAAAGCTCGGAGGAGTTTGAAAACTTGTGAGGTTTGCAAATTTATCACAGAGTAACATCCCTTTGATTGCAGCTGTTAATTGCTTATTTTTGAACTTGTCATCGCCATAGCCCCTTCAGTTTATATCGGATCTTCTTAGCAAGTCAGGAATAAAAGCTTTAATGAGTTTGAAAACGGGTGAGGTCAGCCTATATATCACAGAGTTACATTCTACTTGATTTGCAGAAAATGCTTACCCTGTCATCACCTTGTCTTCCCATAAATCCTTCAGTAAAGGTTGACACTTCCTGAAACTTTTAATCTGTTAGCTCAGGTGAGCGATACAGGACCAGCTTGATCCTCTTGTTCTTATTTCTACTCAAAATATAGATTGTGGGCACTCGTTAGAACCGCCTCGGTGAGGCGGTTCTAACGAGTACCCACAATCTATATTTTAGAGCAGAAATAAGAAAAATAAGGTATACCCCTGGAAACCCCAGTTTTACTATGTACAAGTAGGGTTCAAGGGTCAAAGTTATATAGGCATGTTTTCGTGATGATTACATAATATTCTTCCTGGAAACATTGGTTGAGGTGATCATTAGAACTGACTCATTGAGGCGGTTCTAACCATTACGGTGACATGCCTGTATAATTTTGACCCCCTTATACCCACTTTTATATAGTAAAACTGGGGTTTAAGGGGGTATACATATAATTTTTCTTATTTCTGCTAAAAAACATAGATTGTGGGTACTCTATAGAACCGCCTCGTCGAGGCGGTTCTATTGAGTCCCTGCAATCTATGTTTTGAGCAGAAATAAGAATAATATCTCGATTTTTCATCTTAAAATTTCTTATTTTTGGCCAAAAAATTGGCAATGTATTTGTATAGGCGTGTTTTCGTAATGGAGTACCAACAACCTGTCTTGGAGCAGAAATAGGAAAAATAATGATAACCCCCATAAACCCCAGTTTCCCCAATATAAATTGGTGTTTAGGGTTGTTCATTTCACGGACGTGTTTGTGTGATGTTAAAGGACGGTAGGGGGGTGCTAGATTATACATTATTCTTATTCGAGGTTCAAAGCAGAGAATGGTGGCACATTATAACTGCTTCTTTGAAGTGATTCGAACAGCACCCATAGTCTGTTTCGGAAAAATAAGATAACTCTGAATCATTATCCTGGTAGAGGCATCAGGTCAACAAGGGGATTAACCCTTATCTTGCTGAATATTCATTTAAGCCACACCCATTTCTGTCTATGAACCAATCAAATTACTTGATGTAAATTTTTGCTACGAATTCATAAACTGAATGCCAAACAGTGTAGATCCTGATCAGATGGCTTCTTCAGAAGCCATCTGATCTGGATCTAAACTGTTTGCAAAAATAGGGGTTGTCGTGAACAGCAAGATAAGGGTTAACAATTGCTGAAATATTGTTTCATTTGCTGCCACAGCAGCCATCTTGAAATTCTTCAAACGTCTCCCCTATAGAGGTTCATATTAAGCTGAAATTTGACAGTAGGCATCAAGACATGGAGATTCAGAATTGCTAGTTCCGTTCTGATATCCTGGATGACTGCCATGGTGGCCATTCTTGAAATTTTTAGTCCATTTATTAGCTCACCTGAGCACGAAGTGCTCATGGTGAGGTATTGTGATCATTGAATGTCCATCGTGCATTGTCAACATTTTGATTTAAATGCGAACTCCTCCTAAACCCTTAGGCCAATTTGGTTCAAACTTCATAGGAATGTTGCCTATGTAGCTCCCTACCAAAATAGCCAAAATCGTTCCGCTCCGATGAACAAGATGGTTTCCAGACCTAAAAATACAATAATCTTTAAACGGCAACTCCTACTGTACCCTTGGGCCAATTTCAATACAACTTCACGGAAATGTTGCTTAGGTGACCCTTTTACAAAAATAGCTAAAACGGTTCCGCTCCAATGAGCAAAATGGCCGTCGGAGCTAAAAATAGAAAAAAAACATTGCAAATTTGCTTCAAACGTGAACTAAACCCTTGGGCCAATTTGATTCAAACTTCACAGGAATGTTGCCTAGATGACTCCCTACCAAAATAGCTAAAACCGTTTCGCTCTGATGAACAAGATGGCCGCCAGAGCAAAAAAAAAAATCAAAAAAAAAATCTTTAAACGACAACTCCTCCTGTACCCTTGGGCCAATTTCATTCAAACTTCATAGGATTGTTTCTTAGGTGACCCGCTACCAAAATAGCTAAAATGGGTTTGCTCCAATGAACAAAATGCCCACTAGAGCTAAAAATAGAAAAAAAAAACATCGTAAATTTGCTTCAAATGCAAACCCCTAAACCCTTTGGCCCATTTGATTGAAACTTCACAGGAATGTTGCCTAGGTGACTCCCTACCAAAATTGCTAAAATCGTTCTGCTATGATGAATAGGATGGCCACCAGCGCTAAAAATAGAGAAAAAAAAACATGAAACGACAACTCATGTACACATGGGCCAATTTCATTCAAACTCAATGGAATGTTGCTTAGGTGACCTTCTACAAAAATAGCTTAAATAGTTCTGCTCTGATGAGCAAAATGGCCGCCATAGCTAAAAATAGAAGAAAAAAAACATTGTAAATTTGCTTCAAACCCGAACTCCTAATACTTTGGGCCAATTTGATTCAAACTTCACAGGAATGTTTCATAGATGACTCCATACCAAAGTAGCTAAAATCGTTCCACTCGGACAAAGAAGATGGCTGCCAGAGCTAATAATAAACTCTTGAAACGACAACTCCGCCTGTACCCTTGGGCCAATTTCATTCAAACTTCATAGGAATATTGCTTAGATGACCTTCTACCGAAATAGCTAAAACGATCTTGCTCAGATGAACAAAATGGCTGCCAGAGCTAAAAATAGAAAAACATTGTAAATTTGCTTTAAACACGAACTCCTCCTAATTCTTTGGGCCAATTGGATTCAAACTTTACAGGAATGTTGCCTTGGTGACTCCCTACCAAAATAGCTAAAATCATTTCGTTCTGACAAACAAGATGGCCACCAGAGCTAAAAATAGAAAAAAAAATCTTCAAACGATAACTCCTGTACCCTTGGGCCAATTTCATTCAAACTTCATACATGCATGACCCTCTAACAAAATAGCTAAAACAATCCGGCTCCGGTGAATAAAATGGCCACCAGAGATAAAAATAGACACACATTGTAAAATTGGCTTCAAAAGCGAACTCCTCCTAAACTTTTGGGCCAATTTGATTCAAACTTCACAGGAATGTTGCCTAGGTGACTCCTACCAAAATAGCTAAAATTTGTTCCACTTTGACGAACTAGACGGCCACCAGAGCCAAAAATAGAATGTACTAGAGACAATGACACTCAGGTGAGAAAATCCGGGCCCTCTGGGCCCTCTTGTCTGAAACTTGATGGACAGCATTGGAGCAAGAGGGAGATTCAGAATGCTAAGATAGTTCTGTTCCTTTAGGACATCTTCATCCTCTTCTCAACATCAACATTTCAACCTGAATCAAAAGTTAGTTTAAGCTGTTCAGAAACTTACCAGTGGCATCAAGGCAGCATACAGATTCAGAATTGCTTACATCACATGAACAAGTCCGTGAGATGAAGTCTCCCCCTAAACCCACTTTATATAGAGAAAACTGGGGTTTAAGGGGTATACATTATTGTTCTTATTTCTGCTCTAAGACATAGGTTGTGGGTACTCGTTAGAATGAGGTGATGCTTTGTTTGCCATTTGCTAAGGGATTTTGGGACCCAACGGGCTGTTATTTTGTGCATAGCCAAGCGATCATGTAAAATTGTTGAAACGCTGCCATGTGACATGTTGAATGCATTCACTATGAAGCGCCTATCAGAGTTCCTCGTGCGACATCGTACGGGGTTTATATATTTCGCAGTTAATTTGATTCGCTAGAGTGTCTAGTCATGTATCCGACTTCAACACTCGTAATAAATTATTAACCGCTAAACTTCTTAATCAGGGGTATCGGTATCATAAACTACGGAAAGCCTTTTCTAAGTTTTATAGACGTCATTCTGATTTGGTTTCAAAATTCAATGTTCAACTTATTACACTTCTGCAACATGGCCTATCGGAACCCGAATTCTATGGCGACTTAGTATATAAATTTAGAAAAATACATGCCTGTAATGACTTTAGTACCCCGTTTCGTATAATCGTTCGTCGATATATAAAGTTTGGGTACAACATAAATGTTATAAAACAGACTGCATGCATGGTGGTTAACCCAATCACGGGTGGCAACTTTGCTTCCCTCTTTGATTGCACACCGGTGGGTCGGGCTTAAGATTATATGACGGTTCCAGCGTAAAAGCATAAATGGAATTTTATTTTATTTTAGTATTTGTTATGTTGGTTGGCGCCTGATGCTCCGTCTTTGGTCGGGCCCCTCGGAGTCTAACTGTTGGTTTTCTTTTGCTCCAGCAATTCTGTTGTTGTATGCTGTCGAGCGCTCAACCTTGTTTCACCTCTGTAGTTTTTTAATTTGTATGTTCTCGGAGATGTTACACTGATGAGTTAGGAAGCCTTCATGCGGACTAAACAAAATTAGTGTATACCGCGACAGAGGTAAGGGCGAGGATTATGGCCATGTAAAATCGATTTAAGCCCCCAGTGGAATTCTTTCCACTGACCGTTCTAAGGCGGTTCTTCTGTAGCGGTTTATTATGTTGTTGTTTGTTACTTACTGTGTGTATCACTTGTGTCTTTTTATTTTGGATGGCAATTTGGCCTTTTTGTGGGAAAGTAACTGTCCTTATGACCTTCCTTTGTTTAGGTTTCCATTATGGTCTGGTCGCTTCATGTTTGTGTTTCTTTCCCTTTGGTGTCTTTGATGGGTGGAGTAAGTTAATTGTATCGATTCCTGATCTTTGTTTTACTTCTACTTTTCACCAGATCCCATACTTTGTTCGTAGCTTTCTCGTGAATTTTCGGCATCTCGTGAATTGCGACCCATTTACTGACCTCTTTGTATTGAATAACAATATCAGCCTCTTCGGAAAACGGCAAAGATAAAAGGATGCATTCAGTCGGGTGTGTTATTGTGGTAATCATCACGGAAACATGCCTTTATGCCTTTGACCCCCTTTAACCCTCCTTTTATATAGTAAAACTGAGGTTTGCAGGGGTATTCATTATTTTTCTTATTTCTGCTTAAAAACATAGATTGTAGGTACTCGTAAGAGTGAGTGAGTGAGTGTTTCTGTTTTACGTCCCACCAACAGCTAAGGTCATACGGAGACGGGACCTCGGTTTAAAGACTCGTCCGAAAGTCTGGAGAAGCCCGGGATCGAACCTGCGACCCCTGGTTTACAAGGCGAGTAGCGTAACCACTCGACCACGGAGGCTTCTGGTACTCGTAAGAACCGCCTCGACGAGCGGTTCTAACGAGTATCCTCAAGCTATGTTTTGAGCCGAAATAAGCATAAATATCACAATTTTTCATCTGAAATTTTACATTTTTCGGTGGTAAAATTAGCAATGTATTTGTATAGGCGTGTTTTCGAAATGAGAGGTCGCCAGTCTCGTCAAATTGCATTAGCTATACACATTTCTTCATCGGTGGTATCTGATGGGCGTCCAGACATGGTTTCGTTTACTGCGTTTGAATTCCCTAGCCCAGAATTTAACTTGTGCATACGACGGTGCAGAAGACCCATAAACATTGGTCAACTCGCAACGTATAACCTGGCCCGTTTTCCCTTTTAAATACAAGTACCCAATTACAGCATAGTACTCAGCTTTTGACGAAAAGCTTGCTCTTGCATCACTAGCCATGTTTGACGTTCAATATCTTATGAGTTAGGGTGCAATTTAGCCCTCATGTTGTCTCGGTCAATAGGAAATGGGATAGGCTGGGTGGGTACTTATTGACTTGCCCTCGTACATACGTACTATGATGTAATATTTTCATAGCTGACTGTCTGTGCTTTAGCAAAGAATTTAGGGTTGATGATATTTCGATGAACCAGTCAATTTATCTTCATTAATGACTAGAATAGTTTATGAAATTTAGGTCAAGCAAATACATGTGCTTAGATAAAACACGCATTTTTTATTTTTACAAAAAGTGATAAATTAGTTAATGATTTTCATTTGGGCTGTCGATCAAAAAGAAAAAAAACAACAACATGAAACACATTTACCGAAGTTGTGTTTACACCAAAAATAGCAAAGCAATTGCAAATTTACCTACTCTAAATTATTACGGGCACTGTCGGCTGTATTCATCACGAAATCTTTTCTACGGTTATTCTCTCCCTTTCGCGGATTCAAGAAGGGCAGTTGTCAGTTTCTGACGAAAGAATGTGCCCTGTACTGGTTAACCACTTAGGCCCCCGCCCATAGGGGCTTGAAGAAATATATGGGCTGCATGATGCTTCCAGGCAGAGCTGAATCCAGCCCGCACACTAGTACCGGTAAACCGCCTAGACGATCTAAGCCTGCCCAGGAACCGCGGTGCGAGGCGGACCGTCCATCCTTATAAACCCTATTGGTTTCATTGGGCGACAGGGCTTGAGATGTCATTTCATCTCAATGTCGGGTAAAAGTCCCACAAAATTGGAAGCAACGTCTCCAAAATGACCTTTACAGTGTTGACGGGGACTATAAACCTCAAATCAAACAAACAAAAACTGGTTAACCACTTATGTATACGCCTAGGTGTGGATAGGTAAACTGACCGGCTCAAAAATGACCTAAATAGTGTTGACTGGGTCGTTAAACTCCAATACAAACAGACAAAACAAATCAGGGGCTGAATATTTAACCCATATATGACAATGGAATATTCCACCTAATAAATTTAGAATGTTCCCTTTCCAATTAAAGGGATGTCAGGTTTGTTATATTTGCGGTAATTTGTACATAAGTGCGTCTACTTTTAGCAAACAGTGTATAACCAGATCAGACGCCGCATTCTGCGGCGTCTGATCTGGGTATACACTGTTTGCCAATGTCCCAAAAATGGGACGCCAGACATATATGGGTTAAGCCTTGCAGTAGCCGGCGGAATTTATTTAATATTATTTTCTTATTTTACAAAGAAAATAATGTTTATTTTTCAAAGAAGATACTGTTTGACTATTCCTGTGAATCGAATCCATGTGAAATGTCAAACTGGTTTTTTTTTTCCATAAAAAAATATAATTGTTCTCTGTTTTGCAATTTTTCTTGACACGATAGCAGCTAAGCAAGAAAATGATCGCATTCTCTGTACATGGAAAACACTGCAAGCTTTTGTTATATTAAGTCCATCACGCAAAAACACGTCTATATATAGTTTTGACCCCCTTAAACCACTTTTATATAGTGAAACTGGGCCATACATCATTTTCTTTTTTGTGCTCAAAAACATAGATTGTAGATACTCGTTAGAACGAGGCGGGTTCTAACGAATACCCACAATCTATATATTCAGCAGACCTTATAAAAGCATCACAATTTTTCATCTTAAAATGTTCGTGTTTTTTTTTTTTCGGTGGTAAAATTTACAATGTATTTTCATAATGGCATGTATCGCCCCCTGTATCCACCATACAACCAAACAGCCGACTACGGAGATCAGATGCAACTTAATTAACACGTCACGTGCAGTGATGAAGACGGGTGAGAGGACGACTTGTTTCTCATTTTGTTCCTATATAGAAAAAGATCTATGAGCTGAACGATTTGGAAGAAGAAAAGCGTACTTTACTGCTATTTTGGCCGTTCTCGTTCTATTAAAAGACAACTCCTACTGCCTGTAAAGTATATTTTTAAACCGGAAATATCGCTCGAGGAACACCAAACCCATTTTCAGTCGCAGATATCTTGGCTTCTGTTCTGTCGAATTACATCGTGGATGTGTCTGTATACAATAAACGTTCCTGGTCACGTAATAACAAGATTATTCAAATAAAACACGTTTTCCCACAATATTGCCTCAAACACATCTTGGGTCGGATTTTATGGATGCAACCGGCGACTTCGGCGTGTATTTTTAGAGGAAGCAACCGACTACGGAGATCTTTCGTCGAAAATGATGCAGCCGACTTCGGAATATGCGACAGAAAATGCTGCAACCGACTTTTGTGAAATAAGATGACAGGCAATACGGAACAAAGAAACCTTACGCCAAAGCAATGTTGTTGCCGGCCAGGTTACCTTATCTGTTATTAGGAAAATCAGTCGCTGGCCGTTCCGTCTTCTTTTAAGATAGACAGTTGATGTTTTCTTGGACCCTTGGCAAAGCATTCCCTACAAAATCACGTGTATGCCAACCAATGACACCATTCTCCCTGCGCAAATTGCTTGGCTCTTTTGGTTAGCATATGGCTCTGGAATTGCTGGTAAGACCTTGGACACGCGCATAGCGGATTAAATCTTTGCCGACGGAACACTAGTAGGAAATGCTTTACTCTCGTTCAATAATGTTAATGGCAGAGCACCGGTGGGTCGATTATCTAAGAGCGTAGTGTAGCTGGAAAACTGGTCACCAAAGTGTAAGACACTTTGGTGACCAGTTCTGTTGTAAGGAAACAGTGTAGGCCCTGATAAGACGCTGCATTCGTAGTGTTCTAGTCTGGGTCTACCACCTTTGCCAAACCCAATATAAAATTACAGTCCAGATTCTAAAGATAAATCCTCTTACGCAACACTGACCGACGACCTCAGAGATAAGAATAGCAGGGCTGTTTCGACAACCTGAGTTTCCAACAAGTCAATGATAGTCACGTTGGCACCAACAACGAAAAGCCACTATGCTTAGTAACTTTGGGTCGACTGACAAACAATCAACCGAAATCTATCAATTCGCCTTTGTCTTTCACCAAACCATTTTTTTTTTCAAACAGACTCAACACATGAGAAAAGGTGTGTAGTATTGCCAGGTTTATTATTATTGTTATTATTATTATTACTATTATTATTATTATAAATATGCATATGCGTCAGTATGAGTTGGCAGAAACACGTCTTCCTTTTAGTCCAAGCTACATGCCTTGCGACCACTTAAGGTTTTCAGCGAGATATTTCAAATGTAACAGATATCTTTAGCTCCTTGGGGAAGTTTACATGCAAGTTTATAATCTTAAGCCGATCGTCGTCCGTCACAAAAAAAAAAAAAAAAAAACGTTTGAATTCTCTAGAATCAAATGTCCGATGACCATGGAAATTGGTATGCAGCACTGGGAACTCAATCCATAAGAAATCAGATAGAAGGTTGTCCTTTTTCTATTGCAAGGTGACCTTTTGTTACCGGGATGCTAAAAAAACAACCTTCTAAGGCCTCTTGCCTAATCCAACAACATGCATTAAGGAAAAGGCATAGTTGTGAAACTCAGCTGAGCACAGTTATTAATGACGGGCAAAAATCTTGGACAAAGGAGAACACATTTATTCTGGACTTCGAGAAGGCTTTTGACACTCAAACACATGAACTACTTAAATCTAAGTCATTTGGTTATGGAATTTATGGGAAGACTCTCAAATGGATAGACTTCTTTCTTTGCTACAGAAAACAGCGCATTGTTGTTAATGGTGAATTTTCGGAGTGAGCTCCAGTTTTGTCTTGAGTCCCACAAGGGACTGTTCTTGGTCCACTGTTGTACAATAGTGTTTGATTTTTTTTTATTTCACTAAAGTCGGTTGCATCATTTTCTGTCGCCTATTCCGAAGTCGGTTGCATCACTTTTGACGAAAGATCTCCGAAGTCGGTCGCTTCCTCTAAAAATACACACCGAAGTCGGTTGCCTCCAAAAAAAGATGTGTTTGAGGCAATATTGTGGGGCAAAGTATTTGATTTCAATAATATCTTTTGTTATTACACACCGAAGTCGGTTGCCTCCTAAAAAGATGTGTTTGAGGCAATATTGTGAGGTAAAGTATTTGATTTCAATAATATCTTTTGTTATTACCTGACCAGGGATATTTATTGTATACATAGACACGTCCAGGATGTAGTTCGACAGAACAGAAACCATAATAGCAATAAAGTACGCTTTTCTTCTTCCAAAACTTTCAGCTCGTAGATCTTTTTCTAAACAGGAACAAAATGAGAAAAAAGCGTCCTCCTACCTGTCTCCATCACTGCACGTGACGTGTTAAGTTGCATCTGATCTCCGTAGTCGGCTGTTTGGTTCTATGGTGGATACAGGAGGGGGGGGGGTATATTTGTTGTATAACGTCGTAGCTTTAAAACAAACGACTATTTTTGTTTGTTTGAATTGAGGTTTTACGTCCCCGCCAACACTATTAAGGTCATTTTGGAGACGCTGCCTCCACTTTGTGGGACTTTTACTCAACAGTGAAATGAAACCCTGCCGCCCATTTGTAGGGACGGTCCGATGCGTACCACTGTCTTAATGAGGCGGTTCTGACGAGTATCCTCGACCTATGCCATGATGTAGAAATAATAAAAATCATGTATGCCCCTGTAAACCCAATTTTCTCTATATAAAGTGGTGTTTACGGGGGTCTTCATTTCACGGAGTTGTTGCCATGATCTTATCGCAGTAGTATCAAAACCATGTGTATAATAATATAATTTTGTCATATCATTGTACTTTTATGTATATGACCTGCAAAAGCTCCTTTCTTGCCTGGTTGTATGGTCATAGCATGTAATGAATACAATGTCCACTTGCGCGAGAGTCTCTGTTTCAACCCTTTTTGTACCAAATGGAATCTTCCACCTTATATATAGCGGGAGTCCATTTCGAAATTTAGGGGTTTCAAGTTGTGTTCTCTTCAAAATTTATTCGAGAAGGCGCTTAACCTTTTGCAAACAGTGAAGGCCCTGATCAGACGCCGCGGTCTGCGGCGTCTGATCTGGGCCTGCACTATTTGCCAAGGTACCCCTTTAGGAGTTCTGGTACTGAATGGGTCAATAAGATCGTTTAAAACTCCTGGAGGCTACTAGTGTTTGGACATTGCTCGTACCTTCTCAAGTAAACATTTTCTATTCCAGTGTAAATAAATGAGCCGGGGCACAGCATTGACTACACCTTAAATGTGCGCCAAGCGAAGAATCAGATCAGCCTGCGCATCCATATAGTCTAACCAGAGACTTATCTTGCTGCATGAAGGAGCATTGGGTCATTAGCTATCATTAGAGCGCACAACGAAGACTCTGATCAGACTGCGCGGATGCGCTGGCTCAAATATTAATTTGTTACCTACAGTGGCCCTGTATGATGAGTCCCGGCTGGTTTCGCCTAGATAAGTAGATTTGGATGGTTGGGTGAGGCAAAGGTGTCGTGTACCTTGCGCCACAGGGGTGTCCAACTGATATTAGCTTATACTCGCAGTAGGGCAAGGCCAGCTGCTCTTGCAGATGGCAAAGGAAGAGGGAGAGTCTGAATCAGAACTGTTTACTGGTGACACGTCCTTAGTTTGTTTTGTTTGATTTGAGGTTTAACGTCCCCGTCAACACTGTAAAGGTAATTTCGGAGACGTTGCTTCCAATTTTGTGGGACTTTTACCCGACATTGAGATGAAATGACATCTCAAGCCCTGTCGCCCAATGAAACCAATAGGGTTTAAAAGCATGGCCGGTCCGACTCGCACCACTTTGCCAGGACAGGCTTAGATCCTCTAAGCGGTTTACCAGTACTCGTGTGCATGTCGGTTTCAGCTCTGCGTGGAAGCATCATGCAGCTCATATATTTCTTCAAGCCCAAATGGGCGGGGGCCGAACACGTCCTTAGACATTCTTGCACATCGGACAAGCAAATCCGTGATTTTACCCTGGGATTGAAATTTATGTTCTGACCCTGGTGTTCCGACCCAAAATCGAATATAATCGCGTGCTTGATAAATGCACTGGTTGATTACGACCTCGAATGCGCCGTGGTTATGGTTGACGTCACAGCACGTTACGTGACGTCACTAAACATTCCTGTATATGGCGGACGTCGGTACTCGAAGTGACTGCAGCATTAAAAAAAAAACCGCGCTAAGAAATGGAAGGTATGCAAGAAAAAAATCCTATATGGGCGTGAGGGGCGGATAGAAAAATCCGCCTCTCGGGATCACTGTCCGGCATCACTCGGCAAGTCTCGTGATGCCGGACAGTGACCCTTGGGACGTATTTTTCCATCCACCCCTCACATCCATATAAGATTGTTATAATCCTTTACCAGGAGAGTATTGCTGTTTGTTCTCTTTCTTCACTTGCTTTCTCTTTTTTTGTTTCTTCTCTTTCTTCACATGATTTCATTTTTGTCTCCTTTATTACATTTCATCTCCTCTACTGCACGTATCTCTTTTCTCCCTTCCTCTGGTAGACGAGCCAATTGTCTCCTATGGAGACAATTTGCATGGGATGTCAAGTCCTGATTTCTGGGAAATATAACAAATGGTCGCCATGGCGGCCATCTTGAAACTCTTCAAACGACATCTTCTCCAAGATGAATACTATGTCGGCCGTCTCAACCGAGCTGACACTTGATGGGCATGGGGATTAAGATTTGCTAAGATTGTTCCGTTCTGATAGCCAAAATGGTCACCTTGTCGGCCCGCTTGAAATTCTTCAAACGACATCTGCTACCAAATTGGGCTGAAACTTCAGGGGCATGGGGATTCAGAATTGCTTATACAAGTTCGTTCTGATATCCAAGATGGCCACCCTGGGGACCAACTTGAAATTCTTTAATGGGCATCTCCTCCCCTACCGAAAGTCAGGTTGAGCTGAAAATTGATTAGAGCCATTACGAAAACACGCATATACAAATACATTGTAACATTTATCGCCGGAAAAATGAAAATTTTAAGATGAAAAATTGTGATATTTTTCTTATTTACGCTCAAAATATATAGATTGTGGGCACTCGTTAGAACCGCCTCATCGAGGAGGTTCTAAAAATCCACAATCTTAATTTTAGAGCAGAAATAAGAAAAATTAGGGTTACCCCTGTAAACCCCATTTTAACTATATAAAAATGGGGTTCAAGGGGGTCAAAATCATATAGTCGTGTTTTCGTGATGCGTCAGAGCGACATGCCTGTGATTCAGAACTACTAAATGCATTCCATTCCGGTATCCAAGATGGCTGCAATGGCGGCAATCTAAAAATTCTTCGAACAACATCCTCCCGAACAGAAAGCCTGATTGAGCTGAAAGTTGATGGGAGGCATTGGGGGACATTGAGATTCAGGATTGCTAAAATTATTCCGCTCCGTTATCCAAGATGGTGGCAATGATGGCCATCTTGAAAATCTTTAAACCATATTAAGTCGTATGGAGCCAAAACTTGGTGGGAGGCATTTAGGCGACATGGAACTTCAGACTTGTGAGAGCTATTAGGTTCTGATATCCCAGATGTCTGCCATGCACGGTGGCACGTATTAATCCTTTTTTTGTACCAAATGGTATCTTCCTCCTTATATATAGCAGGAGTCCATTTCAAAATTTAGGGGTGTCAGGTTGTGTTTTCATCAAAATTTATTTGGAAAATGACTGAACTTTTAGCAAACAGTGGAGGCCCTGATCAGACGCCGTGTTCTGCGTTCTGCGGCGTCTGATCTGGGCCTGAACTATTTGACAGGGTACCCGTTTTGGAGTTTCTGGTAATAAATGGGTTAATGGTCAGTCGTATTAAGTTGAAATTTTGTAGAAGGCATTTGTGTTACATGGAGATTCTGAATTGCAAAAATTGTTGCAAAGGCGGGCATCTCGAAAGTCTTCAAAGCAAATGTACAATAATTGCAGAAAAGATTCGCGGGGCGGGGCGGGGCGGGGCAGCTCAAATGCTGTCAATATACGTCAAATTCGTCGAGTCCACAAGACTATTCGGTAGTGTGCTTGCGCATGCTTTTTGCAAGCACCATATACACCATCGCTTTGTTTGTTTTGCAGTTGAATTCACATGATCGGGTGACTTGGTTTATATTTTTGTTAATAGAGTATCCCAATAGAAAGTGTAAATAACAGATGTTACGAGCCAGGCGTAGCAGAAAGAAAAAGCAAACAAGCCTTTCGGAAAAAAATAACAAAATTTATTTACAAGTTTACTTTAACCTGTAGAAGTAAGAAAATTAAATGTACTTAGCTCTGTTATGAAATATCCTGAATGAATCTACTGTCCGTCGAGGAATAGTTGACAGTGACGTCACGACTTGTTTTTGTTCTGAACAATGCAAAGCTTATGGGGCTAACGGTAAAATAGCTCAAATAGTCAGCTACGTCACTGCCATCTATTTGTTGGCGAACTATATTTTCCTTGATCCCACAGAATTCACAGTCCAAAATGAAAAGTAATATCCTTTAACAATCCAACACAGAATTTAGAAATAACTTTTCTTAAATGCCCTAACATCAAACTCCAAAGTCTGACTCAATGAGAAAAATCAAGCTCTTTTATAGACCCTAAGATTTCTCTAGAATGTTCCACAGGGCTGTGGAATAAGATTAGGTAATTTTCTAAAAATAATGCCACCCCGAACTTTCTAGAAGATTCTAAAATACTTTTCCTTGTAAACATGTTGTTTACAAAAATGTAATTAATCTGTGACTCAGTTTTCGAGAATCTTCTATAAGAAGATTAACAAGATATTTATAGCACTATTAGGTCACAGTGGGGTGCAAGTGGGAATCAGAAAAATAAATTCTTATGCATAACACTCCCCCTCTTCGAGGAAAAGAAAGATTTATGTAATTAAGCTTTCTTTTACTTAAAGAATAATAAAATATTGAGCATAGCATATAAAATTACATGTATCTACAATCCACTTTAGTAGGAAAGAAAAACACAACTCCTGACACTGCTCAAGCTCTTGAAAGGGCATCAGGGATAATGTTATCTCTCCCTCTGATATGTCTTATGTCTAAATTAAACTCTTGTAGCATAAGACTCCACCTGAGCAACCGCTGATTTTTGTTTTTCATTTTATGTATGAAAGTCAGTGGATTGTGATCACTGAAAACAACAATCGGTGCAGTAGTAGGGTTAGGATAAACTTCGAAATGTTGCAGAGCAAGAATCAGAGACAAGCACTCTTTCTCTATGGTAGAGTAATTTCTCTGATGCTTATTAAACTTTTTGGAAAAGTAGCAAACTGGATGATCCACACCATTTTCATCTTCTTGCAACAAAACACTACCTGCACCTACGTCACTAGCATCTACAGCTAGCTTAAACTCCTTTTCAAAGTTTGGTGCTAAGAGAACTGGTTCACTCTTGAGTATGGCTTTAAGTTTATCAAAAGCATTTTGGCATATTGCATTCCAATGGAATTTTGTTCTTTTGCTGAGCAAATTTGTCAAAGGCTCAGCAATTATAGAGAAATTATTACAGAACTTTCTGTAATAACCAGCCATACCAAGAAATCACATCAGCTGTCTTTTGCACGTGGGTACGGGAAAATTTGAGCCTCAACTTTAGCATCAATGGGTTTCACATGACCTTGACCTACAACATGACCTAGAAATGTCAAACTTGCATAGCAGAATTCACTTTTAGCAAGATTGATTGTCAATTTGGCATTACTCAGTCTATCAAAGAATGCTCGAATAGTCCCAAGATGTTGATTCCACTGGTCGTTGTATATGATAGCATCATCGATATAAGCACTGCAGCCTTCCAGCCCCGCAATTACCATGTTTATTAAGCGCTGAAATGTTGCTGGAGAGTTTTTCGTTCCAAATGGCATGACTTTATAGTTAAATAATCCGTCTGGTGTTGTGAATGCCAAAACCTCCTTTGCTCTATCTGTAAGTGGAATTTGCCAAAATCCTTTCAGAAGGTCGAATTTCGTTATGTATTTGGCATTCCCGATGTTATCAATGCAGTCATCCATTCTTGGAATAGGAAAGCTATCTGTTTTACTTAAGGAATTAACTTTCCTAAAATCTGTACACATACGATATGTCCCATCAGGTTTTGGTACAAGAATACAAGGAGAACTCCACTCACTTTGACTTGGTTCAATAAAGTCATTGTCTAATAGATACTGAACTTCTTCTTTAAGATATTTTTGTTTTACATGATTCATCCTGTATGGGTGTTGTTTTACAGGTTTAGAACCATTTATGTCCACATCGTGAAATATTTTGTCTGTCCGTGTTGGAATGTCAGGAAATAAGTGTTCATATCAGCTGTTTCAGTTCATTCCGCTGATTTGGCTGTAGATGTGACAGTTTCTGGTCAAGATTCCGTATAATGTCAGAATTCTGAAGTTTTGATGACGTGGGATCCGACTTCACTGAATTAATATCCTCACAGTCATTGTCACTTGAATTAAGTGGAACAGAGCTAACTAGATTGACTGATGTTAAAGATGTATTGTCCCTATCTATGTATGCCTTAAGCATGTTAATATGACATAGCTGCTTTAGCTTGCGCCTCCCAGGAGTGTTTATTATGTAATTTACGTCACTGATCTTTTTGTCTACAGTGTATGGACCATAATACCTGGCCTGCAACGATTTCCCTGGAATAGGCAAAAGAGCTAGTACCTTATCACCTGGTTTAAAATTCCTTTCTTTTGTCCCTATGTCATATAGCTGTTTCATTTTCCGTTGGGCTGACTGAAGATTGGTCCGAGCAGCCTCACAAGCTTTTGAAAGTCTAGTTTTGAAATCAGACACATACTGAAGTAAATTCAGGGAGGTGTCATCATTTGAGAGAAATTTCTCTTTGAGAAGTTTCAAAGGACCACGAACGGTATGGCCAAATACTAATTCAAATGGACTGAAGCCAAGAGATTCTTGCACAGATTCTCTAACAGCAAATAAAAAGAGATGGATGCCTTCATCCCAATCCTTCTCTGTGTCAAAGCAATATGATCTTATCATGTTTTTCAATGTTTGATGGAATCTTTCAAGGGCGCCTTGACTTTCAGGATGATAGGCCGATGACTTATACTGTACAATGCCAAGTTCATGCATTACTTGTTGAAATATTCCAGACATAAAATTTGAGCCTTGGTCTGACTGAATAGATTTAGGAAGCCCAACAAATGTGAAAAACTTCACTAAGGCCTCGACGATTGTCTTAGTTTTGATATTTCTTAGTGGAAAGGCTTCAGGAAAACGTGTGGAAGCACACATAATAGTCAATAGATATTCACAACCAGACTTTGTTCTGGGCAAGGGACCCACACAGCCTATAATTATTCGACTGAAAGGTTCATCAAAAGCAGGTATAGGCTGCAAATGAGCCTTAGGTATAGTCTGATTGGGTTTTCCTACCATTTGGCATGTATGGCAGGACCTACAATGCTGGGAAACATCTGATTTTAACCCAGGCCAGTAAAAATGATTAAGAATCTTGTGATAGGTTTTATTTACACCTAAATGTCCTGACATGGGAGTTTCATGTGCCAAGTTTAATATTTCGATACGGTAAAGCCGTGGAACCACTATCTGGTGGCTGACAGTCCACTCGTCTTCTGCTGAGACGTCTGGTGGACGCCATTTTCTCATAAGAATGTCATTTTTGACATAATAACAGACTGGTACCTGAGATACTTCCTGCTCATCTAAGGCCCTTTCAAACAAAGGCGAAATTTCAGGATCCTTGTGCTGCTCTATAGCTAGTTGAGACCCGGACATTTCGTCTTGGCCTAGATCGAAAGATGAGTTATTCTCAAGAAAAGCTGTCTGCTTATCAGGCAGGCTTGAAGACAGAGACCTCGTTATCTCGTCATTAAAAGACTGACCCAAAAAGGTATCAGTGAAATCAAAATCCTGTTTCCCATCAGTTTGCTTGGCCTCACGTGCCATAGCCCTTGTGACTGCACAAGACGGATAAAGATCAGGCATTTCCTGCTCAATGGGATCAGGCGGTTGATCAGTGCAAGGATTAGACGTCAAAAGTGGGTTTACCACAACCTTATCTCCGGCTAAGTCATTGCCTAGCAATAAATGAACACCTTTAAAAGGTAAAGAAGGTCTAATACCAACAGCCACTGAACCGGATACCAAGTCTGATGACAAATAAACGTTATGAAGCGGAACATTAACAAATCCACATTCCACACCCTGAATAAGGACACTTTGGCCCAAAGAAGTCTTCTCAGAAAAAGGCAGAGTATCTGCTAGAATAAGAGATTGAGAAGCTCCGGTATCTCGTAAGATTTTAATAGGGGTAGGATGGGCATAACTGTCACCATTTAGTGACACAAAACCATCTGATAAGAATGGTTCATAAATCTCCATAACTGTATCAGTCTCAGATAATTTGGTATCGGAAAGAGTTTCCTCTCTTACACAAGACTGTGGTTTTGGCCTTATAGAAGTCAAGCCTGTAGGCTTAAGTTCCTCTTGTCTTTCTCTTTCTTTCCTTCGCTTTAATTTTAAACACTCAGAGATCAAATGGCCTGTATTTTTACAATAATAACAAACTACTTGAGATTGAGATAAGGGATTCTGGCTTTTGTTTTCACCAGAAGGTTTGGAAGGATTCTGGTTTTTATTTTCACCAGAAAGTTTGGGCATAGTACTAGATGTATGGCTATAACTACCAGAAGGATTACTGGGATAGAATCTTGGACCTGTCTGTGGATTATAAGGTTTTCGAGGATAAGGCCTGTTCACAAATGAGACTTTATGAGTCAAAGCATAATCATCTGCCAAACGAGAAGCTTCCTCCAAAGTTTCAACCTGTCTCTCATCGAGAAAAGATTTAATGTCTGAATTTATGCACCGTTTGAACTCTTCAACAAGGACAAGCTGTCTAAGTTTGTCATGATCAGAGCCTACCTTTTTAGAAGAACACCACCTATCAAATAACTGTTCTTTGGTTCGAGCAAATTCTACATGGGTCTGGGAAATTTCTTTTTTACAATTCCTAAATTTCTGCCTGTAAGCATCAGGGACCAACTCATATGCCTTAAGAATAAGCTCCTTAACCAAATCATAGTCTGAGCTTTGCTCGACTGTCAGCTGAGTGTAAATGTCTCGAGCCTTTCCGACAACAACGCTTTGCAAAAGTAAGGTCCAATGCTCTTTTGGCCATTTTAAATTTTCTGCAACTTTTTCAAAATGCAAAAAATACTTATCTACCTCTTTTTCCTGAAATGGCGGAACTAATCTGATGTGCTTTGTAGCATCAAAGTAACTACCAGAGTCAAAAACAGGGGTACGTTTCACCCTATCTTGACCCTGGAGTTCCAGTTCCTTCAGTCTTAATTGATATTGCATTTCCCTTTCTTTTTCTTCAATACTATATCTCATTTTTTCCTTTTCTAACTCAATCCGTTCCTCCATTTCTCTTTGTTTTTCCCTCTCTCTTTGTTCCATTTCTAATCTTTCCATCTGCATTTGTCTCTGCATTTCTCTTTCTTTTTCCTTCTCTCTTTCTTGCATTTCTCTTTGCTTTTCCTTCTCTCTTTCTTCCATTTCTCTTTGCTTTTCCTTCTCTCTTTCTTCCATTTCTAATCTTAACTTCTCTAATTCAATTTGCCTTCCTATTTCAATTTGTCTCATTTGTAATTCAGTATGTGAAACCATAATGAGAGACAAAGCAGATGGATCGAAAAGTTCTTCATCAACCAAAAACTGTAGCAAAATATTCTTAATTTCATGTTTTTTCATGCTTGTTTTAACAGCAGTGACCCCATAATGGGAAGCAATATCTAACAAATCTGTCCTTTTGGCCAGATTAAACAACTCCTGAGTAGGCTGAGCCAAAAAGCTTCTCAAATCAAACGACATGTTTGCTTCTTTTTTGTGTTATAAAGCAATTATGGTAATACAGATTGAGTTTAATTTGACAAAGTTTGTTTTTTTGAAATGACAAGCCCAAGGAGAACTTCACATGAAATGACAAGTACTATTTCACCTGAAATGACAATTCACATGAAATGACAATCCCCTATATGCCAACAGGGAAATACCAATCTTGTGAAGCAACTGCCAAGTCTATATTTGATAAGAAATGACAATTACCTGCTGTCACATGAAATGTCGGTTTAAAAATGCTCGAAATGGTTTATCCCGGACCAGCCCCCAATTTCTGTTACGAGCCAGGCGTAGCAGAAAGAAAAAGCAAACAAGCCTTTCGGAAAAATTTAACAAAATTTATTTAAAAGTTTACTTTAACCTGTAGAAGTAAGAAAATTAAATGTACTTAGCTCTGTTATGAAATATCCTGAATGAATCTATTTTCCTTGATCCCACAGAATTCACAGTCCAAAATGAAAAGTAATATCCTTTAACAATCCAACACAGAATTTAGAAATAACTTTTCTTAAATGCCCAAACATCAAACTCCAAAGTCTGAGTCAATGAGAAAAATCAAGCTCTTTTATAGACCCTAAGATTTCTCTAGAATGTTCCACAGGGCTGTGGAATAAGATTAGGTAATTTTCTAAAAATAATGCCACCCCGAACTTTCTAGAAGATTCTAAAATACTTTTCCTTGTATGTACCCCACTGTGACCTAATAGTGCTATAAATATCTTGTTAATCTTCTTATAGAAGATTCTCGAAAACTGAGTCACAGATTAATTACATTTTTGTAAACAACATGTTTACAAGGAAAAGTATTTTAGAATCTTCTAGAAAGTTCGGGGTGGCTTTATTTTTAGAAAATTACCTAATCTTATTCCACAGCCCTGTGGAACATTCTAGAGAAATCTTAGGGTCTATAAAAGAGCTTGATTTTTCTCATTGAGTCAGACTTTGGAGTTTGATGTTTGGGCTTATAAGGAAAGTTATTTCTAAATTCTGTGTTGGATTGTTAAAGGATATTACTTTTCATTTTGGACTGTGAATTCTGTGGGATCAAGGAAAATAGATTCATTCAGGATATTTCATTCAGAGCTAAGTACATTTAATTTTCTTACTTCTACAGGTTAAAGTTAACTTGTAAATAAATTTTGTTAAATTCTTTCAAAAGGCTTGTTTGTCTTTTTCTTTCTGCTACGCCTGGCTCGTAACAGAAATTGGGGGCTCGTCCGGGATATGAACCCGGGACCGCTCGCACCACCACGCAACTCTGCTCAAACACAATCTCTTCCTTAATCCTTAACCCTTGTCCTGCTGAGCCCGGATATGCCTTTTCTTTGAAACAATGTTGATCCAGATCAGATGGCTTTTGAAGAAGCCATCTGATCAGGATCTTCATTGTTTGCCATCCAGTTTATGAATTTGTTGCAATAATTTGCATAAAGTGATCTGATTGGCTGATAATCAGTAGTGGGTGTGACATATTTAAATATTCAGCAGGCCAAGGGTTAATCAGATTGAGCTGTTAAGAAACTTAAACAGAGGCATCAAGGCAACATGAAGATTCAGAACTGCTAAAGGCAGTGTGATCTGAAAGCCCGACAAGATTCCCAGCAGGCAAATGACGCAATTATGACGTCACATCAACGTCGGTACAATGTCATAAAGGTATATGCAATGCTAAATCTACGTCGGCGCAACGTCATGGCGTTGCACCTACGTTGATTTGACGTTGCCCTAGCGACGTTTGGCTGCTGGGTTGTCACCAATGCACAATGAATATGTCATGATCAGCCTCATCCAGGTGAGAGATTTCGACGTGCGTCTCTAGTTCGCCCTTATCACTGGGAGACGACGCAAAATGAGCCCCAAAGCATTAAAGTAATGCAGCAGCAAGGACGGAGTATCTCGCAGCTGCTGAACCGTTGCACAACCGCACTACCTGTTACTAGTATATCCAGTGTGTGAAAATCTCCAGTAATTTTATCCCATTTTCGTCTACGTTTTATATTGAAATAATCCATTTTCAGTGTTATGACTGTCAGTTAGAGTCATTATAGGAATGAATAAACATTTTGCAAAATGTGAAGGCCCTGATTTGCGGCGTCTGATCTGGGCCTTCACTGTTTGCCAGTCTTCCGTTTAGGATTTGCCGTCTAAAATGGGATATTACTATCGGGTTACTCTTGTTTTATGCTGTAACGTGGTGCAGTATACACACACAACCGCTAGTTTAATCGCAGTGTTATCTGTAAGAGGACTTCTTTCGCGATACAGGGCGACATATGACCTGTAGGAAAGTAATAATATACAGGTAACAGAGTGGACAATAATTAGAGAAAATGGCGGAGGCGAAACAAACAGACCATCATGAGACGAAAAGGGAGGACCATCACAAGCACGTGGCTCTTATAGCTATGGACGGAAGCGAACATTCGGATTACGCATTCCATTGTAAGTAAATTGTCTACTTTTACTTTCGTTTTGATTGAAAAAACACGTGGGTTGAAGGGGCTAGAGAGAGGCTAACAGGCTAAGGTGGTGGTGTAAGAGGCGCCGTGTAAGGTTAGCAGTGATTGCGTATCTAATACTTGAGCAAATGTTCGTTTTGGAGATAGTGGGGGATTATTATAAACCAAACCAAACCCCTCCCCCAACCCCCTCTCTATCTCCCTCGACCCCCCCCCCCCCCCCACCACACACACACAGGTCGATCAGAAGAACTCGGGGGGGGGGATGTCGGAAAAGGGACAAGAACGGCCTTTCTTGCACACAAGATAAGGAAATCCTGGACTCTCTAAATTCTTTTCTCACCCAGGTTATCCTAGTACCCAGAGTATGTTCACGTCTTTGTTGTGCACTGGTTGAAAAGGATGGCATGTAAGCCGCCGTTAAGATTGATGTCACTGCACGTACAGTTACGTAAAAAAAGCCACACTATTGTCACCGAAATATGGCGGACGTCGACAGTGACTGCATCCACTCTCAGAAATGAAAGGTGTGCAAGAAAAAGAATCTTATATGGGGTAGATAAAAAATCCGTCCCTCGTGATCACTGTCCGGCACCACTCACTCGGCAAGCCAGTGACCCTCGGGACGGATTTTTCTATCCACCCATCACGCCCATGAATTTTTTTAGCTCACCGTCACGTAGTGACGAGGTGAGCTTTTGGGATCACTTTTCGTCCGTCGTGCGTCCGTGCGTCCGTCCGCGCGTCCGTAAACAATTCTTTAAACGACATCTCCTCCTAAACCACTGATCGGATTTTGACCAAACTTCACAGGAATGATCCTTAGGTGGACCCCTTTCAAAGTTGTTCAAATGGTTCCGGTCCGTTGCACATCTAGGTCATAGGAGCCAAAAAGAGATTTTTTTCACCAAAAACTTAAAAAATCTTCTTCTCTGAAACCACAAGGCCCAGGTCTTTGATATTTGGTATGAAGCTTCATCTGGTGGACCCCTACCAAGATTGTTCAAATTATAGTGCTGGGGCCAAAAATGCCCCCGCTCCGGGGCCCTTTGGTTTTACATGGGCTTATATAGGGAAAATCTTTAAAAATCTTCTTCTCTGACACCGCAAGGCCCAGGTCTTTGATATTTGGTATGAAGCTTCATCTAGTGGACCCCTACCAAGATTGTTCAAATTATAGTGCTTGGGCCAAAAATGCCCCCGCTCCGGGGCCCTTTGGTTTTACATGAGCTTATATAGGGAAAATCTTTAAAAATCTTCTTCTCTGAAACCGCAAGGCCCAGGTCTTTGATATTTGGTATGAAGCTTCATCTAGTGGACCCTATAGTATAGTGAGTAGTTGAATGAGACCTTGTGAGAGTCTGTTCGAAGCCGATTGACAATTAATCTAAGCCCCGCCTACTCCATTAGATATGCACAAGCATTCTAAATAGCAGACACTTGTAGTATGTATGTCGATTATGTATGATGTATATTAAACCAGTAGTGTAGACTCACACCAGCCTTGTCTTATACTTAACCACTCGACACTACATCTGGCGACGAGGATAAAAGTGTTTTAAAATCACCTGGATAACGATCTGTGAACATAATAATTTCGTTATTTTATGGAATTATTTCTGTTATAACAAACATTGTCAGCGCAATGTTCTGAAAACAAAGCTCATAATGGCTACATCGTTACCAGCTTTTCCCAAATTTGACACAAATGGGGACACTTCCTCACTTGGACATCGGTGGGAGAAATATCTCCAAAAGCTTGAAAACTTATTTGTCGGTATGAACATTGACAGTAAGAAAAGACGCAAGGCTCTGTTATTACACTACTCAGGAGACGAGGTATTCGACATCTTCCAAACCTTACCAAATACGGGAGACGAAAGTGGGTACGACGAAACAAAAGAAGCCCTCACAACGTACTTCAAGCCACAAGTCAATGAAGAATTTGAAATCTTCCAGTTTCGCCAAATGAAACAATTGGAGTCAGAAACGGTGGACGAGTTCGCGACACGCCTTAGGAAAAAAGCGGAGTATTGTAGCTTCACGGATAAACCAAGGGAGCTTAAATCCCAGATTCTTCAAGGATGTAAATCCGCAAAACTACGACGCAAGGTTCTCCAGGAAAATCTTACCTTGGAAAATATGTTGTTAGCTGCTAGGACAATGGAACTTGCAAATAATCAGGCAAAAGAAATGGAAAATGGACACTCCAATGACCTCAGTTTTGAACAGACAAATAAACTTAAGTCCGTGCCGAGCAAAAGAAGGCCCGAGCGTCAAAACAGACAGAGTCGGAATGTAACTACAGGCCACAAAAATGTAAAATGCCGTAACTGCGGAGGTGATTTTCCTCACAAACAAGGCCCATGTCCTGCAAAAGGGAAGTTTTGTGCATACTGTAAGAAACAGAATCATTTTGTTTCAGTTTGCCTCAAAAAGAAAAGGAAAGACGGTCGTAAAAATGGACAGTATGGAGTAAAACAAGTCGATCTTGACTCAGTTGTGTGCTCAGACTCGGAAAGTGAAGCCCACGAGTCGGACAATTCTGATTTGGACATTTCATTTGGAATAAAAGTCAATCAGGTGAAAAGAAAACCGCCGAAAACGGACGTTCTTATCAATGGGCTAAAATGCAGACTGCTAGTGGATTCAGGTAGTTCAATTAATTTACTGAATGAATCACTTCTTAATAGAATGAAAACACGGCCTGTAATCTCTAAGACAGATACAAAAGCGTATGCGTATGGACAAAAACATAAGTTACCGATCAAAGGAAACTTTACAGCGACTGTTGAGACGTCTAAGAAAATATCGACAGCAGTGTTCTACATAATAGGTGGAAATAATGACTCTTTATTATCATATGACACCTCTGTTCAATTGGATATAATCCCAGAAATAAACTCTGTTCAGGAAGTAAACATAGACAATTCAGCTGGAAATGTGAGAAATTTGGTCAGACAATATTCGGACCTATTTAAGGGCATCGGAAAGTTGAAAGACACGCAAATTAAGTTGCACATCGATGAAACCGTTCAACCTGTGGCGCAACATCACCGCAGAATTCCGTTTCACATGCGTGAAAAAGTGGAAAATGAATTAGAAAGGCTGGAAAGTTTGGACATTATCGAAAAGGTAGACGGCCCAACAGACTGGGTAAGTCCTATTGTTATCGCACCACGAAAAAATGGAGACATTCGAATATGTGTCGATATGAGAAAGGCAAATGAGGCTATCAAACGGGAAAGACACATCACACCTACAATCGATGATATCACCGCAAATTTAAATGGAGCAAAGATCTTTACGAAAATTGATATGAATAATGGCTTTCACCAGTGCGAATTAAGCCCTGAGAGTAGAAACATAACTGTATTCTCCACACACGTAGGACTAAGACGTTATAAACGGCTAAATTATGGAATTTCCGCCTCGCCGGAAATATTTAATAATGAAATAAGAAAGGCTTTAGACGGACTGAGCGGTTGTATCAATATCAGTGATGACATAATTGTTTATGGGAAAGATCAACAAGAGCACGATAGGAATTTACAAGCAGTGTTTGAACGCCTTAAACATAAAAACCTGACACTCAACAAAAGCAAGTGTTTATTCAGTCAGAAACAAGTGAAATTCTTTGGCTACATTTTCTCTGAAAATGGCATTTCAGCTGACCCGGAGATGGTAGAATCCATCAAAAATGCCAAGAAGCCTGCTACGCCCTCGGAAGTCAAGAGTTTTCTTGGAATGACAGGGTATGTTTCACGTTTTATTCCCCAATATTCAACCCTTACAGAACCTCTACGGAGACTAACAAGAGAAAATGAACAGTGGTTATGGACTGATGAGCAAGAAAGTGCATTTCAGACATTAAAAGACAGATTAACAAGTGACACTGTCATGGTCTACTTCGACCCGTCAAAAGATACAGAACTATGGGTAGACGCATCGCCAGTAGGTTTAGGAGCAATATTATCCCAGGACAACAAAATTGTTGCTTACGCCAGCCGAGCGCTAAGCCCGGTGGAACAACGTTACTCTCAGACAGAGAGAGAATGTCTAGCTATAGTGTATGGTGTTGAACATTATCATTTGTTCTTGTTCGGAAAATCATTCACACTGATCACCGATCATAAACCTCTTACTGCCATATTTGGCGCTGGGAAGTTAAAGAACAAACAACAATCTCTAAGACTTGAACGTTGGAGATTACGTCTTGCTACATACGATTTCAAAGTGACATACAAAAAAGGTGACCTTATGATATCGGATTATATGAGCCGTCATCCGTTCAATGGCTATTCTGATCACAATTCTACCGAGGATTACGTACGACTCATAGCTTCAAATTCAGTACCCAAAGCACTGAATATGTGTGACGTAGCTTCTGCAACACAGCAAGACAAAACATTACAAAATGTAATCTTATCAGTCAAAACGAATCGATGGAGCAACAAACTGTGTCGGATTAACAGATCTTACGGAGTGTTTTCTAAGGTATCTCATGAACTCACTGTAGTGGAGGTAGATGGACAGGAGATATTATTGCGAGGATCAAGGTTAGTAATACCACTTAGCTTACAAAATCATGTTGTAAACCTCGCACATGCAGGACACTTGGGAATTGTCAAAACAAAAACTTTGTTGAGAGAAAAGGTGTGGTTTCCATTTATTGACTCACTTGTTGAAGAAAAGTGCAAAAACTGTATACCGTGCCTATCTGTGTCAGCACATAACCCATCTGAGCCAGTAAAAGTCAGTGTATTACCCAATCAGGTTTGGGATGAAGTGTCAATAGACTTTCTCGGACCTATAAATGATACAAACTATGTTCTAGTTATCATTGATGACTACAGCAGATTCCCAATAACAGAGACATTGACATCTCTTACAGCAAAAGCAGTTATCCCAAGGCTAGAACGTATATTTTCCTTATTTGGAATACCCTCTGTATGCAGGTCAGATTCGGGACCACCCTTCCAAAGTGATGAATTCCGTCAGTTTGCTAAGCGCATGGGATTCAAACACCGTAGGATTACGCCGCTACATCCGAAAGCAAATAGTGTAGCAGAACGGTTTATGTCACCATTGCAAAAGGCAATAAAAACAGCTGTAATCGAAGGTCAAGACTATAAACAGGAAATGAATAAATTTCTAATGAACTTTCGTGCCTGCCCACATCCCAGTACAGGCATGGCCCCCGGGACAATCATGTTCAACAGACCTGTAAAAACATTTTTGCCACAGTTTTCGGTAAAACGTAGTGATAAACAAATCCGTAATCGGGACAGAAAAGCTAAGCTAAAACGCAAAGTATATGCGGATCAGAGAACGGGCGCAAAACAGTCAACGACTAAGCCAGGAGATGCCGTGCTCGTAAAACAGCCTAAAAAGAATAAACTGACCCCGCCCTTTCATCCAAATCCAGGGACAATCATTAAGAAAAGGGGTTCGATGTTAACAGCACGTCATGGAGATAAAACGATCACTCGAGATGCATCGCATTTCAAACGGTTATCTGGTACGTTTGCTGGTCAAAGTCTACGTGGTACATTTCAGTCACGGGACTTACCGCAACGAGAGAGGAAAAAGCCAGCAAGATTCAAAGATTATGTGTAAATGTGTAAAACTGTGTTTAAAGGGCCATAATAATGCCCAGAATGTGTAAAATGTGTTAAAAGGGCCATTATAATGCCCAGGATGTGTTTAAAGTGGTTTTAAAGTGATTTTGCATACAAATTTTGCCTCTCTAATTAAGTAAATTGATGTTAAGCTTTTCAGCTCATTATCACTATTCCAGTGTTTATGGGCCGTAAGGCTACTAGTTTTTATTTTCTGTTTTGTGTTGTTGTTTTTTTTTTGTCACTGCGCAATTTTACTTTGTTTCCCCTAAAGAAAAAGGGAACTGGCAAGATTTGTATCCAACTGACGCTTTTTATATTTTGTTCAGTATACAAAAAAATTGTCAAACAATTTCAGGATTGATTAATGAGGCTGCATTCTCTAGTTCAGACGTACTGTAATTTTATTATTGGACAATCCTGTAAGTGCCAAAAGTTAATTTGGAAAATCAACATCTCTCAACAGGCTGCTTTAACACGGCAGATTATGAATCAATTGAAACTGTCATTTCCTGCTTAATATGTTTTCATGCGTCGTTAACATGTTTAGTTTTAATTCCAGGCTTTGATTGAAATGGCAGACATATAGTTTACAAACAATTAACTCAAACCAAAACTGATAGATCTAACCTTCAAAATAATAAACTGTGAGCAGATTTACGTGTTCAGACATTTCGGCTTCAAACAAGCGTGTGAATGAAATTTCTGTGACAAACAATTTTGTGACTTGCCGTAGAAAAGAGACTTTAAGTCACATGGTTTTGAGAAAGGTATTATCAAAACATTTTCGAACATTAAAACGTTTTACACTTTCTTTAAAGTAATAGTAATAGAGCTTAGAGTGTTAATGCTGTTTACAATCTGCAGGTTTGCTCATTATCATTTACGTAATATTCATTCTTTAAACAAAAGGAGGGATATAGTATAGTGAGTAGTTGAATGAGACCTTGTGAGAGTCTGTTCGAAGCCGATTGACAATTAATCTAAGCCCCGCCTACTCCATTAGATATGCACAAGCATTCTAAATAGCAGACACTTGTAGTATGTATGTCGATTATGTATGTTGTATATTAAACCAGTAGTGTAGACTCACACCAGCCTTGTCTTATACTTAACCACTCGACACTACAGACCCCTACCAAGATTGTTCAAATTATAGTGCTGGGGCCAAAAATGCCCCCGCTCCAGGGCCCTTTGGTTTTACATGGGCTCATATAGGGAAGAGCTTTAAAAATCTTCGGCTCTGAAACCGTAAGGCCCAGGTCTTTGATATTTGGTATGAAGCTTCATCTGGTGGACCCCTACCAAGATTGTTCAAATTATAGTGCTGGGGCCAAAAATGCCCCCGCTCCGGGGCCCTTTGGTTTTACATGGGCTTATATAGGGAAAATCTTTAAAAATCTTCTTCTCTGAAACCGTAAGGCCCAGGTCTTTGATATTTGGTATGAAGCTTCATCTAGTGGACCCCTACCAAGATTGTTCAAATTATAGTGCTTGGGCCAAAAATGCCCCCGCTCCGGGGCCCTTTGGTTTTACATGGGCTTATATAGGGAAAATCTTTAAAAATCTTCTTCCCTGAAACAGCAAGGCCCAGGTCTTTGATATTTGGTATGAAGCTTCATCTAGTGGACCCCTACCAAGAGTGTTCAAATTATAGTGCAGGGGCCAAGAATGCCCCCGCTCCAGGGCCCTTTGGTTTTACATGGGCTTATATAGGGAAGAGCTTTAAAAATCTTCTTCTCTGAAACCGTAAGGCCCAGGTCTTTGATATTTGGTATGAAGCTTCATCTAGGGGACCCCTACCAAGATTGTTCAAATAATAGTGCTGGGGTCAAATATGCCCCCGCTCCGGGGCCCTTTGGTTTTACATGGGCTTATATAGGGAAAATCTTTAAAAATCTTCTTCTCTGAAACCGCAAGGCCCAGGTCTTTGATATTTGGTATGAAGCTTTATCTAGTGGACCCCTACCAAGATTGTTCAAATTATAGTGCAGGGGCCAAAAATGCCCCCGCTCCAGGGCCCTTTGGTTTTACATGGGCTTATATAGGGAAGAGCTTTAAAAATCTTCTTCTCTGAAACCGTAAGGCCCAGGTCTTTGATATTTGGTATGAAGCTTCATCTAGGGGACCCCTACCAAGATTGTTCAAATTATAGTGCTAAGGTCAAATATGCCCCCGCTCCAGGGCCCTTTGGTTTTACATGGGCTTATATAGGGAAAATCTTTAAAAATTTTCTTCTCTGAAACCGAAAGGCCCATGTCTTTGATATTTGGTATGAAGCTTCATCCCACAAGGCCATGGTCCTTCTTTCCACCCCCCCCCCCCCCCCACACACACACACACTCCGGGGCCCTTTGGTTTTAAATGGGCTTATATAGGGAAAATCTTTAAAAATCTTCTTCTCTGAAACCGCAAGGCCCATGTCTTTGCTATTTGGTATGAAGCTTCATCTAGTGGACTCCTACCAAGATTGTTCAAATTATAGTGCTTGGGCTAAAAATGCCACCGCCCCGGGGCCCTATGATTTTACATGGGCTTATATGGGGAAAATCTTTAAAAATCTTCTTCTCGGAAACCCCAAGGGCCAGGTCTTTGCTATTTGGTATGAAGCTTCATCTAGTGCACCCCTACCAAGATTTTTCAAATTATAGTACTAGGGCCAAAACTGCCCCTGACCTGGGGCCCTTTGGTTTTACATAGACTTATATAGAGATATTCCTTAAAAATCTTCTTCTGAAACAGCAAGGCCATGGTCTTTGATATTTGGTGTGAAGCTTCCTCTAGTGGACCTCTATCAAGATGGTTTAAATTATAGCCCTGAGGCCAAAAATGCCCCAACCTGGAGCCATTTGGTTTTATATAGGCTTATGTAGGGAATATCTTTAATAAAAATCTTCTTCTTTGAAACCGCAAGGCTCAGGTCTTTGATATTTGGTATGTAGCATATCTAGTGAACCTTTGCCAAGATTGTTCAAATTATAGCCTTTGTTGATATTTGGTATGAAGCTTCACCTTTTTAGACGTCTCTGAACATTATGCACATTATAGCCCTGGGGTTAATAATGGCCCTCCCCAGGTCCCACTTGTTCCTCTATGGATCAGGTGAGCGATCCAGGGCCATGATGGCCCTCTTGTTTATATTCTAGGACTGGATTTGGCATAGCCCAGATAAGGAGGAATAATGGGGGATAACTGCATGGGAGATATTTTCGTGCAGTACCATTAAAACGTATTGTTGTCGGTATTTGTTAGAATCGCAACACAAGAGTTATTACAAAGTACCCGAAACATATTTTCTTACAAGTAATACAGAAGTGGTTACGCTATTCGCCTTGTAAACTAGGGATCGCAGGATCGATCCCGGGCTTCTCCAGACTTTCGGATGAGTCTTTAAACCGAGGTCCCGTCTCCGTATGACCTTAGCTGTTGGTGGGACGTAAAACTCAAACACTCACTCACTCACTCACAAGCAATACAGAAAGAGCGCTGACTCTTAATCATTAGGTCTCCAACCGCTGTGGTTCGAGCCTGGCTCGGGTCACATGGGAGACGCCAAGTTCTGCAACGGAAGGTTAGGTGGTTTTCTCTGGGTACTATGTTTTTTGCCAACCAGCTGGATTTAAGTGAAATAATTTTGGAAGGACCATAAAACCAAAACAACAACAACGAAAAAGTCCCAGGACCCTCCCCGGAACCTGAGGGATTTTTGATTGTGTCATTCCCAGGGCATACATGTACTCGTAACCCCGGGCCCGGCCTAGGCATAGGGAAAACGACAGGTGCATGCACTATGTGGGGGGAAACATTTTTCCACTTCAAAAATGCTTTAGTTCGCTGCATTTTTTTTAATAAGATAAAAGATGTTTCATCTCTATGTTTGATTTACTTTACAGATAAATAACGCTCAAGAGAATCAGTTTTAAATTTTTATATGCGAAAGATGTTTACATCATAGATAAGATACATTTACATGTTTCAACCATTGATTACAACGAAAATTACGGAGCAGACGGCAACATATTTTTTTTTCTTTTTCGTTTTTTTTTTCATCAGAGAAAATAAGGCTTGGCATTACATGTGAATCGTCTGCGACGATTCGCATGAAATTTCAAGCATTATATTTCCTCTAAAAAATTGCTTTTTTTTTTTTTTTTTTTGGAAATGTCTGTTATGGTGATGGACGCTCTTAGGGTTAATGTTTATCCTGTCACGGTCAGTCCCGTTAAAAATCGAATCGGGAACCATACCATAGTGACAGGTAGGCCTAAGCAAACAGTGCAGACCCAGATCAGACTGCTCCTAAAGGAGCCTGATCAGGGTGTTCATTGTTTGCTATTCCCTCTGCACCTTTTGGACTCCTTACAAATTTGTTAAATTTTTCGGAGTCCTAAGTGTTATGATTTTACAGTGTCTTCTTAAGTGTATTAGCTACTTCACATATAAATGTGCTTCAATCCATTGTACAATCAACGAAAACCAACACCAGTCCGCGCATCCGCATATTTTCATATTCATAACATAAGGCATTTCACGCGTTGGTTGGTTGGTTCGTTCGTTCGTACTTCCGTCTGTCCCGCCGTTCGTCAACCCTTACGTCAAAGTTTTGCGTTAAACCTTTTTGATAGCTCATATCTCTGTAACCACATGCTAAATTCTCTTCAAATTTGGTAAAGGATATTTCTATAGCATTACCTTTCATATGGAGTATCTAAGCCCCTGGGTCAAGCCCCTGGGTGGGCTGTCTGTCTGTCCATCTACTGTTACGTCAAAGTTTTGTGTTAAACCTTTTTCATTGCTGATATCTCTGTAACCACATGTTAGTTTCTCTTCATGTTGGGTAAAGGATATCTCTAAAACATTACGTTTCATGTGGAATATCTAAGCCATTGGCTCAGGCCCCTGGGTGGACTGTCTGTCTGTCCGTCTGTCAGTTCATCTACTTTTACGTCAAAGTTTTGTGTTAAACCTTTTTGATTGCTCATATCTCTGTAACCACATGTTAGATTCTCTTCATATTTGCTAAAGGATATCTCTATACATTACCTTTCATATGGAATAGCTAAGCCCCTGGGTCAAGCCCCTGGGTGGGCTATCCGTCCGTTTGTCAACTTTTACGTCAACGTTTTGTGTTAAACCTTTTAGATTGGTCATATATCTGTAACCTCATGTTAAATGCTATTCATATTTGGTACAGAATATAGCTATAGTATTAACTTTCATAAGGAATATCTAAGCTCCTGGGTCAAGCCCATCGGTGGGGCTAGGGATCAATAATTAAGACTTACGCATTTTGATTACGTCCAAATGTTGTGTTTTCATTATACTTCTTGTTGTTGAAATGCAATAGTTATTCTCATTGGACTAAATGGAAAATTTATATGGAAAGGTTCAATGCTACAAACAAATTATCATTTCCATTAAAAGGGGATGGCACTGGTTGGGGGTATACGTGCCCAACTGGACACTTTCTCTAGTTATTAAAGTCAAATGGGTTTTTAAGTTATATTTATGGTGGGGGACATTGTTTTCCTCTGAAAACATTTCTAGTATGTACTGTGTTGGTGAAGCGCTTAGATGTCATAAGTCTGTCGAGGAAAAGTGAGGTTTGTCAAATGGCCGACTCGATATTACCTAAATATTGTTGACAGGGCCGCTAGACTCCCAAACAAACACTGAAAAATACGGGGAGAGAAGACACCATTTTTGAGTGGTCAGAAGTCACAGTTGAGCCTCACGCGGCACGAACGATATTATTTGGGCCCCGTCAAGCGATTTTGGTACTTATCGCCTATGCGAGCAGCGAAGGTTCAGGCGAGCCTGCGCATCCGCGCAGTCTCGCCAGAACCTTCGCTTCTCGCTCATACAAACAGTGAATCAAGAGGAACCTTCAGACAGAAAGCCATATCCCTGGCCTCTCTGAATGGCTGGGCATGCGCAGTTAAAATTTGTCAGGACGGAATGCTCGAAGACACAAATTTGCTTGGCGGGGCTCATTTTGTGTGTTCTAGCACTTTACGGGCTCATCAAACACCCTTGATCCGAGATGACTGAGCATAGATCAATGGACTTTTCACCTGTGCTGACTCATTCTGCTCTTCAATAGAGCCTGTTGCCAGCAGAACTAACTTTATCTTAGACAGATTCTCACGGGTCGTGTGTTCGATTCCGGGCTTCTTCAGACTTTCAGATGAGTTTTTAAACCGAGGTCCTGCCTCCCTATGACCTCAGTTGTTGGTTGGTCGTAAAACTCACACGTAGGCCGGTCTCGGTAGCTCAGTCGGATGCGCGTCTGACTGGTGATCAGGAGGACGCGGATTCGATACCCGCCGGGTCGGCAATATTCTTTCGTGGAGATCGATCATGAAATCTTTTCTACGGTCATTCTCTCCCTTTCGCTGATTCAAGAAGGGCAGGTGTCAGTTTCTGGTACACTGATTTGCACTGTACTGGTTAACCGCTTACGTGTAAGCCTGTCGAGGAAAAGTGTGGATTGGTGAACGGACCGGCTCAAAATGACTTAAATAGTGTTGACTGGGCCGTTAAACTCCAATAGAAACAAACATACAAAAACTCACATATACGGACCTCCGTGGCCTTGTGGATAAGAACGCTGACTCTTAATCATTAGGTCTCTCACCACTGTGGGTTCGAGCCTGACTCGGGTCACATTCGAGACGCCAATTTTCGCCACGGACGGTCAGTTTTCTCCGGGCACTCCGTTTTTCACCCACCTCTGGTTAACGATCGGCTCGATATGAGTGAAATACTCTTGAAATAGCCGTGAAACGAAAACAAAAGCGTATCGCCATCATCATTTGCAAGACACAGATTAAACCACCATGTTGACATGTTATCAATAAAAAAACATGTAAACCCCACTTTATACTGAAAAAGCGGGAGAAACAAGGCTACATGTTGATATCAGTTTCCTTGTGCTTGCACGAACAACCTGCATAGGAAAAGTGTATAGGTAACCTACTCGGCTCTAGTGACCTAAATAGTATTGCTTAGGCCGTTAAACTCCCAAAACAAATCAAATCAGATTAGGATATATGTTCTAGCGATTACCAACAATATGTATATTTTTGATAAAAAAATAATAAGGAAATTAAAACTATGTTTTCCCTGGTAAACCTGACTTCCGAATGTAAAAAGTGTTCCACAATGGTGTTCCTCACAAGAACTTCTTAAAATGGTGGTTTTGTTTTGGCAAATATCACAGGATCTGTCAGTAGTGTAGGTCTAGTTTTTTTTTTCTTTTCCATACACGATTATGACCCATGACAACTTAAGATGTTGCAGTTTTATAAACCTTGCTATGGTTGTAGTTTTATGTTCGCGCTGTCTACTATATAACATGATACATGGCCATCAAAAACATTTTCATTATGTGATCAAACATAAAAAAATGTAAAATATGTTGTCAGCTAAATGGGCCTTGTGCACTTTGTGTGTCATTTAAATAGGTTGCTAGGTAGCTGCAGTCGGACTATACCTTAAGAAGTCTATGAATACATTTATTAAACCCCACTTTATAAAGGAAGTGTGATTTACACAACACGTACTTTTACGTTTTTTTTTTTTTTTTGGTTTCTTGTTTTTTACAGAAGTATATATGGTGATATTTCTGTTTGTTTCAAAACGTGAATTACGGGCACTCGTTAGAACCGCCCCAGTGAGGCGGTTCTAACGAGTCACTGGGGCGGTTCTAACGAGCACCCATAATCATATGTTTGAAAGGGGCTTTGGAAAAATGTCGCACATTTTCTTCGAAAAATATACATTTTACAACCGTGAAAGAAAGGATTATATCACATGAAGGCCTTGCCAACATTTTTTTTTTTTTTTACTTTTTTTCCCTATTTTGAAGGGTCTCCCCTCTTCTTCGGGGTTAAATGGACATCCTATATACATTCACCTTATTTGCATTATCTGCTGGTTCCAAGTCTGAATGTTATCAGTGTTGGAAAAACAGGTAACCAGACCCCCCTGACCTTCAAAGGTCAGGGGGGTCTGGTTACCTGTTTTTCCAAATATTGACAATGTGCAAGCTGGGAGCCAGCAGATAATGCAAATATGGTGAATGCAGCATACAACATTTCGACATGGCTTTCCTTTGAAAACATTTGGAAGTCATATAGATATGCACGGAGATGTTGACAGTGTCCATTTAACCCTGAAGAAGAGGCGGGGGCCCTCAAGAGTTAAAGAAAACTGTACAGCGGTCAAAGGGTGAAAGAGCTCTCAACAATTATCAGGTAGTACACGGAGGACGGGCCTCCGTGGCCTAGTTGTTAAGAGCGCTGACTCTTGATCATTAGGTCTCTCACCGCTGTGGTTCGAGCCTCGCTCGGGTCACATGTGAGACGCCAAGTTCTGCAACGGAAGGTCAGGTGGTTTTTCTCCGGTTTTCGCCCACCTCTGATTAACGATCGGCTCGATATAAGTGAAATAATCTTGAAAGGGCCGTCAAACAAACAAACAAAAAAGTACACGAAGGACTAATAGTGGTGTTAGTATATGGTAGGGGTAGGGGAGTGTGTGTGGGAGGGGGGGGGGGGGGGGTGAAAGGGGTGTGTGTGTGTGGGGGGGGGGTAATAATTTGCAACTCCGTTTCCTACTTTTTGGTTATCTCCTTGTGAACAGATTGTGTATTCAGGTGAGTCTTAAATTTTACGGGATCATTAGTGGCTTCACACACAAGCTGTTTCTGAACAGAAGTCATCGGTGTTTGGACCATTGGCGTTCGACTCTTGCCATTTTAGCTCTTAGCTCTAGGTCAGATTATGCCGTGGCCTGTTATCCATCGTCCGTCCGTCGTTAACTTTTCACATTTTCGTCATCTCCACAAGATCCACAGGTTAGTCGGCGGGAGGCCAAGAACATGTAGATTTAAAATGTGTTAAATCGTTCCCTTCCGATATCCAAGATGGCCGCCATGGCAGCCATCTTGACGTTCTTCAAACGACATCTCCTCTCAACGAAAAGTAGGGTTGAATCGAAATTTGATAGGAGGAATCGGGGTGACATGGAGATTCAGAATTGCTTATTTCGTTCAGCTCCAATATCGAATTTTTTTCGCCATGGCGGAAGGTATCGTGACGAAATGCTGAAATCGTGCTGTTCCGACATCCATGGCGGCCATCTTCAAATTATCTCTCTGCCCGAACTGAAAGTGGGATCGGGCTGAAACCTGATGGGAGGCATCGGGGCGACATGGAGATTCATTTGCGAGACAGCCATCCTGTGATGCTTCGAACGGCATCTCCTCCTGAACCAAACATCGAATCGAGCTGAGACTTTTGATGGGAGACATACGGGCGACATGGCGATTCAGATTTGGCAAAATTGTTCTGTTCCGATACCCAATATGACCGACATGGCGACCGGCTTTAAATTCTTCGAACGACATCTCCGCCCGAACCGGAAATGGGATCGAGCTGAATCTTAATTGGAGTCATTGGGGCTACGTGGAGATTCAGATTTGCTAAATTGTTCATTTGGGATATCCAAGATGGTTGCCATGGCGGCAATCTTGAAACTCTTCAAACGCCATCTCCTCCCTATCCAAAGGTCGGGACGAGATGAAACATGGTGGGAGGCAACGGGGCAACATGGAGATTCAGATTTGCTAAAGTCGTCCCGTTTTATCTACAAGATGGCTGCAATAGCAATACAAGATGGCTGCAATATTCTTCAAACGACATCTCCCTAACCAAAAGTCCGATCGAGCTGAAACTTGATGGGAGGCACCGGGGCGACTTGGAGATTCATATTTGGTAAATTTGTTCGTTCCGATCGTACAAGATTCAAACATTGAAAATTACCCCGGTGCCATGGAACCACTGGTACCATGAGAACAAGTATGAAAACCCCATGTAGCCCCCCATTTTCTCTAGTTTACCCATATATGGCAATGAAATATCTTCCACTTGATAAGTTTGGAGTGAACGGACGGGCCTCCGTGGCCTAGTGGATAAGAGCGCTGACTCTTAGTCATTAGGTCTCTCACCGCCGTAGGTTCGAGCCTCGCTCGGGCCACGTGTGAAACGCCAAGTTCTGCAACGGAAGGTCAGGTGGTTTTTCTCCGGGTACTCCGGTTTTCGCCCACCTCTGATTAACGATCGGCTCGATATGAGTGAAATAATCTTGAAAGGGCCGTAAAACCAACCCCCCCCCACCCCCCCAAAAAAAAAAAAAAAACAATTATAGGGGTCTCAGATGTGTTTTGTTTGCAAAAAAGTGTGCGTGTTTTAAGCAAACAGTATAGACTGACATCAGACGCCGCGTTCTGTGGCGTCTGATCTGGGTCTTCACTGTTTTGAAGTACCTCAAAATGGGACGCTAGGCATATATGGGTTGAAGAGGGATTTACCGTAATATATATAACAGCGATTTGAATCTAGGGTTTTATGTTGAGTTATTTTAGATGAAATTTATTTAGAAAATGTTTTGCAAACGGTAAAGGCCCAGATCATTCTGCGGTGTCTGATTTGGGCCTGCACTGTTGTTAATGTCCGATTTTTTGGGGTTCAGGTTCCCGTATAAAATGGATAAACGTATGACCCACCATTGCCGGATTTACGGTATATTCTGAGAGAAATAATTATTATAAACATCATAGGAATTCTGGCTTAAGAATAAACGATCCTTTCAAAAGATCAGAGCAATTAGATTTAATTGCTAATAAATATTTGTATTGTTTCGGCTTGTCTATAAAGCATGAAGTCTGTTGGCATTGAACAGATACTAAATCAGTCTAAAATACAGTATACATGTATGTAAAATAAACGAAAGCCTAACTTTATTGGTGTTGGTTTCAGCTACATACAGTATCGTTTGTTTGTTTTGTTTGATTTGAGGTTTAACGTCCCCGTCAACACTGTAAAGGTCATTTTGGAGACGTTGCTTCCAATTTTGTGGGACTTTTACCCGACATTAAGATGAAATGACATCTCAAGCCCTGTCGCCCAATGAAACCAGTCGGGTTTATTAGCATGGACGGTCCGCCTCGCACCGCGGTTCCCGGACAGGCTTAGATCCTCTAAGCGATTTACCAGTACTAGTGTGCGGGCCGGATTCAGCTCTGCGTGGAAGCATCATGCAGCCCATATATTTCTTCAAGCCCCTATGGGCGGGGGCCGGTAAAATTCCGCTATTAAGACGACCTAAAATTAAGACTAATTCTGCTTTAAAAAGCTTATTTAGCAGGCTGCAGTTACTGTTTCTTTGTGTCTTCTGCATACAGTGTTCCCAGGTCAGAGACCACCTTTGGGGCTGTTCAAAAGTGGTCTTAAAGACCACTTTTGAACAGTCCCAAAGGTGGTCTTAATGTAGGATTTAACAGTATACCGTCTTCGATGTAGTCAGAGCTCAGTGTGATAGCCAGAGAACGGCCGGAAAAAATCTGAAATCATGATTGATGGGGGTATTAGAGAACATTTCACTCTAGAACCTGATCTTTTGGGCAGCTGGCATGTCTTACCCATTATCAAATAGGAGACATAGTGTCCTATTCAGACTTCCGTGGCCTAGTAGACTGTGATCAGACGCAACACAACGCCACACCTTTGCGTTTTTTTTTCAGTTCCTTAACGCTAGACTTATTCGGGACATATAAGCAAATGTGGATAACATGAGTTATCTTTCCTTACTCTGTATTGTCTGTTTGTTTGATTTGAGGTTTAACGTCCCGGCCGCCAACACTGTATTAGTCATTTTGGAGACGTTGCTTCTAATTGTGTGGTACTTTTACCCGACATTGAGATGAAACGACATCTCAGACTCTGTCGCCCAATGGAACCAATAGGGTTTGTAAGCATGGACGGACCAACTCGCACCGCTTTGCCTGGGCAGGCTTAGATCCTCTAAGCAGTTTACCAGTACTCGTGAGCGGTCGGTTTCAGCTCTGCGTGGAAGCATCATGGAGTCCATCTATTTCTTCAAGCTCCAGTGGGCGGGGGCGATCCTTACTTTGCATATTAAAACAGGAAACATGCTGCTTGTCTTCTGAATTTTGAATTTTAAAACTCTTGTACCACTTTGTTAATCGATTTGATGTTATGCAAATAGTGTTACAGTTGAAACCGCAACAGTTTTTAGCTCACCTGGGCCGAAGGCTCCAGGGGAGCTTATAGTATAGTGGGTCCTCCGTCGTCCGTCCGTCCGTCGTCCGTCGTCAGTCGTCCGTCCACACTTTTGAGCAGCTATATATCTGTATCCTGCAGGCTGATCTCAATCATTTCTCATCTGTAGCATGCCTCTGGTGGGGCATTGATGACATAAACTTTTTTTCGAAATCCCTCTAAAACTTTGGTTCCTATGGCAACCACAAGGTCCCATAGACTTACTATGGGACAATGCTTGTCATCACCGTAGCGCCTTCAGTTTTGATCAGATCTTCCTGAAACTTATATGCAAGGTGGCTGGGGATAAAAACTCGGATGTGTTCGAAAACCGGCCAAGTCGGCCCATTTATCATAGAGTTACATCCCTTTGATTGCTGAAAATGCCGATTTTTGACCTTGTCATCACGGTAGCCCCTTCAGTTTTGATCGGATCTTTCTGAAACTTATATGTAAGGTGGCTGGGGATAAAACCTTGGATGAGTTCGAAAACCGGCCATGTAGGCCCATTTATCATAGAGTTACGTCCCTTTGATTGCTGAAAATGCCGATTTTTGACCTTGTCATCACTGTAGCCCCTTCGGTTTTGATCGGATCTTTTTGAAACTTATATGTAAGGTGGCTGAGGATAAAAACTCGGATAAGTTTGAATACCGGCCAAGTCGGCCCATTTATCATAGAGTAACGTCCCTTTGATTGCTGAAAAACGCCGACTTTCGACCTTGTCATCACGGTAGCCCCTTCAGTTTTGATCGGATCTTTCTGAAACTTATATGTAAGGTGGCTGGGGATAAAACCTCGGATGAGTTCGAAAAACTGGCAAGTCGGCCCATTTATCATAGAGTTACGCCCCTTTAATTGCTGAAAATGCCGATTTTTGACCTTGTTACCACGGTAGCCCCTTCAGTTGTGATCCGATCTTTCTGAAACTTATATGTTAGGTGGCTGGGGATAAAACCTTGGAAGAGTTCGAAAACCGGCCAAGTCGACCCATTTATCATACTGTTACATCCCTTTGATTGCTGAAAATGCCGATTTTTGACCTTGTCATCACTGTAGCCCCTTCAGTTTTGATCGTATCTTTCTGAAACTTATATGTAAGGTGGCTGGGGATAAAACCTCGGATGAGTTCGAAAACCGGCCAAGTCAGCCCATTTTTCATAGACTTACGTCCCTTTGATTGCTGAAAATGCCGATTTTTGACCTTGTTTTTACACGGAGCAAATCGATCAACAATTGAATTGAAAAAAAAAAACAAAAAAACTTTCAATTCAATTGTTGACCGATTGGCTCTGTGTAAAAAAAAATAAAACTGTAGAATTTGATTGAATGGACACCACAGATATTTTTTGCGCGAATTATTTATATACAGGATACTGGGTATTGACAATATAATGAAGAACCAGTGCTTCAGCTGAAGTGCACGACCCGCCGGATGCTTTTAGCTTTATGAGTGTTACCATATATGGGTATGGCGGCCATTTTGGTCATATGACCTGGACCTAAAACGGTTCCCCCAATAAATGCGCCTTATCATAAGGAGCAAAAATATATCTTATACTTTAGTACTGTATTCTGAATCGTTTGCAGGATAAAATGCATTCTCACTTTTCCAATACAAAAGCATATGTGTCAAAGTTTGACCTAGGTACAAAGAAGGTCAAGGTCAACCCAGGGTCATCATATTAGCAATTTATGATGGGCCTACGTCCCAGATGTTATTTATCAAGTTTCGTGGAAATCTGCCCCGTGGTTCTGGAGAAGACTATTTTTGAAGGGTTTTTACCATATATGGCTTGGCGGCCATTTTGGTCATGTGACCTGGACCCCATGAACAAATTTTGGTTTCCCCCATCCCATAGAGGCTCCATATGAAATTTGACTTCAATCGGCCCAACGGTTTCCGAGGAGAAGCAGTTCGAAAATTTTCACATTTTTCGCATCGGCGAGGCTATACTAAATGGAATGTAATATTTGGCAAGTTCATTGGTTAGATCTCATTGATATCTATCAGTATGCCAAAAATTGTTTAAATATTCCAAGCGGTTAAGTCACTATCACCAATTTTCACAAACGAGTTACGGACGGACAGACAGACTGACAGAATGTTACGGTGATTTTAGGGCACACTTAGAAAATCAACCGACTTCAATCGGTCGCTTTTTCTGCGGGTCGTGCAATAACTGAAACTTTCTAAATATTTTTTTAGCTGGTCTTTATTCGGTGAACTTCCATATTCAGCGCGACATGCCATTGGATAACGTCAAGTATTCTGTGATATACTGTAGGAAATCCGACATCACCACGTGTCGCATTTCAATGGCTACGCAGCGCATTGTGCAAAATAGTACACTTTTATAATAAAACAACCAAACAAGTGCATTTGAGTTGCGATAACTGTATCAAAAATGTTATCTCGGGAGGTGAATCGTTGAATTCCGTTTTACGGCTCCGCTAACGCGTCGACATGAACCGTAAAAAAAGCTGCCGATTCCTCCTTCCACCCCCACCCCACCCCAAATCCCACTCCCACCCCCCGACCTCACTCTTATTTTCAATAAAGTTAACTCGTAAATTATTGACTATTGATTCATTGGACATGATGTGATTTCGATCAGAGAATACCAATATTGACCGAGGCAGTATTGGTATTCTCAGGTTGACACCATATCATATTGAATGACTTACTAGTCAACAATGGTTTTATCAAATGACGTCGTTAATAAGCAGTGGATAACATCGTGTAATAAAAATCGCATGACCACACGTGTAATGACACTTTGGCGGGATTAAGCGTCATGAGGACGTCCATGTCAACCACGCGTTTTTTGGTGAAAAAAGTCACATTAAAGGCGATAAAATCCAATTTCAAGAGGTCATATGATAAACAGAATCTTACACTCGTGATCATTTCATATGAAATTTATGAAACTCGCCGAAGGCTCGTTTCATAAATTTCATATGAAATGACCACTCGTGTAAGATCCAGGTAGACATGTTGATACGCAAGGCATCAAATATATGAAAGAACATCTATTTATAAATTATATGGTTTATTTGTTTTTCAGGGTATATGGAACATATTCACAAGCCAGAGCATTATGTCGTCCTTCTACACGTTCCTGAGAGACACTCGTTTATCGCTGGACGTAAGTAAAAGAGCTCCGTCTTAGGGGAATACATACACCTTCCGGGGGCGCACAGCCCATTAGGGCTTGGAGGAATAGATTGGGCTGTATGGTGCTTCCGCGCAGGGCTGAAACCGACCGATAATGCGTACTGGTAAACCGCTAAGAAGATCTGTTCCTCTCCAGGAAATTGATGCGAGTCGTTCTGTTCTTTTAACCATTGCTGTATTCTTGGGCGGCAGGAATTGAGATGTCATGCCATCTCAATGTCCGGTAAAAGTCCCATAAAGTTGGAAGCAACGCCCCCAAAATGACCTGGTGTTGACGGGAACGTAAAACCTCAACTCAAACAAACACTTGGCGGTGGGAGATGGGGCGACTATTTCAACATGTTCAAAATACCTTTTTGGCTCTCTTATCTGTGCGGATCTACTCTGAAGGAAATATTACTTTGACCCTTTAAAATGGGATCTACCCTTAAAGCAAAGACAAGCAGTAAGTAAAAAAGGTACATTGAAATTCCGCTATTAAGACCACCTTAAGACTAATTCTGGTTTAAAAAGGTTATTTGCAGTTATTCTTTCCCAGTGTTGTCTGCGCATGCAGAGTGTCCTCTGGTCGTCGGCTCCCGCCCATCGGGGCTTGAAGAAATAGATGGGCTGCACGATGCTTTCACGCAGAGCTGAAACCGACCGTACACGAGTACTGGTGAACTGCTTAGCTGGAACTAAGCCTGTCCAGGCAAAGCAATGCAAGTCGAACCGTCCACGCTTATAAATCCTATTGGTTTCATTGTGCGGCAAGGCTTGGGAAGTCATGTCATCTCAATGTCGGGTAAAAGTTCCACAAAATTAGAAGCAACGTCTCCAAAATGACCTAAATAGTGTTGACGGGGACGTTAAACCCCAAATAAAAAAAAAAAAATAATAAATAAAATAAAAACACTGAGAATGTAAATATTTCTTAATTACAGCTCTCGGTGGGTCAGCTGACGTCGAATCTATACAAGCTATGATGGCGGAAGAAGACCAAAAGGAAAAGAGTTTTGGCGGGGACGTTAAACCCCAAATCAATCAATCACTCAATCAGTGTCCTCTGGTCGTGGACCACCTTTGGTGGTCCTACAGGTGGTCTTAATGTAGTAATTTTTCAGTAATTTATTTAACATTCATTGAATAGTGAAAACATTGGGTCACGAGCAAAGTTAGTGAACCCCTTCTTAGTTCGTTTACAGAAAACCCAATGTAGTTAGCTATTTGGACGCAATGGTGTTCATACCTCAATGAATATATTGACTCACACACGTCACATGTTGCACTGAGAATGTAAGGGCCCCCGCTAATCAGGGCTTGGAGAAATAGATTGCGCTGCATGGTGCTTCCAGGCAGAGCACATGAGTACTGGTAAACCGCTTAGAGTATCTAAGCCTGCCCAGGCAAAGTGGTGCGAGTCGGACCGTCCATACATACATGTATAAACCCTATTGGTTTTATTGGGTGGCAGGGCTTGAGATGACATTTCTTCTCAGTGTCTGGTAAAAGTCCCACAAAATTGGAAGCAACGTCTCCAAAATGACCTATAAAGTGTTGACGGGGACGTTAAACCCCAAATAAAAAAAAATAAAATAAAATAAAAACACTGAGAATGTAAATATTTCTTATTTACAGCTCTCGGTGGGTCAGCTGACGTCGAATCTATACAAGCTATGATGGCGGAAGAAGACCAAAAGGAAAAGAGTTTTCTTGAAGTCCTAGGAAAGAAGATGAAAGACGAGGGTGTAAGCTCACTCATAACAGCGTAAACCTTAAAGCACCAGTCAAGAATGTTTGCAGATAACATTTTTAATAAAAAAGGAAAGCAGTTTAAATTTTCGGAGAACATAAGACTTCGCATTTCTTGTAAATCGACTGCTTGGCAGACGTTTTACATGAAATGATAAGTTTGATTTTCTCTGTTAAATGAAAAGCCAATATGCAGACTGATGTTTGTTTTGTAATTATACCCCCGCAATTGAAGTTTGAAGGGGGTATATAGGAGTCAGCTTGTCGTCTGTCGTCGTCGGTCCGTTACAAAAAACTTTAACATTGCTCATAACTTCCTTATTCTTTGACCGATTTCTTTAATATTCACACACCACACACCTTGCCACTAGTACTTAAGATTGATATACACAAACCAGACCTTGACCTTTACGTTGACCTTGAGGATGCGGGGGTATAATTGGCGCCCGTTAGGCGGCAGCTCTAGTTTTATTGGTTCTTTAAGGGTTAACGTTTATATGTTTGATTGAATCGAGGTTTAACGTCCCCGTCAACATTATTCAGATCACTTTGGAGACGTTGCTTCCAATTTTGTGGGACTTTTACCCGGCTAAGGGTTATTGTTTGTTTGTTTTATTGTGGTTTAACGCCCCCGTGAACAATATTGAGGTCATTTTGGAGACGTCGCTTCCAGTTTTGTTGGACTTTTACCCGACATATAGATGAAATTACATCTCAAGCCCTGGCACCCAAATGAAACCAATAGCGGTTATATGCGCTGGACGGTCTGACCCGACTAAGGGCTAAGGTATCATTTTTGACCGCATAGTATCCATAGCCCCAGATAAGGCACTTTTTAAATCCGAAAAGTTGCGATATTTCTTTTTGTTTCGCACGAAAACGTATGTTGTTGGTACTCATTAGAAGCGCCTCGGCTAGGCGCTTCTAATGAGTACCCACAACATGCATTTTCATGCAGAAATAAGAAAAAATAATATGTAGATACCCTTCTTATCTTTGGCTATGGTACATGTAGACCACATACATATACACCCGCCCATCGTTGCTTGGAGAAGTAGATTGGGCTGCATGATGCTTCCACGCAGAGCTGAAACTGACCACACATCAGTACTTGTAAATCCCTTAGAAGGAATAAGCTTGCCCAGGCAAATTGGTGTGAGTCTGACTGTCCAATGCATATAAGCCTTTTGGTTCCATTGGTCGGCAGGGCTTGATATGTCATTTTGGAAACAACGTCTCCAAAATGACCTTAAATAGCGTTGACTGGGATGTAAAACCTCAATTCAAACAAACAAACCACATACATGTACACCCGAGCATGGTAAAAGTGGGATTTTCGAGTCATATTTCTTTTAATTTGTATGTTCTCACTAACGATGGGTTATTCTCTGGAAGCAAGGAATACATGTTCTCGCTCATGATAGGATAATCGTCTATAAGCAAGGAATACACCACAGAACTGAAATTCTAGAGTGCACGAGCTTTTCCTGGGCCAGACCTAGCTAGTATCGGCCAGTTAAGTCTCAGCGACCCTCAAATATTTTCAGTCTAATGATCCTAAATGACTAGAGCGGTGAGACGTTTTACGGCCGCCATACACAACGTGTTGGCTGGGCTGTTAACCTTCAAAACAGACAAGCAAAAACAAAATATTTTATTGAAACATGTCAACTGTATTGGAATGTTTGGAAAATTTACACGCACATCATATTAATATATGTCCTTGTATGAACACAGTTGAACCCCACCCCGGCCCCACCCGCATCCCATCCCCGCTTTATACAGAGAAAGGTGAGTTTTACAAAGACATACATTATTTTTCTTACTATGGAATGTAGGTACTCGTTGCAACCGTTACGATGACGTCGTTCTAACGAGCACCCACAATCTATACTTGCATTAAAAATGAAAGAAAGTATAGATCACAAATGTTTTTCATATAAATAATAAATCTCAGTTTTTGAGTCGATTGTTTATCAATCGACCCAGAGTTACAAGGACAAAACCTCCATTAGTGCTGGCGTCCATTTAAGAAATGAAATTTATTTTTCTGCAGTTCATAGAAATATGAACGCAGTGAGTCGCGTGCAAAGTAAATGAACCCCGAAGGGGTTCATGTAAACTTTGCTTGCGACCCACTGTCGTTCATACTTTCATGAAAAGCAGAAAAATTAAGTTTATTTTTTATATTTACATTAATTGCCCCTCATCACTGGGCGAAAAAATGCTTGTGTGGCAAACTTTTAAAGCTGAAAAACATTTACACGCTGTTTTTCTACAAAAAACGGAGCAGCGTTGACGTCATCAACGCCCGTAGAGAACAATGGTTTAAAATGACGTCACTTAACGTCACTAAAATTCATGTGAATCGATGCGTTCATGGAAGTATGAACGCAATTGTTTTCTATAGGTTTACATTAGACTTTACACTGGAAATGTAAATATATGACTTTCACTCATTTGCAGAAAATCCATGTAACTTCTTTATAGAGTTTTATCGCAGTAAGTGAGGTCAGCGTTTTACGTAAAAGGGTTATCTAAAGAATCTGGGCTGAAATCATGGATTGGGCTTGGCAAACAGTGTAGACCCAGATCAGACGGCGCAGAATGCGGCGTCTGATATGGGTCTTTACTGTTTGCATACAGTACAGGAATGTAATGGCCAGACGCCGAAAAAAGCATCAAAAAGCAGCATCTGATCAGGGTCTACACAGTTTGCTTACAGTACAGGAATTTAAGGGTTAAACGAAACAGTCTAAGTCCCCATTCAGGCCCATTTTCCTAATCTACACTCAGAGACTATCAACCCATCAGTACTCTCAGTGCTTTGGTCTTAGCTGGGAAAGAATTGACTGTCTCTTGACGATCTGTCTGCTGATTTAAAAAAAAAGACAAGAAATTACAATGTCTGTGGCTGAGAGCAAAACATCAGTTTTCATTAGCTTGTCATGTGCAAAGAAACAAATTGATCATTTTTTAGCGAGAATAAAATCGGGTTTTAAAAAGGAATTTCCAAGAAACATGTTTCTTTCGAAGACTAAAAAGAAAAAAAAATGCTTGTAAGTCTTTGCTTACCACCTCTTTTAACCCTTTTATACTAACCAACAGATTCTTCCAACCAATTGATTTGGAGAGGTCCAGTTACAATAAATGGGGTTCATGTATATTTCATCCATTGTGAGGCATTACGTTACCATACCCTTGCGACATGGTGCATTTTTTCACATATCCAAAATGGCTACTTTCCTGATGAAAATCTGTAATATTTTTCTTTCTCATTTCGTTTGCAATCAAAGGCTGTGAGTGCATGTAGAACGGCGTTCACACGAGTACCCACAACCTATGTCTTGAAGCAGAAATAAGGAAAAATAATGTATACCCTCGTAAACCCTAGTTTTCTATATAAAATTTGGTTGGGGTTTAGTGGGGTGTTCATTTCATGGACTTGTTCACTACGTTTACTATAAGAATGTGATATGGTGTTCTGTTGTAGATGGACGTTTCGAACCCGAGGGATGACTGTGCTAAACGGAACCGAGGCTGCACCCAGGTTCCTCTCTGCTCGGCCATCCTGAATCCTCAGTGTTGGAAACTCCCATCTACAACAGAACACCATATTAGATTCTCTTTCTTGCATACCACCACCGAAAACTTTCATTTTACTTTATTTAACATTTTAATTTTTCGCGCATTATACTTATGTAGTTTGCTTGGTTAGAACACCAGGGTAAGAACAGAATTTCTATCCCAGGCTAAAACCACGAATTTCCCTATCTGGTGTGCAAGAAATTAGTTTTCATTCTTTAAGCAAACATTGAATACCATGATCAGGGGTCCCATCTTCATATGATCTTTGTTGTTGGCGGGACGTTAAGCTCGAACAAATAAACAAAGAATATAAGAACTATAAGTATAGGGAGAAAAACTGAAAGCCATTGTCGTTTATATTCAAAGGAGTATCATTGAGTAGATTACAATGTACAAAACACGCCTATCCAAATACATTGTAAATGTTACAGCCGAACAAATACATTGTAAATGTTACCGCCGAAAAAGCGAAAATTTTAAGATGAAAAATTGTGATATATTTCTTATTTCTCCTCAAAATATAGATTGTGGATACTCGTTAGGCGGTTCTAACAAGTACCCACAATCTATATTTTAAAGCAGAAATAAGAAAAATAAGGTTTACCCCTGTAAACCCCAGTTTTACTGTATTAAAGTGGGGTTCAACGGGGTCAGAATTATATAGGCATGTTTTTGTGTTGCAGCCCAATCTAGGTTCTAACGAGTACACACAATCTATATTTTAAAGCAGAAATAAGAAAAAATAAGGTTTACCCCTGTAAACCCCCAGTTTTACTACATAAAAGTGGTGTTCATTGTGGTCAGAATTATAAAGGCGTGTTTTCGTGATGCTGAGATCGATTGTTCTGAAAAGATCTGTGGTTCTGATGCTTAATTGCAGTTTTAAACTAGAATTCTATATTATATAAGACCCACATAAGACAACAGATCTTTATTCAAATATTCATGATTGTAGTCGGTAGACGAAGATTCTTTGACAGTTAACAATCATATTACATGTTTTTTGTCTGGAATTTGATTCATTATTTCTGTCACGCAAATTTAGATAATTTGTAAAAGGACAATCCTTTTGGGACAATTTTCTTTCTTTTTTTCCTCGTTGAAATATGCGTTGTAATTGTATGTCGTGCGTACTTGTTAGACTCGACACATCGACGCCGTTCTTACGAGTACCTAGTGCCTACACCATACTTATGATTATCTAGTGTTAATCTGACCCCCGCTCATCGGGGCTTGGAGAAATAGATAGGCTGCATGATGTGTGCATGCAGAGCTGAAACCGACCGCACACCACTACTGGTAAACCACTTAAAGGGTCTAAGCCTGCCCAGGCAAAGCTGTGTGAGTCGGACCGGCCATGCTTATAAGCCCTATTGGTTTAATTGGGTGGCAGGGCTTTAGATGTCTTTTCATCTTGGTGTCGGGCAAAAGTCCCACAAAATTGGAAGCAACGTCTCCCGAATGATCTATACAGTGTTGACGGGGACGTTCAACATATAATTAAACAAACAAACTTACAAACAAACATATACAGTTCTGTAATTGTCAGTGGGCCTCCGTGGCCTAGTGGTTAAGAGCGCTGACTCTTAATCATTAGGTCTCTCACCGCTGTGGTTCGAGCCTCGCTCGGGTCACATGTGAGACGCCAAGTTCTGCAACGGAAGGTCATGTGTTTTTTCTCCAGATACTCCGGTTTTCGCCCACCTCTAATTAACGATCGGCTCGATATGAGTAAAATAATCTTGAAAGGGCCGTAAAACAAAACAAAACAAAAAAAAAAAAAAAGTTCTGTAATTGTCAGGAATTAATCAAAGTGCTAACAACACTGGTTGGTCGATTGTCTCTGAGTTCATTATAACCAAACAGTGTAGACCCTGATCAGACGCCGCGTTCTGCGGCGTCTGATCTGGGTCTACACTGTTTGCAAACGTCCAAGCATATAAGCTCATGACAGATATCTCTGACAAATCGATTACAAGAATTGTTTGGCTATAAATAAAATTTACCTGGATTTTGTGCATGGTCATCGATTTGTTTGATTTGAGGTTTAACGTCCCCGTCAACACTGTAAATGTCATTTTGGAGACGTTGCTTCCAATTTTGTGGGCCTCTTACCCGACATTGAGATGAAATGACATCTCAAGCCCTGTCGCCCAATGAAACCAATAGGGTTTATTAGCATGGACGGTCCGCCTCGCATCGCGCTTCCGCCATGGACATGCTTAGATCATCTAAGCGGTTTACCAGTACTAGTGTGCGGGCCGGATTCAGCTCTGCGTGGAAGCATCATGCAGCCCATATATTTCTTCAAGCCCCTATGGGCGGCATGGTCATCGATAAAGAAACCAATGCATGATCAAAGCACTTACAGGACTTGTGGGTGTACCAAACCTGCCCATGAAACGCGCGGTTAGGTAAACTGACCGCCGGCTGAATATGAACTACATAAGGTTGACTCGGCAGAAAAACTACAAACAAAATCTGTCTGTATAGGCTGAAAAATGGTCCAGAACCTGGACTTTTATTGTTTTGTTCAACCCTAAAATTTCAACCAGTGTAGACCTTGATCAGCCGCAGCATTCAGGATCACAACTGTGTGCTAATGTCTCGATTTTTGAATCCTATGCTCATATGCATTAACCAATTCAATATTCAGTAACATATTCCCCGTGCTTGCAGGTTCTTTATCGCCATTCGGCTCTGTCTATTTTGTCTATTAAACAGTACAAAGCGCCAGACTCGGTAGCTCAGTTGGATGCGCGTCTCACTTGTGATCAGGAGGACACGGGTTCGATACCTTCCGGGGCCGGCAACATTCTCTCGTGGAGATTGATCATGAAATCTTTTCTACGGTCATTCTCTCTCTTCTGCTGATTCAAGAAGGGCTGTTATCAGTTTCTGGTGGAAGAATGTGTACTGTACTGGTTAACCGCTTGCGTATAAGCCTGCCCAGGACAAATGTGGATAGGTAAACTGACCGGCTCAAAAATGACCTAAAATAGTGTTAACTGGGCCGTTAAACTCTTATACAAACAAACAAAAACAGTACAAAGCAGTTAATTTGTGCGCGCTTGAATTTTATTCCACACGAAAACATGCCTATATAATTTTTACCTCATGAAGCCCCACAGGGTGGTCTTAATATAGGATTTTTGCTTTACCGTGAAAACTGAGGTATCTATTTACCTTAAAAGTGATTTAGTAATTTTGTCACAATCATAAATATTTCCTTTCAGATTGGCGGGAAAGTTAAGAGCGTGGCGGGTAAACCAGGCGAGGTGGTATGCCACGTGGCTGACGAAGAACAAGCTACATTCATTATCTGCGGGACACGTGGTCACGGTCGACTGCGCAGAACGTTGCTAGGCAGCATCAGTGACTATATTCTTCACCACGCCCACGTTCCTGTGTTCGTGTGTAGGCATAAAGACTCGCATAAGGGCATAACAAGTCACCATCATTAACACTTCTAGCGCCGAAAAAAATAGTGTAGCAGACAACATTCAACATTTTTTTTTTGTATTATTTTACAGGGGAAATCAAGCTTGACGCCAGTGTCAGTTTTGTTTTCTCCTAAAAAATGAAAAAAGGCGGAAATGTTGTCTTCTGCAGTGAATGGCGTTTTAAGGATGAAGTTGTTTCACCCTTTTTGTACCAAATGGAACCTTCCAGGAGTCCATTTCAGGTTGTAGGTCCTCCGGTTCTCGCCCATTTCTGATTAACGATCGGCTCGATATGAGTGAAATAATCCTGAGAGGGCCGTAAAACCAAAACCAAAAAAAAATTTCAGGTTGTGTTTGCTTAAGAAATTATTCGGAAATTGGCTAAACATTTAGCAAACATTGGAGGCCCAGATCAGACGCCGCGTTCTGCGGCGTCTGATCTGGGCCTACACTGTGTGCCAGGGTACCCGTTTTGGGGTTTCTGGTACAAAATGGGTTGAGAAATAGATCAACTCTGGCAGTGTACGTCTTGTAACAAATCACTGTTTGGAGGTCAGCTGTAAAGAAGATGAAATTACGAGCGCGTAGCGCGAGTGATTTGTCTACTTACAACCGACGGACAAACTGTGATTAATTAAGAATTCGCATACTGGAGGTGATCCATTTCCGTTCTAAAACACTAAAAAAATCAACACTAATTTTGTTGTTTCCTACAAATTCTCCCAACCTTTCCTGCGCCATTGTCAGGAGAAATCGACTGTTAAACATGCATTTAAGTCTATTTGTAACGTTTGGATGCGAGAAAATGACATAACACTCTTACGTCAAATAACCTACCAGTGACGTCATAAAACATTGGATTTTCGCATCACGCTCTTCCGCCCAGTGATTTGTTGTAGAATAGTTCCTTTCCATTGCCTAGATATGAGTACTGTTTTAGAATGTACCACAAAATATGTTAAAGGCCCGGTCCCACAGAGCTTGCGACCGTGATGCGACCTCTCCACGACGGTTGCAGGAGTCGCAGAGAGGTTTTACAAAGGTTGCAGCAAGGTCGCGGGTAGGTCGCCGATCAAATTTAGTCGCCGATCGTCTTTTGTGCATGCACAAAAGACTGGCTGCGACTGATTTTGATCGCAGACTAGTTGCAATGGTTTTCTAGACGTCACAGACAAATCTCCGATCGATCGCCGAACAGTCGCCGATCGATCCCCGACCGAATTTATGCAAATTTGGCTGTAAATTCTAGCAACCTTGTTGCAACTTATCGGAGACTGGTCGCAGACCGATCGCCGACTGATCCGCGATCGATCCACGACCTATCGGCGATCAGTCGGTAACTGTTCGGCGATGGGTCCGCGATCGAGCGGAGATTGATCACTGATTGATCTGCAACTGGTCGCCGACAAGCTGTAATAAGGTGTTAAAACTACCGAACGATTATAGCGCCAACTACAATAAAAAACTGTTAACATCCTAGCATCATTTCGACGACAGCTTTCAAAAAGGCAACATGGTTCGGAGAGGCGGGAAAAAGAAAACGGCGGCGCAGCCGAAAAAAAAAAACGGGAAGCAAGGCTCGGACACCAATTTCGGATGACGAGGACTTGCAGCAGTCCAGAGAAGACTCTCAGCAGTCGAAAATTTAGTTTATTTTTGTCTGTGTCAAAAAACAAAAAAAAAAAAAAAAAACGCAAAACAGTCTCCGACAAGTCGCCGATTGGTTTTATCCAGTCTCTGAAGAGTCGCCGATTGATCGCCGACTAGGCCCCGATCATGTTTCACTTGTTGCAAGTCAGTCGCCGATCATACAGCGATTCTTCGGCGACAAGTCGCTGATCAATCGCCGACTTTGGGCAACATTAATCGCCGATTGTTCGGCGACCGAACGCCGACTAGTCGGCGACGGGTCGGCGATCACATTTACGGAGCATATTTAGTTGCAACAGTAGCAAAGGTCGCGGGCCAGTTGCAACGAAATCAGTTGCAGAGAGGTCGCATCGCAGTCGCAAGATCTGTGGGACCGGGGCTTTAATACTTGTGTCATCATAGCAGGAATGGAGGCGGCGCATGAATATGGATACACAACTCCATTTGAGCGGACTCCTCTTAGCATTGCGATCTAAAACACACCCATGCGACGTTGTGCATTTTTTTCGCAACTCCAAAATGACTACTTTTCAGATGAAAATCCGGGAAATTGTTTCTTATCTTTACTGGAAACATAGGCTGTGGGTGCTCGTTAGAACCCCCTCATTGAGGCGGTTCTAACGAGTACCCACAACCTATGTCTTGGAGAAAAAATAAGAAATATAATGTATACCCCGTAAACCCAGTTATCTCTACATGAAGTCTGGTTTAGCTGGGGTGTTCATTTCATGGACTTGATCGCTGGTTTATATTCCTAGTCTAAAAACGCACGTGCACAGCCAAATTACCTGTTTGTCTTCTTGCATTAAGCTATCTCAAAGCTTGTCTTCTCTGCGCATGTCTATGAGTAGCCAAGGCTTAGGCGAGGCTGCGCTAATGATGCTAAAAACAGAGGTGCGTTCAACAAAGAGGGCGCCCGCCGAGCGCTCTGAAGGCAAGCGCTCGTCCGAGAGCCCGCGAGTGCTTGCGATACAGTTTTTCTTTGGGTACTGAATCCTTTGCGCATACGTGAAGGGAATTGAGATCCGGTCTCTGCTGAATTGGCGAAAAAATGAGTTTGTTTACAGCCGTCTAAAAGGGTATTAAACAATTTGCAATTTCCTCAAGCAGACCAAGCAGAATTGAACTTCTGATAGACAGAAAAGCAGACGAACAGTCTAAGGTCCGCATCTTGAAACAGCGAGCGCCCACTGCCGTTCAATAGTGTGTTTTTGTTTGTTCAAGCACTCAAGCGAGCGCCCGCATTGTTGAACGCACTACAGGTTTTCTTTGGCGTAGCTCAAATAATAACAATGTCAGATACGCAATAGTATTACTGTAGAATCAAGTAGCTCTTGAGTAGAATGAATTAAAATCGATTCCAATTTCACCGTCTTTTTCATTTTTCAGTCTTATATAGCTATAAATATTAAATATTTGTTTGTATTAGTTGAGGTTTTACGTCCACATCAACACTATTTAGGTCATCTTGGAGACGTTGCTTCCAATTTTTTGTGGGACGTTTACCCGACATTTAGATGAAATGACATCTCAAACCCTTCCGCCCAAAGAAACGGCAAGGGTTTATAACTAGGGACTCGCATCACTTTGCCTGGGCAGCCTCTTAGGCCTTCTAATCGGTTTACCAGTACTGCTGTTCGGTCGGTTTCAGCTCTGTTTGGTAGCACTGTGCAGCTCAGTCTTAAATATTGAATAACTAGATATCACTTTTACCGTAAGGCGACGTTGCGTCTTACGGTAATGAGCCAATCACGTCACACGCCCATTTAAGCGCATACACAATCTCACATTACTATTTTGAGACTAAAACTACTGTTAATGACGCAAAAAGCCGGTTCGTGTCTTTTGATATCATTTTTATCAGGCAAGGCTTCGAGAACGCTTGTAGGATCGCGAGGCTTGCCGAGCGATTCTACATGCGTTCTCGAAGCCGATCCTGATAAACTTGATATAAGATTACACGAATCTGGTATTCTATTTATCAGTTAATCCCCTTGTACACTCTTTCAGTTTTGCCGTTTTTTCCAGTAGTCCAGCTTATAGAAGTGCATTGTCACGTTGACCTGAAAAAAGCTCACTTGTCCTGAGATAGCATATCTGTATCAGGTCAAGGTGTTACAATGCAATTAATATAGGGGGTAACTGATATTTAGGACTACATGTTTATAATAATAGGGTTATTGAACGGAGACTATTGAATGATACTGGTATATGTTGTCCCTTGTTGGTATATTGAAGACTTGCAAAAAGCTTATTTAAAATTAAATTTTAATTGATGTTGGCTGATGCTCTGTCTAGGAGTCTAACTGTTGGCTTCCATTTGCTCCAGCATTTCAGTTATTTCATGCTGTCGAGTCCTCACCGTTGTTTCATCTCTGTAATTGTGAAATTGTTTGATTTTTATGTTCCCTCAGAGATGTAGCACTGATTAGTTAGGAAGCCTTCCTGTGGACTGAGCAAATTATTTGTGTAAGCCATGACAGAATTAAGGGCGATGATTGTGGCAACGTAAAATCTATTTAAGCCTCCCGAGTAGAACACGTTTCACTGACCGTTCAAGGGTGGGTCTTCTGTCGCGGTTTATATTTTGTTACAGTTCGTATTTGCATGTGTGTATCGCTTACATATTTTTATTTTGGATAACCAGTGAAAGTCACGATGACAGCCCTTTTGGCATTCAGCAAGTGATGTTTCCATTAAGGTTTAGTTATTTCATGTTTTATACTTCTTTCCCTTTGGTGTCTCTGATGGGGGATTCGGGGTAATAGTATCGATTCCTGATCATTGCCTTCACTTCTAGTTTGCAGGCTCTTTTTCTTCTATATTCAAACTCAGGACAATTCTCACCACTTTAGTGTTATACATGTATACATGTATGTAACCCTGTATTATTGTTCGTCTTACTATGTTAAGTTGTCACATTTACATAAACACTTGCTATTGACCCTTTAATACCACATGGAATCTTCCTCCTTATATATAGCAGGAGTTCATTTCAAAATTTAGGGGTGTCAGATTGTGTTTTCTTCAAAATTAATTCGGAAAATGGCTGAACTTTTAGCAAACAGTGGAGGCCCTGATCAGACGCTCTGATCGGGGGCCTGCACTGTTTGCCACGGTATAGTACGACTTTAGGGGTTTCTGGTACTCAATGGGTTAATCGACAGTGACAAAGAAAAATGTGTCTCCGTCACATGTGCGCACAGCTAAAACTCAGATCAGACTGCGCATTGGCGCACTCTGATCTGAGTCTTCGCTATGCGCTGGATAAATGCTGTGTGACCCGAAGATTCTTCGTGAAGAAATTTTTTCTACGGTCATTCTCTCCCCTCCGCTGATTGAAAAAGGGCAGTTGTCATTATGTGGACGGTGGTTAACCGTTTATGAATAAGCCTGTCCAGGAAAACGGTGGTGAGGTAAACTGACCGGCTCGATATGTTCTCACTAGTGTTTACTGGGCCGTTATAGTCCAACCAAGCAAAGAACGAACGAAAACAAACAGAGAATGCTGCATTCATTAATTATTTGGGCTTTAACGACACGTCAACCCTTCTGGGTCATTTTGTGTCCCTGAGAATGGGAGAGAAGAGAGATATTAGATAGGGCTAGTAAAGAAGATGAAGTGATTTTGTTTGTTTGTATTGGCGTTTGCCGGCCCAGTCAACACTATTTTAGGTCATTTTTGAGCCGGTCATTTTACCTATCCATACCTTTTCCTGGGCAGGCTTATACGTAAGCGGTTAACCAGTAAAGTGCACATTCTTTCACCAGAAACTGACAACTGCCCTTCTTGAATCAGCGGAAGGGAGAGAATGACCGTAGAAAAGATTTCATGATCAATCTCCACGAAAAAATGTTGCTGATCCCGGCAGGTATCGAACCCGCGTCCTCCTGATCATCAATCAGACGCGCATCCGACTGAGCTACCGAGGCCGGCGAAAATGACGTGAGGGATAAGGGAGAAAGAGGAAAATGAACAAAAGTATAGAAACAGAAAAACAACAACACTCCCAATCTACCCTTACCGGCTGCAAGTACAGCAGGCCTTGCCCAACTGTAAACCAATATTAACTTTTATCATATGACGTCGCGTCTGAGAGTGTAATAACGCCATGTATTATTTTCGATAATCCACTAGTGGATTAAATATGCAAATTAGTTAGATACTCCCCGTAACGTTACATGTACGACGTCTTTAACGACGTCGCGTTTACTTATGGCGGAATATTGACATTTTAGTAAAATAAGCGCGAATAAAAACGTTTTAAATGTCATATGATAAATAGAATCTTGCATCAGTGCTCATGCATTATTGAATTTATTAAACTCGTTGAGGAAAAGGAATAAAATGCTCGGCAAAGCCTCGCATTTTATCCCTTTTCCTCAACTCGTTTAATAAATTCAATAATACATGAGCACTCATGTAAGATTCTCTATGAACGCTGCAGACACCAACCACCATCAGAATGCTATGCTTATTTGCTCACATGCGCGAATGCCGCGTCACATTTTTGTGTACAAAATGTTATGCTTGTAATAATAAATGGCCTACTTGGTCTATTTCGAGGTCGCAGTGTGAAAAGGTTTGTTGTTGTCAGAAATCATGACCTATGTAAAAGATATTCGGTAGATGACCTGTGCTGGGTTAGTGCAGATTAAAATAAAAGGACTGACAGCACTGGTGGATCGTTTGTCTCGTGGTGTTGGCTGCGAAAATACATGAACGGAGATTTAGGCCATAGAGGATATTTGATTTTTTCAGTGTAAGATCGAATTTTATTTCATCGAATGAACACCAAAACTGTTATTTTCACGAGTGGCGTAGCCACGAGTGAAAATAGCAGTTTCGGTGTTCATGAGTGAAATAAAATTTGATCTTGCACTGAAAAAATCAAATTTTCTATTTCTTACATGCTTCAAAAGGCAATATTTAGCGTCTTTAATGGTGTCGCTCACATTCGGAGAAAATTATCTTTGTTCCTGTTCGTTTCGCGTCAATTTAGTGGTGTCCATCGTGTTTAGTGGGTATACTATTGGGTGTAAACTACTAGTTTGCACCTGAGAAATGGCCTGGGATGGTATTATTATGAATGATTAATGAAATAATTGAGAGAGTAGTTTTCCAAAGAAGTTGCTGGCAAGTCTAACGTCGCGCGACAAAAGACGTGACGTCAGCGTCATAAATGACGTCAGTAACGTCCCCGTCACACATGAACGGGCTATGCGCACAGGGGCCCGGCGCATTTTTTTTGTGATTTGGAAAATGTATAAAGAAAAAAAATGGGAAATGATACTAAATATAGACAAGGGGTTGAACATGGCATAAGGACCCAACTACCCCCATTTCACATTCACATACCATTATTGAGAACATCAAAACACTCTCATTTTGAAACCCTGGCTGTAATTGTCCCCACATACCATCGCTAGTCAATGGATAGAATCATTTCAGCCAAAGCAAAACGGTATCCACAATACAGCTAGGGAAAACGACCTATTTTGACAGATTTTACCAGGTCGGACACGACCTCGTAAACACAGAGTTCACGGCTGTAAAACTAAAAGCCAAGCATGCCCACATAAATCTTTGACATCGTCTAATAATAAACTTATAAACATAATAAGTGCTGCTGGTGAGAAGTTCAAAAGTCTCTAGATAACAACATACTCGGCGTTTATAATCTTCCTGAAAATCTTTCAGCAGCTGCGGCCATACTTGTGTTTTGCTTCATCATGTGACTTTGCTGTATCACATAATTTCATTGGTCGGTGTTTTGGTTTCCTCTTTCGCAATACTGGGGCGGTGTAAAACCAGCTGAACGTAAAACCAGCCGTATTAAACACCGGTATTGGCATGAAACTACCGGAGACCACATAAACGCTACTTAGGCATTTTTTTTCAACGCTCCATATCCTTGAGAGCTGTATGATTGAAAAAAAAACAAACAAAAAAACTTAAACATACAAATGTTCGTTTCAACTATGTTAGTTGTCGAAACTACCAACTCTTTCAACAAAAAAAACAACAACTATTTCGGTACCCAATATAGATAGTTGATTTCGGTATTTAGTAGTCCGCCTATTTTGTAAACAAACAAACGAAAAAAAAAAAATACACAAACATATATTTGGAACGGAACAAAAAGGAAACCAAAAATACCATACCGAACGACATCCAGCTCGTTTTTTATACAGACGCATTTGTTGTGACAGTGTGTACACTAGTGTCCAATTCAGAAACGATTTTAGCTTCGGTTTAAAAGCCAAGGCTGGGCCGAGCCACTGACGTCTGATTTTTTTTTAATTAGGTCCAAATAAGGGTTTGGTATGTAAATTATAAAGACTTTTCCTATCTATCTAGCTAGCTGGCTAAATAGTTTTGACACTTGAGCAAACACTTGACCATTACCTCAGTTTGATGGGTGGCTGAATTTAGAATTTAGCTAAAATGTCACGGGATGAGCCCTTAAAACTATTTACAGTTTGAAAAACAGAAGTATGCTAAAACGAATCTCAGTGCGGGCTTTGAAAAGTGAAAATGGAGGCAATGATCAGGAATCGATACAATTAACCCACAGTTCCCACCAGAGACACCAACGGGAAACACAAACATGAAACAACAGACCCTAATGGAAACATCAACAGCGGAAAGCCAAAAGGACAGTTACTTTCCCACAAAATGGCCAATAGGCTATCCAAAATAAAATAATATAAGCGACACAACACCCAAATACAAACCATAACAAAAATAAACCGCGACAGAAGAACCGCCTTGGAATGGTCAGCGGAAACGAATTCCACTGGGGAGGGGGGGGGGCGGGGTAAATCGATTTTACGTGGCCACAATCCTAGCACTTACTTCCGTCGCGATTAAGACAAATAATATGTAACTCATCAGTCCAACATCTCCGTGAACACAAAAATCAAACAACTACAGAGTTGAACTCTTCTGGGGTCTTGGCATTCACCGTAGAAGAGGGAGGACAATTCCACTGAGGAATAGTAATCGATTTTACGTGTCCACAATCCTCGCACTTTCTTCCGTCGCGATTAAGACAAATAATATGTAACTCATCAGTGCAATATCTCCGTGAACACAAAAATCAAATAACCACAGAGTTGAACACTTCTGGGGTCTTGGCTTTCACCGCAGAAGAGGGCGGACAATTCCACTGAGGAATAGTTCTGGTAAAAATATTTTTTTCAGTGCATCGCTAAAGGACTGGTACCTACGATATTGTGAGTCGTTTACTTTTGATGCTCTTGTTTGGATTGAAGCTGTCGCTGGGGTCAAGTATCTGTCCTTATTTATAGACACTGTACCCGAGTATCTTATAGAAGAATGTTGAAGATGGCTGTTCACGACGGGCCTCTATGGACGGTCATTCCAGCCCGTTAAGCATGTCACCTATGCTACTTCTGTTCCTCTGCACTTTCTCCATCTGCTTCATCTGAGCTTTAACATTGGGATGACAAATGGGTGCTGCATATCCACGTTGAGGGCTAACCAATGTTTCATATGCAACATCATTTGTTTGCCCAGGTGCAAAAGCCAAATTACATCTAAGAAATTCGAAAGTCCTAGTTTCTTTCTATGTTATCTTTGAAATATGTTGACTCCAGTCAAGATCGTCAGTGATGGTGATACCACGATATTTGGCGGATCGAACCTGTTCCATAATTTGCTGGCGTAGTGTATAATCAAACTTATTTTGCTTGTTCGGAAGGGTCGGAAGGTGTCGTGACACCCTCATTGAATGACATTTGGCCACATTGAACTTCATCTGTCAATCTGCCCCAATTGTGCTAGTCGATCCAGGTCATTTTGTAAAATAAGACAGTCAGAAGGAGACTTACGTTCCTATACAGCACACAATCATCATCAAGCAAATGGACAGATGAAAGGATATTTTCAGGAGATCTTTGATGAATATAAAAAAAAGGACCGGTCCAAGGACCGAACCTTGGGGGACACCAGATAAAACAGGGACCGGATTAGACGCTTGGCCTGATCCAGTCCCGGTTTTATCTGATGTCCCTCAAGGTTCGGTCCTTGGACCCGTCCTTTTCTTAGTAGTTGTTCGTTTGTTTGTATTGGAGTTTAACGGCCCAGTCAACACTATTTAGGTCATTTTTGAGTCAGTCAGTTTACATAGCCACACTTTCCTTGGCAGGCTTATACGTAAGCGGTTAACCAGTACAGTGCACATTCTTTCGCCAGAAAATAACAACTGCTGTTCTTGAATTAGCGGAAGGGAGAGAATGACATTAGAAAAGATTTCATGATCAATCTCCACGAAAGAATGTTGCCGACCCCGACAGGAATCGAACCCGCGCCCTCCTGATCACCAGTCCGACGCGCACCCGACTGAACTATCACAGCCTGCCCTTTTCTCAGTATTCATCAATGATCTCGCTGATAATATCAGATCATCTGTCCCTATGGCACCATGTAAAAACAATCGCAAGTCAAATATGAAAAAAGTTCATGTTAATTTGGCAATTCTATATATTATCTAAAAATGCACATTTTGTCCAAAAAAAAAAGGGAGCGTGAACTGAAATATTCAATTACAAAGTCCAATTACCATCATTTTTATCGGCATTGGAAACTTTAAATTTGATCTGCTTGTAATTTTATTTTAGCTTAATTTTAACAATGAAAACAATGTATAATTATACATCAGTCTAGGCATTATTGCCTGTGCCAGGCCTTGGCTTTTATACCCGACTGAACTTAGAAAAATTGGCCGAGGCAATTCGGTTCAGATTATATAAATTATGTGTAGGTGTTATGAAAATGGTTTCAAACTCACTGTACTTTGTATGTATGCTATACATATATAGTCTTCGATAAACTCAAGGAACGGATTTCTTTTACAAACAATAGTACATTTGTAGCGGATCTAATATTATGTTGAATCGAGGACAACAAGAAGCCCTTGAGCTAGCCAGAGAAGGACATAATCTATTGATTATGGGTTCGGCGGGCACTGGTAAATCCCATGTGTTAACTGAAATTTTCGATAATTTAACCGAAGAGGGTAAAAAAGTGCAACTGACTTGCAGCACTGGGATTGCTTGCACAATATATAAAACCAGGTACAATGCTGTGACTGTACACCAGTTTAGTGGTATTGAGGACGGTAGATACGATCCAGATAAAATTTTAACTGTTTTAAAGAACACTGCGAAGGCTGATCGTGTAATCAGAAATATCATGTCGACGGATGGCTTAATCGTGGACGAGTGTTCCATGATAAGCCAAAGAACCTTCAATTCTTTGTGCAATGTTTGTAGTATGAAAGACCCATCTAAACTATGTGGTGGGATTCAGGTTATTTTCTGTGGGGACTTTCTGCAGTTGCCACCAGTGCCAAACAAACGGTATAATGACAATGGAAACTTTTGTTTTCAAAGTCCCCTTTTTAACGAAGTCTTTCCACATCGAATGATTCTTACAGAGAACGTTCGACAGAACCAAGATGCACCCTTCGTTCGAGTGCTTTCCGAAATATCAAAAGGTCTTTTATCTGAAGAGGGCAGGTCCTTTTTAAAAAATATGAAAAGAAATCTTCCTGAAGACTGTGAAAGTGTTAAGCTGTTTTCAACAAACAGTTTAGTAGACGACTACAACCGGAATTGCCTGCTCAATCTTGATGGTAACATGTATGAATTTAGTGCAAATGACACAAAAGATATAAATGCGTTGAAGGAAATTACAGCACCAAAGATTTTATGGTTAAAAGTTGGCTGCCCTGTTATTCTGTTGAGGAATTTGAGCCAAACACTAGTCAACGGATTAAGAGGCATCTTAGTCGGTGTGGGTGACACAGAGCTCACAATCCGATTTCCCTCTCTAGACCTCACTACAGGTATCCAGAAAGCAAATTTTACAGGTAAGTACATTGTTAAGTTTTAATTAGGTTCAAATACCTCAGAGAAAAGATTTAAAATTGGAACACGCCAGAACATTTAACTGTAAGAGAACGGCAGTTAAAGAATCGCCCTGGAACGGCCAGTATCTAATTATTGGGATGGGGTTGGTGGAATCATTCTACTTAATGGTTCCCTTCCACTCGCATCCAGATACCTTAAACTTAAAGTAGAAATACGCTAGGTTTAGTTTTGGTAACCCAGTTGCCATCTATTGGAGCAGAACTGCAAAATATGATTGTCTACTTAATGCTTATCTTGCACTCGATACAATTAACCCATAGCTCCCATCAGAGACACCAAAGGGAAGGAAGCACAAACATGAAGCAACAGACCCCAACGGAAATACCAACAGCGGAAAGCCAAAAGGACAGTTACTTTCCCACAAATATGGCCAAAAGGCTATCCAAAATAAAATAATATAAGCGACTCAAACACCCAAAGACAAACCATTACAAAAATAAACAGCAACGGAAGAACCGCCTTGGAACGGTCAGCGGAAACGATTTTCACTTTGGGGTGTGGATGGGGTGCTTAAATCTTCAGTAAATGTAATGGTGAAGAGTCTCTTCATGACTAAATGAGGAGTCTTCACTTAAGAAATGAAATTTATTTTTCTGCAGTTCATGGAAGTATGAACGCAGTGGGTCGCGTGCAAAGTAAATGAACCCCGAAGGGGGTTCATGTAAACTTTGCTAGCGACCCACTGTCGTTCAAACTTTCATGAAAAGCAGAAAAATTAAATTCATTTTTTATATTTACATTTTTTGCCCCTCATCACTGGGCGAAAAAATGCTTTTATGGCAAACTTTTAAAGCTGAAAAACATTTATACGCTCTTTTTCTACAAAGAGCGGAACAGCATTGTCGTCATCAACGCCCGTAGAGAACAATGGTTTAGAATGACGTCACTTAACGTCACTGAAAATCATGTGATTCGATGCGTTCATCGAAGTATGAACGCAATTGTTTTCTATAGGTTTACATTAGACTTTACACTGGAAATGTAAATATTGTTAAATCTACTGAATTAAACATTTGAAAATTCTAGTGGTCTGATGGGTTTAATATCTAGGCCAAACACTAACTCAAATATGGATGTCATATTATTGCCAATTCACGTTTGTGTATCTTTCTAATTTTATGCTGAACGTTATACCATAGTATTTCATTACGAAAACGCATCTATACAAATACATTGTAAATTTTACCACAGAAAAGTGAACATTTTTAGATGAAATATTTCGATGCTATTCTCATTTCTGCTCAAAACTTACATTGTTGATACTCGTTAGAAAAGCCTCGTTGAGGCGGTTCTAACGAGTGCCCACAATCTATGTTTTTGAGCAGAAATAAAAAAACTAATGTATACCTCTGTAAACCCCAGTTTTACTATATAAAAGTGGGGTTCAAGGGGGTCAAATTTATATAGGCGCGTTTTCCTGATGTTGATCTTCTTGAATTTTAACACTATGGTTTCAAGACCCAGCAAGGAGTCCAAAAAGTGCCGACGGAATGGCAAACAGTGTTAATCCTAATCAGGAGCAGCCTGATCTGGGTCTGCACAGTTTGCTTAGTCATGTCTATCCCAATGCTTAGGATCATTACGGTAATTATTTACTTTGCACTTTATTTTTCAGTGTTTGATCCGAAAACAAACACTATCATCGCCACCAGAAACCAGTTCCCCATAAAACCTGCCTATGCTCTTACGATCCACAAGGCTCAAGGAATGACACTCCCTTGGTAATAATACTGCTAATCGACTGGTCACTTTCGTAAACATTCTTATTCAGCCCGTGATGCGATCAAGTAACTGTCCAGAGCAAGTGTTCGCTGACTGTCAATATTTTATGTGGAGCATGAAAGTCAGTAACAGAAATGCACGTGAAGTTATGCTTCCGAAAGTAGGGTGATGCTACAAAATTACCAGTCGAATTTGGCTAAAATTAACCATAACTTAATTTATAAAATGTCGCATTGTTTAAGAAAGTGGAGTCACGACTTGATGTAGTTTCATATGAATATGACATTAAATTGCAAAGAAAAGTACACTGTTCCTTATATATTATAAAATAATTTTGACATGTTTCTGTAAACACGAAAACAGAAGTGAAGGAAATGATCAGGAATTGATACAATTACCCCACACCTCCCATCTGAGACACAAAAGAGAAATAAACACCAAAATGATATAATATATCACTACCGGAAAGCCAAAAGGATAGTTACTTTCCTACAAAATGGCCTAACGGCTATTCAAAATAGAAAGTTAAAACTTACATGGAAATACGAACTGTACATAACCAAAATAAACCGCCATGAAACGGTCAGAAGGACCGCCATGAAACGGTCAGTAAAAAGTATCTCCAGAGACGGGGGTAGGAGAGGGGTTGTGGGGCTTAAATTAATTGTTATTGTTCAGTAAACTAAATTATGTTGACCTGTTCCGCGCCGATCAGTACGACACGAATGAAACACTGGTCACCCAAAGTCAATACTTGTATAATATGTTCTATTAAAAGGCAATCCTTTTAAAGCAATTGCTACATGGGATTGAAACCTGGGGTGGCCAAGTTCTGGGCAGACTTACTAGTTTAGGCCAATAAAGACTCGATCACACCCATTTAAATAGTTTCAAAATTCCACAGTGAAATCAGTGAACCCATGAGACTAGCTGTGGGCCAGACTACCTTGTTTCAGTCAATAAGGCCTCATCAGTGACCCTTAAAATATTTGTAAAATTCTGCAGTGGAATGAATGATCCCAAATGACTAGAAAATACAAATGTTGTATCATCATTTTATATCCCATTATTGGCAATTCATCAGGCTCGGCGATAAAAAGTCACCCTGCCCTTCATGATACTGTTGGTTATATTTTACATTTTATATACCTTTAGGATCATAGATTCCACTTCTGAGTTTTAAAATAGATTACCGTTACTGATGAGGCATAAAAATTGGGCGAAACTAGCTAATCTGGCCCACGTTTCAACTTCTTTGTTGTAGTCCTTGCTTCCAAAGACTTACCTTTTCACATGGCGTTTAACTTCACCTCGGCTTGTGTAAGAAAATGTGGGGCGGCCGTAAAAATTCTCCATGCCGTCAATCATAATGTGGGATATGATTTCTGGGATCATTGATTCCGCGCTGAAGAATATATGAGGGTTATTGATGGGACCTAATTGGCCGAAACTAGCTATTCTAACCCATAACAAAACCCCTAATTTAAGAAAAAACAATACATTTTGGTCGACGAGCAGGGTAAACATTTTCATAGCTTTGAATATGTGTTTGTCCGTCTTTCCTTTGAACTACAACTGCATTTCAGGGTTGAAGTCGACTGCAGAGACATATTCAAGACAGGTCAGCTAGGAGTAGCAATGTCCAGAGCTGCATCGTCGGATGGTTTAAGGGTCATAAATTTCCATCCAAGATACATTTTTCGTCCACCAGCAGTAGTGTCTGCATTCATGAACGAAGCAAGCGATGATCGTTTTCCAGACTTGAGTTGCTGTAGATTACGAGGGTAATCTGATTTATCTTCGTTGTGCCAGAAATCTATTAAGTTAAAATATCTGCGAAAGAGCACCTTACTATTGTGGGAATTTTGTCATCTGAAATGTTTTGCAGAAAAATTAAGAGTTAAACATATAATTTGTCCCCGCCCATCGGCGCTTGGAGAAATAGATCGTCTGCATGGTGCTTCCACGGAGAGAGAAACCTGTTAAGAGGTATAAAATTGAAGTCCATGCAATGAAAAGGAATCGATACAATTACCTCTCATCTACCATCCTAGATAGCAGAAGAAAAGAAATACAAACATACAACTTCACCATACAGGAAAATAAGTAAACTGTCCGACTCAAATGACCTAAACAGTGTTGCCTGGGCCGTTAAACTCCAATACAAACAAACAATGGAAAACCATAACAATAATACGCCACAACAGAAGAGCTGCATTGGAACGGTCAGAAAAACGCTTTTAATTTTAACTGCGGTTCTGTGGGGGGTGGGGTGAGACCGTGAGGGGGCTTAAAGGCATTTATTCTTGTAAGAGTAGGACACACCATGTGTTAATAATCGTTTTATTGCACCCTGTGATGTACTGTTTATAACTGATCAAAAGCGGACCTTTATAGGGTGATTAGTAGCTCTTGTTGAATCCCCTGATTGAGGCAATTAAGGGGAAAATCAATAATGTACACTTTAGTCAACAGTTAGTAAACTATTGATTTTCCCTAAGGAGGTCCCTTACCTGTTGAAGACTGACTTCAGTCAGTACTGAGGGCTACATAATATTATGTAATGAAATGATAGTCCTAAATAATCAAGAATAAATGCCTTTAAATGGATTTTACGTTTTACTGCGGGGAGGGGGGGGGGGGGGGGGGTTGGCTTAAATGGATTTTACCTGACTGTCCAGGCAAAGTGGTGCGGGTCTAACACTCTCATAATAAACATAGAGCGCTATAGGATTTGTTATGACAGTTATTTTTTTTTTTTTTTTTTTTGCTTGTTTGATTTGAAGTTTAATGTGCCCGTCAACACTTTATGTAATTTATGTCATTTTAGAGAAGTTGCTACCAATTTTGTGGGACTTTTACCCAACACTGAGATGAAATGACATCTCAAACCCTGCCGCTCAATGAAACCAATAGGGTTTATATGCATGGACCCTTCGACTCAGCGACTTTGTCTGGGCAGGCTTAGTCCTTCTTAGCGGTTTACTGGTACTCATATGTGGCCGGTTTTAGCTCTGCGTAGAAGTTTCATGCAGACAAATCTGTTTCTTCAAGCCTCGATGGGTGGTGTCAAATAATCTCATTGTCTGGTAAAAGTGCCACAAAAATGGAGGCAACTTCTCCAAAACAACCTAAATATTATTGACTGGGAAGTAATATCTCAACAGAAACAATTGAGCATTCTTGCCACAGGTTTACAGCCTGATAACTTTTATTTCCCTGATGGAAGACACAGAGTTTGGAATGTTTCGTTTCTTTCTTAAGGGCTGATTCATTGCTATACTGTACGGTACAGTGCCGACTGCAGTTTTACCAGCATTAGACTTCTTTGACACAATATTTTGTCCAATGACCACGCTGTTAATTGCGCGCCGATATTACAGTGCGCTAGGATTGGAATTTGAACCATGATAGGTTGACCTTTGTTGACTGAAAATGTTCTCAATAACGTCAGAGTTAACTAATGCAGGGGTTACATACATTGTGGGTGATTTTCTCAGTACAACAGAGCATAGCATAATGAACCCTTTAATGCAAGACTGTATGTCTTCGCTGCATTGTACCGACAGCAGACATCTGCTTTTCTCTTTTTGAGTAATGTCAGATTGCCCCATTACGTGACTTTGCCAGTTTTGGAACCATGAGCTAATATCTGATAAGGTGAGGAGCCGAGGGTCGTCCTGGGATTTAATTGGCCTCATATCTCTAAAGATGTATATCATGCTGGAAGTTTTTTCAAGTAATTCGACGACCCCATTCAAAATTTGACCTTTATCACCAAGACTTTGTTGGTAAATTTTGATAGCATTCAGCATTTCTGCATTTAAAACCTCTTCTGCAAGATGGTTTCGCATTTTTAGTTGTGAATCCAAATGGAAATGCTCACTGGTTAGCTTTCTATGTAATTGTAGAGCATTTTGTTGATCCCATTCGAAAAAGTCAAAGAACATTTTCCATTGGATCGTTAGGGAACTTGGCAGTGTTAGAAGTCTAGTGGATTTCGGACTGATGCCACTTTTCAATATGTTGTTTCTCAGCTTTTTCATGACATGCGAGAAGTCCATTAAAAATATAACATCAGTAGCGGTACACGGGTTTCTGGCTATGAAGCTAGTAGGATTATCACCTAAACAGATATGCATGAATGAACGGTTTGACTGCGCACCGTCCATGCAAGTGTATAAAACAGTAAATCCATATGTGCACAACAAATAAACTGCTCTCCAGAAAATACCGTATAGTTCAGACGCTTGTATACTGTTTGTAATAAAGTGAGCGAAAGGAAAACGAAATCCGTTTATACCTAGAAACAGCAGCTGCAAAACATACTTGCCAGGACTTTTCTCCTGAGTACCAGTTCTCAGGGCATGACACAAATTTCCCTCTCTCCCATAATCAGTAAAACCCGTTAGTTCCACAATGTCGCCTTGTTTGTCAATCTCGATATCTGCTTGGATAGACATCTCATCAAATATAATACCCCCGTACCTTTCACCTTGGGACATTTCTTGCCGGCTAGCTTCATTATGCATCCAGTAAAACACTTCTTCATCAAAGCCTGGCTTTTGTTTAAGTGCATTTTTATACAATATGAGGAGTGACTTAGAAGGGAGAACTAGAAGTTTACTTTCTGAAAGCACTTCGTAACAGTGGGGACTACGATTATATAATTGAAGGCAAACACCTATGAATTTCTGGGACCACCTACGACCTTTTGGATGTCTACCAACATTTTTAGCTTGTTCCATAAGGAGTGATAACATGCTGTCACTTGCTTGTGGAAAAATTCTCTTAATCTGATCGATGCCTGGCTCAGAATTGTTTTCCTGAATAGGTTTTAAAACGTTCTTTCCCTTTTCTTTTGTCTCAGTATTACAAACTTTGCTAGAAAAGGTCATTTTCTGACATGTCCGACAAGAAAGTACTTTAGAATTCAAAGGAACGGCCTTCGTACACATCATTGACCTCAGCGATCGAATGGTGCTGCTATTACCTTCTGCTTGCCAGGAGTCTAGCGTGTGATAACGGCTCATCATTATGCCCTTAGACACCTTTACACCAGAACATAGCTTAATTTTATCTATACATTTGAAAATTAAAGAAATTCCTTCTTTATGCATCTGAAAAGTGTTATCTATGTGTAAGTTGGATAGATTAACATTTTTCCCTCCAACAAGCAGATCCCAGGTACCATCGCTGTGAAATGCAATTACTTTATTAACACTATGCCCGTTTGAAAAACATCCGCTCTGGGTCTCACAAATAATTTCAGATGCGGTTACTTTTTTTAATACATAATTTGCTGCAAGACATCCAGAAATACTTGAAAAGCCCATTGTACTGACTGAACACATGCTCAGTGGCTTCACAGAAAGTCCAGTATAAACAGTTTTAATGGACGTGCCAATTTTCCTTCTAACACGTTCAGTTTCTGGAAACAAAATTTTCAGATGTTCAAGAAAAACCATTATTCCAGGAACGTTGTTACATTTCAGAGATTCAATGCACTCCATTTTGAAGCTATCATACAAGAAATTTATCTCAACTTCGGCACCAGCTTCTGGTGTAACTCTTGACAACATCCTGAAAATGACACAGGAGAATAATAATACAGAAAAAAGATAACCCCACATATTTATCAGTGAAAATACATATTCAAACATCGTTCTTTCTTTGGCTGTTGTCGAATGTTTCTGCAGTGTTTAATGTACAAGGATATGCAGGAAAAGTGTGGTTTGATAAACTGACCAACTCGATGGAACCTAAAGAATGTTGACTGGGCCGTTAAACTCCCAAACCAAACTAAAAACACAAACTGACATACGTAAACTTATAGGAGTACCTCAGGGATACATTTCAGGCCTACTGCTATTCGATGTTTTCATCAAGGTTTTTTTTTTTTTTCGGTCGTTTAGAGAATATTTCACTCGTTAATCAGAGTACCCAGAGAAAATAACTGACCTTCTGCTGCAGAACATGGCGTTGCACATGTGCATTACGGAAACACGCCTTTTCAAATATATTGAAAATTTTACCAATAAAAAATGTTGTTTTCATAAAAAATATATTTTTCATATTTCTACTCAAAACATACATTCTGTGAACTCGTTAGAACTGCATCATGGAGGCGGTTCTAACGAGTAGCCACAATCTCTTTATATATATGTGTCTTTCAGAATAAGTAAGAAAGATAAAGTTTACCGCTGTAAACTTCATTTCAACATATAAAAGTGGGTTAATTTATCGATTCCTGACCATTGCTTTCACTTCTCTTTAAGGGGGTCAAAATTATAAGGCGTGTTTTCGTGGTGGACCCGAACGAGGCTCGAATCCCAGTGGGTGCACCAACTACGCTATTGAGACCCGTCATTAATGGTTTGTTCTATGTAGTATGCAGCTGAAAATGTGCACTCTACGCTTATACAGTTGACCTTGATAAATCTATGACCCGATAAATTTGAAGTACCCGGCTGTGACCCTTGCATCGGTTTGACCATTCGCCCATCAATCCACTTACACAAGCTTGGTTGGTCCCATTGGGGCTTGAAGAAATAGACTGGCTGCATGATGTTTTCACGCAGAGCTGCGTGGAAACATCATGCAGCCAATCTATTTCTTCAAGCCCCAATGGGGCCAACCACATGGGTACTGGTAAACCACTTAGAGGATCTAAGTCTGCCCAGGCAAAGCGGTGCGAGTCGGACCATCCATACTTATAAACCCTATTGGTTTCATTGGGTGGCAGGGCTTGAGATGTCATTTCATCTCAATGTCGGGTAAAAGTCCCACCACAAAATTGGAAACAACGTCTCCAAAATGACCTTTACAGTGTTGATGGGGACGTTAAACCTAAACTGAAATAATAATAATAATAATAATAATAATAATAATAACACGATTGTAAGCACGAGTGCACAATGACGCAAATTTCTATAAGGCACATGCAAGTTTACAGTGTTTACTTGTATGTTTCAGATTACCTATAGATGATCCTTCGACCCTGGAATCACAATCTAGTACGACAGTGTTAAGCTCTGTCACCTCTGAGGCTGATGAACTGGATGATGAATTTAATGATGTTATTGCAGCGATTGATAGCAATGAGGGGGACACACTGAATTTTGAAATTCCTGAAAATTTTCATTTGAAGGATTTACTAGCTGAAATACGCTTCAAAACAGAGCATACCGAAGTGCACACGCGCATTAATTCAATTATTTCTAAACTGGAACAGCAAAACTCCAGATGTCTTACGTTTGTAAAGAAAGTCATGTTTAAAATGTCCACTGTAATCAGATTAGATATGCAACAGTCAGGTACCATTCCAGAAAACATACTTTCAAAAGTTTTTGCAAAGGTGCATGAGTATTCCACTAGCCTTGAGTATACCATGGATTGTCTTGCATTATTCGAGATAGGAGAAGAAGAAGGCTTCGAAGAAGCTCATAGAGTCGTCTGCTACAAAATACTTGAATACGTACGTGAATTTATGATAGAGCAGAAAGTGTCTGATTTACAACCAAGGGGGTCTAAAATAATGAAAAGGTTTGTAACAGAGGCGAGTAGACCAAGAATACGTTACGTTGCCGGCTACTGTGTAGCATCTCTAAGGAAACGCTATACACAGTTAAAACAATCCAACATGTTTTCAAATTCAAAAGCCGCCCAGTCGTCTTTCAAAGAGGCCAAGGTTTCTTTGAAAATAATTACTGCTTTAAGAGAAGAAGAACATTATTTGAAAGATACAACGACAGATCCAGACTCTTTGGTAGACATAGATAGAAGACAAAATGTCAGGCGCGGACTTACAAATGTCACAGACCATGTATATGATTTCTTTTTATGTCTGACCAAAACATGTATGGCCAAACTCGTCCATGAAAATTTAGTTAAGTATGGAGAGTCCATGTATAATAAATGTCTGGATCTTGTTCGGAGTGATTCAGATTTGTACGAGAAATTTTCACACATGGTTATTGCGAAATTACAGGCTGAAAATGTGGAAGAATTCCATGAAAGTCAATATAGTTTGCCTGACTATCTTGAAAATATGGTGATTTTGTCTGCTCAGGTTTATGAAATTTACAAGGAACTAGTACAAAAGTACTTTATGGTGTTGTTTGCACAATTTCGTAGGGATGTCAAATCCGCTTTGAAAGTACAAAAAACTATGGCGCACAGAAAGCAGATTAAAGTCACAAAGGGTACAGGCACCAACACAACGGCGAAACAATCAGTCACACAAACAAAACGCAAAATAACGAAACAAAAGGGTAATACGAGAAAAGCAAGCAGTAAATCAGTCGAGCCTCCGCAGGCAGAGCCCCAACCTGGTCCTTCATTTGTAGTAGAAAATGAAATGAATGAGAACAAAGCAGCAGATTCTGACACTGATAGTGACAGTGGAGTCTGTGCAAAATGTCATTTAGGAGGAGGCAAGGACTGGATACAGTGTGACTCATGCAATTCCTGGTTGCACAGGAAGTGTGCAGGATTGTCCAACTGTATGAAATGGAAAAAATATTCTAAAGAGTCAGCGACTTGGTATTGTCAAGAATGTGCTTGACATACATGCACATGCTAAATATGGAGATACACATAGTACACTTGTGCAGCTTAAGTTCAAAACCCAGTAGTGATCTATTAGCGTTGGCTGGGACTACTTTGCCATTTTGGGGCGACCAGTGGCTACCTCAGTGTTAATTTGATTTTCATGTTCATGTATATATGTATGCATATATATTATTTGATTTTCATATTGTTCTTAACGTAAGAAACATATGGAAATCAAATAATATATGTATTCCCATTTCATCAAACTTAATTTGATAATCCTGCAAACATGCAGCTCCGCTTTTCAAAAGCTGCACTGTCTTGTGTGGCATGCTTATCTAGAACTGCGAATTAACATAATATTTCATCAAAATGTAAGTTGCAACAGTTTTGTAGCAAAATAGAAACTGTTATCAGATTTTGCATATTCGTTGGCCAGGTGGCGTCTTCGATAGTCGTCCAGTTTATTTTGTATTTTTGTTAATGTTTGTATGATATTGTCTTAACTCGTCCCATTATATAAAGATAACCATTGTGTTTCAAGTAATGTATATATAAAACGTACCAGCAACATAGCCTTTGTGTCCCTACGTCTTAATAGTCGAACAGGTAGAAAACTAGGCATGTGGTGTGCTATTTGTTTGTTTGATTTGAGGCTTAACGTATCCGCCAACACTGTGTATATCATTTTGGAGGCGTTGCTTCCAGTTTTGTGGGATTTTTACCCGACATTGAGATGAAATGACATCTCAAGCTCTAGCCCTATGAAACCTATAGGGTTTAGAAGCATGAACGACTCGCACCGCTTTGCCTAGGCAGGCTTAAATCCTGTCAGCGGTTTACTGGTACTCGTGTGAGGTCGGTTTCAGCTCTGTGTGGAAGCATCATGCAGCCCATCTATTGTTTCCAGTCCCGATGGGCGGTGCCCGACGTGTGTTGTGTTAACGGGTGTGGTAGGTATCATGTGTTTTGGTGTGATACGAGAAGTTTGGGTGGGATGACTTATGCTCCGTTGTTAAGTGTTGAACACTGAGCTGTTGTTAATGGTGAAACGTCGGAGTGGGTTAAAAAAAGAAGTACTGGTTACCACCCAGGAAATCCTGCTCGTAATGCTCAGATGCATTACGCAAACACGCCTATACAAATACATTGCCACATTTATCGCCGAAAAAAAAAAATGAAAATTTTATGATGAAAAATTGTGATATTTTTCTTATTCCCGCTCAAAATATAGATTGTGGGCACTCCTTAGAACCAGTACCCACAATCTAGATTTTAGAGCAGAAATAAGAAAAATAAGGTATACCCCCGGACACCGAGACAAAAATTTAGGGAGCGTGATAGCTCTGTTGTTAGTGCATTGAGTATGAACATATTTTATTGCATCATAAATCAAGCAACAGGGTCGGGCCACAAGTTCTGCCAACATTAGTTAACCCCCCCCCCCCTGCACTTGCCTCTTATCTCTTATGCTAGAGGTCTCTGGTTCGATCCCCGGCAGCAGCGATAAAATTTCCGTGTCCGAACACGCTCCCCATTGGCATCGTTATTTGCAGGGATGAATTTTATAAAGGTGCACCCTCCTTCGGATCGGAACGTTAAATGGAGCCCCCCCCCCCCCCCCCCCCCCCCCCAAAAAAAAAATGAAGGTACAGTTATGCCCTGTGCAGGTTAAAGATCCCAGCCATAATTACATGATTACTGTATAGGCTTTCATCCCGCAAATCTGGTGTGTAATGGCCAGATGTGACCGATCGCAGTATAAGTAGAAAGAAAGAATTGTTACTTGCGATCGGTCAGGTCTGATCATTACCCGTAGGTGTACATTACATACACTACAGTTTTTCAGGATGAAAGTCTGCACAGTATCCATGTAATTACGGTTGGGATCCTTAACCTTCACAGGGGATGTTTCTCCCTACACAATTGTGGGCGTGGGCGGGGTGGGGGGCATAACCGCTACCGGGAATCGGTGGAGCAAGTACATTAACCAAACGGGGTATGGGATATCACGATCCACTCTTGCTCATACCAGTTCAATATCATCTTGACCAATAGAGATTTTCACAAACATGGGTAAATCAGCCTCTTTGACGCCCAGGAATGAAAGTTTTCATAAATTGCGCCTAAACATGTAAATAAAGGACTGGTTTCCCCATTTAACTTGAGCCGCCTTATGTGAGGTGAGTTTTCGGTGTTTCGTGGTGGCGGTAACTTTATTCGACCAATCAGCAATCGGGTTACAATCGCTGTTTAGCAGAATATCACGTGATGAAAACATGGTATCAAACAGAACTTTTGCTGTCAAAATTATTTCCTGGCGATATTTGACAGCTTTCATTGATGAAAATAATTTTTTACGGGTGGTAAGTTGAATAAATATGAGTTAAGTGTCGATTTAAAGAGAAAATTGGTACTCACCGTGGTTAACATCGGCGCTACAGCCGTGAACTCTGTGTTTACGAGGTCGTGTCCGACCTGGTAAAATCTGTCAAAATAGGTCGTTTTCCCTAGCTGTATTGTGGATACCGTTTTGCTTTGGCTGAAATGATTCTATCCATTGACTAGCGATGGTATGTGGGGACAATTACAGCCAGGGTTTCAAAATGAGAGTGTTTTGATGTTCTCAATAATGGTATGTGAATGTGAAATGGGGGTAGTTGGGTCCTTATGCCATGTTCAACCCCTTGTCTATATTTAGTATCATTTCCCATTTTTTTTCTTTATACATTTTCCAAATCACAAAAAAAATGCGCCGGGCCCCTGTGGCTATGCGTCAATTAGAACACATTTCAGTATTGTTCAGTTATCTGACAAAGATAAAATTGAAATTAGAGTTAGATTTGAAGAAAAAAGTAGTCCCAAACAGTGAAAAATAAAAAATCGTATTTTCACTGTTTGAAACAGTGAAAATATCGATTTATATTTCACTGATAAATCTCTATCATTCATTGAAAAGCATGTAAGAAATTTCGTTAAACATTTTTAGCAAAGAGTCTAGACCCAGATCAAACGCCGCGTATTGTCGCCTCTGATCTCGGTCAACATTGTTTGCCAAAGCCCAGTCCAGATTTTACAGATAATGAACCCTTTTCAGACAGTGCTGAATAGCGCGACTATAAATAACCATTAACCCTTATCTTGCTGTTCACGACAACCCCTATTTTTGCAAACAGTGTAGATCCAGATCAGATGGCTTCTGAAGAAGCCATCTGATCAGGATCTACACTGTTTGGCATTCAGTTTATGAATTTGTAGCAATAAATTACATTAAGCAATTTGATTGGTTGATAGACAGAAATGGGTGTGGCTTAAATGAATATTCAGCAAGATAAGAGTTAATACAATGTACCTGGGTTTGTACAAATACTATTTGTGTGAACAGTGCTAGTCACGTGGAAAATAGCAACGTTACTCAGATTCATTTAGTAACTTTGGGTTTATTGATAAACTATTGACCCAAAATGTGCCTTCAGCGAAGACTCAGATAACACTGGGTTTCCACTCACAATACAGTCTTCCCTTGTCACAGGGATATGCCTAGTGGAGGGCGGAGGGGGTGGGGGAAAGGGGGTGGTCAGTTTGATTTGTGATAAGGTAGTTGCGAGTTTCATCGAAGTAGTGCCCGGCTTTCATCTTTCGTATTCCTACGAACAGTCTCATCTTCCGCTGATTAAAGGACGGTTGTCTGTCAGTAGCAAAAGTATGTGAATTGTACTGATTAAGGGGAATGAGAACACCTGGATTTTCCGCACATTTTTCAAAGTAAGACGACTTTCGGGACTTCCTGAGCCCTGTCCCACTGAAAAAGGGGTCTGCTGTTAAAAGAAAGAATTTGCCTCTCAGGAGCAAATTCTTTTCTTTAAGAGTTCACCTCCATTGACATGGGAGACAATAACACTTTTGCAGGAGTTGCCTCCCATGAAGGTGTATCGATTCCCCTTAATAGCTTTGGACAGGAAAAGTGCGCGTTAGGTAAACTGACTAGCTCCATATAACCTAAATAGTGTTCACTTGGTCCGTAAACTCCAAACAAACAAAAATGTTCGTTCTTTTTTTTTCCAATACCTCTTTACCCATGTCCTGCTTAATATTTTAATCTGCCTCACTCACTACCGATTATCAACGTATCAGATAACTTGATGCAAATTATTGCAACAAATTCACAATCTGAATGGCAAACAATGTAGATCCTGATCAGATGGCTTCGTCAGAAGCCATCTGATCTGGATCTTCATTGTTTGGAAAATAAGGAATATCCGGGCTCAGCAGGACAATGATTAACCTCCGTGGAGGACATCAGACTGTGTACATGTACATACACTCCAGATTCGCAGGATGGAAGCTTACGCAGTAATCCTGTAGTTAAGGCAGGGGTCCATATCCTGCACAGGAGATGACTCTCCCTGCACTGGGGACCTCCAGTTCACGTCCTGATCCGAAGGACGGCGCACTTTATAACATTCATCCCTGCAAATGATGCCAATGGAGCGTGCTCGGACACCGCTGCCAGGGATTGAACCATAGGCCTCCAGCATCAGATGCAAGTAACCTAACCATTGAGCTTCGATGCTTCATTACGATTCTGTACTCGTTCGTGGTATTCTTGTTACAAAATTTATTTAAAAAAAAAAAGAAAAAAAAGGAGTACAGCGTCTCGCGTTCTAAGAATTCTACCATTTATTTACACTTCCGAAAATGGAGTTTTTAAATGCAAAATCAATGCTCTTTTTCAAGGGTGTTTGGTTCGGGCCTATCTGTGCGCCGTTTATTCTCTACCTCATTTTATACGGAAACACGCAAAACGGAACATTATCAAACAATACAGGCCCTGATCAGGACCTATATTATTTAACAAAAAAAAATGCGTGCTAATATCAAATGAAATTTCTAAATACATTCCTGAAAAGAACTCTTAATTGACACATCTAGCGCACACATCTAGCGCACTAAATTGGTCCCCGCCAATCGGGACACGGAGAAATAGAATGGTGCTTCCGCGCATAGCTAAAACCAACCGGTAACCCGATTAGATTGGGGAAAGTGATGTGAGTCGGACCGTACTTTTAGACACAGCGGTTTCTTTTGGCGGTAGGGCTTGAGATGACATTTCATCTCAATGTCGGGTGAGGGTCCCACAAAAGCGGAAACAACGTCTCCAAAATGACCTAAACAGTGTTGACGTGGACGTTAAACCTAAACACAAACATTTGAAATCGATTCCCGCTATAGATAAGGCATATCATCCTATTCATGTTAAAATAGATTTTAACCAGTGCTTCAGCTGAAGTGCACGACCCGCCGGATGCTTTTAGCTTTATGAGTGTTACCATATATGTGTATGGCGGCCATTTTGGTCATGTGACCTGGACCTAAAACGGTTCCCCCAATAAATGCGCCTTATCGTAAGGAGCAAAAATATATCTTATACTATATAGTACTGTATTCTGAATCGTTTGCAGGATAAAATGCATTCTCGCTTTTCCAGTACAAAAGCATATGTGTCAAAGTTTGACTTAGGCACAAAGAAGGTCAAGGTCAACCCAGGGTCACCATTTAAGCAATTTATGATGGGCCTACGTCCCAGATGCTATTTATCAAGTTTCGTGGAAATCTGCCCAGTGGTTCTGGAAAAGACTATTTTTGAAGGGTTTTTACCATATATAGCTTGGCGGCCATTTTGGTCATGTGACCTGGACCCCATGAGCAAATTTTGGTTTCCCCCATCCCATAGAGGCTCCATATGAAATTTGACTTCAATCTGCCCAACGGTTTCCGAGGAGAAGCAGTTAGAAAATTTTCACATTTTTCGCCTCGGCGAGGCTATACTAAATGGTATGTAATATTTCGCAAGTTCATTGGTTAGATCTCATTGATATCTACCAGTATGTTAGAAATTATTTATATATTCCAAGCGGTTAAGTCATTATCACCAATTTTCACAAACGGGTTACGAACGAACAGACAGACAGACCATATATGGCTTGGCGGCCATTTTGGTCATGTGACCTGGACCCATGAGCAAATTTTGGTTTCCCACATCCCATAGAGGCTCCATATGAAATTTGACTTCAATCGGCCCAACGCTTTCCTTGGAGAAGCAGTTCGAAAATTTTCACATTTTTCGCCTCGGCGAGGCTATACTAAATGGAATGTAATATTTCGCAAGTTCATTGGTTAGATCTCATTGATATCTATCAGTATGCCAGAAATTGTTTAAATATTCCAAGCGGTTAAGTCACTATCACCAATTTTCACAAACGGGTTACGGACGGACAGACTGACAGAATGACACGGTGATTTTAGGGCACTCTTAGAAAATCAACCGACTTCAGTCGGTCTCTTTTTCTACGGGTCGTGCAATTGTACTAATACAGTTAGTGAATGTTTGAGTTTTACATCCCACCAACAGCTAAGGTCATACGGAGACGGGGTGTACTAATACAGCGGCTTAGAAATCTCCTTCCTTAAATTTAAGAAGTTTTTTAATTTATAGAGTCATTGTGGTCCTCGGTCCAGCCATATCGGAACCCAGCCAGCGTAAAGCAGCGGGCCAATGATGGGTCGACGTCGATACCACGTATCGTTGTCGACTCGACGTTTGCTTGCCCGAAAACGGTAAACTGGTTGAGTAAGCATAGACAAATCTTGCAAATCCAGTGCAAGATTTTCGTTCTTGTAATCAGCCTTGAATAAAGTAAGGCATGAGTTATACAGTGAAAAACTTCAATGACTCGAAACACGTTTACTATTCTTCCTATTGCTACCGGTAACAAATACAAAGGGATGATTTGTAGAGATTTTTTCTTTTTTTCAACTTGAAAAAAGTACAGTCGAACATATTTGGGTCATATATGGGACACCTTTGGGACCAAGGATTATTTTTGGAGGGGGTGGGGGTAGGTGTGGGCGCCCATAGGGGCTCCGGGAAATAGACTGGGCTGTCTGATGCTTCCACGCAGAGTTGAAACCAACAGCACCTGAGTACTGGTAAACCGCTTAGGAGGTCTAAGCCTGCCCAGGCAAACTAGTGCGAGACGGACCGTCAATGCGTACAGACCCTATTGGTTTTCATCGAAATGTCTTTTCATCTCCATGTCGGGTGAAAGTCTCACAAAATTTGAAGCAACGTCTCCAAAATGACCTAAATAGTGTTGACAGGGACGTTAAAAATGAAAACTTGTTCGAGACAGGGGTAGTTCGAGCCGCTGAGGGTTATTCAGAACACCGGGTCACATTACGATAAGACACCTGTGCGATATTGTGCATTTTCTCAAATCTCGAAAATGGCTATTTTTCTGATGAAAAATCCCTGATATTTTTCTTATTTATACTGCAAACATAGGTTTTGGGTGCTCGTTAGAACCGCCTCATTGAGGCGGTTCTAACGAGTACCCATAAACTATGTCTTGAGACAGAAATAAGAAAAATAATGTATACCCCCGTAAACCCCAATTTTCTCTATATAGTGGGGTTTACAGGGTCATTTCAAGGACTTGTTAAAGTGATGAGAATGATTTAGGTTAGTATTATATTGATGTTCTATAATAAAGGTATGTTTTATATACTCATTGGAATCGCCTCATCGAGGCGATTTTAGAGCGCAGTGGTGCAGTGGTAAAGCATCGGCTTTGAGATCGAGAGGTAGCCAGTTCGATCCCCGCAAGCACCATGTGTTGTTTCCTTGAGCAAGAGACTTAATCCACATTGCTTAGTACTGGTTCCTGCCCAGGAAAAGAAGGCCACATGGAAGATTTGTATTGGTACTAAATGTATTACCCTCTATAAATAAAGTCGATTACTATTATTATTATTATTATTTTAATGAGTGTATACAAACATCATGTTAACAAGTCCATGTAATGAACACCCCTCTAAATCCCCACTTTATATAGAGAAAACTTGGGTTTACGGTAGTAAACATTATTTTTCTTATTTCTGCCACAAGACATAGGTTTTGGGACTCGTTAGGGCCGCCTCTATGAGGCAGTTCTAACGAGCACCCACAATCTGTGTTAAATTACACATTTTTTTCATCAGAAACATGACCCTTTTTTAGAAATGAAGAGTGCACTATATCACTCGGATACGTTTTCGTAATGAAAAAAAAAAATTAACCCTAATTTATCGGGTCGGTATAAAAGTGCGGTTTGAGGGGGTCAAAATTATAAAGGCGTGTTTTCGTTACGGTGTTAGGACCAATTCTTGTTTTGTTTGTTTGTTTGATTTGAGGTTTAACGTCTCCGTCAACACTGTATAGGTCATTTTGGAGGCGTTGCTTCCAATTTTGAGGGACTTATACCCGACGTTGAGATGAAATGACATCACAAGCCCTGCCGTCCAATGAAACCAATATACTTTATATGCATGGCCGGTCCGACTCGCACCGCTTTGCCTGGGCAGGCTTAGATCCTGTATGCGGTTTACCAGTACTCGTGTGCGGTCGGGTTCAGCTCTGCATGAAAGCATCATGCAGCTCATCTATTTCGCCAAGCCCCGATGGGCGGGGGCCGCCAATTCTTGTTAGAAATGTATTAAAAATGCCTGAACGTTTTGCGAACAGTGATGGTCCTGATTAGACGATTTCTGATCTGGGTCTGCAGTTCGCCAATGCCCCGTTTTAGGGGTTTCCGGTATGCGAATGAGCCAATTAATTCATATTTTTTTGTGTTTTGGTTTTACGGCCCTTCCAAGATTATTTCACTCGTGTCGAGCCGATCGTTAATCAGAGGTGGGCGAAAACCGGAGTACCGGAGAAAACAATTTATAGTTGTGGAGAAAACAATCGAACACACGTGTCTTTGATACCAGATATATATCAAACTCTTCTCTGTATATATCGATATCGTGGTTATCCTATTACTCCCCCATATGTCGTATCATTTTAGGAAAATACGCAGAATATCTAAGGATTAAGGAGAATGAAGATAGCCATCGTCTTGACATTTTTAACATTACGATAACACATCTGTGTGGTATAGTAAATTATTTCATAACTCAAAAAAGGTAATTTTATTATGAAAATTTGTGATAATTTTCTCAGTTATACACCAAACATAGGTTTTGGGTACCGCCTCAATGAGGCGGTTCTAACGAGTACCCACAACCTATGTCTTGGAGCAGAAATAAGGAAAATGTTGTTTATCCCCGTAAACCCCAGTTTTCTCTATATAAAGTGGGGTTTAGGGGGCTCTTTATTTCACGGACTTGTTCACATGATGGAAGGGAGACAATTTTCATGACCTATAAACTATCCTGTGAGTTGTGGTCCACCAAACAAGGAGGGTTACTCTCAAAGGAACAAAAATCACCTCAAATGACAATTTTCATTTATCTTTTGTAAAGCAGCCGTGGCAGGTAAAGAGAAATGAACACAATGTTGATGGAGGAAAACTATTTTGACCCCCTAATCGACGAATGTCTAGTCTCTCTCAGAGTATTTCCCAGTTTATCCTGACAAGAATGAGTCCGTTTCTAAATATTAAGGGTGTTATGGTATTTTTTGAAAATTTATTTGGAAAATGATTGATATTTTTTTTACAAACAGTGACCGGCCCCGATAGCTCAGTTGGTAGAGTGTCCGCTCCGGGGAACGGGAGGTCTCGGGTTCGATCCCGGGCCGCGACATACCAAAGTCGTTAAAAATGGTACTAGCTGCTCCTCGCTTGGCACTCAGATTTACGGGGTAGAGCTAGGACTGGTCGATCCAGTGTCAGGATAATGTGACTGGGTGTGGTATCATGTAATGTGTCTGGGACATGATACTTCAGTGAGGCAGCACTATAAACGTGAGCATTGAGCTCCCTGTCGCAACCAGACACCGTCGTGATATGACTGAAAAATTGTTGAAAGCGACGTTAAACCCGAATTCACACACACACACACATTTACAAACAGTGAATGCCCTGATTGGTGCTGCGTTCTGCATTCACAGTTTGCCAGAGACCCACTTTTGGGCTTCCCATTTGAAATTGTTTTATAACACAGGAATTGAAATTTCAAGAAAACAAACGTGAAGATATGATTGTTTGTTTTGGAAACGGTCCAGTTAACACTGTTTAGGTCATATCGAGCCGATCAGCTTACCTAACTTCAATTACTGGGCAGGCTTATACATGTGCAGTGCACACTGTTTCTTCGGAAACTGACAACTGCCCTTCTTGATTATGCGGAAGGTGGAGATTGACCGTATAGATATGTCATGAGCCATCATCACGGGCGACTGTTGCAATGCGAGAATGTTCTTTTGTTTGTGTATAAATGAGAATAAGTTCTGAATACAGTCGAACTTCGATGACTCGAACCACTTTGGGACCATGAAAATGTGTTCGAGACAGAGGTAGTTCGAGTCACAGAGGGATACTATTAGTTCCATACCAGGAGGCATAATGGAGATAAGTGTGGATATCTTTTCGGTGTTCTATATTATAAATGTACGTTGTGTGTACTCATTAGAATCGCCTCATTGAGGCGATTCTAATGAGTACACACAGCATACATTTGCAAGATAAATGAAGAAAATCTTCCTAAATTACCCCTATATCGTATTTGGAGGAACTCCCTGCGGACTCAAGAACGGGTTCGACTCATCCATGGTAAACGAGCCATCGGAGTTCGAGCCATCGAAGTTGTACTGTAGTTAGATCCTTTGAAAGCAAAGAATACACCAAATAAACGAAAATTATTGAGTCTGTTCATGACCAGTACTGAAATGTGCAACACCGGCCACGCCCTCTAGCAGCTTAAGCAGAACTCTATTTTTAAAATGATTCAAAATGAACTCAATGATCCCAAGGAACCAGAAATATAATCTACACTATTGTGTTTGTATTGGAGTTAAACGGCCCACTCAACTCAATTTTAGGTCATTTTGGACCGATCAGTTTACCTATCCACATTTTTCCTGGACAGGCTTATACGTAAGCCGTTAACCAGAACAGTGCACATTCTTTCGCCAGAAACTGACAACTGTCCTTCTTGAACCAGCGGAAGGGAAAGAAGAACCTCGGAAAAGATTTCATGAACAATCTCCACGAAATAATGTTGCCGATCCCGGCAGGTATCGAACCCGCGTCCTCTTGATCGCCAGTCAGACGCGCATCCGACTGAGCTACCAAGGCGGCTAATAATCTGCACTATGATGATGTACGGGGAGAATTTTTACCGCCGCCACACTGCACAACACCTGCTGCAGTGAAGATAAATAAAGAAGCCTGTTGAAAGGGAACGGGTCTGCAGAAAAGAAACCAGGAAAAAAAAAATATATGTAAAATAGGCTGAAATTGTCAGCTGTATTCATGCGCCTTAAGTTACAGATGTCGTTAAATTTCAGAGACATACAATAAAATATCAAAATATTGAGTTACAGACGTGATATTATTTTGGATCACTTGTGACTGAAATGGGATATTATACATGTATTTCCCCCACCCTGTATTCCATGATTAAGAACATCCACGTCACGCGTAAACATTACGTGAACAGGTCTGTGAAATGCCCCCCCCCCCAACACACACACTAAACCCCACTTTATATAGAGAAAACAGGGGTTAACGGTGGTATACATTATATTTCTTATTTCTACTCCAAGACATAGGTTGTGGGTACTCGTTTGAACCGCCTCATTGAGCACGAAGACAAAAAGAAGGAAAAAGAAGATACAGAAATAACAGAATCTGTGTCTAGGATATATCGTATACACATCACTAATTTATATGTAAAAAGGCTTATCCTATATAGCGTACACGTGCATGTGTATGAAACATGACCCTGAGGCTGAAATAACAAAGCAAAAAAAAAAAAAAAAAAAAAAAAGATAAAAAAAATGACTTCGCAAATCATAAGCTCTGCGGAGCTTTTATTGTTTGTTTGTTTTTGAGTTTAACGACCCAGTTAACACTAATTAGGTCACATTACGATAACCCATCCGTGTGACATAGCGCGTTCTTTCATACCTCCGAAACAGTCATTTTTCTGGTGAAATTTTGTGATATTTTTCTTATTTATACTCTAAACATAGATTGTGGGTGCTCGTTAGAACCGCCTTATTGAGTCGGTTCTAACGAGCACCAACAACATATGTCTAGGAACAGAAATAAGCAAAATAATATATACCCCAATAAACCCAAGTTTTCTCTAGATAAAGTGGGGTATAGGGGGTGTTTATTTCACGGACTTATCACGTGATGTTTTTAAGCCGGTCAGTTTACCTATCTACACTTTTCCTGGGCATGCTTATACGTAAGCGGTTAACCAGTACAGTGCACATTCTTTCGCCAGAAACTGACAACTGCCCTTCTTGAATCAGCAGAAGAGAGATAATGACCGTAGAAAAGAGTTCATGATCAATCTCCACGAGAGAATGTTGCCGACCCCGGCAGGTATCGAACCCAAGGCGGTTCTTCTGTCGCGGTTTATTTTTGTTATGGTTTGTCTTTGGGTGTTTGTGTCGCTTATATTATTTTATTTTGGATAGCTAATTGGCCATTTTGTGGGAAAGTAACTGTCCTTTTGGCTTTCCGCTATTGATATTTCCGTTAGGGTCTAGTTATTTCATGTGTGTGCTTCTTTCCCTTTGGTGTCTCTGATGGGAACTGTGGGTAAATTGTATCGATTTCTGATCAAGTGAACAAGTCCGTGAAATGAAGACCCCCTCTAAACCCCAGTTTATATAGAGAAAGCTGGGGTTTATGGGGGTTTTCATTATTTTTCTTATTTTTGCTCCAATACATAGGTTGTGGGTACTCGTTAGAACCGCCTCAATGAGGCGGTTCTAACGAGCACACACAACCTATGTTATGATCATTTATAAGAAAAATTTGACAGATTTTCATCAGAAAAGAAGCCATTTTGGAGATGTGAAAAATGCACTATGTCGTACGGATGTGTTATCGTAATGTGATCATTGCCTCCGCTTCTATTTTATTGCTACAAACCAATTATCCTGTTAGTGTAAAAATACTTACTTTCCTATATGACTACCCCTGATGATGCGAGCATCAGCCAAGAGAGCGCTTAGTACCATTTTTCACGCCTTTAGAATGGTGGGACCGGGGATCGAATCCGCGACCTCCAGATTCCGAAGCGGACGCCACAGAAGCTTTTTGGGCTTTTTGACGTTTTTAATTTTGGTGTACAGTCAATCTGCCGCCGTAGAATCTTTTGGCTAATGGCACCCACTGCTGAACAATTGAAGAAGATGTAGAAAGGAAGAAAGGAAACTTGTGGTCAGTACTAATGAAGGTCTAAATAAATATACTGTAAGTTACGTGAAAGCAATTTACGCCCCCCCCCCCCCTCCACACACCCCACACCCCCGTTCCCCTTCCATTTTTTTTTCTAACCGTTCCAAGGGGGTTCTAATGTTTTTGTTAAATTATTGTTATAGTTTGTCTTGGCATGTTCTTACTGCTATTATCTTTTTACTTTGGATAGCCATTTGGCCATTTTTTGTTGAAGAGGAACTGTCTTTTTGGCTTCCTGCTTATGACCTTTTCATTATGGTGAGGCTGTTTGTAGTTGTATCGATTCTTGATCATTGCCTTCACTTCTGTGTTACTATATTTGCTTAAGTATTTAAGTGCCCACCACTACCAAAGTAAAAGTCATGAATCTAACCATGCTTTGAATGGCAGTGTGTCTGAAGGCCGTTTCTAAAACAGAGAAGCTCACTCATCAATCAGGCAAAAGGTCAGTCACGAAGTTGTTAAATCGTATCAAATTGATGGTATGGGTGGACGGGCAGGGCAGGGCAGACATGCAGCGATCGGACGGACGGACAGACAGACATTAAGGGGGTGAAGGAGAAAGAATGAAAAATAAGCATCTTTTATGGTTTTATTTTGCCACTCCGTTCGGTTTTAATATTAGACCCGATTCTGTTCTTTCGTTGTCATACGCTAGACTTGTCTTCGGCAAAAACTCTTATAGACAATCCGAATATTCTTGCAACAAAGTATACCAGTCAGCTCTGCAGCCGATTTCCGGCTGAACTCCAGTAAACTTCCGGGAACATGGATGTCAGAATTTCAAGTCAGAGCAAAGTCAGCTGAAAGTATATATCGTTGTATGCTGTTTGTTTTGATCAGATTCTCTACCGTACAGCTCACTTCTTTCGCAGCGCATCGCCAGCTTAGCTCGCTATTAGCTAACACAGTTTCCTTCTTTTCCTGTGTGTGTGTGTGGGGGGGGGGGGGGGGAAGGGGGGTGGCACTTACAGGAAAGAATTTCCTGTAAGAGTGGTCCCCATTTGGTAAACGATATTAAGGGGCGGCGTTATTATTTCTAGTATTTTGGGGGTTTGCGTACAAATTATTTTCTCCGAGTTACGCCCATGACATCTGCCCAGTCTAAATACGTACGTAGTTAGTGCTTGTTGCTTGAATATTACACTTTCTTCTGTTAAAACCGTTTTATTCTTGTTGCGAAGTCAGGATTATCGGCTTTCTTTGCCGGATCATTACAGGGTCACTGATGAGGCTTTATTAGCCGCAACCACGTAGTATGACCCATCTTTTTTCTTATGAATGTTTTCATTGCTCTTAAAGGAACTCATTTTTGATTTTTATTTATCTGTAAAACACGGAACGGGCTCGTGCCGGGACTTTGACAGGTTGTAGACCCAGATTAGATGCGACAGAACCGTCTGACTAGGGTCTGCATTTTTGGTTTAAATACAGGAACTTGATGGTTAAATGGGCCCCGTCAAGCGATTTTGGTACTTATCGCCTATGCGAGCAGCGAAGGTTCAGGCGAGCCTGCGCATCCGCGCAGTCTCGCCAGAACCTTCGCTGCTCGCTCATACAAGCAGTGAATCAAGAGGACCCTTCAGACAGAAAGCCATATCCCTGGCCCCTCTGAATGGCTGGGCATGCGCAGTTAAAATGTGTCATGACGGAATGCTCGAAGACACAAATTCGCTTGGCGGGGCTCAAATGTAACAGTCTCGGGTCCCTATTCAGAACCATTTTTCTACCCTTTGCTCAAAAGACAATCGATCTACCAGTGCTTTAAGTACTTTGATTTGTTAGCTCACCTGAGCTATGGGGATCGGTCTCTGTCCATCGTCCGTGCGCGCGTGCGTGCGTCCGTCGTCAGCTTTTGATTGAAACGACTTCTCAAAAACTGCAAGCCAGAGTTTAAAATAATTTCACAGGAATGTTATTTGGGTGACCCTCTTCCAAAAGTGATCAAACCGTTACGTTTGGGTGAACAAGATGGCCGCGAGAGCTAAAAATAGAAAACCTATAAACGACTTCTTCTCCTTAACCATTTGATGGATTTTGTAATTATTTCACAGAAATGTTCCACGGATGACCCTCTACCAAAATTGCTCAAACCGTTCCGCTCTGATGAACATGATGGCCGCCAGAGATAATAATAATAATAATAATAAAATAAAAAAAACAACCCTTAAACAGCTTCTCCTCCTTAACCAATGGATGGATTTCTAAATAATTTCACTGGAATATTCCTTGGATAACCAGCGACCAAAATTGCTCAAACCGTTTTGCTCGGATGAACAAAATGGTGCAAGAGCAAAATGATGAAGAAAAAACAAACGCACTTTAAGCGACATCTTCTCCTTAACCAATGGATGGAGACCGAAATAATTTCATAGGAATGTTCCTTGGGTGACCCTCTACCAAAATTACTCAAACCTTTCCGCTCGAATGAACAAGATGGCCACCAGAGCTAAAAATAGAAAAGCCTTTAAACGACTTCTCCTCCTTAACCAATGGATGGATTTCGAAATAATATCACAGGAATGTTCCTTGGGTGACTCTTTCTAAATGGACTCAAACCGTTCGGATGAACAATATGGCCACCAGCGCTATAAATAGAAAAAGCTTCAGATGGCTTCTTTTCCTTAACCCGTGGATGGATTTTGAACTGATTTCACAGGAATGTTTCTTGGGTGACCCTCCACCAAAATTGCTCAAACATATTCCAATCGAATAAACAAGATGGCTGCTAGAGCTAAAAATAAAAAAAAAACCACCTTTAAACGACTTTCCTACTTAACCAATGAATGAAATAATTTTATAAGAATGTTCCTTGGATGACCCTCTACAAAAATTTCTCAATCCATTCCGCTCGGATAAACAAGATGGTCGCTAGAGCTAAAAATAGTAAAAAAAACCTTTCAATGACTTCTTCTTAACCAGTGGATGGATTACAAAATCATTTTACCGGAATGTTCCTTGGATGACCCTCTACCAAAATTGCTCAAACTGTTTCGCTCTGGTGAACAAGATGGCCACCAGTGCTAAAAATGGTATAAAAACATTTGAACGATTTCTCCACCTAAACCAGTGGATCCATTTTGAAATAATTTCACAGGAATGTTCCTTTCGCGACCATTTATCAAATTTGATGGTCAAACCGTTGCGCTTGGATGAACAAGATAGCACTCCTTAGCCAGTGGATGGATTTTGAAATAATTTGTTAGGCATATTCCTTGGGTGACCCTCTAACATAATTGTTTAAACGGTTCTGCTCTGATAATGATTTCAAAAGAAAACTTTTGTTAGGCGATAATCTGTCATAATTATTCACACAGATGCTTGGGGTCAGGACTGATTAGCTAGCCTATCAGTGATGGGGACCTTTTTTAAAACATTGTTTTAAGGCCTTCAAACAAGTTTTATCGATAGTAGGCCTGTTCTGTCGGGCTAGAAAGCTAATCAGACATGACCCCAAGCATCTGTGATTATTCACATTATTCCAATCTGCTGAACAAGATGGTCTGCTGAACAAGATGGTCTCAAGAAGTTAAAATACATTTTTCTTAAATACTTCTTACTCTAAAATGAAGCAATTTTACAGGAATGTTCCATGGGTCTAACAAAAATTGCTCAAAATATTTTGCTCCACTGAACATAATGGCCACGAGAGCTAATCATTACAAACCTCGAAATGACTTCTGCCCTTTAACAGCCAGGCTGATTTTGAAATTATTTCACAGAACTGTTCCTTTGGTCTCCATCAGTCAAAATTAACCAAAATTACTCATCATAGATTACCTACAAATTCATTTCTACAGTATGGAACAGGTGAGCGACCCACAGCCATCATGGCCCTCTTCTTTGCATAATTAGTATGGCTTAACTCGGTGGGGGGATTATTTTCTGTAAGAGTATAGACACTTTTCTACTTGAAAATGACCCAGATCCCCCTCGTAAACAATGATATAAAACATGCTGGGTATATTCCTTTCTCCCTTATTTGCAAATGAATAACGATTCGGCAGCGATACTATGGTACAGCGATTTCTTTAATGACATGTTTGAAGTATTGGTTAAGAGTGAAATTCATTTTAACCCTTGACCTGCTGAATATTTATATATGCCACACCCACTACTGATTATCAACCAATCAGATTACTTGATGCAAAATATTACAACAAATTCACAACCTGAATGACAAACAATGTAGATCCTGATCAGATGGCTTCTTCAGAAGCCATCTGATCTGGATCTACATTGTTTCAAAGAAAAGGCATATCTGGGTTCAGCAGGACAAGGGTTAATCTCCGTAACCCACTTTATTCCACAAAACGTATACTTGCTATCAGTGCGATTCCAGATCAGACGCCGCATTTTACGCCGTCTGATCAGGGCCTAAGTCCAACCATTTTCGTACATTTCTAAGAAAATGGACTATTTCTATATATTATGTGAAAGAGTTTATTTTGGATAAAACGGGCGGAACACCCTTGCAGCTCATTCGGATGCGCGTCTGACTGGGGATCAGGTGACGTCGCGGGTTCGATACATGTACCTGCCGGGTCGGCAACATTATTTCATGGCGACTGATCATGATTTTTTTCTAGGGCCATTCTCGCCCTTCCGCTGATTCAAGAAGGACAGTTGTCAGTTTCTTGCTAAAGAATGTGCTTTTGTGCACAGGAAAAGTGTTAAGGTAAGCTCGACATTTGATGGGCCGATTAAATCCAAAGCAACAACAATTCCATTTAAAAAGAGCTGTAATTTTAGCATACGAGTACGTTAACAGGTCCGTGTAATTATATTGATAAAACTGAGGTTTAGAGGGGTATACATTATTTTTCTTATTTCTGCTCCTAGACATAGGTTGTGGGTACTCGTTAGAACCGCCTCAATGAGGCAGTTCTAACGAGCACCCTCAACCTATGTTTGGAGTATAAATAAGAAAGCTATCATAATTTTTCACCAGAAAATAACCGTTTTAGAGATATGAAATATTGCACCATCATTCAGGCAACACGCCTATATAATTTTGACCCCCTTGAACCCCACTTTTATACAGTCAAACTTGGGTTTACAGGGGTAAACCTTATTTTTCTTATTTTGCTCTAAACTATAGGTTGTGGGTACTCGTTAGAACCGCCTCGATGAGGCGGTTCTAACGAGTACCCACAATCTATATTTTGAGCAGAAATAAGAACAATAACGTATACCCCCGTAAACCCCAGTTTTCTCTATATAAAGTGGGGTTTAGCGGGGTGTTCATTTCACAGACTTGTTATCATCATGTACTGTATGCATGTAGTGTAGATCCAGATGAATCGGTCTATAACAACCTGGATTTGCTCTGTTTGAAGTTCGGTAAAAGATCTTGAGTTAACTCCCTATTTTTAAATGGAGGTGTCCGAATTTAAAGTTGAGAGAGTCCATTGTGGAATCTCAAAATCAGGGGCGAAAGGGTTAAAAGTAGATGGAGATCTGAAAAAGAAATTGAAATGTCAGACAGTCACAGCAATGACGTCACAAATAAAGAACAACTCCTTTGCCAATATTGTTTTCCAGGAAGGTATATGGGCTGATCATATCTTTTTTTTCACGCATGCGCAAACGTTCATGATTCTCACATCACAAATATATAAATTATCTAACAGTATGTGATTTCTGTATTTCCAGGAGCACTGCACGCTTTAAAGAGAAGTAACTCTTTCCAAACTTGATTTTTTTTTCGAAAAGGGTCTTCTCCAACTTGGAAATTTTGCTCACATCGTGTCAACAAGTCCGTGAAATGAACACCACTCTGAACCCCAACTTTATATAAAGAAAACTGGGGTTTTTACAGAGGTATACGTATTACTTTACTTATTTCTGCTCCAAGACAAAGCTGTGGGTACTCGTTAGAAGCGCCTCAATGAGACAGTTCTAACAAGCATCCACAACCTCTTATATGAGTTAAATAAGTACAACAAGATGTGTTTGTGAAACACGAACATGCCCCGGGCATGGTCATTTTTTTTTCAAAGTTGGTCACATTTCAAAGTCAAGGTCACAGGTCAAGATTTTTGGTTTGAGTGGGAAGCCCTTGGCACAAGGAACGACTTAAACGGTTCGATAGTTATGAACAATAATATTTTTTTCTTTAAAGTATGTCATAGGTCAAGGTCACAGGTCAAAAACATTTCCATGAATGTAAAGTTCTTGTCACAAGGAACCTTCATACCAAATATGAAGGATCTATCTTAAACGATTCAAAAGTTATGAACAATTTATTTGTTCTTTTAAGTAGGTCAAAGGTCAAGGTCATGGTCAATTTTTTTTGCATGAATGTAAAGCTCTTATCACAAGGAACCCACATGCCTGCCAAATATGAAGGCCCTATCCCAAACGGTTCGAAAGTTATGGCCAAAATGTTATTTTTTTCTTTTAAGTAGGTCAAAGGTCAAGTTCACAGGTCAATAATTGTTGCATGAATGTAAAGCTCTTGTTATAAGGAACCTACATGCCAAATATGAAGGCTGTATCTCAAACGGTTAAAAAGTTATGACCAATGTTAACTTTTTCTTTTATGTAGGTCAAAGGTCAAGGTCACAGGTCAAAAGTTTTTGTGTGAATGTAAAGCTCTTGTCACAAGGAACTTACATACAAAATATGAAGGCTGTTTCTCAAATAGTTCAAAAGTTATGGCCAAAATGTTATTTTTTATTTTAAGTAGGTCAATGGTCAAGGTCAAAGTCACAGGTCAAATTTTTTGGCATGAATGTAAAGCTTTTGTCACAAGGAACATACATGCCAAATATAAAGGCTGTATCTCAAGCGGTTCAAAAGTTATGACCAATGTAATATTTTTTCTTATAAGTAGGTCAAAGGTCAAGGTCACATGTCAAATTTTTTGCATGTATGTGAAACTCTTGTCACAAGGAACCTTCATGCCAAATATGAATACTCTACCTCGAATGGTTCAAAAGTTATGGCCAACGTTAAAGTTGTCCACGTAAAACCAACAAACAAACCAACATACAAACAGACAGGGCAAAAACAATATGTTCCCGCTATCGCTAACGGGGACATAAAAATATCACAAATTTTCTTCGGAATAGTGGTCATTTTTGGGATATGAAAGAATGCACTATATTACATGGGTGTATTATCGTAATGTTCTGTGACATGTTGTTCAAAATTAACGATGCCGTTAGTTAACGTATCGGTAAAACTATGGCAATTTTACTGATATTTTTTTGCGGAAAAGTAATGTTAGCAGCTTCTGGTATGCAAATACTGCTCACATTTGTTTTTCATCTTGCCATGGTACTTACTAGAACTAGCTGTCACAAGTTACATCACGTGAACAAGTCCGTGAAATAAAGACCCCCACCCCCTAAACCCCACTTTATATAGAGAAACCTGGGGTTTACGGGGGTAAACATTATTTTCCTTATTTCTGCTCGAAGACATAGGTTGTGGGTACTCGTTAGAACCGCCTCAATGAGGCGGTTCTAACGAGCACCCACAATCTATGTTGAAAGCAGAAATAATAAAGATGTTATCATTTTTGCCTAATATTTATCATCTTCTGACACCATGTTGGATGCCATTATTTCTTACGGACATGTTTTCCTAATGCCGTTTTGCCCATCATCCATTATCCCGCTAAACACCTTTGCAAACAGTGTAGAAGCCATCTGATCAGGATCTACATGGTTTGCCATGCAGTCTGTGAATTGAGCAAATACATTCTATCAAGTAATTTGATTGGCTGCTAGTCAGCAACATGCGTGGCTAAACTAATTTATTCAGCATGATAAGGATTAACGATTTTTTGTTTGAATTGGTGTTTAACATCCCTGTCAACACTATTTAGTATTCATGTTATTTTGGAGGCGTTGCTTACAATTTTGTGGGACTTTTAACTGACATTGAGATGAAATGACATCTCAAGTCCTGTCGCCCAATGAAACCAAAATGCTTACATGCATTGGACGGTCTGACACTAACACCACTTTGCCTGGGCAGGCTTAGTCCTTCCGAGCGGTTTACACCACTCGTGTGTGGCCAGTTTCAGCTCTGCGTTGAAGCACCACGTAGCCCAGTCTATTTCTTAAAGCCCCAATGGGCGGGAAGCGGGGGAGGGGGTGGCGAGGAGGGTTAACGAGCTCGGTAAGCTAACGAATGGTTGAAAAACTGTAATCCTTTTGGAGTAGACCCCATTTCATATTGGATTGGGCGCACCCGAAAAATATCATGATGGTACAGAAGTATATGTCCCTTGTTAAAAAGCCAGCTTCACTGGTTTCCCTTGAGCACTGGATTTGTTTAACCCTTGTCCTGCTAATCCCGGATATGCCTTATCCATAAAACAATGTAGATCCAGATCAGATGGCTTCTGACGAAGCCATCTGATCAGGATCTACATTGTTTGCCATTCAGGTTGTTAATGTGTTGCAATAATTTGTATCAAGCAATCTGATTGGTTGATAATCGGTAGTGGGTGTGGCATATATGAATATTCAGCAGAACAAGGGTTAAATAAATCTTGATTACTTGATTATTGATCTTCATTAAGAGATGAAAAACATCAGCTCTAAAGAAAGATTCTACAGCTATTAAATAAAGCCTACTAAGTGCCCTAAGATCGAGGAATATTTTCCAAGAAATTGGATACTGCTAAATCATCGAAACTAAACTTAACGTGGATGTATACTCTATATAATCATGATTATTACAAACGAAATAACATTTTGGGGTCGATTGTTAATTTACTTACTGCAGGGGCTTACAGCCTGCTATTGTGCACGTGACTTCCACTGACCATGTACAAATTAGAGGCATCGGTTATTTATAGCAGACCGTCTTCTTCCTGTGACGTCAGTGCGTTGTGTAAAAAGTAAACTCTTGACTTGGTTCGTTTACTTCGTCATTGGCAAACTGTGTAGACCCTGATCAGACGCCACATATCTGATCAAGATCTACATTGTTTTGCTGAAAAATGATGTTTAAGGGTTGAACGATAACAATTTAAGTCTCAGTTCATGATTATTTTTCCAGCCTGCACACAGAGGATACTCCCCATGCTTTGATTGTTATCTCTCTACACTAAACCCCCCCCCCCCCACACACACACCTTCCGGGTATGGGGTCTACTTATACGGAAAGAATTTGATCCCCAGAGAAGCCAGCCTCAGTGGCTCAGTCGGATGAGCGTCTGCCTGACTGACGACCAGGAGGTCGCAGGTAAGATCCTCGCCGGGTCAGCAATATTCTTTCGTGGTATACTAGAAGCTGTCATGAAATCTTTTCATCAGTCATTATTTTCATTCTGCTGATTCAAGAAGGGCAGTTGTCAGTTTCTGGCAAAAGATTGTGTGCTGCACTTGTAAACCGCTTATGTGTAGATGTAAGCATGCCAAGAAAAGGTACGGTTAGACTTCGAAAATAAAAAATATATAAGAGGAGACCGGTATTAATGAGGGAAATAAAGTTATTTTAACGAGTTGCCTCCCCTGAAACAGTATCTTTTCGGCTTAAAGACAAATGATCCGACCATGCCATTAGGACTATGTAATGCAACCGGAATGCGGAATAATTTCCAGAAATAGGATACGGATTAACTATCGAAAAAGCACTGAACCCTTCAAGCGCTAGGAAAATTCTAGACCAGACGACAATTTATCGTCTGAAGCAAATAAGGTTTGACATTTATTACCTTCACATGAAATTTCAAACCAAACTTTCTCTGAAAACAAAAACAAAAAAAAAAAAAAAAAAAAAAAACATAAGAGGAAAAAATATGTACTCGAAACATCACGATAACAAGTCCGTGAAACGAAGACCCCTCTTAACCCCACTTTAAATAGAGAAAAGTGGGGTTTACGGGGGTATACATTATCTGCCTTATTTTTGCTCAAAAAAATAGATTGTGGGTACTCGTTAGAACCGCCTCATTGAGGCGGTTCTATCGAGCACCCACAATCTATGTTGAAAGCAGAAATAACAAAGATGTTATCATTTTTACCCAAAATGTATAACTTCTGACACCATGTTGGACGCCATTATTTCACACGTACATGTTTTCCTTATGAGTTTGTCTGCAAAATCGAAGGGTTTTTATTGATGTACTTATATGAGCATCAGGCTCAAGACGAAGAAGACAAAATGGAATTTATTTTCTGGAAAAAAAACACTAGATTTTTTCGGACTGTACAAGTTAAGCACCAAATAAAAGGAGTCGCAGATAAGATTGACAGGGCGAAGCTGTCGACCAAAGGTGAACCAAGTCCCCCGATCTTGTAAATTTATCTGTAACACAAACAAAACATAAACAAAACTTTGTCAACACCTGAATAGCTTCGCCCTGTCAACCCTGTCTGTGACTACTACTGTAATAAAAGTCCGAGAATTAGTACAGCTTCCGTTTCGGCCCCCGCCCTTAGGGGGTTGAAGAAATATATGGGCTGCATGATGCTTCATCGCAGAGCTGAATCCAGCCCGCACACTAGTACTGGTAAACCGCTTAGAGGATCTAAGCCTGTCCAGGAACCGCGGTGCGAGGCGGACCGTCCATGCTAATAAACCCTATTGGTTTCATTGGGCGACAGGGCTTGAGATGTCATTTCATATCAATGTCGGGTAAAAGTCCCACAAAATTGGAAGCAACGTCTCCAAAATGACCTTTACAGTGTTGACGGGGACGTTAAACCCTAAATCAACCAACCAACCACTTCCGTTTAAATCTGGAATACTTACAACCGGGTTAAGAAGAGATACCAAACGTTATACGTATCCATGGTATCTTGTTTTTGAAGGACTGGTTTGAGGACCTCGACGAGATATATTCATCACGAAAACACGCCTATATAAATTTGACCCCCTTAAACCCCACTTTTATACAGTAAAACTGGGGTTCGCAGGGGTATACATTATTTTTCTTATTTCTGATCAAAAACATAGATTGTGGGTACTCGTTAGAACCGCCTCGTCGAGGCGGTTCTCAGAGCATCCACAATCTATGTTTTGAGCAGAAATAAGAAAAATATCGAAATTTTTCTTCTGAACATTTTCATATTTTGGTCGTAGTATTTACAATATATTTGAATAGGCATGCTTTCGTAATGTCGGACAGAAAAACATTCCCGTTTTTCTGGGCAAGCTTAGACCTACGCGGTTTACCAGTAATCATGTTCGGTCGGTTTCTGCTATGCACGGAAGCATTAAGCATCCCGATCTATTTCTGCAGGGGGTCCAGGTGGGAAGTTAATGGGAGTAGTGCGTAGCATTTGTCCGGGTGTAAACAAATCCAAATACCGAGAAATAGAAGCAAGTTGTGATTGGTTGAGAAATTGTGAAGCAAACGGAACTTAGAATGTTTTTTTTTTTTTTTTTTTTTAGGAAATGCGGGCATGACATTCCACGTGAAACGCCCCCCAGCAGACGATCACACGAAATAACAAGCGCGATTTTCTCTGAAATGTAAAAAACACACACACACACACACACACACACACACACACAAAAACAAAACAAAAAAAAAAAAAAAAAAAACGACGTCTGTTAAATAATCAAGAGCGATTTTTTGAAAAAAAAAAAAAAAATGAAAATGACGTTTGCACTGAACAATAGTAACTGGCTGTAAAAGCCTACGGTGAGCAGCAGACGGCATTTAAAATTTTGTTTTTTATTTTCCAAGCGAATTTGGGTTTGACATTCCTCGTTTATCAACTAGCAGACGATTAACACGAAATATCAAGGTCAAATATGTTCTATAAAAGGGTTATCCTTTGGAAGCAAGAAATACAGAACTGGAAATCATGGAGTGTACATGTTTTCTGGGCCAGCCTAGCTAGTTTCGGCCTAGTAGGCACCACCAAGCCTTATTTTCTATGAAAAGAAAAATAAAGTGATTTCTGCTACAGTCGTGACTGGTTGTACACTTGCGTAGCAGACGGTAGTTAAAATTTTGTTTTGCTGGCAGACGATTCACATGAAATATTAAGCTTGATTTTCTGCGAACAGAAAAAACCAAAGCACTGAGAGTACTGGTGGGTCGATTGTCTCTGGGTGTAGTTAGGAAAAATGGGCCTGAGCGTGGACTGTTTCGTTTAACCCTTAAACTCCTTTACTGAAAGCAAACCGTGTAGACCATGATAAGACGCTGCGTTTTTCGGCGCCTGACCCTTTCATTCTTATACTCAAAGCAAGCAGTGAAGACCCTGATCAGACGCCGCGTTCTGTGGCGTCTGATCTGGGTCTACACTGTTTGCCTAGCCCAACCCATGATTCCAGCCCAAATTTTACAGCTAACCTTTTACGTAAGCACGCTGACCTCACTGCGATAAAATTCTATAAATAATCTGCGTGGATTCCTACAAATCAGTGATAGTCACATGGACTCCAGCACTAATAGAGGTTTTGTCCTTTATACCTTTGGGTCGTACCGGCCCCGATAGCTCAGTTGGTAGAGTGTCCGCTCCGGGGAACGGGAGGTCTGGGGTTCGATCCCGGGCCGCGACATACCAAAGTCGTTAAAAATGGTACTAGCTGCTCCTCGCTTGGCACTCAGGTTTTCGGGGAAGAGCTAGGACTGGTCGATCCAGTGTCAGGATAATGTGACTGGGTGTGGTATCATGCAATGTGTCTGGGACATGATACTTCAGTGAGGCAGCACTATAAACGTGAGCATTGAGCTCCCTGTCGCAACCAGACACCGTCGTGATATGACTGAAAAATTGTTGAAAGCGACGTTAAACCCGAATTCACACACACACACACCTTTGGGTCGATTGATAAACAGTCGACCCAAAAAGGAAACTGACGTCTGCATCTGGTTTTCACTGGGCAAGCGTAAAACACAGCTAGCGGCGCAAAAATCCAATGCGCACACTTCAACCCTAAACATGCCAATCACGACAATTCACGTCTGCTTTGTCGTCTGCCGGTTACCTTGATAGTATTTTTTTTTTGTAAACAGTCTGGACCCAGATCAGACTGCTCCTGTAGGCCTGTGTGCAAATTAGTTTTAAAAAGTTTGCAAAAATAAATAATCAGCAGACGACATAAGCAGACGACATTTTCAGATGTAGTTTTTCTCGGCGTCTTAAGGGTTAAAACACAGCTAGCTTTGCAAAAAAATCCAATGCGCAAAACTTAGCAGACTGACCAAAAACACTCCTTCGCCTGACTTGGTTGTAAACGGAGATGCGATTTGAGACAAGCATGAGGGAAACTATCAAATAACTTTGTGTAACGTGGACTAGTTTAAAAGAAATATTTGTGAAAAATAATATCAGTCACCTTATTCTCGTTTGGAGGACATTAGAGGCAGACAGAAAGGTTTTGGATAAAAGCAGAAAAAATGGCAGAGCCAGATAATATCGAAAAGCTAGAAAAAGATGTAGTTCTTATAGCGTTGGACGGCAGCGAACACTCAAACTACGCATTCAGGTGTAAGTATAACCTTTTTAAGACAGACAGACAGACAGACAGTTCGTGTTGCATACAATGAGACAGGGCGAATTACATATTACATTTACTTGTACTTGCGACAAGCCTTTTAGCATATCGATTATTTATTGGAGATTTTCGTGATAGCCGAGAGAGCTTGGTAACAGCTGTACAGTCGACCCCCGCCCACCGGGGCTTAAAGAAATAGATGGGCTGCATGGTGCTTCTACGCAGATCTGAAACCGACTTCCACACGACTACTGGTAAACCGCTTAGAGGATCTAAACTTGCCCAGGAAAAGCGGTGCGACTCGGACCGTCCATGCTTATAAACCATTTGGTGTCATTGGACGGCAGGGTTTGAGATGTCATTTCATCTCAATGTCGGGTAAAAGTCCCACAAAATCGGAAGAAACGTCTCCGAAATGACCTCTTCAGTGTTGATGGGGACGTTAAACCGCAAATCAAACAAACAAAAACAGCTGTACAGTGATCAAAAGAAGAACGACAGAGTGAGGATACATGGAGTAAGGAGGAACAGGGAGTTGTAAACGTGCATATATTCATCATTCTTTTAATAAATAAATAAATACAGTAAAATTCCTATATTAAGACCCCCTTTGGGACTGTTCAAAAGTGGTCTTTAAGACCACTTTTGAACAGTTCCAAAGGTGGTCCCGGACCAGAGGACATTTCGGGCACAAATCAAATAGAAAAATTAAGTGAAGCCTTGAAAATAAGCTCTTTAAAGCAGAATTAGTAATAATTTTAGGTGGTCTTAATAGCGGAATTTAACTGTAAATAAATAAATAAAAGCCGGCTCCTATCACAAAGGCGGCCATTGGCGGCCAACAAAGGCCCAGGCGAACCTGCGCGTACGCGCAGTCTCGTCAAAACCTTTATTGCACCAAAATAGCCAAGACGGTTTAGGTAAACTGATCGACTCAAAAATGACATAAGTTGTGTTGACTGGGCCGTTTAACTCCAATACAAACAAACCAAGACTCGGATAAGCCTCACCTTTTATCCTGTCTTTGTTTATCGGTCTTTGGATAAAAAGTTTACGCGAACAGCGAATGTTATGCTCAGACTGTGCATTTAACAGTGAAGACTTTGATTTAACTGCGCTAATGCTGATTGGCCAGGTCTTTTTCTAGGTATTTCAATGCGAAGGTAATTCAATGCATCGGTAGGATTGATCGGTGGATAGATCGATCCATCAAACAATCAATCAAGCGACAATCAATCAGTCAATCAATCGATCGATCAATCAATCAATCAATCGGCAAATCAATAAATCGGTCAAATAATCAATCGATGGATAGATCGATCCATCAAACAATCAATCGATCGGTCGATCGATCAATCAATCGAGCGATCGATCGAGCGATCGATCGATCAATCAATCAATCAATCAATCAATCAATCAACCTATCAATCAATCAATCAATCAACCAATCAATCAATCAGTCAATCAATCAATCAACCAATCCGTCAGTCAGTCAATCAATCAATCAATCGGCAAATTAATCAATCCTTCAATCAATCAATCAATCTGATTGGGAATACTTGGTTCAGGCGACAATGTACTTGTTTTACTCTTATAATCATTTAAGAAATGCATTTTATTTTTCTGCTGTTCATGAAAGTATGAACGCAGGGGGTCGCGTGCAATGTAAATGAGCCCCGAAGGGATGCATGCAAACGCTGTCATTTATTCCTTCATGAAAAGCAAAAATAAAAATAAGTTTATTTACATTCTTTGCCCTTATCACTGGGCGAAAAAGATGCTAATAGAGCAAACTTTTAAAGCTGCAAAACATTTACACGCTGTTTTTCTCCAAAGAGCGGAGCAGCGTTGACGTTACCAACGCCCACAGAGAACAATGGTTTAAAATGACGTCACTTGACGTCATTGAAAATCATGTGACTCGATACTTTCATGGAAATATTAGCAACATTGTTTCTTTAGGTTTATATCAGACTTTACACTGGAAATGTAAATGCAGTAAAATTCCTACGTTAAGACCACCTTTGGGACTGTTCAAAAGTGGTCTTTAAAACCACTTTTGAACAGTCCCAAAAGGTGGTCTCTGACCAGAGGACACTGTTTTTGTTTGATTTAAGGTTTAACGTCCCCGTCAACACTGTAAAGGTCATTTTGGAGACGTCGCTTCCAATTTTGTGGGACCTTTACCCGACATTGAGATGAAATGACACCTCAAGCCCTGTCGCCCAATGAAACCAATAGGCATGGACGGTCCGCCTCGCATCGCGGTTCCTGGACAGGCTTAGATCCTCTAAGCGGTTTACCAGTACTAGTGTGCGGGCCGGATTCAGCTCTGCATGGAAGCATAATGCAGCCCATATATTTCTCTAAGCCCCATGGGCGGGGCTGCAGAGGACACTGTATGCAGACAACACAGAGAAAGAATAATCGCAGCCTACTAAATAAACTTTTTAATGCAGAATTAGTCTTAATTTTAGGTGGTCTTAATAGCTGAATTTCACTGTTTTGCCAATATACGGGCAACTTTAAAGTTTGTGACCTAAAGACATGGAATGTTGGCGTAGAAAATCCTTTAGTGATGTACAAAAGGGCTACATGTATAGCTAGCAAGGGCATTCTTTCATTTAGTGACTTGACCCATTTAACTAAGCTTGATTGTTTTTATTTTAACATATATTGTACTTATACAATAAACAGAAACACAGTTTCATAGATATCAATCATACGTCCAGTCCGTATTTTGACGTATGTTGACAAATACCCTTGATACGAGGACTGTTCAAATATAAATGCAACTAAGCACATAAAAATGATTCCGTGATAGATTTCGATAAAAAAATTATTTTGTCCCCTCAAAGTATTCCCCTTTAACAGATATACAAACTTTCAGTCTTCTGATCAAATCATTGAATGCATTTTGGTAGTCTTTTCGAGGTATACTATGAAGGCACTGGAATATTGCAGAACCGAGGTGTTTGCGCTGTACAAATTTTCGACCAGAAAGGTATTTTTTTCAGCCGCGGGAACAAAAAAAAGTCACACGGGGCAAGGTCAGGGGAATACGGCGCCTGAGGGAGTTCAACCATCTTTTCCTGCTTCAGATAGTCTTGCACAATGAACGCCTTGTGCGATGATGCATTGTCATGTAGCAATCTGACATTGGCCAAACTGTGCGGGTCTTCGTTCTTTGAAATATTTCTTCAATTTTCGAAGAACTTTATTCTTGTAAAACTTCGCATTTACAGATTTGCCTTTAGGCACAGCAACCTGAATAGCAGGGCCCTGATTTGATAAGAATATGACATACATTACCTTCTTGACGCTCATGGTCCGCTTTGCAATGCATGGTCTTTTGCAATACTTTGTTGCCCATATTTTGTTCTGAATCTTTCGTTTTGGCTCGAAAAAGTGAACCCATGTCTCGTCATCTGTGACGACATTAGCGAAAGACCAAACATTGTAATTTGGAAACTTTTAAGTAACTTCTTGGCGCACTGAACGCGTGTCTTTTTCGACTCATCTGTCAACAGATGGGGATCCATCTAGCACAGATCTTTCTCATTTTCAAATCCCGTTTCAGAATTGTATGAGCTGCTCCTAATGAGATGCCAACCGTACTAGCTATTTGCCTAGTGGTGTATTGTGCATCGGTAGCAACTATTTCTTTCACTCTAGCAACCATCTTGGCAGATATTGCTCTTTTCGGCCGACGATCATGTGGTGCATCTTCTGTTGAGCCTAGCCCACAGCTGAATTTCTTACACCAACGAAAAACTGTCGGAAAAGACATTTCATTATCCCCATAAACCGAACATATTTCATCAAAAATGTCTTTGCACCGTATACCAAGAATACAACGATTCTTAATATAGGACCGTATTTCAACGGCGTACTCTGACCTTCTTCCAACCATGTTTTGTATTAGTATACAAGTGTAGACAGTGTTTATCGAATGATATACATGGCTAAAGTGGACTGATTTTAACAGGTTTGGTATCAATGTATAGGCAAAATGTTTTTCTACGCTGTGATATTTATTTCCAGGTGATATTCGCATTGGTGCATGAGAAAACATTCTACTTGCATTCATATTTGAACAGTCCTCGTAAAGTTTCCGTCATTTTTAGAAAGGAGACAGCTTTTCTAATTTCCTGATTTCTTTCATCTTTTAAAAATGGGTTCCCGCCAGCGGCCCCCGCCAATCGGGGCTTGAAGAAATAGATGGGCTGCATGATGCTTCCACGCAGAGCTGAAACCGACCCGCACACGAGTACTGGTAAACCGCTTAGAGGATCTAAGCCTGCCCAGGTAAGGCGGTGCCAGTCGGCCGTCCATGCTTATAAACCCTATTGGTTTCATTGGGCGGCAGGGCTTGAGATGTTATTTTATCTCAATGTCGGGTAAAAGTCCCACAGAATTGGAAGCAACGCCTCCAAAATGACCTTTACAGTGTTGACGGCATTGATAGCTCAGTCAGGATGGCATCTGACTGTCGATCAGGAGGCTGCTGGTCGGCAACATTTTTCCTGGAGGTTGATCATGAGTTTTTTTTTCTACGGTCATTCTCTCCCTTTCGCTGATTCAAGAAGGGAGTTGTCAGTTTCTGCCGAAAGAATGTGCACTGTAATGCTTAACTCCATATATCAGTCTACCCATAGATACGAGGGTAGGCTGAAAAGTTCTGAGCCTGACCAAGAAGCAGGCATCGAACAGCCATGAAATTTTGTATTCATTAAATCCAAACCTTTATTACTTTATTTGACTCAAATGAGTTCAAGTTTACCTGCAATAACGTAGAAATTCTAGACTTTGAAAATTGATACTAGCACGTTTTTGAGAAAATGGACAAAATCTGGCATCGTAGTGTCATCAAGTACCTCCATAAAAAGGGGGTTAGCTCCTAAGGACATTCATACCGATATGGTTGCTACATTAGGGGATGATGCTCCTTCGTATGCAACCGTGAACAGGTGGGCAGCAAATTTTAAGATGGGCAAGGACAGCCTTGAAGATGATGACCGGTGTGGACGACCCACAACGGCAACAACTGAGGAAATCATCAGCTAAGTGCACAGGGCCGTGATGGATGACAGGCGTTTAAATGTGAATCAGTTAGCTAACACTGTTGGCATCTCCCGTGAACGAGTAGAGAACATTCTACACAGTGAAATAGGAATGTCGAAGGTGTCCGCCAGATGGGTGCCACGGCTTTTGACGCCTGACCAAAAGTTGACCAGACTGAACCTGTCACAAGCCAACTTGGCTATTTTTGAAGCAGACGAAGATGGTTTTCTTGACCATTTTGTCACTCAGGATGAGTGTTGTGTTCATCACTTTGAGCCAGAGACCAAAAGACAATCCATGCAATGGAAGCACCCTGGCTCACCCCTCCAAAGAAGGCAAAGGCCGTCTCCTCTGCAGGGAAGGTGATGGCATCAGTGTTCTGGGATGCCAAGGGTATAATATTCATAGATTACCTTCAAAAGGGCAGAACAATTAATGGGGAGTATTATGCAGATCTGCTAAAACAATTGCGAAAAGCAATTAAGGCTAAACGACCCGGAAAATTGACAAAAGGGGTCTTGTTCCATCAGGACAATGCGCCTGCTCAGAAATCGGTTGTCGCAATGGCTGCTGTGCATGACTGTGGCTTCACACTTGTCGATCAGCCTCCGTATTCACCTGATCTAGCTCCACTGGGATCCAAGGACTCCAGCATCGCGGGAGGAAGTGTGTGGACAGGAAGGGAGACTATGTTGAAAAATAAGGCACTTTCAGCATGGACAAACCACTGGATCTTGGTCAGGCTCAGAACTTTTCAGCCTACCCTCGTAAACTGACCGAATCGATATTAATTAAACAGTGTTGGCTGTTTCGTTAAACTCTAAACAAACTCATTTTTTCAAAGTTCACCAATAGGGCTTGAAGAAATATATGGGCTGCACGATGCTTCCACGCAGAGCTGAATCCGGCCCGCACACTAGTACTGGTAAACCGCTTAGAGGATCTAAGCCTGTCCAGGAACCGGAGTGCGAGGCGGACCGTCCATGCTAATAAACCCTATTGGTTTCATTGGGCGACAGGGCTTGAGATGTCATTTCATCTCAGTGTCGGGTAAAAGTCCAACAAAATTTGAAGCAACGCCTCCAAAATGACTTTTACAGTGTTGACGGGGACGTTAAACCTCAAAACAAACAATCACCAGATATGAAATTTCACTACACAGATGTGTTACAAGGTAACAATCATCACAAAAAACACGCCTACATACTTTTGACCCCTCACACCCCACCCGCACACCCATTGAAACCCACATTTATATAGTAAAACTGGGATCAGCAGGGGTAAACCTTATTCTTCCATTGAGCAGAAATAAAAAAATATTACTATTTTACATATTAAATTTTTTTTTTTTCACATTGTATTTGTAAAGGCGTGTTTTCCTAATGCAAGCAAACAATCGTCAAAATGTAGTCAGATCCGTGCTTTAGGTAACGATACAAACATATAATTGTTGTCCAAATACCAAAATAAATAAATAAATAAATAAATAAATAAATAAATAAATAAATAATGGCCCCGTCCACCGGGGTTTGAAGAAATAGACTGCATAATGCTGCCACGCAGAGCTGAAACCGACCGCACACGAGAACTGGTAACCGTTTAGAGGATCTAAGCCTGCCCAGACAAAGCGGTGCGAGTCGGACCGTCCATGCTTATAAAACCTATTGGTTTCATTGGGCGATAGGGCTTGAGAAGTAATTTCATCTCAATGTCGGATGAACTTCCCATAAAATTGGAAGCAACGTCTCCAAAATGACGGGGACGTTAAACCTCAAATCAAGCAAACAAAAGTGCACAATAATATTGATTGAAACACATTTGTTTAGTGAAGGCAAAAATAAGGTTGCATATCTAAACATGTCGTTAGAACTTGCAGAGGATATCCACAGGGACCCCTTCGAACATTTATCATTTATAGTACAAGTACAAAAGTTCTTTTTTCGAGCACTCAAAAAACAAAATTTCGAACTTTCGCTTATCGGGCTTCTCGAAAATAAGCCTTCAAAATTTAATTATCAAGCATGCCAAAATCAAAATTCCGAAGATTCACATAAGGAACACTTGGCCCCTGCCCATCAGGCTTGGAGAATTGGATTGGGCGCATGATCCTTCCACGTATAGAGCTGAAACCGGTCGCCCGTGAGTACTGGTAAACCGCTTACAAGGCCAAAGCCTGCCGAGGCAAAGTGGTACGAGTCGAACCGTCCCTGCATATAAACCTTATTGGTTTGTTTGGGCGATAGGGCTTGAGAAGTCATTTCATCTCATGTCGGGTAAAAGTCCCACAAAACTGGAGGCGACGTCTCCAAAATTAGCTTAATAGTGTTGACGGGACGTAAGACCCAAATTCAAGCAAACAAAACATATCGAACACTCCAAAGATCAAAATTTCAAACTTTCACTTATTAAGCATGCCAAAATCAAATATCCAAAGATTTACATATCGGACACTCTGAAGACCAAAATCTGAAAGTTTCACTCATCAAACATGCCGAAATCAAATTTCTAAAGATTCAGATATCGAACATTCCAAGACCAAAATTTCACAAAGTTTCACTTATCGAGCATACCAAAATCAAATGTCTACAGCTTCACATATCGAACACTCCAAATCACTCAACTAGCACCCAAAATCCAAAATTTCAAATATTCAGTTATCGAAGACCCCGAAACCGTTTCCAAAGGTTCCTAATCGAGCTCAACAAAACCAAAATTTTAAAGAATCCTACAACCTAGAAATTCAAGGTAATAAATCACTTATCGAGCGCTCCAAGACCAAAATATCAATGGTTTTCATTCCAAAAGTACAGTACGAAGATTCAGTTATGGAATGTTTTTAGTGACTTGACAGGAATTTTTAGATGTGTACTTTTTAACCCGTAATTGACAATGGAATCTTTCGATAGGGATGTCATGTTTGTTTTGTTTGTGGTAAGTTTTACTAAAAATGCATCCTGTTAACAAGTCCTTCTTTTACACAGAGAAAACTGGGGTTAACAGGGATGTATACGATTTTCCTCATTTCTGCTTTAGGTGCTGACTAGATCCGCCTCCGTCAGGCCTCAATGGGGCAGTTCTAACGAGCACACACAAACTTTGTTTGGAGTATAAAAAGGAAAATCACAATTTTCATCAAATAAAAAATGGGTCAACCTTTTACTATACTACTCACAGTTTGATAGGGATCACTTTTTTAATGCAAAATGATTTTTGGATGATTTAATCACTTGAATCTAAATTCGATACATAATGATAGAAAACGTATCCTTCACAAAACCTAGTGATTAATTTTGTCAACTGGTAGTGCATTCAAGCGTGACAACAGCAACCGTCTTGGCACCCCCAAAATTTGCCGTAACACGAAGGGATTTGGACACCTGATTTTTCACAAATTTCCAAATTTGTTTAGACAAACGTGCCTAATAACGTGCATGACGTCCACGGGCATCAATTACAGTACGACATCGCCTGCTCATGCTCGTAATCCGAGTCTGTATCCGGTTTTGTGGAATCAGCTTTTATTCAGCAACCAATGCATCTTTGAGCTCCTGTAAAGTCCTCGGATGCACAGGTCGGGCTGAAACAGCACGCTGTAGCATGTCCCGTGCATGCTCAATCGGATTTAAGTCCGGTGACCGAGCAGGCCAGTCCATACGAACGATTGTCTCGCGTTCCAGATAGGAATCAGTGACGTTGGCACGGTTGGGACGGGCATTATCGTCCATCAGAATAAGGGTCCGGGCCGAAAGCATCTGCATATGGTCTTACAAACTCATCAAGAATATCATTACAGTACCTCACTGCCATTAAGGTTCCGTTTTCAACGACGTACAAGTCAGTTTTACTGTTCACGCTTATCCCAGCCAAAACCATGACTGACCCCTTTCCATAGCGATCATGCTCTGCCACATTCAAGTCATCGAATCGCTCTTTAGACATTTGCCGCACTAATTGACGTTTATAAGTGAAGTCTAGACAGAATCTGGACTCCTCAGTAAACAGTACTGGCGTCAAGTCACGAACCGTCCACCTGACGTGAGTTCTGGTAAAGTCCAACCGGTCTAGCACGTGCTGTCTCGTCAACGGAACACGTACAGCAGGCCTCGTGGCATTAAGTCCGAACTCGTGAAGCCCGTTTCTGACAGTTTGTGTAGAAATTCGTGCTCCAGTTCCGTTCCTAAGCTCGTTGTGCAAACGCGTAGCGTTCAGGAACCTTTGACGTCGAGGCTGAATCAACAAGAAACGGCCCTGATGTTGAATTGTAGCCCTTTCTCGACTCCGCCGTGTCTGTGTGAAGGATTTCCGTGGGTAAGGTGCCGAAACCACATTCGGGAAACCACGCTCTGAGACACATTCAGATTGCCAGCAATACGCCGTTGAGAGACGCCAGATTCCAACATTCCGACGCCACGATTCATTTCTTCGGGGCTCAGACGGTTTCTTAATTGTCCTCCAGGCATGTTAGTGTTTCTCAAATCCAATAAAGTCCTTTTTACGCCTTGGTAAGGGAACACTGACAAGTTTGATTGGTCTGTTGGAAAGCAGTGGTACGCAAGATTTTGAGGTGCATGAATTCATTTGCGAAGTGTGAGAAGTGTGCACTTTTATGAGTACTGAACTGCACACGAGTTTCTGCTTAAGATATTTATCAATACACCGAGTACAAATTCTGTCAAGAAATTTTAAATTTTCAGTCCAGAATTTTGTATATAAAAAGTGATCCCTATCAAAACATGAGTAGTATATATATTCCCTGCTTAAACTCCCAGCAGTATCTGTAATATATATCCTGCGATGTTAATGCTCAGTAAACTACAAGGTACATTGTAATTACGAAGAATTAAAGATACTCGTAAAGCACACATCTAGTTAGTGTTGCAGTTCCAAAGATTTAATAGAGAAGAGGAAATGCTAGCAGCCTTAACGAATTCATAATTAAGGGCTTCTTATGCTCGAGACACGCCTTTTTCGTAAATGTTCTGCTTAGACACTTTTTGTCGGGTCATTGTCATTACGAAAACACGCTTATATAAATGCATTGTGAACTTTAACGCCGGAAATACGAAAATTTTACTGTGAAAAACTGTGATATTTTTCTTATTTCTGCTCAAAATATAGATTGTGGGTACTCGTTAGAACCGCATCATCAAGGCGGTTCTAACGAGTACCCACAATCTTTATTTTAGAGCAGAAGTAAAAAAAAAAAAAAAAGATTTACCCCTGTAAACCCAAGTTTACTATATAAAGGCGGGGTGGGGTTTGGGGGGGGGGGGGTGGGGGGTTTAAAGGGGGTCAAAATTATAAAGGCGTGTTTTCGGGATGTCGACACGAAGACCACAGCTTGTTTCAGTCCGGCTCAACAAAATTCGTACACTCCATACTTTTCAGTTCTGTGGTGTATTCCTTGCTTTCAAAGAATAACCGTGTGTCTTTCATAGAACCATTTAACGTAACTACAGCCGGTGTTAATGGATTGTGTTTGGGCCTTAAAAATTCTCCCCGCCTTTCCTTTGGGATATTTGAACGCATCATGGAATTTTAAAAATATCTGAGGGTCACTGATGAGGCCCAATTGGCCGAAATTAGTAGTCTGGCCCAGAAAAAACTTGAACACTTTATTATCTCAATACTTTTCAGTTCTGTAGTGTATGCCTTGCTACATGTACCAATGGATAATTCTTTCATTAAGGGAAACTGTGGTGGCCGTAAAAAGTCTCCCTGTCCTTCATGGTGTTTGTTATATTTTCTTGTCCTTTGGAATCATTGTTTCCACTACAGTATTTCGAAAATATCTGAGGGTGACTGATGAGGCATTGTTGGTCGAAACTAGCTAGTCTGGACAAGAAAATGCCTGTATTCAGTGTTGTTTTGTAGTACGTGTACTTGCGTCCAAAGAAGTACCATTTCATAGAACATAGTCTTATATTCGAGACACGCCGTAGAAAATACACGAATAATCTCCACGAATATATGTTGCCGACCCGGCGTGTATCGAACCCGCGACGCCTTCATCACCAGCCATAGGCCCATCCGTCTTAGCCACAGAAGCCAACTGACACGTGAAGCAAAACTGATCATACGCGCGTAGCAAATAGAGGATATTTGATTTTTTCAGTGTAAGATCGAATTTTATTTCATCGAATGAACACCAAAACTGTTATTTTCACGAGTGGCGTAGCCACGAGTGAAAATAGTAGTTTTGGTGTTCATGAGTGAAATAAAATTTGATCTTGCACTGAAAAAGTCAAATTTTCTGTTTCTTACATGCATTAAAAGGCAATATTTAGCGTCTTTAATGGTGTCGCTCACATTCGGAGAAAATTATCTTTGTTCCCGTTCGTTTCGCGTCAATTTAGTGGTGTCCATCGTGTTTAGTGGGTATACTATTGGGTGTAAACTGAAAGTTTGCACCTGAGAAATGGCCTGGGGTGGTATTATTATGAATTATTAATGAAGTAATTGAGAGAGTAGTTTTCCAAAGAAGTTGCTGGCAAGCCTAACGTCGCGCGACAAAAGACGTGACGTCAGCGTCATAAATGACGTCAGTAACGTCCCCTTCACACATGAACGGGCTATGCGTCAATTAGAACACATTTCAGTATTGTTCAGTTATCTGACAAAGATAAAATTGAAATTAGAGTTAGATTTGAAGAAAAAAGTAGTCCCAAACAGTGAAAAATAAAAAATCGTATTGTCACTGTTTGAAACAGTGAAAATATCGATTTATATTTCACTGATAAATCTCTATCATTCATTGAAAAGCATGTAAGAAAAGATAAGGTTCGTATTTTGTGATAACTGTAGGACAGTTTTACTTATTTCCCCATATAGACGTATTAGTTTGAACAATATTTTATTAACTTCTTTTCAATTACAGATATATAACAAGAATGTAACGCGTTAGAACAAGAATGTAACGCATTAGAAAGATCAACAGGATTTGAAAACAAGCAAGGTTGCTTATATTATTCATCTCATGAAACCATATACCTATTGTGTGGGTATTCATTAGAACCGCCCCATCAAGCTTGAGTTGACTGTGTATTTATTACGAAAACACGCCTATACAAATAAATGATAAATGTTACCGCCGAAAAAGTGAAATTTTTAAGATGAAAAATTGTGATATTTTTCTTATTTCTGCTCAAAATATAGATTGTGGGTACTCGTTAGAACCGCCTCATCGAGGCGGTTCTAACGAATCCCACAATCTATAATTCAAACAGAAATAAGAAAAATAAGGTTTACCCCTGTAAACCGCAATTTTGCTTATATAAAAAGGGGTTCAAGGGGGTAAGAATTATATAGGCGTGTTTTCGTGATGTTTCCCGCGTGACTTCTAAATACTATTCTGTAAAACTGGCTAGAACAAAATGACAAAAATATTTGCATTCAGTGTCGATTATATGTCGATACGTTTTTGTAAGCCATAGACTTGAAAATCCTTCATGTTATTGGCCATCAATATATCGTCATGTCATAATCGTCTAGAATATAACTGCAATGTCATTATCTCTGTAAGAAATATCATGGTATTGCGTGACACATTTCAGCAATAGTATTTATGTTTTGTGCAAGCAGACATACCGTAATTACACTTCTTATAGGGACAAACTTGTCTTTTTCATATGACGTCGTTGATAAGCAGTGGATACCGTCGTGTAATAAAAATCATATTCTTGCACACCAGACAAGGAAATCCGTGGTTTTACCCTGGGATAGAAATTTATGTTCTGACCCTGGTGTTCCGACCCAAAATCGAATATAATAGCGTGTTTGCCAAATGCACTGGTTGATTACGACCTCATGCGCGGCGTCGTCATGCGTGACGTCACTAAACATTCCTGTTGTGTCATCACAAAATGGCGGACGTCGGTAACCGAAGTGACTGCAGCATTAAAAATCTGCGCTTAGAAATGGAAGGTATGCAAGAAAAAGAATCCTATATGGGTGTGAGGGTTGGATGGAAAAATCCGTCCCTCGGGATCACTGTCCGGCATCACTCGGCAAGCCTCGTGATGCCGGACAGTGACCCTTGGGACGGATTTTTCAATCCACCCCTCATACCCATATAAGATTCTTATATTACCTCACGTGTAATAACAATTTGGTAGGATTAAGTAACGTCATGACGACGTCCATTTCAACCATTCATCTTTTTGTGGAAATATTGTCAAATTTGAAGCGATAAAATCCAATTTAAAGTGGTCATTTGTTAAACAGAATCTTACACACGTGGTCATTTCATATGATATTTATGAAACTCGCCGAAGTCTCGTTTCATAAATGTCATATGAAATCACCACGAGTGTTAAGATCCTTTATGTATAACAGAATTGTCAATTACAGCGTTACCCAGTTCGGAAGAATTGGTCAATTCTGAAATACAACAGTTCATTGTAGGATTATTACCTGTCCAAGCGGGCTTATGACGTCTGAACAACGTCGAATCTAAGTCGTTGCATCGAGGTTGATACGATATTACATGCAAGTTGTTGGCCTGCTTGGTGTGATTGATTAAAAGTAGAAGGGAAGGCAATGGTCTAGGCCCATTATTCAAAGCATTGTTACCTTAACAAGATCGCTAATGGCTAAAATGTCTGTTGACAGTTCTGGCTAGTACATCATTTCATAAAATAGTATTTTTACTGAATAAAAATGTTAGTATTTTTTCACTTCTCACATTTTTCAGCTAAAATGAAAGTGTAGTGAACATAGTAAATTGTATCAAGTTTTAACCATAACAAAAACACGCCTATACAAATGCATTATAAACTAAACCGCCGAAAAAAAAACGAAAATTTTCAGATGAAAAATTGTGATATTTTTCTTATTTCTGCTCAAAATATAGATTGTCGGTACTCGTTAGAACCGGCGGTTCTAACGAGTGTCCCACAATCTTTATTTTAGAGCAGAAATAAGAAAAATAAGGCATATCATGTAAACCCCAGTTTTACTATATAAAAGTGGGGTTCAAGGGGTCAAAATTATATAGGCGTGTTTTCGTGATGGATACATGAACTCACAACTTTGTAAGTTTAAGACCGCCCCCCCCCCCCCCCCCACAAAAAAAAAGACAAAACAAAAAACAAAACAACATCAACAAAACAAACTGGACCCTTGAATCGATACAACTACCTCTCAACTGTCACAGAAGACACAAACGGGAAAAAGGGCGCATATAAAACAATAGCAATATAATAAAAACATCCCAAATAGAAACCCAAAAGGACAGTTTTATATTTCCCGAGCCCTCTCCCTTCCTACCGACTCAACACCCCCGCCCTACCCTCCACACACACAAATTAATGGCTTTCCTAACGGCCCCTGTCCATTGGGGTTTGAAGAAAGAAATGGGCTGCGTGATGCTTCCACGCAGAGCTGAAACCAACCGCACACGAGTACTGGTAAACCACTTAGAGGATCTAATCCTGCCCAGGCAAAGCGGTGCGAGTCGGACCGTCCGTGCTTATTAACCCCTTTTGGTTTCATTGGGCGACAGGGCTTGAGATGTCATTTCATCTTAATGTCAGGTAAAAGTCCCACAAAATTGGAAGCAACGTCTCCAAAATGACCTATACAGTGTTGACGGGGACGTTAAACCAAATATCAAACAAATGGATTTCCTAAATAAAACATTAATACCAGGGCATATATGCAAAACATACAGATATAAGAAGAATGCCTTGTAACAGAAGTAGTGGTATCAAACTGGCAGTAAACTCGATGTCATTAGCTTGAGTGGCTTTGTTTAAGAAGGAAACTATTGAAATGAAGATACACGTTTTAATTGAGTCAAGGATAGGATTTCCTACAACTTCTCTCGCTGCATGAAGGAGCATTGGACCTTTAGCTATCCTTAGAATGAACAACGATCAGACTACGGCTGATATGAGCCTTCGCTGAGCACACATGTAAGTTGCAAGAAATGCTGTGCCCGGATCGATTATTATAAACCAGTTTGGCTGGGCAGGCTTAGTGAAGCAGAGTCACAGCTACCCGAAATTTTACTGTGATCGTGTGATGTTTTATTTCAATAAGAATAATAAAAGGTTATTTTACAGTTTTAATAGTTTTATTAGGCAGGCACCTCGATCAGTGCACAATTCCTAAGTCAAACCAACTGCAACTTTAACTCTAACAGACATCTGAGTTTTAATATGATCTGTATTCGACACAAAAAGCAACATACAAGGCACAACACATTTCAAAAACACGACTATACAAATACATAGTAAATTTTTTGCGCCGAAAAAAATTTAAGGTGAAAAATTGTGATAATTTTCTTATTTCTGCTCTAATAGATTGTGGTACTGGTTAGAACCGCCTCATCGAGGCGGTTCTAACGAGTACCCAAAATCTATATTTAAGAGCAGAAATAAGAAAAGGTTTACCCCTGTAATCCTAGTTTTGCCATATAAAAGTGGGCTCAAGGGGGTCAAAATTATATAGGCGTGTTTTCGTGATGATAATATTTACATAGTGGCGTCGACAAAATGTTCTTAACATAACGTCTCTTGACATAACCACAATGTCAAAATATTACGATCACTGCTAGTAGATTTATTTATTTTATACATAGCAGTGAAATCAATGCATATCTGAAACAAATAAAAGTGATATTTTCACACTGTGAAAATATAAATGATATTTTCACAGTGTGAAAAATAACATGACCGTGTTATTTCACAGTAGCAGCCCGGACTACTTTTCTCGCCAAAATTCATATATGTTATCTATAAAATAATTCTGTAAAATACCTTGAAAAACACTTTTTTTGTACTGTAAAAATGCTGTATTCTAAATGGCGATCTGTTGACAGTTGTGGCGTCATAGCCAAGTCAAACATTGTGACGTAAGATCCGATTGATCAATTACAGTAAGTGTCCTAAAATATTATCAAATAAAAAGAAAATTTACCTTTTTTCGATAAATATAAACATATTTCATCTCGTGTGTTGAAAACATCAGAATTTTCAACACACTCGATGAACTATTTTTGATATTCATCTAAAAAAAGTAAATATCCTCTATATCTCTGTTCCCTGTCCGCTTGAAGAGATTAGGTTGGCCTTCAACGGTGTTATGAAAACTATTCTCTTTAACGAGTGCAGCTATCTCAATATCTTCATTTTGGTCGGTGTCTATTTTACATCTACCCTCTCAAGTTCATGCTCATTAGCCAATCGTTTACCAATTATCAGAGTCAAACAAGATTTGCATTTTCTTATGACTAGCCAGACAATTACGATAATTTCAAGAACATATGCAGTTGGAACTACTGCGTAAACAAGGATATCGGTATAATAAATTGCGAAAAATAGTGCCAAAATTTAATCGGCAACATTATGATATTATTTCTAAATATAAGATTTCTTTGAAGACACTTCTGCAACTGGGACTGTCGGAACCTGAATTTTACGGAGATTTAGTTTATAAATTAAGAAGAATATTAGGTAGTGATATTTTTCTGGTCAGTTCAGGCAAATTGTTGCGAAATACAAAACAAAATGGTTACAGCATGGATGTTCTGCGACATTTTGGTTTTCGACCCTTTTACAGTGGACAACAATGCTTCGCTGTTCGGTTGCACGGCGGGGGCTGTACTTCGGACTCTATGACAGTCCCATCCTAAATCTTTTAAATTCAGGAGGGGTGGAACCTGACATTTCCTGGGTTCGACCACCCGTTATCTAACTGATGGTTTTCTTCTGCTCTGAACTCGGATTGCTTTTGAATCCTCAACCCTGATGATAGCATTAACCTATACGTAACCACTGTACTAAGTATTTTAGTTTGACTCATCGCCTCCATTCAGATCAATTTGCTATTGTAATTCTGTTTGGTACTGCACTGGAACTGAGGGCGAGGGTTGAAATTTCATAAACTCCAGTGTTGAAGGCGCCCCCATCCCACCCCCAAGTAGTTTTACTACTGACCGTCCAAAGGCGGTTGTTCTTTTGCAGTGTCTTATTTGTTAATTGTCTTTGTACCGTTGGTTCATGTTTCCTTTTTTGTGTGTGTGTGCCTCCATGCCACTTACTTTCTTCAGATGACTTGAGATGGCTGTTTTCTTTGGTTGCGGCCTTTACTGAGTGACACTTTCTTGTTAGTTTGCAATACTCCGCATTTCATCTACAATTAATGGAGTATATGCTCGCGTTTCAAGAAAGGAAACTTTGCATTTGGATTTCTTTCAAGCCTTACAAATAAGAAGGCAGACTTATCGGTTTAGATCTTATAAGCCCAGTTTTGGAATCATTCTACATAGAAATTTTTGAAATATCATGTAATTTCAAGAGTACATGTAGTGGATCTGACCTTTCAAAAATAAATATGTTCATGTATTTGTTAGATACCTTTTATGTATTTATTAATCGAATAATGCAAAATTGTGGTGTGATTTGAATGTCACCAACATGAAAAGCAATTTAACATACATGTTAAAAGTTTATTGCAAATAACAATCAAAACCTCCTATTTCAAATATTTCGTAGTTTGTAAGAATTCATCCAATATGACTACTTATTTACAAAATGTTTAGATGTCAGGTACAATTTTCATAAACAATGCAATAACAGAGAATTAGTAAATGTTTGCCTGATAGAAGGCCGTCTCTGGACTACAGAACTGGAAATGATAGATGTTACACGTTTGAAACTTATTTTCAGACAGGAGTGCAAATTTCAACTTATCTTTTGAAATCATTAGCGTTTCAGTTTTTAATCTATATTTAATTGATACGCCTGAATCTGTTTGGTTACTTGATGTTAATTGTATGGGTTAATTATATGACTTTCATAAACTTCAAATTCTTCTTTTGTGTTGATAAAAGGGTTTTTAAGAACAATTATGATTTCGTTATCCTTAAGGTACTTAATACATGTGAATGTCCTATAAACTATAAAAAGTACCATATGTTATTACGTGGATTACATACTAATTCAAACTTATTGGGAAGTTTTGATTCAACTTCTATTAAGAGTTGCTTAAGAACTTGAGGTGATATAGTAATTGTTGACCAATGATGTTTTGTTAACATATTGAGCTCTGACTTAAGTCTTTCAAGATCAGCTGTAGCATCTTCAGTTGTACAATATATAGTAATATATACCCAGGAAATGTTACAATCAAAGATTACAGGCTATGAATGGTGCCAACAGGAAGGGTAAACAAAAAGATCCACAAACAGCATAGCAACCAGTTCCCTGTTCCCTACACGAGGTGATCAAGGTGCAACAGGCACAATTAATGGAAATTAGATAAATAGAGGATCTTACATGAGTGTTCATGTATTATTAAATTTATTAAACGAGTTGAGAAAACGGAATTTTATCCCTTTTCCTCAACGAGTTTAATAAATTCAATAATACACGAGTACGAATGCAGGATTCTATTTATCATATGACATTTAAAACGCATTTTATTCACGATTGTTTGCAAAAATGTCAATATTCCGCCGTTAGTAAACGCGACGTTGTTAAGGACGTCGTACATGTAACGTTACGGGGCGTTTCTAACTAATTTGCATATTGAATCCACTAGTGGATTATCGAATTTATTACATGGCGTTATTACACTCTCAGACGCGACGTCATATGATAAATAATAATAATACACACCCATAAGCACATAAAACATGAAGAGCCCGGCGGAAAATCCAACAAAGCTACATTTAAAATAAACAACATTAGAACAACCGCCTTTGGAGGTCAGTAACGAGAACCACTGGGGAGTTTAAATCGATGCTAAGCATCCAACTTTCACACTATCAGCATATTTAGCTTGTTCATTGCTATCTTAAGATTATTCCGTACATGTACAAAAGCTTTGTGTTCTTGTAACAAATATCCATGGTAGTATTCGCCTACATACTTTCTTCTGGCTTTTAGAATAGTGTCAAGTAGTTTAGGTCGTAGTACCAAAGCGTTAATCCAGAATCATTAGTCCATGGACAAAATGGCAAATATCAATGTTCAGATCAACAGACATGTACTCCAGAAGAGTGTAATCAGGCGTCCGCGGATAGTAAGCATTACTTGGTAAACAAGCTTCGCCCACCATGCCCATCGACCCGAACGAAGAAAATGTGTAAATGCCGAGAAGGGTATGTCCGAGATTTTGGAAGTCTTCCTATGGCTTTCCATTGGCAAACATATCAGAAATAATTCTGGAAATGGCCACATTGTACGGATCAACAAGATCATGGTGCCTCCCATAACAGATAAAACTGCAGCTCTGTTATATAAAAATAGAAACATTTACATTGCGTAGATCCATTTACATTAAACGCTTAATGCTGTCAAAGTTTATTCTAAATGCAGATCCCAGCTTTGTTGGTCAATCGGTACTTTTTAGCCCAAATGCCATGCAATGCTGTATGAAATCGTTCTACTTTTACATTACTTTGCGGGTGGTGTATGCTTATCAAAACAAAGTCAGCCTTTATTTTTTCCAAAGTTTCTCTCACCATTTTGTTTATATTGTCTATATCATTGTCCGTAACGATCTGGAGAGGACAACCATGACGAGGAAAGATTTCTTCAAGAATCAAATAAGCATTAGTTTCAGCAGTTTTGTCTTTCTCTGCTTAAGCTTCATCCAACGACTATACCAATTTACAAAGGCAGTTGTGCACTTGTAACCTGACATAGCTGTTGGATAGGGGCCAGAAAGATCAAGGATGAGTTTTGCGTTTGGATATGGCGGAATATCTCTTAAATGTTGTTATGTTTTCTGAATAGACCTTGTTCTCAGCGTAATACAATGTGAGACATAATTGTGAATTTCCGTAAGCAAGTTTGGCCAATAATACTTTTGACGAATGGAAACAAAAGTTTTCTGAACAACCATATGCACATTGGTGTCATGGTACTGAGTTTTCACAATCTGTCTGAAATGTTTTTGAATGTATAATCTCATACACGGATAATCCAGGATGTTTGACAATTTGTAAACTTAACCATCTACCAAGAGATAAAGCTTCTTATATGGATTTGCTTTCTTGACAATTTAAGATCATTGACCTTACTACTGAAATATCATCGTCCCTAATTTGTTGTACTTCCATTTTGAGACCACCTTTGTAAAAACTGAGTGGTCACACTTCTCAAAGAAAGAATCATTTGGCAAATCACATCTAGCAAAGCTCTTTGGGTCTAACTGATTTGAATAAATTTACATTTACGTCATACAACGGCCCCGGTAGCTCAGTTGGTAGAGTGTCCGCTCCGGGGAACAGGAGGTCACGGGTTCGATCCCGGGCCGCGAATTACCAAAGTCGTTAAGAATGGTACTAGCTGCTCCTCGCTTGGCACTCAGATTTACGGGATAGAGCTAGGACTGGTCGACCCAGCGCCAGGATAATGTGACTGGGTGTGGTATCATGTAGTGTGTCTCGGACATGATACTTCAGTGAGGCAGCACTTGTAAGTGAGCATTGAGCTCCCTGTCGTAACCAGACACCGTCGTGATATGACTGAAATATTGTTGAAAGCGACGTTAAACCCGAATTCACACACACACACACACACACACACACACACACACACACACACACACACACACACACACACACACACACACACACACACACAAACATTTACGTCATACAAGTTGTCATTGACACCAAGCATTTTCTCATCTTTGACTTCTTCACACAGCTGACTATCTTTGTTTACATTGTCTTGTCTGGATGCCTCGAAAGGAGACCAGCATATGCATTTGTAGTAGCAGCTATATATTCTATTGTACAATTGTAATCTGATATACTTTGAGTTCACAGTTGTATTTTCTTGTTTTGCATAGGTGATTCAAGTAAATACTTCAAAGGTTTATTATCTGTGAAGATTTTAAACTGCTCATTATGCAAGTAATAATCTAAGATTTTAAGGGAGTTGTGAACAACTAAAGCTTCTTTTTCAATTACTGTCTATTTACATTGAGACTTCCTTTGTTTAGGTTTCCATTATGGTCTGGTCGCTTCATGTTTGTGTTTCTTTTCCTTTGGTGTCTTTGATGGGTGGAGTAAGTTTATTGTATCGAATTCTGATCTTTGTTTTACTTCTACTTTTCCTAAGCTTATGAGACTGATAGTAAATAGGTTTCTCGTCATCGTCACATTCCTCTGTAAGATATGCACCAATACACAAATCACAAACATCCCATACCGAACTTTTTCCTTCATAGGCGGCGATCGGAATAAGTCGTGAATTTCCATTAAAACCTATCTGGGCGAGATATTCGAGTTACCTCCCTGTACACCACTGGGATCAGGGTACAGAATAGCCAATATTTTTTCTCTAGTCGCTGACCTCAGGGAATCATTAATCATACATCTGCAGATATGACACTTTGATCTACCTGTAGGTATTCAAAGTAACAACCATGCCTTTTCATTTCGAGGCATCTAGTATGAACGAACATATTTAACATATTGAAGAGCTACATTATGTAGAATTGCTTAATAATAATATTAATTATAATAATAATAATAATAATAATAATAATAATAATAATAATAATAATAATAATTATCAATATTATTAGTAGTAGTAGTGGAAGTAGTTTTATTTGACATGTATGATATTAAGTCTATATCTCTTGTCAGTCTCTTGTCCAGTGATTTTAAATAAGGATTAAGGTCAAATATGATACGTGAAATCTCTTGACCCCGATCTTTTTATGCATTTATTTTTTCTATTTATTTAAATAAATAACGCAATGAAAAATATTGTTAGCCAATCACGAACACACGCCTATAAGACTCGATCAAGATGAACTCAGATTTTGTTTGTTTGTTTGATTTGAGGTTTAACGTCCCCGTCAACACGGTAAAGGTCATTTTGGAGACGTTCCTTACAATTTTGTGGGACTTTTACCCGACATTGAGATGAAATGACATCTCAAGCCCTGTCGCCAAATGAAACCAATAAGGGTTTATTAGCATCCGCTTCGCACCGCGGTTCCTTGACATGCAGACTTAGATCCTCTAAGCGGTTAACCAGTACTATTGTGCGGGCCGGATTCAGCTCTGCATGGAAGCATCATGTAGCCCGTATATTTCTTCAAGCCCCTATGGGCGGGAGCCGAGATGAACGCAGATGAGAAAGTTCTTACATTAAAACCAATTTTGTTCCATGACGAAATCACGCCTATACATATACATTGTAAATTTTACCAGCAAAAAATGAAAATTTTCAGATGAAAAAAAAAAAAAAAAAAAAAAAAAGATATTTTTCTTATTTCTGCTCAAGACATAGATTGTGGATACTCGTTAGAACCGCCTCGACGAGGCGGTTCTAACGAGTACCCACAAACTATGTTTTTAAGAAGAAATAAGAAAAATAATGTATACCCCTGCAAACCCAAGTTACTTTTACTATATGAAAGTGGGGTTATAGGGGTCAAATTTTCGTGATGGTCTAACGCAGTCATAATTGACACCTTAAGAGTTAACATTACACCGATATACAGTTTATTGTATAAGATATTTCCTGAATAATTAAAAGGACGCCATAAAAAGTAACTTATAGGTAAACACATTTTGAAAAATATTGTCTTCCCAAGTCATGATTGACACCTTAAGAGTTAACACTACACCGATATACAGTATATTGTATAAGATATTCCCTGAATAATTGAAAGGACGCCATAAAAGTTACATAATGTGTAAACACAGATAAGCCTATTTATTTATTTATTTATTTATTTATGTGTTTATGTATTTATTATAAAGGACATTTCACTCATATTTGAATCGGCTGTAATGTTTGTCCTAAACAATTTTAACATCGAAAAATGTTGTTTGTCGAGCTATGGTTGACACTTTAAGAATTCAAGAAAGATATAAAAAGTGCCTTAAAAGTCGGTCACAGAAGGTGATTACAGATACGGCATATTTATTTATTTATTTATTTATTTATTTATTTATTAAAATGATGCATGCAATTAATATGTGAATGGGCTGCAATAGTTTTATGATCACACCACAAAAACACCCCATATTACCCACTTTTATGTAGTAAAATATGGATCATTATTTTTCTTATTTCTGCTAAAACATGTATTGTTGTTTGTCGTAAGAACCGCCTCGCTGAGGTGGAACTGACGATTCCATCAATTTATGTTTCGAGAATACGAAAAGTAGCAATTTTTTTTATCTGAATACTTTCATTTTTTTGGTGGTAAAAGTTTCAATAATTTTTAAAAGACGTGTTTTCGAAATTAATCAACTCAAAACCCGGAAAATGTCATCTGCACTAGTTATGATTTACACTTTAAGAGTTAATAAAACTGTACATAAATCAAGACACCACAAAAATTGTCTATCAAATCAATCACAAAAAGTGAACAATGATGGGACTGTTACTTTATTTATTTATTTATTTATTAATTTAAATTAATCAAACTGTTATCTTCAATATTATGTTTGGCACTTTAAGGGTTACACATGATTGGCACTTTAAAGATTGACACATATTCGGAGACGACGGGCACACGCCAACTCATTGTTAAATTAAAGCACTTTTGTTAACTTCGTCATCACGATAACACACCTATATAATTCTGACCCACGTGTACCCCACTTATATATAGTACAAATGGGGTTTATAGGGGTAAACATTTTTTATTTCACTGTTACTCTAAAACCTTAAATCAGCTGCAGTGAAGATAAATAAGTTTTATACAGTAAAACTGGGGTTTACAGTAGTATACATTATTTTTTATTATTTTTGATCAAAACAAAGATTGTTGATACTCGTTAGAACTGCCTCACCGAGGCGGCTCTGACGAGTTCCTATTATCTATTTTTGGAACAGAAGTATGCAAAATAGCCGAATTTTCTATCTAAACATTTTCATTTTTTTGTGGTAAAATTTGTCGGTATAGGCGAGATTTCGTATAATGTGAATTTAGACAATTCCATTTTTATTGACGGTGGTTTAGTCAAAGTCATCAACAGAATGGCAAACAGTGTAGATCTGGAGAAAAGACGGCTCATCCAGAACAGTCGCATCATGCTCTACACTGTTTGCAAAGGGCTTGAAGAAATAAATGGGCTGCATGATGCTTCAACGCAGAGCTGAATCCGACCGCACACAAGTATTGGTAAACTGCTTAGAGGATCTTAGCCTGCCCAGGCAAAGCGGTGTGAGTCGGACCGTCCATGCTTATAAACCCTATTGGTTTCAATGGGCGTCAGGGCTTGAGATGTCATTTCATCTAAATGTCGGGTAAAAGTCTCACAAAATTGGAAGCAACGTCTCCAAAATGACCTTTATAATGTTGACGGGGACGTTAAACATCTAATCAAACAAACACTGTTTGCAAAGTAACTGTGCGGACAGGCAGAGTTGAAACTCATTAACAGAAATTAACAGAATAGCAAACAGTGTTTCGTTCTGCACAAAACATAGATTGTTGGTGCTCGTTTGAAACCTCTCGATGAGGCGAATGTGCACTGTACTGGTTTACCGCTTACGTATAAGCTTGCTCAGGAAAAGTGTGGACAGGTAAACTGACCGGCCCAAAACTGACCTAAATAGTGTTGACTGGGCCGTTAAACTCCAATACAAACAACAAACAAAATCAATCACTGGCTTCAGACTGCCAATTAACTTTTAATGGTGGTTTTAATCGCCATTTAATCGCCATTTCACAGTTAATGATTTCGACAATTTTTGTCCTTTATACATATTTGCCGCCCATTCATAATGAATGAAAACATAAATGTAACAAAACTGAGACAAAATAAAATAAAGAAATCCGAGAAATATAACCACTGTATCAAGTATATTATCCGCATGTTGTTTATTACTAGTAATTACAAAATTAATACAAAAAAGCTTTACAGGTATGATACGATTTCTGGTACATATGATATAATGTGGACTTAGCGATTTTCGCATCATGAACTGCAATACTGAAAAACAGCTTATAAACGATTTTTAAGCTCTCGGGGAAGCAATTTATCATTTTTCAGTAAAAATAAACTTTACATGATCGTAAACTTTGAACAACAGTCTAACAGTATATAACAGTGACTTAATTCCAAACAAATCATTTCTATTTAAAATTGGCAACCAAACATGGAAATCTGAAGGTTTTTTTCTTTAAAATACATTACCGTCTATGGTGCATATAGGCATGACATTAAATTGCAATAAGATTTAATTATTTATCACTTTGTAATGCACCAAAGAAAAACTGAATAATTTTCTTACATGAGGATAACAGTGACTTTTTTCTAGTGTTAAGGATAAATAAGATACGAGGAGTTAATTTTTTTTCCTTCATAATTTTAATATAAAAAACCTTCAAAATATACAGGTAACTTTAACTGCCGATTTCCTACGGAAATCGATATTCAACTCGGTAATTTCCGGCGAATGAAGGAAAAAGTTCAACATGCGAAAAGTACGTATGGGTTTGAATAAGGGCAAATTAAAAGTGGGACTGCTGTCAAACTATCTTTTAGAAAAGCTTTTTTATGTGTATCTGGCCATTTAAGGTGAGCATATTTCCTTGTCAAAACATTGATTGGTTCAGCAATCTGTGAGAAGTTTGGAATGAACTTCCTATGATATGAACACATACGAATAGATGATCGAACTTCTTTCACACAAGTTGGTACGGATGAAATAGATTATCGAACTTCTTTCACACAAATTGCTACAGGTAAAGAACTGATAGTCATAACATTCTTTTCATCAGGCTTAATTCCTTCTTCACTAATAACAAACTCTAGGTAATTTGCTTCTTATTTAGGAAAACCACATTTCTTAAGTTTCAGTTTAAAATTGTGAAGCTATAGTCTTTCAAAAATAAGACTCAGATTTTAAATGCTCTTTCAAAGTTGAACCAAATATCAAGATGTCATCTAAGTAAGCTGTTGCAAAGTCATTATAAACTTGTAAGATAAAATACATTACACCTTGAAACACAGCTGGAGCATTTCCAAGGCCAAAGGGCATAACATTTTACCAAAACAACCCTTTGTAACAAGCAAACATTGTTTTCTCTTTGCCCGTATCATCCATAGCGACCTGCCAATAGCCACTTTTTAATTCCAACGAGCTGGAAATACCTAACATTTTCAAGTAGTGCCAAGAAGGAAAAGGTAAAAAAAGGAATTTTTCTTTGTAATTTTATTCAACTTTCTGAAGTCAACACAAAACCTCTTCCTACCGGCTTTCTTAGAAGAATATTAACAGGAAACGACGAATGTGATCTTGACCTTTTAATGATGTCAGCATCTAACATTGCATTATTTGCCTTATCTATAACCTCTCTATTTTTATTGGAGTTCATTCTATACGGTTTTATTTCGATTGGTTGAGTTTTACCAATATCAGTTTGCATCTTAACAGTGTCTTTTTCACTTGTTCAGAATCTTTATTTGCAAATGAGTCCAGATTTGTTATAATCATTTTCTAAATTTAGATCTTAACTTTTCAGGCAAGTCCAAGTCATTTGTTTAATTTATTTTCAATATTATTATTTTGAATGATTGAGTTTACAAGTGTGATATTGTTTTGAATACCTGCAAGGTTTGCTAACAAGCTATGTCTATATATTATACTAAACTTGCTTGAAAGTGGTACTGACCTATCTTTAGTCAAAGTTGAAACATTACTAATAATTTGAAACCTTGTTGATTTACTAAGAAACCTTTATCAATTTGTGATACTTCATACGATTCTACTACGGGTATGTCAGGATTTTCTCCGACATAACCATAACAAACCATTGCAGTTGGAGGTTTGATTAACCATATCCTTTTCATGCTGACAGTTGAAGCTATATGTATGTCATCCTCTAAGTTTACAGATTATATTTTCTGGTCCTTTGGCATCACTGAGTTCATTTAGAAACATTTTGAAAAAAGAGTTCCGCTTACGCCGATGCTAGAGGGCGCGACAAGTGTTGCACATTTCAGTACTGGTCATGAACAGACTCAATAAAACCGAGTCTGCTATTTTCGTTTATGTGGTGGATTCTTTGCACTATTCAGAACTTATATTTCCATTAAATCTGATACTGTCCAAATCAAAATAATTCATAACATTATTTTGTTTAAGCCAGTCTAAACCAAATATAAAGTTTCTGTTTAAATCACATATCATATAGAAGTCTTGAGGCAGTTCTGTTCCACCAATACAGTATAGTAATGCAGCCGTCACATTTTAATCCAGAGCCATTTGCTGGTTGTAAGTCAACCTATTTGTTAAGAAATTTAGGCTTATTCTTTAACTGGTCATAAACTATATGGTGCATTAACGAACATTCTGTTCCAGTGTCAAACAAGAATTTGGACTGCCTGAAACAATAATTTTGAAAGTTGATCTCTATTTATGCTGTTTCTTAAACTTTTTGCACAGACCTCATTATTCAAATAGCGTCCTGGTTTTCCTGCTTGTTTTTATTTTGAAATCTGAGTCTAATACGACAAATTGGTGGTCTACTAGGCTGTTCATTTTACAGTCTCTACGGATGTGACCTTGCTGTCCTCATTTCCAACATTTGATTGGTAACACAGTATGAGCACTATTTACCCAACGTGAAAATTTATTTTGTGTTGATAGCGGAATTTCTATCATCTAAAGTGGTGGACTTCCAGGGGTACCCATTTTCTTTGATTATCCTCATTAGGCATCTGTACTCATGACCTCAAATTCTGCCAGTTTGTTGGAATGGCAATGGCATCTTATACGTGTCTGGTTGACTCCTAAATATTTTCTTTTCAAGGTTATCTTAGGTCAAGCCATCCACAAAATGTCTATTATTTGACATTCAACTGCACCCCTAACCCGCTGGTTTTGATATGCCTCTTCTGTCAGAGACACTATCCCCTTAGCAAACAACTGTATGTTTTCATTTTGTTTTTGCCTAACTGATCTTAAAAGTGACAAGGTCATTTGCCTATCAGTCTCGCCAGAAAATCTTACTGTCAACAGTTCTTTAAGATTTCCTCAAGTATTAGCTGAATTTGTTGCCATTTACCTTTATTTAATGCCACTAAAAGCACATGAGCTTGATTGATATGCAACAAATTTCTTTCTATCATCATGGAAACTTAACGAAATTGCCAGCTACACCTTGTGAGGTTAAAGCTTGCGAAACGTTTGAAATTTCCAAACGCAAGTCATCAAACGCCTAAGCAGAAGGATCTAAAGGCTGCTGGAGTTGTTGTGCCATTTGTGCCTGATTTTGAGCCATTTTAATCAGTTTATTTTTAATTCGTCTGATTTAAAACTCATAAACTGGTGTGTGTGTGTGTGTGTGTGAATTTGGGTTTAACGTCGCTTTCAACAATTTTTCAGTCATATCACGACGGTGTCTGGTTGCGACAGGGAGCTCAATGCTCACGTTTATAGTGCTGCCTCACTGAAGTATCATGTCCCAGACACATTACATGATACCACACCCAGTCACATTATCCTGACACTGGATCGACCAGTCCTAGCTCTACCCCGTAAATCTGAGTGCCAAGCGAGGAGCAGCTAGTACCATTTTTAACGACTTTGGTATGTCGCGGCCCGGGATCGAACCCGAGACCTCCCGTTCCCCGAGCGGACACTCTACCAACTGAGCTATCGGGGCCGGTAACTCATAAACTGGTAAAGAAATAGACAATAAACATACCAAGATCAAGTAAATGAAAACAACACTTACCTTCTTTCTTGTCCGCCATCTTGTCCAGGTCCCTTTAGGTTTAACAATCCGTCGTCACGACAACAAAGCAAGCTATGTATTTGACTGTGATAATATATTGACGGGGAACAAGGGAAGTATTTATTATCAAAACAAAAATCTAACGCAACATCTCTCACAAATTTCATCACGCTTGTTATATAATCATTGCCAAATCAAGGTTCTAACTATAAATTATCTGTCATAATTGTGATAAATGTACTAATAACATGTTTAATATCATTTTCATCAGATTCTGGAAGCTTTAGAAAGTACTTTCGCAGAGTCATGTAGCAGATGTTGCACTTTACGAATTTCCTATTAAATGCCAATATGGTTTTGTTTCAGTGCCAACATAAACATATGTAAATAACGTCTTAATTAAAGTACATTGCAACTTTTACAGTTCTGTGGTGTATTCCTTGCTTCCAAAGGATAACCCTTTCTAGAACATATTTGACGTCACTACAGCTGTTGTCTGGGAATGTGTGGCGGCCGTAAAAGATCTCCCTGCCCTACATTATAGTGTAGTTTATATTTTCTTGTCCTTTGGGATTATTGATTCCATAGTGGAATTTTGAAAATATTTGAGGGTCACGGATGAGGCCTAAATGGCCGAAACTACCTAGACTGGCCCAGAAAACATATACACTTCATAATTTCCAGTTCTGTGGTGTATTCCTTGCTTCCAAAGGATAACCCTTTCAAGAACATATTTGACGTCACTACAGCTGTTGTCTGGGAATGTGTGGCGGCCGTAAAAAGTCTCCCTGCCCTACATCACAGTGTAGTTTATATTTTCTTGTCCTTTGGGATCATTGATTCGATAGTGGTATTTTGAAAATATCTGAGGGTCACTGATGAGGCCTAAATGGCCGAAACTAGCTGGTCTGGCCAAGAAAACATGTACACTCCATATTTTCCAGTTCTGTGTTGTTTTCCTTGCTTCTAAAGGATAACCCTTTCGAGAACATATTTATAGTGAAAACATTTTAAACTGATAAAAAATTATGCTGCTTTATAGCTAGAACAATTACTTGTTAATAATGCATTTCTTTACGCTTCAGCATCATTTCCACAACATCAATCTTTATTATACCAGTTAATAATATTTCAGTCAAATCGAGACAATGAAAACGTCTCGACGTTACATTAGACCTTATTAGTGGTTTACCAGTACTCATGTTCGGTCGGTTTTTGCTCTGCGCGGAAGATCTATTTCTCCAGTCCCGATGGGCGGGGGGCGTCCCTTGCATTATGTGCGCCTTTCTTTCCCGTTGCTGTCTTGGAAGGAACATGTAATTGCCAACCCCTCTACTTAGTACAGAGGCTCGTTGTGTTTCGAGTTTCAACCAACTTACTTTATTTGTATTTTCAGGGTACATGCAGCATATTCACAAACCAGGACACTACGTTATCTTATTACACATATCGGAGAGAAATGAAGTAGCTGGAGGTAAGACAACAGAGACCTTAAAACACTGCCACGCGCAACTGAAACCATCGACCAAAATGTTAGATATACAATGACGTTTATACTGCAGCACGAATATGTAAATATTTCGGATGGCTGTGACCACTGATACAATTTCTGGGTGACTTTTTTCGTCATTTTGCTCCTACACTTACACTGACACGTTGCTTATACACCCGAAATTTCGTATGAAATGATACACTCGTTCTGAAATTTCACACCTTTACCTAAAACATGTTTTATCTAGTATCAAACAAGTAATCAAAGACACGTAGTAATATTTCTCTGATATACAAACGGTATTGAATTATAAGTGGTTTGATTATGTCTAAGCGGTATGGACGACTTGTACATATGTTCGAACGTAATTCGTCGTTTATGTACGTTGGTACGTACGTGTGTACGTGTAGGTACACGAGTGTATGTGTCTGCTTGTTTGAATCTTTCTCCATATGACCGTAGTAGCTTGTGAAACGTATAACTCAAACACAAACAAAACCTATCGCGTCAAGGTGAAATACGCTGTCTAAAAATATATATTATGGTCATAAAGAGACGGAACCTCGGTTTAAAGACTCATCCGAAAGTCTGGAGAAGCCCGCAATCAAACGACCCCAGGCTTACACGGCGAGTAGCTTAACCACTACACCACGGAGGCTTCGTATGTATGTATATATGATAAAGTCGGGACACGGTAAACCTCGTTTAAGACAAAATCCATTGACCCCCGGGTCGGAGTATCATTAACAGTCTGACGTGTTATCGATGACTCAAGTTATGTATCATGTTTATTGGCTGAACATTCCATATTTACACGTACTAGCACGCGTACTTAACATGTATGTTGATACCGCATTTGCTTTTTTTTAGCTCTTGGAGCCACATCTGAAAGCGGGTCTGTGCAAGCCATGATGGCCGAGACGGATCAGAGGGAGACCACATTTCTTGACATCCTGTCTAAGAAGTTGAAAAGCGAGGGCGTAAGTGTTCTTTAACCCCATGGGAGGAACTGCACAGTCTAGACCCCAGCATCTACTGTTTATCCCCTAAAAATAGCTAGTCAGGTTATACATGTATCTATCATGCCTCAAACAACCTTGAAATTTTAGCTTACCCCAAATTTACAAGTGGTTTAGTGGAGTTGATTTCATCACAGAACTCAAATATTACGAATAACACGCCTATACACATGCATTGTAAAATTTTACCACCGAAAAATGAAAATTATCAGTTGATAATTTGTGATATTTTTCTTATTTCTCCTCAAAACATAGATTGAGGATACTTGTTAGAACCGCCTCGACAAGGCGGTTCTAACGAGTATCCACAATCTATGTTTTTGAGCAGAAATAAGAAAAATAATGTATACCACTGCAAACCCAAGTGTTACTATATAAAAGTGGGGTTCGGGGGGGGGGGGGGGTGTAAAAGCATATAGACGTGTTTTCGTGATGGAAATAAAACCAAATTTAAGAAATGACCCCCCCCCCCCGCCACACACACACACACTCCTCGGGAAAAAAAAAAAACAAAAAAACAATTATGATAATAGTCGCGAAAATCTCCATTTCCAACCCACTCAAATCAATTTTCTGAATGCCCTCTAAATAGTGAGCCTTCCAAAATAGGCCTAGCCTATATTGCTCGAAAATATCGGAGAAGCTTTTAACCCTTTTTTCTTCAAAATAGCACAATGGGAGAAATACTATAAACTGTTTGAGGCTCCCGCCCATCGGGGCTTGAAGAAATATATGGGCTGCATGATGCTTCCACGCAGAGCTGAAACCGACCCGCAAACGAGTACTGGTAAACTGCTTAGAGGATCTAAGCCTGCCCAGGCAAAGCAGTGCGAGTCGGCCCCTCCATGCTTATAAACTCTGTTGGTTTCATTGGGCGGCAGGGATTGATATGTCATTTCATCTCAATGTCGGGTAAAAGTCCCACAAAATTGGACAAAAGTCTCCAAAATGACCTTTACAGTGTTGACGGGGACGTTAAACCTCAAATCAAACAAGCAAACAAAACTATAAGCTATTTTTGTTCTTGATCGGCAGATATCGCTCGCAGGCGGGGAATATGGTCCCTTGTTCCCCGTTAAGAATCAAAGTAACGAATTTATTGTCGCAAATTTTGACGTTTTCCAATCAAACGTCGCGTTACATACGCAAGTGCATGAGAATATTCGAGAAAAGGATAGTTTGAGTCTCTGAGGGTCAAAGATACCACATGGCCAGTAGGCATAATAGTGAAGCTTTAATGATTTTTTTTTTATCAAATAATGATGCGTTGAGTGCACTGGCTTGAAATCGCCCCATCTATATGACAAGAGTAGTAATGACTGGACCGTTAAACTCCCAAACAAACACAACCTTAGGGTCTTTACTGCCATGTGGATGTGGATATTTTCTCTTTTTCAGATTGGCGGCAAAGTCAAAAGCGTAACTGGAAAGCCCGGGGAAGCCATTTGTCAGGTGGCCAAAGACGAGCAAGTGTCCTTTATTGTCACCGGAACCCGAGGGCTGGGTCGTATCAAGAGGACCCTAAGCAGCACTGTCAGTGATTATGTTCTCCACCATGCCCATTGTCCATACATTGTCGTAAAAAATAAGGAAAAATAAAGGGACAGAACTCCTCCTAAAGAATATTAGAAACTTTCATGCGTAGGATTTGATACTGACGTTTACAATCCGAATGGTGCCCGGTCTGAACGGAATGGAGGCTTAGTCTCGTATTGGAAACGTCTAAATCAAATTCATTCTTAGCCGCGTCGCGAGAAAAATACTGTCTTCAGCGATTTAGCAGGTAAAAAGCAAAATGGCCTCCTCATCTTCACAGACGAGCAACAGTCTGGAAATTTTGGATACAGAGTTTAGAGGCATTTTTCTCTTTACCGACAGGAAAAACAAAGCTGCTCATCAGTCTGATTAGCACCTCTGTTTTCGCAAATGCCACGAGAAAGGTTTTCTCTCGACACAGCTTGCATATGAACAATCTTTTTTTCTTCTATATCATTACTCTTATTTTCAAATAATGTCATTAGTTATAACTTTATTTCTTTCGGTGAGCCGTATCACCACGCGTATAAATACATCATTGTGTTGCTAAGGACTGACCACAATATGAGTGAGTGAGTGTTTGAGTTTTACGTACCACCAACAGCTAAGGTCATACTGAGACGCGACCTCGGTTTAAAGACTCATCCGAAAGTCTGGAGAAGCTCGGAATCGATCCTGCGACCTCTGGTTTACAAGGCGAGTAGCGTAACCACTGCACCACGGAGGCTTCTACAGATTACAATGTAGCTTTCGCGTTATACATATTGCTACGAAGACATAATGGTAAAAGACAAAAGTCGAGCTAAACTGGAAATAAAATGACAATAAAATGCAAACTGTGTTGAGTCTTCAGTGCTTTTAATGAACGGTGTGAATTTTCAGTTGCAATTGGCACCCTTGCTTCTCTACCATCGCGCACTGAAAATAGTACGCTGCAGGGTAGGATAACGAGGGTTAGAAAACACGGGTAGGATAAAAAATAATAACGTTCAATGTGCAAATGTCGGATATCCTAAAATATTTCATGCGGGCCAAGACAATCTCCACTGAATCAACCGGTTGAAACAAAATCACCGTTGAAACAACGTTGTGTGGAATTATCGTTTGTGCGTGCTGCGAATACCCTGGTTAGTATACGCGCAGGATGAGCAGAGTCTTCAATGTGCGCTTGTGGACGCTTGGTTATCCAAAGCCTTTTCAATACAGGGGCGTCTGTATTCTAATCGAGCCGTTTGTACAGGATGAACTGAGTCTTCGATGAGCGAATATGCATGAAGACACCTTTTCGCTTGAATGGCATGTATGAGGCCAGTTTGTCAGCTTTAATTACTACTTTTTTATTTAGAATAGATTAGAATATTTTTATTCGGCATACCATCTACAAAGAGGGTGTTCACCACATGTAACAAACACCAATCAGAACAATATATAACAATAATATATAACAATTTAGAATGCATGTATATCGGCAAATAAACTATTTGAGAGCCAATTATCGCTTTTTGTAGTTAAAGCAAGAGAAAGCTCTTGCAAAAGGTTGTCCATGTATGCAAACAGGAACACCCATTTGAAACAGTTCCCCGTTTTTTTATTGAAAAGAAATGGATACACCTGACATATTGGCAATTTCCGAATGGTCGGCAGCATTCGGGACTTCCTGTGAACTTCTCCGCTCCTAGACTTGTACAAGTTCCCTAATTTAATTTTCCTTTTCTTTTGTCTCTCCTCTCCAGTCTTCTACTCTCGTATTGATAAGTGCTATTAAAGAATAAGCAATTATGAGTCTGAACATCACTCTGCCCGCTTCAAAGGCGTCTATTCTTAACGGAAAATTGTTTCCTTTATGGGAGAACCCCTAGATTTCTCTTAAACGAAAGAGTTCGTTCCCTTTCCTTGAAGCAAGGGCATCCATTGCCAAAGGAGACAACGCATTTATCCGTGTTGACTCCCATAAAGATATTATAAGAATCTTATATGGGTGCTAGGGGTGGATTGAAAAATCCGCCCCGAGGGACACTGTCCGGCATCACGAGGCTTGCCGAGTGATGCCGGACAGTGATCCCGAGGAACGGATTTTTCTATCCACCCCTCACACCCATATTGGATTCTTTTTCTTGCATACCTTCCATTTCTATTTTAATGCTGCTGTCACTTCGGTTACCGACGTCCGCCATTTTGTGATGACACAACAGGAATGTTTAGTGACGTCACGCATGACGCCGCCGCACATGAGGTTGTAATCAACCAGTGCATTTATCAAACACGCGATTATATTCTATTTGGGGTCGGAACACCAGGGTCAGGTCATAAAGTTCTATCCCAGGGTAAAATCATGAATTTCCTTGTCTGGTGTGCAACAATTTCCGTTCTCGTGAAAAGGGACGACTCATGAAGGTACGAATTGGTCCCAATGGGCATCATTATGAGAACACACCCGTGCGAAATAGTACATTTTTTCACATCACAAAAATGGCTATTTTTGACGGATCCGTGGTATTTTTCTTCTTTAAACTGCAAACATAGGTTGCGGGTGCTAGTTAGAACTTCGGCCCCCGCCCGTCGGGGCTTGAAGAAATATATGGGCTGCACGATGCTTCCAGCAGAGCTATATTCGACCCGCACACGAGTACTGGTAAACCGCTTAGAGGATCTTAGCCTGCCCAGGCAAAGCGGTGCGAGTCGGACCGTCCACCCTATTAGTTTCATTGGGCGACAGGGCTTGAGATGTCATTTCATCTCAACGTCGGGTAAAAGTCCCACAAAATTGGAAGCAACGTCTCCAAAATGACCTTTACAGTGTTGACGGGGACGTTAAACCTCAAATCAAACAAAAGCTAGTTAGAACTAATGAATACCCACAACATATATCTTGGGGGAGAAAAATATTGTATACCCACGTAACCCCAGTTTGCTTTATATTTAGTGGAGTTTAGGGGGTGTTCATATCACGAACTTGTTAACGTGATAGAAGCTAGTTCCGATCATCAGGGGAAACAACATTTAAACAAGAATAACACAATTTACACACGAGTATCCTCGCCCCGATCTGCAACTAACCAGCCATGTCACAGCAAAACCGGCATTGTGGTGTACGTAAACCTGACAAAATAAGATCGGACTGCGCATTCTGGCACGCATGGTTAATTTGCAATGATTCCAAAGGACAAGAAAATATAAACTATACTATGAAGAAAGGCAGGGAGACTTTTTACGGCGCCACACATTCCCTAAACACCACGTGGAATATGTTCTCCTTTGGAAGCAAGGAATACCACGACCGACTGAAGTCGGTTGATTTTCTAAGAGTGCCCTAAAATCACCGTGTCATTCTGTCAGTCTGTCTGTCCGTCCGTAACCCGTTTGTGAAAATTGGTGATAGTGACTTAACCGCTTGGAATATTTAAACAATTTTTGGCACACTGATAGATATCAATGAGATCTAACCAATGAACTTGCGAAATATTACATTCCATATAGTATAGCCTCGCCGAGGCGAAAACTTTGTGAAAATTTTCGAACTGCTTCTCCTCGGAAACCGTTCGGCCGATTGAAGTCAAATTTCATATGGAGCTTCTATGGGATTGGGGAAACCAAAATTTGCTCAGGGGGTCCAGGTCACATGACAAAAATGGCCGCTAAGCCATAAATGGTAAAAACCCTTCAAAAATAGTCTTCTCCAGAACCACTGGGCAGATTGCCACGAAACTTGATAAATAGCATCTGGGACGTAGGCCCATCATAAATTGCTAAAATGGTGACCCTGGGTTGACCTTGACCTTCTTTGTGCCTAGGTCAAATATATCACAGAACTGAAACACATGCAGTGTACAAGTTTTTTTCTGTGCCAGACTAGCTAGTCTCGGCCAATTAGGCCTCATCAGTGCACCTGTAAGCCCGAGTTTTTCTATATAAAAGTGGGGTTCAAGCGGGTCAATATTATACAGGCGTGATTTTCGTTATGATACAAACGCTATCTAAGCGGGATCACGTGGACATCAGCAATATATCTTTGTTTATATTTATAACTTTGGGTCAATTGATCAATAATCAACCAACAATGTGACAACCTTTTCTTTATGAAGTGAGGTTTACATGGGTATTACTTGTTGTCGGACTTGTTTATAATCACAAACAGACACATGGGCAGACAGGTGCATAGACCAGAGTCTACATATAGACGGATTTAAGGTTTAATCTGAATAAATGCTATAATCTTATTTAAACTATTGTTTGCTTTGATCCAGATCTCTCCAATGCAGAGTCTGCAGCCTAAATGATAATCACGTGGTCTTGATAAGCAGTCAGACTTGCTTCCCACAACGTTTTGGAGCCCTGTCATTATGCCAGTAATATACTGGTGGGATGGTGTAGGTGCGGATCAACATCAAAATACCCCTTCCGACATATCTAAGTCGTCCATACGAACTGTTTATGCAGATACGTCAGTAAAATATTTACGGTAAAATAGAAAAACCCGACATACAGGAAAACCTTGATGGCTCGAACACGGATGTCTCGGTTACCATGGCTACGTCGAACTCATTCCCGAGTCCCTTGGGATTTTACAAAAGATCCAGATAGCAGTATTTTAAGACATGAAATAGAAATTTTCTTATTTTACCTTCAAAATGTATGTTTTGTGTACTCATTAGAATCGCCTCCAGGAGGCGATTCTATTGAGTACCCAAAACAAATCTTTATTTTAGAGATAAAACTATCTCCCTAAGGCATCCCTATATGTCCCACCCCTGAATTGGAGTTATGATTAACGCTTAGTCGCTCGAACTACGACTGTCTCGAACAAACTTGCGTGCGCTTTGGCAAAGGTGTTCGAGTCATTGAAGTTCGACTGTAACACCTTGGCCACCCCCACCCCCCCTCGGGGCTTGGATAAATAGATGGGCTGCATGATGCTTCCATGCAGAGCTAAATCCGACCACACACGAGTACTGGTAAACCGTGGCCTAGTTGATAAGAGCGCTGAATCATTAGGTCTCTCCCCGCTGTGGTTCGAGCCTCACTCGGGTCACATGTGAGACGCCAAGTTCTGTAACGGAAGGTTAGGTGTTTTTTCTCCGGGTGTTCCGTTTTCGCCCAACTCTGATCTTAGCGATCGGCTCGATATGAGTGAAATAATCTTGAAAGGGCAATAACCACCACCCCCCCAAAAAAAAACAAACAACAACAACAACAACAACAAAAAACACACACACAACAAAAAAGGCTTAGAGGATCTAAGTCTGTCCAGGCAAAGCTGCCTCATTTTTAATTTTGTCAAGAATATCAGAATTCTGCAAAGTGCAGCCATCCCAGACGAACGATCCATACTCCAGTATAGGTAATAGATAAGAGAAATAGATCTGGTTTAGTGCACTTCGACTGAACGAAAATTTCAACTTACGCATGATGCCCAGAAGTTTTGCTGCGGAAAAAGAATGTTCCGTATGTGACTTCGACTGAACGAAAATTTCAACTTACGCATGATGCCCAGAAGTTTTGCTGCGGAAAAAGAATGTTCCGTATGTGCTCGGTCCATTGGCCATTATGAGAAAAAGTTAAGCCCAGGTGCTTACGATGTTCTGCACACTTTATATTTGTACCGTCGAATTCAAGAAGTGACATAAAGTCAGAATGTCTAAGGGTAAAGAGAATCGCTTCTGTTTTAATGGGATTGAACGTAACAAGCCATCGTTTTGCCTATTCTGTTAGAACTCTTAAGTCATGGTTTATTATGCCTTGGATATCATCAAGAGATGACGCAGAGTAGAACAGGGAACTGTCGTCAGCAAAAAGTCGAGTTAGGCTTAGGAGAGAATCAGCAATGTCATTGACATGCACTAAAAATATCAAAGGGTCTAACGCAGAGCCTTGTGGGACACCGGATGTCACACTTTTAAAGCCCGAAGTACAGCCTTTGATTATTACTTTCTGTTGTCTACCTTGGAGATAAAAACAAAAATTTTAAGATGAAAAATTGTGATATTTTTCTTATTTCTGTTCAAAATATAGATTGTGGGTACACGTTACTGAGGCGGTTCTAACGAGTACCCACAATCTATATTTTCGAGCAGAAATAAGAAAAACAAGGTTTACCTCTTTAAACCCCAGTTTTATGGTATAAAAGTTGGGTTCGAGAGGGTCAAAATTATATAGGCCTGTTAACGTGATGCACAGAAATGTTACTCTTGGACCGCTCTATCAAAATTTCATTTAAGGCTCCCTTTAAATGAACAAGTAATTTGAAAATAATTTGACGAAAATTACCATTACGCACGGTTCTATCGAGGACCCACAATCAATATTTTAGAGCAGAAATATAGAAAAATAAGGTATACCCCCGGAAACCCCAGTTTTACTATATAAAAGTGGGGTTCAAGGTGGTCAAAACTGTATACAGTTGAACTGCAATGGCTCGAACACCTTTGGGGCCTTGAAAATCTGTTCGAGACAGGGGTAGTTCGAGCCTGTGAAGGCTACTGCCAGGAGGTATACGATATACTTTTTGATATTTTTTCGATGTAGTATAATGAAAATGTATGCTGTGTGTACTCATTAGAATCGCCTCATCGAGGCGATTCTAATAAGTACACCAAGCATACATTTGCAAGATAAAGGACGAAAATCTCCTAAATTATACCCACTATTTCTTATGTAGAAGATTTCCCTAGGGGCTCAAGAATGAGTTCGACTCAGCCATGGTAAACGAGCCATCGGTGTTCGATCCATCGAAGTTCTACTATAGGCATGTTTGCGTGATGTGTAGCGATCTACCCTTAAAGGAAAGATTCTATCCTTTAAGAAAGCAAGCCCATCCGGATAACCCTCCGTTTAATATATACCCTTGTAAACCAAACTTTATATGGAAAAACATCACGATAAAAAAACCCGTGTGACATCATCATCATGAGTGCATTTTTTCACGTCTTTAAAGTGGCTACTTTTATGATGAAAATTCGTGATATTTTTCTTATAAATACTGCAAACATAGGTTGTGGGTGCGCGTTAGAACCGCCTCATTGAGGCGGTTCTAACGAGTACCCACAACCTATGTCTTGAAGCAAAAAAAAAAAATAACAATAATATATACCCCCTTAAACCCCAGTTTTCTCTATATAAAGTGAGGTTTAGAGGGGTGTTCATTTCACGGACTTGTTCACTTGATGTGTTGGATTTTCAAGGGTATCCTAAAAACATAGATAGTGGGTGCTAATGAGCAGTCACACTCTATTATATACAGCGTATTTGAAGCAGAACTACAGCCTATTTCACATCAGCCGTGATATTTTTTTGTGCCGTAGACAGATCGCAGTAAATGCAGTATGTCCGGACTGGTACAAAATGGTCTTAGATATAGCAAGACACCCGTACGATGTTCATGTGACTGCCTCACAGATCGCACGATGTTTGCAGCATGACAGTAAGAAACATAAAAAACAACAACGATAACAACAACAAAAATCAAGCAAAAAAAAAAAAAAAAAAAATCTTAAGGCTACCGCAAGATGGCCGTGCAGCAGCCGGGCGAATTTGAAAGACTGTCGTAAGACTGCTGTAAGACAGTCGTAAGAATTAGCAAACAATTTCGTGCGACTGCCTCACGGATCGCACGCAGCTTGACAGTAAGAAACAAACCAAAAAATCAACAACAACAACAAAATTTAGTAAGGCTACCGCAAGCTGGTCGTGCAGCAGCCGGAATAGTTTGTAAGGCTGTCGTAAGACTGCCGTAAGACGATCGTAAGAATTAGCAAACTTTCTTGCGGACACCCTGCAGCGCACAAAAATCACGAATGTCTTGCGATGTGTGTGCGTTAATCCTGTGAATTCGCCTCAAGTGAGAGCCTCACCAGCTACACTCACAGCTTCAACATAGCTAGTCGGAATCAAATCACTTCTCCATGGCTATCCTACCACAAGACCATTTTTAAAGTCCACTTTTGAACAGTTCAAGAGGTAGTATCATTCTAGAGGACTCTGGGTGTAGAAAACACAAAGAAAGAACAGTTGAAATAATCTAAACATGCTTTTAAAATATTACGATAACACGCCCGCCCGACAGTGCATTTTGGCAAAAGAAGCCTCCGTGGTGTAGTGGTTATTCAACTCGCCTTATAAACCAGGGGTCACAGGATCGATCCCGGGCTTCTCCAGACTTTCAGATGAGTCTTTAAATCGAGGTCTCGTCTCCGTATGACTATTGGCTTGACGTAAAATCAAACACTCCCACACTCACAAAATTCTCTATTATTCGTTTTATTTAAGAAATAGATCAGCTCTAACTGTGATTTGTTGTGTAATAAATCACAGTTTGGAGGTCAGTTGTAAAGTAGACAAATCACGAGCGCGTAGCGCGCGTGATTTGTCTACTTACAACTGACCGACAAACTGTGATTTATTACCCAACAAATCACTGGCTAGAGCTGATCTATTTCGATTCTAACACGCTGAAAATCGACCACAATGTTGTTGTTTCCTTCAAAATCTCACAACTTTTCGCCATTGTTAGAAGAAATCCCACTTAAATTATCGACTGAAACACATGCATTTATATCCTTTTCTAACGTTTTCGATGCGAGAAAATGACGTTACACCGTCTAACGTCAAGTTAATCGACTAGTGACGTCATAAATTTGCAGTTTTTAATGACGTCACACGTCACGCTCTTCCAGCTGTGATTTGTTGCAGAATAAAACACAGTTATTTTGCATTGCCTATATAGGCGCGCTGTGTTAGAATTTCCTTTTTAGCTCGGCTGTTTTCGAAGAAAACGACGAGGTATTGTCATAGCTCTGGCGTCGTCTGCGTCGTCTGCGTCGTCGTCGTGCAAAAACTTGGACATTTTGTAATATCTCTGTCATTACTCAACATATTTACTTGAAACTCGGACAAGTTGTTCATTATGAAAAGGGGAACTCATGTCAATAGGTGAGGTAACCCTCAAAATATTTTTGCACAGTTATGCCCCTTTTTCGAATTAGAATTTTTTGCAAAAACTTGGACATTTTGTAATTTCTCTGTCATTACTGAACAGATTTACTTGAAACTCGGATTAGTTGTTCATTATGAAAAGGGTAACTCATATCAATAGGTGAGGTAACCCTCAAAATATTTTTGGCACAGTTATGCCCCTTTTTTGACTTAGAATTTTTGCAAAAAAACTTGGACATTTTGTAATATCTCTGTCATTACTGAACATATTTACTTGAAACTCCGACTAGTTGTACATTATAAAAAGGGGAACTCATACCAATAGCTGAGGTAACCATCAAAATATTTTTGGCACAGTTATGCCCCTTTTTCGACTAAGAATTTTTGTTAGAAACTGCAGCCGAGCGTTGGCACCCGCATGCGGTGCTCTTGTTTATACTGTAAAAATAGGTTATTGGTGCTCGTTAGAACCGCCACATCGAGGTGGTTCTAACGAGTCCCGACAGCTTATGTCTTGGAGCAGAAATAAGAGAAATAATGTTTACTCCCCCCCCCCCCCCAGTTTTCTTTATATAAAGCGGGATGATGAGCAGAACTTGTCTTTATGGTGGAATTCTACTGTACTTTGGTCCAGTTGTTCCAAACTAAGCAAGTTAACATGTCATTTGTTCGTTTCAGTTGACGTTTTACGTCCCCGACAACACAATGTAGGTCATTTTGCATATGTATCTTCCTATTTTTGGGTCGATATTTTTATATGCAGTGACGGTCCGAATGATACCACTTGGCCTTGACAGGCTTAGACCTTCCAAGCGGTTTACCAGTTCTCATGCGCGCGGTCGGTTTCAGCTCTGTGTGGAAGCACCATGCAGCCCAATCTATTTCTCCAAGCCCCAATTAGCCGGACCCAGTTAGCATATCGTTAAGATTTTGATCATTTAATATTGCAAGTACAGCCAAAGTTCATATATTAAGACCACCTTTTGGACTGTTCAAAAGTGGTCTTAAAGACCACTTTTGAACAGTCAAAAAGGTGGTCCTTTACCAGAGGACACTGCGGGCAGAAAAAAACAAAGAAAGATTAAGTGCAACCTTCTAAATAACCTTTTTAAACCACAATAAGTCTAATTTTTAGGTGGTCTTAATAGCTGAATTTCACTGTATGCTTATATTTTTGCTGAAAAAGGAAGTGAATAGCTTTTGCATTTACAAAAGCTACTCACATTTTTCCAATGTAATTACCAGAGTATTTGATATTGTAGTTGGTTTAAACATATTTCTTACATGCTTTTCAATTAAATATAGAGATTTATCAGTGAAATAAACGATATTGTCACTGTTTCAAACAGGGACGGATATCAATTTTATTTTTCACAGTTCTGGACTACCTTTTTCTCCAAATCTAATTCTGTGGTCAGTTTAACATAGTCAGATGATTGAAAATTAATGAACTGTATACGATTTGACGCTAAGCCCGTTTACACGTCACGTGAACATTAATGACGGCATTTCGACGCTGACGTCACGTATTTTGTTGCGTTAGATCTGTCTGCGCCTTCTTTGGGAAACTAATATCTAAATTATTTCAGTAACCATTCATTAAAGTGCCATCCCAGGCTATTTTTCAATATCCTATCCAGTAAATACGTTGGACTCCACAAAATTGACGCGCGACCACAAAGAACAAAGTTAGTTTTCTCTGAGGGTGAGTGATTTGAAGCATGTAAGAAACAGAACATTTGATTTTTTCAGTGTAAGATCAAATTAATTTCACTCATGAACACCAAAACTGGTATTTTCACTCGTGGCTACGCCACTCGTGAAAATACTGGTTTTGGTGTTCATTCGGTGAAATAAAATTCGATCTTACACTGAAAAGAAAAATAAAAAATCCTCTATATATTTAACTAGTTACAAATTTAAATATTGAGAACAATAGAAATGATAAGAACGAATGCATATGCACCTTAACCCATTGTATACTAGTGGACGTTTTGGGCGTCCATTTGTCATATAAGGGGTGTCAGGCCTATTTTTTTCATTTTTATTTTATTTTTGATGGAAAATCTATTAGAAAATAGTGCAGGCCCAGATCAGACGCCGCGTTCTGCGGCGTCTGATCTGGGCCTGTACTGTTTGCCAAGGTACCCCTTTGGGGGTTTCCCGCGTGCAGTGGGTTAAATAGGCAGATATAGATTATGCACGTACATGAATAGGCAAAATAATGTGTAAACTACAAATTATTCTGGATATTGTTGAATATTTTCTTCTAACAAAGACTAAATGTTTCTGCTAATTCAAATAAGACGAGAATTTAGTAATTTAGTACGACTACTACTACTACTACTACTACTACTACTACTACTACTACTACTACTACTGCTACTACTACTACTACTACTACTACTAATAATAATAATAATAAAATAATAATAATAACAAAAATGGTGGGATATTGGGAGCGCAAACGTTCGGAAGACGAGCCAGAGGGGTTATTAGATTTCAACCGATGCTTAGCAGTACAAAAATTTTCAATTAAAAACGCTTTTTTTTGCAAAGCATCAAATATTGTTTTATTGATTTCTTTGGACGCTGCAAGGTCACCATATAAAATTACTTCTAGACTAGGAGTCAAGTATAGTGAGACTAGGTTGAGAAGTTCGACTCGTTCTAACTATTTTTGTTTGTTTGATGTTTAACGTCCCTGTCAACACTGTGTAGGTCATTTTTGAGACGTTGCTTCCAATTGTGTGGGATTTTTACCCGACATTGAGATGAAATGACATCTCAAGCCCTGTCGCCCAATTAAACCAATAGAGTTTATAAGCATGGACACATCGACTCGCACCGCTTTACCTTAGCAGGCTTAGATCAGATCCTCTAAGCGGTTAACCAGTACTCGTGTGTGATCGGTTTCAGCTCTGCGTGGAAGCATCATGCAGCCCATCTCTTTCTTCAAGCCCCTATGGGCGGGAGCCGCACTCGTTTAACTGGAATAATGTTCAGTGAAAGAAATAATGTTGAGTATCTTCGATGCTGCCACGACGACGGAGAGAAGATTCAGTAATATTTCTGTGAAAAAGATCACGATTAGGAGAACTACAATTAGTGCGTAACCTTGCATTACGCAAACACGCCTATACAAACACATTGCCACCTTTATCGCCGAAAAAATGAGAATTTCATGATGAAATATTGTGATATTTTTCTTATTTCTGCTCAAAATATAGATTGTGGGCACTCGTTAGAACCGCCTCATCGAGGCGGTTCTAATGAGTACCCACAATCTATATTTAAGAGCAGAAATAAGAAAAATAAGGTATACCCCCGCAAACCCCAGTTTTACTATATAAAAGTGGGGTTCAAGGGGTCAAAATTATATAGGCGTGTTTTCGTGATGGAGTGCAAAATCTGAGTTCTTTTGTTCCCAGTGTAAAAAAGGTTTAAGTGTTTGAGGCGCATTCCTATTTAGAAAATGTTTGAACGAGTTTACAGAGGTGCATTGCATTGCTTCGTTAGGTAAGTTGTTACATGCATGAACTGATGAAGCCAGGAATGAGTGAAAGTACAGGTTAGTCCTGGCATAGATAGTCTGGAGAGAATAATATTGTACTAGCTAGAACACAAAACATTAGTTATCACTGCCGAGCTCGTTACTCGTGAGCTAAATATGCATTGAACAACTGGGTGCTATTGGTTTCATTGGGCGACAGGGCTTGAGATGTCATTTCATTTCAATGTCGGGTAAGAGTCCTACAAAATTAGAAGCAACTTCTCCAAAATGACCTATACAGTGTTGACGGCGGCGTTAAACTTTGGACCGTCCATGGTTATAAACTCTATTGGTTTCATTGGGCGAAAGGGCTTGAGATGTCATTTCATCTCAATTTCGGGTAAAAGTTCCACAAAATTGGAAGCAACGTCTCCAAAATGACCTATACAGTGTTGACGGGGACGTTAAACCTCAAATCAAACATGGGCGCTCGTGTTAAACTTACTTAGCAGCGCCTCGCCAAGTCAACGCCATGAACATATATTTTCATTTTGGTCGATTGTTGATCAAACTATTCAGTGCTAAACTCCACGTGACTGCCACTGATTTAGAGGAAATACAAATAACTTATTTGTAGAAAATAGCAGCGTTAATTTTATCGCAGAGAGGTCAGCGTGTTGCATAATAGGTTCATCTATAGAAGCTGGGCTAGAATCATGGGTTGGGCTTGGCAAACAGTGTAGACTTAGATCAGACGCCGCAGGACGCGGCGTCTGATCAGGGTCTACACTGTTCGCTTACAGTACAGGAATCCAAGTGCCAGAGGCTGCAAAACACAACGTTTGATCAGGGCTTGAAAACTGGGATAAGTAACTGTTCTTTTAGCTTTACGCTTGTGGCGTTTTCATTATGGTTAAGTGTTTAATATCGGTGTTTTTTTCCTTTGGTGGCTATTTTCCCAACCTACACCCACGGAAGATCGACTCACCAAGGTATTCTCTGTGCTTTGATTTCAACCAGCCGGTTAACATATAAGAATACATGACGTTGACTGGACGTTGGTCCAACGTTAACTTACAAACGCTGTTTCAAGATTAAATCCATGTTCAGTGCCTGATATTTTTATGGGTAACCCGGGAAGCTACTGTTAATCGTGAAGACCGGTACATGTACCTTATTGCCTTGTAAACCAGGGCCCAGGATTACAATGCGTACTTAAATTTTAAGTACCTACTTAAACTAAGTATTTACTTAACTGTCGTATAAAGTGAACTACAAAGAATTTCTTTCGTTTAAGTCGATACTTTACCAGAGAATATCCTTAAATATTTAAGGTAACCCAGGTAGGAACCTTAACTTTTAAGATTTGACCTTGACACATGAATGTATATATCAACAACGGCAAACACGAGAGCTTTTATTTGCCCGCAATTACCAGTCATGCTCGGTAGCTCAGACGGTAAAGTGTTTGCATCATATTCAAGAGGCCCTGGGTTCGGGTCCCGGTCGAGCCACTTTTTTTTCCTCCTTGGAGCGCAAGTCGACTCGGCGATGAGGTATAAAACAATTGGGATTTCTCCCTTGGTGTGTCACAGTTTTCGACCGATAGAGCTGTATAAAAACTTCCCTTTACATAATACTGTATAATACTGGTAACAGGGCAACAATTTATTGTTTGGGGTAGGAAGGTTCTTACAAGCAAAAGGGGGTCTTAAACGACTTGGTTGTTTTTGTCAGGTTAGGTGTGTGTATGTTTGATTGATTGATTGGTTGTTGAACGTCCCTTTCAACTATATACAGGTCTTTTTGGAGACGTTGCTCCTATTTTGAGGGACTTTTACCCGACATTGAGATGAAATGACTTCTCAAGCCTGTCGCCCAATGAAACGAATAGGGTTTATAAGCATGGACGGTCCGACTCGCGCCGCTTTTCCTGGGCATGCCATAGGGGCTTGAATCATGAAAAAAAAAGAAAGAAAAAAAAAAAAAAAGATTCAAGCCCCTATGGGCAGGCTTAGATCCTCTAAGTGGGTAACCAGTACTCGTGTGCGGTCGGATTCAGCTCTGCGAGGAAGCGTCATGCAGCCAATTTATTTCTTCATGCCCCGATGGATGGGTGGGGCCGACAGGTTTGTGTGTCGGGGGATGGGGGGTGTTTGGGGAGGGAGGCTGGCGCATATCACTTTTGTCTTTTATTTAAAAACTGATCCTGTGGCACAGCGGGTCCATGTTCCTACGCTTATGCATGTCCTGCTACTTTTACGCATACAATGTTCACAACCATCATATGCCGTCTTTATATTCATTGTCATGAAATAGTATGACGCCACGTGCATTTAAGAAATGACTTTTATATTTTTTCTGCTGTTCATGAAAGTATGAACGAACAGGGTCGCCTGTAAAGTAAATGAACTCCGAAGGGGTTCATATAAACTTTGCTAGCGACCCGCTGTCGTTCATACCTTCATGAACATCGAAAAAATATTTCTTATATTTACATTCTTTTTTCCTCACTTATAAGGCACACTGTTAAAGCTGAAAAACATTTACACGCACTTTTCTAATAAGAGCGGAATGCCCAATGAGATCATAGAGAACCATGGTTTAGACTGGCGTCACTTGACGTCATGGAAAATCAGATGACTTGATGCGTTCATGGAAGTATGAACTGCATTGTTTTCTATAGGTTTACATTAGTATTTTCACTTGAAATGTAAATAATTTCTATTTTGGCGGGAACAACTGTAACGTATGTCAGCGATGTACATTTGCAGGGCAAATGGTCATTGTAAAGGCAATAAAATCCAATTTAAAATCCAATTCGAAGGCCCGTTTCGTAACTTTCATATGTAAGATTCGCGATATCAAAATTTATTAAATACAAAGAAGTTTTTTTCGGTTGATTTGAGATTCGTCCTCGCAACACTATTTAGGTTTGATTTCGGAAGTGTTGCTTTCAATTTTGTCGGACTTTTACCCGACATTGAGATGAAATTACAGCTCAAGCCCTGTCGCCCAGTCAAACTCGTATATGCATGGACTTGCACCACTTTGCCTGGGCAGGCTTAAGCCTTCTAAGTGGTTTACTGGAGGTCGCGTGTGGTCGGCTTGTGCTGGTTGGGTGAGGCAAGGTGGCGTGTATCTTGCGTCACTGGGGTGTCCAACTGATATTGGCCGCAACCAATCATAAGCTTCTACTCCTTGCCTTGAAATGCTAAATAAAAATAAATTTGAGGCGTACCACCTCCCTTGTTTGTTTTGTATGATTTGAGGTTTAACGTCCCCGTCAACACTGTAAAGGTCATTTTGGAGATGTTGCTTCCAATTTTGTGGGACTTTTACCCGATATCGAGATGAAATAACATCTCAAGCCCTGCCGCCCAATGAAACCAATAGGGTTTATATTCTCGCACCGCTTTGCCTGGGCAGACTTAGATCCTCTAAACGGATTACCAGTACTTGTGTGCGGGTCGATTTCAGCTCTGCGTGGAAGCATCAAGCAGCCCCTCTATTTCTTCAAGCCTCGATGGGCGGGGGCTGTCCACCCCCTTGTAAGCTTGTGCATGTGAGTGATTGAGTGTGTTTGTGAGGTGAGTGAGTGAGCGCTTTATGCCTCATCAACTGTAAGGTAATACGCAGATAAGGACCACATTCATAAAAAGACGGGGCAATCCGAGATGGAATGTACAGAGATTTTATATCACATTTTTTTCCTTTGTTTTACACCGACTGGAGCTACGGTTTTTCTCCGTGTTTGTCTGCACGATGTTTGATCTAGTCGTTAATGACTATATCAACTACATACATGTATAATAATGACATCGAAAACAATATTGTAGCCGGGGTTGAGTTTGGGGTGGTTTCTGCGGGAGTCTTCCGTGTTCTTCACCATAGTGCAGAATATATTTATTACTGTACCAGATTGTATTGAATATTTTGCAATACGCCTAACGGCATGAGAAGGGTTGAATCATGGACAGACTCTGTAAAACCGATTCCGCCCCCACCCCTCGGGGCTTCAGATTTGGCTGCATGATGCTTCCATGTAGAGCTGAAACTGACCACACTGGCACGAGCACTGGTAAACAGCTTAAAAGGACTAAGCCTACCCAGGCAAAGTGATGTGAGTCAGACCGTCCACTGCATATAAGCCTTTTGGTTTGTACATTTAAATAGTGTATGATTTCTTGTTTCTAAAGGGACCCCGTAGAAACAGCGTTTTGAATATGGCGTGGTGCTACATTGTGACCAATGTTTGTCCGCACAAATCGTGATCGAGTGTGATCCTTCAATGAAACACGTTTTATAGTGTATAAAACATTTTTCATGGTTTATGTGGTGAAATGGAAACTAAACCATCATATTTTCTATTGTCTCCATTCAATGAAACAGAAGGGATTTTTGACAGATCGCGGGAAAATTGTGGGCCGCCTACATCAATGTGTAATTGAAACTTACGTGCTGATCGTCGTGAAAATTTCCGTCGAAACTACGACTTTATCCGAAGTTAAATACTTAGCTAAGTAAATGAAATAGGTGGCTTTCGAATGCACTTTTTAAGGAAATACTTTACTAAGATATTAATTCCTCCTTAAATCGTTAAGTCGACCTTAACTTAAGTATCGATTGTAACCCTGGGCCCAGGTGTCTGGTGCTCCGATTCCGGGCTTCTCAAGACTTACAGATGAGTATTTCAAACGAGGTCCCTTTCCGGGTGTTTGTTGGTGGCACGCACGCTCTCTCACACACACACACACACACACACACACACACACACACACACACACACACACACACACACACACACACACACACACACACACACACACACACACACACACACACACACACACACACACACACACACACCTTATGCAGAGTCACCGGTTCTAGCCTGGCTCGACTCATGTGAGACGCCAAGTTCTGGTAGTTTTTCTCCGGGTACTACGGTTTCCGCCCACCTCTGATTAACGGTCGGCACGATATAAGTGGAATAATCTTGAAAGGGCCGTAAAACCCAAAACCAAACCTTATGTCAATTAACGAGCCGTCCCATGAAACACCGCACAGTTTGCCATCATGGTAAAAATTCATTACGAAAACACGCCTATTCAAATACACTGCAAATTTTATGGCCGAAAAAATTAAAAAAAAAACAACAAAAAACAAAAAAAAAAACAAACAGATGATAAATGTATATATTTTTCTTATTTCTGCTCAAAATATAGATTGTAGGTACTCGTTAGAACCGCCTTACCGCCTTATCAAGGCGGTTCTAACGAATACCCACAATCTATATTTTAGAGCAGAAATAAGAAAAAAATAATGTCTCCCCTGTAAACCTGAGTTTTACTATATAAAAGTGGGGTTCAATGGGGTCAAACTTATATGGGCATGTTTGCGTGATGTTACTACTGCACCCTCCACACCACAAAATGCAAAAGTTACCTATTCCGATGGCTTGATCAGTCAAATTTACCCCCCCCCCTCCCCCCACCCTCAACTTCAGTTAAATAAAGCAAATTCTTCCGATACCGAGGCCCCGTTTTTTTTTATTCACATCTATCTTGTTTCCTGCAAAATTTATGACAAACTTTGCTTCCCTCTTTAATTTCACGCCGGTGGGTCAGGCCTCATATTCTATGACGGTTCCAGCGTGAAGGCTTACTGAGAATTAAAATATAATCTTATGTAATGTTGGTTGGTGCCTTTAGCTCTGTCTCTGGTCGGGCCCAACGGAGTCTAACTGTTGGTTTTCTTTTGCTTCAGCATTACAGTGGTTTCTTCCTGTCGAGTCCTCACCGTTGTTTCTTCATCTCTGTGGTGGTTTGATTTTTGTGTTCTCGGAGACTGAACAAATCATTTGCCTAAATCGTGACGGAAGTAAAGGCGAGGACTGTGGCTGCGAAAAATAGATTTAAGCTCCCCCCCCCCCCCCCCGACTCCCCTCCCAAGTGGAATTCGTTTTACTGATCCCTCCGAGGCGGTTCTTCTGTCGCGGTTTATTAATGTTATGGTTTGTCTTTGGGTGTGTGTATAGCTTACATTTTTTTGGGGATAGCCAGTTGGCCATTTTGTGGGAGTCATTGTTGGTTGGTTGGTTGATTTGAGGTTTAACGTCCCCGTCAACACTGTAAAGGTCATTTTGGAGACGTTGCTTCCAATTTTGTGGGACTTTTACCCGACATTGAGATGAAATGACATCTCAAGCCCTGTCGCCCAATGAGACCAATAGGGTTTATTAACATGGACGGTCCGCCTTGCACCGCGGTTCCTGGGCAGGCTTAGATCCTCTAAGCCGTTTACCAGTACTAGTGTGCGGGCCGGATTCAGCTCTGCGTGGAAGCATCATGCAGCCCATATATTTCTTCAAGCCCCTATGGGCGGGGGCCGGGGAGTCATTGTCCTTTGGCTTTCCGCTAATGATGTTTCCATTATGGTCTAGTTATTTCATGTTTTTTCATGTTTGTGTTTTTCTTTCCATGGGAGCTGTGGGTTAATTTATCGATTCCTGAGCATTGCCGTCTAAATTCACAGGTATAAGGTTCCATTCTGAAACTCAAGGGTGAAAAGCGTAAATCAATATGAATGCTAGTCAGGTAACAGGTGTGTCTTTTTACAGCTCATAGACATACAAGAGTATTAGAGGATATTTTCTTGCACACCAGACAAGGAAATCCGTGATTTTACCCTGGGATAGAAATTTATGTTCTGACCCTGATGTTCCAACCCAGGCAACTAACATAAATGCGCTTCAATTCTATTCAACTGTCGGAACTACTTCCGCACTACTTTTATTTTGTAAACAATATACAAGTGCGAGCTGTCAAAACTAACCGGAGGTGTTGTGCAAGAAAAAGAATCCAATATGGGATTCTGTTGTAGATAGGCGTTTCCAACCCTCGGGATGACCGTGCTGAGCGGAACCTCGGCGTAGCCTCGGTTCCGCTCAGCACGGTCATCCCTCGGGTTGGAAACGCTCATCTACAACAGAACCCCATATCAGATTCTTATAATATCAAATCAGAGGGCGCATCCTTACATTAACCCTTGTCCTGCTGAATATTCAAATATGCCACACCCACTACTGATTATCAACCAATCAGATTACTTGATGCAAATAATTGCAACAAATTCGTAATCAGAATGACAAACAATGTAGATCCTGATCAGATGGCTTCTTCAGAAGCCATCTGATCTGGATCTACATTGATTGAAAGGTAAGGCATATCCGGGCTCACCAGGTCAAGGGCTAAAACCGAGGAATTTGATGCATACATGTATAGAAGCCTCTGTGGTGTACGCACCTGGGTTCCCGCCCATCGGGGCTTGGAGAAATAGATTGGGCGTCCATGCAGAGCTGAGACCGCACATGAGTACTGGTAAACCGCTTACAGGGTCTAAGTCTGCCCAGGAAAAGTGGTGCGAGTCAGACCCTCCCTCATATAAACCCCTTCTGTTTGTTTGGGAGGCAGGGCGTGAGGTGTCATTTCATCTCAATGTCGGGTAAAAGTCCCATTAAATTTGAAGCAACGTCTCCAAAATGACCTAAATAGTGTTGACGGGGGGCGTTTAACCTCTAATCAAACAAAAGCTACTCACCTCATAAATATGTTCAATTAAAAGGATCTTTAGTGCGTTTCCGGGCTTCTACAGACCTTTGGATGAGCATTTTCTCTTCCCAACATTACGTTAGTTGTTGGTGGGACGTAAAAATCACACACACATGTAAATTTGTGAATTTACTCTAAACATAGCTATGATATGTAGTTGGTGCTCGTTCGAACCAGCTCATTGAGGTTTTTTTTTAACGAGTAGTCACAACATATGACTTGGAGATAAGAAAAATGATGTATACTCCTGTAAACCCCAGATTTTCTCTATATAAAGTGAGGTATACAGTTGACCTGTAAACATGATGTACACACACGCACACACTCACACACGCACGCACGCACGCACACACACACACACACATGTGTATGCAATGCTGCGGTCAACAGTGAAATGCCCCTTTTTAGACCACCTAAAATCAAAACTAATTCTGCTTTAGAAAGCTTATTTAGAAATGTGCAGTTATACTTTCTTTGTGTTTTCTGACATCAGTGTCTTTAAGGTCTGGGACCACCTTTGGAACTGTTCAAAAGTGGTCTTTAAGACCACACTTTTGAACAGTCCCAAAGGTGTATGCAATGTGTATGCAATGCTGCATGTGTATGCAATGCTGCGGTCAACAGTGAAATGCCCCTTTTTAGACCACCTAAAATCAAAACTAATTCTGCTTTAGAAAGCTTATTTAGAAATGTGCAGTTATACTTTCTTTGTGTTTTCTGACATCAGTGTCTTTAAGGTCTGGGACCACCTTTGGAACTGTTCAAAAGTGGTCTTTAAGACCACACTTTTGAACAGTCCCAAAGGTGGTCTTAATATAGGAATTTTACTGTATCTCGTTCATTAGACACATAAATAATGAGATTCATTTTCTTGTGCCACTTTCAAATTTGTAGCGTCGATGTACTGAAAATATGCGGCCAGCAAATGCTCTGATCAGACTGTGCGAAATGCAGATCATTCGCTGGCCGTATTAAGCTTATATAGGCCGTTGGCTTCCCAAAACGACTGTCTTGAGAAAGCGAGCGGAAGCACAATTTACTCATAACGAAAACACGCCCATATAATTTTGACCCCCCCCCCACCCCTTCCCTAACCCTAAACCCCACTTTTATATATAATAGAACTGGGGGTTATCAGGGGTAAAACTATTTTTTCTTATTTCTGCTCTAAAATATAGATTGTGGGTACTCGTTAGAACCGTCTCATCGAGGCGGTTCTAACGTGTAACCACGATCTATATTTTGAGCATAAATAAAAAGAAATAAAAATCAAATTTTTATTAATTTTAAAATTTTCATTTTTTTCGACGAAAAAAAAAAAAATTATTTTTTTTCGGCAAATAAAAAAACTTATTTTTTTTTTCGGCGAAAACTTTGCATAGGCGTGTTTTCCTAATGCTGATCGGGATAGCCCCAAAGACGTTTTCTTCAAACGCGCCACATCCAATAATAACACTCGTATTCTGTTTTTCTTGAATCGTTGTTGTGAGACGGATTTACCGATTACTTGAAATTTCCAGGTAAAATGCAGCATGACAAACTAAATAAGTAAGTCCAAGACATATTTTTGCGTTACTTAAAATGATTACATATTTCGGACAGGTTGATGAAGCTTGAAAGTGATACGGAATTTCCAGTAAATATTCGGCAGTTTTTTACGTCACGATAACAAATCCGTGAAACAGAGACCCCTCTAAACCCCAATTCATACAGGGGAAAGTGGGGCTGTAAGGGGGTTAACATTATCTGCCTTATTTTTGCTCAAAAACATAGGTTGTGGGCACCGTAAGAATCACCTCATTGAGGCGGTTCTAACGAGCACCCACAATCTATGTTGAAAGCAGAAATAAGAAAGATATTACAATTCTTACCTAATATATGTCATTTCTGACACCATGTTGGACGCCATAATTTCACACGGACATGATTGATTGATTTGAGGTTTATCGTCCCCGTTAACACTGTAAAGGTCATTTTGGAGACGTTGCTTCCAATTTTGTTTATAAGCATGGACGGGCCGACTCGCACCGCTTTGCCTGGGCAGGATTAGATCCTCTAAGCGGTTTCAGGTCTGCGTGGAAGCATCATGCAGCCCGTATATTTCTTCAAGCCCTGATGGGCGGGGGCCGAAATATAGATAGTGGGTACTCGTTAGAACCGCCTCATCGAAGCGGTTCTAACGTGTTCTCACAATCTATATTTTGAAGTAGATATTAAAAAATGTCACAATTTCTTATCATAAAATCATCATCTTTCGGCTAAAAAAATTACTATGTATTTGTATAGGCGTGTTTTCGTAATGCTGATCGGGATAGCCCCAAGACGTTTTCTTCCAACGCGCTACATTAACATTGTCGCATATCCAATAATAAACACTCGTACTCCGTTTTTCTTGAACCGTTGTTGTGAGACGGATTGACCTAGAAAATTTGAAATTTACTTCAAATTTCCGGATATAATGCAGCATGAAAAACTAAATAAGTAAGTCCAAGATATATTTTTGCGTCACTTTAAATGATTACATAGTTATAGACGGACTGGTTGAAGAAGCTTAAAGTGACACGTAATTTCCGAGCACGTTTTAAATCAGCAACCCTATTTTTAACAGTTGAAGGAGCAGTCTTTCCGTAAACTTCATACAGTTCCTCCCTGGTTCGTCTTTTTATTAAAAAAAAAAAAAAAAAACACACACACACACACATAAAAAAAAAACATTACGATAACACACCCGTGCGACATAGTGCATTTTTCACACCTTCAAAATGGCTTCTTTTCCGATGAAAATCGGTGATATTTTTCTTATTTATACTGCAAACATAAATTAAGGCGGTTCTAACGAGTACCCACAACCTATGTATTGGAGCAGAAATAAGAAAAATAATATATACCCCTTAAACCCCAGTTTTGTCTATATAAAGTGGGGTTCAAGGGGTTCTTCATCTCACGGACTTGTTCACGTGATGACAAAAAAAAAACGGCATCTAATCACTGCTTTGTACTCCAGTTGTGAAGAAAATTTGGCAACACTGACCCATGTCATGTTATTTTACTTCTCATGAAGTATGAATACTAGACTGACAGATAAATTTTATCTTACAGTGTATAAGTCATTAATGTATAATATGTGAAAAGCGTGCACTTCTACGGGTCAGTTACTGGGTTAGACCAGCTGAGGTTCCTCAATACACAGAAGCCTCCGTGATGTAGTGGTTACGCTACTCGCCATGTAAACCAGGCCCCGAAGTTATAAAATTTTTTTTCATGCACAACTCACTTGAGCATGAAATTTGTCCTGCTCATAAATTTTAAAATGCCAACAATTGTTGGCATTTTAAAATTTATGAGCGGGACAAATAACATTCTCTGCTATCTGAGAAAGAAAAATCGCTCAACTTCTCAGTATTTTGATTTTATGAGCACCACAAATTTCATGCTCAGCTGAGATGAGCATGAAAAAAGTTTTATAACCTCGGGGCCAGGGATCGCAGGATCGATCCCGGGCTTCTCCCGACTTTCGGATGGGTCTTTAAACCGAGGTCCCGTCTCCGTATGACCATAGCTGTTGGTGGGACGTAAAACTCAAAAACTCAGTCACTCCTCGATACATACGCGCAAGAAACAAATAGGCCCCTGTTTTGCAAGTTATTTTTCCCCAAAATATGATACTTATTTTCTTTTAAAATGCCTTTGCAGAAGAAAAAGGATAGGGGAGCTACTTCTGTTTGTTTCAGTAAATAGTTCCTTGCATTAGCAACTACTCTGTGCCTTTGAAAGTATATGCATTTCTCAAATTTTCACTTTTACTGGGGAAAAATGAAACCGCTTTTTAGCTGCAGATTAATAGTTCACATGAAATACTAGGGACTCGACCAAAGCTTGTTTTCAAAAAGCCTACCTGTTTTGAAAACCAGAGTTTGTTGATATATGTGTTTTCTTCATGGGCGCCGCAATTTTTGAAAATTCATTTAAACTGAAAGCCTGAATTCGCTTCAAATTTGCCTTCCACAGATTACATTTTACCCATAATCAATGTATTTATACCTTGAAAATTCAGCTATGTGGCCTTCTTCCTGCATATAGCATAATGGCATCGCCCGTCTTAGAAAAAGTTTGAATGAAATTAAATAAGTATTAATTTTGCCATGAACAAAGGCCGCGTGACTGAAGAAGACCAACCATATTCAAAACAAAATGCATAGAGGATCTTACATGAGTGTTTATGTATGATTTAATCAATTAAACGAGTTGAGGAAAAGGGATAAAATGCGAGGCTCTGCCGAGCACTTAAACGAGTTGGGGAAAAGGGATAAAATGCGAGGCTTTGCCGAGCATTTTATCCCTTTCCCTCAACGAGTTTAATAAATTCAATAATACATGAGCACGAATGCAAAATTAAATACCATATGCCATTTAAAACGCATTTAATTCGTGATTTTTGTACAGAAATGTCAATATTCCGCCATTAGTAAACGCGACGTCGTTAAGGACGTTGTACATTTAACGTTATGGAGCGTATCTAACTAATTACATGACGTTACTACATTCTCAGACGCGACGTCATATGATAAAAAGGATTTCCCCACCTCGCCAATCAATGGAAATCTCGCCAATTTGGCAGAATTGGTCATTTTTGGCTACCATTGACTGTATATAAAAATAATACCAGGTGAGATAATTGACATTTATTTGTTAGAATTTTTTTTTCAGAATCATTGAAGAAATGAATTTTATTTTGGAAGCGTCTATTTGCAGTCATCTGCAAATAGCAAAAAAAAAAAAACTGTTAAAATGGCTATTTGCAGTCAACTGCAAATAGCCAGAAAACGTTAAAATGGCTATTTGCAATCAACTGCAAATAGCCAAAAAAAAACAACTTGAAATGGATATTTGCAGGCATTTTTATATTACTGCAATTAAAGTGTGCGCCAATCGAAGACTCAGATTCGGCTGCGTATCCGCGAAGTCTATTCATAGTCTTTATTGTGCGCTCTTAAGAGTGTTAAAGGCACATGAATTCTTTTGGACGACCATCAAAAATGATCCGAGTCTTCGCTTGGTGCACATGAAAACTGCAGGGAGTGACTCGTCATAATTATGTAACTAGAGACCCAAGTAAGAAAGAAATCGCTCGCCTGGATGAGGCTGGTAATGATGCATGTATATTAACACTGTATCTTGGTGGCCAGCTTGACTTGTCTTTAGCATTTGTGAATCTGCATGTTGGCTTGATGCCTCTGATTAAGTTTCTGAACGGCTCAACCTGGTTTAGGGTTCATGAAGAGATGATGTTGATGCAGAGCGGAGCCAGGTGTATAGTTTGGAAAGGCGGAGCTATCGTTTGCACCTGTCTTTGGAATACTCTCTTTACAAAACGGTCAAGTCACCCGACCACGTGAGTACAACACAAACATGTGGCCGCTTGCAAAATGCATGCGAAAGACACTCTACCAAACCTTCGTGTTTTATTGATTGACTTGAGGTTAAACGTCCCCGTCAACACGGCCAACGCTGTATATGTCATTTTTGAAACGTTGCTTCCAATTTTGTGGGGCTTTTACCCGACATTGAGATGAAATGACATCTCAAGCCCTTTCGCCCAATGAAAACAATAGGGTTTATAAGCATAGACGGTCCGACTCGCGCCGCTTTGCCTGGGCAGGCTTAGATCCTCTAAGCGGTTTATCAGTACTAGTGTACGAACGGTTTCAGCTCTGCGTGGAAGCATCATGCAGCCCATTTATTTCTTCAAGGGGTCGACAAATCTTCGTGCTGACTCCATATGGTGACACGACCAGAGCTGTCCCTGTCCGACAAACATATCTGCAATTTCTAAACATTTGCTTTGCAGAAGTGCAAGTGGACAACGGAATGCACCAGTTTTAGCAGTTCTGAATCTCCAATGAATAACAAAAAAAAAAAAATGAATGGAGCAGAAATAAGAATGATTTCTGACTTGTACCAAGTGTTAAAAATACTTTGCATTGAATTATTTATGAGCATAATAAAAATGAACACGGCAAGAAGGCTTTCCAGTGGAATTCGTTTCCGCTGACTGTTCCAATGCGTTTCTTCTGTCGCGGTTTATTTTGGTTATGGGAACCCCCGAATTCGAATAGAAAGAAGCGAAACTTCAATGCCACAGGGAAGGTTTATATGCAAAGGGGATTTTCTGTTGTTAATGAAAGTATGAACGCAGTGGGTCGCGTGCAAAGTAAATGAACGTTCATCTAAACTTTGCTAACGACCCGCTATCGTTCATATCTTCATGAAAAGCAGAAAAATCAAGTTTTTGTTATATTTACATTCTTTTCCCTCACCACTGGGCGAAAAATACTTTAGGGCAAGCTTTTAAAGCTGAAAAACATTTTACACGCTGTTTTTTTCTACAAAGATAGAAACAGCGTTGACGGTAGAGAACCATGGTTTAGACTGACGTCACTTGAAGTCACTGAAAATCATGTGTTTCGATGCGTTCATGGAAGTATGAACTACATTGTTATCCATAAGTTTACATTAGACTTTACACTGGAAATGAAATATTAATTTTAACACTATTTCGGTATTGTATGTGAAGTTCCTCTGCTGCAGTGCCTAAAGTCAACCTTGGTTTTGTTTTTGTTTGTTTGAGGTTTAACGTCCCCGTCAACACTGTAAAGGTCATTTTGTAGACGTCGCTTCCAATTCTATGGGACTTTTACCAGACATTGAGATGAAATGACATCTCAAGCCCTGCCGCCCAATGAAACCGATAGGGTTTATAAGCATGGACGGGCCGACTCGCACCGCTTTGCCTGGGCAGGCTTAGATCCTCTAAGCGGTTTACCAGTACTCGTGTGTGGGCCGGTTTCAGCTCTGCGTGGAAGCATCATGCAGCCCATCTTTTACTTCAAGCCCCTATGGGCGGGGGCCGAAGTTCACCTTGGACTACATCATCACGAAACTACGCCTACTTGACTTTGACCGCCTTAAAATTCAGATTTTCATTAGGAAAACCGCCTATATATTTTTGACCCCCTTGAATCCCACTTTTATATAATAAAACTGGGGTTTACAGGGGTAAACTTTATTTTTCTCATTACTTAAAGGGGTATACATTATTCATATTTCTGCTCAAAAACATAGATTGTGGGTACTCGTTACATTTTAACAAGGCCCCAGAATCTATATTTTGAACAGAAATATGAAAAACATTACGAAACCACGCCTATACAAATTCATTGTTAACTTTACCGACGAAATAAAGAAAAAATCAAGATGAAAAATTGTGTTATTTGTCTTATTTTTGCACGAAATATAGATTCTGGGTATTCGTTAGAACAGCCTCGATAAACGGCCACAATCTATATATTGGAGCAGAAATAAGAAAAATAAGGTTTACCCCTGTAAACCCCAGTTTTACTATATAAAAGTGGGGTTCAAGGGAGGTCAAATCATATAGGTGTGTTTTCGTGATGTTCAGAAAGATTACTGTCCGATGGTAAATTTAATTCAGGTTATTCTTTGGGAGGCATCATGATCTTGTTGATCCGTACAATGTGGCCATTTCCAGAATTGTGTCTGATGTGTTTGCCAATGGAAAGTCATAGGAAGACTTCCAAAATCTCGGACATACCCTTCTCGGCATTTACTCCTTTTCTTCGTTCAGGTCGATGGGCATGGGGGCGAAGCTTGCTCGCCAAGAAATGCTTACTATCCTAGGACTTCTGATGACACTCTCCTGGAGTCCATGTCTGTTGATCTGAACATTAATATTTGCCATTTCTCTGTGGATTAATGATTCTGGATTAACGCTTTGGAACTACGAATATGATATGCAAATATGATTTATTCAGTACCTTAAACATGGTCAAATAACTGTATTGAGTGAACGATTCTCGTATAATTACGAGTAATACTTGACCGAAGGGAAGATTACATTGTGTGGATCGACTGACTGAATGAACTTGAAAATCAGTTGAAATTTCCAGATATTATGCAGCTCGAAAATCAAGTCAAGTAAGTGTCCAAAATTTGTTTTGTTTGTTTTGTTTGATTTGAGGTTAAGCGTCCCCATCAACACTGTATAGGTCATTTTGGAGACGTTGCTTCCAATTTTGTGGGACTTTTACCCGACAATGAGATGAAATGACTTCTCAAGCCCTATCGTCCATTGAAACCAATAGGGTTTATAAGCATGGACGGCCCGTCTCGCACCGCTTTGCCTAGGCAGGCTTAGATCCTCCATGCGGTTAATCAGTACTCGTGTGCGGTCGTGTCAGCTCTGCGTGGAAGCATCATGCAGCCCATATATTTCTTCAAGCCCCGATGGGCGGGGGCCAAGTCCAAAATTTGTTTGCATTTTACAATATTTCTGTAAGGGGATTTTAAAAATGCCTGTCATCGCAATAATACGCCTATATAAATATGACCCCCTTGAACCCCACTTTTATATAGTAAAACTGGAGTTTACAGGGGTAGATCTTGCTCTAAAATATAGATTGTGGGTACTCGTTAGAACCGCCTCGATGAGGCGGTTCTAACGAGTACCGACAATCTTTATTTTGAGCAGAAATAAGAAAATTATCATTAATTTTCATCTTAAAATATTCGTTTTTTTCGGTAGTAAAGTTGACAATGCATTTATATAGGCGTGTTTAAGTAATGAGGGCGATTTATTTTGCCAATTTTGTCTGCTGCAGGTTTAGCAACCCAGGAATACGTTTTTCTACTCCCACTCTATAATGAAATTGAGAGTACAAGTTAATTCATCTCCTCTACTATATCTTTTCTCTTTTTCTCTGGGGAACGAAACAAACTGACCTGTAATGGTCGACGATACGTTAAACGCCATCACATCTGCGGAATGACTTTATAAAGAAAATCTGAGGGGGGGGGGGGGGGTGTAAGTTTTGTTAATAATTTGTTTCGTTGAATTGATGTTTTACGTCCCCGCCAACACTATTTAGGCCATTTTTGAGACGGTGTTTCCATTTTTGTCGGACTTGTACCCGACACTGAGCTGAAACGACATCTCAAGTCCAACCGTCCAAACAAACCAACAGGGTTGATATGCAGGGACTGCACGACTCGCACTACTTTGCCTTGGCAGGCTTAGACCTTCTAAACGGTTTACCAGTAATCATGTGTGGTCGATTTCAGCTCTGCGTGGAAGCACCATGCAACCCAAGCCAAATTTCCAAAAAACCCGATGGGCGGGGGCCAGTTTTTTTAATTATTTTCAATGATTGATTAATTGTTTTCGGTTTAACGACACATCAACCCTTGTGGGTCATTTTGTGTCGTCTCCCAGAGAAAGGGAGAAAAGAGATAGAAGAGATAGTAGAGGAGATGGAAGTAAAGGACAGAGGAGAAAGAGGAAAATGAATGGAAGTGTAGAGACAGAAGAAATAACAACATTCCCCCTTCTACCCTTACCTGCTGCAAGGACAGCAGGCCTTGTTCAACTGCAAGCCAATATCAGTTGGATGCCCCAGTCACAAGCTAAATATCACCTTTGCCTCACCTAAACTTCAATGATAACGTCGTTTTTCAGCGGAGACATGTGTCGGCCATGTTTTTGCTTTATTGTCATCTGTATGATAGCACTTTGGGCTATATTAACCCATTCAGTACCAGAAACCCCTTAACCCTTATCTTGCTGTTCACGACAACCCCTATCTTTGGAAACAGTGTAGATCCAGATCAGATGGCTTCTGAAGAAGCCATCTGATCAGGATCTACACAGTTTGACATTCAGTTTATGAATATGTAGAAATAAGCTGCATCAAGTAATCTGATTGGTTCAAAGTCAGAAATGGGTGGGGCTTAATTGAATATTCAGCAAGAGAAGGGTTAAAATATTCACAAAGTACATAATATTTGTAGTAACCCTAAACAAATTCGTCCTGTTCATGGTTTTCGCACCCAAGGCAATACAATGAAATCCAACAATACAAGAGGACGTCCTGCACAAAAGTTTTGCCATATTTGCTCTAGGAAAAGCCATTTTACTCGTGAATGCTGGTACAATGGAAGAAATGCATTACACTCAGTGTATATAGCACCTGGTAGGAATCTGCAGGCCTGTAAACTCAGAATATCGACCAGATATTTCTCTTGTATTGACCAGTAACAAATACAATTTATTATGCGCTACTAAATTTGATACTGATATCGATGGCTCAAATAGTGACAACATTTCTTCCATGGACCATATTTCACATGACTCGCCTCTGACCGATGATCTCAACGGCTTGGTTATGAGCGATGACAACAGTTCGTCCACCGGCATCCATTCCCAACTGTTGACAAGCAGGGTCTCGAACGACGCCGTTATTTTCGATTTTAGATCGAAGGGCTTACGCGTATGCAACCTAAACGTGAGGCATATTTTACCAAAGATAGACGAAATCCGACTGATATTCTCACACGATGATTCGCCCGATATATTCGGTATTTGTGAATCCTTTTTAGGGACAAAGCATCCCGACAGTCTGATTTCGATTGATGGTCTTAATTTTTATCGAAAAGACCGTTCCGAAACCCAACATAAGACGGGCGGTGGACTAGTTTTGTACTTTAGACAATCGCTAAATATTAAGCGTCGGTATGACATAGAAACATCTAACATTGAAACTCTTTGGGTAGAGATATGTCTTCCGAATTGCAAGCCATTTCTTTTGTGTACGGCCTATCGACCACCTGGTGCAATTCTGAGTGGATTGACTTGTTTGAAAATGAACACTCAATTGCTAATTCAACTGGTTTAGAATTCTTACTGATGGGCGACTTTAATATCGATCTCCATGCATGTTCAAATAGTAAATGGCTTGATTTGATTCAGCTTTTCGACCTCACCAAACTTGTTAAAGAACCTACTCGAGTTACGGAACGTTCTTCTTCCATCATCGATCACGCTTACTCTTCTGACTTGGGAAATATAACTGAGTGTTTTGTGCCATTAGCGATCATTTTCCTATTTGTTTTACAAGGAAGGTCAACTCTAAAGTTCCTAAAACCGTACACATAAAGTCTTCCTATCGATATTTTAAGACTTTTTAATGAAATCAACTTTTTAGGTGATCTCCGCCACGACCTATCTAACTTACAAAATAACACAGAAACAATCGATGATAACACACATGGTATACCTCTGAAATTGGCCAAACACGAATAGCCAGAGACAAATGTAAACGACTCAAACTATGGACCGAATACAAACGTCTTCGAAATAAAACCAGAAATCTAATTCGCAGTGCAAAACGTCAATATTTCAGAAATTCTATTGAAAATTCCAAGGATACTAATGGCGTCATTTGAGAACAGTAAATAAGGGTTCCTCCTCATCGGACAATATACTACCAGATAAGCTGACTATCAATGGAGAAACTTTTACTGATTCCAAAACAGTCGCAATTAAATTTAATGAGTTTTTCTCGTCAATAGCAGAAATTTTAAATGGTGAAAATACAGACTCAAGTGAGCTGAATGTTAGCAAACTCAGATCATTTATAAATGAAAAGGTCCCCGATGATGTTGAATTCAGTATTCCATTTATAAAAATGATCTGATTTTGTCGTATATTAACCTTTTAGATGCATCTAAAGCAACTGGCCTTGACGGTATCGGTCCAAAGATAATCAAACTGGCTGCAGACATCTTGTCTCCTTTTATAGCTACCCTAATTAATAAAAGTATACGCTCTGGAATGTTTCCTAGTCAACTTAAATGTGCCAAAGTCTTCCCTGTTTTCAAAGGGGGCTCAAAGTCCAACCCCTCAAATTAGCGTCCGATCTCTATATTACCAACTATATCTAAAATATTTGAAAAGCATGTAAACAAACATTTGATGAACTATCCAAATATATATGAATTGATTCATGAAAGTCAGTCTGGTTTCCGTAGGAAACATAGTTGCTAGGCAGCGCTTACCAAACTTTTAGATCAATGGATGTCCTGCATAGACAGAGGTGATTTACATGTAGTAGGCTCCCTATTTATAGACTTCCGGAAAGCATTCAACGTAGTAGACCACTCAATATTATTGAATAAACTCTCAATCTATAAATTAAATGAACAGTCTCTGCATTGGTTCAGTTCCTATTTGTTTAACCGTAAGCAGGCGGTAGCTATTGGTCAAGGTTATTCCGATTATATAGAAATCAAATCAGATCTACCGCAGGGTCTATTCTTGGTCCCAATTTATTTCTATTATTTATTAATGGCCTCCCTCTTTTCACTAAATACTGTTTCTGCGACTTCTATGCAGATGACGCCACTTTGCATACACATAGTAATAAAATAGCAACCATAGAAAATAACTTACAAACAGACGGAAATATAGCTAAAAACTGGGGCAAAGAAAATAAAATGCATATACATTATAGTAAAACAACATGCATGGTCACTGGGACAAGACAAAGTCTGCATAATTCACCTCTATTAAACATAGCATTTGACGGCCACGACATCGCAAATGTATCTGCACAAAAACTGCTAGGTCTGCTGATCGACAATAAGCTTACTTGCTCGGCCCACATAGACAATATCTGCTCTCTGCTTTCATCTAAAATATCCCTCCTAAGACAATTGGCTGCTTATGTCTCAACTGATGTTTTAAAGAAATTTTATCAGGGTTATATATTGTCTATTATCGACTATGGATCCATCACGTGGACAGGAACATCAGCAACTAACCTAGATCGGATACTCAAATTACAAAAACGCCCAGCCAGAATCATTTTACACGCAGATTTTAATACACCATCCTCAACTATGTTTACAGCGTTAGGTTGGCAACCAATTCACAAACGACTGAAATACAATAAATATGTTCTGTACAAGGGTTGTCCTTTGGAAGCAAGGAATACACCACAGAACTGAAAAATATGGAGTGTATATGTTTTTTGGGCCAGACTAGCTAGTTTCGGCCAATTAGGCCTCATCAGTGACCCTCAGATATTTTCAAAATTCCACAATGGAATCAATGATCCCAAAGGACAAGAAAATATAATCTACACTATGATGTAGGGCAGGGAGACGTTTTACCGCCGCCACACATTCCCACACACCAGCTGTAGTGAAGTTAAATATGTTCTATACAAGGGTTATCCTTTGGAAGCAAGGAATACACCAAAGAACTGAAAAATATGGAGTGTATATGTTTTCTGGGCCAGACTAGCTAGTTTCGGCCAATTAGGCCTCATCAGTGACCCTCAGATATTTTCAAAATTCCATAATGGAATCAATGATCCCAAAGGACAAGAAAATATAATCTACACTATGATGTAGGGCAGGGAGACTTTTTACCGCCGCCACACATTCCCACACACCAGCTGTAGTGAAGTTAAATATGTTCTAAACAAGGGTTAGCCGTTTTTATATACAAAGCTTTGAATGGTTTAACGCCGGAATATATCACCTCGTTGTTAAAACCAGCAGCAGAAACTCACGATCGCCATCTAAGATCATCGGTCAACGCTACTGTAACGGTTATGGATAAATACCACTTCTACAGCTGTTGGTGGGACGTAAAACTGAAACACGCGTACAGCCTTGCTGTAGGAGCCGGCTCTTTTAGCGACGCAGGTAGAGTGGTTGGCTTATTCGCGAAGTTAAGCAACGGAGATCGCGGTTAATACGACCCGGTACACGCTACAGTACATTGGCGGTTCCTAGATGACGTATAGCCTTACATGTATGTGATCGTTCATTTTCAGTCACAGCACCGAGACTATGGAACTTACTTCCTATCTCACTAAGATATGCATCATCTTTGAATGTTTTTAAAGCCAGTCTCACAAATGCACTTTAATTGTCTTAATGTTTTTTACTGGGACGATACTGTTGCAAACATTCTAACATCCCATTTTAGGTGAAACGATATATATTTTAACCTTTAATAGGATTTTAACGCGCCCTCATTTTTTTTTATCAACAAGATATCTTATCGCATGGTATTTTAACGAGAAGCTGTGATACAAATTGCTACGTATAATTCAACCAAACAATGTGATAGATTTGCCCTTGTTTATTTTGTTTGTACTTGTATTTATTGTAATATGTTTGTTCTTTTAATGTGTTACAGAGGGCCACATGGTAGACTAGCCATATGGCTAAATGTGTTTTACCCTCTTTAAATAATTTTAAAATAAATAAAAAATAAATAAATAAATAAATAAAGGGGTACTATGGCAAACAGTGCAGGCCCAGATCAGACGCCGCAGAACGCGGCGTCTGATCAGGGCCTACACTGTTTGCAAAAAGTTAAGCCATTTCCCAAATAAATTTTGAAGAATACACAACCTGACACCCCTGAATTTTGAAATGGACTCTTCCCATATATAAGGAGGAAGATTCAGTTTGGTACCAAAAGGGTTAAAGTTAATTAAAAATATACAATTAAAGCGCTTGTGGGAGGGTAATAATGACGATTTATTCGCACGAGGTAACATTACCCGCAATACTACATATACATGCCTTCTGTAAGCAAATCACTATATGACACTCTAACAAGGAAAATAATTATGTCCTTTTGGACAACAGAATTTAGCCGACGCACGACAAAACCTTCATTAAGACGTGCGACCAGCAAACAAAGAATTAGGTCAGCGTGCACATCCGCCCACTTTGACGAGAGTTGTCGTTTACATGTATCTGTCTTTGGATAGCCCGCAGGCTGAAAAAGTTTCATGCGATCTGTGAAGGCCCTGGCTTGTTCGCCCAGCGAAGACTCAGATCAGCCTGCGCATATGCGCAGGCTGATCTGAGACTTCGCTGCTCGCGCAAGCCTTGTTTTTGTTTTGTTGTGCGCGTGCTATAGTTTATCAACGACCTTTGAGAGTTCAACGTTCAAGCGTGACAAGACCATTCCATGTTTTAGGGGAAACAGGTTCCGGACTACTTTTTTCACATGCTTTTAAAATTATAAATCGGGTTTTTGATAATGCCATTTTGAAGAAGTCGTGGCCAAGTTAACATGGTGTCGTACGCATCTCAGTAAAACAATATCGCCCATTGTACAGTCCCAACTGAAGGCGACTTATCTAAAATACGAACTAGTTCAAAATTAAAAGTGCAGTCACGTCTCACTGCGTTTTGAAAGACTATATAGTCTTTCAAAACGCAGCGAGACGTGACCGCACTTTTAATTTTGAACTAGTCCGTGTTTTTTGGGTAAGTCGGCTTCAGTTAGGATTTTACATTGGGAGATATAGTTTTACTGAGATTCGTACTGCATCATACTAACCACTTGTCTACGACTTCTACATTATGACATTATCAAAAAACTTATTTATAATTTCAAAATCCTGTGAAAAAAGAAATCCGAAACCTGCTTCCCCTAAAACATGGAATAGCCTTATCACGCTTGATCGTTGAACTCTCAAAGGTCGTTGATAAACTATAATAGTATTTGTGAGCTTTATGTTATGGCTTATTGAGGTTCTGTTTGTTTGTGTTGAGGTTTTAGGGCTCCGTCAAAATTATTTGGGTCATTTTGGAGACATTGCTTCCGATTTTGTAGGAATATTACGCGACATTCAGATGAAATGGCATCTCAGCCCTGCCGCCGAAAGGAATTGCTAGGGTTTTAAGGACGTGTGTGTGTGTGAATTCGGGTTTAACGTCGCTTTCAACAATTTTTCAGTCATATCACGACGGTGTCTTGTTGCGACAGGGAGCTCAATGCTCACGTTTATAGTGCTGCCTCACTGAAGTATCATGTCCCAGACACATTACAAGATACCACACCCAGACACTGGGTCGACCAGTCCTAGCTCCACCCCGTAAATCTGAGTGCCAAGCGAGGAGCAGCTAGTACAATTTTTAACGACTTTGGTATGTCGCGGCCCGGGATCGAACCCGTGACCTCCCGTTCCCCGGAGCGGACACTCTACGTTTTAAGGACGATCCTACTCGCACCACGTATCCAAGGAAGAATTTGGTGTTCTAAGTATAGGTACTCAAAAGTTCGGTTGATTTCGGCTTTGCTCGCGGAATCTATTTCTCAAAATCCCGGGCGGTAGAATAAAAGAGTGATCCGGTCATCGAAGGCTCTGATCAGACGGCACGGTTTTGTCGAGCACGAGCCGGTAGAATTTGTGAACTTTATGTTAGGCTACTCTACAAAGGAAGGGAAACTTTATTCTTTGTTATGAACTGTGCAACAGTCAAGACCGCGCGGAGCTTTGGGTACTGGCAAACCGATTGAAAGATCAAAGCCTGCCCAGGAAAAGTGGTGCGGTCCTTTAACCCTAGCGGTTTCTTTGAGCGATAGGGCTTGAGATGTCATTTCATCTCAGTGACGGGAAGAACTCCAACATAATCGGAAGCAACGCCTCCAAAATTACCTAAATTGTGTTGACGGGGACGTAAAACCTCAAGACAAACAGAGATACAAGAGTCAAGAGATTAGAAAAGCCAAAAACATCGTGTTAACAAGTCCGTGTAATGAACACCCTTCTAAATCCTATTTTATTTAGAGAAAACTGGAGTATATGGAGATAAACATTATTTTTCTTACTTCTGCTCCAAGACATGAGTTGTGAGTACTCGTTAGAACCACCTCAGCGAGGCAGTTCTAAAGAGCGCCCACAATCTATGTTATTCAGGGAATAATAAATCACGATCTTTGTGTTTTATCGGCATGGGCGAAACAATGGCTGGTTACTTTTAATTCACTGAAGACAGAAGCAGTTCTTTTTACATTAAAAACCTTTCGAGCAGTTTCCGGATATAATTTTCGACGGAACCCCAATAAAATTTGTCCCGGAGCACAAACATTTAGGTCTAACATTAAGCTGTAATGGTCAATGGAAAACTCATATTGAAAACATTATCTCAAGCGCAGCAAAAGTAGTTGGTATAATGCGTAAACTTAAATATACATTTCACAGGGTTGCCTTGAACCAAATTTATTTATCATATGTACTGCCCATCCTTGAATATTCTTGCATTGTTTGGGATGGTTGTACAACCCAAGACTGCCAGTCTCTTGAAAAATTACAACATGAAGCAGCTCGTATTGTTACGGGTCTTACTAGGTCTGTGTCCCTAGATAAGCTTTATAAAGAATGTGGCTGGATTCCTCTTAAGCAAAGGAGGCACAAACATAAGCTATCATTTATGTATAACGTCGTACATGAAAACGTACCATCATATATATTAGACATAATTCCTCCTCTGGTAAGAGACGCAACCCCGTATCCTTTAAGAAATAATAATAACATAACGGTTCCCCACACTCGAACTGAAATTTCTCGGCGATCGTGCATTCCATCTTCTATTTCGATTTGGAACTCCCTTGACATTAACCTTCGAGGAGCACCTAGTCTTAATTCTTTTAAATACCAAGTTAAGAATTTTTACTTTTCTAATACTTACGTTCCTACCTATTACATGGAAGGTGATAGGTACAATTCAGTATTACATGCCAGAATAAGAAATAACTGTAGTAACCTAAAAAAAGATCTGTATATAAATCACATGGCTCTAAGTCCGAACTGCAATTGCTCGGAAGTAAACGAGGATGCTGAGCATTTCTTCTTTGCTTGTTCCAACTTTACAAGAGAAAGAATAATATTCTTTCAATCGACACGGACATTTCATCCTCTCAATTTAAAAAAGGTTCTTTTTGGGGATGATGCATTATCACCTCAAGAAAATGGAATACTATTTCAAGCAGTGCAGACGTATATCAAAAGCACTGATAGATTTAACCAAAATGCTTAATTTAATTGAATTTATATTGAAACACTATTATATGCCTCAACGGCTGGGTTTCTTGACGACGAACAATTAGTGACTTATTCATTTATTTTAGTTGCTGATTTATTTATCTGATATATATATGTATGTGTATGTGTGTATATATATGTGTATATGTGTGTATGTGTGTGTATATGTATGTATACATATATATATGTATATATGTATATATATATATATATATATATATATATATACTAAGAAAGTTGCCAGATACGGGGTGTTTTTCTATATAAAACCTTTTTTGTGGGGTGTGAAAAAATTGAGGGGTGTTCATACCACCCCGCATTTTCTCATGCCCTGCAGTGGATTCAGGGCATCGAGTTTACTTTCCCTAGGTTGTTGGCTAGCAACACGGTTTTGTAGCGATTATAGATATATGGGGTTTCACGGTAGTCTCCCTTGTGTCGGTTAGCACAAGAGCGTATTTAACTTCAAGATAAGAATATATATCACCTCGTAAACGTACCTGTAGTATATATAACACCCGACAACAAAACTCATTTAGCTGTGGGTGGTATCGATTTCTTGTTCTGACGGCCACATTGCGCAGCAAAAGATAACAGTTTGGAAAATGTTCTCCTTCGAAACGTAATTATGCAGTGCGTTTACAACTTTTGTGGTGGTTTTGGATTTTCGGCATTTTTATACTATTTGACGTGTTTGAGCTGATCATTAATTGGAGTTGGCCGCAAACCGGAGTATTTGGAGAAAAAAATACTTGCCAATCCGTTGCAGAACTTGTCATCCTACCTCAAAATATTACAGTGTCTCCGAAAAATGAAAACAAGAACAGGGAAAGAGACCGTTACATCGATCATAATTATTATTTGCTTTAGCCCCTTTTAGTACCCAATGGAATCTTCCTCCTTATATATAGCAGGAGTCCATTTCAAAATTTAGGGGTGACAGGTTGTGTTTTCTTCAAAAAATATTTTGAAAATGACTGAACTTTAAGCAAACTGCGGAGGCCCTGATCAGACGCCGCGTTCTGTGATGTCTGATCTGGGCCTGCACTGTTTGCCAGGATAACCGTTTTGGGGTTTCTGGTACAAATGGGTTAAATTTTACTCGAAATAATTACATTTACCCTGCGTTTATTTCGATTTCATATCTGATTATTATCTTTCTTCAATTCTAAAACCACTTAAATCTTTATATGGCCTGTGAGTTTCCTTGTTTGTGCTCTGAAGCGTAGGTTGTGGGTACTAACTGAGGCGGTTCTAACGAGGATACACATTTGAAATAAGGAAATACATAATGAATCGTCTGAATAATCTAACAATGGTGGTTGTACAGGTATGAACGGTACCATTGTAGTCCATGACAGGGGCAGTTGAGGGGGGAGGGGGGGGGGGGGGGGGCAAGTTCTGTATCGGAAGTTAAGGTTGTTTTTCTCCAGGCATCCGGTTTTCGCCCACCTTTGATGAAGATTCGGGTAGAAAAAGTGAAATAGTCTTGAAAGGACCGTAAAAGCACGGCTATAGATACAAATAACGAAGTAAACGTTTTTTTTTTTTGTTTTTTTTTTTTTTTTTTTTAATCGAAATATTAAATTTATGTGCAGGCTCACTCGAACTTTACTAACTATTAAGGGGAATTATAAAAATATACACAACGAACACACGCCTAATATTTAAATACATTGGCAAAATTTAACCACCATTTTGTTTCAGATAAAATCCTGCGATTCCTCACAATGTGTAAAATAATGTTTGTTTTGTTTGATTTGTGGTTTAACGTCCCCGTCAACACTGTATAGGCCAATTTTGTGGGACTTTTACCCGACATTGAGATGAAATGACGTCTCAAGCCCTGTCGCCCAATGAAACCAATAGGGTTTATAAGCATGGACGGTCCGACTCGCACCACTTTACCTGGGCAGGCTTAGATCCTCTAAGCGGTTTGCCAGTACTCATGTGCGGGTCAGTTTCAGCTCTGCGTGGAAGCATCGTGCAGCCCATCTATCTCTTCAAGCCCTGATGGGCGGGGACCGTGTAAAATAATGTATACCACTGTAAACTCAGTTTGAGTATATAAAAGTGGGGCTTAAGGGGATCAAAATTTTATAGGCGTGTCTGCATGATGGGCCGTCGGCGTGACATGTCATCCACATTCGCTTTGTACTTAGTTTAAATTGTAAATTGAAATGTACACTTGCCCCCCCCCCCTCCTCGCGCCCCTCGGAGCTTGAAGAAATATATGGGCTGCATGATGCTTCCACGCAGAGCTGATTCCGACCCGCGCACGAGTACTGGTGAACCGCCGCTTGGGGGTCTAAGCCTGCCCGGGCAAAGCGTTGCGTACCAGTCGGACCGTCCATGCTTATAAACCCTTTTGGTTTCATTGGGCGACAGGGCTTGAAATGTCATTTCATTTCAATGTCGGTAAAAGTCCCACTAAATTGGAAGCAATGTCTCCAAAATGACCTTTACGGTGTTGACGGGGACGTTTTACCTCAAATCAACAAACAAACAAATCAAAACATGTACACTTATACCAGACCCACATATATACATTTTTATCAGACCAATATACATGTATCTATAAGCGGTCTCGAAGACCGAACTATTAGCGTAATGCAACCTACCTTAGGTGGGAGAGCACATTCCCCGCATAATCAAAGCACTCGCAGAACTGTCGGGTGAACTGATGGGGATTTAAAACTTGTCAAAATTTGAACATAATTGTTACATTTCTGTAATTTTGCTCTTAGTATCTGCAAAAGTGACGCCTCACGGTTGAGATCATCGCTTGGAACAAAGAAGGGAAATAACATTTTCACTTGTAAATTCCATCTTTCATTTTAGCTGATGCTTCTAGTTCTAGTATTGACATTCCTAACATATAACTAAGAGATATAAAGCAAACTCTCTCTCTCTCTCTCTCTCTCTGTCTCTCTCTCTCTCTCTGTCTCTCTCTCTCTCTCTCTCTCTCTCTCTCTCTCTCTCTTACGATAATACATCCGTGCGACGTAGTGCATTCTTTAATCATTCGAAAATGGTGACTTTTCTGATAAAAAGCGTGATATTTTTCTCTTTTTTTTTCTCCAAACATAGATTATATGCTCGTTATAATCGCGTCATAATGATGCATATCCTTCTATACCCCAGTTTTCTCTATATGAAGGGGTGTTTAGAGAGGTACTTACTACACGGACATGTTCTCTCTCATGCTCTCTCTCTCTCTCTCTCTCTCTCTCTCTCTCTCTCTCTCTCTCTCTCTTGTAACGATAACAAATTCTGCATAGTTCAAAAACGTTTTTCTGGTGAAATATTGAGATACTTTCCTTTTACTCTAACAAAAGTTGTAGGTGTTGGACCTGCTTGTATGAGCCGCCTTACTGAGTACTCACAATTAACAATTGGTAGAAATAGAAAATATATCCTCTTGTACTCAGTATACAGTGAGATAATACTTATTTATGTTCCTAGCATATATTGTGGGTGCTCGTCAAGTTGGAACCACCTCATTGAGTACTCACAATACTCCGTATACAGTGGGATAAACAAGGCCATTTATACGCACTCGTTTACGTTCTCTCTCTCTCTCTCTCTTTCTCTCTCTCTCTCTCTCTCTCTCTGCGAGAATGTCTAAGCTAGAAACACTGAACGACCGGGAATAATTGCTCGGAATCAGTCGAATGCGGCGGCTGATCAGGTTCTAATATGTTCGCATAAAGTAAAGCTTTAGAAGGGTTCAACGAAATGGGTTCAAGCTCTTGCTAAACTCGGGGACAATCGACCAACCAGTGCGTTAAGTAATTTGACTTCAAATGAAGAAGAAGAAGAGTGTGAGTGAGTGAGTTTTAGTTTTACGTCCCACCAACAGCTAAGGTCATACTGAGACGGGACCTCGGTTTAAAGACTAATCCGAAAGTCTGGAGAAGCCCGGGATCGATCCTGCGATCCCTGGTTTACAAGGCGAGTAGCGTAACCACTGAAGAAAAAAAAAAAAAAAAAAGAAGAAGAAAACACAGCATTTTTGTAGCATCGCAAACATATGCACTTCTCGGATTTCATGGTAATCTCAGATCATGTCATTGTAACTTATTTGTAGGTAACTGATGGCATAATTGCCATTTGGGAGATGTTATCGCTGCACCTGATCATTACATGTAGCTGAGAACTGCACTACCGACCGATATCAGAAAAGAACCTAAGTATAAGACAACTAATCCATTAATCTCTATCGTCCATCCGTATAAAGGAAATCTGTTCTGGATACCAATGCAATCCATAACGACATTCGTAGCTATGATGTTGCATTTCATATCTCTTCAAACGAATCGCTTTAGTTTTATTTTCCTTTTCTGGATATAGACGTTTGCCTCAATGAGGCGGTTCTAACAACTACCCACGCTCAATATTTTTAGAACGAAACGGATACTATTGATACCCATTTTATCGAAAGATTTACCTATATAAAGTGGTGTTTATAAGATAGTTCATCGTATGGGCTTGTAAAGACGATGAGAGCTTTGGGCTTCTTCAGGAAAGTAAAGCTTCATTTTTTTCTACCATAACGAAAGCAGGCTTGTCCAAATATTTTTCCACGCAAAATAAAAATTTTCAGATACATATTTTCTGATATTTTTCACATTTGTCTAGGGTAACGAATAATTCATCCATTTGAGACACTGCTGCCCTTTGAGGCCTTTATAAAGCCCTTGTAAATCCAACTTTATCTACATGATGGGGTTTATCGACAGAAATACGAGCAATACTGAAGATCTTCGTAAACCCCGATATTCCCTATATAATGGTTGTAGGTACGCGTAAGAATCGCCTCAGTTTGGAACGACCTTATAAATCCCACTTGTGTTTGATTTGGTTTTATTGCCCTTTCAATATATTTCATTTATTGCGAAGCCATCGTTTATCAGAAGTGGGCAAAAACCGGAGTACCCGTAGAAACACCACCTGACCTTTCGTTGACATTTCACGTGACCCGAGTTAGGCTCGAACCGCAGAGTTATGAGACTCCGACATTAGGAGTTATCGCTTTTACCCCAAAGACTATGGGGCCCGTTGTTAACCCCACTTTAAGTACAAGGAGAGTTTGCATGGGAATACCAATACCTTATTTTCCTTATTTTTGGTCTCAAACATAGGATGTGGGTGACTACACCTTAGCGGGCGGGCAAGATTTTTCAAATGCTGTCTCCCTCTCTAATATTAAAGGGTATAATTTCAAATGGCATGCAAATTCATCTGTCCTTTACTGTACGAATTTACGGGAAAGAAATATGAGGTTTCAAATGTTGGTTTATCCCCTTTAACTGCCAATCAGGACGTTTGCCAGCGTCAGTTTCAAATATATTTTATTTTCTTTCTTTTTATTACTATTTCTCAGAGAAAATAAGTGTTGACGTTGCATGTGAACAGTCTGTTTGGGCAGCAGGGCTCGAGAAGTCATTTCATTCCAATATCCGGTGAGTCCTACGAAATTGTAAGAGCGTCTCAAAAAGACCTAACTAGTGTTGGAAGGTTAAAGCTCAACCGAAACAAACAAAACACCATAGAACTGAAATATGTGAAGTTTTCATTTTTATTTTATTTTATTTTTATGATTTTTATATTTTTGTGTGTGTGTGAGGGCGGGGGAGGGGTAGACTAGCTACTTTACGCTTCATCAGCACACCTAAACGACTATGAAATATATATAATGTATGTACAGTATGACAAAAGCCTGCTCAGGAAGAAGGTGACCTGGCCCCCAGGTTATAAAACTTTGTATGCTCAACTCAGCTGAGCATGAAACTTGTGGTGCTCATAAAAATTAAAATACTAAGAAGTTGAGCGATTTTCCTTTCTCAGATAGCACAGAATGACATGTGTCCTGCTCACAAATTTTAAAATGCCAACATTGTTGGCATTTTAAAATTTGTGAGCAGGACCAATTTCATGCTCAGGTGAGATAAAAAAATTATAACCTCGGATCCTGGATAGTGTTGTCTAGGCTATTGATATCCAAAAAGAAACAAACATGCCATGTCGTCCAATCTAAATTTGCATTAACATTTTACGAGACTTTAAACCGAGGTCCAGTCTCCGTATGACCTTAGATGTTTTTGGACATAAACCCCACACATCACATGACTTAGAAGAACAAAGCCTTTCCAGGCTTTCCTTTATGCACATGTTCATTGCATGTCTGAACTGTGTTACAAGTTTCAGTGTCCTGCATCAAATACTGTACGTGGAGTCGTGGGGACACGAACAGCACAATATATTTAACATCCTGATATGGCCAAAATAATTGTCGTTCTAGGGGACATAATTCAGCAATTATGCGGGGATTAGAATCCTGTTTCTTTTATGCACATGTTCAATGCATGTCTGAACTGTGTTGCAAGTTCCAATGCCCTGCATCAAATACTGTAGGAGGAGTTGCGGAGACACGAACTTTACTATTTAACCTCCCAGTCTACAAAATGATTAAGTTTTTCAAGGGAACATAATTCTAAAATAAGGGGCTGGATCGGGATCCTGTTTCCTTTATGCACATGTCCAATGTGTCTTAAAAGTGTTGCAAGTTTCAATGCCCTGCATCAAATACTGTAGGAGGAGTTGCGGAGGCAGGAATATTAATACAAAATGTGACGTACCGACGTACGTACGTACGTACGTATATAATACGGACAAGGGCAAACCTATATGCCCCTCCCCACTTTGTGATTGGGGTATAAAAATTGTGAAATTGAAACACCCCGTATCTTATATAAATTGTAGATCCACCGTTTCAGGATGATATAAAGCAAAAGTAGTTCACTGTTTTAAGACTTTAACTTAAACCAATGCTTCAGCTGAAGTGCACGACCCGCCGGATGCTTTAAGCTTTATGAGTGTTACAATATATGGGTATGGCGGCCATTTTGGTCATGTGACCTGGACCTAAAACGGTTCCACCAATATATGCGCCTTATCGTAAGGAGCAAAAATATATCTTATACTTTAGTACTGTATTCTGAATCGTTTGCAGGATAAAATGCATTCTCACTTTTCCAATACAAAAGCATATGTGTCAAAGTTTGACCTAGGCACAAGGAAGGTCAATGTCAACCCAGGGTCACCATTTTAGCAAATATAAGAAGGGCCTACGTCCCAGATTCTATTTATTAAGTTTCGTGGAAATCTGCCCAGTGGTTCTGGAGAAGACTATTTTTGAAGGGTTTTTACCATATATGGCTTGGCGGCCATTTTGGTCATGTGACCTGGACCCCATGAGCAAATTTTGGTTTCACCAGTCCCATAGAGGCTCCATATGAAATTTGACTTTAATCGGCCCAACAGTTTCCGAGGAGAAGCAGTTAGAAAATTTTCACATTTTTCGCCTCGGCGAGGCTATACTAAATCGAATGTAATATTTCGCAAGTTCATTGGTTAGATCTCATTGATATCTATCAGTATGCCAAAAATTGTTTAAATATTCCAAGCGGTTAAGTCACTATCACCAATTTTCACAAACGGGTTACGGACGGACAGACAGACAGACCATATATGGCTTGGCGGCCATTTTGGTCATGTGACCTGGACCCCATGAGCAAATTTTGGTTTCCTCCATCCCATAGAGGCTCCATATGGATTTTGACTTCAATCGGCCAAACGGTTTCCGAGGCGAAGCAGTTCGAAAATTTTCACTGTTTTCGCCTCGGCGAGGCTATACTAAATGGAATGTAATATTTCGCAAGTTCATTGGTTAGATCTCATTGATATCTACCAGTATGCCAAAAATTGTTTAAATATTCCGAGCGGTTAAGTCACTATCACCAATTTTCACAAACGGGTTACGGACGGACAGACAGACTGACAGAATGACCGAATGACAGAATGACACGGTGATTTTAGGGCACTCTTAGAAATCAACCGACTTCAGTCGATCGCTTTTTCTGCGGGTCGTGCAATATCCAATTCTTCTCACCTCACATTTCATATTCACATGCATCGTTATGTAAGGGTTGATTTTAGTCATCCCGTATCAATTCAAAACACATATTTTTAGTAAAAAGAAAAATAAGAGTTGACTGCCTTCTCCCTTTTTATACGTAGATTAATATCTGTTTTATTATATCGCGTATGAGAAGGTGATGGTGAAAAATGTTACCACATACGAATATCAACCGCGGCACACAATCGGGATATAACTATCAACCAGAATTTTTTTTTTATTCAAAAACGAACTATACTGACTTTAATAAACCACGACAGAAGAACCTCCCAGGTAACCCTTTAGGGGACAAAATGATTCGGACACATTGCAATTTTGATATTCGACCATAAAGCGATATTTCAACCCTATAATGCGTATGAACGAAGAAATCCATACTTAAACCCCGATTTTCAATGTTTATTGTTTAAAAAGCCCCGAGGAACCAAATACCATGATTAAAGATATTATCTTGTACAAACAAGCTAATAAGTTGTGTTCACAAAATATAATGCTGTCCGCACAAGATCTTGTGCGCTCGAGATATTAAGTTGTGCGTAGAAGATATTATCTTGTTCGCACATCGCATGTCCCTTCTAGGCATTAGTATCCATACAACGTCTACCCGCATGCTATTTCAGTCTGGTAAGAGACGTAAAAGCTCGCACATATGTCTGCTAACTTCGGAACAGAACTGCAGTTAAACAATGAAAAGAAAAAAAAAAAAAAAAAACATGTGTTCTGTGTTCTTATGCATTTAATTAGTAATACCTTAGTCTATAAATAGGTTAATTGGATTTCTTTCAAATCAGTAATAGTAACTTGGTCTATGCTTATAATAATTTTGGGTCAATGTTTATTTTAACCTCAAAAATATGTTGCTTTAAGCAATTAGTGTATATCTTGATCAAATGCCGCGTTCTGTGGCGTCTGGTCTTGGTCTACATTTTTTGGCAAGCCAAACCTTTGATTCCAATATAACTATCTTACGCAACACTCTGATCTCACTGCGAATATTTTCGATAAAATAGTTATTTCGACAAGACTGTGATAGCCACGTGTACTTTAGCACGGAAAAGCTTTTCGGCTTAGCAACTTAGGGTCGATTGACAATCCAATCGACCTAAAACAAGCCGTGTTATGTGTTCCACTATGACGTCAGATGGCTGCGTACATGTAAGAGAGTTATCTGTAAAATCTGGACTGGAATCATGTGTTTGGTTTGGCAAACAGTGTAGACCAGATCAGACGTCACATAATGTGGCGTCTGATCAGGGTCTACACTGTCTGCATTAGGAACAAGAACCGAAGGGTATACCGAAAAAGTCCAAGTCCACGGCCATTTTACACAACCAGCGCTCTGAGTCAATCGGTCAAACAGTGCTGCAATGCTTTGATTTCTTTACCCTCAAATCCGCCCACCCGTGAGATTCACGAGTGTACCTCTTCCATCAATGAAGTTGGATGGGTACGCCCATTTTATGGTACGCAATATATATCCCGATTAGATTGCTCAGAGCCATCACGTCAGGATTTACACTGTTTGCATAAGTATCTGTACCGGATTTCAGGGTTGTAAGGGATTAATTTTTTTTTTTTTTTTGGTTTGGGTTTTTCGGCCCTTTCAAGATTATTTCACTCATATCGAGCCGCTCGTTAATCAGAGGTGGGCGAAAACCGGAGTACCCGGAGAAAAACCACCTGACCTTCCGTTGCAGAACTTGGCGTCTCACACGTGGCCCGAGCGAGGCTCGAACCTACGGCGGTGAGAGACCTAATGACTAAGAGTCAGCGCTCTTATCCACTAGGCCACGGAGGCCCGTAGGGAATACCTTTCTTGCTGTTCCGAGGGGCAAGATATAACATGGACTGGAATCAAAACGGATAATTTAAAACGGAAGATTGTATATTCTGTGTAGGAATATTGTCATCGATTTCAAACAACCTTAGACATACCGTCATCTATTTCAAAAACTGAATTTTAATTTTTAGACCATTCCAAAATGAAATACCAGGACTGTACTAACTGCAATCAAAACAATCATTAATAAATAGAAGTGAGTGAGTGTTTGAGTTTTACGTCCCACCAACAGCTAAGGTCATACGGAGACGGGACCTCGGTTTTAAACACTCATTCGAAAGTCTGGAGAAGCCCGGGATGGATCCTGCGATCCCTGGTTTACAAGGCGAGTAGCGTAACCACTGCACCACGGAGGCTTCTATTAAATAGAAGTGAAGGCAGTGATCAGGAATCGATGCAATTAATCCACAGATCCCTTGAAAAATAAAAAAAAAACATGAAATAACTAGACCCTAATGGAAACACCAATAGCAGAAAGCCAAAAGGACAGTCACTTTCCCACAAAACAGCCGATTGGCTAACAAAAAAAAAAAAAAAAAAATGCATGCAAAACACACACTCAAAGACAAACCATAACAAAAAGTAAACCGCGACAGAAGAACCGCATGGGAACGGTCAGTGAACAGAATGCCACTTCGGGGCTTAAATGCCGCAATCCTCGCCCTTACTTCTGTCATGGTTTATGCTTTGGTCACAATCCCTTCCGATTAGGCTTAGGATGTACACCCGGATTGATTTTTAGCCATTTTGGTCTGGTCCCCGGCCGGACTCCAGACATGGCCGGCCGGTGGCGGGGCTCTCGGACATCATAGGATAATCTGCCGATTAGTATTAGATGTTCGGTCGGTATTCACTACCTCGCCGGCCCCCAAAAAATTTCTCTTTGGAAACAGATGCCGTACGATTACGAGGCGGTTTTCGGACGGCCTCCACACGGCCTCCGGACGGTGCCATTTATGTAAATGATGTGTGACAAATTTTTTGACCGGTGTTGTCCGATGTCAGAAAAAAAATGCCAAAACCAGCGGTGTACTCACGATTACCCCTATCCCCGGATACCGGCCGATCTTTGTGACCACAGCATTATAGTCAAATACAGCACAGAACAACTGAAATATTAACCAACGGACGAACTCCGGTTGGCCGGCTGTGAACAAGGGCAATCAGCTATCCAAAACCAAAACGACACCAGCGACATACACATGCCGATGAAGTATAAGAACAAAACAGACGCACCGCAGGGCCTTAAATCGATTTTACGCGCCCGCAATGCGATTTAACAATCCGCATGAATGCCACCTAACGCATCAGTGCAACATCTCCGAGAACAACCACAGAGATGAAACAACGTTGAGTACTCAACAGCAAGAAGAAACTGAAATGCTGGAGCAAAAGAAAAACTACATTTAGACTCCGATGGGCCCGACCAGAGACAGAGCATCAGGCACCAACAAGCATTACATAAAATTAAATTCTCTAAAATCTTAAGCTAGAAACACTGTAAGACCAGGGTGGGAACTATTCTCACAAAAGCTGGGATCAGTCGCAATCGAATACGGCGGTTCATCAGAATCTCCTCTGATCGAATTAAGGGTTCAGCGAATTGGGTTCAAGCTTAGGATCCCTTTTCCAGCCTAAACGCAGGGACAATCGACCATCCAGTGCGTTTAGTAATTTGACTTCAAAAGCGGGTGAAGAAGAAGAAGAAGAAGAAGAAGAAGAAGAAGAAGAAGCACGTTGTGCACTCAATGTTTAAGCCTAATGCTTATAAACGTCGAGAATCTGGACTGAAGAATCGGCCCCGCCCATAGGGGCGCGAACAAGTATATGGGCTGCATGATGCTTCAACCTAGAGCTTAAACCGACCCGCACACGAGTTGTGGTAAACCGCTTAGAGGATCTAAGCCTACCCAGGCAAAGCGGTGCGAATCGGCGCGTCCATGCTTATTAACCCTATTGGTTTCATTGGGCGGCAGGGCTTGAGAAGTCATTTCATCTCAATGTCAGGTAAAAATCCCACAAAATGGGGAGCAACGTCTCCAAAATGACCTTTATAGTGTTGACCGAGACGTTAAACCTCTAATCAAACAAAACAAATCAAACAGACTGAAGAAAAATAACCGTAGAATTACGATGCAGTCTATCATAAATATTTTTTGTTGTCTCACAAACATACATGTACTTCTCGAATTTTGCGGTATTTTGGACAAAGTTCGGAATGCTACACTCAGGTCATTATTATTTATACATGTATTGGAAGGGGGTCAGATTACGGTAAATGTGGCTTAATTGCCATTTGGGAGACGTTATCGCTGTGTGAAAACTACATAACCGACAAATATCAGATGTCTAATAAAATCTGAATAGAAGCAAATTTACAGATGCAAACCACTACTGTAATATTGTATTTCATATCTCTTCAAATAATTTGTTTCATTTTCTTTCTTTTTTTTTCTTTTCTAGATATAGACTTTAGGTGTGCCTTTGTTCATGTACATGTACCGCCTCGTTGAGGCGGTTCTAATGACAACCCACGCACTAAATATTAAGACGGAAACCATTGTACTCATTAAAACAGACATTTCCCTATAGAAGGTGGGCTTACAAGAATGCTCATTATATGGACTTGTAAACATGATGAAAGTTTTGGTCGGGTTCGATCCCGGGCCGCGACATACCAAAGTCGTTAAAAATGGTACTAGCTGCTCATCGCTTGGCACTCAGATTTACGGGGTAGAGCTAGGACTGGTCGACCCAGTGTCAGGATAATGTGACTGGGTGTGGTATCATGTAATGTATCTGGGACATGATACTTCAGTGAGGCAGCACTATAAAAGTGAGCATTGAGCTCCCTGTCGCAACCAGACACCGTCGTGATATGACTGAAAAATTGTAGAAAGCGACGTTAAACCCGAATTCACACACACACACACATGAAAGTTTTTGTCTTCAAAACACGCCTATTCAAATATATTGTTTGGTTGTTTGTTTGATTTGAGGTTTAACGTCCCCGTCAACACAGTATAGGTCATTTTGGAGACGTTGCTTCCAATTTTGTGCGCCATTTATCCGACATTGAGATGAAATGATATCTCAAGTCCCGTCGCCCAATGAAACCAGTAGGGTTTATAAGCATGGACAGACCGACTCACACCGCTTTGCATGGGCAGGCTTAGATCGTCGAAGCGGTTTTAAAAATTACCAGTACTCGTGTGCGGTCGGTTTCAGCTCTGCGTGGAAGCATCATGGCACCTTTCTATTTCTTCAAGCCCCGATGGGCGGGGGCCTTCAAATATATTGAGATTTTAATACCAAATCTTAAAATTTCCAAATACAAAATTCTGATATTTTTCACATTTGTGCTAAAACAGACATTGTGGGTACTCTTTAGAACTGCCGTGCCAAGGCGATTCCAATGAGTACCAATATTCTATGTTTTGAGCGCAAATAAGAAAAATAATGTACACTACATAAAAGTGCCCAACATTATATAGGCTTGTTTGGGATGAATGTCATTTTTCAGGCGAAAAGTCGTGACGTTTTAATGTTTCTGAGGGTTACGAGCATATCATTAATTTCAGACACTGTTACCCTTTTAAGGCTCTGAAAAAGACACACATCTAGCCACGGACCTAATTTACATTTACTTGGTCCCAGATCTAGCGAAAAATTGTGATTAGTGTCTTAGTTTAATTAAATGACAGCCACAGTTACTATTTTGAGCAGAAATGTGGAAATACCTGGTAAACACAATCTTTTCTGTTGAAAGTGAGGTTTACTTGGTTTACCCACAGTCTGTGACTCGGAGCAGAAGCACAGTCAACATTGTAGATCTTTGTAAGCCACGCTGTTCCCTATATTATGGTTATTATTCGTTAGAATCGCTTGTTATGAACGGTCTTGTAATCCCCACTTTTTGCGTTGGTTTTACGGCCCGTTCAAGATAGTTTCACTTATTTCGAGCTGATTGTTAATCAGAAGTGGGTGAAAACGGTAGTACCCGGAGAAACACCACCTGACCTTCCGTTGCAGAACTTCGCATTTCCACCCGAGTAGGCTCGAACCACAGCGGTGAGAGACTTCATGATTAAGAGTCAGCACTCTTAACAAATAGGCCATGGAGGCCCGTTGTAAACTCCACTTTAAATACAAAGAGGGTTACGTAGGAAAACCTTATTTTCCTGATTAGGATATGGATATTTCAAACGAGCACCCATATACTTGTTACATTTTACTCACTGAGTTTGTTGTGTATTATTTATTTTTATTTTTTCATCATGTAAGAGCCACCGAATTTTTTTATCTTTAGTGGCGGTTTGTACGCCCGACCTTTCTGGTTTAAGGCGAAGGCGTATTCAAAGATGTAAATGCAAGTTCTTTTGCACCATCAGTTTGGTGGATATAGATTGTCATGTCGATTTTACTTTCTATATACAATAATTTGTATGCGTCATTTATTACATAAATGACATACTTACGAAAATATAATGAAACTACCTAATGTACTTGTAAACCTCAACGCAAGGCACACATCTGTCATAACGTTTGTTTGATTTGAGGTTTAATGTTCCCGTCAACACTGTAAAGGTCATTTTGGAGACGTTGCTTCCAATTGTGTGGGACTTTTACCCGACATTGAGATGAAATGACATCTCAAGCCCTGTCGCCCAATGAAACCAATAGGGTTTATTAGCATGGACGGTCCCGCCTCGCACCGCGGTTCCTTGGCAGGCTTAGATCCTCTAAGCGGTTTACCAGTACTAGTGTGCGGGCCGGATCGATTCAGCTCTGCGTGGAAGCATCATGCAGCCCATATATTCCTTCAAGCCCCTATGGGCGGGGGCCGACATCTGTCATAACGTCACAGTGGATAATGACTCTTAATCATTAGGACTCTCACCGCTGTGGTTCGAGCCAAGTTCTGCAACCGAAGGTAATGTGGAGTTTTTTCTCCTGGAACTCGGTTTTTCGCCCACCTCTGAGTAACGATCGGCTCGATGTAAGTTAAATTATCTTGAAAGGGCCGTAAAACAAAAACAATAATAATATTAAACAAACAAAGAAAATAACGCCACTGATAAAGTGATAAATGGAGGACCAAATGGCTTTGTTTTTTGGCAAATTTTGAACCAATAATAATAATTAAAAAAAAAGAAAAAAAGAATCAGTATATATTTTGTATAAGTGTATAAGTTGTAGCAGTCTGTAGTAGCTGTATGTTCACCGACGTAGGTCTTGTGTACAGAATTAAAGGAAATACATAGAAAATGTAGAAATTGTAGTTTTTATGAACCAAAAGCTCAGCATGATAACAGGACCGTGTAATGGACACCCCTTTATATCTCATTCTGTAGTGAAAATTAAGGGGTTTATAGGTATATACATTATGTTTCTTTATCATAAGTTGTGGATACTTGTTATAATCCTGCCCCCGCCCATCGGGGCTTGAAGAAATAGATGGGCTGCATGATGCTTCCACGCAGAGCTGAAACTGGCCGCATATGAGTACTGGTAAACAGCCTAGAGTATCTAAGCCTGCCCAGGCAAAGCGGTGCGAGTCGGACCGTCCATGTTTTTAAAGTCTATTGGTTTCATTGTGCGACAGGGCTTGAGATGTAATTTCATCTCAATGTCGAGTAAAAGTCCCACAAAACGATAATACGTGTGCTATATTGGATTTTCAAATCTCGAAAAGGCAATTTTTTCTGATGAAAATTTGTGACATTTTTCTTATTTATACTCCAAACATAGGTTTTGGGTGCTTGTTAGAACCGCCCCATCGAGCCGGTTCTAACGAGTACCCACAACCTGTCTTGGAGCAGAAATAAGGAAAATAATGTTTAACCCCGTAAACCCCCGTTTTCTCTATATGAAGTGGGGTTGGGGGCGTCTTTATATCACGGACTTGTTCAAGTGATGAACGTCTCAAAAATGACGTGTACAGTGTTGACGGGGACGTTAAACCTCAAATCAGACAAACAAAAACTCGTTATAATCGCCATACGAGCAACCACAACATATGTTTGGAATATAAGAAGAAGAATATCACACATTTTCGTTAGAAATGTAACTATTTTTGGAGATAGCAAAGAAATCGCGGTGTCAAACGTTGGATGTCATATACAAATGACATTGCGGGGCTTTATATATGCAATATATGCGCCTGATATTTCGGTTAAAATACCACTTAACTAGGTTGTATATCGACACTTCATGTCTTGTAAATACATGTATATATTCGATGACTAATTCCTCATTTTTTAATTTGATGGGAAGAGTTTTATTTCTGACTTTGACATTTTTGAGCTTGCAACCTGTTTGATGGAACCAGTTGCAAAATATAATAAAAGGACCAATTTTATTCCAGTTTTGCTATCATTCACCTTTAATGCAATCCACTAATTATGAAAAAAAAAAAAAAAAAAAAAAAACAATCGTCCCTAATATTTTCCGTGGATATTTTTAATGTTAGAATAATGTATAGGTCTATTCAGATCATAACTGTAAACTCACGATCTTGTCATATTTTATTGTCGTTGTTGTTGTTGTTGATAGATACAAGTCCAACAACTTTTGCTCGTTAATTTCTCTAAACTCGTGGATTTACAAAGGATATAAAATACGGGATGTATACCTAAGTCTGTATAGAACTTCACATTCGTACAATTAAATATCAGACAGTTTAATTTGAGGTTTAACGTCCCCGTCAACACTGTAAAGGTAATTTTGGAGACGTTGCTTCCAATTTTGTGGGACTTTTACCCGACATTGAGATGAAATGACATTTCAAGCCCTGTCGCCCAATGAAACCAATAGGGTTTATTAGCATGGACGGTCCGCCTCGCACCGCGGTTCCTGGACAGGCTTAGATCCTCCAAGCGGTTTACCAGTACTAGTGTGCGGGCCGGATTCAGCTCTGCGTGGAAGCATCATGCAGCCCATATATTTCTTCAAGCCCCTATGGGCGGGGGCTTAAATATCAGACAGAATAAGGGGTGATATATGGACACCCCGTTTTTCATATAAATTGTGGGTTTACAGATTAGGGTGTTCAGAAGACACCGTGGTGTAGTGGCCTCACAAACCAAGGGTCGTGGGGTCTCCAGACAATAATAATAACAATATAATCATAATAATAACAAAACAAAAACAGAAGAACCGCCTTGAAACTGTCAGTTAGAAAAAAAATACTGGGTGGGGGGCTTTGGCACGGAACTAGCTGACCAATAAAATTAACTAATGGTCAATTCTGAGTACCTGTGCAATAAAATCAACTGTGATGCATGAACACTACGCCCATGATTAATTACAGACACGCATTGTAACATGGGTACGCGCAGTTCTGCAAGCAAAAGGATTTATTTATTATTTTGACTTATAACGTATAGGGTGCATTCGGAGGAATGCCACATTTTGTTATATTTCATATAAAAATATTCTTATTTTCAACATATTTTAAAGATGTACAATTTTAAGCAAACTGCATTGCACTTATTATGAACAAAAAAACAAAACAAAAAAAAAAACCTTAATTCGACACTCATCAATTGTACAGTCTTCACTGTACAAGGTTGCATGTGTAAAAGACTTTATTTATTAGTTTCTTCTCCTGTATGTGCACTATGTCACGCTTCTTAGCATTACGAAAACGCGCCTATTCAAATATATTGACAGTTTAGCCACCAAAAATGAACATTTTCAGATAAAAAAAAATCCGATATTTCGTCTCAAAACATAGATTGTGGGTACTCGTTAGAACCGCATCGACGAGGCAGTTCTAAGGAGTATCCACAATCTAAGAAATTAGAAAAAGAATATTTACCCCTGTAAACCTCAGTTTTAATATATACAAAAATTGGTTAAGGGGGGCAAAATTATATAGGCATGTTCGTGATGGCAGTGCAAATCTATGAAATTGAACTTAAACTTTTCTTTCGTTTTTTTTTTCTCAAGCACCTGCTATTGGCAGGGCGCGACAAAGGAGACCGGTTTTCCGTCCGTTCGTTCGTCCGTTGGACAATCCCTCAACATTTGCGCTAACCCAAATGTTCAAGTCCACTTCTCAAGAACTACTATCTCAGACTGAACATAGCCTGTGGTGAAATTCTTGTTATTTTTGTTTATTATTATTATTTAAAATAATCTTGAAGGGCCGTAACGCACCCCTACTCCCACAAAAAAGAACTTAATTAACTAAGGCGAATCTCATTTTCAACTCATTTTGGGTCACTTTTCCGTAAACAAAGTAACTCTGTGGTCGTTTTGTGTGTATATGGTGTATTATGGTCCGGAGACCTACAGTACCAAATAAAATATATTCTGTTCTATTCTGTAGCAAAATTTAATCATTAAGATCACCTTTAGAACTGTTCGGATATTGTCAGAATCGCCTTACTTATGTTTCTGCAAACTGAAAAACATGCACACACCCGTATATACATTCTTGGTATAAAAGTGGTAAGAATAATCTTGACCACTCTATGACTGTTCAGTTTTTATGAACTTTTCAGAAAGCAAATGAACACTTTCCGCAACAATTTAACTACTCTCCTTAAACTAGAAATTTTGGAAGAAATATAAAACTTTAACGCATGTATGACTAGCGGTCCTTTTTGGGTCATTTGCAAACAGTGTGGAACCAGATCAGATGCCGCACAACGCGGCGTCTGATCTCAGTCTGCACTCTTTGCTTAACGTACTTACATTTTTGTTAAACTTGCTACACACAAAAAAACCCTGACACCCCTATAATTGGAAATGGACCACTCCAAACTTATGGGTACACAATAACTGCTGAGATATTGTTTACAATGAAAATTAAGCATTATCAATTTCAATGGCCATACAATTTGCACACTCAATAAAGGCTTTTAACGATTGCTTTTCTCCGATCATAAATCGTCTCCAACCTAAGGAGTTTATGCTGCTTTTCCTAACACTAGCATTGGCTGGTCAAATTATCTACCAGTAGTGATCCTCCGCTGGACAGTAGGGTCATTTAACTAACATGCTTATAATTGAGTACCGGGTCTGTAAGACTTTCATTGGTTGAAATGCATTATTTGGTAATTTTTCATGATATTCAATTTCGACCCCCGCCCATCCGGACTTGAAGAAATAGATGGACTGCATGATGCTTCCACGCAGAGCGTTAACTGACTGCACATTGATACTGGAAAACCGCTTAGAGGATCTAAGCCTGCCCAGGCAAAGCGCGTATAAACCCTATTGGCTTCATTGGGCGACAGGGCTTGAGATGTCTTTCATCTCAACGTACGGTCGGGTAAAATCCCACACAATTGGAAGTAACGCCTTCAAAATGACCTATACAGTGTTGACGGGGACGTTAAACCTCAAATCAAACAAACAAACGATATTCAGTTTTACTCATATCCGCTCAAAGTGTAATTATTGTAGGAATGCACATTGCTAATTGTTCAGACATAACGATAACACATCTGTGTGAAATAGAAGAGCTCTCTTTCATTTCTCTAAAATGTTAATATTTCTGAGGGAAATTTGTGATATTTTTGCAACCCCCCCCCCCCCCCCCACGACTGAGATTCTCGGGGGCATATAGTTTTTGCCCTGTCTGTCTGTTTGTCTGTCCGTCACAAAAACTTAAACCGACATAAAAATTGTCCCCGCGGGGGGGCATTGGTCGCTTACAGTGAAAGCTCTTGTTTTCTTATTTTAACTCGAAAACATGGGTTGTGCGTGCTCGCTAGAACCGCCTCATTGAGGCGGCTATAACGAGTACCCACAACCTATGTCCTGGAGCCGAAATAAGCAAAATAGTGAATACCCCTATAAATCCCAGTTTGCTCTATGTAATGTGGTGTTTAGAGAGATGAAGCAGATATACCAGGAAGGAATGAAACAGCGTCTATTTTAGCCCACCTGGGTATTCAAAACATTTTGGAAGGAATTAAGTTCCTTTACTTAATGGCCAAATTATATGACAAAGATATCATTAAAACAAATTAGCCTTACCTTCAATTTATTATTAAGGCATTTTTTCAGTGTATTAAACGATGGTGCGAATAGCATTTAAAAACCGTCACCCTCATTCGATGGGGACTTTAAGGCGTCACTTCTCCTTTAAAGAAGGCAAAAACACCACAAACGTTTTACTCTTCCTTATGTAAAGGTTTTGACAAGTTAACACTTGTAAACTCCGATTTACGTTTCATAAGGGTGTCATCATATCGAAGTGCAGTTGTTTTGTTTGTTGTTTTTTGTTGTTGTTTTTCTTTTTTTTTGGGGGGGGGGGGGGACAGTTCTTGGCAAGAGACCTACTTTATTCTATAACAAAGTTAGGTTTATAATGTATTTTACGCGAGTTTTCTATGTTGATCTGCGTCAGCACTCATAATAATCAATGTATCGTTCACCATGTTCTTTATTAGATTCGGCTGCTGTTGCTTCCGCGCAGAGCTGAAACTGCTGAGAAACGGCTCACGACTAAGCCTGCCCAGAAAAAGTGGTGCGAGTCAGACCGCTCTTTAAACCCCAGCGGTTTCTTTGAGTGGTAGGGCTGCTGCTGCTGCTACTCCTACAGCTACCACTGCTACTTCTTCTCTAATTTACGTCCCCGCCCATCGAGGCTTGGAGAAATAGATTGGGCTGCACGGTGCTTCCACGTCGAGCTTAAACAGACCGTACTGGTAAACCACAAAGTGGTGGGAGTCGGACCGTCTTTACATATAAACCATTTTGGTAGCATTTGGTGGCAGGGCTTGAGATGTCATTTTATCCATTGACGGGTAAAAGTCCTTCACAATCAGAAGCAACGTCTCCAAAATGACCTAAATAGTGTTGACGGGGACGTAAAATCTCAGCACAAACAAACTTTGCTCTTTTCAAAATCGGATCAACAAGGATTTGCCTTGCATGGATCTTTAAGTAATGAACACGGCAGTCTGCTGGGTCACTGGTTTCATATTTTGTGCCATTTATACTAGTTAACGAAAACCGCACTTTTTTACGTATTCGGACTTGGTCCCCGCACATCGGGGCTTCGAGAAATAGATTGGGCTGCATGATGCTTCCACGCAGAGCTGAACCCGACCGCACATGAGTACTGGTAAACCTCTTAGAAGGTCTAAGGCAAAGTTGTGTGAGTCGGACTGTTCCATCAATAAAAAACATGTAGGTTTCACTGGGTGGCAGGGCTTGAGATGTAATTCCATCACAATGTCTGGTAAAAGACCCCCAAAATAGGAAGCAGCCCCTCCAAAATAACCTAAATAGTGTTGACGGGAACGTTTCGGACTGCGCTATGTGAAAATGTTTTTGAGTGTATGCAGCTCAGACCAGCCAGTGCATTCATGTAGTCCGAAAAGGCTTTGCTATGTGTTGTATGGGTACCTGGAGATCTTGATCAGATGGCAACTTCGAAAGCCATCTGATCTGGATAATGCACTGTTTTCAAGATAGAGGTTGTCATTTTCCGCAGGATAAGGGTTAGAGGCTATTTTGCCAAGGTGATCATAGCTATATATATATTTTTTTCTAGATATTGATGCGAATATTGGGCAACTACTTAAGTCTTACACTTATTGCTCATTTTCCTCCATTTTGTTTTGTCAAATTTTATTGCATTTAAGTTTCCAATTATATGTATGGACTAGTACCTCAGACTACGTAACCTGGGAAGGGACATGTATTTCTTTTATTATGTTTAGCGAACACGATATTAAGTTGTGCGAACAAGATATTATCTTGTGCCCACAAGATAATATGTTATTCGCACAACTAAATATCATGTGCGCACAGTATACTATCTTGTTCGCACAGTATATTATCTTGTTTACACAACATAGATCTTGTGCGGACAATATAGTATCTTATGCGCCTGATTAAATTGTGCTAACTAAGTTGTGCGAACAAGACAGTATCTTGTACGCACGAGATATTATGTTGTCTGCACAAGATCTATGTTGTGCAAACAAGATAATATGCGAACAATTTAATAACTTGTGAGCACAAGATAATATCTTGTGCGATAGTATGTTGTCAACACAAGACATTAAGTTGTGCGAACAAGATAGTTTCTTGAACGCACTAGATATTATGTTTTTTGCACAAGATCTATGTTGTGAAAACAAGATAATAGGCGAACAAGATAATAACGTGTAATTACAAGATAATATCTTGTGCGAACAAGATAATAAGTTGTGTGCACAATATTTTATGTTGTCCACACAAGATCTATGTTGTGCAAACAAGATTATATCGTGTACACACAACATATTAAATAAATTGCTTGTCCCTTCCAGGGTTCCGTATGAGACTGATCGGTTGTTGAACACATACTATAGAAAAAGAGTCATGTGCAATTTGGTTTGGTGTTACTGTACGAGTGTTTACAAATCAACCATTACCTTTATTTCTAAAATAAAATTTCAACATTGGATAAACTGGCAGCCTCGAATGCATTCCAAACCAAACTAAACAAGGTATTCATTATCATGTGATCAAACCTTTTTGCAGAAGTTGAAGACTTCAAGAAAGCACAGTCAATCCATTACGATAATGTACACGTGTGAGCTAGTGCATTCTTTCATTCCTCTAAAAAGGCTACTGTATTTGTTATATGTTTCTTATTACGCCTTAATTGCAACCAGCGGGTCGGTATCTCTGCTGGTGGATGATTCGTTCGTCCCCGATGGTATCATCAGCTCTGTATCAGTTCCTTAGTGCTGAGATTGAATGCGGTGCTGACGTCAGAACTCAAATACTGATTTAAATAACTATATTATTGATATACTTTTATTTCTTTTTGCTGAATAAAATTCTAATTTTTCTAAAACTAAGACATGTCAGGTGAGACATGTATCTTAACGGATTTGGCTGCCATTTTTTGTTATATCTTTTTTTTTGTAAGTCTCGCTACTTTGGACATCTCCTTCCTGATGCCCCGGACTTCGTGGAGTGTGGGCCATGTTTGCTGATGTTGGCTCGGTGGGGGACGCCTATATGAGGCGGTTCTAACGAGCATCACAACCTGTGTTCTGAGTATAATTAAGGCCTAACTATACCACATGTAGTGACACAGAGGCCTTTCTGATATTTAATCTTCATCAGTTCATCAGTGTGTCTCAGCCCAAAAGTTCTGAAACCGAAACGGATGATGGACAAGACCCGGCAAACACAGCACCCCACCCCCACCCTTTGAGCACACACCGACCAACGTACCTCATGAGACAGGTCAACTGGAGGCATCATGCAAGAGACGCCTACCCTACACAGGTTGTGATGCTCGTTAGAACCGCCTCATTGAGGCGATTGTAACGAATACCCAAACCTATGTCTTGGAGCAGAAATAAGCAAGATAGTGTATACCCCTGTAAAGCCCCGTTTTCTCTACATAAAGTGGGGTTTAGAGGGTATTCATTTCACGGACAGGCAGGCTTAGATCCTCAAAGCGGCTTACCAGTACTCCTAGGCGGATTGGTTTTAGCTCTGCGTGGAAGCATCATGCAGCCAATCTATTTCTTCAAATCCCGATGGGCGGGGGCTTTGTTTCTTCTTTTTTGGTTCAAAACTGTATAAAGTGCTTTCATAATGGCGCCCATCCAGTTTTTTCCCTCCCAGCTTCTGTAACACTATGCTGATTGAACCGTTAACCTGAGCTGTAAACAGTCAATTGAACGGGAATTCAGATCCAAAATTCAAGATCCAAACTGTCCTAAAAGTCTATGGAAGTGCATGTAAAATACATATTATTCATTTTTCCTGTTTTAAATATGGGATGTTTAAACCTCTGGAGGTAAAACAATCCGGTAAAGAAACTCGTGCTTCGCACTCGTTTCTTTATCGGATTGGTTTACCCCCAGAGGTTTATAAATTCTATATTTCGAATAGGAGAATGAATGATCTGCATTTATCATATGACGTCGCGTCTAAGAGTGTAATAACGCCATGTAATAAATTCCGTAATCCACTAGTGGATTACGAGTAAATATGCAAATTAGTAAGATGAGCCCCGTTACGTTGCATGTACGACGTCCTTAACGACGTCGCGTTTACTAATAGCGGAATATTCATATCTTTGTAAAACAATCGTGAATAAAATGCGTTTTAAATGGCATATGATAAATAGAAGCGTGCATTCGTGCTCATGTATTACTGAATTCTTTAATCTCGTTGAGGAAAAGGGATAAATGCTCGGCAAGCCTCGCATTTTATCCCTTTTCTCAATTCATTTAATAAATTCAATAATACATGAACATTCATGTAAGATCCTCTTTTTATCCTATGACGAAGTTGATAAGCAGTGGATAACGTCGTGTAATAAAAATCGTATGACCACAAGTGAAACAACACTTTAGCGGTAACGCTTTAGCGGTAACGCCAGGACGACGTCCATGTCAGCCATGCAGTTATGTGGATTTTTTTTTGTCAAATTTAAGGGCGATGAAATCCAATTTAAAGTGTCCATATGATAAAAAGAACCTTACATGAGCGGTCATTTTATATGAAATGTATGAAACTCGCCAAAGGCTCGTTTATAAATTTCATATGAAATGACCACTCGTGTAATATCCTCTTTTTAACATACGTTTGTGTTACGAATTAAATAATGAAAAAAATGCATCTGTGTGAGACCTAGTTTTCATATGAAGTGGGGTCTACAAGAGAAGTTATTACACGGTCTTGGTACTTGATACGAGGGTAGGCTGAAAAGTTCTGAGCCTGACCAAGATCCAATGGTTTGTCCATGCTGAAAGTGCCTTATTTTTCAACATAGTCTCCCTTCCTGTCCACACACTTCCTCCAGCGATGCTGGAGTCCTTGGATCCCAGTGGTATAGAAGGTCTCATCTTGGCCCCTGAAAAACTCCTCCACAGAAGCTATCACCTCCTCGCCTGACCGATAATGCTGCCAAGCCAAGTGCTTTTTCATGTTTGGAAACAGGAAATAATCTGATGGAGCTAGATCAGGTGAATACGGAGGGTGATCGACAAGTGTGAAGCCACAGTCATGCGCAGCAGCCATTGCGACAACCGATTTATGAGCAGGCGCATTGTCCTGATGGAACAAGACCCCTTATGTCAATTTCCCGGGTCGTTTAGCCTTAATTGCTTTTCGCAATTGTTTTAGCAGATCTGCATAATACTCCCCATTAATTGTTCTGCCCTTTTGAAAGCAATCTATGAATATTATGCCCTTGGCATCCAAGAACACTGATGCCATCACCTTCCCTGCAGAGGAGACGACCTTTGGCTTCCTTGGAGGGGGTGAGCCAGGGTGCTTCCATTGCATGGATTGTCTTTTGGTCTGTGGCTCAAAGTGATGAACCCAACACTCAACCTGAGTGACAAAACGGTCAAGAAAACCATCTTGGTCTGCTTCAAAAATAGCCAAGTTGGCTTGTGACAGGTTCAGTCTGGTCAACTTTTGGTCAGGCGTCAAAAGCCGTGGCACCCATCTGGCGGAAACCTTCGACATTCCTAATTCACTGTGTAGAATGTTCTCTATTCGTTCACGGGAGATGCCAACAGTGTTAGCTAACTGATTCACAGTTAAACGCCTGTCATCCATCACGGCCCTGTGCACTTGGCTGATGGTTTCCTCAGTTGTTGCCGTTGTGGGTCGTCCACACCAGTCATCATCTTCAAGGCTGTCCTTGCCATCTTAAAATTTGCTGCCCACCTTTTCACGGTTGCATACGAAGGAGCATCATCCCCTAATGTAGCAACCATATCGGCATGAATGCCCTTAGGAGCTAACCCATTTTTATGGAGGTACTTGATGACACCACGATGCCAGATTTTGTCCATTTCCTCAAAAACGTGCTAGTATCAATTTTCAAAGTCTAGAATTTCTACGTTATTGCAGGTAAACTTGAACTCATTTGAGTCAAATCAAGTAATAAAGGTTTGGATTTAATGAATACAAAATTTCATGGCTGTTCGATGCCTGCTTCTTGGTCAGGCTCAGAACTTTTCAGCCTACCCTCGTAGTTTAAACGTATGTGTCAAAATATCGTCGCCTGCGATACTCGCACTACGTTAACATACTTCGTTCTTATTTCTGCTCAAAACATAGTATCTCATGTGTCCTCACCCCACCCATTGGAGCTGGAAGAAATAGATTAAGACTGGACTGCTCAGAGCTGAAACCGACTGAACATTCGAGTTTTCGGAAACAGCGTAGAAGGTCAAAGCCTGTCCAGACATATTGGTGCGAATCTGACCGAGCCTTAAACCCCTGCGGTTTCTTTGGGATGTTAAAAATTTCCACATAATCGGAAACAACGTCTCCAAAATGACCTAAATAGTGTTGACTCGGATGTATGTGTGACAGCAGCATGAATAAAAATATATAACATTGCAAAACTCACTTTGCCTACATTTTCCAACTGTTGGTTTTCTTTTGCTCCAGCATTTCAGTGGTTTCTGGCTGTCGAGTCCTCACCGTTGTCTCACCTCTGTGGTTCTTTGATTTTTGTGTTCACGGAGATGTTGCACTGATGAGTTAGGAGGCCTTCATGCGGACTGAACAAATTATTTGTCTAAATCGCGACGGAAGTAAGGGCGAGGATTGTGGCCACGTAAAATCGATTTAAGCCCCCCCCCCCCCCCCCCCCCCCAGTGGAAATCTTCCACTGACCGTTCCAAGGCGGCTCTTCTGTGGCGATTTATTTATGTTGTTGTTTGTTACTTACTGTGTGTATCACTTGTGTCTTTTGGTTTTGGATGGCCATATGGCCATTTTGTGGGAAAGTAACTGTCCTTATGGCCTTCCTTTGTTTGGGTTTCCATTATGGTCTGGTCGCTTAATGTTCGTATTTCTTTCCCTTTGGTGTCTTTTATGGGTGGAGTAAGTTAATTGTATCAATTCCTGATCTTTGTTTTACTTCTACTTTGTGAGGGGTTCAGTACGTGAACTGGATAAAGTTTACAAATCAAGTGTGAACAAGAGCAACAATTCTGGCTGCGTTATAGTTCTGGGGTAATCTGTTCCTGATATATCTGAAACATGGATTTAAGTGAGACTGCTTTTTGTGGAATGTCGTCATATAGCATTATGATGATGACGACGACCATAACGGCCACGAGGACGACGATGATGATGAACCGTCATGTTGTAATTTGAAAATCCCGCTTTTCACAGCTCATGTATATGCAGCGACAATCTACGTTTATTATGCAGCAGGAAGGAATAAAGGAGCGAAAGGCACAAGAAAAAAGTAACGGAAAAAAGTCACAGGTTTGGGTAGGAAATAAATAATGGAAAAAAAGTCACAGAAATGGTTTTTATCTTGTTTTTCTTAGAATTGTTGGTGATAATCACAACCATTCATAATGTTAACAAGTCCGAGCAATGAACACCCCTCTAACCCCCATTTTATGAAGAGACTAGAAATGCGTCCAAAGGACACGGATGCCCCCGCGTGAAAATATGCCTATGTTCGTATTAATCCATAGAAAGTTATTGACGGTGTTTAAGTTTTGGACCCTTTTTTCCACATTTGACCTCTAAGTATGACATTGACCTTGGCGGTAAGGACCTTGGTTTTGTGTCAGACAGATTGTCTCATGATGCCCAACATTTCTGCCAAGTAATTTCAAAATCCATCCAGAATAAGAAAGTTATTGACTGCGTTTAAGTTTCGGACCCTTTTTGGAACTTTGACCTATAAGTATGTACTTGACCTTGGCGGTACTGACCTGGGTCTTGCACGTGACACATCGTCTCATAATAATTAACAATTCTACAAAGTAATTTCATCATCCATCCCAAAATAAGTTATTGACTTCGTTTAAGCCGGCCCCCGCCCATAGGGGCTTGAAGAAATCTATTGGATGCATGATGCTTCCACGCAGAGCTGAATTCGGCCCGCACACTACTACTGGTTAACCGCTTAGAGGATCTAAGCCTGTCCAGGAAGCGCGGTGCGATGCGGACCGTCCATGCTAATAAACCCTATTCGTTTCATTGGGCGACAGGTCTTGAGATGCCATTTCATCTCAATGTCGGGCAAAAGTCCCACAAAATCGGAAGCAACGTCTCCAAAATGACCTTTACAGTGTTGACGGGGACGTTAAACCACAAATCAACCAACCAACTTCGCCTTTTTAAGTTTCGGACGGACGAACGGACTGACGGACAGTGGCAATGCTATATGCCCTTCCACCATTTTTTCGAAAGGCGGGGGCATAAAAAGTAGGGCTTACAGGGGGTATTCGTATTTTTTCATATTTTGCTCCTCTTCGTGAAGCAATCTGATCTGGGTCTACACTGTTTACTGTTTGCCAAAAAAAAGTATTTTTAAAAAAGTTTGTAAGAATATGCAGCAGAGTGAATAAACAGTGATAAAAAGGCAACAATTTCCAATTCAGGTTTTCTTGGTATCTTTAGGCCAAAGGGTTTGACACCGGGAAATGTCGGGTTTGCAGGTGTTGACGTTACTTTTATTTACTCATTATATATTTTGAAATGGATGATTTCTATTTTTTCTATTTGTGACTTTTTTTTAAGTTTTATCTGTGACTTTATTTCCATTAGCCTTTTCCAGTGCCTTTCTTTCCGAACAGCATCGCCAACCCCGACACAAGAAGGGACATTTCCTGTCCGATATTTACGAGGATTAAAACCAGAAAAGAAGACAAGAAAATTAAAACAATAAAACAAAATCAGTAAGAACAGAATGAAAGTTAAAACATCATTGAATGTGTGTGCTCACTCATGTATTTGCTTTGGATAAATGCTTTAGCCAAAACAAATGCATCAGGTTTATGAAAAAAAAAAAAAAAAAAAAAAAAAAACAAGAAGCATTTTGCATTGTTATATACAGTTTAATGCCTTAGTACAAAGGTCATTGTCTGCGTCGCGTGTTCGAGACGTTCGGAATAGTCTTGTCTCCGTATGACCTTAGCTGTTGATGGGACGTAAAACTCAAAATACACAAAAGGTCGATTGATAGGAAAGAATTATAGCATGACACGTTTGCGGTAGAGTGTCAAAACCTCAGCAACGCTCGTTATACACACGATTACGAAACTGACACCTGCTTTATCGACGATAATCATCACCTATCAGCCTGAACACAGCAAGGTCTACATTCGCGATGCGCCTTATGGGTAGTTTTTTTTTATTTTGTTTATTTTTTTTTTACTGAATTGAGATTGAACGTCCCCGTAAACTCTACAAGGGTCATTTTGGAGACGTTCCTTTCAATGTTGTAGGACTTTTACCCGACAAAGCTCAAGCCCTGCCGCCAAATGAAACCAAAAGGCTAACATGCACTGGACGGTAATATAAAACTACAAAAGAAAATTTAATTTCGCAAATAATGTTTGATTAAAATAATATCATAAGGTTATTCGATGTACAGGCAAGTAAATATGAGGTAGTAAAAACTGGTCACAGGACAAAAAAATCACGGAAAAAAATTCACAAATAAAAAATATAGAAAAAAAATCCACTAATAAAAGATTGTACATTAATCAATTTTTCTGATGCCATGTTAAAGATGGTTGGTTATTGTCAATTAGTTCAGTGTTTATATAACTTGCTCAAAGGTGTGAATATTGGTCCTGTCTACCTAATTTGTTGCGTATACCCCGGTAAACCATAACCTATATATAGAAAAATGGGGTTTATGGATTATCCATTACAGTCCTCATTTTTGCTTATAAATATAGATTGTGGGTACCTGTTAGAAGCATCTAACTGAGCCGGTTCGATTCAGCACCCACGATGTATATTTGTGACAGAAATAAGAAAAAATGCGTTCATCCGAAAAATGCTACTTCTAGCTAAGTTTAATCTCACGGGCGTATCATTACGCAAACACGCCTATACAAATACATTTTCACCTTTATCGCCGAAAAAATAAAAAGTTCAAGATGAAAAATTGTGATATTTTTCTTATTTCTGCTCAAAATATAGATTGTGGGCACTCGTTAGCACCGCCTCATCGAGGCGGTTCTAACGAGTACCCACAATCTATAGAGCAGGAATAAGAAAAATAAGGTTTACCCCTGTAAACCCCAGTTTTACTATATAAAAGTGGGGTTCAAGGGGGTCAAAATTATATAGGCCTGTTTTCATTATGTAATTGTAATGTAAAGACTCTTAAGTGTCTTAAAAGATGGGAAACTCCGTGGTCAGTCCTCGTTAGTCATTGCCAATATTCTGGATTCGAACTTATCAATAAGAACCTCATATAACAGTCATAATATGCCTTATTTTCGGTTCAAAAACATAGATTGCACCACCCCATTGAGGCTGTCCTAACAACGACCCATAGTCTATATTTAGGCTAAAATAACAAAGACTGTCAAAAGTTTCCATCTAACTTATGTTATACCTGACATGAAAGATGACATTTTAGCAGTGGCACGGGCGTAATACAGAAATGTGAAGACTCTAAGGGATCAACAAGGATGGAATACTCCGTTGCCTGTAGTTGTTCGTCGTTGTCAACACTTAATTTTGAATCATGCTTTTCAGTAAGCTGCTCACATAACACTAATGAAAACATTATTCAAACAAATTTTGTGACTTGTTTTTCCGTGACTGTTTTTCCCAAACTTTCCCCCCCTGTGACTTTTTTTCCTACATTCGTAAAAAACTACCACTGAACCATTGCGGATGATTCTAACGAGCACCCGCAATCTACATTTGCAGCCGAAATAATGAAAAATATCAAGCTTTTATAAATCAAAGCACTGAAGCACTTGTATCTGAGTCTAGGTTGGAAAATGATCCTGAACGGTAAGTAAACTGTGGACACTCGCTTAACTTTTACAGTTTTACTTGTTTGATTTAAAGTTTAACGTCCCCGTCAACACTAACTTTTACAGATACGATATCGCGTACGTAAGCAAACACGGTAGACCATGATCAGACATCGCGTTCAATGGCGTCTGATCTGTGTCTACACTGTTTGTCAAACACAACACTTGATTCCAGTCCAAATTCTATAGATAACACTCTGACGCAGTACTCTGACCTCAACGCGGCTATTTTCCTATAAATTTGTTAAAACCACGTGGACTTTAGCAAAGAAAACCTAATACCCATTATACCTTCGGGTCGTTTGACAAACAATCGACCAAAAATTGAATTTAATTGTTGAGATTTTGTTTGTTTGATCTGAGGTTTAACGTCCCCGTCAACACTGTAAAGGTCATTTTGGAGACCTTGCGTCCAATTTTGTGGGACTTTAAATTACCCGACATTGAGATGAAATGACATCTCAAGCCGTGCCACCCAATGAAACCCATAATGTGTCTAAGCATGGACGGTCTGACTCGCACCGCATTGCCTGGGCAGGCTTAGATTATCTAAGCCGCTTACCAGTACTCGTTTACGGGTCGGTTTCAGCTCTGCTTTGAAGCATCATGCAGCCCATCTATTTCGTCAGGCCTGATGGGCGCGGGCAGGATTAATTTTTGTGATACAAAAGTATTCGCCGGCCTCTATAGCTCAGTCGTACGCACGTCTGACTGCTGATCAGGAGGACGCGGGTTCGATACCTGCTGGGGTTGGCAACATTCTTTCGGTAAGATTGATCATGAAATCTAGCGGATAGCCAACAGGACAGTAACTTTCCCACAAATTGCTATTTCGAGCGTAGTGCACACGGTTATACATGTATATGGCTAAATATGTGACCCAACTGCGTTTGCTTTAAAATTCTTAGCGTAGCGTATACCTTGCAAAAACCCGTACGAAAAGAAACGCACTAAAACGTCAATACGTATACAAACGTAAAAAGCAGTATAGCGCGATAATACGCATAACAATCGGTTTCCTACGCCTTAATATATTTGCTACGTTTTATTCTACGTTTTATTACGTTTCAGGTTTTTTTTTTTGTAGTTATTGCTTGGTATCGCTTCCCTACAAAACGGCGCAAAATTAATGTACATGTAGTAAAGCATAGCCCTCACTACGTAGCGGTGAGACTGAGGCTTTACTCCGAACCACGTAACGTAGAGGCATACACGTTTACGAAATTCGCGGATGTATGGCACTAGAGAAGACGAATAAAAACAAGGATTTTTTGTATTTTTCATGAACGTAATGTTTGTGGGGCGACATATATAAAGGGTATTGTGGGGCTTTATATATGTATAATATATACATGCCTCATATCTGGGTTGGTATTGTGGGGCTCTATATATGTTTAATATATATATGCCTCATATCTGGGTTAACATTTTCTACCACTTAACTAGGTAAAAAATGTATAGATATAGAGATCAACGATATCTGGCTTGCGTAATGGAACTAAACAAAACACATAAAACGAAGGATTTACATTTTCGTGAACATTATGTTTGTGGGGCGACATATATAAATTGCAATGTGGGGCTTTATATATATATAGTATATATGCCTCATATCTCGGTTAAAATTTTGCGCCACTTATCTCGGTTTAGACACGACCACCCCATATCATGACCAATTTCTATATATATATATATATATATATATATATATATATATATATATATATATATATATATATATATATATATATATATATATATATATATATATATATATATATATATATATATATATATATATATATATATTATGATTTAAGCAGTAAGCCTGTATGTGCCTTTTTGTTATAAAATAGCCATGTTCATATGTTGTAAATGTATTAGTGTCAACCATATAACTAATGTTGTGAGAACTTGTGACCCGACCCATTTGTTTATTTGCAATAAAATACGATTAAACTATCTATGTTTGGAGTAGAAATAAGAGAAACTATCACTAATTGTTATCGTCTTGGAGATATAAAGGAGTGTACTATGTCACATGGGTGTGTTATCGTAAATGTTGAGCCTGCGCATGGAAAACCAAAAAGAACATAACGATTACACACCCGCACGACCTAGTGCATTTTTCACCTCCCAAATGGCTACTTTTCTGATGAAATTCTGTTAAAATTTTCATATTCATACTGCAAACATAGGTTGTGGTTGCTCGTTAGAACCGCCTCATTCAGGTTCTAACGAGTACCCACAACCTATGTCTTGGCGCAGAAATAAGAAAAAAATATTGTATACCCCCGTACACCCCAGGACCTCTATATCAAGTGGTGTTTAGGGGGTGTCAGTTTTACGGACTTGTTCACGTGATGAGACTTATCCGCCCAGCGAAGAATCAGATCAGCCATTGTAAATGAGCCATCTGCGTTCGAGTCTTTGAATGCTCATTTTATTTTTATTTTTGTTTTTCGATTTCAGAGTCAGTCTATGTCGAATGTCTTTTGTGGCGATTGTGGTAACGTCAGGTTTTACGATTTTGTGTTTGAATGATTCATTCATTATAACACTCCCATCCGTGTTAACACATCTTAGAAGCAACACGACAAAAGATTTCTTAAATTTCCATACGGAAACAGTATTAGATTTTGATTTAAAACGTGAAAATTTGGGCCAAACCGGAGACAAAACAGGGCAAACTGTCATACGGACGGAAGATGGATTGACGTCATCATACAGGAGCCTTGCGGGGGTGTCTGTTACTGGACCGCACATAAACAGAACGCTTTCAGAAAAGCGAAATCAGGATGACAAGTATCAGCCTCTTTTCCAAAAAGGGACAGAGCTCCAGCTCCAAAAAGGGACAGAGCCACAGCTCCAAAAAGGGACCGATCTCCTCCAGCTTCAACAAGGGACACGACCCTTACTCCAAAAAGGGACAGATTCGTCAATGACAGCTGTACCGAATTATTGTGGCGTGTTCTACTCCAAGTCGATGGATTTGCTCGCACTGGTATGCATACCCACGAATCATCTCGAAAACACGCCTATATAATTCAGAACCCCTTTGAACCCAACTTTTATTTTGTACAACTGGGGTTTACAGGGGTGAAAATTGTTTTTCTTATTTCTACTCTGAAATATAGATTGTGGGTACTCGTTAGAACCGCCTCGATGAGGCGGTTCTGACGTGTACCCACAATCTATATTTTGAGCAGAAATAAGAAAAATCATACAATTTTCGTCTAAAAAACTTCGAATTTTCGGGCGATAAAATGTACGATTTATTTGTATAGGCGTGTTTTGAGCGCATGCTAGTCTGACTATAGTTGTTTTACTTTTATTAGCTTTACTCCCATGTTAAAGAAGCAATAAATCAATACCAACGAGGGAAAGTTACAGGTTGGAAAGACTATGACTGACTGGCTATACAACTATAGTCTGGCTGGCTAACGCTAGAACTCAGAACTCCGCCAACATGTACAGATATGGTTTGGTACCATAATTAGTTAGAAACACTAGGCCGACTTCACCTCGAACCACAAGTTCGACAAAAAACAACGACGGTATCAGCTGGTACTACACCTGTGGACACAAAAGCGTTCAAACTCCTATGAAATAACTTTCAATGAATCTCTTTGCATCAAGTAAGTTTGGCAAGCAAATGTCATTCATCAAATAATTCTAAAACTAGATCAAGCAATTGATTGGTCTCATTTTGGAAAACACTTTGTGAGTGACATCTGAGATGTATTTTGATTGGACAGTGCAGGCGTCAACAATGAAATGTACACCACTTAGTGTTTTGAATTTATTTCTGTCTGGCAACTGACTGATAGGATGTTTGGATATATTGAATGATGTATCAAGTCAGAATGAAATGAAGCTCATCAAAGTTTGAACGCTTTTGTGTCCACAGGTGTATTGGCGGGTCGTGTGATCAGTATCTGCGTATGTCAGTGAAGCCAGTGAAACCGTACCTTGAGGAATGGTAAGTCCGGTTTTCCACGCATGCGCACTCATGAGCACTCTTTAAAATGGAGGCAGCAGTCTTCGTTTCTAATTGGCTGTTTATGGATTTGCCTAACTTTAACCCTTGCCGTAGGCGTGATATAGGAAAATGGAACAGCAACCAAGGTGGCCAAAGGTAGCGATTGGCTCCAGGTGAAGTCGGTCATATCCTAAGGTACTTAAGAATCGCCTGTGTTATGGAGACTTAAGCAACAATATCCCCAAATTTTCCCCATTACTCTACATTATCTGGAGCAATTGTACATCATCATCATCATCATCATCATCATCATCATCATCATCATCATCATCATCATCATCATCATCATCATCACCATCATCATCATCATCATCATCATCATCATTATCAACATCATCATAATCATAATCATCATCATCATCATCATCATCATCATCATCATCATCATCATCATCATCATCATCATCATCAACAAACAGCATCAGCAGGCATGTTTAATGAGCTCGTTGGCAGTCAGTTCCTAACAGGCTCAAATACCACAGAGCCGTGCTATCATATAAAGCTGTCGGGCCACCGTGGCCTAGTGGATAAGAGCGCTGATTCTTAATCATTAGGTCTCTCACCGCTGTGGGTCCGAGCCTCGCTCTGGTCACGTGAGACGCCAAGTTCTGCAACGGAAAGTCAGATGGTTTTTATCCGGGTACTCCGGTTTTCGCCCACACTTGATTAACGATCGGCTCGATATGAGTGAAATAACCTTGAAAGGGCCCGTAACCCCACCCCCCCAAAAAAAAACAAAAAAAAAAAACAAAAAAAAAACAAAAACAAAAACAAAAAAAACACATTTTATTTAATTAGAGGTTTAACGTCCCTGTCAACACTGTAAAGGTCATTTGGAGACGTTGCTTCCAATTTTGTGGGACTTTTACCCGACATTGAGATGAAATGACATCTCAAGCCCTGCCCCCCCCCCCCAAAAAAAAACAACATATAAAGCTATTGATAATATGACACCTGAGTACCTTTCCAATCTGTTGGAAGCCCGTCTCCCAAACACATTGTTTAAACTTGAGATCTAGCGAAAACGGGATACTACAGATCACGAACAGCACTCTATAAACGAGCATTTTTGATACTCGCTCCTAAACTATGGAACTTCCTTCCTCACTCGACCAAAAACCGTGATAAAATACAGGCTTTTAAATAGGTCTTAGAGAAGATGTAGATCTTCTTTTAGTCTCAATTTTAAATTAACATGCATCTTATCGCTACTTTATTCAAAAGTTTCGTCTTTCTATGCGGATATTTACAAGTTAGCAAGTGAATGACGCGTGTTTTTTTACGGCGTAGCCGTTATGGTTTTGCTTTTGTCCTACATTTTTCGTTATTCCATTGGTCAATAAAACCACATGTCCAAGAAGATGACCATTTCATTGGTCAATGATTTGCATAAATAAATCTACTCAAAAGTACGACAGTTTACTGAAGTTTTAACCTAGGAAATGTTTCATTTTTTATGTGAGACATGAATGAAAAATATATACAGTTTCGGCTTGCTCACCGTCTTGTCCTTTGATGACCATACGTCATATGTATAATTGTGTTTCTAGTGAATTCTGTAACTGCTGCGGTGAATAGCTATTTTGACCTAATTTCACGTGGTTGGTCTATATAGCGAAAGGAACCATTTCGCGAAAGGAAGGCTCCTTTCGCGAAAGAAAGAATTTTTTGCGAAAGGAATTGTTTGTTTGATTTGAGGTTTAACGTCCCCATCAACACTGTGTAGGTCATTTTGGAGACGTTGCTTCCAAGTTTGTGGGACTTTTACCCGACATTGAGATGAAATGACACCCAAGCCCTGTTGCCCAATGAAACCAATAAAGAGATATAGCATGACAAAAACATGTAATAATCGCATTACAAATTGACAGATGTTTAATTTACAATACATGTATATGCTAAATAAAAGTTGCAGTGTATCATTTGTCTTCAGCATACTTTATGGCCTCCATTTTAACACAAAATGGACATTTTCGAATATCATTAATGTTATATAAATTCTGAAAAGGAATAAGTGTAATTTGAGTTTTAATTAGGTGCACATAAGATCAAGTTTCCGTCCGTTTGTCTGCTCGTCCGTTTATTCGTCCGCCTATGCGTTTACGTTCACCATAGCGACAACCCGAAATGTTAACCTTAGAATTTGTGTTCAAAAACAGTAAATGATAACGTTTTCTTATTTGTTGTGCACATACTTGAGATCATATGCTCTTGAAATGAGGTCATGTTTTTAACCTTGACCTTTTACATTGACCTTAGCTCAAACAGGCGGGACACCGCCCTCTGCAAAGCTATTTTTCCTCGCGTGACATCTGAATTGTTTGAATACAGTAAACCAGTTCATAGCTAGACAATTGTTGCTGTCACTATTGTAGCTCATATTGCACGACCCGCAGAAAAGTCGGTTGATTTTCTAAGAGTGCCCTAAAATCACCGTGTCATTCTGTCAGTCTGTCTGTCTGTCCGTAACCCGTTTGTGAAAATTGGTGATAGTGACTTAACCGCTTGGAATATTTAAACAATTTTTGGCATACTGATAGATATCAATGAGATCTAACCAATGAACTTACGAAATATTATATTCCATTTAGTATAGGCTCGCCGAGGCGAAAAATTTGAAAATTTTCGAACTGCTTCTCCTCGGAAACCGTTGGGCCGATTGAAGTCAAATTTCATATGGAGCCTCTATGGGATGGGAGAAACCAAAATTTGCTCATGGGGTCCAGGTCACATGACCCAAATGGCCGCCAAGCCAATATGGTCTGTCTGTCTGTCCGTCCGTAACCCGTTTGTGAAAATTGGTGATAGTGACTTAACCGCTTGGAATATTTAAACAATTTTTTGGCATACTGATAGTGTCAATGAGGTCTAACCAATGAACTTGCGAAATATTACATTCCATTTAGTATAGCCTCGCCGAGGCGAAAAATGTGAAAATTTTCGAACTGCTTCTCCTCGGAAACCGTTGGGCCGATTAAGGTCAAATTTCATATGGAGCCTCTATGGGATGGAGGGAACCAAAATTTGCTCATGGGGTCCAGGTCACATGACCAAAATGGCCGCCAAGCCATAAATGGTAAAAACCCTTCAAAATAGTCTTCTCCAGAACCACTTGGCAGATTTCCACGAAACTTGATAAATAACATCTGGGACGTAGGCCCATCATAAATTGCTAAAATGGTGAACCTGGGTTGACCTTGACATTCTTTGTGCCTAGGTCAAACTTTGACACATATGCTTTTGTATTGGAAAAGTGAGAATTCATTTTATCCTGCAAACGATTCAGAATACAGTACTAAAGTATTAGGTATATTTTTGCTCCTTACGATAAGGCGCATTTATTGGGGGAACCGTTTTAGGTCCAGGTCACATGACCAAAATGGCCGCCATACCCATTTATGGTAACACTCATCAAGCTAAAAGCATCCGGCGGGTCGTGCACTTCAGCTGAAGCACTGGTTTCTAAACAACCTTCCAATTAAATCTACGCCGCATATCTTTTTTTAAAGATATTTCTTGTTGTCGTTTATTTTCTACTTTAATGTAAATATTTGTATGCATGCATGTATTTTATATTACATGAAGCGTGTTCAAAAAGACCACAATGAAGACAATCTCATGTAGCTAGTTGAGTTTCCTCTTTATTTATTTGTTTGTTTGATTTTAGGTTTAACGTCCCTGTCAACACTGTAAAGGTCATTTTGGAGACGTTGCTTCCAATTTTGTGGGACTTTTACCTGACATTGAGATGAAATGACATCTCAAGCCCTGCCGCCCAATGAGACCAATAGGGTTTATAAGCACGAACAGGCCGACTTGCACCGCTTTACCTGGGCAGGCTTAGATCCTCCAAGCAGTTTACCAGTACACGTGGGCGGGTCGGTTTCAGCTCTGCGTGGAAGAATCGTGCAGCCCATCTATTTCTTCAAGCCCCGATGGGTGGGGCCTTGTTTCCTCTTTAGATATTGTGTAAATAAATAAAAAATAAAATCATCATCATCATCATCATCATCATCGTCACCGTCATCGTCATCGTCGTCATCATCTTCGTCGTCGACATCGTCATCGTCATCGTCATCATCATCATCATCATCATCATCATGATTGTCGTTGCCGTCGTCATGATCGTTTTGGTGTTGTTCTTTAATTTCATCGTTGTGACGTCTTCGTCATCATCATCATCATCATTATCATCATCATCATCATCATCATCGTCATCATCATCATCATCATCAGCATCATCATCATCATCATCATCATCATCATCATCATCATCGTCTTCATCATCATCAGTTCCTTGTGCGTGTATGTCATGGTGTACCACTGATTACGTAGCAATGTTTTTAGCATGGCATGGGACACATGTGAGACCCCACATTTTGCATCAAGGTCAAAAGTGTGTGAGTGTGTGCTGTGTGCGTTTTTTTTTTCTTTTCGGGTACTCCGGTTTTCGCCCTCCTCTTTTCGGGTACTCCGGTTTTCGCCCGCCTCTGATTAACGAACGGCTCGAAATAGGCGAAAAGATCTTGAAAGGGCAAAAAAAAACCCTCTTCCTTCTGCCTATTTTTATTGTCCCTCTATTTTTTTTCTCGCAGAATCGCCCTAGCCATTCCGTAGGAACAAGACGTGTCAGATTCGTCACATCTCACGTTCCTCCGCACGTCATTAGTTTAACGTGACAGCCAATGGCAAGTCTGATTCTCATACCGACCTTCTCATTGGTCACGTGGTCTATTCACGAGCTCTACAGCAGCTCATCGTGTTAACAAAGCCGTGCCTTGAACTTCCCTCTAAACCCCCTTTATATGGAGAAAAATGGGGTTTACGGAGGTAAACATTATTTTCCTTATTTCTGCTCCAAGACATAGGTTGCGGGTACTCGTTAGAACCGCCTCAATGAGGCGGTTCTAACGAGTATACACAACCTAATGTTTGGAGTATAAATAAGAACGATATCAAAGATTTTCATGAAAAAATGGTCTTCTTGGAGGTATGAAAGGATGTATTATATCACCCGGATGTGTCATCGTAATGAGCTTGAAGCTCATCAATTCTGAATGCCGCTGTCAGGGTTGATGCCTAACAAGCACACGAATCAAAGCACTGACAGCACTGGCTCTGAGCTTAGGCTGGGAAAGTGGTCTTGAACGGGCCTTAAATTCCTGTACTTTAAGCTAACTCAAACGCCGCGTTCTACGGCGTCTGTCATCAGGAAAACACGCCTATATAATTTTGATCCCCTTAGACTCCACTTTTATGTAGTAAAACTAAGGTTTGCATGGGTATACATTATTTTGCTTATCTCTGCTCAAAAACATAGATTGTGGGTACTCGTTAGAACCGCCTAGCGGAGGCGGTTCTAACGAGTATCCTCAATATATGTTTTGATCAAAACATAGATTGTTGGTACTCGTTAGAACCGCCTCGCAGAGGCGGTTCTAACGAGTATCCACAATCTATGTTTTGAGCAGAAGTAAGAAAAATATCACAATTTTTTTTAATCTGGAAAAAATGCATGTTTCGCGGTAAAAATTGCAGTATATTTGTATGGGCATGTTTTCGTAATGTCTGGTCTATACTGATTACATAACATATCTGTCCAAACTTGGTTCTTTGCACAGCACTCTGACGTCACAGAGACAAGAATAGCGTGGCTATAAATAACCATTACCTGTATTTTGTGCATATACAAATCAGTGATAGTTTAATGCATAATTGACGTCCCGTTGGCGTTTAAACATCCGTATAGCTATTTTAAAATACCGGATGAATGGCAGTCCGAAAGTGGTCTTGTTGGCTGGAAGATCTTAATAGAGAATACAGAATACTAAGAGTGTAACCATTTTAACCAGTAGTACTTCCATGCGGCACATGACGTCTTTGCAACGTCGATGCAACGTCGATGCAACGTCGATGCAGCGTGATGACGTTGAAAACACGCCGTGTGTCCACTGGGTTGCTCTTAAATGGGGAATGATCTTATTTTCGAGTGGCCTAAATATTAGGTTTTCAACTGAAATTGATTTAAATCTGAGTCTCGTAAACCATTGTGGTAGCATGTGGGTTTGTCTCCAGTTATATTGCCAAGTAAACCTGATAGTATAGTAATAGATACATGTATTAGTAATCTCCGGGTGTAATACGCGAATGTAAGTTTAAAATGTTATTGTTAACGTGCATGTTTGATTGTTTGATTTGAGGTTAAACGTCCCCGTCAACGCTGTAAAGGTCATTTTGGAGACGTTGCTTCCAATTTAGTGGGACTTTTACTCGACATTGAGATGAAATGACATCTCAAGCCCTGTCGTCCAATGAAACATATAGGGTTTATAAGCATGGACGGGCCGACTCGCACCGCTTTGCCTGGGCAGGCTTAGATCCTCTAAGCTGTTTACCAGTAATCGTGTACTGGTCGGTTTAACTCTGCGTGGAAGCATCATGCAGTCCATATATTTCTTCAAACCCCGATTGGCGGGTCCGGTTAACGTGCATGTACTCATCACGAAAATACGCCTATTCAAATATATTGAGAATTTCACCAACAAAAAAGTGAATTTTCTAATGAAAATTGTTTTTTGCTTATTTCTACTCCAAGTATAGATTGGGGGTACTCGTTAGAATAGCTGTTATCTGAAACTATGAGCAGAATTTGATGTGGACGCAAAAACAAGTTCAAATAAGCCATGCATTACGAAAACACGTCTATCCAAATACATTGTAAATTTTAACGTTGAAAAAAAAATCAGGAAAATTTTAAGATGAAAATTGTGATATTTTTCTTATTTCTGCTCATAACATAGATTGTGGGTACACGTTAAATCCGCCTTATCGAAGCGGCTTTAACGAGCATCCATGATCTATATTTTAGAGCAGAAATAAAACAATAAGGTTCATCCTTGTAAACCCAAGCTTTACTATATGAAAGGGGTCAAAATTATAAAGGCGTGTTTTCGTGATGGTACACGAGTTATTGGTATAAAAACCATTAGCACTATAGTGGCCTGCGTATCAAATGATACATGGCACATATATTTGGCGCCGTGACCAGGATATTTTAATATATTGCGATATTTAAATCTATAAAATTGTTACGATGTGAGTTCGTAAGAAAATACGATTGATTATTCTATGGTTAACTTAAGAGATGTTTTTTTTTTTTTCAGTCATAAATGTGAAAAATGTTGGATGAATACACAGGACAAAAGTTATAATCAAAATGAAAAGTTGGCCTGCTAACAACATTAAAAAAAAACAACAACAACATGATATTCGTTTCCAAAAAGATTCTTTTGAATAATTGCAAATATTGACGACACCAATAAATCATTAAAGATCTTTAATACTGGAGTTATTCACCTTTGCTATGTAACACTTAATGTTCAATGTATCATATATGATGCACATGATCTCTGTGACCTTTGACCTCCGAAGTTTTGTATTATGCTTCCCAAAATAAGTCACTAGGGTATTAGGAAAGGTTTTGAACAATGCTTTCTATGGTTGGGTACTAGAGGGTTAGAGTTCACTGTACAGTTAAAGTTGAACTGTACGGTGACTTGAACACTTTTGGAACCATGAAAATGTTTTCGAGACAGGGGTGGTTCGAACCACTGAGGGTTGATAATAGCACCAGGTCGGGAGGCAAAAATAGGGAGTTCTTTTCGACTTTCTTTTTCAATAAAGGTGTGTCGCATGTACTCATTAGAATCGCCTCATCGAGGCGATTCTAATGAGTACACACAACATACATTTTCAAGATAAGATAAGAAAATTATCCAAATATCTATATCTACAGTTATGGAAAATTTTCATAGAGACTCAAAAATGAGTTCGGACTAGCCACCAAATATACACTATATATGGTTTTAAAAAACAATACAAAAACAACAACAACAAAATAACACACACTGCATAAATTCGAACTGTAACAATATTTTGCGCGTTGAGCATGTTATTCCTAGTAAAATGTTGGATTTCCACTATTGATTCTTTCAATAAATTGTAATAGTATACTTTAATACTAAACATATCGTATTGGAAAATGATCTTGCAGAGAAAAACCGTAAGGCTATATTCACCAGATTTGTCCATGGAGAAATGCAAATCAGTGAGTATCACGTGGATATCAGCAACTGAAAACTGCGATTAACATCTTTGGGTCGATTGACAATTAATCGACCGAAAAAATTTCGAACGATAAAACCTAAGCAAAATTGTTTTGTCTTATACAATGTAACAGCTTGTCCTCCCGCATGTGATATCATAAAATCTTTCATGAGTGCAGATTGATAATACGAGTACACTGCTCAGAATTATGTGCACATTACGCAAACACGCCTATACAAATACATTGCCACTTTTATCGCCAAAAAAAAATGAAAATATAAGGATGAAAAATTGTGATATATTTCTTACTTCTGCTCAAAATATGGATTGTGGGCACTCGTTAGAACCGCCTCATCGAGGCGGTTCTAACGAGTACCCACAATATATATTTTAGAGCAGAAATGAGAAACATATGGTATACCCCCGGAAACCCCAGTTTTACTATATAAAAGTGGGGTTCATGGCGGTCAACATTATATTGGCGGGTTTTCGTGATGTATATCAATAGATTCTTAATTTGCAAACTGACCAAACACAGTAAAATTCCTGTATTAAGACCACCTTTGGGACTGTTCAAAAGTGGTCTTTAAGACCACTTTTGAAAATCTCAAAGGTTGTCTCTGACCAGAGGACAATGTACGCAAAAACCAAAAAGTAATAATAACCGTAGGTTACTAAATAAGGTTTTTAAAGCAGAATTAGTCTTAATTTTATGTAATTCTGTATGTTCTTTAAAATTATTTCTTTTTTTTTTGGTCGTTTAACAAATCAAAGCACTGACAGCACTGGGGGTGGGGGTGGGAGGGGTGTGATTGTCTCTAAGTTTAGGCTGAATAAATGATCCCGAACGGACTTTAAACTGTTTTTTTACCCTTGAATTCCTGTTCTGTAAGCAAACAGTGTAGACCCTGCTCAGACGCCGCGTTGTGCGGCGTCTGATCTGGATCTTCACTATTTGCCAATGTCCCAGTACACAAGCCCAGTCCAGGTTTTACTTTTACTTTACTGATGTCACAGGAAGAAGACTAGCGCTGCTATAAATAACACGTACCTGAATTCTGTACATGGTCAGCGATAGTCACGTGTACTTAGTGACTTTGGGTCGATTGTTTTAACCTGTATCGCTGTACTGGGGAGTACTGTTTTTAGCCTCATCCAAAAACAAAAAGAGACACTGGACCACGGATGCGTCGAAATTTCATTACCAATCTTAGGTCCTGTTTAACTGCTGCAACCAACTGTAAATTGCTATAGCTCACTATCCTAACTTTAAGGTTAATTAAGAAAGCTTTTCTGATTCTGTCTAAAATAGGAATTTTGTGTACTCATTAGAATCGCCTATTGAAGCGATTCCAATTGGGACATACAATATTCCTTCATTATGGCCCTGCATAACTTCTTCGGGTGTCCTATAGTGATCAATCTGTCCGTCCGTCCACATTTTAGCTCACCTATCCGAAGGTGAGCTTTTTTGACCGTGGGATGTCCGGCGTTGTCGTTCGTCGTCCGTCGTGCTTAAACTTTTCTTGTTAACACTCTAAAAGGCCACAGATTTGGTCCAATCATCATCAAACTTGATCAGAATGATAATCATAGAAAATATCTCGGTCAAGTTCGAATATGGGTTATGTCGGGTCACAAAGTAGGTCATGAGGTCAAATCATAGAAAAACATTATTAAGACTCTAGAGGCCACAGTTATGGTCCAATCATCATCAAACTTGATCAGAATGATCATCTTGACAATATCTAAGTCGATTATGAATATGGGTTATGTCAGGTCAAATCATAGAAAATTCTTGTTAATACTCTAGAGGCCACAGTTTTGGTCCAGTCATAAGCAATCTTGCTCAGAATGATCATCATGACAATATCTAAATCAAATTGGAATATGGGTCATGTCGGATCAAAAATTAGGTCAAATCATAGAAAACATTGTTAACACTCTGGAGACCACAGTTTTGGCCCAATCATCATCAAACTTGCTCAGAATTATCATCTTGACAATATTTTGGTTAGGTGGGGTGTTTTATGAATAGAGGACTTGAACTTCAATGTCCACAAGGTGCCTAGAAAGTGATATACAAGTCAGTTCTGTATTGTCAAAGGAATTTTTTGAAAGACTTGTTCCTTAAAAAAGAAAACAATTACAGTAGAACTTCGATGGCCCGAACACCGATGGCTCGTTTACCATGGCTAAGTCGAACCCGTTCTTGAGCCCCTAGGGAAATCCTCGACATAAAAAATAGTGGGGGATAATTTAGAAGATTTTCGTCTTTTATCTTGCTAATGTATGATGTGTGTACTCATAAGAATCGCCTCGAAGAGGCGATTCTAATGAGTACACATAGCATACATTTTCATTATAAAACACAGAAAAGATATCCAAAAGTATATCGTATACCTCCTGGCAATCTCCCTCAGTGGCTCGAACTACCCCTGACTCGAACAGATTTTCAAGGTCCCAAAGGTGTTCGATCCATTGAAGTTCGACTGTATGAAGGAATGTTCCATTTGTAAACCTCTGACAAATTTTCCACTGAACATGATAGCCACCAGGAAAAAATACAATCCTTAACCCTTTTTGTACCAAATGGAATCTTCCACCTTAAATATGGCAGGAGTTCATTTCGAAATTTAGGGGTGTCAGGTTGCGTTAGCTTCAAAATTTATTTGGGAAATGGTTTAACTTTTTTCAAACACTGTAGGCCCTGATCAGACGCCGCGTTTTGTGGCGTCTCATCTGTGCCTGCACTGTTTGCCAGGGTACCCCTTTAGGGGTTAAATGACTTCAATACCTAAATATAGTCGAACTTCAATGGCTCGAACACCTTTGGGACCTCGAAATCTGTTCGAGACAGGGGTAGTTCGAGCCACTGAGGTTACTGTCAGAAGGCATAACGAGATACTTTTAGACATCTTTTCGGTGTTCTATAATGAAAATGTATGCTGTGTGTACTCATTAGAATCGCCTCATCGAGGCGATTCTAATGAGTACACACAGCATACATTTGCAAGATAAAAATCTCCTTAATCATCCCCCACTATTTCTTCTGTAGCGGATTTCGCTAGGGGCTAAAGAATGGGTTCGACACATCCACGGTAAACGAGCCAACTGTGTTCGAGCCATCGAAGTTCTACTGTAGCTAGATTGATTTTGACTTTCACAGAAATGTTCTTTGGGTCACTGTCAGCAAAAATTGCCCCAAACCCTCCACTCCACCTTATATTACCTATAGCCATAAGGATCAGGTTTTGTTTGATTTGAGGTTTAACGTCCCCGTCAACACTGTAAAGGTCATCAGGATCAGGTGATCATGGCCCTCTTGTTCATGTTTTTTTTCTTCTTAAACCTTGACCTGCTGAATATTTATACATGCCACACCCACTACTGATTATGATATTGGCCTGGTGATATGATTAACCGTCAGTACTTCGAACTACCCCTTTCTCAAACAAATTTTCATGGTCCCATACTTATTCGAGCTATTGAAATTTGACTGTCTATGGAAAAAATATTCGTTAATTTTTTGACGTTTTGAAACAAGGAAGTGGATACACTGAGGGTAGTGATAGCCAGTTTGTTTGTTTGATTTGAGGTTTAACGTCCCCGTCAACACTGTAAAGGTCATTACGGAGACGTTGCTTCCAATTTCGTGGGACTTTTACCCGACATTGAGATGAAATGACATCTCAAGCCCTGTCGCCCATTGACATAGTGATAGCCAGAAAATACGATGAAACTTCGATGGCTCGAACACCGATGGCTCGTTTACCATGCTTGTTTTGAACCTATTCTTGTGGCGGCGGGAAAAAACTCCAATAACTGCAAGTATTTACATACATGTGGGGTGATCCTCAAACTGTATTTTCAATTTTGTATGTACTCATTAGAATCGCCTTGATGAGGCGATTCTAATGAGTACACACAAAATTCATTCATTTTAAAGAAAATCGAAAAGATATCTCTGTTATGACTCCTAGCCCGGCTTTACAATCGACCCTCAGTTGCTCGAACTACACTTGTCTAGAAAAAACTTTACATGGTCCCGAAGGTATTCGAGTTATCGAAGTTATACACAACACGCCTATATAGGCAATGGAAAGTAACTGATTTATTCTGCAATAAATCACAGAAGAAGATCGTAAAGCGATTAGCCGCCCTTGCATAACGTCACTCCAAGTTTCTTTGACGTTAGACGGTGTAAACGTTACAAAAGTACAAAAATGCATGCAATCTTGGCAGGATTTCTTCTAACAGTGTCGAAAGGTTGGGAGAATTTGAAGGAAACAGCAACATTAGATTTTCAGTATGTTAGAATCGAAATAGATCAGCTCTAGTATGTGATTTGTTGAGTAATAAATCACAGTTTGTCGGTCAGTTGTAAGTAGACAGATCACTCGCAATACGCGTTTGTGATTTGATCTACTTCACAACTGACCTCCAAATTGTGATTTATTACTCAAAAATCACAGCTAGAGCTGATCTATTTCTTTATGGTCACGAAAAGATGCCTTAATAATTTTGACCCCTTTAAACTCCCTTTTATTTAGTAAAACTGGGTTTACAGGGGTATATATATTTTTATTTCTGTTACAAAATATAGATTGTGGGCACTCGTTAGAGCCGCCTCGCCAAGGCGATTCTAACGAGTATCCACAATACATGTTTTGTTGGCGAGGCGGCCTTAACGAGTACCCACAATATATGTTTTTAAACAGAAATATGAAAAATATCAGATATCTTTTTGGTGGTAAAACTTTCTACATGTTTGACTAAGCGTGTTTTCGTAATGTATATATCGAATTTGTGATATTTAAGAAATAGATCAGCTCTAGCTGTGATTTGTTGAGTAATAAATCACAGTTTGGAGGTCAGTTGTACAGTAGACAAATCACGAGCTCGATGAGGCGGTTCTAACGAGTGCCCACAATCTATATTTTGAGCCGAAATAAGAAAAATATCTCCCTATTTTTCTTAATTCTGCTCTAAAATATAGATTGTGGGTACTCGTTAGAACCGCCTCGATCTCGATGAGGCGGTTCTAACGAGTGCCCACAATCTATATTTTGAGCAGAAATAAGAAAAACATCACAATTTTTCATCTTAAAATCTTCATTTTTTTTTCGGCGATAAAAGTGGCAATGTATTTGCATAGGCGTGTTTGCGTATAGACTGCCTATTTGCTTTTCTTTTGTAACAAGGAACCAATCAAGCCCCTCAAAGAATTCAAAAATCCTTGCTGGTACCAGGGAACGGAATTTCAGTGTTTTCCTTATTTCTTTCTGACTGGCTTCCCGAAATGTGGGACAACAGATATTTACAATAGATTGAAACAACATCCACAGTATGCCCAGTCTACGAAGAAAGAGTACCACTGGCTCTCAAAGAGCCGTTTTTGTAAGTATATCATTATCTCACCTTGAGCAAAGCTCCAGGTAAGCTTATGTCGTGGCCTGTTGTCCGTCGTCGGTCGTCCATCCGTCCGTCGTCCGTCCGTCGTTAACTTTGCACATTTTCTACAACTCCTCCCGAACCCTATGTCGGATTAAGCTGATACAGACTCTGTATCTGGTGGGGTCATCCTGCTGGTATGGAGATTAGGCGGTTCTAACGAGAAACCACAACCTATATTTTGGGCAAAAATAATGAAAATGTAACAAACGTTCATCAGAAAAAAATGACAGTTTTGGAGAAATGAAAGAATTCTCTATGTCACACGGATATGTTGTAAATATTTTATTACATATTTCTGGGGCCAATTGCTCTAAACTAACGACGTCGTTAGTTAACATATCGTTAAAACTTTGATCATTTGATGTGGCCAAATATGCTAATATATTTGATGAAAAAATGTGAATAGCCTTTGCAAATGCTCTCATTTTTCGGCAAAAATAACACTATTTATCATACTCAGGAGCGAATCCTTTCCTTTAAGAGTTGACCGCTATTGACATGGGAGACAACATACTTTTGCACGAGTTGCCTCCCCTGAAGGTGTATCCATTTCCTTTAAATTACAGTTAAATTAAAGTTGTCTCGAACTCCTTTTTGGGCTTATACTTCATACTCCCGAGTCTTGAAATTCATCTAAAAGCAATATCAATGTCTTCTATGTCGTTTACTTACATTACTTATCCATTTTCCCAGAAATGAGCGAAATAAGCAGTCTTGCTTCCAAAGGATAATCCTTTCTTGAACATATTTCACGTCACTACAGCTCGTGTCTGGGAATGTGTGGCGGCCGGAAAAAGTCTGTATGCCCTACATCATAGTGTAGTTTATATTTTCTTGTCCTTTGGGATTATTGGTCCATTGTTGAAGTTTGAAAATATTTGAGGGTCACTGATGAGGCCTAATTGGCCGAAACTAGCAAGTCTGGCCCAGAAAACAGGTACACTCCATATTTTTCAGTTCTGTGGTGTATTCCTTGGTTCCAAAGGATAACCCTTTCTAGAACATATATGCGGTATTTACTTTACTTAGATTACTTATCAGTCATCATTGTCAGCTAAGTAAAGTTAGTAAGCTGAGTTGAGGTTAAGTCCAGCCTCTTTAATCACTAGCCATGTATTCTGTGTCGTTTACTTTCACCACTTACATGTATTTTTGTTTTGTTCAAAAATGAGCGAAAAAAGCAGTGTTGTCATTACGAAAACATGCCTATACAAATACATTGCCAATTTTTTGGCCAAATATTAGAAATTTTAATAGGAAAAATTGTGATATTTCTGTTATTTCTGCTCGAAATATAGATTGTGAGTACTCGTTAGAACCGCCTCATCGAGGCGGTTCTAACGAGTACACACAATCTATATTTTGGAGCAGAAATAAGAAAAATAAGGTTTACCCCTGTAAACCCCAGTTTTACTATATAAAAATGGAGTTCAAGGGGGTCAAAATTATATGGGCGTGTTTTCGTAATGCGGTATTTTACTTACTTTAGTTTACTTTAGATTACTTATCTGTCATCACTTTATGATAAGTGAAGTAAGTAAACTGAGTTTAGGTTCTTAGCTTACTCTTTGCATTGTTGGAAGGATAGTAACTTTTTTCTTAGGAGCCATGCAATATTACTTAGCTTACTGAGGTTACTTAGGTAACTCGCATATTCTTGTACTTATCCTGTTATGCCAAGATTGTTACATTACGGGTTTTATTACTTACGCTACTTAGCTCATCTTTGGCTCCCGCCCATAGGGGCTTGAAGAAATATATGGGCTGCATGATGCTTCCACGCAGAGCTGAATCCGGCCCGCACACTAGTACTGGTAAACCGCTTAGAGGATCTAAGCCTGTCTAGGAATCGCGGTACGAGGCGGACCGTCCATGCTAATAAACCCTATTGGTTTCATTGGGCGACAGGGCTTGAGAAGTCGTTTCATCTCAATGTCGGGTAAAAGTCCCACAAAATTGGAGGCAACGTCTCCAAAATGACCTTTACAGTGTTGACGGGGACGTTAAACCTCAAATCAAACAAAACTTAGCTTATCTTACGATTGACGTTGATACATGTCCCATACTCGGGCTTGTTATACGAGTACCTATGTTACTCCTGCTACATAGCTCATTTCCATATTAGTACATGTATCATGGTCCAGTGTTCTTATTAGTTAAGTTTAGATATGACTCTTAAAACTCCGTAAAATTGTCGTTTTTATCAACTAAAAAGTTTTTTTTTTTTTTTGCACTTAAAATTATCCTAATGATGCTGTAATGCCAGGTAGGTAAACTTGATTCTAACATGACGTTAACGTTTTTCCCATTGAACCCAGTGGAAACGTCAGCGTTTGCAAATATGCGATAATTCACGTCGTCAACGTGGTGCGTGCAATTTGGCGTCATCGTGACGTTGCATGTAAACATTTCCTTCTGTCGACATCCGCCGCAAAATAGTCCCAAAGATAACGCTTTGTTACTACTGTATTTCAGTTTAGCATCATGTTAGAATCGAAATAATTTCCACGCACCCGGTGTGTTATTGTGATTAACACACGGTGTTGTCGGGCAGATGCGAATATTAATTCACTCCGGCTTCGCCGTCGTGAATTAATATTTCGCAATCTGCCCTCCAACACCGTGTGTTAATCACGATAACACACGGTACGTGGAGATTATTTCTTAAGTAAACAAAGTAGAATACTTATAGTATTTTACTTATAGTGTTTAAATGAAGATCACTAACGTAAATAAAATGAGTAGAATTCAATTAATAATATTTACATATCCAGTGCAAAGTCTAATGTAAACCTATATAAAACAGTTGCATTCATACTTCCATGAACGCATCGAATCACATGATTTTCGGTGACGTTAAGTGACGTCATTCTTAACCATTGTTCTCTACGGGCGTTGATGACGTCAACGCTGCTCCGCTCTTTCTAGAAAATCAGCTTGCAAATGTTTTTCAGCTTTAAAAGTTTGCCCTACAAGCATTTTTTTCGCCCAGTGATGAGGGGCAAATAATGTAAATATAAAAAATAAACTTAATTTTTCTGCTTTTCATGAACGTATGAAGACAGTGGGTCGCTAGGAAAGTTTACATGAACCACTTCGGGTTTCATTTACTTTGCACGCGACCCACTGCGTTCATACTTCCATGAACTGCAGAAAAATAGAATTCATTTCTTAAGTGAATGCAGAGGCTCGTGGACAGCCCGGAACCCCTGTTAGCCTGAATTTTACTCCACATATCGTGCCCCGAATCTCTTCTCTGTTATGTATTCGTAGGAAAGCCTTTGCACTATGTATTTCACACTCCCTGTCCTGAATTTAGATCGGAACATTTGGAAGCATCAAATTTTAAAGGTGCATTATTGAGCTATCGGTAAAAAAGGCTTCCAAAAATAAAATACATATAGCCGGTATTTTTCTTTAAAACAATACAAATGAATGTATTATGCAAAAAATGCGAACAATTATGAAGACAGGTATACGAGTTTGGGAGGGATTCCCTAACTAGGTTTCGAACAGCAGTTAGATCTATTTTTAGTTCGTGACAAAAATAGAATCCCCATATATGATGTTATGCGACGTTCATTTTGGCCTTGTTTGCTTTGGCCATGCCTGAATCGGAAACAAATATGACGCCGAATACCATGCCATAAGTAACAACACTCAGAGACGATACTGTCGCCATGTATGTGTAAAGTGACAGATTTATTTTTAGAACAGAAATTCCGAACATATGTTCAGAGCGAAGGGTAAACACGAATGAAAATGACCATTTTCACAAAGTTCTGAAGCTGTATTTGGCTCCAAAAGTGTACACATGCCAAAGGAGTATGAATTGAAGATAAAAACCAGAAAAAAAAATGAGACCCGGTAGCTCAATAATGCACCTTTAAACCACTGATTTACATGCACAGTTCCCAAATAAGACCTCAGGACCAGGAGTATGAGGTACCAGCCCATTCTTGAGTCCCCAGGAAACATTTACCATTACTGTTAACACTGATACGTTTGGGATGATTCAGGCAGAATGTTCTTGTTTTGTCTTATAAAGAGCCGGGACACAGCATTTACTACAATTTACATGTGCGCCCAGCGAAGACTCAGATCAGCCTGCGCATCCGCGCAGTCTGATCAGAGTCTTCGTTGTGCTCTCTAAGGATAACTAAGGGCCCAATGCTCCTCCATGTAGCAAGAGAAGTCTCCGGCCAGACTATATGGGATGTTCAGGCTGATCTGATTCTTCACTTGGCGCAGATGTAAATTGTAGGAGAAATGCTGTGCCCCAGCTCAAATGTTTTTGTGCACACTTATTAGAATTGGTCATATTTGAATAATTGTAACCTATCCAGTTTATGTTTTACGACATTGTACAAGAATGCTGATGCCAAACCACCACCACCACCACCACCACCAATAACAATAGCAACAACAGCAACAACCACAACAGCAACATCAACAATAGCAGCAGCAACAACAACAACAACAAACGACAATCACAACACCAAACAATATAAGCAACAACAACACACAACAACAGTGGTAACACCATTAACAATAAGGCCCCCACTCATCCGGGCTTGTAGAAATAGATGGGCTGCGTGATGCTTCCACGCATAGGTTAAACCGACCGCACACGAGTACTAGTAAACCGCTTAGACAATCTAAGCCTGTCCAGGCAAAGTGGTGCGAGTCTGACCGTCCAATCTAATAAACCCTATTGGTTTCATTTGGCGACAGGGCTTGAGATGTCATCTCATCTCAATGTTGGGTAAAAGTCCCACAAAATTGGAAGCAGCGTCTCTAAAATGACCTGTACAGTGCTGACAGGGACGTTAAACCTCAACTCAATAAAAACAGGTCATAAAACATAAGCAACAACAACAACAATAGCAACAACAACAGGCAAAACAACAACAACACCATTACCAACATTGACAACAAACAACAACAACAACAGAAACATAACAAAAAGTAGAAAAAGGGGCAACAAACAAGAACAACCTTAGCAACAACAACAGTGGCACTTACAACAATAAAAGCAACAACAGCAACAAGCAACAACAACTGCAGCAACATCAACAACAATAACAATATCCATAAACAAAAACACACAGTACATGTAGCAACAGTAGTAATATAATGTTATTAATAAAGTATTTTTTTTTACTGGCCCAGTTACAGGTTAGAGCTATGCTGTATTGGCCGGAGGCCGAAGGCCGAGGCTAATACAGCAGACCGAGGGCCTGTAACTGGGGCAATACGAAATTGCTTGATTAATGACAATTTTATTAATTGACACCATTTAAAACATGTTTATTGTTTTTTTTTACCTCAGTGTTAATACGGTTTGTTTGATTTGAGGTTTAACGTCCCCATCAATACTGTAAAGGTCATTTTGCAGACCTTGCTTCCAGTTTGGTGGGACTTTTACCCCACATTGTACCCGATGTAGCAACAGTAGTAATATGATGTTATTAATCAAGTAATTTCGTACTGGCCCAGTTACAAGGTCCGAGGTCTGCTTTATTGGCCCGAGGCCGAAGCCCGAGGCATATACAGCAGACCGAGGACCTCGTAACTCGGGCAATACGATTGACACCATTAAAAACATGTTTATTGACTTTTTACCCCATTGTTAAATTATGTTAATACAGAAGCGTCCGTGGTGTAGTGGTTATGCTACTCGCCTTGGAAACCAGGGGTCGCAGTATCGATCCCGGGCTTCTCCAGACTTTCGGATGAGTCTTTAAATCGAGGTCCCGTCTTCATATGAGCTTAGGTGTTGTTGAGACGTAAAACTCAAATACTCACTCACTCAGTGTTAATACGGATGACCTCCGAACAATACAGGATAGTCAATTAATAACAATACAGGCTAGTCAATTAATAACAACAAGTTTCGAGTTTTTTTTTCTTATTCTCGTAATTGTCATTGTCATTATGTTTTAGATAAAAAGACCTCGCTGTCATCCTATCTTCGTACCTACTACCGTTTAGCATCTAACACAATTTTAAGACAATACAAAACTATAAATATGGCAAGGAAAACTGGACAAAGTTCCCTTATAACAGGTAAGTCTCATTTTTGTCTTAATCGTGTCCTGAAATGAACATCTCTGTCAGTTTACGAGCGTATTGATTCTTGGCGGGTAACATTCGGATTAGATCATATTTCCCGCTTGCGAGCAAATATCGCTTTCTTATCACGAAAACACGCCTATATAATTTTGACCGCCTTGAACCCCATTTTTATATAGAAAAACTGGGGTTTACAGGGGTAAACAGTATTTTTCTTATTTCTGCTCTAGAACATAGATTGTGGGTACTCGTTAGAACCGCCTCGATGAGGCGGTTCTAACGAGTGCCAACAATCTATGTTTTGAGCAGAAATAAGAAAAATATCGCAATTTATCATCTTAAAATTTTTGTTTTTTCGGTGGTAAACTTTACACTGTAGTTGTATAGGCATTCAAAATAACGAATTTGATATACTGGAAAGCTTTTTGATGACCTTTTGTACATTGTTGCAATATTTTCCAAAGGGGATTCTTTGGTAGCGGACGACGTCAGTAGTACATGTTTGTATTTGACGTCATCAATTGCTCTCTACGTTAATAGCGGTACTCACTGAGGTTCTATGACGAAAAACAATGGAGTAAAGAACCGAATAACTGGAAAACAATCAAAAGCTTTTATTTATACATTTATTCACACTGGCCAATGCTTTCACAGGATTGCCGGGTCTTACGAAGATTTGCCGGTGGATGCAACGCAAGTACACGACTTACTATCGCTTAGCAACTCATGTGCGCCGCCATTTTCCTCCAGAAAACTTGCGCTGTAGCCACCGGCAAATCTACGTAAGACACGGCAAACCTGTGAAAGCATTGACCAGTGTGTTATTGGTCGGAAATTATTGTCGTGCATGGAATTATTTTGCTTATATTGCTTACCAACTGCAGTAAATCCAAGATGGCGGACATCGCAATTCAGCGAAGGCAAGCGCGAGAGGGCAATATATCTTTGCTCACGTGTGTATATGGAAAATGATTGCCCTTGCGCTGTCCAATCAAAATCCTGGATATTTCTTTGCAGTGTAACATTTTTTTTTTTTCATTTCTCGTTTAAATAAGGCTTGTGCGTACCCAGTTCTAACGAGTACCCAAAATTTAGATTTTGGAGATAGATAAGAAACTTATAACTACCCAGAAATGGTCTTCCTACTGAGATAGGATTTATTTTTTTTTGGTCGATTGTTTGTCAGTCGACCCAAAGTTACCAAGCAGAGACATGCTTCAGTGCTAAAGTCCACGTGACTATCACTGATTTGAAGGTAATCCAGGTAAAAGGTTATTTATAGAAAATAGCCACGTTTTTTTTCATCCATTACGAAAACACGCCTATACAAATACATTGCAAACTTTACCGCCGAAAAAACGAACATTTTAAGACGAACAACTGTGATATTTTTCTTATTTCTGCTCAAAAAATAGATTGTGGGTGCTCGTTAGAACCGCCTCATCGAGGCGGTTCTAACGAATACCCACAATCTATATTTAGAGCAGAAATAAGAAAAATAACGTTTACCCCTGTAAACCCCAGTTTTACTACATAAAAGTGGGGTTCATAGGGGTCAAACTTATATATTCGTGTTTTCGTGATGTTATTGCTGTGAGCTCAGCGTGTTGCGTAACAAGATTATCTATGGAATCTGGACTGGAATCGTGGGTTGGACTTGGCAAACAGTGTAGACCCAGATCAGACGCCGCCGTAGGCGGCGTCTGATCTGGGTCTTCATTGTTTTTTATTGTACAGGAATTTAAGGGGTAAATCTAAATCTAGGCAGTTCAAGTCTGAGTCCAGGACTATTTTCCCAGCCTACACTCAGAGGCAATCGACCCACCAGTCCTTTTAGTGCTTTGATTGTTTAAATACAATATTGAAACTGATACATGTACTTGCGGCTCATTTATATTAATTGCGCTGCCTATAAACCCATATATGGCCAGGGTCCCTTAAAAAGGCATTGTGATAACACACCAGAGTGACAGAGTACATTCTTTCATATCTCCAAAATGGTGAATTTTCTGATAAAAATGTATGATATTTGTCTTGTTTGTATTCCGAATATAGGTTGAGGGTGCTCGTTAGAACCACCTCATTGAGACGGTTCTAACGAGTACCCACAACCTATGTCTTGGAGCAGAAATAAGCAGAATACTGTTTACCTCCGTAATCACCAGTTTTCTCAATATAAAGTGGGGTTTAGAGGGGTGTTCATTACACAGACTTGTTAACGTGATGATATTGAAAACAGCGACGACTCTGATCAGAAATAGCAGGAAAAGCGGCATCTGATCAGGTTCTTCACTGTTTATTCAAGGAATTTGGTACACAACACATGTCGAATAAAATAGACCTGACAACCAATTTTTTGTAACTGGACCTCTCCAAAGCTTTCGGGGTAAAGGGATAAAGACTATGCTAATCAGTAAAGTCGTAACGTGAACAAGTCCGTGAAATGAACACCCCTAGCTAAACCCCACTTTATATACAGAAAACTGGGTATTAACGGAGTAGGCCCCTGTACATTATTTTTCGTATTTCTGTTCCAAAACAAAGGCTGTGGGTACTCGTTAGAACCGCCTCAATGAGGCGGTTATAACGAGCACCCACAACCTATGTTCGGAGTAATCTAGGCGGTTGTAACGAGTACCCACAATCTATATTTTGAGCAGCAACAAGAAAAACATTACTATTTTCCATCTTAAAATTTTCGTTGTTTACTGTATATTTGTATAGGTGTGTTTTCGAAAATGAGGCGTTTCGAAATGATCTCATCATTTAGGCGGCGCTAATGCGCGCCAACAATCTGTGGATGCCAAAAAAAAAAAAAAAAAAAAAATGAGAGGACATTATCAGAAATAAATTTTAGAAATCAAGAACATGTCAGGTCTGGGAAATGGAAGAATTAGATTTGCCACAGGAATGTGGCCTGTTTATGTTATATTTCTTTATCAGGAGATTCGAGTGCCACCTACATTTTTGACAACGACTTCTGGATGTTGTTGCCAGGCAACAGGAATCTTACCGAGCCAGTTTACACAAACCCACACTACATCTACCATCTCTACCCACAAGCCAAAATCATTATATCTGTGAGAAATCCCATTGAAAGGTAGGCACACTTGTATCTTTTTGCCAGTGAATGAATGGGGGCATTAAAGGAACTTCGTTGGCACCCGCCCATCGGGGCTTGAATAAATAGGTAAGCTGCACGATGCTACCAAGCAGAACTGAATCCGACACCTTATTTTTCTTAATTCTGCTCTAAAATATAGAAGTAAGAGGCGGCTCCCGCCCATCGGGGCTTGAAGAAATAGATGGGCTGCATGATGTTTCCACGCAGAGCTGATTCCGACAGCACACGAGTACTGGTAAACCACTTAGAGGAGCTAAGCCTCCACAGGCAAAGCGGTGCGAGTAGGACCGCCCATGCTTATAAACCCTATTGGTTTCATTGGGCGACAGGGCTTGAGATGTCATTCCATCTCAATGTCGGTTAAAAGTCCCACAAAATTGGAAGCAACGTCTCCAAAATGACCTATACATTCTTGACGGGGACGTTAACCCTCAAATCAAACAAAGAAATCAAGTATGAGCTACAACGTGCCATAAACATAGTTTAAGTGAACCCGATACAAAGTTCACTCAAGTATGAGCAACACCGTGTCATGAGCATAGTTTAAGTGAACCCTGATACAACGTTCACACAAGTACGAGCAACAGCGTGTTATGAGGAAAGTTAAAGTAAACCATGATACAACGTTCACTCAAGTATGAGCAAGAGAGTGTGATGGGCAATGTCACCCCGATGAGCTACAACGTGCCATAAACATAGTTTAAGTAAACCCCGATACAACGTTCACTCAAGTATGAGCAACACCGTGTCATGAGCATAGTTTAAGTGAACCCTGATACAACGTTCACTCAAGTATGAGCAACAGCGTGTGATGGGCAATATTTAAGTAAGCCCCGATACAACGTTCACTCAAGTATGATCAACAGCGTGTCATGAGCAAAGCTTAAAGTGAACCCTGAATAATTGTTCATTGAAGTTCACTCAAAGTTGGCTTGTTACTCGAGGTTGTTCATACTTCATAGAACATTAAGATTTCTTTAATTTCTTAAATATTTATAAGCACCTTGACGATTAAATGATACGCCCCCGCCAATCGGAGCTTGGAGAAATAAATTGGGTTGGGGTACTTCCGTGCAGAGCTGACACGGGCCGAACTTGAGTACTGGAAAAGCTACTAAGAAGATCCAAGCCTGCCCAGGAAAAGTGGTGCTTGTCGCACCGCTCCTTTAACCCTAGCGGTTTCTTTGGGTCGTTCTAAGGTGCGCCCACGACCTATGTTTAGTGTATAAATATAAGAACAGTGTCACAAATTTTCATAAGGAAAAAAATGGTTTGGAGATACGAAAGAATCTACACTACATCACGAAATCACGCCTATATAACTTCGACCCTTTGAACCCCACTTTTATATAGTAAAACTGGGGTTTACAGGGGTATACCTTATTTTTCTTTTTTCTGCTCTAAAATATAGATTGTGGGTACTCGTTGTTACCCACAGTCTATATTTTGAGCAGAAATAAGAAAATTCGTCTTAAATTTTGCATTTTTTCGGCGGAAGAATTTACAATGTATTTGTAAAGGCGTGTTTTTGTAATGATGTCACACGGATGTGTTACCGTAATGACATCATATAAACAAGTCCGTGAAATGAACACCCCCTAAAACCCACTTTATATAGAGAAAACTGGAGCTCACGTGGGTATACATTTTTTCTGCTCCAGGACATAGGTTGTGGGTACCCGTTAGAACCGCCCCGGGGCGGTTCTAACGAGTACAAACAACCTATATTTAGAGTATAAACAAGAAAAATATCACAGATTTTCATCAGGAAAATAACTAGAAGCCTCTGTGGTGTAGTGGTTATGCTACTCGCCTGATAAACCAGGGGTTGCGGGATCGATCCCGGGCTTCTGCAGACTTTCGGATGAGTCTTTAAACCGAGGTCCCGTCTCCGTATGACCTTAGCTGTTGGTGGGACGTAAAACTGAAGCACACATTCACTCAGGAAAATAACAGATTTGGAGATACACAATAATGCATTATGCCACACGGATGAGTTATCGTAATGCATGGCCTGTGTGGGCGCTTTTTTAGGTTTGATTTTACGGCCCTTTCAAGATTATTTCACTAATATCGAGCCGATCGTTAATCAGAGGTGGGCGAACACGGGAGTACCCGGAGAAAAACTTTCCCAACTTCCGTTACAGAGCTTGGCGCTAGGCTCGAACCACTGCAGTGAGAAACCTAACAATGATTAAGAGTCGGCGCTCTTATCCACTCGGCCACAGAGGTCCGTTGGGCGCGCTTTGTTAATGCAATGGTCATAACCCCGGTTCAGATATGTATATGGAGTGTTCATGTATTATTGAATTTATTGAACGAGTTGAGGAAAATGAATAAAATGCTAGGCTTTGCCGAGCATTTTATGCCTTTTCCTGAACGAGTTTAATAAATGACTGGTTTAGAGGATCTTAAATGAGTGTTCATGTATTTTTGAATTTATTAAGGGATTAAATGCGAAGCTTCGCCGAGCATTTTGTCCCCTTTCCTCAACGAGTTTAATAAATCTAATAATACATGAGCACGAGTGCACGATTCTGTTTATCATATAACATTTGAAAACGCATTTTATGCACGATTTTTAACAGAAAATGTCAACATTCCGCCATTAGTAAATGCGACTTCGTTAAGGAGTCGTATGGCGCATCTAACTAATATGCATATTTAATTCACTAGTGGATTACTGAATTTATTACATGGCATTATTACATTCTCATGATAAACTCGTGTTCTCTACAGGTTGTGGTCGGACTTTTTGTACTCCTCTAAGTCCAAGACGCTCATGACAGCGGACAGTTTTCATAAAGTAGTGGTAAAGGCTGTCGACATGTATCAGGAATGTTTTAGAACACGTTCTGTGAGAAGCTGCGTTTATGACAGAAAGCTCTATATTACATCAACAGTGAGTTGAAATTTTAATAATCTTTTTATTTTTAATCCCCCGCCGCGAAGCAAAGCGGGGATTATAGGAATGGCCTTCGTCTGTCCGTCCGTCCGTCCGTCTGTCCATCTGTCTGTCTGTCTGTAACACTTTCTCGTCCGCTATATATCTCCTGAACCCTTTGATAGATTTTCATTAAACTTTGGTCAATTATTCATTTCAGTGTGTTGGTGTGCAGAACCCATAAATGAACCATGCCGACTCAAGGTCAAGGTCACGGTTGAAGGTCACGAGTTTGAAACTTGGAATTTTGTGTCCATTCCATATCTCCTTTACCCTTGGAAGGATTTTCATTAAACTTTGGTCAAATATTCTTCACAGTGAGCTGATGTGCAGAACCCATGTCCGCCCATCCGTCCGTCCGTCCGTTCGTCCGTCTGTCTGTCCGAAACTTTTTCTTGTCCGCTCCATATCTCCTGAACTCTTTGATAGATTTTCATTAAACTTTGGTCAATTATTCGTCTTAGTGGGCTGCCGTACAGATTCTATAAATGAACCATGTCGACTCAAGGTCAAGGTCACATTTGAAAGTCACGAGTTTAAAACTTTGAATTTTTTGTCCGTTCCATATCTCCTTTGCCCTTCAAAGGATTTTCATTAAACTTTGGGCATTATTCCCCTCAGTAAGCTGATGTGCAGAATTCATACATGAACCATGCCGACTCAAGATCAAGGTCACATTGGAAGGTAACGAGTTTAAAACTTGGAATTTTTTGTCCGTTCCATATTTCCTTCACCCCTCAAAGGATTTTCATTAAACTTTGGTCAATTATCCCCCTCAGTGACCTCCTGTGCAGAGCCCATAAATGAATCATGTTGACACCAGGTCAAGGTCACATTAGAAGGTTACGAGTTTGAAACTTTGAGTTTTGTGTTCGTTCCATATCTCCTTTACCCTTCAAAGGATTTTCATTAAACGTTGGTCAAATGTCCCCATCAGTGAGCTGATGTACATAACACATAAATAAACCATGCCGACTCAAGGTCAATGTCACAGTTGAAGGTCACGAGTTCGAAACTTTGCATTTTGTGTCCGTTCCATATCCCTTTTACCCTTGGAAGGATTTTCATTAAACTTTTGTGAGATATACCCCACAGTGAGCTGATGTGCTGAACCATACATAAACCATGCCCACTCAAGGTCAAGGTCACAGGTGACGGTCACAAGGTTGAGCCTTGATACAAAGTGCGGCGGGGGATTTGGCTGTCCTTCAGACTGCTTTCTTGTTTAATTTTTGGTATAGGTGATGAGCCATTTTTTTAACACTGAAGACTATCTGAGTCAATTTAGTATTTTTAGTAACCATCACGTGAACAAGTCCGTGAAATTAACACCCCGCTAAACCCCATTACGCAAACACGCCTATACAAATTCATTGCCACCTTTATCGCCGAAAAAATGAAAATTTTAGGCTGAAAAATTGTGATATTTTTCTTATTTCTGCTCAAAATGTAGATTGTGGGCACTCAGTAGAATCGCCTCATCGAGGCGGTTCTAACGAGTACCCACAATCTATATTTTAGAGCAGAACGATGAGGCGGTTCTAACGAGTACCCACAATCTATATTTTAGAGCAGAAATAAGAAAAATAAAGTATACCCCGGAAACCCCAGTTTTACTATATAAAAATGGGGTTCAAGGGGGTAAAAATTATATAGGCTTGTTTTCGGGATGCCCACTTTATATGGAGAAAACTATGGTTAACGAGGGTATACGTTTTTTCTTATTTCTGCTATAAGACATAGGTATTGGGTATTCGGTAGAACCGCCTCTCTCTCCCCTGTCTGTCTGTCTGTCTGTCTGTCTGTCTGTGCCAGTCTCTTGTTTTATTTATCATGCACAAACTCATCACGAAAACACGCCTATATCATTTTGACACCCTTGAACCCCACTTTTATATAATAAAACTGGGGTTTCCGGGGGTAAACCTTATTTCTCTTATTTCTGCTCTAAAATATAGAGTGTGGGTACTCGTTAGAACCGCCTCGATGAGGCGGTTCTAACGAGTGCCCACAATCTATATTTTGAGCAGAAATAAGAAAAATATCACAATTTTTTATCATAACATTTTCATTTTTTCGGTGATAAAGGTTACAATGTATTGGTATAGGCATGTTTTCGTCATGTTGTCACAAAGGCTACATTTGTTATCGAAATGATTTTCATTTTTTTCAAGTTGTTGATTTTATCGATGTGTATTTGTTTGATTTGAGGTTTAACGTCCCCGTCAACACTGTAAAGGTCATTTTGGAGACGTTGCTTCCAATTTTGTGGGACTTTTACCCGACATTGAGATGAAATGACATCTCAAGCCCTGTCGCCCAATGAAACCAATAGGATTTGTTAGCATGGACGGTCCGCCTCGCACCGCGGTTCCTGGACAGGCTTAGATCCTCTAAGCGTTTTACCAGTACTAGTGTGCGGGGCGGATTCAGCTCTGCGTGGAAGCATCATGCAGCCCATATATTTCTTCAAGCCCTTTGGGCGGGGGCCGTTTACCGATGTGTATATTCGGGCGAAGACCTCACAAACTGCATAAAGGTCGAAGGGCTTTATGCTAAGTTTGTGGGTGATTCGCCGGCGTTTACACATCCATAAAATCCACAGAAATGATAATTCATTCCTTATAATTCCAACTTTGTCATCGAAATGTTAAAAATGCTACCATAATGTTAATTTTAGTACTTCTTTCGAACGCGGAAGTCAGGAATAAACTTATCAACCGCCGCGGCGGAATGATTATTCAATTAGAAGCTGTCATCTTTGATAGAAACCCAAGCGAAATAAACGTCTTTAAATTCCGTTCATTTGTCTTCTAACATTTACGTTTTCAAAAGTTTCCAATCTTTTAATGGAACGCTGTAAACGTCACTTCATATACAGTGACGTTACGCGTTGGTTCAAAACGTGCTTTTTGACGTCACGTTATATTACTAACAGTGTACGTGCCGCTGTGTGAAATAATTCATGGAATTTATCGGGGTATAAAACTTTTATTTCAACCAATCAAATCGCTCGAAATGTACATAATCATAGAGAATCAGAATTATCATTGTATGACCTGAAAAGAAATTAAGTGCATGTTATGTTTCTGACCATTACGAAAACACACCTATACAGATACATCGCCACCTTTATCGCCGAAAAAATGAAAATTTAAAGATGAAAAATTGTTATATTTTTCTTATTTCTGCTCAAAATAAAGATTGAAGGCACTCGTTGGAACCGCCTCATTGAGGCGGTTCTAACGAGTCCCCAAAATCTTTATTTTAGTGCAAAAATAAGAAAAATAAGGTTTACCCCTGAAAAGCCCAGTTTTACTATATAAAAGTGGGGTTCAAGGGGTCAAATTTATATAGGCATGTTTTCGTGATGTATACAAAGGTAAATTGAGTGCTTAATCTTATTGCCCAGTGGCTGACTTTGTTACCCAAGAGCTGTAGGTTTAATTCGCGATCTAGGCACTCCACTGGATTTTTTCTTTACATTTTTCCCCTTCTGTTACAACTTGTTTGTAATGTTTGTAATGAAGATTTAATTTTCTTTGTTTTTAGACTGATATAACAATACAAACGTCAACAACATGGATATGTCCACAAGCCTTTGAAACAAACGTAAGTAAAGTACTCGCACTTTGTTGAGTGAAGTGAGTGACTGTGTTTGAGATTTACGTCCCATCAACAGCTAAGATCATACGGAGACGGGTTTGTTTAGTAAAACTTCAATAACTCGAACAGTGATGGTTTGTTTACCATGGCTGAGTCAAACCCAGTTCTTGAGTCCCTAGGGATTTTTTACCATAGCTCTAGATCCGTTTTAAAAGAAACAGTAAGGATAATTTTGGGAGTTTTTCGTATTTTTAGCTTAAAATGTAAGCTGTGTGTACTCATTAGAATCGCATCGATGAGGCGATTGTAATGAGTACACACAACATGGCATCGAAAAGCAGTTCTCTGTGCTGTTTCTAGCAGGTAGTACTGTATATTTTGGGTATGAAATGGAGTTTTAAAATATTCTATTTAACTTTTTTTTAGATGTGTTTAATTAATATGTTTCGCTTAACCATTCCCCCTTACATTTTATCAAGTTTGCTTTAAGTCACTTGTAGATATTGATGCTAGTTCACTTTCACATTTAACTGCTTTTTAAGTAAAGAAGTGTATGTTTCAAAGAAATTCATTTGTTGAAGAGAGAGAGAAAGAGAGAAAAAGAGAAGAGAGAGAGAGACAGAGAGAGAAAGAGAAAGACAGAGAATGAAGGAGAGAGAGAGAGAGAGAGAGAGAGAGAGAGAGAGAGAGAGAGAGAGAGAGAGAGAGAGAGAGAGAGAGAGAGAGCAATTCAAGTGCAATTCAAACAATTCAAGTGCAATTCAAACTGAAGATGGATTCTTGATCCAGCTTAAATGGTGCATTTTTGCAGGATTAACGTATGAGGGTGATTGTTTTCATTGCTCATGATTATCAAAACTCTGACATACCAGATTTTATTTGCTCAACTACACAGAGAATCATGTTTACATGTACCCTACTCATAAACATTAAAATTCATATTACGGCCCCCGCCCATCGGGGCTTGAAGAAATAGATGGACTGCATGATGCTTCCACGCAGAGCTGAAACCGACCGCACGCGATTACTGGTGAACCGCTTAGGGGATCTAAGCCTGCCCAGGCAAAGCGGTGCGAGTCGGACCGTCCATTCTTATAAACCTTATTGGTTTCATTGGGCGACAGGGCTTGAGATGTCATTTCATCTCAGTGTCGGGTAAAAGTCCCACAAAATTGGAAGCAACGTCTCCAAAATGACCTATACAGTGTTGGCGGGGACGTTAAACCTCAAATCAAACAAAACAAACAAAATTCATATTTACTTTCATTTATCATTCAACTAGACATTGTCCAACTCAATAAACTGTTGGTATCTTAATATTTATGAGCAGGATAAATTTCATGCTCAATTCAGTTGAACATGCCAAACGTTTTATGACATCACGTGAACAAGTCCGTGAGATGAACATCCCCTTAAACCCCACTATATATAGAGAAAACTGGGGTTTACGGGGGTATACATTATTAGTCTTAATTCTGCTCCAAGACATAGGTTGTGGGTACTCGTTAGAACCGCCTCAATGAGGCGGTTCTAACGAGCACCAACAACCTATGTTTGCAGTATAAATAAGAATACTAGAGCGCGCAGTCGATGGCAAGCCATCGCAAATCCCCACGTTTTCTCCACCGTGATTGCATTTTGAAGAAATTGGGTCAAAATTTGACCCTTTGACCCCTCCCCAGGGCCCCTGGGGGCGGGGACAAAAAAAATGTGCTCTTGCGCAAGCCATTCATGTAAGCAACTCGCATACCAAATTTGGTTGAATTCCGGCTAACGGTTTAGGAGGAGATAGCCGGACAGACAGACGGACAGACGGAGAGACGGAGAGACGGACGGAGGCGATAACAATATCCCCACTTTTTTTGAAAAACGTGGGGATAAATATTACGAATTTTCATCAGAAAAGTAGCCAATTTGGAGATATGAAAACTGCACTATGTCACACGGGTGTCTGTGTTATCGTAATGACCTTGTTTACTTCAAAATATTTGTAGTGACATGCAGTGCATGCTCTAATATCTCCAAAACGTCCATTTTACTGATGAAAATTTATTATTTATTTTCTCATTTATTGTTCAAACATAGTCTGTGGGTGCCCATTAGACCCCACAACATATCATTATAAAAACACGCCTATACAAATGCATTGTAAACTTAACCGCCGAAAAATCGAAATTTTTAGATGAAAAATTGTGATATTTTCTTTATTTCTGCTCAAAATATAGATTGTTGGTACTTGTTAGAACCGCCTCATCGAGGCGGTTCTAACGAGTACGCACAATCTTTATTTTGGAGCAGAGATAAGGAAACTAAGATTTACCCCTGTAAACCCCAGTTTTACTATATAAAAGTGGGTTTTAAGTGGGGGGGGGGGGTCTAAATTATATACATGTAGGCGTGTTTTCGTGATTGTCTTGGAGCAGGAATAATTAAAATAATGTGCACACCTGTAAACCCCAGGTTTCTCTATATAAAGTGGATTTTAGAGGGGTATTCACTACATGAATTTGTAGGCCCCCGCCCATAGGGGCTTGAAGAAATATATGGGCTGCAAGATGCTTCCACGCAGAGCTAAATCCGGCCCGCACACAAGTACTGGTAAACCGCTTAGAAGATCTAAGCCTGTCCAGGAACCGCGGTGTGAGGCGGACCGTCCATGCTAATAAACCCTATTGGTTTCATTGGGCGACAGGGCTTGAGATGTCATTTAATCTCAATGTCGGGTAGAAGTCCCACAAAATTGGAAGCAACGTCTCCAAAATGACCTATACAGTGTTGAAGGGGACGTTAAACCTCAAATCAAACAAACTACATGAATTCGTTAAAATGATATTATCAATATTTCAGGTTCACTTAAGACTTGGGCTCTATGCTGTATATATAAAAGAATATTTAGAAGTTTTTCCTCGGGATCAGATACATATTATTAAGTTAGAAGATTACTCAAAAAGCATACCTTCTCATTTACAAAGACTATTCGACTTTTTAGGACTAGGTAAGCAATTTCAGGACAATCTATTTGTTTGTTTGTAGTTTAACGGCCCATTCAACACTGTTCATGTCATTTATAACCGGTCAGTTTACCTATCCACTCTTTCAGGGCAGGCTTACACATAGGCGCTTTAACAGCACAGTGCACATTCTTTCACCACTGAGAAACTCACAACTATCCTTCTTGAATCCGGCAGCGGAAAGGAGAGAATGACCGTAGAAAAGATTTCATGATCAATCTCTACGAGGGAATATTGCCGACCCCGGCAGGTATTGTGATCACATATCAGACACGCATCCGACTGAGCCACCGAGGTCGGCTCTTTATACATCACGAAAACACGACTTCATAATTTTGACCCCCTTGAACCCCACTTTTATATAGTAAAACTGGGGTTTACGGGGGCATACCTTATTTTTTCTTATTTCTGCTCTAAAATATAGATTGATGAGGCAGTTCTAACGAGTGCCCACAATCTATATTTGATGCAGAAATAAGAAAAATACCACAATTTTTCAGTATAAAATGTTCACTTTTTCGGCGATAAAGGTGGCAATGTATTTGTATAGGCGAGTTTGCGTAATGTAGACCATCAAATCATTTCATATCACAGTTTCTAAGACAGCTCGTATTTTTTACTTAATTTCTATAGTTTATTTTCTCATTAAAATCTTACAATTTCCATCGGGCTTCCGCCCATCGGGGCTTGGAGAAATAGATTGGGCTGCATGATGCTTCCACGCAGAGCTGAAACTGACCACACCTGAGTAGTGGTAAACCGCCTAGAGGCAAAGTTGTGCGAGTCGGACCGTCCCTACATATAAATCCTTTTGGTTTGTTCGGGCGGCAGGGCTTGAGAAGTCATTCCATCTCAATGTCGGGCAAAAGTCCCACAAAATTTGAAGCAACGTCTCCAAAATGACTTCAATAGTGTTGATAGGTACGCAAAACCTCCATTCAAACAAACAAAACAATTTACATGACAGAATGGCATAGCATTTAGCGCCAGTTAATATTTGTCCCATATAATGTCAATTTGCATTCTTCAAATACGCGTACTCAGTCAATTAACAGGGTCAAGCTGCACGACTACTGGCATTTATTCACTACGTGTTGTGCGAACAGCCGAGGCTCTGGCGAGTCTAGGCTCGCCTGAACATTTTCTGGTCGTCTATGCCATAAGCACTTTTTCTCATGAATTGACTCAACTTGAGACTTTGGATTTTGTTGGGGTTTAACGACACGTCAACCCTAGTGGGTATTTTGTGTCATCTCCCAGAGAAAGGAAGAAAAGAGATAGTAGAGATGAGAGAGAGAGAGAGAGAGAGAGAGAGAGAGAGAGAGAGAGAGAGAGAGAGGGGGGGGGGGGGAAGGAGGGAGAGGAAGAAAGAGAAACATGGATGGATGTGAAGAAACGAAAGAAAAATACAACATCCACCTCTACCCTTACCTGCTAGGTGTACATGGATAGCAGGTCTTGTCCAGCTGCAAGCCAACATCAGTTTCATTACGAGAACACGCCAATATAACTTTGACCCCCTCATACCCCACTTTTATATAATTAAATTGGGGTTTAAGGGAGTATACATTATTTTTCTTATTTCTGCTCAAAAACATAGATTGTGGGTACTCGATAGAACCGCCTCGTCGAGGCGGTTCTATCGAGTCCCCGCAATCTATGTTTTGAGCAGAAATAAGAAAAAAAAAAATCACAATTCTTCATCTTAAAATTTCTAATTTTTGGCCGAAAAATTGGCAATGTATTTGTATAGGCATGTTTTCGTAATGGGCATCCCAGTGACGCAAGATACCCAACCGCTCTATCTCAATTTGAGACCATTTAGCATGTTTTCTGGAAAATCTTGATCACAAACCCTTAATTGAAGCCGTTTTTAGCTCACCTGTGCGTGCCAGAAGCCTCCGTGATAGTGGCTAAGGTACACGCCTTATAACCAGGGGTCGCGACTAGCCTTATTAACCAAAGTTTTCTCAATATAGAGTTGGGTTTACAAGGGTGTTCATTACATGAACTTGTTTACGTGATAGAAAATTATGTTCTATAAAAGGACTATCCTTTGGAAGCAAGGAATACACCACAGAACTGAAAAGTATAGAGTGTATATGTTTTCTTGGCCGGACTAGCTAGTTTCGACCAATCGAATTTCAAAATTCCACAATAGACTTGTTACGGCCGCCACACAGAAACTGGGAAAAAAACTCGCATCGAACGTTGTCTGTTAATCCTTGGGTTTTTTAATTTCTCTGCGTCGGCGATGAAAGCTTGATTAATTTTTTACGATTCTTTTATTATAATTAAATAACTATTTCAGACCATTTAATATTTTCAGATAAAGTATCGGATGCGAAGATGAGAGAAATATCCAGACTAACAAACAGCAACGCTAGGACCGAGACAAAAACTGTTATAGGGACAATGAAGGAGGAGACCCGAACAATTCTCTATGACTTTTATAAACCTTTTAATGAAGATCTTGCCAGATTACTAGATGATCAAAGATTTAACTACAATATACGATGATATTTACACTCTCAGGGCATTTACTGATAAGCCCAAAAGTTAACTACAGTAAAATTCCTATATTAAGACCACCTTTGGGACTGTTCAAAAGTGGTCTTTAAGACCACTTTTGAACAGTCCCAAAGGTGGTCCCTGACCAGAAGACAATGTTGAAAAAATCACAAAGAAAAAAAAAATGCATCCGTCTAAATAGTGCAGTTTATATTTTACTTTTGGTCCTTTAAGATCAGCGTAAATATTCTGAGAGATCAGAAATAAATTATTGGTTTAGACTCATCTTCTAGACAGGTTGTTAATTATTTGGACCCCATTTTGATTTATATCAGTCATTGAATCGACTGCATATCCGAAATTCGCAAGATTGCAGTACGTTTCCTCTGGCTTTCGTTGCCGGATCATTACAGGGTCACTGATGAGGCTTGATTAGCCGAAACTACGTAGTATGACCCATCTTCTTTCTTATGAATGTTTTCATTGCTCTTAAAGAAACTCATTTTAGATTTTTATTATTTTAAACCAGAATTAGTCTTAATTTTAAGTGGTCTTAATAGCGGATTTTCAATGTACATGTATCGGGAAGCAATGCTATCCATACCTCAATCGACGCATCGACTCACGTGATTTGTTTGTTTGATTTGAGGTTTAACGTCCCCGTCAACACTGTATAGGTCATTTTGGAGACGGTGCTTCCAATTTTGTAGGACTTTTACCCGATCTTATGATGAAATGACATCTCAAGCCCTGTCGCCCAATGAAACCAACAAGGCTTATAAGCATGGACGGGCCGACTCGCACCGCTTTGCATGGACAGGCTTACATCCTATCAGTACTCGTGTGCGCGGTTTCAGCTCTGCGTGGAAGCATCACGCAGCCCATATATTTCTTAAAGACTCGATGGGCGGGGGCCACAATTTTAGGTGGTCTTAATAGCGGAATTTCACTGTATGGGGAATAATGTTATTTATACCTCAATTGATGCATCGACTCACGTGATTCGTTTGTTTGATTTGAGGTTTAACGTCCCCGTCAACACTGTATATGTCATTTTGGAGACGTTGTTTCCGATTTTGTGGGACTTTTACCCGATCTTATGATGAAATGACATCGCAAGCCCTGGCGTCCAATGAAACCAATAAGGTTTATAAGCATGGACCTGCCGACTCGCAACGCTTTGCATGGACAGGCTTAGATCCTCTAAGCTGTTTACCAGTACTCGTGTGCGGGTCGGTTTCAGCTCTTAGTGGAAGCATCATGCAGCCCATATATTTCTTCAAGACCCGATGGGCGGGGGCTGCAATTTTAGGTGGTCTTAATAGCGGATTTGCACTGTATAGGGAAGCAATTTTATTCATACCTCAATTAATGCATCGACTCACGTGATTTGTTTGTTTGATTTGAGGTTTAACGTCCCCGTCATCACTGTATATGTCATTTTGGAGACGTTGTTTCCGATTTTTTGGGACTTTTACCCGATCTTATGATGAAATGACATCGCAAGCCCTTGCGTCCAATGAAACCAATAAGGTTTATAAGCATGGACCTGCCGACTCGCAACGCTTTGCATGGACAGGCTTAGATCCTCTAAGCTGTTTACCAGTACTCGTGTGCGGATCGGTTTCAGCTCTTAGTGGAAGCATCATGCAGCCCATATATTTCAGCTCTGCGTGGAAGCATCATGCAGCCCTTCTATTTCTTCAAGACCCGATGGGCGGGGCCGTCGACTCACGTGACATAACATGCTGATTCAGTGACGTCAAACTTGTACCATGGTTCTATCCAATATCATATGCTGGTGGCGACGTTACACCGTCAGCGGCAATCTTCCGCTGTTAATAAGAAAACTACGTGCACTGTTTTTCTTGCTTCAGTTTTAGCTTTCATAACATTATGGATGGAAAAGTATGTTAATTTATCGTATGACGTCGCGTCTGAGAGTGTAATTACGTCATATATTATTTTCAATAATCCACTAGTGCATTAAACATGCAAATTAGCTAGATACGTTCCGTAACGTTACATGTACGACGTCCTTAACGACGTCTCGTTTACTAATGGCGGAATATTGACATTTTTGTAAACAATTGTGAATAAAATGCGTTTTAAAATGTCATATGATAAATAGAATCTTGCATTCGTGCTCATGTATTATTGAATTTATTAAACTCGTGGAGGAAAAGGGATAAAATGCTCGGCAAAGCCTCGCATTTTATCCCTTTTCCTCAACGAGTTTAATAAAATCAATAATACATGAACACTCATGTAAGATCCTCTATATATGTAAATATAAGTAATAATGGTAATTTATTTAACTAGACAACATCTGGTCACGAGAAAAGTTAAAGTGAACTGCCTTTGCTTGTGTCCCGATGTTATTCATACGATAATGAACGTTGACGGGGTTCATTTACTTTGCTTCACTACTGCACAAACGACCATTAAAATCCTGTTAATTATTCCCATTAAAACGTACCCTTAAGATTCATTAATAATGGTTCTATTAATGGCCAGTTTGAACAGAGACAGTTTTTGTTTGATTTGAGGTTTAACGTCCCCGCCAACACTGTAAAGGTGCTTCCAATTTTGTGGGACTTTTACCAGACACTGAGATGAAATGACATGTCAAGCCCAGTCACCCAATGAAATAAATAGGGTTTATTAGCACGGACGGTCCGCCTCGCACCGCGGTTCCTGGACAGGCTTAGATCCTCTAAGCGGTTTACCAGTATTAGTTTGCTGGTGGGTTTCAGCTCTGCATGGAAGCATCATGCCGCCCATATATTTCTTCAAGCCCCTATTGGTGGGGGCCAATTGAACAGAGACAGACACCAACAAGATGTGTTTGTGAAACACGAACATGTCCCCGGGCATGGTCATTTTTTTATTCAAACTTGCTCTTTGTTCAAGATTTTTGTTTGTGTGGGAAGCCCTTGACACAAGAAACTTACATGCCAAATATGAAAGCTCTATCTTAAACGGTTCAAAAGTTATGGACAATAATATTTGTTCTTTATAGTAGGTCAAGGTCACAGGTCAAAAAAAATTGCATGAATGTAAAGCTCTTGTCACAAGGAACCTACATGCCAAATATTAAGGCTCTATCTTAAACGGTTCAAAAAGTTATGAACAATTTTATTTTTTTCTTTTAAGTAGGTCAAAGGTCACGGTCATGGTCCAAACATTTTGCATGAATGAAAAGCTCTAATCAGAGGGAACCTACATGCCAAATATGAAAGCTCTATCCCAAACTGTTCGAAAGTTATGACCAAATATGTTTATTTTTTTAAGTCGGTCGAAGGTCAAGGTCACAGGTCAACCTTTTTGTGTGAATGTAAAGCTCTTGTCACAAGGAAACTACATGCAAATTATGAAGGCTCTATCTCAAACTGTTCGAAAGTTCTGACCAAATTGTTATTTTTTTTTTATTTCAAGTAGGTCAAAGGTCAAGGTCAAGGTCACAGGTAAAATTTCTTTTGCATGAATGTAAAGCTTTTGTCACAAGGAACATATACGCTAAATATGAAGGCTGTATCTCAAACGATTCATAAGTAATGACCAATGTTAACATTTTCTTTTATGAAGGTCAAAAGTCAAGGTCACAGGTCATATTTTGTAGGAATGTAAAGCTCTTGTCACAAGGAACCTACATGCAAAATATGAAGGGTCTATCTCAAACCGTTCAAAAGTTATGACCAAATTGTTATTTTTTATTTTAAGTAGGTCAAAGGTCAAGGTCAAGGTCACAGGTCAAATTTTTTTGCATGTATGTAAAGCTTTTGTCACAAGGAACATACATGCTAAATATGAAGGCTGTATCTCAAGTAGTTCAAAAGGTATGATCAATGTTAATTTTTTCTTTTAAGTAGGTCAAAGGTCAAGGTCAAGGTCACAGGTCAATTTTTTGCATGAATGTGAAGGTCTTGTCACAAGGAACCTTCAGGCAAAATATGAAAGCTCTATCTCAAACGGTCCAAAAGTTATGGCCAACGTTAAAGTGGTCCACGTACAAACCAACAAACCAACAAACAAACAGACAGGGCAAAAACAATATGTCCCGGCTATCGCTACCGGGGACATAAAAAGTTACAAATCTGTTGAAATGGTCATCAAAATACCGTTAAATCAAATCCATTAATTCAATATCAATGGCAATTATTTAAGCTATCCCAAAATAAAATTAATGGCCCATTAAAACATCAAATCCAAATTATTTTAATGCCCATTGATCCAAAATTATTTTAATGCCCATTGATATGAGGTTTTTCATAGCCATAAAAACAGCCATTTATAGGGCCATTATTAATGGATTTTTATGGCCATTAATTTTATTGGCCATTACACAAGAAATTTAACAAAATATAATAGCCATTAAAATGTGAAAGTATTCATTAATTGTCGCCCCCGCCCATCGGGGCTTAAAGAAATTGATGGGCTGCATGATGCTTCCACGCAGAGCTAAAACCGACCGCACACGAGTACTGTTAAACCGCTTAGAAAATCTAAGCCTGTCCAGGCAAAGCAGTGCGAGTCGGCACGTCCATGTTTATAAACCCTTTTTGTTTCATTGGGCGACAATGCTTCAGATTTCATTTAATCCAAATTGTTTTTAAAGCCCATTGATATGAAGTTTTTTTCATGTCGGGTAAAAAGTCCCACAAAATTGGAATCAAAGTCTCCAAAAAGACCTATACTGTGTTGACGGGGACGTTAAACCTAAAAAAACAAAACAAAACAAAACAAAACAAAAAAAACAACAAAAGTATTCATTAATTTAATGGCCATGAAATAATGCATCTGTTTAAACTTTATTTCTTTGTATATTACATACATATTATGCACAAGTATCGATGGTGGAAATACACATATCATACCAAGGGGATTCAGAAAAAAAGTCAACTGACTTATTCAAATCTGTATCCCTGAATTACAATATCGATGTACGAATTATAGCTGTGATTGTCAGCTTTGCTTCGAATTTGCAAGCACTTTTGTCGAGCTTTTGCATATACAATATCTCTGAGCTTACAGAATAACAAGTGGTAGTGAAATAAAGCAAGGATATATGGCTCCATGGGGAATGGATTTTAAGTTAGTGATTTTGTTTTATTCATACACTTAGGAATCAAGTCTGAGAACATAAATATATGGCTGTCTCGAGAAAACCAATTCACCGCAAACACAATATTAGTCATCGAGTCGTGATGTGGGAGTGGGGTGAAAATGGGTTGGAGATAGACACTGCAGTTGCTTTACTTTGGTTCGAGTTTACTGAATGTGATACTGTTTATCATTTTATTGTAATGTGCTTTAAAGGCTTCTCAAACATGGATATGTATATATATATGTATGATCCGGAATCTGGCTAGACCAAATAGGAATTCTTATTTGGCCTATGCAGATTCCGGATCTGGCTAAAATAATATTTAGTTTAGCCAGATTCCGGATCTGGCTAAACTCTGTTTAGTCCAATTATGAGTTCCTATTTGGCTATGCAGATTCCGGATCTGACTAAGCTGGTCAGACCAAATAGAAATCTTTTTATTCCACCAATAATGTATGGCTGAAAACCTTTACTTCCTTCCATATGAGTGTTAGGGACAGAATTTGTGTTATGGTAGCATTATGACCATCCTTTAAAAATGTTTGAGGAAATAAAAGGAGAAACGAGATTTGAAATTCCATTCCGTGAAAAAAAAAAAACAAATTCTTTTTTACACACAGCCATGAAATTGTTTGGATAGGTAGTTAAGTTACACTGGGTCATCCGTGTGACAGCAAACAAATATTTTAAGGTTGGCCCCATGTTTTAGAAATAGAAATAATAAAATAATATTAAGGCCTATTAGTTATAATTTTTATAAGAACAAATTAAAAAAACAAAAAAACAATTACCTTCTATCATCAGCTATTGTTATTATCTACTCAATTAAGACATGGAATATTGATATTTCTCTTTTTTTCTCATATCTACTCTAAAACAGATTTTTTGACTTAGATTATTCATATTTTAGAGCAGAAATGAGAAAACTGAAAACATTCCCTTTCCATTGATATGTACAGTATTTACAGTAATGAAGTTATTGTAACTCTGCTCCTCAACTTCAAAAACCAAGACACTCTCATGTACAGTTGTTAACTGAACTCTTAGATACTTACATGTAATAATGAAGAAGAAACATAGAATCTGTCATTTGCCAGTTTTTTTTACCATTTGTAGTGATCAAACTTCAGGACATAAACAAATAAGACATTGTCTTTCATCTTTTGTTAATTGATTGCTTTTCTCACATATATGAAAGTCAGAATATCAATGAAGCATGTGAGACAAAAAATTCAGAGGATGAAAAGTTTGAATTAGCCAGGGTGGTCTAAACAACACATTATTTAAAACAAAAAAAATGAGTGTCATAAACACTTTGAACATTAAATATGTTCTATAAAACTGTTACTGAAACCAATGAATAAATATTCAATGAAGGTCTGTTACCATTAAACCAAGTTTCCTATTTGGTCTAACCAGCTTAGCCAGATCCAGAATCAGCCTAGCCAAATAGGAATTCTTATTTTGGACTAATTAGAGTTAAGCTAGATCCGGAATCTGGCTAAACTAAATTTTATTTTAGCCGGATCCGGAATCTGCCTAGGTCAAATAATTATTCCTATTTGGCCTAGTCAGATTCCGGATCTGGCTAAATTCCTATTTGGACTACGACACATACATATATATGTGCGTGGATGTATGAGAAGTACGTATATAAATTTTTAATGATAAGTAGCCGTTAGGCATTTAGCTAGAATCTCAAAATCTTTTGGACCTGAGAATAAAATCACGTACTGCTGAGAATATTTGTATGTTATCATGCACAGAGAGATCAGTACTACCGTATAGAAGAATCTTTAAGGAAGGTAGGCAAATCGCCGACACAGTGTTTATATGGTCCTGTCTTATATCAGTGTACTGATCGCAGGTGAAGAGGTAGTGTTTCGTGTCGTCAACAGCTCCACAAACACATAAGGAGTCTTTCACCTGCACAAAACAATGTCGTTGGTTTTCTTTCGTTAGACTGTAGCTTGTGCTTAAAAGCTGCCACTGACGGTGCAGTTTTCATGTCATCTGACAAATCGTTCCGGTTGCGAGTAACCGGCAGGAGAAAGGATGTATAGTAAAGCTGCGAGTTGGCTCGGACAATCTGTAGATTGGAATTGTTTCGCAACTGGTAAGCTGTGGTACTACCTACTGTGGGAGGCACTAGTGACGATAGGTATTCCGGTGTAAGAGAATTCTGCATTTTATAATAGAGTACAAGTTTGTGGTTTGTCTCTGACCTTCAAGAGATTCCCATCCAAGATCACAGAGAAAAGAATGGATTGATACTAGTTTTGTTGCCCCAGTAACGATTCTTGCGGCCTCATTTTGAATTTTCTCTAGTTCATTTGCCTCGTGTCGAGTGCAGTTATCGCAGACAACATCGGAATGCCCGATAAGTGGCCTTATTAAAGGAGTATATATTGTTTCTAGGCATTTTCTATCGAGTGTAAATTTAAGTCTGCGCATTATGTTAACCCGAAACCATGCTTTCGTTTTGACGTTGTCTATGTGGACATGCCAAGTGCAATCGGTCGAGAAAATTAGGCCTAAATGCTTGTGAGAATGTAATTCGTTGATTTGTTGCCGGTTCATTGATATAGGAGGGTGATAGGGCCTGTTAGTTTTTCGAGAGAAAATCATTGACTCGGATTTTGCAGTGTTAAAAGAAACAAGACATTTCGTCGCCCATGCATGAATCTTAGCCAGGTCAGAGTTAATCTGGCCTGCCTCTTGCATGGGGTTTACTACCACTATGCACAGACTAGTATCATCTGCAAAGAGCCTGATAGAAAAGTGTAGGTCTACAACTATGCCATTTATATAAATCAGAAATACAAGCGGGTCAAGGATATAGCCTTGAGGAACTCCTGCCTTGATAGCAGACCAAGACGAAGCTGTCCAGGTAGTACTATTCTTTGTTTTCTGTTATGCAAGTAATATGCAAACCATTTCAATAGCGAACCTGAGATGCCAATGCTGTGGATTTTGGATAAAAGCCCTTTATGCCTTACTCCGTCGAACGCTTTACTTATGTCGCGAAAAACAGCACGTAATTCTTTACCTTCGTCTAGGGCTTTACAAAATGTATTGTAGATGTGAACTAACTGATTGACAGTAGAGTCTCCGGGAATAAACCCTGGCTGGAGAGATGTAAGTATATCATGGCCACGAATAAAGTAAGAAAAGGTGCCTATGAACGACTTTTTCCAGGTATTTTCGGAGTCTAACTGTTGGTTTTCTTTTGCTCCGATTATTTGTGTTCACGGAGATGTTGCACTGATGAGTTAGGAGGCCTTCATGCGGACTGAACAAATTATTTGTCTAAATCGCGACGGAAGTAAGGGCGAGGATTGTGGCCACGTAAAATCGATTTAAGTCCCCCAGTGGAAATCTTTCCAATGACCGTTCCAAGCCGGTTCTTCTGTGGCGATTTATCTATGTTGTTGTTTGTTACTTATTGTGTGTATCACTTGTGTCTTTTTATTTTGGATGGCCATATGGTCGTTTTGTCGGAAAGTAACTGTCCTTATGGCCTTCCTTTGTTTTGGTTTCCATTATGGTCTGGTCGCTTAATGATGTACTTGTCTATGTGGTCATGCCAAGTTCAACCGGTCGACAAAATTAGGCCTAAATGCTTGTGAGAATTTACTTCGCCTAAATCGCGGCGGAAGTAAGGGCGAGGATCGTGGCCACGTAAAATCGATTTAAGTCCCCCAGTGGAAATCTTGCTGCACTCGACTGAAGAGACTCGACTCTCCTGAGACTCGACTGAAGAGACTCGACACAATCCTCGCCCTTTACACTCGATAGAAAATCCCTAGAAACAATATATACTCCTTTAATAAGACTACTTATCGGGCACTTATTATGCATTTAGACATCATTATTAGTATGACCCATCTTCTTTCTTATGAATATTTTCATTGCTCTTAAAGGAACTCTTTTTTTATTTTTATTTGATGGGTGGAGTAGGTTGATTGTATCGATTCCTTATCTTTGTTTTACTTCTACTTTACATACAGTGCTTAAAAGAGAAATTGGTCTATAATTTGATATAATTGATGGGTATCCTTTTTAAAGATTGGAGTTATAACTGCTTCTTTCCACATATTAGGAACTTTACCCTTGTTTAGAGAGAAGTTGAAAAGATCACTAAGTGGGTTAGATACAAGAGCAGCTAGTTCCTTAAGAATGCGATTATTAATTGAGGCAGGACCTGCTGTTTTACATAGTTGTAAAGACTTTAGCATTAATTCGACTTCTGCTTGTGTGGAAGACGTTAAGTTCATGAAATTTTGAGGTTGAGGAACATCCGTGGACAGAGAGACATTGTCATCATTTAACATAGTTTGTTCTATAAAAACTCATTCATTAAATTAGCCTTGTCCTCGTCTTTAGAACAAACATTGTCATCTTTGTACAGGGGCGGGAGTGTTGATGATTGATCGGTTTTAATAAATTGTTTTATTTTGAAGTCAAGTTTGAATTTTTTTTTCAGTTAGATTGTTGGCATAAATATCAACGTCGTTATTTTTTTTAGCTCATTCCATTCAGTATTTTGAGCCTCCTGTGAAAGAGATTGATAGTGCCTACGATCAAAGAGCCAGATATGCCGGTGACAAACCCGAGTGATATATTTTTTGAAATTTAGAAAAAAAATGGGCAATGATATCTAATGTTTTGATCCAGAAAGGGATCACCAACACCGCTAAGTAGTATTGCATTTTTCTCCGAGGTTAATTTCAGATCAACAACAGAAGATGAATGCTCCGTTTTGTGTGTTTGCTCCGTTATGAGATGCTCCAAGTTGAAATGCTAATATATGTCACGTATTTTTTTATTTGATGCTTCCTTCAAAATATCAAGATTAAAATCGCATGTTATAAAAATATTACTAATGTTTGTGTCGAAAGCAAGATCAACGGAATCTTCTCTGGAAGCCAGGGTTGCGGCAGGAGAATGGGATGGTCTGTAGAATGTACCTAACAAACATTTTCTATTATGAATGCTGAGTTCTAACCAAATACATTCTATATCTGGATGTTCAATGTCTAGTCTACGGCATGAATGTAAATTACTTTTTGTGTAGACACATATACCTCCATGACTATCGCCTTCGCGGTCGCGCCTATAAAGATTGTGTCTCTCCATAAAAATGGAGTCATCTGTCACTCCTTGGTTTACCCAAGTTTCTGTTAGACGAATGATATCGAAGTTTTTTAATTCTGTCCCTATTAAGTCTACTTTATTCGAAATACTTTGAATGTTGTAATGAACTATAGAAAAGTTGCTCGTTAGAACTACTTCTATATTATCCGATGCTTGAGACGAAACACTAATGCCATTCTGAAGATTCGTTACGCCTGGATTCAATTCATTGTCTCCTGAGCGCACTATTAGCAGTGACGTGATAAGTAAAGCAAAGGTGTTTGTGAAAGTGAAAGATAATCTAATACGGGTGCTTGGTTAGTTTCTATGTCGCCACACATCACGAGGAGCATTGACAAGAATGTTAACATTTCAAATTGATTAAAGTGAGACAAGCCTTTGTGTTTGCGATGCCGATGGTTATGCAGTCCTATAATAATAATGCATTCGTTATTAAATTGCCATAAAATCAATGACCATTATTTTAGATAAGTGAAAATTAACAGCCATTAAAATGGGGAGAGAGAAATTAATGGGTATTCAAATTGGTGAAAAGGTTAAATTAATGGGCATGAAATTTGCAATATGTAAATAACATTCAATGATATGAAATTAAGGTTATTAAAGACCATTAAATGACCATCATTTTAGAATAACATGATTTTGGAATGGCAGTATCAGTTACAATACTAAGGATCTAAAGTGCAAAACCACCAATGAAAGGCAGGGAAATGGACTGACTCTGAATGCTTTCATCCCGCAATCTTGAGTGTATATAAAGTAGAACCTCTGTGTTCCCTGCGTTTTGGTGAAATTGGCAGAAAGGAAGTATAAAAAATGCATTAAATGAGTACTGGGATAACTGAAGGCCCCCCTATGCAGGGAGAGACATCCCCTGCTCAGGTAAAAGAATCCTTACAACTACATGATTACTTTGTTGCCTTTCAGTCTATAAATCTCGAAGGTATATGATGTACACTATGTCTTATATCCCCCATGGTGTTTAAGATATACCGGAAGAAAGAAAGAAAGAAGTTATGTTCGAATCAAAGCACACTTCAATTGACTGAATCTCAACTTTGTAAAAATATTTGCCAAGGCATTAATTTCAGTAATTAAGTTACAATGAAATTAGTTGCCTCTAAGGGTGTTGTTCGATGTCACAGAGATCTCAAATTTACGCTGAATTAATCGGCATTTTCTCATTTTCCCCAAGCATAATAGTGCATCTTCTCAAATGTTGAGAACGTAGAAGGTCTATTGACATAGTAGTCGCGTTAAGTGCTATTGATTTTCGGTCGTGCACTGGACAACCGTGGTAGATCTGATTATGTTGTGGTTTAACTACACTTTAACCCTTGTGGTTTATTTCGTCGTTCCCCAGAGAAAGGAAGAAAAGAAACAGAAGAGCTGAAAGTGAGGGAAAATGGAGAAAGAAACAAATGAATAAAAGTGTAGCAACTGAAGAAATAACAACATTTTGCCTGCACCCTTACCTGCTGTAAGAACAACAGACCTTACTCAACTGTTAGCCAATCTCAGTTGGATGCCCCATTGACGCAAGAAACAAATCATCTTCGCCTCATCCATCATCCCCAAACTATGGTAGTTACCCTCACAGTCCCAACCCCTTAAGAGTCCTTATGAGGGACGTACACATGGTTAACTGTCTGTCTACCTACCTTCATATACTGACTCGGTCACATTTGACCATTACCTCAGTTAGGTGGGTAGCTAAAACTCTTAAAACTGTATACAATCTGTTTAAAGAGGTATAATAAAACACATGCCTCGTGGTCTCAATCTATACCATACAGGCTTTGAACTTCTCTTCGGTACTGATACCTACCAAAGGGAAGGGAAGACTATTCCACTGAGGAAAATTTCTTGGGAGAAGGAATTCTTTGTGATATTGTCTGCTGTTTCATTTGATGCTTTCGTTTGAGTTGGATTATTCAGATTGGTCAAGTATTAAGAGACACTGTCAGAGTGTATTTTATACGAGAATGTTAAAGAGCCACCAGAGATGGCCATTCCAGTTCATCAAGCATATTACCCACACTACTTTTGTTCCACCATCGCCTTCGAGCAGCCATCCTCTGGACCTTCTCACCTGTTGTAGCTAAGTTTTACCATAGGGGTGCCAAACTCAAATTGATGTCGAATCAATGTTTTGTATGCAACACCCCTTGTCTGCCTAGGCGCAAAAGCCAAATTACGTCTAAGATATCCTACTGTCCGACTTGCTATGGATGTAATTTCACAAATTTCCTGAGCCCAATCGAAATCGTCAGTTATGGTGATGGCCAGATATTTAGCTGGTTGAACCTGCTTTAGTGTATGCCGGCCAAATGAGTACTCGAATTTAATCTACTTGTCCAGAAGTTGCCTTGTCATCCCCATAGACTGACATTTGGCCACAATGAGCTGCCCATTCGGCCTCCCTGAACAAAAATTGAAACTGAATGTTGTATATATTTGCTGCAATGTTGGTTGTAGTATATCATTCTAGGGGAAGGGCTGCTGTAAATAATTGTGATAGAACGTGTAGCCCAGTCCCATTATTTATACTGTTGTATGCACAAAGACAATAAAATATGTTTCTACTGTACTATCGACCTCCCAAGTGCTAGGCAATCAAGGTCATCTTGTAAGATAAAGCAGTCTGAAGCAGTATATATTCCTTTCCCAAACACAATAATCAGCGAACAACGGATGACCTGATATTATCAGGAAGATCATTAATAAATACCAAGAAAAGGACAGGTCCAAGTATCGAACCTTAGGGGACGCCTGATAAAACAGGGACTGGATCTGTTGGATATTTATTTTGCGATAAATCACAGAGAAGAAGAGCGTGACGCAAATGGCCGACGTTAATGATGTCGCTCCAAGTTTCTTTGACGTCAGATGGTGTAACGTCATTTTTCTCGCATCAAAAACGTTACAAAAGGACTTAAATGCATGTTTTACAGTCAATAATTGTGGCGGAATTTCTTCTAACAAATACGAAATGTTGGGAGAATTTGAACGTTATCGTCGTACTTCACTCTGTTAGAATCGAAATAGATTAGCTCTAGAATGTGAATTGTTGAGTAATACATTACGATAACACACCCGTGTGACATAGTGCATTTTTTTCACGTCTCCAAAATGGCTACTTTTCTTATGAAAATCCGTGATATTTTTATTATCAAAACATAGGTTGTGGCTGCTCGTTAGAACTGCCTCAATGAGGCGATTCTAACGAGTACCCACAACCTATGTCTTGGAGCAGAAATAAGAAAAATAATGTATACCCCTGTAAACCCCAGTTTTCCCTATATAAAGTGGGGTTTAAGGGGTGTTTATTTCACGGACTTGTTCACGTGATGAAATCACAATTTTGTTTAAACTTTATTTTTTTGTAAAATACATACATCTTATATACAAGTATTGTCAGTTTGTCGGTCAGTTGTAAGTAGACAAATCACTCGCGCTACGCGCTTGTGATTTGATCTACTTTACAACCGACCTCCAAACTGTGATTTGTTACACAACAAACAATACGGAATCACGCCTATACAAATACATTGTAATCTTTACCGCGGAAAGAACGAACATTTTAAAAAGACAAAATGTCATATTTTTCTTATTTCTGCTCAAAATATAGATTCTGGGTACTCGTTAGAACCGCCTCAATGAGGCGGTTCTAAAGAGTACCCACAATCTATGTTTTAGAGCAGAAATAAGAAAATAAGGTTTACCCCAGTAAACCCAAGTTTTACTATATAAATTTAGGGGTTCAAGGGGGTCAAAGTTATATAGGCTTGTTTTCGTGATATCACAGCTATAGCTGAAATATTTCTTAAATAAATTTAATACAATCAAACTTAAATGGCTAGAACACCCCTACCACCATGAACATTTGTTCGAGAGACGGGTAGTTCGAGTCACTGAGAGTAAATAGTCACATCGTGTCAAGGGGTATGATAGGGATAATTTTAGATAAAGCTGTTCTAATGAGTAAACACAACATACCATCACGAAAACACGCCTGTTTAAGTCCCCCCCCCCCCCCTTGAACCCTATTTTATATAGTAAAACTGGGTTTACTGGGGTAAACCTTATTTTTCTTATTTCTGCTCTAAAATGTAGATTGTGAGTACTCGTTAGAACCGCCTCGATTATACGATTGTAACGTGTACCCACAATCTATATTTTGAGCAAACATAAGGAAAATATCACAATTTTTCATCCTATATTTTAGTCTTTTTTTTTCGGCGAAAAATTTTACTATGTATTTGCATAGGCGTGTTTTAGGTAATGATTTGTAAGATAAAAAATTAAGAAATGAGTGTAGTTTTTAAACGTTCATTGAATTATGAACTACATCGGGTCACGAGCAAAGTAAGTGAACCCCTCCCTTCGGAATACACTTAAACTTTGATGACCTCCAATGAACGTGAAATAAATTACCTTTGTAGCATATACAGTAAAATTCATGTATTAAGACCACCTTAGGGACTGTTCAAAAGTGGTCTTTAAGACCACTTTTGAACATTCCCAAAGGTGGACTTCCACTAGAGCACACTGGATGTAGATAAGACAAAAACAAGGAAACTGAAACCTTCTAGATATACATTTAAAAGCTTGTCTTAATTTTAGGTGGTCTTAATGGCGGAATTTCACCGTTTTTACATTATTTTCCATCCATTATGTGACATAAATTGAAACAAGAATATAATTGCACCCATTTTTAGCTCACCTGTCGTGACGAGGTGAGCTTTTGGGATCACTTTTTGTCCGTCGTCCGTCGTGCATGCGTCCGTACGTCCGTAAACAATTTCAAATAAGTATATCTCTAATACCCCATGGCCAATCTTGATCAAATTTCATGTGAAGCATCATCAGGTAGGGGGAAAGGCTGCATAAGGTTTTTGGGATAATCAGATTGGAATTCTGGCAACATATAGCTCCCATAGACTTATAAGGGGAATTTTTTTAAAGATCTTCTCTAAAACCACAGGGCCCAGAGCTTAGATATTTAGCTTGTTACATTGTTAAGTGGTCACCTACATAAATCCTGCCAATCATGCCCCTGGGGTCCAAATTGGCCACACCCCGGGGCCCCTTAGCTCCTATAGACTCATAATGGAAAAAAAAGCTTCAAAAATCTTCTTCTCTGAAACACAGGGCCCAGACCTTAGATATTCAGCATGTAGCAGCTGCAAGTGGTCAAATGGTGAATGTGCATGATGTGGGATGAAGTTTGTTTTGTGAAGCAAACTGAACACAGTTACAATAGTATATACGTCACCTGACTGTGTCGTTTACGGTGAAGCCTCGATGCCTCGAACACGAGTAACTCTATTATCCTGGGTAAATCGAACCCGAGAGATTTCTTCATGCACTCTAGATATATAGTTAAACATAAAGAGATACTTTTATTTTCCTTGAAAACTTATGTTGTGTGTACTCGTATTGGAGTCATCTGAATGAGGCGCCCCTAATGGATACACACAAGATTCCTATACTTTGTGGAAGATTAAAGGGCTATTCTTTGGTCCTCCCAGTAATGTTATATAGCCTGACGCTGTGTTGGAACTTCCCAGGTCTCGGGCGGTTACTCGTAGCCCCAAAGGTGTTCGAGACGTCGAGGCAGTGACGGCGAGTGAAGTATGTCACGTGCTTTATTAACATCTGTGTTTGTTATTAATGTTGAAAGTACCCCCAGCATCTGTTTAAATTTGACAATGGACACATTGTGGTAGGAATTTTCTGTTCCCATCACGAAAAAGCGCTTATATCATTTTGACCTCATTTTGCATAATGATGACACACCTGAGCTATAATTTGCTTCTACTTGGTGTTATTTACTCCTATGATAGTTATAGGTTGGTCGATTGTCATGTCGATAACATGCTCATGTGGCCCTAACTGACCATACATAATCAAGGGTCCGAGGTTGTGGGGCTTTTTGCGTGCTCGGCTCACTTGAACGCTTATTCTGCTTAGATCGATTTAAGCTAATCTTTGTCCTGCTCATAATACTGAAAAGCCAACGATTGCCATTTTAATATTTATGAGCGGGATAAATCTTATTCTCGGTTGGGCTGAGCATGGTGAGGGGTCCTATAGCCTCGGGGCCAGGTTACAGATATTTATGATATCGCTTTTTCTCCTTTGACGTCGAATCGCCATAAAAAATAATAAAATAAATAAACGCTGCTTGTCTGTAAGGTCTGGGCTAGTTTCGTGTACTGAATCACTGTAAATTGCGTGGACCAGGACCAGATGCCTTCTGATGAAGGTATACACTGTTTGCCTAATGAATAGCATTTCAATTAAACAATGAAAGGTATTTGTTTCAGGCTATTTTTCCTAGCCTGTTATTGGTGACAGTCGACCAATCAGCGCTGCCAGTGCTTTAATTGTATTGTCGTTTTAATACTTTGTACAGGACGCATAAAACAGCTTTCATTGAGCTGTGGCTCTTTTAACCAAACAGTCTACAAATGTTAGTAATAATTGATAAATTGATCACGTGGGACCTCTTATCAACTCTTGCGATTTCGACTTTCGGCAAGGGTTGTATTTTTAGGGGCAAGAACCGCGTGTGTTCTGAAGTGGTCTGTTTGCTAGACTATGTTCCCGTATGCTACTTCGGGTCTCTTGTGACGCAAGAGATTCAGAGTGGACCGGGTATAGGTGAACCTAATATAATTGTTACTTTGTACTGCCGTATTGATCTGTAACATTTGTGCAAATAGCGCTGACTGCGACAAAAATGCACCTAATGAAGCAGTTGGATTGAGGTCTACTTTGATTTAAACAGTCGAACTTCGATGGCTCGAACAACTTTGGAACCACTAAAATCTGTTAGAGACGTAAGTGGTTCTAGCCACTGAGGTCTACTGCAGGAGGCATAATGGGTCAAATCTTGGGGTATCTTTTCGGTATCCTGTAACAATCGATGCTGTGTGTACCCATCATAATCGTCTTAGTGAGGCGATTCTGGTGAGTGCTCAAAGCATACATTTTTAATATAAAAGTCGCAAATCTCCTTAATTATTCCACACTGCTTCTCGTGTGGAGAAACCGCCTAGGGAACAAAAACGAGTTCGGCTCAGCCATGGTAAGCGGGCCATCGTGTTGAGCCATCGAAGTTCCACTGTACGCTACTTTACCCTAACTAAAAAAAAAATCGTTGTTGGGTTGTGGCCTGTGTAAATGGTCCTTATAACTGTCACAGTGCCCTTTGTACGGGTTATGATAGCCAACAGTGTCTGTATGTCGGATAAAAGTACCACGATACCGACGGCAAAGTTGCCCGAATGATCTAAATATTGTTGAATGGGACTTGGGAACTTCAACTCAGACAACCAAGGCAACATCCAAATATATTAGGCTTTATGTGCGTACTATCCAAGTATCACATAAACTACTAAATTGCTGTTGTCATGTCTGTTAGAATGTTTGTTTTGTTTGATTCGAGTTTTAGCGTCCCCGCCAACACTGTAAACGTCGCGTTGAAGTATTGTTTGTTTTGTTATGTTTGATTTGAGGTTTAACGTCCCCGTCAACACTGTAGGGGTCGTTTCTGAGACGTTGCTTCCAATTTTGTGGGACTTTTACCCAACACTGAGATGAAATGACATCTCGGGCCCTGTCGCCCGGTGAGGCCAGTGGGGTTTATTAGTATGGACGGTCTGCCTCGCACCCCGGTTCCTGGACAATTAGAATTGAGACGTCAACAAATGTCTCCTACCATGTTAACAAGTTCGTGTAATGAACATCCTTCTTAACCCAACTTTATATAGGGAAGGATAGAGTTGGGAACGAGTACACATTATTCTCTTTGTTTCTGCTCATAAACAGGGATCGTGGGTGCTAGCTTGGTGCCGCCTCATTGAGGCAGTTCTAGCGAGCCTCTACGATCTGTTCCTGTTCTGGTGATAGGAAAATATTAAGAGTTTTTCACTTGTAATATGTTTGTTCTAGAGAAAATATGAACGTTATTTAAGTGCACGAATTTGTTATCGTTATGCTGAAAATAACTATGCTCGTTTCAAACTCGAAGTATGAACTTTTGCATATATACCAGTATTTTTTATTTATTTATTTTTTTTTTGTATATATTTGATACAATGTGTATATAAACTGATACATATTTGGTCAAATGCTTTTTACTATTTTGGGACATAGCATATAACAGAACAATTCTTATGGCTGAAAATATTATTTTTTTCTTTCAAATTTTACTGGAGTAATCATGTAATTGGATTGCGGTGGAGGGGATGAGCAGGAGTTGTTGGCGGCGCGGGAGCCGGTGTGGGCACTGTGGATTGAGTTCACCTCTGGTCAAGCGTACATTGCAGACTGATTACAGCAAAGCTAGTGAGCAGAGGGGTGCTTGACCACAGTCTAGCAGGGGCTCTGGTGGCGGCAGTAACGATCGTTCCTCTTTTTCCACTGTAAGATCTGATTTTACTTTTGAGTATTTAAATGGATATACTTTTTGCATTGTAATGTTCAGTCCAAAAACTTCTATGTCAACTAAAATGTTTGTTCTATTCTGCAACGAACTACTACTTCTACTTCTTTCTTTCATCATTTATACCACGGTATTGAGCAATATCTTGTTGTACAGGAAAAATAATCACTACGATTTCCTGTCTGTTTCGTGTTGCATCTCCATCCCGCTCGTTAGAGGCATCAATTTATATTTCTTGAAAGATGACTGGGGTTGATATTGCTACCTACCGAGTGAGGGTGGGGATTCACTACAGCAGACACCAGAAACTCAAGGGAATTAACAGACTGGACACTTTTGACTACTATGTTTTTGTAAGACTACTGCTTCTATGTGCTGGTGATATAGAATTAAATCCAGGCCCTGATTCTGAATCTGAATCTGAAATAAGTCTTACACCAGACGATACATCTGATATTATCAAGAATAACTTCTCGGTTGTCCATTATAATGTACAAAGCGCATTACATAAACTAGACCAAATTGAATCCGAACTTTCAAATTTTGACTTAATTTCGATAACGGAGACATGGTTTACTACAGACATAAATGATAACGACATTGCTTTAAGTGGGTTCCGTTCTCCGTTTCGGAAAGATCGAATGGGCGGTCATGGAGGGGTAGCTGTTTACGTCAAAAATAACATACCGTGTGTACGTCGTTTAGACTTAGAAATATTAAATATAGAATGTATTTGGGTAGAACTTCGGTTAAATAATAAAAGAGTACTTGTTGGTACATTTTACCGACCTCCGAATTCTGACAATTCAATCTTGGCTAATATCGAAAATTCGATCGACCTAGCAGTGGACAAGGGAATCTCTGACATTATAATTCTGGGTGATTTTAACCTTGATATGAATAAGCAGATCTCTTTTAATAAAGTAAACAATATTTGCCAGTACTACAGCTTACACCAGATCATTAGTGAGCATACGCACTTTACTGAGCGATCATCATCCATTATCGACCTGTTAATCGTTTCAAACCCACAAAATGTAATACTAAGTGGAGTCGGAGGCCCATTTTTAAATCAGGATATACGATACCACTGCCCTGTTTTTGGAGTATTTAACTTCAGAAAGGGTCACATAAAGTCCATCAAGAGACATATATTGAAGTATAAAGATGGCGATTACGACAGATTAAAACAAAACTTGAATAGTACCGACTGGGAATCTCTTGAAAACGATGACATTGACACGTACACAAAAAATATAACAGATCATATTTTACAAGTTAGTAGCCAATATATACCTAATAAATATGTCACTATACGTCAGTCTGACCCTCCCTGGATGCATAATGAGTTACGTAAATTGATGAGGAAAAGAAAAAGAGCCTATGATAAAGCTAAACGTACTCGTAATATACATCACTGGGAAAAATACAAAAAGTTAAGGAACGATACTACAAGCCTGCTTAGATCTTCAAAGAAAAATTATTTTGATAAACTAGCCGACAAACTTAAAACAAATACTAATATAAGTAGTAGGGATTGGTGGAAAACTTTAAAAACATTTATAAATACTAATGAAAAACCATCCATTCCCCCTCTTAAAGAGGACGACATTATTTTTACTGACGAAAATGAAAAAGCAAACTTGCTTAATTGTTACTTTAAAGCACAAACTCAGTTAGACGACAACGGGAAAGCATTACCATATATTAACAAAGTAAACCAGAATGAATTATCTACAATAGAAACTACGCCAGATGAAGTGAAAACAATTTTAGAGTCATTGAAATTAGGAAAGTCTTCTGGGCCTGACAGTCTAAACAATTATATTCTTAAGGCATGTGCAAATGAATTATCAGAACCATTATCCAAACTCTTCAATGCATCATTTTCGAAAAATATAATACCACAAATATGGAAAGAGGCAAACGTCACACCGGTATTCAAAAAGGATGATCCATCAGATGTTAAAAACTACAGACCTATATCATTATTGAGCACTTTAGGTAAAGCAATGGAGAAAATAGTACACAAACATGTCTTCAACTTTTTTACGGACAATGATGTTATAACCTCACTGCAGTCAGGATTCGTACCGGGTGACTCCACAGTTAACCAACTCGTAGATATATACAATACGTTTTGCAAGGCACTTGACAACGGCTTAGAAGTAAGGGCTATTTTTTGTGACATTAGTAAGGCCTTTGATCGTGTTTGGCACCGGGGTCTTTTACTTAAATTACAATCTGTAGGTATAACTGGTTCTATCTTAAACTGGTTTCAAAACTATCTTAGCAACCGCAAACAAAGAGTTGTCTTACCGGGAGGTTCATCTGAATGGGTAGATATAACTGCCGGTGTACCTCAGGGATCCATCTTAGGACCACTTCTATTCTTAGTTTATATAAATGACATTGTAAACGATATTAATTCCACAATTCGTCTGTTTGCCGATGATACAAGTCTGTATATCATTGTGGATTCACCACAGGAAGCATCAGAAAGACTTAATCATGATCTCGGCAAAATTGATGCATGGGCTGACAAGTGGCTTGTATCATTTAACCCAAATAAGACCGAATCTATGACACTAACACGAAAAATTAATAAACCTTTCCACCCACCTGTAACTATGAAAAACCAAAATAATAAGCAAGTTGATAGTCATAAACATTTAGGTGTAGTGCTTGAAAGTAATTGTCATTGGCAAAAACATATAGAATTAATTACTTCTAAAGCTTGGCAGAGAATTCATATTATGAGAAAACTTAAATTCCTCTTGGACAGAAAAGCATTACAGACAATATACACAGCTTTCATAAGACCAGTTTTAGAATATGCTGACATAGTATGGTGCAACATTACTAAGTATCAAGAAGACGAGCTCGAACAAATTCAGCTTGAGGCTGCTAGAATAGTTACCGGAACTACTAAACTTGTTTCAATACAAAATTTATATACAGAAACTGGATGGGAAACGCTTAGTTCGAGACGACAACAGCACAGATTAACTTTGTTTTATAAGATGATTTATAATATAGCACCACCTTACCTAAGTACATTAGTACCAACTCTTGTTGGTGAAATATCAAGATACCCCTTAAGAAATAGTGACCTATATCAAACAGTTGATACAAAATCACAGTTATACTATAACTCTTTCTTACCGACAGTCGTTCGCGAATGGAACTCTTTGGAAGACACTGTGCGTTCTTCTCAGTCGGTCGCTTCTTTTAAAAGAAAAATATCAACTCGTACTGTTAAACCCAGCTATTACTTTGCTGGTACTCGTAAAGGCCAAATTTTGCACTCGAGGCTTGGAACAAACTGTAGTAGCCTAAATTACTGTCTCTTCAGTAAAAATATTGTTGAAAACAAGTTTTGCAATTGTGGCGAAACAGAGGATGTGAATCATTATCTTTTCCACTGTCCTCAATATGCACGCTATCGAGCTGCTATGATTGAGAATGTATCAATGTATTGTAACCCCACACAACATATTTTACTATTTGGCGATGCAACGCTTAGCAAGGAAACCAATACTACAATTTTCGAGACTGTTCAAGATTATATTATGCTTACCAAGCGGTTTGTCTGAATCTTATTAATGTATTGTAACCCCACAAAACATATCTTACTATTTGGTGATGCAACGCTTAGCAATACAATTTTTGAGACGGTTCATGGTTATATTATGCTTACCAAGCGGTTTATCTGAATCGTATTATCAAGTTATTGTCCAGTATTGTACTAAACCTTAAACAAAATGACGCTTAAAACGACCACATATTGCTAGATATACCGTGGTATCAATAATCTTTTCTCTCTTTCTTTCCTTCTTTCTTTCTTTCATTTCTTTCTTTTCTTTTCTTTCTTTCTTTCTTTCTATCAATTAGTATCTGTATTTCGCTATACAGTGATAACTCGCATAAAATTATTTTATGAAGGAAAAATCAAAATACTTGCACATTTTTTTATTATTTTTTTTTCCCTTAACTTTTGTTTTATTATTAGTACAATTATTATCTTATTCAAAACAACTTTAAAATTATAAAATATGTATGGCGACAACATAACTCATGCATAAAGCATCTTACGAAATCATTGTATGTCTATGTTTAGATAAGAACTACTGGGAAGCAGATCATACAAGTCACCGACTTTTTTCTGTATCCCTTTCAGATATAATTGTACTTATCCAATGATATTGTGTTTATATGTTTTGTGTTATTATATTTGAATGAAATAAAGTTTAAACTAAGTGGTCACCTACATAATTCCTGCCAATCATGCCCCTGGGTTCCAAATGGGCCACGTCCCGGGGCCTTTCGCTCCCATAGACTCATAATGGAAAAAAAGCTTCAAAAATCTTCTTCTCTGAAACCACAGGGCCCAAAGCTTATATATTTAGCATGTAGGAACGCAAAATGGTCACCTACATAAGTCATGCCAATCATGCCCATAGGGTCCAAACGGACCACGCCCCGGGCCCCCCTTAGCTCCTTTAGACTCCTAATCGAAAAAAAAACCTCCAAAAATCTTCTTCTCTGAAACACAGGGCCCAGAGCTTAGATATTTAGCATGTAGCAAGGGCAAGTGGTCACCTACATAATTCCTGCCAGTCATGCCCCTGGGTTCCAAATGGGCCACACCCCGGGGCCCCTTCGCTCCCATAGACTCATAATGGAAAAAAGCTTCACAAATCTTCTTCTCTGAAACCACAGGGCCCTTAGCTTAGATATTTAGCATGTAGCAAGGGCAAGAAATCAACTACATAATTCCTGCCAATCATGTCCCTGGGTTCCAAATGGGCCACGCCCCGGGGCCCCTTCGCTCTGATAGACTCATAATGGAAAAACGCTTAAAAAATCTTCTTCTCTGAAACCACAGGGCACAGAGCTTAGATATTTAGCATGTAGCAATGGCAAGTGGTAACCTACATAATTCCTGCCAATCATGCCCCTGGGGTCCAAATTGGCCACACCCCGGGGTCTCTTAGCTCCTTTATACTCAGAATGGAAAAAAGGTTCAAAAATCTTCTTCTCTGAAACCACAGGACCCAGAGCTTAGATATTTAGCATGTAGCAACGGCAATTGGTCACCTACCCTCTTTCAAAATTGCCTAAATCGTTCTGCTCCGTTAAACAAAATGGCCGCCAGAGCTAAAAATAGAAAAAAACATTTTAATGACATCTCCTCCTAGGCAAATGACCCGATTTGAAAAGAATTTCACAGGAATTTTCCTAGGGTGACCCTCTTTCAAAATTGCCTAAATCGTCCTGCTCCGTTAAACAAAATGGCCGCCACAGCTAAAAAATAGAAAAAAAAACCTTTAAATGACATCTCCTCCTAGGCAAATGGCCTGATTTGAAAATAAGTTCACAAGAATGTTCCTTGAGTGACCCTCTTTCAAAATTGCCTAAATCGTTCTGTTCCGTTAAACAAAATGGCCACCAGAGCTAAAAATAGAAAAAAACTTTCAATGGCATCTCCTCCTAGGCAAATGGCCCGATTTGAAAAAAAATTCACAGGAATGTTCCGTGAGTGACCCGCTATCAACCCTCTTTCAAAATTGTTTAAATCGTTCTGCTCCGTTAAATAAAATGGCTGCCAGAGCTAAAAATAGAAAAACCTTTAAATGACATCTCCTCCTAGGCAAATGGCCTAATTTGAAAAGAATTTCACAGGAATGTTCGTTCATTGAGTGACCCTCTTTCAAAATTGCCAAAATCGTTCTGCTCCGTTAAACAAAATGGCCGCTAGGGCTAAAAATAGAAAAACCTTTAAATGACATTTCCTCCTAGGCAAATGGCCTGATTTGAAAATAATTTCACAAAAATGTTCCTTGAGTGACCCTCTTTTAAAAATTGCTTAAATGGTTCCGCTTTGTTAAACAAAATGGCCACCAGAGCTAGAAATAGAAAAACCATTAAATGACATTTCCTCTTTGGCAAATTGCCCTATTTGAAAAGAATTTCACAGAAATGTTCCTAGAGTGACCCTCTTTCAAAATTGCCGAAATCGTTCCACTCCGTTAAACAAAATGGCCGCCAGAGCTAAAAATAGAAAAAGCTTTAAATGACATTTCCTCCTAGGCAAATGGCCTGATTTGAAAATAATTTCACAGGAATGTTCCTTGAGTGACCCTCTTTTAAAATTGCCTAAATGGTTCCCCTTAGTTAAACAAAATGGCCACCAGAGCTAAAATTAGAAAAACCTTTAAATGACATTTCCTCCTAGGCAAATGGTCCGATTTGAAAATAGTTTCCCAGAAATGTTCCTTGAGTGACCCTCTTTCAAAAATGCCTGAACTGTTCCGCTTTGTTAAGGAAATGGACACCAGAGCTAAAAATGGAAAAACCTTCAAATTCCACTACAATGAAAAATAGCCTCCAAAGAAAAAAAGTCTTTGGTCCACGTCTCCTTAAAGCAGTGAATCCCTCATTTCCATAAGCTTTGAAACATCTTGGATTCAGGTGAGCGATTCAGGGCCATCATGGCCCTCTTGTTTCTATCAGCGACGGACGAACACCGTCGACGTCATAAGTCGCCACTCATTTTAGAGAGAACCGTGGTTTAATTATGACGTCACTGAATGATCATGTGACGTCGCATGGGACAATGTATTCATTGCGGTATAAACAACAATGCGTCGCAATAGTTTAGCTGTGGGAGTTTTCTGTAAATGCACCGAGAATGTAAATTGTTTGTGTGATTTGAGGTTTAACGTCCCCGTCAACACTGTAAAGGTCATTTTGGAGACGATGCTTCAAATTTTGTGGGACTTTTACCCGACATTGAGATGAAATGACTTCTCAAGCCCCGCCGCCCAATGGAACCGATAGGGTTTAATAGCATGGACGGGCCGACTCGCACCGCTTTGCCTTGGCAAGGCTTAGATCCTCTAAGTGGTTTACCAGTACTCGTGTGCGGGCCGGATTCAGCTCTGCGTGGAATCATCATGCAGCCCATATATTTCTTCAAGCCCCGATGGGCGGGGGCCCTAGAATGTAAATATGAATATATATATATAGTTTTACCTTTAGTTCTAGGGCACTTTCCCGGGGGACTCAAGATTCAGTTTAACCCTTTCTGTACCAAATGGAATCTTCCTCCTTATATATAGCAGGAGTCCATTCCAAAACTTAGGGGTGTCAGGTTGTGTTTTCATCAAAATTTATTTGAAAAATGACTGAACTTTTAGCAAACAGTGGAGGCCCTGATCAGACGCCGCTTTCTGCGGCGTCTGATCAGGGCCTCCACTGTTTACCAGGCTACCCCTTTAGGGTTTTCTGGTACTGAATGGGTTAAATCAGCTTTTGTAGACGAGCCAGCCTTGTTTGAGTTATTGAAGTCCCAATGTATGTTTTAGTAAAACATGGAAATATTATATAATTTTATAATTCCGATTCTCCACCATTGTGTATATTTCGAATGATTTGATTGGCTGGAATAAAAGTGAGCAAGAATCTCAAAGAAGTCGCTGAAGGCTGTGTCACCGCAAAGTCACCGGACCATGAAATCTCATCACGAAAACACTCCTATATAATTTTGACCCCCTTGAACCCCACTTTTATATAGTAAAACTTGGGTTTCCGGGGGTATACCTTATTTTTCTTATTTCTGCTCTAAAATATAGATTGTGGGTACTCGTTAGAACCGCCTCTATGAGGCGGTTCTAACGAGTGCCCACAATCTATATTTGAAAAATGTATAAGAAAAATATCACAATTTTTTTTATCATAAAATTTTCATTTTTTTGGGCGATAAAGGTGGAAATGTATTTGTATAGGCGTGTTTGCGTCAACAAAAATAGGTGCCTGTAGAAGCAAGTTCATATACCAAGTATCACTAATGAAGCTCTTATAATTCTCGAGAAATGGACCCTCACATTAAGGTGCGAGTTAGGGTGGTCGCAATAATTCTCACATTAGGGTGCGAGTTAGGGTGGTCTCAATAATTCACAAAGTCAATGTACCTTGAAATGTAGTTCAAGGTCAGATATGGGTGCTTGCATTAAAGTTGTTACTCCTAGATGCAAGTTTGTACCAAGAATCATTAATGAAGCTCTTATATTTCTCGTTGAATGGACTCTTATATGGGGTGAAAGTTAGGATGGTCGCAATAATTCACAAATTCAGTGAACCATGAAATACAGGTCAAGCTGAGATATGGATGTTTACAATGAAGTTGTCATTCCTAGATGCAAGTTTGTACCAAGTATCATTAATGAAGCTCTTATAGTTCTTGAAAAATGGACTCGCACATTAGGGTGAAAGTTAGGATGGTCGCAAATGTTGACGGCTTGACGGACAAACGGACGGAAAACCGGACTCCTTTATTGCGCCATGCTTAAAGCAGGCGCGACAAAAACTATTTCACAGAGCGAGGTTGTAAGGTTGTGACGTCAAAGAGCACGTTTAGATACCGCGCGTTACGTCATTTTATTTGATGTGACGACAACAGCGCTCGATCTATTGAAAACGTACTTTTTTCGCCTGGGTTTCAAAGATGGCAGCTTATAACTTAATAATCATTCCGCCGTGATCATTGGTAATTTCATTCTTACACTTTCGAAATAATTCCTACAATTTTCCATTTTTGGTAGCATTTTTAACATTTGAATGACAAAGTTGGAATAACAAGGAATTCAATATCACTTTTGTGGATTTATCAATGTGTAAACTTTGGGCTTCATGCAGTTTGTGGGTGATTCGCCGGAGTTTACACTTCGGGCTTCATGCAGTTTGTGAGTGATTTGCCGGAGATTACACATCGATAAAATCCACAAAAATGAAAATCATTACTATAGTGTCACATATCTATACACAGACTTAATAACGCGGTGAACTAAGTGCAACAGAAACAACCATAGAAAGAATTTTGTTTTTGCACACAGGATAAAGAAATCCTTGAGTTTATCCTGGGATAGATTTTCGTATCCTATCCAGGTTATCCTGCACAGGAATATGATTAAAATTGAGAGTTTTTACGTGTTTGATACGCACTTGTTGAATAAGATACGCCGTTGTTAAGATTGAAGTCACTGCAAGTTTGGTAACGCCAACGTTACTAACTACACCAATGCGACATAGAGCATTTTTCACTTCTCGAAAATGGCCATTTTCTGAAGTAAAATTATTTACACTGCAAACATAGGTGGTTGGTGCCCTTTAGTACCCCCTCATTGACTCCGCATGATGAATTTCTAACCCCTCAGTTTTGTTTGTTTGATTTGCGGTTTAACGTCCCCGTCAACAATGAATAGGTCATTAGACGCTGCTTCCAATTTTGTGGGACTTTTATCAAACATTGAGATGAAATGACATCTCAAGCCCTGTCGCCAAATGAAACAAATAGGGTTTATAAGCATGGACGGTCCGACTCGCATCGCTTTGGTGTGAGCGGTCGGCTTCAGCTTTGCGTGGAGTGTGTGTGTGTGTGTGTGTGAATTCGGGTTTAACGTCGCTTTCAACAATTTTTCAGTCATATCACGACGGTGTCTGGTTGCGACAGGGAGCTCAATGCTCACGTTTATAGTGCTGCCTCACTGAAGTATCATGTCCCAGACACATTACATGATACCACACCCAGTCACATTATCCTGACACTGGATCGACCAGTCCTAGCTCTACCCCGTAAATCTGAGTGCCAAACGAAGAGCAGCTAGTACCATTTTTAACGACTTTGGTATGTCGCGGCCCGGGATCGAACCCGAGACCTCCCGTTCCCCGGAGCGGACACTCTACCAACTGAGCTATCGGGGCCGGGCTTTGCGTGGAAGCATCATGCAGCCCATCTATTTCTTCAGGCCCCGAGGACGGGGGCCTTTAACGCACCAGTTAACATTAAAATCAAAGGATTACAGAGATGAAACAACGATGATGACTCGACAACATGAAATTACTAAAATGCTTGCGCAAAAGAAAACCAACAGCTATAGACTCCGGGACTCCGGTGGGCCCGACAAGAGACAGAGCATCAGGCACAAACCAAACGACATTACTTATAAAGTTGAAGTAAGTTTTTAGGCCGGAGTAAGTTTTTCCATGGGTGGTTTGTTTGAATACACATCTTAATGCATAGGCCTAAACTTTAAATCCATGTTCATTGACTTCTTTAAGTCACATGTGTTTATCTCGTCTCGCTATTTTTCATCTTTTCAATATAATTTATTTATCAGTTCAGAATATAAAATGTGCGTCATCAATCTTACAACATGCGTTTCAATTTTTCCAATACAAGAAAAATAGGACTCCAGCCAAAACGCATTATTTGGCTAACTAAAAGAGTATTTAGCGATCATCCTTTTGAAAAGATACTTTCCATATGATTTAAGGGGAATCGAAACAGTTTCAGGGGAGGCAACTCCTGCAAACGTATTTTCATCTCCCATGTCAATAAGTGTCAACTCTTAAAGGAAAGAATTTGCTCCGTACGAGTAATTCTTTTACTTTAAGAGTAGACCCCTTACAGAGTTTACAGAAAAAGCGAACAGGAAGTCCAAAAAGTTGTCTCCCTTTGATAAATGGCGGAAAATATCTGCTAGATGCATCCATTCCCTTAAGCCACGCCCTAAGAAAATCTACTTCATCAATTTGCGAATAAAAAGAAAGCAGGTCAAACTGCTCATCCTCAAATTCTGATCAGCAATTTATCATTCGCTTCCTTGCACAGTACACTATGTATGGTTTATATATGAAAAAAAAAAAAGATTGAAGCATGTAGTCAGTTTGCCGGCCTGTGCCTTACCTGATCGCAAACACCGAAAAATTGATTTTTTTTCTTTTGTCGTCACGGGTGTTCATATGATGATGCCAAATTTATCAAAATTAATATACGTAAATGGGGAAAAGATACTAAAGTTGGATTTCTGTTTAACGTTACTGCTTCACGGAATCTAGCAAAAATGAACAAAATTAAAATAAGCTCACTATTTCTTATTTTATTTACGCTTTGTCACGGTAAGTTGTATTCTTGTTTGAGCTACAAGGAATGCACGATAAAGTCCGATTACTTCGATTGAAATTTATTCGGATTCGTTCAATATATACAGCGACGTGGTACCTCATGACGTCTTACCACAATACGTCGCGCAAAATTTTTCATGCAGTCATTCATAGTCTGATAAAAAGCACAGTCTGGGGCAAATATCTCCCATCACGATAGGAAGTCCGTGAATCGAGCACCCCCCTAAACGTCACTTTATAGAGAGAAAGCCCGGTTTTACAGAGGTATACATTATTTTTCTTATTTCTGCTCCAAGACATAGGTTGTGGATACTCGTTAGGACCCGCCTCGTTCTAACAGTAGAAGAGACCCTCCCCCCCCCCCCCCCCCCGCGATTGGAGTCAGGGGAATACACCTTTACCTGTGCATTTTGTTTCTATATTTAGTAACTTGTTTCCCGACTGAGGGAGGGGGAGGTGGGGGGGGGGGGGGGAATGGCCGTTTTTGGATGGGTTCACAGACTTCAGTCTGTGCAAAAAGCTCCTTATTCAATCGAATAGATGAAAATTCCGACTGCAACTTTAAAATGCATAAAGCGCTAACATTTTACCGTTCAGATTTTTTAAATAATTATTTTTTGAAAAGTTATTGATCATTAAAGTCGATTGTTTAACTCTTTCCTATCAAAAACTTCTATGTCTCTGATCGGGGTACAAATGACTCTGATTAGTGCCTTCAAAATAGTTTGACCCCGTTCGTGGTCCATGTCAGGTGAAGTTCTTCTTATGTGTCATTGTTGTCTCCGAACATGGATATCTTAGTATTTTGGCCCCCATTACCATACACCACGAAAATATACCTATATAATTTTGACCCCCTTGAGCCCCACTTTTATATAGTAAAACTGGGGTTTGCAGGGGGTAACCTTATTATTCTTATTTCTGCTCTAAAATATAGATTTTGGGCAGAAATAAGAAAAATATCGCAATTTTTCTTCTTAAAATTTAGTTTTTTTCGGCGGTGAAATTTACACTGTATTTGTATAGGCGCGTTTTCGTAATGAATTAAATTGTTACGTTTTTCGTTTTATAAGATTATGAGGAGGTGTAGTGTAAAAAACAATTGGCGGCAAAGATCAGGAACCGATACAATTAACCTACAGCTCCCATCAGAGACACCAAATGGAAAGAAACACAAACATGAAACAAAAGACCTGGAAAAATCATAAGTAGACAGACTTGAAGCACGAAAACGTCTGGATTTCAATTTATTTAAAACCTCATTCGATTTTTATAGACCAAAACAGATTTTCCCCTGATCTTTCAAAGACTTTGTCGCAATATTTAATCTCAAGTTTTTTGTTGTTTTTGTGTGTGTGTGTGTGTGTGTGTATGTGTGTGTGTGTGTGTGTGTGTGTGTGTGTGTGTGTGTGTGTGTGTGTGTGTGTGTGTGTGTGTGTGTGTGTGTGTGTGTGTGTGTGTGTGTGTGTGTGTGTGTGAAGTCGGGTTTAACGTCGCTTTCAACAATTTTTCAGTCATATCACGACGGTGTCTGGTTGCGACAGGGAGCTCAATGCTCACTTTTATAGTGCTGCCTCGCTGAAGTATCATGTCCCAGACACATTACATGATACAACACCCAGTCACATTATCCTGACACTGGATCGACCAGTCCTAGCTCTATCCCGTAAATCTGAGTGCCAAGCGAGGAGCAGCTAGTACCATTCTTAACGACTTTGGTATGTCGCGGCCCGGGATCGAACCTGTGACCTCCCGTTCCCCGAGCGGACACTCTACCAACTGAGCAATCGGGGCCGGTAATCACAAGTTTTTAATGGCACTAAGATTTAGAAAGTTCCGTGGTGGTGCAAAAGCTTGAATTTGCAATAAACCGTGCTTTGTATAGTCTTTTATGAAGTTTAGGTAACAAATATAACACAGGAAGATCGTCTTGGCATTCCGTAACATATACAGCAAACTTGGTGGCTGAATGTCAAAATTAATCTGGTCATTTACTACAGCCTTCTCTTCAGTCAAAGGCAGTAGTTTATAGGCCTTAGTACCACCAAGATCTTGCTGAAGAGTGTTAACATAGTGGAGCCGTCAAACGACGACAACATTGTTCGCGACCTTCTCTGCTGGATCCAAAACATACTTCTTATGAAATTATTGAATACCTATTTAATGATGTCTTATGATTAGGAGGTACTAAGTTAGTATTTTGAGCACGGAAAGAAATGCGTTTGTTTGCTAAAGGGCTTTATGCTCAACAAACTCTCGATTACACAATTGATTACCGACTTCATTCAAGGCAGTAGTGATTTCTTCCCTCAATTTAGAAACAGATCGATATTTCGGTCCTTTAGAAATTATATTACATGTACATATCCTAGAATCAGGAATAATTTTTAAATTGCCAGTAATTAAACAATTATATATTAATTACGAAGTCAGTTTTACTCTACTTCTAGATATTTAGATGATTTATTAAATATTGACAATACTTACTTTGATGGTTTGATCAGTCAGATTTATCCCCTAGAACTTCAGTTAAACAAGGCAAATTCCTCTGATACAGAGGCCCCCTTTTTTGGATTTACATGTATCTATTGTAGATGGGTTTGTTTCTTGCAAAAATGATAAACGTGATAATTTTGATTTCGAGATTGTAAATTTTCCTTTTTTGGACGGTGATGTTCCTCGTGCGACATCGTACGGGGTTTAAATTTCGCAGTTAATTCGATTCGCTAGAGTGCCTAGTCATGTATCCGACTTCAACACTCGTAATAATTTATTAACCGCTAAACTTCTTAATCAGGGGTATCGGTATCATAAACTACGTAAAGCCTTTTCTAAGTTTTATAGACGTCATTCTGATTTGGTTTCAAAATTCAATGTTGGACTTAAAACACTTCTGCAACAAGGACTATCGGAACCCGAATTCTATGGTGACTTAGTATATAAATTTAGAAAAATACATGCCTGTAATGACTTAAGTACCCAAAAATCGTTCGTCGATATATAAAGATTGGGTACAACATAAATGTTATAGAACAGACTGCATGCATGGTGGTTAACCCAATCACGGTTGGCAACTTTGCTTCCCTCTTTTATTGCACACCGGTGGGCCGGGCTTAAGATTATATGACGGTTCCAGAGTAAAAACATAAATGGAAATTTATTTTAGTATTGTTTATGTTGGTTGGCGTCTGATACTCCGTCTTTGGTCGGGCCCCTCGGAGTCTAAATGTTAGTTTTCTTTTGCTCCAGCAATTCTGTTGTTGTAAGCTGTCGAGTCCTCAACCTTGTTTCATCTGTGTAGTTTTTTGATTTGTATGTTCTCGGAGATGTTACACTGATGAGTTAGAAAGCTTTCATGCAGACTAAACAAAATTAGTGTATACCGCGACAGAGGTAAAGGCGAGGATTGTGGCCATGTAAAATCGATTTTAGCCCCCCCCCCCCCCGAGTGGAATTCTTTCCACTGACCGTTCCAAGGCGGTTCTTCTGTGGCGGTTTATTTATGTTGTTGTTTGTTACTTACTGTGTGTATCACTTGTGTCTTTTTATTTTGGATGGCCATTTTGCCATTTTGTGGGAAAGTAACTGTCCTTATGGCCTTCCTTTGTTTAGGTTTCCATTAAGGTCTGGTCGCTTCATGTTTGTGTTTCTTTCCCTTTGGTGTCTTTGATGGGTGGAGTAAGTTAATTGTATCGATTCCTGATCTATGTTTTACTTCTACTTTTTATAGACTTTGATGCCAAACGTTGCAGATGTATTTAGTTACGAAAGATGTAAAACATATTGAACGGGTTTTTGGCGGTGACCCACAGGTTGGGCGAAAGGAGCTAGGGGTGAAACAGTATTTTTTTCAGAACATGGTCGTATGGCATATCAAAATGAATGGGGTGACGGGTAGAATATAAAACAAGTAAAATTTTGACACTGTGATCATATTAAGGCCCTTGTGAGGAGACAAAAGGCCATTTTTTTTAATTACGATGTCGTATTTTTGCAATTGCTGTCGAAAACGTGGGGATCTGACGTGCTATCGACTGGACGATCTAGTTTAATATTTTTTCCAGTTTAGCATTTGTTATCATTAGTCAGAACCCTATTATACAAGATTAAACTTCAATGATAATTAAATACCTGCCCAGCCCAACATAAAGAGAGGATCTTACATGAGTGTTCATGTATTATTGAATTTATTAAACGAGCTGAGAAAAGGGATAAAATGCGAGACTTTGCCGAGCATTTCAATCCTTCTCCTCAACGAGTTTAATAAATTCAATAATACATGAGCACGAATGTAAGATTCTATTTATCATATGACATTAAAAACTCAATTATTTACGATTTGTTGACAAAAAATGTCAATACTCCGTCATTAATAAACACGACGTCGGTAATGACGTCGTACATGTAACGTTACGGGGCGTATCTTGAACTAATTTGCATATTTAATCCACTAGTGGATTATCGAATTTATTACATAGAGTTTATTTGGTTGTTTTGATCGATTACGGTGAAATAATTCACAAGTGTTCTAAGGCTTCCGAGTAAAAAACGAGTGAGCGATAGCGATTGTTATTGTTGTTACAAACGACGTCAGCAACGTCGCCTAGCAATTATGACGTTACAACGTTCGGAAATGAGAAATGAAATAATTCACTGTTGAGCGATTATCGTTTTTTTTCACTGAGAAAAACAAAAAAAAAAAGGTAATTCATTGTTAGAAATGTAATTAATGGCGTTATTACATTCTCAGACGCGACGTCATATGATAAAGTATAAAATTTGGTGTTGACTTTTAGCTTTCAAAACATCTTTTAATTTGAACTTTTTGTTTTGAGAATATCACTTTTCTCGTACCCAAACACCTCAAGGCATAAAGTAAAATAGGACCCACTTTACCATTATGAAGTTGAAGTTGAACGTCTAAAATTAAAATATTATTCTGGTTAAACAAAGCTTAACTGTCTTTGTCCACCAGTCTTTTGTTATGCTTTGTGAAAGGGTCCATTGTAAGAAAACTGCACACCTACTTTTACAAAGTCATTATAAATGACTATCACTTGACAAATGTAACAGGGTCCTACAGGAAAATGTAATTTTGGTCTTGGTTGGGTTAACCTCGAGATCCCATGATAAACAATTTGGATAAATAGCATTTAGAGTAGCATGGAGTTATGCAGTATACTCGGCAAAATCAATGTGTCATCGGTGTACACTGTATCATCGGTGTACAGAAATATAATCAGTTTTAGATAAAGTTCAATGGCACCGTTACTTAAAATAACAATTGCCACATCGTTAATATTAGTCATTTAAGAATATTGGAAATTTTACATAATTGAAGAAATAATCTTATATTTACTGGCACCTACATAACTTGAAAATGTCACAGGTCTTGAATGATTTAATTTTTCACAAATTTTGCATTTGCATACATGCTATGGATGATTTTAAACATTTACCATCATTATTATTGTTAAGCAGCTTCTGCCCTAAGTATACACGGTTATCAAATTCAAATGCGTTCTTGAAATCAATAAAGGCAAAATACAATCTCTTTTTACTCTGTACAAACAGAGATAAATCAAACACCTTAAACCTCAAAGGTGATAACTTAAACATCATTCAGGGTATTAACTGACATCTTGAGTCTACACAGAATGATAACTTATTCATTGCGAAAGCGCGTCAAAAAGCGGGAATTTATTTTAATGCGGATGTGCGGAATAGTGCAGATGAGTATCAAATATTGCTATGAAAACTAAGAGCATGTTTGTGTTTCTTTCCCTTTGGTGTCTCTGATGGGAGCTGTGGGTTAATTGTATCGATTCCTGATCATTGCCTTCACTTCTATTTTGATACCCCTTCCTTTAGCCATAATGCTCCCCGGAAGAACCGTTCAACATCTGGGAGGTGGAAGTAGTACTTCAGGCAAATAAATTGGGATATTGTGATATCACCAGAAGCATACGGAGGTACTTTGTTTATTGTCCCGTTTGTTTGTTTGATTTTAAGTCCCCGTGAACACTATTTAGATCATATTGGCCGGTCCCCGCCCATCGGGGCTTGAAGAAATATATGGACTGCATGATGCTTCCACGAAGAGCTGAATCCGACCCACACACGAGTACTGGTAAACCGCTTAGAGGATCTAAGCCTGCCCAGGCAAAGTGGTGTGAGTGTCGGACCGTCAATGCTTATAAACCCTATTGGTTTCATCGCGCGACAGGGCTTGAGAAGTCATATCATCTCAATGTCGGGTAAAAGTCCCACAAAATTGGAAGCAACGTCTCCAAAATGACCTTTACCGTGTTGACGGGGATGTTAAACCTCAAATCAAACAAAACAAAAGGTCATATTGGAGACGTTGCTTCCAATTTTGTGGGACATTAACCCGACACTGAGATGAAATGGCGTCCCATAGAAACCGCTAGGGTTTAAGGAGCGGTCCGACTCGCGTCACTTTTCCTGGGCAGGTTTAGACCTAAGCGGTTTACCAGTATTCAGGTTCGGTCGGTTTCAGCTCTGCGAGGAAGCACCGTACAGCCCATCTATTTCTCCAAGCCTCGATGGGCGGGGGCGATATTGTCCCTTTTGATATTCATGTTTTTCTATCTCATCTTTACATGCATTTACTTTTAATTTAAATTACTTAAAGTAGAAGTAAAACAAAGATCAGGAATCGATACAATTAACCTACTCCACCCATCAAAGACACCAAAGGGAAAGAAATACAAACATTAAGCGACCAGACCATAATGGAAAACCCAAACAAAGGAAGGCCATAAGGACAGAGTTTTGAGGCGTGTTCTAGATGAAACCGACAACATGTAATATGTGCCATTTGAAAGGTTATGCAGAGCATATTCAAAATAGAAGTGAAGGCAATGATCAGGAATCAATACAATAACCTTACACCTCACAGCGTAGACATCAAAGAAAAAGAAACATTGACATAACATAACTTTATAAAAATTGTAAAACGTCATATGCGGAAAGCCAAAAGGACAGAACTTTATTTTCCCACTAAATGACCAAACAGCTACCCAAAATAAGAAGATATAAGCAATACATGCATGCAAAGACAAACTATTACAACAATAAACAACAACTGAAGAACCCGCTTTGAATGGTCAGGAACATGTTTTACTTGGAGTGTGTGTGTGTGTGTGTGTGTGTGTGTGTGTGTGTGTGTGTGTGTGTGTGTGTGTGTGTGTGGTTGGGGCGGGGGATAGGGGAGGGCTCAAATCGAATTCAACGTGGTTACAATTCACACCATTGGTCTATCTATCTAATCTTGGTTGGGTGTCTAAATTTAGAAAAAATGAAGACTCTTGATGAGTCCACGCGAAGGATTTAAAACTCATCAGTGCAGCATCTCCGAGAACATGAAACTCAATGAAACAACGTCGAAGACTCGACAGCATGAAATGTCTGAAATGCTAGAGCAAAAGAAAACCAAAAGTTAGACTATGATGGACCCAATTAACGAGAGCCAAAGTCAACATTTGCTAATTCAATAACTGAACAGGCAGGAAATTGCAATTTGCTTTTTTGTCATTTGCGCTTATAGACATCACGTGAACAAGTCCGTGAAATGAAGACCCCCTAAACCCCACTTTATATAGAGAAAACTGGGGTTTACGGGGGTATTCATTATTTTTTTTATTTCTGCTTCAAGTCATAGGTTGTGGGTACTTGTTAGAACCACCTCAATGAGGCGGTTCCAACGAGCATACACAGCCTATGTTTGCAGTACAAATAAGAAAAATATCACGGATTTTCATCAGAAAAGTGGCAATATTGGAGATGTGAAAAATGCACTATGTCACACGGGTGCGTTGTCATAATGTTTACATGTATATAGTTTCTCGTAGGTCTAAAGAAGGACAACTCATTAATGAAAGTTTTGACTTGCATTAACTATCACCTTTATTTTTATAAACAGAGGATTTAATCACCAGAAACAATGCCCGAGGTTAACAGCAAATTTGATAACCCTGTGAAGGCAGAGAGCATTATAAATTTAGAACATTTCAAAAAATTCATTCAAAATTAAATCAGGCGCACAATCAAATCATGTTGTGACACTCCTGATTTCTATTTTTCATTTTAATAGTTTATCTTTAAAAACGCTGTGTGTGTTGAAAACCCTGGTAAACCCTACTTTCCACTTTTTATCATATTTTGTTGATTCTGAATATATTAATCTTACCTCTGCTTGAGATATCTATAAACTTTGAAAAAATATCTGCCAACAGACATATGCTGTAATAATCTTAAAATCTCCAGCAGAAGATGCAGTTGAAATGGCAAACAATGACCAGATTGTTGAAGTCTATTTTGTTTGTTTGTTTGATTACAGGTTTAACGTCCCCGTCGACACTGTAAAGGTCATTTTGGAGACATTGCTTCCAATTTTGTTGGACTTTTAACCGACATTGATATGAAATGATATCTCAAGACCTGTACCCAGTGGAACCAATAGGGTTTATAAGCATGGACGCCCCGAATTACGAGAAAACGCCTATAAAAATACATTGTAAATTTTACCGTCAAAAATCTAAAAATTTAAGAAGAAAAATTGTGATATTTTTCTTATTTCTGCTCAACATATAGATTGTGGGTACTCCTTAGAAACGTCTCATTCTAGCAAAAAGTAAGAAAAGTAAGGTTTACTCCTGTAAACCCCAGTTTTACTATAAAACATGGGGTTCAAGGAGGTCAGAATTATATAGGTGTGTTTTCGTAATGGACTCGCAACGCTTTGATGGGCAGGCTTTGATCCTCTTAGCGGTTTACCAGTATTCGTGTGCGGCCGGTTTCAGCTCTGCGTGGAAGCATCATGCAGCCCATCTTTTTCTTCAAGCCAAGTTGGGCGGGGGCTGTTGAAGTCTACACTTTACATAATGCTAACATAGCTATGCGATATACTGAAAAACTTTCAAAGTATCAAACGAATGAATAGTGTGGTATTTTCCTTATTTCTGCTCAATACATAGATTCGTGTTAGAATGACAGCTTACAGGCGTTTCTACTGAGCACCCACAATCTATGTTATGTATGTTTAAGAGCAGAAATAATGATAATAATAATAAAACAATACCCATGTAATGGTTGATCCTGCAAAACTCGGGTTTCCTATATAAAGTGGCATCACGTGAACACGTCCGTGAAATGAAGACCCCCCCCCCCCTAAACCCCACTTTATAGAGAGAAAACTGTGGTTTACAGGGGTATTCATTATTTTTCTTATTTCTGCTCCAAGACATAGGTTGAGGGTACTCGCTAGAACCGCCTCAATGGGGCGATTCTAACGAGCACCCACATCCTATGTTTTGAGCATGTATAAGAAAAATATGAAGGATTTTCATCAGAAAAGTTGCCATTTTGGAGATGTGAAAAATGAACTATGTCATACGAGTTATCGTAATGGTAAAAAGGGTTTACCAGGGACTTTAGCGTAAATGATTGTTATATTAATGGGTTTCTTCCGATGGTTTCTATGTGCCCAATGTACCATTGTGGTGCATGACTTTTTTTTTTTTTTTTTTGCTTTCATTTCGCACCAGATGTGCAGTAAATCCAAGATGCCGGCATTGCAATTTAATGAAGGCGAGCACGAGAATGTTATACTTTTTTTTATCAAGGGAAATTACCCTTGCGATGTCCAATCAAAAGCCTACAAATTTCTTTGCAGTAAAACAGTTTCAGTTATTTTGACGGGGGACATTTGATTACATTCCCCACCTGAAAGCAATATTTGCCCTTGCCAAACGTTTTTTATTCTTGACGGGGAACATCGGATAACATTCCCCGCCTGGGAGAGATATTTACCAGAGCCATTAGGCGTGTGTATTTGTTATGACTTAACATAGTTTAAGCAGAAATATAAATCCAAACGCCAATTGCGCTAAACATTTATGGACTGTTAGTACTGAATGAGAATCTACATGTTTGAATTACGTCAAAAACACTCCCACGTAAAAGCGATATGCAAATGGTGTCATATGTTACAGTGCCAATTTAAGTTATTTTGATTCTTGGCGGGGAACACGGGATCACACTCACCATCTGAAAGCGATATTTGCCCTCCTCCAACTTTCTTATTCTTATTTATGATTTAATAAATCGATAACCCACAGTTCCCATTAGAGACAACACAAACATGAAACAACAAGACCCTATTGGAAACATCAACAACGGAAAGCCAAAAGGACAGTTACTTCCCAACAAACTGGCCAAATGGCTATCCAAAACAAAATTATATAAGCGATATACTGTTACGAGCCAGGCGTAGCAGAAAGAAAAAGCAAACAAGCCTTTTGAAAAATTTAACAAATTTATTTGCAAAGTATCTTTAACCTGTAGAAGTAAGTAAATTAAATGTACTTAGCTCTGTTATGAAATATCCTTGAAGGAATCCATTTTCCTTGATCTCACAGAATTCACAGTCCGAAATAAAATATAATATCCTTTAACAATCCAACACAGAATTTAGAAATATCTTTTCTTAAAAGCCCAAACATCAAACTCTGACTCAAAGAGAAAATCAAGCTCTTTTATAGACCCTTAGATTTCTCTAGACCAAACCAGAGGGCTGTGGAATAAGATAAGGTAATTTTCTAAAAATAATTCCACCCCGAACTTTCTGGAAGATTCTAAAGTATTTTTCCTTGTAAACATGTTGTTTACCAAATAAAATTAATCCGTGACTCATTTCTTTCCAGAAAGTTCTTTAAGAAGAATTAGGTCACCCAGTGGGATAAGTGGGAATCAGAAAAATAAATTCTTATGTAAAACAATTCAGACTCAAAGACAAACCATAACAAAAACAAACCGCGACAGAAGAACCGCCTTGGAACGGTCAGTGAAACCAACTCCACTGGGGGTTCGTTATAATGAAAGCTTTTTCACTCCATTTTGTACATTGCTGCAATGTTTTCCAGAGTTCTTTTGCCGTGGACGTCATGAAAAGTAAGTGTTTACATGTAACGTCATCACACGCGCCTACGTTGAAAGTACCGAATGAATTAAAAACAATAAAAATATATGTTTTTATAATTTATAAACTGCAATTTATTGTGTTCCTTTGCAGCATAGCATAACAATGACTTTCACTTTCATTCACAAGTTAATGTTTTGATGCTCACAGCCAAACCTTTGAGGCAGTATCAACAGAAATATTCAGTGTTATCAAATAACATCTTACCATTTAACCTTTTCCACTCTCTAGGCTGATTCAGCAGACGACAAATGTGGATATATTTCTTATTTGTTCCCAGAAAACAAGACTTGACATCATGAAATATAGAAGATTTCAAAATAGAAGTGAAGGCAATGACCAGGAATCGCTACACTTAACCCTCATCTCCCATCAGAGACATCAAAGTGAAAGAAACACGAACATTAAATAACTAAACCCTAATGGAAACATCACTAGCAGAAAGCAAAAAGGGCATTTACTTTCCCGCAATTAGCCAATTGGCTATCCAAAATAAAAAGATATAAGCGATACACACACTCAAAGACAAACCTTAACAAAAATGAACCGCAACAGAAGAACCACTTTGGAACGGTCAGTGAAAAGAATTTCACTGCGGAGCTTAATGTTACGTGGCCGCAATCCTCGCAGAAGAAAACCAATAGTTGGACTACGATGGGCTCAACCAAATCCTGTTTTCTGGAAAAAAATAGAAAAATATTTCAAGATGTAGTTTGCTGCGAAAAAATACCGAACATGCAAGGCGTTAATTATCTCCCATATTACATAACGACATTGCTTCGTCAGTGACAACGAAACGTTTTGTATTATCACATGTAGTGATATTTCCCGTTTTCAGAGGAATGACAAAGAAAAAAGTCATACAATAAAAATATTCTCACATTCTTGTCCATTCAATAAATTACTTATCAAACCAACTAAAATGAGTACTGTCATGTATACGTCCATTAGTTTGAAATCCTCTATGTTTAAAATATGTTTTCTGTGTTTAAGTGACTCGTGGAGATGTCTGTTTTACCGAAAGTGGAGTCAGAGATTGTTATTTTGGATGCTGCGGAGAGGGGTCGAAACAGTATTGCTGCATTGGGTATGTACATTTCTATCATCATTGTAAAAGTATTAATATTATTATTACTATTATTATTGATTTCTATTTTATGCTTTTTGCAGAACCGTTGCTTTTACCAATTAAAGCACTGAGCAAAACTCCAACAGCCGCTTTTCGCAAACATTTTAGCTCTAGTACTAGAGGCGAAGGCTTCGGGAAACTTATTGCATAGGCAGTTGTCCGTCGTCGTCGTCGCCTGGTGTCTGGCATCCAGACTTTCAAATGGCATCTACTCTGATTCGGTCGGGGCAATATTTTATATGTAGCATTTTGGACAGGAGGATTGAAAGTGCGTGTACGTTAAGTTGGTTGTGGGCTGGGAGAGACTGGTTGCAATTCTAACTAAGAGCTTCCGTCGACTTATAATGGGGGAATATTGAAAATGCCAATTGCAGATTTTTTTTTGTGTAAACTTTAATCGTAAAATCTAGGTGATGGCAAAGATCAGGAATCGATACGATTAACCCACACATCTCATCAGAGAAACAAAAGGGAAAGAGTAGCTAGACCCTCATGGAAACACCGATAGCGGAAAGCCATAAGGACAGTTAATTTCCCACAAAATGGCCAATTGGCTATCCAAAACAAAAATATATTAGCGATACGCACACTGTAAGACAAATCACAATAAAAATAAACCCGACAGAAGAACCGCATTGGTACGGTCAGTGAAAAGAATTTTAATTTTCATGGTGGAGGGGATGTGTGCTTTAAATCGTTTTTTCGCGGCCGCAATCCTCACCCTTACTTCCGTCGCGATTTAAACAAATAATTTGTTCAGTCCGCATGAAGGATTGCAAACTTATCAGTGCAACATCTCCGAGAACACAACAATCAAACAAACTCAGAGATAGAACAAAGATAAGGACTAGACAGCATGAAACCACTGAAATGCAGGAGCAAAAGAAAACCAACCATTAGACTCCGAGTAAGTTCTGAGTAGTCTTCTATATGCTTTACGATTTTATGCACCCTGCTAATTTGTATTAGTTGTCATGGAAACCATACCGCAAAAATGTAAACAAAAAAGTACTTAATAATATCTCCTCAGAAACTACAGGGTTTATGTTTTTATGAAAATCAGCATTTAGTTTGGGTAGTCATTGTATCAACCACAAGAATTTATTCCAATTGCCATTTTTACTGATTGCCAGGGAAAAAGTACAATCGATAATAGAAAAAAAAACCTTTGGCCAGTCCCAACAGAAATAGATAAACGTTACTCCCACCAATGAACATAATGGTCACCAGAGCTAAACATAGAAAGTATATGTACATGTAAATGACAACTACTCTTCCCCATGTACCAGTTCCATGCAAACAGCTGTTGCTTTTGTGACCCTCTGCCAAAAAAGCTTTCGCCTTTCCCAATCGGAGCTAGGAGAAATAGATTGGGCTACATGGTGCTTCCACGCAGAGCTGAAACTGACCACATATGAGTACTGGTAAACCGCTTAGAAGGACTAAGCCTGCGCGGGCAAAGTGAAGTGAGCCAGACAGGCCAATGCATATAAGCCTTTTGGTTTCATTAAGTGGCAGGGTTTCAGATGTCATTTCATTTAAGTGTCGGGTAAAAGTCCCACAACATCGGAAGCAACGTCTCCTTAATGACCTAAATAGTGTTGACGGGGACGTTAAACCTCAATTCAAACAAAATAACAATAAAAAAAAAAAAACAATTGAAAAAAAAAAAAAAAAAAGAAAATAAAAAAATTTTCTTTCCGATGAATAAAATGGCCACTGGAACTAAAATAGAAAAACACGAAAAAAAAAAAAAAAAAAAAAAAAAAAAAGCTTCTAATAAACATTTTAGTCAAAATTCATTCAATCTTCACAGACATGTCGCTTGGGTAGCCCTTTAGCAAACAAGCCAAACCTGTTCCATTCCCATGAGCAAGATGGCGGCTAGGGCTAAAATATCCCACTATATCTTTAGTGCAAATTAATTTAAACGTCACAGGAGTGTTGCTTAGGTAACAAACTACCATTATCACTGAAAGGGTTGCTCCACTGAGCAAGATGGCGGACAGAGTTTAAGAAAGAAAAAAAAAATCCTTTAACTGACAAATTATTCTATACTTTTGTCAAATTTTATTTATCATATGACGTCGCGTCTGAGAGTGTAATAACGCCATGTAATAAATTCGATAATCCACAAGTGGATTACACTAGTGGATTAAATATGCAAATTAGTTAGATACGTCCCGTAACGTTACATATACGACGTCCTTAACGACGTCGCGTTTTCTTATGGCGGAATATTGACATTTTTGTAAAATAAACGTGAATAAAAAGCGTTTTAAATGTCATTTGATAAATATAATCTTGCATTCGTGCTCATGTATTATTGAATTTATTAAACTCGTTGAGGAAAAGGAATAAAATGCTCGGCAAAGTCTCGCATTTTATACCTTTACCTCAACTCGTTTAATAAATTTTATTAAACTCGTTGAGAAAAAGGAATAAAATGCTCGACAAAGCCTCGCATTTTATACCTTTCCTCAACTCGTTTAATAAATTCAATAATACATGAACACGCATGTAAGATCCTCTATTTAAACTTCACAGAAATTTGGCTTATGTGACCTTCCACAAAAATAGCTTAAACTGTTTTGCTCCAATGAACAATATAGCCAGCAGAGCTAAAACATAGAAATCATTGTACTGGCAATACTTCTTTACCTTTGGCCTAATTTCAACTAAACTTCTCAAAGATGGTTGCTTTGCTGACCTTCTTCTCAAATAACTAAAGAGACGCCGCTCTAGTAATCAATGACCATAGAAAGGTTGCCTTCACTTCTTTTCCGAAGCTTAAAATAATAATAACAAACTTTAAACGAAAATAAATCCTGAAATTTTGGACCAGTTCCGCTTCGATGAACATAACGGCCACTGGAGCTAAAACAGTTGATTTAAAAGTAAAAATTATACCTACTTATCTTGTAAAATTTATTGTAATTTTGTAGAAAGGTTGCTTGCGTGACCCGCCACCGAATAGCTTAAGCGATATTGCTCCAAAGAGCACGAAAGCCGCTTAAAATAAGATAAAATCTCGTGCCTATTCATACCAACCCCTACTATTCATTTGGTCAAATTTTATTCAACGGTCATAGAAAGGTTGATAAGGTGAACTCTACAAAAATAGCCAAAACGATGTCGTCCTGTATTCGAAAATGGCCGCAAAAGCTAAAAAAAAAAAAAAAAATATAAAAAAATAAATGACATCTCCTCCTCTATTTTTGGTTCAGTTTCATTTAAACTCTGCAAGAATGTTGCTCAGATAACACTCTACAATAGTTGTTAAAATCGTTTTGCTATATGAATAAACTGACCACCAGAGCTAAAAAAATAAACATCTTTAAATGACAACTCCTCTTTCTTGCTAAATGGCTAGCTCCAGTAAATAAGATGGCGATTAGACTCAAATAGAGAGAGAGAGAGAGAGAGAGAGAGAGAGAGAGAGAGAGAGAGAGAGAGATAGAGAGAGAGAGAGAGAGAGAAATGACAATTACTCTTAAACCTTTCGTTAATTTCATCTTAACTTCACAGAAAGATTGCTTAGGTGACCTTTTAAAATGTTTTTTTCTCATATGAACAGAGGTGACTGCCAGAGCTAAAATAGAAAATCTTTAAATGAAACCATCTCTTATACGTATGGTTTAATTTTCATAAAAATTTGCACGAAGGCTGCTTAGGTGACTTTCAACCAAATTATTTTTGTTACATTTTGTTTTACAGGTTAAATAAGGATAGTAATGAATACCTCCGTACGCCCCCCCCCCCCCCCCCCACACACACACACAAACTTTTCTCTAAATGAAGTAGAGAGGCGATCACATTACGAAAACACGCCTATTCAAATATATTGAAAACGTTTCCATCAAAACAAATGAACATTTCTGACATTTTTCATATTTCTGCTCATAACATAGATTGAGGGAAACTCGTTAGAATCGATGAGGCAGTTCTAACTAGTACCCACAATTTATGTTTCGAGCAGAAGAAAGGAAATGTTTACCCCTTTAAAACCCAATTTTACTATATAAAAGTGGGGTTTGAGGGGGTCAAATTTATAAAGGCGTGTTTTCGTGATGTAACTTGTTGAGCTGATGGGCAACATTTTCAGTGTTATTTTTCGGTAAAAAATATTTTGTATTTATTCAGGGTTGCGGCCATCATTGGTTTGGTACTGGGTGCTCTGACGTTTTTGGGTTCTCTTATTTGCCTTGGGTTCTGTATTTACTATATGTGTAAGAAAAGGGGTAACAGAGGAACGACGGTTCAGCCTGCGCATAATACAAACTCCATTGTTGGTAAGTTTTTTTCTTTGTTTCTTTCTTCACATTTTTACATTTTTCATCACGTGATCACGTCCGTGAAATGAACACCCCTAAACCCCACTTTATACAGAGAAAACTGGGGTTTACGGGGGTGTGCCTTATTTTTTCTTATTTCTGCTCCAAGACATAGGTTGTGGGTACTCGTTAGAACCGCCTCAATGAGAACCGCCTCAATGAGGCGGTTCTAATGTGTACCCACAACCTATGTTTGCAGGATTTATAAAAAAAAAATCACCGATTTTCATCAGAAAAGCAGCCTTTTAGGAGACACGAAAAATGCCCTTTTCCGCACGGGTGCTTTATTGTAATGCTCTCTTCGTTTTTACATTTTTCATTTCTTTCTTTCTTTCTCGCTTTTTGCCATGCACGAAGGGGCACATACAGAGGAAAGGTGATATAAAACGCATAATTTTGAGCCCTAAGATCATTTTCAGCGTTTCGCGAAGTAGCGGAATTAATTTTACAAAAGAGACAACACAATTAGAATTAATCCATTCTGCATGGACTGGTGTCGCGTATGTAAGTCTTAGATCACTCAAACGCAGGTCTCTGCCGCTCAAAATCGCGCTCTAGAACAAAGAAAAAAAGCAAATACGTTGGATATGCCTGCACAAGGCACAGTCTCTGCCATAGCCTACGTATTTCACCCGAGCAAACCATCCCGCCCTTCTAAATCGATTCAGATATTTTCTTAAGTTATCCTTTGGAAGCTAAGTTTACCTAATTGTTTGCGTTTTGTTTCTTTTCAGTGCATAATTCACCATACGGACATCCTCCGCCTGGCGCTTCATCGGGTTACAACCAGTACAGCTCATATCCTTCAGGTTATTCAAAACCTCCACCATACAGCAGTGATCCAGCTTACCCACCAGGCTCCGTGAACAATGATTACCCATCACCCGGTTTTCACTTTTGAAGCAGTTAAATATATACGGTGAAACTTTGATGGCTTGAACACAGATGGCTGGTTTTCCATGGACGTTTAGAACTCGAACACGCCTATATAATTTTGACGACCTTTAACCCCACTTTTATATATTAAAACTGATGTTTACAGAGGTATACATTTTTTTATTATTTCTGCTCAAAAACATAGATTGCGGTAATAACGAGTTCCCGCAATCTATGGTCGAAGCAGAAATATGAAAAATATCAGATTTTTTTTTTTCATCAGAAAATGTTTATTTTTGATGGTAAAACTTTTAATATATTTACATAGGCGTGTTTTCGCAATGCTTGATTTGCTTGATTACCTTGAAAAAATTTCCCATAACTGCAGATATAAATATATTTTTGATGATTTGGAGGAATGTTGTTTTGTGTTGTTGTTTTACAGCCCAGTCATCACCTAAGGTCATGTCGGACCGGTCACTTACCTTAGTAACTTACAACACCCGGTGTGTCAATGACCGAGGCTGAAGCAACCGTACATCTCAAACCGTCTTCCAAAAGATGGGACATTTTAAACAAGCCATGATGGCCCTAGATCGCTCACCTGATCCACACTGTAGCAATGAAATGGTAGGTAATACAGTAAGGTGCCTTGTCAGAAGGAAAATACAGGCCAAATATGAAGGCTCTATCTCAAATGGTTCAAAAGTTATGATAAATAAAAATCAAAAATGAGTTCCTTTAAGAGCAATGAAAACATTCATAAGAAAGAAGATGGGTCATACTACGTAGTTTCGGCTAATAAAGCCTCATCAGTGACCCTGTAATGATCCGGCAAAGAAAGCCAGAGGAAACATACTGCAATTTTGCGAATTTCGAATAGCCAGTCGATTCAAAGACTGATATAAATCAAAATGGGGTCAAAATAATTAAACAGCTGTCTAGAATATGAGTCTAAACCAATAATTTATTTCTGATTTCTCAGAATATTCACGCTGATCTCAAAGGACCAAAAGTAAAATATAAACTGCACTATGGTAGATGTACGGGGATACGTTTTACCGCCGCCACACGGAACAACACCAGATGCAGTGAATTCAAATAAAAATCAAAAATGAGTTCCTTTAAGAGCAATGAAAACATTCATACGAAAGAAGATGGGTCATACTACGTAGTTTCGGCTAATAAAGCCTCATCAGTGACCCTGTAATGATCCGGCAAAGAAAGCCAGAGGAAACATACTGCAATTTTGCGAATTTCGAATAGGCAGTCGATTCAAAGACTGATATAAATCAAAATGGGGTCAAAATAATTAAACAGCTGTCTAGAATATGAGTCTAAACCAATAATTTATTTCTGATTTCTCAGAATATTCACGCTGATCTCAAAGGACCAAAAGTAAAATATAAACTGCACTATGGTAGATGTACGGGGAGACGTTTTACCGCCGCCACACGGCACAACACCAGCTGCAGTGAAGGCAAATAAAAATCAAAAATGAGTTCCTTTAAGAGCAATGAAAACATTCATAAGAAAGAAGATGGGTCATACTACGTAGTTTCGGCTAATAAAGCCTCATCAGTGACCCTGTAATGATCCGGCAAAGAAAGCCAGAGGAAACATACTGCAATTTTGCGAATTTCGAATAGGCAGTCGATTCAAAGACTGATATAAATCAAAATGGGGTCAAAATAATTAAACAGCTGTCTAGAATATGAGTCTAAACCAATAATTTATTTCTGATTTCTCAGAATATTCACGCTGATCTCAAAGGACCAAAAGTAAAATATAAACTGCACTATGGTAGATGTACGGGGAGACGTTTTACCGCCGCCACACGGCACAACACCAGCTGCAGTGAAGGCAAATAAAAATCAAAAATGAGTTCCTTTAAGAGCAATGAAAACATTCATAAGAAAGAAGATGGGTCATACTAAAGTAGGCAAAGGTCATGGTCACAGTTCAAACGTTTTGTATGGATGTGAAGCCATTGTCACAAGGAATATACATGCCAAATATGAAGGCTCTATCTCAAATGGTTCCAAAGTTATATTTAAGTAGGTCACAGATCAAGGTCAAGGTCACAGCTCAAATTTTTAGCATGAGTGGGAAGACCTTTTCACAAGGAACATACATGCCAAATATGAAGATGCTACCTTAAATGGTTCAAAAGTTATGACAAAAACGATCAAAGGTCAAGGTAAAAAATTTTGCATGGTTGAGAAGCCCATGTCACAAGTCATGTGAAATATGAAGGCTCTATCTTAAATGCTTCAAAAGTTATGAGAAAGAAGGTCAACGGTCAAGGTCACAGGTCAAAATTTTTGTGTGGGTGAAAGTCGTTGCCATAAGGAACATTCATGACAAAGATGAAGGCTCTACCCCTTATGGTTCAAAAGTTATGATAAAGTGGGTCATATGTCAAGGTCAAGGTCACATGTCATTTTTGTATGACACAAGGAAACTATATGCCAAATATGAAGGCTCTATCTCAAATGGTCAAAGAAGATCAAAGGTCAAGGTCATAAGACAATTTTTTTGTATTGGTGGGAAGACCTTTTCATAAGGAACATACATGCCAAATATGAAGGCACCATCTCAAATGGTTCAAAAGTTATGATAAACTAGGTCAAATGTCAAGGTAAAGGTCACATTTTATGTATGAATAGGAAACCCTTGTCGCAAGGAACCTACATGCCAAAGATGAAGGCTGTATCTCTAATGCTTAAAAAGTTGTGACAAAGTAGGTCAAAGGTCTAGGTGATGGGTCAAAATTTTTGAATGGCTGGGAAAGCCTTGTCACAACGAACATACATGCCAAATATAAAGGCTCTATCTCATTTGGTTCAAAAGTTATGATAAAGTAGGTCACAGGTCAAGGCCAAAGGTCAAATATTTTATATGAGTGGGAAGCCCTTGTCACAAGGAACCTACATGCCAAATATGAAGGCTCTATCTTAAACGGTTCAAATGTTATGACAAAATAAACTAGTGATCTACGTTTTGATTTGACATGACCCATATTTGAACTGAGATATTGTGCAGATGATCATTCTGAGCAAGTTTTATGATGATTGAACTAAAACTTTGGCTCCAAGGAGTGTTCACAACGTTTTTCTATGATCTGACCTGCTGACCTACGTTTTGAACAAACATGAACCATATTCAAACTTGATCCAGATATTGTCAAGATTATCATTCTGAGCAAGTTTGATGATGATCGGACCATAACTGGGGCCTCTAGTGTGTTCACAAGGTTTTTCTATGATCTGACCTACTGACCTACTTATTGACCAGACAAGACCCATATTCGAAATTAACCGAGATATTGTCAAATTATCATTCTGAGTAAGTTTGATTACGAACAGACCAAAACTGTGGCCTCTATAGTGTTCCCAACGTTTTTCTAGGATTTGACCTACTGACCTTCTTTTTGACCCAACAAGACCTGTATTCAATCTTGACCGAGATATTGCCAAGATGATCATTCTGAGCAAGTTTGATGATGATCTGACGAAAACTGTGGTCTCTAGTGTGTTCACAAGGTTTTCTACGATTTGACCTACTTTCTGACCTGACATGACCCATATTCGAAGTTAACCTAGATATTGTCAAGCTGATCATTATGAGCGAGTTTGATGATAATTAGACTAAAATTGCAGTCTCTAGAGTGTAAACAAGGTTTTTCTATGATTTGACCTACTTTTGACCCCACATGGCCCATATTCGAACTTGGCCAAGATATTGTTTGTTTGTTTGTTTGTTTTGGAGTTTTACGGCCCACTCAACACTATTCAGGTCATTTTTGAGCCGGTCAGTTTACCTATCAACACTTTCCTGGGCAGGCTTATACGTAAGCGGTTAACCAGTACAGTGCACATTCTTCCGCCAGAAACAGACAACTGCCCTTCTTGAATCAGCGGAAGGGAGAGAATGACCGTAGAAAAGATTTCATGATCAATCTCCACGAAAGAATGTTGCCGACCCCGGCGGGAGTCGAACCCGCGTCCTCCTGATCACCAGTCAGACGCGCATCCGACTGAGCCACTGAGCCAAGATATTGTAGAGATGATCATTCTGAGCAAGTTTGATGATGATTCGACCAAAACTGTGGCCTCTAGAGTGTTAACAAGGTTTTTCTACGGTTTGACCTACTGACCTACTTTTTGACCCGACATGACCCACATTCGAACTTGACCGAGATATTGTCAGGATGATCATTCTAAGCAAGTTTGAGGATGATTGGATTAAATCTGTGGCCTCTAGAGTGTTAACAAGGTTTTTCTATGATTTGCCCTACTGACCTATTTTTTGACCCGACATGACCCATATTTGCACTTTACCGAGATATTGTCAGGATGATCATTCTGAGTAAGTTTGAGGATGATTGGACTAAAACTGGGGCCTCTAGAGTGTTAACAAGGTTTTTTTTTATGATTTGACCTATTGACCTACTTTTTGACCCGACATGACCCATATTCGAGCTTGACTGAGATATTGTCAGGATGATCATTCTGAGCAAGTTTGAGCATTATTGGACCAAATCTGTGGCATCTAGAGTGTTAACAATATTTTTCTATGATTTGCCCTACGAAAACTGTGGGCTCTAGTTTGTTCACAAGGTTTTCTACGATTTGACCTACTTTCTGACCCGACATGACCCATATTCGAACTTAACCTAGATATTGTCAGGCTGATCATTATGAGCAAGATTGATGATAATTAGACTAAAATTGCAGTCTCTAGAGTGTAAACAAGGTTTTTCTATGATTTGACCTACTTTTTGACCCGACATGACCCATATTTGAACTTGACCGAGATATTGTCAGGATGATCATTCTGAGCAAGTTCGAAGATGATTAGACCCAAACTGTGGCCTCCAGAGTGTTAACAAGGTTTTTCTATGGTTTGACCTGCTGACCTACTTTTTGACCACACATGACCCGTATTCAAACTTGACCGAGATAATGTCAGGATGATCATCCTGAGCAAGTTTGAGGATGGTTGGACTAAAACTGTGGCCTCTAGAGTGTTAAGAAGGTTTTCTTTTGATTTGACCTGGTGACCTACTTTTTGACCCGATATGACCCATATTCGAACTTGACCGAGATATTGTCAGGATGATCATTCTGAGCAAGTTTGAGGATGATTGTACCAAATCTGTGGCATCTAGAGTGTTAACAAGGGTTTTCTATGATTTGCCCTACTGACCTACTTTTAGACCCCACATGACCCATATTTGAACTCGACTGAGATATTGTCGGGATGATCATTCTGAGCAAGTTTGAAGATAATTGGACCCAAACTGTGGCCTCCAGAGTGTTAACAAGGTTTTTCTACGATTTGACCTACTGACCTACTTTTTGACCCGACATGACCCATATTCGAACTTGACCGAAATATTGTCAGGATGATCATTCTAAGCAAGTTTGAGGATGATTGGATTAAATCTGTGGCCTCTAGAGTGTTAACAAGGTTTTTCTATGATTTGCCCTACTGACCTTTTTTTTGACCCGACATGACCCATATTTGCACTTTACCGAGATATTGTCAGGATGATCATTATGAGTAAGTTTGAGGATGATTGGACCAAAATGGGGCCTCTAGAGTGTTAACAAAGTTTTTCTATGATTTGACCTATTGACCTACTTTTTGACCTGACATGACCCATATTCGAACTTGACCGAGATATTGTCAGGATGATCATTCTGACCAAGTTTGATGATGATTGAACCAAAACTGTTGCCTCTATGGTGTTAACAAGAAACAGTTTACGCACGACGGACGACGAACGACGACGCCGGACATCTCACAGTCACAAAAGCTCACCATGACCTTCGGTCAGGTGAGCTTAAAAGAAATAAAGGATAGAGTATAAGAGAATAAACTGAAAAACACCCTCTCCCCGTCTTGCACCTGCTGGAAGCACAAGAGACTCTTGTTCTACAGAAGCCAAAGTAGTAGAACGCCCGGGAACTGAAAGCTGTGAGCACCTTCACGCGACCCTTCCTATTAAAATTTCGGAACAATTATCTCATTTTATCTTGAAAATATATGTTGCAAGCACCCATTACAATCGCCTCGATGAGGCGATTCTAATAAGACACACGACCTAGCTTTATTTAAAAGACAATCAAAGACATGATGCCACTGTACATCCCGACCTTGTTTTATTTTTCAACTCTTAGTGGCTCGAACTATCCATGTCTCGAACAAATTTTCATGGTATCACAGAAGTTCGAGCTATTGAAGTTCGAATTTAGCATTCTGTGTTAAATCGATTTAACAGCTGTGAAATCCGGAGCTTCGAACGGCTTTAAGAATATATAAGAAAGACTAAGACATTTTTAATATTCTGGTCACGGCACCAAATTTCTATATGTGTAGTGAGGCAAAGCCGAATTTTTAAGATAATTGTTAGCCAGTATAATAATGAATGGTATTGTGGAATATATAATATTAAGCATCGTGAAATCACGCCTGAATAATTTGACCCCTTAAACCGCAGTTTAATATAGTAAAACTGGGGTTTACAGGGGTTTATATCATTTTTCCTTAAACATAGAGTGTAGGAACTCGTTCAAACAGCCTCGCTGAGGCAATCCTAACGGGTGCCCATACTATGTGTTTTGAGTAGACATAAAAAATATCGGAATTTTTCATCAAAAATGCTTTATGTTTTGGTTAAAATTTAGTATATTTAAATAGGTGTGTTTTCGTAATGTGAAGTGTGCGCCTCAATTCCTATTATTATAATTCAGACTAATAAAATATTCTTTACATTTCGGTTTTGTCTAAATACACCAATAGGATTTTGGATACTTAAACAATCTTATCAAAAGGAATACATAAACAACAGTGAAACTTCACCGATAACAAATTTACCATAACTGATTCTAACCAAAGCTCCAGATAACCATTAGGATAACACACCCGTGTGGCATAGTGCATTTGTTCACAATTCCAAAATGGCTACTTTTTTATGAAAATCCTTACAAGAGCTCTTATTCGTACTGCAAACATAACCGCCCCCGCCCATAGGGGCTTGTAGAAATATATGGGCAGCATGATGCTTCCGGGCAGAGCTGAATCCGGCCCGCACACTAGTACTGGTAAACCGCTTAGAGGATTTAAGCCTGTCCAGGAACCGCGGTGCGAGGCGGAACGTCCATGCTAATAAACCCTATTGGTTTCATTGGGCGACAGGGCTTGAGATGTCATTTCATCTCAATGTCGGGTAAAAGTCCCACAAAATTGGAAGCAACGTCTCCAAAATGACCTTTACAGTGTTGACGGGGACGTTAAACCTCAAATCAAACAAACAAACAAACAAAACTGCAAACATAGGTTGTTGGTTCTCGTTAACACCGCCTCATTTGTCTAGGAGCAGAAATGAGAAAAATAATGTATACCCCTATAAAACCCCCTTCTCTCTATTTAAATTGGGGTTTAGGGGTGTTCAATTCTCGGACTTGTTCACGTGATGAAATCCATGTGTGGTGTTTTTATTTTGTCTTGAACATGTACGTTTTATGTGGCAATAAAAAAACGCCTTATCGATGCAATTTTATTGGTAGCACAATATACCCTTACCCCATTGAAGCTCGCCCTTACATGATCACTATTTTATCAACCGAGACGATTCTAACGAGTTCTCACAATCTATGTTTGGAGCGGAAATATGAAAAAAAATAGAACTTTTTATGTGAAAATTTTCAGTTTTTAGTGGTCCAATTTTTTAAATTTTTGAATAGGCGTGTTTTCGTAATAGAACTCACGGACCCAGTATGCGCATGCATATTACGTCCGAAGTGAATTGTAAATATCTTTTCTACCCATTTTCAATAAACTGTTACAAACTTCATTTGAAAAATAAATCGATATCTCGGAGGCAGCTTTATATTTATTTTTTTGACTTAAGTGCTTTATATGAATTATACATCTTCTAAGTTAGCATATTGGGTGTATATTTCTTCCCCATAGTCAGGGCACAGCAAAATGTACAAGTTGGCAGGTTGAAACTCAACTTTCCGATACGTTCCTTATGCGCCCTTACAATATCCGTGAAATGAACTTTTAGCATTGTATGTAAACCTTACTTTATCACGATGTCTGAGAGGACCAGCAGTTGGACTCCGATGCATAAGTCGTTTAAACGAGATATTATGAAGTGGGACTCTCCTGATGAGCTGATTCGGCCGACCTGAGAATCGGTAATCCAATACGATGGACCATATGTACCATCTATAGACTCACCGGCTTGTTTCATGTTGCAAATGATCGGTGTGGGCTCTAGTGGGACTGTGCGTACGCGCGCAGACACGCCCCGATCCGAAAGACCGCACATTTGATTACATTCATCCCTTCAAACGATGCCAATGGAGCGTGTTTGGACACCGATTTTTTCAGCGCTGACGGGGATCGAACCAGGGGCCTGTAGCATCAGAGGCAAGTGCACTAACAACTGAGTTATCACGCTCCCATCTCTATTCGTAGCTTTCTATTCACGCGAAATTTTAGACCGTAAAACTGTAAACGACAATTTTGAATGAAGCTTTCTATTCATCATCGTGTGATGGCAGTAGAGTTTCTTTCCTTACTTCATCATGTTGCAGTTTATAGAGTACCGTACAGGACCGGGTGGCCATTTAATATCAAACGAGCGAAACCAGACTCATGAGATGTGCCCACGATTGTTAGATTCTGTTGTTTAGATTCTATTGCGGAAAATGTTCTAACGAATTTTCGTAGAAAACACATGATTGTATCGGACGGCGTCATGACGTTACGCGCCATTAACTTTGTGTTATTACACATGCGGTTCATAGCATTTTTGGCATGCCGTTATTCACTTAATAACAGCGACGTAATATAACAAATGGTTTTTATTTCCTTTGATATCAGTAATTTTAAGAAAAAAGAGGCCGCCTCAAGTTCGCTGGGAAGTGCAAGCAGCCTTGCAAACTATAAAAAAATAGAATGGGAGGCAATGATCAGGAATCGATACAATCAACCCACAGCTCCCATCAGAGACACCAAACCCTTGTTAACAAGTCCGTGTGATGAATATATGGATAATACATGGTGTTTTCATGTGTTGACATTTGCCGTGTCCCGAAGAAATTGTCTGGCGGCCTCGTGTTCAAACGTCTTCCTCGGGACCCGAAAAGTGTTGATGCAATGGAATAACCACGGATAATCGTTGTTCTTGCAAACGCCCCAAATCTCCATATAATAACTCCATATAAACTCTTCAAATTTGACCAGAAAACCCAACATGGCGGCTAGTTCAGAATATTGCTTACAATGGCGCCAGTTACGCCGTGACCCTCTTACGTCATCACAATATTCTAAAATGCAATGTTTAGGGCGATTACGTTACGCCGCTCAACGTTACGTAAACAAATCAATGCCCATCTTGTTATATCAAAATGCATGTTTAAACAGCACGTGAATTTCATGATTTGAACATAAGAAATGTTGTTTGAACACAAATCCCTGTCCATTCAAGCATAGCTTCAAATAGCTATGTTCATAGGATTTCATGCAAGAACAAAATAGAAGTGATGACAATGAATCGATACAAATAACCCACAGTTCCCATCAGAGACACCAAAGGGAAAGAAATACAAACAAGAAACAACAGACCCTAATGGAAACATCAATAGCGGAAAGCCAAAAGGATAGTTACTTTCCCACAAAATGGCCAATCGAATTGGCTATCCAAAACAAAATCATAAAAGCGATACAAACACTCAAAGACAAACCTAAACAAAAATAAACAACGACAGAAAAACCGCCCTGGAAAAGTCATGAAACGAATCCACCGGGGGGGGGGGGGGGGCTAAATCGATTAACGCGGCCACAATCTTCGCCCTTACTTCCGTCGCGATTTAGACAAATAATTTGTTCAGTCCGCATGAAGACTTCCTTATTCATCAGTGCAACATCTCCGTGAACACAAAAAATCAAACAACCACAGAGATGAAACAACGGTGAGGACTCGACAGCAAGATGCCACTGAAATGCTGGAGCAAAAGAAAACCAACAGTTAGACTCCGATGGGCCCGGCCAGAGACAGAGCATCAGGCACCAACCAGCATTTCATAGAACCAGATAATCTCTAATTCCCAGTAAGCCTTTACGCTGGAACCGTCATAGAATCTGAGGCCTGACCCACCGGCGTGCAATTAAAGAGGGAAGCAAAGTTGTCAACCGTGACTGGGTTAACTACAATGCATGCAGTCTGTCGTATAGCATTTATGGTATACCCAATCTTTTTATATCGAAGAGAGATTTTACGAAATTGGTTGCTGAAGTCATTGCACGTATATTATGTTTATGAATGTAAGCAATAAGTTTACATAAAATTCGGGTTCCGATTGACCTTGTTGCAGAAGAGATTTAAGTCAAACATTGACTTTTGAAATTAAATCAGAATGACGTCTATAAAATTTGTAAAAGACTTTGCGTAGTTTGTGATACCGATGACCCTGATTTAGAAGCTTAGCAGATAACAATTTTATTACGAGTGTTGAAGTTAGTTACAAGACTAGACACTCTGGCAAAACGAATTAACTGCGAAATATAAACGCCATAGGATGCCGCATGAGGAACATCACCATCCAAGAAAGGAAAGTTATAATCTCAAAATCAAAACCATGACGTTTATATTCTCAGATTTAATGAAAACGCACCACTAGTACTATACCTCAAATCTTAATTGATTCTCAATATTTCCAGCATTTGATCACGTTTAATGAATCTTCACTAACTTATCCACAGGCGCACTACAGAGTTACAGCCTTCCATTGGATGCAGAGATATGGAGACTCGAATAAGTCCATACACCCGAAAAATCAAAATCACATATCCAAATACCAGGTATGTCCACCATTAGCATTAAGTGTTGCTTGGCATCGACGCCCCAAGCTTCAAATTAAACGCTGTATCTGGTATTGTGTGAAGTTTTCTCATTCTTCCTGTAGCACCATGGCAAACTGCTGACGGTTGATTAGGAATGACGTCGCTGTACACACGTTTACCGAGCTGGTCCCAAAGGTGCTCAATTGGGTTTAAATCCGGCGAAAACGCAGGCCAAGGAAGAAATTGCACACCATTTTGATTGAAAAAGTCCATGGTTAGCCTCGCAGAATGGGCACGTGCATTGTCCTGTTGGAAAAGCGTAACATCACCATTATTGCGTAAAAACGGTACCACCTCAGCTCTGAGATTTCATCGATGTACCGACGTGCCGTCAAATTGCCAACAACAACAATGAGCTGGGTTTTGCGGTGCCATGAGATCCCTCCCCACACCATTGCGCTACCACCACCCCAACGTAACACCTGTCTAACACAGTAGTCTTGAAATCGCTCCCCACGTCGACGCCATAATTTACGCCGCCTATCAAACAATTCAGCACAAAAACGGGACTCATCCGTGAACAGTACACCACGCCAACGCTGTTGTGTCCATCGGATACGCTATCGACACCAATTATAGCCACTGGTTCGACGTTCCACCGTCAAAACGTTCCCCCTATACGTCTTATGGCAAGAAATACCGCGTTCCTGTAGACGCCGCCCTACAGTTAAGGCACAAGCGTATGTTATGGATTGGCAGTTTCCACAGACGTCCTGAATCGGTCGCGTAATGACTCAAAACAGTACCGGTCCTGCTGACGTGTAGTTACTCGTTCACGTCCAGGGCGTTGTCTATCGTCCACAGACCCCGTAGCGTTATGCCTTTCAACCAATCGATCAACGTAGTGTGCGATCAAACCATACGCTCTGCAACTTGGCGGTATGAAAGCCCACCTCCATTCATACCGGGGGCACGATGACGATCGACGTTACTTAGGCGTGTCATTGGCTTGTTCTTATTAAACGTTTTGCTTGCTTTTACCGTAAAGAATCCGGACCTTATTAATGACAGTAAAGAAAGTGCCAAAAATATCGTGAATACGAAAATTTTAAAAATTTTCCATTATGCACGTGTACATAATCACGCCGTGTTCGGTAATGTGTTTACAATACCTTATTTATCAGTTGAAAATGTCAGTCATTTTTACCTTAAACTAAAGAAATTAAAATTCTAAAAGTGGCGCGTTTTTATTGAATCAGAGTATAATAGATTTTGTAGGAAACAAACCCATCTACAATAGCAGATGTAAATCCAAAAACGGGGTTCGATATCAGAAGAATATAATTTATTTAACAGAAGTTCGGGAGGGGGGTTAAATCTGACTGATCAAACTACCAGGATAGGTATTGTCAATGTTTAATAAATCATCCAAATACCTAGAAGTCCAGTTAAAGGCTTATTCCTGATTCTAGGATAAGGAAAATAATTTCTAAAGACCGAAATATCGGTTTCCTTCTAAAATTGATTTCAGTAAATGCAGAGATGAAATCGCTGCTTCCTTGAATGAATTCGGTAACCGATGGTGTAAGCGAGAGTATGTTGAGCATAAAGCCCTTAAGGACTGGAAACTTAGCATTTTAAAACTAGTGAATAAACGCATTTCTTTCTATTCTCAAAATACTAACTTATTACCTCCTAAGCCCAAGACGTCTTTACGTCATCTTAAACTAGGTATTCAATAATTTCATAAGAAGTTTGTTTTGGCCCTAGCAGACAAGGCCGCTAACAACGTCGTCGTTGTGTGACGGCTCCACTATGTTAACACGCTTAAGCAGGAGCTTGGTGGTACTAAGGCCTATGAACTTCAGCCTTTAGCTGAAGAGAGAGCTATAGTAGATAAACATGTTTGTCATTCAGCCACCAAGTTTGCTGTGTGTGTTACCGAAGGCCAAGACAAGCTTCCTACGCTATACTGGTTACCAAAACTTCATAAAAGACCTTTCAAAGCACGGTTTATTGCAAATTCTAGCTCTTGCACTACCACTGAACTTTCTAAATTATTAACTTCCTGTCTTACTGCTATTAAAACGCATGTGATTAAATATTGTGATAAAGTCTTTGAAAGATCAGGAAGAAATCTGTTTTGGTCTATAAAAAATTCGAATGAGGTTTTAAATAAATTGAAATCCAGACATTTTCGTGCTTCAAGTCTGTCTACTTACGATTTTTCCACTCTTTACACTACACTTCCTCATAATCTTATAAAAGAAAAGCTTAATGATTTAATTGAATGGGCTTTTCACAGAGAAGATTCTCTCTATCTTGCATGTAATGTCAGAAATGCATTTTTCACTTCTAAAGAGCATAAGAATTATACACTTTGGTCATGTCAGAAAGTGTGTGATGCCCTCACCTTTCTACTTGACAATATTTATATTAGATTCGGTACTAAGTTATTTAGACAAATTGTGGGTATTCCGATGGGTACGAATTGCGCACCTCTTGTGGCTGATCTGTTCTTGTATTGTTATGAAAGAGACTTCATCTTGTCGCTTTCCATTGATAACCAATCTGAAATTATTGAAGCTTTTAGCTCTACTTCTAGATATTTAGATGATTTATTAAATATTGATAATACCTATTTCGATGGTTTGATCAGTCAAATTTACCCCCCAGAACTTCAGTTAAATAAAGCAAATTCTTCTGATACCGAGGCCCCGTTTTTGGATTTACATCTATCTATTGTAGATGGGTTTGTTTCGTGCAAAATTTATGATAAACGCGATGACTTTGATTTTGAGATTGTAAATTTTCCTTTTTTGGATGGTGATGTTCCTCGTGCGCCATCCTATGGCGTTTATATTTCGCAATTAATTCGATTTGCTAGAGTGTGTATTCATGTAACTGACTTCAACACTCGTAATAAATTATTAACGGCTAAACTCCTTAATCAGGGTTATCGGTACCATAAACTACGCAAAGCCTTTTCAAAATTTTATAGACGCCATTCTGATTTAATTTCAAAATTCAATATTGGACTTAAATCTCTTCTGCAACAAGGTATATCGGAACCCGAATTTTATGGTGACTTAGTATATAAATTCAGAAAAAATATATAACCGCAATGACTTCAGCACCCAATTTCGTAAATTCATTCTTCGATATAAAAAGATTGGGTACAACATGGATGTTATACGACAGACTGCATGCATGGTAGTTAACCCAATCACGGTTGGCAACTTTGCTTCCCTCTTTTATTGCACGCCGGTGGGTCAGGCCTCAGATTCTATGACGGCTCCAACGTAAAGGCTTATTGAGAATTAGAGAGATCTAATTCTTGGTAATGTTGGTTGGTGCCTGATGCTCTGTCTCTGGTTGGGCCCATCGGAGTCTAACTGTTGGTTTTCTTTTGCTCCAGCATTTCAGTGGTTTCTTGCTGTCGAGTCCTCACCGTTGTCTCACCTCTGTGGTTCTTTGATTTTTTGTGTTCACGGGGATGTTGCGCTGATGAGTTAGGAGGCCTTCATGCGGACTGAACAAATTATTTGTCTAAATCGCGACGGAAGTAAGGGCGAGGATTGTGGTCACGTAAAATCGATTTAAGCCCCCCAGTGGAAATCTTTCCACTGACCGTTCCAAGGCGGTTCTTCTGTGGCGGTTTATTTATGTTGTTGTTTGTTACTTATTGTGTGTATCACTTGTGTCTTTTTATTTTGGATGGCCATATGGCCATTTTGTGGGAAAGTAACTGTCCTTTTGGCCTTCCTTTGTTTAGGTTTCCATTGTGGTCTGGCCGCTTAATGTTTGTGTTTCTTTCCCTTTGGTGTCTTTGATGGGTGGAGTAAGTTAATTGTATCGATTCCTGATCTTTGTTTTACTTCTACTTTTCAATTACTTCAGATTGGTTTTCAGCGGAAAGGAACATCATGAAGTCTCTTTCATAACAAAATTAGAACAGATCAGCCACAAAGGGTGCGCAATTCGTACTCATCGGAATACCCACAATTTGTTTAAATAACTTAGTACCACATATTGTCAAGTAGAAAGGTGAGAGCTTCACACACTTTCTGACAAGGCCATAAAGTATATTTTTATGCTCTTTAGATGTGAAAAAAGCATTTCTTACAGTACATGCAAGATAGAGGGAATCTTCCCTAAGAAATGTCCATTCAATTAAATCACCAAGTTTTTCTTTTATAAGATTATGAGGAAGTGTAGTGTAAAGGGTTGACTTATCATAAGTAGACAGACCTGAAGCACGAAAACGTCTGGATATCAATGTATTTTAAACTTCATTAGATTTTTCTTAGACCAAAACAGGCTTCTGTCTGATCTTTCAAAGACATTGTCGCAATATTTAATCACGTGTTTTTGGTGGCAGTAAAACATGAAGTCAATAATTTGGAAAGTTCAGTGGTGGTACAAGAGCTTGAATTTGCCATAAATTGTGTTTTGTATGGTCTTTTATGAAGTTTAAGTAACCGATATAACGTAGGAAGCTTGTCTTGGCCTTCTGTAACACAAACAGTAACCTTGGTTCCTGAATGACAGACTTCCTCTGCAGCTCTCTACAGACAAAGGTTGTAGTTCATAGGCCTTAGTACCTCCAAACTCTTGCTAAAGAGTGTAAACATAGTGGAGTGGTCAAACATGCTCCAGCATTTCAGTGGTTTCTTGCTGTCGAGTCCTCACCGTTGTCTCACCTCTGTGGTTCTTTGATTTTTTGTGTTCACGGGGATGTTGCGCTGATGAGTTAGGAGGCCTTCATGCGGACTGAACAAATTATTTGTCTAAATCGCGACGGAAGTAAGGGCGAGGATTGTGGCCACGTAAAATCGATTTAAGCCCCCCAGTGGAAATCTTCCACTGACCGTTCCAAGGCGGCTCTTCTGTGGCGATTTATTTATGTTGTTGTTTGTTACTTACTGTGTGTATCACTTGTGACTTTTGGTTTTGGATGGCCATATGGCCATTTTGTGGGAAAGTAACTGTCCTTATGGCCTTCCTTTGTTTAGGTTTCCATTATGGTCTGGTCGCTTAATGTTTGTATTTCTTTCCCTTTGGTATCTTTTATGGGTGGAGTAAGTTAATTGTATCAATTCCTGATCTTTGTTTTACTTCTACATTGTTAGAGGCCGTGTCTGCTGGAGCCAAAACAAACTTCTTATGAAATTCTTGAATACCTCGTTTAAGGTGACGTGAAGACGTCTTAGGTTTAGGCGGTAACAAGAGTAGAAAGAAATGCGTTTGCTCACTAGCTTCAGAATGCCAAGTTTCCATTCTTTAAGAGTTCATGCTCAACATACTCTCGTTTATACCATCGATTACAAAATGCATTTAAGGCACCAGCGATTTCTCCTTTACACTTATTGAAACCCCGATATATATTGAGAAAGTCGGGTTTGCAGGGATATATATTATTATACACACATTTTGAAAAAGATGAGGGTATACTGGTTTACATATGTCCTTCCATCCTTCCGTCCGCCATTCATTTCATCCGTGCGTCCGTCCGTTCGTCCTTCCCTCCATAAACCATTATTTTTCAACAAAAAATTCTCGAGAACTGTCAGAGCTGGAAGCCTGAAATAGGTATTCGATTCAATAATGATGTCTTATATCGTGCAAGAGATAATTGGCGTTCTCGGCTTATTTGAGCATTTATTCTTTCATTCTTCTGCCAGTGTTAAATGTATCGTCCAAGATTTCTCAGGAATTATAAAAGCTAGAAACCTGTGTATGCAATGCAATAACATTGACTTGCACTGATGAGTTAGGAGGCCTTCATGCGGACTGAACAAATTATTTGTCTTAATCGCGATGGAAGTAAGGGCGAGGATTGTGGCCACGTAAAATCGACTTAAGCCCCCAAGTGGAATTCGTTTCCGCTGACCATTCCAAGGCGGTTCTTTTGTCGCGGTTTATTTTTGTTATGGTTTGTCTTTGGGTGTTTGTGTCGCTTATATTATTTTATTTTGGATAGCCTATCGGCCATTTTGTGGGAAAGTAACCGTCCGTTTTGCTTTCCGCTATTGATGTTTCCGGTAGGGTATGTTGTTTCATGTATGTGTTTCTTTCCCTTTGGGGTCTCTGATTGGAGCTGTGGGTTAATTGTATCGATTCCTGATCATTGCCTCCACTTCTGTTTTGTATCGTGAAAGATACAATAGACGTTATTCATTCATTTGTTCTTTCATTCTTCTTTCTGTTTGGGTTAAGGTTTTTGCAAACAAATATTCTCACTTTATAGCAAGTTGGTATCGATCACCAAACGGCACGGCCGAAAATTTCCAGTTATTAAAAGATCCGTTTGATAAAAAATAAGCCTCAGAATAAGGGTAATAAACTTCCCGCAGTACATGTTCTAGGTGACTTCAACTTCAGGGACATTGTTTGACCCGACATGCTCAGCAAACAAGGCACGATGCTGTGTCCTTCTGAAGGACAAGTACTGGTTGACATTTTAAACGACCATGGCTTAGAACAAATTGTTTACTTCCTTACTCGTGATAAGAACACTTTGGATTTGATTCTTACAACTTTCCCACGACAATTTGAAGATATTCAGTCTCCAGACAAACTAAGTGATCATAATAGTGTTACCAGAGTTTTAAAAATCTTCATACCACCTGTAAAGAAACATTGTAGGAAGGTGTACAGATTAAGCTCGAGAAGAACTTAACCATTTTCGCGTTTTGTCCGCGTGAGACACGCGCATTACGGGCGTGTAAAATTTTCGGTTTCAATACGCGGTTCATCGCGTTCAAACGCGATTGCAACGCGTTTAATATCAGCCAATGAAAGTGATTATTCGTAACACGTTAGGTTAACTCAATACGCGTTTTGCGAGAAAATTCCAACCAATAAGAATAAGACAGGTAAGTGAAGATAACCCGCGTGAATGCGAGAGAGCACGGACCAATCAAAATCCTCTTAGCTCGTATGTTTGACCAATATTCTTTATTTTATTTTTTTGTACTCATTCATAAATTAATGACGGTATTGGCCTCTCTTTTCAGTAGTGATTTCTTCGGATAAACACACACAATAATATTTACATTTAAAGACATATTTTGGATTGCATAACACCCTAATGTCTGGCAGTTTAGAGATAATAAACACTCGGGGTATTCGGAGGCATATGGTGTAGGGGACCAAGAGGGTAATCGTATATCCTGGGATATTTGTTTGACATGTCACGTCTATTTACTTGTTTGTTGGCGCTCATCAGAACCGCCATTTAATGGGTGTTTATGGTGTTTCTAACACATCTTGAAACACGCATTTACACATTTGACCCCGCTAATCCCACTTTTAAATATTAAAATTGGAATTTAAGGGGGTATATATTTTTCTTCTTATTTCTGCACAGAATAGAGATTGTCGGTACTCGTCAGAACCGCCTTGCCGAGTCGGTTCTAACGAGTACAACAACCTATGTCTTGTGCAGAAATATTAAAATAACGGAAAATCTTCAGTTTGGGTGGTAAAAAAATGTTAATACATTTGTATAGGCGTATTTTCGCAATGAAGTACCAACAATCTCTGTTTGGATCAAAGACAAATAAATGAATATATAAGTACATAAATAAAAATAAGGAAAAGGTAAAGGCTGAAATACCCACGTTTCTTAAAGTTTATTAAGTTTAGAGCCAAACGGCAAACAATGCAGGCCCAGTTCAGATGCAGAAAAACTAGGCGTCTGATCAGGGCCTACATTGCTTCAAAAAGCTTCAGACATTTTCATAATATTTTTGAAGACAACACAATATCACACTCTTAAATTTTGAAATTGTCTTATGCTATTTACAAGATGGAAGATTCCATTTGGCGCCAATTGGCAAAAAGTGCAAACCCAGATAAAATGCAACTGAATTAGGCGTCTGATCAGAACCTACACTGTTTGAAAAAAAGTTCAGGCATTTTTATTTCCAAATTATAAATTTTGAAGAAAATGGGAAAAATGGTAATGGTAAAAATGACCCAGGTTAGGCGCAGCAGAAGTAGGCGTCTGATCAGGGCCTAGATTATAAAAGATAACAAAATATTCAGTTATTTCGCAAATAAATTTCAAAGAAAAAAAAAAAAACTGATTCTCCTACATTTTGAAATGGACTAATGTTATGTATGTTAGGTCGAAAATTCCATTTGGTAAAACAAATGTGTTAATGAAAACATCATAAATGAAAATTACAACAATAAATAATTAAATAAATGAGCTGCTTCTGTGAGTGAATTATTTCGGAAATTTTGAAGAAAAGACAACCTCACACTCTTAAATTTCGAAATGGTCTTGTGCTATTTACTAAGTGGAAGATACAAATTGGCGCCAATTAGCAAAATGTACAGACCAAGATAATACGCAACAGAAATAGGTACCTAATCTGGGCCAACATTGTTTACAAAAAGCTTCAGATATTTTCAAAATAAATTTTGAAGAAAACACACCCTCACGCTCTTAAATTTTGAAACGATCTTGTGCTTTTTACAAGGTGAAAGATCCCAGTTGACGACAAATGGCAAAATAAAGTGCAGTTCCAGATCAGACCTAGCAGAAGTAGGCGTCTGATCAGGACCTACTCGGTTTGCCAAAATAAACATATTGAAGAAAACCAAACTTCATACTCTTTAATTTTGAAATGGACTTGCTCTATAAAAAGGTGGAAGATTCCAATTGTTGCCAAATGGCAAAACCATGCAGACCCAGATCAGACGCAGCAGACGTAGGCCTCCGATCAGGGCCTACATTTTATGCAAAGGATTCAGGCATTTCCAAATAAATATCGAAGAAAAAGCAACTTGATTCTCCGAGTTCATTAAACAAAATAAATGAAACTTACAAAAAAAATAATTAATTAAAAATTGGGCCGCTTCTGTGAGTGAAAGAACATTGATTATTTCGGACACCTAGAATAAATGACGATAATGAGATGTTGTTTTAAACGAGTGTAGGACAAAATCCCCCCCCCCCCCGGACAAAATCCCTCCCACTCATTTTTGTATAGGTGGACAAAATCCCTCCCATGTTTTTTGCAAGGTGGACAAAATCCCTCCCACTACTTTTTACAAGGTGGACAAAATCCCTCCCATGTTTTTTTGCAACTAGGACATAATCCCTCCCGTACATTTTTACAAGGTGGACAAAATCCCTCCCATGTTTTTTGCAAGGTGGACAAAATCCCTTCTAAAAATGTTCCAACTGGAACAAAATATATGTATGATTACCAAGCACATAAATTTGCCTAGTCTGATATGAGTCTTCACAATCCACCTGAAGAAAGTGAAGACCCTGATCAGACTGGGAATGTATCCATGTTAATCTGAATTTTGGCTGGATTCAAAGACAAATTATTGGTAAAATGTGTGCTATTACCAAAACATGAAAATCCCAAAGACAACAGCAAAAATAGCTAACTCTTGTACATATTGCTGATGACTTTTATTTATTATGGTTTCTGGTTAATTTGTGCTTATTTTCTTATTTATTCTTTTATGATCATTTCTTGTTAATTAGTGCCTTATCCATTCATGCTGAATATGTTTGTATTTTAAATGTGCTAAAAAGCAATTGTCTAATTGAGCGCTATTAATGTCAATCATTTTTTTCTAATTGCCTAATTACTGTTCACAGTTAACTCAATTATCTTCATATTCTTTCTATACTTAAATGGTTATCATTGCTGTTAGACACAAACAATTATTTAATAAACAATGTTTGTTTGTATGCCTGATTAAAATGTTGACAAAGACTTGGTCTTTCTGTTGTAATTGTAAAAATTGAAACCATGCATAATATTTCCTACTTTATCATGTGTGCCTGGTAAAAAGGGTAAATGCCCATGGATTGTGGCTGTGCAGTCTTTTAGGATTTTTCACTTGAAGAACTTGCTATTGTAAGAAATGTTCCGGGAGGGGTTTTGTCCTAGTTGCAAAATTTTCAGGAGGGATTTTGTCCACATTGTAAAAAGTAGTGGGAGGGATTATGTCCTAGTTGCAAAAAAACATGGGAGGGATTCTGTCCACCTTGTAAAAAGTAGTGGGAGGGATTATGTCCTAGTTGCAAAAATCATGGGAGGGATTTTGTCCACCTATACAAAAATGAGCGGGAGGGATTTTGTCCGGGGGGGGGGATTTTGTCCGGCTACCGTTTTAAACAGCTATCTTTATAGCCCCCAGTTGCACCTGGGTGTCATAAAACTTTTGGTTAATAAACATCCTGCATTTTGACAGTCAACTTCAATCACGACTCCGTACCTGTATTTTACCCTTTACCCCCTGGCAAATGTAAATGGATAATTGACTAGTCCGCCAGATTTGTTATGTTTAAACTGAAAAAAAATCTGGAATAAGAAAACTTTGAAGAGATAGCAAAAAAGAAACAAAAAAGAAAGATAAGTGTGAAATAGTTACGCAGTACTGATTTGTTGCTTTTGAAACGCGAAGCAGTCTGTGAATGTGCACTATCTGCGTTTTCGACACTCATGTTTGATTGGCTGGTCAACAATCGCGATTTACAAGCAATATCGCATTAGTCATAAAAGCAATTGATTGGCTAAAATGTCATTCGCAAGTGAAACGCGTGAATCACGAGTGCGAATCTCGCGCGTTACAAATGCGAAAGAAATACGTGTGCGCTGTAAAGTTCTTCTCAAACTTATTTGTACGTATATCAGAAAGGTGAGGAAGGATACCCTACATTTTGCAAAGGAGAACTATTTTAATGGTCGTTCAGATGCTCGGTCAGTCCAGAATTGTGATTTGATAACCTCTTTCATTCAAGCTTGGTCCGAAAATCATATCCTCTCCGAAACTAGCAGGTCTGTATCTGTAGTTTCGATTCCTTGGATCACACCAGAGATAAGAAGAAAGATTCGGAGAAATAATAAGATTCATGCTAAGGCAAACCAATTGGGTCGTAGTAAACTCCGGGCAAAATCTGAAAACTTGAGACGAGAAAATAAGAATGACATTAAAATCAACATGATTTGTATGTGAATAATTTTGTAGGTGATGTAAAGACAAAATCCAAGAGACTTCTGCAGATACACCAATAGCCAGAACAAAGACCGGCAAGGTATCCCATCACTTAATAAAAGAGGAGGGAACGGGGTTGCTGAATCAGATTCTGAAAGGGCATAGGAACTCGTTGGTCAATTCAATGATGCGTTTAAAGTAGGTTCTGTTGACTGGACAATCGGCTCATTTCATGCATAATATTGTTGTATCATCGGCGCGAGTGATAACGTTACATAAAGGCTTGAATATGTTCTAGAAAGGGTTATCCTTTGGAAGCAGGGAATACACCACAGAACTGAAAAATATGGAGTGTACATGTTTTCTGGGCCAGAACAGCTAGTTTCGGCCATTTAGGCCTCATCAGTGACCCTTAAATATTTTAAATATTCCACAAATGAATAAATGATCCCAAAGGACTAGAAAATATAAACTACACTATAATGTAGGACAGGGAGACTTTTTACGCCCGCCACACATTCCCAGACACCAGCTGTAGTGACGTTAAATATGTTCTAGAAAGGGTTATCCTTTGGAAGCAAGGAATACACAACCGACCTGAAGAATATGGAGTGTACATGTTTTCTGGGCCAGACTAGCTAGTTTCGGCTATTTAGGCCTAAGCAGTGACCTTCAAATATTTTCAAAATACCACAATGGAATCAGTGATCCCAAAGGACAAGGAAATATAAACTACACTATAGTGTAGGACAGGGAGATTTTTTACGGCCGCCACACATTCTCAGACACCAGCTGTAGTGACGTTAAATATGTTCTAGAAAGGGTTATCCTTTGGGAGCAAGGAATACACCACAGACCTGAAAAATATGGAGTGTACATGAACTCGTCTAAAGCTTTAGGACCTGATGAGCTTTATTCTTGAGTCCTGAAGGAACTAGCAAATGAGTTAAGTCCAGTTTCCGCAATCTGTTCCAACAGTCTCTCGATACTCAGTCTCACTCACCAAAAAGGGAGAAAGGGCTCTTACTCGTAATTATCGCCCGGTGTTTTTGACCTGTGTTCTGTGCACATTGCTTGAAGATCATGACCCACTTGGATGAACAAAACTTTTGTCAGACAGACAACATGCATTTAGGTAAAGGCATAGTTGCGGAACTCAGCTGAGCATGCTTATTAATGATTGGGTAAGAGGGACAGATGGACACATTGATTCTGGACTTCGGTAAGTCTTTTGACCCCCAACTCATGAACTACTTAAATCCAAATTATTTGGTTATGGAATTCGGGGAAAACTCTCCATCCAAGCTTTCCTTATTAGATGTGCAAGAAATTCCGGATTATTTTCGGTGACTACCTGGCTTCATTTCGGACTCAAACACTCGCGCAAAGGCATCAGCTATGTAAAGTAATCTTTATTGTTTACGTGTATGACAAAGTCAGTGCATAACTTAGTGGACTGGGGTTTATAGGGGTTTACATTATCTTGATTATCATGCTCCAAAACATGGATTTGAGGTACTCGTTAGGACCGCCTCAATAAGGAGGTTATTTTTTCCATTTTGTTTGTTATTATTTTATTTCACGACCCTTTGAAGATGTTAATCAGAGGTGGATGAAAACAGGAGCATCCGGATAAAAAACACCTGACATTCCGTTCTCACATGATCCGAGCGGGGCTCTAAGCAACAGCGATGGGAGAACTAATTAAAAAGAGTCAGCGCCATTACCCACCCAGCTACGACGGCCCATATGTGAGACGGTTCTATGTATATAAATGTAGCAGATATACTCTGTACATTTAAGAAATAGATCAGCTCTACTAGCTTTGATTTATTGAGTAATAAATTACAGTTTGGAGGTCAGCATACAACTGACCGACAAACTGTGATTTATAACCCAACAAATCACTGGCTAGAGCTGATCTAATTCGAGACTAACACGCTAAAATCGGCAATGTTTCCTTAAAATTCTCACAACCTTTCGCCATTTGCTAGAAGAAATCTCGCTAAAATTATTGACTGCAACACATGCATCTAAACCAGTTTTGTAACAGTTTCGATGCGAGAAAGGGATGTAACACCGTCTAACGTTAAGGAATCTACGAGTGACGTCCTAATACGACAGCTATTAATAACATCACTCGTCACGCTCTCCGGACCCGTGATTTGTTGCAAAATAAAACATAGTTTCTTCCCATTGTGCTGTGCTGTGTAAGAACTGATGTTTTGAGCTAAATGTAACCCTATGAGGTACATGTAAGCTGGATGGACTCGCGTTTGATTAAATCGTTTATTATCATGAAAAGAATCAACGCTATTAGTCGAAATATGATTTTGACATTTAAATTCGATAAAATATGATCAACTGAACGACGTCACATAAGACATGCAATAAATGGACACTAAATCACGCAAGTGCAGTTGATCGTTTTTTTTTTTTTTTTTTGTCCGTACCACTCTCTTGGTCTATGTTACGTGCGAGTGCACACGCCCCCGCCCATCGGGGCTTGAAGAAATACATGGGCTGCATGATGCTTTCACGCAGAGCTGAAACCGAGCCGCACACGAGCACTGGTAAACCGCTTATAGGATCTAAGCCTGTCCAGGCAATGATGTGCGAGTCAGACAGTCCATGCTTATAAACCTATTGGTTTCATTGGGCTGCAGGGCTTGAGATGTCATTTCATCTCAGTGTCGGGTAAAAGTCCCTACAAAATTGGAAGCAACGTCTCCAAAATGACCTATACCCTGTTGACGGCGGCGTTAAACTTCAAATCAAACAAAAGCATTTAAATCCTTTTTGTAACGTTTTCGATGCGAGAAAGTGATGTTACACCGTCTAACGTCTAGGAATCTACGAGTGATGTCATAATTCAGCAGTTTTTAATGACGTCACTCGTCCGTGTTTTGTTGCAAAATTTGTTTGTTTTGTTTGATTTGATGTTTAACGTCCCCGTCAACACTGTATAGGTCATTTTGGAGACGTTGCTTCCAATTTTGTGGGACTTTTACCCGACATTGAGATGAAATGACATCTCAAGCCCTGTCGCCCAATGAAACCAATAGGGTTTATTAGCATGGACGGTCCGCCTCGCACCGCGGTTCCTGGGCAGGCTTAGATCCTCTAAGCGGTTTACCACTACTAGTGTGCGGGCCGGATTCAGCTCTGCGTGGAAGCATCATGCAGCCCATATATTTCTTCAAGCCCCTATGGGCGGGGGCTGTTGTTGCAAAATAAAACACAGTTTCTCCCCATTGTCTGTATAGGCGCTCTATGTTATAATTGATGTTTTGAGGTAAACGTCACTAATACAATGTATCCTGGATGGGATCTCAAGTTTGACTAAATCGTTTTCTAATCATGAAAAGAATCATCGCTATTAGTCGATAAAATTTGATCAATTGAAAGACATCGCATAAGACATGCAATAAAAGGACTCTAAATCACGCAAATGCAGTTCATCATTTTTTTGTCTGCTCCACTCTCTTGGTCTATGTTACGTGCAACAGGTTCAAATACGCATGTACATGTATAAGCTACGGAGCCCGGGAAGTGACATTTAACTCTTTTATTTATTGCGTTTTATCGAATTATTAATTCGTTAAATCGAATTATTATTTCGTTTTATCGAATTATTATTGCGTTTTATCGAATTATTATTGCGTTTTATCGAATTATTAATTCGTTATATCGAATTATTATTGCGTTATATCGAATTACTATTGCGTTTTATCGAATTAGTAATTCGTTATATCGAATTATTATTGCGTTTTATCGAAATATTAATTCGTTATATCGAATTATTATTGCGTTTTATCGAATTATTATTGCGTTATATCGAATTATTATTGCGTTTTATCGAATTATTAATTCGTTATATCGAATTATTATGATTCGATTATAGATTTTTTTAATGCGATATTATGGCAGCGTATTGGTGCCTATGTTAATTGTGTTATAGCGCAATTTTTGCGACTCTACATTACGTTAACGCGTCCTTACAATCAGGACCCCTGTAAACCCATATAAGTATAGAAAAAAGTGGGGTTATAGGGGTATACCCTTAATTTATGATTCGATTATAGATTTTATAGTTTATTAGTACCACTTCATTGGAGCGGTTCTAACTAGCCCAAAAAAAATCTATGTTTGGACCATTAATAAGAAAAATATCTCAAATTTTCTTCCGAAAAAATGCCATTTTGAGGACCATAAATGGGGGCCAAATTTTGCATGATTGTGTTAACGTAATGGATAGAGTGATTTGGTTTGATTTTCCGGTATATTTTCGACATGTACTTGTCTACATTCTCTGTTGTATCACTGTAAATCGGCTTACACTCACGAGAATTAAAATCAAAGTTGCAATCTTTGAATTAATATAATAATCGACTAGAACAAAGTCATCTTAAAAACAATTATCGTTATTTTGGCTCATGAAAACTTGGCCAGGAATGAAAAAAAAAAACGTTTCTCATTAAAGAAGACGATATATTCGATATAATCGCAAGTAGTGTAATTTGATGACTTTGCACATGTCGACATGTTAATGAAGGAACTGAAAGTCGATTTTTTTCTAAATCGACTTTCATTATCAAACACACATATCGATAATCTAAAAGTCAGTTTTGCATTTAGATATTGCAAAAAATCGACAAAATAAAGTCGATAAAATAGGCTATATTTCCGACCAAAAATGCATTAGTACTATAGGGTGGCACTCTGGGTACCATTGACCGAGGTCAAGATGGTCTGGTTCAAGCTTTGCCGAAAGTACCCAAAAATACCATTCATATGCAAAGCATGAAAGGGGAAGGTTTTAAGTTGTTATAAGAAGTTAGTTTGTATTCGGAAACTACTTCTGGCTTAAGTTGAGTAGCTCTGGCCCAGAAAACTTGTACACTCGATTGTTTTCAGTTCTTTGGTGTATTTCTTGCTTCCAAAGGATAAACCTTTTATAGAACATATTTAACGTCACTACAGCTGGTGTTAAGGGACTATGTGGTCACCATAAAAGTCTCCCTGCCCTTCATCCCTTAGTGGAGTTTATATTTTCTAGTCCTTTAGCATTATTGATTCCATTGTGGAACTTTGGAATTATCAGAGGGTCACTGATAAGGCCTTATACTAATCGGCCAAAACTAGCTAGTCTGGCCCAGAAATTAATAATTCGATAAAACGAATTAATAATTCGATAAAACGAATTAATAATTCGATAAAACGCAATAATAATTCGATAAAACGCAATAATAATTCGATATAACGAATTAATAATTCGATAGAACGCAATAATAATTCGATAAAACGCAATAATAATTCGATATAACGAATTAATATTTCGATAAAACGCAATAATAATTCGATATAACGCAATAATAATTCGATATTACGAATTAATAATTCGATAAAACGCAATAAATAAAAGAGTTAAATGTCACTTCCCGGGCTCCGTATTTACAGACTAAAAAGTCCTTAAATTTATATACAGTCTTCAAATTCATGGACTGTCTTTAAATACAACAACTTTCTTAGACCTGATAATATGACTTCGCTGATCAGTTTATTAAATTTCACGCCTGCCCCGCCCATCGGGGCTTGAAGAGAAATATGGGCTGCATGATGCTTCCACGCAGAGCTGAATACGACCCACACACGAGTACTGGTAAACCACTTAGAGGATCTAACCTTGCCCAGGCAAAGCGGTGTGAGTGTCGGACCGTCCATGCTTATAAACCCTATTGGTTTCATTGGGCGACAGGGCTTGAGATGTCATTTCATCTCGGTGTCGGGAAAAAGTCCCACAAAATTGGAAGCGACGTCTCCAAAATGACCTTTACAGTGTTGACGGGGACGTTAAACCTCAAATCAAACAAAACAAAAATTAACTTTTCACGCTCAATTTAATAAATTCAGTGATACAAGAGCATGCATACAAGATTCAATTTATCGTATGAACACAGTTTATGCACGATTTTAACACAAAACGTTTATACATGACGTTGTTTAATAAGGAACCGCATATAACGTTACCTGACGTAGCCTCTGTAAGTGTTGTCAAATTTCAGCTCCGGTTTGCAAAGGTTTGTTTGTTTGTTTGTTTGTTTGTTTGTTTGATTTGAGGTTTAACGTCCCCGTCAACACTGTATACGTTGCTTCCAATTTTGTGGGACTTTAACCGGATACTGAGATGAAATGACATTTAAAGCCCTGTCGCCCAATGGAATCAATAGGGCCGAAACTACGTAGTATGACCCATCTCCTTTCTTATGAATGTTTTCATTGCTCTTAAAGGAACTCATTTTTTATTTTTATTTGCCTTCACTGCAGCTGGTGCTGTGCCGTGTGGCGGCCGTAAAACGTCTCCCCGTACATCAACCATAGTGCAGTTTATATTGTTACTTTTGGTCCTTTGGGATCAGCGTGAATATTCTGAGAAATTAGAAATAAATTATTGGTTTAGACTCAAATTCTAGACAGGTTTTTAATTATTTGGATCCTAATTTAATTTTTATCAGTCTTTGAATCGACTGCCTATTCGAAATTCGCAAAATTGCAGAGTGTTACCTCTGGCTTTCGTTGTCGGATCGTTGCAGGGTCACTGATGAGGCTTTGTTGGCCGAAACTACGTAGTATGACCCATCTCCTTTCTTATGAATGTTTTCATTGCTCTTAAAGGAACCCATTTTTGATTTTTATTTATAAGCATGGACGGTCCGGCTCGCACCACTTAGCCTGGGCGGACTTAGATCCTCTAAGCGGTTTACCAGTACTTGTGTGCGGTCGGTTTCAGCGCTGCGCGGAAGCATCATGTAGCCCATCTATTTCATCAAGTCCCGATGGGCGGGGGAGTAGGCAATGATCTGTAGCAAACATTTTTTCATTGATTGTTCGTCTGTCAGGCCGTCCAGCCTTTCAATGAAAAATAAATTCAGTTCATTTGCAACATATATCTTACAGCAAGATTGATATTAACCCAGTTAGTACCGAAACCCTAAAATGGATAATTGGCAAACAGTGCAGGCCCAGATCAGATGCCACAGAACGCGACGTCTGATCAGAGCCTTCACTTTTTGCTAAAAGTTCAGTCCTTTTTCATTTAAATTTTGAAGAAAAGACAGCCTGACACCCCTAAATTTTGAAATGAACTCCTGATATATATAAGGAGGAAGATTCCATTTGGTACAAAAAGGGTTATATTACAACGAACCTGTTCTATAGCTGTCTGTAAGGGCAATTATACAATCGCCTGCACAAAGACGAAATGACAGTACGCAAGACCAAATTTCCCCATTCCCCCCCCCCCCCCCCCCCCCCCCCGCCGTCGACATTAAAGGTTTTCGTGCGTACGCACATGTACGTACGTTGTGGTGTACGTACGCGATCCTGCAAACTCGGGTTAAGGTTTTTACCAGGAAGAACCTAAACTTTTAAGAGCTCATATTTTCCAGACCATATGATGGAATTGTGATGATATGTATAGGTTAAAAGGTTTATTCAGCAATACGCTGGCCCTTACCTACATGTATGACCTCTAGGTCAAGTCATGGACTCAGAATACTTTAAATGTTGAAATTATTTAAGAGCTCATATTTTTTAAATCATACAATGGATTTGGTTCATTTTTGGTACAATGATAGATACTCATTTAAAGTTTATTTAGCGTACTCACACCAATGCCCATAACCTCAAAGTCAAGGTCACCGACTCATAATTTTAAACATAATCGCGCCCATGCCCATGAACTTAAGGTCAAGGTTATAGACTCAGACTTTTTGAATGTCAGCGTTTTTTAATAAAATCTCGCATTTCCCAACCAATTTAATCGATTTAGTTCGTATTATACGGGTCGTTTCTCTGGCTAATCCGTTTCGTTTTCGTCCACAAACGATTAATGATCGGCTAGAAATAAAAGAAATAACCAGTGCTTCAGCTGAAGTGCACGACCCGCCGGATGCTTTTAGCTTTATGAGTGTTACCATATATGGGTATGGCGGCCATTTTGGTCATGTGACCTGGACATAAAACGGTTCCCGCAATAAATGCGCCTTATCGTAAGGAGCAAAAATATATCGTATACTTTAGTACTGTATTCTGAATCGTTTGCAGGATAAAATCCAACACAAAAGCATATGTGTCAAAGTTTGACCTAGGCACAAAGAAGGTCAAGGTCAACCCAGGGTCACCATTTTAGCAATTTATGATGGGCCTACGTTCCAGATGCTATTTATCAAGTTTCGTGGAAATCTGCACAGTGGTTCTGGAGAAGACTACTTTTGAAGGGTTTTTACCAAATATTGATTGGCGGCCATTTTGGTCATGTGACCTGGACCCCATGAGGAAATTTTGGTTTCCCCCATCCCGTAGAGGCTCCATATGAAATTTGACTTCAATCGGCCCAACGATTTTCGAGGAGAAGCAGTTCGAAAAGTTTCACATTTTTCGCCTCGGCGAGGCTGTACTAAATGGAATGTAATATTTCGCAAGTTCATTGATAAGATCTCATTGATATTTATCAGTATGCCAAAAATTGTTTAAATATTCCAAGCGGTTAAGTCACTATCACCAATTTTCACAAACGGGTTACGGACGGACAGATAGACAGACCATCTATGGCTTGGCGGCCATTTAGGTCATGTGTCCTGGACCCCATGAGCGAATTTTGGTTTCCCCCATCCCATAGAGGCTCCATATGAAATTTGTTTTCAATCGGCCCAACGGTTTCCGAGGAGAAGCAGTTCGAAAATTTTCACATTTTTCGCCTCGGCGAAGCTATACTAAATGGAATGTAATATTTCGCAAGTTCATTGGTTAGATCTCATTGATATCTATCAGTATGGCAAAAATTCTTTAAATATTCCAAGCGGTTAAGTCACTATCACCAATTTTCACAAACGGGTTACGGACGGACAGACAGACAAACCATATATGGCTTGGCGGCCATTTTGGTCATGTGACCTTGACCCCATGAGCAAATATTGGTTTCCCCCATCCCATAGAGGCTCCATATGAAACTTGACTTCAATCGGCCCAACGGTTTCCGAGGAGAAGCAGTTCAAAAATGTTCGAAAATTTTCACATTTTTCGCCTCGGCGAGGCTATACTAAATGGAATGTAATATTTCGTAAGTTCATTGCTTAGATCTCATTGATATCTATCAGTAGGCCAAAAATTGTATAAATATTCCAAGCGGTTAAGTCACTGTCACCAATTTTCACAAACGGGTTACGGACGGACCCAAAGAAGGTCAAGGTCAACCCAGGGTCACCATTTTAGCAATTTATGATAGGCCTACATCCCAGATGCTATTTATCAAGTTTCGTGGAAATCTGCCCAGTGGTTCTGGAGAAGACTATTTTTAAAGGGTTTTTACCATATATGGCTTGGCGGCCATTTTGGTCATGTGACCTGGACCCCATGAGCAAAATTTGGTTTCCCTATCCCATAGAGGCTCCATATGAAATTTGACTTCAATCAGCCCAACGGTTTCCGAGGAGAAGCAGTTCGAAAATTTTCACATTTTTCGCCTCGGCGAGGCTATACTAAATGGAATGTAATATTTCGCAAGTTCATTGGTTAGATCTCATTGATATCTATCAGTATGCCAAAAATTGTTTAAATATTCCAAGCGGTTAAGTCACTATCACCAATTTTCACAAACGGGTTACGGACGGACAGACAGACAAACCATATATGGCTTGGCGGCCATTTTGGTCATGTGACCTTGACCCCATGAGCAAATATTGGTTTCCCCCATCCCATAGAGGCTCCATATGAAATTTGACTTCAATCGGCCCAACGGTTTCCGAGGAGAAGCAGTTCAAAAATGTTCGAAAATTTTCACATTTTTCGCCTCGGCGAGGCTATACTAAATGGAATGTAATATTTCGTAAGTTCCTTGCTTAGATCTCATTGATATCTATCAGTATGCCAAAAATTGTTTAAATATTCCAAGCGGTTAAGTCACTATCACCAATTTTCACAAACGGGTTACGGACGGACAGGCAGAATGACAGACTGACAGACTGACAGAATGACAGAATGACACGGTGATTTTAGGGCACTCTTAGAAAAAACCGACTTCAGTCGGTTGCTTTTTCTACGGGCCGTGCAATCTTAAAAGGGCCGTAAAACAAAAACTCAAGGTCAGTGTGACAGACTTCGTAATTTATTTTTTATGGACTTGATTTATATCTGGATGATGCTACACACTTTTTTTCCAAGATTTAAACGACATACTTACTTACTTACATTACCCACACCTACGCCGATGGATGGTCTCAAAGATAGTTTTCCAACCGAGCTATGCGGTCTTTTCTTTTTGGTAACATGCTTTTTTCCTTGGCGAGGATGGTCCCTGGGCGGGGGCATCTGTGTCGTATTCATACTTTTCGTTTAAAGTGTCGATTTGAGGTACACTGAGCCTTAATGTTAACCAAAAGTCTAATCGCAGATTGTGGGTAATCGTTAGAACTACCTAAACGCGTTGGTTCTTTCGTTTGCATTAAGGTTTTAAGTCCCCGCCAACCGTTGGTACACTGTACATGTTCTTAGGTCATTTTGGAGACGCTGCTTTTAATTTTGTAAGACTTTTACCAAGCCTTGAGGTGAAGTGACATTATAAACCCTACCGACCAAAGAAACCGTTAAGGAGCGGTCCCACTTGCACCACTTTTCTTTGGACAGGCTTTTACAATCTAAGCGGTTAACCACTAGTAATCAAGTTTGGTTGGTTTTAACTCTGAGCGGAAGCACAGTGTCTCCAAGACCCGATGGTTGATAGCCAGCGTCGGTTCTAGGTTACACCATGAAATATAGATTGTGGGCCCTCGTAAGCACGACCACAAAGGGACGCTTCTAACGAGTACTCTCAATCTCTATTGAAATAATAAGAAAACCCCACGCTAGGCCCATGTACGTTACTAAAAGGTCAAGGTCATACTTAGCGGTCGAAGGTTAAATGCTAAAATCAACATATTTTCAGGCGAGGGCATCCGTGTACCATGGACGCATTTCTAGTTCATTGTTTTTCCCAAACGCCCTGCACACGTCCGGCATATACGTCAATGTGTAACAGCACCATAAAGTAACTTTGTATAACCTGTCTGTTGAGGACATGCACAAGAACAATAACAGTACTATGTATACTCAAACGCATTTTTTGTCGCACCTGCTTTTAGCATGGCGCGATATAGGCGTCCGGTTTTCCGTTCGTTCGTCCGTCTGTCCGTTTGTCAAGACGTCAACATTTGTGACCAGCCTAGCGTTCATCCTAATGGTCAAGTTAATTTCTCAAGAACAACAAGAGTTTTATTAGTGATACTTGGTACACACTTGTACAGTGTATCATGGGATAGCAACATAAATGCAGGCATCCATATTTGACCTTGGCCTATATTTAACTGACTGACTTTGTAAAATATTACGGCCACCCTAGCGTTCATCCTTATGGTCAAATTAATTTCTCAAGAACAATAAGAGCTTCTTTAATGATACTTGGTATAAACTTTTTTTTTTTTTTTGTTTGGGTTTTACGGCCCTTTCAAGATTATTTCACTCATATCGAGCCGATCGTTAATCAGAGGTGGGCGAAAACCGGAGTACCCGGAGAAAAACCACCTGACCTTCCGTTGCAGAACTTGGCGTCTCACACGTGGCCCGAGCGAGGCTCGAACCTACGGCGGTAAGAGACCTAATGACTAAGAGTCAGCTCTCTTATCCAATAGGCCACGGAGGCCCGTATTGGTATAAACTTTTGTTTGTTGTTTGTTTGATTTGAGGTTTAACGACCCGTCAACACTGTAAAGGTCATTTTGGAGACGTTGTTCCAATTTGGTGGGATTTTTACCCGGCATTAGGATGAAATGACATCTCAAGCCCTGCCGCCCAGTAAAACCAATAGGGTTTGTAAGCACGGACGGGCTGACTTGCGCCGCTTTGCCTGGGCAGACTTAGATCCTCTAAGCGGTTTACCAGTACTCGTGTACGGGTCGGTTTCAGCTCTGCGCAGCCCATTTATTTCTTCGATGGTACAGACGTGTATCTAGGGATTGCAATTTTAATGCAAGCATCCATATTTGGTCTTGACCTACATTTTATGTTTAACTGACTTCGTGAAATATTGCGACCAACCTAGCGTTCACCCCAATCGTCAAGTTCATTTCAAAAGAACTATAAGATCTTTGTTAATGATACTTAGCATTACGATAACAAGTCCGTGAAACGAAGACCCCTCTAAACCCCACTTTATATAGAGAAAATATTGAGGCGGTTCTAACGAGCACCCACAATCTATGTTGAAGGCAGAAATAAGAAACATGTTATAATTGTTACCCAAACTGTGTAATGTCAGACACCATGTTGGGCGCCATTATTTCACACGGACATGTTTTTCTAATGGTACATATTCGTATGTAGGGATGACATCTATAATGAAAGCATCCATATCTGACCTTGACCTAAATTGCATGGATCACTGACTTAGTGAACTATTGCATCAACCTATGTGTAAATTCATTAGCGCTTCATTAATGATACTTGGGCACACGCTTTCATCTGGGAGCGGCAACTTTTATGCAAGCATCAATGTTTGACCTCGGCCTAGATTTATGGTTCGGTGACTTGTGCCCCAGGGGCGCGACATAGCTTTCTGCCTCATTCATACACATTCTCTCTCTCTCTCTCTCTCTCTCTCTCTCTCTCTCTCTCTCTCTCTTTCTCTCTTTCTCTCTCTCTCTCTAAGCCTCCGTGCTGAAGTGGTTACGCTACTTGCCTTGTAAATCAGGGGTCGCAGGATCGATCCCGGGCTTCTCCAGACTTTCAGATGAGTCTTTAAACCGGGGCCCCGTCTCCATATGACGTTAGCTGTTGGTGGGACGTAAAACTGAAACTCCCTCTCTCTCTCTCTCTCTCTCTCTCTCTCTCTCTCTCTCTCTCTCTCTCTCTCTCTCTCTCTCTCTCTCTCTCTCTCTCTCTCTCTCTCTCTAACAGGCTGTTCATTTCAACGGTCAGTATTGATTTATTATGGGTGCGAAAATGAGCGAAAACTGCGATAACTAGAGCTGCCGCCTAACGGGCGCCAATTATACCCCCGCATGCGTTGTCAGACAATTTTTTACAAGTATTTGACCTTGAGGAAGGTCAACGTAAAGGTCAAGGTCAGGTTTGTGTATATCAATCTTAAGTACTAGTGGCAAGGTGTGTGGTGTGTGAATATTAAAGAAATCGGTCAAAGAATAAGGAAGTTATGAGCAATGTTAAGGTTTTTTGTAACGGACCGACGACGACAGACGACAAGCTGACTCCTATATACCCCCTTCAAACTTCGTTTGCGGGGGTATAATTAATTGGTTAAAACCCCAGTTTATTGTGCCTTGTACCTTTATGGCCTAATCAACAACTATGGATACGTAGGGTCGATCAGTTACATTGACTATTACAGGGCAGGCTAAGACGCTCATAGTGATTTACCAGTACTTACATGTAGTTAGATCGCCCTCAATAACCGCTGGGTCAATGGCCCAATCCTCAAACAAACGGCCACCTCTGTCCGTCTCCCAAGAGCTCGGACGTTACAAAAA